>OX465485.1:15183671-18009359 GCA_950022335.1 Eurois occulta | reverse complement strand
AAGGTTAAGTTCAAAATCGTCTACTCTCCATCCGTCTTACGCTTTTTCCAAATTTCTTTAAATGATTTTAAACCATAAAATGTTGATGGTTAAGTTCAAAATCGTCTACTCTCTTTTCGATCAGGTCACGTGTCCTGACGCGAGTGTCCTGACGCGAGTTTAAGATTTTATACCCATTACAGAACAATTTTTTTAAAGTGCTCAACGCCGCTAAAGAAGTTTTCACTTCAAAAAATTGATGGTTGGGCCGACATTGCTGCAGAATTGAATATTTTTTGTCGTTAATCTTTTGCGACCAAAAAGAATTGGAAACGAAGATTCATATTCTACGCTCACAATTTTCTCGTGAAAAGAAAAAACTTAAGTCATCAAAAAGAACTGGAAGTGGCGCCGAGGAAATGAATAAAAGCAGATGGCACCTCCCACCACTTATTAAATAACTCTCAGTACATCAGATATCTAACGTAGATCAGATTTTTTACTCGACTACCTACCGGTATCTACGGGTAAGTTAATTTTAAATGAAACGCAAAACAATGTTACAGAACTTTATTTGGAAAAAATAGGTAAGTACGTAGGTACTATTTTATTATAATGAGAATTTTGCCATGGCACCTTCTGGACTAATGAAATATTCAGCAAATGTATCTCTTACGACCATAGCAGCTAGTGGTGGATGTCTTGCAATAGGTTGTAAATACAACATAGGTACTGCTGTGAGGGCCGATATCTCTTCGCCAAGAACCTTCTGTAATGTTATAATCTGAGTCTTCATAATTAAATGTTCCTGGTGGAGTATTTATAGGTCGAGACTGTTTATTGCGCCTTAAAAAGTTATGCAAATTTAAACGTGTCATTGTTACAATTTCACATGTGTAACTAACAAGTCACTCTTACGAATTATTATGAAAGCAGCACAGAGCATCACTAGGCACCTCCTCGGGCGACATCCTTCTTGTTAATAAACACGTCATAAACATTTCATTAGCAAATCTTGCCTAATGAATAGGCGGCTTTACGTTTGCCGATCCCCGGTTTCCACTCAAGAACCCGTTTATCCTAACGATCATGTGAAGTTGTGAAGAAACCCTATTCAGGCGAGGCTATTAGGTACTTCATTACTATAACGAGAAATGCCTATGGGAAAGCCGAAACATACACAAATGAGATCCGACATGAGAGATATTGGTCAAGTGGTCGCAACTATCGCTAGCGAGATTGCTAAATGGTCCTGAGTTCAATTCCTAGAGTTATATAATACACACTAATAAGTTTACTTTGGGAAGTCTGGGGCAAAATAAGTCGATGAAACAAACAAAGTCGCGCACTTCCGAGAGTAAAGTCATTTGAGACTTATTAGCCTGAAAAAAGGTTTTATATTTTACCCTTTTTAGTTGTAATCCCACACAAATTCTTGTCATGAATTAATTTTACATTGTAATTAGAAGTTGTAGAGGAACCATCATGTCATCAACATAGACCAAGAAGAAAAATACGTATTGAAGGCTATTGGCTAACTCTTATACTACATATGCAAAGTTAATAAAATTTATATGGGACCACAGCGCGGGCTTCCTCTACCAAATCCGAAAAACGGTCGAGTCCCTAATCAAGTAATCATGGAGTGTACTTACTTACCTACTTACATAAAAAAATGCTGTTGGAAGTTGGAATGCATAACCTCCTCCTTTTTTTAAAGTCGGTTAAAAACGACGGCGCTAAGCTAAGAGACGTCACTTGAAAATAATTAATCTTTAACTTTATTCTAACCACACTATCGGTATTTTTTATGTGGACGCTAGTTGATATTTCTCGTTTTCCTGGAAAGAGATAAGCAGAATGCGGTTCAGTGATGTCTGAGTTATACTTACACACAAATAAGTTTCATTAGTCCGGGCTTACAATCAGCTAATTATTGTTTGAAGAAAATGTTTGATTATAATAACGATCCAGTAGGTTCGAAAAAAAACAGTAAATTAAAATCAATTATATCGTCAATTTAATAACTTAAAATTATGAAATATTACCTACACTTAAACAAGGATATTTTGGCGCGTGACCAAAATAAGGACTAACGCCGTCATCTTGTTCTTCAATAGGTACATTAAAAAAACAAATTCACAAATGTTTACCAACGCCCCCTGAGTACGTCATTCGAGCGACAAAATAATACATACTTATCCCCATTCACTTGTTTCCTAATCAGTAAAATCAATAAAGTTGGAGTTTGCTAGGGACGTGGGGCCGGGCGCCGCACCGGCCGCGCCGCCGCGCCGCTCGATACGCGCGCGCCGCGCGTACCGTGCGTCACCCACCTCCTCTGATCATAGCCAGCCACCCCATTTCACCATCAGACCGTCATTGTGTATCATTAAAGTTAAAAAATGTATGCTCTAAAATAATAAAAAAAGTGAGTGTGTGTCAGTGATTTGGCAACGAAAGCCGGCTTCTGTTTACGTGGACCAATTAGCAACGAAATTGTTAAATAGTTACTAATAAACCAAATAATTCACTGCGGTAAATCTAGTGAAATTGCGTCCGTGTCCCGTAAAACACCGTAAAAAAAAAACAAAATTGCACAGCCAGCAACAAAAAAAGGTATAAGAATGAATGAGGTAGACTTGATCAAAGAGGTTGAAAAGCGCCCAATTTTGTATGATAAGTCTGTGAGCGGTTTCAATAAAACAAAGCTTAGAGACGATGCCTGGAAAGAGGTTCAAGAATCACTCCATGTTTCTGGTAAGTACAGATTTCCCAATATTTTTGTTTATGTGAACGCACACAAGTCTTAATAAAACAACCCTCTGGATAAACAGCAACAACATTCAACAGTTCGGCATCTTAAGTAACCCATCGCAATATATCTTCTTCTATAATGTGTGGTTAGTGCCTAGTGGTGGTGTCAGTTTTTATGCCGCCCATGGGTGTCTATCTGATTTGGCTTTACATGCCATCAAGTAATATCTCTCAAGCATGCTGGTTTCCTCACGATGGTTTCGTTCACCGAAGCAAGTGATAATTATCAATGCGCACATGAATTCGAAAAATCAGAGGCTAGATTATGTTTTTCTTAACACAAACACCAATGCCAATGATCTAGGGATGCCACAACTTGCCTACATACAAAAAGAACTTAATTATAATAGTCTCTAATTTTTACCTTGTGTTTGTGTTTTCTTTCGTAGAATCGGAATGCAAGAAACGGTGGAGATCTCTCCGTGATTCGTTCATAAAGCTGCAGAGAACGCATGGAGGTCGTACCAGGTGGCCTTACCATCAGCATATGAGGTTTCTGCTGCCGCATATAGAACCCAAAGAAAATGGGTAAGTAGAAGTACCTACCTACCTAGGTATTTTTTGTTTATTTATTAACTTTAATAAGAGTGTACGAATGATGCTCTATGTTGACACTGGACAACGCAACACAATATTTTTTCCTCTTTGTTATTAGCAGTTTGAACACTTAATTAGGAGCTAAAACTAAAACAACAACAACATTTGTTTCAAACCAAATTTTAAGGAGTCAATCAATTATTCAGAAAGTTGAAGCTTGCCCGTTTCAAAACGTAGATCTCTAAGAACGGGATAGAAACACCATTGACACTCTTTATATATATATCAACAACCTATGCTATCCGAAACAACAGCAATTTAGAAGAAAACACTTTTCTACTAATTGTTTATCATTATTACATCTACAGAACAGCCGCCAAAAAGGAGCCCGAAGATTCAGACAATGAAGATGAAGTACGTCAACGTCAATGCTTACCGGAACTGACCTACAGTCAAGACACCAAATACGAAGAAGACGACGATGATGAAGACTCCCAACCCTCGCCTAAGAAAGCTCGTCAGAACTCCACTGACGAAGAAGTGACCTCTTGTTCGTGTAACAGATCGGATCCTGACGAACTTTTCCTCGTTAGTTGTGCCCCCACACTTAAACGGCTGAACTCTAAACAGAACGCTCTTGCCAGACTTAAAATCCAACAAGTATTGTTGGAAGCAGAATTCGGATCGGATCTTCCCTACGTGACACCGGCTAGTGATTGTGATTTCGATGCGGTTGAATAAGGCTGAATAAATTCCCGGGTTTTATTAGATATTAAATAGCACATAGATTTTATTGAAACAAATATACACGAAGTTAGAAAGATTTACATCGTAAATTTTAAGAGCGTCATTTTTTGTTAGCAAAAGAAGATGCCATAACTGTTAATGGAAAGAGTCCCTATAAATTGCCGTTTATAAGTGATGTTTGAAAGATTTTATCTAATAAAACATGCATCTTTACCTCCCAGATGGTGACTTTTTAACGTAGTGTTGATTACCATATCCTACTTCTCTTCCTTGTGACGCTAGGATCTTTCTTCTCCACTTAGCATTTTAAATGTTCGTTGCCGACAAGTACGTACCTATCTATTGGCTTAGAACTACGTCATTTTGTTTTTATGTAGATATCTCTATACTATAAGGTTTTATGTCATCACTCTAGATCTTGTATTTTGTTTCTTCCCATCTCCTATTCCCACATCGTGAGATTAATATCCTTGGTCTTCCTATTCTCCACATAATTACATATATTATAAATTTTCATCTATAACGACATTAATGCCAAAGATTAAAAGGTGGAAATCTAATAACAAAACTGGGGAGGATTTTAGGTAGTCCCTTGGTGAACTCTTTTCATTTGCGCTTTTATTAGTATATGCCTTTGAAGTTAAAACTACTGTATGTATTGATTGCCTCGCAGTAGTCGCAGTTTTATATTAGTTGACAAAGTTGTTGATGTAGGTAATCATTAGTCACAATGACTCTTACAAAAGCGTCTATGGGGACCCAGTCAAATGCCTTTTAAAATGGCATAAATACTATATACTTACTTACGATGTGTTTTTAGGAATTTTAGTGTTATGATTCTAATTATGTAGGTTGATAAATATAAAATCATTGATACCTACCTCATTGTTGAAAATAATCGCCAGAAACATTTGGTTTGTTGTGACGTTTACGTACCTAAATGAAGATTTGGAGAATGAAGAGTTTTGCATGAAGATAATATAGAACCTTATGTTAAATTCAGCTGCCGATTGGCGTCTTTCAATTGAATTTCAGTTGCATTTATTGGGTTAATTAAATATTTAATAATATTTGCAAAATAAATCTTATAAATAAGAGGCGTTTTATTTTTGCGATACCTTGTCTTACTTCCTCTCCATCATCAAAATTCGCTAGTTACTGTAAGCTTAAGCTACACTGGACACTGGTCAATCAAAGTTTTCTAGTAAAGAGAGATGCCCAAAAAATACTTGCATATAACATTACGTCGGCATTTCCCGAAGAGGTAGGGAAACATAATGTATACTGATTCCACAGAATACATATTAGACATTTCGCCTATACCTGGGTAATGTTAGTAACGGGACAACTCTATCATATCCAGGAATAAATTCCAAATGGAAAAAAACCTAACAACACTTTCCGTGACCTACAAATTCAATAAATTCATTATTCTACCTATTTAGTAAAACGCATAGTTTTGACCATGGAAAGCTACGATAAAAATCTGCATACAATAGTAAAGTTTAAAACCGGCCAAGTGCGAGTCGTTCTCACACGCACGCAGGGTTCCGTAGCACCAAACAATACTTATAATAAAAATATTGTATAATATTCAACAGCAAAACTAAATTTGTTTTTCATAGTATGTTAATGAAAAAAAAAAGTTACTGCTGCCAGTTTGATGAAAAAGTCCCATTTCTCAAAAACTAAACATCAAATCTTATTCAAACCAATTTTCGTTGAAAGTTTTTTTACGTTCTACAATCCTAATTTACATTTACACCTAATAAAAATATTTTTTCAGTACTAATTAAAATGCAATGGTAGTTAATGTGTTGTCAGCGTGACGTTTCGTTTTTCAGTACTGAAATAAGTACCAACTGATACCAATAAAATAAACAACTAATTGTGTAGTTGTTTATTTTAGTTTAGTAGTATGTATTGCATTTCTAGAGCCATTCGGTTTAATTTTTATATTATTTTATGTTATCACTTATCTTTGTGAATGCTGGTTAACTAGTAATTGGCTACTGTGTAAGTCCAAGACTGTAAAACCTGTACTCAAGCCATGTTGTACACAGAAGCTGTTGGTAAACCTTTATTAATCAATAAATACCGCACGCAAAATACGCGCTTTGGATGTGGAGTTGTGGACACCACCTACTATTAGATACCTACATTAGGTAAGTATGTACATAATTACATAATGACAACATGAAATACTATGGATGAAATAAAGGGTGTAAAAAGACACATAACGAAGTCAAAAGGCACTCATTGTTCTCCCCGTCATTGCGATCATTTTTTTTTTGTTCTGGACCATACCTTCTAGTAGGTACCGGAAATTTGGAGTCCAAAGTTCTAACTTTTTCACAAGTTTCAGTGTTGGTTTAAATAAGTGTAATCACTTCACTGTATAAACCTCCGTAACTTCCGTTACATTCGTTTCCTAGCAATATTTAATATTTTGCAGAGAGTTACTTTATGTGTAGAAACAAAAGCTAAGTTTCATTTTAATTTTTCAGTTAGCAACTAGTAGCTGGCGATAGGCAAACATAGTCGATGGCAACAAAGGCCTTTAATAAGGTCGCTCGCATCCAATTAAATGACACTTACACTTCCGGAGATGTCGGCTGCGGCAGACCCTAGTTGATGAGACTGGAGTGGCGTTGCGGATTACAAAAAGCAACCACTGACAGCTCTTCTGGTATGACGTCTGCAATCACCCCTGGACGGCCTGGACCGCAGCAGCTGGCTGCACTGTCGCTATCTATGGAAGTATTTTCATAATAAAGAACCACTGCAATTGCGCTGAGACAAATGAAGCTCGACGAAGTCCCGGAGAAACAATTTAACTGATGTCTTGGATTCCGCAAAGGTAATAACCGGAAAAGGATAGAGGAGGAGTAGGAAAACCATAATTCCCAAAATCCCTCTATATCAGCAGGAGACAGAACAAAACAAGACCAATGGCACAATGGAACGTTTACAATTGGGATAAGCCCAGTTGCCGGTTGTTGTTGCTGCGGTCTTTAATTGCAGTACGTCACTGCTGCTGCGGTCTGCTGTCCCTTTCGAAACTTTAACATAACTGGCGAAATGAGGGTACCCACTACCCACCTCTGCCTAACCCCTTCGGGAAGTTCAGCCGGTACGATCCTACTATTAATATGTTACCTTGAAAGTGGTCATACCAGTATATGTGTATGTATAAAGCCTAGCACACCTGTAGCACATTCTATGTATCTTGTTTCTAGGTCAGTAGGAAGACTTGTCTAGACTTCTATTATCTGATCTACAAATATGCGGCAATGGGTTTGAGTATAACATACAAAGCAGATGATTAGCAGTAATAAACAAACAAAATTGCAGTAAATATGTATAATATGACACTCCTTGTACAGAATTGTGTAGTAAAATTCTGTTAGTTTTAAATGTTGTTGTTTTGTAGGAAGAATATTTCCGCGAAAGGTTTTTCTGTGCCTTATAAGGATGGATGAATTTTGAGTTAAGAGAATAGGCACTGATTGTCACTTAAGGATCTCAACCTACTAGCTCGGGAAGCGGGAACTCAAACATGAGTTAGGCACCCCTATATCTAGGTAAACAGGTAAACCCCCCCCACCAACCCCCCTGAAACAGGTAAGCCGTACAAGTTTTATTCTTGTTATTTCATACAGGAACCAGGAGTGATGCATACTCTTATCAAATCTGGATCACAAGGCCAGCAAGAAGAAGAAACTACTTGAACATGGTGTCTGCAAAATTGCCATTCAATATTTTAATCGTCATTGGAATCGGCGCAGCATCTCTTCTTCCATACTTACTTCTTTATTAGTTGTCATCTCAGCAGTTACCCCCTTTTTAGCCATAACATCATTCACAATTAATTGTTCCATCGATTTAGGATTAGTCACAATTTCAATTGCTTCAAATCGTTTTGTTTTATTACTTTTCTAGCTTTGTCATGTTTTTTAAATTATTTGCTGTGCTAGAACATTTTATTATAATAACTTGGTAGATAGTTAGGTACAGCCACGATCACTAATATACGGGGTAAAATCATCGACGCGACATTCTGGTTTGCTACAAAAGTGCAATACCAACACCTACACGGTCAAAATGTATGGAACAGCTGTTTTCTTTTTTAATAACCGATGGAAAATTTCCATATAAGTAGGGGGGCTCAGAATGATGTATCAGTCGGTACCTACACTTAAAATACTAGGTACCTACATCGTTTCAGCCGAAGGAAGTCCACTGCTGGAAATAGGCCAAGTGTCGCCACACTGACCGGTCCCCTGCGTCTCGCATCCAGCGGATCCCTGCAGCCTTCACCAGGTCATCGGTCTACCTAGTGGGAGGCCTTCCAACGTAACAAGGAAAATACTACGTTCAGAAGAAAGTGACGGAGTTAGCTCGCGCTCGGTGCTTTGTCTCTTTAATTTTGGTTAATTAGCAATAGGTATTTAAACGATTAACCCTTAAATTATATCACGGGTTAATTCGAATAATGGTTAATCAAACATATTATGGTTTAACCGGTTAACCTTTGAACTCAAGTCGCTGATGTGGGCAATAAGATGTAGAACGATTAATGTAAGATTTATTATTTTTTATTTTAATACATATTTGCATTTTGCACACCCCTTAAGGTAGGATATGGCTTAAAGAACTTCTGTTGTATGTATCATCTCATGTACCTACCCATATACAAGCAAATTAATCAAATCTAAATCAAATCAATTTATTTGCTATAAAAGATTGGTACAAAGAAAAAAAAAGTAAAGTAAAGTTAGGTAAGTAAAGTTGGTAAAGTATTGGTAATAAATGATTTGATTTGATTTGAAAATACTGCTAGGCTGAAGTGGGATTGGGCGGGCCATGTCTGTAGGTGTAGAGAGAAGAGTGAAAGGTTATGGTTAAAGGCTTTGCGGGCTTTGCCGAACAATGTTAAAATATTGGTAAAAAAAAACAAAAAGTGCAAACAACGCTCGTGACTGTACCTACCTACATATGAATGCTAGTTGTTTCCAATTAAAATAATACAAACGCATGTTTTTTTACAGTAGGTACGTATCAGTAAAAACAATTAATTATGTAAGTATTTATTCATCATAATTAACTAGTGCAAAAATCATGTTGTTTATATCAAAGTCCGAAGTACCTACATACATTGGTGACTGGAGTTTTTAGGGTGCCGTAGCCAATGATTAAAACGGAACCCTTATAGATTCGTCCTGTCCGTCTGTCTGTCCGTCCATACATAAGTCACAAGCATTTTACTCCGAGACTGTAGGCACCACACAGTTGAATTTTGGAAAGTGTCTTCTATGAACCGCTACACAAAAGTGATGTGAAATCTATACAAATAAATCAAATTGAAGTGTCTGTTTGTAATTTTAAAATAACAGCTTTTGACTAAATATGATGACACCTTAAGAAGTTTTCAGTGATTTTAATTACACCTCGTAAATGGGATACTCTGCGAAGACGTTTCTTGCAGACTTACAGACTTACAAGAGCCATTGACAAGCCCTTACATGACAACATTCAATCATTCACACTACCCACAGGCCGGCAACATTTTTCCATTTAGCATAACAGCATAACTAGCCTCAAACGTCCCCACTGCTGGGACACACACATGCGACATCTTCAGTGTGAGTAGGAGTGGATCGCCATCATCATAATCATCACATGTCTTCGAATTTTTGGTTCCAGAGCCTTCCAGGTTTTTGAGTGCATACATACATAAACTCACGCCATTTTCCCATGGGGGTAGGCAGAACCCCAACGCTACCTGCGACGATCCTTGCATACGTTTTTGACAGCAGTGATGATGAAATAAATTAGGTACAGAAGGTAAAGTTTTTGCTTGAGTTCGTACCTACAACAATAACAGCTCGTATGTCACGGCCGTTACTAGTGGGCGATCATGTCAGATGGCCGTGCTTTCGTTTTACCACTAGTGATGTGGTCTATTGGTCTCGTAGTCGCAAGCGCGACTGCCGAGCGTAGGGTTCTAGGTTCGATTCCGTTAAAAAATCTCAGTAACAGCTCGGAGTTTGAAAGTTAGAGGTTTGACACCCCCGTAACGGTTTCAGAAAAAAACGTAAAGCCGGTCGAACATAGGAAAAGGGAATGAATGCAATTTAAAACATAACTAAGTACAAAACGTGATTTATTTTTATCTTCATTAGTCTTACGTACCTATTTGTATTCAACATTAATAAAATACTTTAAAATTATAAATAGATAAACATAACAACGAGTAATTTTCCATCTATCGCATTTCCTTATTGGTATTGTTGACAACGCAAATAATGACAATACCTAATAACTTTTTTGTACAACACATAAAAAAAATGAACACGCATAAAATATTAAGCTACGTAGTCAAAACACAATTAATAGCAATATTATAGGTTCGTGAAAGGCTGGACAATGGGGATCGAATTATTTTGTGTCCGATAAAAAGAGAAGATTGATCGACTTTCGTTGCTCACCGTACTTACAGCTCGATTTTTGATCAGACAAGAAATAGCTAGGCATTTAGATTTCTAATTCTACTAGCGCCTTCTTCGCTCGGCGCCACCTACCGGGGCCAAAACTATTCTATCTTTCAAGCTGGAACCAACCATGCTAACACATTCACCAGTTGGATGATTCCGGAGATCAGTTCGAACATAGTGACACGTGATTTTGATATATTAAGATTTCATGTGTAACTGGTCAATACAATCAATTAGGTAAAACAAAGCTCAATATGGTAAGTTAATCTTAAAATCGGGTTTTATGTTAGGATGTTAGATAAATATCACACTCATGATGACATTTTCTTATTACAGTTTCCAATTCTGAAAATGACCGAATCAAAAATAGCTCGAATACGAATAAAGCAGAAATGGTCAGACAGGTTAAAGTAGCTATCTACTACATTAGTTAGGTAAAGTGAAATTATACCGACACAAGTTTCAAGTTTCACAAACAAGTTTCATGTGAACTTACATTGTCGTGTTGAGTATTTACGAGTAGGTGGAAGGTACTATGAAATGCTAAGTATTTGGCATGCAAGCCAAAGTGCAATTAAGATTCCTAGAAGTCAGTAAATTATTTAGCAATACATACATAACAACACATTTGATTATAGGTACAAATATAACATCTATTCTTACATTAATTATTGATTCACAAATCGAAAGTTTAAATTCACTTCGCCATCCGCACAGTAGGCAAATTGTTTTCACCATGCTCATCCAGCTGTAACTCTTTGCCGTATCTTTGTAAGAGCTCCAAAACTATTCCGTTAGTCCATCCGAACCCAGACTGGACGGAGTACTCCCCCCCTCCGCCGTGACCCCCCGCCTGCACACAGCTATACTTCTCAAACATCTTCTGCCACTTCGCATAGCCTATGTAGTTCGCACGAATCCACACCGTGACTTGTTCCCTTGCCAACTTTCTCGCTTCTTCGTAACCGCTTTTCTCCAAACCGCCGATCATGATACTCTGGAGAGGCGGCCAGGCGTTCGGGAAGTCCCACTGCTCGCCTGTGTGCCACAACGAGGTCGGGATCCCGCCGGGGAAGTTCAGCGCACCTTTCTTCAGCAAGTATCGAACTAAATGTGAAGCGTAAAGCGGCATAGTCGCTGGTTCCACGGCTTCTGCCCACAGCGGCGTCGCACAGCTCGGGTAGAACTGCTTCTTGCGAGCCTTTGCCGTGGTATCATAATCATACCACACACCATCGTTTGGGTCCCACAAAACATTTTCTATTGCTACTCTCCAATACTTCGCTAAGCTCCACCATTTTTGAGCACTTCGCCTATCTTTTAACTGATTTTTTAGGTCACCTACTATTTGTAAAGCGCCAGCAAACATAGAATTGAGGTCAACTGGGAGAATTCGCGACGTGTGGACATCAGTCAAATTATCTGTGGTCACATTTTTTGCGTTCACAAACCACCTCGACGAGAAGTCCCAGCCGCTCTCCGCCGCACTCCGCATTTCTTTATAGAACTCTTCACGTCTGGCGTCGGATAGTACTCTGCTGCTGGAATAATCTTCGAAATATGATTCTGGACGCGGACCCGTGTCTTCTTCATCCGAAATGTAGCGTAATAACCTGTACTGTTTGCCATCTACTTCAACGGTTAATTTCTTTTTCTCCAACCAATAATATAGCTCCCTTTCCACAGTACCAATGTTCTGTTCGAGCCAGGCGACGTCTCCCGTCGCTGTGAAATAGTCGTACACCATCAATGCTAGGAGAGGCGGTTGACTTCGTCCCAAATAATAAATTCTGCTTCCATTAGGAATATAACCCAGTTTATTAACAAGGTATATGAAATTATCAATCATTCCCTTTGCAGTTTGCGTCATATTACTGATCAGGAGACCACGGATGATCCAGTATGAGTCCCAATAGTACAACTCTTTGAACCTTCCACCAGGGACAATAAATCCGTTGGGCACATAAATAAAACTGTATTGATTAGAATTCCGGTCCACGTCGGGCGACACTTTCCGGCCGAGTCCCGGCCAAATACTTATAATATCCTTCGCAAACTGCTTCAGCTTTGGATCAGCGATCTGGTCGAGTATCGGTGGGTTGGGGTCAAAATCCGGTGGGTTCCAGTTGAGCAACTCGTCTCCATCGATAAAGTTTGAATCCACAAATGAAATAATTTGCTCACGAGAAGGATTATTATTAGTCTCTCTCATAAGATTGGTGAAATTGATCAAAGTTTGATCTTGAGAGTGTGCGAGTCTTAGATCGACAAAGGTCTTCGAGTCGGGGAAAACTCTGGCAAGTTGCACTGTACGGAGAAGGTCACCGCTGCAGTAGATAGAGGAGTTGCAGACGGAGACGATGTTGATCGCCTGCGCGCACGCACCCAGCAGCCCTAGCACTGGATACAGCGGCATGAACCGCGCCGAACCGATCTTGAACATGGCTATTCACTGTCACAATTTTCGCCTTACATTAACTGGTGTGTGATGGGAAATGCGCGATGACCGCAATCTTTGAGCGCACCGTGTACTCGTACAACGGCGAAGGCCGACGCGGGGCGAGTGGCCGCGAATCCGACCAACACCGATTAAATGCATTTCGTGCATCATGACGATTAGTTGTCGCGAGCGCGTTGCGTTGACTGTGCGTTAGGTCGCCGACCCATCTCACTCAACTGATACACCGAGCACTTTTACTACCGAGTACCGCGGACTATCGGTACATTGCGCACGTTCTAACTATATTACAAGGTCTCTTCTTAAAATAAATACACACGGACACGTACCCCCCCCAAAATCAGATTGCGAACTGTCAGTTTGACATTAGATTGTTGTCTATGTTTCTCAGATAACCAATCGTATCGTACACGTGTGTGTGATGCGCACGCGTATTTTGCGTCATTATATTACACATAATTATAACGAAACATGGCCATCGTAAATAGCTGAAATACCGCATTAAAATAAAAGAAGATTCAACATAATAGGCAAATAATAGTCGTACGACGTAAGCGACCACATAATTAAGAGCAGCGACATTAGAGCGAAGACCAAAGTCACTGATGGAGTGATGGTTTATATATATGGCCGAGAAACTGAAGTGGAATTGGGCAGACCACATCGAGAGGTCCACAGACAACAGGTGGAGCGAGCGCGTCCTGTATTGGGTATTTAGGTTAAGTTTTAAAAATATAGAATTGTAAATTATAGGGAATAAAGGCTATTTTTATTTATTTATTACCTAGTCGTAAACCTATTCAAGGTAGATGTTAGATTTTGTAGAGATCATCATCATTCTTCTGTCCTTATACCAATTTATTTGGGGTCGGCGCAGCATGACTTCTTCTTCCACCTTCCACTACCTCATCAATTCAGCAGTCACCTCCTTTCTTACCGTATCATCCTACACACAGTCCATCCATCGTTTGTTTGGTCTTCCTCTTCTCTATATTAGCCATCCAAATTCATACTCAAATTTTTTCACATTTTTTATTGATATCATTAAATTAAAAGAACATGTAAATCTGACATAAAGTTCTGAAACTTGAGTAGTACCTACTGCTGTGCGTGCGCAATGCAAAGATGCATTACAATTTTATAATGAATAAAATAGGTCAATCATCACAATTATATTTAAAACGGATATTAACTACGTATTTATTAAAGTTTATTATATTATACAAGGTCAATCGCTAGACTTCCTCATTAAACATATCAGCATGATAATAATGTTAGGTACCTAACCTATAGTAACTTCAGTATTTGCAACACTTAATTATCATGATGTTAAGAAAATTAGGATATACCGAACAAAGTTAACGAAATTGGCATTTCAGGCCGAGTTCTACTTCATTTGGCTCACTAGTCAGGGTAGCCTCAATTGGCTTTTCCACCAAGTTAATTTCATACCTGTTAAATGTTTTCTTTAAAAAAAAAGGGAACTTTTTGCTGGATACAATTTAACACAGCCCCCTGCCTGTACCCTACACTCAAAGTTGGAATAATATTCTTCGTAAAGTCCCTGAAACAATAGAACAAATAAGCTAGCAGCTTAATTTGTTCGTTGGAAAAAAGCTGCATAGGACTGATTTTACCTAAAAACTACACTACTTACCTGCCTAGCATAGCCACGGAGTTCCGGGTCAATAACTACATTAGCTACTGACTCTAGGCCGTTCCGGGTCGTTCTTATTTTACGTTAAAGCTTGCTGCGGAACACTGGGTTGAACATCGAGTACACTGGTTCATGAAAAATTCCCCTCATTGTGTGGATGGGGGACCCAAGTTTGAACCTCATGCTTGTCGGTCAGACCTATACTTATTTACTCCTGGTTTCCGGATAAGATAACTAACGCACTTTGGAATGTTTCACCTTCCAAGGCTGACTCAGCAGTTAATAATACCTATAGTAACGTGACAAAACGAAGACATATCTCGCAAGGAACGATAAGCTTGAACGCGATCACTGTGTTTTGTTGAAGACTGAAAGATTCTGCTTACCCTGTGCGTTTACCTCGCTTGAAGTGCGAAGAGTTTAATATAACGCCATCTATTAAGATTTTATACAACATAATATCCCGCCAAAAAGCTTAGGTCAGTGTAGTACAAAGTATCAAAGCTAGATGGCGCTTTTTTCAATAAAATAAAAGGAGATTCTATGGTTTCTTATAAGGTGGTCATAGGTCAGTGACTTTTTCTTGTTTGTATAGATAATATCGACCGTCAGTTCTTTTTGTGTGAATCCTAACATTAATCTTTGCAGGGTCGGTCGCTGATACATACGAGTCAACTACCTCTCAGTGATGCTGATCAGTAATGAACCAGCTGTTTAGATTTAAACCACGAAGGACAGAAAGCTCCTCTGTGGTAATGGTGGGTGGGCCAGGTGAGCTGTGACTTTCTGGCTATCCAATTAGGTCATAAAACCACCTGGCAATATGAGTTGCTGTAGCCCTAGGTGCTAGCCGGTATTTATTACCTACAACATACATGCTAGGACTCCATAGACGCACAGGTAGAGAGTTAGAACTATTTCATGGAGTGTCTGATTTCATAATACATATTAAAATGTTCACAAAGGTTTTTCCCCGATTAAGTTCTTAATTCGTACCTAACATACCTCATGTAAATGTAAATCACTACATACTACATATACAGGGTGTTTGGCGCATGGACCGACACAATTTTTCCAGGGATTTGGGAGGTCATTAGCTAGGTTCTACCCATACACCCTTTGTCCCAAATGTCACGGTTGGTTACATATGTTTTTTTTTAAATGAAAAAAATGCCCAAAATGTTTCCTTTAATTCGAAATAACTTTTTTGTTTGTGGGCGTAGTGGCACAAAACAAATTTTGTTGCATTCTCCAAAGTCTTTTAAATCTAAAAACATCTTTGTTTTATACAACTGGTTTCAAGAAAATTCCTTACAAGCTTCCAAAGTAAAATTTTTTATTTAATGAATGAAATTTTACAACTTTACACGTTATTTCGAATTAAAGGAAACATTTTGGGCATTTTTTTTCATTTAAAAAAAAAACACAATTATGTAACCAACCGTGACATTTGGGACAAAGGGTGTATGGGTAGAACCTAGCTAATGACCTCCCAAATCCCTGGAAAAACTGTGTCGGTCCATGCGCCAAACACCCTGTATGTATGCTTAGATCTTTAAAACTACGCAACGGATTTTGATGCGGTTTTTTTAATAGATAGAGTGATACACGAGGAAGGTTGATATGTATAATACATGCATAATATAGTAGAGAAACACTGATAATTTCAGAGGTTTCTAATGTGATGTCGTAAATAAACAATTTTTTTTCGCGCTTACATTGCAAACGTTGGCTGAACTCTACGAGATAGATCAAAATAATGTACTACAGTATTGTACACCTTAAAAAGGCCTAAAAAAATCCGCAAATGTATATGTCTATCTCTTAGGGATAACCCACAATAACCATTTTTTATCCTTTACATTTTACGAGAAACGCTTATTTACGAAGTGATTTTAAGCAATACAGCATTAATCCTTATCCAATTAAGTACCTTAATATATAGTGCATTTAATATACATCAATATGGCCCTTTGCAGCATGTAATTTTAATGAATATTTTCGAAGATATTACAGATTTAAAATGCAGGGACATAGCGGTCAGGGCTGCGGGACTGTTCGAAAGAGATACCGCGGCCCTGGAACATAAAGGGCCAATGAAGGAACATGGGTGTTTTTTAGTCAGTAAGAGTCTGACACTCCCTTCCGCTCCGCCCAGAGCGGGAGGAGTCATTTGATGATTTCTCACCCTCCAAAAAAAAAAAAAAGGGACATAGCGGTTGCGGCAGTATCAGCCGGGGGTAGTATATTTAGTATTGATCAGCATTGCACCCGTAGGAAGCCGGGGCGGGTCGCTAGTAAATAATAAAATCCTATCATACAATGTTTTTATAAGTTTTCAATAAATAAATAAATAAATAAATATCCCTGGACATTTCACACAGCACCATCTAGTCCCAAGCTAAGCAACCTAATGCTTGTGTTATGGTAACTAGATGGCTGATAAACTACATATATACATTTTTTTTTTGTAAATACATACATATTATAGATAGAAAAACACCCAGACCCGGAACAACTACTTGTAGGTTATACAAATATTTGTTCCGTACGGGAATCGAACCCGCGACATGCAGCGCAGCAGTCAATCGCTTAACCACTGCGCCAACCGTGTCGTCATGCTCCGAACTTTACCTACTACAAGAGAATGAGAAGATTTTTTTTTTTCGGTTTTTCCTTATAACTCTGCAATCTGCATCTGAAGCAATGCCTACCTACATGTTTTTTACTTGAACTATTAGTATATCATAATGTTTCAGTAAGTTTATGGTTTTTATGCTAATTTCATATACACCAAACTCAGTTAATATATCACCAAATCGCTCTATTTTTGAGTAGGCATGACTATTACGACACTATGCACTATAGCAGATACATAAACAACAATTATATCACAAAAATGCCGTATTCTTGAATTTCCATAACCATTGATACAGGACTATAGTGATTTTAAACTTTTACAGATTAGGTAAGTTAGACGCAAAAGGGTAACAATAAGACTTAATACTTATAGTACAATTTTGCTGCTTGGGGGCGAGCCTATTGCCATCAACTGGGCACAAATCCCGACTCAATGGCTGCTACAGAATCAAACAAATTTCTGATGGAAAAACCCAATATCAATTTGAACCGAACCCAGGACCTCATACGTAGTCGCGATTACGGCCACTATACCACCGACACAGTACAGGCTGTACAGGCATATTATGTGTAAAAATTATGAAATGTTAGAAACATTGGGCTATTGGCAAATCCCAAGTTGCAAAAAATATAATTAACCGTTTCTTTGCAGCCTCTATTAGGAATGTGCGTTGGTATTACATAATACGAAAAGGTGGTACCATACTTTAGTGTGGGTATGTACGCCTTCGTTTTTAGGGTTCCGTAGCCAAATGGCAAAAAACGGAACCTGTCTGTCCGTCCGTATGTCACAGCCCCTTTTTGCGAAACTATAAGAACTATACTGTTGAAACCTGGTAAGTAGATGTATTCTGATTAAGATTTTCACACAAAAATAGAAAAAAAAACAATACATTTTGGAGGTTCCCCTTAGAACTGAAACTCTTGCGCGAGAGACACTTTAAAAGTGGCAAAATGTCCCCCCCCCCCTGTAACTTCTAAAATAAGAGAATGATAATACTAAAAAACATATATGATGTACATTACCATGCAAACTTCCACCGAAAATTGGTTTGAACGAGATCTAGTAAGTAGTTTTTTTTTAATACATAAATCGTAAACCGCAATTTACCCTTCATTCAATCAACTCAAATATAAAAAAAACATCGATCAAAGTTACAACGAACTACAAGAACTTTTATATTATGTTACTTGCTTCTACGGAACCCTTCATGGGCGAGTCCGACTCGCACTTGGCCGCTTTTTTGGTAATGATTTGGCGTTCCTAAACTCTTTTTGCACGCTTTTTTGTGATAGGTGTGTCCTGAATATTCGATCGTTACATTCATTTTTTTTTTCAATCGCTAGTGTCTAACCATGCGATTAATTTTAAACTACATAGTTTTTTTTATCAACCATTGATCTTGAACCTTGGACCGTTGGTTGCTAAAAGGAACTTCAATCAAATATCTAATTTTATTGTAACTGGTAAAAATATCGGATATTTATTGATTAACTCGGTATAAGGTAACAGACCGAAACGTTCCGCGTTTTAAGGAATCCTTATTTGAATATAAATATTAATAAACACACAGATATATCAACACAGCCTTTAATATAACACAACATTGGTAACGGACGAAAAAACTCATGATTACAAGATTATATATTATAAACTTATCTTCTATTAGTTGGTAACTACTGGGTGATTTTTTGCTTAAGTTCGGTTGAAATCCGAAAGTATATGAAGTAGAGCAAAATACTTTAAAGTGTCATGAGGTATATTTTAGGAAAACTCATGAAATCAAAATCCTTTAAGTCCAATCTGACTCTGGTCTTCTAGATTTTTTTTAATGTTTAATGGCAATACTCTTGACCTGACTACCTAGTCCTGAGAACAATAATTGTATTGATTTGTAACTACATAATTATTTTATGGAAACACCATTATTATAACTATCCTATAATAGAGACAAATACTTAAATAATAACTTAGAAACATAAAGAATGGAATACAACAATAATTATTTATGTAGAAGTATATTAAAAAAAACATCAACACAATATTTTGCTATTTATAATAAATAAATTATAGTGATTTTAAATAAATTGGTTATTAAAAACACATAGTACCGATCTCCCAGGAAAAGTATACACTTCGGCAATTATTCGTCTTTCTCTGGAAATGCGAAAGCGCCATGATGATAATATAATATATGAATACTGATGGTAGAAGATTACCGAAGCGTATAACTTTTCTGGTTTAACTGTAATTAGGTGTTATGTGGGTACAGCCAACAAAATACGTAATTTAATAAGCTAGCAGCTAACTTTTGCCTTTGCAGCGCAAATATGTTAAATTTACTGACTCTACAATGTATCAGAACAGTTACTCATCATAATATTTAATACTACGGTATTGATATAATAAAATCATATTTTAAATTGGTATCTTACTATATTAGTTAAGTACTTTCAACATTTTACTATTTAATTAAGATTATGCTAATAAATGCCTACTTGTGAAACTGTAGGTTCTATTAAATAAATAAGCAACATCAAACTATGCTTTTTAACCCTGATTTACCCTGGGCTTTTAATTACCTAGGTTTAAGTTAATATAAGTAACGTAAAACCCAAAAAAATTAATACATTTGACTAAACACTCTACAAAATTAAATTTCGGAAAAGCCTTTTCCAAAATTAGGTCGAATTGCATTTTAAGTCCTGCCACTGCCAGCAGTATTATTCCGTAATGTACTGACAATCGCAATATTTGGCATTCATTTTGACAGTTAACATTTTAGGACCCAAAGCAAATGCGAATAAAATTGTTACAGAATAAGGCTGCTGTTGTAGTAAAATCTGTCTTAAATGATACAGAAAACGGTTCTCTTTCGTACGTAGTAGAGAAATATTCAACATAATCTAAGGCTAGATGCTCCTGGGTGTGCCCGTTGTTATTATGTTCCTATGGGGACAGAGGGCCTGGTATGATATGACTTCGACATAATTATAATCATAGGGTTTAAAATTAAGACATTAATTTTAACAGTCATTTAATAGGTAAATGCTTGGTTACCCCTTAATTTCCTATCGGTCAAGAATTCCAAATTGTATCGTGCCTACAAGGACAGTAAGGACACTCTTAGTATTATAGCTAACTTGAAGAACGAATTATTTGTTATAATACAAAGTTAACTTTCCCTGTTGGAAGTCCAAAGAAATTGTTTGCCTGCTTGACATTATATGTCTCTATGGTACCCGTTAAGTTAAATATCACTTATTATAAACGTTAATTAAAAACGTAAGTTCACAACCTTCAATTATTATAATATTGTAAATCAATAAATATTTTTATAGCTGATAGGAAAATTAAGAAATTGTTTATAACACCCACGCCTAGTCATGCGCTGTTATTCGGGGGCTGGGCTGGGGTTGGCGCTGTTGTAGTAGCATTTACATTATTGTCTTCGGCAGTCAGAACACTGCCATATTTGTGCAAGAACTCAAGAATGACGCCGTTGCTCCACCCGAAGCCGAATTGCACGTTGTATTCGCCACCTCCGCCGAACTTGCCAGGATTCTCCGCATCATACTTCTCAAACATCTGCTTGTACTCCTGGAAGCCCCAGTTGCAAGACCTGACAAACGTTTGCGCGACTTCCACGGCCAGTGCCCTCGCCTCCGTCGTTCCGATGTGATCAAGAGCATTCACAACGATGCTCACTTCTGGCGGCCACACGTTCGGGAAGTCCCACTGCTCTCCGCTCCTGATGAGTGAAGTGGGCACGCCGCCGGGGAAGTCCAGACCCCCCGACTGTTCGAGACTGCGGATAATCCTGGCTCCGTTCCGGGTAAGAAAACTAGAGCTAACGGCATTCTGCCACAGCGGCGCGACGTTAGACGAGTAGAAGTATTTACGATGTATATTGTCCCTAATATCGTAATCGTACCACATTGCGTCTTCTTGGTTCCACAGCACTGCCTCAATGGCGGCTCTCCATTCTGAGGCTAACGTTGCGTATTCGGCAGACTTTTGAATATCTAATAATAAAACATTGAACATCGCCAAATACTGGAGAGCACCAGCGTAGATAGAATTAAGATCAACAGGGAGGATGTACCTGGTGTGGATGTCAGTAATAGTACCGTTGTTGCTTCCATCCGCTACGATGAACCACCGCGTTGAGAAGTCCCAGCCGCTCTCAGCTGCGCTTTTGGTGTCAATATAGAAATCAACGCGATCTTGTTCACTCATGCCAATCGTGTTGTTGTAGTCTTCAAAGTACGACTCAGGTCGCGGACCGGCGCTAGGAGCATAATATCTGAGAAGCGTGTGGTTTCTGCCACCTTTTACAACAGTAAACGTTCTGTTTTTCATCCAAAACTCCAATTCATTTTCCAAATATACAATATTGTTCCTGATAAATTCGATATCTTGGGTGTATTCGTAGTAAATAGCGACCATTGCCGTCAGCATAGGTGGTTGACTGCGTTGCTGATAGTACCATCTGCTTCCGTTGGGTACCTGACCAAACTTATTCAACAGTTCAATTAGATTTTCAATCATCCCTTTGGCGGTTTCTTGCATTCCGCTAATGAGCAAGCCTTCGATGATCCAGTAAGAGTCCCAGTAATAAATCTCCTTGAATCGTCCTCCGGGGATGATGAACCCATGAGTGACTGGGACTAAACTGTACTGTTCAGGTTTTTCGAAAACCTCTGCTTTGACTTTTCGTGCTAGAAGAGGCCAGATGTCGTTGATGTTTTTTCCGAACGTTCTCAAGGCTTCGTCTCTTATAGTGTAGAGGAAGATAGGCGCATCACTGTGGTCTGGTGGCGTCCAGTCCTCGAGCTCGCCGTCGTCAGAGAAGTAGTCGTTAACAAACTGTTGAATCTGTGCTACAGACGGACTTTGATTGGTGTCGTTCAGCAATATCTCAAAGTCGGCTAGTGTTTTGTTTTCGTCGAACTTCATCTGAAGATCGACGAAGGTTTTGGAGTCGTTGTAGATCCTGGCCAACTGGACAGACTTGAGGAGGTTGCTGTCGCAATAGACTGGTCTCTCGCAGCTAGGGGGTAGGTCAGCGGCGCCGGCCAGACCGGCAGCCACCAACAAGATCAGGAATTCCCGCATCTGAAACAAGCAACAATATACTTTAATACAAATGTGTGGAAAAATGGAAGTGAAGATCTTCATATACTTCACACGCAACATACAAACTACGAATGCAAGCAGCTATTTGTCGATAGTATCTTTTATAACTAATAAAAACCGTGAATGGTCACTAGACTTTGTAAAACAGTCGATCACAATCTTCTTCAGACCGTGACGAATCATCATTAACAAAATTATCTAAACGAATAATTCCGTTAACGACTCGACAAATAATCAAAACGACCGTTTAACTTTTTGCATACTTTTGAATAATATTATTAATACTTATTTAGGTAACATGAAAAACGTTTTGTAACTTATTTGCTCACAAAAAAAACGGTTATTTATTTTTTTGCCATGATTTGTTACGGTATCTGTTCAGAAGATTGCCACACCATTTACCATTATTTTATCATTTTTACTTTATTGATTTTACGAATAGTCCTACTTAATATTATAAATGCGAAAGTTTGTGAGGATGGATGGATGGATGTTTGTTACTCTTTCACGTAAAAACTTCTGACCGGATTTGGATGAAATTTGGCACACAGATAGTTTATAACCTGGATTAACACATAGGATACCTTTTATCCCGGTAGTATAACCCCGTGGGACATTACCGAACTCCACGCGGGCGAAGCCGCGGGCATAAGCTAGTAAGGCATATTGACAGGTTTTTAAACCGACTTCTTATAAAGATAATATACAAATTTTGTTGACCATGAACCGATGCCGTTTAGCAAATTCGGCAGCGGGATCACGTTTTTATTTATTAGCACTGCATATTGCAAATAGTTTTTTCCTTGACTTAAATTACTTATAGGCGAAATTACACCTCGTCGCTGCACCTACTCTAGGTTTGCATAATTTGCTAGATAGATAGTATGTTATGTACAGACGCCAGCACATCAAGCTACTACAATCTGTCAAATTTCTTAAATAGATATTCAACTTTATCTCTAAAGGTTCAACGTTGGTTGGGAAAATCTGACAGTTTCGGGTAGGTTGCCCTGCTGTCGTCTGTACAACAGTTCTCATTTCTCAATGTTTAATCTGTTAAATTGTGTAAAACTTTTCGGAAACAGAGACTCATCATATAGTGTAGTTATCAAAACTTAGTTAATTTTGTTCAATCCTTTTGTTTTGTTTAACTATTTTGTGATAAACCATTATTGTTATAATTTTGGAAAGGAATGTCAAAAAGTAATCCTGAAATGATTAATCAATACTAATGAACTTATAGGAAATGTAGTTATATAGTACACAGATGGTAATTAGGTACACCCCTAGCCCTAAGCCGGGAAAATTCAGGCGTAATGATAATATGTTATGTAACTTATAGTTAGATTCCTATTTTCTGGTGATACTGTTCTATTCACACCGGTAAAGGTGACAGGTAGTACACAAAGCAATTATTATCGCAAGGCCAACTAACAATATTCCTATACCAGGCCTCATATCTTTTTCTATAATCCTAAAATGTCACGTACTTTACAACTAAAAGTATATCGTAAAAGAATCGGTGTAACGGTTACGTTAAATCAAGAGTAACCGATTAGCCTCGGACATTTCACCTTTTTGTTTTAAAGAGAGACTGTTATATTGTTTTCAGTAACAGTAATTATAAAGAGTATTCATTTAGGGGATGTCTCCACGAGCGAGAGAATCGCGGCAATATTACGTATTTGTATGGGATAATATCGCCGCGATTCTCTCGCTCGTGGAGACGGCCTCTAAGAGAGTGTATAGAAATACGTGGCACGGACGATAATATCGTCGCGATTCTTTCGCTCGTGGAGACAGCCCCTTAGTTTATTGATTGAACCTACAGACAATCCAATCAAGTTTTGTATATAATTAATTAATTACAGTCTAAGAGCAACTGAGCTCGCCAATGTCAAAGTAGAATTGCCAATCTTTGATCGTCAAACAATTCTTCATCAGACTTCATTTTATATGTGACGCAAAGTTGGCGTTAAGCGGCGCCGTCGGTATCTCTTTCGAACAGTCCCGCAGCCCTGGCAGGCATCGGCCCTTGCGGGCCCCTCATGTTTTCTGACACCTCTTTGAGGCGCGCGTGGAACACGAACGCGACGTCGACACGGCCTGTCGTCATAAGACGGACGGACGGCGAGCTAGCCCATTACTCACCGTCCACAGGCCCGCGCCTACGGTGGCCGAGAGCCACCACGTGGCCCCCGACGCCCGGTGCTTCTCCTGCGGCGGCTGCGACGTGAGGTTCTCTCCCACTCACGTTCCGCCACATCCTTCGCTAGCATGACTGCTTCGCAGAAGGAGGTGACGGCTTCCCATTCCCTCTCGCCCCGAACCATGGCTTGAACCAGGGGAGGCTGGCCGCCTCGGTTCGAGTCCCGGGTCGGTCAAAATGGTTATTGGTTTACATGGGACTTAAACATTACTGGCGAAATGTGTGTGTACTATTAGGTACACCTCTGCCTAACCCTTCGGAGATTAAAGGCTAGTATTGCCAATAGTAAACCTCGTCAAGTCCAAGCCACTGAAGTAATGATTCACTGATAGACCGTCAAAAATGATTCAAATGCAGCTGAAAACCTATGGAAAAGAGCGCAGAAGAAGATACATTAGATGCTGATGCAGACAGGAAGATTGAGAAAGTAGAAAGTACCTATTCAAGTCCAAACAGTAAAGGTATCAATTAGGTAAATGAAGGTGACAAATACAATGTTGACTCACTTTAATGTATTGGAAGACCGGTTTTCACAGATAGGCACGAACGCTATTATAGTAAACACTAATCATCATAGCACTATTTGAAGAAAAACAAATAAAATTGTTGTGTGTATTAGTGTTAATGATCAGTTTAAAGTTAATTTGGAAAATTTAACTGGGCCTTGGTTTGTTTATATTTATTTATCTATTTGGATCTCCAACAAAAGATACACAGATACAATATACTTAAGTCACAGTTGTAAAAAGGTTCTTTTAAGTGTGTTCCTTCAATTACAGGAGACCACAGCATGCACATAAAACTAGGTGTTAACACAGAGATTAAAAAAAATAAATTATTTCAAAAAATAAAATAAAAACCAAAATAATAAAAAACATTTGATGTTAAGAAATCAGTAATAAGATTGTTTCATATAATATTATAATTATTATTCTACATTTATTGCAGTGGTCAATTTATTTTTGTATTTAGAGATGGGGAGGGTTATGTCCATGACAGTTTGCTTTGCCAATTCATTGTATTGCCTACAGAGTCAGAGAGCGGCGAAGTGTTCTAGATTAGATTAGTATAATTAAGTACTGTATGTCCTCTTTTGATAGATCATAGTCTCTACTACTACTCTACATATTTATTAAGCTTCATATTTAGTGACTCTCTGATTTGCATTGCATCAGTAGATTATCTACACACAGAGAGTTTTACGAGGTTAGACGGATGATATCATTAAAACTAAGTTTATCTGCAGTAATTGCGTGTCTAGTAAACTTGAATCATGATAGAAAAGACATCCTTCTTATTGTCATTAATTTGATTAAGGTTTAGTTAAGCCTTCGATTTTCTCACCTCGTGAGTAACAATGAAAGGAAAAATCAATCAAAAGATATTATTTAAATTGACACAAAGTCAATTCAAAGTGTTATTTTACGATCGAAGTCCTAACACATTTTCTGAAGCATTATGTAAAACTGTGACAGTTTCAAATAATGCCTCAGAAAATGTGATAAGTACTTTAACTTTAGTATTGATTACAAACAACAGTCGGTGACATTATTATGCATTAGATAGTTACGCAAGACAGAATCGAGCCGAACTAGTTACATTCGATTGTATTGACTAGCGAGACCTATGAAAGTTAAACGTCAAACGAGCCCTCTGCTACCCTACTAGCCTACAAAGCCACGTTTGTGCCTATTTGGACAAACCCTTCAAACCTGAAAACAGCTAAGGTTAACGGAAGTAATAAAGTGACAGTAGATGACTACTTCTCCAGACGACCTGCACCCCGTTTACGTAACACACTTTGCTAACACAATTCGAAGAATTCTGAAGGAAATGAGTCATTGCTTCACAACTTTGTAAAATCGTCTGCTCGACAACGTAAAACACGCAATGAATGTTGTTAAATTGCCAAAATTAAAAGCTCTGCAATTTTAATAGCGTCACGCAATTTGACTTCTGCCAATCGCGAGAATTCGCTCGATGTCGGAAGCATAAAGGCGCGCCCTCCCTAAGATTTGATTTTGTATAGAAACAAGTTAATCTGAAGTTTTAAACTACTGGCGAATGCTCCCAGTGAGGGAGCTCCTTAATACCAATGTCCATCAGTGAACTGTGGACGGCATTCGACTGAATGATGATGATGATGACTCAATCACATACGATTTAAATTACTTGGAAGGTACTTCTGCATTACGACTCACGTAACGTGACACCCTGTGCATAACAAGGTGCGCTATACGCGTATCAAATACAGTTACATATTAAGTAGAAAAGTACATCGGAACATGATTACATAAATTAGTATTATCAGCGTAAATAATTGGATCACGTGTCCTAATACTTACCTATTATTTTAATATTTTGTCACACAGTTCGTTATGGAACGACTTTAAAATAAACATTTGTACTGCTCCCATAACGAAAATCATTTTTTGCATTTGGCAATAAGCTTTTATTGTTGGAGGGAAGACTAAATTATAATAGATGAATATAATGGGTGCTAAAATAAAGACGTTCATTTTATGAATATCCTAGTTTTTAAACCCTGTGCGGCGGCCTTAAAGTATTTTTTGGCCACCGCAGGATAGTCCGGTTAAGCAGTTACAACCTTCTAGAGTTGTTGAGCTGCGAGTGGTCATGTAAAAAAATTATACTCAGAGAAAGAATTGAATACTAAATTAATTGTTTAGCAAAAGAAGAATCCTGCACCAATGCAATGAAAATCAACCAAAATCTTCTCGAAACGGACAAAATACAGCAAGTAAAACGATTCTTGATAGAGAATCTTGTTTCGCTGGATATGGTATAAATTATTTATCATCAAACTGGTACGTCGGTACTTATTTAAAACAGGTTTTGATCTCAACTATCCTAAATTTAGATTTTAGTGCAAAACAACATTAAGATAGTTCGAACTAGTCGACTCTACGAATGCCTTATTTTAATGTGTGAATTTTTTGCACAGGTTATGCCGGAAAATTAAATTAACGCGTTCGCTGTACCGGACTAAAAATCATTTTGACTAAGGGCGCTAATTTTTAATGTGAGTAGTGATTTTTCGAAGTGAGTATGATTGTCACTATCGGTAACCTTGTTAATAGAAGCACAATATTGATGATGTGTAAATTCTTTTAACCATTTACATATTTTGTTTGTGAAGATCCCTCAAAATGGCGCAGCACCATTTTTTAATTCTTTGAACTTTTAAATATTTTGTTATTGTCCCACAGTTGGACAAATCTCTCCCCATAACGTTTAAAACTTCCCCATGCTAGGGATTTCTCCGGCCAAACTCCCATCAACGCACGGACTTGCAAACTTAATTTATGTTAAGCTCGATTTAGTTTTGCAATTTTTAAAGTAACAAAAACCCAATCAATGTGAAAGGATTATTTTTGCGGAAACTTGTGTGACCCACTTGCGATCGCAACAACCACGGTCGCTTTCGGAAGGTCATCGGTTGAATGACTGTCTTATTTACTTTTAATTCAGTGTCTAATAAATCCTGCACCGTTACCCAGTTTTATTTTCCTTAAACTCTTTAATATTATTCAGGTTTAAAATTGATAGAAACCTCATTGGTCTAGTGGTCACAATCGCGACTGCTGAGCATGAGGTCTTAGATTCGATTCCCAGGTAGGGCAAATTGTTATTGGGTTTTTGAATCAAGGATTTCTCAGTAGCAGCCATGGAGTCTGGTTTTGTGTCCATTTAATGGCAATAGGCTCGCCCCCTATTTCGTGGGAGTTAAACATAACTGGCGAAATGTGGGTACATCTCTGCCCAATCCTTCGGGGATTACAGGCCTGATTATTCTTTATTATTTATAAGCTTTTTTGCAAAAGGACTATGCACTTACTTGCTGTCATTAGTGTCATTGATATCAGAGCAGTATAGAACACCAGTAAGTAAAATACTACATATATTACTGCTAGATAAAAGGCACACCAGTTATTAAGGCTTTGACCCATTCAATTCCTTAACAATAATATTTAATTTTATTGGTAGTTATGTGTTTGAGCCGTTTGGGGTTGAAACACTAGGGCCATGGGTTCCGAGTGCCCACCTAGTATTTCGGGAAATCGCCAAGCGGTTGGTCGACTCTTCATGTGACCAGAAGGCGAGCCTATTTTTTGGCCAAAGAATCAGCATTGCCATCCAACGTGGCAATGCGCCAGCCTTCTGGGCACGTTTCCTGTTGACAGCGATGCGGACGAATTTTTGGACGCCTTGTAACCCTTTTCTACTTATACATATTTATTACTATTATAGTTTTATAGTTTGTAAATAATTCGATAACGCGTTTAATCCCACCATCGTCGTCCTTACTAAATATTTATAAAGTTATCGCTCAAGGGCTGCTGTACTGCAAGTAAGCGTTTTTTTAATCGCTCTCGTTCAATATTTCCCTATAGACGTCCTCGCCCTTGGTTTTTATCAGACAATTGTCGGTCTCGTGGCGTGCGGCGCTTCAGTTAATGTTAATCGTGACTTACTTTGAATATTTATTTACAATGTTAATTGGTAGATGAAAACTGCTCTTCTTGTCTGGTCATCATCATCTGCCTGACATCTTACTCTCACTTTGTTGGGGTCGGCTTTCAGTCTAACCGGAGACGGCTGTATTTTACACGGAGCGACGGCTTATCTGACCACACAACCCATGAATCCAGTTACTGTGCAAAAAGATACTTAGTAAGTCTGGTTGGCTCTCAGTCTATTAAGAAAACGGAATTGACAGCCTATCTTGTCTGTTACCTTCTCTTATTTACTATCTGATATCCGTTATTTGCTAGTAGCTTAATTAACAGCCTTTAATGTTTCAACAGCTGGGTCATCTCATCACTCCTCCCTATGAGAGGGAGTGGGCTAAAATCCAACACCCCGAATCCATGGGTTGGAAGATGTCGCATAATTATGTATGTCTTCGAATATGTGGTTCTTAAACATTTAATTCATTTAAAAATTATAAATACTGCATTTAGGCAGTTTGACATAATAATCTCTGACTTCAAATTAGATAGGTAAGAAGGCTTCAAGATTCCATCATTAATAGGTAAAAGTAGTACCCGTACGTCAGTCACTATTCTTTCTTATCTGACCACAGACAGTTAAACGACGACAGACAATCACCGCCAAGGAAGTTAACTGCCTGATATGTAAGAACATAAAATGATGAATGGCGATGATTCGTTCCCCAACGCATTTGAACAGTTCTAACTGCCCATTGTCCGTCCCAATTACGCATTGAATTGTTATGTATGTACAAGAAACAATATACAGGCAAGCAAGGCGGTAATGCAACTCTAGTAGGTATGTCATAGAAATATTAAAAACATTTTTAGAGAAAGAAAAACGAAAGAGGGGAATGTGCTGGGTTGTGTAGCAAGACCTAACTTACAAGAGCGAACTAACTCGGGATGGATTCCCAGCTCGGTTAATGTTACTGGGTTCTCCAAAAGGAATTTCTCAGAACAGTTTGCGTCTTGATAACTGGCGATATGTGGTTATTACACTGGCGGTACTTACATACAAGCCTAAAAGCTTGGCTTGCCCTTATAACTTACTACTCTTCATGATGATAAGGTTTCTGTACAGTCTGGTTGCCTCATTTTATTTATTTATTTATTTAACACTTCAAGCACAAAGTACAGAGGCGGACTTAATGTCATAGGCATTCTCTACCAGTCAACCTTTGGGTGATGCAGAGATAAGCAGTGGTAGGTGTATATCTGAAAATAATTTTAATTAATACTACGATACTGCCTCATAGGATTGTCGTATTGTTGACCCCTAGCTAGGCACGCCACTGACATTAAGTACACCTTTGGTTCATTTCTGTAATCCTCGAAATATTTCCGGGAATTACAGGCATGAGGTTGTGTTACTCTTATAAAACTTGAGATCCACATTTTTGTGGCAAAAAACAATGCTGTTTTCGTTTCGGTAAATAACCTTATCAGCGTCAATCAACAAGGATCACGATGAAGTCATTGATAACACATTAACAACACAAGTTTTAATTAACGACACAAACAAAACAATTCTACTATCTTATCTGTTCAGGCAGCTAGGGACATGTGAGTGCAAGTTAAGTAAAAATATGGCCACTTCCTTTAACAATCAATTCAATCTGAGTTGTGAAATCTTAATTATAAAACACAAACTAGACTACACTAAAAATAAAAATATGAATAAAAATGTTGTAGTCGAATAGAGGGCACAACAACAAAGTGAAATTCTATCAGGATGACGCCACCAAAAAGCTTACGAAACGTTTGAAAGCTATATGCGTTTGTAAATAAGGGATCTGCATCCTTATTCCGAAACGCAATTGCAATCGCTTTCACCTGACAATTGAACGAAATTGCGCACCTGAAGAAATAGACAAATCTCACGCCTCAGATTATACTGCTGACCGGTACAAATGATGCTGATTAATACATGACAAAATATTGAAAATCACGTACAACAACAAAAAAGTGTGTGAGTCAGTTTCTTATGGTAGGCGGAAGGCTAATTTTCCGGGCACGTAGAAACCACAGGTTGGTCATTGTCAACCTATGAATCGAAGAGGAAAACTTTTTTCCTTTTATTGTATCACTAGTGCATTTGTCATTATTTTAAATTCTTTGAAAGAAAAAGTACCTAAAGCGTATTTTCTGTTATGGTTTTGTTTACATAGAAAGAAAATACTTAAGGAAAAAATAATAAGTCTCATATCATCTAGGTTATAGTCATTGTGGTCATCATAATTATTCAACCACAATATTAAGACGAGCGCAACATATACGATACGATAGGATAGGATATCATAGGATAACTTTTCATTTTAAAATACGGTTTGTGAGAAATCCTTAATATCATGCAGGTGACTAATAGCTGTGATTGGTCGACAGAAAGAACAATAGACAATCAAATCACTTGTCAAAGATTTGACAGATGGAAATTAGTAGACTGCCATCTGAGGGGCTCGTGGCAAAATAATAACAGCCGCTCAGATCGATCTTTAGGTTAAGCCGTGCTTGCCTAGGTTGGTCTGTGGATGGGTGACCACCCATTACATACCGAGTTTCCTCTGTGCCTCGGAAAGCACGTTAAGGGGAATGCTCCAACCAGCCCGCCAAATTCAAAATTTCTTGGGTTTTTTGCAATTTGCAGGCCAGTGCTAGGTTGTATGTTGATTAAAATATTATTCGCGGCTGTAAGACATATGTAGTTACAGAATTATAATCATCAAAATCATCAATAAAACGCTCTAAGTTCATAAAGCTGTAGGAATGACTTTTTCTGTTTTTTTTTTGTTCCTACGCCTTTATGAACTTGGAAGGTTGTATTGGTGATTTTGATGATTATAATTCTGTAACTACATACGTCTTACAGCCGCGAATAATATTTTAATCAACATACAACCTAGCACTGGCTTGCAAATTGCAAAAAACGCAAGAAATTTTGAAATTCTGCGGGCTGGTTAGAGCATTCACCTTAAGCCGTTGGTCCCGACTGTCATTTGTAGATCTTTGACAGTCGTTACAGGAAGTCAGTGCCCCAAAAAGTCTGACAACCAGTCAAACCAAGGGGTATAGTAATACCCAATACTAACTGTGTTGTGGAGGTCAGTTAGGTAGTCGCTCTATGTAAAATACTGGTATTCAGCTGCATCCGGTTAGACTGGAAGCCGACCCCAACAGAGTTGGGAAAAGGCTAGGCAGATGATGATGAAATTAGTAGACTGCCAGAAATTGGAATGTAAGTCTTAATTATCCCCAGTTCACGTTGTTTAGGAAGTGTCCTTTACAACGTGAATCGGTGAGTATTCGACTTAACTCGAGTGAAGTATTAGGGCACTTCAAATGATGAGTAAAATTAAGTTTAATACCTTGTAAGTAAAGCAACTGCTACTTGATAAATAATAATCACGTGCCTGGCAATATGACATCTATTGATGACACTTCATGGAAGTCATGTTTTCTGTTATCTCAAGATGTTTTACGTGGGCCTGTCTTTAGTTATCACTATTGATAACATGTTATGTATCAAGTATCATCGGTTTCAGGCCTACGTGGTGTCTACCACCTAATTGTGTGGTCAGATACCGATGTTACTGATAATACAAGTGTTTTTGAGTTGATATTGACTGCTGTAAATATCCTACTGAAAGATGATTGAGTTCCTGTAGTTTTATTGATTACTTTTCAATAAAATTTAAAAATAAATTCCTGACTCATGAGCCCCCGTCTCAAACGCTTGGACCTGTATTTAAGCTGTTTTTGAGTTATGAATTTATGATGTATGGACAAGGAATAAGGATTTTTCTAAATTACCCCATGATAAGAAGATGCACAAGATATCCAGGATACAGTCATTACAGGAGATGAGGAAGCTAGCAAAGAGCTAGGTACAGTTTTATGGCTTATTTCCCATGCAGATTTGAATAAATCTGTTCATGATTTTTTTTCAGAATTCTTATCATTTAGTTTTAATTTAGATGCCTTCCCTGTGTTATCTTATCGTTATCAATATGATCAATACGAAGTGGATGCTATCACTAAAAATACATTGTTTTCATGGCTTGACATATTTTTGTCTTTGTACTTTACCTATATGTGTCCTGCTGTCGGCTTAGGTAAAGATAATGTAAAGCAAAGTAAATCCCCGACAGTCACTTTATAAAATCTCGAGGAAAATTGCATAATACATAATACATTCATAATACATTACACCTTTTCTATCATGTAAACATAGAACCGTTGGGTAATAAAATACAATACACTAACTTATAAAACGTTTTATTTTATTTTCTATTTACTTTACTCCTAAACTCCTAATATCAATTGGACTGTGTGAAGGATGATATGGCAAGAAGGTGTCTGATGAGTTGACAAGTAAAAGAGAAGTATGGAAGAAGAAGAGATAATGCGCTGACCCCGCAAAAAGGAATGTTTCTATTTGAGAAAATAAGGAAAAACTACTCGATTGGACGAGTTATACATATAGTTATGTCATTATTAAAAATTGAAATAAATAATAAGTATCCTCATTCAGGTTTTACCGGCTCGCGGTAAAACAACCACAAAACACTCAATCTAAGTTTATCAGTGGTGACCTCTTAAAGTGTATTTTAATTAATGCGTGTCTTTTTTATTATGTAAATAAGGCCACAGTCTCATTTACATAAGCTAATTTTATCCGATACAGAATCCGCGAACAAATGTACTTGTATTAACCAGTATTTAAAAAAAATACAACATAATCCTCATCCGCACTTTATATCAGGCAAGGTCGAGGTCAAGTACAGGTCCATTAGTCAAGATAAAACACGGTCCTACATTTTTAAAATGTCCTATTATACACAATGGTGGAAGGGACACCAACGGTTATCACGTCTTCAGTACATCATTCTGGACTTTTCGTCTGTTATTAAAAAAAAAACAACTGTTTCCTACAAAATGCACCGAATAAGTGGTAACCGTTCGGTGTCCCTTCCACCACGTATATCTAAGTCACGGTGTTTTCTGTTTCTACATAAATAAACTGAAGTTAGAACAAATATTGTGTAAACAAGTGTTTACAAGAGCTCTTAATTCGACGTCTGATAAAAGAAATATGATGAAGTTATCTGTTCCAAGGTCGGGCATATCTATTTCTGTGATGCAAGTTATAATTATGGCACTTTGCAATTTATGGCTTTCTGCTGACACTTGGTTCGTTTCAGTTTCCATTTGTAACGTAACATCGAGCTTGTTTTCTCCAACGGGATAAACACATGTGTATTTAGAAATTTAGTGAGTTATGCATGACTAAGAAAGCAGTGTAAGTCCGATGTGAGTCTAAAATATGAAGTTTTGCGAGGTACTCTAGGACTCTGTGCTGTTAATTAATCGAGTACGTTTTCATAAATACGTGTTAGGGAACTGACTACGTAGATAGTTTTAAGTTAAAATCCAGGTCTACAGTCATAATAAGCCAGATAGTCAATCATAATGACACTTTTGCCTTGTGCATTGCTTAGATCATTTCAAAAATGACTTTGCCTCGCCAGTTTCATTATAAATATGTAAGCAATTATAAAATGACAATTTTATAACAGTAAAACACCAAGCAAAGGAGCAGTATGCGGTACTCGTAAGATCATAAGTGATGTGGTTTTGTGAGATGGCCGAATATTTAAAGATAAGACGACCAGAATGCTTGGTCACCGCAATTAAAAAAAAGTTAGTAAATGATTACTTGGTGAAGAGTTTATTTGCAACAAGAATGAGATTCCAAAACTGCGTTAATTATAATGTCAGTGAACCACAAACTAAGTAAAGCTTGTGAGTTTAACTTGAAATAAAGTTATACTAATAACTAAACCGGATTTACCATTGTTACAAAATTGAACATGATCAAAAGACGTCATTGTTTTTCGGGTACACAGAAAACGTATTCTGAATAATTTGTGTTGTTTTACGTATACATTTTCCTCTATCTTTTGATGCAAATACCTACAATATTAGCAGCTTCTAATGCTAAAAGGATTTCAAACTAACCAAGCTTAAGTTTAATCAACGTTTATGAATAAATCCCTAAGTATATATATTGCTTGTGTGTTTGGTGCTTTTTTTATCATGAACCACTCAAATTATCAATATCACAATCAAGAATTTGTGGAAAATTATTGTATCTGCACCACTAGGTCATTATCCCTCTATAATATCGGTACCTATTTAATTTTCTACTACTTATAAGATATCAGTGCCTTCATTTATCATAATTATCTTATCAAGGGTGCACGTAAATGCAGCTTCGATCTGTGTTTTATTTTTTAAAAAAACGCCATGTTTATTTAAATAAATAATTCAATAATATATCAATATGTTTATTGTTAAGCAAATAATTATACCGAAGATGAATTGATTTGCTTACTATTCGATTGTATATATTATTTTTGTTTGACTATGTAAGATTTACACATTAGATCTTGAAAACAAAATGACAAAACAAGCACATAATATTTTGCAAGTCACACCGTGCGTCATCCACAGTTATTTAAGGATTCTGTAAAACATAAAGTAGAACTGGATATTTATAGGTATTCCAAAATTTAAATATTTGGCTTCCCAATATCCGGACGGATATTTGCAAAAAAAAGTCTGGTACATCACTAAATTACTAGCTAGCCACATCAGTGCGCTGTCATTATCTCTGAGTTTAATTGCAGCGCGAAAATCTGTGGCCGCAAATGATCCCTAATTGCTTTATATTTATTATACGTAACGTATAGCCGACTGATGTAGGTATGTACAGTGTAAACATAAAATACTTTATTTTTATTATTAACTATTAAAGCGATGGAATTCTAGGTTTCTCCAAGTTCCTAGGTGCTCTTCACAGGAAAAAAAACTAGCAAAACTAACTACTTCAAAGGTCAAAGGTAAATGAGACTACAGATCTAGTTTTTTTTTAATCTGCATCGTTTATTTAGGAGATCAAATCATCATAAATGTCCATAAAATATTATGTTCAGGTAAATTGTCAAAAAACGATGTTTACCTAACCGTTTATGGTTTGGAGGGAATCCCTATTAATAATATTAGTTGTCCTTATTTTAAATCGACAATTTCCGTTAGTTAATTTTAACCAATTAACTATATGTGTTAACAATTAATTTGATTAATGTATGAGGTAAGTTGACAGCTACTATGTAAAACTATGTTCTCCGGGTTTGTCCTGATTAAAACTTTACGTAACTAGGTACATTCGTAAATGGGTAGGACATCATAATAAATCGAACATCATAATAAATCGAAGAAGTACCTACCTATATTCAAATCTTACCGGGAAATATTCTGTTTAAATATACCAAACATTTAAACACTTCTTAACTTAGTCCATATAAGGAAACTAATAAAATAAAGTTGAGGTATTACATGAACTGGTTTTTTTTTTATTTAACTGATCGCGGATAGTACTAAACTATAAACTAAACGTACTACGTTAGCATTAGTAGGGTCAAAATAAAAAAAAGTGAACTACGCGAAACCGGAACTTGAAAAACTTTCTGCTATAACATTTTCTTATCTGTAGCCTGGACATTTGGGAGTTACTTGTAAGTACCCTTCGATGTTTTCTAAGCTGGTAGGGATACCAGGGGCCTAATTCTGCTATTACAATAGACGACAATAGTGTCAGAATGGTCTGTCATTGATTTCATAATTGTTGATTTTGACAAGTTTTGACAAGTCAAAATCAACAATTTATGATATCAATGATAGACCATTTTAATGGTAATTCTAATGGTCTGTCATTGATTTCATAATTGTTGATTTTGACAAGTTTTGACAAGTCAAAATTAACCATTATGAAATCAATGACAGACCATTCTCACACTATTGTAATAGCAGAATTGGGCCCCAGGTTGGATCTTAGAACCCAGATACTGTTTATTTTTGCTTTAGCAATTTAAAGACTTTTATTTCATTTTGAATACAATGTTAATATTCCTAAAATTATAAAATAACTTTTCGCTAGTTATTTAGATTTTTTTTACAAAAAAGTACATTTTCTGAATCCTTCATTTATTTAATATCTACTATAAATAAACGAAAGATTTTTAACAATTACGGTCATTGCCTATACAGATTTATACACGTAGGACGGAATTTTTAACATGGTTAAGAAAAATATTTGAGAACTTTTCCGCTCCTTCGAAAATTATTTATGAATTTTCTGTTTACAATTTTTTATATTATTTTTGTATCATTTAAGTAGGTACACCTTTGGATTAAAATGTGTAGTTTTTTTTTTAAATTCAATATTTAGAAAGCAATAAATTTATGAATTATACAGGGGTTGTTTTTTTAAACTATGTGGTCAAAATAAATTATCCAAACTTAAGAATAAAATAAGTAAGAATATCGCCTTACCTTACAAAAGGACACCATTCACTTTACAGGCTTCAACCCACAACTCGTTCTAACGAAATCGATATTTCGTAAAAAACCACGAACTATCAAAACTGCACTGGAACAGTGTTTCTACTTCACTGGTACAATTAAATTATCAAACGATTATAGTATCGATTTATTTTGATCGATTTGACATTTCGCCGAAATGATCGATTTGACAATTGACATGCGCTCGAGTCGCGAACGCAGACACGACTGCGCAGTGACAGTGACTGCCTTGAAGATCACTCTTGAATAGATGCATGGTGCGCAAGAGCACGCTTTTATACTATACTATAGCTGATAAGAGCATCGCGACTACAATAGCTTTATTTTTTTAATTAGAACAGGATTATAATTTGAATGCCATTTGCAATGTAAATTTGGTTATTTTGTTTTGAGTGCACGTGGAGTTTTTTTTTCGTTTCCTTCGACTTCTTTGGAATGTAGGTACCAATTAATTGTAATCCGAAGCATGTAGATAAATGTGAAAATACTCTCTACTAATTAAAACATATTGATTGAGTAAATGAATTCTTACAGGATCTAAGTGTGTCCTTTGTCCTTACCTAAACCAACGCCGGATATTTGAACTTGAGCTGCGCAGCTTTTGAAAAGAAAATGCTGAAATGTTGAAAATGCAAAAAGTTTGATAAGCGGGTCGTTGACCTCTCTTCCCGGCATAATAATTTATCTTTAGCCGTGTTATGTAACAAAATAAGCACATAATTAAATGAAACTTTTTTTGCGAACTTTCCTCTGCCATTTAATTAAGCAACCTACTAATGGTATCAATTGTTCCCGTAAATACTTAATTCACAAAGGGTTTAAGGAATAATAATTCCCCACACACATTATTAATGGAACTATTTAAAAATAATATAATTACGCCTATATTCGCCAAGCGGGAAAGTACAAGCAGAGGTGTGTCCACACATCGATCCATGAAATATGGAATGAGCTTATTCCTATGAACTGGTCATAAAACAGACTTCAGGCTACGTTTTTGAATTTCCTTAAAGAAAGCTCAAGAGCAATGTTAATAATCCGTACTTTGTATTTATTTATGTATCTACAGGTACATACATACAAAATACTTAACAGCACATTGAGGTCGTTGCAATAAGATAGAAGAACACGTTACAAAAATTAATTACACCTTCTCAATAAAAAAAACATATACACGTGTATTTCCTATCCTACATCCAATCCAAAGTAAATAAATAAAAATGGCTGGTTTCGGTAAAAAAGTATGAAACACGTGTAATTTCAGAGTTTTGGAAACTTTACCAAAGGAGTAAAATGGGAGATGGCGAGTGAAAAGTTCTAACACCGACGTACTGGATGCAGTCCACGTTGTGCTTATTTTTCTCTTGCTTTCTTCTTGTTTGTATATAGGCGTGTACATACACACATACATTGTTAATATAATAAGTCGCCTGCAAAGTGCATGCTAGTCTGTTAGACCATATTAAGTGCATAATAATTGCATTGCCATTTTGTGCCAGTAAATTGGTGTTATTGAGTCCATAATTCCGATAAAAATTCAAATTCCAGTTTTGTTCGCTGTTTTTGGGTTTTTGTTAAATGAACATTAAATTACAGACTTATCTTATTTTTAATATTCGTTGCAACATTGGCTATAGGTAGGTACCCAACCTAATTTTTATTTTGCAAAAGATAAAGAAGACTTTAAGGTGATCTGGTACTGGTTGGAACCTGTATAGGTACTAATTGCAACTAGGTGCAATTCATTTCACCACACACACACACACACATCACACACATTTGTTTATACACACATGAAATTTAAAGGGCACGTGTTGTAAATAGCGGTTTTGGTGAGTTAAAAATTATAAATGGCACGTTTAATAACTAGTTCAGTAGTTAAAACTTCGAACTTAACCTGTCCGAGTCGGGGTGCCCCAAGTCCGGGTGTCTCCGCTCCCTATGAACTGCCGAACTATGTATTTATCTAACCGCTCATTCCATCATTTTTACCGCTCATTCAGTTATTGGACTGCTCAATTATTTTTAGAATTGACATTGTATGATAAAATAACCGACTTATTTATTTTTTATTACTGTCCATGTTTTACTGTCGCAATAATTAATAAACCGCCATTAACTGCTCAATATGTTTTCAAAAATTAGTTCCCAATTTATGAAATTGACACTATACCTACTACAGTAAAATTGGCCGTGTTCTACGATAGTGTCAAAAATAATCTCGAATCCACACCATCGAGAAAACCGACGAGATGTTATGTTTTACGTACCTATGTTATGTCAATGAATGACTGAATGATATTCAATTTCCCTAAATTGTACCAACGGACGATATATGGACTGTATGGTCAAATTCACAAACCTCTCGTAAAACGAACAGAAATACGTACTTACCTATTTTCGTAAACCCGTATCTTGCCGTTTATCTTTGTGTAATGTAAGAGAAACATTTTATGTAAGTATAATACCTATGTCATTATGGTTTCAGCACTATTGTCGAGATTGTCGTGCTTTTACCATAAGAGCCCATCTAACTTCAACCAACTGAATAGCCAATCGTTTTGAGATTGGAACTGGTTACTTATTTTTTTATAAGCAAAAAGCGTTCGGTTTTTTTAACACTAAGTAGGTTAGTAGTTAAGTTAGTAAGGCTTAAGATAGGTAGTGTTTAAGTTTTCTACGTTATCATGTTGTAATATCCCATAATGTAGCTGCTTGTTGTTCCTATTTGATAAAATAAAATAAATGTATACAAACGTTCATGGTACCTATGGTACCTACATACAAAAACTGCTCGATCCCACACATTTTGCTGATCAGTAAATAAGTAGTCTTACGGTCCTATAAACGGGTGGAAGGGACACCGACGCGAAAACGGTTACCAAGTATTCAGTACATCATTCTGAGCCCCCCCCCCCCCACATAGGAATTAACCGGAAAGTAACCGTTTGCGCGTCGGTGTCCCTTCCACCCCTTATTTAGGTATAGTATCATGCTCTCTCTATTTATAGGGGTTAGGTGTCACAGCTCACCCGCTTAAAACCTTATCCGGCCTTATTATATTTAATTTAATTCAAAATATAACCTAACCCTATTTAAAAATCCCCATTAATATAAGCAGTTCCCTTTTTGAATCGAATTTTGTTACCAATTTCAAGGGTTTTAATTTTTTTGCACCAAACCCTTATTATTTTTCTACAATAAAAGTAGACCCTATAACATCAGCTATCTGCCAGTAAAAGTCCCGTCAAAATTGGTCCAGCCGGTTCAAAGATTAGCCGGAACAACAGAGTTTTTGTTATAAGTGCCGTAGGTATATATTTTCATAAGTATGCATTCAATAAAGAAGCTGTTATTTTGTTATTACACACAGACACTTCAATGTTATTAATTTGTATAGATAGATTTACAATTCACTCTTGGTCTTATTAGGAAAACCCGCAAAAAAACATGTACCGTATAGTATACTTTGTCCTACTCCTATGACGTAGGTACTTAGGCACATATAGAATTCCTCTAAGCATAAATATTGTTATTTTGTAATTACGGAATGGGGGCTTGATCATCGCGTCAGACAGGTACTAACAAGTAAACAAGCTTTGACGTAGTGCACCGCTAACTAATTGACCTATAAATGAATGAGACATAGTATTAGGTAAGTTAAAATTATGATACACTTATATTTCTCACGACTTTGAAGTTCAGAAAACGTAGGACTGTAGCACTGAAAACGTAAGAGGAAAATCAATGAAGCCTTCGTGATTAACACCCTAATTCTTTACAATTACACCGTGTGTTAGTAGGAAGATCACCAATTATGTAGTACACACACGTTAAGCCGTTGGTCCCGACTGTCAATTGTAGATCTTTGACAGTCGTTACAGGACTTACAGGTAGTCAGTAGTCCGAAACGAACCACCAGTCTTAACGACCGAACCAGTCTTATCAAAGAATCGTATTACCCATTACTAACTGGGTTGTGGTGGTTAGATAGACAGTCGATCCATATAAAATACTGATATTCAGCTACATCCGGTTAGACTAGCTCTGCAGGGTCCGCGTCCCCCTTCTGCAAAGCAGTCATGCTAGCGAAGGAGGTGGCGGAACGTGAGAGGGAGAGAACCTCACGTCCCATCCGCCGCGGGAGAAGCACCGGGCGTCGGGGGCCACGTGGTGGCTCTCGGCCACCGTAGGCGCGGGCCTGTGGACGGTGAGTAGTGGGCTAGCTCGCGGTGCGTCCGTCAATTATGACGACAGGCCGTGTCGACGGCGCGTTCGTGTTCCACGCGCGCCGCAAAGAGATGTCAGCAAACCGGAGGGACCCCTAAGTATGGGGAACCCCAAAATTTATTGTTTTTGTTTTCTATTTTTGTGTGAAAATCTTAATGCGGTTCACAGAATACATCTACTTACCAAGTTTCAACAGTATAGTTCTTATAGTTTCGGAAAAAAGTTGCTGTGACATACGGACGGACAGACAGACAGACAGACATGACGAATCCATAAGGGTTCCGTTTTTTGCCATTTGGCTAAGGAAACCTAAAAAGGGTCCGCGACCCGCTTGGTGGATAGTACTGAAACTTCCATTAAAAAATTGCTTTCTCCGCAGTCACGTGTAGCTCAAGCAGCGCAGCCACTCCACAGGATAAGGGTTGATAATCGTATATTGGGAATAACTCTCTAAACATCACACGTCATGGAAAAATGACTTTGTTTTTATACAACTTGAACATAAATTCCATTGTTGAAATAAGGACCCTAATTGATTCATTTTGAATGATAAGATGGTTATCAACAAATAGATTATGATGTGAATGCACTTGAACACTAAAGTGTTTCAGTTTATACTAGGTACTGAGAGCTACATCAACTAGGTACTAGAAACGCCACATAATATTCTAAGATCCCACCTAAGATCGAGCTTCACCCATCTGTTTATCGAATGAAAAATATATTTTTCAATACACTTTCTCGAAAACTGGTTCTTATTCTATTGCACAGCGATTAGGTTCAACATGCAATGTATTTCACACGTGAGTTTTTGATATTTTTCCAGACATGTGCGGACCGCACATGTGTGGTGTCAATGACTAGGGGGCGGTGATTGTTTTTTTTTTTAAATCTCGGGAAAGAGATAATAAAATGCGTCTTTACGGCGTAAATATTTGTTGAGTATTTAAATTGTGTTTATAAAGAGAATATCATAGATAAACATGATTATTTAAAACAAATATTTACTTTAATGAACAAATTAACATTTATTTGTGATCTGAATTCAAAAATATTTGAAATCTGGCGAAAGCAAAGCGCAGAAAAAAGACTATTTAGAAATCTAATACGAGAATATAGTACTTTATAAGTAAATGGGGAAACTTTGTTAATTAATTTAATTTCCTTTTTTTCCGCGCTTTGCTTTCGCCAGGTTGAAGAAGAAGCAAAGGTATGATGCCGCTAAACAGACTATTATGAAAAATATAAAATTCAAATATTTTTGAATTTAGAACAAAAATAAATGTTAATTTGTTCATAAAAGTAAATATTTGTTTTGAATAATCATGTTTATCTATGATATTCTATTTATAAACGCAATTTAAATACTTAAAAAATATTTACACCGTAAAGACTCGTATTTCTTTTAAAAAATCATCATTCTAATCCTCATTAAAAAAAAAACAAACACCGCCAACTATAGTCATTGAACCCATTTGGACTTAGTATAAGTATAGTTCTCTATCTGTGGAAATTTTTATTTCGAAAACAATTAAAAATCCACGCGTCTGAAATACATTACATGTGGAACCTAATCGTAGTGCGATAAGAACCAGTTTTCAAGAAAGTGTATTGAAAAACATATTGCGAATGGGCTGCCAGATAAAATTAATGTTGTGTCTGTAGTTTCTGCCTATCCCCCTGTGGAAAAGACGTGTGTTTCTGTATGAATGTATATCCTCTGGTGCAAACTGCAAATTCCACTGCAGATCTCGGGGGAAATTTGGCAAATATTCCTCATTTTCATCTGAAAATCCGTCGCTGATATTTACTTGTTTATCCTCATCGACAAGAAAAAAATAGGTTGATATATTCATAGTCTAGACCACATCATGGCATTATGTAATGTTAATTAAAATATCAATTAATTACAGATAATGTCTTGTTACGTCACAAGCATTTACGATGCGTTACGTTAGATATGTAGGTATAATTTAATTAAACTGGTTACACTCCTACCTACGCATAGTAATTTAAACTTCTTAGAAACATAGGTTTTCTACACATTGGAAAATGTAGTTGGAAAAACGGAAATCAAGACGGTATAACATACATACTAAGACCCCTTTATTTACCTTTTATAAAAGCAACTTAGGGCAAAATTCGAAAACCCAAAATAATGCAGTTGTAGACAAATAAGACGGGAAATATAAATTATGAATTTGGAATAGATAAAATTGAAGCAATGAGTCATTTAAATTATTGCCCTTAAAGTTGATTTAAAGTGAGGAAGACCAAGAAACGATGGATGGACTGTCTGAACGATGATAGGGCACGAAAAGAGGTGTCTGATGAGATAAATAAACAAATAAATAAATATCCCTGGACATTTCACACAGCACCATCTAGTCCCAAGCTAAGCAACCTAATGCTTGTGTTATGGTAGCTAGATGGCTGATAAACTACATATATACATTTTTTTTTGTAAATACATACATATTATAGATAGAAAACACCCAGACCCGGAACAACTACTTGTAGGTCATACAAATTTTTGTTCCATACGGGAATCGAACCCGCGACATGCAGCGCAGCAGTCAATCGCTTGACCACTGTGCCAACCGTGTCAGATGACTAGTAATAGAGAAGTATGGAAGAAGAAGACATGCTGCGCCGACCCGAAGGGCAAGAGAATAATGACGATTCTTAGCTGAATATTCGTAAATAGAGAGAAATTATTAGAATTGTGTTCGAGATAAAAAAAATTACAGGTCTTAACCTACTCTACTACATCAATAAGCTCAACAAAGCAGACATTTAACCCACGAAGACAAGGACCTTGGTGACAGCGACCAGGAAATTGAAGCCCTTTAAAAAATACCCCTTTTTTCCTTTAGCCTCACGATGCGTAAGAGCATCATCACCAGTTCCTTACTCATCATGCATAAATAAAGTGACGTAATTTTAAACCTAACGCAATATAATTCGTATGCAAAACTAGCAAATGCAGGTACTGTAGCTGTAGGTGTACCTACGTATGGAATTAAAACTATGGTAGAGGAGGCGTGACCCGCGTGACTCGTGAGTCCGTGAAACCTCGCACGCACTATACTACTGTTCGAGGAAAATATGACAATGTGGCGACAGTGTGAAGGGGACATCTTCAGTAGGTATCTAAATATTATGGTATGTGCAAACCTTGACATAATTACATGACACCTGTAATCCCCGAACGGTTTGGCAGAGGTGTACAGGTACACTCCTGTAGTATATTCACATTTCGCCAATGATTTTAAGTCCCACGTGGATCCCATTGCACAAATCCAGTCTTCGTGGCTGCGACTGAGAAATTCCTGATGGAAAAACCCAATAACACTTTATCTGAACTGAGAATCGAACTCACGAAACTCAGAGCAGCGTAAACAGTTTGCAAACACTATTTGAACATTTTGGCAGTTTGGACTTAAAAGTTTTATCAACTAAGCCTTTATGGAAGGTTTCTATTTTAAGGATGAGAAAGAGAGCGAGTATGAGAATCGTACGTAGCAGGTCCTGTCTACCTGAGTCTACCTCATGGGGAAAAAGTCATGGATGCATGATAGAGGGAATATTTACGTGTGTTTTTACAAAACCGCGCACTTTACGCTCAACACTGCCAGTCAGCGCAGTCTAGTTCTGACGCATTTTGTAACAAGTGGGCTTGTCCCTAGTGGTCGACTTGTTTACTTACGCAGCATTACGTACGTACAGTCGAGACGTATGTGCCCAACAGGTACATATGTGAGTGTCGAGCTTTGAGGAAAGTGGCGGGGAACTACAGTTTTAGCAAAGAGGAAAATTTTGATTGGACAACTTTTGGGCTCCTATACAGGTTGGTGCAGTTTAGGTTATTAAACATAAAATTATTCATATGACTCAAACTGGGCAAGTATTTATATTGCTAGGCTAAACATAGTTTTTAATATCTGTAGAAGTATATTGGATTTTAATCTGGCAAAACCAAATAGCTACGAATGCCAGAAAAACATCAGTAGCCTTAGCCTGTACTTGTCTACTATTTTATTCCTGCATCTGGCCTCTTCATAATAGTGAAGATACTTAAACAAGCGCCACTGCATCTGCCACCAAAGCCAATTCTGTTGCTGTTGTTGTTTGTATATTAGCATACTGCATCCTGGGTTACAAGAAATAAAGGCAACGACGCGACGGCAGACGTGATGTGTGGGGCGTGCAGCTTAAGTAATGCGTAAGAAAATATCGGCCAGAACGTCACGAATAAAGACCTAAAACTGCATGAAACGATGAGTGTTAGGTCTAAAGGTGACAATAACACTAATTAGAAAGGTGACCCGTTAATTGCGTCAGTAGACGGTACTAACGAGGTAAAACAACCACAGATATAGTACCTACGAGTATGCTTACAATGGTATAGGGAAAACTTCACTTTCTATCTGAAATAACAATAGCGGGAGATTGTTCCATTCGTTACCTATGGGTGGTCACATACCCGAAAGTCTGACAGCCAGTCCTTCCAAGAGGTATCAGTTTACCTAGTAACTGAGGTGTGGAAATCAGATAGACAGTGTTACATAATCATCACCATCAACTAGCCTTTTCCCAACTGTGTAGGGGTCCCGACAAGAGCGCGTGTCAGGTCCCCAATGCGTTGGACCGACCAAGTCAAAACTGGTCCACAGGTCCACTCTATTAATATACACGTATTAGTACGTGTTTTAGTACCTACTAGTAATTTTATCAAACTGTTTTTAGATCATCGTGGAATACCGCAAATCCACACAGATTAACGGTTTAATCCTTTACTGTCACAATGAAATCTTATCAGTTCACCCATTATCCGTTAACAGTGTGACTACAATAAAATTATACAGCCACGACTCTTATGTTTTCTGACAAACTAACTGTTTTGTGATCAGGATTATGTATGAAGATAAGAAATTGTGACATTTATTGAAGATTCTGTAGAGCGTGAATTCGTGATCGACCACTCTGCAGAAATGCGAAACTCAAAATAATTTTGCTTGGACTAGAGAAAAACTGTTTTTAATGTAACATCACGGTCATTACGCTGGTAAATCCCCGTAGGGTTAGGTACAGGTCTACCTTTTTTTTTTTTTTTTTTTTTTGGGGGGTGGGAAATCATCAAATGACTCCTCCCGCTCTGGGCGGAGCGGAAGGGAGTGTCAGACTCTTACTGACTAAAAACCACCCATGTTCCTTCATTGGCCCTTTATGTTCCAGGGCCGCGGTATCTCTTTCGAACAGTCCCGCAGCCCTGGCAGGCACCGGCCCTTGCGGGCCCCAGGTACAGGTCTACCTCTAGTTGTTTCACCCACGTTTCGCCAGTTTTGCTTAGGGATGGTAGCGCTTTAAATCTGTTTTTTTTTTAGTCCAAAACGGCTATTGTTCCCTTTATTATGTTTGTTCTTCTCTGTTTACGCTTCCACACCTAAGAAAATGGTGATCATTAGGAGGTGCCTCACCTTCTGAACAGTCCATTCTTGTAATTTATTTCACCAAGTTTCCGTAATCTGTACCTACCATGATGTACTTATTTTTCTTTAATTTTCGCTTTATGCAAATTCTACTGGGTAGTTTCCATGTCCTACTTTTACTAATTAAACATAATTTAAGAGTCTGCATCAACAAACAGAAATTAACAATTGAATACAGAAGCCAATGAAGCCATTTTGAGTTCGAAACACTTCATTAACATGGCTTTAGAAAAGTAAAATAGATACTTGAGGATAAAGGCCAGGCGGTAGTGACTCCACATGTTAGTCATTCATTTTAATGATAACTGGTCCTTGAGACTGGAGAACCCGTTACATACATGATATCTACGTAGGCACCTCAGAGATAAAGGAAAACAACTCCCTTCAAATGTTTCTCAATTAAAGCATATCTTTTAGCATAGCAATTAAAAATAATATTAGGAATGACTACAGTACCGTCTGTCTGTTAATAAATACAAAATACATGTATTAAAATTCTTCATCGACCATAAAACACTCGGCTACTCTCACTTCATCCTTTACACAGCTACTGTGAAGATTCGTCCCCCACCTAGACTTAGGGTGTCCTTTTTTTTTTTTTTTGATGACCCGCTCTGGGCGGAGCGGAAGGGAGTGTCAGACTCTTACTGACTAAAAACCACCCATGTTCCTTCTTTGGCCCTTTATGTTCCAGAGCCGCGGTATCTCTTTCGAACAGTCCCGCAGCCCTGGCAGGCATCGGCCCTTGCGGGCCCCTCCCGTTTGCTGACATCTCTTTGAGGCGCGCGTGGAACACGAACGCGCCGTCGACACGGCCTGCCCGTCGTCATGCGACGGACGGACGGCGAGCTAGCAGACTTAGGGTGTCCTACACTGATCTTTTAAACAAGCAAAACTGCCTAAGGTGCTGATTCTCCTAAGACGAGAAGAAACTAATTCATTGAATTCATTTGTGTTTGTAATTTAATATACACTACCTATGTAGGTATAAGAATTGCGGTAGTCTTAGGGTTAATGGGCCCAAACTTGTCTGAATCTGAAATCTTTAAACCCGCAGCGAGCAACCGTGTTGGATTGGAGATCAATCAACGACCAATGCTCGTTATTTTGTTCTTTTCAAGAAGAGGCCTTGGCCCTGCAGTGATGCCATGTTCCTAAGGTCCATTGATCACAATGGATATAAAAAGTTTGTGCCGTACAGTGGTCACGTGTTGCCGTGCGCACTTGCACAGCGAGGCTCAGGGGAGGTCAGTGTAAGTCGCCCCAGGGATGTGGTTTAACAGGCGTTGTACAGAGCGGGGGTCCAGACAGATCTATTAAGAGGAAACGGTGCCTCCTCTCATGTGCTGATTGTGACCACCAGGATGGTTTTAGTGAGGTAAAATTCCCACACTCCTCGGTCTTATCCCCAAAGACCGGTCACCTTTAGAAGGTCACCCCGAAAACAAAAAAAAAGATATTTATTCTAAAACCGATCTAATTCAGAACATTGTATTAGCTAGTCTACCGCAAAATCCAGTAGAAATTCTTACGCAAATACGACAATAACAGTATGTTTATTATACGAAGCGATAATATAAAATGTATGACAATGAAGTTAAAAATATGCTTGTAATTATAGGCCTATCTTGAAACATGCGGGCAAGGTTTCAGCAATTAAAGACGCGTTGGCGCCATTGGCATAGTATGTACCTATCTGGGACAGGTTTTTACCGGATTTAAAACAGTTGCATATAAATTGATAAGACTTTATTTACTTATGTAGGTAGTTAATATGTAATTATTATATAAATAGCTACACGGTGTTACGGTGTAAGAGACTTCAAGAATTCATGACAATAACTTTTACCTGTACCCAGTAGGTAACTATATGATTCTAAACCCACCAGCAAACAATCGCACTGGAATGGCCTCGGGATGGTCGGGTCGAATTTCGGCTGGTAAGTTTTAGTCGCGGGAACAAAGGCCCTTAGTTTGGATGTTATTTTCCCCATAAAATAAGGTCCCATCTTAAGTTGGGTAGTAGATATACCTGGTACCTTTCAGATGAGACCTCAACTTTATAACTGCCAGTAGCGAACCTAAATTGGCTGAAATGATCGCACCTAAAGTATATCTAAGTTTTTGAACCATACTCCCATACAATGAAAGCATATCGTTGGCCCAAATCTTCGACAGTTCCTCGGTGTCGTCGTCGGTAGCAGCGAAGAGGTTAATTTTAAGATTTGGCGAAGTTTCGGGCCAACAAATTTTTAATCAAAATTTTATTCTGGTATGCCAGCGACACCACGAAGAAGGCACAAGTTGTGCCAAAATTACCTACCACCTATCTAAATATTTACAGTCTTAAATACAAAATCATCCTGCACAGTAAACCACCTTTACAAGTAGATCGGCGGCTGATTGTCATAGCCCAGTTTACGGAGATCCTTCGATACCATGGACCAGGATACGGTCACACTTCCATAAGATTCTGTCCTCAGCACTGGAAACAGAAAAAATAAGAATCTAAGGATTTTAAAAGGCACGACAGATGTGGAAGACATACCAACTAGGGGAAATTCTGTCCCAAATTGTAAAGGAATTTAACTCGACATAAACAAGCACCAACTTTCGAATACAATGCGTATACACAAGATATTCCTGCGTCTGCCTAACCCACTAATGGTACTAAGATTTTACATAAGTAGACTTACAATAATTATCCTTCCCACTTGCCAGCATTTTAGGGTCCGCCAGCTCAGGGTATCTGCCAGTTATCCAGGCCATCCATTCACCGAGCTGGGTAGCAGCTTGTGGCCGCACGAGAGGGGCGGAGGCCTTGCTTGGCCCAGCAGTGGGAGGCATGAGAAACAAGGCATAGCCTCTTAGGGCATCACCACTTATGGTGTTTTGAGCTCTCGCTGTTATTATTATCTGTGGCCCTGTCAAAACAAATTAATAGCTATGAGATTGCGTGATACGTACTTAATAAGCATCCTGACCGTTTTGCGGGAGATAGTATAGTGCACAATTGTGTGCGCTCTCTGTTCCTTATTTAGGTACTCTCATAGTCCAATGGGATGGCCATCACGAACGGAGAGAGATCAGTTCAGGGATCAGCGTTTTTCCATTGGGAATTTTTCAGCAGCAGTCCTGAGTTTGGAAGTTGGCGTTATGCCAGCCCCGAAGCACTTTATTTAAGCCGATGATGGTTCAACGTAAGTTAACGTAATTAGTAAGGCCTTTACTATAAATTATACTTACAACCAGAAACATTAGTACTGCTAAATACCATTTCTAAAGGTAAATTCAAGACTACTCGTTCAGGGTTAACCCCAGAGCGTGCCATTTGACTCGTGCCTGATGTAAGACCCGAAACAGGCTCCCAATCCGGTCCCCAAACGGTTTCATACTGTACATACAGTTGATCATCAAATACGCCAGCAGGAAAGGTCACATATTCAATCTGACCTGTAAATGATACTAAAAACTTCGTGATCTCACTATCTTTCATTGAATTTATAGACTTAAGTCCAAACAATAAGCACAATAAACTTGAATAATGCTTGAATACGTGTTGATAGCACAATGAAAACAAAACAATCGTTGCTAAGCAACGCAGTAATGTTGCCATCATGTAAAGATAATTCTCATAGCCGCTCAATACACGCCACTACTTTTTTTGGAAATACTTCACAAATAATAAGTAATCTATCTCCAAGTATACCCGTATCATTTATTTGCATATGTTTTGCAATTAAAATAAAGTTTCAACCACCATGTTTTTTTTCCCAGCACGCGGTGTTTTTTGTACACCAAAGACAAAAGAAAATATGCTTCCGTTCTGCTGTTTTACCGACTTATTTTTGAAATTTTGCCACAAGATGGCGTTGTATGTGCTTTCAAAAACCTAATCGGCCACCATTGTGAAGGCGAATCTATTGAATACTTTGAGAATTTTTACGTTTTTTGTGATAATTATCGGCGAAATATAAAGTTTTATTCGGTAAGATACAGTGTCCAGTATTCCGGCAACCGAATTCAAACTACAATTTGTGATAGAAGTGCTTAATTTCAAAACCTAAATGCGTTCAAAATGTCACGCGAAGTGAGCATCAAATTCGTGAACACCATACCATGCACTAAATAATCTTAGTTTTCTTTGGAATAAGTGTTTGCTACCGGTGGAAGTGAGTTGTTTCGCGCCCGGAGTACATGTGGCACGCTGTGGATAGTTGAAAATTTAATGTGCGCTGATGAAAACGTTTCAGAAGTATCTGTACACGTCGTAAGGGAGCGCAGTTACGCGGGCGAAGGCTTCAAACTTGCCGGCATCATTATGGTGGACTGAGGGAGTGTTTGTTGACGGACTGGTGTTGAATACGTGTAGTAAACAGTGCCGCGAGAGGGCCGCGCAGCATGTCGGGCGGCTCGCAGCACAACCCCAATGGGCGACAGTCGCAGCTGGGCTCGGGATGGAGCCCCCTGCAGGTGGTGCTTATTATTCACGTATTGTTGATCACTAACTAACCTATGAATTTCGTAATATCCTGTCGGAAGTGTTTCATTTGCATGCTGTTTACACGAATCTTACATTTAATGTTAATGTAAGCAGGTATTACTTACGAAAACTCATTTATCGTTTAAAATGGTAATATCCTTTGTGTAGGTAAGTTTGCCCCTGAGTTGTAGGAGTGTGATAATAATCACATACCAATCAGCTGTTTTCATTGACACACTTGCTTATATGACACATATAATGGCATGCTTGGTATCAATGTGAATTACCACAGACATCCAATTTTGTTGTTATTTACAGTATTTACTCAGAGCCTGCACTGAAATAGTCTAGTATACAGAATAGAGACTGCATCACCAATGGAATTAAATGAGATTGCTTCTGTGACATTTATACTTATAAAATTACAATATTCTGTCTCTGTGCCACTTGCCTAGAATAATGATTAAGATATGACCTCTAAGAAAAGGTGTAATGAAAAAAACAGTTGCACAAATTAGGATATTATCGTATACCTACAAGAAAAGGATAACTAATACAATCTATTCTAGAAGAAATATAAAAATTCTTCAAAAATAAATGTACCCATGTGGTACATTTATTTGCTACCTATGCTACCTATCACAAATTAATGACCAGCAATAAAAACTAGTCATAGCTGTGATTAATATTGAACACTAATTTAATTACGCAATGCTAAAAACCAATTATCTTTAAACTCTTTGATTGGCTAATATAAGATGTTTGCTTTTAAAATCTTATGCATGTATTTTCAGCCCATGTTGTCCCACAGCATGTCAAAGGTTTACAGTTCTCTTTATTCCAGTCGTCTCCATTTTAAATCATGATGTGGTAACACAATATAATGTCAAAGTTTATAAAGTTATTTTTCAAAATATAGTTGTAATCCTATAATAAAATAATCAACCATACAAAATTCGCATGCTAGATGTGTTGTGTCTATTTCATCATAATGTAAATTCTGATCTATTACTCCACTCAATGGTGGTTTGGTATTTAAACCATAATTATGATGTATGTTTGTGATTTTTGTTCACATAAGTACTGAAACAATTATTATGTTTGTTAGCAATGTTAAAATTCCTATTTTTCTAAACTTAAATTAGATTAGATCTAGATACTGATAAGAATACAAAATTATTATAGTGTACTTTAATATGATTTTGTCATTAGGTACCTTTTATCAAGCTTTTTACTAGAAAATAATTTCCATTCTAACATTTAACTCTACACCACAGTTTGACCAAACTTTTCCTTACCTTATATGCTATATTTTCCTGAGCATAATACACAATACTCAAAGGCCCTTTTCATAAACTTTTCCAACACTGAATCTGTAAGAAAAAGAAAGTGTAATTCAATGGAACACCAAAGTTTGGAGTTTGCTTTATGAAAAGTTTCTATGGCACTGTTTACATTGTTTGTAACTGACTGTTGTTCCTGATCTTTTCAAGTAAAAATACCATTTTTTGTGGATTAAAATAAAACATGAAAGGGGTTATTGGCGAGTTTTTATAGAATAATAATTTTCATTTAAGTTCTTGTAGGTTTATTGGTAAGTCAATGTTAATGCAAATGGCTATTTTAAAAAGGTATCATAAATTGATTAAATGTTTCACCTGACAGTTTCAGCACAAAAATGTATTGATGCATATTTAATGTTGTAGCCATATACATAGTACTATAATTTTGACTTACAATTTCGTAAGTTTTCAATTTCTTCCAAGACATTGTGAGGAAACCTGCATGCCTGAGAGATATTTGCCACCATGTAAATCCAAGTCAAAGGCCCTTGGGCGGCATAAAAACTCATATTATCACCAGGTTAGGCTCTAACCACACAATAAAAAAGAAGAAGCATTTCTTCCAGGTCATTCAAATTCTACTTTTGTAAGAATTAACATTGCCTGAAACAGCCAGAATTTTTTCACCATTTCAATCCATTTTTCTTTATTTCTTAACATACTGTGACACCAGTAAGCACAGAAAAGTTAGGCAGACATTCTTTATTTTTTGTTGAAAATATGTACAACCTCTAGTCATTATTAATAATAATAATATCTTGGGACAACCAACACACCGTCATCTGATCCCAAACTAGGCAGAGCCTGTACTATGGCAACCAGACAACTGATAAACATACTTATATATTTCTAAATATATGCATATTATATGTTATAGATAAATTACAAACCCAGATACAGAACAAATAATCATACTCATCGCACAAAGATTTGTCCTGTGTGGGAATCGTACCCACGACCTCCGTCCTAGCAGTCAGGGTCACTAACCACTAGACCAACAGGCCAATCAATTATGAAAGCTATATAAGTCAGTATAAACAGCTAATGTGAAGCAGCCAACTGTACATTTTCATGCATATTTAATAACGGTAGCTATAATTAATATTCTAACCATTTGAATGATTTCAGACTTATCATTGTGGTTTGGCAGGCACCAATCTATCAGACTTTATTTTCCACACATTTATTCTAATGAAACTAAAAATTGTAATGGAATGGTCTAGAAATGTGTGGCCTAATTCAATTCAGAATTAGCTCATACAAGCCATTAATTTGTTTTTCTTCTCAATTTAACTCGATTTACTGAATTTTAGGTCAAATCATTTGTCACTAGTTTTTACGTTGTATCAAACTCATGTTTATTAGATTATCATTACTGAGAATCATCTTACAGTTCAAGGAGTTTGTTTTTTAGTTTATACTGAAATTTCAGCTGAATCAACTAAACAATAAAATTAATATAAAACAAAAGCTCACACTGTCAGCTGTCATAAAGACTAGTATGTTAATGCCCATTTTCACTAACCAACTAAGCAAGACCTGAATGAATGCCTAAATATTATTGCACTCTTGTAATTTCGGCTCAGGGCATTCCACAAACATGAAGATGTAAGCAAACATGAGGGGCCCGCAAGGGCCGATGCCTGCCAGGGCTGCGGGACTATTCGAAAGAGATCCCACGGCCCTGGAACATAAAGGGCAAAAGAAGGAACATGGATGGGTTTTAGTCAGTAAAAGTCTGACACTCCCTTCCGCTCCGCCCAGAGCGGGAGGAGTCATTTGATGATTCCCCGTCCCCAAAAAAAAAAGAAAGGGCATTCCGCCGACCGTTGAAAATTCAACTATATGCTTTTCTTTAGGTGTTACTTAGCGTCAGTGAAAAAACGGGCATTATTCTCGTATCCAAACAGACTGAACGTGGTAGAAAAAAAAGGATTATCCTCAAAAGTATTCATAGGTAAAATCAACACGCAACATTAGTCGGTGTCCACTAAGCATTAAAGCGCGACCCCTACATGACCCCTGAAGGCGGTTACCGATGACCCAAACTTGGGTTATGTGGGAACCGATAATCGAACACGAATCCGAGAGTCGATTTTGACCAGGCTAAACTGACGGAGCAAATTACTATAAACGACGGTATTTTAAACCTAGGTTCAAATTCTAAAATAATTTAAATAATGCGTAACTACGTCATCCGATTTTCTGTTCATTGCGACCGTTAAGATTTTTTTCCATGCCTTAATTTGTAATTTTACGACTAAGAAGTTAAAGTCGTAGGCTGTCAAACCAACCCTGCAAGGATCAAACCTGTACGACGTACGTAGGTACAAAATGCGAGTATCAGATACTTCAGTACTCACATTATCTGTTAAATATCATGTCTGGAGCCGCGTCCGCAGTTGGTCCGTATTAGTACCTTTAAGTCATCAGACTAGGTCATCATTCAAAAGCCAGATATGCAAGGAATATAAGGTGTAGCACAGACAAACTGACATTACGATGACGCACGGTATCGCGACGACGATAAAGTCCTATCAGGGTCGTCGTACTCATAAACCTATTCGACGGTATCTTTATCGTCATCACATCACTGAAAATAGTTACTTTGGTAGGTATTACCTAGGTTTTACCCTCTGTTTTCCTGCAAAACTTTTTCTATCTATTGTTAACGTTTTACAAAATATGCCATGTGTTTTGTCCTCGGCTGCATGTTTAATAGACAAGCACAATCTACTTATGTTTTAATATTCTAGGTTCTGACCAAAAACCTGCCTCTAATATCACTCGATTTTAGAGCCAGGTTTATTAGCAAAAGGTGGCCTTGAGACCATCGGCAGTACGACAGTTATATTTAAGGTTTGGTGTACATCAAAGCCGAGACGAGCTGAGCGAAGAGAAGTCGTGCGACCATAGCTCTCGTCTCTCCTGCGAGTTTGCGAGTCATAACACCTCTCCACCGCTCCGCTCGTCTTCGCGTTAGTAGAAACATGGAAAGACTGTCACAGAGTAGACGGCAAGTGAGGAACACGAAGGCCAGGTTCACGCACTCGCCTTTTCTCGCAGTGTCTTGGCGAGTGTACAGCCACCATTACAAATACTAGATGTCTCCTATTAGGGCCGGGTATTGTGTCTGGGCGTTGATATCATGACTGTCGTTATTCTGAAAGTTGGTCATTTCGTATAATAAAACGTCCCGCCAATCAGTTACAGGTGGCGAACCTGCTGGCGCGCGCGCCTCAAGCTCACATGGCCTCGGACCGAGGGGTGACGTGGCACACGCCCACCCCCCCGCCTCACCTGTACCATGTACCCGCGCCATCGCCCCCTGACCCTCTTCAGGTACACGCTTTATTCTTAACTGGTTTGCTTGGAGTTGAATCGGACCTGGCGAAGCAGCCCTGCCATGTATGCTGCTCTGGACTGTTAGGCTTGGGTCCCTAAGGCAGTGGTAGCCAAAATGACGCTGTTGTCTTAGTAGACCAAAGCTTAAAAGCACATTGAAATTTTAGACGCATTGCGTGCATTTTATCTCAAAGGAACTCACATACGCGGCATACATTTTCGAACCTACTACAATTACGATAAAATTATTTCTTTATTGACACCGGTATCAAGGCTGAGCTTCACCAGGTCTTAAGTTATGCCATTTACAAGCTTGGACAGGCACAGACGACGCGTCTTTATTTCATGATTAGTGCTGCTCAAATATATCAATCTTTCTGTTGTTTCGTGTCAATGTGTCCACCCCAAACGTGTCTCCAAGCACTTGAAATAAGTATGCTTTTCGTTAAATGTGCGTACGAAGTGTACCTAAATATTAGAATATGTAAGACATGAGGCAGTCCCCCAAAATGGTGAGAAGAAGGGGCGGAATAAACTCCTCAGCAGGAAATCTGGTTGTTAAGTGAAAGAAAGATGAAGGCAGACAATTTTTTTTTTTTTTTTGTGATCGTTACTCTACCAAAGGTCATTAATTACTCTGACTTGCAATGGTAAAGAAGGTTACCTCCTTCTGAACTTAAAGTAGACTCAAGCCAAAGGCTTGTCTAGTCAATGGTACTTTTTAGATCAGTTGGCTCTAGTAGGTAGCCATGTGCCATGTTAAAGTCAAAGCTAAATATCAGTATTCTACAAAAAGTCAACGACTGCCATCTGACCTTCGCCACGTCAGGAGCATTTGTAATTAATATTATATTTATACTTTTGTTTTGTCAAGTTTGATTTCTGACAAGAGGTAGCTAATTATAGGTATTATATCGGTAATATTAGTTATAGAATATCATGATATTACAGCATGCATGCAGGGGCTTTCGGGCATAATGTCATAGCAAAAACCTTCTTTTTACTTAATAAAAAAAACATTCACTAACAGACAATGCAATACCACTGCATCTAGAAGCAAGAAATTTTGCACATATCTAACTTGGTTGATTTTCGAAAAAATTCCCCTTATTAGGCTTTATGGCATCAACGTTGGTATAGAATTTTAATATCATATTTGCTGATGGGAAAACCCATCGGTGCAAGGCTTATATTTTGTAAATGTTACGTTTACATTTTTGCTTATTGAATTCTGAGAGTAAACACATCTGCTTGTCGGAATTCTAACAATTAATTTAAAGAAAGAGTTGATCTTTCATGAAACATACTTTAGATGCTGCGTTGTTCAGAGCTACAGCGCGATTATTTTGAGTGATTTGTCACTTATTCGTCTATACTTAAAGTTCCCACTCCAGGGGCACATCAGGCCTCTTTCTGTGACAAGGACATACTTACCAATAGTTAAAATGAGCAATAAATGTTAGTAAAGACCCGTTACACCACATTTATCTTCACCGTGATTGAAACGCCATATTTTAAATTATCAAGGAAAGGTCATCGTAGCAGGACATAATATGTCTGATGTTAGAATGATGCCCTCCTAGAAGGTCAAATGCGTAGTACTTGTATCCGGCGCGCGGGTTTCACCAGATGTTAATACGTGGACGATATTTACCTCGTATAGTAATTTTTGACAAGTTAAACCCAGTGAGAAACATGCATCTCTGAAGGTTTTTTTCAGGGGGGCTGAACTGGACGAATACTTATTCAGTCTTGTACAAGAGATATCCTACATAACTTTGTTTATCATCACTTAAACTTGTCCCTACGGTAGTGCAATCTGTCGTGGACGTTAAACACATCTGGACTCCGCTTATTAGGTACCATTAGTTTAAGTAAAATACCACTATCAACACGGGGGTCTGAGTGATCCCGTGTTAATAGTAGTCTACTTGTCTAAACTATCTTAAATGCACTCAATGAAAGACGCATAGCTTAAACTGCAGGGCTCCTAGACCCATTTGCACAACCATTTGAACAACGAAGCTTAGGTTGGTTTTTTGTAAATTCATCCTCGTATGTCAGTTGTCGGTAAGTTTGTCAGGAAGTTTTTTTTTTTTTTTTTTTATGTTTGATGGGCCTTCTCTTGACCTCAATCTAGTCCTGAGGACAGAGATGAGGTCGACGATGGAACGAGCTAACCCAAAAGAAGCCTATTAACTCGCGACTTAAATAGATTGGGGTCATATGAACTTGGGAACACCGACGAAGGCAGGGAATTCCACTCCTTGGCTGTGCGCATAATAAACGATGAAGCAAAGCGCTTCGTGCGAATGTGTGGAACATCGACAAAGAATGGGTGATAACCCGCAGTACGTCTGGACTCCCGATGGAAGAAGGGAGATGGTGGAATGATCTCGTGGAGCTCTTGGGCACACTCACCGAAGTACAGCCTGTAAAAGACCGACAGACATGCAACTCTGCGCCGGTGGGCCAGGCTATGAAGCTTGGTACTCACCAACTTATCGTCACCAATGAGCCTCTTGGCTCTGCGCTCAACAGAGTCGAGTGTGGCTAATTGGTATTTGGCTGAGCCATCCCAAAGGTGACAGCAGTACTCCATGCCGGACCGAACTTGAGCTTTATATAGGGTTAAAAGCTGTTCTGGCTTGAAGTACCGCTTAACCTTATTTAGGATACCCAGCTTTTTTGCCGCTGTTTGAGCTTTCGACTCAATGTAGGCACCGAAGTTGAGATTCGCACTCAACTTCGTACCAAGAAGCTCGAGGCTGTCGGTAACTGGTACAGATGTACCCCGGAAAGTAGGAGCCAGATTGAACGGACTCCTTTTGGCGGTGAACAGGCACACTTGGGTTTTGGTGGCGTTAAAAACAACCAGATTTTCGTCACCCCACTTGGAGACGAGACTTAAGGCTGAATTTGTTCGCTCTACCATGGCCTCTCTCAATGAACGCACTTCTTCACCGCTGGCTTTTGCGCTGGATGCATAACCCTCCATGACAGTGCTGTCGTCTGCGTACCCAACAATACCCGGAACCAGAAGGTCATTGATGTGCAGCAGGAAAAGTGTCGCGGAGAGAACAGACCCCTGAGGAACTCCGGCATCAATAGCGATAAGGTCAGAGGAGCAGCCATCAATGACCACTCGGATCGACCGTTCACTCAAGAAGTCAGATATCCAGCAGCAAAAGTCAACGGGAATGCCGTATGCAGGAAGTTTGCTCAGCAGGCTTGCGTGCCATACCCTGTCGAAAGCCTTCGAGATGTCGAGCGACACGGCAAGGGCTTCGCCGTGTTTCTCGATGGCCTCGCCCCAGCAGTGCGTAGCATACACTAGAAGATCCCCAGTTGATCGTCCCCGGCGAAAGCCATACTGACGATCACTGAGTAGGTCGTTTGCTTCTAGGTACGCCAGCAGCTTCCCATTGAGAACCTTTTCCATAACTTTACAAAGTATGGAGGTAATGGCGATTGGTCGATAGTTACTGGGGTCGGCACGACTACCCTTTTTGGGTACTGGTTGTACATTGGCAACCTTCCATGACTTCGGTACCGTTCTGGTTTTAAGAGAGAGGCGGTACAAGTTTGTCAACACCGAAGACAACTCAGGCGCACAGTTCCTCAAGACTCTTGCTGGTATACCATCAGGACCGCTAGCCTTGTTCACGTCTAGGCTATGGAGTACTCTACGAACCTCTTTCATGTGTATTGTGATCTCCGGCATCGAAGAATCACAGTGAGGAATCGTTGGTGGCTGTTTTGAGCCAGTATCTAGACGTGAATTGTTCGTAATTTTTGCGGATCGGGAAATCCAATCGGGGTCAGCTTGTAATCTAAATAGCGACCATCATCGTATATCACGACCGTATTGTAAACATCATCAACATATTTGATTAATTTCGCAATAGTGTGTATTTGTCACTGTCTTGAAATCACTATTACTAATCATGAGAGTTCTCAAGTAAGAGATACTTTAATAGGGCCCTGACATAATCGTAATAATACAAATTATGCCTTTATGCAGGCTAGCACTTGTGTAAACATCCGACTTGAAGAATTCTTGGCAACTGTGTACAGTGGAATCCCATCGTGGCACAAAGTTTTACCATGGATTACATGATTCTAGACCCCGGATCGTTGGAATTGTTCGTCGGTATTTTCTTTTTAAAACAGACAAGTTCAAAAATGTGACGAATTGAGAACCTCCTCCGTTTGCAAGTCGGTGCAAAACGTACAAAACTTACATGGACAATATGTATAACTCTGGAAAATTTTATTTCATCTCAGCATTGAAATTTTTAGCCCAAAATCCTGTACTAAAATTTTTGATAAAAAGACTGTCACGATATTACACTTACACCATTTTGTACTTGACTAAAATAGTAATATGATAAGCATGTAAGGAGAAATCAAACACATAAAACCATAATCTGTGTTCTAAGCATATTAGTACAAAATAAGCGGATTCTGTATAATTATTAGAAACTGATAAGTAGTGTAAACACAGACAATTATTGTTTTTAATAATTGTCTGTTTGTTTTCCCCTGTAGTGGTGTTGATATGATGTATCAGTGACCTCGATAGATTTTGTTGAGGAAATGATGCAGTTACGATGTAGTATGGAGTTTCATAGAACGAATCCATAACAGCTATCAGGCGAAAGTGATCTTGAGCAATCTCTGTATTTCAAGGATACCTTGCCGCAGTCTTCAGTTTTGGTTCCTAAAATAATTACTAGGACTGTAGGTGTAATGATGTACGCGCAACATTCTAAAGGTTAACGCATAGTTATAAGTTTCGCGGGGTCAGCAACTTAGGCCGTTCAGGATTGGTTCTATGGTTCAACGGCTACAACGCACACTTGTAGGCACCGTAAAGGCATGGCCGCTGATCGGGATCAGCTATTTAATATGAGGTGCGGGTATGCCGAGCCGTTGACGTGGTATAAGTGTGCTATGAGTTGCAGGACCCTCAAATAATTCTTAGTACGGTGTTGGTCGGATGGCTGCGGTAACATGTATCGTAGATAAGGCTATTTTCACATAGTTTCTACATTCTCACTGCGATAAGAGAACAATTAGTCTATGTTTTAGTTTGCAATTTAAATTTACAAGTGAAAAAAGGTCGCAATATTAGGCAATATTGTTGTGAGGATATAACGGTAATATTTTTTTTTATTCAAAGCTGTATATGAAACCTAGAGATAGCTACACACTTGTTCGGTTCGATACATTTGTTTACTTATCAGAAGTAATTATACATGATTATTATATTCAGGTTTCATTCGTTTCATGTCTGTTGGCATACTCCGTTCGGTATCTTCCCTTGCTGAATCATGTTTATGTCGACTATATTTTGTGCGAAGTCGAGGGGGTTTTTCCCGAACGTGTTTTAACGCCAGAGTATAAACGCACGCGCGTGCCCTCCACGCCAAGCCACAATTTTACCACAAATACCTACAAAAAGAATAGGGTGTCCAAAACTATTTAATTTGTTATTTCATGTTATAGTGCACCGATTTTTTTGTCACATATTTGTTTGCGTCGTTGGCGTACAGGGCACGCGCTTGCTTGTCACGTATATGTGACAATGGCGCTCAAAAGGTTAATATGTACATATTGACCGGCACAAATTTCTCGCAATTTAAGCTTTAAATCACACACTGCTTTATAGTTTAACACCCATGTTCATACTACTAACTTCTTTATATTAATCTGCCTTACCGGTGACTATCGTAGGGTCTGTTGCAATTGCAGGCGTTGAAGTCTGCGGGTGGAAATTCGGTGTTCAGACATACGGCCACGCCGCCTGAACTGTATAGACACACGCCTACTCCGCCGGATAAACATCACATGAGGTAAGGTTCTATTGTTACTTTAAATTTTCTTCTTTTCTGAGGACCATTTGGACCACAAGTAATTGAAAGCATTTAACGTAAAACATATTTAAAACATCGTTCTGTATTGGTCAGTCGTTTAAAGAGCACAGAGACAGAATGTTGTTTTAAATTATGTTTAGTAATTAACGCATTTAGTGAGTTATGTAAAAAAAAGTAGGGCTTACACCAGTAGCGTCCATTAGTTCCCGTAATGTGCAGGGCATGAAGGACATGATGCCAATGTTATGTAAAGGGTACCACCATACACGCACCACCATCTACTTTAATTCTGCACCTCAGCAAGTTTCCTTGCTTTTTGTTATGATACAACTTACCATACATAAAATGGGTTAGTCAATGTTAAAAATAATTCCTTTGAAGAGGTGCCTTCAAAGGAATTATTTTTAAGTGACTTCAAAAAGAAGGAGGTTGTGAATTCGACCGATTTTTTTCTTGGGAGTGAACACATCCTCCTCATCATTTTGCCAGTAACAATGTTCAAGAAGGTCTCGTATAAATTTGTCTATAATTTTTCAGACACACTCCATCTCCGGGCGACATAAAGGCGAGTGCAGCATTACCTCCTGTGGACTTATATCAACACTTAGCGCCGTCGAGAGGTAATAACATCCTCTATTACAGTTTTATAATATTAAACTTATCGCTCGACTTGAAAACCATAATATAGCGTAAACCATTAGAGAATAAGTTAAATGTCCTTCCTATTAAATGTGCATACTGCATAAGGGACTGGATCTATTTGCGGAATTAAAATATTTTGCATAACTGTCAATGTCATTAATTTCTGCAAAGTAAGTGTGACGATGAGTTTCAGTTTGTTAAACTAGTAATTATGTTCATTTTGTAGCCGACAAACTCCGCGCAGATGACCTAATGGCTTATACCCGGGTGGGCGTGGACCTGTCCCTCGGCGGCGGTCGTGCATCGAATGGCGCGGCCACGTCGCCCGCGCCCCCCGCGCACCAGCCCGCGCCCCCCGGCCCGCCCTCGCTGTCCGTGCGCGACGCGCCCACCATCAACAGCCTCATCGCGCGCGCACAGCCGCGCCACCCGCACGCGCGTGTGGACGCCCTGCTCGAGCGTCTCGTGCCCTCGCCCGTGTCGCCACACTCTGTCATCGTACACTCTCGTGCGGCGCCAACGCCCTCGCCTCCCTCCTCAAATGAGGTACGTTATATTCTTCTATACAGTAGATGAACTGGAATGTTTGCAAATGTTAACCTATTCCCGAATGTACCGTGCAGGACTCGGCGGACTCGTGCGGTGCCCCACCCGGCTCCAAGAGGAAACGCAAGCCGGAGCGCACCGTGCGCGTGGGCGCGCCCCCGCCGCCCCCCGCGCCTGTCCCGGCACACCTCGCCCCCGCCCCCGCCCCCGTGCTGCCGCCGGCCGCGCCGCGCGTGTCGCTGCCGCCCAGCCCGCCCCCCGCGCCGGCGCCCGCACCTCTCGAGAATGGCGACGCGCCGCACGTGAAGACAGACGTACCGGACGAGCGTCCCCCCTCCCCGCGCCCGGAACAGCCGCACGCGCGGAGAAAAACACGCTCCGGCTCCGCCGAGACGATAGACGACATCGCCGCCATGATCGCGGACACGGACCGCGCCCCGCCCCCGCCCCTCGCGCCCCCGCCGCCGCCCGTCTCGCCCGCCGCCGCCGTCACAGTGGACAAGCTGCGCTCCGTGCTGGCCAGCCCCGACGCCGTGCGCGCCGAGCCAGTCCCCGAGCCCGCACACCCCGAGCCCGCGCCCGCAGAGCCGCCCGGTGAGCCCGCAGCGCCCGAGCCCGCGCCCCCTCCGGCCCCGGCCGCCGCCCCGCGTCGTCGCAGCGCGCGCACGTCTAACGCGGAGGCGCCTAACGTTCCAGTGGAGTCGCCTTCTGAAGGCAAGCCGGCCGAGCCTGAATCGAGCGACGCGCGTACCGCCGAGCCCGCCGCCGCCAGCTTCGTGGAGGTGGAGAACCAGCTGGAGAAGATGTTCGCTGGACTGGAAGAAGAACCGGCGGCGAGTCCCTCAGCAGCGCCGGATGCAGCCGCGGCGTCGGCGGACGAGGCGGCGGCGCCGGCCGCGGCACGCAAGCGGCGCCGCTCGGCTCCTGCGCGCTCCGACGAGCGCAAGAAGGCGCAGCGCAAGAAAACAGACCCACGCCGCCCGCGCAAGGGCCCGCGTGAGAACCGGGACGCGTACGACTCGGGCAGCAACGCCAGCTCCAGCAAGTCGCGAGGACCCTACATACAGGTACGACCGCCCTGTTATGACCTTTTAACTCTTCATATTACATTTGACTGCCTTCAAAATGTCTCGGGAAGCATGGGGTAATCCAATGTGGTGTTCAAAAACGGTTTATTCAAATCATTCTTATTTCACGTATTCCCCACTCCACTCCACAGATCCGTGGCCCCCGCGACTCGCCCCTATCCGTGAGCGTGATGAACAACTCCACGGGCGAGGAGGAGGACTCAGCCTCGCGGCGCAAGGTCGGCGAGGAGTTCCGCAACGGCGTGAGAGGTGTACGCGGCGTGCGCGGCCTGCACGCCAGCACGCTGGGGCTGCGCTACGACGCCACCACGCCCGACGCCTCGTGGCTGTGCGCCTTCTGCCAGCGCGGGCCCCACGCTGCCTCACTCGGGGACCTGTTCGGGCCCTACGCGCTCGATACTGACTGCGATGAGTACAGGTATTAACTGGCGTGTCCACTTTTTTTTTACTTGAAAGAGCAACGATCTATCATTTTTAACGTTACAACTTCAAAGATAAAAACGTATCCTTTGTAATCTCACTTCTGCATCCCTCAGGCAAAGATTTTTCAGATATTTTGTTGTTAAAGCAAACTTATATGAGAATATGTAAGCCTACGTAGAAACAGGCTTCTTTATACACGAAACTGAACATAATGTATATCTGTCAGGTCGTTGGACGAGGCGACGCGGCGGCGCTACTGCACGGGCGCGAACGGCGCCGCCGACGAGGTGTGGTTCCACGAAGCCTGCGCCGTGTGGGCCCCCGGGCTCGTGGCCTGCGGGGCCCGCCTGTGGGGCCTGGCGCCCGCCGTGTGGGGCGCGCGGGCCGCCCGCTGCGCCGCCTGCGCGGGGCCCGGCGCGGCGCTGGCGTGCGGGGCCCGCGGGTGCCGCGCGCGGGCCCACCTGCCGTGCGCGCGGGCCCCGCCGGCCTGGTCGCTACATGAGGACGAGTTCCGCGCTCTGTGCCCGCACCACGCCTAGCGGCCACACCCAACTAACTATAACATAGAAGAAATTGTAGATAGATTTCCTGTTGACATTTTGTAGGAGTAATTTATTGTGCCCGCCGCCCGCGACCTAGTGACCGTGCCGCGATATGTACAGATGTTATACCGCACCGGCGAATAGTGTTCGCGCGACTCTTGGTAATCTGAAGTCTAGAGTTATGTGTAAATATAGTGATTAATGTAAATAGCAGTTTTATGCATCGGAACACCATTTTGTAAGACGTAATGTACTATATGACATCATGTGGCATTGTAATCGAATGGACAGTATTTCGTAGTATACAGGGCGCGCTTACGTTGTGCGTGGACGCGCGGCCGGCACCCGACTGGCGCATTTGCAGCTCATGAAATGCAATATTAAACAAGCGCACACAGAGGTTGACGCATGCTCTAAGTACTTTATGTGGCTCAATCTGCTGCGAGTGAATCAGTACGGTCATCCGGTGGGTCAGCCCATCACGGGTTTATGGTGAGTAAGTACACACATATATTTATTCGATATTAAATTGAAAATCTCATTTCGTTTATTCGGAAATATCTACCTAGTAATATATTTTATAATTTCGTTTTTTTTTTTATATAGTGTATGTGTACTCATCATGAACTATTTGTTGACGCAACAATTTCCAATTGTTTACATGATCATGTAACAATGCAGTGATATTTTAAAGTAATAAACGGACCTTGAATGTAATAAGTATATTTTTTATGTAAAAAATATATAAATAAATAAACAACTGTTTAGTTGCCATTATAGTATCAAAAACTAGTCTAAATAAATAGTGTCTTGTGATTTAAATAAAAAAATATATAAAAATCGTTTTGGGGTCTATGAAAATTTACATCTTTAGCTTGGTAATGGATTAATATGTATGTTTGTGGATACTGCATTGTTATCGGTGGATAAATAAGTAATACACGATGTGTGTAGCGCTCTTATACTTAATGGTTATTTATACCGAAAACTTTACGCTTACATAATTTAAACGAGGCACTTCAAACGTTTCGTGCTATCAGTTTTAGCAAGTTCCTTTTATTTGAAGGTGTTCAAACAGAAATTGTTTTGAAAATCATGCAAGTCTCGAATCTAGAGACATTGCAACACATACTGCCAACAGGAACAATAAGCAAATAACATAATGTATATAAAAAGAGATATGAAATAAATATAGTATAATTTTGATTGAATATAATTTCATAAGTGCACGTTGAGACGTTTGAAGTGCATACGTCTAAGGGTACATAAGGCGCTGTCTTCGTTTGCCAGACAGTGCGCACGCCAGCTTCGTGGGACGTTGGTGACGTACTTTAATTCCAGTGAATAGAAAAAATAGACTTTATTTAGAAAATGTTAAGGTACAAATTTATAGTAGGGAGAATCAGGCCAGTTTAGTGTTTTTAAAAATTTATTCGGACAATGAACGCATGAACTCGAACGAACAATCAACATCATCCAAAGCCTTGAATGTAAATGGTGTAAGAATTTTTTTATCACTTATGGCAAATGATTACTTTATTAAGTATGTAATTGTTATAAATTATATTTATCATGACATTATAAGCAAATTGAAATACAACATGTTTAAAATGAGAATTTGACTATCATTTGTACTGCCTTTTGAATTCATCACATTTATAGGGTAAAATGCTATCACATGGATCCATAGAACTAATAAAACTCGTCTTTATTCTGGTAGGGACCTATCTAGATTTGAGGAAACAAAATGTAACATACTTTTTTGAAATTGATTAATAACAGAAAGATACTCATTCAAAATCTTTATTTACATAATTATGTTCTTTAAGGTCATTGTTTCACATTACACTGTAACTTCACTTATATGCAATTTACAATCATAAAACGAGCATGTAGCCACTAAGTCACTGTCAAACTGCCAATCAGCACCGTATGCTATACTTTCGTGTTCTAAATACTCGCTACGGATCTCCATTTGGTCATCAACTCGTAGAATACGGAACCCGCCATACATACAGGCTGCTAAAACTGTGTCTGACTTGTTGGGGTGCCATTTTAAACGCCAGACGCCGCCACCGACGTCGATTTCTTCGATGGAGGATTTTAAGCTTCGCGTGTCCCAGAGACGGACTTTTTCATCGTAACTGGAACGGAAATCATATCAACTTTGAAGGTTTATGTATAAAAGAGTTCTATACTCAAGAGTACTACGCTAACATGCACATTATTCCATAACAAATAATATGATCTTTCATATTTCTTAAGGAGACTGTCATACAAGATTGTCCCAGAGAGAAAATAGCATAACACCACGCTTATAATCCACGAAGGGCTAAGCAGCGCACCTAATAAAGCCAGTTATGGTGAAGTCCCATGAAAAGGCGAACCCGTTGCCCTCAATCAGGTCCAAATCCATGCTCTAAGCTGCTACTGAGATACTCCTAATGAACCCTATAAAACTTCCTGATCTGGAAGTCCAACGCAGGGCTTTATGCTCAGCAGTAGTGCTTGTAAACACTAAAAGAATGAGGCCATGTAACATCCAATTTTAGTACTGATTCACAGGTGTGACTTAAACACCATTTTCTTCTATATCAGCCGGATAATGTATGCTAGAAATACTAATAATAACTCCAAAGCACTATTACCTCCCAGTCAACAATTGATGTTCCACATCTATGTGGCTCCTGATCGCAGTCACGCCAGCCTCGTGTCGCTTGTTAACTGTTGTAGATACATCTGGAACTCGGACGTCGTAGCTCTTGAAGACGCAGTCATCACCCCCTGGAATGTTATGAAAAGATTTATCTAAATATCATAATTTCCCAATGCAGAGCAAAGAGAAACTAAGAACTACTAACTGCTCCACATATCACTCTTAAAGGAGTCCAGGGCACCTCGCCATTTCCATCTGGTCTGTCTGTGATATCTTATGTTAGATGATAAAACGACCAATGGGGACCAAACTTAAGACCCAATGGTACTAATCTGTGCCAATCAGAGATGGGCCTATACCCGGTAAAAACCCAGAGTTTGGGTAAATACCCATTTTTACCTTCCCATTTTTAATTTATACCGGGTAAAAATTAAAATCTGTTTAGTTTAAACTAATAATTGTATTTTTGGAACGAAGTTCCTTATGGCGCGTTGCGAAAGGAGGCTAGACGGAAAAAATTCAGACGAAAAGTGTGTGCGACACTTTTACCCGACTGCGCGACGCAAAGGAGGGCCGTCGTTAGCACAACATTCGCGGACATTATTTTCTCATTAGAACAAGAGAAGAGTATAGCACTATAACAAACTGTTCAATGAGAGACGACGAGGCGGGGTGGGAGGGTGCATTTCATCAACTGGCTAGACCTCCGCCATTTTGTTGCGCACGCGCCGCGCAGTCGCGCTTCTGTTCTGTTTTCGTGTGGCTAACTTCCGAGTTATACGAGTACGTTTACAATTTATATCAAATCAAATCAAATCATTTATTTTGCTGAATATGGGTACATACAAGGATGAAACACAACAATATAGCTCAGGACCATATCCTACCCTAACAGGTGTGTAAAAATAGTTCATTATTATAATTAAAATGAAATAGAAACTTAATTAAATATAATCAAAATTAAAAAAAAAAAACAAAATTAAATCAAAATTAAAAATCATAGGGAATTGGAATGTCAATAATTAAAACAAATGACACCTGACATACTTTACATTACATTCCATACAAAATACATACACAATATGACGTCAAAAATTATAATAAATTATGAAAATAAAAAACTAATATTATTATCACACATTATTAAATAATTCTAATTCAAATTGTCAACACATTAAAAAAAAATAAAAAAAATATGCCAATAAAATATAAAAATTGTAAATTCTAATATAACATTAAAAACAAAACAAACAAAAAAAAAAAAAAGGTAGTTATAATGTGTCAGTTAGGTATTCGTTCACCGTATAATACGCTTTTTCAAATAATATTTTAAGGAAAGCCTTTTTGAAATCGTCTATGTTTTTAATTTCTGTAATTTGTTTTGGGATCTTATTATAGATCCTAGGTGCCATTCCCAAAAAACTTTTTTTAAAAAGAGCAGTTCTATGTGGCTTAGCGCATATCTCTCTGCCGCGTCGTTTCGATCTATTATATTCTGTTTTTTTCAACGGAATGGTGTGTACAGTCACAGATTTAGCTAATTACAAAGCCAGAGATGGATTTTGGAGGAAGCGCTTCATTTGGGAAAAAGTTGAAGATATAAGTCCCATGACATCAGTCCCAGACATGATAGAAGGGATTTTGCTCGTCTAAAAACCTTATCAAAATAGCAGTACGCATTTTAACTGCCCCATGCACATCGGCAGCAACAGAGCGATCGTTCAGAAAGCATGGCAGCATACGACTCCCTAGTTTGGTGGCCCAGGACCAACTTAAGTACAGACCAGAAGGATCTCGAGAAGCTACAAAGATTTCCCTGCAGCATGAGAACATCACCCACTGCCGCGTTACAGGTAATGCTGCGGTTACCACCTCTACACCTCGTCGTAAGAGAGGAGGCGGCCCTAGCGACCTTCAGGCTCGGAAGTAGCCGGCACCCTAAGTTAGGATTCCAGAATCAAATATACGCGCATAAAAGACGATGCAATCAAACAACAGCCCATGATGGCATCACCCGGCGACAGAACCTTGAAGACCCACTGCTTCCAAAAGCACTACAACATAGAGCTCACAGCGGAGATGTGTGACTACTCAGGTCGAAAAGAGCTAAGGATCTACACTGATGGATCAAAAACCGACGATGGGACAGGTGTCGGAGTTTTTCCGACGACCTAAACATCAAAATATTCAGACCCCTGGGAATGCTCAACTCTGTATATCAAGCGGAGTGCATAGGCATTATCCAAGCGGCACATGCCATAAAGGCCAGGGAAGTTACGGTTACCCATATTCGCATACCTTCCGACAGTGCCTCAGTTCTCCAATCTTTAAAGAGAAACCAGATCACGTCGAGACTAATACTAGAATGCCATAATGCCCTAGAGAACGAGTTACGATACTAAACCGCAAAACGGTATACTACAATGGATTAAAGGACACAGTGGATCACTTAGTAACGATGCAGCTGACGATGTCGCCAGAAGGGGATCCAGCACAAAAGCCTTCGGACCCGAACCCATTCCCTTCAAGCAGCTAAGAAGTTGGCTAAAGGATCACACTGAAAAACAAGCGGAGAAGTGGTGGACCTTGACACCAGGGTGTAGGCAATCCAAGGAAGCTATGCCATTCCTGGATAGAAAGCTGACCAAGCGCCTTCTGCGTCTGGATCTGCGACTGGTGGCGGGGACCATCACTGGACACTGCTCACTAAACAAACACTTCCACACCCTAGGTATCACTGACAGTCCCCTGTGCAGGGTGTGCATGGAGGCGGAGGAAACAGTAGCGCACGTACTCCTCGAGTGCACTGGCGTCACCCAGATCCGCGAGGAGACTCTTGGAACACCAAGATCTCTTACGGATGCCCTGAGAAGACCGGTAAGTTTGATCTGCTTCTGGAGGGAGATGGGCTGGTTGGAGTAACGACCACCATGGCTCACGCACAATGGTCCACTTTAGGGACGAAGAGCGGAAACCAAAATCCCTAACATAGAACATAGTACAATCAAATTGTAGGATTTTAATATATTTTTTTAATTGATGATGATGATGATGATTACTTTAAGTTGAGTTAAGTTAGTAACTTTAAGACGTGTGCAATCAGGACAGAACTCAATATTTGTTTTTACTCTAAACAGTTTATTTTATTTGTGTTGATTAAAGATTTAAAAGATATTAACTTGTTGTCATTTAAAATCAATATTTTATCTTCAATGGTCAAGGTCTAAATTAACATGGTAGATCGTAGTATTGATGACGAAGCCAATTAAATAATATAAAGACCGTATTCATTTCATGACAGCCATTTAAAAAATATATAAAGACAGTACTCATTTTTTACCCGGTATTTTTTATTAATACCCGGTAAAAAAGGGTATTTTTTCTTTTTTACCTTTTTTACCCTTTCCTTCCAATTTTTACCTTCCCATTTTTTACCCACCCGCCCATCTCTAGTGCCAATGGGTCCCTCTGAATGGCATGAATACAGCATTTTCTTTTCTTGTATATCTTTTTGTAATACATGGGATAAAGCCTTTATGTCGAGCGTCACAGACCTTCCTTTATCATAAAGGAAGGTCTGGGACGCTCGACACTATTTTTTACCCGACTGCGACGAAGCCCAAAAGGAGGGTATTTGATCTGTATGTTATTTATTGTAGATATGCACCAACTAATGCGATAACTGGTCTATTTTAAATATTTTTGTGAAAGAAATCGTACTTCATGCCTTGCGATAAAAATGCATGTAAGGAACAGATCGTAGGAGGATCACGAGCTTCTCTACAAACCAGAATAAAAGACATCTGTATTCCAGTAATTAAACGCAGCGATCCACGCCTCGAAGCCATGACTCTCCCATTTCCCGATACTCGTCAACCCATCTTCAACGATTTTCAAAACATGAACGCAACCAGCAGAATCGCTGACCACCAGGCAAGGTTCTTCTGCACTCGTTTTGTTTGTCGACCAATCAACGGAGAGAGCCAAAACGTCTTGACCAATCGCGTGCTCTATCCATAGCTTCAATTTTAAAGCTCCACTCTCTTTGGTGAGCCGGTAAAGTTGCAGGGTGCCTACGGAAGTTACCACTGCTAGGGTAGGATAGTCTTGGATGGTGTAGTAACACCATTTTTGGTCCAGTATTCCTGAGGTGTCCATTGAATGAACTGGGACTAATTCTGTGGTTTCCTTGTTGATTTCAAATAGGTATATGCGTCCTAGCCTCGTCTGCTTCGCTGAAGTATCCTCTGGAAAATAGAAAACATTATGTTAAAAAAAATGTTATGTTTTTAAAAGTTACTTGTTTTTAAATAACCAATATCCACCCATACAAATAAAATAACTGTCTGTCTTTCAACTGATTTCAGAAAGATTCACAGAGAAAAAGGGAATCATCGACACACGAAGAAGAACAGATTTCGATATAATTTGGCACACAAGTAGTGAGGTAGACCTGGGTTAAACAGGATACTTTTCATCCCGCATTTCATATACATTCCCATGGGATAATTTCTGACCTACTAACGTGCAAAAACTAGTATTAAAATGACTAAATTGCAGCACACTGTCAAACGACTTTCAAAGGTTGCACGCAGCTATTACGTGGTTACCGTTGCAGCAAATGTTACCTTGTTCAGCATTCTTATCGAGCTGATAAGTCCCGCAGACGAGCACATCGCGGTAGGGCTCCACGGGACACCATTCCACGGAGTCGGCGCTGTATCCCGTGTGCCAGCGCCACTTGTTCTGCCAAACCGCCATTCAGCTGAAAGGATTTCAAAATAAATTGTTAGGTTATAGGGATGATAGTGGCATTGGGAGTAGGCCTAATTTACCAGGCAGGGGTTGGAATACTGCCAATAATGATGACGAAAACGGATGAAGAATAGAAAAAGTGAAAATCTTTTAGAAGTAAAGACGGATTGCCAGTTCTCTATTGAATTAAAACAACTGGGTGGATAGGGAAAAGTACCTAAATCATGAATTCTAAAAATAAGAGACACTGCTGTGTAGTACTTCCCCAGCTCAATGGACAGACGATCTTCAAAGTAGCTGGAACAGACTGGATACAAAAGGCGGAGGACAGAGTGCTGCGGCGCAGCCTGGGAGAGCCCTGTGTTCAGTACTGCGACACCTTGAGTTGGTTGATTGATTGAACCAAAATTGATTGGCAAAAATAAAAGAAGGATTACTATTTTAAACCCATTTATTGTAATAAAAATATGCCCATACATGAATAATTACTAACGCTATAAAGACGAGCAAAGTATCTCTTCATTACATTCAAAACGTTACATGTAGATAATAATTTGCTAAAATTTGTACTGTATTGTGGTTCGCCACTTACATATTACATTGGGACACAAAGGAAGTAATATACAATATAGGACTGTCCCGAAATCACGATAGTTTTGACGGACGGCGGCGCCAAGTACCTAAACAAATTTTTAATATTTAATTTTTCTTAGAAAATGGATCCAGTCAGGCTTCTAGCAATAAAATGCTCTAGCACTGAACGGCACAGTCAGGCTCTACCTTTGGCTGGATTTTGAGGAAATGCAACAGCTTGAGCCCATCAGAAAGGGCTTTGTCTGTGCAATAAGTGGTCACTCCCTCCCTTATAATTCTCTTCGAAGCCAATGGTGAAGGCAGTAGGTTTAATACCAATAGGTACTTGGCCCATATAGGATATGGGTTGAACCTAATCTGACAGCACGGAATCGCACTTTTCCATGCTTCTATTCTTTTCAGTCGCTCAGAACCGTTATTTGCCAGAGTGAGAAAAATAGCAGGAATGCACGCGGCAGCATCGACGCACGCTGTCTCTCGCTACTCGCTAGGAGCATGGAAAAGTCCGCGCTGCCAGGTGAGGTTCAACCTTAAAACAGATAATGTTAGGCGCCGTCGTAGTAATCAGCAACCGTACATTATGTATACGAATGCTTTAAAATTACAATAATGCTATCATACTGGTATGCTTTGCAGAGTATAACAATATCCTTAATTTCATCAGATTTCATAAATGTATCACTGTTCATTTCGTATAATTCAGTTTAGTATAAAGTTCTAAGGTTTAATAAAAATTATATTAGCATATAATGTCCCCACTGCTGGGACAAAAGCCTTTCTCTATCAGAGAGACTGGGATTATAATCCACAACGCGGGCCCAATGAGAGTTAGTAAAAACCTAATTATATTATTTGATGCCAATGTTACTGAGAATAATTTGTTCAAAAATTAAACATTAGAACTTAATACTAATACTGAAAAGTATTTAAAACAATTTCACACCAAAGTACAGTCGAATACATAGATATGTAAATATACTCTCATCATAACGTAAAATCTATGTATAATTGATTTTATTGGTGATATAATAAAATAGAAATTTCAGTTTAGAAAACTTCAAAGATCTGCTTATGTTACCTACAGAAGTATACAGTAAATTACAAATCGTATACGCTATCATTTTATATTGTCGTAATTGTTATAATTGTTCTGTCCCATGTGAATCCAAAAAAAGTATTTTACATGTTTATAATTCCCTTAAAATATTGTTGAATTAGTGATTTAAAAAAACATTTTTACTAAGATACAGCGATTCTGAGACAATTCCATACCGTGAACCGAATGTAATAAAAAGGGTGTAAATAACTAATGTATAAAACTGATCGGCTAGTATCTTGTTAAAGTACAGTCGTCGGGATGAATTATAGTCATTTAATTTATATTTTTTACTGACATTTCACTTTTTTTTTGTGTGAAGGACAGGCAGTTATTCATATTTAATTAAGTTCGATGACGGTGACTGTACTTTGACAATTAATCCTAAGGGTCTTCGCCCACAGCGACTTTTTGCAGTTATGCAAACATGATGCGGTCCGGATGCTGTCGTTGCTTATGTACTTTCCCCCAGGTAACCATGATTATGTATCACTACTATCGCCAGACTGTCGAGCTTTAGTTGAAATACAGACGCGATTCAGCTCCAATACATTAATGTCTCCGTTCTCTACTCTTCGTTCCCTGAAGTCCTCATAACATGACATCGTCCTTTTCTTCTACAGTAGAGATAGCATCGATCCAAAAATCACCGTGGGCGAACGCCCTAAGCCAACTAATAAAGAACATACAATAGACGACACAAGATTTAAAAAATGACAGTTAAAATATATAAAATACAAAAATATCAATCGAAATGGACTTCAAGGGGTTACATTACAATAACATATAATTACGTAAGTACATTATTTATTAGTGGTAACTTATTTTATAAGAGTTTAAAATCTACTTCGTAAATTCTTCTTAAATCTAATTTTAATCTAAGAAGTATACTTGACGGCAGTTGGACCGAAATTCCTAACATTTGAACATGGATCAGTACAGACGAGCAAAGAAGTTTCTGATTTAAAGTTTTTTTATAGTCTATAATCGGTGGTACTTTTTGAGTATATTCGTATTGGTGTATTTGTAACACCAATAATGTCATAGAAGAGTTAAATAGATAATTAGGGGCGAATTAAATATGTTTCGCTTTACAAAGGAAATTAAACCGTTAAAGACATAATTTCATAATAATCTTGAAATACTGAAACTACTTGTTTATCTAGTACCTATGTACCATGCCAAGACACTCATGGACATCTGTCTGAGGACTTGTTCGCAAAACTGTCAGAACAATTGGTGCCCGTCTATACTCTTATAATATTGAACTATTGTCGTTGAATGGTAGGCACTACAACTAAATATATACAACTTAAAACTAACAAATGATAATGATCATAAATCAATGAGCACGTTTCTTACAAGCTATGACGTAATCTATCATGAGGTCACAAATAAACACAGTGGGCAGATATAAACAGCAAAAATGGGTGCAAGAAATGAGAATGAAGTTAATTTATTTTGCTTCCATTAGTATTAATTAACTAGTAAACATAATGACAAATATTCAAGTGTTTGTGTATTAAATAATGACCGCTATTTTCGCAAATTCTCTAATTAGTATTGTAACATATTTTGGTCAAACCTCTGCTATAAAATAGAATGAAATAAATTATATAAATTAAAATTAAATTCACTTTTAGTCAGATTTTGTTGCCATTTGTGCAAACTTACATTTTTAAATGTTTCCAATAATTTCCTGCTTTTATCTGTCCACCGTGATCTAGGCTTGATTTTGGGATTTAACAAATATGACTATAAAACAACCACTCGTATAATATCAACGTAATATCGTCGAAAACCAAGAGTAATCAGTTTGTTTCATATTTTCTATATTTAAATAGATTCAACTTTATTGTGCTTTTTTTAAAACACATTTTTAATTGTGGCGCCACTGTGCTTGTTCTATGGCGAGTATTGGCGAATTATTCAATAATATCAAGAAATAGAACGCAAAGTTTATGAATTCCTATAACTTGAGCAATTTAACAATAGTAAAATGATATAGGAATAACATTCTTAGTAATATTTTAGATATTGCCAGACATCTCTATATGAGTTCTCAATATAATTATTACTTGTATACTAGCTCAGTAGCGCCACCTACTCGTTACATTGGAAGAATGCTTTAATTTTCAAAAATGTTACATAAAAACTTTATGTTTAAGTTATGCCAGAGATTAAATATACGACAATGACATTAAACATTTAAAATATTAATATTTTGTTTGTGTATGAGGTAGATGTTCACAATAAATGTTGCGATCACAGCCTGTTTTCATTCAGGACATTTTAACTGTTCATAATCCGTTTTGACTCCCTAGTACGGCGATTGAATGGCTAGGAGAGGTACTCTTGAACGTTTTGAAAACTTCATTCAAGGATATACAATACTCTACTGCTTCCCTTATCAAGCTCATGTCACATAGTCAGTTTACAAAAACGCCCTTGTTCTTCTAGCCATTAAATCAATTACTATTGTATTCTCAACTGCCAAACTTACATTTACCACTTATCACTATCAAATCAAATGTTTTATTAATAAATATGGATAGCCACATCATTGTTATAGTTGTCAAACATGCATGTAGCAATCTAGCATTCTCTTCATCAACCATTCTTGAGCAAAAATTACCCAAAACTACTGAAGTTTGCTTGAAGAAAATGCTTCATGCATGCTTGTCAATCAAACTTATGTGCAGCTGACTAATGGGATTTTGTCTTTGGAATCAGGGTTGGCCTTTGGTCATCACATACTACAGTTATTAACATAAAAGACAATTGTTGATAACAACTGAAACATAGTTTCTAAAGTGCAGTCCACTCATATTAGTGCTCCTGACACAAAAGTGTGCCAAACATAGATGATACAAACAATACATTTGACTACTAAAGTTGTAACAATATGTGAATGGGATCTTCAAATACATTTCAGAGGACTAATTCTGTATTCTACTAACTTATGTATGAACACAGGTCCCTAAGGCCACCTCTGATAATAAATCATGATATCTTGTAAAATATTGCAACCATTTCGTATGGGATCATAACTTTTAACTAAATTCGCTTAAATTTATGTCTAAGTACCCTGAATTATATTTAATTCTAATAAATAAGATGGTTTAAAATATCCTGCTGAATTTAATACTTTTGTCAATTCAATTGGTGAAACAAAAAGTAAGTATTGATTGTTGTTATATAACTACTTGTAATTCTTGCAGTAATTCTCATAAAACTTTATGAGAATTACTGCAAGAATTGCTCATGGAAGAGCCATTAATATTGCTTAGTTCATAATCGTAAATAAATAATTTTCCATTATTATTGCACTTTACACAACAGGTTAATATTATTAACTAGGTAGATGAAAAGTGTCAAACTCAGCAGTTTACCTAATGTTGCAGGAAAACATTAAGTTAAATCTTTTACAATTAAACCAATCACAAAACCTTTACTTATAATCATTTCTGAAACAATCAAATTGCCATTCTTTTCAGTAAAATCAATATAAAAATTAGTTACAGCTTATAAGTAAAGGAGAAAATGTTATGTATACTTTTCAATCTTTGCAGCCAATGATTTGAAGATTTTTTAAATTTGTTGTTAGTGATTTCAAAGTACTTGAAAGAAAAATAAAACACTGGAAAGAACTTCCAATAAACTAATTAACAACTTCATATTTTTCATTTAACTGCTACTAATTGTGTCATGTGCAGTATTTTATAGAAAACTAAACCTAGGTATCTTGTAAACAATGAAATTACAATAACTTGATTCAATTCAATTAATATAACAGATGTTCAAAACATTGGCTGTTCAGGCAAATATTAGAATGAATACACCAAGAAGTATTCATAAGTGACTCCATGTTCCAGAGTCCATAGATATTAATTTATGACAGCTCAAATTGGGCATTGTTACACTGATTTGATGTGACGTCTCAATGGCCTTCATTTATAGTTTATTGAAGCATTGTCTTATGATAGAACATGGTATGTGACATCTTGGTACATAAATATAACTGGTCTTCTGATTACAATATTGCAAAAGGTACTTGTAGTGTTATTTTATTAGTGATTTAGCCACTTCCATTTGTTTTATAAGAATTCTGAATAATTTTTGAAGTCCCTGTTCAGTTACCAAGTTCTATCATAACACAATCCACAATATCAAACATACAGTTTTACAATCCTTTTCCTAATTCCATATCATGCTTTTCCAAGACTCGAGGTACTCTAAAATTGACTGTGAAAACTTCTCAACCAGCAAGCTATTGCCTTGCAGACCTCTCAGTCTCAATGAGACATTCTCTCACGAGGATCCTCGCATGGATGATTCCACGCTTCAGACGTTCAGCAGAGCTACGACTGCCTGAGTAACTTGGCCGCACTTCCTTACCCATCTCCTCAATAACAGCTAGCAACTGAGCATACTTCGACATTCCATTATCTTTATCCTTCCCGACAGACGAGGGCGACGTCGCGGGAACAGTAGATATAGTTGCCTGACTATTACTCCCATGGCTCAGGTCTTTATGAATGTTCTTCCCGCTCATGGGTATTGCCGTCACAGTGACGTCACTTAATTTCGACTCCACGGCCTGAATGTCCATTGCTTCCATCGTTCTCTGAAAGAGTTTGGATGATATTAGTAAAACAAAGGAAACCGAAATGATACATCAACAAAACGAAACTTACCAATCTTAAAACTAATATTTAAACGTTTCCACGAGCAAAAACACGATTGAACACAGACCGCGGGTGATAAGTGATAAATTCTACAATAAATTATGTTATGTAGGACATACCTAATCCGATCACCTTCGGGCTCTCCAAGAAAACCAACGAATAAAGCGTATAAATATAACACTCTTAGCGGTTCTAGTAAGATATGCTGGAATGTATCAAATTCTCCGTGAATGCAAATTACTTTTGTCAATGAAACCCGTATTTTAAGATTTTATTGTAAATAACAAACAAGTCCACAAATTACCACATTGACAATTATGATTCTTTTTTTGTGGCCGTCTGCTGTCATAGGCATGAAGCATACAGCCTATTCAAAAAAGGTGGGGTATTTGTGTTGTAGTTCAAAATAATAATACTAAACTTCCAAGATACCATTTTTTACTCAACTGAGAAGGTATATTATTCGTGAAACTGTAATTCTTTTCATTTATAAGTTAGAAAAACAAAAATATGTTGATGCATTGTGGCTAATAATTATAATAAATTGTGGCTAACGTTTCGTTTGACGTAAACCGCTACAAAAATGCTTTAATGTAAACTTTTTGTCTGTCAGTCATTCATTTCGTAAATCGTATCAGAAATTCAGAAATTGTCAACTCGGTTGCGGACTTGCGGCTGGGGCTGGGATTGGTTTTCCTTCTTGGCATTTTAATTTTGTCTACGAAAACCTATTTATAAGTGACCAAAACAAATTATAAATCGGCATCAGATTGCACAGCCGGGTTGAATGTTGTGGGCTGTTCGCGTCTTTAGTGATGTGTCGTTTAAAATTGATTAAATAAATGTAAATAATAAAACAATAAGAGGTCGGTGTTAAGTGATTTCTCCGCCCACTGGAATCATTATGCGATTAGTGAGACGAGAATTAAGTGGCGAGTGGATGAGAGCCCAGAGAGCCTACGGTATCTGAGGATGTCTGGGGAAGGCGAGCGGGCGTCGCGGCCGAGCTCGCTGGTGCTGGAGGCGCCGCCGCCGGAGCGCGAGCCGCTGCATTTCGACGTGCAGCTGGTGGGCGCACCGCCCGAGGTGGAGCAGCTCGTCAACAACATCAAGCAAGTTGCCGAAGACTTCCTCTATCATTGGAAAACTTTCCCCATTGGTGAGAGCAGTTTTCTGATATTTGTTTGGTGTACTGCCTGTTTGTTGTTACTTTGCACATGATTACTCAATAAGTTGTGACCAAAGGTCAAGAAGTTGCAGCTAAATTAATATATTTCTTAATAGAAAATACTCCTTTACTTAAAAATAGCATTTTTTTAAAAATATATACATATATATTATAACATAGGTACTGTACTGTATCAATAATATATTACAAACAAAAAAGCTTTTATGCAGTGCTTTTTAACAAGATGTTACCTAAAATTCTAAAGCCATAGATACAAACAAAAAAAAAACAGCAGTGCACCATTAAATTGACCTACTTTCTATGAGTTATTGTTTGGGTTTTCTGAAAGGCTTACTATGTTATTGTGAATAGAATCTGTTACTGTGTTAATTAACATAATGAAAAAATGTTTTAAATATTTGTTTATCTTGTCCTGGAGACCTCTGTGTGCATTATTGGGACCTAACATAATACCAAAACTCAAATTCCTACATTGCATAGATCCTCACATTCCTACATTGCATTGATCCCAAGAAAACCCTCTTGACAGGGAAATAAAAAAATAGATTAAAAAAGGTTCTTCTTTAAAATGTATCCTAATTAATTTGAATGTTTAACAGAACAGCAATCAAAGCTTAAAAAGAAGCTAGAAAATGTCTACATATAGTTATTATTTTTTGCAGTAACACAAAGAATGTCTATTGTTAACAAGTTATTCTCATCCATGTCATTAAAATAGCTTGTTACAAGTTAATGACTATTTTCTCTTTACAAGAAAAATGTTAATCACTCAGGAATCTTTGTCAATGCTGTGTTTTCTTTTGTATCAACAATATTCTTGTCATTATTATGTTTTGACAAGGTGATATAATATCAACATGTTGCTTTCTTTCTTTAGTTATTATCTTTATAGACATATTATCTAGATGATTGTCTACATCAATGGTCTAGTGGTCACAAGCACTACTTGCTGAGCATGAGGTCCTGGGCTTGATGCCCTGTTCGGGCAATATGTTATTGGGTTTGTCCATCAGGAATAACTTAGTAGAAGGACATCCCAAGTAGCAAAATTCTCCTATAGTAATCGACTTATAAGACTAAACGTCTTATAGGAATCTAATAGACGCTTTGACCAAGATCAGTGATCTTACAACAGCATCTTACGAGATGATTTGCGCTACCAGTACATACGATTCTATAACTAGTTTTATAAACGTTTACAGGATTACTTTATACGATTCTTACTAGAACTTGCAGTCTAATAAGCGCAAGTTATAAAACTAATTAGCAAAGTGCCGATTTTGTTCCTATAAACGCATTTAATATGATTATTTGCTCTTGTTAACGTCTTGTTTTATTCTACTATAAGACATGCACTTCTAAAAACGTCTTAGATATAGCTGCTATAGGTCAAGGATATTAAAGGATTGATTTGTCTTAGTCGTGACTTCTAATAGATAGTTAGCACCAAACTAGCATGCCCTTCGAGTTTTATAGGTAAGATTCTACTCATATGTGTCCTACATTTGCATTTACTAGAGCAATCAGCCATTTTGTTTTCATTTTGTGATTTGTTAGAGAAAGCAAGAAAAAATAAAAATGGATTTAAACAAATGGAAACGATTTAAGCGTAGTGGTAGTTATCGAAGAAGAGTTTCGAAAAAGTACTTAGAAATGAAATCGGGATCGGAGTACCGGTCGATCCTCTTCTTGAATAAAAGTGAGTCTGGGGAAGTTAGTGATGGTTCCGTACAACGTGAAATCGAAATAAACGTAGAAGACTGCGATGATAATTTTTCTGATAGTTACTATAATCAAGAAAATAATGCAAATAATAGCGGAAGCAGTGATAGTGAATTTGATGATGACAACTATACAAACTTTGAAAAAAATTATGAATTGCGGGAGAATATAAGACAGTGGGCTATTAAGAATAATATAGCACATTCAGCCTTAACTGAACTTTCTGTGATTTTAAATAAAAGAATAAAATATGCTTTACCTAGGGATGCCCGCACCGTCCTTAAAACTAGCAATAAAAAAACAGACGTTACTTCTGTGGGCACAGGATATTATTGGCATAACAGTCTAATAGAACAGTTAAGAAAGGTTTTAGCAATTGTAGTTCAAATACCAAATGTTATTTCTCTTAATATAAATATCGACGGACTACCGATTTACAACAGTTCCAGACAACAATTCTGGCCAATACTGTGTAGTATTTTCGAAATACCAAAGTTATCTCCACTGATAATTGGTAGGTAGACTTGTACATATTTTTATTGTAGCTTTCTAAAACATTACCTATATTATGTGGTACACATAACTTACTTTCCTAATTTTATTATCTGTATGTTTTAGGTATTTATGCGGGGACCAGTAAACCATCCAATTTGGATGCTTACCTTAATCCTATGGTAACCGAAATTAAAGAACTTGAAAGTGGGTTGGTAGTCAAAACTAAAACTGGGAACGATATGACAGTCACAGTTAAAATCAGAGCTTTCATTTGTGACTCTCCAGCTAGAGCATTAATCAAAGGTACCTATGTAGTAAAATCTAAAATTGTTTAAGAATAATGTTCGTATTCGTATGAAACCCTGTTTGGAAAGCGTTTATATGAATATGAACACTATTTATAAATTACTGTCCATTTCTGGACAGTCTCCAGTTCAACGGATGCATTTAGTGTATTCATATGAAACATTGTGTGTGTGTCAGTGTTTGATCTCAAAAGGTTTAGGTATGTACTGGTAGGTAACTTACAATAAAGTAATTTATCTCTTTCTAGGTGTTGCTAATTTTAACAGCAAGCATGGCTGTTTGAAATGTACAGTTGTGGGTGAGTACTCACATGTATCTCACACTGTAACGTTTCCTAGATATGACTGTACAAAAAGAAATGACGAAGACTTTAGAGCAAAAAAATATGAAGAACATCATAAACATGATTCACCACTATTACAATTGAAAATCGATATGATAGAAGATTTTCCTGTAGCCGACTCACTTCACCTAATAGATCTTGGTTTGATGAAGAGATTACTTTTGGGTTGGAGAGATGGCAATTTCGGTAGATATCTTACCAAGTGGAGTGCTCGAGATATTGAAAAGATCAACAGTTTTTTATCTCAGTGTAAAATGCCCTCAGAAATACATAGATCAGTAAGGACAATCGTCGTATTAGCACATTGGAAGGGCTCCGAATACCGTAGTTTTCTTTATTACCACAGTATCATAATACTGAAATATTTATTGAACTCTGACGCTTACTTTCATTTTCTCAACTTTTATTGTGCAATCAGAATTTGCTCGAATGAAAAGCATTTCCCGTTTTTACGAATCGCTGAACGAATGTTAGAATATTTTATAGAAAACTTTAAAATATATTACGGAAAGGATTACATTACCAGCAACATTCATAATTTGATTCACTTGGTAGACGAAGTGAGAAAATTCGGAGAACTGCACAGCTTTAATGCTTATCCCTTCGAAAACAAATTGCAGACTATAAAAAATATGCTCAGACATGGAAATAAACCACTACAACAAGTTGCCAGAAGACTAAATGAACGATTGGCAACAGAGATGGAAAATCTTCATGAAGATTTACTGATCAAATACCCATTTGTAAAAAAAAGTCAGCGAAAGGGTGGATTAAAACATGTTCTTCACTTTGAATCATACGTATTATCAACACAAAAAGAAAACAAGTGGTTTTTAAGTGAACAAGATCATGTTGTTGAGCTAAATTCAATATCATTTGAAGACAATGATGAAAGCAAGGAGATTCTATTAAATGGACATCGTATTACAAACATTGAGGATGTTTTTGATAAACCCCTGAAATCTTCGTTCTTAGATATCTATAAATGTGATTGTAATAATATCAACAAAATTGAAGCTGTTTACGGAGTGACCAATGTAAAATGTAAACTAGTGTGCGTTGAATATAATTCTGAATTGTTTTTTATACCTTTGTTACATACTCTGTGATGTAGAATAAATTACGTTACATACTTATAAGTATGTAACGTAATTTTAAATATGAGCAAAGAAAATAAACAACAGTATTTAGATTAACCTTTCTTTAATTATAATAATCAACATACTTATACTATGACAATTATTGGAAGTCACAAATGACATAATGTTTTAATAGTTTAGGAACATGTTACTTTTTAATGTATATTATTATAAAATGAACGCACAATCATTATTGTTCTTAACGATTCAATCTAATATCTTAACAATCAGTAGGTACTCTTAACAATTACAAAATATGAGGTGCAAATAAAACTATCGGTATAACTTTATGGGATGACTCAACCCATCACACTCATAAACTTTTACCAAAGGGCCGATATCAAATTCGCGAAAAAAATTGGCCTCTCCATTCTGTTCTAAGAACAGCTAATCGCGAATTCAATATAGGTTTCTTGATAAAAGTTGTTGAGTATGATGGGCTAAGCCATCCCCCATAAAGTTATACTGATACTTCTACTTACACCCTTTTTATAAGTTATCTAATAATATTTGTCATTAAATGCACTATAATAAATCAGTCTACTAAATCTCAGTATAAGTCTTATCATTTTGTACTCTTACGAATCAGTCAACTCCCGACAATCTTCGAGATAATTATTATTAGGTATTACGTAGGTTTAGTAGGTATGGTTATCCAATACCATTGTAGTTTTACACACATTTAATATTGGAACAGATCCATTAAATGGAAGTAAGTACCTATACAAAATAACAAATCAAATAGGTAAACAAAGTTTTGCTCAACCAAAGTAATCAATAAAAAAAGAAGACCATTCCTATTACCTTTTCCTACATACTATTAAAAATCGACAATTTAGGCTGCAAATGAAATTAAAAAGTTCGTATAACTTGCACGAAGTTCATGCAGAATAACTGCAATCCGATATACCTACTTGGAGTCAAGAGATAATCTTTATTCTCCATCAAATGTCGAACAACCTGGCAGATCAATTCCTGGAAACACCATCGTCTCTGGTTGTGGCTGATCTACCTGATTTTCGGCTGACTCTGCCGATTGGGATTGCGGTGTGTTCTTAGTTTTCTTCTGTCTATTTTTCTTTGCAGATAACCTTAATTGCTTATTATTACATCGCTGAAGTGAGTTTCTCAGAATAATTTTGAGGAACTTGTGGCAATCAACTAAAGTGAACTCTCCATCTGATTCATGAATTATATTGAAGAATAATTTTATTGTATTTGTAAAGCCTTTGAAGCATATTTTTATTTTATCTGATTTTGAACCTCCAGCCCATGAGCATTCCTTTAAAAAGTTTCTTTCAAATAAAACATCTATTAATATATAGGCGTTGTTATATCCTTTTCCTTTGCCCTTACTGCATACAATTGAAAGTTTATTCTTCAGATCAGATATGAATTTCGGATCGTTAATCAATAGTAAATTTTCAAATTCTTGAAATTCTTTTAAACTGCTAATGGGCTTTATGTCTGATGATTGGGTTCTGTCAGCCGGTTTACAAAGTTGTTTTACAATTTCTTCAAATTGTGTTTGCATTTCTGAAAGTTTAGATAGTATGTTGTTTTGAGTTTGAAATAGTATTTGTTGATTTTCGTTGATTGTATTTAAAGTAGCCGTAACTGTTTTCACGCCTTCTGATATTTCATCAAGTTTCGGTAATACATAATTCGTCACACGTGAATCTTCAATTTGTTGTAATATAATAGGACTTTGTGGTTCTTCCGAAACAGGTATAGTTACAACGTTTGGTATGGTTTCTTCAGTAGTATCAACCAGTTCTTGATTGTCAAAATATTCATATGGCGTAGACTGTTCTATTATATCATCAGAATTTAAAATATTTTTATTATAATTCTGAAACAAAGGCATATTTTACAAATTTACATTAAACAAATTATTATAAGATTACCCTAACAATCGCAACAAAGTAGGAGATATTCACTGACTAGACAGTTTGTACGTAACATTCGAACCAAATAAACAAACTATTAGTACTTATATAAAAGTACTCTGTGCTATTAGTAGACAAGGCTCATCAAGTTGAGATGTAGTACAGGAGTGTAAATAAACGATTGAGTCAATATCTTTATCAAACTACTCTATTAAAGATACTGAATCAGGCCTCGAATTTTTATCGTGTTTTTAGAGTTTGTATAGAGGAGAGCGCACTGTGAGTTTTCAACCAACCTTAGAACATTCTGCGGCCATATCATTGAAATTGCTTTGTATGCTATTCTTTAATTTGCTCGTGTATTGAAATTGCCTTGTACGATGGCCTATGTCGGGCTCTGTTTCAGTGTCCGAGTTTTGACACATTGCGTCAATTATTGACTCTGCCTTTTGAAGACTTACTATGTTTTTTCTTTTTAAAATACAATTTTTTGTTGACCAACTTTCTTCTGGTTCACAATTTTCATTTTTTTGTAATTTGTCGGAATTTTTTCTGGGCCAATATAAGACCCCATCTTGTTCCCATTGCTGTGGGACTGCTACTAGCAGAGATTTCCCTCGCTCTATAGTTTGAACTACTTTGTAAGGCATAATTTCTTGGTTACAGCGAATCTAAAAATAAGGTAGGTAAGTAAAATTAAGTACCTTCATTCAACATAATGCTAAACTGTTCTACAGGAAAATAAAGTTTAAATTTTAAAAGTTTTAGAAATAAATATTCGTAAGGTAAAGTGAAGATGAGTTAAAATCTATTAGAAAGGGTGTGCGTGGGTAGATTAGCAAGGTCATCACAGATATCGCTAGACGGAAATAATTAATATGAACATCAATCAATGGGGGCCCAATTACGAATTCGTGCAAAAAAACAGCTGTCCTATACGAATGTGTACACACGATCATACACCCAAATAGATACCTACATATTATAAAACAGAGATATTTTATTCTATTCTGATGTATCTATACCTAATTGTTGAATATCTACTCTGTACGAAGGAACAGTTGACGGTTCACTTTGAAGAACCTCTCAACGGCTTCAACATCATGTTCGTATAATAATATACCAAAATAATCGCATATTATACAATATTTTAAATACGTTAATTTTAAGACAAAAGGAATGAAAGGTACCTAATAAAATATTAACAGCAAAATTCACACTCGTCGGTAGGATAATGATCATAAATCGCATATTGCTTGCAGCTTTGACACCAAAAAAAATCTTGGTTTAACAATTTTATGATTTTCCCTTGAACCACAGTGAAGTGTAATGGCTTATTGGTTGTGTCATTTGAAACATTATAGTTACAACCGTAACATTTTTCTGCTAACAAAAAGTGTGTAATATTCCATGGCCATTTCGAATATTTGACTTTACGGAAGTCCTTTTTGGTCAAAAAATCATCAACATCCATTAGTACAACCATTTCCAGTCCAGGCTCAAATGTGGCACGCTGAAATTTTTTTTAGGTTTATAGTATAATTTTACAGGAAAAAAGAGACAAAAAGTTATGTTTTTTAAGTAGAAGATGCGCATAAATTTTGTTTGGACACTAGTCTAGGGAGTATAAATTGCATAATAATAATTCATTTATTTATCAAAAGTTACAAAGACTCAATTAATACACACAGAAATATATAATAATTATAACATTATACTCGTAAGCTCGTAAAATAACGATATTTTATGATAATTTACATAGATTATTACGGGAACATTATCGGTGACCTGTGGCGTTCTTTCGTGTACTTATTTGCTTCATTTTCTGCTTTAAAGCAAATATATTGCTACACATTAATACAAAAATAATCTTTTGCTTTGTCGTCGTTGAAAAAATGTGTATAATCTTACCTAAGCCCAGAGCAAATGGAGGCATTCGTGTCGCGTTGCCGTCAATTACGAATACCCTCCGAGTGACAAAGCGCGACCTTTCACTAAGCTTACTTACGCGAGACTGACGCATGAGCATGAGTAGCATGACGATTTGAGAAGAGAATATCCGGCTCAGAGAGCGGTGGTGGGGGTCGTGCAATGTAAAAAAAAGTCATCACGTGTTTGATCCTATTCTCGTAATAATCATATCAAAATGCAAAAAAAAAGTTTTTACCGAAAAAATAACTTGAAAGTTACTGATAATGACATAATATAATATATTACATAATATAATATAGTACCGTTTTGCATCCCTACACTGTCCGTCTTGATTTAGGTCGAAATCAATTTTACAGAGAAATGTAAAATGGTTTCGGAGTAATTCTACTACACTATTCTCAAAATATTAGTTCTGATTAAAACATTATCCTACATGTATTGGCATGCGGGGTTCTTTCTGTTGTATTTTTCTAAAAGAACCCTAAAACTTAAATATGGTGGCGCAGTAGGTATATCCTGTAGTAGTCTGAACTTTGACTAAATTGTTTTATAAAGGTTTTGATAATGCAATATTATGGCACGTGATCTGGATCCAATGGCGGCTTAAGTATTTGTTAATTATTATCGAGTAAACAAATAATAAATATGTTTAGTTTTGAAGGGGCATGAAGATATGTTTATTATCATCGAACAGTTTAGCAATAAAATTAATTTCGCAAGTTTAGTAGGCATTATTTACACAAAAGACAAAAGTTACCTATGTTAAGCTAATAGATATTGTAATGTTCATCACTTACCCTTTGAAATTATTATATTTTTTCTTAAGACACCAGCACGTCACCGTTACAAAACTAATGAGGAACGAATGCTCTAGTAATGGCATCACAATGACAACTGTTGGATCAATTACACTAGTAGCTGCAGGCGCCAGATCGTTAGACGACTAATCGCGCTTGCTCAGTGCGTTTACCGGATCTTTATAGGACTATTATATCTTGTAAAAGCAACTAATAAGATAATTATAAAATCAAATTGCACTTTACCGGACTGTAAAAAAACGACTATAAGGCGTAATAGTCCTATAAACTGCGCCCAAATGCGGTTCTATAAACGTTTGTAAGATTTCTATAGGACTTAAAAATACGTGCTCCTAGGATACTTACAGGGCCATATTTTGCTACTTGGGATAGTCAGGATTTGGTCTGATCATTGGCAAATAGTCCTGCCTCCAATAGGGAGCCTACTTAAACATAACTGGCAAATTGTGGATGTAGGGACTATAGGCGTGACGGTATTTTATCATAATATCAGCTAGAATATTTTTGAGAAATCTTGTGAAATTGTAACATTTAAAACTCACAGAAAGTAAGGAAAAAATAATTTATATGTAGAAGAGCCAAGTAATTTAATGTACAGGAACATGTTAATTATTTCAATGGTAGGCAAGTGGCATACCCCATGATGTTAGCTTAATAAGCATTAATTTGACTTGATAATAAATTAACAAGTCCTACTTTTAAAACACCACTTTCAGTGGACAAAACAGTGCTTAGGGTGTAATTAAAAACATTTATGGTTAAATCATAATTTAATAATTATCCCAGTTTATTTGGGGTGGCAGAGTATCCTCTCGGATACATCTATATATCAATCAGCATTCAGCAGTTATCTCAGTGCTCACCTACTTTTTACCCATACCATATAGTTTACACAAACCATTTAATTTCTTTTTGCATCTTTATTCATTTATGTATCAGTCTAGTCATAAAATATGGCTAGAAAGGGTCTCTTTCTCGCCATATTTTTCATATTTTCGCACCGCCTTTAATTTATTTCGACTTTCTCTATTCTAATAGCCTATGTTTATGTGACACATTATGTTGCTAGTATTTGTTGTCATTCGTAGACCTTGGACAGTCTACATGTAAGAAGCCCAGTCTGACAAACAGTCTTACCAAGGTATCTTATTACCCAGTGACTAGTTTGTGGGGGTCAGATAGGCAGTTGTACCATGTATAATACTGGTGGTCAGCTGCATCCCGTTTGACTAGACGGCGACCGCAAAATAGTTGGAAAAACCTGGGCAGATGATGATGATGTGTATTAAGTGGCATACTAATTAGAATCCCAATCCACAGTGCTTCCACCATCCCGGTTTACGGGTCCCGGGAATCGTCCATCGGACATCATCGTAGCCCCGCCATGCGACGAACTCGACGCTGCGGCATTGGACGCGGGCGTCGAGCCCCATCCTCTCTCCCCCAAGCAACTGCACGCCATCAGGGAAAAGGGGTAAGTAGCACACCTGCTGCAGTATGCTGGACAGCTGGATTAGCTTAGTGCTTCATACATCATAGCTCACTAAGGGGACATTAGGTGATAGTTTGATAGATAGAGTTTACTTCATTTTATGTAAATCAAAATTATTACACAGCTTGTGACAATATTCTTAAATCTATGGGTTTAATGGCGTTCTAGTATCTTAGGCCTGTGTCCAACAAATGTCTTATCACGTTTCGACAACCAAACAAATTTTAACAGCTCTCAAAGTCATCAAGGAAATAGGAAGGATTTTGTTAAAATCGACTTCTATGTGAAGGAGTCTTTGAGATCTATGTAACAAATACAGAAGTAGGGTCTCCTAGATAGCGTAAATTTGTAGGAAGCGTGTGATCCAGTTAACTGGTTGCCATAAATAAACATAGGTACCTACGTATCTGAAAGTCGATAAAACCTACAGGTTTTGGGCAAAACTTTCATAATCAGGAACAGCTCAACACGCAGGGTTTATTAGTACCTAGCGAATGTTTTGTCCAACACATGAAAAAAGGACAAGTCTACAGACTGGTCGTAATTGAGTCTATCGGTGAGGCAAACATTCCAGCCCGGCTTGCAGTACGAGTATGTCCAACATAGGCCATGTGACACGCTTCACGCTTCGTCCAATTGCAATACATTGTAAGATCGGGCGAAATCAGCTTGAAACAAGTCGTGTATCAAAGATTGTTTAATAAAAGAAGTTATTTACTAAATAACTATTCTTAAATTCGATACCCAAGTTGAGGAGTGTAATCGTATTTTTTATTAAGAAATTCTGATTAGCCGGTTTATAATCTATACATAAACCGGCGAAATGTGTGTATTAAGTCATCTCTGCCTAATCCTTCGGGGAAATTAGGCTTTATAATATCACCTAATTTTATAGATCTCACGGTCCTGTAGGCGTAGAAGGGAGTTTATTTCACCATTTCTTCTCCCCAGATGAAACACTAGAATGTTGTAAAGGTGGTCGTTTTGGACGGTCTTATGTATTTTGACGCTTAAAAAGTGCAGTTTCCCCGCCTGATATGAATAAATTAGCTGTTTCCCGCGGTTTTACCGTCCGTTTCTTAATTTTCTCGTCTCCTAATGGTCGTAGCGCGATGTTAAATAGCATAATATTATAACCTTACTTAAGAATTGGGCTATCAAATCCAAAATAATTCTTTAAATCCGACTGTCAGTTACTGGGATTAGCGCGTTCAAATAAAAAACAATAACTTCTGCTTTATCATAGGCTTGGTATTGATTTTGCTTCGTACTAAAGTAGGTACTGTGTAGTATAAAATGTCTCAAGGCAAAAAATCTGATCCAGCAGAGATACGATGACAATCACTGATTGACTCACGGATGCCGTATACATGCACTCGACTCGGTTGTAAGTGGTATTAAATTATAGCATAGTGTTTTTCTCAATGTACGTCCTGCGAAATGTTACATTACAATCTTTAACAGATGTGTTCGGGTCAATCACCGAACAATAATGAACATGTCAGCGTAATTGCGACACCGCACTCTATGCCTTGAATATTTTATGTATTACAAGTAAAATAGTTAGTACGACTCGGACAGCGTATCGGGCGCGACTCAATCTCATCTCCTTCATCTCATTAGTTTTAATAGTTATCCCATTTGTATTAAGTACTAAAATATAGTTATCTTTATAATCTCCAATCTTAGTTTATCTTTATCATACCCCAACCCCAAACATTGGTCCTTCGAGCCCTCGGAGCGGGACCATCACGCGTGTGTCAACTACCTGAACTGTGTGAGTGTCTCGCTTGGAACTTATTACCAGAACCTGGTAAACAGCCATCCTGCTGATCCTGATTGAACCTGGTTTTAACGAGAGCATCGCGTCATCTCCTCGCGCTGTTACTCCAGGTTTGTTCTTGCAGCCACCGCAAGGACATTTGATCCCAAAGAAGCCTTCAGTACAAGTAAGGTCTCTTTTTTACCTCTATAATGTCGAACATGGATGACATTTTAGCAACCCAACAACAACTAATCGAAGCCGTAGACAGGCTCTTCACCAGTTTCAAGAAGGATGGTGCAGAGCGCAAGACCTCAGACTACGTACGTCGTCGATTAGCTACCTTGGAACAATACTTTACAGAGTTCCATAACAATCATATGACGCTGATGTCATATGGTGATCAATCTCATACATATTTCAGTACAAATCAATACGATCAAATGAAGGAAAAATATAACAACATTAAAACTACTATTCAAAGCTACCCTCTCGCAAACAGACCGCAGACCCCTATATTGAAACCTCCTACTTTCCAACCTACTGCGGAATCACAAACCTCGAACCTCGCATCTCACGCTGCTTCTAAGACCTCTACTCCTGAAGAGAGTAAAGCCGAAGGTCTCTTTAAAAAGCAAGCTACCAACTTTAAAGCTTTCTTGAGAACATCTTCCAATATCAACCTTGATCTCATCACGGAAAAATGGGAGTTTGAAGACATCCTGAAGACCATACAATCTCGTTGGGCGGCTATCGACTCGCTTCATTGGGAGCTGGACAACGAGTACGGCGGATCAAACCCCGAGTATGAAGAGCAATTTACTCATTATGAGAAATTTTATAACAAAATCAAGAAAGACATCAATAAGAAAATGTGGTCCGTTGCACATATTGAAAAATCTACCCCTAAAATGGAGATAGTCACCTTTGAGGGAAACTACAATAAGTGGATTTCGTTCAAAGATCTTTTTACTGAAGCAGTGCACAACAACCCCTCTTTGTCGAATGCACAAAAGATGCAGTTCCTAAAGAGTAAGATCAAAGGTGAGCCTGAAAAATTGATCCAACATCTCCAAATAAGCTCCAACAATTATCCTGTATGCTGGAATATCCTCAACCATCGTTATAATAATAAACGACTGATCTTCACTTCTTATCTTAACAATCTCATAAACATCCCTGCTAACCAGCAACAATCATCAAATCATATAAAACGCATTCACGACACTACGTACGAGAGCGTGAATGCTATCAAGAATCTGGGAGTCGATGTGTCTTCCTGGGACCCTTTCCTGGTATGTATATTGTCTCAAAAATTGGACTCGGATACATACGAGGATTATCTACAAGCCTTAAAATCTCCGCGAGAGTTACCCGTCTTGGAAGATTTCCTTAATTTTTTGGAAACTAAGTTTATGATGCTGGAAACTTCACGTAAGAAGCTTGAAAATTCTACGCAGAAATCATCCCCATCTCAATCCAACAACAATAACAAACCATCGTTTTCTAAGGGTTCCAACTATAAACGAAATTATAATAATCCTAAAACGAATTACTCAACAAACCAAGTTTTGCAATCGTCAAAGTCCAAACGCAAAATTAACCATCGTAAGCAATGCCCTATTTGCAACTCCGACGAACATCGAATTCATGCATGTCAAAAATTATTGGAATTGCAACCTAATGAACGTAAAATTGCTGTTGCTAACTTAAACCTTTGTATTAACTGCTTACATTACCACGAAGGTAAAAAATGCCTTTCCGAAATAAGATGCAAAGAATGCAATAAAGAACATAATACCATTTTGCATGAATCTTTTACGTCACGTCGATCTGAGTCAAATGCAGCCACGATTATGAAATCGCCATCTCAGCAGCAAGAAGGTCATACAGTTGCATCGCTTGTTAAAGAACCCTCAGAAATATTGCTTGCCACAGCAATAATTAACGTACAAGCAGCGGATGGATCTTACCAAAAAATGAGAGTTCTTTTAGATCAAGGGTCACAGACATCCATTATTAGGGAAAGCGCAGCACAGTTGTTAAGACTACCGCGACGAAAATGTAACGGTTACATCTCTGGAATTGGAAACAAGGAAAACAACTGTAAGGGCATGATTACCATCAAATGTTCGTCCTTGCTTAGCGATTTCACCTTTGAAACGGACGTGTATATAATGAATAGACTCATAAATAACTTACCCAGCTGTACCTTACCTAAGCCAGACTGGCCTACTCTTAACCAAATAACTCTAGCAGATCCCGAATTTTACAAAAGTAGGCCTATTGATATCTTATTTGGGGCAGATATCTATTCCACTATCCTTATGGACGGTATCTGTCGGTCAGAAGGTATGTTGCCCATTGCCCAACAAACTCAGTTGGGATGGATCTTAAGCGGCAACTACAAAACGTACCATTGCAACGTGATCCTAAATAATATCGAAGAGATACAGCAATTTTGGGAAGTGGAGGACATACATGAATCTCCAGCGATATCAGAAGAAGATCAAAAATGCATCGAGTTTTACCAATCTTCAACCTCTAGACGGGAAGACGGAAGCTACGTCGTTAAAATACCGTTTAAAGAAAATTTTGAGAAAAACATAGGCGAGTCGAAAACAAAATCGATTGCTCAATTTTTCCAAATAGAGCGGAAATTAAGCAAGCAACCCGCACTGGCACGTGACTATAAAACGTTTATTTCAGAGTACCTAGAGCTCGGACATATGACACCCGTTACGCCACACGCACAGCCGGACTGCTACTTATCGCATCATTGCGTCCAACGATCTGAGTCATCAACTACCAAATTGCGAGTTGTCTTTAATGCCTCGGCAAAAACCTCGAGTGGATACAGCCTCAATGATCTTATGTGCCGAGGACCAAATTTACAACAAGACCTTCAGAGCCTCATTTTAAAATGGAGACAATTTAGATACGCTTTTACAGCAGATATAGAAAAAATGTTTCGCAAAATCTGGCTACATCCCGATGACCAGAAATTTCAGAAAATTATCTGGCGGAACCATCAATCTCAACCTTTAAAAGAATATCAGTTAGCGACTGTTACCTACGGCACAAAAGCCGCACCTTTCTTGGCCATGATGACACTGAAGCAACTGGCCATCGATGAAAGGGCAAATTATCCACAAAGTTGCGCTCCTGACATCTTAGAACACTCGTTTTACATGGATGATCTCATGCATGGTGAACATTCGGAGAGAGCAGCTAAACAGCTCAAGGCAGAGATGATCAACCTCCTCAAATCTGGCGGGTTTAATCTCAGAAAATGGCGATCAAACTTGCCAGAAATAATAGATAGTACTGATGCACCTCAAAAGGAAGACTTTGAGTTTAAGCAACCGGAGTCAACCAAAACCTTAGGTCTTCGTTGGGAACCAAAAAATGATCAATTTATCTTCCATCCTATAGAATTTATCTCTCAAGACATCCTCACGAAAAGACAATTCTTATCTCAAATATCAAAAATTTTTGACCCTTTGGGCTGGCTAGCACCAGTCACGATAAAACTTAAGATCTTATTCCAAGAATTATGGAAATCAGACCTGGGTTGGGATCACCCTGTCCCTCAAGAAATCGCGTTAGAGTGGAATACTACTAAAGCCGATCTATCTCACATATCTCAATTCAAAATACCACGTTGGATACAAACTCAAGAAAAAGATATCATTGAACTCCATGGCTTTTGCGACGCTAGCACCAAAGCATATGCTTGCGTCGTGTATTGTAAAATACACAGAGACAATGAAACCCACGTGACCCTTATTGCAGGGAAATCAAAGGTAATACCGCTGAAAAAACCACAATCCATCCCGCGGTTGGAACTTTGCGGCGCTCTCTTGTTGTCAAAACTGGTGCGAAAAATAATCTTATCCCTATCGAGCTACAAGGTGCATGTTTATGGTTGGATCGATTCAATGGCCGTTCTAGGTTGGTTAAGTGGCGAACCGGAGAAATGGAAACCCTTTGTTGCGAATCGAGTAAGGATTATTACTGAAATAATCCCGAAAGATAAATGGAGTTACGTAAAATCCAAAGAAAACCCCGCAGATTGCGCAAGCCGCAGTTTATCGGCTGCTCAATTAGCCAATTTCTCGCTGTGGTGGCAAGGGCCCGACTGGTTACCACTATATAAGCCTAAAGAATCTCATAAGATGCCGATTTATACGAGTATTACTACCGAAGAACTCAGAAAAAACAAGGAAGTACATACGGTCATTGTTAATCCCGAAAATTTAATAATTAATCAACTATTAGCAAAACATAGCACTTTAAGGAAAGTTACTCGAATATTAGCCTACATCAACAAGTTCATCGACATTGTTGTTTACAAGAAAAAACACACATGTTTTCTTACTCTGCAAAATATAAAGACAGCAAGAGAAATGTTAACTAAGCAAGTCCAAAACGAATATTTCGATGAAGAAATATCGCGGCTGAAAAATAATGAACCAATAAATAAGAAAAGCCAAATCCTTAGCCTCAATCCCATACTAGACACTAATCAAATGCTCCGTGTCGGTGGCAGACTTAGACATTCGAATCTTGATCCTGAAATGAAGCATCCCATCATAATCCCGAATCAATCAAAATTGGCAGACCTTATCATAGATGAATCCCACGAACTTGTATTTCACGGTGGAGTCAAAATGACTACTGGATTTATAAGACAAAAATACTGGATTCTTGGAGGAAACAGAGTCACGAAGAAACGATTAAGAATGTGTGTCAAATGTAAAAGAAATAATCCCATACCACAACATCAAATCATGGGTGACCTACCTCCAGCACGATTGATTCCTAACCGACCTTTTTACCACACTGGAATAGATTATACCGGACACATCCTTATGAAGGCTAACAAAGGCCGTGGCATTAAAACCTGTAAAGGATATGTCGCAGTTTTCGTTTGTATGGTAACTAAAGCCATACATTTAGAAATAGTCTCAGATCTCACAGCGTCAGCATTTATTGCCGCGCTTCGACGAATGTCCGCTAGAAGGGGAGTTCCTGGGCACATCTATAGTGATCAAGGAACTAACTTCATAGGAGCCAACAAAATTTTAAAGCAAGAGTTTGCCGAAATCTCTTACATCTTATCTGACCAAGAAGTAACATCAACAATCTCTGAAATGAATATTGAGTGGCATTTTAACGCACCATCATGGCCATCTGCTGGCGGACTCTGGGAAGCTGCAGTGAAGAGCCTAAAACATCATTTGAAGCGTGTTGTGGGAGAGCAAAAATTAACCTACGAGGAATATACTACCCTACTATCCCAACTCGAGGCTTGTTTGAACTCCAGACCACTGTGCGCTCTGACAGAAGATCCTGAGGATCTGGACTTCTTGACCCCGGCTCACTTTCTAGCAAGCGGCCCCAACCTAACGATTTTCGAAACGGAGCATGATCTCAGAACACGGTGGCACTTGACGCAAAAAATCTATCAAGATATATGGGATAAGTGGAAAACTGATTACCTCTCGCAGCTTTCTACGAGGTCCAAATGGCGACAGCGTCAAAAAGATCTCAACCTTAACGACATTGTCATTATAAAGGACGACAACCTCCCACCAGGAAAATGGAGTCTAGGTCGCGTAGTAGCGCTGCATCCTGGAAGTGACGGACACGTAAGGGTCGTCACACTTAAAACCAAAAACGGGCTCTTAAAACGCCCAGTTGTAAAACTATCCCTACTGCCAACAAATACAAATGATCAAGATCCAAGTGCCCCAAAAGTTGACAATAAATTGCCAGTGGCGAAGAAAAAACGTCCCATCTCATTCTCAGCTATGGTTTTATCCTTGACATTATTTTTGCTGGCACAAATAAACACCGCTCAAGCATCCTACAACTCCACCCTGCTGACAAATAATAGTGTCTACTTCGACAAAATATCTAATATGCATTTAATTAGAGATGATTGGGATTTAATAGTCTATTATGACACAAATCCTTATCAAGAAGGAACGGCGGCATTATTAAAGTATATCAAATATCTTGAAAGCTTATGCTCTACGATTAGAACACAAACACCTTGCGACGGCGTCATGTTGCAACTCGAGCACGAGTTCGAAGAAATTAAACATTACGATAATATTGTTATGATAAATGAATCGTATATGACTAATAAGAAACGGCGGCGACGCGGCTTGCTAGACGGAGTAGGCTACGTTGCAAATAGTTTATTCGGAGTGTTGGATCAACGATTTGCGGAAAAATATGAGAAGGATATTGACCTTTTAAAGCATAATGAAAACCATTTATACAACCTCTGGAAAAACCAAACGTCGGTCGTAGAAGCTGAATTTAATCTGATGAAAAGGATGGAGAATACTATAAACAAACACCACAAAATAATAAACCAAAAACTTAATTATCTCGAAAATTCTTATAAAAATCTCTCTCTGCAAGTGCAAAATATAACTCTCATCACAGACTTCATAACCTCGGCTTTCACTGCCAACAACTTGATGTATACCCTTCGACGAATCCAGGACTCAATTTTGGATACTGTAACTGATATTTATGGTGGAAAATTAGATTTTCATTTGATATCCCCGAAACAACTCAGATCAGAGCTAAGCATAATATCAGCGCAAATATCTGGAGACTTGGTAGTTCCTGTCGACAATTTTAATCTTAAAGATCTTTACGGTTTGCTCAAAGTAAGAGCCAAATACTCTGGCAAATACCTAATTATTGAAATAAAAATACCTCTGATTGAAAGGGACCTTTACGAGATATTTAATCTTATCCCGGTCCCACGCATTGTGAAAGATAACATGATGATGAAGATCGAAACTATCTCAGAATTAGCAGCCATCAATATGAGAAAGGATTCGTTTTTAACCATCACAGACACGGATCTACAGTCGTGCGTATTAAAAAACCCTGTGACCATTCTGTGTCATATCAGAAGACCTATTCACCACATGAAAGATGATCATAGCCTTTGTGAGACGATCCCAGGCACAAGAACTTGTAAAACTAAAACTACTTCGTGCAAGAATGACTGGAGAGAGTTAACAGCAGAAAACAAGTACTATTATTTATGCTGCAATGAATGTAACGTCAAGCTTCTGTGCGAAAATCAAGTTAAGGCAGTTAGGTTATCAGGTGCCGGTCTGTTGCGTGTTGGGGAAGGCTGTTTAGTAAAAACAGAAGATTTTATGGTGTATTCAATCAAAAGATTGTCTAGTAAAATTAGCACGACGACAAAGATTATCTCGCCAGAAATATCACCAATCAATCACATAATAAATATGACTATGCCAGAAATCTCATATGAACTTAATCCCAATAACTCAGAAAACCTCAGGCAATTTGAAGTTATTAAGAGAAGTCTTGAGATCATGAAGCAGAGCGAAGCTTTGAGCACCAATATCTCCTACCACGACATCCACCAGTATACCGCTATATATCTCATCATTTCGGGAATTTTGATATTGGTAGCAGCTTATTGTTTTAAATGTTGGTGGCAAAGGCAACGTAAAGGAAATCGCTCCACTAATTCTACAGCAGAGCGGTCGACGACAGCAGCGGCGGCGACTGCGTTGCCACCTCGACACACCGTTCCAGAAAGTGTTGTGATTGAGTGTAGTGAAATTAGGGAAAATGGGCAATCTAGTAGTAAATCAGTGAAAAGTGATCCTAAGCGACTAGCGCTATCAAGTGAGTGCTTACAAAAAAAGGAAGATAGAGGTTCTTCACCTATCTTTCGCGTGTTTTCTCTTCCTGATTTGCACTGTAGCGATTCTGTTTAATTTGTAATGTTACTTTCATCTCATGTCTTAACATTACTAACCCTACATAATTATTTTAGTATTAGTTGAACATTGTTTTCACCTTGTTAATATTAATTTCATTACCCATTTAACTATACCTCCCTACTAACCTCATCTTTTTCTCCCTCGGGAGCATGTTCGGGTCAATCACCGAACAATAATGAACATGTCAGCGTAATTGCGACACCGCACTCTATGCCTTGAATATTTTATGTATTACAAGTAAAATAGTTAGTACGACTCGGACAGCGTATCGGGCGCGACTCAATCTCATCTCCTTCATCTCATTAGTTTTAATAGTTATCCCATTTGTATTAAGTACTAAAATATAGTTATCTTTATAATCTCCAATCTTAGTTTATCTTTATCATACCCCAACCCCAAACAAGATGATTGATTATATAAGATGTTCTCTTAGTAGCAGGTCTGTTGATTGAGAATTCTTCAGAATTAATTTTAAGTTAAAAGTACGTAAGACCAACAACAAGTGATGTTTAGACCAGTTTCAGTTTACAATTTTCAAGTAAACACCCTGAAAACCTGGTAAGAACCTCCATAAAAATTCTTTTATAACCAGTTAATGTTACATAAATCATGGCTATATTGTTCACTTGGTAATAATTACGTCAGTTAGTTAGCCGAAACCAATTAGTGATAGCTAATGGCTTTCAGAAGTATAATGTGACAAGCGACTACATTATTGCTAGCATGATCAGCTTGTAATGTTCCCACTGCTGGGGCTGGGACTCAGACCTTCTCTGTGTGTCGAGGAGCAGGCCGTTATCTACCACGTACGCGGGTCCAGCTCATGTTGGTGGATAACATTATTGATAGCACCGAATATATTCCTCTTTACAATTCCAACCATACACGTCGGGCCACGTAAATGGAACAGAGTAACGTGGTAATGAAATGCCATTGTTCGTTAGTCCGTATGCCGCCGCCCACCGGACTACCGATCAAAAGAATCCTAATTGAATGGTCACTCGCAACGAGACGGACAATAGGGTTGTCGAGTGCTCACGTAGCCTAAATGAGACAATTTGTTTGAAGTACCTACCAAAAATGCTTCGTAAATAGGAGACACGACACTTCTATTTAGGGAGTTCTCAAAATAGTGCTCGTATATCGTTGTGTTAACATTCCATTGGGCATCTAAAAAGCCGCGTAGGGCCAGCCCTGGCGGAAGTTTAACCACTGTTTGGAGCTATTAAGATGCGACGTGCAGGGGATCCCTGCATGTCCTTTATTCATCAAGTTCAATTAATGTTTTCACTCAAACGTATGAGCAGTACATACAGTGCTCTCTGCCCGAAGCGTACAATTGTGTCCCACGACCCACTGTAATCGCTTTAGTCATTTCTTATCCTTTTCTGTCGCCGTTCAACCAAATGTTACTCATGTGTTGTAAAAGATAAAAATATGAAACTGAGCTATTTTTAGTGATCTCAATTGTTTTAAATAACGCACATAATATTGTAAGAGTGCATCCAGATGTGAGTCACAGTTGCGATGTCTGTCTTATTGGTATCTTGCTTTTGCCCGCGGTTTCGCCCGCGTGAAGGTTGGATATCATTCCACGGTAATGTCCTACCTAGATAAAAGTATTCTATGTTCTAACCCAGGCCGTGGTCAAGTCTATCCGTAGGTCCAATGTCATCGAAATTCGTTTACTTAGCTGTTAAGGCGTCCAGGCGACTTTCACACCTATTTTTGATGTTAAGATTATGATACAGGTCTTCTGTACTATTTGTTCATAGAAGTACAGGGGCACAAAGTGTCACATATCTATTCACAAACCGCACTTAGCCACAACTAAAGTCATGCATGGTAAATCACACATGCGTCAGAGTTCATGTTAGTGCGCTCTACAACTTATTTATTTTCTTACACGAGATGTTTGTATGAACAATGCTTGTGCATCTTTGTTGCATCATGGTCGTAATAAGAACATCCAGAAATATTGCTGGTATCATCTCGCTTAGTAGTCCTAGTCGTATATGTGGTCTCAGGATTTTATAATTTCAGAATGGAATTAGGGCACGGGTACATTATACCTGGCTCTGGTTCGAGGTTTTTTTTAAGTTACAAGGCATGCTAGGGCAGATAGAAATGCCATTATTTATAGAACTCATTCCAAAATGACTGCTGGACCCCACGACATATCAAAAGTCCGACCTGCTCGTTCAGGGCTGGTTCCACTACACCCCCAGAGCCTTATGCCTGAACGGGAAATATTTTTCTATTCCTTTGCGGTAATGTTTACCAATCGGCCTTGGAATTGATTGATACGTTTAAAGATTTTAAATATCTAGCTGCTTAGTAAAAATAATTTATACTAATAAATAAAATTGAAGTGTCTGTTTGGAATTTCAAAATAACAGCTTTTATTGAATGCATATGAAAGTATATACGTAATTTTAACACAAAAATTTTTAATTTTGTCGGTCTGTTGGTTCCGGCTAATCTCAGAAACGGCTGGACCAATTTTGACGGGTCTTATACTGGCAGATAGCTGATGTTATACGTAGTACATTTTTATTAAAAAAAAAAACTAGGGTTCCGTTAAAAAAAATGAAAAACCTTAAAATTGACAAAACCCGATTCAAATAGGGAAGTAATATTAGTGTAATAATTACACACGGACGAAGGTAGCGGACAACAGCTAGTTAATTAATAATTTTGTTTACTAACAGATAACACTCAGCCTAAACAGCTGAGACTAGAAGCATGTAATGTTGCACATGAGTTCATATTTCATAATATAAGGTCCCATTAAAATATATGGTCAAATTTTAACATAGCGTTCAGTACGTCTAACCAAAGATATCCAAGCAAAGAAAACACTGATTAAAGTGATTTTGTTTACGAAAGTGTGCACTAAGCAAGGATTTTGAAAACTCATCCTCTGAAGGTTAAACTGACTGGTTAAGTGCCTCATTGGTATAGTGGTCGCAAGCGTGAGTGCTGAGCATGGGGTTTTGGGTTCGATTTCCGAATGCCTCGAGACGGGCAAAGTTTTATTGGGTTTTTCCATCAGGAATTTCTCAGCAGCAGCCACGGAGTCTGGACTTGTACCTATTGCCACCATCCATGAACGTATGCATACCTATGTACGTATCTGCATGGTTGGGCCAAAGGCCAATTTTGTTAATCAGGAAATAAGTAAGGTCCAAAACTCGCCCCCTATTACATGGGGCTCAAACATAACTGGCAAAATGTTGGTGTACTATAATTAATGGGTCCACCAACATACCTGCCTTCCGGGACTGCCCTTCGGGGATTTCAGGCGTTATGTTATGTTAAAAGGTTAAATAGGGGATGAATATTTGTATGGAAGTTTAAATACGTTATTTTTTACCGGTGAGAAATCCCTTCGGGCAACGGCTTGTTAATTAGATAATTCTCTTGAATACTTAAACTACTGTTGATCTCTGACAGTGGACTAGACACACAACACCTTTACGTTGTCGGACCGCCCATTGAATTAATACAGTTAATTGTATCCATGTAATAGTATCCGCGCATTCGCTGGCGCTTCACGGTGTCATGTTGCGCCTGCGACATATCTATCATACATCTGTATATTAGTGTAGTATAATCATGTACAGTCGGTCATGGGCACATGCGAGCATATGAAATGTATTCACGAAGCATCTTTAAACAAATTTTGCTAAGGGGCTGTCTCCACGAGCGAGAGAATCGCGGCGATAATATCGTTGTGCCACGTATTTCTATACACTCTCTAAGAACGCGTCTCCACACACACGACGATGTTATCGCGGCGATGTGACGAGTGGCAATGTGCGCGCGTAACGTGTCGTCGTCGTGTCGCCGCGCGCTTGCCGCAGAACGTGGCGCTCTCGCAGCGAGCGCGCGGCGAGCGCGCCGTCAATTTCGCTCTCGTCTGGCACCTAAGGGGCTGTTTCCACGAGCGAGAGAATCGCGACGATATTATCGTCCGTGCCACGTATTTCTATACACTCTCTTAGAGGCCGTCTCCACGAGCGAGACAATCGCGGCGATATTATCCCATACAAATACGTAATATCGCCGCGATTCTCTCGCTCGTGGAGACAGCCCCTAACTGAACTCTTTCAACAAAACTATTAGGCCGCTGCCTCGAATTTTGCGGGCGGCGGCGGCGGCGGCGCTCGTTGACTGGAGTGCACCGCTCGTTGCCCGCCCCCGCGCCGCTGCCACGCCGCTGTTTTCGAGAACCGGTCCATTTGATTTTACGCTTAAGATCCTGCCGCTCCCGCGCCGCCGCCGCAAAATTCGAGGCAGAGGCCTTACACAACCAGTCGCGACCGACGATACGCTGGCGGAATAATCGCTCGTTCGTGGAGACGACCCGGATAGAAGCGCGGATCCGTTGCGATTCTCTCGCTCGTGGAGATAGCCCCTAAGGGAGTCACCATATTTGTGCTCTTGACTGTACACTCGTGTGGAAAACCATGGAGGGACGAAGGTTGGGCTTCTAAGTTACAACTTTATTCTAATCGGTATTTTTGACTGTCTGTCCGTTAATTCTGTTATAGCTGTAAAACTGAGTTTTGATAAACGCAGTTTTTAGTAGCTGCAACTTTGCAGGCGAATTCTCGAATCTAATTTTCGAATTTTTTGAACTTCAAAATATATAACTGGCGAAATGTGGCTGTACTGAACTGTACTGAGGGTAGAACTAGACTTTTGTCTATCCCTTTGGAGTACAGGCGTGACGTTTACCTACAGACGTGACGTGGCGTTTATTAAAATATATATATATATTTAATTATGACTCTTATCGCAGTAAGTGATATTGGGGCACTTATTTTGTAAGACAATCATAGTGAATATGTCGTGCGGTATAAATTATTTTAATGTAGCTATAAACACGTCTTCAGAGATCAGGATCACTTTATTCGGTCTGCAGTCTGGGAGAGATAGTACCATAAAAACACGCCACAGCCAGATTACTCATAGACAAATTAATTGTCTACTCGTCTCCCGCGTAGTCTCCTATTTTTGTTAGGATATATACTGACGATTTGTAAGACTCGACTCAGCACCGTAAATTAAAAGTCCAACTGCACATCGCACAACAGTTCCTCACGATATTTCGAAAACAGCAGAATATGCTGGTTTGATGGAATAATACTCCAATTACTGAAAATTTAATCAAGTGTTATTGAGTTTTTCCATCAGGAATTTCTTTCAGCCCTTGTGTCTGGATTTGTGCCCGGTTGATGGCAATAGACTCGCCCGCTAATACTTTTCACTTAAATATAACTGGAGAAATGTGGGTTTACTATTAGGTTTACCTCTGCCTAACCCTTCGGGGATTACAGGCGTGATGTTATGTAGGTATACTATGTGTTTAATCAGAAGATCAGCTATCAAATCTAATGTTTACTACGATGATTGATTATCCGTAATATCACTTACGGCCAATTTCACCTATGAAAATCGCGTTCAAGAGTAGTGAGTGTCATAAATATTCCTATGGTATTTATAGACACTGATAGCCCTTTTTTTGATGGATGGGTGGATGGGAAATCATCAAATGACCCCTCCCGCTCTGGGTGGAACGGAAGGGAGTGTCAGACTTGTACTGACTAAAACCCATCCATGTTCCTTCTTAGCCCTTTGTGTTCCAGGGCCGCGGTATCTCTTTCGAACAGTCCCGCAGCTCCGGCAGGCATCGGCCCTTGCGGACCCCTTCCTGTTTGCTGACATCTCTTTGAGGCGCGCGGGGAACACGAACGCGCCGTCGACACGGCAGTTTCTAAAAACCTCGTGTTAATTCTGATATTTTAATAATTTTGTGGAGAGTTAGAAAACTCCGGTTCCCCGCCATAGCAACGAGCGGCGTTTTACATAAATTATGAAGGATAGGATGCGTCGACCTTTACTAATTAGAACGGGTGACATTGTTACCCAATTCTCGGCTGAATTTTATGTTCAGTTCTTATTTATAGCATATTGAAAACTAGGGCCTAGCCTACCTTTCTGGTGTAATAACAAAATATAATATTATTTGGAAAATAAAAGGACATCAAGGACTTTATGATGTTTTCTTGGCCATTATTCAACATTTTTTTTAAACGTCCAATCAAAGTACAGGATCTGAAAGCGTCATTTCAAATTCGCCTCAAAAAATTAGAAGCTTCTAGAACCAAGAATGATCACCCCTTAGAAGTGAGCGTAGATGACATACAGTTTTAGACTCACAACACTAGAACATAGGTGTCATATTCGCCCTCATTGATAATGTGTAATGGTCAATATAGTTGATTTTTTTCTCATAAAGCTTGCACAAGGACAAAGTATTTAAGCCGAGGAAGTTAAGCGCTAAGCAATTGGAATCGATACGTGAATGGGGGTATGTCGCCCTATCTATATATGTATGTTACTATATTTACATGTCTGTTTTATTTTCGACGTTGGCTCCAATGATGAAATGATTAATGATATTTGTAGAGTTAGCTCCACTTGAGTTTTGACCATAGTTTTAATTGGCTAGTTTATCTTACTTTATTAAACAAAAAATATGTATTTTACTGTCCGGTAGATAATACTGGTACAAGTATGAACTCTCTTGAAAAACGTATAAACATTTGATAAAAACGAGATTACATAATATTTCGCCTAAAGATTTGCGTTCGCTGTATGATTTGACGTAAAACACCCAATTGTGGACCAAAGTTGTCTGAAAATAAATTAGACAAGGGATTTTTAGCTAAGACTAGATATAATAAAATTAATGTTAACAAAAACCGAAATACATTGGAGCCAATGTCCTACCCCCATACATAGCATGTCCATTAGAAATGCATTAAGTGTATCTGTTCAGTGCCATCATAACTATTTAGTGTACCTTATACATTCCATCGTACTGTAGTCTTCATGATTCATGCCATGGAAGTTTCTAGAAACCCTTATATCTTCATTGCTGTTAAAATTATCGTTAAATAGCACTGAGTTTTCTACTGAGTATAAAATGTATTTACAGCTAAGCGAACTTGAAATGTTTAGTTACTCCTGTAAGAAAAGTATAATTTGTCTATGTATGGTGCTTGGTAGGTATACACTGATTTTTTAGTACATAGTACCTATATCTTTATCATAAATTAAGCTCTTGACTGTACTGTTTTCTATAGCCTTTTGTAAAGACGAAGTATCACATAATCGGAATCCAAGTGAATTGTGTTTCTGAATGTACAGTGGAACCTTTTCAAAGCTAGCCTCTTTTGTACTGTCGACGCAACTCTACAACAATATGTCTATGGAAAAAATCAATTCGTTGACGTCAGAAGGCGACGATTTAAAAAGGTTCTATTGTATACTTACCTACCTAAATATTATTCTTTTATGGATTGTCCAATTTAACTGCTCAGTTGTTGGCTGGTGTAAGATTGTGAGTGATTTTGATTAATTGAACTGTTGAAATACCATAAAATAAGCTTTTTTATGACGGTTAACTTCAAATAACCTATTGGTTGCGTTAGAAACGTACTCTCTTTCCACTTTGGTCCGGCTTGCCATAGGCCTTTCTTGTTATAATTTATATTTATTGTTCATAACAGCTGTTTTTATAAACTTCAAACGCAAAAAAACTTTATCATTCAACCTGAAAACAGTTCAATAAGTCAAAATGTTAAGCCACGGTTTTTTAACACTCAAGTTTGTGAAATACCCGAATGCCAATAATTTCATATTGTTATTACTGTCTTAAGCCTGGTTTACACGAAAACGGAGGCGACCTGAGCGTAGAGGAAACGTGAACGATTCGACCAATCGCAAAAGACAAGAAAGACGCAATGTGGATTTCAACCAATGTGATTGGTCGATTCCTGCACGTCTTCTCTACGCTCCGCTTTGGTGGAAACCGAATCTTACTGTCGAGGAATAAAATAGCAGTTTAGTATTTATTCAAAAATGTAACTTATCTGTCTACACAGAGAGTTCGAGGTCCCCTCCCGCCACTTTCCTGGTCAGACTCACGTGTGGCGCGTGGCGGGCTGGCTGCAGCGCGGTCGTGCACGCGCTCGCGAGGAGTTGTACTGCCACGTGGCACGCGCACTCGCGCTCATAGTCGTCGTGGCACGGGACAGGCTGTTGAGAGATGAGCCGCTCTCTGTCATCGCTGGAGCCAAGTCTTTGCTGCAGGGGCTGCATAGGTAAGGCCAAGGTTCCCATTTATCAACTTGTATTATCCCCTCCCGCAACTTCCCCTGTTGGCTGGCCGGCTGGCTGGCTGCAACACGGTTGAACCCGTGTGCGCGACGTGGTGATCGGTCATTGAATAAAATAAAAAAAGGTAAGTATCGGTACATCGACACGAAAGAAGAGGAAGATTGAACGTTTTTAATTTCAGAGCGCGATATTCCCAATCTTGCAAGATTTAACTTCGATTGCTCCTCTCTTTAACGGTGAAATATCTGTAACTGATGGTTTGTTTTCAGACTTCTGGACCTGGCTTTCGGCATGCCATCTCTAGAAGCTCGTGACCTGGACAAGAAAATACGAGAAGAGAGGTCTCGTTACTTAGTAGCAGAGCTGATATGCAAGGTACGATATGTTAGCAATTCAGTTTGTCTTGATAGATAGATATAGTGACAATTCATCAGCAATAAAGATGATGGAATAGTGAAAAATTTATTAAATTGTCGTATGCTACCGAAAAGTCCTGTTGAAATTCCTTGTAGAAATATGATATTTTGTCAGCGATGGCCACTTGTGTAAGCCCTCTAGTGACTGTTGAAGGTGGCGAAAAATGAGAGAAGAGAAGCCGGCTGATGTGATGAAGTGAACGTCGTTCAGGTGAAATGATGATGATGAACCGTATTTGAAACTTAGGCCAAAATAAGTCCTGCAATTGGTTTCCTTTGCATTCAACTTCAATAAATCATTTTCGCTATTGAGAATGAAATTTTTGTGTTTTTCCTTGAAGCCGGAACACCAGGAGGACATAGCGGCACTGGCGGCGTGGGTGACGCGTGCGATGCGTCGCGCGGCCGCCGAAAAGACTGACGCACGGGAGCCGCCCCGCCCCGCGCCCCCCGTGCCCTGCCTCTACACCACCCCACAGCGCACACAGGTACGATGAACCAGGAGTATAATTATGGGAACGTAGGAAGTGTAGACCGATCTTGGTATATCTCCATTGCAATCTCGGTGCAACAGTCTGACACCCAGGTCCTGGACATAGATCTGTCCGATGGCGTACCATTCAACTCAATTCTAAACAACTCTCATCCAGATGCTACCAGCCGCCCTGCGAAGATCGTCCGTCCACCTAGCCCAGGGGCATCCTATTTTACATTTGCCGATTCACGGTCTCCACTCAAGAACACGTCTACCTCCACGGCCATCGGTTCTACGGCTAACATGGCCGGCCCAGTGTCATTTATGGTTACTAATTCTATGAGCCTTGTAATCACTTTGGTTCTCTGCCGGATCACCTTGTTCCAGATTTAATCCCTCGGAGAATTTGTACGGCTAATATAGCTGGCCCATTACCACTTCTGTTCTTATTCTATGTCCTTTGTCACCAACTTTGGTTCTCTGCCGGATTACTTCATTCCCTGGAGATGTTCCGTATAGCCCTTTAACAAACGGTGGTGTATACCCAGGTGGACCTCCGCCTGTACCGCCGCGAACTGGTGCGTCGCGCGGCGGCCACGCTGCAGGCGCTGCTGGAGCGCGAGGCGCGCGGCTGGTTCCTGCACTTCAGGGAGCGCCGCGCCGCGCAGCTCGCCAGCCAGAAGATGCCCATGAAGGATATCGAACAGGTCAGGTCAACTTATTCTTTTTTTTATATTAAATGGGTCTACTCTTGACCTCAATCTAGTCCTGAGGACAGAGATGAGGTCGACGATGGAACGAGCTTACCCAGAAGAAGCCTATTAACTCGCGACTTAAATAGATTGGGGTCATACGAACTTGGGAACACTGACGAAGACAGGGAATTCCACTCCTTGGCTGTGCGCATAATAAACGATGTCGCGAAGCGCTTCGTGCAAATGGTTGGAACATCGACAAGGAATGAAATATTGTAAAAATACCAACATCATCTTCCTGCCCTGGTTCTGTATTACTTGGGGTCGGCAACACTTTATTTTCTTCCATTTTTCCTGTCAACCGTCGAACTCTCATTTACTCCTTCCTTCCTTCCTTCTCCTTTTGCTTTGATATCATTCCTCACAATCCTCACACAATCCAGTTATTAAACTGGCGACAAATAGAAAATACTCATTTTGTTGGTCGACCATAGCGGTCAATCATGCACGTTTCCGCTCCGCTCGTCTCTGCTTTTATGGACACCAGGCCTCAGTATAAGGCTTCAGTCACAACAACCTATTAATATTATAAATGCGAACATTTGTGAGGATGAATGTATAGATGGATGTTTGTTACTCTTTCACGCAAAAACGACTGAACGGATTTGAATGAAATTGAGCACACAGAAGTTTATAACCTGGATTAACACATAGGATACTTTTAATCCCGGTAGTATGATCCCGTGGGACATAAGCTAGTTTAAAACGATAAAATTGTACACGACGAATCCATCATTCCTCCGCATCACAAGCCCATACCTTGACACCCGATTTCCAAACAATACCGGTGCCTCGTCGAGGCTTTCTTACGATAACGTTACTTATATGTGGTTAACTTAATAACAATTTTAACTTCATTCACTAAGACAACGCACAGCTTATAACGCTGGTTCTAAAACCGTAAAAGTCCACGAGTTCATTTTATAACGTAGTTGAGAATCAAAGAAGGGTTTTTGAAAATCCATTCCCAGTAAGGGTTCAAAAATGGATGTAAGTTTGATGGAAATTCGTCGCCGAAAGGAAAAAAATGTCATACGGCTTGTGTCTCTTTAGTTTGCGCTGATACACATCAATGAGATAGGTGCTGATATCGTATCGCTTCGGAATATTGCATCGATATTATCTACTCAGGTAAGGATTACGTAAATGAGCTATGTAAAAGTATAATCAAACTAATAACGCCGCGAAATGTTACCCGACTAGAGACAACGCAACTGATGAAATGTTGGTGTATTGTACCGAGAGTTTTTTTTACTGGAACAGTATGGAGAAATCCGAATCTAGAAGAGATACCGGTTTTTTTAAGTTTCAATAGCTCTTCTTTCTTAAAATTAATTTTCGCATACAATTTTTTTGGTCAGGTGCGACATCCATAAAATTTTTAAAATTTACTTTTTTTTTTATTTGTAAATTTCGTTCGTTTTTATAGACAATTCACACTTAAAATAGACTCACACGCCCAAAATGTGGGTCCTATACCTTCTGAAAACACAGGCGTGATGTTATGTGTGTGCAGGAGGTGCGTGAAGCGGCGATGCGCGAGTACGTGTCGCGGGTGTGCGCGGCCGTGCTGGCCAGCGAGGCGCTGGCGGCGCTGGGGCCCGACGTGCCCGCGCTGCTGGCCGCGCAGCTCAGGGCCTCCGCCATCGTCACCAGGTACCCACACCTTCCAACAGTAATAATAGTCCTCCTGACCTAATTTCGGTCATGGCGGCTAATCTTAGCGATTCTCTTTCTCTCTCAGCAACAGCAACCTTATCCTCACGTCAATAATGATCATTGTAATTGAATTGAAATTGGAAAGAAGTAACACTTTTCCCAGCAGTGGGACAATATGGACTAGCTATAGTAATACAAAAAATAATGCACAGTCACGGGTGAAATATCTGTGACAAGCCTATAACCATCGACGCACGAGACATAATAGTGCATAAGTGCGTACGCAAACCTAGTGTACTCTTCCTTCCATCACTCAGCCGTCCCATTGGACTATGAGTCCAATGGGACGGCTATCCGACACGATCGGAGAGTGATCAGACGCACGACCAACGATATAACATGCTTTCCAAGGCATAAATCAGAAGATAAAAAGTCCTACGAAAGTTAATTATTTGCATTTTTTTTCGCAGAGCTGAAGAAGGCGTTCGCAGGAAGTTAGAAGCAAGTCTAGCGACAGCCGAAGCACGAATATGTGCGACGCACCCGATCCTCTCCCGCGCGGACGCGTGGCGCAAGGAGAAGCTAGCGGCTGCAGCGCTGCGGCTCAAGAACGAGCTGCGCTGGACGCCTATGGAGGACGCCGCGGCAGCGATGCAAGCGCACAAGTTGCATCAGCACCGATACTTCTTGCTTAGAGATCTGGCTTTTCTTAGAGATCGAGAACCGTTGCTTATGAAGGTATGTACTTTTGTTATAGTGATGGGCGTTGAATCAACGAACTAATTGAATCAACGTTGATGTCTCTTCAACGGGATTAACGTTGACCGTGTACAAATCAACTCGTTGAATTCGTCAACGAGTTACGAGACAACGACGTTTATGAATTCAACTCGTTTGACGAAACGAGAAACTGAACCCAACGTTTTGTTATTTTCAACTTCAACGTACGTAAATTGTATTTCTTTAACAATAAAACTCTCGCTACGACGTGATAGTCATGACAATAATTTGAACTCTAAATAACGAATACAAGATTTGATATTTATTTAGTAATTTGATAAATGTCATTATTTTTAAAAGCAAGTAAAGGATGACATTATTCATTTTTAAAATTATCATATTCGAGCGCGGAATGAAACTTTTCCGCGCCGGCGGGCCTGTGACTCAGTACTAAGCCTGAAAAAACTATGAAGGGAAGATCATCTAGAACCCTAGGTAGACAGTAGGTAAAGTCGTCATAAAATGTTATCCAGTTTCATTAGGTAAACTGCATCAAATTATTCGTAAAATAACATTACAACAGCATACGTTAATAAAAGCGTTTAGGCGTTTATCGTTCATGCAAGTTGACGTTCGTAACACGTTAACTCGTTGACGAAATTAACTAGTTGATCAACTAGTTGACAAACGCAATTCAACGTTAACGTTTCGTTGACGGAAAAACCTTCAACGATCCATCACTATTTTGTTATAATATCGTTATCTTAGATTCCCTTGTATGAATCTGTTTTTATCATACTTTCCAAAATCTTGTTAAATAATGTTGTCTGCTATCAATGGGTACCTGCCTAAAGCATGCAAAGACTAAATTTAATACCTTTGTAATAATTTGTTAAAAATTGTCCGTTTGGACTCGGTCCTGACTAATTGGCCGGAGAAGGGTTGTTGAAGGACTTTGCCCAGCATAGGGACAGAATAGGTTACTTAAAATAATATAAATCACACACATCACACATCTACGAGTACAACCATAAAGAGTTTCTTGAAGATTAATAAAGTTCGTTCTATTCCCCAGGAGCTCCGCAGCGCGGTGTCGCCGACGCGCTCGTTCACATGGTCGCGTCGCATCTGGCGGCCGGCGCAGTGGGTCGTGGTGCGGCACTTCCGCGGCCGGCGCGAGCGCGTGCCCACGGTCTTGTCGTCCCGAGCCACCAACATCGTCACGCCGCGCTCGGACCCCTCGCAGCCTGTCTTCCTAGTACATCGGGAGACGAACAGGACCACCACGACTAGGTGGCCAGCCTGGAGACTCCTCAATCTTGCGTACAGGTAAAGATCTAAAGACTCCACGAGTCACGCCATGGTCAGACCCTTTGCAGCCTGTGTTCCTGGTATATCGACTATAGTAGGCGAATTTATGAGATAGGCAATTTTCAAATGCACGTAATATTGTGAAAGTCAAGAATGAAGTATTTGCAGTCACTATGGGCTACACCAATGTATGACTGAAATTACAACACTGTTGTTCTTTGACAGTTGTATGAAATGACAAATTGACGTAGGGTGTCAATTAGCTTAACCCGCTTGACACGTGTTGTGTACGTATGCCCGCTGTGTGCCAGGACGTGGTGCTGGTGCTGGAACATCATGTTCGTGCTGGGCGTGCTGGTGCCGTGGTGCTCCCCGCTGTCGCTGCGCACGCTGCTCTGCGTCAAGCCCTTCGTGCCCGACTACGAGCTGTCGCAGGTATCGTAGCTTCTGCCCCTTTTTTGATGTGTTAGTTTCCTATAAAATCGTCTGTGTGCGTAATTACACTTGCTAATTAAATTTGATCTCGTATTTATTTGAAGTGAATTTTTCGTCAAATGCGATTTGACCAAGATGAACTGAGAAAGAGTCACATTCATAGTTGCCCGGTATAATGTTATTCAATACAATTTGTATGTAACAGGTGAACGGAACCCTGTTCCCGAAGCGCAGCAGTGAGACGCAGACGATGTGGTCGCGACTGCTGACGCTGTGGCGGTACGTGTCTAAGGAGAGGACGCGCTTCGAGACCGAGCCCGATACAGGTGACGATACATTTAAATAGGCTGCACATTGTTTTGTTTCTAGTCGGGAAAAATATCTACTATAAAACCTCATAAATCCTTTAATTTGATTTTCGAATTATAAGTTTTTTATTTTTATTAATAGTAACTTTGCTACTGTCAAAGATAATAACTATAAAAGGACTGTAGTAGCATTATTTCAAGATAAATTCGACAAATGACAAATATAGTCCCATTTTTTTACTGATAGTTGTCCATTTACTCTAAATATTTTTCCTTGGTCTTTGCGACGTGCAACAACTCAGCAGTACTCGTGATTCCGGTCCATTCGCATCCAAACTTATTTTTGTTTGTTTGTTGAGGTCTCCTGGGCAAAGGCCTGAGCAGGCTGGCGCACCGCGTGGTGACGTACGGCGTGGTGGGCGGCGCGGGGTCGCTGCTGCTGCTGCTGGGGCTGCCGCTGGCGGTGCTGCTGGCGTGCGCGGCGTGCGCGGCGGCCGCGCTGCTGGCGCCGCTGTGGGCGCCGCCGCTGGCGCTCGCCACGCACCTCACCAATGCGCTCGTCTATGATATTGATTGTCCGGATCCTGATCATCTTAACAGGTCAGTGCGAGTACCATGTTTGTTGTTGCTTGAGAAATAATGTGCCATCGAACTATAGACCTCCTGCCTGAAAAGGTGACAAAAGTGACATTGGCAATAACCATCCAATCATTTTAACATCTCTTAAATCCAAGACTTTCATTAAAGTAATACATAATCGCAGAGACGAACCTTCGTTTAGTAACCTGCTCTCTCCGAAATTATTCACAAGCACACTCAGGGAGAAATTTAGGATACTGGCAACCTCATAGGCGACCAAGGTCGTTGAAGTCGGCAGTAAGAGGCTAACAAACCTCCGGTTCGCCGACGACATTATCCTTTTTGCTCTTACAGCTCGGGAAATATAGACCATGCTCCAAGAACTGAGCACTGCTAGCTTTAAGGTGTGGCTTACCAACCCAGCTAATTACCAATAATACTAACCGTAGGGCCGAGGTAGATGGCCAGGAAATACATTATGTCGATGAGTACATCTATTTGAGCCTGTTAGTATATTTGGAAACAACAAGAAAAGTCTTTACAGACATGGGGAATCGAACACCCCTGGATCAGCCGCTGGTCCATGTAGGAAGAGGCTGCCGATCTCCCTGAAGCGAGAACTCATCGACATGTCCATCTTAACCTACGGTGCACAGACCTGGTCGTCATCGAGTCGCAGAACTTCCGTCTTTGATTTTGCCAAAGGGAAATGGAACGCAGCATTTTGGGCATAAAAAGACAAGATCGAGTTCGAAACACCACGATGAGTTGCAAATCGTGCATAATGGACGCAAAAAGGCTGCCAGGCTCTAATGGGGATTGGGCGTGTCTCGTCAGCCGCATGCATGACAACAGCTGGACAAAAGTCTCCACACAATGGTAGCCAGAAGATGGAGGGAGCCGCGGATTCCGGGAGTCCTGAACCAACCCTCGGGGTAAGCTGAGGGTTAGTTCCAGGTGTTGCGAGATTAAAATTACTGCAAGGACTTGGGGGAGGGCGTTACCCAGCAGTGTGACAGTATGCATCTGTAAAATCCAGTATATTTAAACGTAGTTTTCAGAATTCCACTACGTCTCAAGTAAGTCTGGTCAAGTAATACGTTAAAAGTTAAACTGTGTGTATGCAGATGGTTGGTGTTGCTGGAGGTGGTGGTGTGGCGCGTGGGCGTGCTGGGCGCGCTGCAGGTGTGCTGTGCGCTGCTGTGCGCGCTGCTGCTGTGTCCGCTCGCGGCCGCGCTGCTGCTCATAGGTAACATACTGCTGCACTCGTGCTGCTGGACGGGCCAGGGGTAGCTGCATGCTGCAGCCAGCATCTTGGACGCAGATACTCATTTTTAACATCAGAGCTCGAGAAAATATATTCTTAAACATTTTAAGGCATCATTTATGTGCAGAATAACTTCATACACTCGCCATATTTGATCTGTAAACCAACTTTTATTGCTTAAACTATGCCAGTCAATTTCTAAATTGAATAGCATAACTGTGCGTTCTGAGTGACGGCGCATTGCACATGACATGTGTGCGTCCGCCCGCACTCCGAACAAGTTCGAACGTGTCGAGTGTATGTGTTGTGCGCCGCGGTTTCCGCACTCGAGATGCGCTCTAACACAGAACGCACACTTATAATAACCGTCACGCTGTCCACTTTTGCTCTTTCAAAACTTAGCGAATATATTTCTCTGCAGGCGGTGTATCATGGTGGGCCCTGCGCGGCGCGTGGGAGGCGGCAGCGTGGCGCGGCGTGCTGGCGCGCGGGGCCCGCGTGCCGGCGCACGACTCCGCCTTCTGTCGCCGCGTGCGCGGGCCCGGCCTGCACGCTACCACCTACTACCAGATCACGTGAGTACTGTAACAGACGCCTCATGGTGGGCCCTGCGCGGCGTGCTGGCGCGCGGGGCCCGCGTGCCGGCGCACGACTCCGCCTTCTGTCGCCGCGTGCGCGGGCCCGGCCTGCACGCTACCACCTACTACCAGATCACGTGAGTACTGTAACAGACGCCTCATGGTGGGCCCTGCGCGGCGTGCTGGCGCGCGGGGCCCGCGTGCCGGCGCACGACTCCGCCTTCTGTCGCCGCGTGCGCGGGCCCGGCCTGCACGCTACCACCTACTACCAGATCACGTGAGTACTGTAACAGACGCCTCATGGTGGGCCCTGCGCGGCGTGCTGGCGCGCGGGGCCCGCGTGCCGGCGCACGACTCCGCCTTCTGTCGCCGCGTGCGCGGGCCCGGCCTGCACGCTACCACCTACTACCAGATCACGTGAGTACTGTAACAGACGCCTCATGGTGGGCCCTGCGCGGCGTGCTGGCGCGCGGGGCCCGCGTGCCGGCGCACGACTCCGCCTTCTGTCGCCGCGTGCGCGGGCCCGGCCTGCACGCTACCACCTACTACCAGATTACGTGAGTACTGTAACAGACGCCTCATGGTGGGCCCTGCGCGGCGTGCTGGCGCGCGGGGCCCGCGTGCCGGCGCACGACTCCGCCTTCTGTCGCCGCGTGCGCGGGCCCGGCCTGCACGCTACCACCTACTACCAGATCACGTGAGTACTGTAACAGACGCCTCATGGTGGGCCCTGCGCGGCGTGCTGGCGCGCGGGGCCCGCGTGCCGGCGCACGACTCCGCCTTCTGTCGCCGCGTGCGCGGGCCCGGCCTGCACGCTACCACCTACTACCAGATCACGTGAGTACTGTAACAGACGCCTCATGGTGGGCCCTGCGCGGCGTGCTGGCGCGCGGGGCCCGCGTGCCGGCGCACGACTCCGCCTTCTGTCGCCGCGTGCGCGGGCCCGGCCTGCACGCTACCACCTACTACCAGATCACGTGAGTACTGTAACAGACGCCTCATGGTGGGCCCTGCGCGGCGTGCTGGCGCGCGGGGCCCGCGTGCCGGCGCACGACTCCGCCTTCTGTCGCCGCGTGCGCGGGCCCGGCCTGCACGCTACCACCTACTACCAGATCACGTGAGTACTGTAACAGACGCCTCATGGTGGGCCCTGCGCGGCGTGCTGGCGCGCGGGGCCCGCGTGCCGGCGCACGACTCCGCCTTCTGTCGCCGCGTGCGCGGGCCCGGCCTGCACGCTACCACCTACTACCAGATCACGTGAGTACTGTAACAGACGCCTCATGGTGGGCCCTGCGCGGCGTGCTGGCGCGCGGGGCCCGCGTGCCGGCGCACGACTCCGCCTTCTGTCGCCGCGTGCGCGGGCCCGGCCTGCACGCTACCACCTACTACCAGATCACGTGAGTACTGTAACAGACGCCTCATGGTGGGCCCTGCGCGGCGTGCTGGCGCGCGGGGCCCGCGTGCCGGCGCACGACTCCGCCTTCTGTCGCCGCGTGCGCGGGCCCGGCCTGCACGCTACCACCTACTACCAGATCACGTGAGTACTGTAACAGACGCCTCATGGTGGGCCCTGCGCGGCGTGCTGGCGCGCGGGGCCCGCGTGCCGGCGCACGACTCCGCCTTCTGTCGCCGCGTGCGCGGGCCCGGCCTGCACGCTACCACCTACTACCAGATCACGTGAGTACTGTAACAGACGCCTCATGGTGGGCCCTGCGCGGCGTGCTGGCGCGCGGGGCCCGCGTGCCGGCGCACGACTCCGCCTTCTGTCGCCGCGTGCGCGGGCCCGGCCTGCACGCTACCACCTACTACCAGATTACGTGAGTACTGTAACAGACGCCTCATGGTGGGCCCTGCGCGGCGTGCTGGCGCGCGGGGCCCGCGTGCCGGCGCACGACTCCGCCTTCTGTCGCCGCGTGCGCGGGCCCGGCCTGCACGCTACCACCTACTACCAGATCACGTGAGTACTGTAACAGACGCCTCATGGTGGGCCCTGCGCGGCGCGTGGGAGGCGGCAGCGTGGCGCGGCGTGCTGGCGCGCGGGGCCCGCGTGCCGGCGCACGACTCCGCCTTCTGTCGCCGCGTGCGCGGGCCCGGCCTGCACGCTACCACCTACTACCAGATCACGTGAGTACTGTAACAGACGCCTCATGGTGGGCCCTGCGCGGCGCGTGGGAGGCGGCAGCGTGGCGCGGCGTGCTGGCGCGCGGGGCCCGCGTGCCGGCGCACGACTCCGCCTTCTGTCGCCGCGTGCGCGGGCCCGGCCTGCACGCTACCACCTACTACCAGATCACGTGAGTACTGTAACAGACGCCTCATGGTGGGCCCTGCGCGGCGTGCTGGCGCGCGGGGCCCGCGTGCCGGCGCACGACTCCGCCTTCTGTCGCCGCGTGCGCGGGCCCGGCCTGCACGCTACCACCTACTACCAGATCACGTGAGTACTGTAACAGACGCCTCATGGTGGGCCCTGCGCGGCGTGCTGGCGCGCGGGGCCCGCGTGCCGGCGCACGACTCCGCCTTCTGTCGCCGCGTGCGCGGGCCCGGCCTGCACGCTACCACCTACTACCAGATCACGTGAGTACTGTAACAGACGCCTCATGGTGGGCCCTGCGCGGCGTGCTGGCGCGCGGGGCCCGCGTGCCGGCGCACGACTCCGCCTTCTGTCGCCGCGTGCGCGGGCCCGGCCTGCACGCTACCACCTACTACCAGATCACGTGAGTACTGTAACAGACGCCTCATGGTGGGCCCTGCGCGGCGTGCTGGCGCGCGGGGCCCGCGTGCTGGCGCACGACTCCGCCTTCTGTCGCCGCGTGCGCGGGCCCGGCCTGCACGCTACCACCTACTACCAGATTACGTGAGTACTGTAACAGACGCCTCATGGTGGGCCCTGCGCGGCGTGCTGGCGCGCGGGGCCCGCGTGCCGGCGCACGACTCCGCCTTCTGTCGCCGCGTGCGCGGGCCCGGCCTGCACGCTACCACCTACTACCAGATCACGTGAGTACTGTAACAGACGCCTCATGGTGGGCCCTGCGCGGCGCGTGGGAGGCGGCAGCGTGGCGCGGCGTGCTGGCGCGCGGGGCCCGCGTGCCGGCGCACGACTCCGCCTTCTGTCGCCGCGTGCGCGGGCCCGGCCTGCACGCTACCACCTACTACCAGATCACGTGAGTACTGTAACAGACGCCTCATGGTGGGCCCTGCGCGGCGTGCTGGCGCGCGGGGCCCGCGTGCCGGCGCACGACTCCGCCTTCTGTCGCCGCGTGCGCGGGCCCGGCCTGCACGCTACCACCTACTACCAGATCACGTGAGTACTGTAACAGACGCCTCATGGTGGGCCCTGCGCGGCGTGCTGGCGCGCGGGGCCCGCGTGCCGGCGCACGACTCCGCCTTCTGTCGCCGCGTGCGCGGGCCCGGCCTGCACGCTACCACCTACTACCAGATCACGTGAGTACTGTAACAGACGCCTCATGGTGGGCCCTGCGCGGCGTGCTGGCGCGCGGGGCCCGCGTGCCGGCGCACGACTCCGCCTTCTGTCGCCGCGTGCGCGGGCCCGGCCTGCACGCTACCACCTACTACCAGATCACGTGAGTACTGTAACAGACGCCTCATGGTGGGCCCTGCGCGGCGTGCTGGCGCGCGGGGCCCGCGTGCCGGCGCACGACTCCGCCTTCTGTCGCCGCGTGCGCGGGCCCGGCCTGCACGCTACCACCTACTACCAGATCACGTGAGTACTGTAACAGACGCCTCATGGTGGGCCCTGCGCGGCGTGCTGGCGCGCGGGGCCCGCGTGCCGGCGCACGACTCCGCCTTCTGTCGCCGCGTGCGCGGGCCCGGCCTGCACGCTACCACCTACTACCAGATCACGTGAGTACTGTAACAGACGCCTCATGGTGGGCCCTGCGCGGCGTGCTGGCGCGCGGGGCCCGCGTGCCGGCGCACGACTCCGCCTTCTGTCGCCGCGTGCGCGGGCCCGGCCTGCACGCTACCACCTACTACCAGATCACGTGAGTACTGTAACAGACGCCTCATGGTGGGCCCTGCGCGATGAGAGATTTTCTATCATGAATTACTCAACAGCAGCCAGGAGTCTGGATCTAGTAAAGATAACTGGCAACATATGGGTGCACTATCGGCACAACTGTGCCTAACTTTATTATGAAAGTGTCGTGATGTGATGTGGCTGGCACAGGAGCGGGCAGGCGCTGGCGGCGGTGATGGCGCGCGCGGAGCTGGACGCGCTGGCGGGCTGGCTGGCCGAGCGCGAGCACGCCGTGGAGCGCCCGCTGCGCGACTACGAGCACTTCGTGCACGCCTGCTTCGGGCCCTTCTCCGTGCAGATCGCTAAAGTAAGAGACGATTGTCCAGCGTTTTATCTCCCTAGATAGGTATCACCGAGAAGCATGTAATAAAATATGTTTTAGTTAAGGCGCATTCGCCTGTTGGCTTGCCTAGTTGCCTACAAATCGGTACTGCCGGCCGCGAAGTAGCATACATACGATTGTAGTTTGAAACTCTGACGCCCGAGCGCCAGTTTATTAGGCGCTGTAGTATTCTTTGTTGGCATAAAAAGATTTGAATGTAACGTTTTCAATCCTATGATGTATTAAATATCTGTACTGTGATGTGATACGAACAGATGTGCATGTTATGTATTATTTGACTACAGTAGACACTATGTAGAGCGGTTGTTCCCGAAAGGAAGCCGGCAGGAATCGGGTTCTTAGGTGCCTTCGGGCCTGAACCAACAGAATTCCATCCTGTATATTTCCATCACTTTCATGCGTCTGACAATTTTTTGGGGTTGGAGTTTATCTCATAAATTATCCTAAATGGTTTGGCGTGGTATAAAATTACTTTTGAACTCCCCTACTACTGGAGCAGCTGACGATCACATCATATTTACCAAGGGAAACTATTACATATTGTTAAAATTTTAAGCCGATGTGAAATTGATGTTATAAACGGCCGTACTATATACAGCATATTTACGATATGCGTGGGCTTCATTTGGGTTAATAAATCATTAGAAGTTTGTATGAAATAGCTGATTATTTTTTCGCGATTACGATAATGGCCCCATAGAGAAAGTTGTTCAAATTGATGGTCTGTGTTCTGAAATACGCTGCATGTGTGCTTACTGTTCTAACACGAAGTCTATCGACAGACGGGCTCGTATAAGCAGCTGGAAAAGGAATGCAACTCGCTGACTGCTTCACTGCGTGAGAAGGCCGGCGCGCGGCGACGCGAGCTGGCACTCGGGCTCAGCGACGCGGCGCGTGCGCGAGTGCGGCTCACCTCGCACGATCTACGGGTCAGTCAGCCATGTTATTGTTCCATATTAAAACACTTGTTTCTACTTTATATACTACTGTCAGGACCCTCACTGACAGTAAGCACGTGACCCATCCCCTCTGTGAAGGTTTGCCAACCGTTTGTTTACTACCCGTAGCGTGCAGTACAGGCGTGCGCGCAGGAGTTAGCACGCGCGTGCGGTGGAGCGGCACGCGCGGACGACTGGTGGGCGGCGCGCGGCCTCGACGTGGCCGACTGGCACGCGCTCGCCGCCAACACGCTCGTCGAGGTACGTCATGCTGTGTGTGTGTGTGTATGACCGACTTTGGCAAGCATAAGATTACTTCATTCTATTAGAATCAGAATCATTTATTTGTTAAACATAGGTATAAACATTAAGGATCTTATAAATAGTTAAGGTTTATGCTATGTTTTGTCGTTACTGACATATAACTTAGAGTAGAAAAAACCAATTAAAAATATAAACAAAAAAAAAATAGAAATAGAACGCGTCAATTAAAAAAAAAAATCACAAATAAGAAATGTCAACAAATATTAAAATCTTACAAATAATAAAATGCCAATAAAAGTAAAAACATAAAATAAAAACAAATATAAAATGTCAAATTAAGAATCGTAAAATCACAAATCGGAGTAATTCATACTAAAAAATTATCATTTAAATACGAGGGCTGCACTGAAAATTTCGGGAATCAAGGAAGTGACACAACATTACTATTTAAAAATGTATTTATTGCTTTTCGAAGTATTCTCCGCAAAATTTGACACTTTTTCCATACGATGGAACCAATCATTGAAGCAACCATTCCATTCGGAAGTTGGGGTCTCCAAAATGGCCGGTTTGTAGGCGTCCACAGCTTCTTCAGGTGATGAAAATCTCTGACCACGCAATTTATTCTTTATTTTAGGGAAAGCATAGAAATCATTAGGGCTTAGGTCGGGGCTGTACGGCGGATGGTCTAATAATTCTATGTTTTCTTGCTCTAAAAACTCTTTTGTTCTGTGCGCGGTGTGAGAACTCGCATTGTCGCATTGTGTTGTGTTGTTGTTGTTGTTTGAGGATGATGCGGCGGTTGCAGTTCTCTTTACGGTGTTCAGAAACGACCTGGGTCAAACAAGTGCTAGCATACCATTCTGCATTAACCGTTCTTTGTCCCTTAAGAGGAATAGTCGCAACATGGCCGGTTTTGGAGACAAACGTGGCCACCATTTTTTTTGCAACACTCCGTGAAGGAACAATTTTTGTTGGCTTTAACTCATTTTCGAACACCCAAACTCGTGACTGGTTTTTTGTTTCGGGTTCGTACGCATATATCCAGGATTCGTCACCTGATACGATGTTGTATACAGCATTTGAGGATCCTGCGTGGAATCTTTCGAGAGTTCTGATGCACCAAGTAACGCGAGCCGCTTTTTGCTCTTCACAGAGCGAATGCGGTATCCATCGGGAAAACAACTTTTTTACACCTAATTGTTCATGCAAGATTATTTGTATTTGACTCATACCAATGTCTAAAAATGCCTGAATTTCGCGGTATGTCACATGTCGATCTTCCTCAATCAGCTTACGCACAGCATCAACGTTTTCTTGGGTGACTGCAGTTTTTGGACGACCTTGACTGGGATCATCACTGAGCTTGACACGTCCACGTTGAAATTCAGCAAACCAGCGATAAATTGTGGTTTTGGTTGGGGCTTTATCACCAAATGCAGAAATCATCCGGTTAACACACTGTTTTTGTGTTAAACCACTTCGAAAGTCATAATAAATCATCGCTCTTGAATTTTCTCGAGTCAATTCCATTTTCTCAACGACTAAACAAGTTTGACAAAGCCTTGTGACAAGACCGAGAATCTTTTTTTAAAATAAATAAATGGTATTCGATTTTTAAAACCAAGGAGTTTTCAATTAAAAAGATTTTAATATGACAGGAACAGTGGAAATATTCCATTCCCGATACTTTTAGTGCAGCCTGTGTGTTCATTCATTTATTCTCTCTCTTTTTCCCAATAATAAACACTGTGTGTGGTACAGGTGTTCGACTCCGAGGTGCTGGTCGCGCTGGAGGCGCACGAGGCGCGGCTGCCGCTGGAGCGCGGCGAGGCCGAGCGCGGCTGGGCGGCGCGCGCCGGCCGCGACCCGGCGCCGCCCGACGTGCTGGCCGAGCGCGACGACTGGGGAGCCGCCACGCGTCAGTACCCCACGATAAATATCCCTGGACATTTTCACACAGCACCATCTAGTCCCAAGCTAAGCAACTTAATGCTTGTGTTATGGTAGCTAGATGGCTGATAAACTACATATTATATACATTTTTTTTTTGTAAATACATACATATTATAGATAGAAAAACACCCAGACCCGGAACAACTACTTGTAGGTCATATAAATATTTGTCCCGTACGGGAATCGAACCCGCGACATGCAGCGCAGCAGTCAATCGCTTGACCACTGCGCCAACCGTGTCGTCAAATATACACTGTAGAGCGCGCGACACGGAGCGCGGTTGGGAAAAATACGCATCACATCCACGCGAATCGGCCGTCGTTCAGCATAACTTAAATTCACACACAACTCAATCTGAAGTTACGAATGACTGAAAAGAAGATTAAGAGCACACAGGCCTTCTCCCTATGAGACGATACGAACAGTAATACACCACAACGGCCGACTGCTCGTTGAAGTTTATTTCAGCACCACTGAATTATGTTTTAATATGGGACTTGCATGTGTGTGTTCCAGCATCGGGCGTGTGGTGCGAGTGGGGTGGCAGCGCGCTGCCTCGCGTGGCGGCGCCGGTGCTGGAGGCCAGCGCCTTCAGCCCGCGCGCGCCGCTGCACCCGCCCGTGCCGCACCCCGCCGCCGTGGCGCTCGTGCTGCACAACCGGTACGTACCACGACCTGCATGCTGCATGTGTGTCCTCCAGCATGGGGCGGCGCCGGTGCTGGAGGCCAGCGCCTTCAGCCCGCGCGCGCCGCTGCACCCGCCCGTGCCGCACCCCGCCGCCGTGGCGCTCGTGCTGCACAACCGGTACGTACCACGACCTGCATGCTGCATGTGTGTCCTCCAGCATGGGGCGGCGCCGGTGCTGGAGGCCAGCGCCTTCAGCCCGCGCGCGCCGCTGCACCCGCCCGTGCCGCACCCCGCCGCCGTGGCGCTCGTGCTGCACAACCGGTACGTACCACGACCTGCATGCTGCATGTGTGTCCTCCAGCATGGGGCGGCGCCGGTGCTGGAGGCCAGCGCCTTCAGCCCGCGCGCGCCGCTGCACCCGCCCGTGCCGCACCCCGCCGCCGTGGCGCTCGTGCTGCACAACCGGTACGTACCACGACCTGCATGCTGCATGTGTGTCCTCCAGCATGGGGCGGCGCCGGTGCTGGAGGCCAGCGCCTTCAGCCCGCGCGCGCCGCTGCACCCGCCCGTGCCGCACCCCGCCGCCGTGGCGCTCGTGCTGCACAACCGGTACGTACCACGACCTGCATGCTGCATGTGTGTCCTCCAGCATGGGGCGGCGCCGGTGCTGGAGGCCAGCGCCTTCAGCCCGCGCGCGCCGCTGCACCCGCCCGTGCCGCACCCCGCCGCCGTGGCGCTCGTGCTGCACAACCGGTACGTACCACGACCTGCATGCTGCATGTGTGTCCTCCAGCATGGGGCGGCGCCGGTGCTGGAGGCCAGCGCCTTCAGCCCGCGCGCGCCGCTGCACCCGCCCGTGCCGCACCCCGCCGCCGTGGCGCTCGTGCTGCACAACCGGTACGTACCACGACCTGCATGCTGCATGTGTGTCCTCCAGCATGGGGCGGCGCCGGTGCTGGAGGCCAGCGCCTTCAGCCCGCGCGCGCCGCTGCACCCGCCCGTGCCGCACCCCGCCGCCGTGGCGCTCGTGCTGCACAACCGGTACGTACCACGACCTGCATGCTGCATGTGTGTCCTCCAGCATGGGGCGGCGCCGGTGCTGGAGGCCAGCGCCTTCAGCCCGCGCGCGCCGCTGCACCCGCCCGTGCCGCACCCCGCCGCCGTGGCGCTCGTGCTGCACAACCGGTACGTACCACGACCTGCATGCTGCATGTGTGTCCTCCAGCATGGGGCGGCGCCGGTGCTGGAGGCCAGCGCATTCAGATTTGGGTGATACACTACAGACACTGACACAAATACAGCCTAGCATACTCGACCGGTGGCCCGAAGGTACCTAAGAACTCGATTCCTACCGACATCTCTTCGGGAACGACCACTCTACGTAGTGTCTACTGGAGTCAAATAGTATTGTACATATACAGATCTTACAAACATTTAATACATCAAATGATTGAAAACAACAAAATTGCCTAAACTTTTTATATCAACAAAGAACACAATAGATTCCACCATAAGCCAGCGCTCGGGTCTCAGAATTCAATACTAAAAAATGAAAAATCAAGATGGCGCCAACAAAAATTTTTGTATTTTCGTCATGTTGTCATTTTTATGGTTTTCGGGGTCGCTTTGAGATTAATGCATACATCAACCGTCATAATACTTTACTAGCCTTTGGCCGAGGCTACGCCCACGAGAACGGCGGAAATTATCCCAAAAGCATTCTCCCGGGATAAAAAATACTAACTATGTCATGTCAAGTGTGTGCCAAATTTTATTGAAATCCGTTGAGCCGTCAGACGTGAGGGGTCAAACGCACTTTGAAGTTTATCATTGAACCTTTGTCCCTTACAGGGAGTCTGACAACCCGGTGCCGCTCGACTCGGAGCTGTGCGCCGAAATCCTGAGGAGTCTGGAGGACGCGCCCGACTGCGACGATAAACGAGGTAATGGCTCATGCGGACCGGCTAATAAAGCCGTTTACAAACTTGGATTACGGAGGTTTTCGTCGATTTGCGATTTGAATAGGATGAAAAATGTTCTAAATATTATTTTCTAGAAAACAGTTTCTTTTTTCATTATTTTCTGGCTGGCAATTTATCTTTTGGTTATCCTTTAGAGCACTGGCACTGAGCACTTCACTATATGATTCGTGACTTCTGGTTGGTTTCGGTGTCAGCGGAGCCGCTGCCAACTCCTGTTGGCAGCAACTCTCGCTGTGGCGTCGAAGTCTCGGAGGCGGTGGGGTCACCGTGGTCTGCTGCCGGTGAGATCCTCCGCCACGGTGTCCAGCTGCGGCTTTACAGCACAGGCGACATCGCCCGGTCTGCCACAACCAGACTGCTGCTACGCATAGAGCGATTGACATCAACACGTAACATATTACGTATTGGTGGATATCATGCGGTGATATATCATCTATTTCTGCGTCGTTCTTCTTCAGTTTCTCTATCGCCTCCCCCAGACGGGTCATGGATATGTTGAGGTTTCCGTCATCAGTCTGGTTTTCGTCAGGGATTTTGATGTTGATCAAGTGATTTATTTGATCGAATTCTGGTACATAAATAGTTGGTGAAATATTCATTTGGTTGGACTGATGACGTATTGAATATAATGAGAAGTCCTTTCCTTTGATGACGCACTCTTGACCTATGCTTATGACCCCAGCTTGGCTCAGCTGACGAACTGTTACATGATCGCCGCATATTATTTTTATTGTGTAGGTGTCACAACAAAAGTAAAAGTGCTGAGAAGTCAAATGTAATTCAAACCATACATTGTTGCAGTTGGTTTTTTCTAGTTTACATTTATTGGTAGCCGAGTTCTTGTCGCAAAAACTTTCGTCATTTTGCAGGTCGGTTATTGGTTTTAGCAGCTGACACATGTAATTGGTTCCATGGTGTAGACATGCCGTCAGTTCCCGTGTGGACATGCTAAAGAAGGAATCCTTCTTCAGGTTGACGGCTACGTATTCGGAGACCGGTATGATTGTGGTCTTACTGGTGTTTGTTTGGTGCGGTACAGGTATTATCTTGTACAATTTGAAACTTTCTCTCGATACTAGTGGAAAAGTAACTTCAATTATGACAAATTTTTGAGTCGCTCTGGCTTTGACTTTCAGTAGTTTGTAAAGATACTGAAGATCGGTGTCTAAGTTGGCGATTGGTAGTGTGAGTTCGCTTGGCATCTGGCCATATATGGTTTGGAGCTCACGTTTAAGTTGCGTTGGTGGCAGTAAATGTATGCTAATTTGACCGTGGTAGATGTCTGTTAGCGCGTCGAGCAACGTATCTTGAAGCCGTCTTAATCCTTGCAGCAAGTTGTTTCCAGACATCGCTGACAATGTGAAGTCATTGACGAATGAATTATTTTGTATTTCGCGTTGGAGAGTGCTCGCGTTTTCTTGCAAATTCAAAAGCTTCTTGGTTATTAATTTGTGTTGTTTATTTACAGTGATCTCCATTCTCTTCATGAGGTTGAACTCTGCTTCGATTATGGAAGTTTGGTTTTTCCATAAATTCGAAAGGTGTTTCTCATTGCGATGTATGGTTTCAATGTCTTTTTCATACTGGTCAGCGAAACGTGAGTCCAACACACCGAATAAGTCATTCGCTAGATACCCGATACCGTTGATTAGGCCTCGTCGGCGCCGGCCCGTCTTCCCTGTGGCGCGTCGCTGTCTGGCGTGGATATCAAAATGCTGTGTTAGCAAAAGTTCATTGTAGTATTCGAGTTCCTGGTAGTCGTGTCGGGCTTGCTGCACGATCGTATTACAATGGCTTAGTGTTTCAATGGTTGCGCACAATTGTTCTTGATAATTTGATATTTTATTATAAGTGGTTATGCCTGTCCAATAAGGTCCCATGTCGTAGTACATGACTAATGTCCATTTATCCCTGATTAATTGTACCTTTGATATGGGGTCAAAATAAAGCGTTTGGTTGTTTGGAAATGGTTTTATATCGTGTAAACCGTAAGATGGAAAAATCAGCATGAAAAAACTCAGTAAAACAGTTGCTACAGTTGCGATTTTTGATCTCGGTTTTCTTTTCCTCTCCATCAATTTGGTTGCTGGTTTTGTATCTGGTTTGGGTGCCGTTACTCTACTCTGGTTAACGGGCAAAACGGAGAGTTTCACAATAGGGCGTTTTATTACTCCATTTTTGGTTTTTAATGAAACCGCTCTGGTAAGGCCATCATCTCCTGGGTGTGTGTCGACCACACGTCCAAGAGCCCATTTTCCTGGAGGCAGATTTTCATCATGAATTACCACTAGATCTCCAATTCCGATGTTTTTTTGTGGTTCCATCCATTTGCTTCTTGATGAGAGTTGTACCAAGTATTCAGTCTTCCAACGTTTCCAAAGATCTTGGAATAATTTGCTGGTTAGATGCCATCTGGTTCTAGCATCTTGCTCGGTTTCTATAACAGTTGTTCCTGGTCTTCCTGATAAGAAATGAGCTGGTGTAAGGAAGTTTACATCGTCAGGATCTTCGGATATCGCGCAAAGAGGTCGCGAGTTGAGGCACGCTTCTAGTCTAGCTAACAATGTGGTGTACTCCTCGAAGGTTAGTCTTTGTTGACCGATAACCCTCTTGAGATGATGTTTTAGACTGCGTACTGCTCGCTCCCATAGGCCGCCGGCGTTAGGCCAGCTAGGTACATTAAAGTGCCATTCTATGCCCATCTCTGTTATTTCGGTCGTAAAACTTTCACTGAATCCCTTGTGAAGCTGGTTAATTTGTTCCTGTATCATCCTGTTTGCTCCCACGAAGTTAGTGCCATTGTCACTGTACATGTGTCGTGGCGCCCCTTTTCTGGCTGCCATTCTGGTTAGAGCTGCCAAAAAGGCGGAGCTGCTCAGGTCTGACACGAGTTCTAGGTGAACCGCTTTCGTGACCATACATACAAAAACTGCAATGTACCCCTTTGTGGTTTTAATTCCCCGTCCTTTATTTGCTTTGACCTCCACGAATCCCGTATAATCTACGCCGCAGTGATAAAATGCATGTTTATTCAAAATAGGCAATCGCAGTATCCACGCAAAAATACGTATGATTTTTGTAATGGAGCTGTGTTTGTTTATTAAATTCTTAATAATTGCGGTAGTCAGCGATTCTGTTGGTTGTTCAATGACTACCGCGTTGGTTTGTTTTAAAATAGACGGCTTTACTTCTAAATTCGTCTCAAAAATGGTACGTTGGTTTTCTTGGTTTGTGTATGATGGCAGCCATGTCGGCCCTTGCCACCATAGCTTGTGGTCTTTGAGTTGCTTGATAGTCAAACCACGACTTGCACAGTCCGCTGGATTATCTGTTGTCTTTACATATTGCCAATGTTTTGATGGTATGATTTTGGTAATTGTTGTTACCCGATTTGCTACAAATGGTTTCCATCGGGCTGGATCTCCTTGTATCCATCCTAGTACTGCTGTTGAATCTGTCCAGCAGTAGACCTCCGTAGGGTAATCTGATAAGCAGCTTTGAACTTTTTGCATTAGTTGAGCTAGCAGATGAGCGCCCATTAACTCCAGTCTCGGTATAGATAAGACCTTGCTTATGGGTGCCAGCCTGGCCTTCCCCGCTACTAATGTAATGGTTGTCCCTGCATTGTTTTTTACCTTGCAGTAGATTACACACGCGTATGCCTTGTTAGAGGCGTCGCAGAATCCGTACAATTCTATATTTTGGGTTTCTCCCATTCCCAACCATCTGTTGACTTCTATACTGTTTATCTCCGGAAATTCTTGCTTCAGTTTAGTCCATTCCGAGTTCATTGCCTCTGGTAGCGCGTCATCCCATTTTATGTTAGACAACCAGACATTTTGAAACAGGATTTTCATGGTAGTGCTCAAGGGGGTTAACCACCCTAATGGATCAAACAGCTTGGAAATGTCCGAAAGTAGAGCTCTTTTGGTAATAGTTGCAGATGATTCGGGTTCTATTTTCGAGTTGAAGGTAAAATTATCTTTCTGTGGGTTCCAACGAAGACCCAATGTTTTGGTAGAATCGTTCTGCTTGAACTCGTATGTTGACTGGTCACATTGCTCTCTCTCCAAATCGGTTAATAACTCTAGTTTGTTCGAGGTCCATTTTCTAAGATTAAATCCACCCAATTGGCATAATTTTATGAGCTCGGATTTCAGTTTATTCGCTGCTTCCATTGAATGGCGTCCTCCGCAAAAATCATCCATATAGAAACTTTCTTCCAATTCTTTTGCTGCGTCAGGAAATTTTTGTCTTTCATCAGATGCTAGTTGCTTTAAGCACATCATGGCTAAGAAGCCCGCTGGTTTGGTTCCGTATGTTAGCGTGACGAGTTGAAACGATTGTATAGGTTGGTTTTTTGATTCTCGCCATAGTATCTTTTGATAAGCTTGGTCTTCTTGGTGCACTCGGATCATTCTGTACATCTTCTCGATATCGGAAGTATATACAAATTGAAATTGTCGCCATTTCAGGATAAGCTCTTGAATATCCTTTTGTATATTTGGACCCCTGTACATGACGTCATTTAGACTGTATCCTGATGATGACTTTGCCGAGGCGTTGAAAACTACTCTCAGTTTGGTTGTAGTAGATTCAGCCCGAATGACTGCATGGTGTGGTAAGTAGCATTCGGGTGCCTGATTAATGCTGCATGGTGTCATGTGGTTTAATACAAAATATTCGTCCATGAATTTTTTGTAATCTGCTTTCAGTTCGCTGTTCTTTTCAAATTTCTTCTCCAAGTTCCTAAATTGAGCTAATGCTTGTGGTTTGGTATGACCCAACTTGTCGTTGTGTTCCGGCTTAAGCGGTAGCCGGACTTCATACCTTCCGTCCTCAAGTCTCTTTGTGGTTTTAATAAAGAACTGTAAACACTCATGGTCATCGTTGGTCATCTCTATCTTCTGGTTAATGTCTTCGTTCTCCCAATATTTCAGAAGGTCTTCTGTGTTGTTGAGAATTACGTTGCATTGGTAGTGTGGTTTCATGGATCCACAGAGTAGCCATCCTAGTTGCGTCTGTTGAGCGATTGGTTGCTTGTCCTTGTCTCCTCTTAAGATTCCTCCTAACATTATCTTGCTATAAACATCTGCACCTAGAAGCATGTCTACGGGCCTGCTTATGTGGTACTCCGGATCAGCCAATTGTATCCCTTGAATATGGTTCCATGTTGTCGGTTTGGTAAAAGTGTAATTTGGTAGTCGTTTGATCAAATTGTTCATAACAATAACGTTCGTGTCACAAGTAAATTCACTATTTGCAGACTGTAGTGTTAACTGTAACATTCCCTTTGCGTTGTTTTCTTTTTCACCGACACCGTAAATTTGTCCTTTAAAATGATCTCTCTTTAATCCCAAAATCTGCGCTGCATTTTCGGTGATTAAAGACAGTTGAGAACCTTGGTCAACTAAAGCTCTCATCTTGTGCTGTGTTCCATCAGCTCCCTTTACTTTTATAATTGCGGTGGCTAAAAGTACTTCAGACATGTCATCCCAAGACACGTGAGATGACTTAGATGTGCTTCTTTTGGTTGCAACACTCTTGTTAGAGGTTTCTGCTGACGCAGTTGGACTTTGTTTTGCTAATGCTTCGTGGAGTAGAGTGTTGTGTGTACCTAAGCATTTACGACATCGTTTGCTCGACTGACATGGTTTATTGTTATGGCTGCATAGACAGTTTTGGCAGTAATTTAATTGCTCAATTTTGTTTGCCTTTTGCTCGTGCGTCATTTGCAAAAAATTAGGGCAACGCCACAATCCGTGTTCTGAATTGCACAATGCACAGGTTATCGATTGCGACACATGTAACGCGTTCATGTTAGACTTTGAATTGTCTCTGTTGCCTGATTGATGATTATTGAGATGAAAACTTTTCTTCTGGTTTTGGTTATTGTTTTTGCTTGATTGATGCGGCGTGGTTTTTTGGTTTGCTGGTTCCTGCTTGCGACGAGACGCTTCTAGCGCTGTAAATTTTGTTTCCAAGAATTCCATGAATTCCTGTAGATCGGGTAGCTCTCTAGGATTCTTGACCGATTCTATATATTCAGTGAAGGTGTCGTCATCAAGCTTTTGCGCTAGCAGGTGCACTAAAAGTGGATCCCAAGTTGTTACATCAACTCCGAGATTCTGTATAGCGTGCAACGTCTCCTTGGTTACGTCATGCAGCTTCTTTATCGGGGCTAGCGACTGCTGTTGTATGTTGGGAAGTCCGAGCAGTATATTGATATGGGATGTGAAAATTAATTTCTTGTTACCATACCTGTGGTTTAGAATCTTCCAACATACATGATAATTGTCAGAGCTTATCTGTAAATGGTGAATCAGACGCTCTGCTTCTCCAGTCACCTTACTCTTCAAAAACTGCATTTTTTGTGCATTAGACATCGACGGGTTTTTGTCGACAGCTTCGCTAAACAAATCTTTGAACGGAACCCATTGGTTGTAAGTCCCATTAAACACGGGTATGTCCATTTTTGGTGCTGACTTTTCCCGGTGTTTCACTGCCCACATCTTTTTATTGATGTCGTTTGTCAGCTCACTGTACTTTTCCTCGTACTTGCAGAATTCTATTTGGTATGTAACATCGTCGCCTCCATCCTCACCTTCAATTTCCCAATGAAGCTTGTCGATCTCACCCCATCGGCTATCCAGTGATTTTAGAGCATTCTCGAATTGCCATTGATTCTCGAAATTGTCTACTTCTATATTACTCACGGTTCTCATGAACGCTTTGAAGTTAATATTCTGCTTCTTTATTAACCCGTTCAGCTTGCTGGAGCCTCTATCTGTATATAATAAACTCTCTCGCTGCGAGGACTCCTCATAGCGAGACGACGACGTACCTGGTTGTGGCTGCGCCGCCTCATCTTCCTGTCGAAAATGGCCCGCACCTAGCTGTTGGCTAGCCCGGTTACCTGGTAATGGTTGTACCTCATCCGCTTTGGCTCTACAGGGGGTTTCATCTTTCAGCTGCGTAGCGCCTAACTGCCTCATGGTTTTGTCTATAATCTCCTTAATTTTCAAATAAACTTCCTGGGCTGTTTCGAAACAACCCTTTTTAAAGTAAATGTGGTCAAAATCTGCAAACTCCATTATTTTCTTATGGTTTTCTTGATAATCGCGCCAGTATGCTTCCAACATATTAACCTTGCGCTTGTAATTATCGATGGTCTTCCTCTCGGATCCATCTTTCTTTATGTTGGTTAAAAACTTGCTCAGGATTTCATAGAGCTCCGTCTGGTTGATGAACAGAGTATCGGAATCCATTTTTAAAGTTGATTTGAAAATATTTGGTAATGGTTAGTGTAAATAAATGGTTCGATCTGACCTTATGTGCTCCAACCGACCGTCTCTGCAATCCGTGGTTCTTCAAATCGCAGCGATCTTCTGGTTCGCGTGGCACTGTTTCACTTGGTAGTCACTGGTAAAAAAATTCTCGAAGGACCATGTAAAAAGTAGTGCTTGGCGCTATGGTGACCTAACACTCCTTTTTCGTATTGATAGGATATGGTTTATGGTAGAAGTTAAAGTCTCAAATTGTAAGGGAAATAGCTATATATTAAATCACTATAACACTTAATTACAAGACAATGGTAATGGTAATGGTTTTGAGTACGCGGTGTCTCTAATGAGATCTGAACACGAACTGGCCCACATTTCGGTAAACGAGCGAATGTGCATACTTGCTTTCAATGCAATTATGTATTTTCGCTTAGAGTTCGATTTAAACTCGAACAGCTAGTAAAGGACCATGGGCATTTTTCTATAGACTCTGGGCGTAAGATCAAAATAATTTAAATGTATTTCATTCCATAACAATAAGTACCCAAGTCACCGGAGGACAGAAATAGAACCACTTGAAATAAGTTGTCATTTTCTGTATTTTGCAATAATTTGTCCTATTATACAAACTAAGGATAAACCTAGTTTAACAAACGGGTTATCGGGTTCCCGTTCCCTCGGATGGAACCTAGTGGTCTAATCGATAAGCACACTGTACTCGTACGCAGGGCGGTAGGCAGGGGACGGTTTTGGGGGATGGAGAAACCTACGTTTTCTAAGCGGAATGAAAATATTTTCAAGATCGCTTCGCTCGTACTACTGTCTAACAAATTGCTAGTATTCCAATTCCTGGCTGCGGCCCTGCTTATGCGTACACTGGTATTAATACGTGCCCGCTTTTGTGGCGAAGGAGCTTCATAAGCTGCCCCCAGTCACGTTTGACCACGTCGACGTCACCAGGTTGCTGATGGACATCACAACTCTCAAGGCAAGCCTGGCCGAGGTACAGTCCAAGCTGGAAGTGTCGAATAACACCATTGGTGAGCTACGTGCCGAAATGAAGTTGTTGCGCAGCGCTATTACGGTAAATAGGTCACCTGATGCTTCCAACGTGAGCACATGTCGCGGAGCGAGAAACGCTAGCGTCGGCAGTTTTGGGTCGGCGAGCTCCACTGCGTCACCCGCTGCTGATACTGCACGCGTTGCAACTTACGCCGCCGCCGTCGCTGACTCGATGCCGGTCGAAGTAGTGACTTGTGTGGGTACGTCGACCCCAAAACGTGCCTACACTGCTATCGTCGACACGCACAAACCTGTGTCACAAACCAAGAAGGGGGAAAAGAAGAGCTGTGAACCTGGCAACAGGGGTTCGAAACAGCAGGGCCCAGCTACGGGCACGTGTGACAAGGAAGGCTTCGTGAAGGTGGAGAGGAAGAAGAGGAAGAAGCCCCCTAGTCGGAACCAGTGCGGGACTGCGCTGGCTGGACCCAATGTGCTGCGTCCGGCAATACCAACGACGCAGCTTTATGTGTCCCGGCTACATCACACCACGAAGGTTGAGGAGATCGTGGAGTATGTCCGAGCGAAGACCAACTGGACCTTGAGGGTTGAGAAGTTGGAGTCGCGCCACAACACGAATTTCAAGTCGTTCGTGGTGCGAGTTCCGACTCATCATGTTGAGACCTTCCTCAAGGAAGAGTTTTGGCCGAAGGGTGTCATGTTTCGGCGTTTCCGCGGAAGGCTACGCGACACCACGCAGCGCAACACGACGCCGTCACTTCGTGTACAATAATAACATCTGTTTTCTGGTTTTTATAAATATGTATGTTAGTTTATAAGGTATATATGTTATGGGTCTTTGTTACCTGAAATAAATGATATATTATATATTATTATATATTATATTATTATTATTAAAACTGCGAGTGATTTATCCCAAACATAGTTACTTCGGAATGTACCCCAATGTTATGTATGTGTAGACGATGTTGAGCGGTACCGCGGCGGTGGCAGCTCGGCCGGGTCGAGCTCGGCCAGCGAGGGCTCGCCCGACGACGACGACGCGCCCGCGCTGCCCGCGCTCTCCGCGCCCACCCCGCCCGAAGACTCACTTTGCAGGTACACTCGAACTATTTTATTTATTTTAGTATATTTTTTTAGTTGCCTTGAATAACTCACTTTTGGGCAAAGGCCTCCCCATATCTGTCCCGGTACTCTGTTCGTGCGCCGCCTCAAACCAGCCATAGTAGTACGCGTCCAGGTCATCGCGCCCCCTCTTTATGTCCGTTTTAGTATAAATAAATATTAATAAATAAAAACCAAAAAGGGCGTGAAAATGGCCTATTATTATTCAAAAACATGAGCTTTTAAACAAATTTAAAAGCTTTATTTAATTTGAGGTCATTTTAATCACAGAATGTAAGGGGATCCCTTCTTTTCGCATAATGTTCTTTGTCCTAATATACTTCGGCATAACGATTTTGGCACAATTTTTTTGGCATAATAATACTTCGGCATAAGTTTTTTTAGGCATACATTTTATGTTGGCATAATCATCTTAAAAACTAATTTGTTTTGGCATAAATTTGATTCGCATAACGTTAGTAGGCCTAATGACTATTAGCACAATAATATTTAGGCATACAAAATATTGTTGGTTAAAAATTTAATATGCTGTGCAACAAAAGTTAGTGATAGAACCGAATTGCTGCAAAACCGACTCCACGTAGTCTTGTTTGTCCTACCCCTAGAGTGTAATTTAAAATCGCGTAGGCGCGTGGGGCCGCCGGAGGCCCGCAGCGCTGGAGCCGTGACAGAAACCCTGCCTGCTGCATGTTGCATGCTCGCTTGAATGCTGCATGCTTGCTTGCATGCTGCATGCTTGCTTGTTTGCTGCATGCTTGCTTGCATGCTTGCTTGCATGCTGTATGCTTGCTTGCTTCATGCTTCCTACAGCGAAAAAAAAACCCACAAAATTGTTCAACAACATTATATTAATATGTTATTTATTACCTGATTCAGGAGATATGGCTTTTTTCCAATCGTCGAAATAAATTGAAAATATGAATTATTATATTTATTATTTTACTATTATATTGATTGATTATAAAAAAGTTATGCTTTAGAACTTTATGCTTAATAAATTTATGCTTTAGAATATTATGCTTCATCATTATTATGGTTAGAGAAATTATGCTTAAAAAATTATGCGTAAGCTGTTATGCGTAATTATATTATGCGAAAATATAATTATGCCAAACAAAATTATGCTAAGTTATATTAGGTCTTAACATTTTATGCAAATGGATAGTGAACCGAATGTAAGATAACAGAAGCAACACCCTATCTAGATTTGTCTTAAAGGAAATGCATTTGCTGTTTTTTTTTTGCGATTTCTGGCTTTCCTAGTACGCAAACCACTGAGGTTTAAGTACTAGAAAAGTCAAACGTCAAGTGGTCCCATAGACATTTTTGATCTTTTAATGCAAACGATTAATTGGCATAAAAAAAATAGCCTATTTTCTTGCTGATTGTACACCTTTTTAAAATCTGTGAATGCAGATCGACATTTCTCAAGAAGATAAGGTTAATAGTCTCATAAAACCGTTTCTCTGTAGCTACATCGGTTAAGGTACCTGCCCTTACCTTGTACTATTTATTCTGTGCCCTTACTGTCCTGCCATTTATAAATGTTAGAATGTCCAGACTGTCACGTTAGTTTTGGTTCCCGGGTACGGCAAACTGCTATTGAGTTTTTCATGACGAATTTCAGTAGCAGTCACAGTCTGGATTTGTGCGCGGCTGATGGCAATAGGCTCGCTCCCTTTATCATGGAACTTAAAAATAACTGGCGAAATGTGGGTGTTTTATGACGTTCACGTCTGGTTAACGTTACGTTACAGGCGTGTTATGTTACGAATGTCTTGTAACCAGTTTGTTGTGTGTCAGGGCGGGTACGGGCGCGACGGGCGCGGCGTGTCGCTGGACGCTGACGGGGCGCGGCGTGCGCCTGCGCGCCGACCTGGCGTCGCCCGAGGACGTCACGCTGGACCCGCCGCGCGCGCACGGCACCTCTGTGTGAGCGCGCCGCGACCGACCTGACTGCTACTTGCATACTAAACGTCTTTCACTCTAATTCTACCTCTGTGGCGACATCTATGACTCAACACACGCTCAATTGTACACCTTGTTCCGTACGCGCACGGCACCTCTGTCTGAACACGGGACGACCCGCTACATCACCCTACTACTGACCTGGATCCCAGTGACGTCAGTAACTGCCCACCTGATTTCTACGCATGTAGAAACACTCATACTCTTTTCACTCTTATTCTATCTCGCGACAGCAAAGATAGGGTTATGTTTTTTTATAAAAACCATCCTAAACATCCAATGCTTCCGTTGTATCGGTATAAACTTTTTGCAATACTGTAAAAATATTTGCATGTTAGCGAGGTGGTAGCTGTACTAAGGGTTTAAACTACGTTGAGGGTACATTTAAGTATCATCGCTCGTGATAGCTAATTTAAGAATGTGATCTATGACTGTGATCACAGTTATCGACGGGGAATCGACTTAAGCCGATTACGTATCACTACATTAGCTCTATTTGGTCGACGCGGTGTCGAATCGCGTCATACAAACCGGACCGAAATGAAGCGAATGACGTCTTTTGCACTTAATTACATGGAAATAAAGTTCTTATTGATCTGCTCAAGCCTATTCCACATCGTTAATTGTGCTCACTCCCCAATGCTTATTGATTCCTGATTATTCTTTGAACGACATACTGCCACCATTGTAAAAGTGTTTGACAACTACGGGCTAGTATTTGATTTTATGTTGATCACAGGGACCGATTAATTGGGTTATAAAGGTTAACCGGTTAGTCCTAAAACCCATAATAATATGTTTGATTAACCATTGTACGGGTTAACCCTTCTAATATATGGGTTAACTATTTAAACATTGCGGATGAACCAGAATGAAAGAGACAAAGCACCAAGCGCGGGCTAACTCCGTCACATTCTTGCATATGTTTATATGCAAAAATGAACTCTGTGCTAGAACCGGTTATTATAGGCTGATTAACGCTATATTTAATAAATAACTCGATTAATTTAAGTCCCTGGTTGATCAAAATATGATTTGTGACCGTAAAAAAATGTATACATAAACAGAATTCTTTATTATTCCTAATAATTAGAACCAAGTGGACAATCATGAATTCTGAAATGTTTGAGATTATATTATAATTGTGCAAGGTTATATTTTGACAAAAACGATATAAGTTTGTATTTATTTGTAAGAAGATTTGATTGAACTTTGATCACAGTCACACAGTCGACCAACGAGTAAACTTGCCTATAAAACTTTGATTACCGTATTATTTATGACTAGATTTATATAATCCAGTAAAGAATGCAGATACTGCAATTATTATTTGTATTTTCATACGTTGGAGGTATAAGTAAGGTAGAAATAATATCTGCTTCATATTGCCTTTTTCACCCAGTTGTACACACGTTTTTTTTTCGATGGATGGGACCATCCATTACATATCGAGTTGGTCCCGGCTGTCATTGGTAAATAGTAGACAGTGGTTACATGTAGTCAGTGACCCGAAAATCTGACAACCAGTCTTACCAAGGGGTATCGTACTACCCAATACTAACTGGGTTGTGGAGGTCAGTTAGGCAGTCGCTCCTCGTAAAATACTGGTATTCTGTTGCATCCGGTTAGACTGGAGGCCGACCCCAACATATATGGGAAAAGACAGGCAGATGATGAACTACCGTGTATAGGCAGGCACGCTCGACAGTGTTCTGTGGAGCACTATGGAAGTTTGTTGACTGACACTGCGGCCACGACTAAAGACGTGTGTACCTATATCATCTTTAGGGCTTATTTATATTAGACCGTCACGGTTGCGAGCCGCATCTGTGTCTCGATATGTAGGGACCAAGACACGAACGAGGCACGGTCGCCACACGGTTTAGCGTAGTAACTTTGTATGAAATGTTCGTGAAGTTTTGGATCCGTGCCTCGTTCACGCCTCGCGCCCGGCGTGGTCTAACATAGAATTATCCCTGAGAGGAATTACTTGCTCAGCACTGACCTGATTTCCTGATGCCATTGAATAATGAACTTTATATTTATTTTTCTAAAGTACAAACGAATATTTGTGGACGCTAAATACGTTTGATGTCTTCGTCATTGTTTGTGCAACTTTGGTCCTTAAAAACAATTAAATCAAGGTGTATTTTAATGTCATGTCAACGCGAAGCCTTACTGAGTTTATTATTATGTTGATCTAGTTTTTATAATAAGGAAATAGGTCTCCAAGTATTATAACTCATACATTTGTAAAACAAACTTCTTAGTGCCTAGACTGACAGATTGTAGTACCAAAACTTAGGTCCTTGTAGTATCTACTGTAAATAAAATAATTGTATATAATTGCGGCATATAAATATGTATCATTATTTATCATATTTACAATTATTACGAAAACAAAACATGTTTTGGTGATGTTAAAAACATCAAAAGATCTGAAATAGAATCTTGAATAAAGTAGAATATTGCATGTTGTATGAAAACATATGTTTTGTCTGAGATTGTATTTAAAGTAATGAATTAAACTAATGGCAGCTGTAACGCGTACTATTTTAGGATGCAGTAAAATAAGACTTGAGATGACCGTCAACTTAAAGGCTCGCTGTAAATGAATTGTAAAAAAAAGAACAGTGCCTCCACACTTCTCTTCCCTTTCATTTGGACAATACTGCAGGACGTAATGAAGTTTCTTTTGACCGATGCGCTGTCGCATTGAAGGCTACAACGATTGTGAGTAGTTACAGCGGAACTTGTAGTGAAACGTCAATTAAGTATATGAAACAAGCATGCGCAGACTGAGCCAGAATAAGACCACTTTCACAATTAATATAAAATAAAATGTATTCAAAATCTGAATTTTTGATTAAATTTTGTTTATAATAACAATAACACGATGGATAACTCATCTTAGTTTTATAATCATTCGATAGATAGCCATGTCGTTTGTGAAGTTTCTCCAGCTAATTTAATTTGACTTACCTTACCCCCCTTTCTAATAAACGCTGTATTTTTATCATGAAGAATGTCAGAGTAAACAAGTTTCTTATTATCGCCTGTCCAGGACCATGTAATGTAACATTTGTTCCGTAACTGACCAGATGAAATTTCGTTATTGTAACAAATCGGCGTCGAGCACTACTTACATGCGCATGCGTCGGCGAACATTTATACGAGCTATTTAATTAACTACTGAAAATCCGCATACGTCATGGGTAAACACGATAAAACAACAATAAAATTTGGGTCTAGAACCGCATGAAGTGTAATTAGTGCGTAGTTTCGCGTTACACGTGAATGGTCCCAGTGGTTTGTTATGAGGATCTCGTGTGAAAGTGGCCTTATCGCAAGTTTTATATAGCAAAAGCGCACAAATACTTCGTTGTGGAAAATAATATTTATTAAATAGCGGTTGGATAGTATTTGGCTCAGATTTGATGTTGTGTAATGTGATAAGGAGATAATACTGCCAGTTTGGAGTAACTGAACTTTTCTTGTATGTTAGTAATGCGGTAGATATGAACTCCGAAGAGTTAAATGTTAAATTTAAGATCAAAATGATTGTTATCAAATGTACGGGAGAAATACAAAACGTTGTTTAAGTCTAAAAAACCTAATATGCTTTGACCATGTCACAAAATAACACAAGTTCCACATTTTAAGTGCTTGAACAAATGTAAAGAGAAACTTACCTCGAATTAGTAAGAAAACATAGTATTTAGAGTTTTGCATTTCTTTAAGACCATGACTGTAAGCTTTATTTAGGTTAGGTTGTATTTAGATATAGATGTATTGTAAAGGATTCACCTCACGCAACGATTGAGCTTGTATCACTGTACTCTGAGAAGCACAGAGTACTGACGCATGATCCTGTTTAGAGAAGGCGTTTTATGTGCGTAATACTCGTACTGAACGCAAGACGACCAAAGGGCTTACAAAGGCCGCTTTAACAGAATCCTATTTGGATAATAATATGAATCATATTAAAACTCGTAAAATGGCCACAATTTGACGATTCATAATATTGTCTGCTTACAGTTCATAGCGTACATCTGGTTGACAGTGTTGTATGGAGATTTGTAAAATGGTTCACAAACTATGAATTGCTTTAATGTCAACTAGCAGATTCTTATGCTTATGGGGCCGTCTCCACGAGCGGACGAGACGGCTCCTAAGGTAGAGGCGCCAGGGTAACCCGCGAAATTTGCCAGTCAGTGTCAGGCTGACCTGCAAATTGCAAACAACGTAAGAACATTTGAATTTCGCGGGCTACCCTGGTGCTTCCGCCTTACGAAGATAACATTAGAGGAATTGTTTAAAGTGGTCTTTTTTAGTCCCCCTGAGCGTGTGAAACGCGCGTTTGCACGAATGTCTAACGACAAGTTACATTCGCCACGCGCTTATAGACTCGTGCTTAAAACACCTTATCTCAACAAGTATATGTAACATACTTAAAAAATGTTTTGATATGACCATATGTCATCGTCGAAAACTTCTTGTTCAGCTAATGCACCACATTGTACAGTGGTTACTAGCAAACTAGAATTAGACCGCCAAAGTATAAATGGCTTAATTCATTCAAATTTGCCTTTTTAGAAGTTAAGAATGATGTTTAAAATGACAAACAGATAGTGCTAGCACACGTACTGGGTAGGATTATTAATTAAACTGGCAACACCTTTTATCATAGCATAGTAAGATTAAAAACTAATGAAAATTATCCGTTATAATATGTTTAGTAACACCCATCCGCAATAACTTCAATCCGTGATCATAGTGCTTGCAACAGCATCATATCTCAATATAAAATTGTTTAAAAATATTACCTATGATATAATTATGTATATATCTTATTATTTCCATACCTACCGGTGTTAAAAACGATCTATTACTAAGACCTGATGTGCTATATTTATGGCTTAGGTAAGTACATAGGTATCCTACCCCCGCATCCTCAACCAAGCGATCGATCGTGCGAAAACAATCGTTGCGTTCATAATTATGTCTGTCATTTGTTCGGAAAACCGTAAGGCGCCCTCTGTCGGCGCGACGTTCATCGAACAAAATGATCGCGATGGTCGATCGTTTTGGTTAGGGGTGGTTTTTTTTTCCTAAGTGTGAGTGACTATGAATGGTTTTTTTCTCAAACTTTACCAAAGAACTCTTTATCTAGTGGTGTTGTCAGTTGATCTAGTAATACCGCTTGATGCCTCGAGTGATTATTACCGTAATTGACGTAGTCTAACATACCTACAAGTAGGTACAAGCTCTCATAGATTCTAAACTTATCGATAGATTATAAAATTATGTAACTGGCAATGAAATTATTTTAATATATTTATCAGGCCTATTATACAACCTGTTGAGATTATATTTAATTTGCTAAATCTTTTAATATTGACGCCGATTCCCTTGTCCAAAAACTAAACTGTATTTAGAAAATTGACATCTCTTACTGACAAATCACATTACAAAATTCCAGAATAATAAAATTAAAGGTGTTGTTTGAAGTTTGGCGAGGTTGTGGTCGACTACAATTGAGAGTTCTTATATAGGTTTGTGCGTCTCTTTCTTGTTTTATGAGAGAGAGAAAGCTGGAAATTGCCTAAATTAAGTTTAGCTTGTGCATAATAGAATCGGCACCATTATTTAGATTTTAGAGTATAAGTGTAGGTTGCCCATGTTACCGGGCTGACGTAGTGGCGCAGCGTTTGCTCATGGTTTACGTTTACAATATAATACCTAGTCCTTAAGGTAATTACGTCATATTCTGACATAATTCATGAAGAATGTATAAAATTAACCTCATAAAATATTTAATTTTAACACCCTTAGATCTTTTTCTCATTTCTCTTCTAATTAAAATAACCATAGCTGCGCAAAAACAGTTAGCTTTGTATGAACTTCAGCCTAAACTTAGTTCAATGTTTTTGGCAGTTAAACTACAGTTTTCAATTGCAATCAAATCTTAAATAAAGAACATAAATCGGAAATAAAGAACAAATAAATAAATCTCTAATTTATTCAGCTTTATTTTTGGCAGCAGATTTTTAACTAGAAGATCATATCCGTCCTTTTATATTAACCCAAAAATTGCTTTATTGCTGATAACCTGCCTACTTTATGTTATTGATTATGTAAAATAGTACCTGCCTAAAATGTCAGTCTATTCACGTCGAACATTATTGTACTACTTCACTCAGCGGATATAAATTAAAATTACTTATTATTATAAAATGAGTTTTAAAACGAGGCTAGTTGTAGTATCCTTGTTTTCTAAAATATTACCCAATGCATTTCTGTTTCACTTTAATAAAATTGATGGTTAACCATGTATTTGTAAGTTCATTTATATTATTTAATTGAAGACTAAAGATCTATAAATTAAGTAGGTAATAATATAAAATCGAACAAACAATACCTGCTTTACCTGCTTATAATCGGCAGTTTGTCAGTCATAGTCAGAGCTGTTCCATATGCAACTGTAATACAACAGGAATAGTAGGTACCTACATACTACTTATACTACTTGATGTGAGTGTGCATTTGAAAAACGCTTAGCGAATCAAACGACGATTTTCAACACACTTGCAAAGGATAAGTAAAACTCAAGATTTTGTAACAAATACCTATTTGTGAAAGGTCGCGACCCGCGGACTTTTTTCCATGTCTGACTCGTACCTAATATTAAAACTTATAAGAATTACTTTTATTTATAGACCACTAAATAATAATATTTTTTTCACTTATATAATTTGTTGTTTATTGTGTATTTATCTTTTTACTATTTTGTTTTCACCGTTGGACTGAAGGTTAGCTGAGATTTACCAAAAATCACACATTGTGATTATTTTATAGTTATCTGTGGCGTATTTCCCGCAAATATTCAAAGTAAAAGCACGGGTGTTTTTTAGTACACTTCATTGTGAACCTTAAAGCGTTGCGATTAAGAGCCACGTTTATGAGCATGTATGTTGAAAAATAATTTACTAAAATTAGGTACAGTTCTGATTTGGCTACCTTCTTGTTTATATTATTTCTTCTTGTTGCCGTATTTATTCTAGCAAATACTTTCTGTAATGGCAAAGTTATGATGTTTTATAACATTATAATTTTAGTTTATATTCTCCGGAGTGTAGTCTTAAGTAGAGATGAAACAGATAGTACTTTGGCTGGATACCGGATATTTGGCAAGCTTGGAGGCCGGGATATTCGGGCCTTTGTCGCGTTACATATTGTAACGAGTTTGATTTACGTTAACGCTTCCGCACAAGTGCGATATTTACTAAGCCAAGCGAAGTCGCTGGATGGTAATCAAATGCTGAATAAATAATTTACCACTTGTTCATTTTGAGTACTAAATTGTAATAAAATTTTGAATCTTTAATTATAAATAAATGGTGTTTATAAGCTATTATAAACACCATTTATATATCTAGTGTTAATGAGAAATTATTGACAGTCTTTTTATAATAGTGGGTTATTGTCCGGTATCCGACTGGATAGTAAAAATTGGCCGGATAGTTACCGGATATCCGTTTCATGTCTAGTCTTGAGTTGCATACTAAGCACGTCACGTCAGTATAACCAATTGAAGTAGGTAGTACCTACTGCTTCGAAATAAAGACGTCTTCAGTCGCTGTTCACTGTAGCCACTTACCAAACTACAGAATAATCACACATTATTCCGTTTGGTTTCCATCCGTGCTACTACTACCTATATACACGCTATTTGCAATTTACCGTAGTAAAGCAGACAGAAAGAATTTTCTGTTTATAATTTAATGTTTTGTTAATCAATCCTTTAAAGTTTTAAAACAATGCAATATTGTAACATAGCTATTTATTAAAGAATCAGAATGTATTTTGTTTTATTTATTAATGCAAAAAAGGGTCACCCACACACTACTCACGGTACCTAATTGGCGGACAAAACAGTACTTAGTTGATGGGCTAATACCTTTCCGCCCTCCCGGGGCGGGACTGCTGAGGTAGTCCAGCGCCGCGCCATACGTAGTTGAAGGACACTGTGTGGTGTCCCTCAGTCTGACAGACCCATTACTTTGAATGTGTCGGGGGGCACTCCCGAGTGCCGGCGTTAGGGGGGGGCGCGATGGGGCGACGGCCCAGGGCGACAAATTCTGGGGGGCGCCAAGGTCTGGAGTTGGAGTCTCTGGCCTCCCCTGGTGCAAAACCGTGCTCTATGCTCTGTGCATAAAAAAAATAGGAGCTACAAAACTTTCTACATCCGCGTGATCGTTAGCTCTGGGTAACGCTAAAGGAAAGATGAAATTCTTAATATAATTTTACTTGGGATCAGCAAAAAACTAACACTTGATATTGCTTCCCTCGAGTGGGCGCCACAATATTTTCGCCCGGGGTGTCAGTGGCCCTTACGCCGGCACTGGGCACTCGGGGTGTGTACTTTGCGACTTGTAGTAAGATGGCCAGTCATAGAACCATAAGGGTAAATTCAGACAGAATGGGAAAAAATCCCGATCAATTTATTGGTTGCATAGAAAATAGGACCGTATTACCATAGTTTAAACGCGCGAGGCGGCGGTAGATGTCAGCGTCGATATTTATTCAATTTTCTACTATAACTATGGTAATAGTCTATTTTGAGTACAGCCAGTAGATAATTTTCATCTCCGTTACCCCAGTAGGACCACCTTGTGCTACAGACTTCTGGATAGCATCAATACCTATTTAGAGCTCTGTGCCCACAAAATTCAGAATTTGTGCTCCAGTAATTCCTGAGATATGTACCTATATCAATTGTAAGGTGACACGGCAGGGGTAGCGCCTTTTCAATCACGTCGCTGCTTAAATTCAAAAGGGCCACACATCGTATCATATATATACTGGGTGTACACCCAGTATTTCCTCACATACATAGTTGAAATATTTATTATCTTAAAAAATTATTAGATTAATCGTTCATTAGTGCGATTTAAAAATGGCCTAATCACACAGCTGCCCCTTTTTGCATCTTTACACTTTGGTGGCTATTTTCAGAGCAAAACCGCCATCTCAGTTGCGACCACAGAGTACTTTTATATGTTGCGACACTTGCGACCCAGCAGTCAGCGTGAGTGTACCTACGTATCTTTGGTGAAAAAGGGCCGCATTCCAAAAAAGACCAACTTTTTGGAAACAGTAAAAAGTGCCATATTTTGAAATACGACCTTATATATTGAATTAAAAACACATGTAATGTATAACATTATCTCATAAGAAAAAGTACCGTATTACTATTTTGTGATGTGTCCATTTTGGGTTAAAATAAGATGTGTGTTATTATTACTGTATTGAAGATAAGTGCAGTATTTGAAATGCTTCTGTTTTGCATATAAAATTATAGTGATTGTAATCGTATTTATTAAAACGAACGTTCAATAATTGTGTTTAGTCCAACAGACACCACATCGTAAAGCTCTTGAGCGCTGGCTTCCAGCGTGGAGCGATGATAACGAAAGCCAAAAAGCCGAAAAGCCTTCGACAAAGTAAGGCACAACGGCTTATTATAAGCCTTACCAACTAGGAGTGCCGGACCGTCCCGTGCTCATCTTACGAGACTTCCTGCCGGACAGCATCGTATCGGGGAAGCTCTCTCCTCCCCTCGCCCCATTCGAGCCGGAGCCCTCAGGGCTCCGTCGTCTCCCCACATATCTTCACGCTGTTCACAGCGATATTTCCAAGAGCAAAAAGGTTCAGTTAGCCTTGTTCGCGAACGACATGGCCATCTACTACACTGGTCGCTGTAAGAACGCTATTGCATACCCTCCAAACCTCAGCCAACGTCTTAGGTGCTTGGTTCCGCAAGTGGAGAATCGAGGTAAATTAATAGGATTCCCATTAAGAGTGTGGCGGTTTTTTTCTTCGAGTTTCAATCCCCCTGGATTGAAACTCGGTTTAGAAAAAAAAAACCGCCCCCAGTACGATCACTATGTACGGTAAGCCTATCGTTTGGAAGAAGCAAGCCAAATACCTAGGAGTCATACTCCACCACCACCTGTTCTTTGGGCCGCATATTCGAGTAGCTCGTGACCGAGTCACCATTGCTATGGGTAGGCTCCATTTTTTGTTAACGGCAAATAGCAAGTTGTCACTCAGGTGCAAGTTGCGCCTTGTGCTCGAAGCAGCCCGCGAGGCTGAGCCTGTAGTTCAAAATCCGCCCCTAAATAATTATATCTTTCAGATCCAGCCTGTCCCTTTGCTGTTCTCCCCTAGCGACGCCCTAAGCCGAGGTTCGTACCCCTCAGAGGGTTCCCGTAGCGTGTAGTCGGTTAGTTAAGTTTTTGCCCTGGCAGGTCTTACACTCAAGGCACCCACAGGGGCCACAGGATAGTCCGGTTATGCAGACAACAACCTCCTAGGTTGACCTGCGAGATGCCATTCCATACATATGTTTTCTATTTGATTTGTATCTTTTTAATGGTTGATTTTTTTAGATTTTATTGCAAATTATTGCTACCATTTAGTTTAATTATTTTTTGCACAATAACCAAAACATTATACGGAAAGACCTAATAAAACTTATTTTCAGTTCGAGTTGTGGCTTTTTATTTATTAAATTCATATTATTTTTTTATAAACAAAAGGGACTTAGGTGATATTAAACTCAACTGGGTAAAACTTGTAGCAAATATCAAAATTATAGACAAATAGAGGCTTAAAATATATATCTGATGAAGTGATGATATACACATAGAATATACCTACAAAATTAGAAAATAGCAAAAACCGCCACAATATAACTTTGACTGGCTCCTGTAAAATAATGACTTCGATTTATGGCCCCCTTTAATTAAGCATACTTGCAAAGATAAATCGCTTTTAAAGACGATCCTGCATGTGACATAGCTCCTGAATTAGTGCTCCGGATGAGTCCGGACAGCCGAATTAGTGCCCTAAAATTCTGACTTAACTCGAACAAATAAACACTCGTTGGTGTGAGGAAGGGATAAATGAATGACACGTTCGGGTAAATGTTACTTACCAGGGTTATACATATACCTAGTAAAATTTGAATTGTTTTTATGGCTATTTCTCATTAAATATGATGCTAGAGCCTAGAAATCCTGAATTTTGGGCACTAATCCCGCCGTCCGGAGTACTAATTTTGGAGCTATATCACATCAATGTAGAATTATTTGATAACGAATTCCTGAAGGCTATTTATTAGGCATAATAAATTATTATTGAACTTACTTAAACAATAATAAACATTAAAAATACCTTGATGGTTTTAAATCGTAAAAAACATGCGAGGCAGGGGCTAGATATAAATAAAACTCATGTGCTATTGAATGGAATTTTAAATTTATTAAACCTACCTATCTAGTAATATTCATAATCTTCACATCTCTGTTACACATTAATTTGTATCACATGGATTTGAAAATTACTTTGTTAAAAAATATCTACTATGATATTAGAAGCTATATTAATGCATATTTTTGTAATAAATAAAAAAAAAAACAATTTGTTCTCCAGTATGTGAGTGTGAACGCATGTCTCAATTTGTTATCTACTACAACATTCTATTTCTAATTTAACAATAAAAATTTGAAAGAATTTGTTGGACCTACCTACCTAAAAATTAAATAAAATTAAAAATATGTGTATAATATATATTAAGTAAAATAGTCGAATGCTGTTATTATGCACATGCAAAAAAACTTTAAAAGCCTTTAAACTACATTGGTCCTTAAACAAACTAAAAACAAAATGCAAACTGTGGGTACATATTGATATAAATGTTAGATAAAATAATTGCTTAAAACGAGGATAAAACAATGGGTACATAAACAATAACCACACCACCCCCGTCGGTCATCAGGTCTGATCTAGCCGGTCCGTGGAGCGCCGACCCTCACCGGGCACATGGCCCAACGGTCTTGCAAGCAACTCTCATGTTTAGTTAACCACATACTTGCTGTATCACTTGGACGTCACATAATGACAGATGGTATCAATTTCAAACTTTTTTGATTTTTTGTCATAAGAGATAGAGCAAATAAGAGATCGACTAAAACATATTCTAACAACGCGTTTACACCCAAATACAAGTTGTGATATTTTGTTTTCAATTGACTTGAAAAGGCTTGACCAAAACGTATCTTGAACAAATCATACATGTAATAACGGTATTTCGGACATGTCTTGTTCACACATTATTTTGTTAAACACAACATTTAGAATACATGTGTAAACGCGAGGTTATAGTTTCTTTGATGTTTTTCAACCCGCACGAGTTAAGTCAATCGAAACTAAAACACGCAAGGTACAGATAGGATCCACGCAATATCTATAGCAACTACAAAATTTCATCAACAAAATTACACTCCATGTGATAAAGATTTCTATATAAAAATAAATATCGACTCTAATACACATCTAAATCTCAAATTATTAGCAAGCTAGACTATATATGCTATGGCCACACAGAACATTTTGTTTCACGCCACTTATTCAATACTTTCCAGACACAATCAATTGATCACGATCAATTGTGAAGATCTCTTACTAATCTAAGATAAACTAAATTTAAGACAAGTACTGCAAAAGCATTTCACAACGATATTCGACAAGCAAACAAGTTGTTTCAACTAATGAGAATTCAGGTCTCTAAAGGTAATTACGAAGCACAGTGAATTGCCTCAGTGAAATATCACAATATTAGACAACTTTCTGAATTATACATCCATATAAAATTTAAAACCAAGCAAATAAACTGATAGTGTATGTGTATTCTTGCCATAGCACTGTATCTGTTACAAATATAGATAATCACCTCGACCTGGGCCGAACGAAAGCTGGCAACACTAAAGTAAACCCGTGCCGAATTAATTGTTTAAAAAACACGTACATCTCTCTTCATCGTGGCTCTTACTTCACAAATGCGTTGACTGTAGGTACCGAGTTTATACTGTTATTGAATAAAGGTGACAATACTGTCCAACTCCAGACCTATATCTAATTTCGTTTGATTAAATGTGAAAGGCGGACCTTTAGTTACAAATGAAACATGATTTCAGGCCTATTCTTCAGTCATATAAATAAAGTAATAAAATCGAATGTTTTGATATAATATTATTGTGAAAAGAAGTACGATAACCGTAAATGCCCACTTATCGTAACAGATACGTTTTCTCAGCTACTTGCAACATGAAACAATAAATTGATTCAGATCGAATATAAAATTGATTGAATAAACTGATTAACCGATTACTGAAGACACTATTCTAACAAGATTGAAATCCTACCACAGAGATCTTATTTCATTATTGAATCACAAAACCAAGCCAGTATACAAAATGTGCCGTGTCGACATAATTCTATAAGGGCTGCGGAGCACAGCGGAGGCGTTTACTAACTACCTAATACACTCTCTCTTAGTTACCACCCACGTGAATGGTTAATATAATATTATAACATTGGGATTTGAGCCAAACGCTGCGGAGCTGCATGTCAAGTGATCTGTCGGCACCTCAGCTGTCACAAAATGTGGTTATTATTTAGTGGACATCTGGGAAATGATCCTACGACGTTGGCATGATGGTAAATTAAAATAGGTTTAAATGAATTCACAAAACTGCATTCAATACATCAATTATCTCTATTACTAGTCAGTCGCGTGCTTGTGTGTACACAGGCGAGGGGGGGGCGAGGGGGTAGATGGATCGACAAACGACTCCGCGTGTGTGCCGCGCCGTTCAACATTGTATATATCTGAATATTATAAAAGGCGGCTGTGGTCATATTGCTTCTGATTTTACGATACAAGACGCTTCTACACACTTAAAACAATGTCCATTACAATTTGAAAACACTACTTAAATCTAAGTTATATATCTAAGTTAAATTTGTTATTACTATTATATCCATATAAAAAAATTAAAGTTTCATAGTATAAATAATATATTTAAATCTGACCGCCACGCACGTTATGAAAAAGTATGTGTAACTTTAATAAATATTTGTAACAATATTTTTATTGCAAAAACTTTTTAGTGAAAGAAGAAATAAGTAGGTGTACCATGATACAAATAATGACTGTTACAACTGGATTACTTTTCCTAAAAATGAATGGCATGCAGCTTGAAGTACAAGAAGCGAGGACCAGTGACTGCTCACACACTCCATCCATATAATACGACGAACAACTCGGCCATCCCGTCCATGGCGGTCAAATGTTAAAATAGTAAAATATAAATAAAATATGTATCTATAAAATGTTATAGGAAACTTGTTTGAATTACAGTAGAATGGTATAATTGAACAATTCGTAAGATTCAACGCGTAGGTAAAACAACTGGAGAAAAAACAGTTCTGATTTAAGACTCCACAACAGTAAGGGAGTAACCATACTTATGGACGCGGAATCCGCTTGACCGGTCGGAGAGCTTTCAAGTCCACACGAAACACGTCGAACTATTCGGTTTTATTAAATAGACATACCGCTCTATATGGATGTCTGGTCAATCCCTTAAGACGGCGTATTCCTATTTGCGTGACGTCCACAAAAGAACACAGTTCTGAATGAAACGCTCAAGGGGATGCTTTGCATGTGCACGCGATCCTTCCAAGCCCGAAGGTAATGTCTCATCCAATCTTACCGAAAGTGCAACTAACCCTTGCGCGTTTTAGAGCAGAAATGGCTCTCACTAACAATACAAACAGAAATTCTTGCAAAAGTAGTACAAAACTAAAGTTCGTGGAAAAACACTTTTTTCCGCCATAGAACAACTTTCTTGTCATTGAGCGATTCCAGGTTCGATTTTTACTTGAAGCAATGCAATTGCATGCTTCAAAAAAAAAAAAAGGAAACTATTGTATTAGTAAAAGAAATAGACATAACTCTCAAAAAGCGCTTTTGTCTATGGCCGTGTCTTAATAATAAGCAAACGTCGCGTGATGCAAGTAATCTCGTTAATTTGGAGCGCGTTCGATTTCGCCGAACAAAATAAGCGCAATCACTTATATTAGGACAAGACCTTTCAGTCAGTTGGACAAGTCAACTTATCAACTAAAGTCGCTAATGGATAATACGCTTTACATTTAATAAGAGTAAAATCAACATATAAGTTAAACTTAACATTTACAATGAGGTTGCTCCATGGCAGGGAAACTAAATACAAGGTGCAGTTGATATGACTGGAAACCTCTTGGCACCGAACCTCAGCACGACAAAAAAAAAACAGTTTTACGCGTTTCAACTAGACGTGTATAGTTTTGAACACCAGCCCGTAAGAGGTTTTCAGTTATTTCAATGACATCTTGTATACAGATCACCAAACTTATTTCGTGTGTGTTTAAATCAGGGACCATACATTTCCGGTTAAGAGTTAGGTAAGCATTTTAAAGAGTTATGTCGGTTAATCACGATTCCTTGATACTTATAACCCAGTGAAAGGGTTACCTAACATTATGATAACGTTTATGGTTTTGTTTGAATAACCACTAAGTGGGTGGTAAGGCAACACACAATATAATGAGAGTTAAACTGTTATCCTTTTGAAATAGCTTAAATCAAACCGTTCAAAAGGGTTACCTGTAGGGTTTCGATTAACTGCTTAGAAAAACCCTTAAAATGTGTAACCAACATGGTCCCTGATTTAAATTTATTCATTGTAATAAATGTATCATCTGGTAAAAAAATTAAATGCATTCAATGTGCTCCTAAGTGGAAGTTGCAAAACCTGCGATTGTTTTAACCAACATTGTAAAAAGGTTAATTTTTTTTTTTTATAATATCCCGTAAGAATTACAGTTAGTCCTCTACACCGACGAAGATAATGATAGGGAAAATTGAATACAAATATAATATCTAGTGATTATTTGGGAATGTTAACATAAAATGCGCTACGTTTTGTGTATAATTCTACTCTATCGCTCGATCTCTAGAGGCGACTGATTAATGTCATGGTTTTATGTTTTAATAAACCTTTCTGCCGGCAACTTTTTCTTTTCTTACATCAATCTAATCTCAGTGCAGCTTTCCTTGTCAGGCCGCCAGATTTGGCGTCCACACATCACGCTCTACCTACTCAGCTAAAAAGTTTTCATGCTTAATTTGCTTGCTGCAAAACCCTCAAGGCTCAGTACCAAGCGGTGCATCATTGCCGCAACCTGCAGCCTAACACAATTTCCACTACCTGCTATAAATCCAACTCAGGTCATTGACTACTTCATATAATTTCAAAGAGTTAGAAAGAGATACACGCAAATACTTTACTACTTGTTCCTTATAATGACAAAATGATTGTTAGTTTTATCAATACTTTAATCTCAAAAACACCGATTTTAATTAAATACTCTGTCATTTTTACCCTCTCATGTATCTGTTTACTTACACTTTCAAATATTTTTACTTTAAAGCCCTATTTTATTTTAACTTTAAAAAAAAAACAATCATATCCATCAGTAAAGCATCATTCGTACACGTCGCCGCTAGAGATCGGGAGTACAACGAAATTCAAGTTAATAACTATATGTATAAGATTCTTTTTATCGCAAAAAGCGGAAAACAAACACGTGATAGAAATCGATTATGTATTAAACAGTGCTTCTTCATGAGATTATCATGAAACATTCATGAATGAAGCACTTAACGTTGTCTACAAAAATATATTTTTCGGCTTCTTTAAATGTGGGGCATCTAGACAAATATGTAAAGCAGTTATAGTCGTTTGATCTAAAGAGAGCTCGCGCCGCGGCGTGCTCCGCTCGCTCCGCCTGCTCTAGCCGCTCGGCGAGCGCTCGGAGCACATCTCTCACGCCGCACATGCGCTTACTGAACTATAGTCACGATTTCAATACTTTAATAGAAAAATTTGGTCCTTAGATAGCTAGTTATTAGTGAAAATCATGTAATGCAATAAACACGAGGAAGCCGATACAAGCCACACTCTCTCAATAGCCGTGCCGTACATTCAATACACCACTATAATTATTCTATTCTGAATATGTAAAATGATTTGTAGATATCTGTATAAAACTAAATACTACATTTAAATATTCTCCGATACTTTTAATCACTAATATATTCATGGCCGTGCTTCCATCAATATCAATATATATAATATACCTTACATTTAAATTGAGTCACAATGAGAATATCCAAATCGATACAAAATTTTCTTAAATCTACGATCATTGGTGAAAGCATAACCACAAAGTTCAATTTTCAAGATAAAACCTCATAAATACCTATAATATATATATCTTGTTTGTATCTTTACGAGTAAAAGCAACAGTCCACTAATACGAGAAGCTAATAAACAAAATGTTAACATCAAAAGCATTATATCCATAACATTACGTTCTAGTATATGTCGTAGTAAGTAGTTATAAATATCAATCAATCTGATAATAATATTTACCAACAAAGGTATTATATTCTCCATAATATAATTATCTGCAACTTTGGTGAGCAGGTGAACATGATAAGTCAACAGTGAGAAGATATTTAACTTTAGACATCATTCAAGTATTAATTCATCATATTAATATATCTGTTTGTGAATAAAGATTAGTTTCATGGATCGAACCGACGTGCTCATCGTACCGGCATTTAAAAGGGAACCTAGGTTTCGCATATATATTCTGAATTGATAACCTTAATATAATATCTACTCGCAACGAGTAAAACGTCGATAGAAACGTCCCGCGCGCGGCTACTGGTGGCGCTGCACGGGCGTCTGGCAGTACGGGCACTCGTCCACCGTGGCGGCGCAGACATCGCACAGCACGTAGTGGTTGCACGGCGCCAGCGTCACGGCGCGCGCGCGCTCCTCGCACGTCATGCACTTGGTGGCCGTCTCCAGGTACAGCACCTTCTCGATGTCCTCCAGCTCCGCGCGCGCCGCCACCTGCAGCGCCTTCAGCGCCGTCAGGGGCAGGCCGCGCAGCTCGCGGCGCGGGGCCAGCGCCGCGCGCGCCGCGTCCAGCTCGCGCCGCAGCGACAGCGCGTGTGCGCGCGCTTCGTCGCGCTGCCGCTCCGCCAGCGCCGCCGCGCGCGCCGCCTCGTCCGCCTCGCGCTGCCACGCCTCGCACGCCGAGCGCGCCTGCGCGATGCGCTCGTCCCAGCGCGCCACGGCCGCGCGCGACGCCACCACCTCCTCGCGCAGGCGCGACAGCTCGGCGGGCGCGGAAGGCGACGCCGCCGCGAACTCGTACGCGCCGCCGCCGCCGAAGCTGCCCGCCTTCATGGCGTGCGAGTTGAATAGGCGCTCGGTGTCGTTGGCGTAGCGCAGGAAGGGCGAGCCAGGTGGCGGCGGGCTGAAGCAGCGTAGCGCGGTGCGCGCAGGCGGAATGTTGACGGGCGCGGAGCCGGCTAGCAGCCCCTCGCCGTCCGACAGATCGCGATCCAGCGCCGCCACCAGGTTGAGCGGCTCATCCATATGCAGGTCGTCTAGCGCGTGGCCGACCACATCGTGCAGGACGCCGGCGTCGAAGGGAGCGCGCGCAGGCCAGGCGGGCGGCGGCGCCGGCTTGTGCTGGCCAGCCGAGCCGCCGGACGACGTGGACGCGCACTCAGAGCCGTCGCCGCTGCCGTTGCTGACGGGCGCGTGCGCAGCAAGCGCGGCAGGCGGCGGGGAGGCGGGGCGTTCTTTCTTGTCGGGCGGCAGCGCGGACGACAGCAGCTCGGCGAGGCTGGTGCCGCAGTCCAGCGCGCCGGCCAGCTCGCGCGCGCCCAGCTCCTCGGCTGCACAGACACGCGCCGTGAGCCCCGCGCAGCCCGCACGCGGCGGGAGCGCGGGGCTCGCTCGGACTCGGATACTCACGCTCGACGTGCGCGAAGGCGCAGAAGAGGCCACGCGGGCAGTAGCCGGCCTGCTGCACGTCGTTGCACTTGGTGGACTTGTAGATCTCGGGGTGGAACTGCTGCTCGGTGCGTGTGTGGCAGTACCCGCACGCGTCGCCCGCCTCGCAGTTGCTGGGCTCGCCCCACTCCTCGCCGTGCTTCACGTTCGGACAAGGCGTGCTGCGATATTTATATTTCCTTGGTGATCTGCGTTTATCCTAAAAAACATGATTTAAGTTGTGTTTAGCATTGAATGACTTAGGAAGCGATAACAATAACAATACAATAATTTTAGTTATAGTTTACTTTTATATGCTGTACGAGCCAATATTGCTCATACAGCAAAAGTACGTTTCTGCGCACGTAATGAATTACGCTAAACGTACTTTATTAATTATATTTTAACATAAAGGCAGTCGTCACTAAAACTTAGCCACGAGCGGGTCGATCAATAATAACATTGTATCAAGTGCGGCTCAGATAACTAAACAATCGTAACTTAATTAAACTATTGAACATAACAGTGGTTTGGTGTGAGTTAACTACCTTCCTACAACAACTACCGGGGTATCAGTCAACGACGAGAATACCCCAACATCTTTTGGTCCTTCGAGCCGGATGACGCGGCATATCACCTTGTGAGTCGTCGTGTCTCCTCATCAGCAGAGCGCTTAGCGTGGTATATCCCAGTTACGTTAGCAAATCGGTGTTATTGGCTTCCCACAAGCGGGTCTCACCAGTAGCATTGAGACGTTGCACATAACGTAAAGGAGGGTGAGCTACACTGAGTGCCTGTAACTAACGAACCAGCAGAGGTCACGTCTACTGCTACAACTAAGAAACGATCGGCGGGGATAACGTCCACGGCGGTTACTACAGCGGAGATCACGTCTACCGCTTCAACGAACTAGCGTTCCAGCAGAGATCACGTCTACTGCTTCAATAAAGAAATAATCAGCGGGGATAACGTCCATTGCGGTTACTTCAGCTCCGAAAACTTCGTGAGTACTCACTACCTACACGCCAACCACTAGCAGCTCCACAAAGCGTAAACAATGTCGACAGAAGACTACCCTGAATTTGTGGAACTTATAACAAAACAGCAAAACAGCTACGAGAGAATCAAAACTCTACAAACGAACTACAAAAAGGATTCTGTGAGTAGAAAAACCACAGACTACCTAGACAAGCGCATCGAAGCCTTACAATCCCTATGGGATAAGTTTCGATCGAACCACGAAATTTTGAAGAAGTATGGAACTGCCCAAAGAGACCACGACTACTTTAGGCAGGACATATTTATTATTACAAAAAGCATGTTTGACGAAACAATGCAATCTATGAATCAACTACGAAACAAGTTGATAAACGAACCTGGATTTTCGGGTATACCAAAACCGAAAATACTAGAAACACACGGAACACCGCAATTCGATACAACTGGAGTACACCAACATATCGAGGATGAAACGGACAAGCACCTTTCAACGCTGTTACGTAATCAAATGTGTAACTTCAACGCTTTGAAGCGAGCGGTCTCCAAAATTAATCTGGATGACATGAAAGAGAAGTGGCAACTCCAAGATCAAGTCAACATATTACGATCTAAATGGGAATCCATCGACAAGATTCATTGGGAACTAAGCTACTTACTGCAAGGGAACGACAAGGACTATGAAGCAAAATTCGATCATTGGGAGCAAGTCTACGACAACCTAAAGGAAGAGCTGAATAGAAAAATCTTTGAGACATCCCATTATGAAAAAACAACACCGCGTATGGAATTACCGGAATTCAACGGAACTTTCAACAATTGGATCTCCTTTAGGGATTTATTCTTTGAGATGATTCACAACAATCCAACGCTGAACAAAACGCAGAAAATGAAGTTCCTAAAAGCTAAGTTAAAAGGTGAAGCAGAAAGGTTAATCAAGCACCTTCCTGTGAGTGCTGAGAATTATGACTCGTGCCTTAATATTATTCAGCACCGCTATGACAACAAGCGATTACTTTTCACCTCCTACATAGATACACTTCTCAATCAAGCGTCCATCGAAAAACCAAACTCTTCCAACATGAAGAAGCTGTATGACACAACTAAAGAGTGTTTAAACGGCCTAGAAAACATAGACGTCAATATTCCAGTATGGGGTCCACTTATCGTCTACCTACTATCCTCCAAACTGGATGATGTCACGTACGCTGACTATATAAAAATCATGAAACATTCAAGAGAGCTTCCAGACTTAGAGGAGTTTATGGAGTTCCTGGAATTGCAGTTCATAACTTTAGAAACATCCCGTAACAAAAAGAACGGCGGGAAACAAAACTACTCATCAAATAACCAACCTAAAAGTTATAACAACAACAAGTCAACGAACTCTAAAGACACAGAAAAGTGGACAAAAACCTTCCATGCAACGGTGAGGAAATGTCCACTGTGCAAAAACGAACACACGCTGAGGCAGTGTTCTACATTTTTGAACATGGATGTCGCAACGCGAAACCAAACAACAAGAAACCTTAACTTGTGCAAAAATTGTTTGTTTAGTCACGGCGGAAATAAATGCAATTCAACGAAAACATGCCGCACGTGTAACTTCAAACATCACTCTCTCCTCCATGATGATAATCTGAAAGGGCAACATTCAAAGCCGACCACATCAACGGTGGCTGAGCGAACATCTAATCACATTAACGGTGAACAAGAGATACTCTTAACTACTCTTCAACTAAAGGTCAAGAACAGGGAAGGAAACTACGTCATCCTTCGGGCATTACTGGATCAAGGCTCTCAAGTAAGCTTGCTCACAGAAAATGCTGCTCAACGGTTGAACTTACCCCGAAACAAAATGAACGCTGCAGTCACTGGTGTTGGCACTATAATGGGCAAGAGCAAAGGGATGATTAAATTGGAGTGCAAGTCTATCCACTCTGATTATACATTCATAACAGAAGCTTTAGTGATGAGTAAACTCATCAACAATTTGCCTAACTCAACGATCAACACGGAGAACTGGACGCATCTTCACAATATCAAGTTAGCTGATCCAGACTACAACATCTCTGGACCCATCGATCTACTGCTTGGAGCAGATGTTTACTCCGACGTGATCTTAGAAGGAATAATAAAGCATAACAATGGTTCGCCAGTAGCGCAACAGACAAAGTTGGGCTGGATATTGTGCGGTGCTACAAAGCAGTTTAACTGTCTAGTAACACTAACAGAGCTAGACAATCTAACAAAATTTTGGGAAATAGAAGATATCCCTTCGGAATCCGAAAATACAACGGAAAACGAATTCTGCGAAACATACTACACAGAAACAACAAAGCGATTAAGCAATGGGCGTTATGTGGTGAAAATGCCAATGAACACTAACTACGAACAAAACCTGGGGAACTCGAAACCTCAAGCTACAGCACAATTTCTTCATTTGGAAAAGAAAATGGCGCGGCAAGAACACTTCGCTAAGCTATACAAAGAATTCATCCGAGAATACATCGATTTGGGACACATGAAACCAGCAACAGAATCGGAAAATCGAGTGCAAGCCTACCTACCACACCACGGCGTAGTAAGGGAGTGCTCATCAACAACGAAACTACGAGCTGTTTTTAACGCATCAATGAAAACAGACTCCGGGTACAGCCTAAACGATTTGATGAAAAAAGGGCCAAATCCACAAAAGGACATACTATCCCTGATCATAAAATGGCGGAGCAATAAATATGTTCTAACGGCGGACATTGAGAAAATGTACCGTCAAATCCTTATTCATCAAGATCAACAAAGTCTTCAAAAAATAATTTGGAGAGAAGCCAAGAGTGAACCACTGAGAACTATGCAGCTGTGTACCCTAACATACGGGACCAAAGTCGCACCATTCATAGCGATGCGCACTCTCCAACAACTGGCTAAAGATGAAGGCAACGCTTTCCCTCTGGCCCAAAAGGCGCTACTTAACGAGTTTTATATGGATGACGCCATCACGGGCCACCATACCATAGAATCGACGAAGCTGCTGCAAAAAGAGCTAAGTGAACTACTGAAGAAAGGTGGTTTTGTTTTACGGAAATGGTCCACGAACGAACAGTCTATTCTCAAAGACCTACAAAACAAAGAGAAAAGTAACAATAACGAATTTAACTTTAAACAACAAGAGTTCAGCAAAACATTAGGGCTCGCATGGAATGACGCAAGCGACACATTCCATTTTATTAGCGAAGCCCCTAACGACAAGAAAAATGCATCATACACAAAACGCAGGCTATTGTCAGAAATAAGCAAGATCTACGATCCACTTGGTTGGCTGGCTCCAATTACTCTACAAGCAAAACTGCTTTTTCAAAAACTATGGAGGGATAATTACCAGAACATTGGTTGGGACGAAAATGTACCAGATTCCATAGAAAAGGAATGGAGGCAAATTAAATCCGACCTGCCAAACATAAAATACATAAGTTTACCAAGATGGATAAAAAACGAAAACAATATTACGATCGAATTGCAAGCCTTCTGTGACGCGAGCGAGAAAGCCTACGCATGCGTTATCTACAGCCGAACTACGTCACCCAGTGGCGCTTATGAAACAACACTACTCGCAGCAAAAACTAAGGTGGCACCAATCAAGAAGAAAACTACGATACCGAGGTTGGAATTATGCGCCGCAGTTTTGCTGGCGAAACTCCTACAAAGGATAACAAAAGTCCTCGAAGATTACGATCTAAGGATTACCTGCTGGACCGACTCTAAAGTTGTCCTAGCATGGCTTCAGGGAAGTCAAACAAAATACGAGAATTACGTAACTAATAGAACTAAACAAATATTAAACATCGTGCCTGCGATCAACTGGGGTTACGTGAAAACAAACGAAAACCCTGCCGACTGTGCCACGAGAGGACTCATACCAACCAAACTGGTGAACTTTTCCCTGTGGTGGGAAGGCCCTAAATGGCTTAAGGAGCAAGAAACACAAGCCCTTATCTCTAAAGAAACTTTTAGCACAAACGAGGGCTTCCTAACAAGCTGTTACACGAATAATAGTACGGAACCCACGCCGATCAAAAATGAATTAATCAAGTCATTACTTGAGCGACATAGCAACATGGATCGCATTACAAGAATACTTGCCTTGGTGATACGTTTCGCTGATGCATTACGAAACAAAAGAAGGTCAACTGAAGGCCATGAACTGAACTTGCACGAACTAAGTAACGCACTGTTTATGATTACTAAATCAGTGCAACGGGATTATTTCGAAAATGAGATAAATTCTCTCAATAAAGGTGAAAAACTTGCCAACAGAAGCACCATTTTGAAACTTAATCCATTTTTGGACTCTAATGGAGTTTTACGTGTTGGAGGACGCCTAAACCACTCATACTTACCAGTGGAAACGAAACACCCCATTCTGTTACCAGGAGAGGGAAGACTAACCCAGCTAATTGTTGAAAAGGCGCATCAACGAACCTTACACGGTGGAGCAAGATTAACGCTAGCTGACACTAGAAACAATTACTGGATCATCAGCGGCAACCGAACCGTCAAGAAAATACTGCGACAATGCATTCGATGCCGTCGATACGCAACAACTCGAAGTGAACAGTTGATGGGCAACCTTCCTAAAGAAAGGATCACTCCATCGAGGCCGTTTTCGCATACTGGCGTCGACTTTACAGGCCATGTGGACGTAAAGATAAACAAAGGCCGCGGGATTAGAACCTGCAAAGGCTATATAGCCATATTTATATGCATGTGCACAAAAGCAGTGCATATCGAACTTGTTTCGGACCTATCAACGCAAACTTTCATCGCAGCACTAAGAAGAATGTGCGCCCGTAGAGGCACCCCTAAACACATCTACTCGGACAACGGAACTAACTTTGTCGGAGCAGCAAGAGTTTTAAAAGAAGAGTTCCAACTATTTAAAACAATACAATCGTCAGAGTTCTTTAAGGAGATCAACGACCTTCAAATCGAGTGGCACTTCAACGCTCCATCCTGGCCATCAGCAGGAGGCTTATGGGAAGCCGCTGTACGTTCCATGAAAGCACACCTGAAACGCGTGATCGGACAACAAAAGCTTACCTACGAACAATTTGCAACGCTTCTCACACAAATCGAAGCGTGCATGAACAGCCGGCCACTGTGTCCATTAACAGAGGATATCGAAGATCTGGAATACCTCACCCCTGGTCACTTTCTCACGGGGAGTCCAACACTAACACTACCACTCAATGAACCTGAAGAAAACAAAACGATAGACATCAGAAACAACTGGAAACTCATTGAGCTCATGCATCGACACTATTGGAGTCGCTGGTCGAAAGAGTACCTCCATTCACTACAACACCGAAACAAATGGCAACAAACTAAAGAAAATATACAGAAGGGGCAGCTAGTTCTCGTCAAGGAAAGTAATTTACCCTCAAGCAGATGGGCTATGGGACGCGTAATGGAACTGCACCTTGGCAGCGATAACTTAGTACGAGTAGTCACGCTTAAGACACAAAATGGGATACTTAAAAGACCCATAACTAAACTCGCCCCGCTACCTATAAACGAGGCATGCGGAAGCGCTGACACACAAGAAGTGAGTTCAGAAACTGACCACAACGAGCCAAAGAAAGGCACTAACAAAGGTCGAAAAGGGGTCAAAAGCTTGCTTATGATGTTACTAGTAGCATTTACAACGCTATCATGTGGCCTAGCAGCACCCCCGCAACATTTTAAAATAACTCGGTTAGCAGAAAACCAACCAGTTTACTTTGACCCCGTCGGAAATATCCAACTTATTCACGACGAATGGAAACTTCTGGTATACTATAACCTGACAACATTCTGGCAAAGTACGACGAGGGTAGAGGAGTTCGTGAATCATATAAGCCAACTATGCGACACGATGCCTAACGAACCATGTCACGCTACGTCACAACAACTCAAATTCGAAATGGGCCAGCTGAACGAGTATAACACATTGTTGCGGTCTCAACATCAACAACGAAGGCGACGTGGCTACGTTAACGGCGTAGGAAATCTTGCACGAGCCCTGTTTGGTGTCCTTGATAGCGATTTCGCAGAAAAATACGCTCAGGACATAGAAAAAATTAAAACAAATGAACAATACTTATTGCAGCTGATAAGAAATCAGACACTGATTATCGAGGCAGAAAACAACGTCATCAAGAAAAATGAAGACTTTGTAAAGACGCAACTGGAAGTAATTCAACAATTTATGAACGAAACGAAATATAATACGGCAGTAATTGAAAACAGATTTCAAAGAATGAAAACAATGAACGATGTCAATGCTGGGGCGTTAACTGCTAGTTTACTTATCTCAGTACTGAGGAGAAACCAAGAAAATAATGCTCTTAAGTGCATTGACAGATATCTACAGAGGCCACCTCGACATGAAATTATTGACACCGGAGCAGCTATCTGAACAAATCAATTACATTGCTGGTATTATACCGAAAAGATTAATATTACCTATCAATAACAGCAACGGGTCGAACATTAAAAATATTTACAAAATTATTTATGTCAAAGCCCGGCTCACCGACCAATACTTACTGTTCGAATTACATATACCGTTACTAAGCGATGACGAGTATGCATTGTACCGTAATATAGCTATGCCTAGATGGGAAACAGCTAAACAATGTCAGGTGATAGAGACAAAAACACAATATATTGGAGTCAACTTCGTAAAGAATACCTACATACAGATGGAAGAGGTTGATCTTCAGCAGTGTACCACAATGACGGCGGATAATCATATCTGCCACGCATCTACAACTATCCGCAACTTGCATGGAGCCACGGCATCCTGCGAAGCTAAAATACTCAGTCAAAATGTAAACAACATTACATGTGATTGGGTATCACAACAATGCTCCGACCGGTGGATAAAGTTACACAGACCAAACATATGGCTATATAATTGCATCAATGAGTGCACGACTCGCATTGTCTGCGAAAAATCGAATTACAACAACCATTATAACAAAAGCGGGGCTTCTTGCCCTAGGTCAGGATTGCATACTTCAGCACAATGACAACACAATTTATTCACACAACGTTTTAAGTAGCAGTACTAATATTGGAATTACCTTGGAGGTACCTACTATTGACTCACCAAATGATATGTGGAATACATTCAAAAACACAAAGATTGTGCTACCGAAACTAAACTTATCTAATGAACACAAATTATTAGATGACCAGATAACCACACTAAAGGGAAGAGAGAGCTTACCTAACGACTTAAGTGTCCACGACATCGGCAACTACACTATAAGCTCTTTGCTGGTAGGAGGAATCGTCGCCGCTATAATAGTTTGGCGAATAAGGAGATATCTTCAGGCGCGTAAGAAGAGCAATACCGCAGCCACCGCGAACAAGACTCAAGAAAGGACATGATATAGAACTAAAGGAAATTCCTGCCTACGCCAAAATACGAGGTGGACATTCGGAGAACTACCGTTCGCCGCAACCAGCAATTGGAACAAGATTCAAACTATGATTAACTATATAAGAATTATGTCTTGCTTATTGTTTTGATTGCTTGATAACATGTATACTATTTAACTTGTAACTCAAGTTTGGTAATCTGAGTGCGTTCCTTTTTTTTCCCCCGGGAGCATGTACGAGCCAATATTGCTCATACAGCAAAAGTACGTTTCTGCGCACGTAATGAATTACGCTAAACGTACTTTATTAATTATATTTTAACATATGCACTAGTGTTATTTCTCATACAATGGTATAACTAACAATTGTATGAGAAATAACACTACAGCGCCTAAATGTACACTTTTGTAATACTTTTGAAGCAAGTAACAGTAAATATAATTGTGTATGTTTTGGTTCTTTACATTCCATAATTGGACCATACTCACTTTACTATTGTGATATTGAGGACAAGCATAACCCTGTCTGCATAACCTAGGTGGTCTTTTGCACGGCTCCGTTTTATATGACGATAGAACATAATTTGTATCTGAAATAAAACAAGTTTTAAAGTATTCAAAAAACTCAATTGTCTAAATAAAATAAATGAAAAGAAAAAAACATTCTTTATTTTTCGATTAATTTTTTCCTAAACTGATTAGAAATGTCAACTTATTAGTTAATACCTTGCCACTTGGGATCTTCGTTCTGAAGATTTCTTTCTCTATCTAAGGCGTTGGGTGCCGCGGCGTCTGCGTCGGCGGCGTCGGGGTTGTCGAGCGCCTGCAGCTCGCGCATGTCGAGCACGGGCGGCCGCAGGTCCGGCGCGCCGTGCGCGAACGCACAGTGCGCGCCGTTCTTCGTGCACAGGCCCCGCGCATCCGTGTCGTGCACGCACATACATGTCTTGTAGTACCGCAGGTGATACCGTCTCTCCGTGTCCCCCGCCGTGCGGTGCAGGTATGGACATCTATCGTAACAAAACAACACAAGCAATGATAACCGGTAGATGTTCAAGTACAAATAATTAACTTGGGTAGAGCAGCACAATTAATGACATATAGCAACATGCTGAAAAAACAGAACTTGCCCTGACCATCAAGAAAATAAATAAGAAAGAATATTTCAATAGATTTAATAACAAAGCTTATCCTTGTCTGCCAAAGGTCAACCAAAAATTCTATAATATCCAACTTTATTTAATTGGAATTATTACTGTTTGCCTTACTAAAACTGTGATTAATTATGCATGATTCATATGAATTACTACTGTGTGAGTTATTAAAGTTTTAAATAATATTATTATTGATGTATAATGTTTAAAAATTACAATTAATATGTAAACATTGTCTCTTTACTTCTACATATAGTGTTCCTTAGCAGTAGCTGTAATTTATGCCTATTTTATTTTATGCAATTATCTATTTTGTCCAACTTTTACTTTATCAACATTGTTTTGGTCTTTTTGTGTATCTGTGGAGACTGTTGTTGGTTGCACATCTTGCACCTCTAAACTCTAAGGTAAACTGTTACTAAACGAAAATTCCAAATTTTACAAAAGAGTAAAAATAAAATAATCACGGCTTTTTGGCAATAAAATATAAGTATTGTGATATTCATACAGATTTTGAGGTCAAAAGATGGATATTTATTTACACTAAAACATACAATTCAGAAAAGTATTTTTTTTTTAAATATAATTTTTTATATGATTTTTTTATTTTATATTAACACTTTTCCATTAAATCGTACTGTGACTTATTGTGACTAAATAAAATGATGATGAATGAAAACTGTGAATTAGTAATCCAAAAAGTAAACACTTTTGCTTTAAATCTTCGTCATGGCTCTTCAACAAACAAGTTACAATTAGTAATAGACACAATTCTTATTCTTATTCTTTATTGCACACAAAATAATAAAGGATACAAATTGCAATAATATAGCTTATGTACAATGGCGAGCTTAACCCAGAATTGGGTTTTCTTACAGCAAAACCAAATTTTGACTGCGAGATTTGCAGAAGAGGCAATATTACACTTGGCAACCTAATCTTTTTAGTTAAGGAAGGAAAAGAAAGAGAAAGAAGAAAGGGGAAGGGGAAGTTTAGTTGTAAGTGTTGAAGTTTGTTATTAAGTTGGAGTAATTTTAAGAAAGGTGGCATTATTAGCTCAATTCATGAAAAATTTCGTTTAGTAAGTTTTCCTTTAGCAGTGCAATTTGTAAAACGCCTTATATTATATATTTTTGTATTAAATAAAGTGTAATTGTTGGTTCTTCTGCATAAATAAAATAAATTTGATAAGTTTGATGATAAAATCAAAATATTTTTATTTCACATAGGCCTACATGGGCACTTATAAAAATTGGGAATAGAAGTATTATACATATTATTATCATCATCTGCTTAGCCTTTTCCCAACTATGTACCAGTCTAACTGGATGCAGTTCAATATCAGTGTGTAACATAGAGCGACTGCCTATATAACCCCCACAAATCAGTAAGTACTGGGTAATACAGTACCTCTCGGTAAGACTGGTTTTTAGACTTTTGCTGCACTTACAGTCGTTGTGACTGTCAAAGGTCTACAATTGACAGCCGGGGCCAACGGCTTAGCATGCTTTCCGTGGCACAGAGGAAACTTGGTATGTAATGGGTGGTCACCCATCCACGGAACAATCTAGGCAAGCGCAGCTTGACCTGAAGACCAATCCGAGTGGCTGTTACTATTTAGAAATAATATTTGCCTTAACTAAGTAATGTGTGGATAATTATACCTCCTTATACTTTAACAACTTTATCTCAGAACTTAAAAATAATAACAGGATTTTGTTGGTGCTAGAGACATATCATTAATTTAGGCAAATAAACTCTACCTATTCCGATATCTATATATTTATGACATATGCAAACCATAAATAGCTAGGATTTAGAATATTTTTCCTGTTCTTATTTAATATGGTGTTAGAAGTTGTTAATTGTTGTTGAAAACCTACTTCAATTATGAAAGCGTCTTGTGCAGTATTGGTCTCCAATTTGGAGCAATCGCACTTGATGCTTTCAAATGCTTGATTAAATAATAAATATGTCAAAGTTGATAAAAACCATTTAACTTACAGGATAACTACCTAGTACAACAGGAGAAAAACAATGTAGAAAAATGAACAAAACAAGTACCTATACAGAAACTTGTCTAGTCTAAAAAGATTGTTTTTGGATTGTAAAAAAAATGTTTTTATTATTTTAATAATTTAACCAATAACAACAGCCAACACAATTTTGGTGCCGTAATTTAAGACCTGATTGAATGCCCTTGTGGTGTACTGAATGAAAGCATGTAACCGATTTGTCTAATGCTCTTACAACTCATTTCATTAGACCAAGTTTTGGAGGACACTGGAATGAGGGAATAGGTGTCTTCGCTGATGGTATATCAGGATATGTCCATTAGCTTCGATTTTTACGGTTTATGCCAAAGTTCCTAACCAAAACAGAAATAACAGTCATCGAAGTTTATTTTGTTGCTGTCTCCAAATCATCGGTATCCCAAACTTCATACACATTCTTTTGCAGTTTGTACATTGTATCAAACGTTCACTGCATGTTTTACACTAAACACAAAATGCACCCACGGCTTGTCTTGATGCTCAATACTCAAGTTGAAGTAAGCGAATTATACTTTTCTCATCAGAACTCTGTTATGGATTTTCAGTGTTCCTCAATGGTATATTCACCGCATATATAACAAAATGAATCTGGATTGGTCAAACAACATCTTGAAAAGCTCATCATAGCACAAAAACAATTAAATACTTATATAATACTTTGCTGAAGACAAAGTTAAGAAATTTTAATATTGAGGGTAATTGTTAAATTAGGGCTGATACAATTAGGACAGTTGTTGGTAAGTCATCAGAAACACATCCAAAAACCATAAATCTTAACAAATTATAACTGCACCAAAAGAAAGTTTTTTTTTTGTAGGTGTGTGTGTAATCTTACTTAGTACTAATAATTAATGAATTCACATTAATTAGAAATTAGTTTCTTATAAATAGAATGATGCATTTGTCACTGATTTTGTTGATATATTCAGGAATAACAAGCCTTAATATTGTGCTGAAATGAAAGAGGATCTAAAAAGCTTTAATTTACATCAGTATCCAGTGTTTGCAAACCAATAAATTGAAACAATGTTGTTTATTCTAAAAACTTTCAATGCCATGTTTAGTAGGTGTCTAAGCTTTTCACTATATTATTTATAGTACCTATGGAATGGACCTGTTAATCCTTGATACTCACAATGACTCAAATTTCAAAACAAGTGTGAACAATGAGCCACATCAATATAATCTTGCCATACCACAATGCCATGAACCAAATCAATCATGTACCTAAGTTTGTACACTCAGAATTTGGTCGGGTTATATTTTAGATAGCAGTAAACAAATTGGAAACCAATTAGTTTCAAATAAAATATCGATTCAGTAATAACATGCAGCTCGAAACAATAACCATCCGATAGAAGTAAACAGTATGCGTAAACAAAGTAAAATAAGTAGCAAAACAAAGCAACGACACTCACTCGTCCCCATCTTCACAAATGCCCGATGTCTCGTTATATTTCGTACAGTAGTTATCAGCACTATAGTTAAAAGTCCCATCTCTTTTTCTGACCGGCCTCCGCCTTCTTTGGTTATTAAAATGCCAGTGAAAACATGTAAAAGGCCTATGTTGTGTACATTTATGTTGTAAGAAAGACGGACACTGCTCTACTCGAAACTCCTTTAGATATCTGGAACATAAAACCGTAGACTCAGAGCTAATATACTATATTGAACCTCACATGTAACACTATCACTTCACATATAACACGAATAAAAACAAGCAATTACTTATAATGGTTCGGTTTTTCTGTTTGAGCTGCTAACAAAGGTTTAGATTCCGACGGCATTTTGGAAAATTATTGCGCCTCTCGCGTCGCGCAGGGCACGCTCACCGACGACCAATTAAAATTCAATATACGATCACGTGATACATATTACTTTAGAAAGGGAAAAAAGGTAAATAAAGTTTAAATTTGTTAAAATAGTATCAAAATAATATTGAAATCACCACACAATTTAATTTTAAACGGCCTTGAACTTATACAAGCGTTATCTCCAAGTTTAACTTAATTTCGGCACATAAAAAAATAAAGCGCAATCAATTGACAGCACAGTCGCTCTGTCAAGTTGAATGTTTTCTATTTGGCTCGCTCTGTTCAACGACGGTAGACTTTAGAGAAACCGAGACAAAAAATAGGACACGTACTTCTTCATCAAGTAACAATAACAATGGACGAAACTAAAATATAGATGGTAAAAAATAAAAAAGTATTTGAAAAAACATAATATTACTCCATGACTCAAAACAGTGAACTGCATGTTGGGCTCAAGTATTCTAACAGTCAGTCAACACTCAACAGTTTGCGAGAATCATCTCTCTGGCCTCTCCCTGCAACTGGCCTCGTGAACTGATACATTTTTAAGACAGTTCTGTTTCGTTTTTAGGGTTCCGTAGCCAATGACAAAAAACGGAACCCTTAAACTAGATTTGTCATGTCTGTCTGTCTATCAGTCTGTATGTCACAGCCACTTTATCCCGAAACTATTAGGACTACACAATTGAAACTTGGTAGGTCGATGTATTCCGTGAACCGCTTTACGATTTGTAAAAATAAAATAATAAAAGATTAAGGGGAGGGGGGGCTCCCTATACATGGAACTGAAACTAAAAAAAAAACCTATACATGCGGGGTGTCCATAGATAGGTCTTTAAAAATGACATTGAGGTTTCTAAAACCGTTTCTTCTTCATTTCTAGTCAACTGTTTGAAAGATAGACACTTCCAAAGTAGTAAGTGTGTTGTCCCCCCCCCCCCCCTCTAATTTCTAAAATAAGAAGAGAAACATTCTGAAAAAATGTAGGATTGTAGAACGTAAAAAAAACTGTCAACGAAAATTGGTTCGAATAAAACTTGATGTTTAGTTTTTGAGATATGTCATATGGGACTTTTACATCAAACTGCATTAGTACCCCATGGTAAGACTTTCCGGGGCACGGAGGAAACTCTGTATTAGTGGATGGTCACTCATCCACAGACCGATCTTTGCAAGCGCTGAATATTCTTAAAGATCGACTTGTTATTATTAAATTCATTATGTCTGATGCGTAGACACACAAAGTTTAATGAGATTTCGTCACCAACAGAATGTCCTAGTTGCACCAAAAATGTCCGAAATATCAAATATTCAACATCTGAATAAATGGGAGCTATTTAATTTTTCTACTTTTATGTAATAGCAACATTTCGTAACGGCGTTAGTAGTTTTTTTTTTAAACAATTATAATTTATGGCTACACTCTTCTTTTGACAACCAATCAAATATCTTGTTTTTAGAAGCTCTGATTTAGTCAACCAATAATAGAGCTCGCATTTCCCACCAATCAAAAACCCTAAACTTTACTACTCTCTACCAATCGGCTATCGGAATCATTGGCGTCTGTTTCACCCGCCATTCCCTTCGACGCCATCTTGAGCATATGATCATTGTTGTGGACTCTCTGATCCCATTTTATTAAACAATTGTGGTTTATTTCTTAGAAATAACTTTGAAAGGTGTGTAAATTAACACAAATTAAGTTGATTTTTCAGTGTGAATTATAAGTGTACTCTTCGTATCAAGATACTCCCAGTTTCGCGGGTTTGGAGAAACCCTATTGAAGGCATTGTCATAACTTAACGCTTTATCTTTCTTTTAGTGAATAATGGCACGTACCAAGCAGACCGCGCGTAAATCTACCGGAGGTAAAGCTCCTCGTAAACAATTGGCCACCAAAGCAGCGCGTAAGTCAGCGCCAAGCACTGGTGGAGTCAAGAAACCTCATCGTTACCGCCCTGGTACAGTAGCACTTCGTGAAATTCGTCGTTACCAGAAATCCACTGAGTTGCTTATCCGTAAGCTACCTTTCCAACGGCTGGTGAGAGAAATCGCGCAGGATTTCAAAACCGATTTGCGTTTCCAGTCTGCTGCTATTGGCGCTCTGCAGGTGAGCACTGATTTGATCTATGGTCAATAACTAGGGCGTCATGTCAACAGCGTACTTTTATACTTAACTCTTTCCTTAAATTTTCAGGAGGCTAGTGAGGCATACTTGGTCGGCCTGTTTGAAGACACCAACTTGTGTGCTATCCATGCTAAACGTGTGACAATCATGCCTAAGGACATCCAGCTTGCCCGACGAATCCGTGGCGAGCGTGCTTAAACTTATCTCTAGTATACTTAATCATAAATTATTTTGTAATTCAATATCTAGATCTAAATTCCATAACAAGTTTATAATGTCTCTTTTAATTTTTGTAATACTTAACATCATTAATAATAAGGATGCAGCAGAACTGAGTTTTTATTAAATACATTCTGTAAGTTGGCTAAGCTTATGTAAGAAATACTAATGTTGGTTGATCTACAATACTAATTGACTTCAGCAGTATTCCATACATAGGCATAGCATTGTGTTGGTAAGTTGATCTTAAGTAGTTTAATAGGTAATGTGAACCATGTGCAGTGTAAGAATATTCTGTGTTTGGCGTAATTAAGTTGCATCATATGATGTTTTATGAGAAAATTGGTGTTTAATAAATATGATTAGTGTCAAAAATGTGTTTTCATTGTCATAATAATCCATTGCAAATAACATTACTCATATTCTTGCACCATGTCGAGTCACCAAAAATTTTTCATAAGTAACTATTCTCGTAGACACTTTGCCTGTGAGTGTATTAGTCATTATTCTGCGAGCTCACTAGAGCTGGTATGACTAACTGTTTCAAGTTTATACTTGTCACTATTTTATATGGTGGTAATACCACATAGCCATTTGGTGGTAGTTCAGGGTTGATAAAAAATACCACGCCTGTGACAATCAGTCAGGTATATATTGGGGGTCCAACATTAGCCGTTCGTTTCCCACATGGTATAGATATTGGTATGGATAGATTGCAGACACTAGACTGATAGAGATATTTCATTAGGAACATTGTCAGTCTGATCTGAAATCTATTCATACTAGTTTAACCGCAGACCTTTACTGATTCCTAGTCATGCTGTTTTAGGATTGTAAAGTTTATAAACAACCACAAAATATATTTTTTGTTATGAGATATTTTAAAAGAAAAATCAATAGTAGTTGACTAAGTACACTGATCGAATTGACTGCCACAGCCCATCTGGAACTTTCTAAACTGACAGCAAAGCCAGATGACCAGCAGCTGCAGGCTCATCTTACTTATTTTATTATTTTCGGAAAACTTGCAGCTAAGCAGACACAATAGTCGAAGTAGTTATGCGAAGTAACTCTAATTGATAAGTATTGATTTGATTGCCATTAGGTACTGCATATCAAAGGTCTCTCGTCTCCTAAGATGGTCTTTGTGCACTATAAAAGAGTTGTGAGGCTAAATTAGCTAATCTGATTAATGTGGCTGAGTTCTGATTAAAACATAATAAGTGGAATTATCGCTCTTCTGCCCCTGTCTTTGTCATCTATGTTCTATGTTAGGGATTTGGTTTCCGCTCTTCGTCCCTAAAGTGGACCATTGTGCGTGAGTCATGGTGGCCGTTACTCCAACTAGCCCACCTCCCTCCAGAAGCAGATCAGACTTCCGCCCGGTCTTCTCAGGGCATCCGCAAGAGATCTTGGTGTTCCAAGAGTCTCCTCGCGTATCTGGGTGACGCCAGTACACTCAAGGAGTACGTGCGCTATCGTTTCCTCCGCCTCCATGCACGCCCTGCACAGGGGACTGTCAGTGATACCTAGGGTGTGGAAGTGTTTGTTTAGTGAGCAGTGTCCAGTGATGGTCCCCACTACCAGTCGCAGATCCAGACGCAGAAGGCGCTTGGTCAGCTTTCTATCCAGGAATGGCATAGCTTCCTTCGATTGCCTGCACCCTGGTGTCGAGGTCCACCACTTCTCCGCTTGTGTTTGAGTGTGATCCTTTAGCCAGCTTCTTAGCTGCTTATTTTTCTAAAATAAAAAAAGCCTAATACCTTAAAACAGCTATCTGCCAGTAAAAGTCCCGTCAAAAGCGGACCAGCCAATTCGGAGATTAGCCGGAACAAACAGACAGACAAAAGTTGAAATAAATGTTTTTGTGCCATATGTATTTTCATATGCATTAAGTAAAAAGCTATTATTTTGATATTACAAACACAGTTCAATTTTATTTATTTGTATAGATTACTGACGAAAATGTTATTTTCTTCCAGCCTGTATATCTATCAGATCAACGTGAGTTGATATCCAGTATGTTGTAGTTGACTAACATGAGTGTGGATATGACTGAAACAAACGGTCACAGCATGATCATGCATGCATGCATGAGGATGTTTGATTGAATACTTGTCCATGTATACTATATCAAGCTATTTGGATATTATGCATCATTAATTTAAGTGTCACTTGGTGTTGGTGAAAACTAGCATTAGTGTAGTGTTACAACAGTAACTTGTAATAACACAATAATGATATACTTGGAAGTTATTAGACTTCTGTGATACAGCTATTTGTTTTCATCCTAACTTCATTTTATTGGTGATATATCACATCCATCTACCTACAATATTTATACTTAAAATTAAGAAAGTCACGTAATTCTTTTGTTTTTCCACTGCATCAGCTGCTGCTGCTGAGGCCTAGCTAGATATAGCAATAGATTGCTTACTGGTTGTTGGTTGGAACCAACTATCGTTCACCGGTGATAAAAAATAAAAGACACTATTAAAACAAAGCTAACAATGAAGGAATCTATTTAAATATTGTGTACATGTCTATTTCACTTATTTATCTATGCAACTAGTTCGGTTTCTTTTTCTTCTAATTCTTTGAGTCTCTTTTCTATATCATCTACACTTTTCCCATGTTCTTTATTGAATCTATATGATTGCAAAAGTTGTTCTTTTTCTAGACCTTTTATTCTATCATATAATGTTTTATCAAATTCGAGGTCTATATCACTCTCTTCCCGTAAAACGCAGAAGTATATAAGGAATACTGCAACACTTCCCACCACTGAGAATGGCTGATACCATGGCATGTCTGTGGTTACTTTCTTGACTAAAGGTCTAGTTGTTTTCCTTGCAGCTTGACTAGTCGAAAATTTGATTGGCTCATTTTCATTAGGTTCAACTTTACTGCTGAATGATCTACCTGTCCTGAAGTCCCGGGCTAACCTCCTGAAAGGAAAAGAGTTCTTGTGAGGCTCCATTTCACATTGGTTTGAGATGTAAACTGTAAATAACATTTAAATTACCTAAAGCAGGTGAAGATATGTCTGTTCATTGTTCTGGATTTAAAGTAAAAACCATTATAATAATAATTGGTTATATGGCTGAATTTTTCAGGTAGCTCAATGAGAAACAGAGAAATTATTGACAATCTTGTGAATCTTGTCTTGACGTAATGACATGATTTTGACAGTGACATCTTTCTTTGGTCTCTCAAACACATGGAACTATTAAATACTAAGTATATAACATTCCGTCTGAACGACGGGGTGTTACACACTTGTTCGGATCGGGACATTTGATACAGCAGTATTGCAAGCCGACCCCAAAGCAATTGCTACACATTCATTTGGCTCATGCTGATCGGCAACCTCCATTCGGCATCTATCGCTGAATCATGTTCGGATCGACTGTATACAATCCGAGATAAGCGGAGCGGTTTTCCCGAACGTGATTACATTTCAATTTTGCCGCCCGGCTGGACCTTCATTTGGAACCTCGACCGCCGCCACCGTGGGCTGGCGAAGGGGTCTGTCAGACTTCTTACCGACTAAATACACACGGTGTGCCTCCTCGTCACTTCTGGTCTGGCTGGCTACGGTGCGGTTACATAACCCCAACACATGTGTGGAGCTTTGAGTATTATTTTAGAAGACTAAGGTCGGATAGGCAGTCCACGTAGCATGCAGGTATTCAGCTGCGTAGATTTAGATAGAAAGCTGGTTTAAGAACACTATGTGGATGATTTTAGAAACCTAAGGAACCATAGCTCAATGTCTTCTATTCTACTCTTGATTTCTACTAACATTGAAATACGTTAGCAGCTCTCTCCATTGAATATTGCAGAGCATTTTTAATACTGTGAAAAAAAAATGCGTTTGTCAAAATAAAAAGTTTAGGAGTTAAGAGGATGAGGAAAAACATGCTGTAAACACACATCATCTGTTAAAATCAGAACCCCTTTGGCTTTGCGTGATTCCTGAAATCAAGTTTAGAGTTTATCGTGTATTCGTTAGTAAAGATAAACCGATACACCAAATAAAGTTAGGTACTTTAACTTTAACACTCACCGAACGAATTCATCTCCAACTTCAGGCTCAGATAACAAATAGTTGCGTTCAGCAAGTGCTTTTTCTCGTCTCTTTAAAGCATTTTCCAGTTTACTACCGTCATGGATGAGTTGCTCATTATTATGAATGTGATTTATGCATGGAACTATTTCATTGCATGATGGTTTAATAAGTAATGCCCAAATGTCGCAGTTGTCTGCGATGCCTTGAATAGTCTCGAGTAACTTCGACCTTTTATTCCATACAGTAGATACGCCATCGCACTGTTATTTCAGTAAATAAAAAAATAAATTTCTATATACTATACTATCTTATTAGTTAAGTACAGAGTTTTCAAAAATGTAACGACATGGATAAAACACTTATGAAAAAAAAAATACGTTTCGCTAGTTTAAGCTTAATGCATTCGGTGCTTGAATAACTTTCTAAATCGATGAGTCCCTACCATTTTATCTTTTAAATTAGGAACGATTATTTGCAACCAAACCTACAGATTTTTCACGAAGTTCTTCCAATTCATTGCAGCAGCTTTCTACTTGATGTTCAAGAGAGCTGTGTCGTATTTTCTCCACGGTCAACTGATGAAACAACATATCAGTACCAAGGGCTAGGGATTGATATTCTTTTGACAGTTTTCCCAGGAGTGTCAATGTATCACGTATTGCTCGATTGGTCGACAAAATTGCATTATTTACTGTTGAAAATTGCATTACTTGTACAGAAAGCAAAGACAAAATAATCAATCGAAAGATCTGATCATAAAATCATTTAAAGGAACCTTGGAAAATAAACTCACATTCACGTTTTTCTCTCAGTTTTACTTCATTATCCTGTTCTTGCAGTTTTATTCTTTCAATTGTTTGCCCTATAGATGAGTCCATAATTATTTTTTGATATACCTAATATATAATGTGAAATCACTGACTGACAAGGGAGCGCAAAACAAGTTGAAGCAATATTTAAAGTACGTAGTATTTTCAAACGAAAAGGCGCCAAAAAAATGATGGCGGTGACTGACTGGGCCATGATGGCCTAAGCAGCATTGCCATTCTAGTACGCATGACGACCACTCAAGCCAAATGAACCAGTTTACGCGGATCTCTCATTGTACAGGAAATCTATACAATGCGAGGCTATGTTATACTGGAAAAATAGCTATATGTGTCGCCGTGTGTACCATGCTGAACGACTGCTGTAAACAAAAAAACACATTTTCATTATTGTAATTTAAAAAAAGTTATTAATAATATCAATCTTTTAACATTTAAAAATATTATTTAACACACTGTTTACATATGAGAGGGTAAAGGAATGTAAAAATATTGACATTAAAAAAAATGGTTGCCTGGGAAATGTTGTAAACAAATAAAATAGGATTACACTTATGAGCAAACTACATTTTATAAGGAATCATTCATAATGTCAGGCTTAAAGCCTGACGCTGACGGTTTTGTAAATGTAACTTGGCCGAGTAAAAATATACCATATGGGGGTATTTTCCATACACGAGTGGCTGAAACAACTGAGACTCAACGACAATTACTCAAGGGTGGGTACATACTCATATTTTTTTATAGGTTCCTAGTACGTCCGTCGTATGACGACGGGCAGGCCGTGTCGACGGCGCGTTCGTGTTCCACGCGCGCCTCAAAGAGTTGTCAGCAACGGGAGGGGCCCGCAAGGGCCGGTGCCTGCCAGGGCTGCGGGACTGTTCGAAAGAGATACCGCGGCCCTGGAACATAAAGGGCCAATGAAGGAACATGGGTGGTTTTTAGTCAGTAAGAGTCTGACACTCCCTTCCGCTCCGCCCAGAGCGGGAGGAGTCATTTGATGATTTCCCACCCTCCAAAAAAAAAAAAAAAAAGGGTGTAATCAAAGCCGAGGCCGAAATAACTATTTAAGTACTGTGATCATCTTAAATCTAGATACTAATATTATAAAGAGAGATGTCGATTTTTGTGAGTTTGTGTGTATGCGGAAAGTAATCTCCGGAATCACGGCACCTATTTCCAATAATTCTTTCACCATTTGAAAGGTACATTATTTAGGTTGGTCATAGGGTATAAAGTCCTCCTGGCCATTTTTGATCACGGCGGCCAATCCCAGCAGAGATTAGCCATCGGCGCGGGAGATATTAAGAGCACAATTGTGTACGTTGGCACGTTGCACTCTCTCTTCCCACACCCCTATAGTCCGATGGGACGACAATCCGACACGACCAGAGAGAGATCAGGCTTTCCGAGGCACGGGGATATCATACCGCTAACTTCCAAACTTCAGACAGCTACTGAGAAATTACCACTACTACCCAAAAATATCACTGGACCAAAAATGGTAGGCCAAAATAGAAAAAATGCATATGTCATGATTTTTCGCTTGAGTGTCAAAGGAAGGTTTCCTTTCATAAGCTCCTTCATGGCTTCATGGCAAAAAATGAATCCCTATTTTCCTTGGTCCCGCCATCACGCGTGAACGGCTGGACCGATTTCGCTAATTCTTTTTTAGAATATTCCTTGAAGTACGAGGATGATTCTTACGGAGAAAATTAAAAAAAAAATAGGTAGATAGGGTAGGTAGGTAGGTTAGGTAGGGGGGGTAGAGTAGTGAAAGTAGTAGGTAGGAAAACATGCATAGCAACGCATTCACCAGCTCAGCTAGTGGCAAATAAACATATATGTTTAATGACATTCAAATTATGTATTAGTCAATTACAAAGATTTCATAACTTTTTTGTTTAGTTTCAATTTAATTTAAATTTCTTTACTATCCCGGAGTATCCATCCCGTAGCCCGTACTGCTTCTGCTGCACTCACGATTGTACCAAGGGTATTTGTCAGTAAAACAATATATATAATGAACGTATGTGACTATGTGTACATGCGTACCTATATAATAATCATCGCGACCCTAGTCAACTCGCGGAGAATCTTGACACCGCGATTCAGAAAACGCCGCTCACCTAATAACGCCATCTATCGGTTTAAAACTAAACAATATTTTCAATACCGCCTCTAAGGCCGCGGCCTCGAATTTTGCGGGCAGCGAGGTGGCGGCGGCGGCGGCGCGGGAGCGGCAGGATCTTATGCGTAAAATCAAATGGACCGGTTTTCAAAAACAGCGGCGCGGGAGCGGGCAACGAGCGGTGCACTCCATCCAACGAGCGCCGCCGCCGCCGCCGCCCCGCTGCCCGCAAAATTCGAGGCCGCGGCCTAAAAACCATCCTTTCTAAGTAACGATTGACTTATGGTAAGATCTAGGTGCAAGAGCGAGCGGAGCGGGCCAAAAATTTTAGTTTCCTGCATTCCTGCCTGTGATAAGTTAAGTTTCTTTTGACAGCCTCTAGCTTTGACAGTTACAAGAACTTGGGGGCCCCTTTTGAATCGTGGGGCCCCGGGCACGTGCCCAGTGGAAAAGATGGCCCTGTCTATGTGCTATTCCAGACTATAATCTATGTCTGTGCCAAATTCCCTGAACCAAAACCTACGTCCCTGCCTCCTGCCGCGAAATTGACCTGAATACAAAACATTACTTCTAAGTTGTAACAGCAGCAGCCATAAAGTAACACTATGAATGAATAAGAAGAGATAAAGAAAGCAAAGATAGTTTGTGCTTGTAATACATTGACGGGGAGCATTGTTAGTAAACATTTTTGTAATAATTTTTATTAAAATTAATGGGAAAATTGTATTAAAAAAAAGACGGTGGCATGGCATAAGTTTCGATCACCTCCCTCCAGATTAATCTAGAATCTCTTTTCAATCTTTTTTTAGAAAATCAAAAAGGTTAAATGAACAACGATTTATCGAAATATCATTTTGTCTTTGCTTCTTTTCGGCTTATTCATCTAAGGATGGTTCTAAGGACTTTTGAAAATTCAAAATGGTAAATGGTAACACCACATGCGAGGGAATGTGAATGTGTCTTTCTACTTATTATTCTACATGTACCTACGTTGTTTGTAGGTAATCAGTTGTAATGCGATTGCGATTTACGGGGAGTACTTTTGATTTTGGATTATAATATTTTCAATATTCTACGACTTCAAGTAAATTGTATTTTTTTAATTACTCTCTCAGTTGAGTATTCATTGAATTGATATAAATTAAATAAGGCCTTTATCACTTGTAATAGATCAGGATCTATTGAGTGGGTAGTGTGTGTGCAGACTGTACAATAAAATAATAACTTCACCGTTTTATAATCTGAATCTTTTCTGGAACTTATCATGTCGTTTTCGGATTTACGTTTGAATTTGAGAGGATCTGATTGGAGTTGCATACCAATGTTATTATCCATTTCAACTAGAGGAATTGGTCTCAACCTGTGTTCATTTTATGATAATGCTGTGAGATTTTCGAGGAATGATCTCCCAGATATACACGCTGTTTACCGAGCAATGCTCGCGATTGTGGAAGTAAAATTAATGAATCTAGGCGCACCTACAAGAAATACTGAACACGTCTATAAATATGACTACAGATTGGCATTAACTGTTGATCGGGGAGTTTATTTCATTCCTGTAACTTTACAAAGAATTATAGACGCAATCGGAGTAGTCACGAATAAAGACGAAGGTGTTTATTTTCCTGCAATGTCTAGAAACACCAAAATAGATGGTAAATTTGTACCAAGACCTGAGAATATCCTTCTATCAAATCTTCGTGAAACAGTAGAAGCATTGGCAGATTGTAATGACTCAGAAGCTGCAGCATTAAATAGGAAGAATTTTTATCTAAATAATCCAATACCAGCATCTACATGGGATGAGAGTCACACCTTATTAAATGCTGAACAGATCATTCCAGCTGAATATAACTATGATAGACATCTCCAACAGGATTTAAATGCATTAGAGTCCTTTCAAAATTGTTGTAGGTTTACAAGCAATTTGCATAGAGTCAGTTTTGAAAATCCTGAAGGAAACATTTCAAGTCTAATGAGTAGTCAAATGAGTGAGCTACGAACGCCTGACCTACGATCAGAAGAGACGCTTACTGATTACTACCACCACTCTAAACCAGAAAAGGACATAACCAACTTCTATAGCATTGTTAATTTAAGTGACGAGGAAGCTATGAGAGGAGCAAGTATGCTACTGGGAGAAAGGCCAGTTATTGATAACTGCCCCCAAATCTCTGTATATGCTTCACGCTCAAAAATGAATAATCCTTTTTCTTTTAGAAGTAGCTACCATTTCAGTTATTTCAAGCAAAATGTTAATAACTGATGTCTTTTTCATATCTATTTAGTACTCTTAGAAGAATCAAAGCTTACTATTGCCCAGCGGCAAAAATCTGCTTTCAAGCTTCGTGAGAATGATGAAAAGAAATCAGACTCTGAATTATTGGTTCAAATGCCGCTTGTTCGCCCAAGAACATCTCGTCGACGATCACTGTCCACTATCAGGGAGTCTGGAATCTATGAAATGGACGGGTAATTACGTATTTTTTAATTTTAAGTGATATTTCTACTGTTTTCTTTCCCACACTTACATAATTCTTAATTATTTCAAAGATATCGCCCATTGAAACGTGGAGAAGACAGGGAGAAAATGAAGGAGAGACTGGCAAATACGATGGCCTATGGTGACAATCAGGAACAACAGCCACAGCCACCACCTCCAATTATGAAAAAACCACAGCCAAAGTTGCCAACTTCTAAACAGAAGTGGAATGAATGTGAGACTTTGATGATAAAATTATTTCGCTCCTCAATCAGTACAATTTCACTACAACAGATAGAGCTTCAACTGCAGAAAAAACGGTACAGAGTGCTCAATTGACCTGTTTTGATTGTAAAACTATTTGGTTTATTATTTTAATTTCAGTGGTGACTCAAATTCGAGAACGTACTGAATGGCTTGCTGAAATGGAGTATTTGGGTCAAGCTGGCCCACACCGAGACATTATTAAAGATCAGATTGCTGAGAGGATGCGTGCCTTGGATGCTTTGGGCATTGATGACAGTGAGTGCTCAACCCCGAAATCAGCAGCTTCTGGATTTACAATAAGATACCAGGAGCCGGAACCAATTGGTCAGAGACGTAACTCATCAGGTACTGCCTTTTTCAAGCATTATTTGTTTTAATGAACTGACTGCTTGTGGCTAAATAATAACAGTCGCTCGGGTCGATCTTTAGGTTAAGCTGTGCTTGCCTAGGTTGGTCTGTGCAGTGGATAGACCACCCATTACATACCGAGTTTCCTCCATGCCTCGGAAAGCACATTAAGCCGTTGGTCCCGGTTGTTACTTGTAGATCTTTGACAGTCTTAACAGGTGGTCAGTGGCCCAAAAAGTCTAACAACCAGTCTTACCAAGGATATCATATTACACAGTACTAACTGGGTTGTGGAGGTCAGATAGGCAGTCGCTCCATGTTAAATACTGGTATTCAGCTGCATCCGGTTAACCTGGGAGCCGACCCCAAGATAGTTGGGAAAAGGCTAGGCAAATAATAAACTGACTGTCTGGTTTGGTTTTTGCAAGCGAGACTGTTACTAACTTCCGGGTTCGATATTCAGGCCAGGCAAAGTCTTATTGGGTTTTCCCATCAAGGATTTCTCAGTAGCAGCCACAGAGGCTGGATTTATGCCCAGTTGATGGCAATGGGCTTGTCCCCTATGACATGATAATTAAAGTGGAAGCGCTAGGCTAGTCCGCGGAATTCAAGTTTTTTGCAATTTGCAGGTCAGTGTCAGGTTATATGTTGATGAAAAATGAGTCGCGCAAGTAACACGTGTGTAGTTACAGAATTATTATCATCAATAAAATCATCAATACAACCCTCGAAGTTCATTTAACCCCATTCAATAACTATTTCAGGAAAAGTCATTGAATGAAAGGGTTAATGGTACTCTTGTCGTAATATTAAAAAAAATGTTGAGGGTTTTATTCCCCATAAGATATTTTTCCTGGCTTTACTTTTTTGGTACAGATCAGCCGCAGCTATCAAACTACTACCTACAATCTGTCAAATTTCTTTAAATAAATTTTTAACTTTATCGCTAAAAGATTACCTACGTTCAAATTTCAAAATGCATAAAAACGGTCTATAGTTTATGGCATTTCAAAACTTTATAGTTTTAACCATTTTGCTGGCAATTGCTAACATCATAAAGATCAAAATGGTAGGATGTGGGTCTGAAAACCGTAGATGCAGCTTCATTTTTGTTTGATCTTAAACCTTCGTCTACACAGTCAGAGTGAACAGAAACTTAAAAAAAAAACATCTGGTCTCATCATGGATCTCACTCATAAAATCATGACCCATGTTATGGGTGTACCTCCTATGCACCTCTGCCCATCCCGTCGTTAAAGGACATTGGGCAATTTTCTATGAAATCTGTTTTCTAACTAATAATAAACCTAGTTTAACAAGGGGGGCCCTAACGATCTCCGGTACTTCGAATAGTATGAATTGGAGTACTTAATTATAATGTACGATTTGACTGATTTTGTTTTACATCAACAATTAATTAATTTATGTTAGTCTATCTCATTTGATTTCAGTGCCATCGAGTAGATCAGACAAGAGTGCGAAAAAACAAAGTGCTCGGAATACAGTCAGAGGTCGGAACAAGGAAGAAAACGTATCGTCCTACTCTCAGTTATCGCCGTTACAATACTCTCCTAGACGTCGCCAATGACCGTTCAATGAAACAACTCAAGGGGTCGATTTTTTTTCATTATTATTTTCGGCTTTTGCTTCTGTGGCATCTAATCTTTTAAGGCCTTCCGTCACCAGAACATTCGCCTGCAATGCAACAACCCAAGATTCGATTATGAGCTTTTGGTTACAACACTGCCTCACTGCCTGACGAGCATAGAGAGTCCAGAGTCCTCTGCCCTGCGAAACGGTAATTGCAAGTGGTGCGCATTGATGTTATAAATTTTATTATTACAGGTTGCGCACTATAATTCTCGGTTCTCCTCATCCACTGATCTAATGTTCGAATCTGACTGTTGCATAACAGGCGAATGCTCCCGGTGAGGGAGTGGAGTGCCTTAAGGCTTCTACACACTATGCTGGCGGCAAGGCCGCATTCTGACTGTGTCACATAAATGAACCTCCGCCCCCCAAAAGGGTAGCACCAGCCTGTAAAATGCGTAGAAGCCCAAATCACAAAGCTTTTTTGAGCAATAGTAAGTTCTTAGATTCTTTGTTACTCTTTTATGTTTTTATTTGGTAGTTATTTTTTTAACTACCTACATTATGCACTAGGGAAGGCTAGGCTAGTAAATAATACACTGCCAACTTTGCCTGAAGGGGAAATGAAAAGCTGTCTCAGCAGTGCCAATATATTCAGCCTCTTTACAAAACGTGTTTTAACTTTGTCTCAGCCCAAAGTTTCGAGGCTTCGAGCAACTTTTAAAACTCTGGCCATACAGAAGCGAATCCCTCACGGGACGCGGGACGGAATACGCTCGCACCGATTATGCCAACGTTGTATGGAGGTATTCAAAAATCGGGTGACTTCAACAAAAAACGCGCGCACTCGCGTCTTGCGCGGGATCCGCCTCAGTGTGGCCAGAGATTAAGTACGAAAGTAAAGTTTTTAAATAAATATCCGACTTTAGAACACAGTAACAGCTGCTTTTGTGAAGATCTTACGTCTCTAACTGTATTCAGTTTAAAAAAATACCTGAACAGTCGTCTAACTTTTAAGTTAGAACTCGATTCGTAACAAGCAAGACAAGGATTGTGTTCTTAAATATGTGCCTATTTTATAAATTGTCATGTTCTAATAAAACGTTTGTTTATAATTTGTATTATTATGAGTATTTTTTTTATTTCCAACTCGGCACTTTAGTCCTACGGTTTTTTATATGCTACTTAGAGATTCCATTCATCATCACCGGACTTACTAGGTTATGTGGGTTGGGTTTTTGGGTACCTACATCCCGTGTCCAGGGTATGTACCGCAAGTCCATAAACAAAAATTTAATAAAAAAGCAAACTTTTTTAAAAATGAAAAGAAGTAAATTATGCTTATTTATCATTATTGAACGCGTAGGTATACAAAGTTTCGTGTCCGTGCTATTAACCGTTGAAGAAAGAGTTCTCTCGTGAGGATGGCTGCAGGGTCAAGTCATGTCTGTCATAAAATTGTATTGTTACTAGAACTAAAGGTGTGTGCCATAGCTTAATCGGATACCAACAAGTGGTCGAAAGAAAAAAGGTTGGCAAATTTTGAACATACTTTCTGAATCGAAATCTCGGACCGAAGGCTTGTGATTACGAGGGAAGGGCTAACATTAGTTATTAAGTAGGTACTGTACAGACGCCAGCACATTAAGCTACCCGAAACTAACAAATTTCCCAATCAACCTTGGAAGCTAATGCTTTAAAGGATAAAGTTGTAAATCTATTAAAGAAATTTGACAGATTGTAGTAGCTTGATGTGCTGGCGTCTGTACACACGGCGACACATTAAGCTATACATTTCCAGTATAACATGGCATTGCTTTGTAAAGATTTCCAATGTGACTCAGGTTGGCTGGACAAATCTTCAAAATAGCTTGCATTTAACTAGGTCAATAGGTCACTTTATGTGACGGCTAAACACCCTTACTTCAGAATTTGTGACGCTACAGAATCTTAGATAATCGATCGAAAACGTGTCCAGCCATCTTGAAAAACCACTTTTCGCTGGTCTCTCAATCTCCGTAACGGAAGTGATTTTGACGACTTTTTGCATATCAACGGGCTTCACATAAATTTGTGACGGGCACCGAGCTAAAAGTTTTGTGATAAGTACAGTGGTTTAGTAGAAAAATGCAAAAATCTGTTTCCAGCCATCTTGAATTTACGTATAAAACTTATGGCCGGCACTTCCGAATCTCAATAACGGGGGCGTTTTCGAATATGGTTCCTTTACTAATACTTGGTGACGCAATGTGTGACAGTAATAACGTTTGATTTATGGCGTCACATGTAAGGGTTTACGAGAAATCAATAAAAACTTAATGTCCAGCCAACCTGAGTTCAAGATGGCTGGACACATGTATCTCCACTGCCTGATGATCTACGACCTTCGAAATGTGTTCAAAATTTTGTGACGGGGACGATAATGATAACCTGAAATTGTGACGGAGAAACTTTGCGTAGTTTCAAAGATATTGACCATTTAAATTTTCCCTTACAAACATCCATAAATAATTGTGAGGTGACCATAATTTTACATAAATAAAGGATTTCTTTTTAATCGATTAATTGGCCGGTAGCATCCAGCCTGCTTTGTATTTGATTTCCCCGTGGGAATAAAAGGTTTTCCTGCAGTGAAAAGAGTAAGTATGTGTTAATTCAAAATAATAATTGACCACCAGCGCTGCAAGAGAGAGCCCACTTGTATTTCGCGTTTAGTTCATTATCTTATGTAACTGAAAATGAGAACTAAACTCGACAGCCGGCAGAGTATGTACTTTTCGAAGTGTTAGAATCAGAGTACTAGTAACTATTAATTAATCTGCGGTAAGACAACCTAAATAAGAGTTAAGATTCGACCAGTTGTCCTAGTAGTACCAACTTTAAGCAATAGATGGCGACACCAACATCAGCTATCATGGCAGTACCTATAGTTTGTCCTCCGACGTTTTCGTGGTAGCCCGCGAAATTCAATTTTTCTTGAGTTTTTTGCAGTTATTTTTTTCGTCCGCGGAAACAAATAACTTATAGATATGTATGATGATTCTTATGGTTATAATTATGTAAATACATACTTGTTATTGTCCCGAATCATATTTTGATTTCTTTTAACGAACGAACGCAAGAAAAATTGAAATTCGCGGGCTACCACGAAGGAATCACATTTTTTACGTAATTTGTAGATTTCAAATTTTGAAATCAATATTGTTTATTTAATTATTATTCTGATAATTAAATAAACAATACCTAGCTGCAACTTCATAACATTCAATCACTACTGACTCATTTCTATGAATTAGCAGCATGAGCGATTTTAGTGCTCATGAGTGCGACTCGGAACGGCGGTAAAACAACGTTGTGGTACAAGGCGGGTGTTACAGAAGTGCAAATGCGAGTTGATCATCGTCATTTTCGCCATTTGAAACGCTGTATAAGTACAAATAAATAAATGTGATTTTATTTACAGCAAACATTATTTTTTCATTTAAATACCTTCAGAGCATTAGTTTAGTTCTCCTGACATAATATATACCTGATGATTGTAGATGTTTGTAAGGGAAAATTTAAATGGTCAATATCTTTGAAACTACGCAAAGTTTCTCCGTCACAATTTCAGGTTATCATTATCGTCCCCGTCACAAAATTTTGAACACATTCCGAAGGTCGTAGATCATCAGGCAGTGGAGATACATGTGTCCAGCCATCTTGAACTCAGGTTGGCTGGACATTACGTTTTTATTGATTTCTCGTAAACCCTTACATGTGACGCCATAAATCAAACGTTATTACTGTCACACATTGCGTCACCAAGTATTAGTAAAGGAACCATATTCGAAAACGCCCCCGTTATTGAGATTCGGAAGTGCCAGCCATAAGTTTTATACGTAAATTCAAGATGGCTGGACACAGATTTTTGCATTTTTCTACTAAACCACTGTACTTATCACAAAACTTTTAGCTCGGTGCCCGTCACAAATTTATGTGACGCCCGTTGATATGCAAAAAGTCGTCAAAATCACTTCCGTTACCGAGATTGAGAGACCAGCGAAAAGTGGTTTTTCAAGATGGCTGGACACGTTTTCGATCGATTATCTAAGATTCTGTAGCGTCACAAATACTGAAATAAGGGTGTTTAGCCGTCACATAAAGTGACCTATTGACCTAGTTAAATGCAAGCTATTTTGAAGATTTGTCCAGCCAACCTGAGTCACATGATTTCCAATACAATGAGAAATGGTTCGATATCTAAATAAACCTCTGCAGATTAAAACTTAAAACTATATTTTCATTATTTACAGATCTATTCCTAAAGATAAATTAATCACTATCATCAATGATTGTTACTGTCTTAGTTATTTTCGACTTTGATTCATTACAAGCACTTGACTTCCGTTTTTTTGTTTGACTTCCTTCATCAGATTTTTCAATCATTGTTCTGATTGGTTGATAGTCATTAGGAGGAGGTGCTTGAAGTTCAAAGGATGGATATCTCCTTATAGGCATTTTTAGTATAAAGCTATCATCATCAACAGCATCCATATTTGGGCCAATCTTTATGTAACTTATAGTAGAATATGCAGTGTAGTGAAAATCTTCTATTAAATAATTTCCAACTAATAAGTATGCAACCACATCTTCACCTAATACTCTTGAGAAGTTGGGCTCCTTTCCTTTATGTCTCAAATTGACTGGCCCTTTGAGGAACCATGCGTCAAGCAACTTCTGAGCTGTTAGTTTTACATCTTGCTTGTCAGCATTCTCAATTATTCCAGCTAATGTTTTACAGAGAGGTTTTAGATTAACTTCTTTAACATTCGAGTTAGGATGGCAACACACATCACACATTTTGTTACAATCTGCATCACCCCAAGTTTCATCAAAATGCTCGGCTATAAGAAGCCTCCTACAGAATGTGCCATTGAGACAGTATTTGACCATACCATATAGATGCTCCAGACTCCCAACAGAGGAGAACACCATAGTACTGACTTTGAATACATCTTGCATTCTGTACATAGTAACACATTCTGCTCGAAGACCATCGCGACCTGCCCTGCCGCTCTCCTGATAGTAGTTCTCCATAGACTTACTTATTGTGTGATGTATAACAAACCTAACATCAGGTTTGTCTATCCCCATACCAAAGGCTACAGTGGCTACAACGGCTTGGTAGCGTTTCTCATGCCATTTCAAATGAACTTGTGATCGGGTGTTAGCATCTAAGTTTGCATGGTAACATCCTACTCTCAATCCCCTTTTACGCAAACCTTCAGAAATGTCTTCAGAATCTTTAATGCTGTTTGTGTATATTATTCCACTTTCACCATTGTATCTTCCCTTCAACAATTTTTCAAGAATTGATACACACTCTTCCTGTGATGTTGGCTTCTCCAGTATTTTATAAAATAAATTTGGTCTGTTAAATGTAGACTTGATAACTAAACAACCAGGAATATTAAGAATTTTTTGCACATCAGTCAAAACACTAGCTGTGGCAGTAGCTGTCAGCCCCAAGATAGGCACATTTGGAAACATGTTAGACAAAATACCTAAATACTTGTAGTCAGGTCTAAAGTCATGGCCCCACTGAGAACAGCAATGTACTTCATCTATAGCTATCCTTTGCAATCTACCATCTGCATAACATTTTTGTAAATTTGACATAAATCTTTTGCTTTTAGCAAATCTTTCTGGGGTAACATACAGCAATTTGATCTGTGTCTTGTTATCTTTTAGTATGTTTAAAGCTGCAGAAGTTTCATCCTTAGAGCTAGAGCTTGTGATCAGCTTGGCTGGTATATTCCTGTTAGTTAGCGATCTTACTTGATCTTCCATTAATGATATAAGGGGTGAGACTACAACAGTCAGGCCAGGTTTAACTAAAGCTGGCAATTGGTAACATAAGCTTTTCCCCGCGCCAGTCGGCATTACAACGATGGTATGTTGACCTGACAGAGTTGAATTAATTGCGCCAAGCTGTTTAGGTCTAAAGGCTTCAATGTGAAACACAGTTTTCAACGTACGCATTACATCGTCAGACCATTCGTAAGTAGTGCCTGCCCAATCTACACTGGCTAAAGTATCTGTCTTAAGTTTGTTTATAGAATTTTTCAGCGAAACTTTCTTCTCGTGCAGCACACGTTGGAGATTCTTCCATTTTGATAACTCAGCGTCAACTTTAGATATTTCCTTATCTACACTTTTTAGTTCTTTTTCGAGGTCTTCTATAGTTTTCATTTTTATGTATTGTAATAAATTTAATTTTATTAATAAATAATTACCTATGAGCGATTATAATGTATTAGCTCAAATGTTCGCTTCGGTTGTTTATTATTAACTAACTGTCTTTCAGATTGCAATCTGTCAGATAAATGCCAATGTCAATGCTTCGGCGTGTTGACACTTCTGGTTCATGGTTCGTACTGAAACCAAAACCACAAGGCTTGTTATTTTTTTGCTTACGGGAAAACAAAAACCAACATATTGAAATAAAACAGAAATAACTTCACAAAATATACTTACTGCTTAGTGCTTACTACCATTTTTACTACACACTACATTAGCATTAGTTTTTCACTCGATAACATAGAGGAAATAGCCCTAGAGTTGGCATAGCTGGACTTATCCTATGTGCAATTCCACAAATAAATCTGCGTAATTTCACAAATAAATAACAGCGAAACTGCATAGGTCAGTAATAAATACAATAGTTATGTTATAAAACGTTGTTTTCATAATAAAAACAGGCCCTACACCTGGGCCTATACCTTTCCTACCAGAATGACGCTATAAGTGGCTTATGCTCAAAATACATACATTAATAATTCGTTTGTTACTTTAACCTAACTTCTACATTTTTATCCAAACACATACACAAGAAAACTATAATTATAACCTACTGAACTAATAAGTGACTGATATAAACTGAACTGAAAAACATTTGTTATCATTCTTTAGCTCCACCGAATCGAACGCGAACGTTCAGATGCCAGCACATCAAGCTAATACAATCTATCAAATTTCTTTAAAAGATTTTCAACTTCATCGCTAACGCATTAGGTTCAAGGTTGATTGGAAAAAAATGACAGTTTCGGGTAGCTTAATGTGCTGGCGTCTGTCCCTTACACTATTTTGTCATCGTTCTGCATTCTGCGGCTGCCAGTGACGTTCTACCATGTAAGTTGCAGACAGATTTTATTCTTTGCAGACGACTATAGGCGTAGCATAGAGTCGATCACACTTTTAACCGACTCAATAAAACGAAGAGAAGTTCTCAATTCGTCTTCTTCATTTACTAGGTACTACTTCTTATATCGATTTTTTTTATGTATGTTCACCGATTACTCGAAGACGCTTGGAATCCTGGAACGATTTGGAAAATTCTTTTTTTGTTTCATACGGTATACTTCCCAGGAGATCCTATTTCAATTTTAACAAAATCGGTCGAGCTGTTTTTGAAAAATCAACAAAAATCTATAAATTGTATATATCGATGAAATTGTCTTTTAGTCCGAAACCTCGCTGTCTTATTGGATCAGTGCGCAAATATTGGTATAGGATATTATAACTAAAATGGAAATAGTACATTTTAAATTTTGATATAAGTGGGGAAACTATGTTATTGCATTCGAGGCGTAATTAGAGATACATATTAGCTACAGCAGTCGGTGGCAAAAAAAACTGAATCAAACAAACAAAAGTCACCGACTTCTGAAGCTAGGTATTTTTAACTTTTTTGAGTTTTTGAAGTCGGTTTTATTTTTAGCTAACGTTTTTTTATGGTATAAGTACGTATTCTACTCTTTGAATCGCATGTTCTGTGCACCTTTCCAAACTTAGAGCATTTATGTTTCCAAACGGAGAAACAAAAATGTACCTACCAACTCCAGTAGGGGAGTGTTCGGTAATAATCTCAACGTAATTTAATTCAATTCAGCTTATCGATATAATGAAGACTTCCGTTCTAACTGCGGAAGTCTTTCTTATTTAAATCGACGAAGTGTACGGGAGCGCACGAAGTGGGCGCAAATGAGTGGGTGTTAAATTATTTATGTAATGTTTTTTGATAACAAAGTCATACTGTCTAAGCTATGTGATAGTGGAGCGTATTTGTTTTGTGAGTAAACAATGTGGTTTAAAGTTCTAACTATTGTAACTATGTGAGTATACCTATTAATGATTGTTATGTTATTATGACAGAGTTATTTCTTTAATTTGTGTTCTAATATTTTATTTCCCGCATCCGTTACTTTACTCCTATATTATATTACTGTAAAACGTTCAAAATTTTGTGTTTTATTAGAAAGGAACTTAATTAAAAAAGGGTCTTTACTGCGATCAGACAGCAATAGCTCTCATAGCAGAACTATTTTATTTATTGCTTAACATACTAGCATAACTTCCTCGTTGGTCTAATGGTCCCAAGTACCTAGCGACTGCTGAGCACGAGGTCCTGCAGGATTCGATTCCAAGGTTGATCAAGTGTTATTGGGTGTTTTTCCATCAGGAATTTCTCAGTAGCAGTCACGGCGTCTGTGTTTGTGCCCGGTTTATGCCAATAGGCTCGCTACCTATTTTACGGGACTAAAAAAAATACTACTGAAATATAGGTGTACCATTAGGTTACACCTCTATTTAATCTTTCGTAGATTACAGCCGTGACGTTATGTTATGTAGCATAACTTATTTCTTATTATTGGTAAGGTGTATAAGGCTGAAATCCCGAACCCGCCATGAGCAAGAGTTTTTTTGTTATTTGTTATTACTAAAAATTAAATGTTTGATTAGTGATATTTGCCAAGGTTTTTGGCTTTTTTGAACTTTTAATTATTAACAAAGATCTGCTACGGCATCAACTATAATATTAACTTAAATTTCAGAACAGTCGCGCCGTAAATCATTTTTAAATTGACTTCAAATGATTTAATCTGGGATTTTTTCATAAAAAACCAAAAAATCGAACTAATTCAAAAACTACTGAACTTCGGTAGAACATTTGGTGGCTTAATTTGCTGCATTTTAATCCTACTATGTCGTCCTGCAAGGAATACGTCGAGTTACCAGTAACCCTGTACACCCCTTATGGAAACGTTATCGTGAATTCGTGATGTTAACATTGACGAACATTATTATTAAAAAAATACGGTTTCCTGTCCAGCTTGTTTTACAGCAGCGCTGAAGTTGCGGTCCTTATACTCGCCAGGGGAGGCTCGAAGGGCGTGCGTCTTAAAAATTTGCAAAAGGTGGGCGGTACAAGTTTATTGAGTCGTACAATAAACACGGTTAAAGCTGCTGGCTTCCATGATGTAACCGTGTCCACAGATAATCCATTAATAGCGCTTCATTGCATTAAAGGTTTGTAGCATGATCTGTGTCCCGTTTCATAATATGAAGCTATCGTCGCACGAATTGTAATCGCAATCATTACGTTCTTTTATTTCTGATCGTGACGATCGAGGAGAAACTCGTGGCTAAATAATAACGGCCGCACGGGTAGATCTTCAATAATCAAGGTTCGTGAATGGGTGATCAATCATCATCCATTACATAACGAGTTTCTTCCATGCCTCGGAAAGCACGTTGAGCCGTTGGTCTTGGCAGTTATTTGTAGATCGTTGAAAGTCGTTACAGGTGGTCAGTCGCCCGAAAGCCTGATAATCAGTCTAACCAAGGGGTATCGTATTACCCAGTTCTAACTGGGTTGTGGAGGTCAGATAGGAAGTCGCTCCATGTAAAATACTGGTATTCAGCTGCATCCGGTTAGCCTGGAAGCCAAACCCAGCGTAATTGGGAAAAGGCTAGGCAGATGATGTGACGATCGCGTTTTTGTGCGGAGATAGCTTTCTATTAGGACAGGCAGCGCCTCATTTGTAAACACATTTAAATGAAATCTTGTTTGAATTGTTTTAGATAATGTTACCGTTTTTCATCGAAGTTTTGTAACTGCAACTGATTGGGCACCTTCGATTTGGGGAGCGCTCGAATTTTTGTCATCTCGACCAAATGTGACTATTCTAATATTGATGCAAGTTACGTCGCCATTTACTCGACCTACACAGCTAAGAAGAGCTTTTATAAAAATAACGAGTCCTGTTCCATTTGATTGTGTGTTTTCTGTGACAAGGTAATATTATTCCCTAGGATAGACTACTATACATACGAGTAATTATATTATAGTCCCTAGCCGTGCGTGGTCACTCATGTGAATAAATTAATGACAAATATTTACATGCACACGCAAACATGCACAGTAAAGTATACCTACTCTTTATCTAATGTTAGTGACTGGGGTAACGTACTTGAAATAATCAACAAGTACCAGTTTTATATTAATAAAATTTCTCTTTTAGGAGTAACAAGTTTCGTTGGCAGCTTTTGAATGGAAAATTCTATCCAGTGAATTTTCAAGTTGATGGTCGAGTTCGTAGGCAAGATTGGAACGGAGAGTTTTTGGAAACAGGAGCATTTTATATAACGAGGAGATGGCTTTTGGAAAAGGGAAAATTTCAAAATTACAAGTACGTTACAAAACGTAGAACTGGAATCATTCGTGTGGCTCCACTTGTTTTTGTTCGTCCGCTTCCTGGCCATTTTGTTATCTTGTCACGCCAGTCAGTGGCGAGCTTGAGCCATGCCACGAAAGTGTTTGATCTAGTACCTATTCTACTGTTTGTTATGACTTATGACGGAGTCGGCACGGATCGGATCGAAAACATCGAGGACATTACATAACACACTAAAGCATATAATCATCTCCGTCCCGTGTGTTCTAGAACCACACATCATGTGTTATTGTTGTTTGGTTCCTGAATTGAGTAGGTAATTGAAGTTTAGGACTTACCTACCTATCGTTTTATTGTTGAATGCTAAGTTAGATTGAGGGAAACACTTTTAATTAGAGTCGGGCGAAAGTAACTTGAAAATGAACTTTGATTTTCTTTATTCTTGATAACACAACACACACACACACACACACAACACACACACACTAACACTTGTGATGTATTTTTGTATGATCCTAAGCTGATTGAAATAAATGTATTATTATTATTCCCTTTATTCATTTGTAAACAAATTTATTACATTTTTAAATATTGATTAAAAAAATACATAAAAAACATTTAAAAATATAAAAAATTGTAGCCCACCGGTATCGGGAACAAGGTCCAAGCTACCGGCGGTCAGGGCTCCAGAGAGAGGAACCTCCTAACTATACGAGCCGTGTCCAGAAGTACCGCTTTCTGAATCAAGCCCTTGATCCAGCTGCCTAACGAGAGCCTCCTTAGATATTGGTCGAGGCTCTTGGCAATTAAGCCATGGGCTGACACGACTATCGGCACAATGATCGCTGAGTCCACATCCCACATGTCGACAACCTCGCGAGCCAAATCAAGATACTTGATTTGCTTATCTTTCTCAGCTTTCACGAGGTTCTCGTCATGCGGGACGGTTATGTCAACAATCATTGCGCGCCGCTCTGATCGATCCACCACCACTATATCAGGCTTATTGGCCACAATAGTCCTGTCAGTGATGATGGATTGATCCCAGTACAGTGTGATATTGCCATTTTCGAGAACTGGGTCGGGCACATACCTATAGTACGGAACTTCCGATTCCACAAGGTTGTATTTTAGAGCAAGTTGCTGATGGATAATCCTGGCTACAAGGTTGTGTCTATGCAAGTACTCTCCGTTAGCCAGACGAGAACACCCGGAGATAATGTGACGGATTGATTCGCCTGGACGGTGGCATGCCCGACATATGTCAACCGTGCCGTCCTTCACAATAAATCTCCGGTAGTTATTCGTCATCATAACTTCATCCATAATTGCACAGACAAAACCTTCAGTTTCTCCGAAGAGGTCTCCGGAGCGTAGCCAGGCTACGGACGCTGATAGGTCTACATCGGGCCCTTATTATTATTATTATAACGTGACGGTCGCAAGGGAAGAATGGAAGAAATGAACATGTTGCGCCACACGACGAACGTCACGTAACATGAGATGTTCTGTCTGCACGCGCAATGTCGCAGATTTAGATTCAGTACCATGGTATTGGCCGGGTATAGCTCGCAGCTATGCTATAAAGACTTGATTTAGGTTAGGTTTGAAGTTCTGTAATCAAATCAGGAAAGTGAGGATTAATGATGCACCTGTAAATGATCGCAAGTCATACTTGACGTGCCTATGCAGTTGCTATAATGGTGTGAAGAGAATAATAGCAATAATCATTAGGCAGCCTTCTAAACTTTAGACTTGCACCCAAGGTTGCACCAACCTCTATCTACGAAACATACACGCACCGACTGACCTTATACTCTGACAGATATTTTTTTTCTTTATGGCAATTCGTACTGACGCTGTCAGCTGTTTTCCACATCTGTTGTTTTTTACTTGACTGACACAGTGACACTTGAGTACTTGACAGTTATTACTTACGTGTTTTCGAACATTTTAGGCCAAAGTTATTTTTTTAATTTAATTATGATCTATACACGATATTAATACGAAAACGACTATTTCAGCTGTACTGTACTAGAAGTTAGTGCCACAGAAAGTTTAGAAGTCGATACACCTCGAGATTTGCAACTTGCGAATACATTACTTAACGCTAACTTAGTTGTTTAAAAGTGTAAGTGTAAGTGTATTCGTAAACAAACGGAGCTGTAAGCAAGGTAACGCAGTTATAGATTACATTATACTTCTATCGCTTACTCATCGAAGATAGGAAGGCTGCGCCTCATCTAGCAGCACAGTTATCTCAGTTTTCTATGCTCCTATCCTTTTCCTTGCTCGGGCAGTCATTTGCTAGAGCGAGAAACAGAGTGAGAGTGCTACAACCCGCGGTAAAAAAGCGATTCTGTACTGCTAGGTGGGGCGCAACCTTAAAGAGTTGGAACTTGGTTTTTCTTGGTTTCCAAGTGAAAGGCACCCTAACATTTCTGATGCAGTGGGTTATGATTGACATTCACATAAAAATAAGTACAACCCGTCTGATGTTGTACTTCCGATTTAGTGGATTTCGACAAAGACAAGATGCTTTTGTGATAAAATTGTTGTTAAACCAATCTTATTAATACTTCCACTAAAACATGTAGTTTTCATCACATAAATATTAAATTCCAGTTTGTATGATGACAAGTGAGAGAGTGACGTTCGAAGACTTGGAAGCTACTGATGTCATTAGCGTAGAGCTTGTGCCTGAACGTAAAGGTCTCATACTGAAACACTGTGAATACTATGTCAGCTCTAGAAGACATGGCACAACAGTTTCAAGGAGATACAATGATTTCGTGCAGCTGTATGATGTGTTATATGCCAAATATCCTTATCGGTATGTTTGTCATTTCTTTTTATTGCATTTTATTTCCAATTATGTTGTGCTGTTGAATTAGGATAGTTATTAAGTCACAACTAAGACTGCCTTGTTGGTCTAGTGGTCGCAAGCGCAACTGCTGAGCCTGAGGTCCTGGGTTCGATTCCCAGGTTGGTTTGTTTTGGGTTTTTCCATTAGGAATTTTCAAGTAAACAGCCACAGAGTCTAGATTTGTCCTTCTATTACATGGGACTTAAGCATTACTAGTGAAATTTGGGTGTACTATTAGGTAGACCACTGTCTTCGGGTATAATAGGCATAATGTATAAGTTATGATGTTAATTATTAACTAGTAATAGTTAATTATTAAGGTGTGAGACCGAGTTGTATTTAAAGTTTTTTTGATTTCTAATTTTCTATTTGGCTCTTCTGCGTAATGCGGTAAAAAATAAATTACAACTAACACCTTCAAATAAGGAAGTCTTGTACAGCATGTATCAGAAAGGTGTCAGGTTCCCCATACATTTAGGTCAACTAGGGGAAACTGTATGGGATAATGGTAATTTTTTCGCGATTTTGATGTTGTTTCATGGAGAAAGTTGTTCAGTTTGATGGTCCTTAACGCACCCTTAAATATGACCACACATTTCTGTTACACGCTGTATACAAGTAATGCTATTACACCAATTTGTCCATGGTTGTATGCTATTATAGGCTGATTTACACACATGTTTCTTTTTACGAAATCAACATAATACAAATTCTAGCGCAATTTGCCGCCTGCCACCAAAGCGCGTGGTGGTCGGTGGAGGCAGTTCCCGGTTCCTCTTACGTCGACGCGCTGCCCTACAGCGCTGGCTGACCCTGGTCGCGCGGCATCCAGTCATGGCCCACGATGCTGATCTCAGAATCTTCCTGTGCGAGACCACCATTCGACTTGAGAAGCCCAAACATGATGAGTTTGTTCTTGCTGGCACTCAAGAAGATGGCCCAGTAAGTTTTTTTGAAAAATTTTATGTGCATTAGGAATGTTCTAATGAAATGCGGTAGAGGGTCTTTTGTTCACGGAGGGCGAAAATACCCGAAGCCTGCGAAAAATAGTACTAAAATTACTTCCCGGTATTTTTTTACGATCTGGTATGTCGCTTTCCTACGCGGTACTTCTGGGCCCTCGTGTGATGCAGTTGTAAGCGATCTATTTTGACGGTCAAAAGATTCCGCCGACAGAAGTCCCTCGTCTTTATTTTAGTCAGACTTGTCCTTAGGAACTCGATTTTACTTCTCTTATCTGGACCACAAATAAACATGTTAGTTATTATTCCAAGCATACATACCAGTGATAACATAGTGCTGTGAGTACAGATAGTAAAATATGGTAGAACTGATAACGCAGACAGGAAGGACGAACCTTTTATAAAGTTATCTCATAATTCACGAGTTTTCAATTTCATACACATCAGGCGGACTTATTTTATTTCATAATTTGTAGGAAAACTTACAGTATTCAAGTAGTCAGTAACAGTAATAATTATGTAGAAGAAAGCCAATTCCAAGTTTCCACTTATATACTACATAGGAATTTTATACGAGTCAACCTTTGAGTAATGCTGAGTCAAACAGGCAACAATATATATATATTTTATCATTATCAAGGGATATATTAAATGGTCCTACTCTTGACTGAGGTCAAGAGTACCTAGTACCTAGGACCATCTAGTCCAGAGGACAGATGAGGTTTATACAAGATGCATCGGAAGGGTGTGCTCATATTTAAGAGCGTAGAGTCTACGCCGTAGACCATCAAACTAAGCATTTTTTCCGCGGTTATAGTATTAGCACACACCCTTTAAATAACCGCACGTTTCTGTTACACACTGTATACAATATACTTCAGACAGCCAACTCACAGTTATATTGCAAGTCAGCTGCCCTCCCTGTATATTCACCTCACCCCACGTTTCTTCTGTCTGCTCTGGCGTTACGCGAACGACGATACGCGGCGCATCTTCCGTCAGATCTGTGTAGTAACATAATATTAGTTATGGAACTTTTTTTATTTGTTATACCATTATTCTGTCTGATAACACACGTAGGTTACGTACATTTAAGACAACTCATCAGTCTCACCTTACCTTACAGACCCTAATATTGTACTTACTTATAAATGATTATAAATGACTTTTATCTTATACATGTGAATGTCCGCAGAGCGAGCTGAGCACGGAGGACATGCAAGCGGCGTTCGTGTCGGAGCAGGAACAGCTGCGGCTGGCGCACCTTGGCCTAGGCAGGCTCACACAGATCTTTGAAAAAGGTACCTTCATCTATGCTAATACCATGTAGCGACAACCAAATATTCAAACAGAAATGTAGCGGCATCTATTTTGTTTTTTTTTTTAATGACTACTCCCAGATCTACTCTATAAGGTTGCATACTGCTTCACCGGACTATCCTGTGGTGGCCAAAAATTACTTTAAGGCCCCCAGCCAGGGCTTACAACTAGGATATACAATTAACTTAACGTTTACTAAGGGCACCCCCTGTGGTGTTCGGGCCCGGCTTAGCACGTCATTAAGGGGAGGGCAGCTACGGTCAGACTGGGTCGAATTATTATTTGGGGAATTTAAAGCTACAGACTCAGTGGCGCGGGCTGGCTCGTCGAACAAGGGTCGGGCGGTGGTATTACAGCATTCAGCGGCGAGGCCGGAGAAGTGGTCGGTATTTGTTCTTGTAGTTCCTTATTGTACTAAGTAGTTTTCCTACAGCTCTCTTGAAGGCTCACTCTCTCTTGATGGGGTCGTCGGGTTCGAGGAGGACCTTGTTCGGCGGATCTTCCCTATTTTGGTGGGGACGTATCGGGCGGCCGATGAAACTGGGGGCTTGGGGTGTTGTCGGCAGAATCGAAGAAACGCTTAGTGAGACGTTTCATACACTGTTTGATGGTTAGGATTCATTCCTAATGAACCAAGGCACCCATGGCCTTTCGGAGTAGCGACATTTATGACGCAAGTTAAAATATCTCCATTACGCTATCAAAATTATCCGGGAGATAACGATACACATTATAACAGTATAAACTGGTCAGATCAGTGGTCTGTCTGTGGAGGATCCTCCCTTTTCTATTGAGTTGGGATAACTTTAGACCCGTTTCCTCATACCTCTAAAACTATAATAAAGCTAAAGAGATTTTCTTGTTTGAAAGAGCTAATAGCGGATTTGAAAAATGATTTTATTTTTGAGGAAGGTTAGGCTATTTAACATCACCCTAAGATTCGTAGCAGCCAAGCGGTGGGTGAAATCGCGAGGCACAGCTAGCTGAGATGGATTTGTTCAGACTTTCGGTACCTCGGATCGTTTTTCCAAGAGAATGGCGGAGTAGACCGAGATGTAGCGCACCGGATGAACTCTGAACTAAGGATGGATGAAATCGCGACACACTGAAGCCTCTCAAGTTAAAGGGAAACGGGCTGTAAAGGAGATAGATGAAGAAAGGAGATTCCTTACTTAATCCATTCTTGTCACTCCACACATCCATCTCAACATTGTACACGGGGCAAACTTAATCGGTTTGCAGGGCACACCACAAAGATGTTGGTGTGCGTAAAATCAACTGGTGTATTACTTCGCCTATTTGTTAGTGTTTGCTTCACTATAGTATATGTATAATATGAGGTAAAGAATATGAAGCATCAATTTAACCCTATGACTAACCGGTGTCGTGGCATAGATGTGTAATCATTCGGCTGGTAAATCAAGTGTCGTAGGATCGAATCTGCGCCGCTGGCGTCAACTTTTTGCATTATTAAAAAACTTTTATTTTCATTTTGTTGAATTTTTATTGTAATTTACCTGATAATAAGAACATTATTCGAAAAAAAATATGGAAGTAAAAATTAAACAATTTGTATTAAGAAATCAACAACATTTATTGACTAGGTTTTTTTTTATATTATAATCACAAATTAAAAAGTTTTGTGCATGACAAATATTCTAAGTCGGACAAGAAATAACGTTACTTTTCTTATTCAAGTGGGTAATTTATTTATTAGTGAAATGAATAAACATGTTAATAAGATAGATATTAAGATACAGGTATCCTAAATTGTTATCTCACTAACAATAACATCACTCACATAAAACAAATCGAATTACCCCCTGATATTTTTATTAATATCCTATTGGTGCGCCTTCGCTATCTATGACTTATTCATGCACGAAGTAAATGTCTCCACTAGACCTGCATGGAAGAATATTTTTTTTTATGATAGCGCTCACCATCTTTTCGCCACAATATTTTGCGACCGTCCTTGTCTGATTTAAAACATTTTTCATCTCTAAATATAACTATATTATTGCACCAATCAAAATCTAAATATTCTCTTGCGAAGCGTACCCGGTTTTGCCTGTGAATATCTGACATTCAAATTTTCTTGGCTGGCCTACAACATTTCACACCAGCTGCTCGCAAGTGGTTTCGTACAGTTTGTAATGTCACGTCATGTTTAGTTGCCGTGGAACGAGTAGTGAGGAAGGGCTCAGCGGTATGCGTAGCAACTATATCAGATGCCAATCTGTGAATGCAAATCCAGCCTTTGGTCCCGGTCGGCAAGGATCAATGCTTCCCGAATCTGCATAACGATGGACCCACAATTGCACAGTCCTTCTCTGTGAACAATAATAAAATATTGTTACAAAAAACAACAATCAATAACATGTGGATTATTTAAACATATTAAACTTCTAAACATCATAATAACATTTTGTTACTCACCGATATCTTTAAACGTCTCGCAATTTCACTAATTGAAACATTTTGCTCATGCAAAAGAATTATTTCAGCTCATAAAAGTGTGGTTCAATGATTCATATTGATTCACAAATAAAAGCACTTCTCAAAAAACGCAGGGTATAATGTCTAAAAACGTAACGAAACCCCACTAGTCAATAGCATTATGACGATGAACTTAAACTACTAACTTAAACATGATTTGTCATTTTTAGAGGGTAGACAACTAATACATTCTAACCCAAATATAAAGAGACTTGCTAATAGTTAAGCAATAAATTGAACAAACAAATGTAAAATATTTTATTAAAACATACAAAAACATTAAGCTGTTGGCAGTCGGATTCGATCCTACGGCGCCGGCGCAGTAAGTAATTATTTATCGCACGCTCGACTAATGCGCCACGGAGACGATTGTATGATAAGCTAAATTTATGCGTCATATTCCCTGCAACATTAGTGACAAGAAATTTTATTGTGTGTGCGTGGACAACGGGTAGCAAACACTAATAAATAGGCGAAGTAATACACCAGTTGATTTTACGCACACCAACATCTTTGTGGTGTGCCCTGCAAACCGATTAAGTTTGCCCCGTGTACATGCATGTAGTGGAATCAGTACCTAGATGTATGAAAATAACTGTGACCGTGGGCGGACACGCTGCGACGTTCTACGTAGGAATAAGGTCGACATGCCAGCTGTTGCGTTGAAATGGCGCGCAGGGACAGAACACGTGCGCGTCGGACCAGAGAGACGAAGCGGAGAGGTGGGCTGCACTGCGATGCCGAAGCGACATCGCAGCGTAGCGCAGTATTGTTATACTTTCGAAGGTCTGCGACGTAGTAGCGTCTTCATTGCACGCGTTGCGTTGCTCGTGTGGCAGTAGCAAGCTCAGGTTAAGATCGAAGATTAAAGATCTATAGAGCGAACTTAGAATTAGCTCAAGTTAAGTGCTGCTTTTCATCCGTAAATTAACCTTGTACCTACGCATTAATTTGATGTGTATATTCTGTGGGCTATGTTCTGGTATTGGGACTGTTCAGTAAAACACTGGTTTTGTGAATCATTCTGGATTTATTTTGACCACCTTATTTATACATAATTTCTTAAAATCTACTTAACTCCTATTGGCTGAGCGCGAGCGCGAGCTACAGAAAATTGTGAATAGCCAATCAGCGTCGACTACGCTTGAAACAAAACTAACGGCGGTCCAGGAGCAGCTTTAGTGAGTTGAAAACGTTCGGCGTGTGCGCACGTCCGATTCTCCCAGCTCCGCCAAGGAGGGCGCTGTAAATACGGCTACATCGCCTAGCGGTGCTCAGTGTCGGTCCGCGCGCGGCGCTGGTCGGTCACGAGCGCTTGATGTTGAATGTATGACTCCCACAATTCCTTTATACTACTGTTACCAAGCGGGTTGTACGAATATGAACATTAACTTCAAAGTTAAGTCAAAGTCATTCCTATCACAGTTAAATACCTAGCGTGTTGTTCCAGTGCAGGACAGATGCGGAGCTGAGCGGAGCGACATGCGCGAGCTGGGCGCGGCGCTGAGCGCGCTGGCGGCGGAGGCGCCGGCCGCGCCGCCCGGACAGGCGCGCGCGCTCATGGCCGCCGCGCAGTACGTTACCTCACACCACTCCTGAAACCCCTATTAACCTTCTCTCATTTCCCCATTTACACTCAACGGCACGGAATGTGGCCCCAGCGCGTTATCTGATTTATTATCGAAATAAATAAAACGCGAAAAATGTTTTTTTTTGAAAAAATTAAATGTTTCTTCGATTCGTTGAATAATTGATTTAAAAAGAAGAAGTAACTTTATTAAATTTTCACAAAATTACAAAAAAGACAGCTCTAAGTTTATAGAAAATGTTTTTGAATGAAAATTACAAAATAAAGGTACTTAAAATTAATAGCCGGTATTTCCACCTCAGGCCCTGATGACCGACATACGATCAGGCATGCTGTGGATTGTATTTTTAATGTCCACATGGGGTATTTTTCCCAGGCGGCCACCTCACCAGTTTTCAACTGACTGATAGTCTCTGGAGGGTTGGAACTGGATCTGATGGGTCTTTTAAGCATCTCCCAGACATGATCTATGGGATTCATATCTGGGCTTCGTGCTTGGCTCGCCAATTTTGAAATTCTTACCTCCGACAATCATTCACACAACGTGATGTGTTAGGCCGGGCATTATCTTCAATATATCGGACTGCCGTTAGACGACCTGCAACTACTGCCAACGTGCGTGCGTCTGATAAGATCCCTCCCTAAAGTATAACAGAACCACAATTGAAACTGACGGTTAATATTAGTGATTGGCAGAAACCTCTCCCCATGCCTTCTCCACACTCGTTCCCAGCCATCTGCATCTCAGTCAGTCCGTAGAACTTTTACTCCACTTGTCGTGAGTCCAATTTCCGTATTCGCGAGCAAACCGAAGTCGAGCTACGCGATGGTGCCGGAGCAGTTCTGGTCTTCGAGGCGGATCCCGTTCCTCCATTCTCCATCTTATTGTTCGCGCACTTACGTTGACCCATCTTCTTTTTCCGTTTGTAGTCGCAGCCGTATTTCGACCGTAGTAAGGAACCAATTTCTCAAAATTGCGAGAGCTATCAATCGGTCATTTAGCGCTGATGTACACCTAATACCGCTACTTCTTGATGTCCTTGTGTAGAAGCTGGTCTGGTCGTACCTTATTAAGGTGTACCTTTTTGTTTTTTTTTTTGGGATGGGAAATCATCAAATGACTCCTCCCGCTCTGGGCGGAGTGGAAGGGAGTGTCAGACTTTTACTGACTAAAACCCATCCATGTTCCTTCTTTTGCCCTTTGTGTCCAGGGCCGCGGTATCTCTTTCGAACAGTCCCGTAGCCCTATTTAGGTGTACCTGCGGGTTTAAAAACTCATAACACTTTTCCCGACCCGGGGGTCCACCTCAGGACCTTACAACCAGCAGAAGAGTTTGCGGCCTTTAGACCAATGAGGCAGTAGGTATACCACTAGCGAAGGGTAATTTTTTGTAGGAGGTAAGCCGGAGTACATATCTTTAATGTCATTATATTATTTGTCTATAGAATACTGACTGTGCCATTTTTCAAAAGGAATCCGGTAGGAATTGAGTTGCATGGAACCTTCGCCACTGAGGTATACGAACTTGAGAATAAGGCTCAAAATACCCCGCTGTACGTTGTTGAAATTTGCTAATTCGCAATCTTCTCAATGAAAATCTTCTCACTCTCTTCTTCCGACCCCACCCAAAATGCCACGGCATGGCCTCGGTTCGGTTCGATAGGTGACCGTCGCATTAGAAATCGCTAGCCCTCCGTGTCTCGTAAAGCACGTTTAGCCGTTGATCCCAGCTAGCCTAGATCTTTGACAGTAGTCAGAAGCTCGAAAATCTGACAATCAGTCTTAGTGAAGAGTACCTATTACCTGTGACTGGGTTATGGAAGTCAGATAGGCAGGTTTACTATGTCACTCTATGTAAAATACTGGTATTGATTTGCATCCGCTTAGACTGGAAGCCGACTCCAACATAGTTGGGAAAAGGCTTTAAAGACCAGGGGAGAAGCCTTTAAAAATAATAAAAAGTGAAAAAAAATAATAGTAGGATGCAACCCATTAGAAAAGGAGGGGAATATTATAAAAATGAAGGCAAAAATAATTTACGGGCGATCTGAGGTCGGGAAGGGGATGGGGGTGAGTTTTTAAGGGTAAAAAACGGTTTTTCTCGATTTCCAGCAAAACTAAAAGTCCTATCGAAAAAAGTCAAATGGCAAAGTTGTAGGTAATAAAAAGATCTAAAACTTTTGTATTTACAATTTTTTCATATAACCTCAAAATTTATGTGAAAAATTCAAAAAACGAAGTTTTTGGTTTTTTATTTTTATCTTTTGCAAAAATTCTATTTTTTTAACGAAATTTGGTGAAAACTTACCTTTTTATGTCCCAAATACGCTATAATTTATTTGATTAAAAATATTTATTTTTTCACCTCATTTTGAATTAATATCGAAAAAGCACCCTAATTTTCAATCGAAAATTCACCCGTCAAGCTATGTTTTTTATGTCTTTTAATATATATTTTGAATGTATCTAAAATATATTTAAAATAAATAAAATATACATGAAAATCGGCCAAAAGTTAGTTATTAAAAATATATTTACTATACATTTTTTTATATATATTTATACATTTATTATAGATTTTTAATATATTTATAATATAGTTTTTATACATTTTGACATGACGAAATAGTAGGTATGTATGTAGTAAGACCCAGACCCGCCTAGCCCCTTCCCCACTTCTCCATGAAATACCTTTTGATGGGCTACAATTTTTCGTAGGTCACTCAGGTATATAATTTATCTTGAAATAGTTATGAATAGGCATCTACGCATATAATTTAAAAAAGATTCGACAACTTTCTCCAAATATTGTAGATGTCTACATTATTATATTAACTTATTTTGTTTGTTAATTATAGTAGTATATTTTGATTTGCAATTTTTTTTATTAATGTAGCATGTAATCTAACGTTTTTCGGGTAATTAAAGTGTAAATTTTAATAAATAGCTCAAAATTATTTATAATAATTAAAAAAAAAAAATCGAATTCGAGTTTTTTTCGATTTTTTGCATTTTCTGAGAAGATTTACTATGGTAACATATTTTTTTTTTTCACCATCGGAAAGTAGAGATTTCAACGAACAGAAAACATAAGTACCAACTTTTTGAAAAAAGCTGATATTTTGACGGGTGAATTTTCGATTGAAAATTAGGGTGCTTTTTCGATATTAATTCAAAATGAGGTGAAAAAATAAATATTTTTAATCAAATAAATTACAGCGTATTTGGGACATGAAAAGGTAAGTTTTCACCAAATTTCGTTAAAAAAATAGAATTTTTGTAAAAGATAAAAATAAAAAACCAAAAACTTGGTTTTTTGAATTTTTCACATAAATTTTGAGGTTATATGAAAAAATTGTAAATACAAAAGTTTTAGATCTTTTTATTACCTACAACTTTGCCATTTGACTTTTTTCAATAGGACTTTTAGTTTTGCTGGAAATCGAGAAAAACCATTTTTTACCCTTAAAAACTCACCCCCATCCCCTTCCCGACCTCAGATCGCCCGTAAATTATTTTTCCTTTCATTTTTATAATATTCCCCTCCTTTTCTAATGGGTTTCATCCTACTATTTTTTTTTTTTGTTATAATATTATCGACCCTGGTCTAATAAGCACTTGAGCAGATGATAATGATATGGTTATTGTAGGTTAGCATGCACGGTGTGTCCGGAAGGCGAGGAGTGTTGGGACGAGGAGGGCGCGGGCGGGCTGGTGCGCCTGGCGGGCGAGGCGTGCGGCGCCTACCGCGAGCTGGGCGCGCGCCTGTCGCGCGGCCTGCACGCCGAGCGCGCCGCCGCCGCCGCCGCCGCGCCCCGCGCGCCCGCCGCGCGCGCCCTGCTGCACCGCCACCGGTACGCCCTGCGCGCCGCGCTGCAGGTACGTCGCCATGTCACTACCTGCCGCGAGCTGGGCGCGCGCCTGTCGCGCGGCCTGCACGCCGAGCGCTCCCTGCTGCACCGCCACCGGTACGCCCTGCGCGCCGCGCTGCAGGTACGTCGCCATGTCACTACCTGCCGCGAGCTGGGCGCGCGCCTGTCGCGCGGCCTGCACGCCGAGCGCTCCCTGCTGCACCGCCACCGGTACGCCCTGCGCGCCGCGCTGCAGGTACGTCGCCATGTCACTACCTGCCGCGAGCTGGGCGCGCGCCTGTCGAGCGGCCTGCACGCCGAGCGCTACCTGCTGCACCGCCACCGGTACGCCCTGCGCGCCGCGCTGCAGGTACGTCGCCATGTCACTACCTGCCGCGAGCTGGGCGCGCGCCTGTCGCGCGGCCTGCACGCCGAGCGCTCCCTGCTGCACCGCCACCGGTACGCCCTGCGCGCCGCGCTGCAGGTACGTCGCCATGTCACTACCTGCCGCGAGCTGGGCGCGCGCCTGTCGCGCGGCCTGCACGCCGAGCGCTCCCTGCTGCACCGCCACCGGTACGCCCTGCGCGCCGCGCTGCAGGTACGTCGCCATGTCACTACCTGCCGCGAGCTGGGCGCGCGCCTGTCGCGCGGCCTGCACGCCGAGCGCTCCCTGCTGCACCGCCACCGGTACGCCCTGCGCGCCGCGCTGCAGGTACGTCGCCATGTCACTACCTGCCGCGAGCTGGGCGCGCGCCTGTCGCGCGGCCTGCACGCCGAGCGCTCCCTGCTGCACCGCCACCGGTACGCCCTGCGCGCCGCGCTGCAGGTACGTCGCCATGTCACTACCTGCCGCGAGCTGGGCGCGCGCCTGTCGAGCGGCCTGCACGCCGAGCGCTACCTGCTGCACCGCCACCGGTACGCCCTGCGCGCCGCGCTGCAGGTACGTCGCCATGTCACTACCTGCCGCGAGCTGGGCGCGCGCCTGTCGCGCGGCCTGCACGCCGAGCGCTCCCTGCTGCACCGCCACCGGTACGCCCTGCGCGCCGCGCTGCAGGTACGTCGCCATGTCACTACCTGCCGCGAGCTGGGCGCGCGCCTGTCGCGCGGCCTGCACGCCGAGCGCTCCCTGCTGCACCGCCACCGGTACGCCCTGCGCGCCGCGCTGCAGGTACGTCGCCATGTCACTACCTGCCGCGAGCTGGGCGCGCGCCTGTCGCGCGGCCTGCACGCCGAGCGCTCCCTGCTGCACCGCCACCGGTACGCCCTGCGCGCCGCGCTGCAGGTACGTCGCCATGTCACTACCTGCCGCGAGCTGGGCGCGCGCCTGTCGCGCGGCCTGCACGCCGAGCGCTCCCTGCTGCACCGCCACCGGTACGCCCTGCGCGCCGCGCTGCAGGTACGTCGCCATGTCACTACCTGCCGCGAGCTGGGCGCGCGCCTGTCGCGCGGCCTGCACGCCGAGCGCTCCCTGCTGCACCGCCACCGGTACGCCCTGCGCGCCGCGCTGCAGGTACGTCGCCATGTCACTACCTGCCGCGAGCTGGGCGCGCGCCTGTCGCGCGGCCTGCACGCCGAGCGCTCCCTGCTGCACCGCCACCGGTACGCCCTGCGCGCCGCGCTGCAGGTACGTCGCCATGTCACTACCTGCCGCGAGCTGGGCGCGCGCCTGTCGCGCGGCCTGCACGCCGAGCGCTCCCTGCTGCACCGCCACCGGTACGCCCTGCGCGCCGAGCTGCAGGTACGTCGCCATGTCACTGCCTGCCGCGAGCTGGGCGCGCGCCTGTCGCGCGGCCTGCACGCCGAGCGCTCCCTGCTGCACCGCCACCGGTACGCCCTGCGCGCCGCGCTGCAGGTACGTCGCCATGTCACTACCTGCCGCGAGCTGGGCGCGCGCCTGTCGCGCGGCCTGCACGCCGAGCGCTCCCTGCTGCACCGCCACCGGTACGCCCTGCGCGCCGAGCTGCAGGTACGTCGCCATGTCACTGCCTGCCGCGAGCTGGGCGCGCGCCTGTCGCGCGGCCTGCACGCCGAGCGCTCCCTGCTGCACCGCCACCGGTACGCCCTGCGCGCCGAGCTGCAGGTACGTCGCCATGTCACTGCCTGCCGCGACCTGGAACATTATATGCTGACAAAGTTTGCTCATGCAGGAGGGGTGCGTGGCTCGCGCGTACTTGGCGCGCGCGCTGCTGGCGCTGCCCGCGCTGTGTGCCGCGCGCGCTTCGTCACACGCGCAGCACGCTGCGCTTTGGCAGGACCTTCACCGCGCACTCGCGCACACATAGCGCTGTGGCAGGACCTGCACGGCGCACTTCCAACACTACACCACACGTGATGACCTCGCTTCCAACACAACTTGAACGCACAAAGGACCTATTTTAAGGCACCCTGCGTTATAAATTTTACAGGTATTTGCAACTTTACCAACTTTCAGAGTGGTAATGTTACAGGGCGTCATTATCGCTCGGCTAAAAAGGAGGCTGTTTGGCTGAGCGATAATGACGACACACGATGCGTTGTCGGTACGTTGCGACACACCGCATTGTTCGTATGGCCCTCGGCGCTATTATAAAATGGCCATATCACGGCAAATTGACGTAGTGTGCCAATCTGCTCAACTATCAAGTTCGCTTGTTGTAGATGGTTATTTAGGTAAAAATTCGAATTGGGTTACAAAATATATCATCAAATAATATAATAAATAACGTTGTATTAAAATTGCACATTACAATTTAATTTTATACAATAGTTAATTCATAATTACTATTTTACTTTAATTAACAAAAAAGGGGAGGGTGTAATATCAATATAATACTATTTTAACTGACGTAACACACTAATTGTGTATTTTGATATTGAGTAGGCATAGTCAACTACAGGATAAAAGCCCTTACTAAGAAGTAACATAAACTAATTACCAGATTGAAATGTTATGTTTATACAGATTGGAAAGGCTACCGACGCCCAAACGGTTACCACGAGGGTGTACCGGCTGTGTATCGAGTAGGCGGGGCTAATCCGGCCATTCATTAAAGCGGCGGCGGGTTAAGGCGGTTAGTCAGCCTTTTTGCAACCGACTAGTCGGTTAATGTCATAGTTAGCCCATCTCTAGTTACCATAAATATTCGTACAACATTCCGAACCCGAATAGAAATTTGCCATAGGCTTTTTTTTTAATCTGTTGTTCCATACATTTTGACCGTGTAGGTAAGGTATTGCACTAATGTAGGAAACCGTTTGCGCGTCCCATCCACCCTGTATAATCTGAATTACTCGAGGCAATATTGAGTAGGTATGTATTTAATATATATTTAACTTTGACGACATACACAAAACACCAAAAAAAATAATAAATAAGAAAGTAAAATATCGTAAAAATGTGCATCTACATGCAACTGCCTTCTTACTTTATTGAATTAATTAGTTATTAATTTGTTATCTCAATGTAAACTTCCATACATTCCAATTATTCATTATATCCTTGTACGGAAATTGCTCAAAAAAATATAATTTAAAAAAAAAAACGCAATATACTTAGTCTAATGGTAAGCAAATAAAGTGCCTTAATGTAATATTTGAATCTGATTGTTGTTAAGTTTTACTAGGTAGTAAGTACTACAGTCACGTCGTTTAGCCGAGACGGTGCGTGAGGTAGTTGCGCGGTGAGCGGGGGTTGAAAAAATGAGGGCTATCGATTTTGAGCTCACCACTGGCGAGTAAGGACTTATCAGTACTTTATTTTATACATACGCCCTGTTCTTCATACCCCCAAAAAAGGACCAATAACTTCATAAGTTGTTTATTTTTTTACGTGTATGTAATGTAAACATCAGATAAATATTTACAAAAATGTCCCTAAAATTAGTAAGCATGAAACACTTAAAAGTCATTATTCCTCATAATTAAGTAGGACTGGCTCATTCTTGCAAAAATACGTGATAAAAAAGCGCGCAATTAGTAAACACTATGACATCTGACATTTCTGAAGACCTTACTCAGCACTAGCGCCTCTAGCGGTAAATTCAAGCGCGATAGCCGCCATTTTCGCATCATGTGACGACACTCCCGCACCACGTAGCGTACATCCTATAAATTAAAGGATACACCTATAATTTGTAGTTTAAGTAATTTAAAGTCTCGATTATTATATTAATCTACTGGGTTATTAATTGTTAAATGTGGGCAATATTGTAGGTGCGTGTAGTACTCATGAATATGAAAAACTTTTCCATGGGACCGACCATGATACCGCTAAAAATGTCAGCTACTCCATACACAGGTCTCGTAACTCGAAAAAATGTAGGCAACAGCAGATTTCCTGTATCATATTATATTATTTCATAGTATGTCCGATGGAGAAAGTTGCTCATATTTATAAGCACTTCACTCCCTAAAGGAGGCAAGCCCGCAAAATTCTAATTTACTTACGTTTTTTTGGCAATTTGCAGATCGGTGTCGGGTTGTATGTCGATTAAAATATGTTTCGCGACCGTAACAAATATGGTTTAACAGTTATTATCATTAAACTCATCAATACATCTCTCTAAGTTGATTTAATCCCATTGAATGACTTTTTCATGAAATCGTTATTGAATGGGATTAAATGAACTTATTTTTAATGATTATAATTCTGTAGTTATTTAAATGTGTTACGGTCGCAAATCATATTTGATTTAACATACACCGTGATACGGACCTACAAATTGCAAAATGTAAGATAATTTGAATTTCGCGGGCTACCCTGACCCCTTAGAGTATTGCTAAATGTTTTATATCTAAATCCTGTGATATCTTAGTGCACGGGGCAAGAACAAATCAGAGCTAAGAAGTGAAAGAAATTAATGACAAACTCCATCGTTATTTGTCGCCGACTAGCATTACTGTTCATTCAGTTAGTCTACTTCTGATTTGGCAGAACTTTCAGAATGACAGGGATCTTAATTCTCATTTCTATAAGGCTGTTTTCGGTTGCTGCCGTCAGAAGTAAACTAATATGTAGTGTCTAAGCCACATCTCATGCGTACTTTCTATCTCTACTCATGTGGCCATATAGCCCAATGACGTACGCTCTTATCTCTCTATTTGTTAACTGTCCGTGTTTTTTTTTTCTGAATCTCTAGGTAGATTATTTACACACACTCTTTCATGCCACGATGTATAGGCCATAGTTTTATTACTATTACATATATATATTTAATTATGTTTTTAATTTTAAAATATAAGGTAAGACGTATTCAAAATAATGTTAAAAGTAACGACGTGGTTTGAATGACTAAAATAACAACAATTTATTATAGCTGTACAAGTACAAGGATCTTTTGGCGCGTGACCAAAATCGGAACTAACTGCGCCATCTTGTTTTTAAGGCGGAAACGCCAGGTTAGCACGCGAAATTCAAATTTTCTTACGTTTTTTTGCAATTTTCCGGTCAGTGCCAGGCTGTATGTTGAACAAAATATGATTTGCGGCCGTAATACGTATGATGTATTTACAGAATTATAATCATTAAAATCATTAATACAACCCCTTAAGTTCATTTAATTCCATTGAATGACTATTTCATTAAAAAGTCATTCAAAAAAAGTAGTGAGAAGATTTGAATTTCGCGGGCCATCCTGGCGTTTCACCCTTAATACAATTTAATAAAACACTGAACTGAATACGCAAATCCTTACCAACGCTAAAAGATCCATGTCGCAATGTAGCTGTACAGTCCTGTCACGGTTTTTTAATCTCTGACAGCAAAAACTAAAGCAACCTAATTGTGAAGAACATAAAGATGATTTTTACAGTGATGCATAATCAGAGGTTAAAATAATTGAGAAAGGACATTATATTTTTTAAGTTTAAAGGCGCTCCCCCACCGGGCGCATTCGTGATTCGCTTGAAATACAACCTTGCAGATTCGAGCATTACATCAATGAGTAAGGAGACAGCGTTACAGCGCGCAACCTGTAACGATACAATTTATAACAAGCACTTATTTCTGTACAGTCGCCAGCACATCAAGTTACCACAAACTGTCTTCTCCAAATGATTTTAAACCATAAAATCTTGTTGGTTAAGTTCAAGTTGGTTGACTGTACATCTGTACATAATGACGTAGCAGACAGCATAGATCTTTTTACTTGTTCTCTAAGTGAGTTCACGAAAACCACGATGCACAGAATATGTTATGGTAAATAATAAAACTGTAATTATGGCCACACTATTGAATTAGGAAATCCCTGTAATGATAGTGATGATGAGTTAATAAATAAATAAAATCGAATAAGAAAATTTGACAATTTGTGGTAACTTGATGCGCTAGCGACTGCACAAAATCGAATGTTGGATTGTTACATTACAGACGAACGCTCCGGTGAGGGAACGCTTGAATACCACTTATCTCAATAAGTGGACGATAACCATTAAAATGAATCATAATTATTATGGTCTTATTTACTAATAGCATATCAGAGGATTGTGGAGTACCTTTATTGTTAATTCATAAATAATAAACATGTGTAAGATTATCTATATTTTGTTATTGGTTTGTAATATAATTTGTATTTAATAAATATACAGTATTTTAACCAAAATATGTGTTTTATTATTTTACTTGCAATGTTTGTATGTTTGTTGGTTTAGTCAAATCTTGCAACTGAATTTTAAAACAGTTACAGAATAAGATTGAGCTGTTGCATAAACATTTAGTTTTGTTCAAATGCATGGTTAGCTAAGTAACGTCCATTCTAAATCATATATGGCGGACTCCCAAATACGGCGGACTAGTTATTTGTTATGCACCAATAAAAAGGGTTTGCCGAGAAGAATACGAAAACAAAAATGACGTCATACCTATACAGGATGACCGACCTAAAACACGCGTACTTTTGATAGCTTGCCTTAAGGTAAGCTATCAAAAGCTACTACAGAAATTGAACAACATAGGTATTTTAGGCAGCGCCCTCAGTATGTTCAAAAACTCACTTCATATTTGCAAAATAGACAACTTCACCAGCTCGATACAAAACATACCTAACTTACGGCTCAAGTCCGCAAGGCTCAATTACTAGGGTCAACAAAGTACATTTTTTATCAATTTTGGTGGCGAAATTTTTCTTCAGTTCTCGTGAAAAATAAGAATAGAAAGTCCAAGCTAGAAGGATCTTCATGAGGTCTGAGAATATCTCTATAACTTTTGAGATATTTAAGTTCGAAGTTTGTCTAGTGTGGCCACCAAAATTGAAAATAGCACTCCAAAATCGAAAGTGCCCACCAAAATTGGATTTCTCTGTCGCAAACATCAATCTCACAAATTCTCGGGAAGTATCAATAACTTTCATCGGTTAATAAAACTCTCAATTCAAATAGCCTTTATTCAGACATTATAAACATTAATTAATAGTAGTGATAATATGCTGCATGCATTTTAACATTATATAGCCAAATAATAATTTAATATAATACAATACAATCTTGATCATAGCTTAATTTTGATATTAATAATATAATGATTATTTAAGTTTTATTTACAATTCTAATATTATCTTAATTACAACAGTCTGTGTTCCTTTTGTTGGCAAAGGAAGGCCTCCCCCAACTGTCTCCATTTCTCTCTATCTTTAGCTGTTGTTGTCCATCCACCACCCGCTATTGCTTTTATTTCGTCCTCCCATCTTCTTGGTGGCCTGCCTCGCTTCCGTTTCCTATGACTTGTGAACCAGTGCATTATAGATTGCGACCACTTCTGGTTACCTCTGATTATTGTATTGTAAAACGGGCTGGTGTCCGCAACTCCACGTCCAATGCGCGTATTTTGCGTGCGGTACCGCTGATTATGTCTTGTCCATTTCCATTTGAGCTTTCTGATAGTTACCGTGACATCTTTTGTTCATGCTCCTTTCCATAGCGTTTTAACAAGTTTCGAGTTTCTTAACATGGGTTTTATTTAGTGCCCAGGTTTGACAGCCATATGCAAGGCCAAGTCCGGTCTACAGTGGGCACTACCGGCAGCTTCAATGTGGCTGGTGGATTGCACCAAGGGTCGGCTCTAAGCCCTTACCTCTTCCAGGTGATAATGGACGCACTTACGTCGGACATACAGGAAGAGGCTCCCTGGTGTATGCTGTTTGCCGACGACATTGTGTTGGTTGCCGAGAGTGGCCTAGAGGTCCAGAGCAGATTGGAGGTGTGGTGGCAAAGACTGGAGAATGTTGGCCTGAAAGTCAGTAGTACCAAAACAGAATACCTATTCTGTGATTTCGGCGGTCTCTCCAGTCCTGTGCCCATAACTCTTGCCGGAACGCCCATACCGATCTGTTCCGATTTTCGGTACCTCGGGCCGCTTGTCCAAGGGGATGGCAAAGTAGACCGAGACGTAACACACCGAATCAACTCAGGATGGATGAAATGGCGACAGGTCACTGGAACAACTTGCGACCCACGGATGCCCCTCAAGTTAAAGGGGAAAATATACAAGTCCGTGATTAGACCTGTCGTACTGTATGGATCGGAATGCTGGGCTGTGAAGAAGATGGATGAAAAAAGATTGCATGTAGCGGAGATGAGAATGTTGAGGTGGATGTGTGGTGTGACAAGAATGGATAAAGTAAGGAACGAATATATTAGAGGAAGTTTAAAAGTTGCGCCAGTCACAGAAAAGTTGAAAGGGAATCGACTGTCTTGGTATGGACATGTGATGAGGAGGGACGAATCGCATGTGACTAAAAGAGTGATGAATATAAACGTTGATGGATGGAGAGGGAGAGGAAGACCAAAGAAACGATGGATGGATTGTGTGAGGAATGATATGAAAGATAAAGAAGTAAATGATAGGATGACGGTTGACAGAGGAGAATGGAAGAAAAAAACGTGTTGCGCCGACCCCAAATAACATGGGACAAGGGCAGGAAGATGATGATGATGTAAGGACAGGCAATATACAAGTGTCAAACAGTTTACGCTTAATAGCCTATTAAGCGTAATAAAACTTAGTTGTTAAAAATATTTATTATTATTTATCTGATCTATCATTAAGAGTTTATGACTAAATCTAGTAGGGATATCGTCGTTTCGAAGCCGTAGATTCCTTCGGAATTCGAAAACTTCTACGGTCAGTTGTACGCATCGCATGCATCTCGACCTGTTCCCAAACGCGAATGTGAAGACCTACCAGAATTCAGCCAAAACGAAATCGAGTCGGCTCTTAGACAGCTTAAAAATAGAAAAGCCCCTGGTGAAGATGGGATAACGGCTGAGCTCCTGAAAGAGGGAGGAAGTCCTGTATTAAGAGAGCTTTTAAACTCGGTCCTGTTCTCTGGAATCTCTGGGATCCAGAAGCGTGGTGAAGGAGCGTGGTCGTTCTTTTCTTTAAAAAGGGGAACAAGGCCCTATTAAAGAATTACATGATTCGTCTAGCGCGTAGACTCGACGACTTTCAGCCACCGGAGCAGGCCGGGTTTTGAGGTGGGTACAGCACCGTAGACCACATCCACACAGTGCGGCAGATCATACAGAAGTCCGAAGAGTATAATCGGCCAATGTGTCTTGCATTTGTTGACTAGACAAGGCTTTTGACACTTTCGAGACCTCAGTTCTGGAGTCTCTGCAGTAATGCCAAATCTACTGGCGATACATCCAAGTGCTGAGAAGTCTTTATGAAAATGCCACAATGACCGTCCAAACTCAGAACCAGCAAACAGAGCATATCCCATATTGCGTCGGGGGCGAGGCAAGGGGACGTAATTTCCCCGAAATTGTTTAACAACGCAGTGGAGGATATGTTTCAGACGCTGAAATGGGAAGGACGTGGCATTAACATCAACGGCGAGTACATGTCACACTTGATATTTGCAGACGACATCGTCATACTGGCTAAATCGCTGCACGACTTGCAGCAGATGCTGGATGGCCTAGTTGATTCTTCAATCAATACGCATTGGTCTCACGGTGAACTTTGACAAAACCCAGAGTATGTTCAACGAATACTTCACCCCAGGCCCTATTGTTGTCAATGGCGGTCCTCACGAGGTTGTTGGAGAATATGTTTACCTCGTGCAAACTCTAACAGTTTAGTAAGAATACCTTTGAGAGGGAGACTCACAGAAAAATTCAAATTCAATTCATTCTGGGAAACTTCGTCGGGTCTTCGCACTATTAAGGTGTTTAATCAGTGTCCTAGCTGTTATGATTTACGGGGCCGAAACGTGGACACTCACGGGTCGGCTGTCGGCTTATAAATTCAAGGTCGCTCAGCGAGCAACGGAACGGGTTATGCTTGTCTCTCTGAGGGATCGCATCTGGAACTAGGTGATCCGACAGAGAATCAGAGTTGCCGACATACAGTACTTATATCTAATAGGAACTTGACTTCAATAGTTACAAATAATAGATACTTACAATCAGAATTTCTACAAGCAGTCTATAAAGCTAAGAAACGAATTTGAAATTTTGTAAATATAAATCTTCTCTCATCTTTGGGCCATTATTTTTTTCCAGGGCCCAAATTGAGTAACTATGTCGTAAAAATAATTGTAAACCAATTAGTTTATTTTTTTTATTTTTTAGGTTAATTTAGTTTTATCAATATTTAAAGTAAACAGTACAGGCATTAGCAGCGATGTTTTTTTACTATTTATTGTTTTGTTTGATATTAATACAAGGAAAGGAGTAGAAAAACAACAACTGTGTTACTTACTTAGAATAATCAGTTTTATTGTAGGAACTTTTACCTCAATTTTAAAAACCTATCAAACATAAACTTGACAAGAATTACAATAATCTTATAATGTAAAATCACAATCATCTCAGTCTAATATCTTATTTTCTAATTAAGTTTACCAATGCGTTACGTTATTTTAATTTAAGCTACTGTAATTTCTCAAAATATGCCTTAATAATAGCAATTTAAACTCAATCTTTATAGCACAGGTTGAAAAATGGTAGATAAACAAAAAAAATTAAATTTGGGGTGGTTCAAAATTATATTAAAAGCTTTATAGCTCTTAACGTATTCAGAAAAAGAGGGACAAAAAAGTAACGCAGTAGTTGGATAAGTAACACAGTGGTAATCTTATCACAGCACTAGGTGTTTTTTTTTCGCTTTAACTAATAGAAACGCTCTAAAAACAATAACAATAATAATAGGTATTTGAAATAAAATAAAACTTCTCCTTAAAACAAAAACAAAACGAAATATCCTCTCAAATTAACATTTTTAAACATAAAATTTTTGTCTCATCAGTCATATTTCTCAAATATATTTAATGAACATCAAATTCGTATTTTTTTTTTTTTTATTACAAAATGGGCCTGCTCTTGACCTCGATCACGCCTGGTGGAAAGCGATGGATGAGGTCTATGATGAAACGAGCGTGCCCAGAAGATGCCTGTTCACTCTTGCTTTGAAGGCAGACGGGTTATATGTGGGCGGGAACACAGATGCCGGCAGAGAGTTCCACACCTTGGCTGTGCGCATGATAAACGTGGAGGAGAAGCGCCGAGTACGACTTGTCGGGATATCAACCAAGTGTGGATGGTACGCCGCAGTATGTCTGCTAGTCCGGTGGTAAAAGGGTGATGGTGGAATCAGATCGTGGAGCTCCTGTGCACACTCTCCGAAGTACAGTCTGTAGAAGACCGACAAGCAGGCGACAGTACGCCGATGAGCTAGGCTGTGAAGCGAAGCTATCAAAGTCTCGTCGCCTATGAGTCTTTTAGCTCTGCGTTCCACCGAATCAAGTGCAGCGAGCTGGTATTTTGCTGAACCATCCCACAAGTGACTGCAATACTCCATACAGGAACGGACCTGTGCTTTATATAAACTGAAAAGCTGTCCAGATGTGAATTATCGCCTCACCTTATTCAGGATGCCCAGCTTCTTAGCTGCGGTCTGAGCTTTCGACTCGATGGTTGAGCCGAAGTTGAGATCCGATGTCAACTCCATGCCCAAAAGCTGTAGGCGGTCGGTGACTGGTACAACTATACCTCGGAAAGCTGGAGACAACTGGAACTGGCTCTTTTTAGCAGTGAAAAGACATGCCTTTGTTTTCAGAGCATTGAATCTGACCAGATTGTCGTCGCCCCACTTGGAAACGAGATTTAGGGTCAGATTCATTCGCTCCACCATGGCCTCTCTATGAGTAGCAGTTACCTCTCTGCTGGCTCTTGCACTGGACAGGTATCTTTCTGCGACTGTGCTGTCATCAGCGTACCCGATTGCACCAAGCTGTAGCAGGTCGTTGATGTGTAGCAGAAATAAAGTTGCAGAAAGAACAGACCCCTGAGGAACACCGGCATCAATGGCCTTATGATCCGATGAGCAGCCATCTATGACCACTCTGATCGAACGGCCACTCAGGAAGTCGGAAATCCAGTTGCAAAAGTCAGCAGAGATGCCGAATGCAGGAAGCTTAGCCAACAGACTAGCGTGCCAGACCCTGTCAAAGGCCTTTGAGATTTCAAGCGATACAGCAAGGGCTTCGCCGTGTTTCTCAATGGCCTCGCCCCAGTAATGCGTAACATACACAAGAAGATCCCCAGTTGAACGACCACGAGGGAAGCCATATTGATGGTCACTGAGGAGCTCATTGTCTTCGAGGTATGTTAGCAGCTTATTGTTAAGTACCCTTTCCATCACTTTGCACAGTATGGAGGTTATGGCGATTGGTCTATAGTCAGCAGGATCGGCACGGTTACCCTTTTTGGGCACTGGCTGCACATTAGCAAGCTTCCAGGACTCCGGCACCACTCCGGTTTTTAGAGATAGGCGAAACAAGCGCGTCAAGACAGGAGATAACTCAGAAGATGTTTTCTTTTAGCCTCAGCATTTTTCACAGGGTCCTGTTTCAATTTTCCCTATAACGCCGTTGTTTTTCTGCCGGTGTTAACGCCATTATATTGAAAATAATATACTGTAACAAAATAACCCAATAATTAATTAAGTGAACTGTAAAATAGATAAATACACTTCGAAAACTGTTTACTTTGCAACTGCGTTACTGCACATACAACTGCGTTACTTCTCGTGGTAACGCAGTGTAGTGGTAACGCAGTTGTAAAAATAACGTGTATTCTAACATTTTGGTCATATGATAATAAATACCTAATTATTTTTGAGTGCATGCAAATATTTACTTCTCCTATTACAAAACGCAATAAAAAAACAATCAAATATTTAAAAAACTCACCGTTTGCCGTCGGTAACTCAGCGGCCGCACAATAAACACACGCGCCTCTCCGGATGACTCGAGCTCGACTGACGCGGCCAGCGTCTAGGCCACGAACACCCGCCTCACCCCGCCAGCAATTCACATTAAATCAAACCGACTTAGTCGAAAATGCACGAAAAAAGTCGAATTTAAGACTCACTTTTGCTTGGTAACACAGAGTACTTACGTTTTCTTACTTCAACAGAGACAATACAAGAAATATTTCGTAAATAATACACGGTTAAAGAAAAGATAAACATATTAGCCTGTTAATAAAATTCATACTTACCTTAATTTCCGTAGATATTTTAATTTAATAGTGCCGTGAAGAGTTTTAATGTAATGTCAATGTATTTGAAGCGAGTTGCTTGCTGGGACAGCCTGATTTTGTATGAGAAACGACTGCGTTACCGAGAAAAGCGACTGAGTTACCGTCATTTACGTCAAATTATAACATTTTTCACTAATGTTTATGTCTTCTTAGAGGGATATTATTGTTACGTTTCTACCAATAGCGATTTTATTTTAGTAATCATAGTTTTTTTAATGTAATAGGCTCTGTTCTTGAGAGACCGATTATGGGCCCTGGAAAAAAATAATGGCCCCTTTATTAAAAAAAACTTAAAAACAAGAAAACGCTCGTTTTGGGTTTTTTTTCTCACAACTCTTTTTCGTAGTGTTTCAGACTGTTCAGGATTGCTATTTATTCTTGGTTTTCTTCTTCTTTCTGCCATTCTCTTTTTAAGCAGCTTCTCTTCGCTGATCTGTTTTGGCATTCTAAAAAGCAACAAATTCAATTATAATGAATAAGAATAATATATATAAATAAGAAACATGATCATAAGTATGCCTCCCTCATAATAATAGGTCTTCCTTACTGCCAAGTACATAATATTTATTTGTTTGCTAATCAAACTGTCTTTAAACATAGAAACTGGCTTTATAGGTACATATAAAGTCCATGCTTAAAACTTGGTGGCCCGTTTTCAATTTTGGATTTTGAATCGACAACTCATTTTTGTTTACTTTACTGCTAAGTTTCAACTGCATATGCATTTTGTAATTTTTTACTTACCGAAACTACGATAAAAGGTAGGTATTCCTTGCAGGACGTCATAGTAGGGTTAAAATTTAAAATGCAACAAATTAAGCCACCAAAATGTTCTATCGAAGTTCAGTAGTTTTTGAGTTAGTTAGATTTTTAGTTTTTTTATGAAAAATTCCAGATTAAATCATTTGGAGCCAATTTAAAAATGATTTACGGCGCGACTGTACTGAAATTTAAGTTAATATCATAGTTGATGCCGTAGCAGATCTTTGTTAATAATTAAAAGTATATATTTAGTTCTATTATAGTTTTGTAGTTTGTAAATATTTAATATTTTGATTAAATAGCTACATATATTAAAAGTTCAAAAATGCCAAAAAAAAAATTTATGATTTTTGCTATTATGTACCTACTTCATACAAATTGTTGTCTAGTGAAAAAAAATTGGCTTGGCTTCTAATAGGAGAGATCTAATCCAACCTGCTATCACAGCTCGAGAAGCAGGTCTAGCTTGACCAGGTTCACAAATAAATTGTGATATTTAGCCAGATTGCGTCCATTTTTGAGTATGTCAATAGTCTGAGTCTGACCTATCCAATAAACAGGATCCAGATTCCTGTTATCAGGATTTTTTAACAATTTCCAACCAGATTGTATAGCGTAGTAGAATCGGTTTTGGAACCAAAAACTGGCCACACTATCACACTATCATCTGACATAATTATAAAAGTGATCAGAGAGAACAGAGGAGCGTTAAATCCTGAACTCGTCTGCCCGAACAAAGGAGTAGTAATGCGGCTGTATGCCTCGATGTTGCGAAAATATTGTTGGAGTCTAGCTAGGGAACTATTCGCTAAATGAGACAAGATTTTATCAATGTTCCAAATAGCGGGTTTGCTTGTTACCGGCTGTTTGAGAGCAATTGATTTTAGCACATGCGTTACTAAAGTATGGGAATTTATAAGGTTACCTGAATCCGCATTACAAAGTGTAGAAACTACAGATTTATGCAAGAGTTTTGTATTGTACGACAACTTTTTTACAACAATTAAATACGAATCCACTAAAAATTTTGCCATGAAGGCCTACGCAGACCGGGACGGCATGGCAAGGGATTTTGCCGTCAGTCAGCGCACATTAGCCGCTTAGATACCGCGGCATTCCAGCGCCTTGCCACGGCGTGCCGCGGCACGACAAAGCACGCCTCGGCAGCTTCTGCTGCCCGATATTCTTCAGTTGCGTTTGATCGAGTGTTGATGTGCCTCAGTTTTAAAATGGTGGATTGGGATTTGGTGTTGATATCGATTATTGCAGACGAAGAAGGTGCACAGGTTAATAATAGGGATAGAAGAAGATTACGCCTCACTCCACGGTGTGTCAACACGAGCGCCGGAATCCTTGGCATGCCGTTGCCTACCGCAGCACGCCACGGCATCCCGCCGCGGGAGCCCGTGGCGCGTCTTTCAATGCCGTGCAATGAAATCCCTTTCGATGCCACGGCATCATTTTAAAGCATAGCAATTTATGTCGTATTTCTATATCGATACGTTTGAATGTCCATTAGTAAAAATTTAAATCCCTTGCCAATTTGCCATGCCGTCCCGGTCAGCGTAGGCCTTTACAGATCCTTCTGGATTAACGGGGTTAATTTTGTGTTGTTCTGCCCATTTTAACCATCGTAGGCAAGCAGCTCTGTAGCTTTTGCGAGTTGATGGCCTCTAGGATGATTCCAACAATTTTATTTAGTCTAAATTCCAGTTTTTCAAGTTTTGATCCCACCACCACATTTCATACTTCTAAGGTCTTGGACTCTGGGCGGTGGAGGGCCGGTTGCCGTGTTCACTAAAGAATGGTCCAGGTTCCGAGTAGTGAAGGGAGGACCTATTGCTCGTGTCTTCAGGTCTCCTCTCTAGAAAACTCGGTCCCCCGAGGAACCACGAGGAACATTGAGGTGCGCTAGTACTCTTGGAACCAGACAAGGTGGTGGGAACACCCACGTTAGCTGGCAGTGGCGAAGAGAGAAATGAAGTCAAGGGAAGCCTAATAAAAAAGTTTTTTTTTTTTTTTCTATTTTTATTTTTACATCATTTTCGTTAACAGTAGCCCCAAAAACCACGAAAATTATACCCATGATCAAAAATCCGAAAATTTTCTTCGATGTCATCTTGGATGTCCCTTTATGTTCCAGGGCCGCGGTATCTCTTTCCAACAGTCCCGCAGCCCTGGCAGGCATCAGCCCTTGCGGGCCCCTCATGTTTGCTGACATCTCTTTGAGGCGCGCGTGGAACACGAACGCGCCGTCGAAACGGCCTGTCGTCATAACGGACGGACGGCCAGCTAGCCCATTACTCACCGTCCACAGGCCCGCGCCTACGGTGGCCGAGAGCCATCACGACGGCGACGTGGCCCCCGACGCCCGGTGCTTCTCCCGCGGTGGCTGGGACGTGAGGTTCTCTCTCTCTCACGTTCCGCCACCTCCTTCGCTAGCATGACTGCTTCGTAGAAGGAGGTGACGGCTTCCCATTTCCTCTCGCCCCGGACCATGGCTTGAACCAGGGCCGGACGCGAGAGGTCGCCGCCGCCAATCGCCGCTACGAGGACACGGCGGTGCTCCGCCCAAGCGGAGCAGACCTCCACGGTGTGCTCCACCGTGTCCTCCGGGCGTTATCGGCGACCCCTAAAAACACGAAAATGACACCCATGAAGAAAAAACTGAAAATTTTCTTCGGTGCAAAAAGTCAAGTTGGCACTTACCCGGTTCTAAACCCGAAACTTAACAACGAAAGCCTTAACTTCTCAGCTATCACAACATTTCATCGTAATTGTAATTTTTATGAAAACTTTTAAATTACGTCGGGACGTCTCGCTTACAATGTGCGACGGCAACCGCCAAGAAGAATTGGTGACGATTACACTTTCCTGCCTACCTACTCGTACATAAACAAGATCTTACAAAAGATGATCTAAGTAAAAAATGTATGTAATTGTTTACAATTAGTTCCGTACTCGAACAAGCGGTTGTGCAATATATGTCATCATTATTAAACAATAGGTTTACAAACATATCCTATTGTTACTTTCGGGGCGTAATTATTACGACTGGATAATTTTACTTCTGTGGGCTTTAGTGTTAGAGCTGACTCCTACTGAGATGGTTTGTTGTGTAGTGTTCGCACTGATGGCGGGGCTCTGCGCGGTCGCCGCCGAGCTCGCGCAAGATCTGGCGCACATCGAGGACTTCATACAGCAAAAGAGATACCTACTGAAGAAGAAGTACCGCCCTATGTACCATATCTCCGCACCGGTGGGCTGGCTCAATGATCCGAACGGATTCATATTCTTCAAGAAACAATTCCATATATTCTACCAGTACCATCCGTACAACGGCGCGTGGGGCCCGATCCACTGGGGCCACGTGATCAGCGACAACCTTGTTGATTGGGCGTTCTACCCTCCCGCGCTCGTGCCCAAGGACCACTACGACAAGCACGGCTGTCTCTCCGGCTCCGCGGTCATTCACAACAGCTATCTGACGCTATTCTACACGGGACACGTGCTTTCTAACAACCAGACGTATCAAACTCAAAACGTCGCCATAAGTGCGGATGGCATCATCTTCCAGAAGTATTTATATAACCCCATAGTACGAAATGGACCATTCGGCAACGCAGACTTTAGAAACCCTAAAGTGTGGAGGTTTAGAAACTCGTGGTACATGCTGATCGGAAGCTCGAGTTTGCAAGAAGCATATTTATTACTATACACGTCACCTGACTTATTCAACTGGAAATTGAACGGGACAATAGCCAAATCCTACGGAGACATGGGCTACATGTGGGAGAGTCCAGACTTTTTTGAAATAGATGGATTCAACGTTCTCATTCTGTCAGTTCAAGGTATACAAGGTGACGGCCATCGATTCAGAAATCTGTACCAGACGGGATACGTCATCGGGAATTTCAACTATCTGAATGGACAGTTTGAAGACTTGGAAATTTCAACAGCAACTTTCAACGAACTGGACTACGGGCACGACTTTTACGCAGCAAAAACGATGCAATCCCTCGACGGACGAAGACTATTGATCGCCTGGTTGGGAATGTGGGAGAGCGAGTTCGAGGAATCGAACGACGGCTGGGCAAGCATGCTGACTTTAGTTAGAGAACTGAAGCTCACCTATCAGGGCAGGTTGCTGATGATGCCGGTCAGAGAAGTAGTTGAGTTGCGAGCTGAAGTGCTGGAGGACGCCTGGTACAGTCCCGGGGAGGCGTTCTTTGCGGGCTCCAGAGCGTTCGAGATGCTTGTGAACTCGAGTACAGTGATGTACGACGCTGCGATCGTCCTGGAGTGGAGTGGGGAGCGGCAGTACACCATCGGGTTTTCGTCGGAGCGTGGCTTCGTGAGCGTGGATCGCGGAGGCGTGGACGGCGTGCGTCGCGCCGACTGGCAACCCATCTCGCACATCCACTGGCGCATCTTCGTTGACTACAGTTCCATAGAAATTTTCTGTGGTTTGGGCGAGGTTGTGTTCTCGAGTCGCATATACCCTCGGAAATCGATGCGCATAAGGATCGCAGGTGAAACGCAACTACATGTGACGCAATATCGACTCAGGCGCAGCGTTGGTTATGATAGCAAAATCCGCAAGCAGATGAAAAATCAAGTTATTAAAAGATATCATTAGAGTTACAGTATCACAACCACGTGGCTAAATAATTAGTTTAGTAATAAAAGTAACAATATCGAAGAATGCTATGGAACTTACCTACGTAAAAAGTCGTTTGCCAACAATTGAAATAGCTAGGTCTCCCTGACACAATTAATCGACGTAAATCGTCAAAAGGAGTTCAGAAGTCCCTAAATGCGCGGAATAGCGAAGGGGTCAAAAATGGACAATTATGGGTCTGAATGGGGGTCATGCAAAAGTTCAGTTCTAACTCGAAAACTGTTTTTTTTTTGTTGTATTTGAGCGCGAGAATGAGTAATCAATAGATGAAATTTAATCATGAAAGTGCGTTGAGTGATGCGTGATGATGTGTTGGACAATTGTTGTACCCCATACAATAGGTATTGTGTTTCTCTTACGCAGCTAAATATAAATATCTAATTAGGTAATAATAGGTTGTGTTAATAAAGAATTTAAGGCTATTGATTTTTTTTCTTTGTTTTAAAATCATTTCGCTCGCTACAATGTCTGGTTGAGACTAATTAGTAGGAAGGTACCGGATCACCATCGTCCATAGCCGGACTTCACCCGCTTCTGTGCACGGGACTCTTATTCGCTTGTACGGTCACCATCTATCCGGATTTTTGGTCCTCCAACTTTGTTCGGCCTTGTGTTTTCCCCAGACTTTTCACGCCAGGTCGAGAAATCATATTTTAATCAACATACAACCTGACACTTGCAAATTACAAAAAATGTAAGAAAATTTGAATTTTGAAATTCAAATTTTTTGGCGCGATTTTTTAATAAGGAACTAAAAGAGTTAAATGACTAGATAATTTAACTTTTTGCTATAATATATCTAAATTCCCAGGTTTTTAAGAAGTCTTTCAAAATCTTAAACGGTAACCCTGCTCGTGCCTATCTCCACGCAGTACCTACCTACTTAGGTTAGGGTCACTGACGGCCCGGGCAAGAATATTGTGGCGCCCACATAACGAAATCATTATCAAGCGTAAATTTTTTGCTGAACCAATGTAAACGTATAATAATTTTATAAAAATTTTATTCGAAACAACTTCGGTAATAACCATAATTTTTCGTGTAAAATGGAAAATAACCGTGATAATGCTAGAACATAATTTCACCCCTTCTCTTCAGTTCTAAATTGAAAAATATCGGTCCTAGGGAAATGTTGATGGGGACGGTAAAAGAATTTTTCCTGTAAAATTAAAAATAAACGAGTTATTCAATAAACAAATACTCAAATTTAAGATGGAAAAACGAAATGTTATCTGCCAGTGACCTCCTCACCCCAACGATTTCCGAAGGAAAATTGCTCCTTATAATTTTTGCCGTGGCTGCCCCAGACCTCGGCGCCCGCGCCCCCCCCCAAATTTGGCGTCCCCCCTAACGCCGGCACTGTCTGCACGTTCAGCCAACTTCATGCAGGTTCTCTACAGGCTTCCGTTACCCAGGTTTAGAAACCAGGTGGAACGGGATGAAACTAATAGGACCATCGAAGCCGAGAGTCATATACCTACCTACCCATTACCGTTACTTATTAACGGTAATTTATTATTTTTTTCCTTAATGAATGTAATTGCATGTCCAAGTCAGGGGGTCTACATACCGCGGCCCTGGAACATAAAGGGCAAAAGAAGGAACATGGGTGGTTTTTAGTCAGTAAAATCCTGACACTCGGAGGAGGCATTTGATGATTTCCCATCCCAAAAAAAAAGGAATCTACTCTCTTTCTCGTAACTCTCGCTCTAGTCAAAACCTTTCATTTATTCAAATTAGGTTGTTATAATCAGCACTTTTTGGACGTCACAATTTATAAGAGACACTCCCCCAAAACACGTGCGCTTCGTCACTTCCCTAAATTTTCCTGGGACCTGAGAAGGAGTGGCGGTACCTACAATCTCTCCAGCAATAAGTACCTATATAGTACAACAATATAACTCGCCTGTTTCTCTGAAAGGATAGCCAGAGGTGTACTCACCTATGAGAGCTAGTTGTGCTAGTACACCCACAATATCGCCCGATAAAGCCTATTTAATAGGAGCCCATTGCAATCAATCGGGCACAAATCTAGACTCTGGACTGCTACTGAGAGATTTCAGATGGAAAAACCCAATAACACTGCTCAACCTGGAAATCGAACCCAGGACCTCTTGCTCAGCAGTAGCACTTGCCAAATAATAATAATAATGTGTGTAATGTGTCGACATGAAAATGTTGTATGTGTAGCAAATCTATATATATAAAATTCAAAGTCCTGAGTTCCTGACTGACTGACTGAGATATCAACGCACAGCCCAAACCGCTGGTCCTAGAGCAATGAAATTTGGAGGGTCTATTCTTTGTGAAGAGTAGGTATCCACTAAGAAAGGGTTTTTCGAAATTCTACCCCTAAGAGGGTAAAATGGGGTGTTGAGTTTTCTATGAAACTTTTTATTCTCGCGGTCTATGGACTTGAAAATTTGTGTACCTACTCTGCAGTTACAATTATGAGAAACGTGTGTCAAAGTTTTTCCAAAATCATCCCCCATTATGAAATTCAAAGTCCTGACTGACTGACTGATATAACAACTTACAGCCTAAGCTGCTGGTGTTAAAGACATGAAATTTAAAGGCTGTATTCTTTGTGAAGAGTAGGTATCCACTAAGAAAGGGTTTTTCGAAATTCCACCCTTAAAGGGGCGAAATGGGGTGTTGAATTTTCGGTAAAACTTTCATTCTCGGGGTCGATTGATTTGAAAGTCATTCATTCTTCATTCACTCTTCATTTAAAATTATGAGAAACGTGTATCACAGTTTTTCCAAAATCATCCCCCAATGTAAAATTCAAAGTCCTGACTGACTGACTGTTATATCAACGCACAGCCCAAACCGCTGGACCTAGAGAAATGAAATTTGGAAGGTGTATTTTTGTGAAGCGTAGGTATCCACTAAGAAAGGGTTTCTCGAAATTCCACCCCTTAAATACATGAAATTTTAAGGGTGTATTCTTTGTGAAGAGTAGGTATTTACTAGGAAAGGTTTTTTTGAAATTCCACCCCTAAGAGAGTGAAAAGGGGTGTTGAATTTTCTGTAAAACTTTTTATTCTCGGGATCGATTGACTGAAAATTGGTGTACATACTCTTCAGTTAAAATGATTAGAAATGTGTATCACAGTTTTTCCAAAATCATCCCCCAATATAAAATTCAACGTCCTGGCTGACTGATGATATATCAACGCACAGCCCAAACCGCTGGTCTTAAAGACATGTTTGAAGGGTGAATTCTTTGTGAGGAGTAGGTATCAGGGCCGAAGGCACCTAAGAAGCCGATTTCTGCCGGGTTCCCTACGGGAACAAGACACTCCGACGTAGTGTTTAGGTGTCTACTGTAGTCAAACAAAAAACAAACACACCTGTGGGTATCACATCACAGTACATCCATTTAATACATCATAGAATTGAAAACATTTAAAAAATGAAAACATGTTTTATGTCAACAAATAAAGCAACAGGTAGCGCCAAATAAGCCGGTGCTCGGGTGTCAGAATTCAGAACCAGAATCGTATGGACGCGTACACGTGACTTCGTGGCTGGCAGTACCGTTTTGTAGGGAGCTCGGTTAGCCGAAGATTATCGAGTTACTACAGGGGCAGAAAAAGAAAGCATGTGAGGGAGAACAAGATAGAATGAGTAATGGTCGATATCGTATTTGGTACCAACTAGATTTTTATTTTGTTGACTTATTTAAATGAGATAAATTCACTTTTATTTTTTTCTGCATACATTCTTCTTTACTTTTTTTTTCTTTTTTTTTTTTGTCATGGGTGCCAATTTCGTGGTTTTTGGGGTCGCTAATGACGAAAATGTGGTCAAAATTAAAATCCAAGACGACGCCGATGAAGATTTTCGGTTTATTCGTCATGGGTGTCATTTTCATGGCTTTTGGGGTCGCTGATAACGAAAATGTGGTCCAAATGAAAATCCATGATGGTGCCGACAAAAATTTTCAGTTATTTCGTCATGGGTGTCATTTTCGTAGTTTTTGGGGTCAGTGATAAAGAAAATGTGGTCAAAATGAAAATCCAAGATGGTGCCGATGAAAATATTCGGTTTTTTCGTCATGGATGTCATTTTTATGGTTTTCAGGGTCGCTGATAACGATTAGGTCAACATGAATATTCTATATGGCACCAACCATTTTTTTGGATTTTTCATCAGCGTTATCATTTTCATGGTTTTCGAGGTCACTGATAACGAAAATAAGGTCCAAATAAACATAGGAAACTAAAAGAAAAAAATGTATTTATATCAATTCTCATTTTTTTCTTCGGCTTCCCCTGACTCAATTTTCACTAAGAAAGGGTTTTTCGAAATTCCACCTCTAAGAGGGCAAAATGGGGTGTTGAGTTATCTGTGAAAGTTTTTTATGTAGGTGTCGATAGACTTGAAATTCTACATACTCTTCATTTAAATTTATGAGAAATGTGTATCACAGTTTTTCCAAAATCATCCCGCAATATAAAATTCAAAGTCCTGTCTGACTGACTGATTGATATATCAACGCGTAGCCTAAACCATTGGTCTTAATGACATGACATTTGAAGGATGTACGAGTATTCTTTGTGAAAAGTTAGTATCCACCAAAAAAGAGTTTTTCGAAGGGTTTTTGAAATGGGAGTTGAATTTTCTGTGAAACTTAATATTCTCTGGGTCGGTTGACTCAAATCTTAATGTACACATCACTCTTCAATTAAAATTATGCGACAGTTTTTGATAAAACACGATATAGTTTACAAATATATATTTTTTATTTTTTTTTAATTTACGACCCAAAAGTGGCTCCCATGTTTAAAATTCATTAATTTACGTTACAGGTCCGTCTTGGATCACTGACTTACATATGTGTCCCAAATTTCAACTCCATCGGTCCAGTAGTTTCAGAGTAAATTGGCTGTGACAGACGGACAGGCAGACAGACAGATACGCGTGATCCTATAAGGGTTTCGTTTTTTTCTTTGAGGTGCGGAACCCTAATCACTACATATTATAAAACAAAGTCGCTTTTCTGTCCCTATTTCCCTTTGACCGCTTAATTCTTTAAAACTACGCAACGGATTTTGATGCGGTTTTTTTTAATAGATAGAGTGATTCAAGAGGAAGGTTTTTATGTATAACACATGCACCCGTGCGAAGCCGGGGCGGGTCGCTAGTTACTAATATAACATGTATCTTACATTAACTATTTATAAATGCGAAAGTTTGGATGAATGGATGTTTGTTACGCCAGAACAGCTGAACAGATCTGGATGAAACTTGGCAAAAAGATAGATTATAGTCTGATACAGATAGATATAGATTACTTATTATCCCGGAAGTAGGCAAGATCCCGTGGGCAATTCTCGAACTGCACGCGGGCGAAGCCGCGGGCAAAAGCTAGTCATATAATAAAAATCCTTTTGTGCTTACACGAAAATATCACGAATGTCTCCGGGGTAAAAAGGTCATTTACCGCCTACGGTTACGTGCCGACACAGTCGTCATACGGTCACAGTACACATTTAGTATCAATATAGGTACAGTATTTCAACTAAAAACAAATGGTCGGAATAGGCAATTTTTTTTTTCATACATGTTCCTTCTTTGCCGTTTGTGTTCCAGGGCCGCAGTATCTTTTTCGAACAGTCCGGCAGCCCTGGCAGGGTCGGAATAGGCTCACACACTCATGCAAAGCATATTATGAGCTGTGCATTGGATGCTTTCAGATACCTAACAGTTTACTTGTGACAGAACTGTCTGTGTATGGACATGTGATAAGGAGAGACGAATCGCATGTAACTAAAAGAGTGATGAATATAAATGATGGATGGAGAGGGAGAGGAAGACCAAGGAAACGATGGATGGGTTGTGTGAGGAATGATAATAATTATGAAAGAAAAAGGTGTAGGTAAATGATTGCGTGCCGGTTGACAAGGGAGAATGGAACGAAGAAGAAAATGATCGAGAGTCGAGAAAAGTGGTTTCATTTTAAGGTGCAGTCAAATCGACCGGATTTGTCTCCGGACACCAGACTATGACAGATAAATTACTGAAATATCTGATACAGTGAGTGGTACGGTGTCCTCAGCCAGGCTTGAGAGCTGCCGGTTTGTTCGCACTTTTAAACACTGTGTAAACGGACTCTTCACGAAGCCGTCAAACAAGCATTCTGTACATCTAACTAAGTAACTCCACGCACAAATTATTGCTTGGAAACGCCTTTTTTAGGAGGTGAAAAATCATGTGCAAATAGTACATTCAATGCGTCCATCAGCACATGATTTTTCACCTCCTAAAAAAGGCGTTTCCAAGCAATAATTTGTGCGTGGAGTTACTTAGTTAGATGTACAGAATGCTTGTTGTTTGGGAGTCGTGGAGTATTTAAAGTACAGTTATTTAACATAAAAATAATATATAAAAAAAAAATACTTAGATGGTTCCCAGGTACAGTCTAGACTAGAAAGAAAGAAAAAATTATAACAATGTCGGGGAGAACAAGTGCCTTTCGGCTTCCTTATGGGCATTTTTACAGTGCAGAATAAGCAGTGCAACATAACAAGTTTAGATGACACCGGTGGCGTTGGATTTCATAAAAAAGGATTTAGTTTATTTACTGGTTACGTTTATATTGTGGTTTCGTCCCTTTTTATGAAGGCCGCCCACTACAATAATATCGATGCTGTAATAGGTAGATACCTATTGGTGTTGGGTCATTTGACATTTTTCTTACGAAAATATCGAGATTCTATGCGGCCCACCAATGTCCTTTGTTTTCAAGATATTTTAGTGAAGACTTGAAGACTGATTGATTTCGTAATTATCGTAATGATACTTGAGACATTTATTAATAAAATACTTCATAGTTGACGAGTAGCGTACCTACTGGTTTATTAGTACCTAAGTACCTACATAGTTAAGGTAGGCTAATCGAAACCGACAAAAGTGCCGCAGGAGCCGCACTTCAATCCATACCGCCAAATCAACAATCTTGAAGATAGACAATCATGAAGTGCCTCAACGCAAAAGTCGCTAAAAGACTGTATAGGTACCTACCATGATCCGCTACTGATCAAGGTTTCTTCTTTAAATGTGACACTTTCCTAAATGTCGCATCAGCAACCCCGCAAATAATCAAAAGATTTACAGTGCTTGCAGTTACTGGGCAGAGGCCTCCTCCAACCATCGCCTCTGCTTTCCGCATCCAGCGGTTTCCTGATTCCTGGTCTGTCTGTGTAGGAGGAAGAGACCCTCTGGATCTAAATTCGAAAATTTCTATAAAAAAGCTACATACGAAAACCACTTGAATTGAACGCTTGGCCACTCGCTGCGCGCGTCTTGCGACAGCTGCGAATAAGACAAATGAAAGAAATTGCTTAGTTCATGCTACGAGTCACTGTGAAGGAAACAAGACCGACGCGTACCCCGCGTCCACAGTGCGAGCCTAGCGCGGTTGCGACGACGACGCCGCGACGGGCGCGAATTATCAAACATATAAATATATACGAACCCGTCGTTTACGTCCATAGTGTAGTAAGAAAGAAAGTGCGTCTTCAATTTTACAACGTAGGTACGGTACAATCTCGATTCTTCATACAAAGTAAAAAATTCAGCATTTATTTCTGCTTTTATTTACTTCGTGCACACCCTCTCTTATGTTAAACACCTCCGATCTCAGAATCGGACTGCCTAGTAAAAATACTAAATCCTCACCCATGGTTTGCAACATCTGAAATAAGTTTAAGCACTAGAACAGCAGAGCTCTCTTGTCACTGTGGCCACCGCAGACGCCCGCCATCGCGACCGCATTAGGCCCTATAGTCACCGCGCATTCATTGTGGACGCACACTATGTCGCTTGACGCAAGCTGCGTCGCAAGTCGCATCGCCAGAGAAAGGGGGCTTCGTTACAAAACAAGGGGGCTGTTGACGTCAAATTGCTGCCATGGACGTGCGATTGACTATCTATCTACCTACCATTGTAAGTGGGAGGCTGGGAGGCTACCTATTATCGACCTTATGGTGCGCCACCCATGGTGCCACGTCTAGGGGTTGCTCACCACATGGCACTCAGGGCACGTATTTCCTATTGTTGTATAAGATAACATCACGCCAGTAATCCCCGAAGGGTTGGGCAGAGGTGTACTGGGTGTACCTTATAGTAAACCCACATTTCACCATAAACTAGATTTTTATGTGAACATGTACCTTTAAGACCGCACCTACCTATCTTTTTTTCGTGACATCATATAAGAAAGAAATCCATCAATATTCACGAATGTAAATCCTTGGATTTCCCTCAATCTTTAATGATCTTGAAGGTATAAATAAGTAGGAACCAATTCAAATTCAAATTAAACTGAACATCCCTTCGTTTCTCTGCCTTTTAGTGTGCGTCAACAGTGAATGCGAGTCGACCTAATGCGGGCGCGACGTCGCGTCGGGGCGTCGCGCGGCGGGCGCTAGCGTTGGCCACAGTGACGAGTGGTGACGAGCGAGCTATTGTAGTGCTTAGACGTATTTCAGGTGTCGTAAAACATTTTTTTTTTTTTGGACGGTTGGAAATCATCATTATGACTCCTCCCGCTCTGGGCGGAGCGGAAGGGAGTGTCAGACTAAAACCACCCATGTTCCTTCTTTCGCCCTTTATGTTCCAGAGCCGCGGTATCTCTTTCGAACAGTCCCGCAGCCCTGGCAGGCATCGGCCCTTGCGGGCCCCTCCCGTTTGCTGACATCTCTTTGAGGCGCGCGTGGAACACGAACGTGCCGTCGACACGGCCTGTCGTCATACGACGGACGGACGAGCTAGCCCATTACTCACCGTCCACAGGCCCGTGTGGCCGAGAGCCATCACGGCGTGGCTCCCGACGCCCGGTGCTTCTCCTCCCGCGGCGGCTGGGACGTGAGGCTCTCTCCCTCTCACGTTCCGCTGCCTCCTTCGCTAGCATGACTGCTTCGCAGAAGGAGGCGACGGCTTCCCATTCCCTCTCGCCCCGGACCATGGCTTGAACCAGGGCCGGACGCGAGAGGTCGCCGCCGCCAATCGCCGCTACGAGGACACGGCGGCGGTGCTCCGCCCAAGCGGAGCAGACCTCCACGGTGTGCTCCACCGTGTCCTTCGGGCGATCCTCGGAATGATAGCACCCGGGCGTTTCCTCCCTCCCGATTCGGTGCAGGTACCTCCCGAAACATCCGTGACCGGTGAGGACCTGCGTCAGGCGGAAGGTGAGGGCGCCGTGGCGCCTCTCTAGCCAAAGTGTCGTAAACCATGGACGAGGATTTAGTATTTTTACTAGACAGTCCGATCCTGAGATGAAAGGCGTTGAACATAAGAGAGGGTGCACGAAATAAATAAAAACAGAGAAATTAATGGTTATTTTTTACTTTGTATGAATAATTGAGATTGTACCACAGGAAATTGGAGAATGGAGAAATAAATAAAAACAGAAAAATAAACACTTCAGCCTTTATCGCAATTTTAACAAAAAAAAAAAAAACTGAATACGCGCTTACGGCGAGCGACAAGACCCATACACTAATAAAGGGGGGAGACAGAACAAGCTCAACTTCAGTGAAGAAAGAATCGCCATCTACAGTATTTAACCGAGAAATTATTAGTTTGATATTATCGATAGATGTCTCTTTGATCCCAACTTTAATGCAAAAGAACGAGCCATAATGGTTTCAGACACATGACACCCTTTACATCTAAATAAATACCCTCGTGTCGCAAAGGCTGAAAAGCCGAAACAGCTTCCTAAAGTGTGTAAGGGTGATCATTCGCACCCGTCGTCGTTGCCTCGCACTGTGGACGCGGGCTTATATCACTGTTATTCGAGCAAATCACATTTTATTCCGTTGAATTGCCACTGAGTCACTGACGTCATGAGGGATGCGGGTGACGTCACTAGTTAGTGATCAAAGATTTTAAATAAACAGATATGAAATTCAAATCCAGCACGCAAATACAAAGGCGAATACAAAGGAGTATTCGTCTAGGTAACAATCCAAAATTCCATTTAGCACGGAAACAAGTGATTGTCACAAATAAAATTGTATCGTTACAGGGTGGCACCAGGGTGGCCCCTGTAATGTTCGGTTCTCCTTCAGGGTTCTCCTCACTCACTGATGTTATGCTCGAATACGAACTGTTAGTCTATTACATTACAGCCGAATACTCCCGCTGAGGGAGCGTCTTGCAATAAAAATTAAAAGGACCAGTTATAGTAATCTAGGTACATATTTTTGTCTTAGTGTAGGTAGTTGAGGTTTATTAATAATACATGGACTCCCCTCGAACCCCACATACATTACAACAACAACACCGACAACTAATATTCCAAGATCTAATTTTTTTCAGAACTTTTTTTTAGATGGCTTTTCTTCAAAATATCAACACTTTTCGTAGGTATAAAACAGCCAATATTGTAGGGAATGAAGTCTTTTCGAAAGCTAAGCGGTAGTAGCTAATCTTTGTCGTTTGGGGATGCTCAGACAATATTTTTCCCATAAATCGTGGCCTCTATTATGAATTAGATTTATTTTTTATGTAATATGATATCCTGTTCAAAAATTAAAATATTAAAATAGTATCATATGATTTTGATTTCGTGTGCAAATTATTTCATAGTAAAACACATTCAGTCGTCGTTTTGTTTTGCATGGAGGAAATTTTATTTTTGACGTTGTAACCCTAAAGTGAACTGTCAAAATCAGTTGTGTGTGGACGAGAGGTGAAAGGTTGTCGAAACTCGAAACAAGTTTCACAAACCTAGTTTTATCAGTGATACTGTGTGAAGTGGCCGAGAGCACGTAACAGTAGTAAAGTGAATACGAACATATGCTTCAAAAGTACTAAAAAGTCTACTTGTGCATTTTTTAACGTGATTAATCATGTCTAAATCAATGCTTTCTTTGGCCGTCGCGATACTTTGTTTTGCATCTGTAAACACTAAAAAAGGAATAAAATTTTATGAGGAGAAGGTCAGTATTATTATTAGACTGTACTTTTTTGACTGATTTAAACATCTAAAAAGCTCTCAACTTTACGAATTAAAATGTCAACAAGTTTGGTCCAACTTTTTAAATCGTAAACTTATTTTGTCAACTCAATGATTGAGTTGACGAAATAACTTTACGATTAGGTACTTTACTTAGACCATGAGCCGTCTTATTGATAGTGTGCATGATGTTCTGTATAAATTGTAATCTGTTTCAAAATAAATGTGATTTGATTTCAAGAGATTTTGTAAATTAGAAATTAATGATAGGTATATTTAGTTCAAATTGTTAAATTATCCACTACATTAATTTTCTTTTTTATTAAAAGTCATTAGACTTCTAGTAAACGACTTTTTTATACATAATTTTAAATCAGAATGGGCAATGTAGATTTCTGGTGTGTAATTAGTTTCAATTTAAATTATAGGAAAATTCTACGTAAAATTTTAAATTTAATGTTTTATCTACATAGTAAATGTTTCTAATTGTGAACCATTTTAGTGTAGTTTTGCTCCAGCATTACAAAAAATTAAATATGTCAAATTGCCTAGTACTAACTAGAAATAAAAGTTAGAAACTATAGCACCTCAACACAATTTGGCTAGTTTTCTATTTAACCTGACAAATGTTTTCTGAATTTACAATTATAATAGTGCATATAAGAAAAATGTATGTGTAACAACAAACAGATATGTATAATTGTTAAAACCCAGCTCTTACATGCAGAGGGAGGACCGTAGGCAATCACTTGACAGCTTAAACTTCACTCACAGACAATGCACAGTTTCAACTTTGGAACTTAAATTGATACCTACTTTGATATCAGTTTAAGCTAACTTTTGCTCAAAAACTAGTCAAAGTGTGAACTTAGTTGGAGGTATCATAGTTTTTTGGAAATTCGTCCCCCAAAATTCCTGAAAACTTGCCAATGGGAAATCTGGACAGACAGGCATGATTTTGTAACATCATAACTTTTACTATAGCAATCATAACGGGATAGGTATCTTATTTCTTTGAATGCCTGTGCTTATAATCTTCTTGTTTGGATTAGATAATATGAAGAGCCACTTAATACACTTTTAAATGGTACTCGAAATCAAACAAAAGTACTTAAGATAGAGCTCTTATATTAAATGAGTAGGCCTAAAGGTCCATCTACTGGGAACTACTCAAAGTCAAAAACATTTGTGTCAATTTGTCATTAAAAGACACTTTTTGAGTTTTTTTGAGTTGCAAACATGGAAATACAATTGAATCTATAAATTTTATAAAGCGACATTTAAAAAAAATAAAGTGTTATTATCCTGTGTGCATTAAGTTTAGTTAATAATAGCCCTTACACATCTTAAATAAAGCTTATTGAAGATTTTTCACGAATCCCGGGTAAAAAATATATAGTTGTAAGGAAGTCTCCACTTTCTGTCTCTGTTCTCCGAAGTTTAGGCAAATATAGTCAGCCTATTCCGATCACTGGTTATTACTTATTCAATACAAATAAGCTCTGCAAGTAAGTGAAAAATTATGTGTGTACATTCATAATTTATTTATTTATGTATATATTTTAAATAAGTGACAACTCACAAACGTTATGTTTAGGGTTTCATAACACAAAATGAAAAAACAGAATCTCATACTAGGATCACTTGCGTGTCTGTCTATCTGTCACAGCCAATTTACTCTGAAACTACTGCACAGATTGAGTTAAAATTTGGTTTACATATGTAAGTCGGTGACCCAAAGACGGATGTGTAACGTAAATTACTGAATTTTAAACGTAAATTAAACGGTAAATTAGTAAAAAAAAAAAGTTTTGCAAACTTTATTGTGTTACCAATGTTACCATGGCAAATGAAAACACTCATTGTGAGCATTTCAAATATATATTGTTTAAAATTTTAAGATAAATAGTTTTGAAGTTATTTAAGAAAATAGGCAAAAATTGACCATTAAGAGTAAAGGGATGGCCCCCTTTATTCCAAAACTACAGGGACGAAAACTAAAAAAAAATACAAAAAATAGTTCTTTAGCTATAGATTACGGGAAAACCTATTGGTAACAAATTTGGGTCAGATTTAGAACAACTTACGGAATTTAGAAAATTAACGTACGGAACCCTCCACGCGAGTCGAAATCGCACTTGTCCGGTTTCTTTTTCTAAAATCTACTAAAGAATCACGTATGCGTAATTTCAAACATTTTTTTTGTCTGTCTGTTTGTTTGCCGGCTAATCTCCGAAACGGCTAAACCGATTTTGACGGGACTTTTATTGGCATAGCTGATGCTATAAGGAATTTATATTTTTTTTCAAACATTTTTTTGAAAAATGATTAGGGTTCCGTGAAAAAAAAACCGTGAAATTGTTACCAAAAAACGGGAAAAATCCTGATGGAAAAACCCATAACCTCTGTGTTGCCTGCTATGGATTAACTCAGGTTGTCGTGGCTGCTGTTATTTTCCATGGTAAAATATTGAAACCTCTTTATAGTTATTCCATACAAATAGATGTGTATTCTAACAAATTGCAACTTATTGAAAACAAATATGTGGACAAATTCAATGCACATGCTTTTTCAGTAGGTACACATAAGGGCCTGTTCAAAGCCTGGGCATATGCATGCACCACAGGCATGCACACACATAGGCCTTGCTAAACTTAATTACCCTCCTTTGCGTCGCGTCGTCGGGTAAAAAAGCAGCACTTTTTGCACAACTACGACAGCGCGTAAAAATAAACTTATCAAAACTGTCCATTTTGGTATAAGTATTCTACTCTTTGACTGACAAACTGACATTCGTGAGTGCATGTGTCTATTAATCCAGGGATTTATTCTAAAATGAGTATTCTCTGAAAGTCTGAACATTCGAAGAGATGGGTACAAGAGCAAGATTCCGCACAGCATTGCGACATTTGCGATACCGTACTCGACAGCTGTGTCAATTTTTACTCATTCGCCGCGGTCTACGCCGAGGATCGTCTCCACAAAACTCTGCAATACAACAAGCAATCCTCAAATTTTTGCAATATTTTGCCAGAACCCCATACTTTCCTCAATTCCCCAAACATCTAACTATTCTTTTTTTGCAGAATTTACACGAAGCTCAAGAGCTATCAGACCAAGATGTGAAGGATATAGCAGCATTGAGCGACATGACTCATTTCAGGTCTGTTCTGAACGAGATTCTGGTTCCAAGAGTTGTGGGTACTCCTAACCATGATAAAGTCGGCAACTACATATCGCAACAGATGAGGGACCTTGGCTGGGATGTTACTGAGAATATGTTCTCAGACCATACACCTGTTTTTGGCTCATTAAACTTTAAGAATATTATTGCCAAACTAAACCCTAATGCTGAGAGGTTCTTGGTGCTAGCGTGCCACTATGACAGCAAATACATGAGGGAACATGTGTTTGTGGGTAAGTACAAGTTTTTATTAATCTCGGTTGTATTTTTACGTGGTTTTTGCATTCGGTTAATTCGTATTTAAGTTGATAAGGATAGATACTGTACCTATCCGTCTAAATAGTTTTCCAATTACCGCATTGTACGTGACCATTTTTTTAAATGATAGAATGGGTATAATAAGCTATCCTTAAAAGAGAGGGTTAGGATAAGGATCTACAAAAGAGCAATATCCCACCATGTATTGTTTTGTTACATCTCAAAGGCAGCGTTTTAGATAAAAGCTCTCAGACGGCTTGTCTTTTTCCGACACGTCCAACAATATCGTCATATTCCAACCAATTTACACAAAACCTTGACAAATTATAAACCTAAACCGTCCTCATGAATCACTATATTACTTGGTGAAAACCTCATGAAAATCCGTTCAGTAGTTTTTGAGTTTAGCTCGAACAGACAGATTGACAGACGCGGCGGAGGACTTTGTTTTATATTAATAATAATAATACATAAGTAGTGGCAAAGTACAGTAAATCATTCCGAAAAGAAATGCTGTAATATGAAGTATAGAATCGATAACGGTTCGTAATATAATAACTATGATGAAATTGTGACCGTGTGTAATTGATCTACGACCTCCCGGCGGGCCCTTGGGACTTGGCGAGCAACAATCGCGGGGGAAATACTCTAGCAGATTTATTATTAACTGTACTCACGACGTATGCTTGCACTATTATAGTTATCGATATTTAAAAAAAAAACACATGACTTCTACTGGGAGGTCCTTGGTTTGATTCCCAGTTAAGGCAAACGTTTTTTAAGGTTCTCCATCAGGAATTTCTCAATCTAGGCTGGCACCTATTACATGGAACTTAATGAAGTTTGTTGCACGATGCCTACTTTCGCATTATGACTTTTTTACATTTTCAAGTAATCGGTGGCACAATGCCGACATTTTGAAACCACAATAGCTCGCAAAATGCCTACAATCGCATAGTGACAAATGAATTTCTTTATACATTATTCTAATCGTAGTATGCCTACTTGCCGTTACTAAGATAAGAGTTTCGTATACTTAGGGGCTGTCTCCACGAGCGAGAGAATCGCGGCGACATTATCGTCGTCCCTCGTATTTGTATGCGAAAATATCGCCGCGATTCTCTCGCTCATGGAGACGGCCTGATAGAAATACGTGGCACGACGATAATATCGTCGCGATTCTCTCGCTCGTGGAGACGGCCCCTTAGGGAGTCACCATATTTACCGACACAGATCGGCTTGAGCTGGCTAGAAAACACTGGGTGTTCATGCAATTATACCGTCGGACTATTAACTTTTATTTTATGGACATTGGTATGTCCAAGAAGCTCTTTTTTTATCGGCCCAAGCCACCTCGATAAGTAAGGTGACTTCTTAAACCCCACGGAACAGAAAAAACAGTAGAAGTGCTAAGCGACGAAATTTGTACGGTAACCGCTGTCGCCAAATTTTTGATATAAACTGAGTTTTTATTATATAACAAATAAAATCGTATGTACTTTCCGATGATAGGAAAAACCTGGACTTTATGATTTTTTTCTCCTACTGTAATTTTTGCACTCCAAAATGGAACATTACGGCATTGTTATGGAAGAATGAAATTGTCGGGAGACTAGCGACTCGGGACGATGTTAGAACACGACTAGAACCACCAAGGACCAAGTAAGCGTAACAACGTTTAATTGTGGCACGCGTGCTACGCCTACTTTGCACTTGCACTGTTTTTTTCTGTTCCGTGCTAAACCCCATCATGGTAACGGATTGTAAACTTTATTCCCTGTTCTAGGTGCGACGGACTCAGCCGTGCCGTGTGCGATGATGATAAACTTGGCCAAAGTGATGTCAGCGCAACTTGATCCACTAAAGAACAACCGGCTGAGCCTCATGTTCATATTCTTCGATGGAGAAGAGGCCTTCAGACAATGGGGCCCTAACGACTCCATATATGGAGCTAGGCATTTGGCTAAGAAATGGCATGGCACTCAGTATAAAGATGGCGCCAATGAGCTACAGAGAATGGTATGATTTTGTTTTCTTCTTTAAATTTATCTATGTCTAGGTTTTGTCTACGGCTTTGGCCACGTGGGGAACTTTTATCGGTATGAAAATAATCCTATTTTGTGATCTACCTGTATGCCGAATTTCACCGAATTCCTTTCAACCGTTCTGGCATGAAAAGGGAACGATGGACAGATAGATTTTTCCGCATTCATAATGGATATTATTATAGTATGGTTTAGTATTTCGGGCAATACGGGTCTAAGGGCTGTCTCCACGGGCGAGAGAATCGCGGCGATATTACGTATTTGTATGGGATAATATCGCCGCGATTCTCTCGCTTGTGGAGACAGCCCCTAACTGATTCTATTGTATTGTATGTTTTTTTTCTCTGTAGGAATGTTTAGTCAAACTTGTACTTGCTGGATTGTCGTTGTGAATAAAATAGCACGTAACGAAACGAATAAGATCCTTAGTATGAAAATCTACTTTATAAAAGGAGGGCACAAACAGAATAGATAGTAGTTCGACGACGGTCGGTACTAACACTGCATTTAGCTGTTTTTTAATTCTGCGGTTACAAGCGTGATAATGTGTATCACGCTTGTAACCGCCGAAGGGTATAAAGTCAGAGGTGTACCCTATATCACAACCCCCTTTTAACCAATTATGTCCGGACATAAATCCGGATTCCGGCTGCTACTGAGAAATTCCTGGTGGAAAAATCCAATAACAGTTTTGGAATGGAACCTGGGACCTCATGTTCAGCGGTAGCATTAGCTAGCGACCACAATACGAACGACTGTCTCGTTAGTAATATTGTGGTCGCTATCTAATAGCTATTTTGTTTAAATAAATAAATTACTATACCTAACTTTACTTTTGAAATACAGGTGCCGTTTATCAAGAATTGTGTCATAATACTATTTATACTCACTATAGACTTGTTGTTCATGACCTATCAGTTTTAATGTTTCGGAATAACATAATGCACCGATAGCCTATTGTCCTCCGCCGTACGCGCTGGGCAGATGCGCGCAGAAAAAAGTTATGAATAGAATAGAATAGAATCATTTATTTGTCAAACATGCGTTTACATACACTGATTAATCAGACATGCAAGGTACCTATTGAGTAAATATATGTTGTGAGCGTCCATGTTTTGCCAATAACGGCGTACAAATTATAAAGGTATAAAAAAAGTTATTCTAAACATTACACACACACACACACATTATTATTATTACATTGTGTGTATTATATGTATGTGGGCATAAGGGTGAAACGTGGCAGACTGTCAGAATCAAGCCAATTTATCCACGAAGGGCGCCGCACCCTTTTTTGACATTTCTGTTTGTTCACTATTCAAAAAATAATGTGAGTTTAAATGTTTACATAACGCAGCCTCAATACAGGAGAAATTCCTAGTGGGACTAGGAATTTCTCCTGTATTGAGGCTGCGTTACAAACATTTAAACTCAGATACGTAAACAGCCAGACCCGGAAAAAATAAACAATGTCTTTCGGAGCCGATTACATTGTAGACAGTTTCAAAACCGTTATTTCACGGGTTTTTTAATTTTGCTAAGCGTGCCTACGCACACCGGAATTATTTTAGTTCAGGATCTGTGGCCTTTGTTTACCTAACTCGACTTTGCTTGACGTTAGAATGTTGTCAAAATCTCAAGCAAGACAGGGTTCATAACATGAGTGAAAATCTTCTCTCAGAATAATGAAATGTCTTCAAAATCAACATTTCTACTTTAATAGCCAATCATCACAATCTGTTGGAAGTCCCAATTAATTCGTCACGTTCTCTGTGAAATTGCATCGCACGTTCCGTTTCGGTAGAAGGCTAACTCACAATTAATTTGCATTCAAAAAGTTGGAAACACGTGTGGTATACCAACTATCCAACTTTTTGAATTCATGTTAATTGAGTAGCTCGCGATGAAATTCATCATGTTGAATAGTGTAGACTTGTTGAGAACTAGATGCCGCGAGCATATTTTTTTCTGAAAACAGTCTCACGGATCGATCTTCCGGTAATGTCTGCCGAGGGCGGTCCGTGGATGGACGGGATGGACCCCTTCGTTCCTTGGAAAGCACGTGAAGCACTTGGTCCCGTCTGTCATTTGTACATCTTTGACAATGGTTTTGTTTTGCCAGAAGTCCAAATGTTTGGCAACCAGTCTTTCCAAGGGGGTGCTTTCGTGCTATCCAGTAACTTTGACGGCACGGTTGGCGCAGTGGTCAAGCGATTGACTGCTGCGCTGCATGTCGCGGGTTCGATTCCCGTACGGAACAAATATTTGTATGATCTACAAGTAGTTGTTCCGGGTCTGGGTGTTTTTCTATCTATAATATGTATGTATTTACAAAAAAAAAAAAATGTATATATGTAGTTTATCAGCCATCTAGCCACCATAACACAAGCATTAGGTTGCTTAGCTTGGGACTAGATGGTGCTGTGTGAAATTTCCAGGGATATTTATTTATTTATTTTATTTTATTTAACTGGATCATGAAAGTCAGATAGGCAGTGGCTCCATGTAAAATATTAGTATTAAGCTGCATCCGGGGAGACTAAGAGCTGGAAGCAATCCCCAACATAGTAGGGAAAGACGGGACAGATAGGTAATGACGAAGTTTAACATAAAATAAAATGATAAAATACGGAGAGGTTATATTTATATCTGAAATTAGTAAAAATGCAAAGATTTTTTCTCATACTGATATTAGGAATTTCCGGCTATATAGTTTAAAAGTATAAAGCTCAATACAAACTCGGACTTCGACACTTTATGTGAAGGCTATTATTCTTATAATATTTTCTTATCAGTGACACACTCACTCAGCCTTGCCTTGTAAGGTGAACTGAGAAATAGGTCGGAGTTAAAAATAAAGCACCTTCACGTCTGGGCTCGTATTTAACGCGCGTACTTTCCCAGAGCTAATGAACAAGGAAAATGATCTGTTAAATAGGGACTTTCCGATAATTAGGTACACGTTTTTTTCTCCTAGAGGGTCTTTTTCGGTTGACGGCGGCGCGGCGTAGGTAGTTAAATAAGTTTAAAGGTATATCTTGTGCTGAACGCTGTACTGTGTTTATTTAGTTGATACAAATTTAAACAATTATATGTTTTAGCTATGCTTTTTCGTAAAATTGCAACTAAAAAAACCAATCCTTCTTATTCTTCTTATTCTTTATTGCACACAACATTACAATACCACTACCAAACCATTACCATTACCAATGATGGTCAGTTTGCGACTTTGTCAATAACATACAGGGTGGACGGGGGCATCGTGGCACAAACGGCTACCACATGTTCAGTACATCATTCTGAACCTCACATATTCCTATGTGAGGTTTTTCAACGCATATTCCTTAAGAAAAGAAATTGCTGATGAAAAATTTGTATCTATGTCCTGTTTCTATGTTCTATGAGCATTTCTGTGGGTACAGAATGATGTACTGAACACGTGGTAGTCGTTTGGGCGTCGATGTCTCTTCCACCCTGTATAATTTACACCCCTAAATTAGGTTTTGTTAACTGGAAATAACATTTATTGGAAAACAAGGATTTGAATACACATACCTACTATAATTTGAATAAACCTACAACCTCAGTTTTGTTTACACACATTTAAATCAGCGGTTCGATTTATGCGAAAGTGAACAGAAATATAGGGAACATCTGTTTTTCTTTCGGGGCCGATTTTAACCTACCTACTTGAAATAAGGGAGCTCGAAGCGATACCTATGCCCAGGGCCGGATTTAGAGGTCCAGAGGCCTTGGGGCAACAAAGGAGTGGAGGCCCCCTCGCCCCAAATTATTTTCCAAATAAAAAGAACAATTTTTTTCAGTTGAGTTTTTCAATAAATAATTTATTGTGAAACCAAGTAGATACTCTCAGTATTTAACAAACACATAAATATAATCGGAAACAAGAATTATCTGAAATTAAATTTTAGTGTTAACGAACGGAACCTTTCGAGCTTTTTTTGCCGAAAAATCGTTGATGATTTCGCTGAAATCCAGTTCTCGGAGTAAATCGCTTTCAATGCTCAGGAGAGAAAGCTTTGATAGACGATTTTGTCCCATCGTGGTTCAAAGCCTATTTTTTATAATTTTCATTTTTGAAAATGAGCGCTCTCCAGTGCAATTTGATACCATCAAAACCAAATACATTCATTCTCAATGCAATTTCGAGGTTTGGGAATGTAGCTCTGAAATTTTGATCTTCGAGAATTTGGCAGTAAAATAGTTCTTGATCTTTTCCATAGTCCTTTTTGTATGAATCAATCAAAGACACAAATTGAACCAACTCATTACCAAGACTAGGCTCTCATCAGTCATCCGTATACACTTTCACCAGTGCCTCTGCTGCAGCGTGCAAATTTTCAGCATCCATCTTCTCGATGTGATTCAGAAATCCAAATTTCGAACGTACAGCTTCATAGGCATGCAAACTTTCTGTAAGAGAAACAGATAGCTGGTCAACCACTGGGATGAAGGCGGATACTTTGTATTTCTCCTTGGGTGACAGATTTGCGTTTTGTGCTTTCCCGTAATCGAGCGGATTCAACCTCACATTTCTCGTTCTGGTGTGGGTGCGTGATTGTACATATTCATCAGTATGGGATATTTTTTTGGCTGCTTCCTCGTATTTATCAAAATCATTTCGTTTGGATTCCACAAATGATTTCAATGATTCTATTGCACGCATTGCCGATTCAAGAACCATTTTCGGGTCTTGCAACATCTTGTTTGTAGCGTTGAATCGCTCCAAGATGTTGCAAACAAAGCGGTTTATAGACCACTCATCTTCTGTAGAAGGTGTGTTGCTTCATTCCTCACGATGTCTTTTTGCTCTTTATCGGAAGATATGCTGGTTAGAGCTTCTTCGATTTCCGAATAGCCGTTGACTAAGGCTTTCGTAGCTTCAGCTCGACAAGACCAACGAGTGTCGCTGAGCTTTTTCAACACTAAAACTGGCCGCTTTTTTTCTCCGATAATTTCTCGATCAGAATTCGGTGTCGCTCTGTACTGGCTGTGAAAAACGTGTACAAATTCTGAACGAAATCAAAGAATTGAACAGCCGATGGACAAGAGTTAGCAGCTGCCTTTCCCACTAAATTCAGAGAATGACCACAACAAGGTACAAACACAATACGTACAAGCCGATAAATGATTTTTCTCCAAAATAAGAGCCTGCATCTCCTTGTATTTGCCACTCATGTTTGCAGCATTGTCATATGATTGGCCGCGGCAATCCATGATCTCTATTTGATGGTCACCTAAAAATTTGAGCATAGCGTTTACTGTGGCTTCGCCAGTATGACCGCAGTTTGGTAAAAAGATGAGAAACCTTTCTTCTGGCGTCGATCCTTCCATATATCGAACAACTATAGTTAGTTGATCGATGTGAGCTTCGTCGGGAATAGAGTCCACTGATACGGAATTATATTTCGATTTTTTAATCCTGGAAACTATTTCAGTTAGTACCTTATCACCCATAGAACCGATCAGTTATTCGCAAATCGTAGACGAAAAGTAACTGAGTTAACTGACATGACCACTCCCTTTGTTTGCATGCTCTTTCAAATGGGTTGCCAGGATTAGTTCATACTCGGCTAGCAATTCCAAAATTTCCATTTCTTGGTGAGTCAACAATTTCATACCCAACCTCCGAGGTTGCGGGCAAGTACCACCCCACTCAGCCATTGAGCCATTGAGGTACTCCCTCAAGATAGTATAGGATAGTAAATTGGAAGTGCTTATCAGGGCCATTTGAGATTTTGATATTTCACTGATTGCCTGATTGAAGTGAACAAATATAGATAAATGATTTCTGTTAATATTTAAGATTAATATAATCAAATAATCATGTATGTACAAAGTACTGTAAGCTACTGTAAGAGTAAGAGAAAAAAAATATCAAAGGAAAAGGCGTTTATTAGTGTTTACTAGTTGGAATTTGAAAGTTTTTTTTTTCCAAAGTCTTTATTGTGGGGGCCCCCCGCTTGTGGAGGCCCCGGGGCTTTCGCCCCGGTTGCCCTCCCCTAAATCCGGCCCTGCCCATGCCCAGCAGCAGTAGATCTCATTTTGATTAAAAGTCAACAAAAACATAATTTAACCTTTGTCTACAGGATGTACTAGTCCTCCTCGATCTACTAGGTGCTCCCGACCCAGTGTTCTTCAGCTACTTCCAGTCTACTGAGAAGTGGTACATTCGCCTGGCCGTGGCGGAGCAGCGGCTGGCAGAGCTCGACCAGTTCCAAGCCTACTCCAGAGGGAAGGTGGAGCAGACGTACTTCAGGCTCAGGAGTTCCGGCGCAGTCATTGAAGACGACCACATTCCGTTTATGAGAAAAAGTAAGTTTCTTTTCACACCATTATCTGCCTATCCTTTTCTGGAGTCGGTTTCCAGTCTAACAGCATCCAAATACCATAATTTTACATGGAGCCAATGCCTAGCAGACCTCTACAAATACACAGCCTGCTCGACAATTTGAATAATGATTGTGTCATGCAAACTTAACCGAAGGCACTTGTCCTTCTGTCAACGAATAAGTAGCGAAAAGTGAGTTTTTGAAGAGAGTTGTTTGTTTGAGACTTCTCGCTGACATAATAATCTCTCTTCAACTGACATAATACACTTTGTCGTTGTCCCGTATTCGGGTGCTCGAATTCGGCCCCCGATTCGTTTATCTCGCCGCGTAGTTTCTCTTTGTGTTGGAAGCTCCAATTGCCGGAGAAAACCAGCAGTCGGGTTCTCGTGAACTCGGGGTACTGGAAAAACCTGACTAAGGATATTTCGGTAGCGGCATGGACTGACTAAGGGTTAATTGTACATTTTTCTGTTTAGTTCATATATTTAGGCACTTGCCATATAATTGGAAATGAGATGTATTTCTGCCCTTAGGTTTAAAATCTGTCTAACTGGTAATAGGTATGACTGAGTCACTTACGGACGGGAAGAATAAACAACTAGCGACCAAATTAAGTTGTCTCACAGAATACATAACCTTATCTTCGATATTCCGTTCGGACTCTAGCAAGCATAGCTGTGTCGTCATAGCAAATTCAGACGTACGTCGTTTATTGATGCGTTAATTATGACCGTTATCAGATCACTAACACTACATTTAAATGTTTATCGCCAAAAGTCCAGTAATATTTAGGCATCCTTTTAGGTTTCAGTTAGTGCAAGTGAAAATACGTGTTAGTATATTATCTTTATCAACAACGCTGAACATAATAATTCCATCAAATTTTCAAAAGTGATATGGCATTTGAGTGCGATGTCAAAATAAAATATCTAGGTATCTTTCTGATAAGCAACCAATACTGATAATATTCAGTGTCTAAATTGAATCAAAATATATCCGTGGGGTTTTCCTGAACCGTGCCTCTACGTAACTATTAATTTCGGAGAACTTGTTTGTTGTGTTCCAATGTTTACTGAACGTTATTAGTTAAAGGTAGGTAAAGCTCGTGTTTGAATAATAAAGCATTAAAGTGTAGTGGTCGCAACCGCTACTGCTGAGCATGAGGTCCAGGGTTCGAAGCCTGGGTCGGACAGTATTATTGAGTTTTTCCATCCGGAACTTCTCAGTAACAGCCTGCAGTCTGCATTTATGCCCGGTTGATGGCAAAAGGCCCGCCTCCTATTATTGGGTCCACCTTCCACCATCAATGCGAAATATGGTGTGGGTATATTATGTTGGTCATCTCTGCTTTACACCTCGGAGAAAAAGGCTTGATGTTATGTTATGTAAAGGCACAACTTTATGACTAAAAAAAGTCTTAAAATAGCTAGCTACACTACCCCATAGCTACGAATAACAATTAGTTTTTCGTTTAATTTATCAAACAGCTCATTTGTATGGGTACCGTGTAGTTTCTGTGGCCGTGCAGTTAGTTTCTATGTAGTTCAAACGGCTATACATTCATGGTCGAAATTACTTATATAGATACTGTAAAGCTTCCTTATTTAAATAAGATTAGATTATATCAGTCCGCTTTGTTCTTTATAATACTGGTAAATAGATAGAGAAACTGTTCAGGTGAAGATTCATAGATGGCTGCCCTGGAGTGTAAGGCTGTGTTACCACCAGAGATGAGCGAGCAATGTGTGTGAAACTAACCAATAATGTCGCTTCTTTTTCACAGCTTGAGCTTTTCTAACTATGTGATTGGTTAGTTTGACACACATCCCTCGCTACGCATCCTCGCTCACCTCTGGTCGAAACGCAGCCTTAATGTCGTGTTGCCCCACAAACACTTGGACACTTGCTTGATGTCGTGTCCTGCCTGTCCTGTTGTTTGTTTGGTCATCACAGGAGCTGATGAACGCTACTGAAAGTGGCCAACTCGTCGGCAAATTCTGGGGCAACTCAATTTAAATTGTTATCGACACGTCAAGAAGATGACCATTGATGAAATAGTAGCGGTCCGTCCCGCCCCCGCCCCGCTTCGCCCGGTTTTTTACAACTTGACGAAAGATCCAGATGGGAAAGTTTAATATTAATTCAGTAATAGACAAACCTATCGAATATAACTCCCACTGCTTAAATGATGGCGAAAAACAGCTGAAAGCTGTACAGCTGCATTGTGGTTGGCTGCACTAAAACTAAAGACTTTTCAAAAGCATTTTGATAGGCCATTGTCCAACCGTTATACATTGTAAAGCACCATAATGGTTTTGAAATACCAATATAAAGCATCAAGACGCTCGGTGACCTTTTATAATAGTTTATACGGACCTTAAGTTCTACATAAGCTTACTATTCGTATTTTAAAATGCTTCCTGTGTTACTTGGGGTCTAATGGAATTCTACATCATATCAACGATATAATATATAATAATTATATACGTAGAACGAAATCTATACAAACATTGCCGTAAAATAGCATTGTGCTTAAGTCGATTTACATGACTCGTGCCTTGTAAAGCGCTGAGCTGACGACGGGCTATTTCTTCGCGGACAATTCGCAACAACTAATGGACCAATCGATAAAAATACAACGCGACAATCAGTGAAAAGGATTAATTTATTTTTGAGCGGTCATTTCAGTCCATCGCCATCGTTTGCTCAGTACTTAAGAGGGAACAGGGGCTGCGGTTCTCCATACAAATGTATTCCCCTTTTGTCTTCTTGAATAATGCCTCTAGAGCAACCTTTGTTTTCAACAACGAATATGTAAAGAAAATATAACCCTCCAAAAATGCCAAAAATACCCCATTTTAACGGCAGTGATGCAGACAAATTCGAAAAGTCTTTAACATAAAAGAAATTGAAAGGAACCTAAACTAGACATACTCTTCCTTAAAATTTTAATGTCAAAATAATTGAATCAGCTCAGTTTTCGAGGGGAACAAAGGGGAATACGAAACGTCAATCTTGGCAAAATGTGTGTGATATAATCGGTCTGAGCTGCAGCTGTCCCTATCGCACTCTACGGGGGCAGGCTTGATGCAGCGCGACGGCAATAGTTTCTTTTAAAAACCAAATTTTCAAATTCCCCGCTGGCCCTGTTCTCTCTTAATCGATAGCCCAATAAAAGGAGAAAGAACAAGCGAGAGATGATCATTCTATTATATAGCTGTACAAGAGCCTTTAGGCGCATAGCGCGTCCTGGTTCCGAAGTAAAACCGCTAATCTTGTATTTTCAATACCTACTTTTATCTAATGCTTACAAACGCGGCGCGGCGCCCTTCCTTTGAAGTTGACAACGTCATTTGACCGCCAAAAGATTCTTGTTGCACTGTATTCATATTATGAGTTCAACCCTACTCTATTCATAGCACTTAGGTATAAAGTAAGTACGAAACATATAGGTAACTTAATGGTTTAGGCTACCTTAACCTTTAACCTTTCTCTTTTGTAAGAGCAATTATTTTTGCATATTTTTGCTCAAATCATTAGTATGAGTCATTAAACGCTCATGACCCTGTCGTGAGTTCGTTTAAACTCTAATCGCACAAGTTGAAAAGTTATCGTGTTTGAGGAACTTTAACAAGTTCTAATTTGCTACGGCTTAAATGCTAACCATTTATGTCGTAGCCAATAAGCAATAAGCTGAGTAGCTGACTTTTATTTTTATTTAAGCTAACTTTTAAAAATGTCTTCTGTCACCGATAGTCAGCAGGCCAGCATGAATAACAATATTGATCAGCTTTAGCGGAGTTCTTGGTAACCTGTAAGCCAATGTTAAATTAAATGTAAAATAAGTTAATAATTTCTTCTTCCGATATGTATCGTACCTACTGTTGTTGGTAGCATTTAGGTGTCTATTATAAATCTTAATTCCATGCTTTCTAAACGTATTTGTTTTATGGATACAATTTAACGCATTATTTTATTAATATATTGTTATTATTGGCATTGAAGCTTGCTCTGAGATGTAAAAGTAAACGGTGCGTTCACAATCACGACTCAACTATAACATTGACGAGGCAAGGCCAGAGTTTGTACCTACCTCTTCCTGTTTATTAGGTAGATATACTAAATACCTATCGATTAATTCAATTAACACCCAGTTTCTGGAATTATCAATACAATTGTCGAACTGAGAGTTGACCTGACTTACGGCGAATTTCACCAAACAAAATAAACTGAACCCGATCAATGATAGGTACAAACCTCGGTCAAGAGCTGTGTGTGAATTATTGTGAAATATTGGCACTGACAGCCCTTCAACGTAGTTCAACTTCAACATGCTGATCGCGTTCAGTATTTTTGGTGTAGGTATTCATTCATTATCTGTCACATAACTTGACATGAGAGTTGACAAGAGATTCATTATGAACTTTCAAAACACCGGGGTTCACTCTCTTGTTGCTCTTGAGGTCACAGGCGCGACTGCTAATCGTGGGGTTCAGGTCGTTCAGGGCTCAATCCCCGGTTTTACCATGAGGATATTCTTGTGCCTACATTGCAGCATTTGCAACCCGGAGCGGAGGTTTTTAAAATTTGACTTTTTTTTATTAACAATAAAACCAACAACGTGTATTCTAAAAACAAATGACTGCACCTCGCAGTAAAGTTCTTGTGGTAACGAGAGGAGTTTAGGTTTATTCGAATGCATCAAGCACGCATTACAGTACAAGAATTACGTGACGCGTGGCCAAAAACGGAACTAACGCCATTTCTTATTTGCAGTACCTGCATTTCACAAGTATTTACCCCTTGTCAACGTCATTCAACCGCCAAATGATCTATGTGTAGTATTATGTAATGATTTCTATTTCATTTGTTTCAGACGTCGACATCTTGCACCTGATTCCGTCGCCATTCCCCAATGTATGGCACACTCCGTCCGACAACATGTCGGCTCTAGACTTCAAAACAATAGAAAACTTAAACAAAATCATGCGAGTCTTCGTCGCAGAGTACCTCCATGTCATAGCTAAGTAGCGGCGAAACTATACCTAACTAACACACAGGCAAGATTGTTACTTAAAACTTGTAAATGCGAAATGATGTACCTTAAATGAAATTATTGTAAGTACCTATCTTAGGTCTAACTCTCAAGTGCAAGCACGTCTGATGTTATATCAAACCATAGTTTAATACCGGAGTGTTCATGTTCACGTACGAAACGTACGTACGTTATTGAAGACTGTCTGATTTACTGAATTGTACGTGAACACTGAATAGCAGGTTCTTCATGTCGATGCGATTTGTCGCAGGAGACTGCGACGCGCGATCTAATAAAGTTGCCGCGCAAATGTCAGTAATTTTCTACAACTCGCGTCTTATTATTATTCGGTATATGCATATACCTACCTATTTGGAAAAGCGATAAACTGCCTACTTTGTGGTGATGTTACTGTCTTATGTAAAATGTATGTATAGATTATAGAATACTCTTTGCTTGTGTGAGCCAAATTTTCACTATATCTAATCTAAACAAGTGAAACTGTTATAACATTGGCTTTTAGGAAAAATTGCAAGAAGTTACCAAAATAGTCCAAATTACAAAGAAAAATACTGAAACGGTACTTATTATGAACCGCGAACCGGGTTTGTTCACATTTAATATAGGTAACTGCATGCTTAAACCGCAAGTAGTAAGTATAAAAACAATTTAACAGATTATATTATTTATACAAATCATATTCGTAATCGCGGTAAAATTTTCAACTTTCCCGTAGAGGCTCGAGTAGGTATTGAGATTTTTGTATATTTCAGTTTATGGTCTGCACTGTGTATGTTTATACTAGGCTACTAACCAGCGCTCAGCGCTCGAATGACGACGTTCACTTTAGTGATAAGTGATCGGCTTACGCCGATTGACGTCGATAATGTGGTCTATCGGGAACTTGTGTCACATCCAGGCGCGGATCCAGCCATCAAAATAGGTTCTGGTCACGGCCCTAAAATGAGAAAAGTGACGTCAAAATAAAAATAAGGAAAAATCTTCGTGTAGTTTAATGATGAATAAGCAGTACCTACCTATGTAGGTACTCATATATTATAAATTTATTTTTCTGCGTTGTCTACTGTGTGTACATAAATAGTAAAATGAACAAATACAAACGAGCAAGTGCAGCGAGCTCGATTTTTTTGCACCCGCCTCTGATATGTTAGATTTTCAGAATAATCAACAGACTTTAGAATTCAGGAGCGGACGCAGCGAGCTCGAACATTTTTAGCAGCTCCTCCGATTTGTAGCACTTTATTTATACCATTTATATAAGCGATATTGAAATGATTTTGTCGACTTTGTCAAAAACCATGAAGACTTTAAGAGGCTTTTCTTTTGGCACCCGCCTTACTTTGCCGACTTAGGCCGCTACGAGTATTCCACTGGCGTTTACGAGCGTTGGCGTTTCTTCAACGTCGTTCGCGATGCATTTTTTGGCAACAGGTAGAATCATGCACACATACACACTTTTGTTAAGCGTGTATGTTTGAATGCATATCACACATTTAAACTATTCCACTGATTTTTGTGAATCATTAAAAAAAAATCGTTAATGGAAATGATCTCTCGCGAGTCACGTAAGAAAATTTGAATGCAATGTAAACAAAGGGTTATATTTTTTAATTGTAGGTATTAAGGCCTTGTGAAGAACATCACTATCGACCTCAATTAGGTTTGTGGGCATGCCCATCGTGCCCACAACGGTGGATCTGCGCTTGGTCACATCGACTAATAGACCTTGTCGCTTATGACGTGCAAGTGACATTCTACTTACGTGGTAAAACAATTACGAAAGCTGATTGATATCTAATCTTTTTTTTAGATGTTACGTAATCGTCCATTTCAGCATTTGATATTATGTTCCGGCCGTTAATTATAAGTTCCAGTTTTGAATCTTGTGATTGAAACTGGTTGACGATAAGAAATTTTGTTGAAATTATAACAAATATCTGTAAGGGCTGGCGCGAACAATCAATTTAGCTGGTGTTTTGATAGCAAAACATAATATCTATGGCAACGGAAGCGTAAAAGGCTTATTTGAATCAAGCACCATTTTAATAATTATAGGCAATCATTTATCTAGCGTTTTCCCAACTTTTTTCTCATTACATTTTATTTATTTTATACTATATAACGATTGAGATTATGTCTACCTTGTTACCTATATTCTTTATTATGTTAGTTCAATGTTTTATGATAATCTTTTATTGTATTATGCATTTAATAATTATATTTATTAAACTTCTTATAGAATTAGAATAACCTTTGAAGAACCGAGTGCATGCCCTATGTACAATAGTGGTACATAAGCGGACTTAATGCCACAAGACATTCTCCACCAGTCAACCTTTTTATATTATCGGATGTCTCGTTTTACTAGAAACGTAATTTTTTAAATATAAATATGTAGTAATGCTTATATATATAAAAAAAACCGTCTAAGTGCGTGTCGGGCCACGCATAATGCAGGCTTCCGTAGTCTTACAATGTTAATTTAATCTACTTCCTACGGTCCGATTTGCCTCCGAAAGATGATTTTTATTGTAATAATAAACGACAAACTTCCGTTTGCAGTTGAAAAACCTGTGCTCCCAGAATTTTTTCACACACCCAAACAACCGATTAGCTGGTAGAGGGGGGAAACTTGAGTCTAACAAAAATTAGCACTTCAAAGCTTAATATTTCACAAACGACTCCCCTAATCAAAAAATATTTGAACAAACTCGCAATATTTTTTGAAGACGTATCCAATAAAATCTCACGTTATGGGGTATGCGAGAAAAAACAAATCCGCACTTTACGTGTACAGGAGATACCTTAAAAAAATACTTTTTGAGATTTTATTTTAACACTGTTGGCGTATTCTTGCCAAATTACAGCTTTCTAGTAGACTCTTTGAACTAAACTGCGGACAGACGGACATGGCGAAACTATAAGGGTTGCTTGTGGACTACGCAGGGACCGGCCGGGTACTCGTTGAAAGGGTTTTTGAAGGGGTTTTTTTAAGCGCTTAAAAAAAAAACCTTATGATACGTGTTACACCCTCGAACGGGTGCCATTAACCGCTTCCGAACAGGTTACCCTTTCAATACCCTGTAACACGGTAACAGGGTAACCCATTCCATCCCATGACACTGTAAAATGCACTCTTTACAATCGACATTAGTTTGAAAATTGCATAACCGAGACCACATGTGTCATCGTATCGCCCGGTGGCGTTGTTGCGTGTACAGAGCGATTTGTAAACATAGAATAATAATTATTGTCATTATGATATTACAGTTCAATTTTGGTTGTCGCACAAGCTAAACATCGCAACATATTTCTTTATTCGTGTTTAAACTTGTTTAGTCTCATCATTCATCATTTAATTCGTAGTCCGGTCAATTTAGACCAAAAAATGAGAGTGAAGGTACATAAAATCCCAACAAGCTGAAAATCAGTAAAATTGTTCAAAACATAATTATAAATAATATTTAAAAGTTCCCCATCATTCCCATGTATGGAAAAAAATATATTCAAGGTCAAAGGTCAAAAAAATTAGTTTTTCGTGATTTTCAGCAATATGATAAGTTTTATCAAAAGTACTTTAGACAGAAATTGTAGATCATAAAATTATCTATAAAAATGTATCAATACTTTTTTCCTACAAGCCACCGTTTCTGAGATATAACGATTCAAAAAGTTATGTTGCCGGTTTTCAGCAAGGTGTTTGAAAAGGTAATGCTTAATCAAATGCTCACATATGTACTTTAACACCAATAAAATCTTACATGAGAAACAATATGGTTTCACCAAAGGACGTTGCACGACTGACGCCGGTGTCACCTTATTAAAACACATATTTACGGCGTGGGAAGAGGCACAAGATGCCATAGGAATCTTCTATGACCTCTCGAAAGCATTTGATTGCGTAAACCACGAAACCCTACTCTTAAAACTTGAACATTACGGTTTAGGGAAACTTGTGCTCAGTTTAGTGAAATCGTATTTAAACGATAGACATCAGCAAATACAAAAAATGGTGTCAGATCAATGGGTTTAAAAGTAAGTATGGGTGTACCGCAAGGTTCGATATTAGGTCCTTTCCTCTTTTTAGTCTATATAAATGATCTACCCCATTTATTTAAAACCCAACCACAAATGGTGTTGTTTGCTGACGATACCTCTTTAACATTTAAGGTAAACAGACGTGCCACAAATCTTGACGACGTAAATAACGCCCTGCTGCTGGTCCATAATTGGTTCACCGCGAATAATTTAGTAATAAATGAAAAAACAAAAACGAAATGTATAAGATTTGATCTACCGAATGTCAAAATTAGTGATAGTGACATAGTATTGAATCAAGAGAAACTAGAATTCGTCGAAAAAACTGTTTTCTTGAGGATCACGCTCGATTCAAGGCTACGATGGGGTCCGCATATAACTTCTCTTGCAGGACGGCTGAGTTCAGCAGCATATGCTGTTAGAAAAGTCCGTCAATTTACTGATGTAGATACTACGAGGCTAGTCTATTTTAGTTATTTTCATAGTATTATGTCATACGGTATTTTACTATGGAGACGGGCTGCAGACATTGAGTCTATATTTATTCTGCAGAAAAGAGCTATCAGAGCCTTATATGATCTACGAAGACGCGATTCTCTAAGAGAACTGTTAAAGGAAATTAACATCATGACAGTACCTTGTCAATACATCTATGAAAACATCATGTACGTTAGGAAAAATTTGCATTTATTTAGTAAAAGAGGTGACCGACACCACTATCATACTAGAAATAGGGACCAACTAACTCAACCAGGTTGCAGGCTAGCTAAAGTAGACTCATCTTTCATGGGGTACTATTTAAAATGTTACAATAAAATACCTCCCCACATTCTACAACTGAATGAGACGAAATCTAAATCTTGTATAAAACGCACACTATGTAGGCAAGCATATTATAAGTTGGGGGATTACATTGATGATAAAAATGTTTGGCTCAATGCTGGTCCTGCTCCACAACTTTATTTTTAAATTGTTGATTTTATATTTTACTCTGGACGCTCTTACTTCGCACGTCTTGCTACATCGTTCTCACATATATGTATAATCTCATGATGATGATGTAACCAAGATTTTGTAACAATATTTTTGATTTAAAAGAGTGTCCATGGAGTTTCTTGCCCATTCTTCTCCATAGAGATCTACGCTTTGGAATGTGCAATTGCAGTATTTTCTCAAGTTATTATGTCTTGTGACTGGGACTGTAGCTTCGCTTCTTTTAGTGTTTTTTTTTTGACATTCAAAAGTGCCGTAATGGTCTAATTGAAATAAATGCTTTGAGTTTGAGTTTATAAAAGTTGTTATCGTCATAATATGCACACGTTTCCACGCCACCTATGAGGTAGTGTACTTTGCGTGTTTTTTTAACGTGGTTTCCCCAGTAAGCCTACTTCACGGGTCAGTTGTGATCCTGTTTAATGTGAAACTATTGCAAAATAACGGAAATTTTCAAAGATTGGAAAAGATAAAAGCGATGTAAATTAAAAAAAAGTGGTGAAAGTGGAAACGCGCTAAGTACACTACCTCATCGGTGACGTGGAAACGTGTGCATATTATGACGATAACGACTTTTATAACTTTTTGAATCGTTATATCTCAGAAACGGTGGCTCGTATGAAAAAAAGTATTGATTATAGATAATTTTATGATCTACAATTTTTGTCTAAGGTACTTTTATGATAAAACTTACCGTTTTGCTGAAAATCGCGAAATATTTTTTTTTTTTGACCTTTGACCTTGAATAATTTTTTTTCCATACACGGGAATGATGGGGAACTTTTAAATATTATTTATAATTATGTTTTGAACAATTTTACTGATTTTCAGCTTGTTGGGATTTTATGTACCTTCGAATGTCTAAATAAAAAATTAAAAAATAAATTGACCGGACTATCGGAAGTCGGACGAAGCTACGGAAGTAAATCAGTGTTACAGTTTAAGTGCGTGTTCTAGTACGTACTTCCTTATTATATTATAGAAAATTAGGCAAATAATTCAGTTGTAACCTAATATAATAACAATAATTATTAAAATACAATAACATGACACAATATTAACATTAAGGAACCTAACTCAGTACTTGCGTAGGTACCTACCTGTGTTACTCATCCTAATTATTAGCTCGCTTATTTGTCGTCTCGTCAGTCGTAACTCGTCGTTGTCAAAATTCGTAACTAAATAAAAATAGTAGGTAAGGCAATGAGGCGCCGCTTGGGTGCAGGTATCCCCCAACCTACATACAACTCAAGCTTATTGGGTAATTCAGGGTAAGACGAATAAAAGCTTTTCGTGAAGGTAACCCCTTCAAAGGCTTAAGCCATTGAAGGGGTCAACCCCTTCAAAGGCTTAAGCCATCAAAGGGGTTAACCATTTCCCTGGGTTTCGAAGATGTAACTCGAACAAAAGATAACACTGCGATATGAGTTACCCCATGTACGGGTTACCCTGCCAAAAGGCTTAACTCTTAAGCGGGGTTGTCCGGTCCCTGGGACTACGGAACCCTAAAAATCACGTTTTATCAGTTTAAATACATGTCTATTTTTTATTTGAGGTGTATCTCAATAGCAGTCACGGAGTCTAGATTTGTGACCGGTTGATGGCAATAGGCTCGCCCCCTATAACATGGGATTTAAACATAACTGGCGAAATGTGGGTGTCCTGCTAGGTACACCTCTGCCTAATCCTTCGAAGCTTTTAGGCTTGATTTTATGTATTTATTTATTCGATGGAGTCCCATTCCACAGTTCTACCAAACCGCGAATGAAAAGTCAGTAACAGCAGTTTGAATTTTAATGTTCGCTATTTGCTAGCTTATCTACCAAAAAAACATGGGTAACTTTATGAAAATATTACGTTCCTAAAACGGTTGTGGAAAAACTAAACTAATTATTTACACAATAACTGATCATATTTTCGTATAGTTTAAGCAATGAATGTAATATGTATCTAAGAATCACTTTTGTATAAAGTTTGTATTCCCCTAAACGTACTAAATTTAAATATTTGTGAATCCAATCAATCAACGACTGGTTTATCCGTTGAAATTTCCCAATTATTTTGTTTGACAGTGTAAGTATTTGTTGAACAGTTCGTTGTATAATATTATGTTTGCATCACTTATTTAACTGCTAACTGTACTCGCTGGTCAACCGATGCTTGTTTATACAAACTTGCAAATATTTCTGAGGAAACCGCTTCGAAACTTCGTATCTAGCCAAGTTACTATGATATTTTTAACGTGTATAAGATACTCGTCGTATTATCAAAAATATTAGATGTTTTATACCCACTTTCATCCCCCCATATATTATCTAGTAAATGGCTCCACCGACTATGATAAAACATGATCAGACAGTTCTAAGAACCATCGCCAAGAAACTAATTTTCAAATAAAAAAACCGCATCCAAATCGGTTCACTCGTTTAAGAGCGACGGTGCCACAGACAGACACACATAGCGGTCAAAATTATAACACCCTCTTTTTGCGTCGGGGGTTAAATTACACTGGCTATTTATACGTGTATTCCAAGTGTCCTAACTGAAAATATTAGTTTGTTCGTAGAGTTAAGCAAGACTGTCTTGTCATACTATAATATAGCTTAAACCTTGGTTTTATGAATCATAGAAAACATGTTCTTATTTAAGTTACGCACATTGATTTTCAGTTATTTCAAATAGTTTTTAATTTTCTCTCTACTTGCAAAATTCCTTTATTGCATTCCATTGGTGCAAAATAAAACAAATTATGAATTGATGTGATACACTTGTATACAAATTTTTATTGTAAATGATATTATCTAAGCATAGAAAAAATAAATACGTTGATGTTTTCAAATTGTTTTCTTTTATTGAGGTGCATCTACACAAAAATTACTTTTTGTGAAGCGACGTTTGCAAGTGTCGTCAGTGGGCAACAACGGATAGCAAAAGATATATGTAATTTGTTGCAAAATGTTGCTCTACAAAAAGTAGCTTTGGTGTCAATGAACCCTTACATTCCTTGTTGTTCCCCTTTTCCTGTGACTTCATACAAAACAAAAGATGATAAAGCTGACAAATTCATTTGCTCTTGACAACGGCTGAAATTGGTGCAGTACAATAAATTCCATATCAGGTCATTGTACCATTTTCAGATGTATACTACAGCAGGTAAAGTTCATATTGCCACGCGTTTCCCCACAAATAAGTTGTAGCTATTTACATGCCAATCACATATGAAATAAAAAAGCTGTATGGTTGTACACGAATCTTTTGGCGCATGACCATTGTCGGAACTAACGCCGCTATCTAATTGTTCAATAGAATCTCCACGAATTCACAAATGTTTAGCAACATGGCCCTCCCGACACGGCCAATAAAGTGCCAAAAGATCCGCAGCGCTGCAGGTATGCAACATCTCTACATGGCTAAAGATCGAGTTGTGACAATTAACTTACATAGTACCTACAATAATAACACGAATGACGGTAATGTTTCTGTAACGTTACGTATCTATTAACTGGCGCGAATTGACGCCACTGAGTCCAATGTAAGGTATATAATATAGTATTATTTACATAATGCGGGCCACGTAGAGTAAGATATTACAATTTTTCTTTATTACAACATTTTCTGACAAAGATTTTCAATTATTTTATTAGAAAATATAGGTCAATATTTAATTATATTATAATATATTATACTGCTTTTAGCACAGATTCATTTCCTGACTATATTATATGACTAGATTGTTTAACACTACTTCTACGCAAACATACTGAGCGTAGATACATTTAAAACTAGGAAATAATTTACATAGCGACTGCTAAAAATAATGAAAATTTCCGTATGGGAAATTATTAATCGAGCGAATAAAAATTTCATTGGCGACTAATATACTGAATGGGCGACTACTATACCAAGTATGTAGCTATTTATCCGGTCATTGCGGCAAGGACAACATAAGAAGCAAGAGCGAGCGAAGCGAGGACGAGGAGCTAGGGACTTGTGTGTGGCACCCCTACTTAAGACAAGGACACGTTAATTCGAAGGGGACACTGATCGTATTGAACAGCTAGTAACTCAAATTTGTATTCTCAAGTCACCGTTTTAAACATTTGTATTCGCCCGCTTAGTATTTCAGTAGCTCATATTCAGTATTTTTGACACTTTTCATTTGAATTTATTTTAGCTCGTTTAAAACTACCCTTTCCGTATTAAGCAGGAGCAAGAGGAATGCCTTGAAAATACATTACAGAACGCTAGTTGGTTCTGTAAAGCCTACAAGAAATGGGATCACAGGAATAAGACACGGAAAGTGTTACAGATAGCCTTTTAAAAACATTTATTGTTTTATCCTAAAACGAACTTACCCTACACTCAAACACATTTAAAACAGGCTATCTAATAAAGACCCCTTGAATTTCTTTGAGACAGTTTCCTCACATTCTTTCATTTTCACATCTAAGTTTAATCGTTTAAGACTATTTGCGACTTGCTCGCTGCTCCCCCTTGTACCCGAAACACTGGTTTCTGTATTCTTTTCATGAAATTTCTTTAGTATTTCACATGTTGCAGTTTCACTGCTGTGTGCAGTCTTTTGCCTTTTAGCTAAATGTTCAGGTTTGTCTTTTGTGTCCAATTCTCGCATTTCTCTATTTAGCTCATCAAGATTAATTTTAATGATATCTACTTCTTGTCTATTAGTACTTACTTTTGACTTAATTTTTAATATTTTCCTATCATTCTTATCATCTCTCTCAGTATCTGAACAACTTGAAGATGTTTGTGAAGTAACGGTACTTGTACTTTTCCTGTTGGCTGTAAATAATGGATTGTGAGTGCAAGGCTCGCCTACTGGCTTACACGTTAGGATTGTGTGCGGTTCGATTTCTTTTCTGTCTGAAGCTGTAATCCCTTTCGCAGAAATATCATCATCAACCACGCAAATTGATGTGTCTATTCCTAACATTAGCTCGTCGTATTCTAGTAGTTTGTTGCCTGAGATTTGTGCCACAGCACCAGGTTCTTCATCTATACCGATTAATTTGATTTTTTCTGTCGTTGCTTCGCTGCTGTTCGTGCTGGTTTGCGTCTGTCCGTTACGTTGCCTATTTTCTATCTTATAGTTTTCGCAACAGAAGTCTACGTCAATATCGAATCCTTCATCGTCTTTACATTTAGGTTGTTCTGCTAAAAGTTTGGTTAGTACAGCCATCGGCACGACCGGTTCAAATGATTTAGTCAAGGCTTCTGAATCTATTCTTGGTTTGGAACGTTTTATTTTGGTACCGGTCGCATCTTTGTTTTTCTTTGATATGGTTACTGTAGGTACAGGAGTAGGTGTATGAGCCACGGCTACGGCTGGAGGAGTTATGGTTGTATCACCCACAGTAAATATACAATCTACACTGTTAGGAGCTACAGGCATATCACCCATATTAAACATACAACCTGCAGTAGATGAAGTAACAGTTGTATCACCTACATTAAACACACAATCTGCAGTAGGAGTAACAGTTGTATCACCTACATTAAAAACACAATCTCCAGTAGGTGTAAAAGTTGTATCACCTACATTAAACATACAATCTGCAGTAGATGGAGTAACAGTTGTATCACCTACATTAAAGACACAATCTGAAGTAGAAGCGGCAACAGGTCTGGGAGTTACGATTGTGTCACCAACAATATAAGAACCTGCTTTTGCAGAAGCTCCAGCCGGGCGTATAGTAGTGTTACCCACAGTCCTAAAAGTAGGCTGTTTTGTAACATGCTCTGAAGTTGCAGTATGAGAAGAGTTACTAGTGACAGTATGCTGTGGTTGAGTTTGCTGATAAGGTGCTAGTTGGTGACTCTGAAACAAAAAAAAAAACTTTTTTTTAGAAAATGATCAACAAATTATTAAGATACGATGTTTCTCTAATCACCTAATAACTCATAACTGTATTATTAGATGTAAATGTTTATCTTTAGGAAGGATTTTTTTCCAAAGCCTTAATATCAGTTATCCATTATTTAAATCTAAAGAATTTGAGTATTGATATGGTCGTCTTGGTAATCTAATCCAGGGCTTATTTTAATCCAAACTGAGGGTTATTAAAAAGCACACAAAATTCTTGAACATAATATGTAGGTCTCGTGGTTAAATAATAAAGTCGCACGGGTCGATCTTCTAGGCTAAGCCGCGCTGGCCTAGGTCAGCCCGTGGATGGATCACCATCCACCATCTACCGAGTTTCCTCGGAAAGCACTGTAAGCCGTTGGTCCCGGCTGCCATTCATAGATCTTTGACCAAGTCTTAGTCTTACAAGGGGTATCGTATTACTCAGTATTAACTGGGTTGTGGAGGTCAGAAAGGCAATCGTTCCATGTAAGATACCGGTATTCAGCTGCATCCATTTAGACTGGAAGCCGACCCCAACATAGTTGGGGAAAAGGCTGGGCACACGATGAGGTAATATACACTCGAGAGCAATGAATCCGGGTCACTTAAAGAATGTTAAAAATCTCGGAAACTAAAAATGATAGGTTAATGCAATAAATTGTATTTAATAGACAATGTAATACTCCTTAAATGAAAGTAAAAAAAATATGAGTCGCCATACATTTTATTAACACAAAATTACATAAAGAAAAAAACTGCTGATCTCTCCTTAAAACAAAAATAGGAAACATGAAATTTTTGAACTTTATTACGATTTTCTTGAATTTTAATACTTCGTATTGCCTCCTCGTGCTTCCATTACTGCGTTTACGCGGTTTGGCATGCTGTACACCAAGTTCCTTATACGATTTTGGGGAATATTCTCCCATTCCTCTGTGAGAGCAATTTTGAGCTCACGAAGCGTGATTGGGGGAGGGTTTCGTTGTTTTACGCATCTGCCTAGCTCGTCCCAAGCATGCTCGATCGGGTTGATATCCGGGCTGCGCGCTGGCCACTCCATACGAGTAATGTTCATCTCTTGAAGGTAGTCATTCACAATCCTACCTGTATGAGGTCGGGCATTGTCATGCATAAATATAGCATCCTCACCTAAATTGACCATAAATGGACCAACGTGATCATTGAGGATTTCTTCCACATATCTTACGCTAGTTAAAGAGCCGTTTTCTATGATCACCAGCTCTGTGCGACTTTCAGAAGAAATTCCGGCCCACACAAGTACAGACCCACCACCGTAGGCTACTTTTTCTTCGATGCATGCTTACTTGAATCTTTCCCCTGGTCTTCGATACACTCTGTGTCTTCCATCGTGCTTGTAGAGCATAAATTTTGATTCGTCGGAGAACATAGCTTTTGACCAATCTTCAATACTCCAATTTACGTGGCTCTGGGCATATCTTAGTCTTGAAATACGATGCCCACGCTCCAGTTTAGGGCCGTTTGCAGGTCTAAGGGGTTTTAAGTTAGATTCAGCAAGCCGACGTCTTACTGTCCATGCACTTGGGTTACATCCTCCGAGGCGTCGAAACTGATTTGTGAGTTCAGTTCCTGTGAGAAAGCGATTTCGAAGCATGGTGTTCACCAAGTATCGGTCTTCTCGTGCTGTGGTACACCTGGTTCTGCCCGTTCCTGGTCTGCGTAGGTTAGAACCAGTTTCTTCGTAACGTCGGAGAACTCTTTGTACTGTTGACAGCGACACACCGACAGTCCTGGCTGTATCGCGCTGACTCCGGCCGGTTTCCAGCATTGTAAGTATTCTGGTGCATTCTTCAGGCGTAAGCGACATAATTTCAGCTTGAATAATGAATATAGAGCACTATCAACATGGTTTATGTACCCACATAAATGACAGATTACAAACAAAAGCAAAACCAAATGCTGTAATTTCGTAGTTCCATCTTCGAAAGTGGCCCTTATTCAAATTTGATTTTTTTATGATATAACTTTACAATAACTAAGAAGTTTTAATACCTTCATTTAAGGAGTATTACATTGTCTATTAAATACAATTTATTGCATTAACCTAGCATTTTTCGTTTCCGAGATTTTTAGGATTCTTTAAGTGACCCGGATTCATTGCTCTCGAGTGTAATAATATCTGTCGGCATTATTTACAGTGAACAAGTGAGTACGCAAACACAGATACACTCCGTTAGTTTACTCTCGTAGTCGGACGGGACGGCAGTGTGACACGGCCGGGGAGAGGTCAGGCACGGGACCAACGGCTTAACGTGCGCAACGAGTGGTCTCCCACGAAAATCATTTCTTGTAAAATTATAAACTAACCTCAACAGAAGAACTCTTATCATTCCTTCTGAGAACTATATCTTCAAAGAAAGAATCTAACATAATAGACTTGTCTACGATGTCTCTAGGATCGCTATGGTCAGGAATAAAACTATTTTTGTCGAATATCTCGCGGGGAAACAGCCATTTGTAAACTTCTTCAAATCTGCCCAGGTTCCTCTGTAATCAGAATACAAATTACGAATATTGCATACTCAGCCAATGTTCCCACTGCTGGGAACACACGGGCTCCTCTCTAGAGAGGGAATGGGCTATAATCCACCACACGGGCCCAATGCGGGTTGGTAGATGTCACATGTCTTCAATTTTTGGTACCAAGACATGCCGGTTTCGTCACGTTTTGAGAGCACTGGTGATGAAATAAATTACACAAAGTAATGCGCCTGCCTGAGTTCGAACCCACGACTTACTATTCGTAAGTCGGGGCCGCTACCACGGGGCCACCGCTGCTCTGCATACAAATATTGGCTTAAACAAAATGCACAGGCATCAACCATTTTCCAAATTTACCTACACAAATAACAGCTCTAATTAAAATAAAATATTCACTAACTTTCATATTGATCGAAGTGTTCCATATCTTGAAGCAGGCTCTGAAAGGTAGCTTCAATATTGGGTTAGGAGATTTGACCTTATCCCCTTCCACGATGATGATGCTCCATTCGCGAGCACAGAACAGGTGTAGGTTCACCATAGGGTTGATCATTACCATCTTCTTGATGTAGGGATTCACTGTCTCTATTGTCACGTCTGAAAATAAAACATTTAATATAAGATTATAGCCTGTGACAGACGGACGGACAGACAACGGAGACTTAGTAAAAGGGTGGCCCATTTTTAACCGATTTCAATGAAAGAAGGAGGTTCTCAATTCGGTTGCATTAAAAAAAAAAAATTTTGTCAACTCATAACTCCGTCATTTATGAAGCGATTTGAAAAAATCTTTTTTTATGTGAATTGGTCCGATTGTTGGTCCTATAGAAATTTCATCAAAAACGGTTCAGTATATTTTTTTGCTTTAATACGTATTTTTTTATCTTGGTTGATGGCATGATGACCCTTAATAACTTCTATTTACAATGTAAAAATGAATTCATGGCAACTTTTACTTTCCGAAAGTACTCTCTCGGTGGTAAGAAAGTCAATGAAACAAACAAAGTCACCGACTTCCGAAAGTAAAGTTATTTTAGATTTTTTTAGTGCTTTTATGAAAGTCGATTTTTTTTTTGCAATTTTTTTTTATTAACGCCTGTTTTGAAAGGGGTTTCTAGTTTTTTCTATGGAAACTGGCACTGTTATCCCATCGCCATTTTAATTTTCTTCAAAATTGCGGTGAGCGCGGCGGCGGAGAATACTTAAACAAACAAAAAGTATCCAGAGTTTGTGCCCTAAACTGAGTTAACCTAGTTTTTTGAAGGTAAAGATCGTCTATATGAAATTTTAACAAAAATCTCGCCATCGAGTAGCCATACTCAACCTTTGTTTTATAAGGGCCACAAAGACGTTTTAGCTATGGTAATAAAACGCAATATTTAATAATCCATTGATTTTAATTTCATCAAGAGCATCAAGCGCATCAAGCAATCTGGCTTGACGATCTTATAAGATTACTAGCTTCGCCCGCGTGAAGTTCCATAATTGTCCCCCACGGGATCATACTACCGGGATAAAAGTATACTATGCGTTAATCCAGGTTATAAACTATCTGTGTGCCAAATTTCATCCAAATCCGTTCTGTAGTTTTTGTGTCAAAGAGTAACAAACATCCATCCATCCATCCTCACAAACTTTCGCATTTATAATATGAGTAGGGTAAAGTTACCATCCAGCCACATGCCACCACAATTCGAGGAAGCACGTAAAAAACTAAAGTTTCGAATTTAGAAACCTTTATTAACGTTTTGTCAAGATCTAGCTTGCTCCTGTATGCTAATCTAATTACATCATCCAGATGATCATGAGCATGGCAATGGGGTGACTTCAATTTAATACTTCATTGGTAGGGTCCCAAAAAGATGAACTAAGGGCATAAGTCATCTACTCGTCTCAAAGGGCCTTACAGTCCTTATAAAATTATCATCAGTCTTTGTAATAGGAATGTTAGGATCGACCAAGGTCTGGTTGCACCATAAAGGCTTCGTCCGACGTCAAGAGTATGCGCGGCGGGCGCAAAATAGAAACAAATAGGTGGCCGCAGAGCATCGCGAGTTTTGATAGCGAGCAGTAGGACTCAGAGACTGCTCTCCACAACAACAAAAAAAGAAACAACAGATAGTCGCTAGCTAGCAAGGTCTTTCGGAAGTAAACAAAACTCTATTTCACATGTACAGACGCCAGCACAATAAGCTACTACAATATATCAAAGTTCTTTAATAGATTTTTAACTTTATCGCTAAATCATTAGGTTCAAGGTTGATTGGAAAACTGTACTGGCGTCTGTACATGAAAACTCACATGTGTACTTAATAGACACTGTAAGGATATACTTTGTAATTTTTACATTATATTGCGTTAATTTTCGCGCAAAAGCAAGCTTAGCATACTGTTGAAATCAGCAGAAAAGCAGCTGTAGGTATTCAGTAAAGAGTAGAACATAGCCAAGATATTGTCTCACCATTGACCAGCTTTTCATCTGTCCATGTGTCGAATCTAGCAACCCAATCCCTTGCGTTCAGCTCCTCACACAAGATTAGTACCGGCCTATGGAGCAACGGGCGAACCGCTTTCAGGAATAGACATATTTGAATATTCCTACCAAAGCTGTATGGATCATTTAATATCACCCCATTCCTTCTCTGTAAAGTAAAACATAATAGTAAATTTTATTTATAATGTCAAAATCTGGTAAAGATTTTTTTTTAAATTAAACCAACAAAGTGAATATGATAATATCCCAAGTATTTTGTACTAATGTGCATGCTTACTGCAGAAATAATTACACAAAAATATGTTCTAATAAAATCATGCTGAAGATGTGTGTGGTAAGCAGTTGTCGTGGTATGGGCAATATGGGCATAAATGATGCAGAGGAATGAGGAAAATGTGAGGAAAGTTTTGAGTATGAATGTGGATGGCTATAAGATACCAAAGAAACGACAGATGGACTGTGTGAAGGATGATATGGCTAGAAAGGAGATGATCATGAACATAATATTTAATGTGTCATTTGCTACCGGGTTTGCAACGCAATAAGAACTGCAAAAATGTGGGAGTAATACATATATGTATGCACACCACTGCCTAACTCCTCAGGGATGCGTGATGTTATATTATAATTATTACTTGATATTTACCCTTTTAAACTGCTTGTAGAGAAAGCGGATGCCATTAATGGTGTTTTGTGGTATTTTGACATGGTCAATGTAAATGATGTCCTCATCACCCTGCGAGAGGTACAGCCGGTCAATCATGCTTTGGTTGCGGATCATTTTGAGTTATTTTAAATTAGTATAACTGGAATCAATGTTAGAACATTATTCATTATTTAAGTGTTAAGTATTATTGAACTGTTTTTATGTATAATTAGTAAGTAGTTTTAAAAGGCTTTTTTTGCTCTATAATTTTTGAGATTTTGCTTGATTTGCTTGTAAGTCTAATTTTTTTTATTGGAATGAGCTATCACGGTTAAAATTTTAAGTCCAGGACATGGTCTATCTGCAAACTTCACAACTACTTGTCACCATTAAATTATTATGATAATATACTTCATATTCATTTAATCAAGCACAAAACTGACTCAACATTGATGTATCTCAGAATACTGTCTAGTGGGATTCCAATGTGGGCGGCTACTAAGAATATACATATTGATTGGATTAATCCTTACTTCTGTTTTAAGGACTCAATATGGAATTGATAAGCCATTTAACAATAATTCAATGTTCATTCATATAATTTATGAATAAAAGCTGGAACTCTATTAATTTCATTATGGCCTAAATGAACCAAGATTCAAGATGTTAAGAAATTGTAGTTTAATTTCTCTATTATGATTGCTTCGTGCTTTTGGTATTGCATTGTGAAGTGAAAAGTGAGTGTAACCTCTCTTTTGCAACTTAAGGTTCATAAACCAAAAATGATCAGGAATTAAATTGAAGGTAAAAAACATATGTTAACTTTGTATGTAAATAGTACGAGTACTTACAGTGAATGTAGGCTTACGACGGTAAGTTTTGATTCAATCTATTTAGAATAGATAGCGTCATGATTAAAATGTAAAGCATTTCTAAATAAAATAGGGCCACAAAGACTGATACACTTGTTTTGTGTACCTCTATGTCTTCGAACTCCTGCATGATGTGCCTGTTGCGATAAACATGATCCCAAAACATGGACACTGATTATTAAAATAAAAACGTTTAATACTTGTATACACACCGAAGCTACACATATGACTAGTAAAGTTCTCTTTGCATTATAAATAAACAGGCTAGAAATGCTAATTCATTCATTTAAACACAAATACATGCGTACCAAACACAAACTTGTTTTCGGAATAACATCCTATACTGACAAATTAAAATGTTGTCTGTACACGCAAAGTTGGTGGTTTTTCAGACATTTCGAAGACTGTTTAATTTAGTTGTGTTATATTTTGACAGTTCCGCCAATAATTTCATTCTTGTTGACGCCATTATAAGTAAGCAAAGGGTACACAAACTATACTGCCATGTCATTCATCATCCCCATCTAGCCATAGAGTAAATACTACTGCAATGCAGTGGTGCAACCCACATTGACAAAGGTTAAAACACAGGTTATAAAGTACTTCGTAATTAATGTATTAATTATAAAGAAGATTGACGGTTGAATAGCATGATATAAAACAAACTATTGAGTTTAGAAGCTGGGACAAGGATATTAGATTCCAAAATAGCCACTTTTGCCAATCACATGAATTACCTACCGTAAGACCTGCTAGCTTTGCCAACGGTTGCCGACTTTGCCATAGCCAACTTCTGAGGGAAAAAGTGTAGTCACATCTTAATATCAGTTTTTTGTCATGTATGCATGCCTTTATAGTAAAATTTATGAGTTAAATGGCAACACCGAATGAGATGTGGCAGCCCAGCTTGTTTTTGAGATGTCATTTTCGACGGTTACTTTTTTCGAATGTTGGTGGCGTAAAACTTAGTGCTCCGGAACTTTTACAAAAACAAACGGGAAAAGCATTGCCTACTTATGTACATTTTTGATATTATGTTAGCATAATGTTCTTTAGCTAAATAAAAGCTGATTTACTGTGCTACAAGCTACCTGTAGTTCGCAATTGGTATTGGTAAATTCAACAACTCCAATCACAACGTCTGTGATGGTGACTTTGCCATGTTTTGTTGGAGGTTAGGGCTGCCACAAAATTTCTGATGAATATTTTAATTAAATTGTCATTGTAAGTACCTACTTATAATATAGTATGTAGGTACCCAGGTATGAAATACACAGTGCATATTTAAATGAAGGTTGTTTTACAAAAGGTACACAGGGTGTTGGGTAATTTAAAAAGTATTTTTTTGTTTTTGTTATATTATGTAAAACACTTCAAGTTAGGAAACTAATTCGAAGTTAAATATGATGGTAGGAAGGCTGGTGTTACTTTATTTGATTATGTTTTTTTTTACTTTTATTAAATTTTTCCTACTACGAAAATATTTTTATTTGACAACCCTAACCCTAACTTCTTATTAGTAGGAAATATTTTGGAAAGGTTGGTGAATTTGCCACCTTCTTAGAGATTTAAATTACCAGTGCCAAATAATATAAAGTTTTTACTTTTTTTTACGGGATATAAGAAGAGTACAAATATATTACTTTTTAACCTCATAAACTCCAAAAATTTCATTTTTTCTTTCATATGGCAAATTTACCAGAAGTGACAGCTGACTTTGCCATATTTGTTTTTATGCTTAAAATATTTTAATTTACAAAAATGAAATAGGTATTTAGTAATAACATAAATCTTCATGAAATTTACTTCGTCTAGGTGTAGGTTACTCATTACGTTTCCATACAATTTTTTTTTTTTAAAGCGAATCAAACTTTTTGACACATGAAAAGGTGGCAAAGTAAGCAGGTTTCACGGTACGTTACAATTCGTAAAATCGTCACAAAGTGACAATTTATTCATATTAACTCATTCTGTGACTATTTTAAGAATTTTAACGTGATGCATATTATTATCCTATTATGATTCTGCTACAGCGGCCATTTGAGGTCCCACTATGTTCAAACTTGCAAAAATTCACCATGTTGTCTGATGAGTTAAAACATTTTCATATTAATGAGATTGTTTCGCCAGAAGGAATGTACTAAGATTGCAGAATACTGATATGGGATGTCAATATCCTCATTTGGGGTTGAGATTGGGATCCGGAGATCACATATTAGAAACAAAATAATATAACGATCCAAAAATAAATTCATTTATTATAAACAAAATACAAACTGGATAATAGGCATTCTGGATGTACTGTGTATATAGCACCTTTTCTTACAGTATTGGGGAAACATGATTGAGTATACAGTATACAAAAAATCATATCAAAATTATTCATTTTTGAAGTTTGGTGGTCTCTTCTCAACGAAAGCTGTCATGCCCTCTTTGCGGTCCTCCTGTAACAAAAGAGAAACACAAAAATGAATATTACTGTATTATATCAATATGTGTACTTTCATAAAACAAGTATTTTTACTTGTTATCTTGTTTTGCAAAAAATGACTGAACACACCTCCAACCACAACCAACCAACCAGAACCCAACCACCAACCCTACCAACTAATAACCCTAGCATAGAAAGTAAAAGGAAAGACTTTCTCCGAGCACATTAAAAAATGCTATACTTACTACTTTACAGTTTTAAGGCGTATGATTGGCCCAGTTAAAATGTTGTGCGAAGTTTCATTTAATTTTTGGTGTTTTGTCTATCACATGAACATAAACCGTCTGCGTCGATAAAAAGTGTGGTTGAAAATACAAACTCACAGTAGCGAAAGTTCCATAGAAGTACGCCTTTTCGAAGAGCAGTCCTGACTTCAGGGTGGTCTCGTAGGCCTGATTGACAGCTGCCTTGGCCATCTTCACGATGAGAGGGGAGTGAGTGCCGATCCTCTCGGCCAGTTTGATGGTCTCCTCCAGCAGTTTGTCCACGGGGAACACACGGCTCACCAGACCTGGGGAAGAAGGATTATATGTCGCATCAGACTTTGTAGAAGATCGTGTGACGAGCTGGACAAAACAAAGACCAGTGGGGTACATTGGCCCTGGATTGAAAAAACTGGAAGGCATGGGGTCCTTTGCCCAGCAGAAGGATGACACAGTCTAACAGTAACTGGCCCTGACTGACCCCTGACTCCCGTTTTCAGTGTTAATGATAGTGTTAGTGACCATGTCAGTTTAAAAACTTATAAAAGTAACTGGCTAAATGTCGATTGGTTGTTTTGTCCGGCGCATTCGGCTATCTTCTACGAGGTCTGTTGCGGCCTTTTTGCTACTCATAAATATGATTTGTTCTATGCTAAGTAGAGGACTCTCAGAGTATTTCTAAGCGTCGTAAACATTAGTCGTCTTCTTTTTATGGATTAAATACCTAAGTTATTAAGCGGGTGACCCCAAGGCAATGAAATATTTTGCAATGTTGTAAATGTTAGTACCTAATTCATTTATGTCGTCTCATACATTCGACTTACCCATCCTTTCAGCTTCAGCAGCATCGATGAAGTTGCCGGTCAAGACGATTTCCATGGCCTTAGACTTGCCGACGTATCTGGGCAAGCGCTGGGTGCCACCGGCCCCGGGAATTGTTCCGATGTTGATTTCTGGCTGGCCGAATTTAGCTTTCTCGCCCGCGTAGATGATGTCGCAGAGCATAGCTAGCTCACAGCCTCCACCAAGCTGGGTAAGATAAGAAAATCACTTAGCAGTTTTTAATTAAACAGGAATGCAGAGTTTGAAACTATGAGGCAATTCTAAATGCCTTGCGATTTCATACAAGCAAGTATCATAATATTCCTTATATTATAGCATAGTATAGTAGTATTGTTTTACTCTTACTTCAATGAGGACTAAACAGAGTGAGGACAATATGGGGAAATATCCTTAAGAGATACCGGGAAACTCTCTTCGAAACTATAGCTTGCGCTAGCCGTTTTGGCATACGTACTTAATTTATTGATAGTGCGACTTGTCCATAAAAATGAATGAAACCCAAATGTTTTTTAATGCCTTTTGGCTCTGTATCGTGTAAGGATTCCGTCTTCTGTACTTATAGTGTGATCAGTGCCATCTTTTTCTCACAATAAGAAGTGAGATTAAATTAATACTGCTTTAAGAGATAGTGGTAGCTTGAAAATCTGTTTCGATGTGTATTGTGTACTCACAGCAAATCCATTGACAGCAGCGATGATAGGTTTGCCGCAGTTGGAGACATCTTCCCAGGTCTTAAGGAAGCCTTTCTTTACGTTGTCACTGTATGTGTTGTTCTGCATCTCCTTGATGTCAGCACCAGCAGCGAAGGCCTTCTCGTTACCTAGGGGAGAAATAGTCTTTATTAGTTTATCCTTAACGACGACAATATGGGCTAAATTAAAAATATCTTAACTAGTCAACGGCCATCATTTTCGGCAGTAGATAGAACAAGACTGCAAACCATTCTAATTGTCTGCTTAAAGGACTATTATAGCCTACTGTAATGCCCTTATTACGCGTATCAAATACAGTGGCGAGACAGTGCCAAGACGGAGCAGATACAATGCACAAGGCCGAAGGCATCTGCCAACCAATGGGTCTCTATCTTGGCACTGACTTGCCATTGTGTGTGCCTGACTCGGAAATTGACCCAGGACCCCACGCAAAGCAGGCGCGCTTGCGACCACGAGATCAACAAAGCAGCTACCATTGTACTCAGCACATGTAATCAAGGCATTATAGATGACGTTTTCAACTAAATCCATTAACAAATGTAGATATCCCAGAGATCTTAGAGAGTGAACTCAATATACTGGGTGGAAGAGACACCGACGCGAAAACGGTTCCCCGTATTCAGTACATTATTCTGAGCCCCACCACAAAGAATTTATTCATCGGTTATAAAAAAACGTCGTAACCGTTTTCGCGTCGGTGTCCTTTCGACCCCGTATTTTATGTATGACACCTATTGAAAAATATAATCAAAGTTATCTGTTGATACATTAATATTTTTTATTGATAATGGTATTTGCACAATTCAGCCACACTGGGTGTGTTTTTTTACGTAATACGAAGATAACAAGAATGACATAGATATTTGATATTACGAAGCAATTTTTCTAGTAAAGTGCTTATACATAGTAAGTAGATTATTATGTATTTAATCAAGGTCGAATTATTTAACAAAGTTCAACTGCTTATCGTATCCTTAATCCTATTGGTATATTAGGGTAGGCAGAAACTACGTATGCCACCTGCTACGATCCTTACATACTCCATTGCCCTCGTCCACGTTCATACATCTGATCATACACGCATGCCGGTGGCGAGTTCTACACATCTGACCTAGCATGCACGAGGTGGTGTTTCCTCCAAGTTCAGCAGTCAGTACAATAAATGTCTCTTCTCTGTGAGTGGGGGAGTTGAAAGAAAGAAGAAATAAAAAAAACATGGACGTAACCCGACAACGGGCCACCACCAGCTACGATCTTTTGCTTTTGAACTTACCAGTGATGATAATGGCAGAAATCTTTTCGTCAGCATCAAAATCTGTGACAGCTTTGCCTAGCTCAACGAAGAGGGGTCCACACAGAGCATTCAAGGCCTTAGGCCTGTTCAACTGGATGATGCCTACATTCTTCTTGGAGCCAACAACATCTACTTTGATGTTTTCATATGCTGGGCCTGTGGAATAAATAAAAGTTTTGCTTCGTTAGTAAGTACTATTAGATGGCGAAAGACAGTCCTAAGTACAGTCAAGTCAAGATTACATTGATCTTTATTTACACCGCAATAAGGTTGCTGTTGGGATACAGCTATCAGAGGTACAATACTTTGGCAGTACAGTAAGCAGGTCACCGCAGGTTTTTAACTCAAGTTGTATGTGCACTGATTTTTTAAGTTACTTAATTTTTACATAGCTTGTTTGTGTTTTTCTCAGATGTTAATTCCCAGCCTGAACACCTGTAGCGCCCTTAGCGTGCGTTGATGGCAATCTAAATGTTTAAGTATAGTCAGCTAAAATCTTTTTATCTGACTATACTTAATAAACATTTTTAAGTATGTCACCAGAGATGTAGCAAATCATCATTGTATTGAATAATGAAATTAATCTTCTTACAAAACAACTTTATTGTGATAAGATATCAGTTTTATTGTCAAGGCAGTCATAATGTAACAGCTACTTTACTTGCACAGTAACAAAATTACCTAGTTTTGATGAATGAAATTAAAAAGAAATACTTAACAAACTAAAAATTTATCTTTAAGTTTTTTTTAAACTACTACTAACTAATTAACTTCATCATCATTGTCATTTCAGCTGAAAGATGTCCACTGCTGGATATAGGCCTGCCGCCTATGTCCAGCAGTGGACATCTTTCGGCAAGTGTCACCATATTGACCGGTCCCAGGTGAATCGCATCCAGCAGAACCCTGCAACCTTCACCAGGTCATCGGTCCACCTAGTAGAAGGCCTTCAATGCAAAGTCTTCCGGTTCTGAACACTCCAGAACTTTTCGGCCCCATCGGCCATCTGTTCTACGAGCAATGTGCCTTGCCCACTTAAGTTTGGCAATTCTTCAAGCTACGTCGGTAACCTTGGTTCTCTTTCGGATGTCCTCATTTCTGATTTGATCATGCAAGGAAATTCCGAACATAGCCCTCTCCATTGCCCTTTGGGTGACTTTAAGCCTTCTGATGAGGTCCATTGTGAGCGACCATGTTTCCACTAATGAACTTAAATTCGTTTTTTACAACTTCAATAGGGTTGTTGGTGATTGTCAATCTCAAGAGGTAACTGGTCAAAATCCTATGATTATGTTATCTGTATAATATAAACTTCTGCTCCTAAAACAAAATCTCAAGAAGAGCTAAGGTACGTTGTATTCTGTACCAAATATGAGTGTATCTAACAGTCTGAAATAAAATTAATCTTCAGACAAGATAACTTGTGTGGGTAATAAACTTTATGCTAAATGCAGGAAAATTATGTTTCAAAGATATTTAAATCAAGGAGTAATCTGTATACATAGGCTATTAAATCGATAAATGATAGCTACTCATAAATATGATAAATCTAAGAAAGCAGGGTCTCAAAACGTTTCTCATAAAGTCAATTCCTTATTGTGATTACTGATAACAGTTGCTCCGCTATCGCTTACATCACATCATCTAAGCCCAATCAGCCACATGTCTCGAGCAAATGTCTGTCAAAAAAGTTTTGCTTACCAGTGCTGTAGAATTTAACTAAACCGGTATTGGTGGCAGCTACTCTGTTCACCACATTCTTTCCCAACAAAACACGGGTTACTACACCGACTGAAGCCATTTTCTGTGATTAGTATTATTAACGACTATAACGTCGCCTTTCTTATACAATACTGAACGATTTAACGCCTGATAAAAGTAAAACACCGGCGAAAATAACTTCGGCAGAATGAACTTTGGTACTATGATAAGTAATTGATAAGAATAATAAATGAGAACCGAAAAAGAAACAGATATATATGTTGGTCTAATGTGTGAAAGAGAGGTATTATAGTTACATTCTTTCGAGCTGCATAACACGACTGTGTAAAGATGCCCACATTTTAAGTGCGAACACTGTGAAATGTAATACATTACAAACAATTCGAGTGCTTCATTGCTTCATTCAATGGGTTGAACTTGGAAATGTCAATTTCGTTTAGTTGGTATGTTGTGATTTGCGCAATTTCTTTATTTTCGTATAAACTAGTTTGAGCTGGAAATATAACTCAACTATGACTATTCAATTTGAAAGCATTCTGTTTTATAATAATCTGAAAGTAATCGAATAATTCAAGGAATCTAAATAATATTGTTTTTAAACAAAGTGGTTGGTTGTTGCGAAGTAGGAACTAAACGTAACCAACATTTGTCAATTGTCAATCACATTAAAAAATGTCAATGACATTTGCTTAAAAATAAATAAACACATAACCTCAATCAGTTCAGATCAAATAAAATTGATGATTATAAAAGAATTTAACTGAAACTCGATTATTAATTCTAACTAATAGATGATCATTGACAATGGCGACTAAAAAATATAAATTTTTCATTCTAACCGGCGAACCTGGTTAGGCACCTAATATCTAAGATGAAAACAATAAAAATAAACCTTAGAATGTCTTAGAAAACCAATATAATTTTCAGGAATTGGTAAGACTACTCTGACAAAGAAAATATCATCAGAAATCGCAGGCAAGGGTGTTAAGACTAAAGGATTTTATACTGAAGAAGTGAGAAAAAATCGAACAAGAGAGGGATTCGATGTAGTGACTCTGGATGGAAGCAGAGGCCGTCTAGCAAGAGATCAGAGCCTGTTGAGCGACCCAGTGAAATATAAAGTTGGGAAATACGGCGTTTTAATACAAGAATTTGAGAATGTAGCATTGCCCTCTTTAGTTATGGTGACCAAGTTTTTTATCTTTTGAATGAACCTGTATTTCACATACAAATTGTACTTAATTTTGTAGAATAAAGGATAGGATGCGACAGCTTTTGATGCGTCTTAGAGAGCCAGCAAAGAACTAATTCGTTTTTTTTTCAATTTCTAGCCAGATAACACACAGGCGCATTTACTAGTCATAGATGAAATAGGTAAAATGGAGTTCTTCAGCGAGCCTTTCAAGAGTGCTATAAGAACAATATTCAATCCTACATCTAACTGTACCGTGCTTGCTACCATTCCTGTAAGAAGGGGTGATCAGTTGATAGAGTCCATAAGAAACAATAGCCAGGCCAAAGTTTGGATGGTAAGTTAGCATAGTCACCCAATAATGTTGCCACTGTTGGGATATGAGCTTCCTCTCTGTGTGAGGGAGTGGACTATAATCCCCGAGGGCCTAGTGTGGGTTAGTATCTATCACATGTTCCTCTCTATGTTTTCCTTCACTATTTTGAGAGCAGTGGTGATGGAATCAATTACCCAAAGTAAATCACCTGTCTGGGTTCGAGCTCATAACTAAGTAAGTCCTATTACCCCTGTTCACAACTGATTGAGCTTGTGTGTTTCAGGACAGATTAAATAAAAACCCCATTATGATAATATTTTTATCTCATTCTATTTGAAACAACATTGGTCCATTATCATCTCCTTGGTCATTGTCACTCAGGTTAATCTGCAGATTAAGCCGCACTTACCTAGGCTCGTTTGTGGATGGGTTAAGCTTTGGTCCCGGCTATCAAATGTAGATCTTTGACAGTTGTTAAGTGTCAGTGGTCTGAAAGTCTGACAACCAGACCAAGGGGTATTGTGTTACCTAGTAGTACTAACTTTGTACTGTAAAGCTACCATTTATATTTTGTTCTTTCATTGATTTGAATGTGTGCTGGTGGCTGAGAGAATGTCATGCTCACTCATGTCTCGCTGATGGTGGCGGGTGTGTCGGGTCATTTAGTTCCCTTCAATTTGATTGAGTTTAATGGCGCTGATCCATGCGTCATGTTCGTGAATGGGCGCTGTCAGTTGGGCCTGGTCATCTCTTAGCTGCCACGGATTATTTTAATTACTTTTTTTTTTTAATTGTTGGTTTAATCTTTTACTCTTGGACGCTCTTAATATGTACATCTTTGTACATCGTTCTCACATATATGTATAACTAGCGACCCGCCCCGGCTTCGCACGGGTGCATGTGTTATACATAAAAACCTTCCTCTTGAATCACTCTATCTATTAAAAAAAACCGCATCAAAATCCGTTGCGTAGTTTTAAAGATTTAAGCGGTCAAAGGGAAATAGGGACAGAAAAGCGACTTTGTTTTATAATATGTAGTGATATCAACATGAATGATGTAACCAAGATTTTGTAACAATATTTTGATTTAAAAGAGTGTCTATGGAGTTTCTTGACCATTCTTCTCCATAGAGATCTACGCTTTTGGAATGTGCAACTACAGTACTTTCGCAAGTTATTATGCCTTGTGAATGTGACTGTAGCTTAGCTTTTTTTCACTTTCAAAAGTGCCTGTAATGGTCTAGTTGAAATAAATGATTTGAGTTTGAGTTTAACTGGGTTGTGGAGGTCACATAGGCAGTCGCTCCATGTAAAATACTGGTATTCAGCTGCATCCGGTTAGACTGGAAGTCGACCCCAACATAGTTGGTAAAAGGCTAAGCAGATGATGAAGTCGAGAACTCTAGATATAGCAGTCCAAGAACGCGCGTCATGTAACGCAATGATCGACGCGGATTCGTGAAATATAAGTGTTTTAAACACCCATTTTTAATTTTCAGGTAACCAGAGAGAATAGAAACAACATCCATGAAGAAATATTGAAGGCAATAAACACAGTGGTAAACTTTACACAATGAATATTTATTAATATAATATTAAAGGTACCCAGGTACAATATTTTTGTTTTATTAATGTATTCTATGTGAGCACCATTATAGTTACTTTGTACCATGGTAGCTACCAGATTTTATAAGATGCTGGTAAAAATAGCATTGGCGGCTTGTACAGGGTACTCAACAACTTACAAGATTTACATACTTATAGATTCCTATTCAATATTACCGCGCACTCGATTTTCAATGGTCGGCGTTGAGAATCAAATATAGCGTTACGTTAACGTTAAGTATGCTATATAAACATATAGCACGGTTGGCGCAGTGGTCAAGCGATTGACTGCTGCGCTGCATGTCGCGGGTTCGATTCCCGTACGGAACAAATATTTGTATGACCTACAAGTAGTTGTTCCGGGTCTGGGTGTTTTTGTATCTATAATATGTATGTATTTACAAAAAAAAATATATATATGTAGTTTATCAGCCATCTAGCTACCATAACACAAGCATTAGGTTGCTTAGCTTGGGACTACATGGTGCTGTGTGAAATGTCCAGGGATATTTATTTATTATTTATATAGCATACTTAACGTATCAACGTTCAGAGCTGAAAAACTAGTGCACGGTAAAAAAAAACGCGTCATAAAAAAAGCGACCGTCTGATTATGGCCACAAGATCTACATTTCTACGACGCTGGGCATTATCATTAAGCAATTATTTTAAAAACTAAACAGTCTTATCATTTCGGTGCATGCGTCCAGCCGTAATTGAATCGAACTGGCGCAGCTGGTAGCCCTAACAACATCAAAATTTGACGTATTACAAATTAATTCAAACAGTCAACAGTTCGTAAATATAGCAATATTATAAAGAGGTAAAGTTTGGATGAACTACTGATGCTATGATAATAATAAGCTACGTTATCCACAAGTAGTTTTACACATTCTCATGGGATAATTTGTAATCATAACGCGAGCGAAGCCGCGGGAAAAAGTTAGTTGTAAGATAATAAAGAAACAAGAGTTTATTAGGCCTGAATAAAATTGATAAACAAATTTAATAATGTATGAAACTCTGATGATAACATGATATCAGTTTGTTTTCATGATATCAAGTGTGTAGAGGATGAGCGGAGTCTATCATACACACTAGTTAACATTTAAACAAGGACCTAAAATACATCTGGACTGCTTACTGTCTTTCAAATTGGAAATAGAAATCTTTAACACTAGGCTAAAAAGTTTATTTTTCATTACCAATACATTTATGGAACAATGGCACTGAAAGGGACGGATGGTAGTCTTGTCCCTCCCGCACAATGTAGCAATGTTCATTTAATCTATTGAATTAGCACAAAAGTAAACAATAACACAAATAATAATTTGTCTGACTTGATAGCTTATATCTCGGCGACATGTCGCTTTGGAAGATTTTGTCTAATACAATGCTTGTTTGTATTGATACCAGCTATTGATTAATACAGGTTTTATGCGTGGCCGCTATTTTAAAATAAAATGGCGGAAGTTACTTCACGCTTTATTCAACAATCTTCCAACATTCAAGATATATCGTCGACGATACTGCAATAGCGCTGAACTACCATCTGCAATACCGCGAAACTGCAAAAAGTAGCGAAATTCAAATTTACGCGCCGCGCTGTTCTGGTCTGTCATTGGTACGTGTTAGTGAACACACTATTTTGAATAAGCCAATCAGAACCTCTCTGACGCTTCGCTGCAATAGCGCGATGCGTTTCTTGCGGTTGTAGTTGGAAGTGAATACCGCGTAACTGAACAAAACGTAAACAAATTGTTGTGATTACTTTGCGCTCCGTGAAAATTATTGTTAAAAAGTGGTTATTTCTGCATGGAAAGTACCGGTAAGTGATGTAATCTATTGATTTATGTATAGGCTTGCTATTTTCAATCATGGATTGTACATTTGTGTCATATTTTATGGATAAAATCGATTTTAATGCAGGGTTGTAATTCCGCGGTTTTGTGTTAGGCAAAAATAAAGTGTTTTTGGTACTTAAGCGGTTTTGATAACTTTTGAAATTAAACAGTTTTCTATTTTTTTTATTGCAGAATCTGTTTGTGTGGAGGATGTCTGCTAACTTGCAGGACTTAGTCAAACGACGGGAGGAGTTGCTCATGAGAAGGCAATCAATTATAGCCAAACAAACACAACCAGGCACAGGCTTCAGCAATGACAGTGATATTTTTCCTGGAACCTCGTCCTCAAGTGCCTACCAGACTTTACCACTCGAGTCCATCAGCACGGTAATTTGCGAAGATACTTACGAACAAGATTTTAGCGGCTTTTTATCAGACGATTCAGTAGCTGACCCTGATTTTGTGTTACCAATAGATGAGCTTCCTGTCATAGAATCGCCTCTTCTCCAATTACAAGATATCGAGAATTTCCCTGAAAGATCTATTGTAGAGGAGCAAATATCGACAAAGAAACGAAAAAGAATAGCGGACAAAGATTCGTGGAAAAGAGAAGATAATAAAAGACAAAGAATGATGGGGAAGGAGTACTTGGGATTTAGAAAGATTAATGGAAAGTATGTGCAAGACATCGCTAAACCGGAAAGAAAACTAGAGATGGCATGTTCTTCTGAACGCTGTACTACGAGTAAAGTTTTCTATTGCAACACTTTTACTGAAGAAATGAGGAAGAAAATATTTGATGAGTTTTGGGCAAGATCATGGAAGGAAAAAAAGCTGTATGTTTTGACTCTAATTGACACCCAGGACACCCAAAGAAAGACTAAGGGAGCCGGCAGTAGTAGACGTAGTGAAAGCAAGATTTACCATTTAAAAGCTACCAATAAGAAAGTACGTGTATGCCAATCTATGTTTTTGGGCACGCTCGGAATCAAGGAATGGACTTGCAGATATTGGTTGGGCGAAAGAGGTCATAGAGGGTATTCTCAAGAAGCTTCAGTTCAGGCTGGTGGACAGGCTGAGCAACTAACAAAAAAACTCTCTGTTTTGAATTTCTTTCAAGAAATCCCAAAACTTCCATCACATTATTGCAGAAAATCAAGCCAAAAACTGTATTTAGAACCGATTATTCAATCCAAGGCCCATCTATACCGTTTGTATGTTGAACGTGCGAATTCTCTCTCCTCTCCTGTAGCAAGTCGAAAGTTTTTTGAAGATGTACTAGCTCAACAAAACATTGCCATTTTTAAGCCCAAGAAAGACGAGTGCGATACTTGTTGTGCTCATAAAGCTGGCAATCTAAGTGATGAAGAACACAAAATACATCTGTCTCTCAAAACAGCAGCTCGCCAAGAGAAGAATAAGGACAAAGAGGCGGCGATCAAAGGAGAAGTTCACGTAGTAAATGCCGACGAAACGGTAACAGACTTAAGAGCCACCACGTATGCTTCGTTTTTTATCGATTACATTACTAACTTAGTTCAAAATGATCCTAAAGATGTCATTATATACACAGATGGTTGCACAGCTCAAAATCGTAATAATGTGGTTTCAAATGCTTTGTTGCGGTTCGCTGTCAAATATAATGTAACGATCACCCAGAAGTTTTTAGAAAAGGGGCACACGCAAATGGAAGTGGACTCGGTGCATTCCGTCATAGAAAGAAAATTGAAAAATCGCGAAATTCACCTGCCAAGCCAGTACGCTATGATTTCAAAAGAAGCCAGAATAAAACCTTTCCCCTATGACGTGGTGATGCCTGATTTTACTTTCTTCAAGGATTATAGCCGGAAAGACTATCTCGTTTACGACTCTATAAGACCGGGACGAGTTGTTGGTGACAGATGTGTAACAGATATAAGGGTGCTAAGGTACAACACGAATGGTACTATTGACTATAAATTAATGTACTCTGATGAATACATGCGTTTACCCCGGCGAGCGAAACCAATAGAATCCCTCTTGCTCGAAGCTCCACCGCTCCATGATGGCCCACAGAAAATAAATAAAGCTAAATTTAATCATCTACAAGAGCTGAAAACAGTCATTCCGAATGATTGCCACGAGTTCTATAATAATTTAATTTTTGACGATTAAAATTTTATTTTGATACTTAATTCAGAGTTTTTTATATGCCATGAATATGATTAGGTAAGCTAGCTAGGTAGCTAGTTATTGTTGATTTTGTTTCCGAATAATTTATGTTTTGTTACAGTTATTTTTATTTCTTGGTTTTAGTCTTTATGGTTAGGTAAATGTGAAGACTGAACAACTTAAGTTAGTGTTGTAATTCGTTTAATATTTTTTTAGAATTTAACTGTTTATTTTCAAAATAATTGTGATTGAGAAATGCCTTCCATTTCTGTTTTATATGAATAAATAATTGTTTTGTACTCTTTATCATAGTTTCAATTACGCGTATCTGCCCTTTTATAACATCTTATGACTTGATATTGATACAAAAAAACCGCGTAAGTGCCATAAAATCCAAACTACTAGAAAAACCGTAAATTTACTGCCACTGACTGATGGCCTGGTACTCTAAGGTCCCTATATTTCAATAAGATGCGCTTATCATTCTAAATACTAAAATTATGAAGTTTTTTTTATCTCCTGTAAAGTTATCAACCTTGTAGTTACGCACTATTGCAAATAGTAGATCAGCGCTATTGCAGTATCGTCGACGATATGTATATATATTTTTTGTATTAATATAAATTCAAGTTTTCCATCATGCTCTATTATTGAGTAAAATGCATCGCCTTATCAAAGAGAGACAGAGTTACCATCTTTGATCCTCACTTTCAGTACCGAATTTGTGGTGCAAGTAAGCATTCCAGTTGCACATAGTACATCATTATTAGTTCCATGCATTAAAATATAAATAGTTCTTTGTTAGATTCTGATCTTGTTTGTTAAATTGATACATGAAATAAAGAAAATATTATAAGAAAATACTTCTAAAAGCGCTTTTGGGCTTCTTAATATACGCAAAAATAACAAATAAAAAACTATGAATATACAGGGCGAATTTTCCAAGTGGGCGTGGATGGCCAAATCCGAAACTATGGAGATAGCGAAAAATGCTCAAAGGATTCTCGAGCCCGATTTTGATGAAAACTAAAACTGCATCATTAGATTTTTTTTAAATCCAGCCAGCAATTACTAGCCAGGAATCAAACCCATTGCCATTGATTTCGTAAAAAAACACTATATTACTAATTTATTACACCATTCGGTAGTGTCGCTAATAAAGATCAAATTCTGCATACGGCAAACTTAAGAAAAATCTTAAATTGTATGTTTTTTCGTATTTTTAATTAATGTCCTTGATTGATGACACTCGCAGCGCAGTCGATCTCCACAACATTATGTTCTAATTACAATTGTATAGACTCTTCGCGGCTAAAGGCCACAGTAAAAGAAAAAGAATCGGAAACAATTGAAATGAGAACTTACAAGATTTAGTGAGTTGTCGTCAAGTCATTTTGTTCGACATTTCGTTGATTACCTACTGTTTGCATATTTGTTTGTTTGTCTGTTTGTTTTTGTTTTCATTAAAAACCGGCCAAGTGCGAGTCGGACTCGCGCACGAAGGGTTCCGTACCATTATCTATAAGAACGGGAAAAAAAATCATATCTGTTGTATGGGAGCCCCCCTTAACATTTTTGAAGTGAAAACTTCTTTAGCGGCGTTGAGCACTCTAAAAAAATTGTTCTGTAATGGGTATAAAATCTTAAACTCGCGTCAGGACACTCGCGTCAGGACACGTGACCTAATCGTAAGACGGATGGAGAGTAGACGATTTTGAACTTAACCTTCAACATTTTATGGTTTAAAATCATTTAAAGAAATTTGGAAAAAGCGTAAGACGGATGGAGAGTAGACGATTTTGAACTTAATCTTCAACATTTTATGGTTTAAAATTATTTAAAGAAATTTGGAAAAAGCGTAAGACGGATGAAGAGTAGACGATTTTGAACTTAACCTTCAACATTTTATGGTTTAAAATTATTTAAAGAAATTTTTAAATGTTTTGGAACATGATCGTAGTTTTATAACTCCTAGCGACATCTTGTAGAATGTAGTAGAAAGTACATTAGCAAATGCAATGAGTAACTGTTGTGAGAGACCGCTGGTAGATGGCGCTAGCACAAAGCGCCATCTATCTTTGATATTGAAAACTAAAATGATGCATTGATACAGAGAACACTGTTACTGGTAGGCGCGACAGTTTTTTTAGCTGCTACTAGAGGGCGTTGTTATAAAAAACGTTGTTATAATCAAGTTTTCACTTCTGCCGGCACTCCCGGAGTGCAACCCGTCTTTTATTTTTTTTTTAATTTTTAGTATTTGTTGTTATAGCGGCAATAGTAATACATCATTTGTGAAAATTTCAGCTTTCTAGCTATCACGGTTTATAAGATACAGCCTGGAGACAGACAGACAGACAGACAGCGAAGAAGTCTTAGTAATAGGGTCCCGTTTTACCCTTTGGGTACGGAACCCTAAAAATGAACTCTTTCCTTTAGTTTGCCGTATGTCATGTCATTATTTCCAAGAATTTGATCCTTATTAGCGACACATTTTTTTTTCCGAAATCAATGGGTTCGATTCCTGGCTAGGAATATTGATTTTTCAAAAATCTAATGATGAAGTTTTAATTTATCAAAATCGGGCTCGAGACATTTGAGTATTTTTCGCTATTCCTCATAGTTTCGGATATAGCACGCCGACGCCCATTTGAAAAATTCACCCTGTTTATAGAACCATATGAATCAGAAGGCAGATAGCTACAAGCACGTAGCCTTAGCTTAAAGACGGAATCATGCATTAAAGTAAAGAAAATTGTCTTCTAAACAAATATTAGTTTTACATAATCAAATAAAAAAATACCACGAAAAAAGCACCCAGCCGATGAAATTGTTAATCAGCTATCATCATCAGAATAATCGTCAAACTGTCCATCTATTTCAACTAAAACCGGAGGATTGCAATATTTATCGTATTTCACTTTATCAGCTATAGACACTTGATGCACATCCATCGGACAAAAATTGCCTTCCGCCATTTTCTTTTTGACGAAGAAGAGCCAAAGCGCGCTTGGTGTCCTTGGCGAATTTGGCGATGACACCGGGTTGTAGTATTGGGGAATCCAGTGATCATCAGAGTCCCAATCTTCAGGAGTACTGCACCTGGTATCTGGTACATCTGAAAAAGGTCATCATTTTTTTCTATGAGCTTTTTTATTATAATGGTTTATGAGATTTGTTTGATGCCTAGTTGAAATCAAAATCAAAATCAAAGCATTTATTTCAAGTAGGCCCGTTACAGGCACTTTTGAACTGTCGAAACAAAGACAACAATGAAATTTAGCTACAGTCCCAGTCACAAGGCATAAAAACTGTGAAAGTACTGTAGTTGCCCATTCCCTAACGTAGATCTCTATGGAGAAGAACGGGCAAGAAACTCCATGGACACTCTTTTAAATCAGAATATTTTTACAAAACCTTGGTTACATCATTCATGTTTAGATGGTACATTATGTGAGAGCGATGTAGCAAGATGTGCACGTTAAAAGTGTCCATAGTAAAAACAAGGAAAAGAACAATTCAAAAAATAAAATAATTAATTCAAATAAGCCGTGGCAACCAAGAGATGACCAGTCACAACTGACAGCGCCCGTTCACGAACATGACGTATGTATCAGCACCATTCAACTCAACCATTTTGAAGGGAACTAACTGATCCGACACACGCGCCACCATCAGCGAGACATTTGAGTGAGCATGACATACACTTAACCGCCAGGGCAAATTCAAGTCATAAAAAAAAAAAATGACGTAGGTTATCAACGAAGGATAGCTTTCTATTACATAGTACTCACATAATATGGGCTATGCGGTTATATAATACCAAAAGAAATTGAATCTATACAATGCAAAGATAGTTGTACAATCTTCAGCAGCTCCAACAATACTATTTAATGCTATCCATTAATCAGTTTATGCGCCCCTGTCCATGTGGAGCAGGACCGGCATTGAGCCAAGCATTTTTATCAGAGATATAATCGTCCAACTTGTAATATGCTTGCTTACATAGTGTGCGTTTAATGCATGATTTAAATTTCGTCTCATTCAGTTCAAGAATACTTTGTGGAATTTTATTATAGCATCTTAAACAGTACCCCATGAAAGATGAGTCTACTTTAGCGAGTCTGAGGCCCGGCTGAACTAATTGGTCTCTAGTTCTCGTACAGTAATTGTGTCTGTCACCTCTTTTATTAAAAAGATGTAGATTTTTTCTAACGTACATTATGTTTTCGTAGATGTATTGACAATGTACCGTCATGATTTTGATTTCCTTAAACAGTTCCCTTAGAGAATCGCGCCTACGAAGATTATATATGGCTCTGATGGCTCTTTTTTGCAGAATAAATATAGACTCAATGTCTGCAGCCCGTCCCCATAACAGAATGCCATAAGACATTATACTATGAAAGTAACTAAAATAGACCAGTCTAGCGGTATCTACATCAGAAAATTGACGGATTTTTCTAACAGCATATGCTGCTGAACTTAGGCGCCCCGCAAGAGATTTCAAATGAGAACCCCATTGTAGCCTTGAATCAAGCGTAAGCCCCAGGAAAACGGTTTTATCTACGAATTCAAGTTTCTCTTTATTCAATACTATATCACACTCGTTACTTTTAACATTTGGTAAAGCAAATCTTATGCATTTCGTTTTTTTTTCATTTAATACTAAATTGTTTGCTGTGAACCAATTATGGACCTGAAGTAGGGCATTATTTACGTCATCTAGATTTTGGGCCCGTCTATTTATCTTAAAAATTAGAGAAGTGTCATCAGCAAATAACACCATATTTTGAGGTTGGTTTTTCAATAAATAGGGTAGATCGTTTATATATACTAGAAAGAGGAAAGGACCCAATATTGAGCCTTGCGGAACCCCCATTTTTACTTTTAAACCCTGTGAATTAACACCATTTATTTGAACATATTGTTGTCTATCACTTAAATAAGATTTTACCAAACTAAGTGCAAGTTTACCTAGTCCGTAATGCTCAAGTTTCAAAAGCAATGTGTCGTGATTTACGCAATCAAATGCTTTGGAGAGGTCACAAAATATTCCTATTGCGTCTTGGGATGCTTCCCACGCAGAAAATATGTGCTTCAACAAGGTTACACCGGCGTCAGTTGTACAACGTCCCTTAGTGAAACCAAACTGTTGGTCGTGTAAGATTCTGTTGGTGTTAAAATGATTGAGCATTTGATTAAGCATTACTTTTTCAAACACCTTGCTAAAAACTGGCAACACGGATACAGGTCTATAATTATTAGTATCTTTACTATCCCCGGATTTGAAAAGAGGTATGACTTTACTGTATTTCATTAAATCAGGGAAAACTCCTTGGTCTACACACAAATTAAAAATTAAAGCTAAGTATGGTGCTACAGTCTCAACTATGGATGTACAAACTTTGATAGACATTCCCCAAAGATCTTCGGTCAGTTTGACTTTTATTTGCCGGAAAGCTTTAATAACTATCATAGGGTTTATGTGTTTAAATTTAAATTCAGCCGGGCAGCCAGACACATTCGCCTTTAATAAACCAATTGCTACTTCAGGAGAGGAATTAAGAGACTCCGTAGTTTTTAACGGTATATCGGTAAAAAAATTCACAAATTCTTGAGCTACTGCCTGATTAGAGCTTTTAGGACCACATGCTGTATCTAAGGTGTAGCTAGTGTTACGTATTGTCTTCCTGTTAGTCTCGTTATTTATGACTTTCCAAACTGTCTTTATTTTATTGTCTGCTGTTTTGATCTTGTTGCTAATGTGCAGGGCTTTGGCAACCTTGCATGTATTTCTAAAAATGTTTGAATACTTGGCAACATACTTATTAAAAGTTTCAGTGTTTATATAAGATTTAAGGTCATAAAGCTCAAATAGTCTTTCCCTACTTTTTCTGATACCTCTAGTTGCCCAATCACTGAATATAAATTTAGGGCAAATACTTTTTGTCTTCTTTTCAAAAGTTTTGTTGTATTCAGTGTGAACTATTGAAAAGAAATGATCATACAATTGATTTATATTAATATCGTCCATATGATGGCTCATAACACTTAACTTGTTCTGCAGGGAAATATTATACCTATTTAATTTGCTAGTAGTTATAGGTCTAAATTTAATCTGAACATTTTGCAATGGTGTGTTACACCTAAAAGTTACAGTTTGTCCGCTGTGGTCAGACGGCAGGCAATTTACTATGGCTTTATCTAAGTAATCGCAATCGCAGAAAACATTATCTATACAAGTAGCAGAAGATGGAGTGACTCTAGTAGGTTCTATAAAAATGTTGGTCAAGTCAAATGACTTAAAAAGATTAAATAACCGACTGCTATTTGAATTGTCTTCTAAAATATTGATATTGAAATCACCACAAATAATTGTAGATTTATTACTGGCTGCAAGTTTTGCCAGGACATCTTCCATTATTGATTCAAATAAGGAAAAGTTTTGATAGTTTGGGGGTCTGTACACACACACAATTACATGCTTATCTAGCTCAACACAGGACAGTTCGACGCAATGTTCAACCGAGAGACCTACTATGTCAATACGTTGTTTATATTTAACACAATTTTTCAAAAGTATTAGGGAACCTCCACGCAGCATAGATTTACGGTTAAAGCAGCTACCAACCGTATAGTTCTCATAATTAATCAGCATTTGGTAATCTTTTAGCCAATGTTCGGTAAAACAAATAATGTCAAACATATTTTTTTCTAAAAACAATTCAATTTCTAATAATTTGGAAGAAATGCCTTGGATATTTTGGTGGAATAATTTTAAGGTGTTCTGCTGAGGCCCTTTTTTACTAACTAATTGAGTGCAAGAAGATACCTTGTTGTTGATAGGTTTAACAATATTGTTAAAGGTACCTTCTTTTGTCTCACTACCTAGTTTAAATTAATATTAATATCTGGAGTGAGCCCCGAGACTCTACTACCAGTGGATTCTACTTGAGAATCATCTATAATTACGCATGGATCCTCCGATTTACAGTTATTATAAAAATGTTTATTAGTATGATTACTAATAGTCGCGGTGTTAATAATATAACTAAACTTAGACATACTATTTATGTCTGTGTGAATATTATAAGCTAATAGCCTAGCTATTTTGTGTCTACATCTAATTGGTAGATACACCTTACCCCGTGTCGACTTAAGTTTATCAACAATAGTGTTGATATCCAGATATATAAGTCTGTCTGCTTAATAAGAGTCACCTATATTAGTCATAGCTGCCATAGTAAGACATCTTTTTCTGCCCAGTTTTTCACCAACTATGTTGGGCTTGGTTTACAGTCTAACGGGATGGAATACCAGTAAGTATTTAACATGGAGGAACAAGGGGGGCAGGTGCCTATCTGAACTCCACATTGCTCAATGTTGGCTTGGCTCCAAGTAACTGGGTAACTGTTGTCAGACTTGGAATTCTGACTATCTGAAACTGCTTTAAGATATTGTGCCTGAAAACACAAATGTCTATTTCTGTAAACTTGATTCTTCCAGTTTGAGTTACAAAATACTACATCTGCAACTGTGCTCAGTGCCACAAACAATATGAGAGTACCAGGAATGGAGAAAAATAATACAAAATTGTACGTACAGATACCTATTACAGGATAAATAACTGTCTAATATTTCGCTGTAACATATTTTACCTCATCAATATTACTCAATTAAATCACGAAATATGGTTGTGCGTTACACTGAAATATTGAATAATATCAATGAACTGGGTGCTATAGTTACTAGTGTCACTGTAGTAGTAATGCAAGTGTACTATGGGTAAAATTCTGCCTCCTTTGGTGATGACAGGCATGATGTTCTAACAGCAGTAAGAAATGCTGTATCTGATTGAGCTACTGTTTAGGTAAACTAGTTTTGTTTAACTCAATATTAATATTATAAATGGAAACTCACCATGGCTTTCAACATTTCCACAATCTGTTGATAACAAATCATCATAAAGCTCTTCATCATCACTTGTGTCAGTGCTATGTATACTATCTTCTATGACCGGTTCAATTTTTCTGAAATTTGATTTTTATGAGTCAATTAAATTAAGCAAGTTATAAGTCAAGTAAGTTTCGAGTCGTTTTAGTATTGTCTGCCGTCAATAGTGTTGTGCATAATGTTTCATTTTTATTACAGGCTAGCTGCTGCCAGCGACCTTCGTCCACATATTTTTTTGCAAGGAACCCTTGTACTTTTCTAAAATAAAAGTAGCATAAAAAAAAAGTCCTGTCAAAATTAGTCCAGCAGTTTCGGCAATTAGCCGGAACACACAGACAAAAATGTTTTTTGTTATAAGTATCGTACATATGTGTACTTTCATTATGCATTCATTAAAAAGATGTTATTTTGAAATTACAAACAGACACTACAATTTTATTTATTTGTATAGACTTTACATTATTACATACATATTATATTTTTTGTAAACATACCTTCCATCATTTCTCTGAGGGTAATTTACTCTTAACTTTTCTCTCTGCACCAAATATTCTTCACCATTGGGTTCATCAAAGTAATTTTGAGCTAAATCAACTTCTTCCAAGTAATCTATCTTATCTAAGGCTTCATATAAGGCGTTGTTATACACATCCAGGACTTTTAGACTAGTTATTTCATGCAATGTTTGTGGAAGCATGCATAGCTTGTTATCATTTAAATATAGTTGCACTAATTTGGTTAATTTGCCCATATTGTCAGGCAGGCACATAATCAGATTATACGACAGTATACAGGTCTCCAAGTTCTTCAAATTACAGAATTCATTTGGCAAACAGTAAAGATTATTCTGTGCCAAATTAATTTCTTTTAAATTTTTATAAATATCTATATTAGAATTGATGTGGTATAATCGTGTGTTGCTTAGATTCATTTTCTCTACCTCGCGGCATTCTTCCAGGCCAGCACATGGTAACTGTTCTAAAAAGTTCATGTTCATATAGTTCGTCAGATTTTCAGATCCAAAGGTCAAAACTTTTGCATGGCAGAATGTGGCCATAAGTTTTACATAGTTACCTAGGTTACACATATGTACATCTATTTCATTGACTAGAGTTTTGTAATGTACTAGTTCTTCAAAATAACCATCGGTAAAAGACTGGCATATATCCTGGTTGTGACTTAAATTCAAATATGCCAATTTATTAGGTTTTTCTGCCCAAACCCAAAATGGTGGTCCCTTTAGGTGATTATTTGATAAATCAAGCCATTCCACAGAATGGCAAAAACTAGGTGTATCGTCGAAAAACACAATTGCGTTAAAGGATACGTCCAGCTTTTTTAAATTGTTTAGTTTCAATACCTTAGGTGGTACTTCAGTCAACTTGTTGTTGGATAATTTTAGATGGAGTAGGTTCAGTGGTAGCTCAACGTTTTCATCAAAACTTGATAATTTCCCATTACTCAAGTCCAGGTCGGTTATATTAGTCACATAATCTACAATTTTTGTATCAATATTTTTGGAAATACTGTTTGTTATGCCATTCTTGTTATATAGCATTTCTTCGTTTCCAACCATTTGCACTGTCTTAAAGTTATTAGGTATGTTGTTATAACAATTGTTTATAACTCAGGAACTATTTACCAGATATTTATTAATAAAATACAACGATTATTATTTAAAAGTTTTCAAACCTCTCCAAACGTAACAACAAATCAGGTGGCAAACCAAAGCGTCCAAAGCGGCCATTCGGTCGGGCTTCGGGTAATAATAAAAAACACAAACAGTGTTGCCAGATGACCATCTCGCGTTCTCCCCAAACCGTTCCTGAAATCCCCTCAAAATTGAGGTTTTGAAGAAAATATACCCCGCAAACGGTAAACAATTCTTTTACTAATGAATTTCAGCAACAGCTTTCATTACAGAATCCGCATCTTCTCTCACGTCGTCTGCAGTTCCGCACATTTTTTCCAAGTTAAATCTCTTTAGCATAATTGAACTGGGTTTAAAATGAATAACTGACTCTCAAGATAGATTTGTTAGTGTGAATGGCTAATCTGTATTGAAGCTTGTCTTTAATAATTGCTACTTTTGAGAAGACTCTTTTCACAAGTGCGTTAGTAAAACGCAACAACAAAATAATGCCAATTTGCTAAAAAACATCATAAAAATCCCTCAATTCCCTCCAAACTCAGACTAAAAAACCCCAGATCTGGCAACTCTGAACACAAATCAAACTACGTCTGAACTGTCAAATTGACAATGACAGTATCGCAAAAAACTTGGTTTTTAGTGTGGTTCCATGGATTTTTAGTCTGTATTGGGTTTAGTGCTTTATAGGAGCAAAAAGGCTTGGGGCTGTAAAATGTGGCTTATGTTCATATATAGATGTGTTGATGTTCCTAAGAGTGTGTTCACGATTCCGTGGATGGATAGAGGCGGTCATGGAGACGAAAGTTATGGCAGTTATGTATAGGTACAATGGAAGTACAAATAAATATGGGTTTGGTGAGGGAAATTAGCATGGATGAAATGTGAAAGACAGTACTGGATAAACTCGGTTGGGACTTTATAAGAAAAGTAGTGGACTGTATTTAAATATAGGTGTAATACCGTAGGTAACATATGCGTATGAAGACTGTTTAAAGAAATGCCCGGAGTGGCCGTCTGTGAGCTCTGTGAGTGATAGGGCGCGCAGCGGCGCTCGCGCAGCCTGGATCGGTACCCCGAGCCCCGCGCCCTGCCGGTGGTTGTCCACGCATATGTGAGGCGTCGACATATTCCCCGGGTTGAAGAGAAGTCTTCAATCTTCTACTGGTAGGGGGCACGGCGAATGGTGCCCCGCTTCATCTTCATTTCAGCCACTCTCGTGACCTCGTCTACGCCGGGATAGGTTTTCCTGACCCGACCCAGGGACCAGAGCAGAGGTGGCGCTGCCTGGTCCTTGACCAAGACTAATAACCCTGGCTTCACTTCACCTCTGGAATCAAGCCACTTTGATTTCGCCTGCAGCAGAGAGATGTATTTCGATGTATTTCGTCCCCAGAAATGTTGCCTGATGAGCTGAATCCGCTTCCAACGATGTAGCCGCGTGATGTTGGTTTCGGTTAACTGAGGATGTGGTACTGATGAGAATGGTAGTCCAGTTAGGAAGTGAAAAGGAGTGAGACCTGAAAAATTGTTAGGGTCAGAAGAGAGAGGATTAAGAGGGTGTGTATTCAACACCTCAAGATAACCTATAGGGAGATACCTCCCTAATAATCACCAGACGAACGAAATGCCACAACACAGGAGCACGTAAATCTACTGCTACAGTTTTCAGGATGCTGGTGTGACTCCCCCGCACCCTTCTCATGAGTGATACGACTTTCTTCCTAATGACGGCCGCCTATGTATCACTATTGTACATGAAGTTTAAATAAAAAATAATAAGATCCCCTCCACTAAGAAAGTCATCAACGTAGTAGTCACGTCGTATGGCACATTGGGCACGACTATCCTCAATGTAATCCGCCAGACTTACAAGACACTTAGTGGCTAAATAGGGTGCAGAAGCGGTACATAGGTAACCATGTTCAAAGTGTAGGTCCTAAGAGGTTCTGAAGGTTCATACCTGAAAATTATTATTTTGCAGTGGTCTTTGGACTGGATTTAACTCAATGGCCCTGTACATCTTCTCTTCGTCACCTGAGACCACGTACCTATGCTGAAGACAACGTGTTAAAATGGAAAACAGATTGTCTTGAACTACGGGACCAATCGTCTGAATGTCGAGCGACACGCCCGAACTGGTAGGAGCTGATGCCTCGAATACTACGCGTAGTTTACGTAGTAACTATTTAGTAATCTGCGGCGTAGTGTTGTGGTGGTGCTTCCACATCATGGAGTTATTCGTGGTGAACTACGAATAACTCCGTGATGTGGAATGTAATATTTATTCATAGAGTTTTCTAGTGAAGGAGTACAGTCTTAGTCTAACGTCATACTTATGACTTAGGCGCTCATATTCTCTCATGAACTCGTTGTACCTATTTTTTAAGAAATAATGGATCGCGTTTAAATCGCCGTTCAAGGGAAAGAATACGATTTCTAGCATTCGTCAAAGAATGACCTAATGTACTAGGATCCCCTTTTAACGGCATAGTGACGACAAATCCCCCACCATCATTACGAACAGTGGTCTGAGCAAAATATTGCTCACACATTCTCTCTTCAAGTGAGAGTGAATGTTTTGAAGCTACTGCTACTTTGTCAAGCTCCCTAAAATAAATGAGGTCGGGAGTGGCAAAAATGAATAGCGGAAAAACATGATTGTTACGAAATACTACCTGAAACTAACCATCCCAACTTGTTCTGTCATAATTTAGGTAGGTTTTTCCCTAACTCTATCGTTTTGCTACCTAGGACATTCCAAAAAACTTCAGCCCCTACCAGGATATCTACGACCGTCGGAACGTTGAAGTTTGGATCTGCTAGTTTAAGACCTGAAGGAATAGCGACTCGTTAAATATTTATGAATGAAGACGGACTTTGCGATTTCAGGCAAAATACGACACTCGATATGTACCTACAACAGTAAATGCACAGCATAAAGACTATTGAGATTTGACAAGACTGCTGGTGGATATATGATTATTAATACCCGTTACCTTGGTGCTCGTACCGTGTGGTAACTAACAAACCCAGCTTCTCTGACAAGCTCTGCGTTACAAAGTTCGCCATACTGCCGTTGTCCAGTAGTAGGCGCGCAGTGTACTTCTTACCAGTCACGCCAGTCACGTTCACCATCGCTGTGGACATATATGAGCAGAAGTAGCAAGCTGCATGGAATTGGCTGAAAGCGACACATTTGAAGCAGGTGAAGCAGAAGGCAAGGCAGAAGGCAATGGATTGGAAGCAAGTTCAGGCTCCTTACTTACTAAATGTAAAAGCGTGTTGTGTTGTGCAATATTTGCAATTTGAAAATCTACATATTGTTCGAATTATGTCCAAAGCGTAAGCAATTAATACATAGTTTAAATGCAATTGCCTTTTGTAAGCGATTTTCTGTGGACAAGTTTCTAAAAGATTCACATTTAAATAATGTATGTGCTTGGGAGCAATGTGGACATTTACTGTTTTTATGAACATGATTTTCAGATTTTTTATCTGTTTGGTTAGTTTAGAGTCAGTTTTGTTCGAATTATGGTTAATATTTAAGGCGACATTACAATTCCTATCAGAAGTACCATGATTGGACTCCACTGATTCTAGCCAGTCCGCTTTCCTGCTTAAAAAAGAACAAAATTGTGTTAAAGTAGGATCTTCTTTAAAAGTGTTGTTTCTATGCTCTTCCCAGTCACATCCTGTTGTTAAATCTAACTTTTTAACCATAAAATAAATAATAATATCAGCCCAATATTGAGTGGGCTTTTTCAATGTAGTTGTGCCCTAACATTTTTATTAATAATGTTAACAAGGTTTCTATAAACAATTGACTCATTTGTTAAGGGTTCGATATCAAATAACGCTTGAAAGTAGTTATTCACTAAAAGACGTTCGCACAACAGGTCCCGCACGCAATGCAACGCACTAAAGATGGGCTTTAAAGTCAATTATGTTTAATAATTAAAGCTGCGTTTCCCTGGAGTGAAGCTCGCAGGTAGTGGAACTTGTTAATGTCACTTATGTTAGTGTTGTCGTGAATCAATGACCCAAAGTCAAGCCAGCATTGGTAGTTCCCATCGAAATGAGGCAAATTTATCTTAAGCAAACGAACAAAAGAATTCCTAAAAGTAACATGTGCACCTCCTGAGTCAGCATCTTTGAAGCCCGCCTCCGACGCAGCACCGTTGGCCGAGACACCGAGCAAGCTGCGCGTGAGTGCCACCAAGTTGAAGAACTGACGGCCAAAGTCCTCACGCTCAGTCAACGCAGACTCGTCGTCATCGGAAAGCACTTCGATTTGTGTCTGAAAGGCGTCAAATTCGGTGTGTAAGGTTTCGAATTTATTAAAATGCTCCTCTAAATCTAAACGTTGCAATTCAGATACTGCGGAACTACGTTTTACTAGATTTAAATTGGCATTGTTAAGTAAAAGTAACAGCTGGACGCACTAATGCTAATGAACTTAATAGATAAAAACTGCAAAACAGCTGTGCGTTAGTGAAAGGGATCGAGAATCACTGTCAAGGTCAAGCGCTTCAACATGTGTTAACGTCGTGTAAATTAGCTAATTACCACACAGTATATTTTGACACGTGTATTTTGATACAAAATATACTTACGTATTTTACAAGCAGTGATATAGATGATTATGGGAAAGCACTTATTTCGAAGCACTGTATGTACACTAAAAGATGAGAAGATTAATCAACGATTTTTCGGCATGAAAAGAAAGCAGAAAAATTACTAATTGGAACGGACTCACTCAAATACAGTATTATACTCCCATAAGTATGGCATGAGCTCCCACGATGACGATCCAGGCTGCTTCGGGAACGACTCCTTCGTTTCAAACTTCGTGGTGGTACCGCGTGGTGCTCGAGCGCAGTCAAAGTCCGCACAGGTGAACACGTCGACCGATGAGGTTGACGGTGTTAATTACGGCAATATCGGTAATAATTTTTGCGCAATCGAAGGACCAATGGATAAACTCGGTTGGGCCTTTAAGAAAACTAGTGGACTGTATTTAAATAAAGGTGAAATACCGTAGGTAACATTTATACGTATGAAGACCGTGCAAAGAAATGCCCAGAGTGGCTGGCTCTGTGAGCTCAGTGAGTGGTAGGGCGCGCAGTGGCGCTTGCGCAGTCGGGATCGGTACCCCGAGCCCCGCGCCCTTCCCGCGGTTGTCCACGCTTAAGTGAGGCGCCGATGGTACAAAGTATGAAAAATGGAAAGGCGATGGGCTCTGATGATATACTAGTAGAAGTCATCATCTGCCTAGCCTTTTCCCAACTATGTTGGGGTCGGATTTCAGTCTAACCGGATGCAGCTGAACACCAGTATTTTACATGGAGCGACTGCCTATCTGACCTCCACAACCCAGTTAGTACTGAATAATACGATACCCCGTGGTAAGACTGGTTGTCAGACTTTGGGCCACTGACTACCTGTAACGATTGTCAAAGATATACAAATGACAGCCTGGACCAACTGCTTAACGTGCTTTCCGAGGCACGGAGGAAACTCGGTATGTAATGGGTTGGCACCCATCCACGGACCAACCTAGGCAAGTACGGCTTAACCTAAAGATCGACCCGAGTGGCTGTTATTATTTAGCCACGAGCTCCTCTCCCATATACTAGTAGAAGTATGGAAGTGTTTAAAAGAAGATGGATGCATGTGGCTGATTTTATTCTTCAATAAGTTGTTGAGTGAAGAAGCAATCCGACAAGAATGGTGCAATAGTTCTCTAGTGCCCATCTTCAGGAATAAACGTGATGTGCAGGACTGTAACAACTATCGAGGGAAAAAGCTCATGTCATACCTATAGCATGAAAGTATGGGAGAAAGTAATAGAGAAAAGATTGCGAGAGGAGAGTGAGATTACTCAAAATCAGTTTGGGTTTATGCCAGGTGGAGGAACAATGGACGCCACTTTTGCACTCCGCCAATTGTGTACAGACGTGCACACATGAACTTGCAAATGGTGTTCATTAACATAGAGAAAGCGTATGATTACCTCGGTATGTGTTGTGGTGGGCTTTGAAAGAGAAAGATATCTGGAAAGTATGTAGGTAGAGTTAATTCGTGCTATGTACGCAGGACGGCCAATCAAGCTATACAAAACCAGTTTATGCGGATCTCTCATTGTACGGGAAACTTGTACAAAGCGAGGTCAAATTATACTGGAAATGTATAGCTTGATGTGCCGCCGTGTGTACAGTCAATCTAGTACCTACGTCCGGTCAGCTGCTGGCAACACCGACGAGTTCAGTGTGGCTGTAGGCTTGCATCAAGGGTAGGCTTTGAGTCCTTACCTCTTCCTGTTGAATATGGAAGCTTTGACGTCGGATGTACAGTAAGGGCCACCCTGGTGCATGCAGTTTGCCAACGATATTGTTCTTGTCGGCGAAGATGAGCCTGAGATTCAGTGCAGATTGGAGAAATGACAACAGAAGCTGGTGAATGTTGGCTTGAAAATCAGCAGAACTAAAAGCGAATACATGTTTTGCTATTTCGGCGGTCTCTCCAGTCCTGGAGTCATAGCGCCAGCGCGCTTGCGGTATCTTGATTCGGCGAAATAGATCGTAGTGTAAAGCACAGAAAAAACACGGGATGAATGAAATGGCGGCAGGTCACGGGAACAATCTGCGACTCCGCATTCTTCTTAAAGTTCAGGGGAAGATTTATAAAACAATGGTGAGACCCGTTGTCTAGTATGGATCAGAATGTTAGGCCACAAAAGGGATGAATGAAAGGCATTTGCACGTGGCTGAGATGAGAAAGCTAAGGGGGATGTGTGGTGTAATGCGAATGGATAAAATAAGAAATGAGTACATAAGAGGAACTCTGAAAGTGCGGCGCCGGTGACTGTAAAGTTGTGTGGTAATGGGATCAAGCGCCCGCCTGCCACTGCCACCGCCATCGTTGCTTGCCGCGTCGCGCGTCGTCGTCAAGAAGTATTATTTTCTAGTGCGAGTTATAATAATTCTGTGATATTTCCTAAGATATTCATCTAAATTGAATTGTATTAGGATAATTTTGGTCTACATTAAGTTCTTATGATGACAAAATATGGATTTAGATAAAATAAAAGGATTAATACTATGTCGGTAAAAAAAACCTTCGCAAATAAAGCATTAAATTTTTTCGCAGCGCACCCCAGGGCAACTCTCGGAAGGAACGATTTTTTCCGTCCTAATTCAAAAATAATGATCATAATGGTAGCTTATATTCATAAATTACAGCCTAAATCTCAGACAATCTGTCTTTCTATTGGTGTAAACCGTTTAGAAAAATATTTTTTTATGGAAATTTGTACGGTAGTTTCTGAAATTAATCAGACTTCAATTTATCAAATTTTGTGAAGGCCCGACGGCTGACTCACGGATCGTTTTTAGGGTTCCGAACCCGAATGGCAAAACGGAACCCTTAGAGTTTCGTCATATCTGTCTGTCTGTCTGTCCGTCGGTAATTCGGTATGTCACAACCACTTTATTCCGAAACTATTAAGACTACACAGTTGAAAATTGGTAGGTAGATGTATTCTGTAAAACGTTTCACGATTTTTATACAAAAATGGAATTAAAACTAAAAAAAAAAGTTTTCATCAAACCTATACTTGCGGGGTGTCTATAGATAGGTCTTTATATTGACATTGAGTCTCCTAAAACCATTTTTTTCTCAAAGTCAATCGTTGGAAAGATAGATACTTCCAAAGTGGTAAAATGTGTGTCCTCTAATTTCTAAAATAAGAGGAGGAAAATTCTGAAAAAATGTAGAATTGTAGAACTTAAAAAAATTGGTTTGAATAAGATTTGATGTTTACTTTTTGAGATATGGGACTTTTTGGTCAAACTGCAGCAGTAACTTTGTTTTTCATTAACAACAAATTTAGTTTTGCTGTTGAATGTAATACAATACAACATAATATATTATTGAGCCTTCAATAGTACATTTTGATATAACTGGGGAAACTTTGTTATTGCATTCGACACAGAATTAATACCCGAGCCGCAGGCGAGGGTGTTAAAATCAAATGACGTTTTTCAATACACTTTCGAATAATTAAAATATATTAGAACGGAAAGTATTTTAGTCAGGAATTATTAGGAAACTTTGATTTAATTTGCTTTTTTTCGCGCTTTGCTTTTTCCAGGTTGAAGAATGCCGCTAAACAGCCTAATATGAAAAATAGAAAATTCAAATAGTTTTGAATTTAGAACAAAAATAAATGTTAATTTGTTCATAAAAGTAAATATTTGTTTTAAATAACCATGTTTATCTATGATATTCTATTTATAAACACAATTTAATTACTCAAAAAATATTTACGCCGTGAAGACGCATATCTCTTTACAGAGATTTAAAAAAACAATCACAGCCGACTACAGTCATTGAACCCATTTATTTGGACTTAGTATATGTATCTGTGGGATTTTTTATTTCCGCACGTGTGTGAAATATTGCATGTTTTTTTTTTTAATAATAATCGTTTATTTATAAAAAGGGCACATTTACACTGAAATATCTTAACAAATAAAATAGAGCACAGTTGGTTATTGCCTGAACTAGGTTGAACCTGTGTTTCAGGCCACAAGGTGCATAAATATCTACTTAAAATAAATACATTAACGTTCCATGAAAAGTAAAGTAAAATTAAAACTTACATCAAATAAAAATAAAAAAAACAGCGTGCCAGCAGTTTACTTGCAGACAACAAGTAAGTCTTCTTCTGTCTGTGCATAAGATAAGATTTGTAAAAAAGAAATTATAGACTTTTTACAGCTATAATATGTTGAACCTAATCGTAGCGCGATAAGAACCAGTTTTCAAGAAAGTGTATTGAAAAATCTTTTTATTATATTGTTTGGAGCAACGGAACCCTATGTGTGTGAGAGTACGACTCGCACTTGCCCGGTTTTCAGTTCGAGAAGTTATAAAATTGTGGCTATTACCACTATGTTTAAACGGTATAATAGGTAACACAATGGTATTTAAGCTGCGTATGTTTTTCGTAATTTACAAACACGGCTTGATGAACAATTTATATTGTTGCTTAGGCAAGGCCTGAAAGTGTAAAATTTCCCCCATGGGGCAATGTTTAGTAAATACCTTTTAAGTGAAACACCACATATTATAACTTCAATTACAAAAGTCGTAGAAGCAAGTAGTCGCGTTTAGAACACAGAATGATTTCAAAAAAGTATTTAACAGCTAAAGTGATTTTTACATTGCTATTTATTACATTAGTTCACAGTGGCAAAAATTCAGATGAATATAGCGGTAGTAATAACCAGAATAAGCCAGAAATTGCCCGGCAGGGGAAAACGAAAAAAGCTCTGATGAGTAAGTATCTAACAGTGTGTCTGCGACTTTCAAACACTGTTTTAAGCCTTCGCGGTTTAAAACTAAACTTATACTGTCATATACGGGATATCTTCCGTGATTGTTCATGATTTTGAGCTCCCGATATATCCAGTGACTGTATAAGTTTTGTTTGCGACTTTGTTCGCCAAACAATGCCAGTGAAACCGTTGGATCTCGCGATTCATAGGGCCTCCTAATTCCTGCCAGCATCGGAGCTAGGGCGTGTGAACAGAATATAACCTTAATTACCTAAGACACTACATTCTTTTAATTCCTAACATCCTAATACTTCCAGTTCTTTATGGATGTTCAAAAGAATACCAAAAACATCCATATGAGTCAATTCTTTTTTAGATTTTTGATTCTGAATAGTCCGGGAAAATTAAAAAAAAACCGAACCTGCTTTTAGCCCTCTACCACCGTTCAAATATGAAAAAAGTAAAAAGATCAGAATATTGATAATAAAATGAAAAATACTTTACTAATTTCTCATTGAAAAATATATTTTTTAAACCTCCAAGAAGTCCCTGCATCAGATGCTTATTCTGGATAGATTTTACCCCAATGCCACGCAATCCTGCAACATTTTGTTAAATCTGTAATTAGGACAATCATAATTTTAAATTTTACGCAATTTAAAATTATGATTGTCCTAATTACAGATTTATTTATATATATTTTTTTGATTTTTTTGAAATTATTATTCTTAGTTAAAGCGGAGATACTTTGTTTTTGTATTTTTTTCCTCGTATTTTGATAACGATATTTGACGACTTTTTTACTTTTTAGTGCAGAAGACGGCAACTGGCACGTTCTCAAATGTAATCACTCAGATACAGAACTTGCCGACTATGGAACTCGGCAGAAAGTTCCGGACACCATGTAAGACTGGTAATCGATGTGGAAAGGTATGTGTTATATCCTATTTAAGCTATTAATTTAAATGCCTTTCTTTTCTATTCGATCGCAACAGTTCTTACTGTAGACGTACTGTGCGCCTGATTGGATCATCCCGCGTCGCTTTTATAAGAACGCCCATTTGGGACATTGATACAACTTCTGTTGATTCCAATACTTGAGGAAAAAGATCTTGCGGATTTTGGTTCTATATCTAGGGTTTTAAACAGCCCAACGGCCGCACAACCGAGATTTTTAGATGTTTTCATCATAAACAAATTTTGACCTATATTATATTAATACCCAGGTGATCAAAAGGCTGATGGTACCAAAACTGGCGCAGCTGGAGAACACGATAATGGGCATCATGAAGGATCTGATGAAGGTGCCACCAGGCTCCCGTCTCCCCGACAAGTTCACAAAGACGGAACCTATTAAATTGATGCTGGATCAAAATTATAAGTGAGCGAGTTTTTGGTTTACTACTTCAACATGAATTTATGGGCCGAAGAGATTTAGTGGTCATCACGTTGGCAGACTAACCACAGGGTGGACCTACGACCTAGTGAAGGTTGCGGGAATCTGTTGGATGGGTGCAGCGCAGGACCGGTCGGTATGGTGATTTCTGGGGGAGGCTTTTGCCCAGCAGTGGCCGTCTTAGGGCTGAAATTATGATGATGATTGATTTATAGGGTAAAGGCGTTATACTCATACGATGACTGATTGAAATCACATTAAAGTTAAAGGTTTAGAAAACACTAGTTGGATGGCCAGAAATGGTGCTTGGAGCTTATATATTATATCTGAATAACAGGAACGTTCCTATTTCTAATTTAACTTATTTTTCAGAAACTGACTTCGCTCGCTAGTTGCGAAGGTTCCCCTTTTCAATTACAATCGATGTACTCAAATAAGGCAACTTAGGAATTTATTTCTATTTCAGAGAGGAAGTGTGCATGGACAAGCTCGAGTCGTGTCTCAAAGAAGACAAACGCCGGAAGCGGATCCTAAAGAAACTTTTCTTCAAGAAGTACAATTCTCTCCGGCAAGACTTGATCGGCTACGGTGGAAGAAGGCTTTGGGGAGGGGAGGGCAACCTGTTCTATAGGAAATAAATGTTAATTGTATAATTATAAACCTACTTAAAATGAATTTGGATATTTTATTTCACTACAAGTAAATATTAGAATTGAAAACCATGTCACCAGACTTATCTTTTGAATTTTATCGGACAGTTGAAGGGTTTAGTTATAGTATGTCCGTTTGTATCACAAAATAAAAATGTCTAAATATGTTTTGCGCTAAACGTACTTAAAACATCGTTCTGTCTCTGCCGTCTTAACTCCAACGATTGACAGAAACAAAAGAATGAAAGTTTTTGTTTTTGTAGTTTGTGGTATAAGCGGTCCTAAGAGTATCCTAAGCAAGGGCGCCAGCTTTCATTTTCTCCATAAATTCAACAAGATCCCGAGTCCCGACTAGGTCGTAAAATCGGCCATTATGCTGCTAGTACCAAGGGCTACGGAAGTTGGAGCACAGGGTATCATGGCGCAGCTTTAGAAAGGCCTACGTCCAGCTATGAACTGTGATAGTCTTAGTCGATTGATTGATGCTGCTAGTGCAGAAGATAGAGAAGAATAACAATTGGTTAATAATTGTGTATCTTCTGCGTATTGTGCATGAAACGAGGTATCAATAATTAAAAGTAATAGTAGCTAAGTGTAGGCAGATTGAAAGAGCTTCAAAAACTAATCCGGTACCAATACCTAATCTAAGTTATTAAGAGCGTTTATACAGAAAGCGGGCAACGTATAAATATTAAAAAAAATAGCTGTCAAATATTTCGCTGTTTTGTTTAATTTGGCAATATTACTGCATGGAAATAAGAAATATGGCTAACTAGTGAACTAAAATACTGATTATGGAATGCAATAATAAATATCGTAACACCGAATATTTAGTTTTAGATGTAAAAAAGTATAGTATACCTAGTTTAAAAAAATGCAGTGTTTTAATTGCATACAGTAATATTGCCAAATTAATTAAAACAGGTAAATATTCGACTGCTATTTGCGACGTTGCCAACTTTTTGGTTGAATGCTAACGATATAAATCTTCGATTCTGTATTATGGCATTCTCCGAGTCTTTTTGATAACAGTTTCCTACTACGTTTTTGAGACCCACAAGGATTCATAAATTGAATAGGTATACATTATTTTATGAAGTTTTGTGACGTACAATCATGATATAACATCATGCCTGTAATCTCCGAAGGCTTAGGCAGGGGTGTACCTCTACCTATTATTACGCTAGTTATGTTTTTAAGTCCCATGTAATAGGGCCCAACCTATTGCCATCAACCGGGCACAAATTCGGACACTGTGGCTGCTTCCGAGAAATTCCTGATGAAAAAAATATATAGCAGTTTCCCGACCTGGGAACCAATCCTAGGACCTGAAGAAATTAATGGTTTCAAAGATATTTGTGTCTGGGTGAGAATATAACTCCTATTTACTAGATAAGTACCAGTGGCGAAGGTTCCATACAAACTGATTCCTACCGGCTTCCCTTTGAAAAATGGCACAGTCAGCATTCTATAGACAAATAATATAATCACATTAAATAATATATGTATTCCGCTTACCTCTTACAAAATTGACCCTTCGCTACTGATAAGTACCTATACTGATAGGCTGAAATGAAGTGATGAGAGAATCTTGTGTCGAGTTGGTGAATAACCCGAAATTGTGACCATAAACTTATGACCGCTAAAGCCTACCGCCGAAAAATTGGGACTTAGGCTGGAGGATGATGCAATGATGTCATAAGTACCATGAACTCTACCCGCGATTCTACGATATTTTCTCCACGTTTTGCATAGTATCTAGTACCAGCTAGAAGCACATTTTCTTTTGTAGCCCTAACTGTCTCACTGCTAGGCAATGGCCTTCCCCAAGTCTGTCTAAAAGCTTTTGTTCCGCGCCACCTCGACCCAGCTTCGGTTTGCGTCCAGGTCGAACCTCTTTGTGGATCGGTCTCGTCGGCGCCGTCTGTCGCCCGGCCACTTAGTGTGAGGAAACTTTTATCCAGTGGTCATCGTGGATTTGCTTGGCAGTACATTGGTATCTGCAAATCTTGCAAGACGACCCGGGAAGAGGCTAGTTTTTTTTAAAAGGAACAATAACAGGAACTTCTACCATGAGATTAGTCAAAGTCACGTGCAGGAAACTTAGTTACGCAATCCATTGTTCATAATGTCTACGAAAGAACCGCTAAAACACCAAAAACAATTTAATAAACACAGGTCATGTTTTCCAAACTTTTATACCAACGGAAGTCGAAATCTACAAACCGAATTCGATTCAAATTCAGATCGAAACTTTTTACTGAACGACCTGTTTGCAGCGATTGAAATATAGTTTTTTTTAGTATGATTTTCAAACTGGTGTGCTAGAAAAAGAGAATTTAATTGGTGGCCAGTATTGCATAGTTCTATACTAAAAAGACTTTATTCAATCTTATAAAATGTGTGAATCAAAATTAAAGTTACAAGTAGTGTTAATAGTTTTATGTGTTGCGTTAGACGGGTTGAAAGCTGTTGATGATTGTAAGAACTTGTAATGTTTCCTTTATATATACCTACCTTTAGTTTATTATTGTGGATTGTTCTCATAGCATTTAGACATCCTTCAAAAACCTTTTAGGGAGACTATACGTTGCCTGATAGGCACTTAATAATGCCTATCAGTATCAGGCAACGTATAGAATAATAATAATAGTATAACGTATAGAATTTGTCATATTTTTACATTCCAGCTCTATTATTTACGGTGACGCGAGCACCTAGGTATTTCGGTATTCTCCAGGACCATAGAGGACAGCCGTTATCCGTGGAGGTTTCAGAAGAATATATGGACCAGGATTATATTGCTACGAATAGGTAAAAGAGTTTTATACTTTAGTAATAAATATTGTGTTTAAAATGTTATGAGCATTTATATTTAATTTACATGTTTTTAAATTTCAGAAAACGACACAGAATCGCCTGGAATAAGTGAGTATACACAAATAATTTCGATAAATATTAGAATAGTTAGCAAAAGAGTTAAGTCATCCAAAGACCAGTTAAGTTTTTATTAACCCTAACCTTCTTAAAGGTTCGTTTTAAACTACTATTAATAAGGGATCAATCCTGAAATCGAGGAATAAAAACAGTTATCCCGTGTTCACATAAATCGCCATAATATAGGGAACAGCTGTTGATTTTAGTGATTTTTGCGATTTCAGGGGTCGTCTCATAGTTAAAGTTGATCATAATGATTGTACGAGGTAAAGAGGCTAGGGAAGGTTTAGGGTAAACCAAAACTAAGGTTGTATATTTATTTTAAAACCCAGGTTACCTCTAGGAGAAAATTCAATCAAAAATTTAGCTCTCCTACTTACAAGTAGTACTTTTAACTCTTGCCATATTTGCACCTTCCAGTAATAGTCTAGTGAACAGACAGCTGAATTATATTTGAGGCTTTTAAATTTTTCAAGGAACCCCCTGGACCTGGAAGATTTTGACGACGACGACACGGACGAAATTCTGGATGAAAAGGACAAGGATGTCAAACTGCCCAACAAATTTAATTTACAAGCTGGCCCCGTGTAGAAACTGAATTAAAAACTTAATTTTAGCACTAGAATTAAGGTTATTGTTAGATAAGTACGTCATTAAACCAGTCGTATAAGAAAGTTGTTTTTTATTTACTGATATAAACTTTGCTTTTTGCGTTAATGCAACATCGAGCGAAACAAATGATAGGCGCTTTCGTAAATGTGGTTGTTACTAATTAATATCTATGTTGGTTAATTATGTATTTATCAGTATCGCCCCTTGAAAGATATTAGTTATCTGACTAATATTATAAATGCGAAAGTTTGTGAGGATGGATGGATGTTTGTTACTCTTTCACGCGAAAACTACTGAATAGATTTGGATGAAATTTGCCAAATATATTTTAACCTGGATTAACATAATAGGATACTTTTTATCCCGGTAGTATGATCCCGTGGGACAGTTATGAACTTCACATGGGCGAAGCCGCGGGCATAACATATTGTTCATAATGTTTCACTATTTATGTATACAGAAACTTACTACATTTTTGGTCTCTATCGTAAGTTTAGTAGGAATTGATTGGCTTTTCCATGGACAGTCCCATCAAAGATTTAGGATAGTGTTCAATAGTTTCAAGGGATACTTGGTGTAGGTGGATAACGACGTGCAAACTGTGTTTCTGTAAATTAAAATCATGATTCTAAATCCAGCGCAGTACATATTTTTCATGTCTTCTCTAATCTACATCGTTGTCAACTTGTTATAGAGCACGGAATCTTCTCTATGCTCTGTGCAAGTAGTTAAGAAAAGTTATACCTATACCTAACAAACGAGGATTTTAATAAGTACATGCAGTCTTATCAACATGATTAAGGAAATACGAGAACGAACAAAAAACCGTATTACTAAAAAAACATTTAATCAACGCAGTAGGTATAAAAATAAAAGAGTAAAAACAACTAGACATCTAAATCGCTATACATATTTTCTAATTGGGCCTCTATGGAGACCGGGACATCTGCGGGGAACAGAGGCAGTCGAGCCATTTCCAGAGACTCTCCAGAAGCGTCCATAGACTCTTCGGAGTATTGGTCATCTAGATGGTCCTGGTAAATCTTCTCACATTCGCTCGGGTGCTCGCTTTTCATTGTGCTAGGGTGGTATCCTATACCTTCTATGGTGCCTACAGTCAGGTACGGTAGTGGAGTTGTCACTTGAAAGTGTTTGTCTGAAAATTTTATTGAAAATCTATGTAAGCAGTCAGATTAGCACACAAGTTATACGAAATTAGCTTCTGTCTAGCTGACTGCTGCCAGCAGACGTAGGTTTTTGGAGGCACCATTTAGAATGCCAATCCTTGTATTCTAAATATGCAAAAAATCAATTGAAACTTACGGTCAATATGGTCGGGAAAAATGACAGTAGCTACCGTCTTCGCAACTTTGTCATCGTAATAGTCCGCGATGATGTCTACTACAGGACCATCAACCACTTCCTGGCCAACAGACTTCTTCTGGCAGTCATCTTGTAAATGTCTTCTGCCTGATATATGGTCGGGTGGGCCATGGGGGGTGTGCATACTTCCCTCTGGTGGGGGTATTTCTGTGAGGGGCACAAAGCTCTTTGCGACTTGTGCGCCAACCGGCTGCACTTTTGCGAGTCTGGGGACAAGAATTCTGTGGATTATTATTTAGTAAATCGAGGGAAAAATTGTTATCTGCTAACAATAAAAACAAGTGATTAACGAATCTTGGGAACATATCGCACTTTGATTAGCGAGACCCGAGTAGAGTAGAGTTAGCACGGAAAACAGTCAGCGATCAACTGGAACTATTTATATAGGTATCTCAAATCAAATCAATCTTTATTTGTGAACACAGGTATTATAATAAAGGTCTTATGTATACATTTTAGTCGACTTGTACTATTTACACGGGATCTACAGTCTTTTTATGTTTGTTGATCGGAAAAATAGTCGTTAGGTAGGCTTACTCGGCGGCATCATCAGTGGGACAGTAGCCTTATCAATACTTATGTAACCTTAGCATTAACCATGCCTTTTTACGACGTTTCCGAACAATGGGCGAGATGCAAGTGGATGAAAAAAGTTATGAGCATTGTAACGAATCTACATTATCGATGTTTCCCCTAAAGGTTTTTTTAAACTGAATATATTTGCGTTTGGCCGCAACTAGCCTGATGCGATATCGTAATACGGCTTATGGTGGAGCACGCTTGCCTAGAAGAAACCAATTCACTCGAACTTTGAATCCAAACTCAAAACTCAAACTCAAAGCATTTATTTCAATTAGACCATTACAGGCACTTTTGAAAGTCAAAAACAAAAAAGCTAAGCTACAGTCACATTCACAAGGCATAATAACTTGCGAAAGTACTGTAGTTGCACATTCCAAATCGTAGATCTCTATGGAGAAGAATGGGCAAGAAACTCCATGGACACTCTTTTTAATCAAAATATTGTCCATTTTTAATCAAAATATTATCCTTTATAATGACCAGGGAACAGAGAAGCCGGCAGTGAATTCCACAAACTGGCGGTTAGCACAATAAATGTGGAAGCATAAGGCTTTGTTCAGGTCCATGGAACTTCAACCAAATAACGATGACGGTGCTCGTCCGATGATAGATTGGAGATGGGGGAATTAGAATGTGTAATTCCAAAACACACTCTCCGAAATCTAACCTATTAAAAACCGATAGGCTGGCAATTTTGCGGCGATGTGTTCAAGGCTTTGGAGCTTAGTTTTGACAAGGGACTTGTTGGTGGGTGGGTAAAAAAATAAGAGTAATATGTGGGTTTAACAATATTATCATGGGTTTAAAAAGATTACTATCTTTTAATTGTTATTTTTTCCGTTTATCGATTTATATTATTGCTTCAAACCGATGTTAGAGCTTGACTTAAAAAAAAACAAGCAAATAAATCTTTGACTTTGACTTAGTTAAGGAGCTAATTTCAATTAGGTAGGTATTACGTGTTCAAAACTCTTATATCCCCAAATGTTTGTTAAACAGCTAATATTAGGTACAGTTCTACAAGATATTTTTGCTGCTTGAATGACGTTGTCGATAAACATTATTTGGGAAATTATTGTGTGGTTGTTAAAAACAAACAAGATGGCGCGCATCAGAAAATCCTTGTGCAGCTATTGTATATTAATATTGTACTCACTTGTTCACCATTAGACTTGATCTGATTTCAGCCGCCGCATAATAAATGTGCAACAAAACTGTGAAATACAAAAACTCCATTGCGTTGTTCGACGGTCACTATAGCATTTTAACAATTTCACTGAACATGCAAAGGTCTTTTAAAGCCACCTTTCAGATGTGTAACAATGAATGAAATTCTTATTGTTTTCTGCACAATGCAACAGGTGGTTAACGATACTTTTTGTTTTAATTTTCTTTTTATTGCATATTGACTCGGAAATGGTTGATGTTATATCAGCGAACCTTTTTGGGTAAAACGGTGTTGAAGTTATGTCCAGATGTTCGTAGAACTTTGGAGTTTTTCTGCTCCTTGTATTTTGTAGGAAAAGGTGTGTGTATTGGCGTTTGGATTGCATAAGAACACAGTCACTGCAAAATGTTAGTCTGGAATTTGGTTCACTGTTTGTAGATGGTTTGTTACTAAATAATAGTGTCCGTGTTAAAGTTATGTCTTCTAATAAATAATGATTTTGTAATTTGTCTTGTTATCTTTGATGCGGTTGCGGTAAGTGGCGTAGAAATAAATCAGCCGAGCCTTTTCCCATCTGTTTTTGGGATGGCTTCCTGTCTAAACGAATGGAGCGGAATATCAGTATTTTATATGAAATAAAGGTTTTTTAGCAATATGTATATTATTAAATGTATGTCTCTGGATTATATGAATACTTATTTTCCGAAAACTAGGATTATTGCAAAAACCACAGTCCGTTTAGGATGATTAGAACTTGTATGCTGCTTGGCTAATCTGGGAGTCAAATTATTTTAGTTGATCAAAACATGGCTCAGGTGACACTGTTAACCAGTGAGCATCCGTCATTGTTTAACGTTCATATATTAGCCAATCAGCGTTCACATACTTAGTCGACGCTAAGTATGTGAACGCTGATTGGGTTCGCGATTTACCAAAGATTGTTTTTATTGCAAAAATCCTTGAATTTACTCGATTTGTCTAGTTATCCTGCGACGAAATTGAAAAAAGGTTAAAACAAAAAAAAACTGAGAGTACCATAACTTATACTGTTTTAAGCTTTCACGGTTAATAACTAAACTTATACTGTCACTTACGGGATATCTTCCGTGATTATCCATGATTCTGAACTCCCGATGTTTCGAAGCTGTTGGCAGCGCCATGACGTCACCTCATCGTAGTCCTGGCGTCATATCGCTGTCATAGCGCTTGCAGTAGCGTCGAAATATCCCATCGAGAGCTCGAAGAATAATGGATAATCACGGAAGACATCCCATAAGTGACAGTATAAGTTTACCATAATATATTTTATTGAACGTAAAGCTAAAAGAATCGTCCCTTCTTCTTCTTGTAGACGACGGGGTCCAAATGCCAGGTCTGGTTGCCGCCGCAGGAGATCAGGGTAAAGCAGCCTCCGAACACGATGGGTGGGTCCGTGTCCGGAACACAGATGTTGTCTTGACAGAACGTGGCAGTTCCTGGAGAAAAACATAAGTTCAAAGGAACTCTTTGCTTTTTGGAATTTGCAAATCTGTATCTGTACAGTCCTTTCACAATTACTCTGTTGCATTACTGCCAAAATCACAGCGATGTTTGTTGTCATTACGATAACACTTCTGTTGGGTTGATGCTGCCAGAGATAAAATAATGGTGAAAGGGACATGTAATTGCATGCACTACCGAGTTCTCTGACGATCTGCTACTTTACACCATTATGGAAAAAGGTTGAAAAGTAGTTGACTGTCAGTGAACTCGGTAGTACATGGAATTTTTTGGCGCGTGGCTTAATTGAGTATGCTGTTGAATAAAAGTTCACAAATGTATACCAACAACGTCGCCCTGTAAATTAAATCTGGACTGACCACTTGGAAATCGAATCGATGCGAGTGGCTGTATCCAAATTAACCAATTGACTCTAGTACTACGAAAAAAAAAATACACAATATCCCTTACCAACGTATCCCGTAGGTCTAGCCTGCCGTTTATTCTTCACATAATCAACGACGGCCTTCGACAGTGCATAGAAGTGCTTGCTGGCCTTATACCGCATCTTGGCAAGAGCAGCATCGCAGTCACTCTTGTCGGCCCTGCAGTGATAGACCAGGTTCCTGGTGTTCGTCTTGATCATCTCTTCTCTTAGCACTTGGTACTTACTGTCCGTGAACAGCATTTGCCCGAAGCGGACGTTTACTGAGGAGGAAGTGGGAGATTTTGGGAGTAAACGCAGTTATTGGAAGCGATTGACGTCTATTTAGCTCTTATTTCATGGATATATACTGCATTTTTTGACCGGCTGAAGCCGATTCCGCGTCGGCGGTCACTCCCTAAGTGCTCATATAAAGAAGAAAAAAAAATCCCAAGGACAGTAAGTTCAAACCTGGATTAGTGACAAACTGCGAACGGGAATCTATGGTAACGTGAGCTATACGTGATTAGCAGCACATAATACAAAAATTGATCTGTTCTGTGTAGACTTTCAGGGACTTATGACTGACTGGTGAATCAAGATTTGTCAAACAAAAGACACATTCTGCACTTCATCATCATCATTTCAAGATCGGAATCACGCACTGCTGGGTTGAGGCCTCCCCTTTCTTCGGCCATACTTCTCGTCTCCGTGTATCCCCCATCCTGGTGTTTCCCGCGACCTTGACAATATAATTTACCTAAGTATTCTGCATTTAGTTATGGCAAAAGAACCTGAACTCACATCCAGCCCCAACAATATATCCGTCCAACAGGCCAACATGGTTGGCCAAACACGTCAGAACGGTGGCCAACACGAGCCTCCTCATCTTCTTGGGTTACCAAACTGAGCACTTTAGCGCCCTAAACCACCAATAGCCAATCAACCAAAGATTTCATGGGCCAATTTATACTAACGACTAGCAAATTGGCCACCGAAGATTAGAAAACTAATTGGAAAATATATTGGAACTCATGATAATAGGTTGGATAGACGCAAAAGTAACAAAAGGAAAATAAATAAAACAACATTTCAAACAGTACAGCCAAAAATCCCTCCAATTTGATTTTCGATGACATCCCTTATTTTTTTAAGTTTCTAAAAAACAAATAAAAGCATTCTTCTATTCGGCCACTAAGATAACCCTTCATTCATATCCATTCCAAACTCAAAATGCGGCCCTTTCTTTTATTATCTTGTATTCCCGCCAAAACACGGGTACCACAAACAAACATGGCTACGAAAGAGGTAAGACCAGAAACAATTAACAATAGCTTACACAATCGTGCGCTGGTCGGGAGTTAATTGCCCTCCCTCCCTCCCTCTCCCTCCTGACAGCTGATAGCACCGAATTATACCAGCATTTCACGCTTCACTGTAATCTAGACTCCATTTAAGGTGGCATGAACTAATTTGTGGAGTTAGGAGTCTCGTAGAGAGTTTTTTGGAAATATAATATTCATAAAGAGTCCTGCTTTGTTTCATATTGAATACAGAGTTCATTTTTTTTAAAATCTATTTTGTTTATTTGCCATTGCAATGACCGTATGCCCACTTGTCCAAAGTTGGCAAAAGACATATAGTGCGCTATTTCTCGTAGACATGACTATTTATGCTGAAACTACGTTAAGGTGACTCGTGGTCGACGTTGTTCCTGCGCCTGATTTTAGTTTTTAAACTGTCATGGTCACTAACATTATAATTAACACTAGAAACGGGATATTTACCATGTCCACTGTTTCTGTTTCTGTCTGTTTCTTGTTTTGTTTCAGTTTATCCGTGATCATGGTGCTTGCAACAGCGCCGAAATATCGGGAACTCAAAACAAACAGTGGACATGGTAAATATCCCGTTTCTAGTGTTAATTATAAAGCGTCATGTCTCAACGACGATGCTTTAAACTAAAATCAAGACACGGGATCACATTTTTCTGTGACCTTTCTTCTGATTGCCTCTCGAAAGTATCTATCTCTGTGTAGGTCTATGAGACGTAGCTCTGTGTTAGCGCCAAGTAAGAACAGTATGGCACGCGTGCTATCGCCGCTGTCCATCGTCTATAATATTGTATGCCTCTTGCACTGTTCGATCGTTTCCCAACGTTACATTTTTCTATACACTTCTGCTGTTAGAATCAGGACTAGGGAATTGAGAATTCAGTGGCTTATTTTAATTTTTATGCTGTTAGAAATAACTTTGGTGATAGGTCACCCTTAATTGTTTATGCTTTTCTCTTTGAAAATTATTTAAATGATAGCTACTAAACGATTTTTCTTCTAGAAATGTCCTCATTTCACTTTTCCGCAGTGGCAGCATTAGTTAAGTTTGAGTCATCTGCCTAGCCTTTTCCCAACTATGTTGGGGTCGGCTTCCAGTCTAACCGGATGCAGCTGAATACCAGTATTTTACATGGAGCGACTGCCTATCTGACCTCCACAACCCAGTTAGTACTGGGTAATACGATACACCTTGGTAAGACTGGTTGTCAGACTTTGTGGGGCACTGACTACCTGTAACGACTGTCAAAGATCTACAAATGACAGCCGGGACCAACGGCTTAACGTGCTTTCCGGGGCATGGAAACTCGGTATGTAATGAGTGGTCACCCATCCACGGACCAACCTGGGCAAGCAGCGTCTTAACCTAAAGATCGATCTGAGCAGCTGTTATTATTTTGCCACGAGCCCCTTAGTTAAGTTTGAGTATTCGAGCAATATCCTGCGAGCTGGACGAATCTCGTAACTTTACGAGATGGCCTCTCAACATTGATATATAAAAAATATCAATGCGTCTCAATAAGTATTATATTGCTGTTTACACAACATAGCATAATATCACGCTGCATCTGACTGCGACTTCAGGGGGGTAGTCAGTCCCCAGGGCTGCGGGACTGTTCGAAAGACATACCGCGGCCCTGGAACATAAAGGGCCAAAGAAGGAACATGGGTGGTTTTTAGTCAGTAAGAGTCTGACACTCCCTTCCACTCCACCCAGAGCGGGGGGGGGAGGGGGTCATTTGATGATTTATACCCACCAAAAAAAATAAAGGGGGGTAGTCAGAGCTGCATGCACTCGTACTTCATCAGTTATTTTTAAGTCCCGTAAGTATAAGGTAACGAGCCTATTAGTCCTGCTTCTTCACCAACGAGGCAATGGTACTGATTATATACAAAGATAAATACAATAATAAACAGGATCCGAAGCTTCCTTAACCCAGCAATGTATTTCTCCTAACAAATACAACCACAGATCGGTTTCCAACAAATTGCGTTCGTAACAGACGCACTAATTGTCTAACAAAATAATGCATCAAGTTTATCTATGCTCGATACAGCGGCGCCGCCACAATATAATTAGACGATTGTATCCATTGTCTATGGTCCCCGTGATATATTGGCGCGGAACTTTATGGTTTACGCGTTTGGTTATATTTCAAAACTTGTTGGTTTGTGCCTCTTTAGTATAGAGGGGAAAGTTTGGGGTCCCGGTTTGGAGCCTCCTATAATAGGCAGCTCAATATTATGATGATGGTCAAATGACCAAATGTTACAAATGTATCGTTCTTCTTTGCGGGTTCTGGACTAATGAAAGCAGTACAAAATGCCTTGTAGATGGGCTTGGAAACTAAATAAGACAACGGAAGAAGATCGTAGGGAGGGATCAATGTTGTTGAAGGTAAGGAAAGGCACCAAAGAAGTCTCGTAGATGCTTACTGTAGAAATTGCTGCACAGAAATTCCATTAAAAAAAATAGAGCATAAAAGGCTTTCCAATTTCAATAAATAATTCAGTTTCTATAAGCATTGACATCTTGTTCTCCAAGAAAACCTGAAGGAATAAACTAGTTTTATCAGTAAGTAATTGCAGGTGACACTCCATACAATTATGGGATTGTGAACCAATTTCAATACAGGTATCCTGGTGGGTGTCTCGAGAAGAGTTATGATGGACAGCCTGACAGTCTGTAGTTGTACTAGGGAATTTATACCCCTGATACCTATTAACCATGTAGTAACTGTGAATTATCGGCAAACTTAACTTTGCTGCTACACGTTACGAATATAAATCGTATGACGTTTGAATAAAGGGTAGTAACTGTGCTGTCTGATGGCAAATTTATCATTGTAATTGTAACATCTATGCGGGGTGGTCAAGTCGATAAAACGATTTTATTGGCGGATAATATTAGGGAGACGGAACCGATTCTCGGCAAGTGAATATGATAAGTATTTAAATTATTGTGATTATTATATATGATTATACTCATGGTTTCAATAAAATAGAAATCAGTTTACAGTGAACATAATTTATGGTTTGTCAGTTATTTTATCGGTAATTGTACATCGAGGGACCCCGTCCCTTTCCTTTGCAGTTGTAAAACATAACTATAACTCAAAGCAACTGCATAAATTAATTACTGCCCAACTAAAATATACGCATTAACATTGGTATTTTTCCTTGTTTAAAATATTGTCTATGTAAAAATCTCCATCAAGACCGGGAATATTATATTGTAGGTACCTATCTACTGACTTCATTGGTGATTTTCTGAAGGTCTGGTGCGTAATACCCGCAACTGGCGTGCGTGTTTGACCAGATTAATGTACCTACGTGTTTAGCGGGTGCTTTTCTGTAGGTTCTATCTACCCCCTGTGGAAAATAAAGCTAGGGTTTATTGGGAACTTGCGTCTTGCAATAGTCACATTCACCCTATTTATCGTGAATTATGACATGTTAACAGGGATTGGTGCAGTTCTCATGACTTATATTTTAACCGACCACACAGATTGTAATAGGTATTTTGATTCAAAACCGTACGAGTATTTCTTGTTCTATCAAAATGCTAGTCCAATTAGAGCTGACGACGTAGGTACGTACGTACGTTTAATTAAAAGCAAATAATTTGTATCAATAAATTTACCTGATAAATATACAGCGTGTAACGGAAGGGTAATCAATATACCTAAGATCCTCAAACAATAATTTCTTCTAGTGAAGTATTGAGTTTTCCTTTCAGACTCATCGATTGTAGTTATTTGAGTTGAATTTGAAAACTCAACACTATTAGCACATCTACAACATAGTTGACACTGATACCTCTTGACCGGTCGCGTTCAGTTTTATGATGAAAAGTTTCACTACTTCTAAACTGAACATTTTAATATGCACAATTCTAATATAGACGTTATTTTCTAATTAGCCAGCAGATTGTACGACGATTTATAAAATATTCGCATGAAAATTGGAAATCACTGCAATCGCTATTTGCGTGTTTAGTTGCGTGCAGTAATTTTTCGTAGACAAATTGAAGGATTCGCTTTTGTAGGGACCTGCTTAAGTGGTGTGCGTGAGTGGTAGACAGTGCAGTCAAGTAAATCAAGCAAAACAACGACCTACAATAGATTACAACCGCATTACAGTTTTGTAACACCCATAATTCGTATTTAACGGTTTATCAAAGCTGAAGCGGCCCGATTCCACAATACTAAAACTAACTAGACTAATAATAAATCTCTGGTTGAATAATAACAATCTAAATGCTTTCAAAACTAGTAAGTACATTATTCAGAATCCGTGCGGAATAATGGAGGTAGACGGTTATCTCGCCTATTGTTGCCATTAGCAGCCATCTTATAACAGCATTGTTTCCACCAATCCTAGCCGCACGAGCGCTATAGATTGCCGGAGATCCACGAAGTTCAAATTTAAATGTGGAATTGTTCTTTTCGATTTTGTTTTGAGAGAGTTCGTTGACACTGAGTTTTCTAATCGCTTTTCCAGTGTCTCAACATAATCTTGCTTAGATTTATTAAAACATCCAACGAAAATCATGGCCATGGGTCAGACCCGTTTCTCAGCCTTCTTATTTTCTATTATTATTATTTTACAATGTGTACCAAGAATCTATTCGATGAATCAGTTCAGGAATTCAGGATACGTACTACGCCACTAAGTCGTCGAAACCGAAGCCCATAAATAATATGATTTATAGTCATTAAAGGGCAAAATATTAATTTTATAAAATGGTTTCCTGATCACCTAAAGGTACTCGTACTTAACAGATTTATAAATCATGTTTACATGCAGTTATAACTTAGAAAGGAAATAAAAGGGTCGTTATTCTACCAACGAATGTTACTCTTACAAATTGTTCTGCTTCAACTGATTTTACTAAAGTACTGTAGGGTTATCCTGATTTTCATTCGTCTTGCCAACTTTCCCCGTCCCAGTATGTAAACACCAGAAGAAAAGGGAATTACAACAGAAAAATAAAAAATGGACATAATTTCTCCCCCTAACGGAACAACGGATGATCGTGGAACAAAATTGCTAAAACACACTTTGCCTGATCTAAAAATCGGACCCAGAACATCGTGCTTAGCAGTAGCGCTCACAGCCATTAGTCAACGAGACACTACCCAATTTCTTGATGGCATTAATCTTATAGGAGGAATCTTTTGATAAACTATTTTATAGACCAAATAAACGATGGATGGACTGTGTGAAGCATGATATGGCAAGAAAGGAGGTGTCTGATGAGATGACGATGTCGTAATACAGAAGTATGGAAGAAGAAGACGTTTTGCTGCGCCGACCCCGAATAAATTGGGCAGGAGAATGATGATTTTATAGGAGCAATTCATCCTGAACACCAGCAATTCTTTTCTTACAAGTTTTCATATCACCAAATCCCTTCTTTCGTAGTTCCCGACGTTCGGCACAGCAAAGCAACTCGTGTTGTACAAGTGCATTGTTTACTCGACATTGCGCGCCAACTCTTTGTGCAGCCTTTATGGACAATAAATACCGTGTATTGAACAGTGGGCCCAAATTAATTAGTATTATGTAGCGATGTAATCAGTAACGATTGTTTCCAACGATTTGTTATTGTTTTAGACCTTTTGGTTGCGAGTTTAAAGGTGCGCTGGTGACTTTGTTTCGGTTTATGGTTGAATGGGGTTTTGTAGTTGTGTAGCTATATTAGATTATAGCTGGATGCACAAACAGGGTTTGAAGTTTTGGTTGCTTTTAATCGACTCACGACACGCTTTTCGTAATTAGTGTGCTGTCTTTGGTTCTTAGCCTGGATCATCTGATCCAGATTAGGAAAGAATATGCTGGACAACTGAATAGGATTCTCTCATATTCGTTTTGTAATTCCCTTTCTCTGACTTCGAATCCGTCTTGAAGACAGCATTGTCTTCAGCTGGTTCAATAAATATTTTATATAATCTTGCCGAAAGTGCTCCATTGACACTTTTAAGAAAGTAGGAGCGAACCCTTTCACAGTAGCATCAGACTACATTGCTTTCCGTCATCATGCCATTTGATATTTCCACCTGGGATTGTAATCTCTGAGTTGGTTTCGGTGTTTCTTCGCAGAGTAGTTAGGTAAGAAACTCCGACCTCATTTAGTTGAAACACATATCATAACATCGTGCCTTGTAATTCCTGAAAGGCTAGGGAGAGGTGTATCTAACAAGTACACTCACATTTCGCCAGTTATGTTTAAGTCCCATGTAGTAGGGCACGAGCCGTTTTCCATCAACCGGACGCAAATCCAGACTCCGTGGCTGCTACTGAGAAAGTCTTGATTGAATAGGTAACCCAATAACACTTTGCCCGAACCAAGAATCGAACCCAGGACCTCATGCTCAGCAGTCGCGCTTGCGACCACTCGACCAACGAGGCCGTCCAGAGGTTAGAGCAGAGGTTTAGTTAAAAAATACTGGTCGTTTTATTTACCCAGTTACTGGAAGATACGATAGTCCTTGGTAAGACTGGTTGACAGACTTATACTGACCGTGCATGCACGTCATCTCGTCGTCTTCAGATTAAGATTAAGCGATGTGGGCCAAAAGTAATGTTGTTTTTTTTTTAAATAAAAAGTTTATATTTTTTTAGTTTTAAATCCTGCAAAGCAGGTCATTCATCTATACCAGTCCATCCTGACCTGCCGTACTTTAAATACATGTATTTTAGCCCCTGCTATCGGCTGTGGATTTACGCAGTAGTATCGGGGGCGTCCGCGGCTTGGCGTGTACAAATGGTGCGCAAGCGCGTAAACACTTCAGATATTTTACGTTCGTGCTTCATGTGAGGTAGTGGGCGAGTTAGCAGATGTGGCGGTTTGAAGAACTTTTACTTAAACTATCACTGGGGCTGGCTTGCACCATAATTTGCTAAACAGATTTAACGCTAGACTACTGTATAAAGATTACTCTTAATTTATTGTATTTATTTATCTATGATAGGTTGTTGTAATTGGTCGAAGAGAAAGCTCAATTTACACATACTAATATTTTGAATGCACTGTTTGTCTGTTACATTTTCACAAAGCTGGGATAATGTGTGGCACATGGATAGACCTGGGTTAGACCATAAGAAACTTTTTATCCCGGTAATAGGAACAGAAGCAATAAAGACCAAAATTTTTGACCATGTCTAAAGAAAGACGTCTCGAAAACGAATAAGTTTCACAAACGCTACATCACATCTCTTGCACCATCCCCCAGATCCAACCCAAACTATAATACCTAACGTCTGGGTGTTCTGATGCAACGACTCCCCAACTCTTAATGCCTTCAATAACTTAGCTTTTCCTTTTAATATTAGGAGCTCATTCCTAAGAACACTGATTGCGATACTCGGCTTAAGTTTAACTTCGTGATCGCTACCTGCGGTGTTTTATTTATCTTTTATCTTGAATGCAATAAAGCGGTAGTTGGGTTCAGTGAAATATGTATCACTGGTGAAGTGTTTAATAAGGTTTTGAACTTACTTGTGGTATTTATTTATTTATATCCGTCCGTTGGGACAGATGAAGGCTTACGTTTCGAAGTACTTGAGTCCCAAAAACTTCTAAATGTGTCTATGAGCTTACAAGTGCTCCAAAACGTTCGAAAATGATTCTATGGCCTCTTTTCATACTGGGCAGAGCTTTTTGTGAACTTGAGTCTGTGGTTGGCTCTTGTCTATCATAATGAGATAATCGCTACGGATACGGGCTGGTGTATTACGGTAAATATCTTGGATTTTTTAGTTCTGATGTTCTCTTTCACCGTTATGCCCAGAACAAAATGCCCAGCCTAGGTTGGAACTGACCGTTACCCAATGGTAATGGTAATGCTCCTTCTCCGAAATTAGTATGTACCTTTCTGCCCTGCTAAAATAATCCCTCAGTAACCCAGTTAACCCACAGTACCCAAATAGGGCATTAACTGTGTATGTCCTTGCAGAACAAGAAGTTTATCAGGCCCCTGTCCATCTTGTCCATTTGTGTCCATTCCTGATCAGGCTATCATAATGATTGTTATCGGCTGATCAGATTGTAAACAGCAATGTTCTGCGTCGGTACAGATGGTAGTGAAGATGTATGGGGGTACGGAACTGACCTTTGTTGCTTTGGTTATTGTTTGAGTAGGTTTGTCTAAGGGTTAGCTTGGAAAAACTTTTGCTAACTTTGATAAAAAATGATTGCTGTCCTTTTCTAGTGATACCTAAATGATATTTGTTTTGTAAACTACACTTTTGAACGTCCAAAATCATAACACTATAAATGGTCAGTGTTTTCTATCTGATTACTCGGAGAAGAAACACCGAAATAAACTCAGCAGAAGTCACACATACACCGTCCATATAATAATCTTGGTCTGGTAATATGAAGACCATGCAGAATTAGTGTTGTATTTGATTGTCAAATTATATTGAAATTGTTTCTACTTTAAGTCTAAATGGACTAAACATACAGATGAACTGGGGGACTGATGGCTATTTGTTACCTAGATGGGTGTAGAAATCATATCTCCCAGTACTAACTGGGTTGTGGATGTCAGATAGGCAGTCGCATCATGTAAGATACTGGTATTCAGCTGTATCCGGTTAGACTGGAAGCCGACCCCAACATAGTTGGAAAAGGCTAGGCAGATGATGATGGATGTAGAAATGGATGCGTTGTAGAAGAATAGGTGATCGAAGCGCTTTGTAGACCGAATGGAAGATGTTGCTCACGCTCGTGTCTTTCTCCTTTACAACCTGTGTGGTGGAGGGCTCATAGGAGTTACTATTATGATTGTCCTGCGTTTATCCCAATACATTTGGGGTCGACGCAGCATGTCTTCTTCTTCCATACTTCACACTTACTCATTACATGTCCATACCAAGACAAACGACTTCCTTTCAATTTTTCTGTAACAGGTGCCACCTTCAAACTTCCTCTAATATTACAGTTCAGAAGTGGGATATGAGAAGCACACACTCTATTCTATCTTGTATTTTCACAAAGATTATCAGTTATCAGACCGCCAACACAAAAGATGTATCCACCTGAGTCATACTCATTCCTTACTTTATCCATTCTCGTCACTCCGCACGTCCATCTCAACTCAACATTCTCATCTCCGCTACATGCATTCGTTTTTCTTCCATCTTCTTCACAGCCCAGTATTCTGATCCATACAGTACGACAGGTCTAAGTACGGACTTGTATATTTTCCCCTTTAACTTTAGGGGCATCCGTGGGTCGCAAGTTGTTCCAGTGACCTGTCGCCATTTCATCCATCCTGAGTTGATCCGGTGTGTTACGTCTCGGTCTACTTCGCCATCTCCTTGGACAAGCGACCCGAGGTACCGGAAGTCGAAGCAATTGGTATGGGCTTTCCGGCAAGAGCTATAACTCTTGCCGGAACGCCCATCATTTACGCACATCATTTTTCCAATCTATTGGTTGATTATTATATTAAAGTTTCGTGAATAAACCCAGTAAAAATACCAGTTGCTTTACTACCATTAAACCTTCATCACGAAACAATAGTAAAAACATTGATATGAGTAAAAAGAACGATATCCAAATCTCTCAATTCTACTTCGTAATCGGGAATCCTCGGCCACTATCGCGATCTTCGGGTCAGCAGCAGGTTGAACCGAGACAACATCGGTACATTTAAATATCCCAGGGGCTGAATGTAAACAGCTGATATCTGATTAAAGGCTCGTGGTCAGATATCGGTATCGTTGTCTTACCACTGATTTTCGATATGAAAGTAAATAGGATCATGGAAACTGTTATTTTTAAGTGAAATTTTTAGTAAGTGTGCATTGAGGGAGCTTAAATCGTTGGCTGTCGAAAATGGTATCTGCCGAAGATATTTTATTACGAACAAAATGGTGACCTTACTATTCCGAAGTATTATCTGAAATTACTGCTAATGTTGTACAGGCAGATGTGAATGATACACGCATATTCCAATATTCAGGGTGGAAGAGACATCGACGCGTAAGAAATTTTTCATCGGTAATTTAAAAAAGAAATCAGCTGTTCCATAAACTTTAACCGTGTAGGTATTTTTTTGTTAATTACCTTTTTTATTTCCATGGGGAGGGGGCGTGGTCGGAAAGATGTATTGAATACTGATGATCGTAATCGTTTGTGCGACAATGTGCCCTTCCACCCTGTAAGTGGGGGTATAAATCTAGGCTCTTGGACGCTACTACTGTGAGATTCTTAATGTAAAAGCTCAATTAATCTGATCGCCCTGGGTGTAGAAACCAGCCGCTCAGTCATCGTGCCCCGACCAGGGGGTCTAAAATGGCCGCTTTAGTAGAATCATAATAGGATAATAATATGAATTACGTTTAAATTCTTAAAAAGGTTATAGAAGTACCTACTATTATGAATTGTCACCTTGTGACCATTTTACGAATTTAAACGTAATTCATAATTATTATCCTATTATGATTCTGCTAAAGCGGCCGTTTTAGACCCCTAGAAGACTATCTCGGCAAAGAGGCTAAACAAATGTGTGCATAGCCGCAGTACCCAGTAACTAAGCAATAATACAAGAGATTTAAGTACGGTGTACATTTACGAGGTCGTATCATCAGGAGCGCTGTTAGGAATACGATCAAAACACGCGGTTTATTGAGTCCTAAAACTTTAATATTTACTTAACATTTTCTTGTACTAAATTAAATGCTATAAATATGAACTGAATAAATCAAGTACACCGGGGTATCTACTCGGACTGCTGAGCATGACGTCCTGGGTTCGATTCCCGGATCGGGCTAAGTCTTATTGCGTTAACTTCTCAGTAGCAGCCACGGAGTCTAGATTTGTGGCGTTTAATGGCAATAGTCTCCCTCCCTATTACATGGAACTTAAAAATATAACTGGCGAAATGTGGGTGTACTATTAGGTACACCTCTGCCTAACCCTTCGGGGATTACAGGAGTGATGTTAAGTTACGTAGTTAAGTATCTACTAAAACACAGTCGTTACGAGTAGTCAGAAACCCAAAAGACTGAAAACCAGTCTTACAAAGGGGTGTCGTATAGAGGGGGGCCGTGCAGGAAAACAAACAAGTAAACTAATCACATCACATGTGATTGGTCGAATCTTGCACTTCTTTGATTTGGTAAAAACCGAGCCTTAGCCAGTAACTAGGTTGTGGGAGTCACACCGTAAAATACTGCTTAAAAACCGAATGCAATGTAGTTGTGAAATGGCTAAGCAGTTGATGATATTAGTATTCAAAAACGTGAATCACTATGAGCCGGATGCAGGCTGGTGGTATGTTGAAAGGATTAGATAGATTACTGACTGGCTAATTAAACCTTGTTTTAAACTTTGCCATTTGTAAAGACTTGCAGGTTCAACTAGAAAATATACATTTGAAGTCTCTACGTGATTGAGTCAGACTTAAGGAGTCATCTCAGGACACACAACAACCCGAAGAATTGCTAAATTGAATTAGTTCGAAACTAGCAATTGTAAGTAAGTGACTAATAAGTTAATTTAAGTTTTTAAATGTACTGTTTACGCACATAAGTATATCCTCTTTTGTAAATCTCGCAATCGAAATAAGATTTTTTGTAAGAAAACCCAATTCTGGGTTAAACTCGCCGTTGTAATATAAGCTATATATTGTAATTTTGTGTGAATATCTTTTAATTGTGTTTGCAATAAAGAATAAGAATGAAATGAATGAATGCTATTGAAATCAGGAATATTTTAAAAGGGCTGTGTTGTAATCTCGTTGTACAAAAAAGTACATTCTACATATTTATCTACTGGATCCAGATAGAAGAATAACTTTTCATACCTTACTCCATTTAAAGTAAATTATGATTATACATAAATTCCCAAACAATAACAGCCTCAAGTAACATTCCTCCTAACCGCTTCCGTCGAACAAGAAGGCTACGCACAATCTGCTTTGTTCTGGTTTCCTCAGTAAGGAGTGTTGTTACAAACGTAGAAGCTTCCAGCGCCGGCTGTATGTCGCGGAACCAATCTGTAACAACTGCTTAACGTCACGCTGATGGGAAACATAGGGGTCATTATAGTGTACGGGACTATCGATACATATTGTTAGGTTTGTCACCTAACAAAACAAACTCATGAACGCAAGGTTTTGGGAACGAAATTATCGAAGCTGTACGATAGGCTGATGATTATTCATTGAACCAATCACAGTTTATTTGTTAAAATGATTGTTGATTTTCGATTGAGAAAGCAGGCGTTAGTGAACAGCCCACCTAACGGTTAGTCGTGACTTTCGTCAATGAACCTAAACTTTAAACTAGATCACATCTACAGAGTGGTGGTGGTACTTCCCCGGAGCAATAGCAGGTCCTGAACAAAGACTCTTTTCTAACATTTTCTAATCACTTTCCCTGAACCTTTTCAAAAAAAAAAAAATGAAGCTTAGCTTCCGCCCACAATACACACCCGTATATTTCCTCATAATGTCTTATTTACGAATAATCCGCAGTGTATGTGTTTCAATAAGCGCGTATGCGTTGCCGATGTCGTAATTATGGTGGTGTCTTGCCATGGGGTCACTTAGTAACGGCTAAGTACTGGTAACAGAGGGCCCTGTAGGTATAAAGGGTATCAAATGGGGATAGAAAATATCGTGAGAAACCGGCTCGTCCTCATCATCATTCTCCTGAATTTTCCCAATTTATTTGGGATCAGCGCAGCATATCTTCTTTTTCCATAGGACATGCATCTCTTCTTCGTCTTAGAACCAAAAATTCTAAGACTAGTGACAACTATTTCCGCACTCCGCGTGGTGAATTAAAACCCGATCCTTCTTACAGAGAAGAGTCTTGAAGTGAGAAATTATGGATATTAAAGGCCAATTATGCCGAGGGTATCATAGTTAAAACCCCGTAGAAAAGCTGAAGATACGTAATCTTTTGTTAACTTCAGCGAGTAGGTAAATTAGTAACGACATCTGATGACACGGCGTTTCATTTTGTATTAAGTCAATTTTATTCTAGGAAGGAATTGTGAACGAGGACGATATCGGTGTAACATACCCGTTTGCATTTTATCGAGACTGCCCCATTTCTGGAAATACATAAAAGCTATGTACTTAGTTTCTCGAACCTGTATATAGATTTCGACGCCAGAAAACGCTTTAGGTACCCAATAAACTACCTTTTACTTGACATTTAATAGTATATTTTTGTACCTAAATAATAGAGATAGCCCAGTCTTCGCCAGACCTAGACCACAGCATCCCATTACCGACAATTCTTATCAAACGCAATCCAAATGCGGGTGGCATATAATACCAACATAACTTCTGATAAGAAGAAAATTATTAAACAGCCGTGTCTCCAAAGAAATAGGGCTGAAATTCCGCTACAACGATGGTAATGTAAATGTAAGTTCAACTTTGCACATCGAATAGATATTGGCCCACAATGACTATTCGACATGTCAAACCATTGAAGAATTCCTCCAGCAATAAAGTCTGTATTCGTTTGAAGATTAAGCGCCGCATTACGGTGTTTCCAAGGCGGATGGTGGAGTGTGCAACTGATATTGATCCCTAAAGTAACGAGCAGTTAGAATGTGTCTTACTAACGAACGTGATAGGTCTGTAATGGACTGGCTTCACGCCACCGATGACATCAAGAACCAAAATCTATGGAGTAGTGAGGCTGCAATTATTTGAGATAGAGTACCGTTTGTGCGCAGATGAAATCAGACGGTGCTGAGAAATGTAGAGGAAACATATTTACACTGGAATTTATTTATAGGTACAATAAGCAGACGAACAAGGGTCTTTGTTACGAATCCATTAATGTCCCAGCGGGAATAAAGGACGAACTCGCAACATCCTTTTATTTGCAACAAAAGTATGATGACTTGGATCTGTTCTACCTCTACCTACATGATAGCACTGGATCGTCACGTGTAACAGACAGAATGGTGAAAACCATAGAGAACAGAAGGCCGACGCAGCCAGTTCTCTTGACACTAGGTGTTATTTAGGAAATTAGGGAAAATAGGAAAAGTTTACGAGTATCTTAGACTGAAGGTAATCTGCAGAAAACATGTGATTTTAAATTTTATGTCTAGGTTATCAGAATGTGTTTTGATAGGATAATCAAAACACTGCCTGCAGAAAACTATCCACAAGCGGCTCCACGCCTTATTTTCACAATTCAGCGAAAAACTTCTAAGTTGTGGTTAAAATTGCGTCCGTCGTTATACGGCTAATCTCGCATACAAATTGTTGTTTACGCCGTATCTCATTTGTTTATCAAACAAACGAGGGCGAGACTCAAATAAACGGCAGTTGTGGTCATTCCAGGCGATGAAAACATCTTGATTTTAGTTGCTGCAGGTAGAAGATTGCATGCAAAGCTTTTGTTGAACAGTTGATCTGAAAATGAGGCTCTTAATGTAATCTACTACACAAAGATGTTCATAGTCGGCTCGTCTGGTTTCAACCTGAGATGGATATATTGATAGCGTATACGTTATCACAAGGATCTTTTGGCGCATGGGCCAGATTTTGTTTTTTTTTTCAATACATTTCACAAATGTTTACAAACCCAAACGGCGCCCATCTGTCAATGTCATTTCATTATAGTAGCACTGTTTGTTGTAAACTTTTTTAGACCATATTTATGTCATAGACTTCCTTACCGTCCCTTCTTTCACGAGCCCAGTTGAGGTCTGGAGATGACTTCTGACCTTAGATTTAAAAAGAGGCTACGGTGACCTCAGTCTCGTGTTGTCTACCAGTCTAAGATCGAGATCCATAAAAGTTACTTAGTACGTGCTTTAGCTTACACGTGTTCCCTTCGCTACCGTGCTTTTGTTGTTTGACAGTTGTGCGACAGTGACAGTAACAAAGACGTTCAAATATTTACGAGCGATAGACGGGACAAGACGAAGAAAATCGTAATCCAATACTTGTTACTACTTAGTAACAAATCGTTCTGTCTAGTGTCATACGCCCGGTTGTCAGGTAGCATTCATGTGTCAAAAGCGAAAATGTTCGGGATCAAAATTTTTGGATGTAGATATTCCCAATGTCCGCTCTGTAACTCTTAAATCTCTATGGACAGTAATAAAACCTAGCCAAAAGATCTGCGCTTAAACATGTACGGATTATTAACGTTTTTAAATCTTGAACGAAATCTCTCGCATAAAAATAAATCAGGTACAATTTACACCCAGTCGAAAATTGTAGTCCACTTAGAATTAGTTAAATAACTTACTTGAATTTAGGATTATTTCAGATAAATGTAATTGATTTTTCCCCGAGATCCATCCCACGATATTGTAGATTAGATAAACGTTTTATATGTCTGTCCCGTGGAAGTTAAATCCTAATTACTTTCTCACACGAACTTTTATATATACCTACCTAAAAATGTATGAACTGTTATGTACGTTTTCTTTGGTACTTACAAAGTCAACACTGTAAGAACACGGGCGGATGCTGACATTTTGTTCAAAATTATTGAAACAATCATTGTGTCAATTAGATCTCGAATCTCGTGAGAAGTCGCGTCGTTAGGGTTAGGACGAATATTAGTACCTACTCGATGTTTGCTAAAATGATATGTCTAATTTATAACACCACACTCTTGTATGACATTGTCAGCAGAGCGCTGCTGGTAAGAATTTGCCAAGTAGTCTGTGGAAATGATACCATATCATATCATCACGCCTATAATGTCCGAAGGGTAAGGCAGAGGTGTATCTAATACTACACCCACATTTTGCCAGTCATGTTAAAGTCCCATGTAATAGGGGGCGAGCCTATGTGGAAGTTATATTTATAAAAAAAAAACCTGGCGTTAGTTTCGATTATGGCCACCAGAGAGAGAATTCAATTAAAAAACATCTCTCGATGTCGTTTTAAATTGTTATTTTTTTTTTTAAATGAACGTTTTTAATGGAAGAGACTTCCACGGCCCCTGTACTATTCAATCCATCCATCAGCACAATGTTTTGAGTGCGTTGTAAAAAAAAAGTCGTTTCCCAGCTTTAATTTTTGCATAAAGTTACTTAGTTTGATGTACATAATGCTTCGTGAAGAGTCCATTTACACCTTGTATATTCCATGCTATTTTTTGAATACTCAGAATATTAACAGCCATGGTTCAGCTGCATAAATAATATCTAAATCTTCTGTGGCACAATCGGTCAGTCAATTAAATATTGACCGCACAACACAAGAAAAAAAAATAGCAATAAACTGAACCCGGACAGCATATTTAAACTACGTTAAAAAACTGTCGGTTCGTGGTTTTGAAAGCTGGTTAGATAATAACATCACGCCTGTAATCCCCGAAGGATTAGGCAGAGGTGTACCTAATAGTACACCCACATTTCGCCATGTATAAATCACGTTCGCTTATTTTTTTTTAACCCCATAAATAATTCGAAAGCCCAGTATGCAGCAATAAACACAATATCACGACTGGAGAGGACATATCCACGCCAATTGATGACGCCATAAAACTCTTAATTAGACAATGTGCATAATTGTGCACTTAAGACGCAATTTATTTACTCAGCTAATCTAATTGCACAGAGATTGCTTGGCATTCACTTTTGCTAATAAAACTTCAGCTTTATTGACTTTTCTGGTTAAGGGGTTGGTGAGTCACCGAAGATAAATCGAGCAAACTGGGCTGGACTGGCATTTCCCATTGACTGACCACCGAAGAATGGCAAAAACGATCCAACCAAAACGATTCTACATCAAAAAATATGCAATACATTACCAAGTCGCCCAATTAAGAATAACCCGGCCGAATATAAACAGTCGGCATCACATTCGCTAGTTTACGAGTGTTGTAAGCAATTTATTGAGAACACGACGCCGATTATTCTCGGTCGGTTAATCATCGGGAGGCTATGAATTAGAATCAACCTGTTGTTGATCTGCATCTATCATAATTATTCGTTTCGCTTGTAAATCCTTGCAGGGAGTTGCGTGAGGTTTTTTAGTGGAAGTGGTCGATGTTAAATGGTAATGAAATATGTTGAAAACCCGGTTTTTTTATATGTTTCCAAAAAATGTTAGTTGTATTTTTGATGATTTGTTTACTTCAAATACCTCGATGACCCCTGTACTATTCAATGCATCCATCAGTCAATGTTTTCAGGACGTTCCATTGTGTCCTACCGTAAACCGTATTTTTTCTCCCTAAAAAAAGTCAACTGATACTGTTATTAGCCTGTGTCATCCCACTGCTGGCCAAAGGCCTCTCCCCATGGCTTCCGAATCTTTCGACCTAGAGTTAAAGTGGGCCACTGGTCGTTGGTTCTGTCTAGCTCGTCCCGACATCTCCTGCGAGGTCTACCTGCCAGCCCAGTTCTACTTCAGCTTAGCGGCTTTTTGAGCAACGTCAGTAATTCGTGTTTTGCAGCGTAACACCATACGTGTTGCGTAGGTTAGTCTGACGCGTAGGATACTGCACTCCATTGCACGTTGGCAAACCTTGAGTTCGAACTTTTGAATGTAATTCAAAGATCAAGATTCAAGTCTGAGATTCATTAGTCAAAATGGGAAGATGCACATGTCCATGATTTTGCGCTTGAGTGACACAAAAAGATTTCCTTTCATAAGCTCTTTCATGGACCAGTAGCTCTTCCAGGCATTTTCAGTTTGCCTTATGACTTACCTGTCTTATCTCGACTGGAAAGAGATTAACTGGCCCAAGTAGTTTTAATTGTAATTTTAATTCTTTACCATTCACTCGGATCTTGTATTTGGTGGTGTTTGACATCAGTTTGGTCTTCGACTTGTTAATGCGACCTCAAGGCTTGCATTGCATCACTGAGGTGGTTTAACATAAGCTCCCACGAATAATTTTTGCGTCGAGTTACTTAGTTTGATGTACAGAATGCTTGGTTGCAGCTTCGTGAAGGGTCCGTTTACACCGTGTACGATCGATTAACATACAATAAAAGGTTTTATTGTATGTTAATCGATGACCACCAGAACGGTAGTACCTAAGCTTTTAATATAATTGAAATTGTGTCTGCCTTGTTAGATGTTCTATAAAAATAAAAGTTAATATGCTTGTTTTATTTGAAGTTAATGAGACGTTTGCACCTGCTGAGTGCAATTGTAACGTCCACCATAATATGCTTACATCTAACACGGTTAAAACAAATTAAAATGTGTGTGTCTTAATTATAGAGGTGCGCAGGAGTTGAGCATAATAATATTAATGAAAGTTGTATGTAGCTTGTGTTTATTAAAAGTATTTTGGTTAAAATTTTCGTATACTATTTATTTATGTGCTACAGGGATATTTTGGCGCTTGAAAGATATTGGCAATTGTTTTGTAAAGAAGAAAGAAAAACTAAGATGGTGTCGTTGGTTCCGATTTTAGCCACGTGCCAAAAGGATTATTTAAAGCTTTAAATTGCTAGGCATGGATATAATGTCACATTTTACACGACTGCATGTGTAGGTACCTACTATTGTAGTAAAAAACATTATTGCAAGTATTATGATTTAAAAATCCACCTCGTCCTTTGGATTCTCATTAATATTTCCTTTATTTTAAAGGTTGAACTTTACTGTCACATACAGGAGCAAGTTGCATAAACAAATAGTCAGAATTCCGAGTGATACAATCTTGTCACGGGGTGCATTTTAATTTATAACGCACTCGCCGTGTCGAGCCTTTATTGTCGTTTGCGATGCGACTGCAGCCCATTCTGGGTTACCCTAGGGTCACCAAAAACTTTCGTGTAAAGTTTATTAAAAATTAGGACTTCAAATACCTACTTGAGGGACAACCTAAGATGTCTTTAATGTGACATCCATTAGGTTTTTCAGAAGGAGGTATTTTTTCAATTTACTTCTGCGAATAGTCATTTTGAATGCCTGTAGGTACATAATAGTAGTCATATCGCAGTTTACGAAACATTACCATGTTGTGCAATACACCATAATTTTTTGATAACTAACAAAAATACCCCCCTTCCCATACATTTATTTGCATGACATAACATTAGTGTTGCCAAAAGCAGTGGTTGCTTGTTTATGTTAAGTCCCATGTGAGCCTATTGCCATCAACCGGGCACTAATTCAGACTTCGTGGCTGCTACCGCGAAGTTTCTGATGGTAAAACTCCAATAACACTTGTCCAACCTGTCATCAAACTCAGGACCCCATGCTCAGCAGTCGCGCTTGCGACCACTAGACCAACATAGGGCGACTTGCATCTACCAATTAAAACTGACAGCTTCATAAAAACGTAAACCGGAACTATAGATGGCCGCATATCAGTTAGCAGCCCTAGCGTTGACACTTCACACCTCGCTACAACGTCACTTCGTCCACTCTCTGTCAATTAGTTACCTTTGGACTATGAATACTCAATTACATATAGCCTTAACGGGTGAAACAGTGAAATCTTCAATTATATTCACAATAGACACGTGTGCGATAGTGGAGTGTCGCCGGAATAAGCAGCAGCTTTGAATATGACATTTATCATGGTGATTTAAAAAAGTTGCGCGGTGAATATTTTAGATGTTACAATTTAGTTTAGCAACAATAAAAGAGTCCGGATGTTGGTTTACGGACTTTTAAGCTACTTGATATTACACCAGTGTACCGACTGTGAGCCGTGTGCCGTGTGACCGTGTCCGACCCGGTCGTCAGGAAATCGGCCAGAATACCTACATGTGACATCCATTAATCCGGATTGGATCTCCATTTTACATTTTCTTTTATCGTAACACTATGCATCTAGGTAACAATCCCTTATACCTAATTATATCGACAATCTCGTTTTAAATAACGTTTCAAGATAAAGAGATACAAATACACGAGTGACTGACACAATCATGGATCTTAATAAAAGTCAAATATATTGTACAGCACATGTAGACGTTTATACGATTATTTGTCGACAAACTTGTCAGAGGACGTGCAAACAATCGTTGGCTGTGTGTCACGCATATATGTCACGTCACTATATTAAATGTCAAACGCATGTCAAATGTCACATTTAAAGTGGAGATCTCACGGTTTTGTGAAGAGATCTTGAACTTAAAAAAGGTGTTTTAAGATATATTTTATCAGACCAATTAATCAGCAATTAAAGGAATTACAGTATTACGACAGGCGCCTTTAATTGTCGCATTGTGTGTGGACAGTTATCTTTTGAGTACCTACTTGTAGGTGTTACGGCTCAGTTACAATTCAATTTTTAATTGTTCTAAAAGGTAATGTTTGTGATAGGCATCAGTTTCAATAAAAAAACCTTCAAAATGCCTGTTAAAAACAACTTACAAGGTAAACGACTGAATTAAAATAACAACTGCAGATCAGTTTACCTATTGTCAGACAGGAATGTCACCAAGAACTGTCAGTGTCATTTACTTGCTATGGAATATTGATACTGACAGCTGTTAAACGCAGTTTAGAGGTACAGACGCCAGCACATCAAGCTACTACAATCTGCCAAATTTATTTAATAGATTTTCAACTTTATCCCTAAAGCATTAAGTTCAAGTTTGATTATGAAAATTTGACAGTTTCGGGTAGCTTGATGTACTGGCGTCTGTACTTACATGTTCAGTGTCATTGGTGAAACTGAACACCGCCACTGAGCGCCAGGGCAGCCCGCGAAATTTAAATTTTCTTACCTTTTTTGCAATTAGCAGGTTAGTGTTTGGTTGTACGTCGATTAAAATATGATTTGCGACCGTAACACGTAGGTATATAGGTACAGAATTATAATAATTAAAATCATTTTTACAAACCTCTAAGTTCATGTAATCCCATTCAATGACTATTTCATGAAAATTAATTAACAGTAGTTAGCAGCTATTTCCTTGTTAATTCACCGATTCAAATATAACCTTTGTACGTGGAAATATTCCTAGTATTTAACTTTATCTAGACCGTATCTTGCGAAGAGCGGGCGCAGCTTTAATAGTATTGTTTAATTGTATTCGTTGGGCTGTAAAGAATACTTATCGCGATCAACTGAACTTTATATGATATCTACTAATACGGAATCGTGTGTGTTTGTGTTTATCTACGAATTAAATTGCAATGGAATAGAATCTGTGGGCGATGTAGGAGACTACTGTTTTGTTGTAGATGTTGTTAAAGACTTTGTTTGGCTATAGAGTTTTGAGTCATGCTCTTTTTAGACGCCTTGAATGAATGTTAAGTTTTGTTTCATTCCATGTTCAGACGATATCGACAAAATGTACATGAACGAACGATGAACGGTAGATGTGCAAGCATTTTTAGCTCGCAGTGACGATTGTTAAAATAAAACATTGTTGGGTCATTTCATTTATGAATGAGGTAATTATTTACTTTTGATTCATATTGCGTTCGAGCATTTAAATTCGAGTAAAAGATGCCAATTGATTCTAGTTGTTTCACGTTGAAGAATGTCATCAAATGAAATAAAGGAAGAATAAAATGGTTAATCCTGTCGTCAGGAAAGTTATGAGCTTGAATGTGGATGGCTACAAGAGTAGAGGAAGTAAAAAAAAAGATAGATGGACTGCGTGAAGGATGATATGGCAAGAAAGGAGGTGTCTGATTAGATGAAGAGTAATAGAGAAGTATGGTAGAAGACGACACGCTGCGCCGACCCCAAATAAATTGGGGTTAGGACAGGAGAGTGATGTATGATGATGAAAATGGTTAATCCTATTTAATCACTACTAATTTAATTTACTAACTTTTCCTTATTCATGTATGGAATTAAACTTAATAGCAATATAAAGCAGACCCTGGACCACGAACACTAGTATGTAACATTTGAATGATACAGAGCCAACAATGGTTATTGTGGAGCGATTGATGTCTGTAAGTCCTTACTTCGAAGTTATTACACCACAGCTTATTCAAGCTTAGTCTTAGGGATATTGTGGACTTAAAAGCTCGCTATTTAGTTTAGTATAGGCATGCTCGGGGGTGGGTACAGAGGGCTGTCATTCGTATGTCTTTGACAGACATTACGGGTAGTCAGAAAGCCAAGTCTGACAATCAGTCTTGACAAAGGATATCGTGTTATCCAGAAATTGGGCTGTGGAGGGCAGATAGACAATCAACCCATGTATGTATATTCAGCTGTATCCAGTAAGTCTGAAAGTCAACCCCAATATTGTTAGGAAAATACTCGGCAGATGATGAGGCAGACTTGGGCTTGGCAGGCTTGTTACGATTAAGCCTTCACATAATACAAGGTCTTTAACTATGAAATTGCCGTTTTTTTCTGACATTTTGTTCTGTTTTTAACTTTGACGTATATTTATATTTTTGCCTAACTCCAATTTTATTGGATTAATTGTTAAATTACGTACCTTTTAGAGTTTAAAAACCGTACTAGTAGTTGCATATTACCTCATAGGGTAGTGTGGGGTAGTGTGTCAAAACACTTGTTTCAATGTGCCCTCGGTTTCAGTACTTCAAGTAGGTATATTTTTGTCATAGACTGTGTTTTGAGAATTTAAGATACGCAGTGCAGTGCAGCTAATTTCACTCTAACTATAGTTTGCAATTGCATCATACATGTTCAGACATTTCCAAGAAAAACAAAAAAATGTTAGTATGGAAGTATCACTTTTCACGAAATCATCCATACAAATCGGCAAATTCATACTTTAAAGTATGAAATTGCCGATATTTATTAAACGCCCCTAATATTTATGAAAAGCTATCCGCATTATCTGGCATTTCCTCAAGGTCTGGTTAGATTCCAACCAAATGTCATTTGATATCAGTAAAGGTATTAAATAGTGAAAGCGATATAGTATTACTAACACACTTCTATAAAAATGGCATCTAATTCAAACCAGGACACGGACGTTCATTACATTACCACGAGACCTTTTGAGATCCCAATATTTCTATTCCCGCCATTTCATATGTCAAAGTCGAGGCCAGGCAAAGGAAATTATAGCGAACAGCCTCTTCGCCTGACTTAATCTGTGGTCTGACAGTTTATAAGTACCGCTTAATTTGCTAAGACAAACCCTTAAAGGGGGCGTTGCGCTGATCATCCATCATTGTAAGGAAGGAGCGTTCGGTTTATGGAGATTGTGGGCTAAGAAAGGTTTGGGAAGCGGTTTTAAGCATTGCTATACACATTTTGTCTTTAGACGTTTTTGCTACTAACGACTACCATTAAACTAAATTAGACAAAGAAAACTTCGCAAGCAAACCTAAGTTTGATTTCAAAAGAGGTTTTATTTTCAGAAAAGTGATGTCGTCTCTGGCCGTTCGACATAGAAAAACACTCGGATGCCATTAAAGTTTTTGTTTACTTATTTTTTTTATAATTAGCAAATGGCCAGTGCATTATATTTCCAACAAAAACAGCCATTATTTTTGACGTTATTGTAGCAAAACCTTTTTGTATTCATTTTCAGAGATAATTATCAAGTATATTATCTAAGGGTGTGATCGTACTTATGCACGTAGAATCGGCTTGAGTACATCCGGTTTTACAATATTTGCTGGAATTTATTTGGACGCGGTGTCGAGTCGCGTCATCTGGATCGAAAAGAATGACATTATATCTCGCCTTTTTTTGCAGATATGAAGCTCTTTTGGACCGGCTCGAGTCAATTCCGTGTCGTTAAGTGTGGTCACTATCTTCCTAGAACTACTTTTCTAGTTTAAAAACGCTCTTCGCTTTCAACTCATACCACATAATTGGTATCGTCTTCTATCAATAACATATTGATAGTATAAAATGCAGTTCTGATAACGTCATTAAAGATGCTGCAGCTCTATTCAGTGATTATAAATCATGTTCGGATGAAGTATGTTATCGATAACGATTTCTATCTATTTGCTTATAAGACTAGGGTTAATAATAACAAATCTATCGTTCACGAAGTGTTTTGTTGAGGATATACCAAATAATCAATCAAATATTTTTTAATGTTCAATCATTGCTAGATGAAAACTAATATAGGTAGTTGTATCAGAATCATTTAGCACGTGGCAAAAAAACGGATCTAACGCAGCCATCTTGCATCAACACCTTTCGCAATACAGTTTTACAAATAATAACTTACAACAGCAGTTTCTCTGCGCCAAAAGATTCTAGCATTGCATATCTAAAAACGTAGAATTAATTCTACAAAAAGGTTTTGCTAAAATAACGCCTAAAATAATGGCTGTTTTTGTAGGAAAAATAATGCACTGGCCATTTGTCAATTATTAAAAGATATTAAAAAAAAAACTAATGGCATCCAAGTGTTTTTTGATATCAAACGGCCAGAGACAAACATCACTATTTTGAAAATGAAACCACTTTTCATAACAAACCTACTACGGTTTCATATTGAAAGAAACAAATGTATTTTGTAATAAATAGTTTTTCTTTCTTTCTCTAAATTTTTAAATGTTTTGCCTATTCTAATATTAGTTAGTATTAAAGTTATTTAATCAAAATATTAATTATTTACAAACTACAAAACTATAATAGAAATAAATATGTACAAGTATAAAAGGGTTACAGGGCATCCAAAAATTCGTCCGCATCGCTGTCAACAGGAAAAGTGCCCAGAAGGCTGGCAGCATTACCACGTTGGATGGTATGTTTTGCCTATTCTTAAATTCTTTTGATACACTTGCAGACTAGTAGGGCTTTTTATATTTTACTAGCACTCTTGCAAAGTGTTCTTTAACTAACAGCTTTAGAAGTCAGTAAATAAATGATTAAAATCCACTTCAACGCGATCCTATTTACAACTAAAACGTTTAAGTCGAACGCAAGCAACATTGCGTTTACTTTCTTAAAGGGTATGATTTACTCCATCGCCGTTTGATATTTAATCAGGATTCCATCAAAATTGACCAGATGTTGATCACTTAAGGCTGGTCTGGGAGACAACCTGTTATTTCCTCAATTTTCACACCTACCGCAGTGGGTAATTTCAAGACATAACTTTGAAAAGATTGGGTTGCGCTACTCAATATAAATATGGGGTTTGAAGTTATTTCATTGGCGTTTCTAGTTGTATTAAGATGTCCCAATTCTATTAGGTTAGGGTGATTACGGTAATTTCACTGTTGCCTAAAATATAGGTAAGAAGTTATCTCTACTTTTCTGTGTGACGTTGTCATTCAATTCTCTCAGTTTATATCCTCTTTTTTTCTGCTCTTTATTTCTTTGATTCTCACGTTTTGTATTCTTCCTTCTTGCTTCGGGTCTGAACACATGAATACAAAAAACACCCCAAATGCGCAATACCTACATTTTCAATCACAATCCAAAGCCAAACCCTAACCAACCTTACTACCCTTTCACATACGGTCTAAGGTTGTCGAAATCAAACCTTTTCTTTGGCAATTTTGGTTCTAAACAAAACGTGACGATTATATTCTATGTATCCTCTATTAGTTTTATATTTCTTCTGAATCGTTTTAATTATGTCAGCCATTATTTCAGTTTTCATGTTTATCAAAACATTACATCTCAGTGTATTGCATATGTAAGCAACTTACAAGCCATTTACATGTAAAACAGACTATTAAGTAGGGTTGATACTTTCAATTTTAAGAACAATAACTGTTGTAATTTTACAACAGCCAAATCTGCCCTAAACAAAGAAATATTTCAAATTATTTCTTTGTTTAGGGCAGATTTAGAAAATAACAAAGGAAAATGGTACGGCAGGTACTATTTTCCAGGTACATATTCGATGGAAGTCTGCTTTCCTTAGAATTTTCATAGCCATATTCTTGAAAACACACGTCTTCCCTTGCTACCCAGGAACCTTATAAATATGCAAATAAAATTAAATTGAAACCTGTAACGGAGGTGGTCGACATCTAAGTTAAGTAAAGTCAACTAAAAGCTGTTGCAGATCTCGTTAGCCAGTCTGTCGTCATTCCTTGGCAGCTGTCTTCATTCTGAGATGATATTAGACATTCATTCAGTCCTTCCTACCGGCAGCAGCCCTGCCGCTACAGGACAGTCACGCCGGTGGTCCACCGCTCCACGAACACATTTACACGCGCGCCCCCTAACACACGCTTCTTACTTATAACCGTCGCAATCAAACTGTGCCTTATCGTGACCTAATATCAGAGATTTGACCCTCTACCATGTGTTAGTAGGTATTAGGGTGGAATTAACAAACCGCCTGATTTGGGCGCCTAGGTATAGTTGTCGCCAGAAAATTAGCCTTTGCGAAACGTTGCGGTAGTTCTGAATTTGTGCAAAGTTCTTCTTTGTTTTCTTTGAGTGTAGTTGGCTTTCACCTCCACTGACGGTTTTTGTTCTACCCTGTCTGATACAAACTGTTCAATTGTTGGGTGGCCCTTTATATTAAATAACAATCGGCCTTTTCCTATCCAAGAGAAATTTCCGCCAGATTAAAGACGTCACCATCATTCTCCTGCTCTTATTGCCATTTATTTTGGATCGGTGCAGTATAATCATCTTCCTCCATAATTATTTCTCTATTAGTCGTAATTCCTGCAGTCACCCCTTTCTTAGCCTAGCCATATCATTTTTCTCACAGCCCATCCATCGTTTGTTTGCTCTTCCTCTTATAGCCATCCACATTCATACTCAAAACTTTCCCTACTACACTTTCCTTATTCTTCCGCATCACATGCTCATACCATGACAAATTGACATCCGATGATTGAGGACTTCAAAAATTCTATATACTAAGTGTATACTTTTAAAAAGCAGAAATTTAGTCAAATAAAAAAGTAATTGGCATCAGCAATGCAAGGCTTAAATATCTAGGTGTAGATCTTTACGCGGTTTACCTAACACTAGATAAGTATCTATCGATTTATATGAAAAGGAAGAATATGTCCCACAAAATGTTGAACGGTAACGAAAGTGTGTGCCGCGCTGTCTATCCGTGTGTCACGATCATTATCTAAAACTAAATGATAGAACTGACGTTGTCTGCTGTCACACAATATAAAAACCATTAATTGGTATTCTGAAATTAAAGGAAAGGTTCCTCGGTTGTTACCTGTCAGCCACCATTTCGAAAAGCTGGTGATGAAAAGGTCTTCATTCAGTTTTTTACGAGTATATGTTTCATCGTGTTTATGTCTCAAAAGTGATGTTTTATGTTTTGTTTCTTATGTCGTAAGACATATCGCGTAATAAATAGCAAAAGTTAGTTAAGTAAAAGTGAGAAAGTTGTCATTCATGAAGGTGTTATTATTGTGACGAAGTTTTACTATTTAACTAAGGTTGGAAATCATATAAAACCCTTTCAGCCGTTTTTACGTGATTGAGTAACAAACACCCAAGCACGAAAAACTTTCTTATAATAATATTAAGTAGAATATGCTCCAAACAACAGTACCTTTAAAATAAATAATAACAAAAAGTAAAAGGAAAAATCAGTCAAAAATACGGCTCTAATCAATTTCGTGCATGGAACAATGACTATGAATAAATATGAATGAACGCGAAATGAAAATAAAAAATTCCGCTTAAAATCAAAATGTCGTCCTCATGTCAAATTGACAGCCCGCCATTTCATTACACTTGCGACGTGCGATTGCAATCTGTCGTGTGCCATATTTATAAAGAAATATTAAACAAAAAACGCTAGCAGGATTTAAAAACACGGGTTCTGTCGATTGCCTACATCATGCCTACATACATGTTTTGAAGAGCAGAAACTCTTCAAGGCCCGGCTGATATGAATCGAGTTAGGTTCAGTCGTTAAAAGTCTGATTTCCGAATAGTGTCTTTCACTTATCCTCTTACTAAAATGTTGTAAACTAGCCTTTGATAACAATGCAGATCTTTAGATTTACACACATTCTGAGGTTAAGAAGGTACCTAAAAATCATCATCACCCTTATCACAATTTATTTGGGTTCTGAGGAGGATGTCTTCTTCAATACTTATCTATCATCCGTTCACCCCCTTTCTAGCTGTCTTCTTCCTATTTTGAAAATATCATAACCGTATCTAATCTGTGCACAACCTGATATTGTTTGTTTTAAAGCGGAACCCTAAAAATATAGTTTGCTTAAGGCTAATGACACTGTTTGACTAGGATGTATCAGCAAAAACCAAGCAATATGTTTTTGTAATGGCATTGTAATACCAAACTCCACGAGGTCTTTAATGTAATAGTTTGTTTGCTTCATATTTTTTACTGACTTTATAATATGAAAATGGTTGATATACTTATTTGAATTGATTGGATGGCATGCGGCTTGGAAATGTAAGTCACCGAAGTGAGATAAGAGAGGTCATTGATAATATAATCTATGGAATTTCAGGTAACTATCACAATTTTTTACAATTTTCTTAATCAGAGTTTGTCGTATCAGTCTTTTGGTGGGTCTGCGAATTTGTGAAAGCTTCCGGGACTTTCAATTATCTTACAAGAAATCGTGAAATTCATCGAAAATCTGAATACCGATAAAATTCACAAATATATTGCATGCTAAACACACAAAGCACATCGTACGACCAGAACAAGAAGTGGCCATAAATTACAAAACACAAACAAATCCTGTCTAACCACGCTTATATTCTCCGCACGTACAATCCGCAATCACGCAAAACTTTATTAACTCTTCAATATCCATTTCCAATAGAAGCAATCTTGGGCCATTACTATTCTTTATAGACATAGTTAAAGGCATAAATTACAGCCCATATATTATCTCAGAATGGCTAATGTAAACGAGGATCAGGCAACGTGCACGGATCGGAAGCTATGACAATGCCAAACAATTTATTTTAATGGGCATTTATTAAGTTGGCTGTATAAAATCGCTGGTAACTCGGCGGGTGGCTGAATGCTTAGATTATCTGTGTCATGCGCCCGAGCGGCCGAGATGCGTATCGGGTGTATTCGGCTTTATTCGGCCCGTATCGGCAGCGATGACAATGGCAAACAAATGCGATCACGTTCGCTCGTATGTTCTGTAATATATGATTTTGATGTTGCGATTTCAATTTGAATTTTAGTTCTTAATGATTGTTTAGAATTTTCGAAGAAAAGGACCTATTCCGGAGTACAAAAGGAATTATTTTATCTGAATTTCAGTGTAGCACTTACGAAGCTTTTCTATCATTCAATTGTGCGACTATTTTCATTACTCTTGACTATTGTTTTCATTCTTTCATCTAAATATGATATTTCAGAAGCTGGACTGTGATCTCGATGTTTTAATACTTTACCCAAAAATTGTATCAACTCTGCGAAGGCTACTTCAGTTGGTATGCCACTTACGTCTTGACCATGTCATGACCTGTTGTTATGGCGTATCGGAACCAAACAGGTTTCTTTGATACACTAGAAGGCAGATAAGATAGCTAGGAATGTTCTGGAGTTTGGAGCTAAGTCAAGAAGATATTCGTAGCAGTCTGGGTAAATCGCTTTTGTACGTTGCATGGTTAATTTATGCTAGTGACTGTTCTGCTAGATATAAATGTAAGTACCCCATAATTAGCCTTAATGTATATAATAGGGAGAGTTCCATAATCCAGCACGCGGGCCCAGCGCTGGTTCGTGGATACCGGCCGATATTTATTAAATTAAGAACGACCTCCGTCGCGTCGAGTCTCCTTCTGTAGTCTTCTTTTTCATCATAAAAATGCAACGGTAATGAATCTATCATCAGCCGACCTTCTTCTGGTTAGCATATCTATGGAAATCTAAATTGAGTCAGGTTAGTGCTGAGACAATTTATCGTAGCAGTCCGTGTACTTTAATATAATTATCAAGGGTCCATACACCGCAAGACTTAAGCCCTGCGACCGCTAGACGTGGTCGCGAGATCGATGAGAAAATGGCGGGGCGCATTGGATGGCTTCCTTATTAATAAGCAGTATTGTTTTAATCTTATTTCAGAGTGGAAAAGAGATGGCGCCAGATGTCCTGTATAGCTCCATCCCTTAATTTCATGGTAGGCCACCAGTTCAGGCTCTCAAAAAAGAATTCTAGAACGTTCTTTGTAACACCTGTTAGTAAGGAGACATTAATCTGTAATAAAATATATATAGCAAACAGTTTAAGAGATGAGTGTCAATTGTCTATACTAAGGCTTTCATTTCAAGTGATAGTTAAGTTCGTAGTTAAAGCGGACTGTTTAGTGTTAAAATATAAAGTTTGATTGAAAATCAAAAAAATGCTTCGATAGTATGCTAGGTGCTTTCTAATAACCGCAATTAGGAAGCAAAATAATAATATAAAGAATCCGTAAATTATCACCGTATTTTATGGTTTCAGTTAACAAGAAAAACAATATGCAATAGCAATATGCTCGTCCCTTTTTACATGGGACAATGTAGGTTTACTATAAGTACACCTCTAGCAAAGCCTTCGAAAAGTACAGGCGTTATGTTATGTAATACCACCATGAATTTATGGAAGCCTAGCCTAGTAGGTACCTTGTTGTTGGGTGTTGACCTAAAATACGATTTTAGCGTTCCTACACATTAAAACACTATCAAATGAACATTTATTTTTCTATCGATGTTTTTCAATACTCAATTAACTACCACCACGAGACGACAAATCGATTAAGAAGACGACAAATCTCACCAGTTTTTCCAATTTTCATATTATCACCCCGCGACCCGCGACCCCTTCCCACTTGCGCCTAAGCAAACCAACAGCAATTTAGAGTCGATACGAAGCGTTAGTCTGTCCAGCCGGGTGCTAAGTCATGCAAGCCGAGCAATAACGCTGCATAATTCAAGGATACAAAGCACTGGAGTGATAAACGCACTGGCTCATTCACTGGTATCCAGGCACCTTTGTCCGGCATTTGTTTCTTATCCAAAGAGGTCGGTATTATATTGAGTTTTGATGTAAAAGTTAAGTTGGGGAGTAAAATGCTACTGGCTGGTTTGTTTCGTATCGTATCTAAAATTGCAACAAAAGAAATGAGTGTTCGGAAGCCAATGTGAATCTGGAAAGTGGTACGATTTCCTTGGAGTTGCCATGTTGAAAGAATGTTTAGAAGATCTTTTTAAATGTGGCTGAAAATACTTAAACCCATTTACCTGATGTTTATTGTACTTTGAAGTCTAAAACGTACGCGTATGCACAGGATTCACAAAAAAATCTTTATCTTGAGGGCCAAGATAATAATGATTTGCTTGAGAAACGTTTCATTTCCACAAGGTTTCGAGCTCCACAAGTGACTGTTCCTAAATAACCCTAGGATCTAGACTTCAAGCGATTCATTATTAAGAAAATGAATTCTTAATCTAAGTAAAAATTGGTAGGCACAAAATTATGCTTTCGTATCGGATAAATACCATATTTGCACTACAGTCGCTTTGGGACAAAGAGCTTAATTTGTGTATGCATTGTCCGAAACATAGAAGTGTCCGAAATACATCAGCATTTAAATACCGCAGCAGCTGCCCAACCTCATATGAGATACAATAAGCTATTTGACATCACAACAAAGGTTTACAAAGCCACTGTGTAAGGCTCCTGTCCCGCCGTGCGAGGAGGCGACTAGCCAAGCTAGTGACTATTTTTTCGCTCAAGAGACGCACAAAAGATTTGTAGGTCCCTTGATAGTAAAACAGATACATAATACATACTTATTCAATCGCCGATTGAAAACACCACCATCCGGCGAGAAATCTGTCAACAAACAACTCGATTTTATGACTGCTCTATGGTTCTTTTGGCGCGTTGTCATAGTAAGAACTAATGCCGCCATTTTTTTTTAATAGGCAATTCCACAGACAATTTATCAAATACAATGACCTAGAGTGCCCTCTTGACACTGTTATTACTGTAAACTGTAGTTAGTTTATTCACACTGGCATTGTTGAGTTGTACCGTAATATGTAGAATATGTTAGATACTGTCTTATTATTAAGTAGATACACTGACCTTATTGGTGAGGTTTTTCAAAAAGGTTAGATGCTAGTACTCATCGCGTGCGTGTATAACCAGATGTACATATGAACGTGGACGAGGCAAAAGGAGTATGTAAGGATCGTAGCAGGTGGAGCTCTGTGGTTTCTGCCTACCCCCATGGGTAAAAGGCGTAAGTTTATGGATGTACGTATTAAGTAGATGACACAGAACAAATAAAGTTGCTAGTTCTACTCTCTTGTCGCTTCTCTTCGGCATTAAGACTGATGCCTAATAAGCCGCTGAGGCAAGGGCCACAAAACGGCCGCACGACCATAATCTGAGCGCGATGTAAACATGTTACAATTTGCTACGTTTACCTATTACATGCTCCGATGGTCTGACCTTACGTGTAGCCTCGGAGTTAGTGGAAAGAGAAGCGGTTAGCTTGATTTTAATTTGGAAAAAGTAAGTTAACTATAGAGAGTAGTGGTGTCTCAGTGGCCTTGACTCAGAAGTTATAGGTTGAAGTCATTGCTTTTAGCGAAGGAAGAATCGTGGGGAAACCTTCATGTCTTAGAGCAAAAAATCGAAGACATGTGACAACATCTGCCAACCCACACTGGGCTCACGTGAAGGATTACAGTTCAACCTCTCATAGAGAGGGAGCCTATGTCACAGCATTGTTTAAATTAAAGGCTGATTATGAAGTAAACTGTACAAAATTATGTCTCAATAGGTTGCCAAATGGAAAAACTTTGACACCCATTGAAAGACCTGGATGGCGTGAAAGGCGTGGATGGGGAGACCAACTAGACAGTGAGAGATAGGAGGGATTGCAACAGCAAACCTTCGGAAGGAGCAGAAAGAAGAATTTGTCAGCATTATATTCACATAGATTTCCAGTATCTTGGTTTTCTCAGATATAAATTTTCTTACGATAAAAAATACCTTTTACTCTCTGTGGTTACCCACCATAGTCTTACCCTTCATTCTATCCGTTTACACGGTGCACACGCTTCCTTACCCATTACATTGTGGTGGTCAGCACACGTCTGTGTATTGGTGACCATTTGCACAGGAGTGCGGTAGCTTGTGACCCATTGATGCGCTTTTAGCGACTGCTTAGCATATTGATTGCGGTTGCTACATAGATGATTGTTTTATTTCGTTCTACCAGAAAGTATTCTATAATGGGTGTCAAAATACCCTTAATGAAGCCGAAAGGCAATGGTCCTGCCCTTCATTGCGATTTTTTTTTCGTTCTAGTCCATTCCTGGGAAACTTTTATTTACCGAGATATTGCGGGTCAAAGTTTTAACTTTTTTACATTTTTTTAATACAATTTACTTTAAATATTTCCGCGACCCCCTTACCATTCAATAAATCCACCAGCACAAAGTTCTGAGTGCGTAACGCACTGAGTGCTACCATGAAACGTAATTTTTCACCTCAAAAAAAATCTATTCCCAGCAATAATTTTTGCGTAGACTTTATTTAGTTTGATGTACACAATGCTTGTTTGACGGCTTCGTCAAGGGTAACCTTGTATAAAGTCATACAGGAAACAATAACTAACAAGAAATTAAAGATGGAAGCCTCGGATTTTCCTTTCAATAGCCGTTTTCTCTTTACTCTCAATCTCAGCCATAAAAGATGCATCCACGAAGACACGGTAACATAGGTACAACTATATGAAATTCGTACTTAATAGGGAACAAAATAATTTATGTGCAAAGTAATGCATCTTGCTTCGGTCGCCTCGGGCAGGGCGGTGATTCTACGCATTGCGAATCGTTCCCAGGGCAGGCTTTGTTATTGTTTTATATAAATGAAGGTTGAGCTTTGATCGGACGTGATGTTATAGGATTTTTAAACGTTCAATCAGAGTAGTGGGAGTATCAGTAAATAGAAAAGGTTTATTTCAAGCTCCGTTTTTGGTTCATGAATCATGATTCTACTCCCTTATACTAATTTGATAGGATCATAGTGTGCGCTATGATCATAAGTCGGCTATCAAATTTCTGACTAACTGAAGCCTGTAGCACAGCATGAAATGTTTTCATTTTTTACAAAGAGGTGACCTCATGGTGAACGCTAAAGAAGAAAAATCGGAATTGCTAACGTTCCTTTAATAAATGTCTGATTTTACATAACCTTATCGCCGTTTTCTACACTAATATTATAAAGAGGAAAAATTTGTATTTTTGTGTGTGTGTATGTTTGTAATGAATAAACTTAAAAACTACTGGGCCGATTTCAAAAATTATTTCACCATAATATTGGAAAGCTACATTCACCCTGAGTAACATAGGCACCCGTGCAAAACCGGGACGAGCTGCTAGTGTTATATACATTGATAATCATAATTATTTTATTTGCAGTAAGTGTTGGTACATATTGATCTTATGCATTGTCATTAAAATAGTCAAATACGACTTTATGTGTTATGAATTAGGCACAAGTTGCGACCCTAAGTTATGGTTTCATTATTAATTCTATCGCTTTAAAATTAACTATGCACTAGAAGAAGGACATGAACATTAATAGCCATTATCTGTGCTACATCGCCGATCATTCGATTCTCTGACCATTGCCACACTTTAGCACCTAATCGGGGATGTATTGAGCACAATAAACAACAATTACGGCCGATAATGAATGTCGCACAAACGTCATTAGTCGTGTTAGTACAACGGTACTAATACAATAAATAATATAATGTTATAGAAGACGCGGATAGCTACGGACGGGCTTGGACGAGATATTGCGAGCTCGCGATCTACACGCTTTGTGGTGCCGCGGGGTTAGGGCTGGCAAATATATCCTAAGTTGTCCTAAATGAAGAAAATTTGAATTAGCTTCTTTTAATTAGCTACCAAGTAAGAACGTGGATGAAGTAAAAGGTTCTGTAAAAATCGGAACAGGTGGCGTTTTGTAGTTTATGCCTATCTGAATGGGAAATAGGGGTGATTTAAGTATGTTATCAACTGCTTGAAAATTTGGCAAAGTAACAAGGGAGAAAAAGTTTAGTTAGTTAGATTTGGAGTCGTACGGTCATAAGGTCACAGCATTTCATAAGATCGCTACGAATATTCACGTCAGTTAAATAGCAGAAGCCGCCACCACCACCAACCTTCGACTATCAGTGATGTTACTGGTTTTGTTAGAATCTTACTACCAATTTATAGTATTTTTTTTAGCAAAAAGCGAAGTAATTATTATCATTAAGGTTTCAATCAATTCGTCAAAATAAATTATTAACGTTGACGAGAAAGTTCTCACATATTTTTTTTTAATTCTAAATTATCGAAATTGTCAAGCTTCATAAGCATGACATAAAAAGACTAGCCGCAATCAAAGCAGCCACTGTTACGTGAATCCCTAACAAAGGGAAGCACAAAATAGCAGCTTGATTGAAGCGAGTTTATTGCATTAAATTCTCGCGGTGTCAGCCCTAATTCCAAGTGCATACGATACGGGACGAGCTTTGTTTTGTAATGCCATAGACTCAAGAGGAGCCTAAACGTGGACTGTATTTTTTTATCAGATATTTTACACATAATAATACCAGCTTACCTGATTAGGGTAGGCAAGGATGAATACCCTCATTTTAAGCTAGTTATGCTTAAGACTTATGTAATAGTTAGCGAAATGGGAGTGAGCCTATGGCCATCAGCCGAGTAGACATCCTGACTGTTGTTAAAGATAGTTGTTACTAAGAATTTCTTTTTGGAAGAATCTTGCTTGAATTGAGTACTTGCGTATTCAGGACCCTTCTCCAGTAATGAGATGGATGAAGAAGAGTGTGTTAGAAACCTATTCTGCATCACTGATTAGAGATATTGTAGAGGATTGTATTAACAAAGTTCTCACATTGTTTTCTTGCTAAAGGTAAACCTGCTACTTTTCTATACTCACAACTCATTAGGTAGGTACATATTCAAAGGTGGTCTTCATCGACAGTATTAACTTGTTTACTACAGTTATTAAATTCATAGACAAACATATTTATCAAGCTAACCCTCCAGCGGTCCCACCTGTTATCAAGCCGTCTCTATCTAACCCTAGCTCGTGGGTTGCCAGCTATAAATATATTTTGTAGCGCACGCACAACAATTAAATTATCATAGGGAAGTCACCGCACGCGACCCGAGAGTTATAGGGACGAGTGGATGCCGACAGTCCCGCAGCGAAGTGGGATAACTGACGAATTGAGGAAAAAGGGTTTTCATAAGCACTGACGAAAAGGGAGAGATGTTGTCATCGTTGTTTGACCTGGGGCCCGATTCTGCTATTACAATAGTGTCAGAATGGTCCGTCATTGATTTCATAATTGTTGATTTTGACAAGTTTGGTAATCTACTAATATAATGGCGTCATTATGACTTTCCAATGGTCAACCACTGACAGTCCATTGAAAGAAATGGCATAGAATGGTAATCTTGTACATAATGACAAATGAATGACTGACTTAGGCGGTAATCTGCTAAAATTTTGACAGTTCTTTTGATCACTGACCTACCATTAGAACGTCATCGTGCAGTCATTGCTTTTATTTAGTTACGAGTAAAGTGTTTGTGGAATATTGAATGGAGACAATGTATTCTCGAGCTAGCCAACGCAGTGGATGTTAGATAAAGAAGATGGGTGGAATGCCATAACTTGACGAGAATGAATACGAACCCACGATATACCCGAGGCGGAATTTGTAAAAACTTTTCGCCTTTGAAAGGATTCAGTAAGGGGGTTAATTAAAGAACTCTTTCCCCTTATGGCCAGACCGCGCCGAAACGATAGCGTAACGGCAGAAATGAAGGTGAGAAAACTGAATTTGACATTGATTTATTATTCTATAGCTATATACACGAAATAGGTTGATTAATGTTGATATTTTTTATTGCAGATTCTAATAGCACTTGCATTTTATGCATCAGGGTCCTACCAAAATTTGATTGGACAGATTGCCCTCCATAATGTTTCACAAATTACTGTATCAGGAGCAATTAATGAAGTAACAGGCATTAGAGAGGTATTGAATGAATTTCTTGTTATAGAACTTTAGATGCAACAGTTCTTGTACCTATATGACAAGAAGAAATGGGGTTGTATAAAGTAAATTTATTTTTTGCAGGTGTTTGCTTGCAGCGTTGCAGCACATGCTTTACGTTATAGTCCAACAACTGCAGGCAAGATTGTGAATGCATGTTGCATATTGCACAATATTGCAAACATGGCAAGAGCACCGTTGCCACCTGCCTGATGAAGTTTATGCAGAAGCACTTGGCTTGCAATAGGTATGTGATTTCTATTTCATTATTTTGGAATATAATGAAGTTGGAATTTTAAATGATACTACTACTATGTTAAAAAATCAACATTTAAATTACTTTTTATTTATCATAAACTAAATATTTATTTAACAATATTTAAGTTGACTTTCAAGCCAATTGAAAAATGTGAAAATCATTTAAATAATAAAACAAATCCAAGTTAAATTATCATAATATTTTAATCATCATTTCAAAAACAAATAACAAATTTTACCATATATAATGAAAATAATAACAGTCATGTCATTAATCACTAATCAGTCTTTTAATTTAGGAGGAAAATAATTAAGCAGCACCTAATCATCAAGACCATCAAAGGGTGAATCGGGATCTTCTTGAAGGTCGGGCACTGCAGCAGGCTCTTGTTGACAGACTGTGGAGAAATACATAAATTAAATTAGCAGATATGTAATGTAAACCCACCTCAATATTCTAGTGAAGTGCGAAAATGCTCTAATTATTATTAAAATGATTTAATTCTTTTTTACAGATCCACAGTATTGTACTAAATATGATTTAAAATAAATTAATACTATTTTTATAAACACTGTTTCATTTAATCATTTATCATTACAGCCATTTGGAATCCACTGCTGGACATAGACTCCTCCTTAAATAGATTTCATTTATCTTTTAATAATCTGACAAAACCTCTTGCATACTTTAGAAAACATTAGTCAGACTCAGAATCTGATGACATTATAATTCTGCGGAGTTTCTATGAAAACAAATTTAGCTTTAATACAATAGTTACAACACTTCAATAGGATGTGTAACCTAGCGCTCAGTATCTGATCTGAGTTACAATCAAGATGTCAAATTCTGCCCAATGTACTACCACTGATGTGAGTCTACACCTAACAAAGGTTTTAAGCTTAGCTGGAGGGGTTATATTAATTTTTATTGTATTGTTTTCAATGCTCCTTAATACTTATTGTGGGTATGTTTGTAGGTACATACAATGAGTAACCTGTTGCACTTATGTGACTCTTCTGTGATTTAATTTTCTTTAACATTTTACTCTTATATTCATTGTACTTAGAACTAAAAAAAGTGTAAATATTACAATAATGATACATTTTATAATGCATACCTAATTATACTGTATTTAGGTACTTACTTGCTGTACCCAATTTAAAAATTGGGCGCACTTCATACAATATCGTTTCGATGAACTTCGCCCTCCAAGAGTCGAAATTTGCTCAATTAGCACCATTTTGTATAAAATCAATAAATATAGGCTTCTCTGTAAAGGGAATTTAAATATACAAACAAAAATCTAATAAAAACACTTAAATGTAAAAACATAACAAAACACCGGCTGCTAGAAATAAATAAACAGATAAACGTCAAAGTAATGTCACATTTGACTTTGACAGCTAAACATGACATAAATTTAATGTTTTTTTGCTATTTACGAACTTCTTACTACTTCAGATTGCTTATAATACTAATAAATAATAGTTAAAAATATATATAAATAAAATCTCACATGAATAGATGTTCAAATTTAGTAGTAGTTTTTCGAAAATCATTTCTACCAAGGAATTTTATAATAATGGCAATACTACAATGTCATTATAACACAATTCTATTACGAGACCACTGACCGACCAATGATCGACCATTATGAATTTAGCAGATTACGAACTTTAAGCAAAATGACAATGGGATCGTGTTGGAATGTCGAATTTTATAAAAATAGCAGAATTGAGGCCCTGTTTTTCCGGTGTGATTTCTGAAAGATACCTACTCTAAGTATTAAAGTAAGTGCACTAATCATTATTTAGCCATTAATGGCCGCCTGAGTATTAAATATGGCAACATCATGTCGACAGTCTAGTAACTAGTTGGTGGTTGTTTATGAGAACCACATTCTTGCTTCCAGTGTTACAAACAATAATTTAAAATATAACATAGCCTGAAAAGATATTTCCTGGAATCAAAAGAAAATGAACTCCGCCTCTAAGACGACTCACTGACCAGATAATGAATTAATCAACTGGCTAAGTATCGCGAAGGTAGACAACAGAAAGCTCAAACGTGTTAGCAGTTAATGATAGCAGTAAGTGTAAAGCGATCGATTCACTTGCATGTTTTGACACCTCTTCGCACTTGCATCGTATAACTCGCGAAGCACATTTTAATAGACCCGTAACTTCTGCCCCACTAATTTCCAAATTCCCGACTTACCCCCCTGCGGCTTGCCCCCCGCCGGCTGGGTGGCTGACGTCAATTACCGGAGTTATAGCCAGGACTGATCGTGAGTCGCGTCTTCGCCGCGCATGTAACATGGCGACCGGAATGCTCAGCGGCTCAGCGGCCAACCGGCGAGTATTCACCGAACGTAGCCTACGATCGGATTCGTTTGCCGATTTGATGGACATATCATAAAGTTTGTAATGTTTTCCGTGTTTGGTTATGGTCTTGGTCTTGTTAGGTCTGCTTGGTTTTTTTTTTTAAAGAAAGAGAGATTGTGACACATTAACAAGCCCTGAGAAGGGAAATGAATTAAAGGAGACCTTTGCCCAGCTGTAGGACAACATGGGCTAATATAAAAACAATAATATTTTTGTCGTAGCTCGTTGTTAGGTAACAACAATGCAGGTACCTACATAGTGCATGTATACTGGTGCTAACACGAGGAGTTTCCCATTCACATAATATTTTCTTCAGGATCCCTGTTTATATATGGCTAGGTCTTGTACTTGTTTTGTGAAAATACCTATCTTTGTTTCTATAACAAAGATAGGTCGTTAAACGCTTCAATGTATGTGTTAATAAACCGTCGTTTAAATCAAGATCAATAAAAAAAAAGAAAAATGTTGGAAAACTCGCTGCGACTCGTCAAGAACTGACATAATCAGAATTTTCCCACTACTACGGGGACCGGTAGCCATTTTCTAACCTAATCCGTGTTCGAGACGTATCGAGGCGAGTCAAAGGTCGGCGCCGCCCATGTGCGTGTACGCACATACACGCGCACCTTACACACATTGCGTGTGAGACGAATGAATGGAAGTGGGAAAACGTCGGAGTTCAATGGGTTTAGTGCGAGTTTTTATCACTGACAATAGCTACTCGATCGGGTAAAACAAACAATCATTTGTATGGAATGAGATCGGCGAATTTCAGTTTATTCACTGTAGCTACAAAAATTAGACGTGAAAAATATTGAGGGACTAACAGATTACAGAGATCTTGCATGTTGAGAGTTTCGAGGGATACGGTATACATACATATATGGACCTTGTTGTTCGAAATAAATAATTATTTGATCTGAGTATAGTATAGTCAGTGTTCTTAATTAAGATAAATTATTCAACAGTAAAAGAAGGTGTTTGTTTGAATGTGGAAAATGAAAAGTGCATTAGTGTGATTTTTGCAAACGAATAATTATAAGTCAAAACGTCGGAAAACTGATTATAGCGTGGCACAATAGAAAACATGCAATACTATTTCTAGACGAAGCATTTGTAAGTATTTACATGCATTGTACAGTCGTTGCTAGCGGTGACATGGGATCAATATTTTCTTAGAACCAATGAAAGAAAGGCTTGTTTTTAATGTTTATTTTTACGCAATACTTATGAGTGCAGTCAAAGACTAGGGGATAAGGAGCAGTTATTTATTTCGTTACCATTAAGTTATCGGTGTAGCTAGGTTATTAGTGTTCTGTGCATTACTCTCAAAACGGTGTTGGAAGACGTGAGGTAACCAGCATGCGCTAGAATAAAAATGCGTGATGGGTTATAGGTATAGTCCACTCCCTCTCATAGAGAGGCCTGCGTTAATCTTAAATATGCTACATAACTTAAGCTCGGCGTCTTTGACGGCCTATCAGCCAACTAAAACTGAGATACACCTAATACTCATATCCAAACAGGTAGCCATCCAATTACAAGTAATATTAATAACTCTGCTACATGATAAGACAGGGCTAAGTATGTAATAGCTTTTGATAAGGAATATAAGTGACCGAAGCAGGATTATTGACACGGCTTAGCGGAGATGTCGGTGTATAACATGTAGGTAAGATAAAGTACTGATTTGTTTTATAGACGTGCTTAATTAGAAGGATTAAGAGTAGAAGTAATATTATTATCTTTAGTTAATTAGCTTAGTATCTTTATTACTTTAAGGATAGAATTTATGGGTCGACATTTATGTGTTCTGTTTTCGCTGAAATATTTAAAGCTTTTCGTATGCGACTGGCCGACACGAAAGTGTATACACAAATCGATTTTTTTTTAATGCCATAAAGTGGCAATCAAGCTACACGCTTGATTGCCACTCTATGGCATTAAAAAAAAACGATTTCACCTGCTTGTCATTGCGTCGTTGAAGTTCTAACACCACGTAATTCAAAAATAGCAACTTTACAGAAGATTGAAAAAACTGCATAATTATACCATGTAATGGTACAATACCATTTTATATTTTGTGTTCATTCCAAATTAGATAGAGACGTTGCTTGTTTCTGTGATTGGTTGAAACGTCGCGTCTTCCGATTCTCTAGCAACCGGCATCAAAAATCAAAATGTCAAAACCGCCTAAAATGACTTACTTACTTACTTGTTAGAAATTTAACGACGACGATTGGTCGCCGCCTATAGATATCTGGTATAACATAGACTTACCACAAGTGCTACCCATTTTGTCGGGTTCACTCAAAAATGGAAATTTTCCCAATTTTTTATTGAATCCCTAATACTACGATAGGCATCTGAGTGTTCAAGTATTTTCAGAATCTCTCAGAACATTTTTGCTTGGTACAGTCACCTTGTTAATCTTTATTTAGCACCTAACTAGGTTTTGATATAATTTCAAATCAAATCAAATCAAATAACTATTTATTTCGAACAACATGGTCCATCTGTGTTAGTGAATAAGTACTTAAGAACTATGTTAGTGATGAGCCAGAAAGGTTTTAAAGTTTTGTTAATGCTGCAACCTAGTTTCTGATTGTAGCTGTGGGCCACGCCATACTTTTCCCTTATATTGATAGCAAATAATAGTATTTTAAAACAAAACCTTTTTTCTAATACTTTTCTCCACGCCATTACAGAGCATCGCTCTAATATCTCCAGGCGATGCCGAGTGAACAAATTTTATTGTTATAACGGGTACACAAGCACTAACAATGCTTTGTGTTGGGGTCGTGTTGCACCTAATTGCGGTTTGCTTTTAACTTCGGATATCTTAAATACCTGAAGGATATCGATCTGGTTACTCAACGTGGGTAGACAGAATTATTGGTTTGATTTGTTGGCTCGCTTTGAGGAATTGAAAGGGATTTCTGGGTTCTTGAATCTAGATGGCAGAAGTCATTAACAGAATAACAAAAATGGGTGATATGTGTGATAGATATGTTAAGAGCCAATAGGTTCCCGCTTCAGGGTTGTCACTTGTCACCGAGGGCGTTTTTATGGTCATGCATGATCGATTTGTTGACTGTGCATTCTGAAAGTTGGCAACGTCACAATTGGCTGTCAAATATTTCGCCGTTTTGATAAACAAATACTGGTTGTTTTCTCTTATATTTTTTATTTTTTTTTAAATTAACATGCACACTTGTTTTTCCAATTGACATGGACAAAAAAAAAATATTGATTGGACATTGGCAGAATAGTCGACATCGGTTCTGCTTGCCATTAAATAAAATATAATAAAATAATAAATATAATAAAATAAAAATAGAATAGAATAGAAACAAATACTGCGTAAGGATTACTACAGGACTATTTAGGTTCACTTTCCTTGGGATATGCTTCTCAATCCTGAAGGCCTGAGGATTTATGTAGTTTTTAGACTACTAGAGCCATTCAGCCTAGTCAAGGTGTTATTGCCTTTTATGATTAAGAAACTCGTAACAGCAGTTTCAAGCCTAGGGCTCAGATATTTAAACTCGATTTTGTAAATGGGAATGCCTAACTTTATCATCCGTTATGGACCCAAACTTCAAGGTTAAAATACATGACAACTATTATAAAGAAACATGTTTGATCCAGTTTTAATCGTTTTCTTGTTATTACTACTTCCAACAACACCAATTAAGAATGATCAGTAATTAGTTAAAAGACCTCACCTAATTGAAAACGTAACTTTTTTTTTCGATTGCAGCTCTGTTCTACCCGGAGGCTACACGTTACCTTACGATATCTTATTAGTATCGATCTAAATTGATACCGATAATCATTTAAACAGAGATCACCGAAGGTCTACTACTAACAACATTATAAATATTGTCAATAGAAACCGCACCAAGAAGTCAGCATAATCAATTTTCGCCCGGGAATTCGGGCGTAGGACCAACGGCTTAACTAGCTTACCGAGGCACGGGGGTATCACAACACCAACATCTGACCACCGAGCAGTTACTGACGTATTACTTATGGAACAACCCAGAACACTTTGCCCGACGCGGGATTCGAATCTACGCTTAGCTGTCCAGCTAGAGACCACTGCTTTCGTGCCCCCATTTTGGGCCCAGGAGGTCGAAAATCATGCACGCAAGTTTATTTCTTTGTATTTATGTCATTAAGCTGTCTTATTTTAATCTTCTGTTCTAGCCTGCTCATTGACATTACAATGCTGTGCTGTCATCACGAGTGTCATTATTGAAATATTGTCCTTTACAAGTGAACAGAAAATAGAAGTTGTATTGATCGGCAGTTGAAGGCGAATAATTATGTAATGGCTACTCAACTTAATGCAGGCTACTGTTCAAGTTACTCACATAAATTATATTTTATTGTAGTTCAGGATTTAGGAACTTTGGAGGTGGTATCTCAGGTTTTAATTGCAGAGGAAGAGAAAGAGGAAGGAAGTATGCATTTGGTATTAGAAAAGGGCATGACGGTTAACGGGGAATAATGAAAGAAGACAACGTAATTGACTATAAATTTTGACATGAAATGAAAATGAAATTGATTATGAATAATAAAATTTAACTTTTTTTTTTTTTTTTTTTTTTTTACACATTATAAAGTAGCTTTTATTTGAAGCTTATTATGTACATTATATACAGACTACAAATAGAACTAAAATAAATATAAAAAGAAGACTAAAATAAAGTACCTATATATAGGGTAAAACCCGGATAGATGCCGCAGTTGGATAGGTGCCCCATTTTCTAAAAACCTAACTTCCCAAAATCGCAACACAGATTTAATAGTCTAAAAATAGAGAGCACGTGCCCCACACCTATGTGCCCTGCAGACCATCGCACGGGATTGACGTGTTTAGCTGGTGCATGCGATCATCTCCGCGACGAACAGGACGAACGCTTCAAAGTTTCAAACGTAAGAATTTACTGTTACATATCTTTTTATATAGTAATAAATTCTGTTCTATTTTAATTATATCCATACATTGGTTAGTTAACTTTATAACTACATAATAATAATTGCACTTTTGTATTTAGATACGTCAAAAAATAAAAGGGCATCTATCCATAGCAAAAAGGATAGTCGCCCCGATTTTTTGCAGTATAGGTGCCCTTAGGGGCATCTATCCCCCATACGCTGTATGCATGTTAGCATATTGTTAAAATGATTATTTTTATTTTGATAAATTTTTATTATTGCATAGAATGCTTTGATAAAAGTTGCGCCAGTCACAGAAAAGTTGAAAGGGAATCGACTGTCTTGGTATGGACATGTGATGAGGAGGGACAAATCGCACGTGACTAAAAGAGTGATGAATATAAACGTTGATGGATGGAGCGGGAGAGGAAGACCAAAGAAACGATGGATGGATTGTGTGAGGAATGATATGAAAGATAAAGAAGTAAATGATAGCATGACGGTTGACAGAGGAGAGTGGAAGAAAAAAACGTGTTGCACCGACCCCAAATAACATGGGACAAGGGCAGGAAGATGATGATGATGCTTTGATAACTATCAAAATACGAAGTCAAAATCTGATTGAATTCGGTACATATCATGCCAGAAGTGGCTGCACGAAGTATGTACACTTTTTAGAAATTATTGCTCAAGATGTGGCAAACTGAAAGCACTTTCCAATTCAACCTAAAATAAGGACAACATTTAATTGTGGTTGATTTTTTGAACATTTTAAAAATTGGTATCTTGCCTGCCATACCTATTCAATTAGTTACGATTATGCACATTAAATTTAGAAGTTATTTTTTGTTAAACAAATGTTTAAGTTTAATTAATAATTTTTAAGAGTACCGTTAATACTATTACCTAAAGATTACAAATAAAACATATCAAAACTATGTATTGTACTTATTTTAATCTATAGGGCGTCTATCCTACATCGCAGGCATCTATCCTCCTTAGCATTTTCATAGTGAGGCATCTATCCATAAGGTAGGCATCTATCCTCAAAAAAAAAGGGTTTGCAAAAACTCAATTTATGCAGAATCAAATAATGTTAGATCAACAAAAACGAGTCGTATTGCTAGTACAAAGATCAAACTAATTACATTCATGGAAATTCTTCATGAAAAACGTACAGTTTGAAAATTAGGAGGCTTTTTCAAAAAGTGGGGCATCTATCCTGGTTTTACCCTATACAACGATGACAATATGACACGTCTTAGGCGTCAAAGTACTCCTCCGCATCGCTATCATCTGGAAACGTGCCCAGAAGACTGGCAGCATTGCCACGTTGAATGGCAATGCTAATTCTTTGCCCAAAGAAAGACCCAGCCCTCTGGTCACGCGAAGTGTCGACTAGTCGGCGAGAGATTTCCTTGAAAAGGAGACGCGCACTCGGGCCCCATGACCCGAGCGTTTCGACCCCAAACGGCTCAAAACTGTAGTTACCAATAAGGTTACAGTATTTGCGCCGCTTGAGGATCTCAGCAGCCGCAGCAGCAGCGCCCGCACAGCCCGCCGTGCTTGAAACGTGGGATGGCGCAAGGGTGTCGACACAAGTTGCGTCCCACACCAAAGGCCTACCCACCTTCCAAGGCACCAACGTCATGCCGTCTGGTCTCTTCCCATCGTCACGTACCAAGCCGTTTGGTTCTAAAACCGCTGGTACGCCGGCGCTGGCAAGAGCTCGACGAATCAAGTCGTTAATGCTGGCGTGCCGTGCAATGCGACCTGCGCTCCTGTAGCAGGACAGGCCATGGTGTCCGAGGCTGTCGACAGCTTCACCGCAATGACACCGATGCGGAGCAACACAAGGTGCGCCTAAGCGTAGACTCGTAGCGACCCGGAACGATGCGTCATCCATCATAGTGCCAATGGTGAAAGATGGAAGTGCCTGAAGCCACAAGCCCGACTCCCATTCCCCCACGGCCAGCAGACGGGCACGCTCCACAGTATTGATTGACGTGTTTAAAAGGTTATTCCGTACAATACTGCAGAGCGGCAAGTCCCACTGTCTCTGGGAGGACAGGTTGTCGGGCACATCCGTATTGGGACAAGCCATTTTCCAAGCGTTCAACGCACCAGTCAAATACGGCACCTCAAAATCGACCAGTGAGGACGTCAGAATATCCCTGGTTAATTTTTCGGTACCGTAGACCGAGGAGAGGAAAGCTGGTAAACTTATACTTGAAATTTTGCGGACGCCGAGACCACCCAAACGAATGGGAAGTGCGGCTTGCTGCCAAGCTCGGTCGTCCAGGGCCACATTAAGTATTGAAGTTAGAGTTTTCCTAATTATTTGGTCCACTTTTTCTAAAAGCTGTGGATGCTTCCAAAGATGAGAGGAGCGAAGGCTATACGTGAATTTTGGTCCAAAACAACAGTATCGAATAAGTGTGAAGGCCGAATGAATGTTTATTTTGAAAAGTCTCTCCGAAACATCATTAAAATTTTGAATTTTTTCTTCAATGAACGTCGGAAAAGATTCGTCAAATATTGGTGACCCTAGGAGGTGAAGAGAATTTTTTCCGGTAATTTTGATATTTGGAGCTAACGAGTTAAATTTAGAAATGGTAGTCTGTCTGTCAGTGGTTTCAGGAAGGTAAATTTCGCACTTCGAAAGGTTAAGGTCTAGGCCAATGCAACTGAATTTTTCTTTTAAAAAAGTTAAATCTTTTAGGACTGTGTCCACATCTCCTCCCAGGGTTCCATCATCCAAATACCATACGTTGAATTTAGAATTTAGCTGCCGAATAATTGGATTAATTGCTAAACTAAAAATGACTGGCCCAAGAGGGTCACCCTGTTGGCATCCAACGGCTGATTCCAAAAGGTTGTCTTTATAGAGTAATTTTGAGGGGTTCCTGTAGCATTGGTAAAGAAAACTGTAAATTTTGGGTATTTCTTTTTGAACCTCTGTCAACAAGGTGTCCCTGTTTACGGAATTGAATGCATTTTTAATGTCAACCTTAAGGATGACCTCACCCTTATCACTATTAAGGTAAGTGGAAAGTGCATGTACCGCAGCCTCACAGCCCCCTTTGGACCCAAAGCCAAGCTGAAGGGGCTGGAATTTGCTGGCCAGTGTTTCACTGTAAAAGGCGCAGCAAATTTTGGCTGCGATACGACGGTAAGTTGACCCTACGGCAATGGGACGAATGCCGCCATCCTTCTTGCGCAGGGCACAAAGATTGGCCCCGTACAGAATATCGATGACGGCATCGTTCACACTGCCGGAGAGCATGAGATTGATGAGGGCCGTCAGCTCCTTCAAAAGGGACTCACCAGCTTCCCCGGCGCCTGAACATATTAGATCCTTAAGGTGTTGCGGAGTCAGGCCGTCGAGGCCGCCAGCGGAGCCACTTCGAAAGGAACAGACAGCCGCACATACTTGCTGAGCTGTAATTTGTAGTGTGTTAGTTTCTGGAACGGGGGGGTCAGGGAAGGTGAGGTCATCTGCCGGGGCGGGGTGTTTGCTCTCCAGAGCTGTAAGAGTCTCTGGAGAGTACGGCGCAACCACATCGCTGCTGAAGATGATCCTAGCTGCACCACTGATATCACCCTCGCCTAATTTAGACTCTACATGATGCAATAAACCTCTTTGGGGGAGATGTGCAGAAAATTTTGGGTCAAAACTTTAACTTGTTTGCATGTGTTTATACAATCATAATATTATTAGGATGTTCAGTTACGTTAATAATTTTATTGTAAACCCACTCATATAATCGTTGGTGTTTTTTTTTTGTAATTTGTATGTCCATTGGCAAAACATAGCGCACTACCTGATTTTTAAGATCTTAAATTGTTTGTAATTATTACCTATGTTTACGAATAAATGATTCTGATTCTGATTCTGAACGTGTTGCGCCGACCACAGGCAACATGGGACAAGGGCAGGAACATGATGATGGTGATGCCAGATCTTCATATTTTATTTTTTTAAACATAACTTCACGCCTCTTTTCATTGAAAGGGCAGCTGTGAATAATACACCCATGAGGCGAACCTTATGCCACTAACCGAGAACGATTCCAGTATCCAGGATACTGATGCTGACGGTGAAATCTATAAACACAATACCCAACTTAAGAATCGAATTCAGGACTACTTGCTGGGAAGTAGAAGCGAAACTGAGTATTCAGTTTGCCGTGCAGCTAACATTATTGTGGATCAGTAACCCTTCGTCTTATCCATAGGTTTTTATTCTTACCTACATCGTGCATGTAACATACATGTAATACTTAGTCCGGCAGCACACTTATAACCGATCAATCATATTTAAATGTATCTTCAAACAAAATTAAACTCGGACTTATCATCAAATGACACTGCTATTACATGACCCGTGTTAGTAAGGTAAATTATACACACGGTAAACTAACATTTATGTAGTTTGCTTTACGAGTGAAAGTCCTATGAAATGTTGGCAGCTGTTGATCCAGCTGTCTTGTTGACTGTACCAATTAAAAGTTCGAATGTCATGTTGATAATGTAATTATTATGAATTTTAAAAATGCTAGTGAAATTGTGTTTTATCTTTGAAATAACATAAAATAAAAATGTCCCTGTCTAGATGAAAGGACAGGAGAGGAGGTTCTAGAAAAATTGTAGTCGTTTTCAAAGAGTTACATATTTCTGCAAAAACTTCCAACAATTGATATATTGACGTTTTCGGTTGCTTATTGACGTCAATCAAATACTGATAATAAGAATGTCGTGACAGTTTGTTTAAGCCCTCAGGTTTTTTCCTTTAAAAACACAAGACTAACCCTGGTATCAATATTCAAGGTAAAGTAATTACTTGACTTTAGTGAATTAATTATGCAACCATTTTTATGCAATAGACATGAATTTGAACGAAGTAAGAACCGTCAAAGAAAGCAAAACCAAGAATTCAAACTTTTGACAGTTCCAACTTCAAACAATTACAAAACTACAGATTAAAAATCGTATCCTAAGTTATTACTTTTTCTCAAGTAATCACTTTGACTTGTTCATAGATACACGGTTGTAAGTATTTTCCTAAGTTTTCCCTCACTGCGTCTTGTGTTCAGACTATTATGTCATATTTCTGTTATCTTAAAGCTACTGATTTGAGAAAGTTACATTGAAATTCTTGCCCTAAATTGCCTTAATTCTTACATTTATGGCTTTAAACATAAATGTGCAACTGTACCTAAACGCTAAACAATAATTAAAATTATTTATTTGTTCGGTAGAGATCACTTTCTGAAACATAGATTAATGTAATAATAAACGTAGCGTAAACACAAAATAGTCATTAAAGCACTCTGCTGGAATGAATTGCCTTAATTCTAAAGAGAAAGTCGTTTTGGAGTGTGACATTTATAAAATAGGCATGATATTGAGGGGACCGGGGTAAAAAATAAATACATAAACTCACGCCGATCTTTTATAGGGGTAGGCAGACACCACAGGAACGTTACCTACTACGTACTACTAACATACTCCTTTCGCCTCGTCTAAATTCATACATCTGGGGGTCTAAAATGGCCACTTTAGCAGAATCATAATATGATAATAATATGAATTACGTTTAAATTCGTAAAATGGTCACAAGGTGACAATTCATAATAGTAGGTACGTCTATGACCATTTTAAGAATTTAAACGTAATTCATAATAATATTATGATTCTGCTAAAGCGGCCATTTTAGACCCCCTGGTCAGACACGAATGCTGGCTGCGAGTACTACACACCTGACCATTCTGAAAAACCTCACCAATAACGTAAAACTAAGCTGAAGAGGCTTGGTCTTCTGTTGACTTTAATCAGCGTACTTCAGCTGGTCGTTAGAGCAGCAGGGTCCTTGAGTGGACACCCTCAAACTGCTGTAATGCTAATGAACCTTACAAAAATATATTACTTCCATATAATACATTATTTTATTATGTTTATTACTGAAGGCTATCCAGCTTACGTGTGTTATTACCTAATACATTGAATTTTACAGAATTCTTAAAAAAAAAAATAGATAATAATTAACTTGGATTCAGCTTCTCTCATGCACCTTGCACCACACCCTAAATAGTCGATAATCGTCTGAGGCGATTGTGCGCCGCCTTCAGTCCTGTAACCAATAATTTGTGGACATAAACCACAAGGTTATGATCTAACCACACAATTGGGACAAAGAAGATATTTGCAGAATGCAGAGAATTATATCGGTAAATATCGGTATAATATTACTGTTGCAGGTTTTGATTAGGTTTCCTTGACCAGTTAGCTTTGTTTTGTCTCGCGTAGTTCCTTAACATCATGATCTGTTCGCATATTTACAAATTATGTTTTTTCCTACTCCACCACTATTCTTTTCTGATGAATTTCGTTGCGGGATCCAAGACAGTTAAATTGTTTCTCTGGGATTTCGTCGAGCTTCATTGTCTCGGCGCTTTTTGGTGGTCGCCACTGTTGAGTCTGGCTTTCAGGAATTGCAGTGGTTTGGGAATAGTGTGGCGGGCATGTCCTATAAAAAAATACTAACATGTTTGTTGCAAATATTTATGCACTAATCCATACCTACTGAGGACATATTAATATGAATTTCATGATCAATGAAAAATCACATGTTGAGATTGAAATGTACGCAGAGAACGCAGATGTCGAATGTATAATCCCACGCCGAGAGATCGAGTGAAAGGTTTATATTAATAGATTCATTTATTGTAAGTTAAAAATCAGTTGCTGTTATTGGACAATTTCCCATTCAAGCTTAAGTTCAGGCTTGTTTCGGTTAAAATATCCTCCTGTAACCCACAAGACTAGTGTAAAGCCTACTTCACACAGTTTTCATTGTATCTTTTTAAGTTACCATGGTAACGTATTATCGCATATTTTACTAGCCTTTTCCCTATACTTACTTCAGATTTGGTATAAAAGAATACTTTTGTTACTTCACACACACTCACTTTTTTCAGTAATTTATTAAGAAAAGTTTTACTAAGCTAAGCATTATTTTTATTGAAATAGAAATACTTCTTATTTCTTTATTATTCATACTTAATTTGAATTAATAAATGAATGAAGGTAGAGGAAAAGGTGGTAGTGTGGCCCCCTACTTTGTTTTTGATGCCTTATATAAAATACGAGACTCAGAAATGTAATAAATATATTATATCGCTCCTTATTTATTTGCCTATACATGCCTTACTAAGTTATAAATGAAACTGCCACAGGATAATCGACAACTTATGTATTCTGAAAAAAAAAAACAAATTTCGCAACATGAGATCGAGTGAGGATTATATGGCACCCTAGGTGCCATTTTAAATGTATTGATTTAATTAAAACCTAACGGTAAAAATCGGAGGTATAATATTCGCCTTCAGGACCTGCACAGGCTTTATGAGCCCATAAATCGCAACTCTGGTACTGAATCCACTCTTCCTATGCCTCTCTTTAATGCCAACTGATAAGCCATTTTACGAACATCCCTTCGAGTAAGCCTATACTCCATAAACAAAATATATTGTACTAACTTCTTTTCCAGGACAGATGGAAGTATAGCTTTCCTACCAAGAGGCTTATTCACAAGTAACTCCAAAGATTCTTGAGAGTCCTTCTATTAATCACTAATCGTTTCAATTTCGTTTTTAGAGCTTAGAAGACCACGTAAAGATTTTTTAAGTTTTATGCTCACTTGCGCCAGACTAAGTAATGTTTCAAAGATTTTTTGAAACGAAGAATATTTTTTTTCTAAATAAATAAATTTGAAATTATCCTGCCTAAGCCAAAACAAGTGTGCCTACTTTACGTCACTAAATCACACCCTAACACCGTGTGATCAGTGTGAAATCCAGCCACAGCTCCCCTGCTCCACAGATACTCCGTGCGCGGGCGCTTACCTGAACAGTAGCACAATGAGCGAATAAATTAGCCAGGAGGTTATTGCGATGTCCGCCTGACACAGACGACTCAATGACTCCCATGATATACGGCCGAGAATTGGTAGTGAAATACTTGTATTTACTTAGTTGTGGTAAAAGATAGGGATTTACTCGTTTTACTTCAGTTTTACATTAAATAGAGGTTTAACGTAATTATTCTTATTCTTTATTGCGCACAAAATTAACTAATTAATTAACTTTCTTTATTAAAATTAAGTATAAAACTAAGATTCAGATTGTATTTTGTTTGTGCGATTTTTATTTTAGTTATATGGAGTGATTACTGTTTAATCTACATAAAGGAATAACAAATGTAAGCATTGCTTTAACTTCGACTCGAAAGGAAGAAAATTAAAAATGCATTCTTATTTGCATTTATTACTTTAAAATTGCTTTGCCCTTACAGGTTTAATGTCAGGTGCTGACCATATTATTGCAATAGATATACGTACCTCCCAAAATGAGTGCAATATAAACGTATTTGAATTTGATAACCATACCATAAGTCCTAGAACGGATCATTAATTAGAAATCGTTGTAATTATGTGCTTAATGCGCATAATTACGATCACTCAATGTGCTGAAAACTAGTTTGATGAATTCGCCATTAATCGTCTATGTTAATTTAATCCCGCACCATAGTACTAAGGGTGCATAGACAAGAGGCAATCCAAAGCGTTTCGTATTACAACAATGATTTTCAATAATATTGAAATAATTTTCGTTAACATACATATGTCAAATTCAAAACATTTTTGACTTTTCTTTTCTATCTTCGCGCACTTTTCGCGCACATACATATCTAACGCCGCCATCTTGTTTTTTTTTGTTACAGCCTCCACCTGTCAACGACATTCGAGAGCCAAAATATCCATCTAATCTACCACTACATAATGTCACGTTGTTTAGGTCCCCAGTCCAACATTAAAACCTACACCAATATCTATGCAAATAATAAAGTCTCGTTTATTACATCAGTCAGGCCAAGTTGTCTATTACGTAGAGTCGGCTGCTAAATAAGGTCCATAATCAGGGTTCAGGGGGCCGTCAATAAATCCACGGACACTTCCCTTTGTGCACGATTGTCCGCCACCTACGTCACCTGTCGGTGTGGCAAGGAATGATGTAGTGGGTGCAGAGGGGATTGGCGTAAATGGGAATTAAGGGTTCTGATTAAAATTTTGGATATCGTTAAATACAAAGCTAGTGTCGGGTTGCTTTTGCATTGCTTTTTAAATAAGAGGAAGTCTGAAAGTAGTGCCGGTGACTGAAAAGTTGTGTAGCATGGACATGTGATGCGGAGGAATGAGGAAAATGTCGTGAGGAAAGTATTAAGTTTGAATGTGAATGGCTATAAGAGTAGAGGAAGACCAAAAAACGATGGATAGACTGTGTGAAGGATGATTTAGTTAGAAAGGAAGAAGAAGACATGACAAGACGACAATGACATTCTTCTGTCTGGGACAGAAGAATGATGATGATGCTTTACTAGCTGGTCACCTCGCCATAATATGTTTTCTGGTTGTAATAAACACCATTTACACAGACATAGTGTTATGTTATGGTCTAAATTAGATCAAACGATTATAAACTTGAGATGGAATGGGTTGAATTAATTAATTAATTGACTAACTTCTGGAAGACTAACTTCTAACTGAATATTGCAGCGTTATTGATAAGTAATTTAAACGAATGTACCAACGAGATTTATGTCGTCATAATGGCTTTGCGATGTCCAAATAAACCACATGTGCCACTCCATAGCAAGCCCACTACATACTCTGAGGTGTGCATTCTCGTAAATTGAAGATAACTTTATTCATGTGATAGTAAAGTCAATGTAAATATATATTTTATGCATTTAATTGTCTATGCGTTAGATTTGACGCCAGGGAATAGCTTGCTTAGAATTTATTAACCAGCGTACGTGTGCATTAACAGCTTAGCGAAGTAAATTTTGCATTTTATATAAGTTTTATAACGAGTTTGTAGAAGTTTTGATGTTCTGATCACCGTTTTATATATCTATGACTATCTTAGATCTAAATATATGCAGTTTACTTCCTGTTTTCATATTAGTTATCATGAAAAATGAGCTTACTGGTTAATAAACGCAAAACTGGCATGATAATGCTTTTTGTAATGAATAAATTTATTTACTCAACTTCTCAATTATCAGTTACCGTTTCTTTACAAGCAGCACTAAAGGGAGAATTAAATATTATTTATAATGTTTAAACAGATATTTCAATCTTCTCAAAAAATGGAATAGTTAAGGGTTTTCTAACATATTTTCAACCTCTTCTTTAATTTATATTTGAAAACTTTTTTCGAAAGTTACCCAAAGAGAGAACTCCAACTACTTGAATCCTTTCGTCAACATGGTTTGAAAGATTAATTCGATGAAACAGCCTAGGTGTTAGGTACCGTGTGAAGCTTGCCCTCTAACCTGAATCTTCCTACACATACCAATGGTAAGCAGAGATGTCAAAACCTCCATTTCAGGAACCGCGCAGCAGCCTTTGCGTTCCTTTGAGAGAGAACAGAATAAGTTGCGTGAAGAATTCGGACAGACTAATCAGAAATTTTAGAATGCCAAGTACATAGCTACAAATGTAGTTTATTTACACATAACTTGAGCTGTTCGATCCTCATAAATTTCAGGCAAGGTTGGGCGGTGTTCACACCGTATAAGTATTCAATCGGACTGTAAATCAGTGGGTTGCACGCGTGCCATTGTATGTACAATGTACGGTGTGACAGCGGCCGTTATTCTAGAATATTTTGCCGGTTGTAACTTCATCAGGCTCGTATAATAGATGTACAGTTATACATATGTCTTTGTTTATAGAATAGGTGAAATCTGGGTTGGTTTTAGAACGATTTTCTCTCTGTTGGAGATCGAAAAAGCGAAAGTTCTTTATTGCATACCTATTTAACTTAATCGAAGAGGTTTTTGTACTTGTTATAAATCATATCCTTAGATTAGACCAGATTATTGAAAAATACATAGAGTTTAAAAACGCGTCTATCTTTATCTGTATACTTTCATGCCTTACAAGTTTCTGTAAAACATGGATCTTCAACATATACAAAAGAAATAAAATTCCAACCTGCCAACAAGCTATAGAAAGAAACCTACTTAACATAAAGTTGAAAGATAAATATGCATAGAAGAAGCTGCTGCGAAGATCGTCGCTCCACATATTGTGAGGGCGACCTACCCTGCGTTTGCTAATTCAACATAAAAAAAACAATTACTGAGGTGAAAGCTAAAGTGAATTAGCACGCAGGTTATTAATGACCCTGACCCTTTGGACCCTGTAGACAGTGAGTAATGGGCTAGCTCGCCGTCCGTCCGTCTTATGACGACAAGCCGTGTCGACGGCGCGTTCGTGTTCCACGCGCGCCTCAAAGAGATGTCAGCAAACCGGAGGGGCCGCCTGATAAAGATTTCCCAACCCAAAAAAAAGCTATAGAAAGAAATCTACTTAACATAAAGTTGAAAGATAAACATGCATAGAAGAAGCTGCTGCGAAGATCGTCCCTCCACATATTGTGAAGGCGACCAACCCTGCGATTGCTAACATAAAAAACAATTGTTAAGGTGAAAGCAAAAGTAAATTAGCACGCAGGTTATTAATTATTGTATTAGCTAATATCTGCGAGACTATCACACCTCGTGTTACAGCGTCCTGGCTGCCTCTGCTTCGGAAGCAGCCAGGATGTAGTACAGGCTCGTAACATTAGGCATAGAAGTAGTTTAAGATGATTTTGAATTTTGTTTAGTATTTATACACTCGAGAGCAATGAATCCGGGTCACTTAAAGAATCCTAAAAATCTCGGAAACTAAAAATGCTAGGTTAATGCAATAAATTGTATTTAATAGACAATGTAATACTCCTTAAATGAAGGTATTAAAACTTCTTAGTTATTGTAAAGTTATATCATAAAAAAATCAAATTTGAAAAAGGGCCACTTTCGAAGATGGAACTACGAAATTACAGCATTTGGTTTTGCTTTTATTTGTAATCTGTCATTTATGTGGGTACATAAACCATGTTGATAGTGCTCTATATTCATTATTCAAGCTGAAATTATGTCGCTTACGCCTGAAGAATGCACCAGAATACTTACAATGCTGGAAACCGGCCGGAGTCAGCGCGATACAGCCAGGACTGTCGGTGTGTCGCTGTCAACAGTACAAAGAGTTCTCCGACGTTACGAAGATACTGGTTCTAACCTACGCAGACCAGGAACGGGCAGAATCAGGTGTACCACAGCACGAGAAGACCGATACTTGGTGAACACCATGCTTCGAAATCGCTTTCTCACAGGAACTGAACTCACAAATCAGTTTCGACGCCTCGGAGGAAGTAACCCAAGTGCATGGACAGTAAGACGTCGGCTTGCTGAATCTAACTTAAAACCCCTTAGACCTGCAAGCGGCCCTAAACTGGAGCGTGGGCATCGTATTTCAAGACTAAGATATGCCCAGAGCCACGTAAATTGGAGTATTGAAGATTGGTCAAAAGTTATGTTCTCCGACGAATCAAAATTTATGCTCTACAAGCACGATGGAATACACAGAGTGTATCGAAGACCAGGGGAAAGATTCAAGCAAGCATGCATCGAAGAAAAAGTAGCCTACGGTGGTGGGTCTGTACTTGTGTGGGCCGGAATTTCTTCTGAAAGTCGCACAGAGCTGGTGATCATAGAAAACGGATCTTTAACTAGCGTAAGATATGTGGAAGAAATCCTCAATGATCACGTTGGTCCATTTATGGTCAATTTAGGTGAGGATGCTATATTTATGCATGACAATGCCCGACCTCATACAGGTAGGATTGTGAATGACTACCTTCAAGAGATGAACATTACTCGTATGGAGTGGCCAGCGCGCAGCCCGGATATCAACCCGATCGAGCATGCTTGGGACGAGCTAGGCAGATGCGTAAAACAACGAAACCCTCCCCCAATCACGCTTCGTGAGCTCAAAATTGCTCTCACAGAGGAATGGGAGAATATTCCCCAAAATCGTATAAGGAATTTGGTGTACAGCATGCCAAACCGCGTAAACGCAGTAATGGAAGCACGAGGAGGCAATACGAAGTATTAAAATTCAAGAAAATCGTAATAAAGTTCAAAAATTTCATGTTTCCTATTTTTGTTTTAAGGAGAGATCAGCAGTTTTTTGCTTTATGTAATTTTGTGTTAATAAAATGTATGGCGACTCATATTTTTTTTACTTTCATTTAAGGAGTATTACATTGTCTATTAAATACAATTTATTGCATTAACCTATCATTTTTAGTTTCCGAGATTTTTAACATTCTTTAAGTGACCCGGATTCATTGCTCTCGAGTGTAGTTGATTTGTAACAAAGAGGTAATAATCTGTCTAGATTTAAACCCTTTCTAAATAAATAAACAAATAAAATGCAAAAATAAATTGAGGAAGCTCCAGTGACGTTCATTACTACAATTAGGTACAGAGGTCCTAGTCAAGGGACGTTCTATCAGCATAACGATGACTGAAAACTTAAAAATGTATTGGTTGACACATGCTACCGAAAACCTGGTGCAATCCTGTTGAAAACGGGAGGTTAGTAGAACTTTAGTCCGACCGACAGATTCTTTTCTCGAATCCCGAGGTTTTAACAGAGGAGGCCTGTATCTCAGCAGTGTGAAAATTCGAGGCTGATAATGCTTTTGTTTATGATAATTAGACATTACATTGCTAACGTCATGTTGGCAAAATGTAAGCTAGTTTAGGTAATTTTTTAACATAAATGTTAAAATTGTCAGCTCTGCCAAAAGTGTTCTAACCCCAAACTTTCAAAAATTAAAGGTTTTTTCATATTCCCACTAACCCCTAGCAAGAATTCCAAAAAATGTAAGTGCATTATGTAAAATGGCGGCAATCAGATCGCGGAGCGGTGCGGCGCGAGAGCAAAGTTACCGTTTTGTCCCACATTCGTATAATTAAAACGATAATCGTTTGAGGAGCGATGGAGCAGAAAACTTCTTCTAGATAGACATTTAACAATGGGTGAGTACTACTGTCTGTTTGTCTGTTTGCTAGATAGTTTTAACATATCAGTGCAACCATTGCAAAGCATAGTAAAAACGTTCCTAAAGAAAAGTAATGATCCTAGATCCTCAATATTCTTCGACCATCAGTAGAGAACAGATTATATGCAAATGCATAATTGCATATGGCTGTTTTTGAGGATAATACTTATTTTAACAAAAATCGGCTAATGGCATAGGTATTTTTTGAGCGTTTAATTCTAACTGTATACAACTGGATACATGCAAAAATGCTCCAGAATTGCCCCGCAAAAAAAAACATCTAAATTCGGTCGACGGAGATATTGAGATCCCCAGCAGGGTATTGTCTGTAATCGCTCGTTGTACTACACAGACATTGAGACGTCAAAGTGACTAGCTATTAGGCGTTCTGTCAATCACTCTACTCGAGCGAGGTGTCATACACGCGACGAGCCTACAATGTCCTGCGTGTTCAATTTAATAACGCCTTCAGGATGCTATTGGGACTGCCATGGCGCTGTAGTGCGTCGGGAATGTTCGTGGAGGCTCGCACAGATGGCTTCCACCACGCCATGATGCGAAAGAAAGCGGCCTCTTTAGGAGATGATTACTGCCCGACCGGACTGCCCCTTATAGATACACTACCCCATAGTCATAGGTCTGAATAAATAATTAAATGGTGAACACTAAACTACTTAAAGTGTTAGTAACTATGGTTAGATACTAACACTAAAATACTAACTAAACTATGGACGGTAGTCTAAAATACAGATGAGTTTTGTTTTATTTATAACATGTACATTTTGAACGCCGTCAAACACAGATAATTAACTTTAAATTAAATTGAACCGTATTTCTACACACTCAGAGTCGATTATATGGTTGTTAGATAAAGTCCTCCATCAGGTGAGGCGGTCCTATGACAATTTATGTGCATCAGTACCATAAAATAGGCGTGTGGCACCTTTTATAGTTTAATAAACGTCCATATTTATTTATGTGGTTTTATACTACTTGCCTCTGTCTTAGACATCAAATGTTTGCGATTGTCACCAGCGTGGGAGTTGTGGGAATCAAAATGGCCAGAAAAACAGGGCAAAGAAAAATTCAGCAGAATTTTGTAAATTACTTAATATTTATTTTTTCTCGATGTTGCCACGTGCCTTAATACGCTGAATATGTACTTATAATTTATTTTCCATATAGCACGGTTGTAAAGATTAGCTGTCGAATCGCACGTAAGCATAGGCAAGCAAGAGTAGGGCACTGTTGCCATGCTTGGCCGTTCTGTATAACTTTCCGTAACACTTGAAAAACTGCAATACGTTATAGTTCATCAGCAACTTCATTTGTACTTCACTCTCGATCGCTACCAATGTTTATAACACTGATGAGAACCATAAATTGTTTTTACTTCATTCACAGATTCTGAGAACGCATCATCTTCCTGTCCTTGTCCCATGTTACTTGGGGTCGGCGCAAAACGTTTTTTTCTTCCATTCTCCTCTGCCAACCGTCACGGTATCATTTACTTCTTTATCATTCATATCATTCCTCACACAATCCATCCATCGTTTCTTTGGTCTTCCTCTCCCTCTCCATCCATCAACGTTTATATATTCATCACTCTTTTAGTCACATGCGATTCGTCCCTCCTCATCACATGTCCATACCAAGATAGTCGATTCCCTTTCAACTTTTCTGTAACTGGCGCAACTTTTAAACTTCCTCTAATATACTCGTTCCTTACCTTATCCATTCTTGTCACACCACACATCCACCTCAACATTCTCATCTCCGCTACATGCAATCTTTTTTCATCCACCTTCTTCACAGCCCAGCATTACGATCCATACAGTACGACAGGTCTAATCACGGACTTGTACATTTTCCCCTTTAACTTGAGGGGCATCCGTGGGTCGCAAGTTATTCCAGTGACCTGTCGCCATTTTATTCATCCTGAGTTGATCCGGTGTGTTACGTCTCGGTCTACTTCGCCATCCCCTTGGACAAGCGACCCGAGGTACCTGACCCGACGTACAGATTCTGAGAACGCATTTACCGTAAACCAAGAATAATGAATATCGACCAGGGAGCCTTGCTTTATTTTGATATGACGAAGAAATTAATGTACAGTCAGTAAAAGAGATAAATGTCCAGAGTGGCGTGGCCACGTGCTGGTCCCAACTTGACACTTCTTGTTATTTATTTGAAAAAACATACACAACGTTACACACGTAAATTTAAGATATTGCACACTAAAAGATGAAAAAAAAAACATTTAAAGTATAGAACGATTTACAAATAATAAATAATACAGGTAAAAATAACAACGGAACAAGCAAAACATACCCATAAAAGAGTGAAAATGATCGGCACGAGAAAAAGTAGTTTTTCGTCTATCTTAGAAAAAAACTTACGTTTTATATTTCCTCAAACACAAAAATTGTGACATACGATGAAAAAATAAATAGTATCTTTGAACACGACAAGTAATATACTTACTTGCTAATTAAATAAATCGAAATTCAAATAATATAAATCGACAATGTAAGAGTAAATCGCTTTAAAATTTCGATTCTGTAAGTAGATGATTACTACCTGCTGATACCCGAAACTTGTTTTTTGCCGGTACGGTGCCAGTGAATCATAACAGTTACATTCACACCTATACATATTTTATTAATAACACTGTTGTGTTTGCTAAACAAGTGTATGCACTTACACTATCTTTTACATTATTTTCGAACTTACGAACAACGCCTACACTTTTTCAATATAAAGATGCTGCGAGACCGTCGCCGTTCGCGCGATCTTATTTTTCTGTACCGAATCGTAAAATGCAGCGATGTAGTTGAGCATATTCCATAATTATCATTAAAGTATATTAAAGTCCCTTCAAAACCTCCCAGATATCCTATCACCAGACTGTTTCATATTCCTTTCCGCAAATCAAACCTCGGTCTCAACGCTCCCTTCCTACGAATAGGTATGTAAAAACTATATATACATATATTCTTCTATCATTACATAAATGACTGTTGGATTTGCCAGACGTAATAAGAACTTGCATTTTCGTTAAAATGCATGCCTTCACACGATAATTTATTCTAGATAACGCTTATTCTCCATCCGTGTTTCAATTTACAAAAATTCAATTATCATACCACCATACCAACCAATACCAATTTTTGTTTTCAGCACACGCAACACAATACAATCTTGCCATCATTTGATTTAGGCTTTTTGGACTATTATGTTGACTCAACTTGTGGTTACCCATCAACAAAACACAAACAATTGACGCAAATATGAGAAACAATTGATTTAATTTAGAAGTAATTTTGTATCGCCGTGTTCGTAGTTCTGGCCGTGTCCCAGCAGTGGGAACATTATAGGCTAGGTATGCTTTGTAAATAAACTGATCAACACCAAGGACAAAATAACAAAAGTTGTGTGCAAACGTTTCAAATAACTGTAGAACAACATTCCCATAGTACTTGTGAAAGGATGTTTGTTGAGTGCTGATAAAAGGTCAAGACCTGCAATTCTTGACCATGCAAAATGACTTACACCATAAAGATAAGTAAGTCATTTTTTATTAAAATCCTTCTAATTATGTAGGTACCTTCCCAAACTAAAACTCAAACTCAAAGTCTATATTAGAACAATTTTATTGCCTCTTTGTTTGCCTTCTTTGTTAATTTTAATAATATAATCTGTGAATGTGATGGACCAAAAAAAAAAACGATCTAAGAATTGGAATGTCGAGGAAAAAGTAAGTAAACATAAGTTACTTAGATGAACTTGAAATCCGTCTTTAATTTATTGATTTCAAGCTATTATCCATTTTCAAGTTAAAACAACACAAAACAATGAAAAAAATTGATAGTAGAACCTAAAAAATAAACTTTGAAAAGGTTGAAAGATCCGATTTAGTGATTTAGACCATCGTTAAACTAGGGGTCGCCGAGGTTTAGCGTTAGACCATGGTTTAGTCTATGGTTTATCGCTGAACCACGATTTGTAATACCATTTTTGTATGGACCGTGGTTTATAGAAGTTTAAACCAGGTTTATTAGTTAAACCGCTTTTTGTAATAAGACCGAAAGCGTTTATTTCAATTAGACCATTACAAGCACTTTTGAAAGTCAAAAAAGAAGCGTACAGTCACAAGGCATAATTATTACTTGAGAAAGTACGGTCGTTGCACATCCCAAAGTGTAGATCTCTATGGAGAAGAATGGGCAAGAAACTCCATTGACACTCTTTTAAATCAAAATATTGTTACAAAATTTTGGTTACATCATTCATGTTGAGATTATACATAATTATATGTGAGAACGGTGTAGAAAGACGTGCACATTAAGAGCGTCCAGAGTAAAAGATTAAAACAACAATCTAAAAATAAGGTAATTAAAATAATCCGTGGCAGCTAATAGTGAGAGAACCAGTCCCAACTGACAGCACCCGTTCACGAACATGACGCATAGATCAGCGCCATTCAACTCAACCATATTGTAGGGAACTAAATGACCCAACACACTCGCCACCATCAGCGAGACATTTGAGTGAGCATGACATTCTCTCAGCCACCAGGGCACATTCCCCTAACATACATTAATATATTATAGCATACTTGACTATCTATCTTAGAAAATATTTTTTTATAATTTATACATATATCGCCATTTTTTATATCATGTTTGTACCTACGTCATGGTTCCTTTGAGGCGTAGCCATAATAGGAACCATATCGGAACCAATACCGCCATTTTGTACTTTTAATACAATGTCATTGTAAGTGTCGCACTGAAGAAAACCAAAAAATGGCGTTGGTTGTTTGTTTCAGCTTGTAGTACGACCACTTTAAGTGTGCAGTTCAAGGTGGCGCTGCTTGGTAAGAAAATTTGCATCGATATGTCAAACTTGGTACATTTATTTTAGTTCTGTGTTTTCCCGCCTGCAGAGATAAGTTGGCAGAAGTGTATGCTATTTCCAATAGTTTCAACATTTTGCTGACGTTTACATCAAAACTTTTTACACTAATAAAAAATATATTGCAGGTTTTAATAAACAAGGTAAAATTCAAAATAGTCTTAATAATGAAATGAGAACTAAAGTTTGTAACTAGGCTGAATAACCTAGCCCAACATATTTTTTTTTCCTTGAACATACTATTGAGGGTACAACTAAAAATATTTTGTTAGATTTAGTAGTTATCAGAAAATATTTGTTCTAAACGCACAAATGTCTGTAAAACCAGTCATTTATTTTTAAAACAAAAGAGTAAGGTGTATTCTTTGAAAATAGTGAAAATTATGATGAACAGATCAACTTTCGGTAAAAAATCTGTAAGTAAACACATTTTTTCAAACATGGTAGAAGTCGTGAAATTTTTAGTGTTTGCTTAAAATATTAATTACATTTGGAGTAACCCTAACCGTGTAACCATCATTCTACGTGATATCTTTTCAAAAAGCGTGTTCTCCTTCTGCTAGAAATTGTCACGAAATAGAAAATGCGAAATGTCATACATTGCGACACCTAAAGCAATTAACAATTAAATGCATTATTTTAATGCATTATTTTTCAGACTAAATAGTTTATTTATGTCAAAAACATTGTGCAGTAGATAGTACATTCAATATTATGTAAAGACACTGTAAACAATTTGAAACTTCATCCAACACATTGTTCGTGACTATTATTATCAAGGAAATTCATACACTCCTAAATTTGAAACGCTCCATATGTTTTTCTTAGAATAACGAACTGAGATGTCGAATTAATAAACCAAAAAAATGCTTAGAATTCTATTTAGAAACAATAAAAAACATTAAAAAGGGGTTAACTTCTTAATTAAACCTAATTGCGTAACACGGATCATTAGTTCCTAACAATTCCTTCCTGAAGATTTTTTTAAAATTTTCTTTGAAAACTTTTCTTTTTGTGCTTTCACATATTAATATGTTAAATATTTTTACTGCAAAACCTAGATGGATATAAATGAAAAGAGCATTTAATCGGTGCTTACTGCATGTAATAATACACTAGACCTATTACGTATGTATAATTGTATACCTAATAGGTCTGCGGCAAATGATTGGCATTAGTATTGAAAAAGTATTGATTAAAATGACCTTAGAGATCCTTATGGGGCAATCCCTGTTAGTCACTGGTGTCGGGTGTATGGACATGTTTTTCTAAAATAATTAAATTTAAAACAACGTCGTATAATATCTTACGAATGCTTAGTAAATTAAAATAAAAAAATACTGCAATGCAATTTCGAATATCATAAGTTTTTGTTGAAATTGTGTTACGAAGGAACATCTTTTTTAAATGTACACAAACACGTATAACTTATAACACAGGTTTTTTGATCCTTTTGTTTTTAACACTTTCGAGTTGGTATAAATACGTTGTGATTTTGTTATAGTATAGCAAAATATTACGTCCTTGCCGGGCAGTGGGACCATATAGGCTAAGAAAAAGAATAAAAGCATCACAATATCTGTTTGAAAACGAATCTTTTCAAAGTTTCAAAATGTTGTATGCCTCAATTCACGTGGATTCCTCAGTAATAGTGATCATCGTTGGATGTAATACCTTGTCCCCTGTGTGTAATGTCTTTCCTTGAAATAAATTCAAAATATTTGTGAAAAATTATGATGAGAAGAAGATTATGACATGTTTTGTGTTCAAAACATGACTGATATTGCATTTTTTTATCACGGGTGATGACGATCATTCTTGATATCACATCATATTCTAATTTCAAAAAAACGAGAGAAGGTTATCCATTGGACTAGTTTTTTTTTATGTTCAATGTTCGAATACAAAATATTTTATTAACAGGTCAGGAAGATGAATAGACGAAGGCTGAAAACACATTTTTATTCGATAAAATGATATAATTGGTACTGGTACTGATTCATAACTTACTACCTGGTGTTTATAAACTCGTCTGGGTGTATTTTCATCATTTTTTTATTCACAAATATTCAAGATGAGACTATATCCTTTTACAAGTCCCAGGTAAACAATCTGTGTTTCACAACGATTGTGGTCGGGACATGATAACACAACAGCCAGAAGGACAGAGTTACGAGCTATTAGCTATTATTGAAAGTTGTATGATTATTTGAGGAAAAATCAAAATGGAGAACTTAAAAACAATACAGGTTGTATTGTTTTTAAGTTCTCCGTTTCGAAAGATTTCCGAAGTTTTGTTTTGTTCAACATTTGGAATTTTAAACAGAAATAGAAACACACTTTCTTGGGAAACTCGGCTATAAATACGAAAATACACAGATTCAAATAAGACGTATAGATCTTTTCCACGTTTTCTTTGCTCAATAAATGAGAAACACTAAAAAGTATTTGTATGCCATCATAACACTAAAAATCAAACATAATTTAGCTTGATGCGATGATACATCTGTAACGTGGACGTTTTCTGCTCATTCGTTTTGTACCAACGTTCGTTCGTGTTTTGATTTGTTGTTTTGTATACGTAGTTTATCATAAGACCAAAATAGAAAATAAGAATCCCAGAGCTATAAATCGCTTCCAAAAACTCCTGAAATAGTTATAACAGGCAAATACCTAATTCTACGGTTTCCAGGTTTCTGTCTTAGCCCTTACCTTTAGACAGTAGCGGTCGACAGAGCAGTGACATAGAACACCTTCTTGGGTGATTTGAATTGGTTACTAGGTTCATTATTTCAGGAAAAGCTAAGGAAATTCAGTCGTAGTTGGTACTTTTGCTTGAAAATTTACGATATAGTGCTCATAATGGTTCTATGTTCGGAAGACACAACAGTCAACGGAGAAAGTTGCTATTAATAATTGCTGCGTTCAGTTATGATGACAAATGTGTAACACCTGTAATTTAGATTGTTGAATATTTATTAATTTGTTGATAAATACGTATTGGTGTGTGATGACTTGATGAGTGAACAAAAATCTTTTGTATGGCGCACTCTTGTTTTTATTATTTAAGTAGTCTTTATTTTTATTTGGTCAGATCCGCTTTCACGGATCTTGATGAGTAAGCAGTCTCATTTGTATAACCAAAATAAATAAATAAGTACCTATAAATAATTATCAATTTTTTTTTCATTGCAATTAATTCCTGCGTTTACCCGTCCATGTCGCCTTGAAGACACTTTTTTTCATATTTTGGTGATATCATTAAAAAAAAATTTTTTTTGGTGAAAATTAAATATTATCTACGGATCCCCCATATACATACAGCTTCGATCTTGACCTAATCGTTTACTAACAAAACAGAAATTGATAAATAATGATGGAATAGCGTATCTCGGTTTAACAAATGTTGCGCACTTCAGTGGTCATTTTCTGAGAAGCTCGCTAAGCCAGTGCGCACATTCCCAGAAAACGGGCGATCGTCCGCGGAAAGCGCATTATCTATTCCATGTATGTTTTACTACGATTCTGAGTATTTCGAGTAATGTTACTAGAAAACTAGTTATGTTTCGCAGTAGCGCTCTTGTGGTGTTTAGTATAAAAACTTTTTATTTACAGTTGAATGGGCAGCGACCCCGTGTAGATAGGTTCATAGCTCCACGGGAGCAGTTTCCGGAGTTGTGCAGGAAGATGAAGTGGGCTGCAACAGATAAGAGTGCCGATGACGTGTGGGTGAGTCCTACCAACTAAAATTGTGTGGAATTATCAAGGAAGAAAATCTTGAGGATAAGAATCCCTATTTTTTTTTCTGTATTTTGCCACATGTTGGTACTGTACAGCTACTTATTATTTTTAAGATTTTAAAATTTAATGAATTACAACTAAATAAGACTTTCATCATTATGACATAATCACTGAACGAATGAACTCCGCAGAGTTCAAAATAAAAAAGTGAAGCGGAGGATGTGCCACTGTTGAAACAGGGTAATTTTAATCAATTACAAATAAATTTCTCAGTTTTTGAGCAATGACTACATCGTTTTTCACCATCTCTTAAATTGGCACCTGTTTAACTTTAGTGAAAGTGATAAACTAAGGTTTTCATAGTACTGGTTAATTACAAAAGAAAAACATTCAAGACACGTAGCAGTGTCACGCTGTGTCCTTAGAATTTATTAATAATTGATTAGGCCATTCGTGGATTTGGGTTAGTGCAGAGATGAAATAAGACGGTCACTTCGGTATGTAAAATACTCTGTGTAATTAGTGAACTTTAACACAAATCACGGACGCAGCGCCGGACTTCGACTGATAATGTACTGAAGAATGTGCCAGTGGTTGGTGGCCGATGTCTGCAGCTAGTCCGCTTCTTGTCCAGACTGGTTTACCAAATCAAAGGAGGTTGTTAATGTGCGAATGTTAAGTACATGTTTTTTTCAGTTTTAACATACGAGTATTATATACAAAACATGACGTACAAACATTTGTGGATATATTTGTCGAAAGAAAACAATGCAAATTCTATGCACAATGGTGTTTTGTAAGATAAATGGAACGGAAACTATTAGCACCTAACTGTTTTAGTCTAGACAGTTAAATCGTTACACTGCAGTTTTTTAATTATTTATTTAGGGAAGATCGCAGGATGTGAGAAGTACAGTATCAATCGCTGTGACGGTGTTTTGGGGAGGCCTATGTCCAGATATGGATGCCTTTTTGCTGAAATTATGATTTACTAGGTTTAGTTTTAAACCGTGAAAGTTTAAAACAGTGTTACTAGCTATTACCGCGACCTTCATCCGCTTGAAATTATTATAAAAACTTCCCTTGAATCGGATTTTGTTAACAATTTCAAGGTTTTAATTTTTTTTACGAACCCTAATCCTTTTTCTAAAATAAAACTCCTACAACGTAGTTACTCCTTATAACATCAGTTAACTGCCAGTAAAAGTCCCGTCAAAATTGGTCCAACCGTTTCGGAGATTAACCGGAACAAACGTCAATCTGTTAACCGATTCAGTTTCCGTGTCTCCTGAACGTTAGTGATTTATGTTTTATAATTGGCCTTTTAGGAAGTCTATGTGCAACCATTAACATTAATTACAGGATGATTTCTGGCACGAGTGTCGTATTTTTAGTAAGCTCATATAACTAGGTCTTTTATCTAAATGAGATTTCTCGAAAGACGTTCATCTACTACTGCTGGGATTTCAAGATATTGAATGTGCTGAAGTCATTCCGAGTTAGCGTTTTGCAATAGTGCCCACAATAGCTTTTATGAAAGTGTACCTTTTTGTTATAGATAAGTACATCAACTAATATTATACTCTTTTTCATGTTTGCTTTAGTATACAGCGAGTACCAGAAAGATGTGGTCATATTTTTGGGTGTGATAAATAGACCAGTATTCCGCGAACATGTCGGAACATTTTCGAGGTACACCATAAATGAAAAATCTATTTTTACATAGATATTAATAAACATTTTAATTTATTTATCATTTTTATTATTTTATATTTTTTTTAAAACAAAAGTGAACCAAACATTTAAAAATATAAAAAATAGATGGCCCATGGGCATCAGGAACATGGTCCAGGCTGCCGGTGGTCAGGGCTCCAGAGAAAGGAAACGCCTCACAATGCGCGCCGTGTCCAGGCAGGAGTACTGCTTTCTGAATCAAGCCCTTGACCCAGCCGCGCAATGAGAGCCTCCTAAGGTGTTAGTCCAGGCTCTTTGCTATAAGTCCATTAACCGTAACGACTATCGGTACAATGATTGCAGAGTCCACGTCCCACATGTCATCAACCTCGTGTGTTAAATCAAGATACTTTAATTAATCAACATTTATTATTAAAGTTTTGCGGCTGTTGAATTAGGTCATTTTCTGCAGTTAGTCGATTTAACTTTAAGAGATAACCTTATTTTTCCGAGACACACCAACTAATGGCCACAGTACACCAGTGTGCACGCACTTTGCAGAACAGTGATTTCGACCACAACAAATAAATCAGCTGCCCTATACATTTGGGTCGAGTTATTGTTTTGTACTGGACAACTGATTTATTTTTCGAGAATTTGATCCCATGGAAAAATTTATTTAGTTTGGTGGTCTGAATCACACTCTGAAATGTGACCACATCATTCTGGTACATGCTGTAGAAGCGATACGTGATACTAATTGGCATAGACAATGCCATTAATTACTAGTTAATTGCTTTTCTGTTCTTCAAGACGCTATGTTTTGTAGTAAATAGTGAATTTTCTGGTCGTTAATAACATTATTACCCGCTCATTTCTATCTAAGTAAAACTAAATGCTTCATGTTTTTGTAGTTCACGCTCTAGAATCTTTCCACCTGTTTTTGTATCAAGTAGTTGTCAAACCAAAATTACATTTAAGAAATGGCTATAACGGCTGTATATAACTGCTGCATAGAAACAAAAGGTAAAGATGTACCATCTGATCTTCCTGTTTTAATGAAAGGAACATTTCAATTCCGTTAAGGTTTTGTGCACCTAATTAAAGGACGGCGCTCAAAATGTGATTTTAAAAGTTCAGCATGTTAACATACCGATAGTATGCTTTATTCAAAGAATACTGTCAATAAAACAATTATTTACCAGTAAAAAATAGAACTGCTAATTTGGACTGGGGTGCTTTTCTCCCCAGAGATATGCGAGAAATCGAGAGAGAGTGGTGTGAGGACAGCGATCTCTGCTGTGCGAGGAAGTGATCTTGTGCATAGAAAACGGTGACTTGAGATGGGTCACACATTGTCACTTCTTTTGTATGTAAGGCGATTCCCATACTACACCGCTCGTTCGCGCAATCGGCGGACGACGCATTGTATTGTATAAAATCCGGTAATGCCCAACAAATGTATATCGTCCGACCGCGCGGCCGAGCAGAGCTCACCGCCACAAGATCTTTGCCGCCAAAACCCGACTTCGTGAAAGTGTAGCACACCGCCACAAGATCTTTGCCACCTCCGCCCTACCAGTGTCGTATGAGAATCACCTACATGACCTTCGCATGACCTTTGTCAACATAGCTGCGCTGTGTTGCCGTAAAGCCGGGAAAATGAAAGGACGTAAACCTATTTGTGGGTATCTCACACATCCCTCACTACGCATACGTAGTACTTCCCTTGTAGAAATGCACCCCACGACTAACTACTGTTTATTTAATTAGTTAATAGATGACAAAAGTCTCCTAATCTCTACCTCTTTGATACTTTATGTATTTAAAGTTGTGTTTTGCTTCCTACAGTATACGAAATACCTACAGCAGAAAAGATACGCGAGCTACTTAGACGAGGCTTTCGGCTTGGAGCCGGTGAAGTCAGAAATATCACAGAGTGGAGACGAGGATTCTGTGCAGCTGTGGCCCTGTGTTCCTAGGAAGAGAAGCTATCTCTCTTCCGCTGACAGCATCCTGGATCTGCCCACTTATAGCTACGCTGCATGTATGTATATTTATGCATTTATTAAATACAGCGTGTATCATCGAAGCCCATGGGCGGCATAAAAACTTTGATACCAGGTTAGGCACTAACCACACGAGAAAGAAAGAAGCGTGTACCAGAAAGGTGTGGTCATATTTCTGGGTATGATTTGAACACGAAGACGTCAACTAAGCATTATGTACATTAAACCTAATGAATTTTAGGGTGAGCGGAGCGAGCTCGAACATTTATTCGATTATTTATTCATTTTACCTCGAATAGGTGAAGGAGGTTCGATTTTAATGTAGCGCTTTTTCAATATATTTTCTTAATGGTTTTGTATATTTTATTTAAAAGAGGGCACCACTTGGTGCAACATGCATGAAACTAATTAATGTGCCACTGTTTACTATTAAATGATCTCTTCCTGTTATTGTCCTTAGTTCCCGAGTTGCTCGACTGGTCGAACGACAACATCCTGGTCGCAGCGTTGGGCAGGAACTACCACAAGTGGTCTTGGAGATCACAGAGCCTCATCAGCCAGGGATTCACAGATTATGAGATACACTGCTGCAAGTTTGACCCTCAAGGGAAGCTGCTCATTGTTAGCATTTGAACTTTCATATAATAATTTTGCAATAATTTTGGAAAATACCAATATTTTATTTTATTTCAGAAGATATTTATAATATATTAATAACAGAATATCTTACATAATCAGATATTTAACTGATTAAAATGAACGGAGGTCGTTAGGTAAAATAAAATCTTTCTTCGATGTGATAATATCTTTAAGAATATCGAAAAGGCCACATAAATATAATATAAAACGAGAGTTTAAAATATAAAAAATAGTGCTATGTGGAATCAAGGGTGTGTTAAATAGACCAGCTAAAGCATTTCCGTTTACCACCTAGCAGGCTAGCAAGATGATGCAGGGTTTCATTGGTAACTAACTTTTTTTTTTTTTATCGGAAAGAAACAACTCTGCGTTCGATAACATTGATGGATTGCGTGATCAGTTTAATGCCAAATTATTTTGTTGGATTTTCTCTTTTTCCACAGGTAGGCACTGAAGTCAAGAGGGTAGAGGTACATGACAATGCGCAAAGCAAGTGCATCGAGAAGAACAGCTGCCGGTGCCAGGAGAAGGCCAACACTGAGTACTGCTCCATCACTGCCATGGACTGGAGCCCTACTGGGAACTCGTTTATCATGTAACCGCAGCTTCATCCATGAATAAATAAATGCTTCATCCATACTTGTACATAATATAATGCGAAAGGAACTCTGTTGCCTTTTTACGCCCAAACGGATTACGATGAAACTATGCACATGTAGACCATGAACCGGTTTTGGACATAGAACTTTTCGGCAAAGCTAGATGTACGAGTATAAAAAAGAATGGATCTTCCAGAATCATCGACACTTTGAAAATATAATTACTTAGAAAATAACATAATCTTATGCAACCATAAGGCCCCAAAGGCCTTAGGCCATCAAAAACTTTTGCTTACTAAGTATTTTTTCAAAGGTTCATTATATTCTTCACCAGAGGCTGTTCCCAAGGAATGTTGAGCACTTTCACTCGTAACGCGACGCCAATCAGCTGGCGTCAGGCCAAACGGAACGCAATCCTCATCGTCAGGGTGTCTCCGGACGCGCGTTACGTCGCGGCCAGTGCTGTTAATGACGACGATGTCTGGGTCTTCACCTGGCCCAGTCTCCAGCTGTTTTCTAGTCTAAAATCGGACTGGACTATTAAGGTACCATTATCTCCAAGAACCTAAGATGCAAGAGCGAGCAAAGCGAGCTCGAATATTTACACACCTCGGATCAATTCGATTTTTTTTTGACTATTTTTACGCAAATAGGAATCATGTATTTGGTGGAGTTGTAGGAAAAGTTTTGACTTTCCTTCTTTTGGTATATTCGCACTATACGGCTGGCCGTAATGTATGTAGAACTGATTTTTATTCACACTGCTATGCGGCTGCCCGCAAACTGCTCCTTTTGCTCAGAGGTCTGCAGACCTACACAGCCAGCCAGTCACACGGTTGCTAGTCGTGTGAATTTAGTTAGCGGCTACCCAAATATGTTCCAAAATGCTAGCCTTCATCTCGTGCTTACAATTATTGATGAACCCAGTTCCCGCCTTAAGCAAAATATGCGCGAAATATCTACTCGCTCGATTTTTTTGTAACCTTCGGTAATGTATATGCCTTTTGTAACCTTACGTAAATGTAGGTACGTAGTATAATATTTTTTCTGTTTCACGAATTTTTTACAAGCCTGTGAATTGTGTGATCAAACTGTGTGGTTTGTGTGTCATTGTAGGCTCTAACGTGGCACCCATGGCGCAGTGCCCTCCTCGGTATTGGTGCTGTAACGTCGAACATGCACGCGCGCGTGGCGCTATGGGACGCGCCCACCGGTAAGGTGCGAAAACAAAACCTTGGGCGGTACCACTACAGCCTCGATGCGATGCTGTTCAGCAGGAGGACGGGCGAGCTGGTGCTCAGCCTCTGGAATACAGGTAGGAGGACATCCGTCTTAACATAAGCATGTTTCGAAAGCAACATCTATGTGTTGCTTTCGAAATGCTTATTTAGCTTGTATCTGTAAATTAGAGATAGGTTCCACTTTCAAATGTTAAGAACTTTTTCTTTAAATAAAATTATTTTTCCTGGATCCTAGTTGACGGAACTTTAATTCTTCCGAAAAAGGGTGCATCTACGGGAAAATATGAAGATAAAGAAGTCCTCATTAACAAAAAAGGCGCATCTGGTAAAGTTTGTTTCCCCCATTCCATTTTCCAGATGCGTCTCTTTTACTTACGGGATTTTCTATCAGGGAAATTTACAATTTACCTCTTTTCTTAGATGGTTACTTTAAAGTGAGAAAGAGTTAATAGAACTTTTTATTGTTTAGTAAGCGTACACGTTATTTAACAGACAGGGAGTCAACGACCCCGAAGACATCTTCTCAACTGGTGGTGATGAGCGACCCGGACACCGTTGTGGACCAATGGGGAGAGGGCCGGTCAGGGCTAGACCGCGTGCGGACAATGGTGTTCAGTCCGGACGGCACTAAACTTGGTAATGTCATGTTGTTGGTTATCAGGGGGTCTAAAATGGCCGCTTTAGCAAAAGCAAAATTCATTTATGAATTAATTTGAATTGCCTCGTTGGTTTAGTTGTCACAACCGCGACTGTTGAGTATGAGATCCTGGGTTCGATTCCCAGGACGAGCAAAGTGATATTGGGTTTTCCTATGAGATTTTCTTAGAAGCAGCCACGGAGTCCGGAACTGTGGCCGGTTGATGGCAATAGACTCGCCATCGCCACCTATTTATTTCATGGGACTTAAACATAACTGGCGAAATGTGTGTGTTCTATTAGGTACACCTCTGCCTAACCATTCGGGGTTTACAGGCGTGAAGTTATGTTAAGTTAAGAATTAAGGTTATTCAATCGGCTTTTGGCTGTATAATAATCATTTGAATTTGTGGCGCGAATAGTTGCACATAATGACAGCTTGTGTGTTTGGATTTAAGTGCGAATACTTTAAAGCGATAAATCATTGCGATTAAACCATTTTTATCGCAGTCTGTACCTAGCACAGCGGGTAGGCTTAAAATCCATCCGGTAAGCATTGGATGGCTAGGGGGCTATTTAAGGAACATGGATGGGTTTTAGTCAGTTTTTTTATATTAAATGGGTCTACTCTTGACCTCAATCTAGTCCTGAGGACAGAGATGAGGTGTTTTGACACACAACCCTATTAGGTAATATGCAACTACTAATACGGTTTTTAAACTCTAAAAGGTATGTAATTTAATAATTAAACCAATAAAAATGAAATTAGGAAAAAATATAACTATACGTCAAAGATACAAACAGAACAAAATGTGAGAAAAAACGGCAATTTCATAGTTAAAGACCTATTTTTCATATCCATGGACGATACTGATTGTGCTTGTTGCAAGCAATTTAACTAGAATGCTAATGGATAATTTGTATTTTCGATTCAAAACCGGACAAGTGCGAGTTCGACTTGCGTGGAGAGGGTTCCGTACGTTAATTATCTACATTCCGTAAGTTGTTTTAAATCTAAGATTTCTTATAGGTTTCCCTGTAATCTTTAAGCAAAGAACTAATTTTTGTACTTTTTTCAAAATTTTCAGCCCTGTAGTTTCGGAGTTAAAGGGGGAATGGTCAATTTTCGCCTATTTTCTTAAATAACTTCAAAACTATTTATTTATTTTACTATTTATGTACACACAACACAGGAAAATAACATGACATTTATCTTAAAATTAGAAAAAAAAATATATTTGAGATGCTCACAATAAGTCCTTAACACAATATAGTTTGCAAAACTTTTTTTTCATTTTCTAATTTAATCCCCCAAAAGTGGCCACCATGTTTAAAATTTATTGATTTACGTTAGGCTTCCGTCTTTGGGTCACCAATTTACACATGTGTACCAAATTTCAACTCAATCGGTCCAGTAGTTTCGGAGTAAATTGGCTGTGACAGACAGACAGACACGCGAGTGATCCTATAAGGGGTTCCGTTTTTTTTTCTCTTGAGGTACGGAGCCCTAAAAATCGACGTATTTACGTTGCGTTTACACCGCGCGCTCGTGCTAGGGCCTCTGACCTTCACTTCAGTTTACTTTACGTTAAATATTCTATGATTTCTAGCAACGGCGACAGCGGACGAAGACTTGATCATCTGGAACTTTCTCCCAGAAGATAAGAGGAAAAGGAAACAGTCTTGCAAGCGATTCTCCGCAATACCCGTCTTTTTGGACAAAGTTACTAATGGTGTTTCCTTTCGATAGGTTCTCGTATATGTGTAAGTTTTGTTTATCTATTAAATTATTGCAGATTGTCTTGTTATGGAATTTATTTATTTGATAATAAATGTTATAGTTATATAATTATGTTGTTGATTTTACTTCTATGCAGTTTGACTGTCTATTCTATTTACTACTTTTTGTGGGATAATTTCCAATGATCAAGGCTTTCGAGAGAGCGACTGTCGCAACCCCGTGCAGGGAACGATAAGTCCCCTCTTTGAGGGGTGACTGGAGTGGCGCCACGGCGCGGCGCCCTCACCTTCTGCCTGATGCAGGTCCTCACCGGACACTGTTGTTTGGGGAGGTACCTGCACCGAATCGGGCGGGAGGAAAAGTCCAAGTGTTACCACTGAGAGGATCGCCCGGAGGACACGGTGGAGCACAGCTGTGTCCTCGTAGCGGCGATTGACGGCGGCGACTTCTCACGTCCGGCCCTGGTTCAATCCATGTTCCGGAGCGAGAGGGAATGGGAAGCCATCATCACCTACGAAGCAGTCGTGCTAGCAAAGGAGGAGGCGGAACGTGAGAGGGAGAGAACCTCACGTCCCATCCGCAACGGAACACGCCCCAGGCGTCGGGGCCACGTGGTGACTTCCGGCCACCGTAGGCGCAGGCCTGTGAGCGGTGAGTAATGGACTAGCTCGCTGTGCGTCCGTCTTATGACGACAGGCCGAGTCAACGGCGCGTTCGTGTTCCACGCGCTCCTCAAAGAGATGTCAGGAAATCGGAAGGGGTCCGCAGGGGCCGATGCCTGCCGGGACTGCGGGACTGTTTTAAAGAGATACCGCGGCCCTGGAACACAAAGGGCTAAGGAACACGGATGGGTTTTAGTCAGTACCTACAAGTCTGACACTTCCGCTCCGCCCAGAGCGGGACATAAAAATTCATTTATTAATCCAAATGCGCTAAAATAGCTCGCGAAGTTTTTTTTTTTTTAATATTTTGCTAATTGCATCTAAATGTGATGTTTATTTACTGATTGATATTTGTTGGGAAATGCCACGTCTTCATGAAATACATGGTTTCATTTTATCAGTATTCTCCTTATTAAAGTTGTACAAAAAATATCGCGTTTTACCGTGATCGACGACAATGGCGTCAATCATGATAAACGCGATCTTTTTCCTAATGTTAAGTATGATCCTAGTGCTAGAGCATCAACTGCTAATACTTAGCTCATTGATTGATCAATCATCATAATTATCATTAATAGTGTCCACTTATCACTGGCCATTAAAAATCCATTACTTTGAAAATTGATGTTTGTTTGTATTAGTTTGTAATTTTATGGAAACGATAAAATTGCAAGAGGAGAGGGGTTCCGGACAGCTCTTTTAAGAGGAAACGGTGCCTCCTCCCATATGCAGGGTGGTTTAGTGAGGTAGAAATTTCACACTCACCGGTTTTATCCCCAAAGACCGTGAACAAAAAAGGTATCCAACTATTATCAATTCGGGACAGGTCAACCATAAACTCCTTTACTTAACTGAGGTTTAATTCAAAAGGATATTATAGAATTTTCTTTTAGTCCCAAAACTGGCAAAGTCTATTTACGACGAACATTTACATAAAATAAAATAACAAACATTTTTTTAAATAATATATTTTAAACTGTTTTTTTTTGTCAATGTACCCTTTGCATAGTTTCTGTGGTCAGGCTTCACTGCTCACAATGATATTTTTTCTTAAACAATACAATTATTATCTCAATTACTAAAAACACAAGTTAATTGTTTCTTTTTTCTCTAAATTCCACGTTACCAAGACAACATCTTGTTGAGCGACGTACTGCAAGATGAGGTGATCTCAATGACCGGGTGCCAGTACTGCATCACGACGTGCTATGATAGATTGTGACAAGTTCAGACATTAACGAGTCATTTAACCTTTCATTCCTCACTGATTAATAGGTGAAAATTAACGCATACCTCTACAATATATGGGCAACGGAATTCGTTTAAGAATTTTTAATCAATTTCATGGAACCATCCATATTTTATGTTTCAAAGTCCACGACAAGTGTGTCAAGTGTGTGTATTTTGTGTTTCCTCAACAGTTGTGAATTTTATAGAAAGCAAAGCAGGGAAACTATTTTACAATTTACTCCGATTTTATTACTTTCCTATAAAACTCAGAAGTTGGTACTCGTAGGTTCGGTTTTCAGCGAAAGCAGTCAATCAACTGCTATGACTTAGTAGGCTAATATTACAAAGTACCACTTATGTCTTTCTACCTTGCAGTTTTTAATCCCGTTGGAGTAGTTCAAAAGAAAGAAGTCGGTTCGCAACTCAAAGATGGCGGCAATTAGTTTAATTTTCAAGAGGTGTTGAACTGCTTTTCATCAGTATCATAATCATCCACAGTATGAATTCACCCACTTCTGGGTTTAGGCCACTCTTGTTTTGTGCCAATCTTTACGTTCCTATGCCAGTCTCATCCATGTTTCCCCTGGTGGCAAAAATGTCGTCTGCCTATCTTGCCGCCGAAGAACTTAAACTGATTAAGACATTTATTTCTCAAAAAGAATACAAGTCACTTAATATGAAAAATACAAGTTAATCTTAAAACTAAATATAAGAATTACTAATAAAGAAGGTAGGTTAATAAATCACACAAATTTTACAGTGTTGTGGGTAGAAGAAAAAGTGAGTGTGCGTATCGATTCTTGAAGGCAAGTCAATAGCAATTACATATTGAACTTTTTATAATTATGTATTGTAAGATTTCGGAAATAAAGAGTAGTTACCCTAGATGTAGATGTAAATTAAATGTTTGTGGTGGGTTAAATTTAAAACCTAGAGAAATCTTTTAAGAGGTGATGCTTTAAGGTTTTTTTGTATAAAGTAAAGGACTGTATCTTGTCACAAGAAAGATACAGTCCTTTTTTGTGTCATTAGGTAATTTATGATACAACTCTGCTCCTTTGAATAGTATATTTTTTATTCCGTAATTAGTTCGTGGTGGTCTTAAGCAAATGTTGTTTTTTCGTCTTGTACTTTGTTTTTGTGTTTGACCTTTTTTTGTAAATGTTATTTTAGAGTGTATATTTTTATTTGATTTCTTATGTACAAACAATTATATGTGTTATATTTATATATCTGTGATAGTGTCATCAATTAAGTTTCTTTGTATTATTTTTCTGTTGGAGTTAGGTAGTGGTAATGGAATAAGAGTTTTATTATTTTGTTTTGACAGGTTTCGATTTGCTTTAAATGTGCTAAGTAAAATAATGATAGCGTTTCCAAAATGGCGTTTTAATTAGTGTTAATTTCTTTCATGAGTTCGTTTGCATGGCTTTTGGGCTGATGGTGCCACCTTGTATTAAACATATACTGTCACTTACGGAAAATCTTCCGTGATTGTTCACCTTTTATTGTATAACGGGCTGGTGTCCGCAACTCCACGTCAAAAGCGCGTATTTTGCGTACGGTGATAACAATTACATGCATGTAATCCATCTAGTAATCCAAGATTGCTTCAAAATCTCTCAATTAAATTTTGTACTCTTTATACTAAGTTATCACTTGTCAGTCGATGCGATATTTTGTACAGGTACAGTTGTTCAATTTGATGGTCAGAATCACCACCAAAGAGGTATTGCGGTTAAGTTGATGTTGTTACAGCCCTATCCGTTAAAAATAAGCTACAATGAAGCAACAATAATTTATTGTAAAAAATATCTCAAATTGCGAGCTGCTTCTAGCGCATGTTTGAGGTGCGTGGGGTGTAACATTGTTGTCTCTTTTAAATAATTATATGGAGAGAAACAGCATACCGATGTCTTTTATGTTTCTGAGTTTGGCACTTGGTGAAATTCTGTTGTAAGATTTTGAAAGGCGACGATTTCTAAGAAACAGTAAAAAGAGTTAAGATACTGTCTTTATTATTAGAGTTCCGTATAAACTTGTAAGTATTTTGTTATTAAACTACATATTTATGGTATTCCGATTTTTTCCTTTACATATTGTGCTGTAAGATATTGCTTGTGGCCAAATTTCATGATTCTAGGTCAACGGGAAGTAGGTACCCTTTAAGGTTTTGAGACTTAACTGTACTATTTTGCGATTTTTTTGTTTGTTACTTTTTGACGCCTAAACCACTGAACCGATGATCGTCAAATTTTGCATATAAGTTGTACAAAAACTGACACAGGGTACCGTTCATCCCGAAAAAAAGTACTATTCCCGATGAAAACAACAATAAAGTTTTTGTGACAATAGATGGCGCCACGTGTGTTTCTAATCATGATTAAATTATATTATTACAAGCAGAGACCCGAATTTATTTCAAATTCGAAATTCGCGAGAGAAGCCGCGGGCAAAAGGTAGTACTAAATGAAAAAGAAAGAAAAAGTATGTATTTGACATGAACAGCACAAAACAATAATATAAAAATTAAATAAAAAGAAAACAATTAAAAAAGACACATTTCAACTAAACTGGTCCTGTACGAAGCCAAAAAGACCAGGGTTATGTCAGCATGGTGTAGTAGGTGCTGCATTACAGAAAAAATGTCACAGCCAATGTCAATGTCAAATGTATGAAACCGATATGCTTCTGACGCGGCACGATACAACACGACACAATACTGTGTTTCTACCTTTAATTCAGAATATCGCTCATTAAAAACAATGTTGGGACAGACAGCTCTGACAAAGCCGTGTTTTGTCAACGATGGACACAACTGTTTCATCTACGTTGACGTTAATTGGGAAGATGGCTGAAATACTATCGCACATAAATTGCGTGCGAAAATGGAGTGCAAAAAATTCTATTTTCGCGGCTTTATGTTGTGTCACTTATGACACTACTTAGATATCATTGTGCTTGAAGAAATGTGTGAGTTTTTTGTGCCATTGCTGTTTGTCATGAGATGACGTTGATGTTGCTTTTATAGGTAAACGATTAAGAATGATATGTTGCTAATGCAATAATAGGATAGATATCGAAAAAAGTAAAAACTAAAAAGGGACTTTGTTTTTCTTTTGTATTTACTAAATTTTATTGTATAGTGTCCTCTTCGTGGGATATTAGACCATATAGTTAAAAGTCATATTCTGAATTGTTAAATCCCTTTTTTTTTCGGGTGGGAAATCATCAAATGACTCCTCCCGCTCTGGGCGGAGCGGAAGGGAGTGTCAGACTCTTACTGACTAAAAACCACCCATGTTCCTTCTTTTGCCCTTTATGTTCCAGGGCCGCGTTATCTCTTTCGAACAGTCCCGCAGCCCTGGCAGGCATCGGCCCTTGCGGGCCCCTCTTGTTTGCTGACATCTCTTTGAGGCGCACGTGGAACTCGAACGCGCCGTCGACACGGCCTGTCGTCACAAGACTGACGGGCGGCGAGCTAACCCTTACTCACCGTCCACAGGCCCGCGCCTACGGTGGCCGAGAGCCATCACGGCGTGAATTGTTAAATCCCTACATTCATTAAAAAGCAAAACTAAAAATAAGGACCACATTATTTTCAACTTATCACCTTAACTCCGACAATAAAGCACATTCGATCGTTTATTAAGAAACCATTAATTATAAACTAATTCTATCAGAACAATATCAGACATAACGATTAATTTCGTATTTGAGTGACGGCAGAAGACAGAGATATATACGGTTATCAGTAATACCACTCAGAATCTAGCGGCAGGAACCGATGATTAACTGTCAGTTGGCACGCGATTTGAGCAACTAATATAAACTTATTATGGGATCGTATTATCGCAGGCAGTGGCTAATCGATATGGAGATATGAAATGTAAGACAACGCTGCTGTTGCAACCTTTGATGTAGGTAAATAGATACATAATATCACAACACGCTTGTATTTCAAAAAAAGGTATATACACCAGGTATTTCATGTATCTGTAACGGTGTACAGTTAAACTTTATATGTTATGAGAGCTCATGACCAAAATTTTTGCCTCATCGTTTTACGACGAAAACTATAATATAAACCCGATAGATTTGATTATTCTGATTCCAAATATTATATTTTCAGAAATTTTCCACGTCACATCTGACCTGACTGCATTTAAAGTATCAGAATCAGTATCATTTATAATTTGGTATCCTAGCAACAACAAAAAAAAAATATCATTGATTTGGGAAAAATACGCTCAAGCCACATAATAATTTCCGAAAACAATAAAAAAAAAGTAAATCTAAATTTTTAAAAATATGTCTGATATTAAAAAATGTTAGATTTTCATTTTTTTATATCAGACATATTCCGCCTACCTATTTTTTTTTTACTTAGCAGAAAATCCCATAAAACTGACATTTCCGATGGATAGTTATTGCCCACCTAGTCGAGTTCAGGTTCAGATTCATCTAATCACATGAATCTAACGATTTTATGGTCGTGGTCTCCCGTGCTTTAAGATTAGGTGTCTACACAATTCTGATGTATGAGCTACATTTTTGTATGATTGCAACGGAAGTATATTTTATTACGGTTGGATAGGTATATAATAAATTTTCAAAATGGATCATTTTAATACGTTTTTCTTACTTATAATTACCATAAGTAGTAGGTACATTTCAACCCTAGGTTTTGCAAAAAAAAAGACAAAGAAACGAAAAATTAAACTTTTCCTTTTTCACAAAATGTTCATATGGATACAACTTATATTTGAAAGTGATTGATTCGATTTTCATTAGAAACGTAGCTATTTTTACATATTTTTTACATAAAACCTCGAATGTAATCCCCGAAGGGATAGGCAGAGGTGTACCCAATTATAGTACACCCACATTTTGCCAGTTATGTTTAAATCCCATGTGCCATCGCCAGTTATGTTTATTGCCATCAACTGGGCACAAATCCAGACTCCGTGGCTGCTACTGAGAAGACCTGAGAATCGAACCTAGAACCTCATGCTCAACAGTCTCTCTTGCGGCCACTTCACACACCAACGAGGCGAGACATCATTTTTAAATGTCATATTTAGAGAAGATATGAACATTCAACCGTTAGCGATATAGGCTTATGTATTCAACCTTTACCACTCAGCCGGGTAGCTCAGTTCCGACGGATATCGAATTTAAAAAATTACATTAAATCTTTTACAAGTTTGTCAATTATAAGAGTAACAGAGAGTTATTTTTCATGCCACTATAAAATTGGCGTAAATCAGCAGATACGCTCTGATTTGGCTTTATTTGACCCGATAGCTTACTGTAAGAAAGCCGAATCTGTACAAATTTCTCCTGGATATGAAATATCTGGGGGCCTACAATGACCGTTTTAAAGCAATGATTTTAGGCCCGTTTTATTAGTTATTTGGTACAAACCAAATAATTAATAAATTTCACAGAAATGTTCGTAACATTTGCCGTTGGATTTCAAACATTAAAGCGACGACCTTAAGGATAACCTTAAAAAAGTATTGTAACCATTTCTTTAGAAAACGAAATATATACGAACGTAGAACATGTTCTTTCGAATTATTTATGAGTTTTCGTAATAATATCACCGGCAAGTCATTTTTTTGTGAATGTGAATGCATGTACTTACATGGATCTTATAATATCTGAATTAAATGAATTTATTTATCTATTTATTAGCTGAGACTGGATTTTTAATAGCTCATAATTGAGATTTCTCCGGGTATTAGAATACCTAGACACATGAAAATGAATAACTAAATCTTAGTAAAGAAAATTGGCAATCTAGAAAAAAAAATACTTTTACTCGTTTTCGTGGTGTAATATGGACGCATCCGTATGCATTGGCTTCTTATGTGCGAAGTTTTTTCACTTCCACAAACACCATTGGTCAGAAATCTATACAGTGGGACTTCCTGCCTCCTATACGTCGTGGTTCAGTGAACTGTCCAATAATCACTAACTACTTATATCATTTTTTTTATTCATTAATTTGGTTAATTGCGACCTGCCATGAAATTCTATATACTGAAATAAATGAACAACATTATGAATGATGCTACTTGCCGAGTAAAATAAGCGCGTAGTTCTACTTAATTGTGATAGATGGCGCTAGTTACCCGATTGCTCTTCATTTGATGTGTTATAAGATATGTTTGTGTAGATTATTGTCGCTACGAATTTGTTGGTGTAATTTTTGTTCATTCGGAGTTTTGGTTTGAAATGTAATTATTATTAGTAAAAAAAAATTCAATTAAATTTTTCAATCAGTGCCATGTAACAGACGGCAAGTCTATTACCGTTAATCTGGAATAAATCCAGACCAGCGGGGGATGCTACCGAGATAACCCTAATATTACCGAGGGATCCGTTCAGACTACTGTTGATTCGCGGCACCCTGAGAACTTTTCCAATGATTCAGCCCTTTTGAAGAACCGCTGCACAAGACAAATGAGCTCGGCAGCCTTAGAAATGAGTATTTATATTATTAACTAGCTATTGCCCGCAACCTTCATCGATTTTAAGCGCTTTCATTTTTTTTTGCACGGAACCCTAATCCGTCTACTAAAATAAAAGTTAATCCCTATAAATATCTAGTTACCTATATATCTGCCAGTAAAAGTTCCGTCAAAATCGGCCTAGCCGTTTCGGAGATTAGCCGGAACGAACAGACAGACAGAAAAACATTTTTAAATAAAAAGATTTTTAATTTGTTTAAAGGTAGACCACAAACTGAAACGAGGCCACGAAAACGAAATATGGATGAAACTGAAGTACCGTGTATACTTTCATATGCATTCAGTAAAAAGCTGTTATTTTGATATTACAAACAGACACTTAAATTTTATTTATTTGTATAGATTCTCTACCCTTTCTTGTCATCAGTTACCGTCATGCGTGCATAATTGTACCACTTTGTATCCAATTAAAACTAAAATGTTCAGCTATATTCACATTTTAATATTTTTTTCTAACAGGCTTAGTTCGTTGTATAAACAATTATTATTTTCCTAGACATAATAGGGTTACTAACTAGGCAGAAATTTAGACTTGTTTAAATATGTTTAGAAGGTGTGGAAGACAGGTGGTTCCGCCATCGGATTCCAAAATGGCGGCACTGTCATTATAATCGTTTTTTGAAAAGCTTGTATGATGAAAAATATTAATGCACCACTGTTTTGTGAAACAATTTTAAATTGTAATTTAAAAAAAAGTTTTTTTAACTTCAATCATTTACTTACGCATGGTGGTCTTAAGTGAAATAGAGGGAATATTTAATTATTAAGTTCTATAAATCTATTCATCCATACACACAAAGGTATTTCGTGTAAAGGCACTAAATTTTTAAACTTTTATTGGATACGATTCAGTTGCACATGGCGCAACAGTAGCCATTTAAGAATCGCGTTATTTTCCCTTTTTCATGCAATAATTACTTGGATTAGTGATTATGCACTTACTTACACACAAGGAGGAGCTTCAAGGTTAAGCCGTCCTTGCCGAGGTTGGTCCGTCGATGGGTGACCATCATTACATACAAAGTTCCTCCGTGGATCGTGTCATTTGCAGATCTTTGACATTTGTTCTGACATCCAGTCATACCAAGGGGTATCGTATTATGCAGCTACTGGTTTATGGAGATAGGCAGTCGGTTCCATTTTTTCCTTTTGAGGTACGGAACCCTAAAAAAAGATGTGTAAAAGTGTTTGTAAATATTTGCAAAACAAATATCATTTAACATAAAGTTCCCACTGCTGGGACACAGGTATCTATCTCCCAGTAGTGGGAACTTTGCGTTAAAGTCCCTTTCGTAGAGAGAACACTGTGTAAGGGAGGCTGCCATAATCCACCACGTGCTATGTAGGCTGATGAATGACCTTCATGTCCTCGAATTATCGGTTCTAGGACTTGCCGGATTCCTCACAATGTTTTCCATCACAGGTTTCAGAGCTGTGGTGATGAAACAAATTACGCAAAGTGAAGGTTCGAACCTACGGCCTAGGAGTCGTAAGTGCCCCGTTACCACTGAGCCACCATCACTTGAAGTTTTCAGTGCGGTCCTACTTTGATTTTGATCGCTTAGGGTAAGTCTGACGCATCGTATCGGTATGAACAGACGATTCAGAACGTCGCGTGCGTACTACAGGTAAATCAGCGCTGCTACAGTCCCAGGACTATATTAATGACTAGCATAGCCGCGTGACTTTACCCGCATAATCGTTTAAATGGGCCCTTTCATGATGAATACAAGATTAGATTACTTTAAGATAAAAATTACGAAAGCAATAAATAATTGATAAAGCTGGTTTTATAGGAACCAAATACATTATGTCTTAACATCATGCCTGTTTTCGCCGAAGGAGTAAGCAGGAGTGCACCTATACTAGGTACAGACGCCAGCAGGTCAACCTACCCGAAACTGTCAGATTTTCACAACCACTTTGAACCTAATGTTTTAGAGATCAAGTTGAAAATCTATTAAAGAAATTTGACAGATTGTAGTAGCTTGATATGCTGGCATCTGGTCATCAACATTTCTAACAGCGTTGACGAAAAAGTCAAAAGTGGATTTGCTTACGCTACTGAAAACCTGCAGAAATTCGAAACATCTTAAAAGCGATATCACCTGTAGATATTACTTGGGGTCAGCGCAACAGGTTTTCCTCTACCATTCACCAACGACTATCAAACCCAAATAGATTTATTAATTACTAGCGACCCGCCCCGGCGTCGCATGGGTACAATATATATATAAACCTTCCCCTTGAATCACTCTATCTATTGCTGAAACTGTATTAAAATCCGTTGCGTAGTTGAAAAAATCTAAGCGTAGAAACAGCGGGAGCGACTTTGTTTTATACTATGTAAAGATTTACGAGCAATAGACGCGACTAGACGAAGAAAATCGTAATCCAATACTGTTACTACTTTGTAAAAAGTCGTTTTGTTTAATGTCATATACCCACTTGTCAGGTAGCATTCGTGTGTCAAAATCTAAAATGTTCGGGGTCAATATTTTTGCATGAAAATATTCTCAGTCTTTTGAAAAGTCTCTTTGATCAAATCTATGTCATTTTTATTGCCTGCCAACTGTTGCCCACATCGCTACAATTATACTCTTAAGGCGCGATTCCATTAGGGAAGTCTTGCATGCAAGAATGACGTCACATTTGCGTACAAGTTGCTTGTTGCATTGGAATCATGTTTTCAAGAGTGTGCAAATTACATGAAGGTTTTACTTGCTTACAGTGGAGATGTTCAACAATTGAGTAGGACACGTCACTCGTTCGCAAATCGAAAAGTGCAACTAACGTTTGCGCGTTCAATTTGCACGTCCCATTGCAATACTCAACCTAAAACCGGCCCAGTGCGTGTCGGGCCACGCACAATGTAGGGTTCCGTAGTCTTGCAACGTTAATTTAATCCACTTCCTACGGTCCGATTTGCCTCCGAACAATGATTTTTATTTTAATAATAAAAAGAAATTTCCATTTCAACTTGAAAAACTTGTGCTCCCATACATTTTGTTTAGGTAAATATGCAAGAATATCCAAGTACATTTTATAAGTTCGTCGACTATTACTCGTAAACTTGTAAAGCCTACTTAGCTGCGATAATTTTCCGTTTAACTTCGTCATATTTTATATACTACTACCGTGAATTTTTTCACACACCCAAATACAACCGTTTACCCTGGTAGCACTTTTTAGCTTAATGTTTCACAATCGAATCCCTTAATCGAAAAATGATTTGAACAAACTCGCAATACTTTTTAAAGACCTTCAACGACATCCCACACTATGGGGTACGCAAGAAAAAAAAATCCCCACCATACGTATATCAATAATATAAAATCTCTGAGATTTTATTTTACCACTTAGTCGACGTAACTATTCTCATTACGTATTATATCTCTATATTCATGCCAAATTACAGCTTTCTAGTACTAAGAGTCTTTGAGCTAAGCTGCGGACACACAGACGGACAGACATGGCGAAACTATAAGGGTTCCATGTTGACTACGGAACCCTAAAAATTCTATGCATGTATTTTAATGTTAAAGGTTGAACATACCGAAGTTTCCTTTATGTAAGTTATCTGGTAATTCAATTTGAATGAAGTGTGAACTTCGTTATCAAATATTTTACTTTTACTTATTTGTATAGTTATGAAATCGATTCGCTGATACATGTAACTGCTCTGAAGCTCCTCATAAGCTGTTTTGAAGTAATCGAGGCTATAATGGTAAACCAGGAACCTTATAGGTTTCGCCAAATGCAAGCATATAAAATACACAATACAATATTCGCGCATTCAGAGTACAATACTCCTAAAGTGGCAAAAACCGAATTGGTCAAGTATTATTATAATAAAATTGATATCAATACTAATGATAATTATATTCCACCAATAAACTAACCAATGGGAAGGCGTCGTGCTTTCTAATCGACCAATTAGAACACTTTATAGGTCCTTACATACATATAAGGGAACACTTAAATTGGATATTATAGTTAGACCACACCGGTAGCGATTCATAAACGATTTGTTTAAATAAAATATGGGCAATGTGTAACATAGTAAAGATTTAGATTGCACTAGCGGTTGCACTTGCAAAAAGTATTTTTATTACTTCATTCACAAGGCCAATGGCACGCACGTTACGGGCCCTCCCCTTGTTAGTTCAAAATGGAGTGAATTAAAATAGCTCCGTGTACCGATGATGAGCTTAAATGTATGCCTGGCACTTCCTGTGTTCATTGCCACCTTGTTGAGTGGCTCGCCAATATCCTTGCCACGATATGAGCTGTTCTCAAATAGCTCGGGTCAATTACGTCAGAAGAAAATGTTTAGAAATATTGGATGTGGAATTTTGCGAGATTTGCTTGGTGAGTTCTCATTTCATCAACAATTATAATACCAACGTGTTACACTGGAAAACATTAGCCTCTTGTACACGTGTCTATAAATCTATCTGTTACATTTCTGGGTGAACTATGACTTGGGGACTGGGATACTTTTATACTAGTACGAGTACAATTCCGTGGTATAATTTCCGATAACCAGGCAAAGTATAGTAGTAGTAATAAGCTTTAATCATAAAATGTAGGTAACATGGTGTTTATGGCATCGCAGATAAGGTCACGGCCATTTATTATTTTACTGGATGCGAATCATGCCGTTACGCCATCTATCGCGTTTCAACAGAAACATTAATTAATGGAGCTGCTAGTCTAGTGAATGTTATATCACAGCTGATTAGTGTCCCTAGGTTCAATCACCAGATCAGGAATAGTTATTTGGTCTGGAGTTCGGATGGATAATTCCAGTAAGGCTGTCAAAATACCTCAAATTTCCCTACATTTTTTTTTAAGTTTTTGACAAAGGTTTTCGCTGAGATGAGATCGAGATCAGAGTTTGAACGTGTTTATTACTGTGAATTTGGATTTTGTGGCGTTGAATCGCTATAGGTCAGGTCCACTTATGTGTATGTGACAAACTCAACAAGCGTAAAGTTGGACAATACTGTACCTGTCTACCCATCCGTTCTTTGAATACCTGCGTGAAGTTTTATAAACATCGTCAAACTAGATCAATCTATATTACAAGCTAGGAGACATTTCAAAAGTCATGCGAAATCAAACACAAACAAATTAACAGCCAAACAAAAATTTGCAGTATATCCTAGATAATATCCCACTAACTTTTAATTTCAGATTCAATTAATCGATAGATTAATCAAGATATGATTGAAACGTGTTTACGGCGGCATGGTAGGCAGAACAGGCAGTGCCGTTACGATGGTGATGAATATTCATTGATTTAAGTGACACTGGTGATGGCCTACAGTTGAGCGCAGTGGCCGGTGGCCGGGTCACACAGTGGTCGTTTACCTCTTGATTTATTTTTAAATCACTAGTCAACAGTGATTTTATTGTTTATGATATGAGTGGTTTTAGGTTGGCCTTATACCCTGTAATAATGAAAAATCTTTTAGAAAAACTCGTTTTTTATTACTGTTTGAAATTTAAATGAAGTAGAACAAGATGTATGGAGAAACAAAATATGATGGAAAATGATGGAAATAGCTTAGAAATGTGTTCTATAAATCATTGAAAATACTGGTACAAAAATAAAAAAAGACAAAAATAATAAAAAAAAACTGCGAATTTATGTTTTACATCAATTAGAAGCATCAAGAAAAGAAAAAAAAAAATATAATTATTTCCAATTAATATCTATGTAAAACTTATCCAATTTATCATTTTTTATTAGTCATGTATTATCCCACTGCTGGGAAAATAATTCCTCTGCCTTAGTTTCATGTTTATACTCAACTTGTTGTACCCAACAAACACAAGTATACCCTACACAAACCCCAATAATTAAAAACTAGAGCTGATCTGATACGGGTCTGCCAATCAAACAATCACACAATCATTAATGCAACCCTCTAAGTTCATTTAACCCCTTTTAATAACTATTTCATGAAAAACTCATTCAATGGGGTTAAATGATCTTAGAGGGTTTTATTGATGATTTTATTGATTATAGTTCTGTAACCACATACGTGTTACTGGCGCGACTCATTTTTCATCAACATACAGCCTAACACTGACCAGCAAATTGAAAAAAAAACGTAAGAAAATTTGAATTTCGCGGGCTACCCTGGCGCTTACACCATAAGGAACGTCACTCAAAGAGCCGTTAAGCTTAAGAGATATTAGGCTGAACATGTTTGCTGCATGTCACATGAGAAATGGTTAAAAAAAAACCGGCCAACTGCGAGTCGGACTCGCGCACGAAGGGTTCCGTACCATTATCTATAAAAACGGCAAAAAAATCATATCTGTTGTATGGGAGCCCCCATAATATTTTTTTTTTTTAATTTTAGTATTTGTTGTTATAGCGGCAGTATTAGTACACCATTTGTTTCAAAATTAAGTATTACAAAATTTCAGCTTTCTAGCTATCACGGTTTATGAGATACAGCCTGGAGACAGACAGACAGACAGACAGACAGCGAAGTCTTAGTAATAGGGTCCCGTTTTACCCTTTGGGTATGGAACCCTAATTAAGCGGTTTCCATTATATGCTAGGTGACATAAAAGTAGACCACGGCGAAGACGGCGGGATGAGCTTGACTGCTACCGACATTGTGTAAGTGGAAGAGTGTGGCATTTCTCCAGCAGTGGGACAGAATACGCTAGTTAGAATAATGCGTTTTGTTAGAACTCTGTTAGGTACCTACTAGTATCCTCTTGACATCGAATGTGTTCGTTTCCATTGGATTTCAAAATTCGATTTTATGTTGTTCAGTATTTAACTAAAGCTTTTTAATCAAGTTTTTCTTAAAAACGGTTAGTTTTGTTTTCGTCGTTTATTTGTATTAGTACTGCATTAATTTTACTTCTTGCTATCCTAAGATTTATTAAATACAAACGTGAAAATAGGATCATAATCATAATCGGGCGCTAATATACCTAAACTTCACTTTTATTCCCACATGCTTTTCAGAATCCCGGATATCGGAATCGTTCGTTATATAATTTTTAGGGGTCCGTACCTCGAAAGGAAAAAACGGAACTATAGGATCACTTTGTTGTCTGTCCGTCTGTCTGTCTGTCAAGACCCTTTTTCTCAGGAACGCGTGGAGGTATCAAAAAAGACCACAAAGTGGTATTTATATCAAATACTGAAGTCTACTGTCCCTAGAAGCTGTGAAAAAATCAAACTTCTAAGCCAACGCAATCAAAAGATACAGCCGTTTATGCCGCAAATTTCCGCAAATTTTCGAAACTCGCAAGGGAATCAAAACCTATAGGGTAATTCCCGTGAACTCAGAATCTTGAAATTTGGTACGAAGCAACTTCTTAAAGCACATATAAAGGAAAAATTTTGAAAACCGTAAATTTTTAGTTACATCATATATTTTTTATAGAAATGGTACGGAACCCTTCGTGCGCGAGTCCGACTCACACTTGGCCGATTTTTTTAAATTAAAAAAGCTGATTCTAATGGAACTTTCATTTGTTTTGAATGAAATAAATATATTAAATCAAAATAACCACTGCTTTAATTTCATTAAGTTTGTTATACTTGTTTTTACAAAATTGTTCAATCCCGGGAACCCGGGATTATTTATTTATTCAGAAAGGAATGTCCAAATTATTCTTTCACGGGAAGAAGTTTAGGTATATAAGCGCCCGATTATCCGATTATTGATCATAATATATTGTGATGTTTAGAACTACTAAGCTGTCACTCGAAAAGCGAATATGTGTATATATGTATTATGTTAAGGCTAAGATTACTTTAATCTGAAGCATGGTAGTGTTCTCCCAACAACAACATACTATCTATAACGTACAAGTTGTATCTACACCATGCGCACGCGCCGACGGTTTACAACGGCAGTTAATATCGCCCTGAAAGACGTACCGTGGCGCCATCTGTTGCGAATAGTACGAACTGCAGTGGCTACTTAATTATTACAGAAAGGTACCTACATCATGATAAAGGAATTTATAAATAAGTAAATAATTTAATTTCAGAAAAATAAAACAAATCTTCAGGTACCAGTTGTGTTTCACGTTCTATAAAATGAAATAAATAAGCGTGATAGATATCAAAATACAAAATGGAGTTAGTAGGTTATTTTACTTAAAATCACTACCAAGATGTCAAAAAATTATCAATGACATCCATGACCCAACATATTGTAACGTAGTAGTGCAATCATGTTAGCGTAATGTCACATAACATTTTATCTGTCAAATATTTTACGTGGTAACACCCCTGAAACTTGCCATAGTAACTAAATTACAAGTGTAATTTATCTTTTATAATACATACTAATACATACGAAATATATTATAGAAAACCATACAATAATTTCTATAATATTTTTTTTTATTAATCAAATCTCAAAAATATTTTTATATACTTAATCATAAAATTGAAAAAAAAGAATGAGCATAAAATATATTTATTTGTCTACATTTATGAGACACAATATTTATGGTTTCAAAATTGATACCCACCATCTCACATGAAAAAACTAAATGTGAAATTACCGTGGTCGCTAGTCGCGAACTGCTTCATAGAAAAGACATCAACGAGTACATACTGAAAGTGCTAGTTTTCGTGTATAAGTTTTATTTAGAAGATTGACTAACAAATTATGAATAAATCAAAATAACTATTTAATTATAATTCTTATATATCATTTGGTAAACAAAAAAGCTTAAATGATTAAACAAACTTCATTCACAGATGAAAACATAAAAAAAACGCAGGAAATGGTGCTACGAGCGAATAAATTACTAATAAACAATTTGATATCAGTGTCAGACATAAAATTGATGGTCGCGCCATCACAGATGTGTTAGGAGTTAGTGAATTAATTAAATAAATATAAATCTTGTGTTAAACACGACAGCCCCACTTCCGTTGTTAGGCACACTACGGCACTTGTCTCAGACAGCACACTTGTGCACGCGCAGAAAAGGATTAGAGAAAAGATGTTTGAAATAGTTCTTCGGCTCCTCATTCGCTGCGGAGACCGCGGGCAGAGCGCGCGCGTTCGGCCTATAGTAAAACAAAATAAAAAACAAAAATACGATATACCAGTTCATTCACGGTTCACCGGCTGGAAGCTTTTCGGGTGCAACGACCTCCGGTTATATCATACTGCTGTCATTTTTTTAAAGCGAACGTCCTTGCAATGGCGCGAACAGCTGACGATCGAAATCCCGACGCGGCATTGCGAACTAAAAAGTTGAGTGCCCGAATGTTTCAACTGGTAGTTAGTGAAGAATCAGTGCAAGTGCGCGAATGTTTTTTTTTCAGTGAAGTGTTTAGTGCCGGTGATGTACAGTGAAAAGAAGTAGCAGAGGTAAGTTTTTAAGAGTTTTCGTAAATTATGCTTTAAAAAAGGGGAGGCCTTTACCCAGCATTGGGACACGACTAAGGCAAGTAAAAAATATATGCTTTGATAGGCGGTTTCACGTTGCCCATTTGTTAACACTTGCTTAATGACTTTCTGGCGTTTTTTCTGCAGCGTAATATAGGTCGTCATTAATTATTTAAGTGTTGTAAGTAGGACTTACAGGTTTTGTAATATTTTTTATGAAGTTGATTGAGTCATAAAGTCTTTCGTAAGAAGTTGTATGTAGTTAATGGTTAAAAAGGCGTCCATAATTTTATCTTTGCTTGTTTCTACTCCTTCTGCCTTAATTTTTTTTTTGAAACTGAAGCCAAATAAATAAATGTTAAAATAAACTGTGAAAAAATAAATTACCCTAATTATTTCTAACGAACCTTCACACTGTAACCAACTAATAATTATAAAACGTCTTCGTCAAAACCCTTAAGATAATAACCATGGTTAACTAAACTACGTTTAACAACACAAGTGGGCCCGTAGGGTGACCTGTCAAAACAGATCGGTTTTAGCCTAAAGGGATCTAGGCACAGGTCTAATATCTAGATCTAATCTAACCTTTAGCAACGTTTGTGACGAGAACAATAATCTTATACCCTTAGGGTGGCGTTTGACATTCAGCTATTTTATTGTTGTAGGAAAAAAGGATGTTTCAAAGATATGTTAGGAATAATTATGAAGACATATTTCAGACTGTGTAAGTTCGTCTGATTAGATAGATAAATATGGGATGTTGTCTAGGCCATTTTCTTTTACTATGTTGGTCTGGTATTAGTAAATTCTTCATACGTATAAACCGTACAAGTTTGACGATAACATTTGGAAGAATATGTTTTCATTATATTGTAATCGTAATTTAGAGACGATGACTTGGTACAGTAATTTCCTACAAGCTGTACTTTGCTAAAGTTCAGGGGTAATTTTTGGATGACATTGTTTTCATAGGTATGATGCACGTAATCACCTGATGATTACTGATTTACTATTGATTGGATCTTCATATTTTAAAGCAAACTTTTTAATTATTTTTTATGTCTATATATCGAGTAAGCGTCCACATCATGACATAAGTGGGAAATTACGAATAAACTGCTCAAAATAATCGAAACAATGGATTATTTCTTGCTTTAATACAAAGCCAATTGGATACTTCAATCGATTAAGAAAGAAGATGAGAAGCAGCACCATAAGCAAGACACAACTCCTTAAAGAGGTAACCAACCACAATCTAGGATAAATTGTGATTCTTTGGAGTCAGCAACAGCATCTTTAAAGTATTGTGTTTGGCTTTGGTTCCACAAGAGTCTAAAATGAGTATTTTAAGCTAAACAACATGTTAAAATATTGATTTAACTTAACAGCTTATGAACAAACATATAAACAGACAAGAAGAGAAGAACAGAAAACATGGGAAAGGGCGATACTTATTTTAAGAAATCTCTTCAAACACACCTATGAAACGGTAATAGATAAAATAGCGATGACGAGACAACATTAAAATATCAAAAGATTATTAGAAGTTCCATCCAATAGTTGAACATTTTAAGCAAACGAAGTCTCGGGAAACATGTAGTCTAATATAAATGCTGAGTCACAATCTAATTTAAATTGTTATTGTTGCTTTAGACTCCAGGCGTAAAGTAGACGGCGGCGCTTGAAATCTTGCGCCGGCGCCGATCTGAGATGAAATGACGTTGACCTCACAACTGATCAACAACTAGAAGAAAAAAATACATTTATTTGCAATAGGCCTGACGCATAAGTAGGTAAAACTGTGAAGCATATAAACAAGAAAGGGGGAAAATATGCGACACATACACAAAACGGCCATCGCTCACCATACCGAGATTGAGCCACGGCACTGATTTTGACCGACAGACCTGCACAGATCTAGATTCCCTTGCTGACCAAAGTGAAGACGTTCAGATTTAGGAGTTGAGACCGTATTTTTTTAATCTGAGATAAATTTCATGGAACCCTGGAGAAAAAAGGGTAATGGGCAGACTTGTTCCTTTATTATTCGTATTTATTATGAACCTCATGTGTCCCACTGCAGGGCAAAGGCCCAACATCCTGCTTTCCATTTTCTCTGTCTTTCGCTATTTGGGCCCAATCCTTTTGGTAATTATCCATCTCCTTCTGGGCCTACCGCGTCACAGGGTTCTGGTGTTCGGAACCCAATCTGTTGCCACTTTGGCCCAACTTTGACTCATACCTTTAAACACCTGAAACGCTACGGTGTTCTTTCAATCTTACATTAGATTTTCCGTGGTAGATAGGACTTATCGCGTTTAGCTACCCACTTGTCGCACTCCAGAATTACCAATAAATGATGTGCATAAACTCCTAATCCCACGAAGTTTTAATTAGATTGCCAATGCAGATACGGGATCTTGAACTAAGTCAATGCAGTTATAGTATCACATCTTATCACTATTAACGAAAGAAGGGCAATTTCTTACAATTTTAATTAAACTGATATTGTATGCTATTTCTTTGAGATTCTCATGCTCAACTGATGGTGTCGTTTATGACTCAGAAATGGTTTATTTTGCACAAAAAAAGACCACATTGTCTTTATATCACCATCATCATCTGCCTATCCTTTCCCTTCCAGTTTAACCAGAAGCAGTATTTTATATGGAGCGACTGCCTATCTGCCCTCCACCACCCAGTTAGTACATTTTCTATGACACACTATAATACTAAGTAGCTAACATTATTCTGATCTATGACCAGTGTAAAGCCCATTCTTCTGTCGACTTGCGTTGATTATGAGTTTATGGCATCATGTAGTGTTCACAAAATTGCCAATCAATTGGGTGAATTGATTTTGTAACAATAGGTATTTGAAACTGTTTGGTTGATACCAACTAAGATAGTTGGAAACAGTGCTGCAAAGTGTAGCCTGCAGTGAATTTTCTTATTCTAATTTGGTGACGATGCTGAGAGGCAAATGATCAGATGCCATTACACTGCTAAACTATCAGGAAATATTACCTACATTAATCAGAGAAAAATCTGTCCTGTTATTTTAATTAGTATAAGTAATGTTCTTTAGCTTAGTTTATTATCTACTAATCGTTAATGTCTTATGTTTTATCAGTGTCCATTATTCATATTCACAATTATATTTGACTTTCGCCAATTTAGTTATAGCAGTTCCCCTTCGTTATTTATTGACATTTATAGCTAAAATATGTGATGCCTCTAGGTTGCACAAGATGGCGCAACGATACTCGATACCTATTTTAGTTGAATGGATACTCGAACAATATCATTCGAAGAATTTTCTCCGATTCCTATGAGCAAGCAGTTTGGAATATAACTATGGCAGATGCTATTAACTCGATGAACACTCTGATGATCGACTGAATTGTAATGTCACGAAATTAGTTGACTGTTATTTAAATATTTCGAGAAAAAGTAATGTTGTCGTACACATACAAACACAAACACTAACAAAATTCACGTCATTTAGCAACATCACATACTAACCGGTAAAAAACAATTAAAACTATATTACATCATCTTGCTCGAAGCTCTCAATTGAGTCGAAACATGTTCGTGAGATAATGACTTGAAGATACAATCAGAGGTTTTCTTTCACTTTCAAGTGAAAATCTTTATTTTAACTATATTTACATCATTATTATGTAAACACTAGATATCATTATGTGCATTGTTTTCTGTAAAAATGTACTGTTAGTCTCCGTACCCTTATTTGATTTCGCCCGCTTATTGCCACAGAGTAAAGTTATTGATAAATATATGGTTGATCTGAAGGTTATAGTGGTTCTAACTTTACTTCGCGTTTATTAATCAGGGGTCGAACTTTTAGCGACCATTCACAAATAGCACTTATTCTAGATTTCTAGTAGATAATGGCTGTAGTTTGATGGCATATTACCAATTTTATACCAAAAGCTGCGAATTCGTCATAATCATAACGACGGCTCGACGACAGCGACGTCGACAACTTTATGCCTAAGCGGTTGGTCCCGGCTGTCATTTGTAGATCTTTGAAAGTCGTTACAGGTAGTTAGTGGCCCGAAATTGTGACAACCAGCCTTACCAAGGGGTACCGTATTACCCAGTACTGACTGGGTTGCGGAGGTCAGATAGGCAGTCGCTCGATGTAAAATACCCCAACATGGTTGGGAAGAAGATGACTGAGGTATACCTAATAGTACGCCACCAACCAGGCTCAAATCCACACTCCGTGGCTGCTACTGAGAAAATCAGCTTTATCATTGTAAAACCATTCTTTAATAAATTGCCCATGTAAAGGGACCTTTAGACGAGCAGTTCAGAATATGGAGGTCCGTCCTCGCAAATAGAGATACAAGTCAGAGCATTATGCGCTCGCGACGGGGCGCGGGGGTGTAGGCAATTGTTAATGTCACCGGTAGTTGATAAATTGCTCTGTAACGTTACATTATGGATTTTGTTCTTTGTTACTGTGTATCTTACTTTTGTATATACATATATGTTAATATGCCGTGGTCTGTCGTAGAGATGGTAGGTTTTTAATTCCGTATAAAACAATAATTTATGATGAAAGGAACGTTTAATCTTAATCATATGAGTAGGTTAGGATTTCTCCAAAAATATTCTCGCGTGGTTCAAATGAATGGGTGTTTTAGGGTTCGTACGATGGGCCTGTGGACGGTGAGTAATGGGCTAGCTCGCCGTCCGTTCGTCGTATGACGACAGGCCGTGTCGACGGCGCGTTCGTGTTCCATGCGCGCCTCAAAGAGATGTCAGCAAACGGGAGGGGCCCGCAAGGGCCGATGCCTGCCAGGGCTGCGGGACTGTTCGAAAGAGATACCGCGGCCCTGGAACATAAAGGGCCAAAGAAGGAACATGGGTGGTTTTTAGTCAGTAAGAGTCTGACACTCCCTTCCGCTCCACCCAGAGCGGGAGGAGTCATTTGATGATTTCCCACCCTCCAAAAAAAAAAAAGGGTTCGTACGATACATGCGTCCGGTGGGACGACGACAAACTTTAATTCCTTAATTAGGCGTTCCTGTAGAGGATTAATTTTGTGCTTCCAGATCCATCGGATTGGTTTATGGTGTGCTTTGCCAGTCAGTGAATTTAAGGCTTTTGATAAGAAGATAGCAACAGCTACAAAATATACCTACATAGTACTCATAATAACCTACATGTACCTTTCATACATTGTACAAGACTTTCTAACTACTAATTCTTGTAGGAGAACCTTACTAATTACTTCATGTACTCCGAAAAAAAGTATTATTTATACTAATTCATTCATCTGTTCAGTCATTTCCAAACATCTTGTTCCTACTTGATTCTATTTGATTCTGAACACTTTTAAATTAAAAGCATACAGCAACTTAGTTTTTACCAGTTTTCAAGCAATTAGTCGTGCATCAAACTCTTTGAATACGAAATGCACAGCGCTGCATAAAAACTATCGCCGCAGTATTTCGAGGCGGAGATCTTCACGACTAAGAATAGTTTAACTCGCGTTGTGATTTAATATTATAATGATGGATGTCGCCCATTGTGAGTCTTCTGTCGGAATTGAAATTGAAAATTCTAGGTCGTCGTGATATTCGTAATTTTTAAAAGCAATTCTTTATAAAGGTTTGTATCTTACTGTTCCTCCAAAAACCTTTACATTATTTAGTTTATCTTTTTACTCTAACCACAGTCTAAGTTAAAAGTGTAAATCGCCGTGAATACTGTTATGAATTCTAAAAATGATTTAAACCAAGAAAAATTAAACCCTGGTTGAGTTGAAATTTTTCATCAGCTAAAAAAAATCTGTTGATCGTTACAAGAAGGCAACACCAACACGATTAAACCGAAATGTAAGTGCCACACTAATTAATAAACTTCCAGGTGATTTCTCTCTACCACATTAATCATCTTTCTTCTTCTGTGGGTACAGTTTGCTAGGCGTCAGTAGTGACACAAAGTATAGATGATTCACTTCTCGATGTCAAAGACACTGGAGATCTGACGCCGAGCGATCGTGCGTGACAGTGCGCCGTTTTTTGTCTGATTTCAGACTATTTAGGGTTCTGTCGCGGATTTAGAATTTGAATATTGAGAGATTGATTTGTGTGTAGTCTAAGAGATCTGATGAATTTGTTTTAAATGCTTCATTCAAAAGACTGATTTCAAAACGGTAAAGGAAAATCGTCGTTAGCGAACTGGCATATTCTAGAGCCAAAACTTCGAAAACATGTGCTGTTCACCCCGTGCGGGGTTTATATGCTAGATTATGGCCTACACTTTTTCACAAAGAAGTCCTGTGTACAGCAGTAGGTAAATTAAAGGCTGACTATGCAAAAGATACTGAATTTATTAAAAGTTATGGTTTAATTCAAGTTTTAAGCGATGTCACTACAGAATGATCGAATTTGGATGAAAAAAACAATTAGTCATGTGGGTGACATTCCTACATGAGTATCTGTTTTTCTGATATGAGATTGAATGACCTTGGTTATCGTCTTGCACAAGTAACTTTTGTTATTGAAATATGATCATACAAAACGACCTAAATGAAAACGAAAAAAACGAATTGAAATGAAAACGAATTTTCCGCACGCAAAATACGCGCATTGGACGTGGAGTTGCGGACACCAGCCCGTTATACAATACAATACAAATGAAAACGAATGTCCACGGAACCCAGAATCACAACACGACTTAGCTTAACAAAATTGTAACGTTTTCTGCTTTTTATATCAATCGTGGCGAGTTCTATGAATTTGATGGACTATAAATATAGCTCATTTTAAAACCCTGACATTCCCAGTTCCGTCAGTTGGTCAGGAAAAAAATTATATTGTATGTGACGAAGAGACAATGGCATATTTCGAAGTTTTAAGTTTTAAACGCTTGTAAAATCGCACTCTTCGTGTTATAATGTGCAATATTAAGATCATGGGATCATGTTTTGCCACCAGTGTATGTAGTCATGAGCCATGGAGGTTACCGTACAAACTTCTATAATTCTTGACTTTGGACCTTAACAAGACGCTTTTAAATACATGGTGTGACACATTTTATCAAAATCTGACATGTAATTTTTGATAATTATTAATAAATAAACTAAACTAAACTATAGTTCCGTTTAGTTAGCTCTTGTAATATATATAAATATGAAGCCACTGTAGATACTACTATTTACTGCTTCATTTGAGTCATACCCTATAAAGTCACAAGTGCAAACTAAAATAGTAATACAAACTGCAACCAGTAATGACAAAGAAAACACAAGTTCTATTGTACTCATTATCTAACGCGAAGCAGTCTTCTATTTCTACCACATCACTTTCATTATAGTCACACTGTATCTACTGCGTCACCGCACATTTGTAACAAAACAAATGGGCATCTATTCTCTTAGAAGGCTTTCGCTCACTGCTCGAACGTAACCAAACATGCATACGTTAATAGACGGGTAACCTAACTAAGACCGCAAACGAAAAACAGTTGTCTTTTGCATTACAGAACATAAAGCTATATTGGATCTATCAATACTGCGTACCTACGCACCGTTATACACAAAATAAATGAGCATCTATTCGCGTAGAAGGCGTCACTTATTGCTCTGACATATAGCGGGAAGGTAACACATACTATCTACGCTACACGTAGGCCGTTCTTAGTCATATGTTCAGTATCAAATACATAGGCAATTGCTTCCTAACATTCACTTTCCCAACAACCCGCGTCTTGGGTGGGGTATGTACATAAAAACGCAGCAATCCGCCGTTTATTGGGCGGTCTCAAAGACGCGCACTCAGGCGGAACCCACTCCCTACTACACCGGCTTTCGCGAGGAGAGGGGCCTAGTGTCCTACGTATTAAAATATACTGTTTTAATTATTTCTACGACGACGGCGTGTTTCCGTGTAGAGGAGGTGGGCAGAATCATTCGTTGAAGTAAAAGGAAAAGGAGGGATGGGTTTGGGGTTGGTTTAGTGAGAAAGTCGGTTGAAGAATGATGGCTGTCTCGATGATGTCGGTTTTGTAGAATAGCAGCACGAACGCGCGATGTAAACTTAACGTCATTTGGAACGATTTTAAAATCGAAAACACGGTTACTGTATAGCATTTTGGTCAACACTTTTGCGACAAACAAAAGCTTGCTTAAATGTTAGTTAATAATATGTGATGTGGGAATTTTTAAAATCGTTTTAAATTACGTTACAATTTTCCGTGCTGGGCCCACCGCCTCCTGCCAACTTTGAATCGATTCCTGATTATTGCCATTCTCAAATTCTCAATGGCCTATTTTTAAGCTATTGCTTGCGTTTGTCATTTGCATTTATAATTACGATTGCCTGCAGTACACACTAACTGATGCATCGTTGCGAATCTTGTTTTATACTTCGTTATTTCCTGCATTATATTTTACATAATTCATAAATATATCAAGATTGTGTCGCCTTCAGTGTGAAGGACTTGACAAATGTTGTGACATATTTCCGGTCTTGTCACTGCAGTGCGTGTCTAGTTGACACATCAGCTGATAGGCTGAGGGGATGGATCTATTACCTAGTTTTCTGATTGTTACAATTACAATTAAAACGGCCTACTTATTGATTGAGTACAATGTAGATCGACACAACAATGAGAAGTTGTAAGCTATTCGTAGCGACTGGCCTTTTTATGATCTTTAGAGGTTCTAGGCTTTTTGCTTGGACTTTAGAAGAGTATCGAAATGTCAAATGTTTGTTTGTAACGTTATTAGTGGGTGTCATCACAAAAAGCTGAGGAATTTGTTCCGGGGCAGTTTGGCGTTAACAACTTATTGCAATCATCTATAGCTATTGGTTTGTAAAACGAGGTGACGGTCAAGTAAATATAATTTTCTTTTAATTATACAGTATTTAGGCCTTTTTTATATTCATTTTTGACATGGCACCGTAAATTTTTTCTATAATCTCTAAAGCTCTGTCTGCATAATATCTGTCTTTGATTTCTACAGTGGCCATGCTACGCGTGCAGGTATGACAAAGTTATTTTGGTCGCGCAGCAAAGAATGCATGTAAATGAAAAATGTCTTCAAAAATCAGTGGTTCGTGTAAAACGGTCATATTTCATATTATGCGCAGTGACAGATTTATTATCTGTTTCTGCTTGATTGGAGACGTGCTGTGAAAAGTAAAAAAAAAACTACTGGAATACTAATACCGAACTATGACAAAAACGGCAAATAAAAATGTTGGAACAAAATAATAATGTAATATTTTTCGATGTCATTCATTTCTGTGTCTACATACAGCATAATAATCTGAAATGTTTAGTAATGACGTGTGATTCTTCGGGTAAAAACAGGCTACTCATTACTAAAAGATAATCTTTCAGTGATCGCTCATTAAATAATTACTCTATGTCAAAATGAAAGATCTTATTAAAGACTAGCTGTGCCCGCGACTTCGTTCGCGTGGATGTCGGAACTTAACAATGTATTTTTTTGTGCGAAGCGCTGTTGGAGGATTCCGATACAAATCATTTTTTATTTATTTATGCTAGTGCTTCTTTATAAACAACATTAGCTGTGGAACCATCTGGAGCGTACACAAAAAGGTTATTGGGGTTGTTTACGCGAGAAAGAGCTACGTATAGTTGACCATGGGAAAAGCATTCAATACTTAGGTCCACCCCCGCAACGGATAATGTCTGGCCCTGAGCTTTATTAATCGTCATGGCATAACAGAGACTGACTGGGAATTGCACTCGTTTGAAAGAGAAAGGAAAGTTGTTAGGAATTATAGGTATTCTTGGAATAAAAACAATATCACCAGCGCCGCAACCGGTTAATATTTCAGCTTCGATTATGTTTTGCTGCAGATTTGTGACTTTGAGCCGTGCCGTTACAAAGTTTGGAGGACATCAATTTCTGAGGAGAATTATTGGTACACCGATTTTTAAAACTATTTTGTGGGCTGGAAGTCCGGGTGTGTTGAGGGAATCCAAAAATTCTACCGGGTAGTGCGTGGCGTCATCTTCTTCCATAACTGTATTTATAGAGGTGTATTCTCTACTATTCCCGGACACATGAATCAATATTTTTAAATTAATTGTCGTAGCTTGGACATTGCGAGGAGTCAAAATAGCTCGCTGACATAGCCAAGAACCGGCTTGATTTCCCATGTTTGTGGAATCTCCGTACACAGAAGAAATTAGCTCCTGTTGTGATGTAACGCAAGAACAGAGATTATCAACCAAATAACTTTGCCATCTTCTTGTACGGGGTATGTGCCATCGCCTATTTGTAACAATAAATTGGGAAACTCCTGTGCATTTTCGCAGCCTCGCAACTGTGCATATGTACACTCAGGTGTGTAGATGATATATTGCGCCATAAAACAGAACTCTTCAGACAGGCAGCAATTTCTCTGGCTCTCGTTCCTCGGGGTACTATCGGGAGTGTCTGCCGAAAATCACCGCAGAACAGCACCGTGAGGGCTCCCATCGGCCGGTCATTTTGCCTTATGTCCTGTAAAGTTCTATTCATTGCTTCTACAGCTTTGCGGTTTGCCATAGTGCACTTGTCCCAAAAAATTAAAACACAATCGCATAAAACCCTTGCTTTATCGCTATTTCGCGATATGTTGCAAACCGGGCTTTCCGTGCGGTCTAAGTCGATAGGAATTATAAATGTTGTGTCTGCCGTTTTTCCTCCAGGCAATAATGTGGCTGCTATCCCTGAAGAGGCGACAGCAAGGGAAATTTTATTTTGGTTCTGTAGCGGCACTACAAAAAGTACTTCAGCAACATAGAACAAAAAGTACTACAGCGCCATCTATGACGCAGAGGATGAACTAAAACTCGAAATATATCTAAATTCTGCATCGCGCAAGTAAAGTTATTTGTGACTTAAGACTATACAGAAGAACCCGACAACAACTGTTGGGCAGTAGCCCACCAGACATAACACCCGTCTGATCGGAGGATCCTCCCTTTTCAAAGGTGGTTGAAGAGCTTTACACCCTGTTCTCCATACCCCCAAATTGGTGACCCCGAAATGGACGTCAGCGCAGCCTTCGAGCAACGTGACGTCATCAACATCACTTCCAAGCTTCCTCAAACTTCCTCAAGTTTTCGAGCAGCGAGTCATATAGCCAGCCAGCTTCAAAATGGGTATTCCTGACCACCAGCATGCAGCGGAAGCACATTCCTGGTCAGCACCCTCAGCCTCATAAAGCTACCTTGGCACTGCACTTTCAGCCGGTTGAGAGCTGTACCTCCCGGTCGATGCGAGCAGTCAGCCACATCGCGGCGCTGTACCACGTCCGACGCAACGGAGCACATGCAGTGCCGACCCCGACTAAAGGGGTTCGCACTACCGCCGCAGACAGTTCCGACTCACCGTGAACAATGCGGCAACGACTTTCCACTGGCCTGGCAATCAACGACTCATTCTACTACCAACCCTGGTCTCCGGAGTGGAGTGATGTAGCGGTACTACAAAAAGTACTACAGCGCCATCTATGACGCAGAGGATAAACTAAAAATCTAAATATATCTAAATTCTGCATCGCGCAAGTAAAGTTATTCGCGACTTAAGACTATATAGAAGAACCCGACAACGACTGTAGGGCAGTAGCCCACCAGATTTAACACCCCTCTGGTCGGAGGATCCTCCCTTTTCAATGGGGGTTGAAAGCTTTACACTCTGTTCTTCATACTCCCAAAGTTCCTTATTCGAGCCAAAATAACTTTGGTTAGGAAAGTTTTACCTGTTCCGCCCGGTGCGTCTAAAAACAGGATTTCACCCGAGGCGTTTTCTACACTGCAGCATACCCTATCAAACGTCTGGCGCTGATTCTCTGTCTTTGCGCAGCCATTTTGTAAAATTTCTGCGCGAGTTCCACGGGATGATAACTAATTTCTGATACGTACTCTCTGTTAATACGTTCCCCATCGACTGTCGGTGTGGGCAAACCGTATTGACTGATCGGGTTCCCTGGTATACTTATAACTATCTCTTTAATAGCCAATAAGGACCTGTTGTGACAAATTTCACGTACCCTATAGGTCAGGAATTTCTCCATCAGTATTTAGTTAAACATGCCTCAATCAGAAAATAACGTCACACGCACAATGCCATCTATCGAATATCTATATTCAATGCTGCACGCAGTTGATGTCTAAATATAGTCCAGTCTGAGTTCGATAGATGGCGCTGTTTTAATATTTTACTTCGGAAACAATATTATAATTTTATTAATTTACATTTTTCTTTCTTTCTATTTATAAGGTGTGAACTGATTACGATGAAACAAAAAACTTAATGTTCAATTACTTCAATTTACGCACATATTGTTGTGTATAAAAGTTACGGGAAGTTGTGAGACCAACTGCACATAACCCTAATTTTACTTCTGTAACACTTTAAATTCAAATATCTTTTGATAGACTGAACCGATTGCAATGCAACAAAAACTAAATGTTACTCCAAGTTACGCTCAATCGTTGTGTATAAAAGTTATCTACATTGCTTTTGTACATTTTACGTGATGCCCGAACAAATACACAGACAAACAGACAAACAGACAAACAGACAAACAGACAAAAATTCGAAAAATGCTGGAAATGGGTTCTATTGGTTGTCCTTTAACACCCTGGCTATTTTTTTTGGATTTTTTTTCGATGTACAAAAACGACTTTTCTACAGTTTTATTATATGTATAGATTTTGTTAATATTTTCACTTAGCTCGTGCAATTAATTTTTAATAATCCTGATATGAGCAGTTTTGCACGTACGCACAACGTACTTTTGAAATTGCTCGACCGATTCGTGCGATTTCTTTTGAGCTATGATGTTTTGTACTTTGATAAAAACTGGGCTATTATCATAGCTCTAAGTTAAATAGTAACAGCGACTGAAGGATTGTTTCTGTAAAAACTTCATTTATTAACGCACAATTAAATCGCAGCCCTTCTGTTAGGTTAACTCTTCTTCGGAGGGCTGTGCGCGACATGGGGCATGGCTAACTTTAGACTAGATATCTGTAAAAAATCTACGATGTACAAAACTGTTTGATTTGGTAATCGTAACTATTATGCCCACAACTAAGATTTAAATCATATACAGACCCCTGGCAAAAGCCATGGCATAGGTATATATACCAAAAAATTGTTAAATACTGGACTAATGGATGGTATAAAACACTGTAGCTTGTATATCAGAATTTAATTTTAGACCATGATGATTGTGGACTCCGAAAAGAACACCTTTGTGCATCTGCACAGTCAAGACTAACCGTTTCGTTAAAGCTGAAGAAATAACATTTAACAACCATAAACGCAATTTATAATTGTATAATACTTTCTGAAAGGCGATAATTAATGACGTGTAAAACTAAAGTAAATAAACATCAAAATACACTGACGACTGACTGGTTAATTGATAGCATTTTTATCACGTCATCTTAGAACAAACAAAGTTAATTTAAACCTATATTTTTAAAAATTAATCTTGAATTGTATGTATGCACCTAATTATTACAGGTTTCTGTTTGTTAATGCTATCGTTACGTCTCTTGTGTCTGACAGTCTGACGTTGATGAAAATAAAAATGGCGGGTTTCAGTGGCAGATATGCGGTTCAGTATAATTAAATTATAAGGGGTGTAAAAGGATCCTTCACGCAGCCGAAAGGCATTAACCATACCTGGGATTTTTCTAGTTACAGAGATATTGAAGATTAAAGTTAAAACTTTTTCACAAGTTTCAAAAAATACAAGTTTTATAATTAACACTAGATAATTATAATGTATATATAGATAATTATAATGTTAGTGACCATGACAGTTTAAAAACTAATACAAGCTTTAAACGATAATGTTAATTAACATTATTAAAATGCCTCCATGGCCCCATTTCTATCCAATGCTTCTACTAACACAAGGTTTTGAGTGCGTTACATTGAGTCCTACTGAAATACGTGTTTATTTTTCATCCCTAGTAACAAAACGTCGCCTCCCTGCAATAATTTTTGCGTCGTGTTACTGAATTTGATGTGCAGGATGCTTGGTTGACGATTATATATAATAATAATAAATTTTTATTTCTCAAAAAACTTAGTAATATAATACAGAAAAATAGTTTGGCAGTATTAATTTCTAATAAGTGGATGTAGTCACTGCAACCGAACTAGGCAATGCCTGTATTTCAGTTTACAGTGCCTTTTCCCTCGATATTTTAGCAATAAAATGCCAACAAAGAAAATATGGATGGTTGTACTACTAAAAAAATTTCAAACAACTTCTATTTTCGTGAAGGGTCCGTTTAGATCTTGTAGAATACTAGCGACCCACCCCAGCGTAGTACGGGTGCAATTTACAAATGAAGAAAATGCGAAGAGCTCTTAGCATATAAAAAAGTTCGACCCAACGGGTAACTGTCTGGTTACTGCCTAACAGTGATAGTCGGGTTTTTCTAAATGGTCTTGAGTAGCGGATAACTTTAATATCGATTCAGGATTTTTTAAGTTCTTCATTTACGCCATAGATGTCGTTAGCGTTCTTTTTGTCAACTTAATTATGTCCGCTACTATGTTTACCAAATTTGTTAATATCGAGTCAAACAATATCGTTTTGCAATAATAGGTTAAAATGTCAGCTGTTAGTAATTAAATAGTGTCCGTATAATAATTATTGTAAAAGTAGTCATTCAATTTATTTATTCGAACGATTTATTTTGGATAATAATACAATGGTCGGGTCGTTAAATTATAATTTAAATGAATTTAAATTGACGTCAACACATTAGAATATTAAGTCAAAGTATAAATAAAACTCAAACAAAAAATATTTTCAAATTAAAATTTAAGCAAGATGCAAGATTTATGATTATAATATATTACTTGTGTCTAAATACGGAGCCATTTTATTTAATTCAATAAAAATATATTGGGTTAATGGAATCAGGCTAACTTATAACTTTACTTGAAGTCACAAACTTTATCTTTCCCATTAGTCGAATAGCCGTTTAGTTTAAAAAACCGGCCAAGTACGAGTCGGACTCGCGCACGAAGGGTTCCGTACCATTATCTATAAAAACGGCAAAAAATCATGTCTGTTGTATGGCAGCCCCTCTTAAATATTTTTTTAATTCTGTTTTTTAGTATTTCAAATCAAAATCAAAATATTTTTTTATTTCACATAGGCCTACATGGGCACTTATGAAACGTCGACAAAAAGGTGCACGGTTCGGGTTGGTCGTTTCCTATGGAGAAGAACCGGCAAGAAACTCCATGGTTACTCTTTTAAAATGATTAGTTTTTGTTGTTACAGCGACAACAGAAATACAACATCTGTGAAAATTTCAACTGTCTAACTATCATAGTTCAAGAGATACAACCTGGTGACAGACGGACAGACAGGCTGCTGAGTCTTAGTAATAGGGTCCAGTTTTACCCTTTGGGTACGGAACCCTAAAAAGGTTACTCCGATCACCCCAGCGATCTCTAAAAACGAGTAGATTTATGGAAAATAACATTAATTGGTCCAGATATGCCATGTAGGGACCATTGACAAGACCCAAGTTATTAACGCAAGAATTAAAGACCGTACACACTTGTATTTTACTTGCGGAATTTATTTTAAACCACTGATTAAGCCGATGAGAAATTACCCCGCAATGAACCGGTTAACTCGTGACGTGACTTAAGATAGAGTATAAATTCTATTTGGTGGAATAAAGAAGGCGAATAAAATATAAAAATAATAAGATTAAGGTGTCCTTCCAGAGGCAGCCACAACCGCAGCGACACGGTCACACGGTAACCATATGAAAGTTGTTTATACGTATGTAACCCTTTTTTTTTTCGGACGGGAAATCATCAAATGACTCCTCCCGCTCTGGGCGGAGCGGAAGGGAGTGTCAGACTTTTACTGACTAAAATCCATGTTCCTTCTTTTGCCCTTTATGTTCCAGGGCCGCGGTATCTCTTTCGAACAGTCCCGCAGCCCTGGGAGGCGTATGTAACCCTATGACAACGATGTCAGACTGCTGTGGCATTCTTCACGGAACGCCGAAACTAGACGTCGCTGTGGTTTTTTATTGCAATTGGGCGACTTAGCCACTGCAGTTTGCAGGTGCGGTCAACTGCAGAAGAACACCTTTAGTTTTTTTCTGTTACTGGCATAATAGGTGCCACCACTATCGTGGTGGGGTACGGTCGGTTTGGTTTTCGATGTTGAGAGTAAATTCGTCAACAGATTAAGCTGTCAATTTCAAAACAGCGCTAAACCTCTCCGTAGATTTAGGTTTATGTTTTATTACAATGCATTTTGATGTTAATGTGCATATGTGGTGGTTAATAACTAGCGAGACAGATCTCCAAAAATGATGTTGATAGAGGGGCGCTATTGGTAAACATTTGATTAGTGAAAGTGTAGCTACGCCTTCTTTACCTAAATCGGAAAAAAAAAATGAAAAATCTCATAGCAATACGTTGGTTTTTGTTGAAAAAGCAAATTGAAATGTTTTTTTTTTCATATTCCACTAATTCTCCGTCAAGTGTGTAACCTCCTCAGCACACATTTCAAAATTACGAACTCTGGTCACGTCTTCTCAATATTAATTAACGCAAGCGTAAATGACATTATCTGGACCTTATGTAGGCAATGTAAAATATTTCTTTGGCAGAACAATATAATTTGACAGTTCTATTTTTTCTATCAGCGCATAGATAAGCCAGGTGATGGGCTTCAAAAAAATAGAATAGTTCTGTTTTAAAAAGGTTTTAGAATACCATTGCAATTTCACGCATGTGCGTTGTTCTTTTAAAAAAAGTTAATTAAATGTTTGATTAATTAAAATACATATTGATGAGCAATTAAATAAGTTTAATTAGTGAGAAGTCTTGTTATTGCGATTAACAAAGAAAATCGGCTTGAATTAATCAAAGGTAAAATATTTTAAGTTCCCAATTACCTCTTATTATTATTTTATCAACCCTACCTGTTTCTTCACAACATGTTCAAAAGTTTTGAATATCGAATCATATTTTTTTTACATTTCAATAAAGTCATCAAAAAGCTATAAAAGTTAAAGAAATCTTTTATGACACTTTTATTAGAATCAATAAAAACGATATTTTATTAATATTAACAAAAAAGGACTGAACGGCTCTTTATTTATTATATCAATTGCCTGCAAAATAAGATCATCGGTAGGGCTGTCATTGGCGAAAACAAAATTTTATGAAATATTTTTTAAAGAATCGTAAGATTGTCTAATAAAGTTTCTGATCCACCATAGAAAAGGGATTGTTCGGGTTTCAGCAAAAATGTAAATCGCTCTGATAATGTTAATATCGCGATGTAGAATATGTCAGGTTAGTTCGTATATGTGGCAGTATAGATGTCGCCACAACTGTTAACTTGAAAGTAAAGATGGCCTATGCTTTTAAACTCTGGTAACTTGGTTATTGTAAATATATTAGGTATCTAGTTTCTAAAAGTGTACTTACGGCTTTATTTTTTTATTTCTGTATAATGCTAGTTTGATTTTTGATCTGGTAACCCTGATAATCTGATACGGTTGTAAATGCGTATCATAATTAATTTATCATTTTACTGCCGATTGCAGTGTTCATAGGCTGTTATAATATAAAGTAAATACATAATAAATATGCTTAATTAATTTAGTCCTAACACGACTGTATTAATGTTTCTTGAAGTTATTCAAACTTGTTCATTTTGTCTGTATATCATAATTTTATAGGTAACTAGCTAGTGCCCCGACTTCATCCGCGTTGAAATTTTGATGTATACCCATGTGCGAGAAAAAAAGTAGGTATAGCCTAGGTCCTTCCCCAGGATAGATTGCTATCTCCTTAAAAAATTCGTTACGATTCGATCAGCCGTTTAGTCGTTTAAAGATAACAAACAAACAAACAGAGGTACTTTCGCATTATTAAGTATATTAATATGGTCGTATGGATGCCACTAGCACACACACCTTTAATGATTTCTAAAGTCATAATATTAATAATATGCTTTTACCTATCAATTCACTCTTATTTATGAATTTCAGGCTTTGGTGGAGCCACAAAACACTTTATACGAACTAATTCGAAACCAACCAAGTATTAATCCAAGTATTATTTTCCACCAATATTATCCATTTTCATTATTCAGGGTACGCAGCCCTATTGCCCTAATTTCAAAGGTGCATTTTTGTTGGCTAAAACTTTACTTTTTGGAGGGAATCACGTCAGCGTGTCCAGGTTTTATTAATGTCACTGATTACCATCTAATACATAATTTTCAGGTGTTCTTCATAATAAAATTACCATGAATTGTATCGTGGTTGTGTAAAAGGCTACATAACGTGTATTTTAATGTAGACGACATTAAAACACACGCCGTGTCACTGCCCTCAATGACTTTTTTGCAAAATCGATCAGGTCAGACACGAATCGAGATGGACGATTTTAAAACAACGGGATTTTTTGCGTGCGTTTCGAGCTGCAATCTTTTATTGTGGCCTCCATAATATTCTCACACAGGCTTTGATTTTGATAGACACGTGTTTCGGACCCCAACGAGATAGATCGACCGTTAGGGCCCGAAACACGTGCACGCGTATTACTATAGATTGTGTCACTGAAGCATAATCTATAATATAAAAATGAATCGCAAAATGTGTTGGTAAGCGCATAACTCAACAACGCCTGGACCAATTTGGCCAATTCTTTTTTTTAAATGTTCGTTGAGGTTCAAGGATGGTTTTTACGGCGAGAAAAATTTTAAAAATTGCCTGGATAAGTCTAAAAACAACACTAGGATACTTTTTTTTTTGGTAGGATTAGGGTAGGAGTAGTGTAGGAGTAGGGTAGGAGTAGGTTAGGAGTAGGTTAGGAGTAGGTTAGGAGTAGGTTAGGAGTAGGTTAGGAGTAGGTTAGGAGTAGGTTAGGAGTAGGGTAGGAGTAGTGTAGAAGTAGGGTAGGAGTAGGGTAGGAGTAGTGTAGGAGTAGGGTAGGAGTAGTGTAGGAGTAGGGTAGGAGTAGTGTAGGAGTAGGTTAGGAGTAGGGTAGGAGTAGTGTAGGAGTAGGGTAGGAGTAGGGTAGGAGTAATGTAGGGTAGGAGTAGGGTAGGAGTAGTGTAGGAGTAGGGTAGGAGTAGGGTAGGAGTAGGTTAGGAGTAGGGTAGGGTAAGGGGTAGGACACGACGCGAACGAAGTTGCGCTGGGCAGCTAGTAAAATATATAAAGGATCATTCTCAATTGAAGATGTCAATCAAACGGCAGTTTAATAAGCCATCAAATGATATCGTTACCGATCAATTCTCAGTTTTATCCTTTCAAGATCACAAATCTGTTCAGATAACCTCGTATTTTTTTATGTGCCAGCCATTAGTTGCGATATAAATAGATTACTTTTTCTCTCATGTGAAGAAGGCTTTAGTTTAGAAAACCAGATCATTTAATATTCGCGATTTTTATATCATTAAACATATAATAAATCAAATATTTTACTGTTTTCTGATTCTGATGTTGACGGACTTTAAGTGCGTTTTTATATCATTTTAACGTTTAAAATAAATAAATAAAAATAATAAAGTTTGCACTTTTTAGGCGACATTGACTCGTTTGCGTTTTTATAGTTTTGTGTGGAACTAATGGTTTTCGGCATTAACTGTTTTATAATAAACTTGATTTGTGTTTTTTGACATCTCGATTCATACTGGTTTTGGCAATTGTTATTTTTAAAATAGTGATAAGCGTTTTAGGGTGTAACGGCCAAAAACGCAAATTGTTGCGAAGTCATTTCAGTGTCTCCTTAATCTTATTTTCAACGAGTTCCTCCTGAGTTTAGAATGCGAATGTTTCTTAAATACGTTATTTTTTGTTTTAGTCGATATGCACCTACTTAAATTGGCTGCATAATATAAATAGTTAATTCAATTTGCACTATTTAAATAAAAATCTACTTCTCCCAATACTAACATCTAAATTACTAAACGGACCATATTAAAACTTAATTAGAAATCAGTGCTACCCAATAAGGCGGGGCGGTATTAGGCGCTAATACCTACATAGTGGTAGGGATGTGGTGTCGGACCTAAAGTATCGATACTGTACTCGTGTGTCACAAAATTATCAGTACCTCAAAAGTCGCATCAGGTTAGCGTGCATTTAAATAGCCTTCACGAGTGACTTAAGGTACAGGTGAACCAAAACAGTTATGTACTTCGGTAATCTTCGTGTTTTCGAATTATTACGACCGATATATGTGTAGGTACGAGTATGTATGTTTCTCTTTGTCGGGTGAGTTACTCCGATCGCCGATCGTTTATATTGTCACTCAAAAGCTTAGACCAATTTGGAATTGCATGCAATTATAATTGTTTAATTTTGTTGTCAGGGAAATACAAATACTCACCTCATTATGACTGACGTAAGAGTTGTAAGACAGTAAGATGGACCACATCCTTCCTCACTGATCTGCTCTGCTATTATATCTCATCATCCCTCTTTCAAATTTCCAAAGTTTGCTTGAGATATTTGATATCTGCACGCAGGTAATTTATTAAGCATTCAGTTGGAAGGATTGCTTAACCATGTTCCAAATCATGAAAATTCTCTTAGGGGACATTGGCCAAGTAACGTTTAAGTATCCTACCCGAAGTACTTACCTATCGACATCGATACTTTTCCGGAACTGTACTTGAATGCAGTACGCATACATTAGGAATAATTAATACGTACGCGATCATTAGGAAAATGTCGTCATCTGACGAATAATAATGAAATACTAAGTATTTAAATGCACGTGAAAATATCTTGCGAAGTGGGTTAAAGCTTAGTGCTTTAAAGTGGTTATTTTTATTAATTTGAGGACATTTTGTGAAGGAATATGCTGTGCTGTTAGTTATATAAAAAAAAATTAAGGGTCATCGAGGGGTTTTACAGGTTTTGTCATTGTTCTGGCAACATATTAAAAAAAAAAACAAAATTGGCTTCCTACAACGTCGCATAGACCAAATTATTTGATTATGTATACGTCCACTCCAAAGCCAACATAATTAATTTTTGCTCTTCAGTTACGAGTTTGTTCTACCTTATTTTTAAATTTAAAATATGGCTATTTGACTTTGACTTGTAAAAGTTTGTTGTGACTGCTGTATTTTGTTAGGAGAATAATTTACTTTTTATTACATGTTAATGTACCTTTGTAACAATATACAGGTGCTAGGCGTTTTGCACGCTATGTTTTGCATACTAATCGGGTGTTTAAGATAATTTTTACGGCTTGAATAATTAAAAGAATGACATAGAATGGTCACAGTAAGGGGTTTTAAAAATGATGTAGGTATAGCCTGCGGCTTACTCTCGTCCGATAGTTTTTCCGTGTCATCACGAGCTTTAAAAACTAAAATAGATCACGACTTGAAAATATTATTGGAGTATAGAACAGAAAATCATATTAATTATGCTCTAACGTAACAACGTGGCACGTTACATTGTATATTTGAATATGTTATTATACAGATCCCGATTTATTTGGGGTCGGCGATGTGTTCTTCTTCTATACTTTTGTATTACTACTCGTCATCTCAGCAGTGACCTCTTTTCTAGCCATAATAACATAACAGTCCATTAACCGTTCCTTTGGTCTTTCCCTATTCTTATAGCTTTTTCACGGCATTTTTCTGATTCCTCCGCATCAAATGTTTGTGCCATGACTAACGGTTACCACACAGCATTACAGTCACCAGCGCTTTCAGATTTCCTCTTATACAAGTTGTAAACGGACACTTCACGAAACGGTTAACCAAGCATTCTGTACATCAAACTAAGTAACTCTACGAAAAAACTATTGCTGTGGAACGACTTAAGGGTGCAATGAATAGTACAGGAGTCATCAGTCAACTTGTGGAAAAGTCGATACTTTAGGAACCGAAGGTATGGTCCAGAACAAAAACATGATCGCAATCACGGGGAGAACAAGTGTCTTTCGGCATCGTTGAGGGTTTATTTACACCCATTATAATGGCAGTTTGGCCAACACAACAACTGAGTGTTATGGAGCTCATTAACGAAAGGCATGCCATCCCTTTTTACAAACAACTGATTTGTAAACCATACACGTTCCAGAGATGCTACAGATACATCAAAATGTTAAAATCGCACCGCCTGCTGATCCCAAAAAGGTGTAAGATCTTGAAGATAACATACAATGGCGAAAAAATCTGAAATATGAGGTCTTCAATCAGTAAATTAACTACGTAACTTCCATGCAGAGCATAGATTAACGAGTTTTTTTTTCTAAAGATAAGGCACACGTCATTAGCATGCAAGGAAAGCCACGTGCTGTATATAGTCTGTATCTCTTGCTAAAATAAAAAAGTTGTCAAGTGCGAGTGTTAGTTTATGGTGTGTTCCGTATGCAGTTTGTTTACGGTTGCCATTTACATAATGAGCTGTGTTGAACAAGTAAGTGCCTTGTGATGGATCTGTAACCATTTTTATGAAGGTTTGAACATGGGAATGAGGTAGTTAGATTTTAATAACAAGCAAATAATAACCAAAAAAGGGTTTTGAATTGTTGTTTTTCTTAACCCTTAGTATCATTGACTTTCCTTAGTATCATTCTACAGGCAAAAAGGCAAAGATAACGAGAAGGTATCTATATACTAATACATATATTATGTCGTAACTAACGTAACATACGGAACCCTATACGCCCTTAACGCATAGATCACTTCCAACTAATTAAGTCGTAGCGTCAACTAGTCTATGCCTATTTAAGATGGCGCGACCAAAGCATAGAAGGAAAAAAGGTCAATTAGAAGGAACCATTTCAATTGATTTATTTTAACGAATTCTTTTCAATGTATATCTTACATCTTGTTTAGAGGAAATTCATACATTTCCATGTTATATTTCTTCGTATTTTCATTTATGGGATTGTTAATTAACTTTATTTAAAACGTAGATTATCAGAACTCCTCTTGGAAGAGATAGTTCTAGGAAGTATATGGTTAGGAATAAGAAGATATATTGATTTAATCTGTAATAAACTTGGATTTTTCGATTTTGACGCTTGCGTTTGTCATCGAAAAACCTATCTTATACAGTTGGCTTAAACCACTTTTGTAGATCGTATGTATCGCTTAATCATTTTTGGTTACCTATTACATATCATCAAGGAGGTTTAAATCGTGTACATTTTGATTGACTGTCAAATAAATATCATCCCGATTTAATTACACTTCAACCAACATAAATCCGTGCAGGCGGGAAAACACAGAACAAAAGTAAATGTACCAAGTTTGACACTTCGATGCATTTTTGCTTGACAAGCAGCGCCGACTTGAACTGCACACTTTAAAGTCTATAATTTAGTAGATTCCTTTCTACTGAAGTATTAGTTCTTTTTGTTAATAATGGGACAAGTTAGCCATTTAACATTATTTTTGCTCAAATAAAACAACTAAATATTTATTTATTTAATTAGAAAATATTCCCATTTCTTTCTTATTAGTGTGGCTTAAATCCAATTACTGTAATTCCAATTTAATTGACTTGTTTCAGTTAGTTAGCATTAATTGAATGAATACAAATACTTCTCTGATAAGAGCTCTAATTCTTTTGATAATTGAAATACCTTTTAACAATGTGTTGGTTCAGGCAATAATTGGAAAAACAAGGCACTATTATTTTAAAATACAAACTGCATTTTAAGGATTCCTTGAAGTTATTTTAATTAATTGTGTGGCTATCAATCGTTACGCGAAAAGAATAAAAATGTTCAAATGCGAAACATATAATTTGCGAGAAAGGAGGCTCTAGTGCGAGCGCGCGGTTTCAACGCCACGTAAATACGTCGATTTTTTAATGGAAAATACAATTATCCTATAGCATTTAAGTTAAATAGTTTGCAACAAGCACAATCAGTATCATCAATATATATGTCGGATTTTCAGTATTTATTCCGTTAGGCTCGTACATCATGTGGGCAGAACACGGGTTTCGTGCCATGAAAATGCACTAGGTGTGATTCAACGTTTCTAGCAAAACTGACGAATTACTTGAGATCACAACTTAACACAACAACACGGGGCACAATGAATCGGGGTACAGTAACAAGATGTCTCAAATCCGCTGCGATCTGACACTGACTGTCAAAATCAAAACATCAAGGCTCTGTACAAAGCACGCTGTGGTGGGTGTAGACTTGTCAGTAAGTCGCGTGATGTCACCACTGGCCTGACCGGATCCGACATATATAAGAATAAATTCATAAAATTATGAAAATATTATATTTTGTGTAAAACGAGTATTTTTTATTTAAAAATCGGCGTATTTACACCGCGCGCTCATGCTAGGGCCTAGGATTCCATAGACATAAGTATCACGGCAAATATGAAAAACGTGGTTGTTTGTTATTAACTTATAAAGTTATCACTTTCGGCTTATGTTATTACTTTGAATCTTAACGGTTTTTAAATACAAAAAAAAACTTATTGAATTAAAGGTGTTTTAAAACTCATTGAGATCGGCCTTTCCTCTCCGACTACTCGATAAGAAACACCGAAACAAACTCAAAAGTCACAAGCTGTTTTAATACGTAATCCTAAAACAATAAGGTTTTTGTACATAGCTACAATGCTAAAAAAAAAAGAAAAAATCACAAAGCTAAAATGCATCTATAGGCATTTTATTTTCTGTAACTGTAGTAAGCACATTCCGAAACGGTATCGTCCCTATGAATAAAGGTAAATGGAATTTAAAGGCTCATTCGCACTAGTTACGCGCTATGCTAAATGCTGAAATATTGTGTAAATATTTTTTTCAATTAAAATTCCATAAGTAGTCCCAAATCTGTAATGTAAATTCAACAATCTTACAAAACATGAGTATATACATTTGTAAGTAAACACATTTTAGTAAATATACAGTAACTCATTATCGTATACTCATTCGGAATCTGAATCTGTAATACTGCTTCGTAAAATAATAAAAAGCTCATCCCACGTACAGATTGGGACCTCTGTAAAAATATATTTAAATCTTAATCTCACAGAGTGACAATTCATAATATTAACTGCGTCTGTGACCATTTTAAGAATTTTAACGTAATTCATATTAGAAAACACTTCAGATATATCAGGCGATATTTTCCAGTTTTATGTAAAAAGTGAGAGTACCTTTAAAGTACTTTGTGCTGTATTTAAATTTTATTGTTTAGTAGATAGCGGTTCCGTACAAAACAGGTAATCATACCAGGGTCAAACTGTACCAATATACTACTGCTGCACTAATATACTATATAATAAATTGCTTTTATTGGCCATGAATTCTGTAGATATCCTCCGGTTATTGCCGCTCTGCCTTTTTGGGGTCAGATAGTGTTGCACCAACAGGGTAAATTGATAGGAAAATACTGTTTACGAGTTCTTGTACTTAGATGAAACAACGGCTACATCCCGTGTGGTAACTTTCTCGATTCGCCAAATAAACAAAAGACGTGTAAAATAAGTGAAAAAGGTGGTCTTTTGTAACTATTTTGATCTTGATACATTGAGTCCCGTTTCGTCAACCATAAATTTCAACTGTTTTTTGTGCAGTACAGTCAGCTCCCAAAGTTACAAGGAAACTTGTTGTTGTTGTTTATTTGTCTCTCGCTGGCACACTAAGGTTTGTCACAAGAGAACTTTATATTGTATAGAAAGTTTTAGGAGAACAAAATCACAAAGAAGAATTAGGTGCCGCTAAAATCATCTTTTTAGTGAATTCCCTGCAAAAAGTACCAGGCTTGCATGAATTCAAGGTGGTATTTGTATTCTAACGGTTCTTTCTACACACACAAGTTCTGAGTAGGTTCTGCTTATGATAAAGGTACTAGGCTTGCATAAATTCAAGGTGGCTTTTCTGTTACAATTTGTGATTTCGTATTTCAATGTTATTATTTTTTAAGTAAGACTAGTTAGTTTAAGTATTATTGGAAGTAAGTAATACTAGTTAGTTTAAGTATTTGTTTACTTAGTTACAAAAAGTCATTAATGTTTTTTTTTCTCATGGCAAGAAGTTTTGTTTTTGTGTACCTACCTTGTTTGGGTAGCAACAGTAAGTTACAAATAAATAAGAGCTTACAGAATATAAACTGTGGTGTTTCTTAGTAGTTCTCCTTTTACATAACTGTACTTGCCGAACAAAAAGTTTACCAAACGGGAATTAATATATTCAAAAATTGACGAAACGAGGCTCAATGTATGAAGATCAAAATAGTTACGAAACGGCACTTTTGTGATGGTATTTTGTTTAGTTGGCGAATCGGGAAACTAACCAGACGGGATGCAGCCGGAGGTTGGTATTTTGAATATAGTTTTAATCAATCTAGGGAAACAAGGGTACTGTTAGTCTGAATGTTGGGTTACGTAAGTTCTCAGTTGAGCTATGCGTCGAGTGCACTGTCTGGAGAGGCTCACTCAGATCTGCGCAATCCTTTCTTCAACTTCAAGACCCACCTCTGACACCTATATGGTCTTCGTATAAAGGGTGTAAAAAGACCCTTAACGAAGCCCACACTAATGTTCTCTATAAGATTGCGAACATTTTTTGTGTTGGACTATACCTGGCAACCTTCTTGTTACGTATATATTGGAGGTCAAAGTTCCAATTTTTTCACAAGGTTTTTTTTTTAAATACTAGTTTTTAAGGTAATAATTTTACTTTAAATACCTCCATGACTTTAATCAGCACAATGTTTTGATTGCGTTACATTGAGTCCTACCGTAAAACATGATTTTTCAGCCTAAGAAAAAAGTCGTTTCCCAGCAATAAAATTTGACGTAGAGTTATCGTCGCCTTGGAGGCCAATGGAGTTAAGCCACAATTTTTGCGAAATGGAGTTAAGTGCATTAACGTACTCACAAAGAGACGTACTTTATAATAGTCAATACATCTAATCGATATCATAACTGTAAGCAGGTTATTTTTAAATTTGCCAATAAATGTAAGTGTAGTTTTAATAAGAGTCAAAAAGTGTATGCAGCTTAGATTCATTGTGATTACAAGTCATAGAAAATAATTATTGAGTGGTCAACAGTTGTAAGAGCTCATAGAACTCTTGACCTCCAAAATTATGACATCGTAATACTGTATTCTAGACTTTTGTGATTGGTCATTTTTTAATCCAATCCCGATATTATAAGGGAAAATGTAACTGGCAGAGAAAAAACGTGTTTATTCCTGTTTACCAATCCGCATTCTGCATTCAATTTTGACCAGTTTGTGCGTGCAACATGCATTGTTTAGTTTGGTTCGAGATTCGGGAGTGACTCGCTGATTTTTGTGTTAAACGGAAATATTGATTATCTAATCTATACATATAATAAAACAGTAAAAAAACTGTGTCTGTACATTGAATATATTAAAAAAAAAATAATTGAGGGGGGTTTAGAAACAGTAATAGAGCACGAAACCAAAAGAAAAATTCTGTCTGTTTGTCTGTTTGTTTGTACACGCTAATCTTCGGAACTACTTGACGGATTTGAATGATTTTTGTTTTGTTGTATAGGTATAAAGTCTGAGCAACATATAGGCTATAATTTATCTTGGAAACTTGAACACTTGATGCAGAACCGCAACAGACCAGCTAAACTATAAGAGATACAAAAATGGTACCTTAGCAAAAATTGTTTCACGTGATGAGCATTTTCTGCTAAGAGAATAAATTTTAAAATCTGGAACACCTGATGTGGAACTCCAAGAGCGCAGCTACACCATAACATATATAGGAATGACGTCTTAGCAAGAGTGGTTCAGCCTGATGAGTACTCTCTGTTGTCGTATAAAATTTGAAGATCTGGAACAGCTTATGTGGAACTCCAAGAGCCTAGCTACACTATAACATATATAGGAATGACGTCTTAGCAAGAGTTGTTCAGCCTGATGAACACTCTCTGTTGTCGTATAAAATTTGAAGATCTGGAACAGCTGATATGGAACTCCAAGAGCCCAGCTACACTATAACCTATATTATTATAGGAATGACGTCTTAGCAAGAGTTGTTTAGCCTGATGAGCACTCTCTGTTGACGTATAAAGATTGTAGATCTATAACACCTGTTGTGGAACTCCAAGAGTTCACTGTATAATTATAAAATAACATAAGCTGGGAGTACCTCCACGCGGTGAAGCCGGTAACAGTTTAGGACTGATTTTCGATGAAAATTCTATGAATCATTGAAAATTTGACTCTACTGGCTAAAACTCCCATTTATTTCCTTTTCCATTTATCTTCGTGACACGGTAGCCTACCCGGTAACGCAGGGAAGCAGTCACTTAGATTTTAATTGATCAGGTATTTTCAGAATAAAACTATAACCATGCCTAGAAAGAGGTCAAATCTTTCCCAACGTTCCAAAGGAGCTAAAAGATTGAGGATCATAAGATCCCAAGAATCTAACGAAAAGCGTCAGGATAGACTTGATGCTGTTCGAGAACATCAGGCTGCAACTCGCTCTGTAGAAACCTCTTCGGATCGCGAAGCTCACTTGCGTTCTCAGCGTATTTGTGCATCTACATCCAGGTCTCTAGAAACCAGTGAAGAATATGATGCGCGACTCTCCGCTGATCGTGAACGTCATGCATTGTCTCGCGAGTCGGAGACGTTCACGGATAGAGAATTGCGCTTGAGTTCTCAGCGTATCTACGCATCTGCTTCAAGGTCTCTAGAGACAAGTGAGGAACATGATGCGCGACTGTCCGCTGATCGTGAACGTCACGCATTGTCTCGCGAGTCCGAGACGTTCACGGATAGAGAATTGCGCTTGAGTTCTCAGCGTATCTACGCATCTGCTTCAAGGTCTCTAGAGACAAGTGAGGAACATGATGCGCGACTGTCCGCTGATCGTGAACGTCACGCATTGTCTCGCGAGTCCGAGACGTTCACGGATAGAGAATTGCGCTTGAGTTCTCAGCGTATCTACGCATCTGCTTCAAGGTCTCTAGAGACAAGTGCGGAACATGATGCGCGACTGTCCGCTGATCGTGAACGTCACGCATTGTCTCGCGAGTCAGTGACGTTCACGGATAGAGAATTGCGCTTGAGTTCTCAGCGTATCTACGCATCTGCTGCTAGGTCTCTAGAGACAAGTGCGGAACACGATGCGCGACTGTCCGCTGATCGTGAACGTCACGCATTGTCTCGCGAGTCGGAGACGTTCACGGATAGAGAATTGCGCTTGAGTTCTCAGCGTATCTACGCATCTGCTGCTAGGTCTCTAGAAACAAGTGCAGTACGTGATGCGCGACTGTCTGCTGATCGTGAGCGACATGCATTGTCTCGCGAGTCAGAAACGTTTACCGATACAGAATCACGCTTGAGTTCTCAGCGAATTCGCACATCTACTAACAGGTCTTTTGAAACGAGTGATGAACGTGATGCGCGACTAACTGCTGATCGAGATTATCATACATTGTCCCGAACACGCACACAACAAAATATTCATAATCAGTTAGAAAGTGAGAGAGAAAGGATTGCTGGAGTACGGCATGAAGAGACAGAAGTTAATTCAGTGTACCCTTGGGATCTGCTGCGGAGTAACGGGAAGAAAAGTTTTTTGTTGTATAGTCTGGGCAACATAAAGCCTATAATTTATTTTGGAAAATTAACACCTGATGCAGAACCGCAACAGACCAGCTACAGTATAAGAGATATAAAAATGGTGCCATAGCTAAAAATATTCCACGTGAAGAGCATTTTCTGCTGTGAGAATAAATTTGAAGATCTGGAACACCTGCTTTGGAACTCCAAAGCCCATGGCAGCGCTATAACATATTAAGGCATGACGTCTTAGCAAAAGTTATTTAGTCTGATGGGCATTTCCTGTTGACATACAAAAATGAATGATCTGGAACGACTCCAATCGTCTCGCTCATCCCGGTGTTTTCCTGTCCCCGGGCCTAAGAATTCTACATCAGACGTTTCAAATTTTCGATTTTGACGACCCCGTTGTCGCTGGCATAAGCAACGGGATCCGCGTACGAAGTCGCGGGCAGAAGCTAGTTAAAAATAAATGAAAAAGTATTTATTTTGTATTTCTTTTCAAACATTCTACTTCGCTTACGCCTTTTTTATCTAGTTAGTTTATATGTCATCAGATAAAAAGTCAACGAGACAAGAGAGTTAAGTGACTTACGCCCCATACTACGAGTATTACATTGTACATAAAATAGTAGCCAATAGGCCTCAACCACATAACTTAAAAACTATGATATTTTGGTAATTTTTAATTATAGCATTCAATAGTTACACGTTTAAATAGTGTAGGGTAAAAATTTGAATCCTCTACTACAATATGACACTGGTTTATGTCCAAATAATTGTTTTTACCTGCACCCTTATTTTTTAAACCTTCATAACTCAGAAGTGTAGTTCTGTGGAATAGCTCCATTACCCTCCAAGGCGACGTATTTAGTTTGATGTACAGAATGCTTGGTTGACGCTTACACCCTGTATTATATAGACATGACCATAACAATGTAATTCCATGGACTTTTTCCTCTCATTATTTTTCGATGTTTCTTCACTGAGTAGTGTAGGTAGTATTTTTTTTTTTAATTTATTTATTTAAACTTCATGTACAATAGTGGTACAATATCATGGGACAACCAACACACCGCCATCTGATCCCAAACTAGGCAGAGCCTGTACTATGTCAACCAGACAACTGATAAACATACTTATATATTTCTAAATACATACATATTATACATAAATTACACACCCAGACACAGAACAAATAATCGTACTCATCGCACAAAGATGTGTCCTGTGTGGGAATCGAACCCACGACCTCCGTCCTAGCAGTCAGGGTCACTAACCACTAGACCAACAGGCCTACCGTTATCATTTCATAACATATCATTTATCATTAAGATTTCCAGTTCTTGAGTTTTTTTTCTTATGAAACCACAACTCGCGACTGATTACTTTAAAGCATTTAAATGTTCATCAATTCTAGTCTTAAAATAACTTTAACTCTTAAAAAAAACACGACTGCACTGAATGACGGCACCGGCACTCTTAAAACCAGTTGTCGGTCCTTAAAAGAAGATATGCAAGTGGTATTACCGTTTTATTACATCACTCTAAATGACTGCACTTGTGCCTTTAGACTGTGTCAGCTGAGTGGTAGTCCGAGATTCTTGTTATTTTAAGGGAAATACCGCAATAATCGGGATGATTGTTTGGAAGAAAAGTAATTATTTATTTATTTTAAAAAAGGCTTACAGACTAACAAAAAAAAATTGATATAAGAAGTATAAAATATTATCAAATCGCTAATTACAAGCCTCCACACATACGCACATAAGAATTTATGGTATGTTAAAATATTACTTCTCTATTTGAATTCGATTTTGTTAACAATATTATGCGTTTTAATTTTTTTGCACGGAACCCCAATCCTTTTTTAAAACTAGTACTCCTTAAAAGTTTGTATGTGTGTTTTAAGTTAAAACATCAGATAACAGCCATTAAAAGTCTAGTCAAAGTTGGTCCAGCAGCCGTTTGAGAGATTAGCCGGACCTAACAGACAGACAGGCAAAAAATAAATAAAAATGTTTTTTGTTATAAGTAACGTATAAACTTTCATACGCATTCATTAAAAAGCTATTATTTTGTAATTAACAACAGAACCTTCAATTTTATTTATTTTTATAGATGTATATATTAAAGTACGGTCCTTAAACAGGTATTTTACCTCTACAGCAGCCTTAATGTTACAATACCATGATTTTGACAGTGATGCAAACTCAGAGGTAACATAATTTTATAAGGACTGTAGGTATCAGATGGGTCTGATACAGTCTACAGTCCTTACACATAGCACGGGCGAGGACATAGTCTATTTAGTGATTACTAATATCGACAAACAGCCCTACGAGTGAGTACGATATTGCCAGGTCGTAACCCTAAAACTGGTCTTGAACGGCTGTTTTTCTATTTACTTTTACTATAGTAAAAAAGTAGAGTTGGTTCTATAGTAAAAGTTATTTTTTAAGGTTCCGTACTGTAAGGGTAACGGGATCCTATTACTAACCCTCCGCTGTACGTCCATCCGTTCATCCGTCTGTCTGTGAGCGGGCTGTATCTGATGTTCCGTAATAGGCAGACCGTTAAAATTTTCACAGAATGTGTATTTCTGTTGCCGCTATAACAACAAATAATAAAAATAAATTAAAAAATTAAAGGGGGCTCCTCTACTACGATGGCACGGAAACATTTATGTGCGAGTCCGACTCACACTTGGCCGGTTTTTTTTTGCATTTTTATGAGACAAATTGACAAAAGAATGCTTATTTAAAAATAAGCAAAATAAGCGTTATGGGCGTGAAATTAAGGACGCCAGTCCGTTAGACAATATTATACAATTTAAAATGATGTTAAAAAGTTAATACCATGTTAAAATTCTGATAATTACATTTATTGCATTTTGAAAAACAGCCTGGTTTCCAAATAGATAATCAAATCAAAATATTTTTATTTCACATAGGCCTACATGGGCACTTATGAAACGTCGACAAAAAGGTGCACGGTTCGGGTTGGTCGTTTCCTATGGAGAAGAACCGGCAAGAAACTCCATGGTTACTCTTTTAAAATGATTAGATTTTACAATATTATCATGTTACAGCATTAGTACTGAAGTATGGGGGGACAGCACAGGCCCGACAACAAGTCGTTGCTTACTACGCAAAAAAACGGAAAACAAGATAAGAGGTTAACAAAAGTTAACACACCTCTAGGAATCTACAAGGCCTACACTGTTCACACATTCACAAACAATCGTTAAAAAGAATCTATACAAAGGCAAGAAAATATTATAAAAGACTAAATTAAACATGTGACAAAAATATTGTCATCAGTGCTGCAACTATTCTGAACAAAAGGTGTTTAAATGATTTGAGAACCATTGTAAAAAAACCATTGTAAATTAAAAGGAAAAGAAAAATAAAATAAAAAATGAGATTGAGAATAATTAGAGACATCTACATATTTGTGCCATTTATGAGCTACCAGGGAAGTCGCACGCGCAGAAGGAACTAAAGCCAGACCTCTTTATCTCCAACGTAGTCCTTGATTTTGTAATATGCTTTTTTAATAAGGACACTTTTAATGTAGTTTTTGAACTTTCCATCGGTCAGTTCTATAACTGACTTAGGTAATTTGTTATAAAAATTACCTAAGTCAGTAATAAGTTTACAAACATAAGTTACCTTTTTGTTTACTAACCCTTAGGGATGTTGCTTATCCGAAATAAAGATTATTATTATTCTTTATTTATTAGGTAACACTGAAGTTTTTTCTCTATTCACCGTCGTTGGATGTTGAAAGTGTTTATTATTTGAGTCATTAACACACCGTCACGGCTGTAGTTAGACCGCTGCTCTATGTGCTTATAGTAAACCCACATTCCGTCGCTACCTTTAAGTACGATGTAATAGGGCGAGCCTATTTCCATTAACTGGGCACAAGTCCTGACTAAGGGCTACTGGTAAGAAATTGCTGGACAAACCAGCAAGGACAGCCATTTAACCCAAATAGGCATCTAGGTTTAACACACTAAACATTGACAAGTATCTAATTTGATTCCAATCTGAACTGTAATGAACTTGCTTCTGAGAAGTGGCTCGTGGCTCGTGGCTTCACAAATAAACGAGCGTTTGATTGAACGAATACTTCCATGACTTGTGGTTTGTTCTGACAGTGTTGGTACAGCCATCTGCGTATACTTAGCTTATGTCACCTGAGTATTAAGTATGAATAAAAGTTTTTTGAATTGATTGTGAATGAAAAGCAAGATGCAACACGCTGGTGTCCTTTTAAATCAGTCAGTCAGACTTTTTTTACGAAAAAAAAGGTTGATGGGGTCTACATTGCCTACAACCACAACAAAGAGATAGATAGCGAACTTCGACTTTGGAGATGGAGTTATACAGGGCTCTACAACTTCCCAAAATTTAAAATTAGTAACATGTGCAATAAGAGTGATAAATAGTTATTGTTTTCGAAAGTTAGTAAGTTAACATGAGCGCATTTTAACAAACAGCAAGATAAGTCAAGGTAATTACGTAATTTGAATAAAAGTACCTCTTTAATTATGTATTACTTCGGTAGGTAATGCAATTTAGTAATTTAGTGAAAAGCAACATAACTATAAAACCGATTATTTCACATTTGCAAGATATCGCAAGCCCACATTATTGCGAGCCCAAAAACAATTAATTCACCGGTAATTATATTACCAAACCGGTTCACTCCATATTTTTTTTCCATACAACCGATCCAATTGATTTTCAAGCCCAGTATTGTGTATCAAAATTAACTTACACGATATAATGAAGTATGTGAAAGTCCAATTATATACCCATTATACAAGTTCAGCAGCGAACTATGGCGAATTGAAATCGATTGTTGTTGTTGTAATTTTCCTTGTAGTAAATCACTGTTACGCTTGCAATTTTTTAAGTCGAGTACATACAAATAGAAGAAATTGCACACTTAGGTTACGTCGCGCCTTCATCTAACTTTCATAGTTTATAACAGTTTCTTATTAATTTTGAAAGTTTACGAATGTAAAATGAACTCTATTTCTTTGTAAATTTTGACGTATAAAAGTTTGAGTACTATAAGCGACCCACCCAGATGTCCTTTCTTTGGTATTGTTCGTCGTGACGTTGAGCTCCTTGAGTTATAAGTCGAGCTCCACGATAACTGACAAGTGCTTGCATTGACTGGACGTTTGTGAATGTGTGAACAGTGTAGGCCTTTTACATTCCTAGAGGTGTGATAACTTTTGTTAACCTCTTATCTTGTTTTCCTTTTTTTGTGTAGTAAGCAACGACTTATTGTCGGGCCTATGCTGTCCTGTTTACAATATTATCATGTTACAGCAATAGTACTCAAGTATGGGGATACTTGAGTACTATTGCTGTAACATGATAATATTATAAAATCTAATCATTTTAAAAGAGTAACCATGGAGTTTCTTGCCGGTTCTTCTCCATAGGAAACGACCAACCCGAACCGTGCACCTTTTTGTCGACGTTTCATAAGTGCCCATGTAGGCCTATGTGAAATAAAAATATTTTGATTTTGATTTTTTGCCTTTAATTACCGAATTGAAGTAAATGGTTCGAGTTTAACTTATTCATACTTTTGTCACAAATTATTTTATTCTGATTTTAGAAAAGTAAATATTATCACTATTGGCGCTTTTATCAACTTTTTTGGTATGCTAAAGCATCTACCCTAAAAACGGGATATTTTCCATGTTGAATGTTTGTTTTGAGTTAAATATAAGAACTTCAACCGGAATGAGTTTCAACAGTCGCGTGCCTGGAATCCAGTGGTTCAACTGTGTAAAACTGTATAAAACGACTGAAAAAGCGTCGAAAAAAGTTCGCGACCGGACACATCGAGTTGCGAGTGACAGTGGTAGCAGTACCGAGTACAAAAAACGAACACAAAAATAGATCGATTTGTCTGCTCATAAACACCCACCCGTAATAACTTCAGTTTATGCGTGATCATGGTGCTTGCAACAGCGCCGAAATATCGGAAACTCAAAACAAATAGTAAACATGGTAAATATCCCGTTTTTAGAAATAATAAATGTTATTGACCATAGCAGTTTAAAAACTATAAGTTTTATTTGCATAATCTGATTCCTTCTACACATCACAGCAGTAAAAAGTTTTATATCAAACCCGCATAATTTACATAATTATCAAGCACTCATTTAAACTAAATAATAGTCCAGCAGTCCAAGTTACTTCTCAGCTCCGATACTAACACTACACAATTAAAAGGCGTCAAATCGTTATAACGATCTCTATAAAAGGGTGTCTAACATCTGATTATGTCGTAAGGCATGCTCCACATTCTCTAATGTGTCCCTGTCCTTATACGCGTCGTCAGGATTGGTCACAGCAATGCGACAGATTAATGAAGTACGTACGAGGGCTTACGGTGGTAAATAGCTATTCCCACGGGAAATGTGGCGCGCTTTGTTAGGTTACGTGCGGCGCCATCTGGCGGCGGGTGGGGTAACGGTGGTGACGGCTTTTTTGGAAAGTTCCGTGGTGTAAGCTAAATTTGGTTGGTTGTTTCTGGTCAAGGCGAACAATTTTAACATTGTAAAGTTTTTTACTATTTGTCATGTAGGGCTACTAAAGGATTATCTATATAAGTATTAAGCAAGTAGTCCTCCTAATAATACCTTGATAAATTGATATGATGTTGACGATGTCGGGGAGCGGTCCTGTGGTAGGCTTATTGGTATGTACTCTGATTGTGGTTCTCAGGGACACTCATTTTCCAGTAGTTTTCGGTCAATGGCATTATAAATTATACTTGCTCAATATTATTTTATTTATTAAACTTTATACACATGTAAAAAAACACTATACAAATGTGGATTTACTGTGGCCTTCGGCATTATCTACCAGTCTACCTCCCTACCTTGACTAGCTGTCTAACAGGCTTTTCTTTCCCTTGATAATATTATATTATAGTCCTTAGGCTAAGTAATGTTTGCATCATAACATCAGGTAAATATTCCTCAATCGCCATGATTTGAATTCACAAAAAGATTGCTATAGAGGCTTTAAAATTTTACAACCTAACTTTATAATCGTAAAAAACACAGCTGTACAATCTCGCACATCGGCGGCTTCCAAATGATTTCATTTCCGCGCACCGTCCATTACCATTCCACGCTAGAAATAACTCGTATATTTAAAATAAAGTGCGCAATGGACGCGTAAACTGCGCATTCCAGTTTACCCGCCTCGTAAAGTCGAGTTAAACCCAACATAAAGTAGAGGACACACTCTCCCTCTCTGTCTTTTTTGTATCTAATTGGTACTATAGTCTGAAAAGTTTTTATTAAAATACCTTCTAATAAGGCCTATTTTTTTATTAAAGTTGTAAGCAGTTATGTTTTCATTGGAAGTGTGAGGAAAACATGGTTTTTCTTTGCTAGTTGTTAGTTTCAATAAATTGGCTGAGAAAAGGCGTCGTGTCTTGGGTTCACCTTGAATGAAAGATATAAGATTTTTTGCTAAGCTGTTGGGCAGCAGCATATGATTGCAAGAAGAAAAAAAAGACGCTGGTGGAATACATGACCTCCTACTTTTTAAGAAATCGTTTAAAAAGGAAAGGTACGTCAAGTCGTATCATCACATTTTCGTCTTGTCATTTGAGAGTCGTATACAATTTTTATACATTCAAACTTTCTTTTATTGCCCGTCAACGCAGCTCATAGTGTTCTTAACCTCAACCAGAGTTCAGTTATGACTGCCAAAACCGATAACGATTAGGCTCTTTAGGTTCTTCACTTCTTCATTACCCTTTTACCCCACAGCAACAAACACTATTTACTCTTTTATCAACTACCGCCTTCGCTCATCAAATGCTAAACACAACTTGTTACAGTGTTGTAGTGGACTAACGCCATATTTTTTCAAATATGATAGAAAAACATCTCAAGTTATTAAATCGAGATTCCTGCTACTACTGCTACTGTGTCGGGCATTTTTACTGCCTTGTCGCCCGACCGTTAGTGATACACACTGCTTTTAAAGCATTGGTGACTGAATGCCGAGCATTTTTAAAGAATAACTTTGTTTCTAAGAGCTTATCTTGGTCTTTAAATTCTGACAACAACGGCCATATTTGCGAATAGTTGTTAAAAAATTTACGGTTCAGTACCCGAAGGGTACCCAAAGGGAATCTATTACTAAGCCTCCACTGTCCGTCTGTCTGTAAGCGGGCTGATCTCATGATACGTATTAGTTAGACAGTTGAAATTTTCCAGAATGTGTATGTCTGTTGGCGCTATCATAGCAAATAACAAATATAAATTTAAGGGGACTGTCCTACTACGATGGTTCGAAACCCTTAATGCGCAGGTCCGACTCGCACTTAGCCGGTTTTTTTTTCAAAATTTTATGAAGATTATTATTTTATTTACCTCTATCACACTCACAATATTCACTGTTTGTACCTAAGCTAGCCCAGTTCACAATATAGTTTTCATCACATTCAAAAATAATCAAATTGCAGGCAAACCTACACGACTGTATGTCACAAACATCCTGCACATAGCACAAAGCTTCTGAATTCGCTCCTCCATTATGTATTCTGTACATTACATACAAGTACACAAATTAACAAACTGCCATTTCTTTACGCAAACTACTCATAAGCACTTTTTATTCAACGCCATTAGCTCAACTTACAACAGACCTGACTTTTTATCCATATGCCTTGTATTAGAAAATAAATAAAAACAAGGTGCTACCTGCTAATAATCTTAGGAATAATTTCTCGGCCATATAGGAGTAGCTAATCGTTAGCTATTACGACCTTTTTTATTTTAAATGCGATCAGAATACTAAGGCTTAGCATTGGCATAAGTACTTGAATATAATATAAAAAGATGCACATAGTAAACGTGGATTAAAAACAGTATATCTGGCCAATGGCCACAACTCTGGTGGTAAAGCGATGTAATTTTCTGCACGAATGATTTCTAACCTTCACTATAGGTACTAACGAATTGAAATACCACGGAGGTATACTTCGAAAAAGTGGCTAAAATTAAAAGAACTTCGTTCCACATCTTAAATTTTATCACTCCATAAATATTTATTGGATCACAAATCTTAGGTTTTCGACCTGTAAACTGTACCTGACCAGCAGTGTGAGAAAAGTAGAGAAAAGCTCTTCTGAAACTGAAAAGTGATTCCTGTTCCACTATTAAATGGTCTGAATGCATCTGGCATTCAGAGCATTAAATCAAAATTCACGAAAAAAAAAATTATCATCCAGTTAAACTGATTACCCTAAAATAGTTCATAAACGGACTGACAGATGACAATGGACCCAGATTTGAACACCAACTTTTATTTTTCAGGTAGTAATGTTTAAAATGTCTTAAGTAAAACAAGGTAGCAATTTTTTTTTTTATTATCTTGTCGTATTCTTTGGTCTTGCTGTTTAGTAAATTGTGTAAAATTTTACTGACCAGACAACATCATTATTGGTCAACATTATTGGGAACCAATAGGTTCCAGTAAAAATAAAGTACTACACACATCTGAAAAAATGAGTTTCAAAACTTCGCATAATAAGTAAAAGTTCGTATTCAACGCATCACTCTCTCTCATTTCTTTTAAAACAAAATCGACCGTGAAGGAAGAGGTAGACATTACATTTTCATTATTTAAATTCTTTTTTTACCAGCTGTGTTTCCGAAAGTCTTCATTAGAGGCGTGGCCAACACGCAATGTTTTTGCTAAACATAGGCCAAACATTACTTATCAATTATATGCAGAAGGTTCACTTCTGCATAAAGTCGAGTCAGACAAACACAACATTCGGCAGGCTCGATTAGTAGGTTAAATTAAGTTACCTAGCGATACTCAACGGACATGATATTGATACGATACCTATCACGTCAGCAGTTACACTGGGTAATTTAATTTAACCTTGTATTCACAAGCGCCTTTGGAGTTTTCAGGTACCTACTATTACTACTGAATAATTTCAGTACTCTAAAGACGCTTGTAAATACAAGGTTAAATTAAATTACCCAGTGTAAAGTATATTTCGATGTATGAACAGAATCTTCAGATTCTGGTGTAATATAATCTAGGGAAGATTCTGGTATTGACATGAATCACAAAATGTCTATTTATTCGATCTGAAAGGTAAGATAAGTTTTTTATTATTTATTAAAATAACTTATCTTATCTTTTGAGATAGAATAAATCGACATTATAAACTTTTAATTGTTATGTTAATTTTTTTTTTATGTTTAATGGGCCTACTCTTCATCTCAATCTAGTCTTAGAGGACAGAGATGAGGTCGACGATGGAACGAGCTAACCCAAAAGATGCCTATTAACTCGTGACTTAAATAGATTGGGGTCATATGAACTTGGGAACACCGATGAAGGCAGAGAATTCCACTCCTTAGCTGTGCGCATAATAAACGATGTAGCAAAGCGTTTCGTGCGAATGTGTGGAACATCGACAAAAAAATAAAGAAATATTACCAAAATTAATGCACTATTTTAATGAAACTGTGCTGAAGAGTGAGAGAAATCAGAAAAAAGTTTACCAACATAACAACACATACGTGCGTTCATCATCGCGTATTGTATTGAACTTCTGCATTTCCCTGCTCTCTGTCATTAAATTACTCAAGTTGATCACTTTACATAGTCTATCATTATATATGTGGCCATCTCCTCGTCTACATAGCGTGCTATGTTAGTTTTACGCTTATATTTTTTGTGCCTATCAGAACATTGTTACGCGTTGATTTATGAGTTGTTGTATATTGTATGTTTAGATTACGTTACGTAAAATGGCTGCATATATTTAGGTTGGTTTGCGTAAACATGTATGAATGAGTCAGTCTATCTCTATTTAATACAAATTATTATTAATTTGGTCATATATATAATTTCCTGACATTAACATTTTTTCACTTTTGTGAAAAAAAATATTAAATTCATCCAAAGTTATTTTGTCGCCTTCAAAGTATGCTCCTGCAGAAACGATACATCGAAACCAACGACTAATGCAATTATCAAAACATTTTTTAAACGCTTTTTCCGGAATTGAGTTCAGTTCTCGCCGCGAATTCTCCTTAATGTGTTCTACCGAATGAAAACGGGTGCCACAAAGTGGTAATTTGAGTTTAGGAAAAAGTAAGAAGTCAGCTGGAGCCATATCTGGTGAATGAGGTGGCTGCTCGATGGTATTTGTTGAGTTTTTGGTCAAAAATTCGTTCACTATGATGGCCTTATGCGAAGGCGCTTTATAGTGGTGCAAAATCCAAGAATTTTCTTTCCACAAATCTGGCTTTTTTCGTCAACTCTCTTAAACGCCGCATAACGCTCTCTCGCAGTAAACAAAGAGTATTATTTGATAATATTCTTTATTTACTGTTTGACCTTCCGCCAAGAATTCCGAGTGCACAACACCGCGATAGTCAAAGAAAACTCTCAACATGACTTTGACTTTTTTGATCGACTTTGGCGTCTTTTTTCGGTTTCGGTTCAGTTGGAAAGTGCGACTCCGAAGCTTGTTGACTAGTTTGCATGTAAAACTCGTAAACCCACGTCTCGTCACCAGTAACAATGCGTTTCATGAATGTTGGGTCGGAATTGACTCATTCTAGCATGTCCCCAGCGACTCTTATGCGATTGAGTTTTTGGAAAAAAATCAGGTCTTTTGGAACTAGCCGAGCGGCAACATGTGTCATACCCAAGTGATTATTTAAAATGGTACGGATCGACTCGTGGGACACAGAAAGGTTTAAAGCGGCTATATAATTTTGATTAAGTCGATTCACCGTAAGCCTTCTGTAACATTTTCAGGGACTCCGAACACGAAATACCATTGGCGATGCAAAATTTAAGACAAACTCTTTGTTCGATATTTTTGTCCAATAAGAAATTCGCAATACACACTAGATATGATCTAAGTATAAACAGCTCTGTATTTAATTTAAATAACAGATGCAACTCAAACTCCGCGCCAAAATGGAAAACAGTTGTGCCAATCTAATAACAAAAGAAAAAATTGAATTTGGAACCATAAACAAAGCATCCATTCCCGATACTTTTTTGGCTGAATGTATACCTAATCATACCCGCCTTAACGCAAATTTCTAATAAAATTATTAATCTTTTATCGAATTAAATCGATTATGTTCGATCTGTAATTCATTTCCCGTTGTAAAGCCACTTCCCGTGCCCACGGTACCCGTAATAAACGCGGGATAACCCATAAAATTGCCTTTGTTTCAATCATCGGCGCAGGAGTCAATGGAATCATGTTTTTAGCAAGAGCTGGGTAACAAATGTTATTGTATATTCAATATCTGTATTGTTTTAAGAAAGATTTTTAAAAGCACATCTAGAGATTAAAGAGATCTAGAGATTTATTGACAAAGGAAGCCCACTTGTCCAGCAGCGAATTGCGATGGGATGATTTATGCACTTAGTACATTAGCAATATGCATCACATAGCGTATGCTGAGTATGTTAGTTTCCAACATTACCATCCCAGCCGGTTACCTGAACATGGTTAGCGCTATCAATTTGTTTAATTATCACTTACCTGCCGAGGTCAGTCGATTACTAATTAATTGATACGTATTTAAATATCGTAATTGTCCTACTTTTGCATAGTTTAATAGTTACCTTAACTTCATCCTGCAGGTTTTTTTATGCTGTCTTGATAGATTTCACTAGGGCCGCCTCTAATTCAGCCTTGCTAACACATACCTTGTTATGCCGTTATAGGTAAGATTTTTCGACTGCCTATCTGACCTCCACAACCCAGTTAGTGCTAGGTAATACGATACTCCTTGGTAAGACTGGTTGTCAGACTTTCGGGTCACTGACTACCTGTAACGACTGTCAAAGGTCTACAAATGACAGCCGGGACCAACGGCTTAGCGTGCTTTCCGAGGCACGGAAGAAACTCGGTATGAAATGGGTGGTCACTCATCCACAGACCAACCTAGGTAGCACGGCTTAACCTAAAGATCGACCCGAGCGGCTGTTCTTATTTAGCCACGAGCTTACTGGAATATAGCTAATCAGTCATAATTTTTAAATGGCACAATCTACAATCTTTCTAAGTGTATCCTAGACAAATTACCGTCCACTATACAACAACCAATTTACGTACATACAGCCTCACACAACTTAGGTCCCATCCTCAATACTGCCAACATCCCAACAATTTACATCAAATCCTTCCATTGACATCTGTCCACGAGTGAGCTACGATTAAATACTGGAATATGGCTGGCCACTCATAAATTATGAGCTACATAAATACAGAGAGCGAGGGATCCGAGACAATTCAATTACTATGAGTTACAGAGATGCAGGGACATTGAAATAAGCGTTCGGCGACTGCTATTTTATGTAAGGGTTGGTACACAGTATTGTTTAAGTGGGAATTTATTTTTATTTTCTGTGGATGCAGTTGGTTAGAAGGATAGCAAAAGTAGTTTATGTGGTTTCTTGTGGTGTGTGGGATCTTTTCGCGCCTTTTCATTATCGGAATTTAAGCCACCATGTTTTTTTCAATTCAAGATTCCTTATTTTCATGAAATATGGTACATTATGGTCTTACAAATAAAAAGGTTTCACAAAGGTATTCGCTGACTTCATTCAGCATGCAAACTTAAAATTAAATTAAAATCATCTGCCTAGACTTTTCCCAACTATTTTGGAGTCGGCTCCCAGTCTAACAGGATGCAGCTGAATACCCGTATTTTACATGGAGCGATTGCTTCTCTGACCTCCACAACCCAGTTAGCACTGGGTAATACGATATCCTTGGTAAGACTGGTTGTCAGACTTTCGGGCCACTACCTGTAACGACTGTCAAAGATCTACAAATAACAGCCGGGACCAACGGCTTAACGTGCTTTCCGAGGCACGGAGAAAACTCGGTATGTAATGGGTGGTCACCCATCCACAGACCAACCTAGGCAAGCACGGCTTCCCCTCAAGATCGACACGAGCGGCTGTCATTATTTAAGCACGAGCTCCTCCTTAAAATTAAATTAAAACACAATATCCTCGTAATTTACGTACATAGTTATAAATTTTACAAAACATTTATGAAAAATAAAACATTATCTTTGACAAAAATATTCTATCAGAGTTTAAAATACTAGTGTGTAAATAAGAAAAAAATCAACAAAATGGTTACCAACAGTGGCCCTCACAAAATATAATTCAAGCGGCAAAAGAATGGGTAATTACACCTCAGACACAATAGCGGGACAAAGTTTCAGTAATATTTGAATTCCGCAGATTACGGGTAAAAACATGTATTTAGGTTTAATTACGTAATCAAATTATGGGTATACTCGTACATCTTACATTTGACACTAGACATCCCTTCATTATGATCCCTTCATTATCAACTTGAAATAATTTATTTTAATCAGGACTACCTATCTGAAAGGGAGCTAATATTATTATGATTTTATCAAAAAAGTTTAGGTTTATGTAGTGGGTCTCAAACTTTGTTTATTTGAAAGCAAAATTTTAGTCACCTTTAGAATTCCAGGTAGTGTGTAAGAGCATTAGGATGCCATCAAAGCGAGTAATGTTTCTCCTAAGATTTCGCCGGCGGCTCCACACAGACCTGAACAGCTAATATTTATCATGCAGCTATTTCCCTTTCGTAGTGAGCAGATGTTTTCCGGCCTACAAAACTGGCAATCTGTTTCAAAACGCTTTATGTTTTATAACGACTTCCAACAAGATTGACATAAACTTTTCGATAGCTTATGTCAACCCAACACTTTGATTTACCCAATAAATAATAGCTGTTTTTTTATCTAAATAGGCTTGCATTTGTCCGCAACTCGCCCGATGACGCAGCCTAGGGTGGAGCACGCTTGCCTAAAAGAAATCGATTCATTCGAACCGCTTAAAGAGAGTCATTTTGCCTTGGCCTTCAGGTACATTGAAAACCAACCTTAATTATTAAAAAATAAACATATTTATTAACTGTAAGTGATGGTACAGTTAAGTTAAAGATGAGTGTACTAGTATGCTTATTTCTTCCCCGATAAGTACCCGATAAGTGGTTAGCGGTGTATTATTTAAATAATATGGTATTGCTTGTGTGGGCAGAGTCATGTAGGGTAGTAAGTAATTACCACATCTTCGTAATATTACATTTATTTTGTCTTATAGGTAGTTTTCAAACGAAGCAGGAGCCATATGATTAATATGATTATGACTTTCATCACCTAATTAAATAGTAGGTACACCTAAATTTCGCATGTTATGTTTAAGTCCCATATAATAGGGGGCGAGCCTATTGGTATCAACAGGGCACAACAAGAGTTGAAGCTATAAGGAACATCAAACTGAACAAGTTACTGAATGAGGCCATCATCATAATCGCACAAATATATTCAGCTGTTCCTTACAATTTTCAATGCCTACCTACACGACCCAAATTTACAGGACAGCGGTTTTTTAAAACCGGAACTGCTATAAATGTCCCTTGTGTCCTTATTGGTTGTACACGTTTTTTTAAAGAAGAACGTTGCTCCACACTGGGGCTTTCTTCTGTATCGTGGGTGCGTTTTACAAACATTTAAAATCACATACACAAATAGCCAGACCCGGAACAACTACCTGTAGCCCATAAAAATATTTGTTGCGGGGAACGAACCCGCGACACATAGCGCAGCAGCCACTCGCTCGGCCACTGCGCTATCCGTTTCGTCGAAATTTATTGAGATGATTTATATCTTGTACGAAGTTTTCTGGCTAACAACAAACTCCTAAAAATAGAGAAACTTAATTTCATAAACCGATAAAACGCTAAAATTCACTATTCAATGTTTTCTCAATAGGAGAGCAACTGACTTCAATTTATAACCTGTAACTTCGTACATTACTGGATATTATTATAATACATGTGTGGGTGCAGTGAAATTATATGCTTTGTAAACGTAACTTAGAGAGTACACCAGAGCTAACTTCTTAGACAGGGATGCAAAACATTTTAACTTGACGCGATGTGGCGCCATATTTAACCATTTTAGTATGTCTTTAAGCGGTGCTGTTGCCCCAATGAATATGAAATACTCTCTAGCTTCTATCATAATCCAGTTTACTCTTTCTATTAAAAATACAATAGACTTACAAAACATCGATCAAGATACTGAAAAGTAAGATAAGATACTAAAGAAGAGAGAAGTAAGATAATAAAAAACGAATGTCCCTATCCCAATGTCTGAAGAGCATAAATTATGTGTATCTATTGCCAAAAGCTATTTAAAAGTGGTATGGTTTATTTACCATATAATAATTTAGATTTTGATCTATCTAGTCAAACACTATGTTCAACGGAAAGCCTGATCTAATGGCTTTCCTTTGAATATAGTATTTGACTACTTTGAATATATTATTGCTGACAACCGCCATAAGATTAAAGAAAAAATATTTTGGGAAATGACGTGCATACAAAAAAAAATGTAATAAATGATTATTGTTATTATGCGATATATGAACAACGCATAACAAATATTGTAAATACAACAGGACAGAAACAAAAAAAAACAAACAGCGACAAGCAGGTAGGCCATTAGGTAGCTTAATCTTAGCTGTTAGCCCACGATAAATGCCCCAAACATAATATAACCTCACGCCTGTAACCCTCCGTACGGTTAGGCAGAGGTGTACCTAATAGTACATCCACATTTCGCCAGCTATGTTAAAGTCAAGTTAGGGGGCGAGCTTAAGTATTGCCATCAACCGAGCACAGATCCAGACTCTGTGGCTGCTACCTAGAAATCCCTGATGGAAAAACCCAATAACAATTAGCCCGACCCGGGAATTGAACGCAAGACCTCTTACGAGCTCAGCAGTCGCGCTTGCAACCACTAGACTCACGAAGCAGTTTCCAGAATATCTGTATAATTTAACCTTATTCTTTTGTCAAGTCATGCTGAGTATCTTGACACTAGCATACAATGTTACCTTAAAAGTACATACATATTTAGATAAGATAATGTCTAAAGTTATAATCACCGTATTACAGCTTCCTAATGTTTGTTGCTTGATCGCTTACCTTTACGATCTTGTCTCTGATAACAATCCGTGGATCGAGAACAAGATGTTGAATAGTTGTAATATAATGCTATTCGTACCTGGTTATCCAGTTGGAAAAGAATGTCATCTTTGGAAAACTGTGTGTCTTTTCTCGGAACGTCATTCGATAGAGTTTTCATTGGAATATGTGGCCACCGATTCTTAAAAGTCAAAGTCCAAGATCTTTATTGTGAGAGTGGTTACAGAGTTGTTATTGAGTGAATTTGATGTGCTTTTGCACTGCTCCACCATGTTAGGCATACAATAGTTAGCACTTTGTTATCTTAGACCTAAGTTTAGACATTTTAATTGAAATAGAGCTAAGTATATTTTGCATCAAAACATAAAAAAAACAGTTTGGCACTAACTCATCACGAATCTGTCGGACAAAAATTCATGAACTGTCTATTTACCATGAAGTCATTTAATTTTTTCTTAAAAAAATTAATGTTTTCAATTTTTATTATTTGCTTAGGAAGCTTATCATAAATTCGTGAAGACATTCCGAAGAAACTTTCAGAAAGTAAGGCTGTTTTTCATATTGGGCACATTTGCTATTTTGTCGGCATGTCGACGGGAGTGCAGTTTGCCAAACTTCTCTATTGGTTCTTACGAATACAGCGATCTCAAAAATGTAGAGGGCAGGAAGGGTTAAAATCTTAAGTATTTTAAAATATGGCATACAGCTTTCTGGGGCACGTATGCCACAAACAGCTTTAAGACATTTCTTTTGCGCCCTAAAAGCGGGCTCCCTGTCTGTAGCATTCCCCCAATAAATCAGCCCATATTTAAGCGTAGACGTTATATAGGCATGATAAGCGGTTAGTACTGCTGCTTGATTTACAATCTTAGATAGTCTGTATAGAGCGTAGGTAGGAAAATTTATTCAGTTTTTTACACATCCTATCAGCTCATCTTTCCCAGCTTAAAATTTAAACTAAAAGTAATTAATTATTGTGCGGAAATGAATGTGAAACTGTAGGAAGCAGTAATTTGTGATTTTAAACCTTATTTAAAAACATATAAGTAGGTACATTGATTCATAATAATAACCTATCTAATAAATCCCAACGGTCGTCTACTCTACACCTTTTCACAGTGATCAATAGAAAATACTTCGAATGAAACGTACTCATATAATTGGGATAGAACTTCACTTACAGGTAAGTTCGTTTAATCATCAATAATTATTTACTTTCGAATTATGAATCATATATTACAAACTCTCTAGCTAGCAAGTATATCCGTACAGTATACCCTGCCTTAACAAGCCATTTATCCTTTCTTATAGATTATCACAATTAAGTATCATACACTTTATCATCATGCCATTCCGACCTGATCACTTAACAGTAGTATATTTCATTAAATAATTATCGAGATCGGTTCTGATCGGCCAATCATTTATCAATCATTAGGCTATATTTTATGGAACTTAGGGCTTGGGTAGACGGACGGATTTGCCGACTAATCTTTTAACCGATTTCGTAGGTATAAAGAATTAAATTTCAAATAAGCTCCTTATGCGAAAAGGAAAAAAGTGTAAAAAAATAAAATAGCGTAAAAAGAAAAGGTACTCATAAAAATATTTTGTTGTAGTAAAAGTTTTAAATCCTCATTCATTTGAAAAATATTTACTTTGTCAAAGAAACTATCAATTTTTATTTACTTATAATTTTATATTATTTACTTCCTATACATACCTAAAATAAAAATATGTAGGTTCAAACGTTGAAAAGAATTAAAGGGCGTAAAAAATCACTGCTCTACGGGTCTGGGGTGTGTGCATGTAGGTTTAAATGTTTATGAACGCACTCACGATCAGAAGAAATTCCTAGTGGAAGGCAACTTTTATTTATTAAAATAAATAAATAAAATAAAGTAATTTTATTATATATTGTAGTAGTAGGTATATTTTCAAATTATAGACTGGAAAACGTAAAAGCGTTTTTTGTGGTCGTCAAGCTCAAAGATCACGTTTTATAATTTTAAGAGTTTCTTTTCTAGAAAAACTGTCTATTCGCCACAGAGTTTTATAGCAACCAATATAGAAAACAAACCATCTTTAACGATTCTGCACACAATTGTCGATGAAAAGTCGAGAAGTGTTTGTGTATTCTCGCCCTAAAACCATAACTATCATAAAATCCCATTGATAATTATCGAATGTATGATCGGACGTGTACAATTATATCGACTACCAACCATTATCGGTGGCTAATGGTAATTTAATGGGAATAGAACTGTTCATAATCTTCTTAACAAATATGTTATTAGTGGATAAGTTCATAATCTTCTTAACAAATATATTATTAGTGGATAAATGTAATTGGTGAGGTTGATGTGATATTAATCAAGAATTCGTGTTGGAAGTAGTGATATCAGATTAAGTGATAGTAAGGCATCATATATTTTAAATTACTTACTTTAGATAACCAGGGGGTCTTAAGTGGCCGTTTTAGCAGAATCATCAATTGTAACGTAATTCATATTATTATCCTAATAAGTAACTGTGCGCTGCGTAAACTAAATATGGTGTCACAGCAGATTGACTGCTTCAATTGTACGCTGAGTGAATTCAGGCCACATTTTGTAAAATTACTCTTGGTTGTTAAATAATATCTATAAAGTATAATCTTTGCAAGAACGTTAACTATAACTACACTATTGTATTAGGTAAGCCTGTGATAGGTGTATGTGTATTAGGTGAGCGCCATTTTAAGCCCCCAGATGATTTGATGTGCATTCATCAAATCATCCAAAAGTTGGCTCATCTGACAATTTTTAAATAACTACGGAGTATTTCGGCTACATATTGTTTAGTCATAGTTTATTCACATAATTATAGGTAGTCAGCTAAAGACCTTTCTACGATTATATCAATAATAAACACAGGAATGTGTCTCAAACAATCTATTTGCCACATACTGCTACTACTTTGTAGCATTTAAATGAGCTTTTAAAGAAATTACAATATCTTACCTATTAGGTTGGCGGCAGTTTTTGTTAAAAGCTGATCCGCCCACATTTTGAATACTTACGCTAACTTAGTATAAGTAAAGGTAGATTGTATCTTTCTGCTAGGTTTTCTTGAGCAAGTTGGTCCAGAGGTAGTTTGACTAGATGAGACTGAATATGTTTGATTACATTAATTTACTAGCTGTACTCTGTAGTTCGCGACCTTCGTACGCGTGAAATTATTATAAAAAATTTACTTTTCTATTTGAATCGGATTTCGTTAACAGTTTCAAGGGTTTTTTTTTTGCACGGAACCCTAATCTTTACTCCTTATAACATCATCTATTTGCCAGTAACAGCCCCGTCAAAGTCGGCCTAGACGTTTTGGAGACAAGCCGGAACAAACAGATAGACAAAGACAAAAACAAATGAGCTTGACCAAAAAAAAAATGTGCTTACTTCGTCCCTACATTACTCCACGGGACACGAGAGATATTATTTTCATGACCAAAACACAACTTTTCACAACACTACGGTGACCGTTAGAGAGCCAAACCATAATGAAACCTTCGATAATGCAAGGATAATAGCGAGATCATTTATTTGCAAATTACCTGCGCCCGCGCAGCCGGGTAGGCGGTGTCGAAACATCTGTAGGGCCGTTGTTTACTTAGCAACGATAAGTTAAGCTGATACGGACGTAGGGTGAGCATCTGTACTAAGATTCTAGATAAAGTTCAGTACAAACCATTTTCCTTGTTGAGAACTTCATTATGTATCTGAACATGTTGTTAAGCTATACCTATGTGTACATACAAACATGTTCCAATAGGGCGGCAAAACACGTTTTCAATTTTGCTGCACGCTCCTTATATCTGAGAAGTTAAGCTGCGATTGCTTTGGTAAGTCTATGGATGGGTAACCGTTTTCTTAATATCGAGACCTGTGACTCGGAGACTTATTCTCCAGCGCCAGACCTCTCTCCGGTCGTGTCGGATTGTCGTCCCATTCGATTATGTGAGAGTAGTGTTCGAGTGTGAGGTAAGAGAGAGTGCTCATTTGTTTGCGGACACAAATGTGCAATATAATGTCTCCATCTGGTAGTCTCCGCTAAGATTGGCCCTTGTGTCTGAAATTCGTTCAGGACTATTTATATTTATTTATTTAAAGGAAAACTAGCAGCCAACATCAAAAGGGTTACCATCGTATTAGGTACACAGAGCCAATCAAATTATTTATTTATTTATGTTACTATTTATGTACACACAGGTAGACAACACAGGAAAATAACATTATAATATTTGAGTACATAGGTACTGCTTATTTCTCAAGAAATTTCTGCCAGCAGACCTGCAAAATTATTTGTTTTTCTTTTATATATGTATTTTTAACATTTTTATTATTTCTTTCTCTGTTAACATCTAGTTATATGTGTATGCTGTGGTCTCCTGTAGTTAATGGAACACACGTATACTAAACTTTTGAATTATTGTGACTTAAATTGTATCTGTTTTTGAGAACCAAATAAAAAAAAAAAAAAACATAAAATAAAACTTCATCATAATCACGGGGATCCGCTGGATGCGAGACGCGTGGCACCGGTCAATATAGCAACACTTGGGGAGGCCTATGTCAAGCAGTGGACATCTTTCGGCTGGAATTATAAAGATGATGAAATCATTGCTACCGCACACAATAAAGCAAGTTCTACACGTTGCCAGAACTCCAGAAGTGTGCCAACGAGTTTATCTGAGTGTATTAGGCATTGTTTCGTCAGGTATCTGCTAGTTGCGAATAGAAGAGATGATCTATTCCATATCGGCGCAGATTACCATAAGAGTCGAGGCACCTGTTTGGCAGAAAGAGCTATCAGAGGTGGTGTTTGTAATAGTCAGGTGGGATTTGTGAATTGGTAAGAATATGAAGACTTTATAGAAACTACATAGATAGACTGCCTCGATGGTCTAGTGGTCTCAATCGCGACTGCTGCGCATGAGGTCCCGGGTTCGGCTCCTAGATCAGGCAAAGTGTTAATGTGTTTTTCCATCAGGAATTTCTCAGTAGCTACCACAAGGTCTCTATTTGTGCCCGGTTGATGGCAATAGGCTCGCTCCCTATTACATGGGACTTAAACATAACCGGCGAAATATGGGTGTACTATTAGGTACACCTCTGCCTTACCCTTCGGGGCTTACAGGCGTGATGTTACGTACGACCGGTTGGTGGACCTTACCGCTAATCGATAAAGCAGACAGATTTCAAAATTATTAGCCATCTCCAAATAAGGGTTCCTGGAGGCCCACTGCGTTGTTAAGGACGAAAAAATATTCAATCACATTCCTTTGATTTTCTATCGAGATCCATATCACCAAGTTTAATCTAGCGACTTAAAAACAACGTCGATGAAGATATATCACAGCATCCAGTCTATCTAAGAGCAAGGCTAGACGGCGCCACATTACAGACGCACGCGCGACCGTGCGACCGCTCGCGACTGTGCGACTTTTTGTCGCAAGCATCGGATCATAATCCATCAAAGCGTCATGTCCGTCAACAATCGGCTGATGTTTTGTGTTATGACAACTTCATGGGAATGATACTGGAGAATATTGTTTTGTATTATTTTATGTAGTTATAGACTGTTTGGAACGGAGGTAGAATTCTGACTTTTGCGTAGCTTACTGACGTACACGATGGAAGGGACACCGATGCACAGACGAGTATTTGCATGATAAATCTGGTCAAAAGACAAAAAAATAAGTCATTCAAAAAATCCTTTAAACCATTTTTGGATAAGTTAGATAACCAATCTGACAATTGGCCACCATAACACTGCTACTAGCAATTGATTAATTATTGTTGTAAAGTCAGTCGAACTCGGTCATTGTTGCAATCGCACGTCTAAGTTCGCAACACATTTGCTAGTGGTGTTTACTTCTCTTGCTATCTTGTTTTCGTGTGGATGACTACAGAAAACATATTTATTACATATTAAAAAAAAAAAAAAAATATTGTTTTCTGTTTCTATTATACGTAAACGAGCTGTATTTAACATGTCCTATTTCGGCATTTATTTTTACTTATAACTAGCTGACCCGGCAGACTTCGTACTGCCTCAATCGATAAATAAAAGACCTAAACTTTTGTATAAATTCATTTCAAATTGACTCTACATTTTATTTAGAAAACGTTTGTATGGGAAATAGAAAAGGACTGTTTTTAGGATTTTCCCGGAAATTATTCGATTTTTTCTCGCCTTTTAAACCTTCCCTAGACCTCCACGAACATTTCAAGACTAAGATAAGATAAATCCGTTCAGCCGTTCTCGAGTTTTAGTGAGACTAACGAACAGCAATTCATTTTTATATATATAATACTAGCTGTGCCCGGCATGCGTTGCAATGCATGTTTTCCTACCTACTACCCTACCTACCCTACCTACCCTACCTACCCTACCTACCCTACCCACCCTACCTACCCTACCCTACCTACCCTACCTACCCTACCTACCCTACCTACCCTACCTACCCTACCTACCCTACCTACCTTACCTACCCTACCTACCCTACCTACCCTACCTACCCTACCTACCCTAATTTTTTGTGAATCTAAACCATTCCCAGATCCCCTTGAACACACACAAAAAATTTCATCAAAATCGGTCCAGTCGTTTGAGAGAAGTTCAGTGACATACACACTCACAGAAGAATTATATATATAAAGATAGATAGATTTTGTTATAATACTGTTTTTGTATAAGTGCCTGGTCTTGTCGAGCTAAGTTTTTTTTTATAGACATGAAATTTAGGCTATTGCCAATCATGTGTCACAACAAAATTGTCCGCCCTTATGTTTTTTATCCATTCGAAGTTAATGTTAAAAAGTTGAATTATTTCAACGTTTAATTTTTTTCTTGTAGATTCTACTAACCGTCTGGATGTTTACCAGAAGAGCGTTTTATGACATCCTGAAAGAATTTAAGGGGAAGAAAAGTGCGCTTTAATGGAAGAAAAACTTGTGGGAAAAACTAACTTTTTAAGTAACTTTTTTGCGATGGATGTACCTACTTTTTACTATCATTAAAAATTACATTAAATCATGTTACCATGTTTTAGTATTAAATAAGCCATTAAATAATTTTGACCGCGTTTTACATGTAGGTATTCAGTGGGTTTCTTGACACACTAAGTACCCAGGTACTCAGTCAGAAGTTAGATACTCACACGACATCAAAGTATGAACACTCTTTAAGTACTCATTTTAATTATATTAATGAGTTCGTTAATGGCTCTGACAGTCGTAATGTTGACATGCCATTCAACAATAGAATTTTATGAACGATTAAATAACTTTTTCTTACAGTTCTTCTGTAGATTTTGTATGTTTGTTTGTCTTTGAGAGATCATAAATTAGAAATGCTTGTACGGTTTACAAAAAAGTTAAAATATTTTCAGTGTAAAAATTAAAGAAAAGACAACTGCAAATGCATAGAAAATGGAGAAACGAAAAAATATTAAGTAGCATAAAAAAATTGTGAACATCCAGTTAAAAAGGAGACACACCTAGACGACTGCTGTAACACTGCGTAGGATTACGTCAAAAACTAGGAAAGTAGAAAAAGGAAATGACCTACAAAACATAATTATCGTTTATTAATTAAATAAATTATTAAATGCCTTGCTGAAAAAGGAAGAAATACCTATACATATCGGTAGGTTCTATAGAAAGGTACGAATGAAGCTATCGACATATACGAATTCTAATGCTAGAAAAAGATAACGCTATCTACATTATATCTCCATCTCTTTTCACAGCGGATTATATCACGATAGCAAAATTGATAGCAGTTCTTGTAATTACGTATTTTTGTCAAAATGAAAGGAACTGTTATTCATTCCAAGAGTACAGCAATTAGGGAACTGTTTTCTAAAATAACAAAAAATAATTTTCGACTCGAGAACAAGATACTCACCGTGATATCATAGTATCGGGTAAGTACCCCGGTGTCGATGTCGCTTGAAAAGGATCGATCGATAGTAGATATCAAAATTGATATGACTCAGGTATCGATATGTCTCGCATCCCTATTCGTAGTGCTGTTTTATCGCATGTTCTTAGCAGGCATGTAGATAACAGATGAGTGTCGAATTGACTCCTGTTTATGTCTTATCTTTTTTATGTTCAAAGCAATCCCTAGCATGAACTAAGACCAAATTAATATCGTGTCAACAGAGAAATAAATTAGTACGTACAGAAGTTGCAAGAGCGGCAACTGGGTTTTACAAATATACAGAAACGTAACACCACGCCTCTAATCCCCGAAGGGTTAGACAGAGGTGTACCTAATAGTAGGTACACCCACATTTCGCCAGTTATGTTTAAGTCATAGGGGTATGTAATAGGGGGCGAGCCTATTGTCATCAACCGGGCACAAATCCATACTCCGTGGCTGCTCCTGAGAAATTCCTGACGGAAAAACCCAATAACACTTTACCCGACCCGGGAATCGAACCCAGGATTTCATGCTCAGCAGTCGCGCTTCCGACCACTAGACCAACGAGGCAGTCAATAAGACACAGTGACGAATAACGAGGAGACCATGAATATCGAGGCAGTAAAGTTTAAAAAAATAAGTAGAATTTCTTGAGAGAACTTTGTCTTAACCTTATTTTCGGGCTTTAGAAGCTTTAGTCCGAAACAGCTAAGTTAATATTAAAACAACTAACTCTCACTTTTCTGCAAACTGTACACAACGACGAAATCCTTAAAAAACTTATTTATAGCTTCTACTTGGTGTTTTAACTGCCTTTCATGCGCATTTAAGGTTATTTATTAATAGTTTAGCCATTAAGGTTCTTTACTATCTATAGATGGTCTAAGACAAATGTAATAATTAGGAGATGGTATATGCTAGACCAGTATCTAAGGAAAAAAATCAACTGCTTACTTTTTTAAGGTATCAAGACAGATACACGATAGAATAGACCCCTATGGACAGTTGCAGGTGAAACAAAACATGAGTGCTTAGGTCAAGAGTGCGCCGAGTGCGTGGAAAGTGTAAACATTAAGAGGGAACAGGTCCAAAAAATATGTATTTGAAGAAACTATTGTCGTCGCGCTGCATCAAGCCTGCCCCGTAGAGTGCGATAGGGACAGCTGCAGCTCAGACCGATTATATCACAAAATACGACGAGATCGATGTTTGGATTTCCCCTTTTTTCTCCTCGAAAACTGAGCCGATTCTATTATTTTAGACATTTAAATTTTAAGAAAAAGTATGTCTAGTTTTCTATCAATTCCTTTTATGTTAAAAACTTTTCGAATTTGTTCAGTAGTCCTCCAATCACGACTGTAAAAATGAGGCATTTTTTTGCCAATTTTGGGGGGCATTTTGTTTACTTATTAGTTGCTGAAATAAAAGGAAATGACAGGGACGTGTCTATACTAGACTTTGATTTTATGAAAAAAAAACAAAGTCTAGTGGGCTCGTGGCTAAATAATAGCCTATCTGAGGCCTAAATCTATAAATATAAAATGGTAAACTGACTGGGTGATATATCAACACACAGTCCAAACCGCTGCTCCTAGAGACATGAAACTTGGAGGGTGTGTTCTTTGTGAAGAGTAAGTATGTACTAAGAAAGGTTTTTTGGTTATTCCACCTCTAAAGGGATAAAATAAGGGATTGAAGTTTATATGAAAGTCCGTCAGTTTTGAAGTTAGGGTCTTCAAATTTTGCGTTTAGGCTGACGATTGAAAATTGATTTATACGTGTCTCAGCGTTTTTGATAATTCTACCCCAGAAGGGTTGAAAAGGGGGATTAACCTATAGGTTCCTTTTTAGTCCCGGTAGTACGTTCCCATCGGATATTTTTCGACATCCACGCGGGCGAAGCCGCGGGCAAAAGCTAGTCATTCTATAAAAGACTTGACATGTTCCCGTCAACGTCATGCACTTGTAAATTGACAGTTTTGCGATAGTAACAGGGATAACGTTAAGTCAAAGATTGTGGTAAGTAACTTTCTTAGGTTTCGAACTGAGAGGTACGGAACTACGGAGACACATTTGTTTTTATAGTTATTAGGCTTGCGTTTGGCCGCAACTCGCTTGATGTGAAGCGATGACGCGGCGTAGGGTGGAGCACGCTTGCTAGAAGAAACCGATTCACTCGAACTTTAAAGCGGTTTTTTAAAGTAACACATTGTCTAGGTCTCATCTAGAAATCATCGTTACTGCTGAGAGTGCGCGACACTTTCAGTTCCTTTTCAGAGGTTAGGTAAATCATGATTGGGTTTTGCTGTCAGAAATTTCTCAGTAGTAGCCGATCTTGAATCCTATTGTATTAAATTGACGGCTGGTGTCCGCAGCTCTAGCTCGACCCTATTACACGGGACGTGAAATACCCATGGGTGTACACTCCTAAACCGTTAAAGGATTACAGGCTGATCTTATTTTTGTAGTTGCGAATAGCAAAACCTCATTAATTCACATTGTATTGCGTTGCATTTCACAGTGATACCCAGGCAAGCGAGCTGCATACAATAATATTTGTACCTGTCACATGAAGCTTGAATAACGTAGTAGTCATGGATTAATAAAAAAAAAAGTTTTCAAAAAAGTTTGTATGTGCAAATGGAAGAAAGTAGCATTAATAACCATTTTGACGGACGTTGTGTCAAAATAAATGTCATTAGTGGTTCAATGGAAAGGGTTAGGTAAGAATTTCATATAATTAGTGGTAGTAAATTCTAAAAAAAAAGGAATGAATAATAAAAGGGTCAGTTTTTGCCATTTCAATGTCGTCGTTTTTTTTCTGTTTGTTAAAAAAGAAGTAATCTATATTTTTTTACAAATAAACTAAAAAGTACATCCTCAGCCAAAATAACAAAATAAAATAAACTTTTTATTTTATTTCATAGTAGATACATTTTGTACCTTTTCTAGTTCGAGATATAACTAGACAAAAAAGGAAACTAGTCTTGACAAAAACATGAAAAAAATGGGATAATTAATCATTCCAGAGCGAAGAATGACTGTGGCCATACTTTGCTACTTTTCGAGACTAAGTCCATTGGGAAAATTCAAAATATTCCTTTGCTAAGTATAATAAAGTCTCTACTTCAAATTCAGTAATCTATACAAATAAATAAAATTGAAGTGTCTGTTTGTAATATCAAAATAACTGTTTTTTACTGAATGCATATGGGAATAAATACGGCACTAATAACAAAAACATTTTTTTTTCAAGTTTTGTCTGTCTGTCTGTTTGTTCCGGCTAATCTCCGAAACGGCTGAATTGATTTTGACTAACTCATAGCTGATGTTGTACGGTCTAACATAGACTATTAGGCGTATTTTAGAAAAATAATTGTGGTTAGATGCAAAAAAGTTAAAACCTTTGAAATTGTTAACAAAATCCGATTCAAACAGCTAATCTCCGAAACTGGACTCGTCTGGACCGATTTCGAAAGGATTTCTGCCGACAAATAGCTGACGTTATAAGGATTAACTAAAGCTATTTTTATTTTAGAATAAGAATTAGGGTTCCGTGCAAAAAAAAAAACCTTTGAAATTGGTAACAAAATCTGATTCAAAGCGAAGCAATTTTTATTTTTATAATAATTCGACGCAAACGAAGGTCGTGGGCAACAGCTAGTAAAGTTATAACGCTGTTAATTAATTAAATATAAAATAATCTTGAATGGGAAATCATAAAATTTTATTCCCATTTAGAAAATATTCTAATAATGAGATTTTTCCCAATCACGACGCAACTTTGACGTTGTAAAAACAACCGAAGTACTCGCTGTGACTTTTTGAGATGCTGCAAAAAGTAGTTTATGTGGAACCTGATTGGTTTCGAAAAGTAAGATTTCTGTTTGGAAAAAAATAATGAATCAGTTGTAAGATATTGGTATGTTGTTCGAAATATATTTTTTGACCTAAATACGAAACCGGAATACAATGTTTTTCATGTGCGAAGTTTTCTTACAGATACAAATCAGCCATCCAACAAGGTATTTAAATTGATGACGCCAGTAAAGCATCGTCATTTAAATGACGGGTTATAACGGTCTTAATTCAATGCGTAATTAATTACATCTTTGTCACATGGGGCATTATATTTAAGCATCTTAGTATCGCATGCAAATTTTGATATCCGTATTGCATTGCATTGAATAATTAGATTGTGATCCAGTATATTGTGATATTAAGTGATTCAGTTGTCATCGTTTATCAACAGCATTTAGGATGCTGTTTTTATTAAAAAAGTGAGAAAACCCGTACGAATGCTTGTAGCAGTGGCATGCACGTTAATAGCAACCGCTCTTTTCACATGTCTGTTGGTGTCTCTTTCCCTCGCGTAGAGAATTGACAGTCGTTCTTAGTAGTGGTTCCCAACGGCGACGCGCGCGCAAACATTTAATTCCCATTCGCTTGTCTGCCTTACAAAGTTTTCCCAGTCACTACGCCATACGATGCGAATGAAGAGTTTTCAATAAAAAAGTCGTATTGCAGCTTCTGTTGTTTTTGTTTCTAAGCAGCCTAATATTTTTTTATTGCAACTGTTTGCTGCACACGTTCGATAGAAAAAATACTGCGTCGTGAAGTATTTTTTTGACCATTGACTTAATTAGACGATTAAACGACACTAATATAAAATTCTGCAACGATCGCACTATGTTATTGACATTACAAGAACGGTTTTTAGTGTGTTAAAGTTACAGTTTTTAGTGTATTTTTTTTTCCATTGCTACGACACACGCCCATAAACTTACCTTGCTAATTGTTGTACAAAAAAATGTCCGCCAATAGCCTACGTGACTTAGCTTCTAATTATTAAAAGACATAATAGCGTGCGTTTTATGAAGGAAAATGATAAATGTATTCATTTGACAGCAATTCATTGTATGTCACAACACATGCTATTTTAAACACTTACTAAGGCAAGCATTCCTGTAGGGTTACATTACAACGTGCAGGAAATATTCCCGTTTAGAAGACAAAAAACGTGGAATATATTTCGCGCTCTTTTAAAGATGTGTGGACAAACATGAGACAAAGAACAGTAGTATTGTTTGTCCCGGAACCCTCCAACTAACTACCGTGGACTATCAATACGTAATTTTTAAAAAAAGTATGTAAAGAATAGTGCCAAGCTCGTGGCAAAAATGATAATTCGTTCCATGTCAAGAGTAACAGCTCAATGTGTTCCTTTTATCTTTTTATTAGGGACAGAATAAAAAATCGTTACAATCACAATAAAAAACTAAACACTTCAATTTAGTTTTCTATATTCAGAGAGAAATTGTTCAATAAGAATAAATGATGCTTTTTGCTCGCAGCTAAAAAAACTAATTTCTATGGCGAGACTGATACAACAAAACAAAAATTTTAATTAACCTTTATAGTGGTCAAGCATCCGCTGTGAAAGGTCTTAAGTGAGGTAGTGACACTACTTTTCGATCATAACGGCTCGGATGCCATTTCTAGGTTTACAAAGAAACATCGTGTGGTGTCTGTGACACGCCATCTAGTATTGAAAGCTAATTGGCAGGTGGTCGTTTTTTATACTTTGCGTAATTAACCTTTCGCAGTGTGAAGTGTACTCAAAATTGCAGAAGAAAAAAAATACAATTATGAGGAAAGTTACAGCCATGACTTCAATTTTTGAATAAATGAAACGTTATTTTGACATTATGTTTTAAGACAGTTTTATAGGGCAGAGACACTGGGAAATAAGGTCACCAAGTTTTTACATTTGACGTAGGGATAGCCAGGATCCCAATTTATTACACTAATTAAGGGTTTGCCATTATTAGTGTATAATTAAATGTAAGAGCGGCAGGTATCATAACGTTTTCCAAAAAAGAAACGGATTACTTATTGCCTTACATTGATTGATGTAATTGGAAGGTTCCACTGTCTGGCTAATTGCAAAACATCGTTTTATATAACAGTACCGCAACCGCAATTAATACTCGACAATTACTGTCGCGGGAATTCTCATGCATCCTCAAACATTTAGGAATATAGTCATTTGGGGAGGCACTCAATCACCTGTTGCTTAAACCGTAATACGATGATCACTAATTATATAAAGTGTGAAAATTATCATTCCTATTGATAAGCAGTTTTAACGGAAAACGCCGTGTTATTACAGAAGCTCACATCTGCTGGGTCCGCAGATGTTACACCACCGTACTGGTTGGTTGAAGACGAACCATCTGTCGTCTCGTTGAGTTTGCATTAAATAAAAAAAGAAAATCATCATTTAGAGCTACCCTTAACACGTGACATCTATTACTTACAAGTTTATCAATACGATCAATTTATTTAAGACATCAGACATGGCGCTTTATTATTCTCAACGTTAAAATTTGATAAAAGATCCTTCATTTTATTTAAAACTTGACGACATAAACAGAAAAGAACTATCATTTTAATTGGACTCCAACATTTTGATGTAATAACGAGATAAAAATATAAATTAAACATTTCATTAATTAGATTAAACCTTAACTAATACAGCACTGTGACATCTTTTTGTGAGCATAATTAATAAAATGCCGTATAAAGCACGCCCAATTAGAGAAAATCCTAATCAGTTGAAACGAGCAGACATTTAGAGCGCGCTATTGAAAACGTACGCACCTCTGAACGTTGAAACGGCGTTCAATTAATATAAATTTTCCATTTGCTCGAAAATCACCCACACATCGACAAACGGCAATTTTTCGAATGGAATCCTTCTGACACGCACATATTCCCAACGGCTACGTCGCTTGGAACGCGCAAGCGTATCCGTTGGGAAAACTTAAAATTGTGGTGACATTAATCCATACAAAATTCAACAATTAATGCTGTTTATCGGAAACGACATTTTTATTGTGACCTTTACGATAACTGTTGTTTTGAATTTAAAAGCACGCACTCGATGTGTGCTGCTCACTTGCAGGAAACGTCTTTATATTGTCCGATGTCGTCTGCAGACATTTTTCTTAGAAACATTGATCGTAAAATGGTATTTATAAACTTCAAGTATTTAATTATATATTCAAGGACCTATTTAAAAAACACTTCAATTACATGGTCTTACATTTTGATAAATTAAAATAAAAACTTGTGAATGCATACAATATTTCTCTGAAAATACAATTAGCGTTGTTCTGAAATGAGAGTGTTTTTAGCCAATAATGAGTTCTTAGTTTTGAGTTAAAATAGTGTATGTTAGCAATTTTTATCATTGTCTTTTACATGTAAAAATTCCTCTAACATTGGCACGAACAGTCAACAACAGCGATCAGTTTCAATTTTCCAATCGAAATAACTATACCGTACTTAACTATATTTTAACTATACTGCATACTGTATGCTTTACTGTAACTATATTTTTTTGCATTTCTCTTAGTTATTATACATCTTAATGTGGTGTATTGTATATGTCCCTTATGTCTAGATATGTAATGGTATTTTTAAAGACATTTAAAAAAATAATACACTAAATATGTTATAAAATAAAACGAGGACAATCGATTAATTATCAAGATACTATCAAAGCTTCAAACAAAAATAAACTGAACAAACAAAAACTAAAAACAATTACTTATGCTTTATCAGAAAAACCGATCCAAATTTAAGAACACAATGAAACAAAAAAAAAATATTGAACTGTGTAGACATGAAGCCTAGTTCATATTATTTTTATTTGTAATTAAACAAGTTTCCCCATGCAACTTCGGTAGCGACTGTACTTAACACGTAACAATAACTAGGCGTTACATTTGCCGCTTCTTACGACGTTTTGTCGCAGTTGCCGCTGCAATTTGTCGCACCCGTCGTATGACATTTAACACATTTAATCGATTCTTCATTCGAGCGGACGTTTAGTCGAGAACGCAATTCGATGACCGCATCGATTTGCCAAGAAAACAAGGGGCATTGAAAATATCAAGCGCGTTTTTACTGATTTTTTGCTCCATATATTTTATTGATTTTTATTATCATTTTCTGTTGAAGGAAGAATAAATAGTGCAGCTTTGTCCGTTACGCGCCTAATATGTGAAAAGAGTCAATTGTTGATAACGGAATTAAGCATTAAACTTGGGCTTACATTTTATTTACATCATTAGTAAAGATTAATAAAGATCATTAATGAAGAACGAAATGTCAGTTGAGTTGACTAGAATGACATTTTGAAAAAAACAATTAAATCAGTCTAGTGGTTGTAGAGGTCAGATAGGCCGTTGCTCCATATAAAATACCTATGTTTATCTGTGTCCGGTTTCCGACATAGTTGTGAAAAATACAGGTTAGTTAGTCACTTTAAATATATTTTCAAATATTGTTTTTCGATTTTGACCAACAGAAGCAACGGTAGAGGCAACTGTTCTAACAAAATGAATAAAAAGATAAACAAGATTGTCCTGTTGAAATATCATAAAATGATAGTACAGCGAAAATAAATATTCTTGTTACTAAAAATTACAGCGAATAGGAAATCATATTTACATAATTTTGCCTCACTTACAAGATGTATAATTATATGTACAGACGCGAGCACATCAAGCTACTACAATCTGACAAATTTCTTTAATAGATTTTGAACTTTATCGCTGAAGCATAAGGTTCAAGGTTCATTGGGAAAATTTGACAGTTTCAGGTAGCTTGATTTGCTGACGTCTGTACCGATGCATTTGTGCTTGCGACAACTGCATTAACAACTGCCAATTTTAGTAGAGTCCAAACATAAACATATTTTATAACACAACAAGGTTACGCCCGCGGCTACTATCGAGATAAAAAGTGTCCTATGTTTTACTTCAGGCTATAAAATATCGGTGTGCTAAATATCATCCAAATCCGTTTAGTAGTTTTTGCGTGGAACAGAAACAAACATCCATCCATCCATCCTCACAAACCCTCGCATTTATGTTGGTTTTGCTCCTTCTCAAATTAAACGTTCTTAAAAAGAGAGCTCTATCTCGAAACTATCTTTGACAGTCATTACGTTACAAGTAGTCCGAAGCTTGAGTCTGACAACTAGTCTTACCAACGGGAATCGTGATACCCTGCGGACACACTTTTTGTCCACCTCTGGTCTTGAAGACGTGCTACGTGCCCAGCCCATTTCCATTACATTGCAAGTGCTTGTGCCAAGCAGTCTGTTGCTTTTGTGGTGTTTCGTATTTTTGCGTGTCGTATTTTATGTATTTTTTTAATATTTAAAATACTGCAATCCATCCCGCGTTGGCACGTTTTAGGTTTGTTTCTTATGTTATTGTTTAACTTCCACGTCTGGCAATATTTGTAACTTGGTGCTGTTGGTCATTAGCATAGTTTTAGAGAAGTTCATTTACAGGCGAGACTTTGTTTAATGACTCTACCATGTACTGTAGTTCCTCTCCTTTCTCTGATATCAGCCCCAGATCGTCGGCGAAACGTAGGTGGTTTAAGTATTCCTTATTTACTTTTATGCCGCGTTCTTTCCAGTCCAGCTTACTTATCTCTAATGTGGCTATGAATAATATTGGTGACAATGGGTCCCCTTGTCTAACGCCTCTTGTTACAGGAAACCAAGAGCCGTCTGTTTCCAGTTTAACTCTACTTTTGCTGTTGTTATATATACTTTTATTTACTCGTATGTATTCGTTATCCACCTTCTATGTTATTAGAGTTTCCCAGATATAATTATGTGACACTGAGTCGAATGCTTTTTTGTTATCTATATATTATGCCAAGTACAACGGTCTAATTTTCTCCTGGTATTTCTCGATAAGGAGTTCGATTGTGTGAATATGGTCGATTGTAGGGAGCCTTTTCTAAATCCTGCTTGCTCAATGGGTTGTCTCTTTTCTAATGTAGAGATAATTTTTTTTTAATTGAGGAATGTGGAAAATAACTTATATGGGCATGGTAGTAGGCTAATTGGTCTATAGTTTTCGATAACATTGGATCCCTTTTTTTGTATAACAAAAAGATGTTAGATTCGGACCATTGGGAGGGCGTCTCTCCAGATTCAAGGATAAAATTAAATAGATTCGTAAAGGGTACGGCTAGTATTGGGGCAGCTATTTTTAGAGTTTCGTTTGCTATATTGTCCGAACCCGGGCTTTTGTCTGGTTTCAGTTCATTTAATGCCTATGACTTCGCTTTCTTCCATTTGAAATCTACTTAGTTTGTTGCCTTCATTGGTGCCATGGTTTTCCTGGCTGGTGTCTTTAGGCTCCTTTGTGCTGTATAATTTCTTGTTAAACTTGGTCGCAATGCTGATGAAGTCACTGCGATTGCTTTTTGTTATTTCGCCATTTTAGTTCTTCGATCCAAATTTTATTTGGTTTCAGCTCTTTGTATGCCTTTTTCGTGCTGCCAGTTTGGCTCAGGTGTTTTTTAATTTAAATTGTATATCTATAATTCGTGTAGTCTTTCTTTATAACAGTAGTCTATATTTATAGCAAATAGCTAACAAGCTTATAAAATGATATACAAAATGATAAATAAATAATTAACTAATTATATTTAGAAAGCCAATTTAAGTCCAATTGTAAAATGAATAATGATGATCATGAACTGACATAACAGCTTTATATAAACAATTGTCATGCTACTGTGACCAAGGAACTAATGTATACTAACTGAACTGATTAAAAATAGAATCTTGATATCAAAAAACCGTTTGATAATGAACTTTATCTCAAACACATAGAGTTCGTAATACTTTGATTAATTCAAAGGGGGAAGAAAACTTCAGGGCGAGAAAGCGACGAGAGTGGATTGTGTCCTTGTCTAACAATTGCCAATAAAAAAAAAAACATATTTTTCTTTCATTTTTTTACATATTAATCGGAAATCACGTTGATAGCTAAACTAGCACATAAATCGTAACAGAATTAATTTAATATTCAAATACCAATGTATTTGAATATTAAATTAATTCTGTTACTGATTAATATGTAAAAAAATGAAAGAAAAATATGTTTTTTTTTTATTGGCAATTGTTAGACAAGGACACAATCCACTCTCGTTTTCTTCCCCTTTGAATTAATCAAAGTATTACGAACTCTATGTGTTTGAGATAAAGTTAATTTTCAAACGGTTTTTTGATATCAAGATTCTATTTTTAATCAGTTCAGTTAGTATACATTAGTTCCTTGGTCACAGTAGCATGGCAATACTACGGTACTAAAATAATAATTTCAGATTATAAAGAAATAAGTGAAATCTTCCACTTTAAATATGATAAAATCGTATTGCGTGAAGGTGTATAATAGTGAGTTGTTTGCGAGATGTAGAATTTCTTTTTTCAGGTAAGTTCTTTTAACAACGATCGTCACTGCTCTCAAAATGGTGAACGAAATCATCACCTACACTGGACCAGCGAGGTTGATAGCCCAATCCTTCTCAGAGAGGTCTATGTTCCACCTGGGAGAACATTGTAGGCTGATTATGCTAATCGATCGGTTTTTAAATTAAAACATTCGTTTTGCTAGTCATATTTTTTGCTTTTAAGGCTTTATTCATGTCTATTAATTATGTTTTTCGTAAAAAAATATAACCAGAATGCTTATGGAAATAATTTTTCAATTATTAATCGTTCGAATTCTTGTTACGTTTAGGTTTACATCCGGCGAAACATCAGGCTATCATTACCAGTATCCTTATAGTGGGGCTACATTAGCGGACGAAGATTTCGTGTCGCGTTGGCGTGTCAAAAACATCGTATACCCTATGTTCTTGTCTACACACTACGCGGCGGCTGGGACGTGTTCTCTCCCTCTCAAGTTCCACCATCTACTTTGCCAGCATGACTGCTTCTCAAAAGGAGATGACGGCTTCCCATTTCCTCTCGTTCGTGCAAGGGTCGTAATTCATTGATTGTGTGAAAGAAGTTTTGCGATGCCTTTTCATCCATTGTACCTACGTAGATGCTATCGACTTATTATTAGGTAAAATTGGGGTCACAAAAACCAGTTTCACTCACGGCTATCGTTTTAAAATAGGGTGATGCTGATGAGAAACGAAGGGTCTCACATGGAATAAATTAAGGGTGGAGTGGAAGTGGCGAATTTCTAACAAAATATAAATACTGGCATGCCACAGCGACACAATGAAGGAGAACGGCGAATCTTTCATTTTAGTGCACTCAAGTTCACCAATTTTTCCAAAAAGCTTATTCTCTTATGTTCTTGATTGTTTTAACTCACGCAATGAATGACATGAAATATAAATCATTAGTTTATGGTAGAAAGTTAATCGCTGATGTATTTTTTATTCGACACAAGATACATAATGTTAGTTAGATTATGTAAGTAGATACTTATTGACCTATATTTTGACATAATTGAATTAACTTGGCACAAGCTAAACAACGCATACATGTCCTGTCCTAGTTTATGTTATTACCAGATTATAAAAGTTTTACCTGAATTGGACTTTGAAACCACATGGTATAATAAAACACGCTATTATCAAAACAAAACATACTGCCTGTACTAGTAATACTGACTGAAAGGGAGGGCTGAATAAAGGCAGGACAACTGGAGAAACAATCAAAACATTAACTACTCATCATCTGCCTAGCCTTTTCCCAACTATCTTGGGGTTAGCTCCCAGTCTAACCGGACGCAGCTGAATACCAGTATTTTACATGGAGCGACTGCCTATCTGACCTCCACATCGCAATTAGTACTGGGCAATATGATATCCTTAGTAAGACTGGTTGTCAGACTTTCGGGCCACTGACTACCTATAACGACTGTCTAACCTAAAGATCTACAAATGACAGCCGAGACCAACGGCTTAACGGAGGAAACTCGGTATGTAATGGTTGGTCACCCATCCACAGACCAACCTAGGCAAGCATAAACCAAAAGACCGACCCGAGCGGCTGTGATTAAACAAAATAAGTCCATGGAAACTGGAAGTCGGAGAGTCTCAAAATCAACAAAAGGAAGTCAATTTTTCTACACCAGTGGGGTTGAGGTGCGTACCTCGATTTGACTCAATGAAGAGATTGTTTGCTTGCTAATGCGTATAGTTGCGCGTTTGATTGGCTGTCGGCCGGTTTCTGAATGATCCTTGGCGCCGAGCTAGCCCCACGAGTGTGATAACAGGCATGTCTGATGACCTGTGTATCCGAATGCGTCATGCGAGACGTGTGTACACGGACCCCCCAGCTAGGTCGTGTCGAATGTGGGTGGACTTAGAGCAGATCCACCCCGAGTACTACTTCACTGCGTAGAAACGGACTCCCCAAATAGTGTAGTGCCGCGACTATATATATGCAAAGGGTGACGAAAACTTTAATAGCGCGATTTAGAACTTTTACGGTATTTGTTACTTATGTTTACTGAATTATACTCAACTCTACTTGATAGAACACAAACTAATTTTATCTTTTACAAAAATGTAATAACTTCGGAGAAATAAGCATTTTTACGTAAGTCACGTGAAATGGTAATATATAAAAACACCAAGAGCGACCGAGATAGCGATAACGGTACTAATATTTCTGGCAACAGCGGTGCCATCTCTTATCGATTAGAGGAACTAGTTTTATTTGTGTTATGTGTAAATACCGGTTAGCTTAATAGGTCGTTGTTGTTATAATGATTGAAATAGTAATTAATGGTTATATGTTTAATACATAAATAAGATATCCATGGTTTAAGTAATTTTTAATAGATTGTATCGTTTTGTTCTAAGTGTCTTACGGTCGGTGGATAACTCAATAACTTTAAATGTGTGTTATTCGCATTCTTTGAAACTAGAAACCCAAGAAGCTCGTGTTTTTAAGTTTGTATTGAATCAGGTAACACAATTTGCGTTGTCGGCAAATACTTAGGTACACTTCTGTTAACGCTTGTGTTAACAGACTGTTTTAAAATTTAAAAAAGCGTTTATCGTAAAACACGACATTCGTTCTTTATCAGAAGAATATTTTATACTTGAAGATATATAAATGACATTAACTATTATGACCGTAGGTAGGTACATAGAGGCAAAAAACTCAATGTCATTTTATTCAATTTTAATTGGTAAATCAGTTCACTGCTATACAACAGTGTCCCCAGAGTATAAAGTTCATGACGATGTAGAGCAACACTATGGCAAATTAATAATCTGTTTTTTGGGTCATTGTCCGTTTTTCATTCCTCGTTGGTCTAGTGGTCGCAAGCGAGAGTGCTGAGCATGCGGTCCTAGGTTCAATTCATAAAGTGTCATTAGGTTTTTCCGTCAGGAATTTCTCAGTAGCAGCCACGGAGTCTGGATTTGTGCCCGGTTGATGGCAATCGGCTCGCCCCTATTACATGCGACCTAACCATAATTTGTGAAATGTGGGTGTAAGTGCCCTTCGAGGATTACAGGCATGTTATGTTTTTATTCACATACTAGCCACTGCCCGCGACTTCTCCCTCGTGGAAAAAACATACTTTGCCACTCGGCAATAGTGTGGCTTTTTACCAGTAAATTAATTTTTGAAATCGTATGAGTAGTTTCGGAGATAAGGTATCCAAACATGTAAACTTTAACCTCTTTATATTTATATTAGGGGTTAAAGTATGAAATTGCCGATTTGTATGGACGATTTCGTGAAAAGTGATATTTCCATACTAACATTTTATATTTTTCTTGGAAACGTCTAAACCATGGATGATGCAATTGCAAACTATAGTTAGAGTGAAAATGGTGCGCTACAATGCGTATCTATCTTAAATTCTCAAAACACAGTCTACGACAAAAATATACCTACTTGAAGTAGTAAAACCGACGGGCACATTTAAACAGGTGTTTTGACACACTACCCTATGAGGTAATATGCAACTACTAGTACAGTTTCTAAACTCTAAAAGGTACGTAATTTAACAATTAATCCAGTAAAATGGAATTATGAAAAAAAAATTAACTATACATACAAACAAAGTTACAAACAAAACAATATGTGAGAAAAAAACGGAAATTTGTGAAACGGAAGTGTAGATTTATCTGTGGCAGAGCCATAATGTTATGTGGCATTAGTACCTCTACACAGTATGACGACTTTAAGTGTGCAGTACAAGGTGGCGCTGCTTGTCAAGAAGAAATGTCAAACTTGGTCAATTTATTTTAGTTGGGTTTTCCCGCCTGCACAGATAAGTTGGTTAAAGTGTACCAATATCGTCCGCATCAGTGGTCACTTAATTTACAATGCTCTATTGTTATGATTAGGATATTATGAGATAATTTACTGATTACTGATAGGTATATCTATCTTCTATTAAATAATATGCACGCACGGTTTTAACCTAATTATTGTGTTATCTTTGCCGGTGTAATATACAATGTCTCTGTATATAAATTAATCAACATAAACATGCTATTTTATCGACATCACTTCAATGTTCATGTTTGCCGCCATTTTGTCAACAGGTGACAGTTTTATCGATAGTCGGGTTGTTCAATGGATAAAACTCTAGGCATAGACAAAGAGCGACACCTTGACGGCTCCGCGTCCATCGACAATATGACAAAAACATTAATTGTCTATTACAACTGCTGCGGAACTCTTTCATCCCCTATCAGCCTGATAAAGAGATGCTAAATTGTAAAAAAATACAATACTTTATTTAACATGACGGTTGACATGTCAAAGGGAAGCGACAATTTACAAGAAAAAAATAACGGCTCTCGAATTATTGCAAGAAATATTAATTATTTTTCTTAAGGTATGATTAAACACTTACATAATAATAATTGAATATTAATTAATTACAGATGCATTTATATTTATAATATGCGTTTTAGAAATACTTTTTCTTTGAGTGTAACCGACAAATGATAAATAATCAATTATAATATTTTAGTTAAATGTCAAGCCACGACAATAGCGACAGTGGAGACCCCTTCTTGTTTAACTGAGAGTCGGGACCTCGCGAATTACGCGGCCACGACCAAGACTTGGGTCATGATCGGCCGCCATCTTTAACACTTTCACCGTCCGCAAAGCAGACACAATAGCTAAACAATCGCCCTGAACCATATGTGGTTCATGGGACAGGAAATGGGTTAAGAAAAATTCGTCAGACGCCTGATCAGTCACCTGATTGTGCGACCAAATTTCCTTCCTGGTCGAAGGTTTTGCGGCCAAAATTCGAGGTCGTTGCTGAGGAGTGCGTGAGGTCCCTAAATGTTGTTTAATAATTGACCAGTTCCAAATTTTACGAAGTCAGTTCGTTGATAAAAAATAATATAATTAGATGTAAACTATCACAATAAAAAGAACTTTGTGCCATAGAACATGAACCAAATATGGAACACCATAAAAAGTGATTTAAACCAAAACTCCCTTTAAAAAATCGCCAAAGCACTTTTAGTTTCTAAGTAATTAACAGATAATCCTGATTGAACTATTTACAACAACTAAGACTGACTGACTGTTGACTTTTGCGTAAGTCAAGCTGATCACGACAAAAATTTATATTTTTTAATTAAGTCGATGAAACATCCCATTTTCCCAGCGGAATCCGAAGAAGATTCCGAAACGTAGGCATCTCGCTAGCGCCTGCTACACACGCGGGTTCTCTAGCTCGAAGTAATTACAATAAAAACGGCGGTACATTCAAAGATATTATTCATTAAACAACAAGAAATTAACGTATAATTATTCATCTATCGACAAGCCGACAATATGCGAGACTATGCCGCACAATTAATTTAAAATTGACTGTTCTCGATGTGTCCGGCCCATATTTAGACAGGCCTGTCCCGCTAATCGCCAAGACATTTAATCTACGATCAAATTAATTTTAATCTATTGTGAACTTTTACGTTTTTAGGCGACATTTTTTTTCTTAGAAAATTACATGGGAATTAAATATTTTTTAAAGGGATTATATTTTCTTCCTGGCGGTATTTTTTGTCGCATGTGACATGAGACCACATGAGACCGTACTTAATGTGACATAATGACATTCCAGTAGCCATATTCTGATGACGTTCTTTGAAGTTGCAGCCTTTACGCTTACTACGTTTGTCGCGTGTTTATTTTTTAATTTTCTTAATGGAAATAAAATTGCTGGTAATGTAATGTCAACCACTTTTCCGGTACCAAATATGGGCAACTAAGGGAAACGCGCTAGGTAATGCAAAATTGTCATTTGAACATTGTTTAAGTAATTGAGGGACAGCATAACAATCAACTAGCATTACCCTGCAAAGAAATAGTTGGTTTCTAAATTTGGTGCAACGTAATTATTTGTAAATGACAGTCTAGTCGCTGCACCGATTTACATATAGCAAGTTAATGTAGGAAGTTCTGAAACTACAAACCCGTCAACAAGAAAGTCATCAACAAGATATCGATGTCGACTTTTTTCAGTTATCGTTTAACCGGGGGCACGACACGTCATTACTAAATATGTCTGGGCCGGCGGCAGTCTCGGCATAAATCGGCCCAGCCTGTAGGTACTACCGACTTTGCTGTCCACTTTTCATCCTTATGCACTAAGGAATAAGGTTGAAAAGTGGTCGACCGTCAGTGAATTCGGTAGTACCGAATAAAGATACGTGTGACTCCGGTTATTACAATAACCGAAAATATGTCAGTTTCAATTAGCAAGTACGCATTGAGCGCTATTTTTGAACCAGCCGATGTATAGAGCTGGTGGTGTTGTACAGTGTTCTTGATTTATTGGTATTTGAATTCTAACATTAATATTATAAAGTGACTGTTTCTTTGGCACACATTAACGGCTAAATAGATGGCGATGATATTTGTCACACGGGCAGACCGTGACTTAGGTTAGGATAAAGGATAGATACTTTTTCTACCAATAGCAAGTTTTTTTTTAAATATTAAATGGGCCTACTCTTGACCTCAATCTAGTACTGAGGACAGAAAGTTCGCGTGGGGTAATTTTCGAAGTCTTCCTGGGCGAAGTAGCGGGCTAAAGTTACTGTTTAAAATATAGATTATTTGAATAAATAACTAAAAAAAAAAACATTTTTTTTCCAAATGCTTTTAATAAGACTATTACAATAAAAAATAACGCTCAATCTTTTTGAGGCAAGATTATGCGCTATCGGTTGCGATTTAGGTTACTCACTCACAGATCTTTGTCTATCTGTAATTCATGGTTTTCTTATTAAATCTTAACATTTCTAGCATTCCCTCTGGCGGGTTTATTGTTAATAATGAACATTTTACTGCTCTCTCTGCTATTTATGATGATATTCCTTCATTTCTGTACTTTACAAAATTAAACTCGTTCGGAAAACAATTACTGAATTATTTCAACAGGGAGTAACAGTGGGTTATGGCATATTACTCTGAATGTATTTTATTACACACGGTGACACATCAGCCTACACATATTCAGTATAACCTGACCTCGCTTTGTATGAGCTTCTCATACAATGAGAGATCAGTTTAATTTGGTTATTTAGAGCTTGATTGGTCGCCGAGCGTACATATAAATAAACCTTTTACAATAAATTATGATGAAAACCGCATCAAAATTTGTGGCGTAATCCACTCGTTGATAAACATCGCGTTCGCAAAGAGAGACATGAAAAACTGCTTGTTACTTATATTATTTAGGGTTTTAGGTACGCTAGTACGCTAAGACCCGACCCTGCTTCGCACGGTTTCTATGAGTTGACAAAACTGTCGATTTCTAGTGATCGATACTTAAACACGTGATTGTACTCATGGTAACAAACATCTTTCCCAAAGAAACATTTTTTTATATATATAAATATACTCATACGTATACTTTAGTGGCGGCGGAACGGGCTTGCGAGCCGCACGGGTGCTCTGTCTACCCACTATTGCACGGTACGATAGTAATGAGACAGAACGGCGTTAGCTGCTAACACCCTAAATGGTACTCAAAACAATTACAGTTTTTATTTGTGGAAGAAAACAATCATGCTTATACTCAAAAATAATTTACAAATTAATAACAACAATAATAAGAAAGTTGAAATCATCTACTTCTCTGCCCAGTATCAGTCTCGTACCTACCGCAGCATTTCTAGCCCGGGCAATAAATAGCTCGTTTATTCCCGAAGGCCTAGAGATCAGAGCCGTGAACACAAATTAGTGAGCTATTTTACTGTTGCGCTCTGAAAATGTGCTTCAGGCAATCAGAAATCAAGCTGGTCTGCATTATACAGTGTTTAAATAGAAATAAATCTTTTTTACGTTCAATAAATAACAAAGTCTTAAAGCCCGTTTACTAAGAAAGTTTAGGAATCCGTTAGGTAGGTTCCTATTATAGTTCCTACAGATCGAAAATTAGTTACCATTACAAAATTTTATTTGCAAAATTGGTGCATCAACAAACAATAAGGTACATAACTAAACATCACGCCGATAATCCCTGAACGGGTAAGCAGAGATGTACCTACTACTGAGTTCACTGACAGTCTGCCACTTTTCACCCTTACGAAGTAATAAGGTTGAAAAGTGGTTGAAAAAAAAAAGTCAAAAGTCAAAGTTGACCCTCAGTGATCTCGGTAGTATACCTATATGTATAACTACATATACACTTAGGCATTTTTATTTTAAAGTGCCATTCAACCGAGCACACATCCAGAGTCCTTGGCTACTACCTATGTACGTACCGAGAAATTCCTGCCGGAACAACCCATGCCAATTTTGCCCGATCTAGGAACCGAACCCAAGACCTCATGCTGAGCAGTAGCGCTGGCAACCACTAAAATACATGATAAACCAAATGAGTCATCCTAAAATCAAAAACAAGACATTAGACCTAAACTCCCAAGACGTAATTTGCAGTAGCAATTATAATTAAGTATAAAACCTGCAGGTACTACCGAGTTCACTGACGTTCTACCACTTTTCACCCTTATGCACTAAGTAATAATAGTCCTCCTGACCGTTTTCGGTGCACTCTCTGTTCCGTTACTCTCATAGTCCGATGGGACGTGAATCCGACACCACCGGAGAGAGATCAGGGCAGGATCAACGGCTTATCGTGCTTCCCGAGGCATTAGGGTATCTGATCATACCGCCAACCTAATAGCACATTTTTTTGAATGGAACCCAGTAGGGGACGCTTAGCGGTCGCGCTTGCAACGACACTAGTGGGGCAGTTAAAGGTTAAAAAGTGGTTGACCGTCAGTGAACTCGGTAGTACTATTGGTCCACTACAGACCAAATACCTCCCTTCGCTTTTACCACCCGTTTTCTTCTCCGCAATAAACGGTCAATAATTCGCAATACAATATATCCCCAACAAATACCAAGCTTACAGTGAAACAATATGACAGCCCATCCCACATTCCACACCAGTAGAAATCTACAAACTATTCTCTCAATAAATCATACGCTAACTGAACATTCCGCAAAACTCCTAAGGAAACAATAACTCGAACTAAACATTCCCCATAGATAATTTGTAACAGAGAAGATTTATATCTTTGTCAATAGCGAAAAATGGCCACTGTCTGGGAATAAAATGAACAAATGTAACCTCATCTATTAGTTAACTATAAATATTCGAGTTGGTTCACATAATTCTCTGCAGAAGATACGTATGACTCTATCCGAAGGATCCCGGGAAGGTGCGCGTACACTGCTTACGAAGTATCAAAGGATATGGCGCTTCGGGTTTGTTCGGCAAAAATGGGGGACGATATACAAATATAGTCATCATTTTCGATTTTGAAATTGTAGAATTTGTTCGGCAGAATTAGACTTCAGTCTAACTGCTATGGGCAAATTGGGAACTATCTGCTGACACCAGACACTGATAGATTACTTGAGTAAAATATTAACTTAAGATACGATTTTTGTTCTGTAGCTTAGTAATTGCTTTAAAACTGTCAAAAGTTAGAATTCTTAACTTTTCTTTCTTCGTTCAAATCCTTGTCTATTGCATAAAATGGTTGGATAAGTATTTACTTAAACTGAAGTCATTACTTAAACTGACTATAGATATAGATACAAGGGTTAGACTTCATTTAGTATCTGTCAAAATCCGCCGTCCGGAAAAGCGTCCGCAGTCCGGACGTGTTCACGAGACTTGCGACTTGAGATTTACGATCTTGCGTGTGTCAAATACTGAAACTAACCATAAGACTAAAGTTATTTAAGAAAACCAGACCAACAGAAATGTCTTTTACATTTTTGTTTATCTGGTTTTCTGACCAACATCCGAAATCTTTACGTTATAATCCTACAAAAAAGATACTTATACTTATACACACACCACACAACATTCAGTGCTATCGTGTTTATTGGCAAATGTAAGGTTCCGACTGCACGTGATTAGTTACGGTCTACTAACTACGGCTTGTAATAGAATAACACACGTTGTTCTCAATCAGTTTACTTTGTTGCAACAAACAATAAAAGTAACACCTAACAAGGTATACTTTTATTTCAAAAATAATTCAATTATTTAGAAACTATAATAGAAATAAATATGTACAAGTAGAAAAGGGTTACAGGGCGTCCAAAAATTCATCCGCATCGCTGTCAACAGGAAAAGTGCCTTGAAGGCTAGCAGCATTGCCACGTTGGATGGCAATGCTGATTCTTTGGCCAAAAAATAGGCCCGCCCTCTGGTCACGTGAAGAGTCGACCAACCGCTTGGCGATTTCCCGAAATACTAGGTGGGCACTCGGACCCCATGGCCCTAGTGTTTCAACCCCAAACGGCTCAAACTCATAACTACCAATTAAATTATTGTATTTGCGCCGTTTGAGGTTTTCAGCCTGCAGCAGCCGCCCCAGCCCAGCCCATTGTGCTAGGAAGATGGGATGGCGCAAGGGTGTCGACGCAAGTTGCGTCTCTCACCAAAGGCCTACCCAACTTCCATGGCATTATGGTCATACCATCTGGTCTCTTCCCATCGACGCGTGCCAAGCCATTGGGTTCTAAGACAGCTGGCACCCCGGCGATGGCAAGAGCACGACGGAACAGATCATTAATGGTAGCGTGCCTAACAAAAGAAGATTTTGAATTATAAGTACTTACAGAGTGAGAAAATACTAAAAATAGACTTAGATTAACGTAAAGGTCGTTACAGATCACTGCATTTACAGTAATACCAAACGCATATCAATGAATTTCATGGCATCTTAAAAAAAAATAAAAAAAAACCAAGTCGTTGACTTTTGAATTTCGAACCATCACGAACTGCCAAAATTCTTTGTACTGCCAATCCATTCACAAAACGAATTTAGAATCCATCGACATTCAAATAGAAAATTGGTCACGAGCTCGGCGAAATTCGTCGAATTTTGCCGAAGTTGGCTCGTGTAACTTCGTAAGCAGTGTACTTGCACGTCGTAGGTTTTTTCCTACGGCTTAGTAACAAGATAGGATGTAAATCAAAGCTGCTGCGATCTGCATAGCGCGGCCGGTGCATTCGTTAGAACAGATAGGAATACCTAAATGTATTAGAAATGATATTTAGTATACAGGCCGTCTGTGAAAATAATTGGGCTGGGCCGGTAGAGTATTGGAATGAGTTTGTGATGTGATAAAATGAAGTACCGCTGTAAACTATACAGCGGTACTTCATTTATAGGAGAACAGTATTCACAATTGTATGAAATTGATGTTGTTAATTATTATAAATTGGTAAGTTTGGGAAAATTAGAGGGATGCCTTTGACTTGCAGTGTAGGAAAATAGAGAATTATTTAGTTATATTAAGTTTTCTGACTGCTGCCAGGTTAAAACTTGGCCAGTCGAAAATAAAATAAACGTCGCCAGGGCAGCCCGCGAAATTTAAATTTACTTAAGTTTTCCTCTTAGCTACGCTTTCCTTTTTAGGAACTAACTGAACTTAGATTGATTATTATGATTTTAATGATTATAATTCTGTTACTACATAATATAATGTGTTACGGTTGCAAAATAATCATGTTTTAATCACACTGACCTACCAATTGCAAAAAATGTAAAAAACCCTAAATTTCGCGGGCGACACTGCCTGGCGCTTCCGCTTAAAAGTGTATTGTGTGTTAAATAGTAAATAGTTGTCACTTTCAGTAGCCTCAGAGGGAAATGTGAACTATAAATTAATTGTTTTTTTTTTTCAGGTAAATCTGCCCCTGAGGGCTCAACTGGTGGATATGGACAGCAATATGTGCAGTTAGGTAAGCGTATTATGATAATTTTAATTTATTATGTTGCTGTAATTTCTAGGATTACTTCCTCGCCGTGACTACATGTCCCATATTGGCAAATATTCGTGGTAATACACTCCGTAGGTAGGTTGATTTGTAGGTCATCCATTTATTTTAATTAACGCTCATTTTGTCCCCTGTGCTACTGCGTAAAGAACTGCAACTCTACAAATTTCAAGAGCCTACAACTAATAATGTATTTCTCAAAACTGTCTACATCGGTGCTACTTACGATTAATTACATAAATAAAAGTATGTGTACATGCAACTCTATAACCTATAACAAAGTACCTACCATTAATGTCTTTAGCGAGCCAACCACAACAAACTACCTACCACGATCCACATACTAATCACTAACAAATGTGAGACATTATGTAATAATGACAAAATGTCACATACACGTTTTTACTTCACTATACAAACATTAGATTAAGACATTAGCAAGTCGGTAACATAACGACGGTAAAAAATATGGCGTCGGGTAAGGTGCAGTGGCCCGCGCTTTACTAGAATCTCGGGTATAAATAGTATTTGGAAATGTCCGCATGGAATTTTTCATTTCATAGGGTTGCGATCGATTCGCGGTCATCGATAATTTCTTTGGAAACAGGGGATAGGAAACAGCACAATATTTCTGTGGATTTTGTGATACTTAGTTTTAAATCGTTGTAGGTAATGTGGTTCGTGTCGTTGTTTTTTAGAATGGAATTAATAGTATGGGGATAGGTTTCCGAAAGCGCCCTCGCCGACGGGTTTGATTGGTCACCCCCGCTTTGTTTTTGCAACATGACAGTTTAGAGGAAACAATTGCTTGCCTGTTTGTTTTTTGAGTTCGGCCATTTGTAATGTACCTCACAGGTTTTTAATTAATAGGTGTGTAATGATAGGGTATGTTTGACATATGGTATTATGTACAAAGAAAGGAGTTCGGGTGTTTCTAATTTAGGGTGTAACAATAGATAGAAGATGATGGATAAAAGGGAAATCTTGATTTGAAAGTTATGCTAAATCAAGGTTTTAGATAGTTTTGAGATACACTTAATTCCATATACATTAATACTGTACTACGATTATGATCTAAGTCAAAAACAGACAATCGTCATTTTGGGAAATAGATAAGAAATCTCCGAATTGATCACTAATTTGGTGTTTTTACAAATAATAGCACATCCCTAGCCAATGTGCCTAGTGTCGATACACACATAAAAAATATCATGGGTCCAGTAAACCGCGGGTTCCGTTGAACATTTAGCGTGTGCTTGCACCATAGAAATTATAATGTTTCCAGGACCTGCTGTGTGGACAACAATACTACGAATTTCGCCGATATCCACTCGAGTTTTTCCAACCACATTTCGAGAAAATAGGGTTTGCAACCAATTACTAATTCCTAAAAGTCTACCTGGTTTCTTATATTGTGTAGGAAATAGACGGAGATAGAGCGATTTTAATTTATTTTAATTGCGAAAGGAAACAAAATGGCGTCATGTTTTTCCGAAAGATATATTTTTTTATTCTTGGGCGGTATTTGTTAACACTTAGGCAGTAATGGTGTGAAATGGGCAAATCGAAATATGCATTTTTTTATGATCTTTATGGTGATCGAAAAAAGGTAACTTATATTTTTTATTGATGCGTTCGTTTGTTGACAAGAATATTAACGTCGAGGTGTTGAATTCTTCATAGTTATTTTCTGAGAATTTGTAGCTTGCGTTACCACTTGATTAAAAACTAATTGGAGAAGAATAATTTGCAGTACGTGCCTGTGGTTTAAGGCTGGTAATATTAAAACGTTGGTTAATCCATTTCATTGTCATTAGTAGTCATTAGGAATGGGCTTGGTTGCGGTTTCAAGGTTCGGAACACATAAATACAGTATATAGTAGAATAGATAGTTTCAGAATGGGCGTGTTTTAGGATATTTAACTTTTTAAGTGACAACTAATAACCGTGTCATTGGTGTGTTATTAACATAACTTCATACTTCGTACTCATTTAACGGTTAAACGATGCTAGAACGACGTAACAGTATTTCTGGCATTTTTGTGGTTCAGACTTTACAGGTACACGTCCATTTTGTTTTATCTACAAAACTACAAGAATTTCATGGCGCTTGGCTAACTATGACAGGGGGCGTTGTTTGAAAACACAAGATGGCGTAATTTGATTCAGAAAGGATCACCCGCCAAAAATATTGTTATAAAATTTGTCAGCTTTGATTCGATATCCACGCGTGAGCTTTGTTTTAAAAGAAAATGGCCGCTTTAGCACAGAATCGTAATAATTTTATAAAATTATCACAAAGTAACAATTCATAATATTAAATGCGTCTGTGGCCATTTAAAAAAAAAATGTTATTCATGTTATTATTCTTTTAGGATCGGCCATTTTAGGCCCTCTGATTTCTCAAAAGTCTTTATTAATGAGAATTATACATAAATGACACATTAGTAGCCGAGTAGTTGTTAGCACGTACGTTACGCCTAACTGACTTGTACAAGTAATTCTTATTTTTAACACCGAGCCCTACAGGTAATCCATAAGTTTAAAGTGTACCTCTACAAATATAGTATGGATGGAGTCCATAGAGTGGAACTACATATATTATACTAATAGCTCTTGATGAGTGTGAAACCTTAACACAAATGACATATTAACATTATCTTATGGACGCACACCATTATGAGAAGACCTAATTACATTAAGATTGAGCCGTTTTCTTATGAGTAATTGCAAATTAAAATATTCTAGATTAAAATCTGAGCAAAAAATCGTATACTTACGAAGAATGCTCTATTTTAATCACCCTCCACACAATTGGACGCCATAAAATTATTAATATAACTACTATAACTGGAGCAGTTTTTCATCCATCTTTCCGCCTTATAACAATGTTACCATATAAAATAATAAAATGAGAAATAAAAACATAATCAGATTCCGCGACGTGACTAAAATAGGATTAGTTAATGCTACCTTCGTTACGTAAGGCTAATTATTTGTTACATTTATACCTTAATGACAATAGAAACCTTTTTGTTTTGACGCTAAAGGAGTATATGGTTGATTTCCTTTAGATTGTAATAGCTGTCATGCATTTATGTATGAAAATGTATGGGGTTTAGTGATGAATATTAAAATATGCCGGTTTTTTTGTGTCACAAAAAAACTTTATATCATCTAGGGCCTCCCACGTTGGCAAACTGGGGCTTTAGTTTGCATTTTGTCGTCATTTATGGAATCATAACTGGGAATTATTTGTATTCATTTTATATCAGGCAGTGTAAGAGAGCTCGTGGCTAAATAATAACAGCCGCTCGAGTCGATCTTCAGGTTAAGCTACGCTTGCCTAGGTTGGTCCGTGGATAGGTCCCATCACACACACCCCTCGGAAATCACGTCTAGCCATTGGTCCCGGCTGTAATTTGTAGATATTTGACAGTCGTTACAGGTAGTCAGTGGCCCAAAAGTCTAACAACCAGTCTTACCAAGTGGTATTGTTTTACCCAGTACTAACTGGGTTGTAGAGGTCATATAGGCAGTCGCTCTATATAAAATACTGATATTCAGCTGCACCCGGTTAGACTGGATGCAGCTGAATATTACTTCTAGGTTTTTCTCATTAGCAAGTACTCACTGACACTGCGACACCTACACAAAACCGTTACATTTAAGCATTTATTTGGATTTGGCCTTATAAGGAGGAAATGATAGCGTGAAGGTTGACAGAGCAGAATGGAAGAAAAAAACGTGTTGCGCTGACCCTAAGTAATATGGGACAGGGGCAGGAAGGTGTTGAAGATGATTTAGATGTAGCCTAGTGTTAGTGTAAAACGGGTATTAGTGTTTTTATTATGGAACCTTTTTCGTGGACCTAAATTCCAGGGAAATTCAAGACATGTTCAGCGAGGGAGTTGCCATTCTGATAATGCAAACCTTATGGCTTATTATATCACGTACTCGTAAGTTGCTGTGATCAACCACCAAAATTATGAAAGTCAAAGATCTTGTTTCAAAATACCCCTACGTTTGGCCACCCGCATCACTTCAACACTTTCTAATTAAATCAACCCCCCACCATTCGCACATTCATTCAATTTTACGTTAAAACAATTAGATGTGACATTTAAATTTTACACCGTCGAGTTAAACGCGCAAGAAATATAACGTAACGTAATTTATAGTGTTTCTTTTCGTTTGAGAAAAAATGCCGCAAACGTTACAGGTTTTAGTTACAGGGCAATCAAAATTATGTTGACTGGTTGATCGAATGTGCAGTGTGTGTCGGAATCCTAATGTTTTCATAATGGATGACCGTGAATGTTCTTAGCTGAAAAAGGTTCCCTGTAGGTTTCGGTTTTTAATTACAATTCTGGTACTTACTACGTTAATAACGACTCTTGGATACATCGAACGTTGACTTATGGGGCCGATTAATTAAAACCTTGTTCACCAATCTTTGACTTTCGACAACGTTATTAAGTCGCTTGATGACTAATGAGTTATGTTTATAATGAGATAAGGTCTATTTACAATTCAGAAATCACTAGACGTGAAAAATCTTAGCTGTATCCGGCTCGAAGGACCACTTCTAATTCAGTTTCTACCTCTCAGTTCTACCTCTGTTGCCAGTTTGAAAGGGTGAAGTGCATTTAAATTACAAGAAAATAAATGCCGTAAACACCACTTTCAATGGCATACGGATTTGCGATGCACTGTAGTTTGAGTAAATATACTCTCTCCGATCTATTATTACAACCCTCTTTACTTAAAAATCTGCCATTTTTCTAATAACATAATAAGCCGTACGAAATACTTGCGCCTTGGAGTTTGGATGTTTCAATTATAAGGAGGCTGGATGCTATTATTATTCTCTGCTCTCCCCATTAGTGCTGCGCCGTGATAGCGGGCCTACAGTGTAATAATAGTGTGGGCTACACAGCACAGAGGGCAGTAAATCAACTGCAAAAATTACTATGGTTCTAGTGATTCTTTATGTAGTAAATAGAGTGTAAGGTTATGTGTTTGAGTTAGGACTACTGAATTATGATGATTTATTTACGAGTTTGTAAGTTACAACTTATATTTAGTGAAGTAATCATTTTTGTAGTGTTATGTTTGTAGATGGTGGTAGTAGAAAGAAGACCGAAACTATGGTATGCTTTTTCTGTATTTGTTCTGATAGACGAGGAACTTTTTGCATCTTATTTTGCATTGCCCGGTCATGTCTTGCCTAGTCATGACAACAACAACCACGGAACATATGGACAAAATCAATGAATACTGGATCAGCTAAGCAGCACCAGGACGGACAACGAATTTTTAAAATAAAATTCTTATCTATTCTAAATTACTAGGATCTTATCATTTTAGATCAGACCAATGTTTTAAAAAACCGTACAAAGTTGTCTTTCTGACCATCCTCCACTGTCCGCATACCGGCGCGCCTAATCAGGATAAATGCTATTGAACATTAATTGAGGATGTAATCCATATGGATGCTCCCAGGAACTGCCTGCTCTCAATATCATTTTTTATAAAGAAAATTCTCAACTAAGGAAGTGTTGACGTGTATTCGAGTCTTTTTTTTCATGAAATTCCGAGTCGAGTCTGGTTTTATTGATGACACGATATGAAAGATGATTTTATGTAGTTTTTTGTGTGAAAATATTTTTATAGTGAATGTCGTTATGGGTGATAAATACCTGGGGTATAGCTGGCAGGTTCGATGGTAAGATAAAGCGTGCCAGCGATTTTTCTGGGTAATGCCATTTTTCTGGTCCTTCGAGTCGAGAGATTAAAATTGTAGCAGTTCTTGTGTGGGTTCGTTATTTTATTTACGCGTGTTGTGTTACATAATTTAGTACTTAGTAATACGAATAAACAAACCATTAGAAGATACAATGTTTTTATTCGTGTTCGTTGATACGGAATTTTATCAGCTAGCATCTGTACTTATTAACATCTAAAACATGTTTAGCAGCAATATACCTTCTCGTATAACTCCTGAAAAAACACGACTTACTTTTTGTAACGTTAAGCATTTAATATAAGTGAGCCTAAGAAGTGGCAACACTATTCAAAACATCATAATTTATTAAAACCTCAGATGTATTCACTTCACAAATTAGGTGGTCCTTCGCATTCGACACGGTTGAGTGAAAGTGGTCTTTATGCGCACTTGCGCACGCGCAGGGGACGATAACGATCGCTATTGTATACAACGGCGGTATAACTCATCACTGTGATATAGCGCTTCTAGATTCTGTGTAGTGTAGGCAGCTAATTAAGTGGGACTGTTGAAGGTTTACTGTGTCGTGAAAATATATAAAATTTAAACTACGACAGTGGAAATTTTAAGTGAAAAATAATACCAGCCTGTTACTGTCCCACTGCTGGGCAAAGGACTCTTCTCACATAAAACCACCACTCAAGGTGGGCTGGCGATTTCGGACTTAAATGAATTATAGACCAGGCTTCCTCACGATGTTTTCCTTCACTTACGAATATGTTAGTGATGTTAGAAACTAAATTAGAATTGTAAAACTCACATTGTTACTTGCCCGGATTTGAACCCACAATTTCGACTTCACGTAACAAAGACCGTTGACTTGTCCAGAGATCAGAGGAGCCCTTGGTACGGCACGAGACCCGGGTCTGAAAAACGTCTACCACTATCACATGAGCAATAACATCAGAAGCAATAAATAGCATCAGAATTTTGAGCTATTTTAATTAGTAGTTGTTGCCCGCGACTTTAGTTCGCTTGAAATTATTTAAAAAAATATTAGTTCTCTTTTTTAATCGAATTTTGTTTTGAACCAATTTCAAGGGTTTTCATTGTTTTGCACGGAACTCTTTCTTTTTCTCACTCTTTATTTTTCTAAAATAAAAGTAGCTTATGTTAGACCTAATGACATCAGCTATCTGTCAGTAAAAGTCCCGTCAAAATCGGTCCAGCCGTTTCGGAGATTAGCCGGAACAAACAGACAGACAGACAAAAACTAATAAAAAGTGTTTTTATTTTAAGTGACGTATATACTTATGCATTCAGTCAAAAGCTGTTATTTTTATATTACAAACAGACACTTCAATTTTATTTATTTGGATAAAGCATAGATGTTTAGATATGTTACTGATGACATCTCGTTCTTTACTTATTTCTCTGATCAGTATTATCTATAAAGAGAATAGTAAGTCTGAGGCAGTCAGATACAGTCCTGAGCATGAATACCTCGCAATCCTCACATTCACACAAGATTCATAAGCGCTTCTTTCCTATAGTATTGGTACAAATTTTATGATGTTCTCAAAACCGTACTAACATGGAACGGTTTTTCTCTCCAAATTGCAATCGTTTAATTATAATTATTAAAGAAACACAGTACAGGGCCGAACCTAATGCGATCGGCATTTTCCACCAGTCTACGTTTTGGTGATGCAGAAACAATCAGATAGGTGTAAATACGAGTAAATAGGTTTTCAATGTTGCGTAAATACAAGCTACTTAATACTCTATCGACTACTAACCAATACATTACCCAAAAACATGATTTTATCCAATAACTCAGCTAAACGTGCTCCACATAAACACATATATACTATAAGTCTAAGGTATCTACATAAATCTACATGCATTATCTGTATAATATCTGTGAAATACAGATATTGCATACTCGTGCTTGTTCGGGCATGTTGGTGAAAGATATGATAAAGCGGTGCCAGGTCAGGAGTTACAACCTGACTCCTAACAGCCACTGGTCTGCCTCTAATAGTGTGTCGGGGTTCACGACGGAAAATGTGGGCTATTTTCGAACATTATCGAATAGGTATATAATACTCGTATTATTGGGACCATTAAACTATATGTCCTAGAATAAAAAAATCGAAGACATGTAACATCTACGAACCTGCACTGGGCCCGCGTGATGGATTATAGCCCATTCCCTCTCATAGAGAGGAGACCGTGTGTCCCAGTAGTGGGAACATTATGGGCTGATTATTATTATGGGAGTATTTGTGTTTTAAGGAATTTGGAAATTGGAAAGTAATGGGGGAGGCCTTTGCCCAGCAGTGGGATAGAATAGGGAAATCTCAGAATTCACACTTTTAGCTATTTTTTTTTATGTAGGCGACTTGTTGAGATCATTTTCTATCGTACCTTATGAAAGACCGAAAGCCCGTTTAGTGCCATAAATACAAATATAACGCCATAAAAGTCATACAGGAGTAAGAGGACTTTCAACGAATACCTAATACCTATGTTAAGAGTTTTACAAATTCTGCAATTTTGTTATTTCAAAGGAATCATTCGCTGCTAAAAAATTATATCACAAAAACTTATTTTCTTTAACCATAAACTACGAACTCTTTACTCTATCTCTTTACAAGTTAACAGTTCGTTTGTTTCGGGTTAAAAAAAAACGTTGCAAGGTACCAATCAAAGATAGATTTCGAATATTGCTTTTATACCTACATAAACATGCCGTGTATGAAGCCAGTAACTAACCCAATACATCCTCATTACTCCAACTCCTAAACAACAAATCAAAAAATTAATACACATCTCGAACACTATTAGAGTTCCTCAAGAAATCTATTCAAAACGAAAACATGTACGTAAACATTTTGCAGTAAATTTCCCCGAGAGGACGTGATAATGTGACTATAAATAAGGCATAAGATGAGTTATTACGACACCGGACAATAGAGATTGTTATCTCAACCCGCTGTACTTAGATGCTGTACACCGAAATTGTGGACCGAAAATAGACGTCCACAGGTTTATGGTAACAGGCTTGGAGAATAGATGTCTACTTACACATTTTAATATAAATTTAATAAAAAAAAAAAAGAGGATAAGCTCTTGATAAAAGAATTAGAGGAAAAATTGGAAGTGTCTGAGCGAAAGTCTCGTGGAGCAGGCATAGAAATTCGGAATATACCAAAGCAAAACGGCGAAACAAAAGAAAATCTTTGTAACGAAATTATGCAACTAGGGAAGACTTTAAGTGTCAACATTGACTGCTCTAACATTCGAGACGTCTATAGATTAAAATCAAAAGATGCATCAAATCCTGTTGTTGTGGACTTAACGTCCGTCTTGCTAAAAGACAAAATTCTCAAGGCTGTCAAGTACTTCAACAAAACACGAGCAAAAGAAGAAAAATTAAATACTACGCATTTGAACCACTCATCCCAATCAAAACCACTTTACATAACGGAAACCTTAACTCACAAGACTCAGAGATTGTATTTTCTGGCCAGGCAGTTTAAAAAAAGCCATGGATATGACTTTTGCTGGACGACTAACGGGTTTGTTTACCTCAAAAAAACCGAAGACTCAACTCACATACGCATAAATCATGACACGGATCTGGATAAGTTAAGGAATTCAATATGACTATTTCATGTAGTTACTTGCATATTCGTTTTGATAGTGATTTACTTTATATTGCATGTTTTGTTCACATTTCGAATTTTAAGTTATTTCTGTTTACACTTTAAGACACCATACAGAAATCATACACTACTCTTTATAACGCTTGTTTCTTTCCCAGTTCAAAATGCAACATATTTTTGTTTTTACTCACTCACCACACTATACAGAAATTATTCATTACACTTCAATGACAACACATTTTTCTCTAAATTCAAACACTACTACACTCACAGTGCCTACTATATATCAACACTCATAAATAATATACACCATAATTTCCCATCACACGATCATCTAGTCTCATTCGAACCTTTGACAATAACACTCATGTACAACACGCTTTCTACAACACGATTACTTCTTACATTATATACATACATCAAAAACATAGTGCACGCAAACCATAATAAATCTTTTAGATACCTTATTCCATTCCAAATACTATTTTGTAACCTGGACGACAATTTCTTACAATACTTTTTACTGACGTCGAATTCAATGATATAATTAACTTAACAGATAATCTGGATAAACTATCTGTATCGCAATCACAAGAAACAAACATTGAAAACTGTCATAAATTAATATCACGGCACCCTAATGACTTGCTAATCTTCACGCTAAACATACGCAGCATAAGCTGTAACATGCCAGGGCTTGAAATTTTATTGGCAAGAATGAAGTTGAAATGTGATGTAATTGTTCTGACCGAATGTTGGCTCTCAAGTTCCTCAGTTATACCAATCCTTGCAGGTTATTCTCATGTCGGGACTAAAATAAACCCCAAACAAAATGACGGAGTAACAATCTACTATGAGGAAAACCTAAGTTTAACATTAGAGGAGCCTCACATGCAGGAATGTAACTGTTTGGTCGTAAAAATAGACAATCGCATCGCGATACTAGCTTTTTATCGGTCCCCATCCTTCAAAAATATTGACGAATTTCTTTCATCCCTAGACAGATTACTACACGCAGTGTCAGCCTATAAACAGATCTTGGTAATTGGTGACATCAACATAGATATTAATCCTAGCAAAATAAACCTAAACGGGGAAAGCTACCTGACTCTAGCGGCTTCCCATGGCCTCTTGCCAGCTCACACTCTGGTAACTCGCTATGAAAGCAACTCTTGTTTGGATCATGTGTTACTAAAGACCAACTATCCTGCTACTACTCTAGTTCCACAAACTACCCTAACGGATCACTACCCTGTTGTGGTGTGTTTGACTGCTGGGGTAACGCGTCAATATGCACTAACTACAATAACTAAAATCGACTTTACAAACCTAGACCAAGATATTTTAAAAATTAACTTTGACCCAATTTATCACTTACCAAACCCAAACTTATCATTAAATTACTTTACAAATTGTCTTCAACACGCAATTATAAACAATACTAAACATATTACTCTATCTAAACGTCACAAAATCATAAAACCATGGATGACACAGGGGTTGCTACGATGCACAAGAAATAGGGATAACTTACACTTGAAATCAAAGCTTGCACCAAATAATTTAATTTCAAAAGTGACATACACGCGATACAGAAACTTCTGCAATGCGTTGCTAAGAAAAATTAGAATGGAGTATGAAAAAAATCAACTTCAAAATGCAGAACAAGATAGTAAAAAACTATGGAAAGCCATAAAAGAGATCACTAATACATCAAAAGTTACAAACCATACGAAAGAACTACTAACGTTATCAACCTCTCCTGAGGATTCATTGAGCGAAGTAAATAGTTACTTTATAAACGTGGGAAGTTCACTGGCAAACAAAATACACCAGCAAAACACGCATACTGTAAACAATAGACATACAAATGCGGACACAGCTACTAGTAGTCCGCATTCGTTTGCTCTCATTGACACGACTGAAGAGGAGGTGGATCGTCTCATCCTTGACCTAAAATCGGACTGTGCCAGTGGCGGAGACAATATTAGTAATAAATTTCTGAAAACATATAGAAACATCATTGTACCACCTCTTACTAGGATCATAAATGATTGTCTGCAGAACGGAGTGTTCCCTGACGTTCTTAAAAAAGCCGAAGTTTGTCCAATTTATAAGAGTGGGGACAGAAATAATATCAATAACTATCGACCTATATCTATTTTACCAGCGATATCAAAAATACTTGAAAAAATTATAAATATACGACTAGTTAAATATTTAGAAAAAAAACAAACTGCTTTCAGCTAACCAATATGGTTTTCGACAAGGAAAATCAACTGAGCAAGCCGTAAATAAATTAATTTTGTAACTTCCCATTTAGATAAAAAGAAAAAATGTCTCACTATTTTTCTAGATCTCGCCAAGGCGTTCGATACCATTTCTGTTCCCCTCTTACTGGACAAACTCGAAAGATTGGGAATTAGAGGTGCACAATTGCAACTTCTTACTAGTTACCTGACTGGCCGGTCTCAGTATGTTCGTGTAGGAAATTGTAAAAGTCCTCACCTTCAGATTACACATGGTGTACCACAGGGTAGCATACTGGGACCTAGTTTGTTTCTTGTGTATATTAACGACCTCACGAGTCTTGAACTTACCAATGGTGAAATTATTTCTTTCGCGGACGATACTGCCCTCTCTTTTGCAGCCGATACATGGGAAGAGGCTTTCGATGCTGCGCAGCGGGGCTTTAATATCGTGGAAAAGTGGCTTCAGAGTAATATTCTTACATTAAATGTCGACAAAACCAAGTATATCTGCTATAGCATAAAAAATGTAACTGGAGATGGCATCGTGCGAAATATCATGTCGCACATGTGTCACTCAGGAAAAAACTGCACGTGTCCTTCACTAGAACGCGTGCATACAGTAAAATATCTAGGAGTTAACATAGACAGCAATCTTAATTTTAAGGAACATGTTAAGCTGCTATGCGGAAGAATACGAAAGCTCATATATATTTTTAAAAACCTGAGGCACATTGCTGATTTTAAGTTGCTAAAGCAGATATACTATGCTCTCTGTCAATCGCTTATAACATACTGTTTGTCATCTTGGGGAGGGACATCAAAAACAACTTTGAAGTCAGTCGAGGTCGCCCAACGTGCAATATTGAAAGTTGCGAAGTTCAAGGCTATCCGATTCCCTACAGCAACATTATACGAGGAATGGGAGGTCATGACCGTGAGACAATTGTATATACAAAGCGTTGTCCTCCAACAGCATAGCAAACTACACTACAACCCACTACTCCTCCAAAAACGAAGAAAGGACATAGTTTGCGAAGGAACTAAGCTGTCTAGAACTAAATTTAGCCAACGCTTTGCCCACTCCATCGGTCCATTAATTTACAATAGATTAAATAGAATCCTTAATATATACCCGTTAACAAAAATCCAATGCAAAAAGAAACTTTCCGAATATCTGAAAAGTCTTACCTATGAACAGACTGAACTTCTTCTGTACATAGTATCCTAATAAAAACCATTATAATACAATATAACATCATCACTACATACACACAAACGCGCGCACGCTCACTCACACCATAACACACCACACAGCAGAACACTACACAAAACTACACACATCCTCTAACACATCACACACGTACATCCCCATCTCACACAAATTAGAGGCACTGCATGCAAACACTACACAAACTCTTCTTCTTTTTACATTTTTATTTTATTTTTGTATTTGTTGTTTTATTTTTTCTTTTTTGTTTACTTTCTCTAATCTACAATATTAAAGAAAATATATTATTAATTGTTAAAATGTTTATTGTACAAGATACAAATGAAATGTTACTGGCAATTATATTTGTTTAATACTCGAGGGGTTTGGCGCTGATAGTCGAAATACAGGCTCTGCCTAGTTCGACTACAGATGACTACACCACTTAAACTGTCCTAATTTAGCTTGTTAAAATATCTTGTAATTTATGTCTAAGTTTCTTTAAATAAACTTTATTATTATTATTATTAATAATAAATGTAGAATTGTTCCAGTTCCAGACTACCTCGTTGGTCTAGTGGACTGCTGAGCATGAGGTCCTGGGTTCGATTCCTAGGTCGGGCAAAGCGTTATTGGGTTTTTCTTTCAGGAATTTGGATTTTGCCCCAGTTGATGGCAATAGGCTCACCGGTGTTACCCCCTATTACGTGGGACTTAAACATAACCGGCGAAATATAGGTGAACCACTAATTGCATCTCTATCTAACCCTCCAGGGATTACAGGCGTGATGTTATATTATGTTGTTCCAGTTTATAGTAACTTTAGGCGACCCTATGATGATAACGTATGCTTCAATAAAAGCTCACTGTAATGAACCGAGAGAATGGCTGATATTCCAGCAATGCAATCACATTTAGGCATTCATAATAGTTGTCGCTTAGTTTTAGTGGAAACGGACATATTGTATTGTATAACGGGCTGATGTCCGCAACTCCACGTCTAAGCGCGTATTTTGCGTGCGCAAACGAACATAATTCTGTTATTTATTGATCGTTCTGCTCTTGACTTCACGCCTTCTGAGAAATGATGAATGAGATCTACGATGGAACAAGGGCCATCTTCATAGATGGTCCTGAAGGTGTCTGTTCACAGCGTTGAAATTTTTCAGGCAAAACAATTTGAATTGCTGTTTTTTTTTTGTTATTTCTACGTTGAGGGTCCAGAATCATGTTTAGACTCTCTGATCTCCTTTACATCGCACCGTGTGGGTATATTAACTGTCATCTGACCTCTCAATAGTGGTATTTTATGGCAGAGTGACCATACATAATTTTTTATAAGAATGAGTATCGAAAGCTACCATATTAGTAGTTTATGGTCTGTCACTAAGCTAAATTGAATTCTAAAGCTGGGACAAACCATAATATTGTTTATGTATTATCGATAAATAAAGCGTCAGATGAGTTATGTCGACACAGTACAATATAGATTATTATCAGACCTCCGGAGCCGAGCACTTAATAGAGATCTGCGATATACTCCCTTTCTGCGAAAGTATTATCAATTTATTTGAGAAATTTTATGTAAAACACCATGTATTTTATTCTAGCAATTTTCGTTCTTTTAATTTTTAATAGATTTGAACACAATTATTGTATCTTGATTTAATTAACTTTAGGCTTTTCGTTACAAGTTTTCAAAACCAATCTCCCGAAATTAAACTATGAAATGAACTTTCAATTCATTTTCATCTTTCAGTAAAATAACATTATCTATAAAAACAAAGAAAATCTAGGTACTTTGAAGACTTTTGGTATTTTATTTATCTAAAAATAACTCGAAGATTACATTCCTTCAACCCTTCACAAAATAGTGTTGTGCATCGCATCTACTATCGTTGACTATCGACAATTGTGAACCGTCATCATAACTCTTGGTCCTTTATTTATCGACTATTATCGTTAGTAAACTGAGACGAAACGGTAGCTACTTAAGTTACCGGGGAGTCTCGGAGAGTTTTTAAAAGTCACAACTTTACTTGACGACCGTTTATTTCAGACTAACTTATTCTATCTTAACTAACAACTGGATAAAACATTCCTTATTATCTAGCGTATAGACTTACACTCTAACAATATCGAGAATGCTTGGTCAGCAGAGCCCGCCCGTCGCGGCTGGGATCAGCGTACTGTTATCGTTCCCACCGGACTACTTGCTAAAGATAAGACAGGTAGAGCATTCATAACGCCTCCCCCCGCAGCTTCAAAATTATCCGAGGGACTGTTATCGCTCGGATTATTTTGAAATTTGAAATTACAGTACTTATATATTAGAGTTACAGAAATGCTTAAAATGATGATTATATATAATAATAGAGTTCCGATGCTAACAGTTTTCACATTTATCACCGCCTCACGGTTATTTTCCACTTCACTTTCACTGATTTTTAACAGGCCATTAAGTTGTTGTAAATTCACTAAATCACTTGTATCCAAGTTAATAGGTTTTCGCTGCATCTGAGATTCGGAGAGCACGATTTCAGGAAGATTAATGATAGGCAGTTTCGGCAGGTTCAAGTTACTCGTGGTGCTATAGCGGGTTTTAAGAGTCATTTCGCCAATCTGGACATTGCAGTTATCGTCTAATATCAAGAAGTAAGTACCTCGTATCTTTTCTTTGGTTATTTCATTATTTTCGCAGATCTTTGATAGGATGGTTTCCGCTTTACTGTAGAGTATCCATCGGTCTTTCCCCACAGGCTGAATCTTTAGGTTATTGATTTCGACTGGAACTGAATTGCAGGAACTAATGTTGTTGGAGAACTTCATCAAAGCCGCTATGCAAGTATCTTCCTCCACGAAAGGCATCATACCTTCATTACATAGGTATGTCTCCTCATAGAGTTCGGTGCATGGCTGGGAGAGCGAGACCATTTTCGACCCTTTTACTAGCAGGTAAGGATATTTGGGAATTATGAGCGTAGTTTGGTTAGAAGGATTAGTTGTAGGAATCGGGATTGCTTGGTAGTAGTTATATATATCATTTTTTACTATAGGTACATCTAAAACGAATGTTATTTGACTTCCTTTTGAAAATGCTTTTATACTTATACACTGTTCTAATTTTACTAGATTATCGTAATTAACTGGATATACAAGTTTATTAGTTTGTTCTATTACTTTTAATAATTCTAGTAATTCATCTGAGTTTATAAGAGACTGATGCAACATACCTAGTTTACTGAAGGTTACCGAAGTTTCAATTACATCCCACCGAATGTAGAGTAATTGGAAATGATGTAAGAATAAATTGTACACGATAACGAAATTATGTATTGTTATATTAATATTAGTTTTGTGTATCCAATTTTGCATTTCCCATAACTCTTCATTTATGTGGATGAAATTATTCATAGTAGAATTCGCCACGTTAATTAGCGATCTGGACATTTCTGAAATAACGATGACTTTTTTTGTTAAAGTGTCTTGACGTGTTTTTATATCCCTAATCAATTGTTCGTACCTGATAGCATCGTCATAGTCTAAATTACCACTAATTATCTTAATAATAGATCCTAGGGGGTTAAAGATCCCTCGCTTAATTCTAATCGATGGAGCTAACTGGTTGAATTTTTCTATACTGGAATTCATGACATAATCGGTTTGAAACTTCACGTCCATCAATTGTCGATCGAATGTTTTATTTCCAAAGTAACTCCTGACTTGGTTATTGAAATTTACATATTTTTTTATATTCAACTCTAAGTCTTCTCGCATCGAACTTAAGTCTAGAACCTTAATAATATTCCACTTATCATAGCTTACTCTAGCTTGACCTTGCTTCGTAAGAATCACTCCTGGATTCTTATTAATTCTGTGCAGTTGAAGGGCCTGGGTCCTGAAGGTCAGGATCAGGAGCACGAGGAGGTACCTGTGAAGGTCGTTTAATGTCCTTAATAGGTACTTTGGTATCGCGGGTTTTGATTTTAACTGGACAAGTGTTCCTAGTAATATCTCCGGTTACTGTAGCTTTTTGGTAGCGAGGTTTATCTTTGCTACGTCTGATGTTGGCCCCTTTTATGTATATATCATCCCCCTCTTGTACATCAAATGACGTCTCTCCGCCACGTTTTTCTTTTACCTTTTCCTTATTTTGTATTATTTTATCTGTTAGCTGTTTATAGAGATATTTCGTTCGCTGAACATGATCTTTCACTAACTGTTGTGTGTATTGTTTCTCGAAATTTACGGCAAAAGTACTATTAGATTCGGTATGGCCAAAAACAACTTCAAAGGGTGTAAGACCTGTCGTGGAATGAATACTTTGATTGTAGGCCATAATCGCATATGTCATGACGTTGGCTGCGTCTGTTATTTTATGTTCATATTTAGCGCTACGATATATCTCTGCTATAGTAGAATGAAAACGCTCTATTATTCCCATGGAATTGGGATTATGTGCAGTACCTATGTGCAAGTCTATTTTATAGAATTGAAGAGTTTCTTTCAATAAAGTGTTGTTGAATTCTGACCCAGGGTCAGCACTGATTTTATTTGGTACGCCATAAAATGAGAAATATTTGATAAGTGCGCGAACTACTTCAGGAGTCGAGCGATTGGATAATTCAAAGGCTTGTCCTAGTTTGCTGAATGCATCAACTAGGGTAAGAAAGTATTTCCCTTCAATGGAATACAGGTCTATGAAGATTTCGGCAAGTGGTTTGGTTTGGGTTTGAGTAAGCTGTAATTGCGGTTTAATGGGTTTGCGGTCATATTTCATTGTCTTACAGATGTCACAATTATTAATCATAGTAGCAACAGTTATATCCATATTTGGCCAGTAGTATGTCCGTTTAAGGTGCATGAGCGTTTCTTTAATTCCGCGGTGACATGTTTTACCGCGATGATACGTAAGTATAACTGCGCGTTGCTCGTCCTCGTCTTCGATGTATACAACTCTTTTAGTGCATTCATAAATTTTAACTGTATTCTTTTTAAATAATCGAGTAACGGCATCCGTAAACTGACTTCTGTGTATTTTGTCTTCGAAATAAAAGAAGTATTTAGTTTTAGGTTTTATGTATTCTAGTAAGAAGTTTTTAACTAAACTGGGATTATCAACAGGTAAGTGAACCTCTAAAACTTTTTGTTTATCTCGTGATAAATCATTAACTAATGTCTGGTTTCTGTTCCAGGTAAAGACAAGAACTTGGTGGGGCTTCGTATCTACTGCTTCGTTTAATATGGGAATTCCGTCGGTATCAACATCCTCGGCAGAGTGAATTGTTTCAGGTAATGACGAGGCTGTAATAGTACTAGATGTTGCAGAGCGGACTGGATAAGAGGTAAGTGAAGGCGCACTAATCGTTTCCGATGAATCGGAGATAACTATTGTATCGTTATCTTTGTTCGTTTCACTTGCGTTACACTGCATGGATTCGTTATCATTATTATTGGTGAGTATATTTAATTTTATGCGTGACAGGGCATCCGCGTTACTGTTCTGTTTCCCATTTTTGTAAATGATATCGAAATCGAATTCGGCCAATCTAAGCTTCCATCGAGTGAGCTTACTGTCAGGCTCTTTAAATGAGGTAAGCCAGGCTAGAGGACGATGGTCCGTGTAGATAATGAATTTACGCCCATATAGGTACGGACGAAAATGTTTTGTTGCCCAAATAATGGCTAGCATTTCTTTCTCTACTGTACTATAACGTGTCTCCGCGTCATTTAAAGTGCGGCTTGCGTAGGCTATGGGCTTGTCACTTCCAATAGGGCCTTGTGAAAGGACTGCTCCTAGAGCATAATTGGAGGCGTCCGTGGTTAAGACAAAAGGTTTGGAAAAATCGGGGAACTGAAGAATAGGCGCGTTTACTAGCAACTCTTTACACTTATTAAAGGCATCGATAAAGGATTGGCTGATCTGTACTTTGTTTCGTTTTTTTAAACAAGAGGTGAGTGGTTGCGTGATTTTAGCAAAGTCTTTTATAAATTTACGGTAATAACCGACTAAACCCAGGAAACTTTTTATTTCAGTGGGCGTTCTCGGTAACGGAAAGTCTAGTACTGCTTTTACTTTGTCATTGTTGGGTTCGAGTCCGTCTTTGGTAATTTTGTGTCCTAAATAAAGTACTTCTGTACGTAAAAATTCGCATTTGTCAAGCGTCACCTTCAAGTTGGTTTGTCTAAGTCGATCAAAAACTTTCCTAAGTTTATCTATATGTTCCTGCAAGCTGTTTGAAAAGACTATTATATCGTCTAGGTAAACCAGGCAATGGATACCCTGCAATCCCCTCAACACGTTATCCATTGCGCGTTGAAATGTTGCAGGTGCGGTCTTAAGACCAAAGGGCATGCGGGTGAATTCAAAGTGCCCTGATGGGGTAGTGAACGCAGTTTTGGGTCTATCCTGTTTATCTATTTCCAGCTGGTGGTAGCCAATTGCGAGGTCCAGTGTCGTAAAGTAGGTGGACTTCCCTAATTTGTCAAATAAGTCGTTTATGTTAGGTAAGGGATATTTATCGTCCGTAGTTATGTCATTCAAGCGTCGATAGTCTATAACCATCCTATATTTTTGTTCACCCGAGGCGTCCATTTTTTTTGGTACGAGATGTACGGGTGCACTCCAAGGCGAAAAAGATTCCTGAATGACGTCATTTTGCAATAATTTTTCAACTTGTTTTTGTACTTCTATATTTTGCGACGGTGGAAGTCTATAGGGGCGGACATAAATGGGATCTTCATTTTTAGTTCTAATCTGATGCTTTACCTGATTGGTAAAAGTAAGAGGGAGTTCATCACAATGGAATATGTCTCTGTATTCAAAACATAATTTGGTTATAGCCTCACGTTCTTCCGCATTGGTGTGGTCCAGGCGTAATTTAGTTAAGTTATTTTTAAGTAAATCGTCGATTTCAAAGTTGCTCAATGGTTCGTTATTTGTCATATTTATCTCACAAGTATTGTCATTTAATTTATATGTAATCAAGGGTTGCCGAAACGTTAATGTGACGCTATTTTCTGAAGCATTCTGTATAACTGTAGTTGCAAATGAATCGATACATTTCACGAGAGCACTCGGCATTCTAACACCCTGTCCGAAATCTATATAGTTTAATATAGCATCTCCATTTTTCATATCGGTCGGAACTTTAACTCGCGACTCTGTCCTTGGTTCTAATGTGACCTCGTATGGCGGATTATATAATATACGAATGTCTGTCGTGGGTGTACGTAATATTTGGTTTTTCATATCAATAGAGGCTTCTAATTGTTTTAATAAGTCTGAGCCTATCAAACCATCATATCTTTTATCTACGTCATATACGTAAAACTTATGTTTACCTAAAGTTTTAAAGGTCTTTAAAAGTGGTATATAAATTATTTCATTATGTTGACTACGGGCGTGCGTACTTATGACCTCAAATGGTTCGTATAATTTATATTTTGAAAAATATTCATTTGCTTTGGCAGGACTTATGAAAGACCGCGTACTTCCAGTATCTATCATGAAACGGGCCTTGATTTCGGGAATTTCTATATGCGGGAGTTTTAGGAGTGAATCACAATTCAACTGAATTACTTCGGGTGAAAATTGGAGGCTTGTACCTGAAAATTTTCAACATCGTGTGGTTTTTCATCATTTTTCTTGTCGGACGGTTCATTGTCAATTTGAGTTTCGGGCATTTCTAAATTACAAGCATAATTTTCTAAATAATAAGTGACATTTTGATTGGATTGTTCTGACGGGGTCTCTACGGGTTCAATATTGTAGAATAGATTATTATCGTCATCGAGTAAAATATTTAACATGTTTTGTCTCATCGGGCGAGCTGTACGCATAGAGACATCACTTTCCTGTAACTGTGGTGGGTTACGTTGTGGTTGATTTTGTGGGGGTATGCCAAATTTAAATTGTTGATTTGGTCCATTGGAAATTGGCTTGGCCTGATTTGGAGTATTATTATTAAATTGGGGTTGATAACCTTGCTGAGGAACGATTCTAAATCTAAAATTTTGTTGACCATGTAAGTTGGGCCTAAAACCTTGCTGAGGAACTATTGGAATACCAAACTTAAAATTTGTTGGTGTGAACTGTGGTGTGCCGAATCGATTAGCATTATTAAAACCAGGCCTAGTATTATTTTGCGCTTGTTGCGGGATTCCAAATTTAAAAAGCTGGCTGTTGGGCGATAAAGAGTATTGTTTAGGCGATCTAGGATCTACAGAATTATTAGGATTAGGTAATGAAGTTTGTTTCTGAGCTTTGTTTTTATTTTTGTACTGATACTGAAAGTTAACTTCCTCCATGACAATGCTAAGTGCACTTTCTAAAGTATTAGAGTTTCTCAAACGTACGATTCTAATTAGATCCTCCGGAAGATTGTATAAAAACACATTAAGACACATATTATTATATATTATCATTTTAGCAGCTTTTAAACCTTCGTCCGTGAGCAAGTTTACCTTAGAGAAGAGGGTGCTACGCGTTTGTTGAATTCTGTTGCAAAATTGTAAGTAAGTTTCATCATTTTTAATTTTTAAATTCTCGAGCTCAATCGCTACGCACTCCTCTGATCTAGGGTCTCCAAAATGCTGTATGAGAGTATTTTTCAATTGTTCCCAAGAATTAATGTCGTCTCTTTCACTTAGTAGAGTTGCGGCTCTACCGCATAATCGGCTAGTAATACAATGAAATACGTATGTTGATTGTATCGCATTTACCGGTCCATTAAAATTTCTCAATATATATTCACTCTTTTTGATAAATGAATTTAACATATTTTGGTCCCCATCAAACTTAGGGATAAGGGAGAGCAATTCTCTTGGAATAACTTGTACTTGGTCTGCCATTATTAAAATTATTAATATAAAATTTAAAATACATAGGTATAAAAATATAAAATTCCGAGAATAAAGCTCAAACACTTCACACTTAAAATAATAACCTAATTAACAAATATTGATGAAGTCAAATAACTTTCGACGATTTTAGTTCGAAAATTACGATATATATCTACTTTCGTAGCCACAGGAAATAACAAGGACAAGACAGGAATCGTAAGAAGGTCTACTTACAGTTCGCTCGATCCCATGCCTTCCCGTAGAGCAGCAATCGTAGAAACAGGAACTCTCGGCACCCGGTTGACAGGAATTTGTTTGGTTCGAGTTTACCCAATACCACGCGCACAGAACCGATTTAGTGTCCTTCGAAGCACAGGCTAAATTTTGGGTATCCTACCGGCTGCGCCACTTAAGTTACCGGGGAGTCTCGGAGAGTTTTTAAAAGTCACAACTTTACTTGACGACCGTTTATTTCAGACTAACTTATTCTATCTTAACTAACAACTGGATAAAACATTCCTTATTATCTAGCGTATAGACTTACACTCTAACAATATCGAGAATGCTTGGTCAGCAGAGCCCGCCCGTCGCGGCTGGGATCAGCGTACTGTTATCGTTCCCACCGGACTACTTGCTAAAGATAAGACAGGTAGAGCATTCATAACGAGCTGCAGGCTCAGAGGCCAAGTGACGCGAAAATTGTACGGGAAAAATGTGAGAAGGTGCAATTTGTGTCACTTGGAGCTTACAGGCGAAATTATCGGTCTTTCGGCACAACAACGAAGTGTAATAAGTACCCTACTTATTTGCTGTTTTTGTTTTTTTTCTGACAACTTTATAGTTAGAGATTTCTTAGTGTGCGTTTTATTTTAGCCCTTCTAACCGGAGTTTTTTTTTTAATTATGACATGTGTCATTAAGTTTTGTAAGAACTATAAAGGATCAAATCTCAGTTAAGTATGTGTGATGTCTACAATATTTCCCATTATGAAATGTTTTCATTAAATTAATATTTTCATACTTTGAATTTGAAACTGAAATCAATCGAGCATTCAAACAAATGTCATCATTTGCTAAGAAGGATCAATAAGGTATACCAAAACCTCAGAATCACAGACCAGGAATAATTTACTAGTTTCATACAAATATTAAACGCGATTTAGACGAAATAGAATCTGTCAGAAATATAAGAACAACATTAATAACGATCAATTTAAGTGTTGCACCACATAATATTACCGTTCAACTAGTGTTGTGCCTGTTACTGTCATAATGTAAGCGTCGATGAGTTATTGCCTTCTAAACTGCCTGCCACACGTCATAAAGTAGTGATGGGAATTCGATATCGATAAAATAATCATTTTACGAGTAATGGAATTTTATAGCGTCATGAATATTTAGGAGAAAATTTCCGTACATAATCTTTAGTGTCGATTAAAATTAATCTTTCTTCGTGTTATCAATCATGATGATGGAAGGACTTCTGTTTTTTTTCTTTTCATTATAACACTATCCCTTTCGTCTTATCTTTGCTCCAAGTTCGCAAAACTCTTATAGTAGACTCTAAAGGAAAAGTTCATTTTCTCAAAGAAACATAACATAACATCCATTTCTTATTAGATCAGTATACAGGGTGTAAGGGACGTCGCTAAAGCTACGAATTCAGTACTTGACAAGACTACCAGTACAAAAAAAAACAGATAAAATATTTCAAGAAGAAATATTTTTGAATGCTGCCAATCAACAATCTACCTCGTCCCCCAACAAAACCGACAAACTTTTTGTTCACAGAATTTAGAGCGAACTCTAGAACCTTTTGTGCTGAATGCTTGGTAGCAGAATGCCAATCGAATCTTACACCGTTTATAATATTTTAGTCATCTTCCCACGATGTTAAACATCAGAAATAATTACAAAAGATTATTTCTCCGATATATTTTCAAAGTAATTATAAGTTGAGGGTACATCCTTAGAGCGGAAAGCCTCATCACCAGCAGGCTAAGGGAAATGCTTTATTAAATAAATGAGCTCACAGCCCTACCTACTACCCAGCATATTTCTCTAATAATAATCGATTGTTTTACTGCTTTTATTATTGCTATACGAATTAGAAAATACCTTTGCTTATTGCCTTGAACTTCGTAACGGTTTGTGAGATTCTGTGGCATCAGTTGCCAGAATGGTGGAATCTAGAACTCATAAATGTTATTCGCCATTCCGTAAATGTAAAATATAAATTATCAGGTTTTTATTATGAGTTGTAGCTCTAAACATCTCTGACTTACGTGGGTTTGAACTCAGTAAAAAAAATCCAAATAATGAAGAAAAATATTGTGAGGGAACCATTACCAAATGGCCCAAGATCTTTCAAGACATGCGATATCCACCACCACCACTGCACCCGCGGGTCTAAAATGGCGACTTTAGCAGAATAATAATATAATATGAATTACGTTAAAATTCTTAAAATGGTCATAGACGGTGTAGTTTCTAAAGAAAGGAGACTTGTACCCCGCAATGCGCTGATTATTTATAATTATAATCAACAACCAACACGAACAAAAAACCCGTGTTTCCCAAAAGAACATGTCTTCACAATCACACTTCATGCGTGATGCAGCATGTCTGCTACTTCCATACTTATTTATTTATCTTTATTTCAATATTGGCCCTTTGAAAAGCAGTACTCTTTTCCAAAAATATAATTTTTCATAGTTATATTTTTCGTAATCTAAATAAATGAGCAAATAGTAATACCATATATGATGCTAAAACAAATATGAAACAAGACTATAATTAACTCAATACGTTTAAAAATAATAAGCAATTACCGTTTTTAATTAACGCTTTCAGTGTTTAAAAGTTTTAACACCTTAATAAATCAGTATTTGTTATGTTCATGGTCATTCATTTAAAATATAATTACCAACGATATTAACAGTCGAGATAACCGGATAAACTGAAAGCAGACCTCGAAGAATCTTAGAAATAAGGTAAAAAGCATTCAAAGTGAAGATGTTTATCTAACCCATGGTTGAGTTAAAAAATATGTCAACATTAAAGTCTACTTTCAAACTCACGTGTTATATTAGTGATAAAAATTCTATAATTCCCACTACTGGGATTAAGGCCTTCACTCGGTGAGAGAGAGTGGGCCGTTATCCACACGCAGGCCTAATACGGTGTGGACGTTGAATATTTGAAATTATGATTATTTTTTCTTCTAAACCCACCCAGAACATTAATTAAAGTCATTTATCAGCAACAAGAAGTTTGTCAATCAAAACAAAACGATCTGCTTTTTTGTCTTATACCAAGATAATTGCAAACCTCATTAAAAACGAGCAAAACGCATACATTTGCTCAATTGTCTTCAAAAAAGTGGTTTGAAACATCATAAATATCGGTGAGTTGATATCAATCAACTGAAGTTGGTCGACATGCATTAACGGCTCGTGTTCGAGCTGTTACTGTCGTCTGGTACAACACTTATGAGTTATTGCATCGTAAATTGCTGACACGCGTCATTCTGTTCCGAGAATGTCGATATCGATAAATACTGCTCTAAAGATCGTAAATTGCCAGATGAATTGAGATTTTAGGTTTGACATTTGTCACGGGCAATTAAGATAGTTACTTGATTTTTTTTCAGTTAATTGGTTGAATTGTCACTCAATTAATGTTGACATATTTTTTGCGAAACATTTAATTTCAAAACCAAAGTGTACATTTCCAATGTACACTTTGGTTAATTTAAGATAGCTTACGTTAAGATGGTTACATTACGATACCTATGATAATATAATTATTTCGAACCCTTTTAATTTATTTGACTGTGTCGACATTTTTGCGACGAATAAAATTATCGATAGAATCAACGAATATGTCACATTGTCACATCCCTATGAAACCTAACACCAATGGAGGTATTGTCCCGCATATTATCACTTCATTTCTCGTACACATATAATTTATAGGGACAATACGTAGATTTAGAGGTGTCTAATAACAGAAATATTATTTTACGATAAAGTACGTCCCGTCCGATAGACATGTTTTCGAAAGGGGGGCCACGAGATGGACGACATAGATATTGTTTAAACTCAACTTATAGGCACCTTCTCTAATAATAATTATGATTGACTGGTGGTAATTATGATTGACATTGCTACACCATGCATATACATCGTGACTTTTTAGTCGTCTTACAATGGTGGTCCACTCAATGTATCCGACATAAAATACCTATATGTGATGTTTTAATAACGTCATGCGTCATAATAATAATTCTTTCATTGATTTGAATGTGCCCTGGTGGCTGAGAGAATGTCATTTAGTTCCCTTCAATATGGTTGAGCTGAATGGGGCTGATACATGCGCCATGTTCGTGGACGGGCGCTGTCAGTTGGGACTGATCACCTTTTAGCTGCCACGGTTAATTTTAATTACTTTATTTTTAAATTGTTGATTTTATCTTTTACTCTGGATCTCTTACTTTGCACGTCTTTCTACATCGTTCTCACATATATGTATACTCTCATGATGATGATGTAACCAAGATTTTGTAACAATATTTTTGATTTAAAAGAGTGTCCATGGAGTTTCTTGCCCATTCTTCTCCATAGAGATCTACGCTTTGGAATGTGCAACTGCAGTACTTTCTCAAGTTATTAGGCCTTGTGACTGGGACTGTAGCTTCGCTTCTTTTAGTGTTTTTTTGACATTTAAAAGTGCCGTAATGGTCTAATTGAAATAAATGCTTTGAGTTTGAGTTTGAGTTTAATGTTTTTTTTTTTAAAGTATTCAAATCTCATGACTATGCACTTTTTTTAAGAATGTTTAGTAGTCATTGGATACAATAAGTGGGCTTCCGTTGTAAAACGACTAAAAATCACGGTGGATTAAAGTTTTCCTGTACCTATAACTTTACAGAGAGGTTACTATGATGTCTTAGAGCAGGAGTAATTTCAGTGTGGGAAAGAGACAAAGTTATACAGGTCGTCTACCACCATCTCTTTCCCACACTGGAATGACTACTGCTATAAGACGTCGTAGTAACCCCCCTGATATTTCTCTTTCTTCATGCTTTACCTTAGACTGTTCTAAACACAGAAATGAAACCATAATCCGGGGCTTATTCACATTAAAAAAGCTGGGATTTATTCTTGGCAGGTGTAAAAGTTTGTAATAATTGGCAAAAAAGTATGCTCAAAGCTCCACAAGAGTCCACACCTATAAAAAAATCTTTGAATTTGTACACAATTATGTTGTGGCATTTACAGATTCAAATGCTGGTTAAAAAGCTCGAAGTTCTAAACTTTTTAAATATCACCGCTAATCGCTTGCTCACCCGCTGTTTCTGCAGCCCCCGTCACATTCGTGATATATCGTGTAGTGCAACATGGAATGTGCTAAACTTTGTGCATTATATCCTTGAATATTCTACAAGCAGCCAGGATTACAGTCGGTAATCCTTGCTTTAGGTGTTGCGTAATTAGATATAAGTTAGAACTTACTAGCTACTTAGATACTTAGAAAGATGTCTAGTTCAAACACACTTATGCGTGTGTGCTGATGTCTGTTTTGCCGCCGTAAGAAAATGGGACGCATGCTGAAAAGGAATGGTGAAAATGAGTCTTACTAGATAAGCAGTTTTTGTTTATCGAGGCCTATTTTTCTTTTTTCTTACACAGTATAACAACAACATCACGCCTGTTAACCCCGAAGGGTTAGGCAGAGGTGTATCTAATAGTAGACCCACGTTTCGCCAGTTATGTTTAAGTCCCATGGGGGCGAGCTTATTACTATCAACCAGGCACAAATCCAGACTCCGTGGCTGCTACTGAGAAATTCTTCATGAAAAAACCTAATAGCCATTTGCCCGACCCGGGACTCGAACCCAGGGTCTCATGCTCACCCGTCGTGATTGGGATCACTAGATCAACGAGGCGGTTTTTTTTCCACAGATGCGTCCCTTATGCTTTTGACTCATCGTGTAGTTGCCTGTACGACACGAGAGACCAAACAGTTAAGGCAGAGAGTTCTCTTAAACTTATTATGTCCAAAACAATAAAAAAGAAGCTTCTAACAGCACAAAGCGAACCCTCCACAGCATTTAACCCTAACCACGCAAACAGGTTATCCAATACCATTTGTTAGTTAGCAGTAACCCGTAACATAGTGGATCGCATCGGAAATTACATCTCAAGCGTAAACGACGTCGCTTACTACATCGTGTTCATTACGAGCGGTATAAGCGATAAGCGCTTGCACTTACCGCTAAAATTATGCGCGGTAAGCAGTTCTTGATGGGGTTCTGCTATTCGTCAAGTCACGAGTGTATAGGTATGGTCTAGACAAGCATGTCAGCCCACCGTCCACTGCTAAGGATCGGTCAATTATTATATTATATTATTATAGCTAGCCCACACTGTCCCACTGCTGGGCAAAGGCCTTCCTCCATTGCTTCCAATGGTCTCGATTCTGTGCTACCACTTTCCAATTCTCAAGGAAGACATCCAGTTCGTCCCGCCATCTCCTTCGTGGTCTGCCGCGACCTCGTGTCACTGTTTCAGGGCACCAATCCTGAGCTTTACGGGCCCACAGCTCATTCGGCATGCGACAAACATGTCCTGCCCAGTCCCATTTAAGTTGGGCAGCATTTTGAGCCACGTCAAAGATCGGTCAATTGGTACGGATAATTGCGGACGCGACCTCGGCCACCGGACTTTAAACCCTTTCTAAGTCTTCTTTTAAAGGGAAGTTTAAGTAATTGCTTGTAGAGGGAAACAGATAATGTACTGAAGTATCAGTTAGTGTCCGATGTCATTAGCCGATCAACAATCTGCTCTTATTGTTTTGACCGAACCTTTACGTAGTATGTGCACCAAGAGGTTTTCTACTTAAGCTTACGCTGTACATTGATTTGCGAAGCGTGGCTATAGGCAGTCGGCATCGTGCGTCTACTACGGTCTATACAGGGTGGAAAGGACTACGACGAACAAACACTTACCATGAATCAAGAACCTGTACTTACTCACGAAACTGAATTCATAGTAATGTCGATGTCCCTTCTACTCCTGTCTACTATATGTGCAACTAGTTTTCCGCCCGCATCGAGTTCGGTTATATCGCGTTTCCAAGAGAACTCTTCAAAAGTCCGGGATAAAAACTATCCCATATTCTTTCTCTAGGTCAACTCTACCTCTGTACCAAATTTCATTAAAATCGTTTCATTAAAGTTCAGTGGTTTAGACGTGAAAGCGTAACAGACAGACAGACGGAGTTACTTTCGCATTTATAATATTAGTAGGGAAGTAGGGATGTGCTTAGGTGCTTACAAACCGAATCTGTGTAGCTTAGGTAAGGGCTGCTGTGGAACCGTGCCTTTACGACGGAACCACTGCGCATCAACATCGACTGCATTATCGCTTAACATCAAGTGAGATGCGGTTCAAACGCGAGCATAACCACCCAGATGAATTCTGTGTGTGTGTGTGTGTGAGTGTTATCAGATCGCCTTTCGATCAGTGCTGTTGATTTGATGAGATAACCTACTTGGGGTTGTGAAGATGATGAATGCTAGTAAAAGCTGGTCACCAAGATGAACACGACAAGTTTTAATGTCTATAAACCGGTGTTCTAATAAGAAAAATGTACTTGAAAGGACAATAAATATAATTGTTAAAATCGTGGAGATCTTACGAGGAGAGGGCGGTTTGCAGTCGCCTTGAAGAGTTAAGATCTAGTATGTGCTTCGAGAGAATTCGAAGTTCAGCAACAAAATTTAAATGGAGCGACTGCCTATATGACCTCCAAAACTCAGTTAGTACTGGGTACGATACGATACCCCTTGATTATTCTGGTTGTCAGACTTTCGGGTCACTGACTAACTGTAACGACTAACGACTGTCAGATTTACAAATGACAGCTGAGACCAACAGCTTAACGTGCTTTCCGAGGCATGGAAGGAACTCGATATATCACCCATCCATCCATTCACGGACCAACCTGGGCAAGCGCGGCTTAACGTGATGATGGACCCGAGCGGCTGATATTATTTAGCCACGAGCCCCTGACGTGTGTAGTGATTGAGATCAGTAATAAAAAAGAGTAAAAAAAAATATCTGTAAGCACCGGCTTTCATCGGTCTTCGATGCAATTTGCAAACTTTCGAATTGCAAAAAACGAATTAGTATTCCAGATGCAATGCTATCGTGTAGTTAATTATGTAGATGTTCCACTAATTCAATAAATGCAATAAAAAATCAACTTTCTCATTACAAAACGGTGCGTCAAATCATACAAACGTTTAACAAAAACGGAGTTAGTTGCGCACGAAACGAATAAAGAAATAAGAATATTTAATCGTAAAAAGGCGGTTGTATTGCCCCAGATTAACACCACACCCATCTTCATTGCGCCATACATGAAAATGTGCGCACACGCACTCCCCACCTTCGCCGCAAATCGTGACACCTCCCACTTATTAAAGTAGAAGGTAGTTCCCCCCCCTTGCATCTAAACTTGGGCGTTACTCACTAATGTAATCAGTTTATAGCATACCGCCGCAGACGCAGTAGCTGAGTGAAGACAGTAAAACGTACAGCTACGGGCACAAATATGTTGGGAAGCTATGAGTTACCTATTACTACTATTATTTAAAAGCGTAATTTCTAAGAGAAACTATTGTAACATTGAGATAATTATGACCTATTTTATGCAGCTGGTGTCAGAAAAGTGTGGTCATATTTAAGGACTTGGTATCTAGACCATCAGCCTGAATAACTTTCTCAATGGGACCAACATAGTACCTACTCGCGAAAAAATCACTAAAAGTACCCTTAACGAGGCCGAATGGCACTTGCTCACCATCATTACGATCATTCTTTTGTTCTGGACCCAGGTATGGACCTTGAAACCTAGGAGTTACGGAGATTTGGGTATCAAAGTTCCAAATTTTTCTCAAGTTATTTTTTTTATACAAGGATTAAATGTTATAAACCTCCATGACCCCTTTACTATTCAATGCATCCATCAGCACAATGTCTTGAGTGCGTTACTTTGAGTCCTACCGTAAAATGTGATTTCTCACTCCAAAAAAAAGTAATTCCCCAGTCATAATTTTACTAGTTTATTTTGTAAGTAATTTATTTTGGCGTACAGAGTGGATTTTTGACGAGTCCGTTTACACCTAGTACCTATATGAACTCCAAAATACTACGTTCGTAACACCATCAAATTACAATCAATAAAGTAGGAGAAAATTACTTTTAATAGTTGCTCAGCGAATACATATTAAGTGCTCGTAACTGTACCAACGAACGATTTTTACTCGCATGTTTTCACGCATGATTGACTACGAGTTTCTATAGCTAGCCGACATACTAGAAAATGATTGTGAAAAAAAAAACATAATTAGTAAAAGAACTTATGAGACGTAAATACACGACGTGTGTTGAATTTGGCTTGATTATCTTGGCTTATCATGGTGTTAATGACAGGCTTCATTATCATCGTTTTATTTCAATGGGCACTATTTCTTTACTCCAGGAGAAGCAGTAGATAGGTAGGTGGTACTTGAGTGACCTACAGAAGTGACGCTACGAAAAAAGTGGGGAAACTCGTTAACTCAATGAAGCATATTTAGGATCTTACTGGTCGATTGTTGGTCGTTTCATCGTTTTGCTATTTAACATAGGATACGTTTCCTAGGTTAGATTGTAATGGACTGTTGGTCGATATCCTTGTTGCTCCAAACCGACAACGATTTTGGATGGAGAAAATTGTAATGAAATAGTGGGTCATAGGACATTTTTCAACAAAAAGGATGATGCTGGCTGATGGTTGAAATCATCATTTCGCTATCATTATCGCTATTCAAATCCTGTGTTTAAATTTCTTTCAATAACACTTCCAAGGAATGGTTCATATCTCCGACAATTTAAAAATCTTACACCCTAAATTACACACAACGCAAAACTCAGCCTAGAATACCATTACCAACCCATTCCTCCATACCAGACCAAAATGATTACCAACTCATCATCCCAGCCTTTCCTAACAACATAACCATCACCCTCACACAACTATTATACTACCATAACATAATAACCCCACTTTTTAACCTGTCCGGGTACATGGGCACGCGCTACATCAATTTTCTATACACCCAGGCTACGTAATTTAGTTTAATTAAGTCTGACACAGCCTTAGTCGGTCTAATTTTGCTCTATACCTATAATACGGCAGGTTCTACCGTGAAAGCAAGGAGAAATTACTGTGATCAGGTCAGGTAAAAAGTACCTGTGCTTAGTTAGTAAGTTAAGTTGCCCTGTCGGTGTGGTGAGCAGGGAAACTGCGGATGCTGGGCTGATATTTGGAGCTGGATAAAATATCAAAAAATTCTGAAAGTTATTGGTCAACGGTAGCTACAGTTTGGTGATATTATTTGTCTATTTAACTATCTGTCTATCATTGAAATTCCCCTATAGCTGCTCGCTCTAGATGAAGAAGTATGATTTTTTAAAAGAGTTTCGTGATTTTCATGAAAATTATTTATTTTTATGAAAATTTAGAAACTTGTTTTCCTCTTTCATAGTTTTTTGGTAACTCCTGATGAAGAAGAGTTGCCGACGGAAATCTTATCGGATACACGGCGTGTTTAATAATAAATCGCCAAAATTACTGCATGAATCCTTTGCTTCTGGCGTGTACACACTGTATTGCTTAAATCGCAAATTAACATTGAACAAATATCATGAAATTCAAGCACTAATAAGCTACAACAGACCAAAACAAATAACCAGCCAAATCACGTCTCCAATCGATGTCAAAAGCAGTTCAATCCCACAGACCGCTCATTAGCAATCAGCTCCAATCACATAAACAATCACTAGATTACAGGACTGAACTAATCACTGTTCAATTTACCGGCACTGGAGTTAGATTGTGAAATTTAAACGGCCGAAACGTTAGCTAATCGTGTGGTATAAACGGCTCCATATTAATTAGATTACCGTTCGACGTGATCTGGAGTTGGGACGTCTCAATTTTGTTGTGTCGTTTATAGGTTGCGATACGGGTACGATACGATCTTTGGTGTGATAAGATTGAACTACGATGTTTCTGTCAATGGTTTGCAAAAGCAATTACTGGATGTGATCCACGAACCCTCTCACGAACCAAAACTGGATTGACTTAGGCCCAGACTCTACCAGAGCTTGACGAGAGCCGTGGAGATGTGTTGTAAACCACCAATAGAATTACATCATTTACACTTTTCGTCTCTGCTTAGCTTTAGTGGAAATGGATGAGCAAAGAGGACAGGACATACCTCATATTTGTTTAGGTCAAGCGGGCACACAGCGGAGATGAGAATAGAAGTGAGCGGCGTGCGGCGGTCGCTAAACTGGGAGTGAGTAGCCTGTACACACATCTCAGCTCCTGTCTAGCAAGTACGGATCTCCGCATTTTTCGGTGGATACACCCTAGCTCCTACCATCTCTATGTTCTCTATGTTCTATGTTAGGGATTTTGGTTTCCGCACTCAGTCCTTAAAGTGGACAACACTAGTGGACTGTGGACATTGTGCGTGAGCCATGGTGGCCGTTACTCCAACCAGCCCACCTCCCTCCAGAAGCAGATCAGACTTCCCGCTCTTCTTAGGGCATCCGCAAGAGATCTTGGCGTTCCAAGAGTCTCCTCGCGTATCTGGGTGACGCCAGTACACTCAAGGAGTACGTGCGCTATCGTTTCCTCCGCCTCCATGCACGCCCTGCACAGAGGACTGTCAGTGATACCTAGGGTGTGAAAGTGTTTGTTCAGTGAGCAGTGTCCAGTGATGGTCCCAGCCACCAGTCGCAGGCTATCTCTATCCAGGCGCAGAAGGCGCTTGGTCAGTTTTTTATCCAGGAATGGCATGGCCTCCTACCATCTCTTCTCCTCTCTCTTTGAACATTACCGCATGTGTCCGCATTGGTGAAGTCTGGGCCTTATTCGTATAAGTAGCTTACCTACGTCACATTTTTAACTTTTGCATCGTCATTTCCACTGATAGAATGGCAATTTGTCTTTGCTCTCTGATATCGTCCCATCCCCACATCGCACCCACTAAACCGCCCCGAACCGGTCACTGTATATTCATGAGCAAATTCCCAAGTGCGACTATGTGGTCACAGGCGCTCCGATAATTAACTATACTGTCATCAATTTTAATTATTATTTTAAGCAAGTCTTCCCGCTGCGTGCAATGAATACCAAATGTTTGCTCGTGTTATGATTTATCAACGATTAACGGTAAACTCCATTCGCAATTTAGTTTCCAATACTGTCAACAAATATGGTTTTTGAAAAATTTATCTAATATCTACATAGTAAAGTTCACGTTGTAAAATTCAAACAACAAGCACACAACTTCACGCATTTTTATCGTAGAACTAGTCATTCTGAAATCGGCTTAATTCTCGCTGTTATATAGCTGATATTCGCTCAAGTAGAAATAACGTCAAATGGGAAACAAGGATGTTATTCGACTTTAGATTAACACTTTCATGTGATCACGCTATTTCCTTTTCCAAGGGTGGGTAGGAATAACGAAGCGTTTTGTAGGCGCTGTTTGATACCAATTATAGTGCAATGTTTGATTTCTAAATTGCTATTGGTGTTAGTTTTGTAAATTGGTACTCGTAATCGAGTTTCACATACAAGTGCTGTGAAATTAAAATATTAATCTTAGTTCTAAACGATCCCAGATTTTGTACAGGATATGTTGATTAAGTCTAGATTTAGATCGATCTACATATAAAATGACTTCTGAGTCTAATACTGTATGCAATGCCTTTACTATATCTTTATTTTTGTTTACTCCGACTCTTCTATTGGAAGCAGAGGACCAGAATAACTGGTAATTGTCTTCACAGCATATATTATCTCTACCACGTCTTTGACAAAGATCTACAAATGACAGCCGGGACCAACGGCTTTATCTGCTTTCCGAGGCATGGAAGGAAACTCGGTAAATAATGGATGGTCACCTATTCACGGACCGACTTAGGCACGCGCGGCTTAACCTGAAGATCGACCTGAGTGGCTGTTATTATTTAGCCACGAGCTCCTATTCGACCAAGACTGTTGAAGAAAATGACGGAACAGTCGTGATGATGGAGGATAGTATTAGTTCGCCTAATTAAATGACGCGATGGAAAGTTGCATGAGCAAGAGGATACAGCTATTAGATTCTCGAACAACAACTGGGATTCGACTTGTTATTGTAGGTAGCATTACAATTAGTTCTACCGATGTGAAGTGTGAAGTAGATGTAGCTTTGGCAGGGCATATTAAACCAATGCCACTAAAAAATATTTTCAAAAGGCCAGAATGAAAGTAGGCATTCGCGAAAACAACTTCCATTGAGGTTTCTTTATAATAGCACTAAAGCTGTATAGCGTCATCAATGCTAGAGTAATGACATTCAACATCATTGCGCTACTATGGTAATAAGAACATACTAACACACGAATTGCTGCACATTATATAATTATAATAAAACAGCTTATTAGGAATAATTCTCAACTCATTAAATAATAATCAAAACATATCACTAACCTCTCTTGATTCTATACCAATGTAGAGGGTCTCATAATTACTCTTTGAGAAGGCCTATTTATTAACTAACTAATAAATATTTAAACACAAAAAATATCAAATCATACCGGGTACGTAAGGAATGGGACCATCTGATCTCATACCACAGACTAAAAACTAGCTCTCATTGTTGAATGAATGCCAACAATTTATCATGACCAGTTACTGTTACGAATGATTCATTATATGTTTTTATATACATGGAGAGGCACTACATAGCAACACGCTTACCAATTTAAGTAGACTCTCTATTGTGAATTATAATGTGATTAAGATCTATGGAGTATGGAGAAGCTTCGGTACGAATTTAAGGATGAAAGGTCCATTTTTTTCTGTCTTGGCAATAGTTAGTTAAAACTGTCTTTTTCTCATACTATTGAAGCACAAATAACTGTACCAGGACGTTTTGGCGCAGGGTCTAAATCAGAACTAACGCCGCCATATTGTTTTCAAAACAATATGGCGGCGTAACGCTAGATGTTAACTAACAGCGCCCCCTGTCAACAGATCCTTGCAGCGTCGTAAATGCTTACTATTGTCACTGAGGCATAGAGGAATTAACTATATATGTAGCTAATTCCACTATGTCACTGATGTATCAAATTAAAACTTAAGTATGTTATACCTAATATTTCCCAAACCCAATTGGTATACGGTTCTAAATCCCGATTACATTATGATATAACGTCAACCAGAAATGAAAGCTTATCTCAACAAATATATCTGTTTGAACATTCCTCGTTGTGTCTTACAACAGGTAATCTTTGAAATATATTCCGAACAGTGTCAAACCAGCTCCTTATAATACGCCTATCCGCTTTTAATAATCACTACATGCGACCATTATAAGTAGGAACGTCGTTCTCGATGGCAACGGTCTGTCTGTCCGTTTAGGCAAGTTTTAGTAATAATAAAAATTATCTTAAAAGGAACAGAAGTACGTAATATACTTAATGGCTAAATTATTAAGATATAATGGTTTAGACTACAAACTTTTGAGAACTTGAAGTTAACGTTGGCATACTTTGGTGCTTCTAAGATTTAACAAATACGGCTGTAAGTTAAGTTATTTTTATGAGGGATAGAATAAATAAGTACCTACCTAAGCAAATTCCCAAGAAGCATTTAGCCTAAATATTCATCTCAATAACTTTCTTGTCGTGACAGAAGCATTCGTTTGAAAGGTATTTCAAAAGACAAGTAAGCTACTAGACCCGTAGAATCAATAGTGGTCCTTTAGTAATATTCTATTAAATCGCTAACAAACGACCAAATCTCGACTAAATGCTCTCTTCCTCAGAGGCCTAAAAGACCAGCACACCCCAGGCAAACCCACAGCAAGAACTAGTAAAATACGTGAGTGGTGTCGAACCAGCTTCTTATAATACGCCTATCCGCATTTAATTATAAGATTTAATGCAGCGCGTATCAACCATCTCGGCCGAACAAAAACGGATGAGCGCGCAACACACGAGTGGCATGGAGTCGCGATTTATACGTGTCTCGCATTTTTGTCTTTTATTTTCATGGATGGATGAGTAGAGATAAATATTGTAATCCTGTATGTCGGCAGAAATGGCGTAACGAATATTTGGTTTATTCATTTTGTAAATTGCAAGCTTTGGTATAAAATATTGCGCAGACTCCAATGATTATTTGAGCTACATTCGGTAAAAAAGTATCGGAAATGGATGATTTGTTTATGGTTCCAAATTCCATTTTTTTGTTTTTTTTTTTCCATTTTGGCGCAGAGTTTGACTTGCATCTGTTATTTAGATTAAATACAGTGCTGTTTTTAGTTAGTCATTTTTAGTGTGTATTGCGAATTTCATAATGTACAAAAACATCGAACAAGGACTTTGTCTTAAATTTTGCATCGCCAATGGCATATCGTGTACGGAGTCCCTGAAAATGTTACAGAAGGCTTACGGTGAATCGACTTATTCAAAAACACGTGCTTTTGAGTGGTACAAGACGTTCAAAAGCGGTCGAGATGTGATGGTAGATTTGCCTCGCTCTGGTAGATCATCAGAAAATTCTTGGATTTTGCACCACGATAACGCGTCAATCATAGTGAACGAATTTTTGACCAAAAACTCAATAAATACCATCGAGCAACCACCTTATTCACTAGATATGGCTCCAGCTGACTTTGTATTTTCCTAAACTCAAATTATCACTTCGTGTCACCCGTTTTCATTCGGTAGAAGACATAAAGGAGAATTCGCGGCAAGAACTGAACTCAATTCCGGAAAAAGCGTTTAAAAAAAGTTTTGATGATTGGATTATTCGATGGCGTAAACGTATCGTTGCTGAAAGAGCATACTTTGAAGGCGTAGATCGTTTCCCGGTACTTTCTTGACAGAGTAGTATATTTAATAGATGTCTAGATAGGTAAAACGATGTAATTACCCTGCCCAATAAAAAACTTTTTCAATTCGTCAGTAAAAAATATTGGAATAAATTATTGACACACTTAATCAAAAATAACTTGTCTACTAAAAATACTGTTAGTAATTTCATATTTCCGCCAAAAAAAAACTCTCAACAAAGACAACTCTACACCTCTCTTATAGATCGACAAAAAGCGTACATTTTATAATGTTTTTCGTGTAAGCACAAAAAGCCTATCCGCTCTAACTGTCGACCGGGTACTGATTGAAATTTGGTAGCTAACAGCTTTTCCAGGAACCAGAGTTCGTTCACTCTTTTTAAGTGAAGCATTTGCGAGCGAAAAATCGGAATGCGTTTATTATCTTTTATTCTTTTTTTTCTGCAAATATTTCGTGGAAGTGTGTTACCTAGTTTTTGTTCTAGGCGGAACTTAGTGCACGATCTTTTTGTGTAGTTTTTTTCAGTGCTGAAAAAGGCAGTCCATTGATTAAGCTGTTTGTGTTACTGTACATTCTATTTTTAAACCGATGCTGTGTGTTATCACGGCTCGTTAAATAATCATGACTACTTTTTGTCTTCAATGCTTTTAAAACAAATTGATCTTAATTCTTCTGACGACGGTTCGAAGTGGCACTTCAAAAAGGACCATATTTTGCCACGTGTTTGTACTGTGATCACAGTTATGTTATGTAGGTAAATAATTGTGTTTTTGGAAATATAACCTGCAAACCCACGCGTAAAAAAACAGTCGTTCTGGAATTTAATTTACTGTAGCATAAAGTTTATATTTTTTTAAGTGGAAATATCATCAACTATAGATAAATGTTTGAATAGACTTCAGCTCGTAGGCATATCGATATGTGCAGTTTGTCAAAGACTATCCTACAGCTTGAGTTGACAGTTAACGGGTTATATTAACAATTTACATAATTTATTAATGAGGTGGTGTGATGAATAAAGGCCACCCTCTTTGTGGTAACAATCGATTGAGTAATAATGTGTTAAAGAGCAAGTTGCATGTTATTAATTAGTACAACGATGTGCACAGTCCCTACCTACTATTAATAACACCAATCTTCTATCTACGGACACAATATTGAAATTCCGAGACCAATTATGTCACCATTAGACTCTCTACTAACGCAATAATAGAACAATTAAAAACATACTGAAAAATTGTATTCTCTCTGAAATAAATGACTAAGTTAGAACTTCCGTTTGTCTTTGGATTTGTACGTGTCACAAGATTAAAATTTTCGAACATCCGTCTGTCAAGACGTCAATTGTTAGACACATGAAAGCTTAAAATTAAAATGAACTTCCGCCTGTCTATGGAACTGTCATGAATAAAACTAAATACTTTTCAAATTGGAACATTCCTAAGAACTAAATAAATCAAATTTCTATCAGTAAAGTTTATATCAATTCAAGCTTTCGCGCTGGTACTCTTTTAATCAAACAATTTGAACTCATAGTTTTCAAATAAAACATGTGAAGGTTTTATCTAATACTTATTTGCCAATTTGCCACAGCCATGGCATGTCACGACGGCATTAAAGCTTGCCATAAGTAATTATGCTAATGCCATCGTCGGAATACATGCTAATCTCGAGCGATTTGCCTCGCGACCGACGCGTCTCGTGGCACAGATATCTGCCTGGGTGGCGATTATAAGGCTAGATTTTTAGGTCTTAGAATAGGATGTGCTTAGCGTGAAGAAGTAGGATTAGTCGAGATGAACTGTTCTGTTCGCAATGTTGGGACACTGGATCAGTGAGAGAGAATCGGCCGTTATCTACAACGCGGGTGCAGTGCGGTTTGGCTGATGTCTCATGCTTTCAACTTTTTGAATCTAGGACACGGTGGTTTTCCAATTGCTTCCTTCACCGTTTGAGAATACTAGTGATAAATTAATTTATACTTAGTTTAGTACTTTCAATCCATGACCTACAAGTGGGCTACCACTGCTACCAAAAACTGGATTATCAAATATCAATGTTTTATAAACGGTATATGGTTTTTGTTTTTTCTTTAATACTTATAGGATGTCAACACGAATAAACGCTTTTCATTTTTATTTATTTTTTGTTCGTATGATGGGTTCGTTTGAGTACTAAACCCAGTTTTTACGTAATGATAAAATTATATTTTTATCTGTACGATCCTCTTCCGAATAATCGCGTGAAACACCTGGATAAGGGACGCACAGAACCCAAGTGTGGCAGAAGAAAGGGAAGCGTATACCCAGCAATGATTCTGGGCTGATATGATGATGATGATCTTTTAACAATCTTTAGCGTCTTCGTAGACCGCCTCAACTAAGGTGCATTGTGGGTACGGCTGCAAATATGCAAAGGGTGTGTAAACTAGGCAGAAAAAGAGGGAGTGGTAGGTATTTAATTCGCTACGGTAATCATATTTATCGATGTAACAATATGATAAAATATCTTTTACAAAATTATGTCTGATAATTCAAGGAATTTCCTTCGTTTGGTAAATTATTGACATGGTCTTATTACCCTTTTCGGAATGTAGGACCATTCCAATTCTAACTTAAGTTTAAAGGTTCTGTTAATGTATAAATTCTAATAGATTGACTTTTACTTGTATGGTGTGAATATAATGAAACTGTATGGTTTGGCTACGCCCAATTCCTAGTATGAAGCCACGGTAGCCCAACGGCTAACGTGCTAAAGGTTACTCGCCTTTTGTATTTGTAAAGTGGGTACATTCTTAGTTTGGTCTTTGGTGTACCAAAATATTATAATATCGACAACACAAGAAGATGCAAGATGAACCGATGCGTAATTAAGATTGAATCTTATTTCGTTCTATCTACAAATGGTCTATCTCATGTTCTTCGGTACACGGGTTATAAACGGATCCTCCACGAAGCCACCAACCATTCTGTACATCAAATTAATTAACTTTACGCAAAAATATTGTTGGGAAACGCCTTTTTTTGGGGTAAAAAAAATCACGTTTTACGACGCACTGAAAATATTGTGCTGATGGATGGATTGTATGGGGTCGTGGAGTTAAAAACATGTATTTAAAAAAAAAAACTTGTACTAAAGTAGGAACTTTGACCTCTAATATCTCCGTAACTAGAATTTTCCCAGGTATGGTCTAGAACAAAAAAGATATCGCAATGACGGGGAAAACAAGTGCTTTTCGGCTTCGTTAAGGGTCTTGTTACACCCTTTATAAATAAGCCTCCTTCAAGTTGTACAATGATTTCAGGGTCATCCAAAGCTACGAATGGCAAGGTTTTGGTCAGGAAAAATAAAATGAGGTGGATCGCTTTTCCAGATTTATTTGCAGTTTTTCGGAGCTATATTGTTTATTTAGCACTTTCCTTTCTACTTCATTACTCTCAGTCACATATTAGAACTTCGCAGCTGGTAAATTTTTCGTGCTTTGTGATATTAAACGAAAGTAATTTAAACGAATCGAATAATAATTATAATCATTAAAAATTACACCTTAACAATTAAGCAAATAACTTAATTGCTCTTTACGTCTTATTCGATGGTATCTCGGGATTAATCGGACACGAATCATTGAGACAATGATATTAATTAACTAAACAAATGAACAATCGTTACTCATTCCTTATAATTGTGTCGTGGAAGTTAAAGGAAAGGTTAAGCTTTGAGAATTAGCTTATCAGTTGACGATCATCAGAGGTATTAAAATAATGTTTAAATTAAAATACTAAACGTAATACAGGGTTTATTAAAGCAGTTGGAGAAGCACTTCTAGCATGATTAACAGAAATGGTATAAATATAGGATTATTTCAGAAAATTAATATCCCTTATACTTAGGCACCTATGTATTAAGTTGTTTATCGTATGACGTTCCAATATACGTATTTCTTGGTATCTTTCTTCATTTCAATGTAGGTTATTTTTATAACAATTATCTTAGTTGGGTGTACTATTAGGTACACCTTTGCCCAACCATTCGGAGATTACCTATAGATTGTGTTCTAATGTTCTATTACTGTTTATAATTGATAAAAATACCTATATGTGATTTATATAAACTTCAGCTTTAAGATTGATTTTCATTTGGGAGTAAGAAACAGTTTTATTTACAAAAATATTAGGAAACGTTAACGTATCGGACAGTTTCCTGGTAAATCTTATTTATGTTTTAAATACGTAATAAGTAATGACAAAATATTAGATGACATTTTACCTACTAACAACATTGGATAGAATATTTTAGATAATAGAAAATATCGTAACTAAATCACAATATAATTCAACTTTCACGTTACAATGAGACCAATCGCATTTATCTAAATATCAAAGTAGTTGTAAGTCGTAAGGTCGGGCAGTGGGTGTGCAAGCGCACGACGCCTGCGCCTGCGCCGGTAGTCCGGGACGCCGCGCCGGGCGAAAGGACCAGAGTTCAAGCGGTGCTGTGATTATCATATCAACGCTGCATGCGATGTAAGAGTAGAGGAAGACCAAAGATACGATAGATGGACTGTATGAAGATATGGCTAGAAAAGAGGTGACTGCTGAGATGACGAGTAATAGAGAAGTATGGAAGAAGAAGACATGCTGCGCCGACCCCAAATAAATTGGGATAAGGGGAGAAGAATGATGAACATGTTGTGATATTGTGGGGTGAATAGTTATAAAGAGGTCATATGTAAAGTATTGCAGCATACACTACAGCAAACCGTTTAAAAAGTATAAGCTATTTCTTAGGTTTCTCAGAAAAGTAAAGCTTACAATGGTGATCGAAACTAACGAAAATTGTAGCTGATACCCTAATCGTACACAAAATACCAATTGTAGTTTTTCCCCAGTCAACATAAGTAAAGTTCTATGTTACTTAACCGACTGATATTATTGTCCTTTTGTATGTTATAGACTTTAATTTTAAATATGAGTAATATGATATTATGTATATTAAGCTGATATTGAAATGTTACATTTTTATATAATTTAGTTAACATTGAGTAATGTTATTGTTTTTTGATCATGATATTATTTTGGATTTGATGTGCGATAGTAATTATGTTGTTAATTTTTAATTTTGTCTGAAAAATTTATGAATGTTTTTTTTTACTTTATTATTTTTGTTATTTCAAACACAATGTAAATTGTTTGTGATTTGAATTGAATTGAACTAAACACCAGGATGACCACGGGGGAAACAATAATTCTGTATGATTCTTCGTTTTGATGGCAACATTAAAATTAGAAACGGTTAGCCCAATACTTCGCTACTTCATCGGTGGTAGTGACACAGATAGAGGTATGAGAAATAGTCTACGACCCAGTTTCCCATCCCCAACCTTTAGCTAACATAACATAACATTACGCCTGTAATCCCCGAAGGGTTAGGCAGAGGTGTACCTAATGGTACACCCACATTTCGCCAGTTATGTTTTTAAGTTCCATATAATGGGGGCGAGGATATTGCCATCAACCGGGCACGAATCCTGACTCAGTGCCTGCTACTGAGAAATTTCTGATTGAAAAACTCAAAAACACTTTACCCGACCCGGAAATCGAACCCAGAACCTCAACTACCTTTAACAAATTCGTCAATATTTTTATATCGATAACCAACTGTTACTTATAACTTAGATCTACATTCAACTTAGCCATCAAAAGTAGGTACCATAGATTCTGTGTCAAAATAAAATAAAAACTGAACTCTGAAAATAACAAAATACTTTTGTATCATAGTAATTTCTCAGTCTTAATAAAATAGAAATGCTCGTGTTTATCTAAACATCGAATAGTTTCCAAGTCTTGTCGGGGGCGTGCTAGCTCACGGAGTCTGCCCGGTAGTCGGGTGAAAGGACAAGGTTCAAATCCGGACTACTGCGATTATCAAATCAACATCATCTACGCTGTTTTATAATATTTTATACATGTTGGTGTTTTATTAGTCTAAGTGCTATGTAATTAATTCTAGTTTGCCATTTTGTACTTACGTAACAACAAATTGTTTTGCCCAAAGATGAGATAACTTTACAATATTGTCAAATTTTCTCTAGTTTCGACACGAAATATGAACCTACTTTTATAATAAACACGAAAGAAACCATGTCTGTATCTATTACCTTTTCACGGGTAACGGCGAAGACCCCAGGTGGGTCATGACCTGGATAAGGACATAAGATATGTTTTATTTTATTTTGTTTGAATGATTTTATTGATTTTTGTAATGATTTTTCAATGATTTTTTTAATATTTATGTTTTTTCAATGATTTTTAATGACTTTTTAATGATATGTTTTATTCATCTCAATTTATTATTTTTTGTTGTCTATGGGTATTTTGCCTGAATTAAAACACTATTTTATTTATCTCGAAAGTACGATCCCGTGTGTCAATTTTCTCCCAAAGTTTTTGCCCGCGGCTTTGCTCGCTTATACACAAGAATACAATAATTATAAAATTAAGGATGTTACCTTATATGGTGCAGTTATTGAATGAAAACCACACTTCTTAGCAAAAATGGTCCTTGTTGTACCCAAAGACCACATTTAACATGATTGTGATGATGTAGATAATAGTCCCTATAGTGAGTTTCCCATTAAATAAGTACCAATGATTAGTATGTTGATAATATGTGAACTTAATGAGTATTTCGACATTTCATTAATTACACTGTTAACATTTAATTTGGTTTTATCTAAAATCAATAGATAGTGTTAAATACTTTGACGTTACATGTTCACCTGTCTAGTATCTAAAGATCTTAATAAAAAGATCTCTGTCTTGATTAGAAAACTTAACTTGTGCTTACATTTGATTCTGTATCCGATAAATAAAACTTATTATTTATTACCAAGAACGAAATGAAAGTTAGCAGAAAAATACTATATTTTTATTACAGTGGCAATTGTGTTAGATTGTGTTTTTTCTTCTTCATCTTCCTGCCCTTGTCCCATTCTATTTGGGGTCGGCGAAACACATTTTATTCTTCCATTCCCGCTGTCAGACTTCACGGCATCATTTACTCCTTTCTCTTTCATATCAGTCTTCACACAATTCATCCATCCATCCTTTTTTGATGTATTAAAATTAAACTTACATGTTGAGTGTAAAAATTATATAACCGAAGCCGAAAGGCACTGGTTCTCCCCGTCATTGCGATCATTATTTTGTTGTGGATACCTTTGAACCTTCTAGTCACGGAAATATTGCGGGTCAAAGTTCTAACTTTTTCACAGGTTTTTTTTTTTTTAATTTATACCATTTTTTAATGTTGTTCGGAACCAAATCTGTTGCCGCTTTGGCCCAATTTTGATGCGACATGCGGGCTGCGGCAGATGTGGCCTGCTCATGAATAGAACACAGAACCCGGCGACGCGGTAGGCCCAGAAGGAGATAGCGTGACGAGCTGGACTCTTATCAAAAGGATTGGGCCCAAACAGCCAAAGACAGAATGGAAAGAGGGAAGGGAGGCCTTTGCCCTGCAGTTACATCAGGCTCATAATAACTTACTTTAAATACCTCCTTGACCCCCGTAATAATTAATGCATCCATCTGCACAATGTTACATTGAGTCCTACCGTAAATGTGATTTTTGAGATACACCTTGTATAATACAGAAATCTCTACAAATAATATTTTTGCGACTAAACTAAATCGTAAATAAAAACCGTACAAAGCAAGGACGCTAGCCACCTTCAAGTCTGATATCTAAATGAAAGGTAAAAAAAGGAAATAAATTGTGCTGTCAATAACCTTATAAAACCGAAAAAGCTTTAAAGAAACGAAATTTTTCAAAAAACTACACACAAATTGTTTAAAAAAAGAACAAACACGCATCAACCGAACGTCTTCATACCAGTGGCGTAAAAGGTCGGAACAATTTGTAATTCCTTACGCCAAGCAAGAGCCTCCGTAAGGTTGGTATTAAATCGTAACTATTTACAATATTAATAGGTTATTTTGTACGTAAACTGTTCGCTATAAATACTAATTTTGTGCTCCCGCCACTATATTAATAGTTGTTTTGAATCTCGCGATCGGGAGCCTGCGAAATTGTTTGCAGTTTCGTAATGTTAGTAGGATAAAATTGTGGTGGTTTGGTAAATTATTTGCATTGAATAGGTCTTTTAGCCGAATTTTTAGTTTAGTTCTTGGACATTTGACGTGTTTCCATTCATCATAATTAGAGAATTATCTGTTGTGACACTGCCTTGCAAGTTAAGTTGGCTCAACCCATTCCAACCCGAAATTTTACTTTGGTTGAAGAATTATTCCTGATGGGTGCTTTTCATCACATGAAATGACAGTGGGTAGGTGCAAAGGTGACTTTGTGAATATGTGGTTCACAAAACCACCTTTGTATTCCACTGCAGCAACTTCCATTGGGTCCTTAGCCTTTAGCTTTTGGCTACCCAACTCCATACCAGCCAATCCCGAAACATTAAACCGTAATAAACCAATCGCAGCTCCATTAAAATAAGTGTTACAATTAGAACAGCCAATTACAAGAGCTTGTATTTTAATAATCAGTGTAAAAATCTGCACAAGTTACAAACAACGGGCTGGTTCGTGAGCTACGATACTGGGATGCTGGGGATTAACGACTCTGAGGGGCAAATGAAATTATTTCACCTCTATCCGCCATCTTCATTTCGCGGTATCACGCTAGGGCTGCTGCGCAAAATGGACAAGATTTATGATACCTTTACGGGAGACCTTAGCGATGTTTACAATAGACCGAAGTCATCAAAATCAAAATATTTTTATTTCACATAGGCCTACATGGGCACTTATGAAACGTCGACAAAAAGGTGCACGTTCGGGTTGGTCGTTTCCTATGGAGAAGAACCGGCAAGAAACTCCATGGTTACTGTAGCATTCGCATCAGCCGAAATGGGTTGATGGCTTTCTGCTACCCTGGGGAGACCGTTTAAGCGGTCTTACGAATACGTTAAGATGAGGTTCACAATAGTTCTGTGCAGACAGCAGTAAAGATATATGCAGCGTACGTACCTTAGACTGCGACCTGCACCCGTTGACCTTCCAGCTGCCGTTCTTGATGATGATGATGACGATGGTGTTGGATGACGATAAATCTAATGGCTTAATCAAAGTTCACTCGAGATGCGCGTTGGTCGGAGGTAGGACACGAAGTGATAGAACAATGTTCTCACGATGGCGGATTCGGTGGTTCTAACGGTTGCGCGCTCCGTCCCAATTTTGACCTTTTTGAAAATTGGCCAGTCAGGGCGGCCAGAGACAAGTCACTCTAGATTTTGATCAGTACGTACGCGCATGACAGCCGGATATATTGGCGTCTCGTTATTGCTGTGCACAGACGTACGTGAACCTCGATTCTTTGTGACACGTTTCGTTATGGTAACGGAACAGTTACTCTTTTAAAATGATTAGTTTTACAATATTATCATGTTACAGCATTAGTACTCAAGTATGGGGGGACAGCATAGGCCCGACAATAAGTCGTTGCTTACTACACAAGAAAAACGGAAAACAAGATAAGAGGTTAACAAAAGTTAACACACATCTAGGAATCTACAAGGCCTACACTGTTCACACATTCACAAACAATCGTTAAAAAGAATGTATACAAAGGCAAGAAAATAGAAAAAAAGTATCTATGGTCACAATAATCGCATGAAAATGGATGTTTATTTATACAGTGTGTAAACGGACCCTACACGAACCTGTCAAATAAGCATTTTGTACATGTACTGGGCCTATTTGGCGCAGCCGTAAGACACACAACGTTTCCTCTTGTTTTTTTTCTGTTTTGATTTAAGTTTTTATTGTGTTGATTTAAGTTATTTATTTTATGTTGTGGCATGTGCCAAATAAATGTGTTTTCTTTCTTTCTTCTTTATACATAAAAAACACGTTTTACGGTAGGACTAAATGTAACGTACTCATAATTGTGCATAGGTGGGTCGGTACGGGGGTCGTAAGTAAAGTTATAACATTATAATTTTGTATTTAAAGAAGGAAAGAATGGAGGGAAGTTTTTGCCCAGCAGTGGGACAATATGGGCTAGCTATAATAATAATATAATAACTTAAAGACAAATTGTGAAAAAGTTGGAACTTTGACCCCCAACATCTCCGTAACTAGGAGTTTCCCAGGTATGGTCTAGAACACAAAAAAATTATCACAATGACGAGGAAACAAGTACCTTTCGGCTTCGTTAGGGATATTTTTACACCCATTATAACTCTACTTGGCACTGTTTCTAGTTACCCCATTTTGTTTATAGTTTATAAATTAAAACCTTGACTACAAATTAAAACAAATTTTCAAAGGAACTTTTCTCCTTAGTAGGTTTTTTGTTCAATCATTAACATTTTCACATTTACAAGATTAAGTGAGGAAGAATCCTTTCACAATTATTTTACCTGTGACTACAGCCACCCAATATCAACCTTATTCTGATAAAAATAAATACCACTGTGATTTTGACAGACTTCTATGTGGCAGCGATTCAACAGCAACCAGAGGATAACAAATCATTGTGATTTTGGCGTCGATGCAAAGTCATCATCTGGCTTGCCTTTTCACAACTATTTTGGGGTCGGCTTCCAGTCTAACCGGATACAGCTGAATACCAGTATTTGTATTGATGCAAAAAGGTCAGAAGTATAAAACAAACAGGCCAAGTGCGAGTCGTACTCACACGCACACACGGTTCCGTAGCACCAAACAATAAAATAAAAATATTTTGAAGGATCACTCATAAGTTGTTGGTTTGGCCAAAGAAACCAGGGCCGTCCTAGGGCTCGTTGGGTTGACGATATCGTCAAAGTCGCGGGAAACACCTGGATAAGGGACGCACAGAACCGGGAAGTGTGGCAGAAGAAAGGGGAACCAACAGTGGGCGATTCCGGACTGATATGATGATGATTCATATGTTGTATTGTATTACATTTAACAGCAAAACTAAATTTGGTTTTAGGAACCTCAATGTAATTTACAGACCTATCTATACACACCCCGTACGTATAGGTTTGATGATTTTTTTTAGTTTCAGTTCCATGTATGGGGAGCCACCCCTTAATCTTTTAATTTTTGTATTAAAACTGTAAAGCGGTTCACAGAGTACATCTACCTGTGGGAAAAAGTAGCTGTGACGGACGGACAGACAGACAGACATGACGAATCTATAAGGGTTCCGTTTTTGCCGTTACGGAACACTAAAAACCGGTGAAAAGACTGTAATCTTTCCACATTGAAGCCCTGCCCCCAGCTAACCGCTAAAAACTAATCTATTTCTCCCATAAACAATAAAAGCAAAATCTCCTGCGAACCCTGCGCTTGCGCCGCTCAATTTGTTGTCCGATCATATTGAGATCTCTTTATATCGGCACAAGAGCGCCTGCGCAGCTAAATTGAACTAACTGTACTTCGCCAGTAGATGATTGTAAATATTTGTGTTCGGTTAAAAATAGCTAGCGTTGATAGATTGGCTTGAGACTTAGATTTGTTGTAGGTTCTTTAGCTATGGAAGGTTAATAGGCCGTGCACAGAATGAGACTGCCTTTATAACATCACGCCTTGTAATCCCCGAAGGTTTAGGCAGAGGTGTACCTTACAAGTACACCCACATTTCGCCAGTTATGTTTAAGTCCCATGTAACAGGGGGCGAACCTATTGCCATCAACCGCGCACTGATCTAGACTCCGTGGCTGCCACTGATAAATTCCTGAGGGAAAAAGCCAATAACACTTTGACCGACCCGGGAATCGAACCCAACATCTGATGCTTCGCCTATCTTCGTATTTATGTAGGTATGTAGCAAACCGCTAAATACCCTTTATCCACAAATAACGAAACAAGCTGGCAAACTGTTTATCGGATTGTGTTTAAGTGACTTCAGAATATAAGTGTAAAAGCTAATTATATCTGCATAATCTATACAAATAAATAAAGTGAAGTGTATGTCTGTTATTCAAACAAAAGTTGTTAACTGAATGCATAATTATGAAAGTATATACTTATCTATAAAAAAAAAATATCTGTCTGTTTGTACCGGCTAATCTCCAAAATGGCTGGACTGATTTTGACGTGACTTTTACTGGAAGATAGCTGATGTTAAAACGAATAACTTATAGTTAAAAGTATTAGGGTTCGATAAAGGCGCGGGCAACAGCAGGATAGTAAAACTAAAGTTTTTGCAAAATCCATTGTTATGTTATTTCTTAATCCGATTAAACATTTGACTGGTTTAACCTTTCTCCTGACCGACCTATCTACCAATTATCAAGAAATGTTCTGCTTTCCTTATCAAAACAGAAGAATAATCAGCAAGTGGCAAGCGCCAAATTGGAATACCTTGTTAAAAAAGATAAGATATGTTTTTTAAAGTAATTTTAAAGCTCACTTAACCGCCCCTGTTATCAAATTAAAAATAAACTTCCATTTACAATATCAGGGTAAACACGAACGTGTAACGCTTTAAATTGGTACACCTGAATGAAATGACATAAAAATAAGGGAAATACACTTATAAACTGGTTGCGATTTCGCCTGGCGCTATAAGGGGACTACAAGAGCTAAACGCGAGTTTTGTAATGCTTAAAAGTATATGATTCACTGCAGTTAACACAATCAAAAAAGTATATGTTATTCTTCAGGATATAGTCTAGTTAAGTAGTGTGCTGAAAATATAATAAAACTAATTTTAATTGATAGAAAAAAATCACAAAGATACCTCTAAAAAAATCTTTTAACGAACAAAAACCATATTAAAATACATACGATCGTTCTGATTTTTTGACAAAACATTCAACAAACAACATACAAACATAATACTGTTATAGTTTCTTAATCCAATTAATAGATTTTCTGTAAATCGCGTTTACTTATTTCACAATATAATTCGTACGCATGTGTGCGTAAACGCCTGTGTACCGACAGTGCCGGCGAACGCCTGTTACAATGCGGACGTTCGTTAATGTGTGCGTGCATCAGTTGGCTCCTGTAGTCCTCTTAAGGGGCATGCTTTTACCGCATCATTTAGTTAAATAAAATTCCTGAAACCTTTTAAACTTCAAAAATCATCTGCCTAGCCTTTTCCCAACCTTGTTGGGGTCGGCTTCCAGTCTAACCGGATGCAGCTGAATACCAGTATTTTATATGGAGCGACTGCCTCTCTGAACTCCACAATCCAGTGAGTACTGGGTAATACGATACGCCTTGGTAAGACTGGGTGTCAGGCTTTTTGGGGCACTGACTACCTGTAACGACAGTCAAAGATCTACAAATGATAGCCGGGACCAACGGCTTAACGCGCTTTCCGAGGCACGGAGGATACTCGGTGTGTAATGGGTGGCGGTATGTGGTGGGTGGGTGGTGTGTAGTGGGTGGGTGTACCTTTTAAACTTCATTATTAACAATAAAAACGGGATATTTACCATGTTTACTATTTGTTTTGAGTTCCCAATATTTCGGCGCAGTTGCAAGCACCATGACCACGGATAAACTAGTTATTGCGGGTGGGTGTTTATGAGGAGACAAATCGATCTACCCTCTTCTTTGTGCGTTTTACGAAAAATAGTAAATACCCCGTTTTCAGTGTTAATGATAGTGTTAGTGACCATGTCAGTTTATTTGTCTTTTTTTGTGATTTTTATGTTTTTTTGTTGTTAGTAGGAGCTGAAATAAATGTTTTTTTTAATAACTTTTAAACTTTTGTCACACATTATGTAGTGTTATTAAGACACTTGAAGAACATTTTAGAGCTTAGGTTATTTCTTTTTTTCTCAAATCAAATCATTCTGCTCCTATTACCTGTAATTGTAAACAAGAACAAGTTTTTTTTTAGTCTTTATTATGGGGAAGCTTTTATTAAAATGTGTACCTATATAATATGTTACAGGACAAACCCGATTTCAGGCCAAACTAGTTTGTCCTAGGCCAAACCGGTTGGTCATGGTTTATCGTGTCAGGATACACTAACACAAACAATGCAATTAAAATGCGCTATCTTGAACGTGGTTGGTCACAGTTCTAACTCACCCATTTAGACGAGGTGCTCTATGATTTTCCTTTAGTGATGAGCCATATTTTACCCTAGAATAAACTAGTTTAGCTAGGTTTGGCCATTTACATGTATATCGTTTGAAGGACCCAATTTGTAAGGAAAAATAGTAAAGCACATCTCCTTAACTGCACTTGTATTCATGTCCCAAGGATATACGTAATAGGCACTTACATCTGGAAACGATTACTCAAAATGACCTTTATTTTTCCCCCACTTTTATTTATTTTCATACTGCTAATCATGTTTTTATAGCAGGGGCATTTATTCATGTACTTATCTCCTGCCCTAACTAAACACAGTCCAGTCAGTTCCTATTACGACTATGGCCCAAAAAGAATATTCTTATTTTTCAATCAATACTAATTTCAGCCGACTCTAATGATGGACAGAAAACTCAAGTAGATGTTGATAGTTTCGTCCAATGTCGTGCTAAGTCTTTTAAATGCTAATTCTGGAGAATTATCATATGTATCACAGAAACAAACATCTATAGACATGTGTGAAAATGACTTTTGTTCCATGTTTAGTTCCTCGACTATTAACAACTTTCACACAAAATAACCAGCACCAATTAACCTAAATGCAAGCCAAAAATAATCACCTACGTACGCAGACAATCCCAACAAAGCAACCAATCTCACACTCCATTGGAGATAACAGATACAGCCTGATGGTGTCGTGAACCTCGTTAGTCCAAATGGGGGTTTGTCACGAAGACCTTGCACCATATTTATGATGTCAGTGTGCTGTTGTTCTGATCAGGGTTGCAGATTGGTAGGGCCTTGTTGCTATCTGGTTGGTGATCTCTGCCTGGTCTGGTGATATTCTGAAAAGAGGCTAGGTGCTTAGTATTTTAGTCAGTCAAAGCTTTACATAATATTTTTTTGTTGGTAAATTCAGTATGAATTCCTTTTTTTTCGTCATGTGGGAAACCTGTCACTGTCGGGAAATAAACAAGTTCTTAAAGGATTAATACAACGTTACAAGTTACAAGGCCAAAGCCCGCTATCGGTAAATATTTTTGTAGAAGATATTGAAAAAACAAGGTACAAGATTAACTCCATGTTTGACCACGCGCCGAAAGATAATACAGCTTGTACAGCTTTAGAGATGTGTGTTACTTTTATTTCAATAATAACTTACAATAATGTGACGAAACAATGAATTTTAGATCAACATTTTCGCTAACTCGTCCGCATTCAACCTAACTTTAACTTGAATTTATATGGACTCAAGTACGAATGAAAGTTAAGTAATCTGCCCTAATTATGGGAAAGGCCATATTTGAGATAAATACCTAATAATCTATAGGATCTATGTAGAATATACACTGTTTTTGCACATCGCAATGCCTTACCTAGTCCTATATTATGTATGATAATATTGTAAAACGGGCACAGAAGAATCAAAAAGTGGTTGCCACTAATCATAGGGAACTCACATATATACAAATATTCATGTCTGCAATAAACATTTCTGGTTTCAAATTAAAATAAGGATGCAAGGATACTTAAACTTTATCCATTAAATTAATTTTCTGTAAGCAATTTCGACGCTAATCACTTTACATAATTTAAAATCTACTAACCGTAGTATTTTAAAAGCTAAATGCCTGCCACAGAGCTCAAAGCAAATAGTACCTGTAACTCACAGGCCAAGTTAACTGACGGTAAAACGCCTTACCTAATGGTGGAGCTAACTGGTACAAATCGATTGTTAGAGGCAATGGATTTATGATTTTGAGTTACGGTGGAATCGATTGATCGGAATGGTTTTGAGTGCTGACTATTTGCGTGGTGTCCTTTGTTAGTTCTCAATTTAAATTATATTATTTCAAGAACTGTGATATAAAGCAAGCGGTTTCGTTTAACCTCTGGAATTTTTCAGTTGCAACCTGGAGTTTATTTTTTCCCGGTTAATGGTAATATACTCGCCACCGATTACATGGAATTTGAACATAACTGGCGAATCGTGGTTGTGTTGTACAGGGTCAAAGGGATATGGACGCACAAACGAATACAACATATTCAGTACATCATTCCGAACCCTAATTCCAAAACATAGAAATTTTTCATCGTTATTATAAAAAAAAACTTCTGTTTTCTACAAAAGTGCAAAATGTATGGAAAATCAGTTTTTTTTTAATGACCGGTTCGGGTTCGGTATGATGTACTGAATACGTGGTGTGTCGTGTGTCGATTTCCCACCATCCTGTATAGGTACAGCGACACCACTCGTTTACCCAAGGCAAGCCGTGTCGTACACTTCGTGGCGTAGCTGTGGACGATCGGGTATAGAAAAGAGTTCAACGAGACGTAGCGTAGTGTGTGATAATTTTGTTGTGTTCAAATGTGTACACTTGTGCCCTTCGGAGATTACAAATGGTATCATGTTTTACACAAAAACTATTTCAAATGATTAAAAGTGTCGTTTTATGTCCAGATGGGCCGTCGCCTGCAGACAGTGGGTAAGCACAGTTGTAGCTCTGAAAAATCAAAACATCTACGGAACACATCATTAAGAATTAGGTTTACGAACTTGTGAGAAATGGTGCAGAATACGAAATACATAGGCCGGGCGCAAACTTAACTTCAAGATGTCTAATCTTGAAGTTAAGTAAGTACACGGTGTAAACGGACCCTCCACGAAGCCGTCAACCAAGCATTGTATACATCAAACTAAGTAACTCTACGCACTAGGCAAAAAATATTGCTAGGAAACGACCATTTTTGTTTGGGGTGAAAAATCACGTTTCACGGTAGGACTCAATATACATCCAGTCAAAAAAGTATCGGGAATGGATGATTTGTTTATGGTTATAATTTTTTTTTTGTTTTATTTTTGTTGTTAAAACCGACGCCCGGTGCTTTCCCGCGGCGGCTGGGAAGTGAGGTTCTCTCCCTCTCACGTTCCACCACCTCCTTCGCTAGCATGACTGCTTCATAGAAGGAGGTGACGGCTTCCCATTCTCTCTCGCCCCGGACCATGGCTTGAACCAGGGCCGGACGTGAGAGGTCGCCGCCGCCAATCGCCGCTACGAAGACACGGCGGTGCTCTGCCCAAGCGGAGCAGACCTCCACGGTGTGCTCCACCGTGTCGTCCGGGCGATCCTCACAATGATAGCACCCAGGCGTTTCGTCCCGCCCGATTTGGTGCAGGTACCTCCCGAAAATGCATTGGGGCTGTTCCTTATGTTCTAGTTAACATATCTTATCAAGTGTAAGATCTCTAATAAAAGAATATTGAAACGCGGCGCCGTAACGCGGTGTTTTTATGATCTGTGAATGTTCGTAAATACTCACTTAAGCACTTGCTCATTAACTACATAACATAACATAAACACGCAACAGCAGTTACATAGGAACGCAAAGAGACGCAGACGGGGCTAAGAGCCAACACGTCCAACCATATTTTAAACACACAAACAAAATGAAATAAAACATATCTCTCCTTTCAATAATTACTTAAAAAAAATACAGTCGCCCAATGTATTCTGACAGGCGGCAAAACACGGAACTAAAATAAAACCTACTGGATTTGACAAAACAGTGACATTTACCACAACGAGCAGCGCCACACTGGCCCGCCAATTTATACTGGCCACATTATAACCATTCCATTTAATTTAATTAGGGTAAAAACAGGATACGGACATAAAGTAAACTGTTTCAATCCGCTTCTAAAGCTTGGGAATGCGAATCCGTCGGTGTATAAAGCGATAATAGGTATAAAGAGAACCTCGAAATATTTTTATGGCATCTTTACTGGCAGATGCTGGCATGTCTGGCAAGGTTTTGTTAATTGTTATGACATAAACGACGGTACGTCAGGCGGAATAACTTGTTTGTGTGTATTCTATGCCTCATTTTTGTATGTAGTAGTATCTAGTCTTTTTATTTATCTGTGACTGTTTTCTATAGGCACGCTTCCACCAACTTATCTGTGCAGGCGCGAAAACACTGAACTGAAATAACTGATCAAGTTTGACATATCGATGCAAATTTTTTTGACTAGCAGCGCCACCTTGAACTGCACACTTAAAGTGGTCATACTGTAGTTACAGTGTCACAAGGGTCTTTTGGCGTTCAGATGACTTTGACAGAGGGACGGGCGTTCATGAAAATGTGTTTAAAAACAAGATGGCGGCATCAGTTTCTATTTGAGCCACGCGCCATAAGATGTACAGTAGGTACAGACGCCAGCACATCCAGCTACTACAATCTGTCAAATTTCTTTAATAGATTTTCAGCTTTATCGCTGAAGCAATAGGTTCAAGTTAAATTGCGAAAATTTGACAGTTTCGGGTAGCTTGATGTGTTGGCGTCTGTACAACTAGAGGTACAAAGCATTGTTATATAAGAATTACAACAACTTCTGAAATTCTAACTCAATAGGGATGTTGACACCATTAAAAAATAATTCACAAGACAGCTTCTTTAAAAATAAAAACACTTTATTTTAGACCTGAGAACGCGATTTATTTTCAGTTTATTGCTAAATTAGATTTTTAGTTGCTTTGGAATCATTAAATAATTGAGTCATTGGGTAAACGAAATAGAGACGTCACAGCGTACTATTGCCATACAAAATGTAAGTCGGAATCGTTTTGTTGTTTTGTTTGACAGATCATAAAAAGTATGTCAATTGATTGGTGTGTAACTACCCTGTTCCTATGTCATTGAAGTTAAATTACTGTTACATACTAAACAATGCACTCAATTATTTATTACCGTAGGTAACGAGAGTTTTGAACAAATTGATATTATGGACATTGTACAATATACAGAAATGTCATCGAATGGCCCACCTGTTGCACAGGCTCGTCGTATTTAAAGTAATATCTTTTAAAACTACTAATATGCGCTTACACATTCCTGGTTTTTGTTTGAAATAACTTTGGTTTTAATGAATGGGTGCAAAAATGGAGGCAATAATAAATTCTATCATGAATACAGTAGTTGTTACGTAGTTTCGAGTTAAAGACTGTTATAATAAATACTAAAATAAGGGACACCTAACCATTAGATTGCTCTTATGAACGCTGTTCTGATTAACCCCAGCCCGAAATGAACCTTTAGAACACTAACCTTTAATTATCTCTGGAATGCGACAGATAAATACTTATGTTGTACCTTGTAAACTAACATTATATAAAGTAAATACAAAAACTTGTGTTAATAAATAAGACTTAAAACTATGTTAGTGGCACTTCACTTGTTCACATTTCACATGTGCTGGCTGCGTAGACTTGTCCACGGGAAGCGATGGAAGTTGACGTTGTCCTTGAAGTTGACGCTGCGGTGCGACTCTAGTAACTACACCCTCGTTGTATAGTTCGTCTTTTGGCGCACGTACTCCACGATGTCCTCCGCTTTAGTGGTGTAATTTAAGCGGTTTTACATTATTCATCTTCGTAACCAGGTTCCCATGGTTCAGTACAAGAAAATGATCGCATCAATGACGGAAGGAATCAGTGACATTCGGCTTCATTACGTGTGCTTTTCACCAGTAATTTCCCCATAGAAAATCCATTCACCCTCCTGGAACTTTACACCAATTTATTTGGGATCAGCGCAGCACATCTCTGTCAAGTTCAACCGTCGTTATGCATAAGCCCATCTTACTTCATCAGGACCTTACCACATCCAGTAGCTTCACATAGATCATACTCTCCAATCTCTCAATAGTAATTGGTCTAAAGGTCGGACATATCTGGCCATTGTAGTCCCCTGGCATTTGTGTGTTACAACACCTGGCATTTAAAGTTTATTCCGAATTAACGTCCGACTACTATTTCTCAGATAACTTGGCTGTTATTATAGAAAGGCTTTTCAGGAATTTCGACCATTATACCATTAATATTATTATTCATTTAAGTCGAGTTTGAAGATAAAGACGGTAAATGGCTTGCCATCTTAGTATTGTGGCATTTGAAATGTTGTTTCAGGGGTGTGAAACCTTTTGTATTCAGCATTTGTAACTTAATCTTAGTTTTGTATTTTTATAGATTTTTTATTTTATTTTATGAAGGTTATGCAAACTATTAGAAGGAAAAGACAAGAACTTCATTTTGCATAGAGGGTCAAATTAAATTAGCTATTGAAACACCCCAGACTTAATGGGTCTCGATGTTTAATTGTTTAACGACTGCTGGTCGTGTTGTTACTTTGTTTAGTAGATTTTAATATCATCATTGCTTACTTAAAAAACTTACCACACCTTTTTATCTGTAAAAGAGATACCATAAACCAGAAAAACCGTGTGTTACAGGACATTTAAAGTTGCAAAACAATAACAAAGCGAACTGCAACTCTTAAATCAGTCCGATGAACGAAACATTTTGAGATACGTTCGAAACTAAAGGTACTATCGCCACAGTAATTAATTTTGTTTATCAGACAACGAGAAATACCTGCCGCTGGATATAATTTAGTGCGCGCTGACCATTAGCCGGGCAACCACGTTGCAACACTGTTTTGTGGCAAGTTGGGTAAGCAGAGATTTTAATGCATCAGTGATTCCACTGACAGAGATCTCTTTTATTGAAGAATAAAAGAGCTTTCTTTCACATCAGAAAATACACACATAATACCTATATGTATGATGAGGATTTCGGTCCAATTCATTCGAAAAACTCAGCTTTTCAGCCAACTGACTTTCAACACTTGAAATAGCTATTTTCATGAGTAATTCTTGTAAAAGTAGTGCCAAACGGGAATAAATCTAAAATATAAGTTTTTAAACTGACATGGTCACTAACACAACCATTAATTAATAGGTACTGCAAACGGGATATACTTAACCGTTTATTTTATTACTAAACCCAAAACAAATAGTAAACATGGTAAATATGCCGTTTTCAGTGTTAATGATAAATCAAAAATGCTGAAATGGTCTATGGTCTCAACGATGTTAAATAGCTTCTGAAATGATTGTTAGTCAGCTTATCTTTTGTCGTCGTTAATACATTTTCTTGTAGGTACTATGCTTAAAGCGGAGATGCTGTCAAAGACGACGCCCTTTTTTTTTTTTTTTTTTTGGGGGGTGGGAAATCATCAAATGACTCCTCCCGCTCTGGGCGGAGCGGAAGGGAGTGTCAGACTCTTACTGACTAAAAACCACCCATGTTCCTTCATTGGCCCTTTATGTTCCAGGGCCGCGATATCTCTTTCGAACAGTTCCGCAGCCCTGGCAGGCACCGGCCCTTGCGGGCCCCTCCCGTTTGCTGACAACTCTTTGAGGCGCGCGTGGAACACGAACGCGCCGTCGACACGGCCTGCCCGTCGTCATACGACGGACGGACGGCGAGCTAGCCCATTACTCGCCGTCCACAGGCCCGCGCCTACGGTGGCCGAGAGCCATCACGGCGTGGCCCCCGACGCCCGGTGCTTCTCCCGCGGCGGCTGGGACGTGAGGAGGTTCAAAGACGACGCCCTTAAATTTTTAATTCTGCGGAACTAACCATTATTATTAACCAGTAAGTTGCCTTTGTCGATCAATGTAGTGTGCCATATTTCCGATTAGCTTATTCGTAATTAGTCCCACCGCCTCCGTAGGGAAGTGCAACCTCATAATTTCAAATACTGCATGCTTGTTTTCTTCATCCGTAACATGCATCCCGTCACGCCACGCATTTATGACCGACACAACACCGATTACCGCTTAATCAAGCGGCCTACACAACGACCCAGCTTCTTAACTCACAACATTTCTCTTTAACGCCATAAATCCAACTTAAACGCTTTGTTATCACAAAATTTAACATCTAAACTACTCGTTTCCCCTGATAACTTGCTGTAAATAACTTCAAAAATCAGATAAAATACATTAAAGCGGACTGTATCGTGAATCGCTTAATTAAACAGCACTAAATCTGTCATTTGAGCCTTCTGTGGGGCTTTACAGCGCTTTAGAGCGCTTTCCCCTTAAACTGTGCGTTTAAACCCTTATCTGAGTCCCATTATATCACTAATAGAGGCTGGTTTATGTGGATGCAATGAGCTAGGAAGTCGAGTGGTCAAGATTGATAGCTCCAGTGGCAGCGATTGTGTTTTAGATACACTGATGTTCGTGGATTCACAAGACAAACTGTTTTTTTCCTGGTCCATTTTCGACTTTCATTTTCATTCTACGTTTTTCATGTTGTCCATTTTCTTAAAGCTAAACAAATTCAAATATTTATATTCCAGATCTAAAAAACCGCATAATATCAAGTCTACGTAGGTTTTTCTTACTTTTTATTTTTATTTTACAGATAATTACTTACTTATAAATTATTTCTTTACACAATAATTACGCAATGTTTAAAGATTTTTCTTTTATTGAATTTTTAAAAACTTTCTGGTCAACTACCGACTTTTCAAAGCAGCATTTTTGCTTACCTTTTAATTTATCTAGCTCTATTGTATGCAGCCTATCTATTTCCAATCGTACCTCCATGGTATCGGACGTAGACTAAGCGCTACCAGTGCCCGCGGACAGTACTTTGCGATCATCGATATTACCTAATTTAGTTATTTTCACAATCCACACTTAATATGGACAATCTGTGATAGGCAATTATAGGCCTTATTGTACTTTAAAATAGTCGCATTTTGTGGTATTTTCTTGTGATAGGAACTTGGATTTGATTCCCAGGTCAGCCAATGTGTAATTGGGTTTTTCCCGTCAGGAATTTCTTGGTCTTTATTCATGCTTGATTTTTGGCAATTAACTCAGCCACGCTCGGTCCCTTTTACATGGGACTTTAGCATAATTAGCAAAATGTGGGTTCAGCGACTGCCTAACCCGGGAAAAACAGAAGTCACGGGGAAGACAGAGTCGTAATGTTTTAAATGAAGAGTTCTATTTCCGATAGTGTTGCTGTATTTTAACTGGATATTTAAATTTCTTTCGACACTTTAAGAAGATAAACATAACAATCAAGAAAACAAAAAAATACAAACAAATCGGATAAGGGCATGAGAATGAAGATGACCTTCTAAATGACACCTCCTTTCTAAAATTGCCACACTTTCAACCATAGTCCGAAGGATTTTGAAAGAATTTAAAGTCATCATAATGCATTGCTGCATGTTACTACATAGTATAAAACAAAGTCGCTTTCTCTGTCCCTATATCCCTATGTATGCTTAAATCTTTAAAACTACGCAACAGATTTTGATGCGGTTTTTTTTAATAGATACAATGATTGAAGAGGAAGGTTTATATGTATAATACCTACATGCACCCGTGCGAAGCCGGGGCGGGTCGCTAGTGTTTTACAAATTCGTCTTCTCGACAACATAAATGACGCAAAGCATTTTGTTGAACTGCCAACATTATTGTCACTGCTATTGTAAGTCTCGGTCCGTGTCCGTCAGTGAATTCGTTAGTACCTACCTATGTTACACAATAATGCCGCTGATAATACAATAGCTGGTTTTAATTGCAGTACTCCAACTTGGGTAATGTTGAAGAAGCATCAAAGTCCTTAAGGGCGAATTTCACCAATAAAACTGAAAGTGATCAACACGTTTGAACCGAGATCTAGAGTTTTCAGTGTCAACCTGCTAAAGAATATTGACATTGATAGCCCTTGAACGCAGTTTAAGAACGACCGCGTTCGTTTCATTGGTGGGATTCGCTCTTAAGAGTACTTAGAACCAAATGGAGGTATCTTTATCATCTTATCATATCCCAAGGTCCATAGATCACTTTATAGACATGATCGTTATTTATACTCATCTAAATTATCTCTACCGTATATTTATAAAACATGACGTAAATATCGCATAACTTTCTACAGACCACTTTGAGACCACTAAAAACATGACACTTGAGGAACACCTTGTTATTTTTTGTCTCTTTCTGTCGTCCCAATTTCCAACATGTGTGATAAGGATAGAGCATAATTGGCATAGGTTCTTAAACACATTGTTGAAGCATGTAGCTCTATTGCTCAATAAGTATAGCATACCAATGTTACAATGACAAAATTACGCCATCTCATTGTAATTAGTTGTAATTTTAATGAGTTTTTAAACAACTTTATTGGCTACCCGCCCTAGTAGCACAAGAAAACTTTCAAGCAATATTAAACGTTAACTCTAAAGAATTAAGCTCATTTATCTAAGTTAATTAGTAGGTAATAATATTACAAGGTTTTTTATTAAAACTAATTATGTCCTAAACAGCAAGTAAATGGTAATGAGTTAGTTGTTTTCTATTTGTATTTTGTTTGTTTATACATCGGAATTGAGCAATTGTCGGCATACATTATAAACCAATTACTTTAATCTCATTGAGGCAGACGTGACGTTTTAGATTCGATACACCCTGTAACGTTGCCACTGGTAGTACACAGGTCTATTATGGTCTATATTTTTATAAATAAATCACGTTTTTTAAATAACATCACGCCTGTAATCCCCGAAGGGTTAGACAGGAGTGTAACTAATAGTACACCCACATTTCGCCAGTTATGTTTAAGTCCCATGTAATAGAGGGTGAGCCTATTGCCATCAAGCGAGCTCAAATTCAGACTCGTGGCTGCTACTGAGAAATTCCTGATGGAAAAACCTCATGCTCAGCAGTCGTGATGCGTGAGCGACCACTATACCAACGAGGCAGTCAACTTGCCCAAGTATTACATTATTACAGTATTACATACATAGGTATATTATTATATACAGTATTACATACATTACCCAAGTATTCTTCGTTATTTAAATAAGACGCGACTACTACAGGGTACTTACGCCCCCCCCTATTAACTGTCATGATCGTTCACCATTGAACGATTCAACTTAGTTTTGAGTCATTTAATATTGACACGGACTATTCATAATCGATTGGCACTGCAAATCTATTTCCTATGTGATCCGTCTTAAATTATCATAGATAAGTGATGATTGATGGCGACTTAATTTTAACTCTTTGACCAGCACGCGCGCACTAGGCAACCTGGCTGCAGCGGCCATGCTGCGGCAGTCACTCCGATGTGATATGGTATATTGGAGCCCACGCACTGGGTGGTTACGGAGGTCTAGCTGCTAGCCGTTAAAAGGCGCACGATTATACGATTTGCATGGCAGCCGTAATCTGGCTTATATAACAGACTTCTTCTTCTTTATGGACCCCTTGCACTTACCGTAGCAGCCAGACGTTTTTTTGCGTTCTGAAACTGTTGATTGTGACTAGCTGCTCAATAATTCGGTTGCAGCAGCTTGGCTGCAGCAGCTGGGCTGGATAGTGTGCGGGTGCTCCTAACATATACCTAGCCCTCGGAGCTATACTAAAGTATTCCAGTACACAGTTGAGTAAAAATACTGAAAAGCACACCATATTGAAACGCTAACTTAAAGCTATCATATTTGGATTAGCAAACAAAATAAGTAAGGAAAAACTTCGCCTTTTTCGGATACCCTTGTGAAGGTCAACCTTATGTCGTTAAGCAAGAGCTGGAACAATGGTAAATCCATTGATCCAGCTCTTGCTGCATGATATTAGTTTGCAATGCATAAAAAAATAATAACGCATTGAATAGACATTTTATGCGGATTCCAGCTATGACCTTTTAGTGTGCTGTCTATATGCATGGAACCAATTTAGGACAGATATCGGCCAGCGATAGACCCACACATTGCTGAACAAACGACACATACTTGAAAATAATTACGAACTATAATTATTTTATTATTGCAATAGTTATGTTTGCAATGATGATTACATTATCTTCTAGAGTTAGTCCCCATTAAAAAAATAACAAAACAAATTGATAACTTTACTGTAATAACAGCCCAACTATGAAAGGTATCAAAGAGTGCTGGAAATAAAACCTACTTACCTAAAATACTCCATAGCTTTTTAGATCTAAAGTTTTCTTCAAATTGTAAATGGACGCCTGACGGAGGAAATCACGGACGAGGTAGAACGCTGCGGACGTAGTGTGACGACCTGATCATGGCTTGAGATTGCACAAGACCGAGAGGTTTGGGAGGAGACTTGACAAATTAACAATTTTATTTTCAATCATTTGGTCATTTCTGCCAAAACAAAGCTGTCGGCCCGCAAATCGTAAAATGGAGTGCTGAGACAGCTTGACGAGGTCGCAGCAGACCGCGGAGAAGATGATGGGACGTTTTGGATGGTTTTTACGAGAAGAGGCGCATCGAGAAAAGTGGACGGAACGGGGGGAGGCCTTTGCCCTTTGACTTTTTGACAGTTGACTTTTTGCGCTACAAAATTCATCATTTTAATTCGCGTTGGCACGTCAGACCATTAGTAGATTCAGAGCCCCTGCTGAAATCCCAAACCCTCAACAAACAATATTCTAACAACTCAATCGCAAATTGGCAATAACAATTTATAGTATCAATAAAATAACAATCTATTATTATAAATTATGAATCACGACTCTACGGGAATCCGAATGCTTGGACGGTGAGTAATTGTGTCAAATATCTCCGTTAAGATTGAGCTGATTTGATTTACAAGTCAATTGGCTGTGAGGCTGTGACTCAGTCTTTATAAGCGCCGGCTGATAAATCTGGAGCGAGATTCTCGGTTTAAACTGTTAAGCTTGCTATTTGTCTTGCATTGGTATTTTAGATGTGATGATAAGGTGCAGCAAAGGAATTTAATTCCCAAAATCAAAGGAATCAAAATAATAACATGTCGGATTGTCAGGATTTATTCCGCTAGGTTTCGTGCAATGAAATACACTGGGTGCGATACACTATTTCTATTAAAACTAACAAACTACTTGAGATTACAACTTAACACAATAACTCGGGGCACAATGAATCGGGATACAGTTCCAGGACGTCTCAACTCCTCTGCGATTAGACCTTCAACTGTCGTCGTCGCCTCCGAGCTGTAAACATCAGGGCTCTGTAGAAATACGCAGTGGTGAGGGTAGACTTGACAGTAGGTCGCGTGATGTCACCACTAGCGTACTTGCGATTCATTTTAAGTCCGTACCAATGACCGGATCCACCAAATAAATGTTTATTGATCCAATTACTTCAAATTACACACAACAGCTAAAAAAACTAGAATTATAGGTTCACAGCAAATCCGTGATAAAAATCTTGTCTAAAAAATGGTTGTGTGTTAAATCATTGGATAAATAATACATATTATGTTTAGCTGAGAGATGTTTAAAGATGTAAGGGTTCGTCAGCAGGTGTAGGTGCCTGCGTTGGTAACGGAAAGGTAAAGAATTATCAAAATATCGGATCACCTATGGGAAATAAATGAGGATTCATGTAAAAATCTAGTAAGTACTAACGTTTCTAAATACCTGTTTTTTAAGACCACATTGTACGTTCATTACAAAGATTAAAAATGTTTTTTTTTTTTTCAGAAAAAAATAACAATGCCTTCCAATGCCTGATCTCTTTATTAAACCAATACCAAATAGCATTCTTAAACGTAATGAAGTCCTCACTTAACCAAACCTGCGTACAAACCTTCCATACAAATATCACCATCTTGAAATCAAAAGCAACAATATAATAAAGGCAATCATTAACAGTTACAGCGCATAAAATCAAAATAATTACCTTTATCGCTGTTACTCGCTATCTTAGGTATAACATTTAATTACTTAGGCTAATTAAGTGTAGCCCAAGCTTTGGAACGAGTCACGAGTCAACGCTAAACTATTTAACATACGAAAGATTATAATGATTAAGTTAAATGTGATTTAATTTTTTGTTTATGGTTTTTTTAAAGGTAGATGGAATTGGGAAGGTCGGTCAAAGCGCATTGTAGATTGTGTGACCATAGCTAATTCCCAATCAGATCAAGCTAATTTGGAATATAAAATGACTTTAACAGAATTTCAACCAATGACCATGTTTGGAACTAGCTATGCTAGCGCCATTAGTTTTTCAGATACCTACCTCAATGGCTGTGCATTTCATTGAAGAGTCAAAAGAATCATGGTGTACTTTACAGTACTACGAGGCATCTTCGACTTTTTGGGCCACGCGGCAAAATATCCTAGTACAACTAAAGAGCTAACCCTTCGCTTGTAACGGAACGGGTTTATTTTTAAAACATTTAATTACTGAGCAAAAACATACAATTTCCCGCGCATCAATCACGTTGCTTCCTGCAGCATCCGCACTTCTTCAAGCTAATTACTTCGGGAGCCGGTCACGATCCGCTATTTACATACTTACTCGTTATAAGATTGGTAAACGTTGGCTGAATAGCTTGTGGCCTTTGCCTAGAGCTGACAGAGATGCTCTGTGGTGAGATGAGAATATCAGGACTTGATTATTTTGAATTTAGAATTTGTTACGTTAAAGATGGTTATGGTTTGTGATTTCATGGCATCGATTAGTTTTAAGTGCAATTTTGAGCATAGAGCATGAACAAGAAGTTTATTTAGAATAGCTCTTATTTATTGCAATATTTAACTGTATTTTTTGTATTAATGAGAATCATATAGTCAACAGACCATGAAAAACGAAAACTCGTAGTCTTGATACCTTGTTCAAGATTATAAAAGTATAAAATAGTAGCAATTTAACTATTGCAGAGCGACTGCTATTAATATCTACTATTATTAATATCTTTATCAGTCACAGAACAGACTGTTCACACTCTGTGAAGAGTCACGAGTCTTTATGTATTTACATAACTACGCGTTTTATGTTTCTCTATGAAGTAAGCAGTACGCCTTGTGGTCTTTGCCTCCCGCTGCTGCGTTTCGCTGTGTCTATGATTTCGGAGAAAGGAGGATTGTCTGAAAAACAAAACTAATAAAAAAATCTGAAAGAAAGAAAAATGTTTGAAGGGAATAGAAACAAAACAACAACAAAGCTACTCTTAGCTCATTCTTCTTTCTTTTGTTTTTTTTTCAGCTTTCCTCTTTCCATTTCCATTCAAATTTAATCGTTGAAATTTGCGTGTTTTTTTTAGCAAATCATGTATGATTTCATATGCTTAAATAACACCTATGTATACCATGTTTTACACAAATAAATATTATCTTATCTTATCTCTTACATCTATGATTCTATGATAAGTTTGCATTTGCAATGGCTCGCAGTGGACCCACGGAGTGGATTACTGCCCACTCATCATAAACAGGCCTAGTTTTATCAGCGATTATTACGTTTGTGTGTAGGCCCCGACAACTTTAAAAAAAAAAACAGCAGTTTCCTACAAAACTTTAATTACCTACACGGTCAAAATTTAAGGAACAGCAGATTTTTTTATTAAATTACCAATGAAAAGTTTCTATGTGCCCCCCCCCCCCCAAATAGAAATTTTTCATTCTTTTCAGAATGATGTACGTGTTAACTGTTTTAGCGTCGGTGTGCCTTCCACCTTGTATATGCGCACGAACATACATCAAAAGAACACAACCGAAAAACCGTGTTCCATGTTTAATAACATTATCCACAATTCCTCACGAATAACAGTCGCCATGTTGTCATCGCGTGCCGTGAAGCGCCGGCGCGTTGAATAAAATTAATCCTCTGCACTAAACGCATACAAATTCCGCGACGTTGTTGTAATTTCTATTTATCTGCCAGCAAAGAGTTGTTGCAGGGATTATGTTACACAACTCCTGTTCTGTGTGTTTTGTTCATTTTGAATTTTAAGTAGACTGTGGTCTATGGGCTTGGCGTCTGGGCATCGTACTTTAGCCGATAGTCAGAATCAAAATGAGCATGAAATGAAACTAAATTTATTGCATTTACTGACATGACGACGATACTGCAGAGGAATCATGATTTTGATGACGGTCTTGCGGCACGGCCCGCTTGCACCACAACTAAACAAGTTTAGCTAGTCGGTCTGTTTCTAATTGACTGTTTGTTTGCATATGACGAAGACAAAATGTTTTTATAAGTATGTTGCATTTATAGTTGGCTAAAAAGCAAGAAAATCTCAATTGCATGACTACCTTACTTGTTTTGATAGGTGAAAGATTTCAAATGTGCAAAGTTCAAAGTCAGAGTCAGTAAAGAAGGTTCAGAGTCAGTAAAGAATTATTTCGATTCGATTCGATGTCACTTTTATGTTTCTGTCTGTCTGGAGTAAGGTTTTGACCGAATGGTGGCCAAGGTTGGGTCTAAGAAGCCAGGGCCGTCCAAAAGCGGGTTGAGTTGTGGTATCGTCAAGGTCGCGGTAAACGCATGGATAAGGGACGCACAGAACAGAGAAGAGTGGCAGAAGACAGGGGAGGCCTATAGACCCAGCAGTGGATGATCCGGGCTGAAATGATGATGATTTCCATCAACCAATCACAATAATAACAGCATGAATATATAGTGTATGCTATTTCTAGCTATAATAGGAATCTGGGTGACTTCTTCTTCTTTATTTCAATAAAATGCGGAGATAATCAAAGGAATGTTCTATTCTTAAACAATGCGTAAAGAGAAGTGCTATATGGTAGTTACAATTTTAAAAACTTAAACTGTTATATACATGGCTTTGGTACTAATTAAAAGTAAGCAACGCGATTGGCTCTTCTTGACGTGACAGGACTGACAGGCGGTCATCATTGGTTAATGAAGATGTGACCCGGCCTTGGAAGGGGTAACTTTCAAGCGACTGCGTGCAGTCATAGCACGTACGTGTGTGCATTTTCATCGATTTTGCGTCCAGAAACCGTCAAGCATCCCAAATGCATCACACAATTTTTATCACAGTCAACAACTACTAAAAGGAATTAGTAAAACTTTGTTTCATGTTCATAAAAAAATCGTCTCGGCGACAACGTAAAGCAATATTGCTGAACTGTCAATATGACATTGGGAATGAGAGTGTGTAACGCAATTAGCCCGCGGGTAAGAGTGGTTATATTAACACAACAATTTCTCCGTCCATCAGCGAATATTGAAAGAGAAACCGCAATATTTCAACTCGTCTATGACAAACAGTCTGCCAGCGCAAATGTATGAGTTAACTAAGGCGAAAGGATTACTCTAATGCGGTGTGGGCGATGAGCTTGCAACTTGTCACTTTCCGTGCTGTTGGGTTATACTTTCAGACTACTAAGGTCTGGAGGTAAAAATTATTGCGGAGGGCGTTCGTAGTTTATAGGCTGGCAGTTTGGTTACCTGTATCATTCAAGGAGGTGAGTCTACTCTTCATATAACTTTCCCAAAGAAACAAATAGCCGATTCGCGAACATGCATCGAAATAGTCTGTCGACTAATTGTATGGAAATTCGTTTTTTTTATTTCGCGGTTCGGACATTGCTTTCTTTGTGGAAGTTGTTAAATATGACGAGTAGACTCATCATTATTTCCTGCGTTTTTGAATTCTTGAACACGCATTATTTTACACAGTTATTATCACAAAGATATTTATCGATTTCAACAAATACACAAGAAAGGATCCATTAAAATTTTCCAACTGTGGAACTTAAAAGCTATCTCGAACGAAATTATATGATTTTATAGTGAGTGAGACAATTACGTTGGCAACCCAGCCATTAAATAATTAAACTTCTGTTGTGAAATGAAGCCATTTTGCATTTCGCTCGATGAAAACACTTATATTTATTACAATAATTTCGTAGTAAACTAAGGGTATTTAAATGACTTATTGCGATATCTACTGCACCTACAGTGTAGGATGACTCATAGCTGTTTTCACTAAGACTAGGTGAAACCCCATCATCACCTGCCTAACCTTTGGCCTTTTTTCTCAACTATGTTGGGGTCGGCTTCCAGTCTACCTCCACAACACTGACTACCCGTAACGACAATCAAGATCTACAAATGATAGCCGGGAGCAAGGTTTAACGTGCTATCCGAGGCACAGAGGAAACTCGGTATGTAATGGATGGTCACCCGTCCACAGACCAACCTAGGCAAGCGCGGTTTAACCTAAAGATGACCCGAGTGGCTATTATTATTTAGCCCCGAACTCCTTCACCTAGGACTAGGTGACGCCTAAATGTCAGAAAGTCTGAAATTCAAAATAAAAATGTAAGAGTTTATTTAGACATCACTTAGTGTTTTTGTGACTGGATTAAGAAAAACAATTATTCATTGTGAATCTTTCAGGGGTGAAAGAATGTCTATTTATCTTTGGTCCCATAGTTTAAATGTTATGCAAAACATTTAGCGAAGCGGTCGTCGAGTCAACATCTCCTGAAGATTTTCTCGTGGAGGAGCGGAACACACACGTGTTGAGTGTAGATTTGGGTGCTAATTATTTATTATTGCTTTTCCTGCATGTTCCTATTTTTTCGGGCGGGTACTGCATCCTGCATCCAGGCCCGATTCGCGGAATTAAAACTAAATATTTTCATAACATTTTATGTAGTGGATTTCCTCTAACTAACGCCTGATTACCACGTCCCCATAGTTTAAGTTAACCTTCTTAAGGTCTTGTGCTTTGTGTTCCTAATTCTAGGTAAGGTAGTAGGTAGGTAGGTAATTCATTTTAGGTAAACTAAGTGTTTTTCCCAGTTTCTACTAAAGATTTCAAACTCATCCTATGGGTTATATTACCAAACAAAGGAGCGGGCTCGAGTTACATTTAAAAGAGACTGTAACGACGTAAAAGTAAGACGCCATGATAATTCTACATGCCTATGTAAATGTATGAATACGTTATCCTTAAGTTATCTTTAACTTATTTAATCGTTTATCTAAATTCTAAATAGTTATGCATTGTAAGTAGGATTTACTCACAAACCTACAGAAATATACGTATGGTGAGCATGGAATTAGCTACATTGTAGGTAAGATATTGGCAGAAAATAGTTGTCAGGCTTACCAAATAAATTGTCAATATAGCTTAGTGGGTTATTTGTAACGGTAATCGACAAAGAGATTAAGTTAGGTACTATAGAAGCCTCCGTAAAAAGTTAAATCTCTGCAGAAGAAATGTCTAGCAGTGATAGAATAGTGGTGTGACCGTCGGACTGCCAAGTCATAGGTCTCGAGCTCGGACCCAAGACAAGCACCTCTGATTTTTCGGATTCATGTGCGTATTGTATAAGTATCACTTGCTTCGGTGAAGGAAAACATCGTGACGAAACCAAACCAGCATGCCTGAGAGATATTTCTCGACGGCATGTAAAGCCAAGTCAGAGGCCCATGTGCGGCATAAAAACTGACACCAGGTTAGGCACTTACCGAACATGAAAAAGAAGAAGAAAGGTAGATGAATGTAGAAAAACTGTGACCCCATTACTCTATGAGGTCATATAGCTTAACATAATTGCTAAGTTTGACATGTTACACTTTTACCAAGACCAACCAGTTGGTTAATGTAAGGAGATTACGATATTGTTCGCTCTGTCCTATATATCGTAAGTGTATTTAACTTTTTAAATATCTTTGCTTAAATATGTTTTTGCGTATATCCCAACCTATTTTAAAACGCTTCTATTAGCTCACATGTAACTATGTAAAAAAATCTTAGACTGTCAAGCAGTGATGGGCAAAAAGTAATTAGATTATTAATTACAAATTACAGTTACATTGTAATTAGTAATTTAAATACTTTGGAACAGATTACTTAAGTAACTAATTGCAATGAGTACTTACTGTAATTAAATACAAAGTAATTTAATTGCAAGTTAATCTAATTACATTATAAGAGATTACATAAGTAATCTGATAAAACGTAATTGTAACGTAAACTTTATAATGGCCGTAATGGGACAAATACGAAAATGAAACACATAATTATACAAAAAAAAATGTAATCATCTGCCAATCATTATTCATAATATAGTTTTTAATCTTTTATTAGTTATAATTTTCAACATTGATTGATAAAAAAATTGAGAGGTGTCAAGGGACACCCGGATGGAAGTTCATTTCGATTAATTAGTGAAAAAAAAAAAACCTTGGCAGTCGTTGCTTAACCTTGATCACCCATCCACAGACAGACAGAGAAACATGCGCACGCCGCACGGCTTACAATAGCTTACTATAGCAAAAACACATTACCCTCCTTTGCGTCGCGCAGTCGGGCAAAAAGTGTCGTTACAACTTTTCGTATGATTTTTTTCCGTCTAGCCCCCTTTCGCAACGCGTGATAAGGAACTTCGTTCCAAAAAATAGTTTTCTGATTTATAATTTAAATTAACTTTTAATGACTCTTTTTTCAAACATTTCGTCTGACAGACGGTTTGCTTTCGGACAATTGATCATTGTCGCGTACGAAAACATACGTTCCACAGGCGCAGAAGAAGGTAGAGGGTCCCTACTTGGAGTACCTACATCGCAGCCATGCGATGCAAGCGTACGACATTTCATATTCAAAGTTATTACAATTACAATATAATTGAATACTATGTAATTAAGTTACATTGTAATCAAATTATTTTGTAATTAAATACATTGTAATTAATTTCATAGCACATCCAAAGTAATCTAATTGCAATGTAATTGAATATTATGTAATTACATTACATTTTAATCAAATTATTATGTAATTCAATTATTAATTAGATTACTTATGTAACTAGTTACGCCCATCACTGCTGTCAAGACCCATTTCCCGGTTTCCGATTGAGCTAAAATTTTGCATACATCTTAAGTTTGCATTACAATGTATGGTTAGCTAAGTGACGTCATTCAAAGATGGCGGACTAGTTATTTTTTGGAATTCTCATGATATGGGTAGGTATCAAATGAAAAGGTTTCCAGGGATAATACGAGAAATAACATGACGTGAGCGTGACTAAAACGTGTTTTTTTTGTTATTTTGAACCTATATTATTATTATTTCCAATAACAATATAATATTGAGTTCGAAACAAAAGAAACACCACAGACCTTCTGACCTCCAATAACCAACATCAACCATTGGCTCCAAGCACCAACACGCCAACCTAATAGTCAGTTAATCTGTAGCAGTAATTACCCTGCCAATATAGAAAATATACAGCTTTCATTAAGAAGCGCAATACTAGCTACTAGCTAACTCGTTCGCATTATCTGGCTTAGTCCATCGGTGATGTAAAGGAGATGAAATCTGTAATAGTTGCTCATTACCCTGCCATACCCTGCCATGGTGGGATGCAGGCCGATTATTAGTTAACTTCAAATAGTCGTATGTCATCTTAGTGTAGGGATACCATTTATTCAGGAGGTTTACCGGCTTATGCAGTCCCGCATGGATATTTTGGCGCCTGAATGACGTTGCCAGGCGCTGTGAAATTGAATTAAAAAAAACAATATGGCGGCGTTACTTGCAATCAGGACCACGCGCTAAGAGATCCAAGTGTACTAAAGACTTAGAAACTTTGATATTTAGTTTTATTTTCTTCTGTCTACCCCTTCTCCAACAATGTTGGGATCGGCTTTCAGTCTTACCGGAAGCTGCTGAATGCCAGAACTTTAAATGGCTCCTGGCTATTTGATCTCTAAACCCAGTTATCCGGTAAGGTGGATACCCCTTGGTGTTGTATCACAACGGAACCTATGTAGATAGAGTGTAGAAGAAGAAAATACTACACTTCAACCAACTTATCTTTGCAGGCGGGAAAACACAGAACTAAACTAAATGTACCAAGTTTGACATATTAATGTTTTTTCTCTTGACAAGTAGCGCCACCTAAAACTGCACACTTAGAGTAGTCATACTATACCTACTACTAGAAGTAGAATATGTATGTCATTCATTAGTTTTGTATTAGAAAGAATGGAGGACTTCATGCAATAAACATAGGTAGAGTAATATTGTATATGGTCCCATTAAAATAGATGGACAAATTTTAACAGCGTTCAGTACGTCTAACTAAAGATCTCCAAGCAAAAAAAAAATCGAATTTTTGGACGCCCTGTAACCCTTTTCTACTTATACATATTTATTACTATTATAGTTTTGTAGTTTATAAATAATTTAATTATCTTTGAAATAAACTTAGTTCACTCATTTGAAAAAAAAAGTGATTTTGTTTTGTGGATGTCACTTTAATCAGTGTTTTTCTTTTGCTTGGACATCTTTGGTTAGCCATACTGAACGCTATGTCAAAATTTGCCCATCTATTTTAATGGGACCTTATAATATGGCCTACCAAGCAATTACACATTCTGCCAAAATTCCTACCTAACTACAACCGATAAATCCTGTACTTTACGTAATCTTACTTGAGCGGTATGTTTTCAACCACAAAGGACCACAATCGGACACGAAGCTTATCACGAGTACTGTATCGACAAAATATATTACAGGGACCCCTCTAATCTTACCGATCGATTGGTCACACCACTAAGCACGCACTGCGTACCCCGATCTTGCGTTCAGACATTCAATTAGCCGATAGGAACATAACTTGGATAGATAACCAGTGCGCCTACACAATTACACCTTATAATTGTTCGTATTCAATTATTAATTAAAATACTTGCCTGTCTATCGGAAATCGAATCGATGTTTCGCAATTAATCGTTGCGATGATGAATTGTTTGTTTATTCGGAATTTAAAATCGAGTGGTTTTTTTTTAGTATTTAATGTTGACTAAAGAATTTATAAAAATTGCGCTTTATGGTTCCTTTGGTCGGAACCTCTGCCATCTTGGTTTATCAATAAGATCATAGACAATTTTAAGGCTATTTTCCAAGAGCGCCTTTTTGTCAAAATCATTCAAACGCCAAAAGACTCATGCACTCGCTATAACACAATTTTGGCGGGTTCAAATCTGTGAGCAAAAATTACCGCGAAAATCACAGAGCTTTGCTGATTATATCCAGGTATGCTTTTAGTATGCCGTTTTCTTTCTAAAAGCGCATAGGTAATTAATTTGTTAGGACATACACTGTGACACACTTGCAAACACGTTAATTAAGCCTAATAAACGACTTGTATAATTTTGTCATTCCACCATGAATTAAATCTTAATTTCTTAATCATTACTTTGCCACTAAAGTTTTGTAAAACGAGCCTTGATTATCTGTGGTTATTAAGTGTGGCAAGATCCACAGTTTACCGCCAATGGTGTTGCCAATGAAATAATTAAGAATTTATAAAGACTTATATTTAAGTAGGTAGTAAAACGATACAGATCGGACTTGCACAACTAATTTTAATAGCAATTTATGTAATGCTTATCTCAAATAGGTATCTTTTCGGCAAAGTTCAATCGGTAAGATAAAGTAGTTTGTCAGCTGTTATTTAAATTATATAGATAATGTTAATTACTTAATAAATACTTGGAGTGCCGTTGCAAGAAATGTGATATCTGTTTTTTTTTTGCAGTTTCCTTTTGGATGAAGAATTTGTCGGTACTTTATAGGTTGTTGTTAATAGTTGTATATATTGTGAATTTAATTAGTTTAAGTTGCTACATTTTTCTATGCAACATTCCATGTTCAAATTGTTTTGAAGTTCGTCCGCCATTTTCATGTAGTTTTAAATATTTTCCAAATTATCAACGTGTCTTTCATATAAACTGAAACCTTTACTTGAAACCCACTCAGATCTCACACATTTAGAGCGCAGTGATATTTTTTTAATCTCCATATCTAGACGTCACGTTCAATTAATTTTAACTGCTAGTTAAAAGCCCAAAGGCCAAGTCCAGTCAAATAAGTCTAAATAAACCATAGGCACAACAACATGTTGCTCAGTTTTTCAAATTGACGCAATAACTGCAAGTTCCCACATTTAAAAATTAACTCCCACGCGTAGAGCTGGGATATTCACTATTGATAACAGCACACTTGTCGGCATTCCCATCTAATATAGAATTAACAAAAACCTTTATAGATAATACAGATATCATTTACGCTCACTTAATCTTGCTTTTTTTTTTAATCTATCTTCGATTTATATTTTTTCCCAGTCTAATGAGTATAAATTGGCGTGAAACAAATCCTACCTACATCATATCAGGAATTTCACACTTTTTGCCAATAAAACTACTATAATACCGTTGAATAAGTATCATTTCGTGGAACTGAGCATATTAGAAAGGAGTAAATGCTTTATAATAAGGCTAACTAGCGACCCGAGACACTTAGCTTTATGCTCGCAGGTTCATCATTGTTATGCCATTTTTTATGCTGGCAACGTACTGTGGGGTCTTGAGAACAACGTCTTCCTACTTTTTAAATATTTCGAACAGTTTCTATTTATTTATAATAAGGCTCCGGTACTTTGAGTAGACCGCCAGTTATTTGGCTTTATACAATGTTAGAAGAAAAAAAGTGTCAGCCAGAAACATTATTTGAACTGATTTTTGTCACTTAGTAAAAATCAATACAAAATTAAATGGATTATTTAATTGTATCACAATAATATATTAAATAGTATTCTATCTATCGACAATGCTTCAAGTTTCATAGACAAACTACTATATATAGTTAGATTCTTCGCATGTGCACTGGTTTGTAAATCCCTTCAACCAAGTCGCCCCCTGTTTTCTGCGTCTGGCCCGAGACATGGATCACTGACTTTCGGAACATATATTATATTTACCGTATACATAGTAAATATTATACTATTTTTACCGCTAAATGGGCAATGAAATGCTCTTCAGCTGATCTTCTGTTTTTCCTGATCCTGATCTTATATATGTGCAAACGTTCTTAAAAGGAATTGCTACTCTGTGTTTACACAAATTAGAAGTTTTTGCATAACTCGCTTAGGTCTTCACAACACTTTTGTTTTCTTATTGAATGTAAGATTTGCTACCACTCTAAACCAAAGTTTTAACGAAAAACGATTCAGCTTTTTATTTTAGTAAGTAATTTATTTACTAAAAATAAGAAAAGCTATTAAACAAAAATAATGCATAAAAATAATTGTTATCAGTAAACATTATAAATTAAAAATATTAATTTAAAAAACGCAGAATACCCTGCAGCTTATAAAGTAATTTAATTGTTTCAGGACGTAGTAATTAAATTTTATCTACCCAACTAAAATAGTGCTGTATTTGTACAAGAAATAATAATTGATTGCGAATAATTATTTTCTTGAATTTTAATTTCTACTCTACATGGATTTATACTTCGATAAAGTAAACAAGTCAATTGTTTTACCTCGTTCGATATAAATTAATAATTATTTACAATATCTGGAAACGAAAGGTCGATCAGTACAATTTTATTTGTTATATCGATAATACTGGAAATATGTACTTAATATAATTTAATAATTTCCTATACTCGTTGATTTTCTTATCTGAATTTATTCCATTTTTATTTTATAAAGGTTTTTTCTTGCATCGTTTATAAAAACCGATCCCTTATTGCTCGGAAGCCATGGCTCAGTCAATCTCTTTATAGCGATAAGACTGTTACTGAACCAACTGCGTATTAGAGTACAAAATTATTAAACAAAAAAATTCTAGTACCTACATTATATTTAGTTTTTAATTGTCTTGATACTTGTAGCCCAGAAGCAAATTGCTAAGCCAATCTCAAATATAAGCGATAAAACTTACTAAAACAAGTGTTTTTGGTATGTTTATATTTACTTACTTAAAAACTTCACTTCTGAGACGCATACGTACGTGTGTATAGGTTAACCTTTGGGGATAAAGAGACAAATATAAGACCTATAGGGCTTTTTTCTGATTTCCAGCAGCGCGAAGTCGCGGGTAGAAGCTAGTAAAACAACAATTTTTATTTATCATCGTCTAGAAACCAAACCAGCATGTCTGAGAGATATTTCTAGACGGCATGTAAAGCCACGTCAGAGGCCCATGGGCGGCCTAAAAACTCTGACACCAGGTTACGCACCAACCTCACGATAAAGAAAGATAGAAGAAATTTATTTTTCTGTTAAAAATAAAAACGAATTATTGTTTTTGCAAACTCAAACATACAACTTAATTTATTAGTGTAGTACTAAGAATACATGGTGTGTAATATGTAAGATCGAGTTAATGTTTGTAATGCTCTTTTAATTAGGAATATTGTTTTAAAATGCACAGTGGGTTTATAGAAAAAGTATTAATATTCTTGCCTTAGCGAGATGTTGTCTATGTGTCTACTAAGTATGGTATAATATTCTAGGCAATACGAGTGTCGTAAAATATTATTGTGTGTTCATGGTAAACATAAAAATTGTTTGGCTTTTTCTCATGGGGGTAGGCAGAAACAATGACAAAGCGCCACCTGCTGCGATCCAGAACTGACACCTTTTAATTATTTAAATTATTACTATTAGGTTAAATACCGTACTATTATAGTAACACACGTCTAGGGACACACCCTAGACGTGTGTTACTAGTACGGTATTTAACGATGGAATTAATACATAATGTGATTATTGGACTTAAGTTTCTTTAACAACGGATCATAATATAACGGAAAATCCTCTTCTACAAAATGAGCACTGAGAAAAGACGTTTCACACCATAGGGACCTAATTTTTATAATACAAGTTACTTACTTTAAATACCCCCGTACTATTCAATGCGTTTGCACACAATGTTTTGAGTGCGTTACGCTGAGTCCTATCATAAAACGTGATTTTTTACCCAAAAAAAAAAAGTCTTTTCCCAGCAATAATTTCTGCGTAGAGTTACTTAGTTTGATGTACAGAATGCTTGGTTGACAGCTTCGTGAAGGGTCCGTTTACACCTGGTATAGTGCCTGGGCGACTGAGCTCTGCTCGGATGAAAATAGAGAACACGAATTTTCCCAGATATATGAGACCTAGCTAGATCGATTTTTCGCCCCCGCAGATCTCCATATTCGAGAACGTGATTACAAAATATACATAATTATGTCGGATCCGGTCATTGGTACAGACATAAAAATGAATCGCAAGTACGCCAGTGGTGACGTCACGGGACCTACTTACAAGTCTACCCACACACCCCCCATTTGAGACGCCCTGGAACTGTACCCGATTCATTGTGCCCCGTGTTATTGTGTTAAATTGTAAGTTCAAGTAATTTGTTACTTTAATAGAAACAGTGTATCGCACCCAGTGTGTTTTCATTGCACGAAACTATCTGCTGCCCACATGATGTACGAGCCTAACGGAATATCCGACACATAGGGGCCGTCTCCACGAGCGAGAGAATCGCGGCGATATTACGTATTTCTATGGGATAATATCGCCGCGATTCTCTCGCTCGTGGAGACAGCCCCTTACATAATATAATATTATGTATAATATACAAATATTGCTCATTTAATAGTATAGGATAGGATATCAGAATACCTTTTGAATTTGCTCCAACTGCACCATTTGTAAATTCCTGGCAACCATTTTTCATCATAACAGTCATTGCCACTTGACTCACTCCAGCATTACTGACGACATAGCAATCTTTAATCCATCGATTACAAATCACTATATCCTCAGGGTTGCTTGGAATACTTAAAATATTCTGTAAGTAATAAATAAGTCAAGTTCCAGTACATAATTAAGTCTAATAGTTGTTAGCCGTGTTTACTTTAGTCCCTGTAGCCCTCAGGCAATATGCCTATGTACTGATAGATAGTTTCTGTCGTTGAGATATTTTCTAATCCGGTTGGCGTGTTCGTGAGCTGGGTAAAAAAATGTAGGGTAAGGAAATTCTGTGGTTAAGACTGGCCAGGCATTGTTGGGTGGCTTTGCTTGAAAAGAATAATGAGATTTGCTTGGATTTTATTTTGCGAACTCTAATTTTAACTTCGAATGTTGAGTTTGTTTTTTTCACCTTTTTCTGTCTTTGAAATAAAGTAGGCTTGCTAAAGGCTGGGGGGAGCGGGGAGGGCAGTAGAAATCTAGATAGGGTAATCTATTTACAAATATCTTTATGGATATAAAATCCAAATCAAGCACTTAGCCCCTTTTTAACATCACCAACCTAATCTTGTCCCAAAAAATCCTGTCTTAGAACCATATCCAGCAGAACAACCACAATAAAATAAAATTATAGAGTAATCTTTTGATGCAAAAACAACTATTGGTACAAACAAATTAATACTCTTCGACCGGTGACGGCGAAATTGTACCAAACTCAATTTGTAACCTACTTGGTAATACACCGTTCTGTAATGCATTTATAATTGTTAAATTGCTTAATAACAGAGAAATAATTGGCTGTTATTATAATAACAGTTCTTTCTTATACTTGTTGGCTAATACTACTTGCTTTAACGAATTAATTGATTAATTTATTTCGAATCAGGTTTAAATGGGGTTGATCTTTTCATAATTGTTTTCGTGCAGGTTTGTTTTCTTTCAATAATTTGTCGTTACAGCCACTAATTAAAACAGGATTGACAAAGGTTCTTGAAACTGGCAAAAGAAATATTCTACTTTTGTATTTAGTAGATAGATAAGGCTAGCACGAGCGCGGCGTGAACGTAAAGTAAATAGGTGGATTTTTAATAAAAAAATACCACTATTCTATAGGGTAAGGTTGTTTCATCGAACTGTGCTGAATGCTACGTAGTAGAAGATGTTTGCCACATATTGTTGGAGTATGTCCGGAACGAAGCCCTTATAATTTTATAACATATAAGATTAATTTGATTCCCTCAGATGTGGGCTGGTGTAACAGTATTTTACCCAGGGAGGCCAGACTGCTGTACAGGCTCGCTCAAACGGACATTAAAAATAGAATAGCCTAAGTGAATCTACGGTGTGATTGTGTTTGGAAATATGTTGGACTTTGTAATTTTTATTATAGGGGCGACATCTTCAAATTGAAAAAGCCCCTTTAAATAAAGAGAAAAAAAACTATCCTATAGCATTTTAGTTGTATTGTTCTCAACAAGCACAATCAGTAACATCCATAAATATTAACACATTCTTAATTTTTTTAAATCGACGTATTACAATATGCGCTCGGGTTAGAGCCTCTGGTCTCATTTAGGAGGCTAGTGAAGTAACCCTTTTCGAAGGAAGAGCTTCTTCGAAAGGGTGTGTTCTTCTAATGTAACAACATGTCAAAACGTCAGGATTTCAGGCCCTTTTTTTGTTAGTTTGAACTGTCCCACTTCTAGGCAAAGACCCCCCCCCAATTCCTTCCACTTTTCTCGATGTTGCGCTTCTTCTCGGCAATTAACGAGAAAGGACTTAGGACTTCATTAAAGGTAAATATCATGGTGGTACGAGTATTATACGGAAAACTCGATTGTGTAATTAAAAAAAAAAACTAACTGCTCTCACATACAAACACGAAAAGGGACTTTGTTAGAGATAGATAGATACGGAAGTCATATCTAAAGTATCCCTATAAATGTAACATTACATAAGATTACGCATGTCATCCCCAAAGGGTTAAGCAGAGGTGTATCTAAAGTATACTTACCTTCGTCAGTTATATTTGAATGAATGAATTCTTTTCGTAGTCCACTGTACAGCACAGTACTGCTGAGCTGAGGCCATGGGTTAGATTCCCAGGTCGGGCAAAGTGTTTTTGGGTTTTTCCATCAGGAATTGCTCAGTAGCAGCTACGGAGTCTGTGGAATCATGCCCGGTTGATGTCAATAGGCTCGCCCCCTATTGCAAGGGACACAAACATAAGCGGCGAAATGTGGGTGTTGTATTAGGTACACCTCTGCCTAACCCTTCGGGGATTACAGGCGTGATGTTATGTTATGTATGTATTTTTATGTTAAGTAAAAAGTAAAAATAATTGCCAGCAAATTGCTTCGTGTCTCGATGTGCTCTAGATACTCTATTGATGAAAGCAATGAATCTTACTTTCCAGTCGTTTTAATTACTTCATAAACCCAAGAACTCCCCATTTCTAGAAGCTTCCGTGTCATTTCATTTCGTACTGATATTCTGCGAAACAATTTATGGCTGCTCCTCACACCCTTGGGACTTGGTGCATGATATCTAGTTGTTGGCGTAATGTATGTCGAGCCCCGAGGCACAGTGCAGGTAGAACAGAAGTGTAATTGGGTTATATTCTTGAAATAGCCACGTTAAAGAAACGACATAGGAGTTCGTGAGAACTAATAGAAAGAGAGGGACTTCAACAGTTCTAAGAGGGAAGAGAGGGCGGACAGATTTAGAACTTTTCAAAGGCTATTCAATCAGAATCATAAATATGTGTATAGAATCAAGGTAATCGAATTTTTTCAATGTTTTTACAGTACCTAATGATGCTAAAACCTGGATTAGGTACACTATACACTTAAAGCAACCGAATGCTCCCGATTAAAGCCCTTTCTAGGTCTTGAAATCACAAAAGCTAACAAGACACGACAGCAAACTTTCAAAATCGGTGGACATACTCTCTCTCAGTCCTATGAAAGCTTCATGACATTAATTAATCAACAATCAAATTACTCAGAATTGGGAAATTCTGAAAAGAGAAGCTAGTCCAAGTATCTGCTGTAGCATTTACCAGAAGCAAGCCGTTCCAACTTTTTCACAAGTTTTTAATGTTGGAACTTTACTTTGAATACCTCCTTGACCCCCGTACTATTCAATGCATCAGCACAATGTTTTGAATGCGTTACATTGAGACCTACCGCAAAACATGAAATTTTCCCCAAAAAAAAGTATTTTCGCAGTAATAATTTTTGCGTAGAGTTACTTAATTTGATGTACAGAATGCTTAGTTGACAACTTCGTAAAGGGTCCATTTACACCTAATATACAAACGCGTACTATTCCCAGTTTCACTACTGCACCCTCCATTGCTATGTCTTCACTGGTCAGTCGTGAGATTCTCTCCGCCGGGGGCACGCGGCTTGTTTATAGCAGTATTTAATTACTACGCCCAGTGAATCTAGATTATTACATTAGTTATGGGCTGTCCCTTGGCAGATCACGAAGCTAATAGGATGATAGGTAATAAATGATGGCACCTTAGATATTTGGTCTGATTATTTTGTGTCGTCGATGGTTTAAAAGTTGTGTGATTGCCAGTTAACGTGACTATTTAAAATTTGCTAGGGTTTTTCTGTAGATAGGTCATCATCCAATACATCCCGTTTCCTCTGTGCCTCGGAAAGCACGTTGAGCCGTTGGTCCCGGCGGTCATTTGCAGATCTTTGATAGTCGTCACAGGTAGTCAGTGGCCCGAAAGTGTGACGACCAGTGTAACCAAGGGGTTATCGTATTACCAGAACTAAGTGGGTTGTGGAGGTCAAATAGGCAGTCACCCCATGTATAATACTGGTACTCATCAGCTGCATCTGGTCAGACTGGAAACCGACCTTAACATAGTTGTGAAAAAGGCTAGGCAGATGATGATGATTCGCTGACGGCCTCTGAATTTCTACAGAAGAAAAACACGTCGCAGGTACCAATTTAAAAAAACTTTTTCAAAGAACACTTCAAAGTTTTACAATCATTGGACTGACGAGGTGGTAAGTCAAGTAAAAACATAATACTTACAAGATGCAAACTGACCCTTCATGAAGCCGTGAACCAAGCATTATGTACATCAAACTAAGTAACTCTACGAAAAAATTATTGTTGGGTAATGACTTTTTTTTTAGAACAGCGGTGGCCTAGTGGTGGCAGCCCCGACTTACCAACAGTAAGTCGTGGGTTCGAACCCAGGCTGGCGCATTACTTTGTGTAATTTATTTCATCACCACTGCTCTCAAAAACGGTGAAGGATACATCGTGAGGAAACCGGCATGTCCCAGAACCAAAAATTCGAACACGTGATATCTACCAACCCGCACTGGGCCCGCGTGGTGGATTAAGCCCATTCCCTCTCATAGAGAGGAGGCCGTGTGTCCCAGCAGTGGGAACATTATAGGCTGATTATGCAATGACTTTTTTTTGGGGTAAAAAATCACGTTTTACGGTAGGATTCAATGTAATGCACTCAAAACATTGTGCTGATGGATGCATTAAAGTCATGGAGGTATTTAAAGTAAAGTTCAAACCTCAAAAATTAATGCATCGAATAGTACAGGGGTCGTGGAAAGTTGTAACATAAAATACTTGTATTTTATAAAAAAAACTTGTGAAATAGTTGGAACTTTGACCCCCAGTATATTCGTAACTAGAAGTTTCCCAGGTATGGTCTGCAACAAAAAGAAAAATCCCAATGACGAAGAGAACACGTGCCTTTCGGTTTCGTTAAGGGCACTTTTATCTTGTTCCACATTTGTCACATACATTTCTCCTCCCACCACCAAAAAGACTGCCTTGTCTACCACCATTAGCAACCATACCCTCGCTAACCATATTCGGCATCCACTTCTACAGCTCTTAATCACAAATCACAGGCGACAACCGCCAGCGGCACGCTCTAACTCAAGCAAATGCGCCGGTGCATAAATCTCGCGCACTGATTAAACCCCAGTTAACAATGACGGCTATAACGTCGCGGTGCTACTGACGGCTAATTGTATGATAATTCATGCAAAATGGACGATTCAATGGATTCTCTGTGGTTGGTTATAGCCTGGAGGACCGAAAGTTGGTTGACGTATGGAGCCTGGTTGGTAGCGATTGGATTAATGAATTGATGTCGATCTGTGAATGAATTGTTTGTGGAATGGCTTTCTGTGTCTCGGCTTTCACCTGACAAAGTAAGTTAATTGAATACTATGAAATGTTTTTAGGGTTCCGTACCCGATGAGTAACCAACGGGACCCTATTACTATGCCTCCACTGTCCGTCAGTCTGACTGTCAGCGGGCTGTTTCTCATAGTCCATAATAGGTCGACAGTTGAAATTTTCACAGAATGTGTATTGATGTTTCCGATATAATAATAAATAAAAAATTAAAGGGGGTCCCCTACTACAACAGTACGCAACCCTTCATGCGCGAGTCCGACTCGCATTTGGCCGGTATTCAATAGCAACCACTTATTTTGAAATACCTATAAAATCGTTTCTTTGACACCCTATTTTACGCTTCAAACGAGAATAGCAAACAGTAAGGAAGAAGTTTAGTACCTGACGTGCAGTCACTACCTGTTGTGTACATTGCCACTTACTGTAAACAAATAAGATGCAAGCAGGCATCTTGGATGTGTTCAGAATTGGAAACGTCAGTCCTTGCATCAATTCCTGAGGTCGTCCAAAGGTTCACCGGTCATTTTCTGCTTCTTCGCGTGTTGATGGCGTATATTTTGTCCGACCAGTAGGTACGTAGTGATCTGGAGAGCTTTAACGGACCATTGGAACGCTAAGGACTACAGGAGTTTGGCAAGTAATAAAATACGATCTACATAACCTGTTACATAGCGTGACGTGCCGCAGTGATAGCCTAGTGGTGTGGCCGTCGGACTACCAAATCATAGGTCTCGAGGTCGACCCAAGAGACGCCTCTGATTTTTCGCACTAATGTGCGAATTGTACAATGATTCTATATTGCTAATGAATCACTAAAAAAATTTGCATTTTCAAATTTCGCGCGTAACTTGACGAAAACGACACAGTGGACGCCATATTGCTCTGTGGTCATGACGTCAGTTGGCTGTGTAAACAAATGCAGTGATATTTTGTATGTTATGTAGTTGACAGTTGACACTTCTAAGTTTACATAGCCGTATGGCGTTATGAAACAGATTAAAAAAGCTGAAACCCTTGAATTGAATTTTAAAATTTAGTTTGCTATTTTATGAACTAAAACTAACGTTTTCCGACTGCTTTTTGCGTAAGCTATGTCAATACAATAATATATTTTTAGATTTTTTCTCATATATAGTACATGCTTCAGTGAAGGAAAATATCGTGAGGAAACCATACCGACAGCAGGTAAAATCAAGTCGGCTAGGCACTAACCACACGATAAAGAAAGAAGAGCGTGGCGTTGGCGTATGGGATGGATTGTTTGAATGGATTTGTGAGTATTTCCTTCCCATCACCAAACAACCACCAAGACCATTTACTTACAGACAACAATCACTTTCTCATCCACCTTTTTCCTCGTGATATTTAGCACTGCGCAATCCGGACGAGCGTGCGGTATTGAATGTAAATCAGCCTCCCACGCGGTGACCTTGCGATGTGGGCGATGCATTCTTGTTGCCATCGACTGTTGCTATCGACACCATCCGGGTTTTAGATGGTAAAGTGGCTTACAATGTTATGCAAGAATATTTAGTTATTATTCCGCAACTATTTTATCCAGACTTGGATGTAAAATTCAACACCAAAAATATGCACATGAAGAATGTACGAAAATTATCAAGCAACCCAAACCGACACGTATTCGGGCGAGAAATAGGAAGGTAACACCTGACTCTGTAACTTATGTTGGTTGGATAGATTTCTAATCATAGGACTGTATTCCCTACAGAGATATTATGAAGATGTACGGCGTATAATATGTATAATAGCGTAGCAGTTGGCGTTCTGCGGTTTCTGCATCATGGGGAATGCATGAGTTTTTTAAGTTTGTCCGTTTTCTAAAAATTCCAGACTGGATTACTTTATTAGCAGTACCTACTATGTTACACTACCGACGTGGCGTTTGTGTACGAAGAGGATGAGGGTGATTTGTGTAGGACGAGGCAGAGCTTCTTGCATATGGACCGGTCAGTGAAGTCCTCTCACATACGTTACTGGATACGTTCAGTTTAAGTCATGAGTCCCAGTATCCTACTATTATATTGGCAATCCATTGGAGTATCATAACCACTCAGCTTCAAAACAACGGACGTACGCTGTCATCCACCTGGCCCACCCAACTATGCTGAGATCGTCTTTCAGTAGTAGTAACTGCCTAAATTGGCCGCTTCAGCAGAATCATAATAGAATAATAAAATAAGTCACATTCAAATTCTTAAAATGGTCACAAATGCAAGTAATGTAATGCATTTTGCGACCAATAGGATAACACCATACCCCTTTGCAAGGACGGAATATTAGACAACATCATCAATTTCTTCAAGTTGGCTTAAAGCTTGATCAGTAGATCCCAATAAACTGAACGCAAAATGTTAGAAAAGGGTTTCCATATCATAGTGGCAGACTCTAGGTCCTGAAGTGAAGGTGGTCCAACACTAAATAAAGGTCTTAGCAGTTATAACTCGAGGTAATGCGACGATTCCGAGTTAAATTGAAATGTATTACAAGTGTGGTGGAATGCATTGTCGCTGTAGCTAGTAAGGACAGTAGAAAAAATGATTAAGTGGCGATCTATTTCTCTCTGCTATTTGATAGATAACTTTTGTTTAGCAAGGAAAAATACTTTATTGTTATGGTGAACACTTTTCTTATTTACTGTACTAAGTGAAAAAGTACAAAAAAAAGAAATTGAATTATTCGAATCGGGGGTGTCGGCCACAGGTGCCATGGGGAGCCACGGACCCGAACAAATGTAGAGAAGCATTTTTTTTATTTTTTATTATTATTTAAAACTATTGCAATGAGACCTGAACATATCATTAATATAAGTCTGAAATCGCCAACCCGTCTTGAACTCGTGCTGTCTCTGCATGAGAAGAGGCCTTTGCCCAGCAGTGGGATGTGGGACAGTAATAGGCAGGGATAATTTATTTATTGCAGTGATAGTCATAATGGTTAGGCAAATAAAATATTGTATACAAAAATGTAGTACAAGCAGGACAGTTTTTTTCTATGTAATTGAGGTCTGATCCTTAATAAAGAACCTTCGGTCTTTATTAATTAGCGAAGATGTTTTTATTGGAGAAGATACATAGAACCTAAAAAATATGGTTTGGGAAAGAATTTGTTTTTTTTTTTACTTTTTAACTTCATAATCCATCTTATTTCAAGATTTTATCCAGAAAATTAGTTGATTGGAAGAGTTATAACATATAACACAAATACTTTTTTATACACCCTGTCAAAGAAAACCACAAACACTTAAACATGATAAAGTTTCCTTAAAAAAAACACGAGCAACATACGTGCTAACAAGCAAAACTGCAGAAAAACATGTAATTTATAACCTCAACAATTTATTCCTTGTTTTAAATAATGTAACTATATAAATTCAGTATTTAAACTTCAGTCCCCGAGGCATCATCGCACCTTCCTTATTAAGGTACATCACTTTATTCAACTCGATATGAAAACCAATAAAAATGATAAAAAGTTTCTCATCTATGAATATCTTATTAGAAACTAGCTTAGCCCGTGGCTGTGGTCAGAAAAATATTGTCTTTTGTTACTGACTTGAGTAATAATTAATTTAGACATCAACGGACGAAATTGTTTAGGAATTAACTTGTTCCCGACTTTTTATGAATAGGTATTAATTTTTTTTTTCAGTCAATTTAAAGGGTGCATTGAATTTACAATTTAATTTCGTCCCATTAGGGTTTATTTACAACCGTTACGTAAAGTAATTTATTAACGTCTGATCAACCATATTATATTTATTGACCTGTGTTTCTTAACTATAAGCAAATTTAAAAAATAAACCCCTTTATGTCAACCGGTTTTTTTTGTAGTTTAGCTTAGAAACTACCAACGTTTCATTATTAATTCAAAACTTCGGATACTGGCTGTTTAATTTCCAGTCTACGTTATGAGACACACTACCCCCTTTTGACTAAACCCTAGTCGAGTAAAACCAACAAATCATCATCTGCCTAGACTTTTCCCAACTATGTTGGGGTCGGCTTCCAGTCTAACCGGATGCATTTTTAGTCATTTATTTCAAAACAATTTACATTGTGTAAAAATTTTATAAAATAAAACAAAACAACACGACTAACATTACGATTGAAAAAAAAAAATACAAATAGAGTAACAAATTCAAAAAACAAATTGTGTTAATAAGATTAATAATATTTCATCTAATTTTCTGTGTTATATCAATAATAAAAACAGAATGTCAAATATAAATATAATATAAATAAATGAAAAACAAATTGTTATAAAAAGGTCAGTAATAGAATGCCATCTAATTGTAAAAAATTACAGTCAAAATGGAATTTCAAAAATAGACTTTAAAATGATTATTGGAGATAATAATTATGTCATTATTACAATAAAAAAAAACAATATTAAGTTTAAAAATTCAAAATAATAATAATCAACACCATTTAAAATTCGTGTCGCTTATCATCTAGGTACTCATCGACACTATAGTAGGGCTACCCTATGTATATTCCTCAATAAATATGTCTTCAATTTGTTTTTAAATAAGTTTGCGCTATTTATGCTTTTAAATTCTAAGGGAAGCTTTTTGTATAGAGATACTGATTAGTACCTAGGACTGTGATGAACCATGTTTATTTTCGGTTGGATTGTATTAGGCAAGCCTTTCCTACGTGTATTAACTCTAAGTTGTCATTGATCATCAGTTTCAGATTTGTGCAAGTTCTTAACAAAGCTGGTTAGCAGCACCAGTATATAAAGGCATGGCACTGTCACTGATGCAGCTGAATACCGATATTTTACATAGAGCGACTGCCTATCTGACCTCCACAACCCAGTTAGTACTGGGGAATGTGATGTGTGTGTGTGTCCCTTAGTAAGACTGATTGTCAGACCCACAAACCGCCACGCATAAAAGGAAAATTCACAATGAACGATATCAACAACACAAGCAAGTTTGCAAAACGTAAAACGACGACAACACAAATAAAAACAAGATTTATTTTAAAATTTTCCGAACAAACACACAAATCGCACGCAATAACTTAGTGTATTTACTATAAGTAGAGATAAAATGGACGCATTATTTAACTTTTTGATTCAATTACGCCCTATATACATATTTAGTACCGACTGATAGAGCCTCCTACATATAAATGGGTTTATCAACGCGAGTTCACGTACTTCTGTGTCCAGACGAGACTGGGCAAAAAACTGTTTGGTTATGCATTCGTCGTGAGCCCAGCTAGGTAAATAGGCATATCTATGAGTTTATCTATTATGTTTTCTTTGGGTTTCAAAGTGCATTTGGATGTTGTTTTTCTTTTGATGGACAGTAATTTATAGATGAACAGTGTCTATGGTTAAATATGGGCTCGCACTGCAACTTAATTGACGGAAACGTATGTTATGTTAGTCGTAGAAGGCTAGAAGTACTCCTTGCTCTTTTCAAGGAGAAAATGTTTCAAGGTTTTTTTTTATCAGGACCGGGCACCGTCAAAGCGAAGTGGAGTGATGCGGCTTCGTGCAAGATTCGACCAATCACAAAATCGAAAGACGAGGGATACTATGTGGATATCAACCATTGTGATTAGTCGATTTCCACACATCTCCTCTCCGCTTCGCACGACCTCGCTTAAGTGGAAACGGGGTCTAAAATATTGTCACTTGCGGAGACTTTTTATTCCTGGACGAGGTAAAATGTACTTTTATGCTCTTCCATCTTTGTTATTTTATACAAGGTGCAGTTTTGCATCCTAGTTAAAATTCAGGAACTTGTCCCAAAAGACATACATAATCAATTTAAATAATTACGGTACCTGGTCAATAATTAATAAACCTGCTATCTTTTTGACAGTAGTTCAGAATCATACGAAAGTAAACGTGAATACAATAGCGAATAAACGTTTGCGTTTGTGTGTTTGACGGCGCGTTTATAGGCTAGGAACAGACGGGCTGCGTTTTATTACGGGTGGTTTACGATTACCGTTTTTCGTAATAAGAAAAAAAATAATTAAAAAAACCTACCCATTTTATTATCGATTTGGGTCGAGAATCATTAGTATAGATACCTCCTTGAATTTGACCACGATGCAAAACGACAGCCTGTATAATTGAAGGACCATTAAAAAGAACCCGATACTAAAATCTGGTCCAGACATCTTCCAATATCTCAAAATAAAATAAGTCTTTCATCGTTTGCCATGACGTTGCTAACGCTACAAGATCGTTGTGCGTTTAAATCACGCAAGTTAGACTTAACGCGTCCGTCGTTCTCAAGTCGCGACTGACTTATAGCACCCTTAAATGTCCACATTGTGCACTGCTGAACCTAGACCTACCCGACTTACGAAACCATTCGAAATACGCGGGAAATATTGCCATAATAACAACTCTAGAACCATTAAAAAAAGTTTATTTTTGGGTTAACACACATTAAAACCTTTTGATATTGCGTTTCTATGCTTTTCATCAGTCAAACAAATAATGTTAATTATAACTATCGAAATGTCTCCCTTATATATCCTCCTATACTGCTTATATTGTTCTTGAAGAGATTTGTTCAGCAGCGTGAACAATATAAACTAGGTCTCCATCCTGCTCTTGTTCAGATTTTCTGAAAATTTTTCCTCGACTTTAAAGATTACTTCAAGTTTTTTGTGCATTCCCCTTTATCATAAGACTCTAGTGTTCCACTGCTAAAAAGCCTCTCAAATCGCACGCTATAGGTATATCTCTTCTCCTTTATTTTAATTTGATGTCTTTGTTTTATTTGCTAACCCTACCAAAGCGTTGTTCGTTTAACTTTCGCACGTAGCTTAGTACTTAACTAGGTACTGTTGCTCTCAATGATATATAGTTGCGTAGCTACATCACTGTAGGTGAAAAGCACGCGACGCAAATGTAAACTAAACTAAACGTTGTGTTTTTTAAAGTTCGTACCACTGCCTATAATTTTGATCGAATTGAAAACTCGTCTCAGTCAGTTTAACAAAGCGATGCAACCATAACAAAACCAGTAATAGTGTACCCGGAACTATGTAGTTCGTCTTGATATAATTACGCATAAATTATACGTATATATACAAGGTGTAAACGGACCCTGAAGCCGTCAACCAAGCATTCGGTGTACATCAAACTACGCATAAATTTTATTGATGGGAAACGGCTTTTTTTGGGGTGAAAATCACGTTTTACGGTAAGATTCAATGTAACGCACTCAAAACATTGTGCTGATGGATGTATTGAATAGTAAAGGGGTCATGGAGGTATGTATTTAAAATAAAGTTTTAGCATTAGAAACTTGTAATTAAAAAATAACTTGAGAAAAAGTTGGAAGTTTGACCCACAATATCTCTTTAACTAAAAGGTTCCCAGGTATGGTGCAGAACGTTAAGGGTATTGTTACATCCATTATAAAAATAGTAAAAGTTTACCGTTTACAAAGTTGCACCCAACACCACCACAGTCTGGAACTCGGAAGTTTTTCCCATCAACGCACCACACTTTCATCCGGTCGTCGATCTTTACTCCTCACTAAAAACTCCAACAACAGTAATAAATCAACAGCTACTTAACAAACAATCTTACCATGGAACACCCGCTGATACCTTTCACAATACTAACTCAATACAAAATCCAAACCATTATCACAAACAGGATCCCGAACGACAATCCATCACCTTTTTACATCACAAACAATACTAGTAAGGAAATTGTTAAAATACCAACAGTGCTTTTATGAAATAAAAAGTACACGGAATACTAGCATTAATTGCAATGTGAATAATTATATGACGCCCTCTATGCTTGAGACGTGTTTTTGTATCACACCTAAGGCCAAGAATCCGATAATTGTAGCTCGTTGAGTATTCATGGATTAATTACATGTGCCTGAGGAAGTCTGGTTTGCTCTCTGTATACGTTTGAGGAGATATGACACCTCGATGGTCTAAGACCGTTGACGTTTCATGATGCAGCCGTAGAAGGGGGTAGAATTAGCAAGTTGAAATGGCTGTTAGGGATTCCTTTTAATTGGTAATAAGAAAATAGTGAGTCCTTTAAAGACAGTTGTGAGATAATATTGGTATACGCGTATTCCTTGTAGAGAGCCATTGTTTGTGTCCAGCATACTTAAATTCTCATTTAAACAGCACATACTTACCTTATAATAACACGTATGTTTCGAGGCTCAGATTGTGTGGAGAGTAGGGTGTCTCAACTGTGAACATTGTAGGCTGATTAATTTGTATTCTTCTTCTTGAAGATTGTTCCTGTCAACCTAACCGGATTAACCCTCCCGACAACAACACGAATTTAAAATCAATTCACCACACGAAGAACACGTATTACATTATAATTTAGTTAATGTCTTCAGCGATACTAAGAAAATAAACTATAAAATGTCGTTTACGACAGCAATATTGAAATTGAGACACAATTTTCTCATAGACATCCATATGTATCTTCCCCACACGATCACCTCAAAAGCTCTTAGCAGAGCATCAGTATCATTCGCCACAGGTACTAAAAGCTCTATATTTCCCTCTCATTTTAGATAAACATGGAAATAAAGCAGTCGCGCGAATACCAATTAGATGTGATTAGTAAATGTAGTGGTACGTCAGCGATTCGAAGAGTACTTGGTAGTTGTAACACCGGTCGAGTTTACACGGGGGTTAAGTTAAGACAGTTCACAGTAAGCATAATAAATAGTAAGTATTTGTGGAGATCGGCTCAGTAAGTTGGGTGAACATTTATAGCCTTCCTGTATACTACTTTTTAGAATGTCGATGGCAATATAAATTAAATCGACCCAATATTTGGCGACGAGTTCGACACTTTCAGTTGGGTTCATCAGCTCCTGTAGTGTGCAAACACTAGGACGCGATATTGTGTCCCATCTTTTGTGAAACCACATCACATTCTTATTATTCACCAATATTATTTAAAATTGGAATGGAATTTGTCTAATGATAGGTATACAAACTCATGTTATAAAGGTTACCTATTTGTAAGCCTCTTCCCTTTTTGCAAATGAATAAATAAAGACGAAGATTTCCAATCAATTCAGTTTTGTTCAGGTCATTAATATTGACACTGAATACAAACATTCTCATACCAAAACCTGCAATTTTACCATCCTCCTTGGTTAAACAGTTTTCATTGCCCATCATTTTTATTTCGATAATTTAAGCTTCACTGAAAATAAATCAGTCATCTTCTAAAATATGTAACTTTCTTCATCCCCAGTCCGCAATGTTGGTTCAAGCCACCTTTCTGGTCAATCTTCTTCAATTTTCTCCACAATTATCGTCCATCACACCACGCACTCGCCGAAGGCTGCAAAAGAAACCCAAGCACTACTTACAAAATTTACTAGTGAGAACTCCTTATTACGAAGGCTTCGTAATATCAATTAATTTTGCATAAAGCGTCCGGAGCGGTTTATAGCAAGTCGCCAGCGGGTGAGAAACGTTCGAGTTTGAAGTGACCAAACTGTGAGATTAACGGGAATACGGGTACTGTGGAGGTGTGAAGGGGTGGGAATAGTTAATGCTTTTCGTTAGTGGCAACATTCTGTGGCAAGTTTTGGGAGGTCCAATAGTTTTCGAAGACTTCGCTACCATTTTAATTGAAGTTCCATTCCAGTAACATTTTTGTACCTTTACATCCTACCTCGACATCTACTGAACATCAAAATATTTAGTGTATCAGTAGATATCATAGGACCTGTGTCCTATTCGAAATACCTACACCAGGCACTAAACTATAACCCTATACTAAAGGCATTCATTCCGAGAAGAGCAATATCCCACCTAGTAAATAAATCAACCTTGATAATCCAGCTTCATTAGTACCTGCTTCTTACAACAATAATTCCGCTGAATCGTAAAATCGGGCAATGATCATCAATATACTAATTTCCGAAGGCTGTTCTCTACAAGTATGTGACTCTTATCCGGTTGATTTCCACGTGCTATCTCACTATACATTGTCGAGCACCAGTGTAAACATAACGTACTCGTAGCATTCTGTAACCCTAGATATTATGAATTAATTCTTAAAATTTATAGAAACTGTGAAACGTGTATTTTCAATTGTAAAATCGTTACACTAGCTTTCGACCGCAGCGTCCGCGTCAAAGGAACATACCCTTTGGCAGTCGGAAATAATCCAGCTTTACATCAGTGAATGAATTTTGAAATCGGATTAGTATTTTTGGAGATTACCTCGTACATCCAATCTTACAAACTTTACCTGTTTCTAAGATTAGTGTAGATTTACAGTGCGTTCGTGTCTCCACACTCCTAAGTACCTGCTCGCGGTCCTAGATATAAAACAGTTATAAAATGATTAGATAGAAGTATTAAAGCCGTTTCCCGTACAACTTGCGATGTTAACTTAGGTCGTAAAGTTAATGTTATGCAAATATCAGTAATAGTGCTTTATGGGGTAAATTAACGCACCTCTGAGTTTATGAGTTGATCAAATGGCGCTGTCACCGTTAATATTGTTGGTGTGGAGCCACGAAGATAGCGGTTAAGTGTTTCATTCGCTCCAGTTTATTTTATCCCAAGTTTAGTCCTGCATCGTCTTTGATCAATGATTATTTAAATATAATGCTACAAGAATCTTTTGATGTTGAATGACCGCTTTTAGTAGTCTGTTTATTTAGTTTTGATATTACATTCCTTACAATATTTCATTAAATATTACATTTAACATTTCATTCAGAAATACATTTAACATTTCGTTAAACGACGAAAGAAAGAAGCCCATACTTACACAATATTGTCAAACTCAGTTATTTCTGTAAGTCACCATGTTTGAGCAGACCAAGCAATCTCTTGTAACTATTTTTTATTATTACCTACGCGATAAGAAAGATAACTAAAAAACATAAAAAAAGAACGTCATGTACCTTACACAGCCATGTTCGCAAAGAAATAAATGATTTGATTTGGTTTAAATAATTATGCCCATATTTTCTCAAGAACTCAAGTCATGGTGATAGTGTGTGACCTACCTCCATTGCATAGCAGTCATCTTTCTACTGAAATAATGAAGGCAAAGGTCTACAGACGAATATCACAAACAGTTTCTATCACAACGGCTGCCCTTTATCTTCTATCTTCTCCGCTTCCCGCTTCGCCCATGTCCCCGCTCATTTCAAACCCCCACACCAAGCCTCAGGCATCTGACGGAACAAGTGTACTGTGTAGGCATATTTAAATAATTCAGCCGTCGATACGTAAATACATCGTGTCATCTATTTTTATGCGGCGATCTGATATCTGCTGGATGCTGTAAATGAGATGAACTATCGGTATGTGAAGATTAGAAGGGTAGAATTTACGAGCTCGTATTGAAGATATGGAGGATAATATTAGTTGCATCATACTTAGACGCTTTGCTTGTGTTGGAAGTGTAGCAAAACATTTCTTTCAAAGACAAAGTCAAACAGTTTAGTTCAATTAGCACAATTAAAAGGCACTTTTGAATGTCTTCAAACTTTTAAGACTGAATAAATTAGGCACAGCTATATAATCGAATCTTCCTCTTTTTTTCTCATGTCGTAATCCTCATGGATAATCTTCACCAGGGGAGAGTGCAGGGTTATGGTAGGACTCCAACTGAATAAACCTGGTGGTGTTTATACATCTTGGTGCGACAGTCTCCCGAGTGCGCGATTTACTTGCAAATGCCTCCTAAATTGAGCTGTTCGAACCTTTTTTTTTTTTTTTGTGGGTGGGAAATCATCAAATGATCCCCCCCACCCTGGGCGGAGCGGAAGGGAGTGTCAGACTCTTACTGACTAAAAACCACCCATGTTCCTTCATTGGCCCTTTATGTTCCAGGGCCGCGGTATCTCTTTCGAACAGTCCCGCAGCCCTGGAGCCTGTTCGAACCTGAGAGAGTAAAGCTGTATGCTGATTATGTACAGCTCATGATTTCTTCTGAACAGTCTGGTAAACGCAACATAGCATATACGGTGTGCAATACGATTGCTCCGCCAAGTTTTCCAAACAAAAAAAAACCTCGCCAGATAAATTGTCGAAATTTGTCAAAATCAAAGGGAACAAACCAAAAATTTGTCAAAGTAGCATTATAAAAGATAAAAGGGTTTTAAGTTGGCCGCGCGAACGTAACGTGGAGGATTGCGCGGCCATAGAGATCTCAGCAACTACATGGGTTAGAGATCTAATTCTTTTTGTCAATTGAAGACTGGATTTGTCAAAAATTGTCGAAAAAAGAATACACACCATATACGCAAGATCACACGGAACACAAACCTCATATTCTAAGTGTGGGACTGGGCTATAATCCACCAGTCAGGCCCAGTGTCGGTTGTTGAATAAACGGAACATAAGTGTAATTTTAATAGCTTTAACAAATAACATTATCACCACACCCACTTTTTGCCAGTTATGTTTAAGTCTTCAAGATTTGAGAATCTTAATATATCTCGTATCACGGATGTCGAAAAATTAAAATTCAGTAGTAATCAACGGTTATTACTTAGTCAAAAACAAACGATTGTCTATAATAGAGCGCATTTCTATGAATTTTTGTCTCTGTGACATTGACATTGTGTTTTAGTGATTACAGATTGTGTCATAATTTTTATTGCAATCGTTCAGTTTAGAACTTTTAATGGCGGATCCAAATAGTAGTGCTTTTATTCGGATTGGTGTTTACTACATGCCCACATTAATGAAATCATCGGACTTTAAATCTTATTTCAAAAGCAATAAAGGCGTTTTGATAGAGCGACCATAAGTTTATAAAAATGATTAATACAGTTGGTTTTTTTAAATTGAATGATCACAGACAACAATAAGCACTCGATCACGAACTGTCAAACTAAAATGTGAAGTGCCACGTGCCGAAATGTCGTAAGGTTTGTTACACACTGATGCGCAAGCAAATTTTGCCGAATTAATTAAAATTCGTATGGAGTTTTTACTTTAAATTTACACCGCAGCCTTGGATCGTGAAAAAGCACGTGGTTTTTAAATCAAGGATAATAAACTGGGCATAAGCAAAGGAGACAATTATGTCTTGTGAAAATTATTAAGTAAAATATAAATGAAATATTGTTTCCTAAGCACTACCAACCCATTAATTAAGTTAGAGTACCTAGGCACTCATTAACTAAGTTTTCTTTCACTATTTGGAGCAATCAAATAAATGTTGTTATTATAATTATATTCGAAAACTGTATCACCTAATGTAACAACAAATACCAGTCCCCCATAGTGAGCAACCACCATTACAAGGGAACACATCCGATCACTCGCCTGATTGAAATCTAGAAAGCTATCATTGTTCGGGCATTATCTTCTGTATTGTTTATGATATAAGCTGCCATAATACGACCTCGGTTGTCGATGGAATGGCTTTTGGAGGTCATGGGTAATCCCCATGCACTTAAGTACCTTATTTTAATGTACATGTAGTTGATAACCACAATAATAATAATAACATGATTATAAAAGTGTATATGTGCAGTATGTGTATGTGCAAAAAAAAGCATTATAATGGGTGTAAAATACCGTAAACGAAGCCGAAAATCACTTGTTCTCTCCGTCATTGCGATAATTTTAGATAATTATAGGTAATTTTAGTTAGAGATATTGTGGGTCAAACTTCCAAATTTATCACAAGTTTTTTTTTTATTACAAGTTTTTAATGCTTTAATTTTACTTTAAATACCTCCATGACCCCCTTACTATTCAACGCATCCATCAGTACAATGTTTTGAGTACGTTACATTGAGTCTTACCATAAAAAATAAGTCTTTTCCCAGCAATAATTTTAGCGTAGAGTTACTTAGTTTGATGTACAGAATGATTGTTGACGTATTCGTGGAGGGTCCGTTTACACCTTGTATTTAACTTATATTATTTTTGTTATGTAATTTAATAATCGCCTAAATTTACACCTTTTTTCATTTCAGGTCTCTTGCGGTCCTGCGTTTCAAACACATTGGTGAGTCGCACACATACGCTGCAGTTATTAATTAATTTAACTGGATCTACAAATCTAGGGAAACTCTATACCCAGCTACATGAAAAAGGCCCTATTTTCGCGTAGCTGGGTAGTTTCTTCAATTATAATGAAGAAGGCAGGTCAAAGCTGACCGTCCTGCGGGCTGTCGGGCTGCGTGTCCATAGCTTAGTCCCAATCTGACCAATGAGGTCAAGCTATTTTGAAATAAAATGACAATGACTGATTTTCAACCAATGATGATGTACAAGCTATGCTAGCGCCATTAGATTTACAGCTGCCTTCCCCATTCCAACAATCTTACCTACTTATCATTCACTCTTTCGTTATTGAATGAAGTAGTATGCAGTGAATGGAAATGGGTGTATGAAACTGATTCAAAAAGAATTGATATATTACAGCTTGATATCGGTGGGCGCCTCTGTGGGCTCATTATCTCAGATCGGCCGATACCGAAGTTACATTCGATTTCCCCGCCTGACCATCGTCTGTCACCAAATTGTTATTGATTTAATCAAATAAAAAGGCGTGATTATGCATTTATGTATATATAAATAAAAAAATTAAATTTATTTGGGAGTCAAAATTCAGCAGCTCTAGTATTTATGAAATTTCGTAAAGTAACTCCAACCAGAGAATTCCCAATAACACGCTCTTTACATCTAAACAATTCATCCCACACAATTCCCTAATAAACGCATTATAAAACAAATATGTAAGTACAAAGAGAAAACATCCAGACCAGTCTTCGTCAATGATCAGATAGGCTGCTTTAGCCGCAGAAGTGACACCGCGGCGCTTTTGATTTACCTCTGTTCCGACGCCGTGAATAATGGCAACGAGCTTAACACTACTACTTCAGTACTTTAGGAAGTGACGGCCATGTACGGGTGTGGTTAGGTTAGGGTTGCCACACGTCCGGAATTCCGGATGGAATTTTAGGTCAGTGTACGTAATGCGAGGGGAATTCTTAAACGTCCGGAATTTCAAAAAAAAAAATTAACAAACAATCTATGACAAAAAAACATGGTTTTCCATGAAATCAATACAGAAATCAATCTATCACCTTCGCAGGTAGGTACATACATAACACATAAATATAGTCTAAGTAGTGGTATGTATAATTAGTCTCAATAATGTCATATATCCTTGTAAAAAAAATCGCAGAATACAATTCACACATTCAAAGTCACAAATCCGGAATTTTCTTCAAATGTCCGGAATTTCCTCCGGAAAACGATTTTTATAGATCTGAGAACCCTGGGTTAGGTTAGGACAGCAACACGATGAACGTAAGTCGAACCTAACTGCTGCTTAACATCGGTGTTTGGCGATTTTTTTGTCCACAGTTCTTGATAACAAGTGTCTTCTTACATACTGTCGGTTGGACTTTAGTCTTTATTCCTCAGAATTTAGGGACTTTTGATCGCAAGTATCTTCTTCTGTTAGGATTTTAATCTTTATGACTTAGCACTTAGCGACTTTGATTGATAGGTCCTGTTACAGCTAATACAGTGTTGTGTGCTCCGTAATGATGAATGGTAGTAAGGGTGGTGCCGACTATAATAGTCAATTAAAATGGTTTACAACTTTACGATTTTTTGGACGCATCGCTGAGTGGTTCATTTAAAAGCAGCTAAAATGGTTTCGCTTGAATTTTGTAATTGTCTTTTCTTCTAAGGCCCGTATTACAGAACGTCACTCAATACTCAAGCATCATTTAAAACTAGATTCAAGCAATTTGATTGGTTGAAACTAGTTTTAAATGATGCTTGAGTATTGAGTGACGTTCTGTAATACGGGCCTAAGTGTTCTTTGTGTGAAAAGTCTAGTTCATTGTGATTAGATGATGGCTAATAGCAGTGTTAGTTGCTGATTTAAGATGTACTATTTTTCCTGAATGCAACAAACTTAACAACTTCGTATTATAGGGGAAACATGTCATATTTCATTTAACTACAGTCAATGTCCGTTTCGAATTTATTTTAGTAACCTTGTATGTCCCACGGCTGGGGAAAGGCCTCCGGCATATCTTTCCAGGTACTCTTCTTCCTGCGCCATCTCGGACTAGCCTTCGTGATGCCCGTCCAGATCGTCTCGCCACCTTTTTCTATGCTGGCCTTGGCTGCGCCGTCCATCCTCAGGCACCCATTTGGAGACCTTGCGTCTCACGTGACCTGCCCGATCCCATTTGAGCCTGGCAGCGTTTAAATAAAATAACTTAAACTTTATTTTAGTCTACAGTCCATAGTTTTTTGGTATTTTAGTGTTAGTAAAAATGGTGCTTCAGGAATTAGGTTAGTATTGTTAGTGTTTGCAATGTGTGTGTTACCTTTAATTTATTTACGCACACACAAATACTAATTAGTAAAAAAAATTATAAATAATAAAAATAAAAAAATTATAATAATATATTTTTTAATTCCCAATAATTACAAAAGATAACTACAATCTCGAATCACATTTAGATTCTCAGCTAACAGAAATTGAGGGATATTTTCTATTAGAATAACACCAAAATTCCAGAATGCACCTTCGATGTCTATTCTCTCTACACTTCACAAACCCACACAAATTAAGTTACAAACTGTAATCGCAGAATCGCAAGTGTGCGAGCCGCCTTCAAATCCGCAATGAGAGACAAATGCCCAAGATAGCGGTATGATATCGCCGCGAGCGATTTAAGGCACAATGAGGTCTCAGAAATTTACGTGTCGCTGTTACGGGCAAAACTGTAAATAAGTCTTAACTACTTTTGACTGCAAAAATCTGACAAAATTGCGTTTAAATGCAAAGTCAGTCGAAACTATTTTTAACCGGACTATTCTAACTTAACCGGACTTTAATTTTCCTTACAAATTATGAGGCTAGTAAGTTTTATGTGACCCTTTTAAATATGTACCCATTTTTTATATTGGTTCTAGATACTTAACATAACATCACGCCTGTAATCCCCGAAGGGTTAGGCAGAGGTGTAGCTAATAGTACACCCACATTTCGCCTCCGTGACTTGCGACCACTCGATCAAAGAGGCAGTCTAGATACTTGTCTCGGAAAAACAGTTATTTAATGGACAAAAATCGTTTTTAACTTAAAAACGGTTTTGACTATGACCAGTCAAAACTGCTTTTGCCCGACTACCAGTTCTAGCTGCAACTTCACTAACAACTCCGACAGACGTGTAGAACTGTAGACATAACTGCGGAATTTGTTAGGAAAATGTCGTGTGTCTGAACAAAATATTAGGCCAGAAATAAGGTGAGATTGTTAGATTAGATTGTCGCGTGAAATTCTGCTGCTTTATTTATTTACTTGGGATAGTAATAAGAGAGGTAAGTTTAAGTTTTTGTCCTAGAAATTTGGATGACGTAGAAACATACTAGCAGTTACTGTTAAGAAAACATAATGAAGCATCCTGTTAAATTATTTTCTGCCAGGGTTTGTGGTTTTAGTTGGTTTGTGTGTAGTGTGTAGTTGGTGTGACAAGAATGGATAAGGAAAGGAACGAGTATATTAGAGGAAGTTTAAAAGTTGCTTGGTATGGACATTTGTGATGAGGAGGTAGGAATCGCATGTGACTAAAAGAGTGATAAATGATAAACGTTGATGGATGGAGAGGGAGAGGAAGACCCAAGAAACGATGGATGGATTGTGTGAGGAATGATATGAAAGATAAAGAAGTAAATGATAGCGTGACGGTTGGCAGAGGAGAATGAAAGAAGAAACGTGTTGCGCCGACCTCGAGTAACATGGGACAAGGGCAGGAAGATGATGAGTTAGTTTGTGGTCACAAAGTGCAACTGTACTACTGAGCATGAGATTTTTGGTTCAATGCCCAGGTCAGGCAAATACTTTTTTTTTTTTGAAGTGAAAACTTCTTTAGCGGCGTTGAGCACTTTTTCTGTAATGGGTATAAAATCTTAAACTCGCGTCAGGACACGTGACCTGATCGAAAAAGCGTAAGACGGAGGGAGTTCTGAAGTGTAAAATTTTTTATGTAATATAAATTGTCATGTTTGTGTCCGATAGCGCAATAAATGAATATTGTATTTTACCACATAAATGATAGTACTTTTATATTGATAATTAAAGCAATTCGTGCAAAATTATTCCCTAACCATTTCAAAATATCAAAAATGCACAACGTTAATATTCAAGTTTTCACTTCTGCCGGCGCTCCCGGAGTGCAACCCGTTGTTTTTTTTAATTTGGGTTTTACTGTCACGTTTTTGGGTTGTTTTATTGCATTTTAATTTTACTCGTAGCAATCTAGAATCTGGATTCGTGCCCGGTTAATAGCAACAGGCTTGCCCCTTATTACACAAATATGTGCCTAACATGACCCTTGGGGATTGCAGGCGTATTATGAGTTTTCTTAAGGCTCTGTTATCTATTCCTGAAATGGAAAACAATTAATTACAACTAAATTGACGTCACATTTCCGCCACCTACTAGCGGCAACACTGATTAAAACGTGTCTAACATATGAGAACTTGTTAGAAATCGTCCATTTTGCCAGCTCTTGAGACTATTAGCTGCAATCAATATATTCCCAATCAATAGAGGCCCGCGGGAGGTAAATTAGTACCAACAGCAAAAACTTTGCTGATTGTACAATGTTGTATAGAATTTTTAGATGTATTAGGTACGAGTTAGTGGTTGTGTCCCGTCGTGAGGTATTACCAGTTGTATTTTTTTATTTGCTTGGGATGACTGTTTTGAAGTGGTTTGTTGTAAGTTGACGAACTCGTCTTCTCCATTAGCCGACATAAATATTTTGTATCGAAAATTCAGTACATTATTCTGAACCCACCCACATCGAATTTTATCGTCGTTTATTAAAAAAAACAGCTGTTGCATAGAAAACTGCAAGACCTACACGGTCAAAACGTATGGAATAACTGATTTTTATTTAAATTACCGATGAAACATTTCTTTCACAATCGTGTACAACATGGTACCCGTTGTCTCTTCCACCTTGTTTATAATAGGTTCTCTTTCATTATAGGTAGTGCGGTTGTAGGTACTGTGGGATATTATAAAAACCATTGCTCTAGATACGATGTGAAGCTCGTGGCTAAATAAGAACAGCCGCTCGGGTACATCTTTAGGTTAAGCCGTGTTTACCTAGGTTGGTCCGTGGATGGGTGACCACCCATTACATACCGAGTTTCCTCCGTGCCTCGGTAAACACGTTAAGCCGTTGGTCACGGCTGTCATTTGTAGATCTTTGACAGTCGTTACAGGTAGTCAGTGGCCCGAAAGTCTGATAACCAGTCTTACCAAGGGGTATCGTATTACCTAGCACTAACTGGGTTGTGGAGGTCAGATAGGCAGTCGCTCCATGTAAAATATTCAGCTGCATCCGGTTAGACTGGAAGCTGGCGCCAACATAGTTGGGAAAAGGCTAGGCAGATGATGATGCTCTAGATACGATGAAAAGCGTCATGTTGAAACCCGCGCTAATAGTCAAGAAGTTAACGTAACTTTTTGACTATTAGCGCGAAGCCGGACACAAAGAGAAGCCTAAGTAAAAGGCTTTTACTCTAAAATTTATTCCACGCAATCTTTCATCAAAGCTCCGATTACGATAAACACTGTCACGTAATCGCGAAGCCAGATTCCACCATGAAAACATCACAAATAATACCAAATAGCACAATTTACTGCCCCCCATCTGCATCACAAAATCATAGAGCGACACAAATACTAACTAATGTTCTCTCATAGTCGGTTAAACCATTCAGATGTAAACTAAGTTTAGAGTCCGCGAACAGCGGTTTAATTCAATGCAATAAGTCAACTTCTCGACTATTCGCAGTTCAATTGAACGCATTCAAGCCTGGTTTTGGTGTGAAAAGCACAGATTATGAGATATGTAAATGGCAGTTGTTTTTGTTTGAATTCTAAAGGCTGGAACTGGAGCACAAAATAACCGAAATAAGCCTTTCAACTGCAACGTCACTATTTCGTTTTCCTGTACAGGCTGTTGGTCTGAAACCAATTGTGAAATAACTATCACAATTGTGGTACGCTAGCTCAGAACTGCTATAAAATCTTAATCTTGTCCTGCAAAGATATTTTGGCGCTCAAATAACGTTGACAGAAAGACATTGTTATTAAGCATTTGTAAAAACAAGATGGCAGCCTAAGTCACATTTACGCCTCGCGCCAAAACTATACCAACTCTTCATGAGATAGCCTGAAAATAGCCTTTCAGAAATCAGGTATCCCCTCGAAACGGCTCCTTAACTACCACCCACAAACTGAAAAGGTAAAAAACACAAATAACTATTAACATTTTATTAAAAACCAATAGTCTTTGACCATAAAAGTCTTTGGTAAAAGAACATAAAGTATTTGCTATAGGATATAAACTACACTAATGCTTCCTATTCGAATTAAATTCTATGTTATTGTCTATTACTTGCCGATTATATTTCAAATGGCCAGTTTTCTTATTCATAAATTCTTATGGCGCAGGTTAAACTGCTTATTACGGTAACTGAACTAGTATTTTATTCTGTTCGTACGTTTGCGCCGGTTTTTCTTGTCGGCTTCGTTCTTTTATCATGTGAGTTTGAGTTCATACGATGGATTGACCTTTTGACGGGAGATTTTATTTATATGAATGCACATACTGAAATGCATTTCATAGTATATTTATTAATATAATACAAAACATGGTTTTGCTAATGCAAATATTCCACGAACTAAATATTGGAAGGATTTGGACCCTACAGCCGATTCTTTTCACATGACGGAAATGCTCGATCTCTTCCGAATGATTATTAATTATTAGCCATTTGTGTCCTAGTGCAGGGCCATTTTTCCCATAGCGGTCATTATCTTAACATTGAGAAAAGAGTTGAGTTCGTCCCGCCATCTCCTGGACCTGCCGCGTTGCCTTTTGCTGCTGTTTGGGAACCACCGTTACTTTAGACTCCTCTGGTTTTGCATTTCCAAATGAAAGCATAATAAATTATCAAAGTACTCATAAGCATAAGCACTTATTCAAGTTTTAAAAGCGCTCTTCATTTGTTTTGGTCTAGAACTGTTGTTTTTTTTTTGCAAGACATTAACTTACAAACTTATAGTAAGCTTGTATTCACTAATGTTTCACCAAAACTCCTTTGACAAATTTTTAGTTTACAACCAACGTTTCATATACTATTTATTTCACAAACAACTTATTCCGCAGATGTTTTATTTTATAAACAGTCACTTTATGCATTCATTTGGCAAACGCTTCGCTTTACAAATGTTTCACAGGATATTTAATCAAATAATCATTTATACATTTTTCGTTTAATATTTCGATTCTTTTGGCAAAATCACGTTTAACCTAAATATCGTTTTATAATAAATCTTCTAAACCAGTCACAAAGTAATCATGAGGGTACGTATTAAAATATCGAAAACTAAAAGCTTAATATACCTGACGGCTGACTTACCTAATGGTTCAAAATATCTACAGTTATAATGTCAAAGTGCAAAATGCCTACGATGACAAATGGCACTGCCAATTGATTTCATGGCCAGGAGGAAGGGTGAGGGGAAGGTACTGTGAATTTTGTGACGGCGTGGTTCTGTAGTATTATTTTGTTTAGTGTTTTTAGTAAAAATATTCTGATTTAAAAGAGTGTCCATGGAGTTTCTTGTCCGTTCTTCTCCATAGAGATCTACGTTAGGGAATGGGCAACTACAGTACTTTCACAGTTTTTATGCCTTGTGACTGGGACTGTAGCTACATTTCATTGTTGTCTTTGTTTCGACAATTCAAAAATGCTCCTAACTGGCCTACTTGAAATAAATGCATTGATTTTGACAGTGTACAAATTCACCTAACCTATAGTCCAAAGTAAATAATATCAATATTTTCTACGTAGCCCCGCAGCGCGGGGCTTCTATTTTTGTTTGCAGAGTATAAGTAACCCAACCTAACCTAAGTTCGGGGTGCCCCAAGTCCTCAGCTCGCCTCGCTCGCTCTTGAATCCTAAGTGTTTGTTGTTCCATTAATTAAAATGACCGTTGTGCCCATTTAATGAGTTTATTTTTTTAGGAAATTGCGTAATGTATCATCATCTGCCACCCTTTTCTCAGCTATGTTGGTGTCGGCTTCCAGTCTAACCGGATGCACCAGAATACCAGCGCAATAAATTGCGTAATGTGAAATGCATTCAATTTTTTTTTTTTTTAATTCAAACGTTTCTTTACGAGATGACATGAATATAATTGTTTGTCAAATAATACGTTATCAAATCAAATAAAAGTTTAAGTATAGGGTAAATATCATTTTCAGTGAATTATTTGCCAAACTTTTTGTAAAATGATGAAATGACCAACTATGTTTTTGCCAATCTTTGATTGTCAAATGAAAAGGAGATGGCCAGTTTTGGGCCAAAGTATGTACAGAAACGTTATGTATATTAAAAAAGACTAGATTTTTTACTGATTAAAAACAACATGTAACAATAATAACTTTCTACCGGAATGAGCTAAAAATTATAATTTGAAATATGGTTTTAAATTGAATGTAGTTCTAAAACTAGCTCCGTAAACAAGCTGTCAGGTCATAACTAGTTCGTTCTAAAACTAGTAGTTCTAAAGAAGTTACTAAAAAATCGATATCTATTTTGTTTTAGCATTAGTCATGAACATAATAATCATTTATAAAAGAAAAAAAGGACATTTGATGAAATTATTGTTGTTTTAGTAATAGTTATTTATTTATTTAACAATAACATCGTTCAAAATCGTGTATCGGTTGACTGTTTCAAAACGAAAAAATATCGATGTTTGTCAAAATGTCAATGTCACGTCACTCCCTTCAAGTCCCGTCATTCGTTTTCGTACTCGTGTGGATGTGCTTATTCGATTTCTGCTATTTTTCTGACGACTTTGGATTGATTTTACGAACTTGGACACCGATTGCTTATCGACTGGATAATTGTGAATTGCGTGATTTGTGGTATCCCTACTGATCGTAGCAACGCTACTGGAAACTCACTCTGCCTTTACATGATGAAGCAGTTCTTTACATAATAAGGGCAAGGACTGTCGTCAAATAGTGGCAAAGTACCAAAATACCATCACACCTCCTGCACCATTCCTGTATGATATATTAATTGAGTATGAGAATGGAGATGAATAAAATATTGAAAAAATAACTTGTTTTTATTTTACCTACCTAATTCCTTTTTTGTGCTATGCAATAATATGCTAATAGTAACATACAAATATGTTTTCAAACAATTAAATCAATGTGTTTATTTGATTATGGTATTTACAATACAATTTGGCGTTATATAGGTACAATTCTTACCATCTGCCGCATAACCTAACCTAGTGACCCAAAAACTTATTTTCTTCCTAATTCCCATAGAATTTTAAAAAAAATCTTTCTGATATGAATATGTTTGTGTTTTATCTATTAAATAATACATAAATGATTACTGTTCATATTTGGCCCAACGATGTATGGATTTCTGGCGATCTCCTTTGTAAATTAATTTTACGTGAAAAGGCAGGAACCGTGGAAACAGACTAAGTATTTTATTAATGTATCATTTTATCAGACATGATGTTAATTCCATTAACATTTCTGCGATTCATTCCCTATATGGAGAAAAATGTGGAGTCTAGTGGATTAAAAGAACAAGTGCTATCAATTCTATCGAGTTGAAACCTAACATCTTGAGCAATAAGCTAAACTGCTAGATAAATTATCGACAATGAGAAAGATATAATTTCTAAGAAGTATTTGGCTCAGAAAAAGATGAGTGTGACTGGTATATCAAAGGTTCCGTATTTGAAAAGTCTGATTAAAAAAAATACAAAAACACGATTGTTTTGTAAATTTATATATTTTATGAGCACGTTTTGACAGTTTGCATTACAATTGGGACCTTCAGAGAAAACTGGAGTGGAGTTTCTTGCTGGTTCTTCTCCATAAGAAATACCAAAACAAACCGTGCAATAAAAACCGTGAATACGGAACCCCAACCGCAATAAATACACAAGTTGTAAACACTAACCTTGTTAGGCAAGCATAGTCGTTGACATAATATAGTTCAGGTACTACCCCTTAACTGGCGCCAGTATTTAGCTAGTACAAGAAGTGCTAGTGATCAACTATGTTTAGATAAGCCGACAAGAACGAATCGCGAATCTATTCGTAATATTTATTATGTCTGTGATCTCTTTGTTTTTATAATAAAAACGAATCGTAGAATACCAGTTGGTTGGGTGTTGGCTTTTTTGCCAACGTCAGCTATTATTAAATTATCTAGCAACTAGCGATCCACGTGGTGGATTATACCTGGGATTTCATAGAGATGAGTGCTGACTCCCCGAGTGGGTGTTTAAAGGCTGACCATGCTAGCTGTGAAGTGACATCTATACAAATAAATTTAATTTAATTGAAATTTTAATTGAAAAATTAAATTGAAGTGTCTGTTTGTAATTTCAAAAAACAGCTTTTATTTATTGAATGCACATGAAAGTATTTACGATACTTTTAACAAAAAAAGACATTTTTGAAATTTTTGTCAGTCTGTCTGTCTGTTCGTTCCGGCTGAACTCCGAAAAGGCTGGACGGATAGCTGATAGTTATAAAGAGTAACTTAGGCTACTTTAATTTAAAAATCGTGAATCGGAATCAAATAGTACCTAGTTATATTTTTATAATCATTTCATGCGGACTAAGTCCGCGCGCAACAGCTAGTTTTATACAATAACTTTCAATTATCTGCCAAGATGTGCGCATTAGTTTTGTAGGTAACTAAATGTTATAAACTTACCAGAACTTATCAACGCTTTTTTTACTTGTGTGTTTAGCAGCTATCGCCGTTGATTTACTGACTACAAATCTGAAGCCATCTATTCGCTTTAGATTTGTAGTTGTTTTTTTTAGTTTTCGGTGTTTACTGATTTAAATGTATTTGGAGCCAATGATCGAATAAGAAGCTGAACTGTGACACATGTAAGGTTCTATCCAACAGTGACTTTGTGATGAGATGATAATTATTATAGGTACAAAGTTATTCCCATTGATCTACATCGCAAATAGAAAATAAACTTGAACTTAACACTATAACTCAGCTACGTAGCCTAGCAACAGATCACAACCGCAAGATTCCACAAATCCGTACATCTCTAATCACGAAATCCAGTTCTAAACACACATAAGTACATACATACCTACAAAAGTACATAAGTCCAACCATTCATTACTATAAGCATCCCTAGTACTGCATATCTGTCGGATCGAACACGTACCGGTGCATAGTATATGCAAATATAACTGATTGTAGAAGCGATACGCCCATTTGGACCCTGTCTCGAGATTACAATCGATTCTGTGTGCAGATTAGAGTTTTGCCCACTAATTATTACTCTATTAATGTTTTGGTTTTGTTTTGAATTGATGTTGGGGTATTTGATTACGGTTTTGAGATTTGATTTGTTGAATTTGATAAGAATTTAACTTGTGATCACTGTATAAAATATAAGATTACTTAATGGATTGAAAAATGTTTTCGCTAAGAAGGAAATGAGCTCTGGAATTAAGGCTTTTAGAGAACTAACTAATTAAGAAAAAAACAAGATGGACGCGGTTTTCCTGTGTTCTAAAACGAATAGGTTACTTTCACACCACGTAAAGTCAAGGACAGAGTATATCATCTGCCTTCCCTTGTCCTATGTTATTTGGGGTCGGCGCAACATGTTTTTACTCCTTTTTCCTTCTTATCATTCCTCACATAATGCATCCATCAAGGACAGAGTATATGTAGTCAAATTAATAGGGAAGGTATTGGGATCCAATTTTCCCCCTAATTAAAATGAACTATTGTATTAACGGTCTGGTGTACTCCACGTCCAAAGCGCGTATTTTGCGTACGGAAGATTATGTGATTCCTATAACCATTTATGTCAGCGTGCGGGTGAGGAATCAGCTTCTGAGTTACATATCTACGTACTGATTTCAATTCCAGTACAATAATGGAGGTATCTGCAAGTTAGATTTGTGTGATTCAAAAACGATTTGTGTCAACAACACAGAAGCGACTGCAAGTCAGGGACAACATTTTGCTAAAAGAATGTCCTGTTAACCCTTTAAAGGCAATAAACCGTTTAGATAAATAAATTCCGCTACTATCTAGGAAACTGGTTGCTACACATTACGGGGGGCTCATACAAAGTTATCTGATGATGTCCAGCTTGCAACAAAGGAGGCTCATATTTCATGCTAAGGTCCTGGATGCTATCCAATCAGAATCATAAGTACTTGCTCTCAACTTTGTGGAAATATTCACAAAGACCTGTTGTGGACCTTGAATAGGCTTCCTGAAGTGATCACAATGGTAGTAGTACATTTTGTTGAAATGAATGATTTTGTTAAGATTTAATTTTTGATAGTAACGGGAAAACCATGGTCTCTGTAATATCTGTTGGATTCGAGGTACGAGTAATACAAACGAATACGTGCAAATTACAGCTATTAACGTTTTATCGATTGTCATTTATTTAAATAAGACATTGCCGAATAACCTTGCTTAAGCTATCACAAACAAAAGTACCGTACCTATCAAAAAGATGTTGGACAAGTCTTCAGTTTCTATTTCAGCCTCCATAACATTACATAATTATCATACCTACATACCTGTCATACCTACATACATCGTAATTCACATTCAGCAAGTGTTATATTATTATATCTGTCTAGTGAACCTATTTCATGGCCATTGAACCTTATTTTTGTCAAATGTCAATACTGTGGACCGATCAAATCTGTCAAATTCCTTGTCGCTCCCACGCGAGGTAGGCATCAATTACAATTAGTGGTCAATTTATACAAAAAACAAGTGTTCTATGTCAGGAAATTAATGTCTGAACAGTCCAAGCGTACATGCACATACTTAAACTGTACTTATACAGGTTGAGTCATAAAAATATTTTTTATTGTTTTTTTTATACTATATGCCCCAGATAGATCACCCCACTGCAAAATAAGTATTAACTAGTCAACCAGGGGTCGGGCCGACTAACATCCGTGTGACAGAAGTGTATGTTTTAAAAAATATCAAATCAAATCATCATTTATTTGTCAGAACATGGTTGGTATGTATATTACATGGTCTTGAGTTTATATTGTCTCATCACATTCTACCACATGGGCATACAAATCGTCACTCAAACTAATATATTATTTACATTAGTTAAGTGTACAAAATCCTATTCTTAGGTCAATCAGAGTAGGTATTTGTTTTATTTTATTAAATGCGGTAAAACTATCCGTCTGAATTCTGGCTGACCTTTACGACACTAGACGCATTCAATTACAAAGGACTGGATACAACATGCATCGATAAAATGAATACAACAGAACGTACTGTCAATTCTGTCAACTCCATCTGGAAACACGAAGCTGGACAATTAAATTTTTAGTCCCTTTCCGTGGGTGTTGTTTAAAGCGAGTAAAAGATAACATCTTGAAGGGAGCATGACGTTCTCAAAATGTATCAGATATTAAAGCTTGGTTTTGACACTAGTACACTGAAAATATCATGCTGTGAAACTGTGACTACCCATCCGCCCGCGAAACGTGTTGGTTCCTTGTGTTCTGACAACCCAAGATCTTGGTCCTCCCACATATACTTTAACAAAGCTGGTGTGTGTTCAGAAAGTGGACATTTAAGTTCCAAGCACACGTAATATCCTGTTGACGAAAACACGGAAATTATTAAACTCAAATATCAAGAACCATTTAAAATAAAGCCATCAACCAACTTTGATGAAAAGAAAAATAAAGAAAAGACACTACAATATATACCTAATTAAGATTTATAATGTACTAAAGGCATTTACCGACATCTAACCATACAAATTAATACGAATATCGAGCAATAATTTAAAGATCCCCTTATCTTCGAAACTAACAATCCGTCGTCCCTTAACCAAGAAACCATCCATCCTCTTTGAATACTCAAATATCCTCTAAATCATTAATAGACACTATCACTCTACACCCCGCTATCTCCTCCTCCCATAAATCCTGAAGATTGGAAGGTGGACAGCATTAAACGCAGTATGTTGCATTTCTCATGAAGGTAGCCTAGATGCATTTACAGTGAAGAATAAAAATCACACAAATAACATAAATTTATTCCAGTTCTAACTGGAATAAATTTATTTAATTTGTGTAGATAACCAAACAAATAAGATAGATATATTGATAAAATACTCTTTATTATGTACGATCGAGCGAAAATCGAAACCACCCACCCAGTGCTACCTAGAAGCTAGATTGTAAAGGTAAAATAGGCAGTTGCTCCACGTAAAATACTGGCAATCAGCTGCATGTGGTTAGGCTGGAAGCCGACCCCAACATATATGCAAAAAGGGTAGACAAATAAAGATGATCAAAATTTACAACTAATCCAACAACCACCCCTCTATCTCTCCCTCCCATAACTTCTGAAAACTGGAAGGTGGTCAGCAGTACCCTATCACCGTATGTTGGTAGAGATGCGCCTGCGCACGCTGTAGCTGCGCCCGCGCCGTGTGACCGATACATATCGGGCTAATGATTGATGCCGCCGCCCATTTGCCAAACTAGTTCCTGAGACACTGTGTAGCTAGGAAAAGAGCGGAATTTGTTTAGAATGAATGGGCAATAGATGGAATATAATTTGTTGTACAGCAACAATGTTACACTCTTTCTTTGTAGCTGTGTTTAATTCTGAATTCGGCTACAGTCTAGCCTGGAGACCGTGATACCCGCCTGAGTGTCAAGTCCTTGATGCATCTTTTCTGATGCCCCCTCACCACCAGAAGATTAATCCATGGCCGCGTTTAGACACTTCTTACATAGCCCACAATTATCACTTCAGTATGTTAAGTTATAGATTACTTTCAGCAATGGAGACGACCAATATTTGTATGTTTTTATATGGTATGTGGACCCCTTTCTGAAGTAATCTTTGACTAGACAGTTAAAAAATTCTAAGACTAGATCAAAAGTCCATGACAAAGGGAAGGAAGTTAGAAGTATCCTTTATAATGTTAGATCCAGATTTATTTGCCTTCGTATTTCTCAGTGTCCTTGCCGGCAACTACCAGGACAACATAACTTCACACAACTCTCTCAGACTCAACCCTCTCATTTCATAGCCTCACGATACAAGTCAGTGATGCGCACTGCCTACTGGCCGCATCCCGCTCAAATCGTGATTAATGTGACAATCCACGATCTTAACTCCCGCGGAACACGGCACAGATGTGTCTGTACCACGATTATTTATTTTCGGCTGAAGACTCCTAATGAACGAGATTGTAGACGCTTTGCTTAAATCATTACGCGAAATACGGTACGTTTGAATACCGGAGGAATAGGACTGGTAGAAGTATGGTGTATAGGTACTTGATATACCTTCTGTAGGCTGAATATTTTGAGGTAACTGTAATGTAGGGTATTTATGAACTATGGTCGTTTAATGTTAGCGAAAATGTGCAAAAAAAGGTCAAAATAGCGAGTTTTAATGGCGACAGCAAAACTGTCTGTGAGTTTATCTATCGATAATCTTTGCGATAGCAAAACTCACGAACACTGTTTTGTTGATATTACTGACTGACTAAACAATAAAAAAAAACAATTTTCATGCTAGTAATAAATTCAATATTATCATAATACAGCGCTGGAGGACCCCTTGTTAAAACAAAAGAAAATAAACATATTGTTTGTAATGGATTGGTAGTAAACACGATACAGTGTTCGGTCTTGCTGACTCTATCCCGTAAAAACAAAAAATAAAAGCGGCCAAGTGCGAGTCGGACTCGCGCACGAAGGGTTCCGTATCATTATCTATAAAAACGGCAAAAAAAATCATGTCTGTTGTATGGAAGCCCCACTTCAATATTTCTTTATTCTGTTTTTTAGTATTTGTTGTTATAGCGGCAACAGAAATACTTCATCTGTGAAAATTTCAACTGTCTAACTATCACGATTCAGGGGATACAGCCTGGTGACAGACAGACGGACAGACAGCGAAGTCTTAGTAATAGAGTCCCGTTTTACCCTTTGGGTACGGAACTCTTAAAACACTACGCAACCGATTCAACAGCCACAAAACAATCGATAACTTACATTTCGCCGAACATCGCGTAAATATCAACAACACCTAAACTGAACGCGACCATAATAAATATTCAACGTATTTTAAAAGGTGCAGCTCAATACCTTGTACATTAGGTCTTCACAGCTTTGCTCTGGGCGACCACGCTGACAGCTCAATCGAAGCATTCACCACGTCAACAATAAGGTATCGATCCTCGGAACAGATAACTTCGACACAGCCGGCCAACATAAAGATGTGTTCCTAGATATTGTCAGAGAAAGTTGTAGAAAAGAGTTTTTGAAAAAAAAGGCTTGTTTCATAATGTCGTGTTGTTGTTTGATTGAGCGATCGTTGTACTTACATTAATAATGGTGCACCTACTACATCTCTGTCAAATCGTTGGACGTGTTAATAGTTGTAAATGTACGTCTAATTACGTATCGTTGGGCTATCAAGGATGTTCATGTTGTACACAAGGATACTGATATCTTATTATGTGTATGGTAGTCAATATTATCTGTAATATCTGTGTCTTTTTAACTTATTGTAATAAATAATTAACATTTTATTCTTTCGCATCAAGTTTATAACGTCAAAATATAACGCGCGAAAAAAGGGGATTCCACAAAAAAGAACACTTCACCATAGACAAGTTTACTTTTTAAGCTTATCTCTCAAACACAAAGCAAGCAAAGGTAAGTATACATTACAAGTACAGCCTTACACTCATTTCTTACAGCCAGTGAATGAATAACATTATCAGGCCGAAGCTTTCTTGTGCTTGGTGTAAATATTTATTCTTGCTGGCAGTACAGACCGACATTCCTTGAGTATTGAGTACCTACATAAAAATCTCTTACTTGTGTTATGGTTTAATCCAGTGTTTAAGTTGAGGATAAAATATATTTTTATCGTATTGTGAATTATGTTTTTGGTTTCTGTACAAGTACAGTTTTAAATATAAATTTATTTTCCTATACCTTTGACGGATAGATACCATTTAAACCGAAAAAAAGTTTTGACATTTCAGCTCAGTTTTGTAAAAACGAGTTCAATACTCGTTTTTACAAAACTGAGCATTCATAGGTAGATGTCATTTAAATGTTTCCCGCTGTCGAGTATTCATTCACTAAGCAAGATCGATCACGCACTATCTTTACATGAATCAAGAATATAATATCTACCTACTGCACACAAGACAGGGTCTAGAGATCTCCAACAATGATAAAAACAATTAATAACACTTTAAAAGAAACGGAGCACGAAATCTATACAATCAAACGTTTAAAAATAAGTCATTGTAAAAGGTTACTTGACACTAGTAATTTCTCTACATATTTTTGCCCGCGAAAAATTAGTGTTGCCAGTTACAATAAATACAGTGTATTTAGTCGTTGCTCGTCTTCGGCGTCACGCTGTGCTTCGGACACTGAGTAACGTCACACATTCACGACCCAACGTATAATGTATTACAAGCTTGAGTTAATAATGGCAACCTAGTTTATTTATTACGAAATACAATGGATTGGGTCGAAAACGTAATAGTTAGCCGAATAAAAATGTTAATGGCGGCTAAAAGAATAATGAGTAAACTTTTCGTTGGGTAATGAATAATTATGATGCGTTCTCGTGTTAAGCCAGTTAAAAAGTATATAAATTAAATGCTTGTGCCTGCAACAGTCTACCTATTTTTGGTGCATTTTCAGAATGGTCCAAAGGTGCATAATAATGTTATTTCATACACAACATCTAAGGATCAACGACGTCCTTGATATTACCTATAATTCATTTATGTATGTCCAAGTGACGAACATGAATTCATGATAAGTATTTATGCTACGATCCTACCAGGTATGCCTTTGAGCTCCGTATAACTCTAAAGACTGTTTTTTTCATACCATCAAGGAAAAAAGGCTGGTTCTTCTTCCATGCCAAATGAATTCCTCACTCTACCACGTCAAGAAACATAAACTGGAAATCATTCCTAAAAGGCATTTATTTATTATTACAACTTAAATATTTATGTTAGTTGTCATAAACCAGACAGAATTATGTCTGATCATTAATTTTATTGTAAGCAATTGACTTGAATGGCATATGACGATAGACGCCATATTCTTTTTTTTTATCTATGAAGTGTTGACGTGTGCAGGTGCGCGGATGTTGCCAGTTGCGAAGAAGTAAATTCATCATAAATGATGAATGGTGCGTTCGCTTACGCCGCGTGGTATGAGCGCATTTTTTTAATTCGCGCATGGCAACACTTGGTGAATTAAGCGGGGAAATAGATATGTAAGGAAAAAGCTACACTGACTTTATGATATTCGCTAGATAAATTTAAAAGGATTAATATTATCTATTGAGTTATGTTTCTTTCACATGTTTCTATCGAGGAATAAGAAAAGTAGTGGATAACAGCTTATCTTCCTTTGCGGCTTGTAAACGTCGTTGGGGTAATGGCGTACTTTTATGTTCAAAGTGATAGGTTGGAACGATAGGTCATTTAATTTACTACACCAACCTTTAAATTCGATCTCTTCTAGTGCCATTATGTTAATGCTTTCGATCCGTCTCAGATTTTCATTCACTATCATACCAAGTAGGTATAAACTGTGCAATGAGACCGAGAATCGCGATAATTATACGGTATTTTATTTTTGTCGTAATGTATCTAGGTTTAATATTATCAAAACAGCGGTTTTGAAACAGTGGTTTTGAATTTCCATAAATAGATACACATAAAAATAATTATAAACACACAACTTAATATTCCCAACTTCAGTTGCCAGGTCTATCCTATCCATACATGGATACAGTACTTTCACAGGGCTAAGCTGACGTTTGTGGTGCTATATGAGGTATGAATGATTCTCCAGTAGTAGAACCTATTCCGGTTAGCCAACTTCATAGCTAGCGGTAGAATAATTGTGAGGGGACTGTACCCCTCTAACCAATCTGTACCCCCACTAACAAATCCAGATCTTTATCAAAATGCATTAATTCGCATTCCTATCAATCAAAGCGTCAACGGCTCGTCAAAGCATACCATAGACCATCCGACAAAAGCGACATCCTACTTAACCTCCGATTTCATACCAAACTCACCAATATCTCACTTAAAACATTGTAAAACAATCCTTGCTATAAAGCTGTCGAAACATTGTATCGTCAGCCATCAAGAATGAGACGGAAGCGCTAAGGGTACGAACACAGCGGGAGTGGCGCGGGATCGGAGAGCGGAATCCGCGAGCGGGCGTTTTAAACACATTCAAATAATTACTTTTGTGTATGAACAGAAAGTCCTTTCACTGATCATTTTACTTCCACCCTTGCAGCGCTGTTAAAATCCCAGAGATGTTTATGCTCGTAGTAATAAGGTCGTTTTTAGGTTGTTATCACTGAAAAGTCTGTCATAATTATTATAGTACAACATACGTACGCGTTTTGCGTTCGTCCCTAACCCAAACACAAATAATTTATTTCAAATACACCAGTAAACTCGTTTACAGACAAACAAATTGAGCACCAATCCCAGCCACAAAGCATAATAACCGTGAAAAGACTATAATTATTTGCCCATTCCAAAGCGTAGATCCGTTTGGAAAAGGATAGATACCCTCCGTGGAGACTCTGCTGCTGCACGCGTAGCATGACCACCGCACCGTGGAAACGGGTTTTGTCGACGGAAGAATCGACAAAATGACAGATTGTAGAAAGATTTCTATCGTCGTAAGCTTGGCGATGTTAAAAATGTAAAAAGGAAATGTTTCTGTTCTTTAGTCGACAAATGTCTACAACGTCAAGCATGACGACAATTTTCTCTACTTTTGACACTTGGGGGTAGAAACATTTCTTCTGAACAAATGTCAAAATGCCGTGCTATGTACGGCAAAGATTTTATCAGACAATGCCTAATGCCTGTTTTCAGCAACACTAGGTGACACCTAACTGAATGCCTAATTCCTGTTTTCACCAACACTAAGAGACACGTAATTCAATGCCACGCGAGCTGGAAGACCAGCATGACTGAGAGATATTTCTCGACGGCATGTAAAGCCAGTCCAGCTCATGGACGGCATAAAAACTCTGACACCAAGGAACTAACCACACGAAAAAAAAATGGGGACTCTTTTAAATCACTCCGCTCCGCTCCGCGCGCCGCTTGCACTGTGTGTGTACCCTAAGTTCGTTCCCGATTGCACGCTATGCAAAACGCCGCTTTCCCGGACATTGCGGGGTCATTCCCGCAGGAATTGATGGGGTATTCTGGTTACCTCCGCTCTGCTTCGTGTATATTTCTGCTAAGTTTCGTTTCCTTTCGAATATGTTATGCTGGGTTGGAATTATAAGTTTATTGGAAACGGCTGTTGGTGCAGTTCATTTAAAATTGTTTATGATAACGGGGTCTGCAACAAAACTCTATTTTATTTCTTAAGAAATTCGAGTTACGTTGGCATTTGGTTTCATATTCCTTATATTTTTAGAGTTTTGTTTGAGGTAGTCTGGATCTCGAGCCTGATCATTTAATAAAAAATGAAACAGACATGTTAATATAACATCCGGAAACTAGATTAAACGCAGCTTCTTTCTTTGCCACGCAAGTTTTCGGCATCGATTGATCGATATCAGCTGCTGTCACCAAAAAAATCCAGCATTGCTTTTTATAAACGCATTTTTAAGTGAAAGGAGAAAAATGCTGGAATACAAGTAATACAACACACCATGGTAACGAAGAAAAAAGTTACTTAGGTATAAAAGTGAAATGAGGAAAATCGTGGAATAATGATAATTTGTCCGAAAAGAGAAAGTGATTGAAGTTATTATGTGTCAACATACGTTGTAATCGTAGGTGACGCTAATTTTAATAAAAAACTAACTGTGATCCACAGTTTCACTCGCCTTTACTCTTACTGCTCGGTTCCTAAGGGTCATTGCGTGATGTTAAATAGCCTATAACCTTCCTCAAGAATTGGGCTATCAAACGCAAAAAGATTTATTTTAATTAGATGGGAAGTTCCAGAGATTAGCGCGTTCAAACAAACCAACTTTTCGGTTTGATTATACTCGTACAATAAATCTAAACATGCAACATGCATCGTTGCAATTCTCATCTTACTCGACTGTGTAATCCTAATATGAGCAAATAAGGGAGTGTCAGACTCTTACTGACTAAAAAACACCCATGTTCCTTCATTGGCCCTTTATGTTCCAGGGCCGCGGTATCTCTTTCGAACAGTCCTGCAGCCCTGGCAGGCACCGGCCCTTGCGGGCCCCTCCCGTTTGCTGACATCTCTTTGAGGCGCGCGTGGAACACGAACGCGCCGTCGACACGGCCTGCCCGTCGTCATACGACGGACGGACGGCGAGCTAGCCCATTACTCGCCGTCCACAGGCCCGCGCCTACGGTGGCCGAGAGCCATCACGGCGTGGCCCCCGACGCCCGGTGCTTCTCCCGCGGCGGCTGGGACGTGAGGAGGTTCAAAATCAGCATCCTTAACAAGTAATGGTTAAGTAGAATATTAATTAGACCCGCATTACTATGTGACAGACAGACAGACAATCTCAAGGCAATTAGGCAACACACATCACTAGCTAATTAACATGAACGTAATTACACAGTTAAGTTGTTACTAATTTTAGTAATTACTCATTTAAATTAATATCAAATTTACATAATTAACACGAAACCCTATTGTCACTTACACAATGAACTAAGATAATAAACCGTTAATTATCATGGCAACACTAACCCGTCAACTTTAATCAAAATCTCAGTTGTCTAAACTGAACGCGGCCATTCTGACATCTGTCAATCAAGCCCAAGAGCTGGCAACATCGGATATTAATATAGATGCTCGTTAGTGGATTCTTATCATCTTGTTAATGGCAACACTTTGGTCATTTACATACCATGTTTGCATACAGCCTAGTTTGACAGTGGGATTGAAATTGCATGTATTCTCGACATGGTTATTTGAAAGAGAAAATAGGCTTTTAAGATATAAATGTATCTTTATAAATGTATCTTTATTAATGTAATGCTAAACTTTAGTTTAATAGGTCGAATAACATAGGTTTGTCGAGGATCAAAGAATGGCGGACAAGACAGCAAGACTTGGTAATATTAAGGTAACTCCTTAAATGGTTGCTTGGAGATTGTTGAAGTTTTGGCAGACCAACCACCATGTCAGGCAGGATGTGCAGATACGATGTGATGTGTGTGTGTGTGTGTGTGTGAGTGATCAGGGTTCTAAATCTAATATAATAATAATCAAGATAATTATTTTCTTTGATAATTTATCGTATATATCAGATATATTATCAAAGGAGATTCATTCACAACATGATTTCTTTAGGGTAAATTCGTTAGAGATGGCCGTACGGGAGAGTTGGCCAATCAATATAATTTGCTCATTTGTCACAAGATGGCACTGTATTTAGCTCAGTACGCTTCGTGCGCCGCCACGGAACAACATGAGAACAAAACCTTGCGCAAAAATAAATAAAAAAGTAAGTAAATTGGCCTTCATTTCATTCAGTAGTGGTGAAATTTTACAGTAGGTTCGTATACCAACCGGAAATACTAATAATGTTATTACTTCTTTGTGTTTTTGTGAGTGGATTGTGTTTCGTGTATATTTTTCTTCATTCTAACCTCAAAATGGTAAAGTACTTGTTATTCGTTAGTTTAAAATTTGTAGTGGCCATCTCACCCGGAAAAAAAGGAGAGATGGCCATATAAAGTCAGGCAAGGTAAAATGAGTTTAGTAAAAATGGAAGGGATGAAGACTGAAAAACAAAGCACAGCAAAAAAACGAAAAGCTGTCAAACAGATAGACAAAAGGTCTGAAAGTAGCACTAGTGAGGAGGAACCAATATTATATGACACATCTGGTGAAGAAGACTCAGAAAATGAAGCTGATAATTGTGCTGGATGTGTAATCTGTGGGTACATGAGAATTGTACACATGTGCTCTAAATGTGGACAGACGAAGAAAAAGGACCTCCAGGAAGAAGAAATCAAAGGAAAGGGGAAAGGCAGAGGCAAATCCAGTACCGGCCGTCTGTCCCGCACTACTACGGCCATCACTCCTGCATATGCCGGGAGAGACGGCCAGTTCCGTTTTTTTTTTAATTAAAATTTTATGTATGTTCGTAATATAAAAAACATATCTTTATGCTGCTTTTGTAAAGACTGATTGTTGTTGATTTTCTTAAAAATAAAAGTTTAATTATGATATCAATATTTTCAGTTTTATTTAAGCCTAAAAAAACTATGGCCATCTCTAACGAATTTACCCTATTTATTTTCAACAAATGATAATTTCATTACTAAAATATTATGTACGCAGGGCGACCAATCAAGCTATACTAAACCAGTTTATGCGGATCTCTCATTATACGGGAAATCTATACAAAGCGAGGCCATGTTATACTGGAAAAGTATTACTGGAGGTGTGTTCACTACTAGCATCGAAACGGTTTAAAACCGACTGGCACTTGTCCAGGTCTGTAGGATTGACAGACGGGATAGTTAATCATAACCAAATATTACCAAAATAACTTAGAACGTTGATTATTTTTGGTGTGGTTAGTGCCTATGTCTAACCTGGTGTCAGAGTTTTTATGCCACTTGGCTTTACATGCCGTCGAGAAATATCTCTCAGGCATGCTGGTTTCCTCACGATGCTTCCTTCACTGAAGCAATTGATACAACTCGCACATGAATCCGAAAAATCAGAGCTACGTGTCTTTGGTTCGAACTCGAGAACTATGACTTGGCAGTCCGACGGTCATACTAGGCTATCACTGCTGAGAACGTTGATCATAATCAAACCTGATATCCAAAGATTGGAACTATTCAAAGAATTATTAATTTCTAGCATCCACAAGCGGATAAAATACCAAACATAGAACACAATCCTATTATATCTGTAACGATTATTTTTTCCTCTAGTTTATCTCGTAAACCAGGCTTAATAATACTCATTGTACAAAGCTTAATACAAAAAAAGTTATGTGAACCTGTTTTTGTCAACGATTGATATCTTGACGACGTTCGTGAAAGTAAAGGGCGCTAACAGACATGCGACACTTCGAAGACTGACTCAGATAGCTGACGGTAAACGGTTGTTGCTAGTAGGTAGTCTGTTCACACGTTTACTGAGCGGTTTCCATGCTAGTTGCAGAATTTCCGAAAAATTGTGCTAAGAAAATCCAACAGTGTGCTTTTATAGAAAACTAGGTCCTATCTGCGAATAGTTTGTAGTTTCAACATACATAAGTATATCTTATGCCCGCGGCTTCGTTCGCGTGGAGTTTGGTAATTGTCACAGGGGATCGAACTACCGGAATAAAATGTATCCTATGTGTTATTGTGGTCATAAACTATTTATGTGCCAAATTTCATCCAAATCCATTCAGTAGTTTTTTACGTGAAGGAGTAACAAACATCCATATAAGGTGTAAACAGACCCTTCACGAAGCCGTCAACCAAGCTTTCTGCACATCAAACTAAGTAACCATACGCAAAAATTATTGCTGGTAAACGACTTTTTTTTGGGGTGAAAAAATCTCATTTATGGTAAAACTCAATGTAACGCACTCAAAATATTGTGCTGATGTATGTTTTGAATAGTTAACGGGTCATGGCAATAATAGAAAGTAAAGTTAAAAGCAGTATTAAAAAAAAAACAGGTGGAACTTTGACCTCCAATAACTCCGTAACCAGTAGGTTCCTAGGTATGGTCCAGAACAAAAAGTGATCGCTATGACGGGAAGAACAAGTGCCTTTCAGCTTCGTGAAGGGTCTTTTTACACCCTTTCCTCACAAACTTTCGCATTTATAATAGTAGGTAGTAAGACTCGGCAATTGGCTCTGTGCACGAGTTCAGCGCCACCTAGCGTCCACAACTTTGTTGGCTCGGACGTTTTGATATTTAATGGCGGCAATATCACAAAATATTACAACAATAATACAAAATTATCTTAAATATAATAAAATTACTGTGATACGTTGATTTGGGTGGAGAAAGGGTTGTGCAATAATTTTTGACCATTCGAGTTGAATGAGGTAGGTAAAATTTATTCAAAAAGTGTGTTTTAATTTGAGTGTGTCAGGGTTTGTTTACTTCATTTTTAGTTATAGTTTCACTGTAAAATAAGAAAAGAAAGCTACTTTAATGGTTTTATTCAATAATAATAAGCATATATAATTGTTCCTGTATCACTAGTGATAAATTAAATATCGTTTTCAGAGCGAAATGAGTATTATTTTAAGGACCGGGTTTGTGAGTATCACTCACAATATAAAATTCCAACCACAAACTGTCTTTAAAGGAAATTGTTGGTTTCTGCTGGACATGTCCGTGACGTAGAGGAATTAAGAAAAAAGCAAGGACAGAGTTCAATAATTCAAGCTCGCATCATAAGGCAAACATCTATTACTTTGACACCTTACAAAACGGTTGTAGAAGTAAACAATTAATCTCCGTTTGAAGTCAGGATCAGAGATTGAGTTTTAATAGACGTAATTTTTAAATATTCATGTGATTGCAGGTGAATGCAGCACGAGTAATTACAAGTGTGAAATGTGATTGCGTTTATAATCAAAGTGGTAAATGCTTCTATTTTCCAAGTAGCTGTTGGGAATCGATAAAACGTACATTTACTGTTTCTGCCAGAATTCTTGCAATTTACAACACAACAACTGCTGTGACCCATTTTTGTCGGGGGAATAACGTAATTATTAAAATTATGTAACCAAGTCTAAACAGATTGCTTTGAGATATGGCACATGACAGCGCCAACCAAGCGCCAACATTGTTTTTACTTTTGGCCACATGAGCGCTGCGATCAATGTCATTACCCCCACCTAGTACTTCGCACACAGCCAATAGCGTAGCTATCAATTAGTCAAAGATGTTTTGAAATCGGAACTTACTAAGTTTACCTCTGTATCACAAAACAATAGTTTATTTTTAGATAGTAGACGCCAGTACATCAAGCTACCCGAAACTGTCAAATTTTCTCAATCAACCTTGAACCTAATGCTTTAGCGATAAAGTAGAAAATTTGACAGATTGTACTAGCTTGATGTGCTGGCGTCTGTACAGAAGAGAAGACCATAAATAAACTGCAAAACAATAATTAAAACCCATCCTCTGAGTACAGTCGCCAACGCATCAAGTTACCGCAAACTGTCAAATTTTCTCATTCGATTTTGTACTTAACCATCAACATTTTATAGATTAAAATCATTTGTAGAAATTTGACAGTTTGTGGTATCTTGATGTGTTGGCTCCTCTTGCCTTTGCAAATAACCTACAAAAAAACAACCGTAGTACTTATTGTTACAATTTATTAACAAAAACTGCCTCCGTTCAATATTAGATGCTTTTTGCGACTGATCGATATCATAACAGCGATCTTCGTAGCTGATCTTATCATGACAGCCGTTAACTTATACCTTAACACTTGGAGACACTACGTATGGAATAAGAGTTTAAAGAACCCATTATTCTAAAGAATGTCTGATTTGAATTATATGTTAGGTCTTGAACCATTTTTAGGGTTCCGTACCTCAGTCAACAAAAACGGAACCCTCACAGGACCACTTTGTTGTCGGTCTGTTAAGACCCTTTTCTCTGGAACACATGGATGTATTAAGCTGAAATTAATATCAAATACTCAGATCTGCTACCCCTTGAAGCAGTGAAAAAATCGGTCGCATATTTTGCTATTTCACAAGGGAATCAAAACCTACAGGGTAGGACTTTCCGTTGACCTACAACCATGAAATTTCACAAGAAGCGATGTAAAGCTCATGTAAAGGAAAAAATCTGAAAACTGTACCCGTACCCCTGTACCTGTGTACCCGGCTGAAAGTTTATTCAAATTGTCAGACCTCGTATCAGCCTTCATGATTCGTAGTTGTAGTTAATTCACTTAACCACAACATTTAAAATGACAGCTGGTTTATTGAGCAAGTAAACACGTGAACGAATAACAAGCATTTCTCAATAAAATAACCATAGTGTTGGGCTCATTACAACACAAACAAGTATTATATTTACAGAATAAATACTCGGGTAATCTGTAGTATGAACGCGTGTCATATCAAAGATGGTTATCAGGACAATCTTAGATTTTATCTTCTGAATACATCAGCTCCGACTACGAAGTGAGAAACACAGAAAGTGTGGACTTGGACAAGTTTTGAATACTTTTTACTACTTTGTGTTTATAGTTACAGTGGTTTGGGAATAGTGTAGCAGGCTTGTCCCAAAAAAAAACGTTGTACTATTTGTAAAAAGGTTTTAAAATCAACCTACATGAGCACTTATAAAACGTCGAGAAAGGTGCACGGTTTAGGTTGGTCGTTTCTTATGGAGAAGAACCCGCAAGAAACTCCATGGTTTGATTACTTTTAAAATGATTTGGTTTTTGTTGTATGGGGATACTCTTTTGACTCTTTCGCCCTGGTGATTTCCGTGAGCTTTAACCGAATTCACTGAAGGAAAGGTTTGAGTTTACAAATACCTTACAAATTGTTTGCTACACGTCTGTACTTGAATAAAATAGTCTCATTACTTTTTAACAGAAGTCCACAGCCCGACTTCTCACACTGTTGTAATTTATTTTTTCTTGTAGTAGTACTCTTTAGTTATTTCCTTAATATAAGACTACTTTTATTTTATTTCCACGGCATCCATGAGTCTTAAAATCTTCCGTAACTAAGATTGCAGTCAAAGTCTGTACTAAATAAAGCTGCAGAGCTGTGTTTTGTCCAGAATCGACTTTTGGCCTAAGTCACTTTATCTGCGTCATCCGCTCCTCCTGAGAACAGCTACATGATATTTAAAAAAAAAACTGATAAAGAAAGGACAGGAGGTCCTTTCCTTAACAGTTTTTTTTAAACGACCAAGTCCACAGCTTACACAGTTAGTTATAGTCTGAATGTACGGCAATACTGCTGCAGAATACATTGTGTTAATGTATTCCGATGTTTGCGCGCCTATTGCTGAATAATTAGAGTCGCCTCCTCGCCTGGACGCTCATTTCTAGCTCGTTGGGTGATTGGGTGTGGGATTTACGAACTGTCAAAATATCTGGTTTTTTGTCTAAGTTGCACTTTAGTTCGATATGGATATAAGAGAGAAAGAAAATACCTACCCTGAAGAAGCACAAACTAAAAAGCACACATCATGTTTATTCTAAAAAAAATCACACGAAAACTGACAGGAGTGCTTACAGAGCAATCAATATAAACAGTTTATATTTTCAGCAGAGAACATAAACCCTTATTCTCCCGCCTCGAAACATTGGCCGAAATTCACTACGCGGGCCTAGAGATGGAAACTGGATTCACATGTCTTTCCATAAGGAATCCCTATCAGTGGAGCCTAAGCAAATCTACTTGCTTTCAGTGGAAAGTAAAAATGTAGAGGACATGGTACAGTATGACCACTTTAAATGTGCAGTTCAAGTTGGCGCTGCTTGCCAAAAAAAATGCTTCAGTATGTCGAAATCGGTACAATCATTTTAGTTTTGAGTTTTCCCGCCTGCACATATAGGTTGGTTGAAGCTGTACAATTAATGATGCTTGGGAAGCGACTGCTACTTGGCCAATCCCTCTGGTATAATGGGTGTAAAAGTACCCTTAACAACGGCAATAATAATTGTTCTCCCCGTCATTGCGATCGTTTTTTGTTCTGTACCATACCTGGGAACCTTTTATTTACGGAGATATTGGAGGTTAAAGTTCCAACTTTTTCACAAGTTTATTTTTTGTTTTTATTAAAAGTTTTTAGTGTTAGAATAGAATAGAATAGAATAGAATTTTATTTTGCAAACATGGGTAATACACAATAGTTGTTATAAAATATCAAAGCTCAGCCATATTTTACCATTCGGCATGCAAACATTTACATTATTTATGAAACTCAAATCGATTATATTATTATTGCTACAATTATCATTCAATATATCAATTAATAAATTATCATTTTCATTACAATTATCATTCAGTATAACAGTTAATAAATTATCATTTTCATTACAATTATTATTCAGTACTTAGATCAATTAATAAATTATCATTTTCATTACAATAAGATTATCATTCTATTAACAAATTATTATTATCATTAAAATTAGTCAACAAATATATTTTTCTCTGTTAGAAATTCATTTATACTATAGTAAACTTTATCCGTCAAAAATTTACGTAGTCTACTCCTAAACATCATCGTATTCAAATCTTTCCAACCACTTGGTAATTTGTTGAAAATAATTGGGGCCATGCAATAAATACTTTTGCGCATCAAAGTGGTTTGACATGGTACTTGACAAAGTTTGCTATTGTCACGCCTATTCCTTGGGAACACATCAGCTAGGCGTTCAAAACGACTTGGATTTTGCTTCACAAATATAGCCACTTCGAAAATATAAATACAAGGAAGTGTCAGGATATTGTATTGCTTAAAATAGGGCTTGCAACTGTCTGTAGTTTTAAGTTTAAACAATGACCGGAGACATCTTTTTTGGGCCTTAAAGGCAGTGTCTCTGTCAGTTGAGTTCCCCCAGAAAATGATGCCGTAGCGTAGGTGAGATTCAACTATGCCGTAGTACGCCGTAAGAAGTGTTTTGGTATCTACTATGGAGGATAATCTATATAAAACATATGCAGATGAACTCAGTTTTTTACACAAAATTTCTATATGTGCTTTCCAATTTAAGCTGTAATCTATTTGCAAACCTAAAAATTTTGTAGCTCCCGCCTCCTTAATATTGTAATTTTTGTACTGTATGTGAAGATTAGTTACGCCGGGGGTACGCTGTCTAAAGTGCATTATCTTAGTCTTACTTAAATTTATATTTAAATTATTATTGTCTAGCCATTTAATTAGAGAGTCAAGAGAATTATTTATGTCATTTTCATATGTAATTGGGTTTATACAAGGGATCGTTACTGTGCTATCGTCTGCAAACATTGTTACCGGTTGTTCAAGGGACATGGGCATATCATTGACATATAATATAAACAAAAACGGGCCCATAACGGTTCCTTGAGGTACACCGTATGAGATTTTACGTTCACGCGATCTTGCTATCTCTTCATGTTTATTAACTACATTAATGCGGCTAACTTCGGTTATTTGTGTTCTATTTTCCAAATACGATTTTATAAGTTCGAGCACGTTACCTCTAATGCCGTAGGCTTCTAGTTTATTTAATAATGTGTTATAATGGACATAATCAAACGCCTGCGTCATATCGCAAAATATAGCACAAATGGGGGATCGTTTATCCATGTTTCTAATGATAGTAAACAAGAAGTCATAAATTGCCATGTTAATGGTTTTGTGCTGTCTGAATCCTTTTTGTTCGTCACAAAGGATATTATTTTTTTCCATGAAATTATATAATTCTCTGTAGATGTATTTCTCAAATATCTTTGAAATAACCGGTATGAGTGAAATTGGTCTATAATATTCCATCAACTCCCTATCTTCTTTCTTAAATAAAGGTTTAATTATAGATGTTTTTAAAGCATCCGGATATATGCCTGCACAAACAATGAGGTTGAGTATGTGACTTAAATGACCGCATATCTCTACTGACACTGACTTCAGTACCTTTGTGGCGATTCCATCAAAACCCACACTGCTAGTGTTTTTTAGGGACATTATTATTTTATATAAATCGTGTGGTGTGCTGGGGGCCATAAACATTGAATTATGTGTCATGGATGGCATGCATGATGTCGGCTTACATTTAGCGTCTATTTTTGGATGTATTTTGTCAACAAAAAAGTCATTAAAAGCACCAGCGATATCCAAAGGTTTGTATATAATTTGATTATCAACTTTAAGTTTCTCAATTCGTTGTTTAGGGATATTGTACTTTGTCTGATTAATTACTTGCCATGTAGTCTTTGATTTATTTTTTGATTGCTGTATTTTGTAGTTATTTTGAGCTTTTTGTGTCAAATTAATAATTTTATTATATAGTCTAGAATAGGTAGTAAATTTCATTTTATTTTCGCGGTTAGGCTTCAACCTGGATCGCCACAAAAGTGCCCTTTTTTTTTTACTGCATAATTTAACGCCATGTGATAGCCATTTTGGTTTATTTATTGTGTTGATTTTTATTTCTTTATATGGAAAGCACAAGTCGTAAAATAATTTAAATGTGTTGATAAATTCATTGTAAGCTACGTTGGGATCATCTGTAAGATAGATCTCCGAAAATTTGAGACTTTTCATACTATTTTTAAATTTCACTATGTTTTCGTTATTGTAATCTCTTCTAGTTATATACCAAAACCTCATACTGCACACATTGGGAACTGGACATTGAAGCAGCTGTGCTGTATGGTCTGATAATGCAAACTCCAATACATCGGTTTTACAAGCCTTTCTAAAATTATGCGCAAAATTATCAATGCATGTCATACTAGCCATCCGCGTTGGCTGCTTAAGAGCAAGTTTTAGGTTGAAACTTAGTAGCAGACACTCCAGTGTAGCTGAAATATTGTTCGTTTTTAAAATATCTATATTAAAATCGCCTGCTATTACAATATTTTTAGAACGTCTCATAGATATATCTTTGAGCAAATTTTCAAGTTTACTAAAACAATCATTTAAATTATTAGCATTTGGTACTCTATAGATACATATGACTATTAATTTATAATCAATAAGCTCAACAGCACAACACTCGAAAACCCCAGGTGATGATAATTTTGATATTTGAGGTAATTCCCTCCATTGGTGACAATTATTTACAATAATACATGCTCCTCCTCTCTTCTTTTCCTTTCTACTATAACATGCAGCCAAACTATAATTGGGTATGCATAGTTGGTTTTCGTGACCCTTCATAATGAAATGCTCTGTAACACATATAATATCCACACTTATATTTATATCAGATAGTTCATTTAAGCACACCGTAAGAGCATTTGCTTTATTTATTAAACCTGCAATGTTTTGGTGTAAAATGTTAATATATTTATTAGAGAAAAAACTGTTCTTTTGGTTCATTCTTTGCGTTGAATGCATTTTCTTCTAAGATTTCCAATTGAAGGTTGAATAGGTCCTCAAAAATAATTCTCATGGTGTGGTCTTTTAAGGCTCCTGACCTTGTGTACGTAGAATGGTGATAGCTTAGGTTCAAATTAGAGTCCAGAATATATGAGTATTGATGCGTAATATTGTCCATATAAAGCATGTTGTTAAACATTTCCAGTCTTGAGTTGTATAAAATATTATAGTTATCATTATATTTGTATGTCGGCAGAGTAATAATTATATTTGTGTTCTTTATGTCCTGTAATGCGTTTCTCATATATGTAATTATATCAAAGTAACATTTTGTAGTTTTAAAATCGTCTTCGCCAATCATTATTATACAGAAGTCATTCTTTGTGTAATTTCTAAGTTTAGTCTGAATGTCTCGTAGAAGGTGCATAATACCAACATTTGGGGTTAAATAATGACATATTTGATACTTATCTTGAAAATACTCCTCTGCCAGAGTAATAATAACTAATAATAACAACTAATAATAACAACGTTAATAATAACTTTACAAATTAAATACCGCCACGACTCCCTTACTATTCAATTCATTCATCAGCGCAATATTTTGAGTGCGTTACATTGAGTCCTACCGTAAAACGTGATTTTTAACCCCAAAAAAAAGTCGTTTCCCAGCAATAATTTTTACCTAATTTGATGTACAGAACGCTCGTTCCTCGGTCCGTTTACACCCTGTATTATCGTGCCCCATGTCTGTAAATAAATATAAGAAGGATGCAGTATATGCCAACAAAATATTAGTAAATGCCGTCTTGAGAAGAAAAAACTAAGAAGCTTATTACTACACATTTTAAAACAGTAATACGCTATACGCTTACTTAAGCTAATCTGAACTCGTACGTATTAAAGTAGAGGTGTCTGAAATCCTCTCGTTCAAACCACTTTGATGTTGCCCTGCAATGCAAGTTGTCAAGTACATCGGTTAATATTTTAATTATTGAAGATATTAAATTAGCGTGTAATCCTAGGAGCTTGCCACAAATCGGTCGTGCAGGCCGAGGACTGCAGTTATGCGGTCTGACTGAGCGAATTTTATTTGACTGCTGAGCACGAGGTCCTGGGTTCGATTCCCAGGTCGGGCGAAGTCTTATTGGGTTTTTCCATCAGGAATTTCTCAGTAGCAACCATGGCGTCTCGTTTTGTACCCGGTTGATGGTAATAGGCTCACCCCCTATAACTTGGGACTTAAACATAACTGGCGAAATTTATTTATTTATAACAGCTTAAACTATCATTACAGGGTTTACCCTAATGCGACAGTTTAGAACTTAAACTAATAACCTAATCTATATACTTACAATAACCAAATTAGAAAAATTAAACCTAACAACATAATTAAATTATTACACCATTAAAACACAAAACATAGTATAAAATAATTATTTACATAAACATACTACAAACATAAACATGATTTACTTACATTAAAAAAAGGGAATGAATAAAATAAAGGAAATGTGGGTGCACTATTAGGTACACCTCTGCCTAAGCCTTCGGGGATTACAGGCGTGATGTTTTGTGTTATGTTATGGACTGACAAACAGTGTGATCGGCAAAATTGACGATCTTACGTACCTTTACGTTTTCTGTCCGTAAATTAATGAATTTAAAATTAAAGTATAATTGTTAAACAGAAAATAAGCAATAAACTTAAATTCCCTGTATTTATTGCATACCTACTATTTATTATTTATATTCAAAACAATACATACAGTTAAGATAGCATAAATCAGAGTTTTCCATTTTAAATAAGTTATTATAACCATTTAATGTACACAATCCAAGAATCATAAATCTAAACAAATTAAGTCACTTAACGCTACTTAATTCATTCAAGAAGCGATTTAACACATCTTCACATCCCACTGGCACAAAACGGGTGTGTGTCTGTATGATATATAAGCTAGCTGTGCCCTGCGATTGTACCCGTTATTTCCCTTTTTGCTCGGCTCTTAATAATCGTAGCGTACTAATCTGTGGTAGCGTGATGTTAAATAACCTTCCCCAAGAATAGGGCTGCAGAATTGACAGCCGGGACCAACGGCACCGAGGCATGGAGGAAACTCGGTATGTAATGGGTGATCAGTGATCAGTTGATCACCCACAAGACCAACCTAGGCAGGCGCAGCTTACCCTGAAAATGGAGCCAAGCAGCTGTTATTACTTTGCCTCGAGCTCAAACAAACTATTTAGCTCTATTATATTGTTATCCATACAAGTCCCCCCGTATCTGTAGTCGCGTCAAAATGACGCTAAACCTGTACCACTGGACCTGCCGCATATTTTTATATTATGCTTATCACGTAGCAGAATCTGGGATGAACATACGGAGTGATGGTTGGGACTGTTGCGTAAATTAGTTGCAATGGCTAGAAAGCGGGTGCCTCATGAGATGACGACTAGAAGTATGGAAAAAGAAGATAGGTATGTCGCGCCGAGCCCAAATAAATCGGAATGAGGGTAGGAGAAACATGCCGTAAGTTAGCTAGTATGTTACTATCTCAACAATGGTTTGAAGTTACAGTCCAGAAAATCTATCCTCCTATCCTTTCTGGTAGATACTTGTATTTTAAGAATATGATGTGGTTTATGTTTTTATTTTTGAGGATTCTTGTAATTCTGAAACACGTTTTGTATCACAAGAATCTGAGTTACCTCCCTAATTGCGATGTAAAGGAGATCAGAGAGTCTAAACATGATTCTGGACCCTCAACGTAGAAATAACAAAAAAAACAGCAATTCAATTTATTTTGCCTGAAAATTTTCAACGCTGTGTACCTTCAGGACCATCTATGAAGATGGCCCTTGTTCCATCGTAGATCTCATTCATCATTTCTCAACAGGCGTAAAGTCAAGAGAGAGAGAGAGAGTGACACTAGATAATAGCGAGTCGCTATTATCTAGTGTCTCATGAGAAAAGCAGTTTTGGCGCAACACATGGACTGACAATTAGTGTCTGTTTGTAATTTCAGTATAACAGCTTTTTACTGAATGAACAATCATGAAAATATATATTATACGGCACTTTTAACAAAAACACTTTTTTTTTTAATTTATGTCTGCCTGTCTGTTTGTTCCGACTAATCTCCAAAACGTCTGAATTGATTTCGACGGGTCTTTTACTGGCAGATAGCTGATGTTTAAGGTCTAACTTAAGCTACTGTTATTTTAGCATAAGATTTAGGGTTCCGTGCAAAACAATTAAAACCCCTGAAATTGGTAACAAATTCCGATTCAAAAAGGGAAGTAATTTTTTTTTTTTAATTTTTACGCGAACGAAGTTTGCGGATCAGCTAGCCATAACTAAGATTATTCCTGCTTTTGGAACGGACTATTCAAATATCAATACTACATTGAATCATCCAAACGTTCCCGCTGCCACTTTTATCTTTCCCTATGTTTCCAACTGTGAGCTCCTCGCCTAACCCGCACGCCGTGAGAACTTCTAAGCCCACGACGGCACACAACAAGTTCTGATCACATATGTATTGTTTATGACCTTGCGACACATGTTCACACTGGAGACAGCATGTGGGACCATTTCCCACTTCCAAACGGTCACGAGGAGAGAGAGTACTGGAGATATTTTTGTGAAATACGATATGGAGGAAGATAAAAGAGTGTGGGAATAATGGTTTCTTGGAGTTCGAAAGATTATCTGTACACTGTTAGTAGAGAAAATATTACACTTTATAAACGCTATCTGGAAGACTAAATCTCAAAGTTAGTCCTTCAAGTGTCTTCAGATGACTAAAACCAACTTGTTTCTGAAACGAATGGCTTGAAAAACAAAAGAAGGACCTATAAAACCAATATGATTCTAAGATACGCGTACCAAGCTCAATGGTTATGGCGCCATATTCCCATCTTTTCGAAGAACCCAGCTTTGCTCCAGTCACGGACGTTGGGCCGCCCGTAATAACTCCATTACCATTTCTCCACCTCCGGAACCGCCTCTTCCGCATTTCCTTGTAGCCAATATAACGAACATTCGAGGAAAAATATAATATATGGCCAACATTCACAAGCCAACACTGGCCGATTAACAGGCCAATGAGGGCGGACGTACTCGGGCGTAACAGTTCCTTGAAAATTGTAGGAAGTAGAAAATGGTGGTAAAATTATATGGTGATAAAATTATCGAAGTATATTATAGAGGTATGTTGGAGAGAGAGGTCCGAGGAAAGAATTATAATGATATCAATTTTGATTGTGGATATCTATTTTAAGTGTTTTTTAACCAAAAAGTGATGTGCCCCTCGGATTAAACCAATAATAATCGTTTATGTTATTCACACCTTTCAGACACCTGCTTTATCGCAGCTAATAGAAATAAAAGTAAGTAATCGGGTACTTTCGTAGTCGTCTAATATTTCAAAGGAAAGATCAGTGGGGCTGATCTTTCCTTTGAAATATGACGTGACGTACGTATTCATTTGTCAATCAATCATCATAATCTTTGTGCCCTAATTCAATGTACACAGGGTGGAGGGACATCGATGCACAAATGCTCACCACCCCCATAGAGATATTTTTCATTATAATTAAAAAAAAACTGCTGTTTCCTACAAAAGTGGAATACCTACACGGTGAAAATGTATGGAATGGCAGATTTTTTTAAAATTACCAATGAGAAGTCTTTAAGTGTTCAAAATGATGTACTGACTACATGGCAAGCGTTTGTACGTCGGCGTCCCTTCCTAGGTACAGTGCAGGTATCAATCATCTTGCAAAATGAGCCCATAATGTTCAGCTGTGCCACAGGCCTCCTTTCTATGAGAAGAATGCTAATGTACAAGAACCTCTTAAAACCTCCACCATATCGCCCTCTCCTGCACTTTCCGCGTCCAGTCTGTCTCTAGCTACATTTTTAACTCTTCAATTGCCAGTGTCACTTGTAGGTGACAGAAGAATCAAGTGGAAGAAGAAAAATCACATGATCATGATTTTTATTATTCTTTAGGTAGAAATTAAAAGTAAAATTGCCTTGTGTTAGGAAATAATTAGTAAAGTTCTGCCACCTACAAGTGACACTGGGAATTGAAGAGTTTAAGGCGTCTCGGTCCATATAGCTAAGGTACTACCGAGTTCACTCACGGTGGTCCACTTTTCAACCTTATTACTTAGGGCATAAGGGTGTAAAGTGGCAGACCGTTAGTGAACTGTACCTATGTACGTTGCCGTCGCAGGCTACGCGATTTCCGAAGCAAAATAATGATATTTTCCTACTGTTATTTTCCTAGCCATTATCATCTTCAACACCACATTATTTCCGTTAGAGACTGTAATGATCGAATCCTATTAAATATTTGTCTTTCCTAAATTCCGATATCTCGACCCTTGCTTTGCTTGCTTGGTCACACTCTACAATAAATAAATAAACAACTTATTCTAGGTGTAAATGGACCCTTTACGAAGCCGTCAACCAAGCATTCTGTACACCAAATTAAGTAACCCTACGCAAAAATCATTGCTGGGAAACGACTATTTTTTCTTTATTTTTGAAAAATCACGGTAAAACTTAACGTAGCGCACTCAAAACATTGTGCTGATAGATGCATTGAATAGTAAACGGGCGATGAAGGTATTTAAAGTAAAGTTATAACCTTGAAATCAGCACTTAAAAAAAAAACTTGTGAAATAGTTGGAACTTTGACCTCCAATAACTCCGTAACTAGAAGGTTTCTGATATGGTCCAGAGCAAAAAATTATCGCAATGGGGAGAACAAGTACATACCTATCAGCTTCGTTATGGGTTTTGTTACATCCTTCATGTCGTTACTCTTATTGGTTAATACTTATTACACGCCTAATACATCAAGCCTAGTTTCCAATTTAATTTATTGCGGAGTTCATTAGGCATAGACAGCTATTCACATTCGGTTCCTAGGACCACGATAGTGCAAGCGCAACCCAGATATGAATTTAGAGGAAGTTTAGACCTCTATAGAAATCTTACTACATTAGATAGCAGCATAATCAGCATATAATGTTCCCACTGCTGGAACACACGGCACATAGTCCCTGGCATAGAGGACTCTATGACAGGGACTATGAGGGTTGGTAGATGTCCCATGTCTTCGAATTTTTGGTTCCAGGACATGCCAGTTTCCTCACGATATTTTCCTTCTCCGTTTTTGAGAGCAGTGGTGATGAAATAAATTACACAAACAATGTTTTCTACATTGTGATAGGGTACAAAATAAATATCTAAAAAATAACTTCGTGTTTCTTCTTGTTCTTGTTTGTTTTTTTATTACCTCGTATGTTCCAAATGGGTGTATGGATTTCGACGATTACGGTATTATTAGATTCGTCTCAAAAACCCAAGTGTATTTAGAAGGTGTTTTTTTTTTAATATAAAAAATATTTTTTTTAAACAATTTTAACGACTTATCGACTAGAGTATCAAAATGAAGGAAATTAAAAGGATTATTATAGGAAAGGATTATTATTTATTTATAGGTAGGTACATAATACAATTTGCAGTCGGGTTTTTTGATACTTTTAATTAAATGTTACAAGTCTAAAAAATATTTTTTATAATTTCTAAAAAGATTACCTACTTGCAAATACAAGATAATTTGTAAACCACTGCAGTATCTAATCCTTTTAAAAAAAGCGCCTGAAACACAGTATATTTGATACTATTATGCTATCCTATCACCTTTAACCATCACAATTTTATCAAAATACTCTCTTACTCTATAATATTTTGTGTCTCAATTCCGCCGTACATTTCAAAATGGCCGTGCATTAAGATAGGATATAACACGACAGCACTATTACGTGTCGTTTAATATGATAGTGCTGAATACACAATGAAATGTTGGTATGAATAGCTTTGACTGTCGTAGGGTGTGGACTGACTGACAATGTAAAGTGCTTTGTTTTTCGATAATTATTTTAGAGGACTGAACGATATTTACTTTACAAATGAGTGGGTTATAAGTTATAACCCATCATTAGAAAATGCATGAATGAAAACCGATTTAATTTTCATACATTTCTCAAGAAAAGTCCTACGAATTGGACCACTATTTAATGAAAAACCGGCCAAGTGCGAGCCGGACTCGCGCATGAAAGGTTCCGTACCATCGTAGTAGGGAGCCCTCTTTAATTTTAAATGTTTTATTATTTGTTGTTATAGCGGTAACAGAAATACACATTCTGTGAAATTTTCAACTGTTTACCTATTACAGATCATGAGATACAGCCCACAGACAGACAGACAGACGGACGGACAGATTGCGCAGGCTTAACTATAGGGTTCCGTTGGATGCATTTTGGGTACGGAACTCTAAAAACCAACTGAAAAATATCTGGTCCTTCACTGTGAATACAGGACCATAATATTCTGGATAGTTTAGTATGGCACCAGTCTGAATCATCAACCTCAGTCATGAGAATCCTTTCCGATGAACCCAACTAATATCTCCAAAAAATTAACTCTAAGCCTGACCAGACCCTTACCAAAGCCCACGCAAAACTAGCCCGAGCACGCGGCGATCGCTTAAAACGCTATTAATCGCAGTAAGTCGCCGTACGAAGTAATCAACGTATAATTTATTACTACATTTATGCGCAATGTCGCATCGGGCCATATGCATGTACTGAGCCATTTGCTCTGCGCACTTTAATGAGGATTATTTCATAAACGCTTTAAAAATAAAGATATTTGTGTTGGTTACTCCATTATTGTTGTAGTGAAGTCATCAGGGGATAGAGTATGATGCCAGCGATGCTTTTATACTTAAAATGATATTTAAGTCTAGATTACTCTACTAGTAATATGTACCTAGGTATTAAAGCAAGTCAGGCTGTTTAGTTCTAACACTTTCAAGAATAGCACTAAAGTTTTGGAAGAGAAGTAACCCTGTACCAAAATAAATAAAAAATACAACACCAAAATATAACCACTGCCACTGAGGTAATGATGTTGTTGTTCTAAAAATAAAAGGTCAGTATCAAAGAGCAATCAAATACATTTCGAGACCAACATGAGACAATAACATAAAAGGATATTTGTATAAGAAAAGATATGATATGATTTTATATAAGAACTTCATGTACCTACCATATTTGATGCAATAAATGAATTGAATTGATTAAAAACGCTGTGTGATAATAAAATACACTCTATCAGCCCCGATGATTGGTTTGCTGACTGCTGCGATTACAAACTTCCAGCGATATGGTCTTCGTAGTTTGAGGTCCAATTCGAGCGTCTTCTCACCGTAGGTCGAAATAGTAGTATTGTTGGCCGCGTATAGACAAAAGTTTGTAGGTGTGGCTTTCATACCGGCTTTCCTCGGTATAACAGAAATGTTGGCTCCGGTGTCGATCAGGAACGACAGGTGTGAGTTCCTGTCGGTGATAAATAGGCGGTGTGAAAGTGTTCTCGCGCCGGTTTCCGCCTCAGCCAACGCAGGTCTTAGTTTTCCGAGGTCGTCTTTGGGTCTTCAAAATTGCAAGGGCGTGTGCACCTTTGAGCTTGTTTCCCGAACTTCCGATGTAGTAACAGATCCTATTATTTCGAAACGATGAATCAGTGCGGTTGGAGCGGGATCTGGATGGTGTTCTTGATCTGGAACGATATCTTCGAAATGGTCGTCTATGCCGATACGATGATTGGTTCGCCTTCAGTTCGGCGATCTCACGAGTCAACAAGTCTATCTTCTCATTCAGTTTCTCTGTAGTGGTCATCTCGTGAGTTGTTGCTTGGCTTGTGGAGGCAGAGACAGCAGCGATAGTATGTGTTTGTGAATGTTCTAGTATCTTGTCCGCCATTTGCGCAAGTTCGTCGATGTCGGACTTCTTGGCGATGTTGTCACTGACAGCAAGGACAGCGCGGACTGACTGTGGCAGGTGGTTCGTCCACATGATACGCAGCGCCGAGTCGGATAGGTATGTTGTCACCAGCGAGGTTTTTCATGCGCCGCAGTAGTTGTGACGGCTTCATATCCCCTAATTCCATTTCAGACAACAACCGCTGGACCTGTCTTTGTTCAGATTCTTCGTAAACCTGCAGTAATCGATTCTTCAATGTTTCGTATTTGTCTGTTTCTGGTGGTCGGAGGATAATGTCGGCTATCTCGTCGATATCTTGACGTTCCAGCTGGCCGATGACGAGATCATACATCGCCTTGTCCCCCTTCTTGTGTGAAGAAACGATGGCTTCGAACTGCGCGAACCATAAACGCAGTCGCTCGCGCCAGACCGGTGGAATGCGAAGAGTAGCAGAGACACCGGATACTTCTTGCTCGTCTTTCTTCAAATCCGAATTGGACGTAGTCATTGTAGCTTTACTATCACGTCGGGGTCACCACTGTTGAGGTAGGAGTCCCTATGATGTATGCAGTGAAAGACGGTTCAAATGCGAATGCCTTTATTGCTTAACGTAACCTATTATATACAAAAATATTTACAACATTATCAGCGACTACCTACATGCTTAACATTATAAAATAAATTAAACCATATGTGGGTGAGTCGAAAAGACTTGTATTTCTCGCTCACATATAAAAGCTTTCGCCGCGCCTGGGCCACTAGTATTCCACTAGCCGCCAGCGCGCGCGTATGATGTATGAGTGTATGTGTTGCAGCTACAAAGTCAAAGTGATTATTTGAGTAAAAGTAATTACTTAATATAGGTACAATTTTATCCTGTAGTTTAGTATTTGCTTGAAGTTAGAACTTTTTTTTTCTTTCTTTCTTTTCATTTGCAATTGGTCGTCAGACCATAAGAGAGTTTATTGCAGTTACATGGCGTTGTGGTGGAGCAGCCAGTGCTGCGCCTCCCACTTATAGAAGGTGGTGGAAGTTAGAACTGTCAAGAGAATTCTTAGCGTTGCTTGCTTTGATGCATTGTTCTTACTTCGTTTAAAGTCTTGTCTATTGCAATAAAAATCAATTGCTCAAGCAATTGCTTTAACTGGCACTATAGATACGGGTGTTTGTATCTACCAAAAGGGTCAAATACTGATAAAATATCAACACACATGTTTATTATTGTTTTTATTTACTTATGGAACACAAGAAAAACCAGTTACGATCACAAAATACCTTCATTGTACCTTCTCATACATTAAGAGGGCCACTAAAGTAATGGTAATTCTAAGCGCTATGGCACACGGTTTCCATTTTAAACACATTTGTTTCAGCACATTATCATAATAAAATTATTTAAATACCAACTGGCTACTTACTCTGGAACGAAAGATACGTTCATAAAATTTCTTTAGGGGGATAGGATAAGAATTTATTATTTTATCTTTTAAAGAATAACATAAAACGTTGTAAACTACATTGTATTAGGGAGAAGGAACGAAAAGTATATGTTATATCTAGATCAAATACTCTTCGTTATGTATGTACACTATTTCAATTACAAATAGAAATACCATAAATGTTGAATGTCGATGAACATATAAAATAAAAAGAAAGAATACAGCATCAATTTTGAAGATGGCAGATTGTTGTCATTGGCACACAAGAGGACGCTGAACCCATTGACAAAATTCTTTAGTGCGTATTTATGACCACAACAACAGGCTGACCTTTTACAGGGACCGTAACATTTTCATTCATTACAAACTCATTAACAAACATAAACGAAATGAACATAAACACTCCGTACATATTTTCCCACAATTATGCAAATACAAACACGATTGTGTATATTCTAATGAGGCGTTATGTGCACGCGCAGCTTTTTACAAAACAATTTATTTTATTGCTGGCAACACCGCAAATTAGTTGCCTTTAACATGCAATTGATCAAGTACTACTGCTTTATGTAAATAATTTGTTACAGATACCAGCAATGCCTTTCAAAGATAATTATTATGAAGTATCTCATAAAAGGTGTTAATGATATGGAAATTAAGATCATTTGTAAATATAATAATTGCTTTTACTTGCTTCGCCATTATGTGATAAATTACCTCACGTGAGCTTTGCCATCTATTATTGTGTCTTGGATTGTAATCTCTTGAGAATAAATAATTAAAAAATAAAATAAATAATATGTTTATTTTCTCATCACAAACGTTACAGTGAACAGGAATTATAAAATCTAATACACAGGGTAAACATTTGTGAGAGACTGGTGCCCGAAATAGGTATACAATACCTGTGTTAAAAATAAATAAACCATAAATATGAACACAAAAGCCACAAATATAAACTTATTATATTAGTATATACTTTGGAGTCACTAACAGTTTCCTATTGATTCAATTTGACAAATTGAACCCGTACACCCAAATTCTGTCCATAGATAATATCTAAATCTAGGCTATTTTCTTTAATGTATTGCCGTAATAAAACCTACTCATTCAAGGAAAGAATTCGAACACTCAACAGCCTACTAACTGCCTAACACATTTAGCGTTCAAAAATATCTTTAAAATTACTCGTCTTTAAAATAACCCATCTCAAAAATTACCCATCTTTAAAATTTGCTAGATTATGCCAATGTTCAGCGGATACGCGAGCACAGACCCTCAATGATCTACAGACATCATAGTACATAATGACATGATAGATCTTGCGTTATAAATATACGCGCAGGCGACGCCGACGCCGAAATGTATGCTGGACACGCAACGCGAATTGGATCATATTTCTTCGTATACTTTGAAAGGGAACTTGGTGAACATAAAGCTTGTAACTTAATGTGGATGCAAAGTGAAAAAATATTATATGGGTGATAAAAAAAAATATGCTTCAATGTTATTGGCCTTGTAAAAAAACCGACCAAGTGCGATTCGAACTCACGCATGAAGGGTTCCGTACCATCGTAATAGGGCAGCCCGCCTTTAAATTATTAATTTATTTTTATTATTTTTTGTTATAGTGGCAACAGAAATACACATTCTGTGAAAATTTCAACTGTCTACCGATTACGGATAATGAGATACAGCCCGCTGATAGCTGGACAGCGGAGGCTTAGTAATATGGTTCCGTTGGTTACCCTTCGTGTACGGAACCGTAGTAGTGTTCACCTGCCACCTAGACATGAACACCAGTGCCCATTCTCATCACTTTACATCACATGGGAGTTCTCTTATTTATTTAGGTATTTGTTTGCAATGTTTTGTAAGAAGTTTAAGTAAGTAAGAATGTTTAGAAGCTCAAGAACAAACGGGTTATTCACCAACTCGACACAAGATACTGGACACACGTGTGTCCAGCTGGTGAAAATCAGAATTAGTACAATTATTATTTCGTCATCTGGACACGCCAAAATTTTTACACGTGTCCACATAGCGAAACTTAAATTAAATCACTTTTATGTTTTCGCCAACTGGACACACCCAGTTTATTTGCAAAAAAGGGTACAGTCAGGTTAATAATCGCCTCGATTTCATGAAAAAGCTGCCTCACTTTTTTACTTGAAAAACCTTATTAGCTTCTATTTCAGACAAATTTTGAAATAAAACAAATATGTAACAATTAAATAATATTATGATGATTTATTAATGTGAAGAAAAGTATACTTAGCTAATGTTACTTTTTTTGAGTACGTGTAGGTACTTTTATTACAATTATGCCGATGATGATTGTGACACAAAACATTTATGTGCTTGACTGTACTTTATCTTGAATTCGGGTAAAATGCGAACATGGGTTCAGTTGGCGAAAACATAAAAGTTATTTAATTTAAGTTTCACTATGTGGACACGAATAAAAATCTTGGCGTGTCCAGATGACGAAATAATAAGTGATACTAATTTTGAGTTTCACCAACTGGACACACGTGGTCCGGTCTCTTGTGTCGAGTTGGTGAATAACCCGAACAAACGCTAAATGGAATGAATTGAGTTAAAGTCGACTCTAAATAAACTCATCATTAATTCACCCAAAAAAGTCACATCATAAACATATCATCATGCCTGTAATCCCGAAGGGTAGTCAGAAGTATATCTAATAGTACACCCACATTTGTATGTTTTAAGTCTCATGTAATAGGAGCAAGCCCATCAACCGGGCACAAATCCAGACTCCATGGCTGAGAACATTCCTGATGGAAAAACCCAATAACACTTCCCGACCTGGTAATCGAACCTAAGACCTCATGCTCAGCAGCCGTGCTTGCAACCACTACACCAACGAGGCAGTTCAAAAACAGTGAATGCTTAAGAAAATTGATCTATTACAAACTTACTCGACTACTAAAAAAGCTTTAACGCCTTAAAAGTATCGAGAAAACATAAAGATTGTTCGTGCCGATTCTGCTTAATGTTTCACTCGGTTAGTAATCGTTTCGTTGAATATCCGTCTCTTAAGGCTATCTTAGTTTGTCTAAAGAATTTACAGAAACTCCATTCGTCATTACTAATTCATTTGATTTGAGAATGAGGCTGGTTTTTGTAAAAAAACAAGTGGTTTTCATCCGTTTTTGGAGAGATATTAGTACTTAATAGTCTTGATGGAGTTAGTTACGATTTTTGTTAAATTATGTTTGTGTCACATCCTTTTTCTGAACTAAAAGTAATCTACGTAAAAGCCCTGTCAAAATTGGTCCAGCCGTTTCGGAGATTAGCCGAAACAAACAGACAGACAGACAATTTTTTTTGTTTTTTTTTTTGTTATAAGCACCGTGCATATACTTTCATTTGCATTCAGTAAAAAGTTTTTATTTTGAAATTACAAACAGACACTTCAATTTTATTTATTTTTATAGATTACTCATAACATTTTGCTTTATTTGAGTTATTTTTCCTTTACCCGCACAGTTTCCACCTCAGTCGAAAGAGCATGTCTTTATTAGGCACGCTCCTCAAAGTCTGGCTCGTGATTTATCGATTCTCGGACGTCCTTAATTGATCGAATGGATCTATAATGGATCGATTCATTAGGTCTAGTCGATTCCTTTGCACAATGAACACCGATGTCCATATTGGATTCGGCATGAATCTGTGAGTCTCGATTAACAAGAATTTAGTTTTAAAACTGAATGGACATCTGAAATGTAATTAGATTTACTGGGAATTGTGTGTAACTATTTTTTTTTCAAAATTTTAAGTGGCTACTAGCTCAGTCACGTCAAACCAATAGGTGCTCCTAACAAGAATTTCCAGCAAATTAGCCACATCACCGTAGTCGTGTAACCACCGACAATTTTTTGAAGTGAAAACTTCTTTAGCGGCATTGAGCACTCTAAAAAAATTGTTCTGTAATGGGTATAAAATCTTAAACTCGCGTCAGGACACTCGCGTCAGGACACGTGACCTAATCGTAAGACGGATGGAGAGTAGACGATTTTGAACTTAACCTTCAACATTTTATGGTTTAAAATCATTTAAAGAAATTTGGAAAAAGCGTAAGACGGATGGAGAGTAGACGATTTTGAACTTAACCTTCAACATTTTATGGTTTAAAATTATTTAAAGAAATTTGGAAAAAGCGTAAGACGGATGAAGAGTAGACGATTTTGAACTTAACCTTCAACATTTTATGGTTTAAAATTATTTAAAGAAATTTTTAAATGTTTTGGAACATGATCGTAGTTTTATAACTCCTAGCGACATCTTGTAGAACGTAGTAGAAAGTACATTAGCAAATGCAATGAGTAACTGTTGTGAGAGACCGCTGGTAGATGGCGCTAGCACAAAGCGCCATCTATCTTTGATATTGAAAACTAAAATGATGCATTGATACAGAGAACACTGTTACTGGTAGGCGCGACAGTTTTTTTAGCTGCTACTAGAGGGCGTTGTTATAAAAAACGTTGTTATAATCAAGTTTTCACTTCTGCCGGCACTCCCGGAGTGCAACCCGTCTTTTTTTTTTGTCAGTTACGGGGGAACATTTATAATTTTATGTTTTGAATAAATTTCAGTCTGTTTTTTAAGAAAAATAAATATTGAAAATTGACTTCAAAAGACCATCGTTCCTCGGTAGACCTTTATGGGCTTAGATACCATGCCGGGTTAGATCCCATGCCGGGTTGGGTGGCTATCTAAGCTTTTCGTGCATACTTAATAGTAGCTATAGTATTGGTATTTTTTCTTTTCGATAGCTTATGTCAGTCCAATGCAGTTTTGTCTTTTCCATGATCGTTATCGAATGTCAGTTTGACGAGGCCCGCAAATCTATATTAATAGGCAATAGCTTCTTTTACCCATCTAGTCCAGGATTAAGAGGATGTATAAAACACGGGCTACTTCTCATTACAAACATAAATTAGAACATAATCATGATCTTCAGCCCAAGTGGCGCTAACGTCGCACTTTAATTAGTTCGGCAGCCATTCTGCCCACCTCGTAAAAGCGAACGAGCGTGATCTTAGATAAAATTACGCATTAAAAAGCTAACTACGTGTTTGAAAAGCATGCTACTGAATTACAAATATAGTACTAAAAGTCTTGTAGTGTTAACACACGATTTATTTTACGTTCTTGTGACTGAATTAAAAATTTTTCAAAGGAAATAAATACAGGGAAACTATTCAAAGGTGAATGATTCTTGTGTCACTTACATTAAGTCGTGAATCATGTTTTTTTAAGGTTTACAGAAAAAAAAATCGTTTCACAATTTCCCGCTCAATGCCAGACTCTGCTTCATCTGAATGAGCTCGTTCAAGTTCAATTTTGGTGAAGTGGCAAGATTAAACTATACACAGAAAGTGAAAAAACACACAACAGAAATCTTTAAGTTTTTCAAAATACAGTTTAGCAATGTCATGCAAATGCAAAAACATTCCATTTCACTCCAACCTCGCTTTACTCCAATTTACACGGTCGTTATAGTGTTGGCGTTGACGAAATTATGTAAATAAGTGTGACAGCACAGTCAGCTCATAGTTATTTTACCTCTAACAACTGCAGTCCAACAACAACCTTATAATCACGAAAATAAAGATTACTATATTTTTTTATCAATATGACGCTGGCTGAATAGTTGTCATGGGGTCTGTTGCAAAAGAAGAAAAAAAATTGTATACTTGTCAGTGATAGCAAGCTAAAACAACCTTATTACTACGAGCATAAAGATTACGATTTTGACAGCTCTAGAAGGAAAAAGGTTAAATAACTGTGAAAGTACTGTAGATGAAATTCCCAATGGTTCACGGTTGTCGCGCGTTTGCGCGGTCAGCGACGCGACGCGACTCGTTAGCCGCGCCGCGATTTATTCGCGTTACTGTCTCCTCACGTTATGTTATTTATTATTTTATACAAAACGCTTGATTTATTTCGTGTCAGTTCAATGGCGAATTTGTTAGAATTAGAATTGAACACCCACGGGTGCGTGGGTGCTCGAGTTAAAAAGTGTATCATTAGCTTCTGTGGTGTTATGTGCAATGTATAAAATGTGGTTATAAGACGGAAACTTCTAAAGAAAATATTTTACCGATAATACCTAGTTAGTTATGTAAGTTAAGCTGAAACTAGCATAGTAGCATTATGCCATTCTTAAAATGTTTCAGTATAAATTCTAGTGTTATCATAAATCTTAAGTGACTGGAGGAGACACGCACAGACCAAGAAAGTATGGACCAAAAGAGAGGAGGCTTTTACTCAGCAATGGGTGGATCAAAGCTGCCATTGATAATGTTGGCCAAGTGTGTGATTGTTATATACGATGTTGTTAAAGATAAGAAGGTTTTACACACATTTATAAGTCCATGTATATGAATGAACCCATTCACGACGAGCACAATCAACGTTGACCATAAATTCAATTTATGTTACATAGCTGGACACGTAAAAAGCTATACATTGTGAGATACTGCAAACGAAACCTATTTATATTTATGAATGAAACACTAAAAACTTTCAAGGTAATATTTATTTTATCTGCAGAACGTTTTAAGCACGTTATGTAACCTTTTGAGTTATTTATTTTCCAATTCAACAGTATAGTTGCGGCGAGCAAATCCAAAGCATTTGATATAAGATACGTATTCCGTAGATGAAACGTTTGAAGACCGTTAATGATAAATGAATACACGGAGAGCCTACTTATCAGCACTCATTATACCCATAGCTTGATATAAAAGCATGCGGAGGCTACTTATAGGCAGGATCCCAATTACATCGCAGTATTCCTGTACAAATGTTGCTTATTCCCTTATCGGGCGCGCGTTACCCACAGACATGACTTATAATTATCCCAAGCTATATATCACTTTTTTTTACAGTGGCGTGCGTACGCGTTTGCAATTGATTCCGCGCGTTCACGCGATCCGGCAAGATTTCCACTCGCCAATTGCTCCGCAAAAACGCACCTCACCATTTACGCGGCCCGGCACGTCTGGCGCCTCTACGCACCCCCCGCCCCTTCCACGCCGCGCCCGACCAATCACAGTAATCTATTCGAAATTAGAACTTCACGCGCGCGATTACAATCAAAGAGTGTGGTTTGCGCGGCAAACGTTGCGGTGCCATGTTTGTTTTTTACTGTAACGTTCCGTTTCACGCGACATCGTTAGCGTTAGATCGCGAAATAATATTTCAAACCTCAATTACACCATCCGTCAAGTTAATTCTCTGGGGGCAGCAATTTTGTCATTCAAAATCGTTCAAACCAGTCGGTGGCCCGTTATGGGATTAATTAATGGTCCGCTGGTTGCGGGGCGGCCATAAGCCGATGTAAACGACTCGCTTGTCTCACATGTACAAGAAAAACGTTGGAAGCGCGTGTCTCGATCGTGACTACATCAGTCAAATCTTTGCTTGATATTCAGGGGATAGCATTCGTTACGAGTGTTACGACATGCGACAGCGCGTGCGACTCTCATACGTATTATGGATTATTTGATGAATATATTATTGTAATGTGTGCAGTTAACAACCCAAAGTTCGTTTAAGATCATATAAGATACGAGTGTGATGTGAATAATCATGGTATAATAACTTCGCTCAGATATGATAATCATAGCTATAGGTACAAGTGCTCACACAGATTTATTCATTTTCATCTAGAGTACTCTTTATAATCTCAATCTCAAACAGATCCAACAAAACCTGCCATATTTGAAGAAATATTTCACCAGTAATGACCTCGACTGAACTGGACAGAAAACTATAACAGTCCGCTCTACACAATCTGAGAACCATCGTAAATAAAACTAGAATAATGCTCTGTAATTTTGTTGGCACAATATTTATTATATAACACAATATATGACAGCACAATGAGGCCAATACGGTAAACATTTGTAATTAAGCCAACAGAGAAGCTACACAACACAATCATACCCTTTGTCCGGCAATACATTACATGACAGTCTACTGTAGCACAACAAACTTGCCTTTGCGGAGTGCAAAACCACTCAAGAATCATCTCTACGCCTCAGAAAATGAGATCGAGCGGAACATTTTCGGGTGCAACAATAATGCTTGTCGTATTTCTACGTAAAAGGCGTTCCAAATCACGCAGCGAACGTTGTGTTTAGTCCGCACAGACAATGCTAATAAGACAAGTGCTTCGTACAACGGAACGTATAGATGACAGGTTAGAGTGCTTACAGCGGAAACCATTGTAGGCTCTGTTAAAATTATTGTCGAAGTGTATCGAGAGTTGGGGATACAAGATGTGCTTTGTGGTATTTTTTGTCTGTTCGAAGGACCAGATACTCGTAAGCAGTAGATACCAAGATTACTAAAACAGCTTCACCTGAAATGTTATTCTTAGTCAATATCTCTATTTTAGACCTCTATCAGTGGCAGTTGCTAAGTAGGTCCACTACTGTTAGGTAGCCTTTTGAACTATGCACTTTAATGAGATGATCGGATGAGTCAAATAAACTTTTATAATTGCTGTATTCTTTTTCTTACATGTCTTTTACTTTTGACTTTTTACATCAGTTACATTAACCTTGGTCTCTAAACCACAATCAAAATCTTGGTAATATTTACCTAAAATTGAAGGATTTCCGTTGACTCGAGTCCTTAATGAATCTGAATATTTCATGTATTCAGTAAACCATTTTGTAGTGGATTCAGACACACACGATCTGAATTATTCGCTATGGTAATACTGCCATTGGTAGGAGCCCTTAATTGCCAATGATCGCTATCATTCCAGACGCACTAAATTTCAAAACAAATAAGTATGCGACCTTTAAAAAAAACTGTTAAAATTATACATCATACAATTAATTAAAAGTAAAGTGATAAATGCTCAAATATTTAACAAAAGAAACTTGAAACAGATCATGAAATTAATTTATCTGTGGTGGATAAAAGCGCAGTATTTCTTTTCTTTCACTTTTTACCTTTAAAAATAAATTGTAACAGTATCTTTGGGAACTAGCCCAATGATTGATACGCTATACATTTTTATTAACCTTTTCTTTAAATACTATGCGATGGATGGTGTGCCGTCAGAACATAAATTGTACACTGGCCATTTCAAAAATGTCTTTTGGCGGCAAAACATGGCGGCCGCTTATCATAGACAATCGGCAATCGTTTTGAAATTAAAATTTGTAACTGTTGTTAAAGTTGTACCAAAATAAATAATACATTTTTGTTCGTTATATTTACATTTGTTACCGTTTTACATGTTAATTAAGTAATATGGAATGACAAAGCGTGTGTTTGCCGATGAGCATTTGATGTTAATTCTACTGTTTCATTATTTTAACATTACAAGCTCACGAAAAAAACTGCAATAAAACTTATCTATGGGTTCGTATTAACGTCCATTAAGCCCAAATACAGGGTATTTCGAACGGGGACTTTCAACAGATCAGCTTTGTTGCAGAAAACGTGTAGATAATCCATTACAAGTGTGATTTCAATCGTTTTCCATATAATTTTCTTAATGCTCATATTAGGCAGTACCACCCAGACCGCGTGCTTGAGTCCTAAAATATCCCACAGCTACATACAGTCTGTATAAACTCTTTTGCCACTGCTATATGGTTTACAATCGCCACATTTGTGGCGCCAAGAAGTGGTAATATAATGTTGCAACAATGATGGAGGAGTGTGTCCAAAGGCGGGAACAAACACGCGCCATTCGCAATACCTCTATAAAGTTAAAGTATAAACAATTGCGCGACACATTGACTATTGTATGATTGTTTCTTTGATTTGTGATTGGAGATTACATTGTTTACACAAAACATCCAACACTCAACCGTAAAACAACTGACTAAGGTGTATTTTTGAGCAGAGAGGTTTTTTGCGATTTGAAATAATGCAGTTTGGTATCATTAGTTTTAGTTCCGATAGTAAAGTCGTAAAGTTAAGCGTTAAACATACTTCATGCGTTCCCCAGGCTGGTATGCTTGTATTGTGTGCGGTCAATATAGGCGCGGGCGCCGGGCGCCACTGTGGGACTGTAGGATAGGCGCCAAGAAAAGTAATAAAAACCTCTTTTATTGTAGACTTCGCTTATTATATTCGCCATTTTGTTTGCACCAGTTGTTTTGTTTCGATGTTGTTATAGCGATGTAAGAAGCAGAAATCGCCATAACGCACCGTTGACGGCCATGAGAGACGCAAATTGCCAAAAAAAACTTGCGTTAAAGGCACGCGCGTGTTTCATTTGCTTCCTTCACGTGAGTACAGTCGCGTCGCATCGCGACAACGGTCAAGGTGACTGGTCGCATCGCATACTAAAAAGAACTTTCGTTTGTGTTCCCCACAGTCTTCACAACACACGTGTCGCGGGAGCCCGTAGCAAGTCGCTTATAATAGCTTATAGCGGTGCATAACAAGGAGAGGGAGAGGAAAGCCAAAAAAAAGATGGATTGTGTGAGGAATGATATGAAAGAGATAGGAGTAAATGACGCCGTGCCGCCTGAAAACGTGTTGCGCCAACCCCATGCAGAATGAGACAAGGGCAGGAAGATGATTATAACAAACTCCAATACCATAGCCAATACGCAGTTTGGTAGTGTGGTGATGATTCTCAATTTTTTCCTGGTAATTATATATTGACAATAAAATCACTGCAATCGTACCTTTGTTTGCCGTTCAGGTGTGGTTTGTAGTGGATTTTCGTGGCAAACTATGAATGGAATAGAATAATAATTTATTGTTCTTGTAGGTAGGTCACAAATAAAGGTGGTAAAATGGAAAAAAGTTTCTCTGCAACATACCCTTAGGGTGTACAATAATAGTAACATTGAAAATAAACGAAACTACGAAATAATAAAACAAACAGTTATTAACTATAAACTAAGATTGAAAAGCTAAACTAAGCAAGAAATATTTTAAGTATTCTAGGAAAAGATAGAATTATAGGTTTAAAGGAAACTTACACATCGATTTAGTGAAAAATTAACAGCAATTACAGCCTATCACTCTATAATTATAATGTTCTAATTCATTCATTCATTTGTATAAAAGCATTTTTGTATTAGAAACATACGTAATTGTTTTTTGAATATAAGACAATCGTTGGTTTGACTCAACACAGACTACTTTCATGTAATGTAGAAGTCAAAATTCATTCAGTCATTTATTCAAATTAGGCTGATAATCAGCACTTTTTGAACGTCAAAGTTTACAAGAGGCAAGAGGCCTTTGGGAGATACGAAATTTGTAATAATCAAACATCAAAACGAAACTTTTTTCATACGCTCTGTTTATATACAAGTACGTACTACATAGTTTCTGATCAAATTACATTCTAATCAGCGACAACGGTGATTGACGAAGTCAAAAATGAATTAGATTGACATTTGAAAGCAATTGCCACTAGTATAGACCCTCAGGATTTTTAAAGGAGGGAAAATTCGGTTAAAATCTCTTTTAGCAATAAAAACTAATGAAAACTGGTATAGATTAGGTACGGAGTTACACCATCTACATCTCTCTACCACCCCCTTATAGCAACTAGCGTAAACATAACTAAAACCCCTAAGTGTCGCACACAATGTTCTGATACGTAGAACGCATAAATCGTGTGCGTTCCTAGCGTCGCTTGCGCATGTATAGCCGGTACCGCGCGGTAGCCGCGATCATACCGCGTGTGTACCGCGCACGCACAATGCGACGCATCATCGCTTTAAATGGTAAACTGTAATAGAAGATATTGGGTGGCACAAGTTAGAAGCTGATAGCGGTATAGATACCTCTGTACCTCTATCAGCTTCCCCGCCACACTATTTACAACCTCCCCAACTTCTGAAAGCCAGAATCAACAATAGCGACCACCAGCAACGCACCGGGGCAATAAAGGTCCATGAGTTCCGGAGTAACGGTTCGTCAATCTTGGAGCCCGCAACGAAATTGATCAGAAATAAAAACAGTGGGCCGCAGGTATAGAGATATGACGAACCAGTTCCTCATCCTCCATTGAAAAGGGGGGATCCTCCGATCCGACCGGTGTGTACTGGTCAACGCTTGATGATGTGATGATGGATTTAGCGTGACGTCAGGACTGATGCGTAGTTCGCTCGTGGCGTTGTAGGTGCCGTACTTCAGTCAGAGGAGATAAAAAATGCCACTGATGCCTCGACTAACGTGCCCCAAATAGCTTGACAAGACGTTCCATTGATAGGAAAGAAGAAGAAGATTTACTTACCACATAACAATCTTCATAAAATTCTACCTAGATTTTTCGTAGTGAAAAATACGGGTTACTTGCAAAAAATTGACTGATCTTCACGTGAGAATTCGTCATTTAATAACATTCTGTCTCTCGAAATTACAAAGATAGCTGACCCTCAGAGAGTTCCTTACGTTATCTTTTTACTAGGCTTTTCTAACATTCGATATACTAGTGAAAACAGAGTCAGAGTGACTTTACAACTCTTCGTTAGCCAGACGAGAACACCCGGCGATAATGTGACGGATTGATTCGCCTATGTTCAATGAAACATTTACTAGATATAATTAAAATAATTCATACGGTCGTAGAGCTGTCCTTTAGTGTACCTTAAATACTACAGAACATCCGCTCATAGCTTGTACCACACGCTATTAGTATGGTACAGGATCACGGGTCGCGCCAAATTGTCCCATTGGCGGCTCATTGTTGGGACACTCTGCTGCGGAAATATCCCACATTGTTATACTATAAATGGTCACCCTTTATTTCGTATGCCAACTACTGTCTGCTTTCAAATTGACTGTAATTTAGGATCGTCTTGATTTTATATGCATAGAAGCTAGCTGGCTTTGAGAATACAATTATTTTAGATTTTTTTTTTCTTAGAGATCTGCAGATTTTATAGATATTGCAGACTAGTCTCGCCTTTATTATTAGATAGAACACTAGCAGGGGAAATAAAGATTATAATCTTTATACAGGGGAAATAAAGACTATGTTAAATCTTTATTAAATTAAATACGTGCTACGTGCCCCGATGGGTCTCACCATCGACAAAAATGACGAACTTAATACAAGCGTTCATCTTCTGTTTACCCCTTCAGGGGATTAACTTCAGTAGGAGATTCGCCGCTTTTGGAGATTTTCGCCTTTTGATAGAGACTGTCACTAACCCCTCTCTCTTCTGCAACAAGTACCATAAGGAATTCTTGTACAAACTTTCAAACTTCTACAGTCTAGACCCAGCAGTTTCGTCGATGCATGTCTGTTAGTTAATTAATTTAAGATTTTAATTAAACTTTAATCCTGTGGAAAGTATGATAGAAAAGTTTTTACGAATAGGATAGAAAACCTTTGTTAACCTACCTGTCGGTCTTCTTCTGCTTCTTCTTCTTAGCTTGTCGATAACAATTCAGATTGAGTCGGCCCAAAATTTGGCGACGAGTTTGGCACTATTAGTAGCGTCCATCAGCTCCTGAGATGTGCAAACAACAAGACAGGCAGGACATGATATGAAGTGTCCCATCGTTTGTAGGGCAGCACCGCATTTACATTCAGAGTCGTCAATGAATCTCCACCTGAACAATCAGTTTGTCAAAGGTAAACAAACTAACGCTAGTCACATTTTCCAACAAGATTACCTCCTCTTCACAAATAAATAAAGCCCGCTACAAAATATTTTCCTAGCGTGAAAACGCGCAAATGATACGCCATCCGAATACGGAACGCGCGAAGATTGAATAAGTGCAGCAATTATACTGCGGGCGTGTGCACGCGGTGCAGACGCACGTATGTAACTAACTTATTTGTATTGGACGACGATTTAGAGTTAGGAAGCTATGGCGATAAGTAGGTAGTTTTAGTTAGTTGTTTTTATTTAAATATTTCCGGCATGCGTAGATATCAGCTGAGTTTTTGAACACGGACATTTTAGTAGAAGGTTGCTCTCTGGAAGCTAGATACCAAACACTTTCAGGGCAGCTAATTTTGTGAGGATTTTTTAAAGTAATTTGATTTATTTAAAGTAAGCAACTCTAAAATAGCTTGAATTTTCCAAAACTAGCAACAACACAAAAATGTTATTTTAATCATATTGTCTTGGTCAAGCTTCACGCTCACGATCCCAGCCTGTCAATTAAGGAACGCATATACATATAGACTTGAAACTATGATACCGCACGATCACTTTGACAAATTTGCTTCCTACTCAATTTTAACCTCGCCGTGAGCTGTAGACGAACCCTAAGCTAACCGATAAATCTTCGAACCTCCAATGTCTAAAGTTTTCAGTAGGGAACACACATGTATACAGAAATAGTAATCCATATTGGGAGTATCCGACATAGGATTTTCCAATGAATAAATTACGGTGTCAAGCCCCGAGACCGGACATTTGCATCAAAGCAGTAAATTGAACAAATTTGAAATTCATCGATCCGACATAGTTTCAACACTTGCTGAATTAAACTCCCATAACATAGATTTATACGTTGGCTTATTACCATTCTCATCTGGATATCAAAAATACAATATGTCGATATTCCATTCTGCCATAAAATAGGGAGTATACAATATTTCCTTTCTCTTTGAGGAAACTAAAAGGCATTTAAGAAGAGCTGATTTCGAAATTAGCAACAATATTTGAAAAATCCATGGGCATACTAAGTGAAGTAAAAAATGTTCCTAAGAAACAGCAGGACCAACACGACGCGACGGTATTAATCGATAAATAAATCGGTGGGATAATCGTTCTCTAATAAAATCAATTACTCGGTAATTGATTAGCTCGCAAGTTTAGCATTCTCGGAATCTCTACAATGTCTGTGACCATTTAACTTTTTTTAAAGGCAAAGGCACAACAACTTTAAAGCATTATCTACTGGTTTTTTTATTGCACAAACAGCTTCATCCAGCTTCTACCAGATAGTAATTGCCATATAAGCCAGTTTACTCGATCCTAGAAAAACTTAACATGGCTCCTATATTACTGCTGAATAGGGAAAACTTTTGTTTTCTACAGCACAATTTTGCACTGTAATTTATATTGGACAAGGTTTAATTTTAAATGAAAGTTAGTAAACTAATTCAATGTTATATTTAAATTATGGCCTCTTTGGAAGTCAAATCCAGGTTTTAATATATTCTTTTAAGGTAAGTATACTACGAATTCATTATGTAACAAAAAACGAAAACCACAATAATTTAAATAGAAAGCAGAACAGGTTATTTTCTTTCATTCTTTTAGGCCAGTAATAACCAGATCCATCATAAAATCGACTAAAACAATTTTGAAAGCACCAATGAAATCCCATCACTAGAAAATCACCCGCCATTTAAAAAAAAAAACAAACCGAAACCATAGACTCAAAATGGCCTCTTCTTCCTTTAACTTTAACGCATGTAAACTCGGTTATAATATGAAAATAGAAGCTAGGAAATGAAATATTCTAACAAGGTGTACTGACATAACAAAGAGTAGCCCCGAGCGGTTTTCATTACGCTAGTGCAAGTATAATGACACAGCTGAGCCGACCTTTGGGCTCTGAGGAAATCCCTGGCTTGCACATAATCGTTTCGTTATTAATAGTTAGCGGTAAAGAAAGGATTATTGCAATGTTTATTATGACCTGAATTGTAGGGGAGTTAACTTCCGTGAAAAGGTGGAAAGCTTTCAAGCCATGAGTAAAATAATGTACCTAAAGCAACGTCATCATCATCTTCCTGCCCTTGTACCATGTTACTTGGTGTCGGTGCAACACCTTTTTTCTTCCATTCTCTCCTGTCAACCGTCTAAATAAAGAACCATAAGCCTCATTGAGTGTAATGACTATTACATAGATTTCATTTTGGTGGCAAAGATTACAAAGAAATCGATTGTTTCTTGTGTTTTTGTTACTTGGATTTTAATTATTGTTGTAAAGAGTACAGACACTTCTAAAGTAGGTTATATGTAGGTAAAGAACGGGAGCTTTGAGACATAAAAATCACCAACCTGCAACTTTCCCACTACTGGGACCTAGGTTTCTCTCTTTGAGAGGCCATAATTCACCTTGCTGGCCCAGTGCCAATTAATTCCTATAAGATGTCTTTGAATTCCAACGGGAAAAATCAAAACCATCGTTTCGTTAGCCCCACTACCCTGCCCCACTACCTTGAGATCAGAAATGAAACAAACCTTAATGATGTCAGTCTTGTACATTTTCCCTGGCGACAAAAGAGAAATAGTTCCCGTTTGTTGTCAGTGAGGCAAATATGACACTTAAGTTCCCCAAAAAGTACCAGGCTGGCATGAGCTCAAGGTGGTTTGCAGGTGAGTAAAATGGCTGTCTGGCTTTGGATTCAGCCATAAGTCGGGCCATACGCTGGGCCACTAGTGCTCAAGGTAAGCCGATTGACTGAGCTTCCAGGATTATAATAATATAATATATAAAAATAGATACAGCACCACATCGCCCACTTGTGCAAACGATTAAGTACGTGTTTTATGTCTTTGTCTTAAAAAAAATCCAGCCCAGGTTTATCCTAGAGCCGGAAAAATCATCCATTTCTAAGTATCTTCACAGGATCGTTCTTATTCAAAGCAGTTAATTAATACAGGCCTCAGCAATGTGCCTTAAATACTGTACTAAGCGAGAAATCTCCATCATATAGGCACTTAGTATACACACGCAGCTCCTGCCGGTACTTGAGCGACCGATGACCGTTAGACGGGGTAATTCTGGAATTATTTGCATAATGCTTCGCCTAAGCTCTTATTACGTGTTCCCCGTAAACGTTCGCTGTAGTTATTTAACGTTATCAGCAATAAGAACTATTAATTTGATTTTAATTTTGTTTAGGGCTGGCAGGAATTTGAGATTTTTATTGAACTGTTTTTTTTTCATCGCTACTACTTTTAACAGAAGATAAACATTGACGAGAAGAACAAAATGCTAACTATACCTATCTGAGGGACTATCTTTATGTCATTTTCGTAGCCGATTCTCACCCATGTGTTTGCAAATTAAAGTTTTGTAGTACGAGGTTAATTAAAAAACTAAAAAACCCGACTGCGTTAAAAAATAACTAATAATAACTAATTGATACCCATATTGCTGTCCTTATCTTTTTTTTAAATTACTTATATTGTTTTTTCACTTTAAACTATAGCGTCTAACAGTCGTCATGTTGTTTTTTTTCGCGTCACCTATCTAAAAACACTTGGGTTACCAAGACTAATCTAACGATATGTTAATTAAATAAATCCGTGCAGCGGTTTGGAAGATATGAGGTAATAAAGAATAAAAACATAACCCTTCCTTGGCATTGGATTTGGTCCGTGTGTTGTGGAGGCCACATCGACAATCGTTACATGTAAAATATTGGTATTCAGCTGCTTCTGGATAGACTGAAAACCGTGCACAACACTGTTGAAAAAATACTCTACGAAAAGTTTAGGTTCAACAAAACTTTAGACCGTATATGTATGGTCTTATACGTATGTATATAATAATCTAGTTGTTAAATTGTAGTTATTTTGAAAGCAAGTATGTAAGCATTAGCAGTAAAACATTAAAGTGCTGATACCATCACTGGATTCACATAAACTAAACTAATAGACGCCATAATATCACGCCCCACGCGTGGCTCCCATATTCTCGTTAACTTAGGTACGGTAGCCTGGCCAGCCTGGGCTATTAGGTACGACTACAGTGTTAATTTTATGTACTTCATAAGTTTAGTAAGAGACTTTAATTAACAATTGTTAACATAATATTAACATTTTATGTACATGTACCTACATTGGGAGCTCCTAAACCATAATGTTGATGATATGTCACATTTTCCTTGAAACTCAATTTGTTATGCTGTGCAGACAAAGCTGTTTGATATAATGTTTCAACTTAGCTACTTGTAAAGTTATATTCCTTTTGGCCTTCTATGCCTCAAGGGAAACCTCGGAAACGCATGTCAAGCAAGCACGGCTTAACCTAAAGATCGATCCGTGCTTACCTAGGTTGGTCCAGTAGCTACAGTCACAGTCACAAGGCATAATAACTTGCGAAAGTGTTGTAGTTGCACATTGCAAATCGTAGATCTCTATGGAGAAGAATGGGCAAGAAACTCCATGGACACTCTTTTAAATCAAAATATTGTTACAAAATCTTGGTTACATCATTCATGTTGAGATTATAGATACATATATGTGAGAACGATGTACAACGTGACATTAAGAGCGTCGAGAGTAAAAGATTAAACCAACAATTTAAAAATAAAGTAATTAAAATAAACCGTGGCAGCTAAGAGATGACCAGTCCCAACTGACAGCGCCCGTTCACGAACATGACGCATGGATCAGCGCCATTCAACTCAACCATATTGAAGGGAACTAAATGACCAGACACCCGCCACCATCAGCGAGACATTTGAGTGAGCATGACATTCTCTCAGCCACCAGGGCACATTCAAGTCAATGAAAGATAACAAAATATAAATGATAGCTTTATATTACGTAGAACTCACACATGTGTGTTATGCAATTATATAATTCTAGGAGATGGAATCTATACATTAAAATGATATTTTTACAATCTTCTGCAGCTTCCACAATAATTTAACATGGTAATCAATTAGTTTGCACACACAATGTAGAGATAAAATAGAAAAATATACAATTCAAACCCTAAGTTTCCAGAAGAGAGAGAGAGGAAGGCAGCATCTCTTCCAAACATTAAAATCTTAGTTCGTGAGCTCAAGTAGCTGTGGAGCAGGACCAGTATTGAGCCAAGCATTTTTATCTACGAGATAGTCTTCCAACTTATAATATGCTCGTTTACATAGTGTGCGCGAAGGGTCCGTTTACACCTTATACGCACAGCTTAGTACACTCAGCTAAATCCTAAAGCAATTTTCTCGTGGAATAACGATTTTCAACTTTTTGACAAGACATACATAGTTCTTTATAATATGGGGTCCAAAATAATGTTCATAATGACATTGCGATAGCGGAAAATCCCTTTTAAAAGTTGCTAAGTGTATGTGACTGTACCACGCTTGTACCTAAGTACATACTTACTGATATCCGCGTCCGGTACACGACATAATGTCGGCTGCTACATCGGGTAATGTTTTTTGGGACTATATAATGTATCCTTACCTGGCCAGATTTGTTTTTTATTGTATGTCACATTTTAGTTATTTTCTTTTTGCTTTTTTGCAGATTAGGCGACATGAAAACTCAAAGCGTCAGGGACCCGGGGTCTCACTGGACTTGGAGAACCTACGGAAAATAAAACGGTAACAATCACTAGCAACATTTTATGATTTTACGTTGAAAGTAGAAACTGTTGCATGTAATTTTATCTTTAGGTCATAAAATTGCCCAAAATATTAAAGTTTATTATATTTAAAGAAGATAATTATAACATATCATTTTACTTCAGGTCAGAAAATCTTTTCAAGCGAGTTTCTTCCCCACATCGCATTGATTCATAAATATAGAAATTGTAAATGCTATCCCAGCCTTTACTTACAAGAATTGCTGATTCTATAAGGCCCATTGAAAATTGTCTAGAAGCTAATAACAGTGTCCTATTAAAAACAATAGATTTGCATGTGCAGCGGCCATTGGCTACTATTTGTTTATGGCGCGAAACGCAACAGATAAAATATTAAAATTAGAACGAGCCTATTAATTGTTACACACGTACGATCGGAATGAATGGCAAATTGAATGTTGCTAAAAATGGAGGCGGTGTGTGATTGCATTGTTTAAAATGGCTGCTGCTATTGTATTTTATGAAATTGTTTCTTTTAATTAATTATGTACCTATGTAAAGTTATTTTAAAACCGTAGGCCAGAAGACAAGACAACGAATTTACCTATTGACATTATGTTTCACCAATTGTGACACTGCCAACTGACAGATTTTTATATGAGTTTAAATTATTACTGGGTGGAAGGACACCGACGCTAAGATGGTATTCACCTCGTATTCAGTTGTATTCAGTACATCATTCTGAGCAACAACAGCTGTTTCCTACAAAAGTGTTATAAACACAAAACAGAATAAATTGTATGTGTACTACTGAATAAATAAATAAATAAAAATAAATAAATTTTTGGAACAGCTGTTTTTTTTTCAATAAAAATAAAATTAAAAATAAAATAAAATTCGTTTACTTCAGACTAATAAAATGTCCATAGGTTGTTAGTTAAAACAAAACAAAACTTATACAACATGCAGCCTGATAAGCCTACCTACAACTGCAGATTCAGGTCTCTCTGCAATCATCCTTAGGATTCCGTTGCCACTACCTCGAATTCGGCGAATTAGTGAGGCTGACTTTTTGCGCATTATAGCGTAAAAGTCATCCACCCTCGCGTCGGCAAACATGCCCGAGGCGCTGCAAAACCGAGGCAGTCGCACCAGAATCCTAAAGGCGTTGTTGTACTGCACTCTAAGAGCATTGTAGGCCCGCTGCGTATAGTTGGTCCATAGGGCGCTGGTGTAAAAGCTTTGACAGTATGCTCTGAACAAAGTTACCTTAACCTGTGCCGTACACCTTGCGAACCTATGCACCAACATGTTAGCACGCACCGACAATGCTCTATAACCGATGAATAATTTTTATGAGGGGGCTCAGAATGATGTAGGTACTGAATACGTGGTAACCGTTTTCACCCCGGTGTCCCTTCCTCCCCGTATTCATAGAAATATTTAATTACGCTGATGGTGCCTCCAAGACCTGACCCTAATCAACCCTGGGTAACATGTTGTATGGTAAATGACCAAAATTACACTAACAATTGGGGCTTACCTAGGTCGGTTGAAAGATCACTTTACTACTAATAAGTTAAAAAAATGTTTTCAATTTAATACTTACTGCTCGACATCTTTACTGTTCGTATGTCACAAACAGCAGTAAAAATATAATCGCGCCACATACTGCTACCTTGCTAGTTGCTACCATCTTGACGTATTATTTATCGATATTAGAATATCGCGATATTAGAGAATCGCGTGTGCTCAGCACTTCCATCGCTGTTACAATTTATTTTAAGCGGTACATCCGCTAACTTCTCAAACTACAAATGGTTATCACCATATTTGGTAGATTGTATTTGGAAGGGAAAGGTGATTACTGATTAGGCACGGGTGTTAAATCTGTCCAAAAACAACGAATTTATTAAGGAAATTGTTTTGTTCATAAACACTAAAGCCTACTCTGCGTATTTTGCAATAGTAGCGTGTAGCATTGATTATACTACGAAGAATTCCGATAGATTTCTAAATGTGCAAAGCGTTCGCGAATTTTCAGCCATAGCAGAAGAGTTAAAAATGGTTTGAGCTCAACTTCCGTTTCCATGAAGATTTTCACATGAAATAAAAATTGCTAAATTCCGTCACAATGACTAATCTAGAGCGAGGTGAAGAAGAGAACCCTGTGGTTGACAGTAGTACATTTTGATATAAGTGGGGAATCTTTGTTATTGCATTCAGGCGGAGTTCACTCCTGAGCCGCAGGCGAGGTTGTTATGGAGCCGAGAACTGCAGTAACAAATGCCCACGTGTACCAAACGACGTTTTTCGATACACCTTCCAAAAAATAAAATGATGGAACGAAAAGTAGGTATTATTGTCATGAATTATTAGGAAACTGTGACTTAATTTGCTTTTTCCGCGCTTTGCCAGGTTGAAGGAGAAGCAAAGGTATGAAGCCGCTAAATAGCCTAATAAGAAAAATATTAAATTGAAATATTTTTGAATTTAAACACAAATAAATGTTAATTTGGTCATAAAACTTTTTTTTTAAACAATCTTGTTTATATATGACATTCTATTGATAAACACAATTTAAATATTCAAAATATATTTACGCCGTAAAGACGCATATCTCTTTGCAGAGATTTAAAAAAAATCACCGCCAACTAAAGGAATTTAACCAATTTGGACTTAGTATAAGCATAGATATGTGGAAGTTTTAATTTCCGCACACGTTTTGATAAATGAAAAAAATCCATGAATGTGAAATACATTGCATGTTGATCCTAATCGTAGTGCGATAAGAGCCAGTTTTCGAGGAAGTGTATTGAAAATTATGTTTCCAAGCAAGGAAAACATCATGAAACCTTTTAAACTTAAAAAAGTACTTGAGAATTCTTAGCAGCTTTTACCCACAAATCATGTCCCATAAATAAAATTATACTTAGGTATAAGTACCTAGAATATCCCTCGTTTCTTATAATCTGTAACAATCAGGTTAAAACCTATAATTCTTCATCCATTTAGTAACGGTATAAACCATTTTGTTATGTTGCCAGTAATAAACGACAAATACCTGTTTTATTTTTCCCTCTGGCAACATTGATACGAAACACACAATTTACTGTGATGAAAATTATAATTTCTAATTGAATTTGTGTTTTTGCATAAAGTTTAATTTAAGTACGTAATTTAATACGTTTTTACATAATAGGGTAATCAGTGGCGGGGTTTGCTTACATCTTTTAATCAAGATAGTGTTTGTTTAATCTATGGTTTTAATTTAGATAACATCTTCGATATCCATGGTTAGTGCAAGTGATGCTCTAGTGTTAGGTTTGTTTTGTTATGCTTATATGATTATTTGGTTTATTCAATAATTTAAAGTAACTTTACTAGGTTCGTTTACCAGGTAGTTATTAGGTATGTGGCCCAGACACAAAAATTCAAATTCAAAATTTTGCATTTTTTTATTTGATTTTTTAAATGAACCTAGATTTAACAGCAATCAAGCAGCAAGCAGTTTGACAATGCCTCGAAATCTACATTTTTCCACTACACTCTGTAAACATATTTTTCAAATTTAAGATATATTTTTAGTTTTCATAATTGCACTGATTTAAAGCGGCAGTATATAGTAGTTTTGGTAAGTTAAAAATTATAAAATGTATATTTATTAACAAGTTCGGCAGTTAAAACTTAGCAGTAAGTAAACAAAAAAGAGTCGTAAAAAATAATAAAATGGATCATTTAATAAATACTGAGCAGTACAATAACTAAATGGGCAGTTCCGAGTGGGCAGTTGACAAATCGGAATTAGTCAGTAAGAAATCTCAAAACACTTTTATTCGCCTAAAAGGCGTAGTCAGAGCTAAAAGGCTCATAGGCGACGAGACTTTGGTAGCTACGCTTCACAGCCTAGCTCATCGGCGTAATGTCGCCTGCTTGTCGGTCTTCTACAGACTGTGCTTCGGAGAGTGTGCGCAGGAGCTCCACGATCTGATCCCACCATCACCCTTTTACCACCGGACTAGCATACGTACTGCGGCGTACCATCCACACTTGGTTGATATCCCGACAAGTCGTACTCGGCGCTTCTCCTCCACGTTTATTATGCGCACAGCCAAAGTGTGGAACTCTCTGCAGGCATCTGTGTTCCCTCCCACATATAACCCGACTGCCTTCAAAGCAAGAGTGAACAGGCATCTTCTGGGCACGCTCGTTTCATCATAGACCTCATCCATCGCTTTCCACCAGGCGTGATCGAGGTCAAGAGCAGGCCCATTTTGTAATAAAAAAAAGGCAGAGTGGCTCCGCTACGCGGGGCTTCTATTTCTGTCTGCATTGTTTACAGTAACCTAACCTGTCCGAGTCGGAGTGTCCCAAGTCCGGGGGTCTCTGTTCTATATGAAATGTCGAACTATTTATCTAACTGCCCATTCCATCATTTTTACCGGACATTTATTTATTAGTCTGCTTACGTATTTGGTAAAACTGACATTGTAAGACGAAATAACCATCCAATTGTTTTTTTATTACTGTCTATGTTTTACTGTCGCACAAATTTACCAACCGCCGATAAAAACAAACTACCCAATATTTTTTCAACATTTTGATCATAATAACCTCTCGAATGTTTAAATAACAGTTCAAAACATTAGTTCCCTTTAATAATTACATCTTCCGTTAGTGCTGGCTTGCTTATATATTTTAAAAACCTGACAAAACACGCCGAACGAACAATTTACCTATACAGCGTGTACCCTTTCTGGTACACGCTGTATAGCTGTGGTAATATTTCAGGGTGTGATTCAGATTATCAAACTGAACATCTTTCTCCATAGGGCCACCATCGTAATCGCGAAAAAAGACCAGGAGGGTTATTATGACGACTTAAATCAGGAGTAATTCCAGTGTGGGAAACAGTCAGAGGTATACAGGTCGTATACCGCCATCTCTTTCCCACACTGGAATTACTCCTGCTTTAAGACGTCTTAGTAATCCCCTGCTATCCCGTTCAAAACTTCATTACCTACTCCACCCAAATTCATGTATAGGACAGCTGTTTTTTTTTCGCGATGACGATGGTGGGCCCAGGGCAAAAGTTGTTCAGTTTGATGGTCTCACTGAACCTGAACCGAAGACCTGAAGAACCTGAAATATGACCACGCTGTAGGTACAACATTCCCCAACCCTTCCTGTAAGCCGCATGCCCCACCTATCGCGACGATACGCTCCGATAACACGCGATGTAGTTGCGATGTAGATACGATATAGATGCGATACGATAACGCAACACGTGTGCGCTGCTTCGAATTAATTAAACTCTGAACAGGGCATGTTAACTTGTACTTGTGTTTAGTTTTGATTCGGTTATTATGTTCCGCAATTGGTTTATAATGAGTTCAATGATAGGTCGCGAGTAAAGTAATTTACTTAACTTACTATTATTATTTATTTGTATACACAGATTTGAAAAAGAATGTAGAGTTAAATTATCATTAAACTGACCTAAAAATTAAAGCGTTTAAAGCAAGAATTTTTTTCGCCTTACTTATTTGTGAAATTATTCAAAATTCTTCAATTTTTTGTATAAAGAACGAAAAATGTGTTGTTTTTGTGCCTCTCAATTCCATAGTCTAAGAGTTTAAAATGCAAAATAATATCGCAAACTTGCACGGACTCTAGTTGTTGGTATCGTTAACAGATTGGACAGCATCCGCAACGATTAAATTTCGTTATGTGTGTCAATATTGGGGAATATATTATTCCAGTTTCTTCGAATATTTCTAGATTTTGCCGGTCACTTCCTCAACCAGAATATATGTATGTAGATAAACGTTGTTTTATTTTTCAGGGAATTCTAATCTGATCGGACACACGCATGCCTTTACCGGCCTAACTTGGTACTTTACAGTGACAAACAGACAGTTCTAAAATATATTCTATCAGATCGATTCGACTGAGGTATCGATATCGATAACTCGAACTAAGAAGAGATTCGATTGTCGATAAGACGCCGATCTCGAAGCGATAACGTCGCGCGCTACATATGTTAGGCGCTGACATTATAAAGTAGCTTTTATACGATGCACGATGCGCGTATCCGACCTAGTCTGGTTTATGGTTTGTCTGTTCGTGTAGCAGGGTGTTGTAGAGTTGTTCGGAATTTAAAAAGGTTTCCCGCTTCGCTAAAGATATTGTTCAACTGTGTTTTTTTTTTCATTTAAAATATTTAAACTTTTTTTTCGTTTCGTCGTAACTTTAATCTACAGTCTAATTATTATTTTCGACATTATTAACCCTAACCTAACCATCACCGGCAGACGGGTTTTTTTACTAATTTGAATTATTTAAAACATCATAGCCTCCCAGCTGATCATCACTACATAGTATAAAACAAAGTCGCTTTCTCTGTCCCTATATCCCTATGTATGCTTAAATCTGTAAAACTGCGCAACGGATTTTGATGCGGTTTTTTTTAATAGATAGAGTGATTCAAGAGGAATGTTTATATGTATAATACATGCACCAATGCGAAGCCGGGCGGGTCGCTAGTTAGTAATAAGCGGTGACTAAATAAAATTCGTATTCTAAGGTTAATAATGCCAACATGATCATTTTCCATACCACCAATTTTATTGAAAACTACCAACTTCACAGACACAAATCAACAATTTCCAACTAGGAACTTTAAGATTAATTTATGTTACTATAATTACAGAATTATCTCCACTTACCATCTAATGTCCATTGGTTTAAATATTATTTGTACAAAGACTGCCTCGCCCGAGATCCGAACTGACTGACCACCGCTGCAGGCTCTCATTATGGGGACGTGCAACTTGTAAGCGATACGAGGTTTTAATTACTTTCGTGTGTACGTGTTAATTAGTTATTTGGGATGTGGTAAGACGACGTGTGATGTTAAATAAGGTTGTCGCTAGATTGAGGGAGTTAATAAATACATTTTTAATGATGTATATAATTAATAACGTAATATCGATTATAAAAAGCGTCTTATATTTTTTGGAAAAGCTGGTCAACAAGCAATTTGTTTAATCAAATTTAATTTGTTTCCATACGAGGTTGTGGGTTTAATTTGGGCAAGTACTTATTTAAATTTTTCAATTTATATGTACTTAATACTTTAATCTTGGATAACACTGACATATAAGTCTGAAATCTCCTATCCCCCATAAGCAAACGTTGTGATCAATGCTCATGTCGTTTCTCTACTTTTTTATAAATCAAGGTATCTAACATATTTTTTCTTATCAATAAAGTTGATCACGTCCACCCGCTACCGTCTAAAGCTTAGTCCACGCTATAAGATCAAGTAGCCACGCAGGTAGCAAGCAGTAATCACGCACAGCCACGCTCAGGGGTATGTGTGTACCGGCCTAATCATTACAACATACCTATAATTGAAGGGAACCGTTTCACGCAAACTACATCAAATGTTTGGCTTTAGGAAGTACAAGCTGCTTGAATGGACCGCGTCAGTTCAGTAGTTGTTATTCTCTTAGTTTTATTAGTAGTTGCTGTAATGAAGAAACTACTGTCTCTTTGAATCAAGACTAGAAGGCAACATATCAATGATGACATAATGTGACTATTCGTAAATTACCCTAGGCTGGTAAAATGTTCGTGTTTCTTATGTACAGTCAACAGCAAAAGTACATGATCAAAATCAGAAATTCAATACTAATGAACGGAGTTCGCGTCAGATCTGTGTGGCGTGGAAGTGAATTATTTGCCTTTAATTTACAATCACATACTTTTGAATCACTTCAACGCCACACAGTTCTGACGCGAACTCCGTTCATTAGTATTGAATTTCTGATTTTGATCATCTACTTTTGCTGTTGACTGTACTTTTAAATTAGTCCCTCATGTCCCACGAAGATGTCACCTACACAAGTCGACTCCTAAACTACATTATATTCAAGTAACACTAAATTTAATTAATGTATTTCGGTTGAATCGAATGTTTCGGTCCATAAGATGGCAATAGGCTCGCCCCCTATTACATGCGCCTCAAACATAACTTTGTGAAATGTGGGTGTACTATAGGTACACCTCTGCCTAACTCTTCAGGGATTAGAGGCGCGATGTTATGTTATGTATTTCGGTTCCTAATGCGCACGGTCTGAATTGGCAAAAAGCACATACATTTTCGTCATTTTCATGTAAAAAATGTCATCATCATCTGCCTAGCCTTTTCCCAACTATGTTGGGGTCGGCTTCCAGTCTAAGCGGATGCAGCTGAATACCAGTATTTTACGTGGAGCGACTGCCTGTCGGACCTCCACAACCCAGTTAGTGCTAGGTAATACGATACCCCTTGGTAAGACTGGTTGTCAGACTTTCGGGCCACTGACTACCTGTAACGACTGTCAAAGATCTACAAATGACAGCCGGGACCAACGGCTTAACGTGCTTTCCGAGGCACGGAGGAAACTCGGTATGTAATGGGTGGTCACCCATCCACGAACCAACCTAGGTAAGCACGGCTTAACCTAAAGATCAATCCGAGCGGCTGTTCTTATTTAGCCACGAGCTCCTCCTTTCATGTAAAAAATGTATAGGCTTAAAATCATCGTACCCCACAATTTCATCAAAGGCACCATGAGATATGAAGAATTCGAAGCTACAATTTTCCAAGTTTCTAGGTTACTGCTGTCACACCCTTATAACCATAGACATAATTAATACTCCCGCTTACAAAACCATAAGTTGAATATCGTCTTCCTCATCAGGACCCACTAATCCCGGTGACCTACGGTGGCTGGTATCTGCGAAGCGCACGTTACTGCAATCGACAGTTAAATTTAACCGGAGGCAATAAGATACAGATATCTGGGTGCTACTTTAAATTTATCCATCCGGATAGTGTAACTACGAAGTGTGGGGACTTGTCATAAATTTACATTGATGATACATCCTTTAAGAGCGTTTACGACTTCGGCATTTCATACAAACTTTCAAATCATTTTTTTTCGAAATAACTGAAACGATTTCAATAAAACTTCATACATATAAGCAGGATAATTGGATTTTAAATTTTCCATAGAAACAGAAATTTGCAACTATCTTTTTTTTAAAAGACATTTCGAAAAGTTCTCTGTCAACTTTTAGACCTGTGTATGTGTCCTGCTTATGCGTATGAAGTTTCATTAAAATCGGTGCAGTAATTTCGAAAAAAAAAATGACTTGAAAGTTTGTATGAAATGCCGTTAGTCGTTAACGCCCATAAATAATGAGGAGTAAAAAGAAACAGTTCCCCTTTGAACTTACACGATCTTGTCATTCTCGACTAGAAAGAGAAAAATGAGTTTCTTTGTTGTCAAAATGTCGTTCATGGTTGGATTTTGTAAGGGATAGAAAATGGGTATATGAAAGAAAAAGGTATTAATGGTAGCGTGATGGCAGTCAGGCGAGAATGGAAAAAATTTGATGCGCCGACCCCAAGCCAGGGAATATAATGTTGAAAAATAATTTGAAAGAGAAAGTTGTCCTCATCCCTATGAATTCATTCCTTTAGTGCATGTAGTACCGAGTTCACTGATGGTCTGCCACTTTTCACTCGTCGAGAGTTAAATTTTGGAATGACACCAATGAACTGAACGTAATCAGAGATCAGCAAATCTGAACCTCATATAAAGAACTGTGACAATATTCCGCTTGAAACTGGCAGCTCCTTAAACGCGGGCATCTCTGATCACATTCAGTTTCATTAGTGTCATTCAAAAAAAATTGTTTTAATGCTGTGATAGTCAGTGGTCACCCCATACGTCGATAATCAAGCTCTTAGCTGGCCGCCCATTAAGGGGAAGATAACTCTAACATAGCGAAATAAATAAATACAGCGCTTGTCACGACAGCATTAGCTTCCACTTAACAGGATTAGATTAAATGTTCGATTTTGTTAGCAATACCGCAGTTTATATTGGCAACACCGTTACTGAAGATGGGGATTTGATAGACCGCTGTAATTGGCCGGTGGAATGGTCGAAATCCATTACTGTAAGCTGTATTTCAAGGCTTTATTCTAAGGTAAATTGGCGTATTTTTAAAAAAGGGCTACATGCCCCACTTATTATAGGTATTACTTAATACTAAACGACAAGCTAAGAAAAAAATATGTAATCAGTCGTATGCGTCAACGATGCATCAATTTTTTTAAATTAATTTAATAAAACTTGCCATTGACACGGTAAGAAGATAATTTTTTTTTGTCTAGACTGAGCTCAATCCACATTTTAATCAGCTGACTGCTAAGGCTCAGCTCACCTCTCTGTGACAGAGGTAATCCATAAATATCTTCAAATTTTTTGTTCTAGATCATGCCAGCTTCCGCACAATAATTTCCTTCATCGTAACAGTGGTGATAAAATGAATGACAGAAAGTAAATTGCTTGCCTAGAAGTAATCTGGAGTGTTATAACTGAGCCATCACTGTTCTTAATCAATAAATATGTGATAATTCTACCATTATCCATACAGTACATTTTAACGCAATCGAGCCGGTATATCGTCGTCAACTGCCATCCAAATGATTATGACGCTTTACTAACTTAATTAAGGTATCTATTCCCTACAATATTTATGAAGTTTACTATGTATCTGATAAGTAAACCCCACAAAGCACGAGGGTCTGATTGCCATATCGCCCGTAACGAACTATGCTGTAGGGAACTGCGGTAATCAAGGCACGGGAGGTAAATTGCGATATAGGACGATTGGGTAGTGCAGGTGGATGGGACCTAAGATATACAGCATTCTCAGGAAGGTATAGATAGTTAGGTTTTAATTCGCAGCTCGCCTAGTGGGTCTACTATAGGGTAAATCCCTGCCTAACCCTTTGAGGATTACAAAAGATACCATATTTTCAAACGAAGAAATATTACCGTTTCCTCGTTTGAAAAGAATTCTAAGATCAGTTTATCTATCGACTCTTAAACCTCCCCTCCGCTATTACATGGGACTTAAAACATAATTGAAATTAAACATTATTGAAATATCATATCGAAACTCCATAACCGAAATGTGGGTGTACTATTAAGTACACCTCTGCCTAACCCTTCGGGCATTACAGGCGCGATGTTATGTATGTATGTCTTCTAAAGTAAAGATCATATTTTCATCATAGACCTCATCCATCGCTTTCCACCAGGCGTGATCGAGCTCAAGACCAGGCCCATTTTGTAATAAAAAATAAAAATAAAAAAGAAAAGAATCTGGCAAATAGCGAAAGACCGATTACCTAACGTGCTTAAACAACATTAACTTAGTCATACGTATACGATGAGTGACAAACTTATTGGTCGAAAGGGACATTTTTCCACCGATTTAATAGATCAACAAAAAATTATGGTACTGACATCATCATCCACCTACACTTCTCCCAACTATGTTGGAGTCGGCTTCTAGTCTAACCGGATGCAGCTGAATACTAGTATTTTACATGAAGCGACTGCCTGTCTGACATCCAAAGCCCAGTTAGTAAGACTGGTTGTCAAACTTTCGGTCCAGTGTCAACTAGTAACGACTATCAGAGATCTGCAAATAACAGCCGATACCTAAGGTTTGACGTGCTTTCCGAGGCACAGAGGAAACTCAGTATGTAATGGGTGGTCACCCATCCACGGACATAGACAAACGCAGTTTAACCTAGAGAACGATCCGAGTGGCTGTTATCATTTAGCCTAAATGATCCTGATCCTGAATGCCTAATCTTGTTGACAGCCGTTTTAGAAAAAACGAAACTCTTCGAGAGCAGTTGTCACCTATCTCCTATCTTATACCCTCTGGAACATATTCGTTTTTTATTGCCATATAAAAAAAATGATTAAGTTCCACTCGTTTGGTTGTCGTCTGCTTAACCGGGTAATCCTCTGGGTTGACATCAAAGCGTCCAGTTTGAGCGAAAAACGAATAAAACCGTATTTAAACACAACATGCATTTGTTTTAATTGTTTCTGTATTTTAGTTGCGCCTTTCACACTTCAAAGACATAATCACATCCAGTAAGTGCAAGTAATTATCCCTTGATACCACTGACATCTCAGTGTCACCCATCCAATCAAAGGCACAATATTAACACGTGAAGCAGACGGCGCGTCGCGTGCGCATGTAGGCGGGGCTAACGAGCCGCGTCAACGTCACCGGGCGGTGACACATTGATTGATTTGAGCGTCAGCTAACCAATTAAGTGTTTGTAATGATACGTTTACCAGATGTTTGTTGTCTTTGGAGATGCCATAAATGGTGTGGGTGCGCTTCCTGAACTAAATGTTTGGTGTGAGATTTCGCTAGATGGTGAACGCGGATTCGCCTGATTTTAAATGTGGAATGTCTTCATGTACGAAGCTTCATAACCATAGGTGTCTAATGTCATAAATGCGAAAGTAGCTCTGCCTGTCAGTCGGTGTCTCTGCCTATAAACTATTTTTCACTTTTACGACTAACACACAAACTGAGCGTACAGGTGTAACCTAGAATACGACCTATTTTAACACATATTATACTTTCTATCTCGGCCGGTAGCCGATCCCATCTCATGGCAAAATTTACGACATAAACGCGGGTGACAGGGTCAGAAAATGCTTGTGTCTGATAAATTGTCTTCATCTGGTCGCCATTGCCAAATGAATGGGATAATCAGCCATTATCTACCGTTGAAGCAATCGAGGCGTTTAATAATATCAAAGCCACGTGTCAAAAATCAATAAGAAATATTGACTTCGTAAATCGAGCTTGTAATAAAGGGTCGATTGCAACCTGACTGTTGCAAATGGTCGATATAAAACTTTAAAACTACAGCATCAGTCACGTCCTCGTTAGTTATAATTGGTACTTCTTGCACCCCCAGGGAGAACCCAGATCTATTGACTATGTATCTACAAACAAGGCATAGGTATTACAGCTAGTCAAATTCCAAGAAACTAATGGTGTGGATGTTTGGTCGACCCTAGCGGGAGAATGTCATACTGAACTTCGAAGTTTTAAATATAATATAATAATATATCTTGGGACAACCAACACACCGCCATCTGGGGGTCTAAAATGGCCGCTTTAGCAGAATCGTAATAGGATAATAATATGAATTACGTTCAAATTCTTAAAATGGTCATAGACGTACCTACTATTATGAATTGTCACCTTGTGACCATTTTACGAATTTAAACGTAATTCATATTATTATCCTATTATGATTCAGCTAAAGCGGCCATTTTAGACCCCCTGATCCCAAACTAGGGAGAGCCTGTACTATGGCAACCAGACAACTGATAAACATACTTATATATTTCTAAATACATACATACCGATTTAATGTCTTTTAATTCTGCTAAAGCGGTCATTTTTGGTCCCCTGTATTCATAAAGTTTAAGAGGCCGATATACGTGAGTTAGAAGAAAGACTATTTTATTGAGAATTTTCATAATCGCAATGTACGGAACTTCGATAGCTTGCTTTAACGAATTACAAAATTTCGAATGTTCATCATCGAGATTCTGAGTATTTCGCTTTCATGTAAATGGATGTAAGTATATCATAATTAAAATTGGTGATAAGTACCTGCACCTAGTCCGATCTAGAAGTGGAAGCAGACAGACACACGCTCAGTAGTCGCGTTTAAGCCCATGAGACCACAGGGGAAGCAGAATGTATGGCCATAATTCATCTTTAAAGTTCCTACAGCTGAGACAAAGGTTTTGTCTTATTTATCTCCTCCCTCGTTGGTATAGTGGTCGCAATCGCGACTGCTGAGCATGAGGTCCCGGGTTCGATTCCCGGGTCGGGCAAATTGTTATTGGGTTTTTCCATCAGAAATTTCTCAGTAGCACCCGCGGATTCTGGATTTGTGCCCGATTGATGGCCATAGGCTCGCCCCCTATTACATGAAACTTAAACATAACTGTGTTTAAGTTTGAAATGTGGATGTATCAGGTACACCTCTGCCTAGCCCTTCAGGGATTACAGCGTGATGTCATGTTATCACCTCCCATCTAAAATTGTAAACCAAAGCCGAACCAATCAAGGAAACAAATACTTCCCTTACAACGATACCGACCACGAACAGTGTCCGACTCGTACAGTCAGCAACACAATTACGCAGCGCGCTGTGCAGTTAATTGTGCCGGTTAATTAGGGACGTGTCGCGTGGGCACGACGCCCCCGCGTCCAAGCGTTTGTGCTGCTCGTACTGACTACAGAAAAGTTGGAAACTGTTTAGAATTATTAGACATTCAACAGCAAAACTAAATTTGCACTCCCCGGACGTATAGGTTTAATTTATTTATTTTTTGTTTTGTTTTATTTCCATGTATGGGGAACCCTCCCCCCCCCCCTCTATTTTTTTTTTATTTTGGTTTAAAATCGTAAAGCGGTTCACAGAATACATCTACCTACCAAGTTTCAACTGTGTAGACCTAATAGTTTCGGAATAAAGTGACTGTGACTGATATACGGACAGACATGACGAATGTGTTTTTTTGCCATTTGCACGGAACCCTAAAAAGAGTCTTTAAGAAATTTTAAACAAACTTTGTTTACACAAATTTATTTCGGTTGCGTGTCCTTACGCGTTTTTAATTATTTCACGTTATATATATACGATGAAAGATTTTTGCTCTGTCGCTACTAGATATTGAATATTAGCTTAATTCCTGTACCATGTGAGCGCGTGGCTTGCCCGCGTGTATGAAATACTACGCACTGCCATTGTGCATATTATACAATACATTGCATCGCTGAGTTCACGGACGCGAATTACGACTTGCATTCGATTGGAAGGATATGAAGTTGCGAGATTGAAAATCAATGACAGCTTAAGAATTAAGGCCATAGTATTTCCCCAAATGATTAGGCATAGATGTGACTCTAGTACACCCACATTTTGATATGTTTAAATGCCATGTAATAGGGGCGAACCTATTGCCATCAACCGGTCACGAATCCAGACTGGGGCTGTAACTGAGGAATTTATAATTTAAAAACCCAAAAACACTTTGTTTGACCTGGGAATCGGGCCTCACACGTCGGCTCAACAGTAGCGCTTAACTAGCTTTTTTAACATAATATCAAAAATTAACCCGGCTTTATCTGTCCCTACGCGTCCCAGCTTAATTCTAGTGCGATGTAAACGCACTTATGAAATACTCGGCACCCGCATTGTGCGAGGTGACTACACGGCGCTGCGCCACGATACCCACTGGATATGGTAACCATGCTCATCTTTAGCCACACAATGATGTGTTCTCTCGTATTTGGAGTATTTATGTTGTTCTTATCCGACAAGCCACGAGATTTAAGTAGGAAATGAGGTTGGTTGTGACTGTTGTTGTTGGCTGTGTATTGTAACGTGAGTTCCTACGAAGGAGGCATTTTCTACCAGTCAACCTTTGGGTGATGCAGAGACAAACAGTGGTAGGTGTATATCACAAATTCATCATTTACAAGTGTTGTCTTCGCTTAACTTTAGTGGAAACAGTTGAGCATAGGGGAGAGGAGATTTTGCGTAACTGTTTGCTCTCCGCTTCGCACATCTCCGCTCGTCTCTGCTTTGGTGGAGTCCGGGCCTCACGCGACGGAAACAAGTGACTCTTGACACAAGATGACAAAAGACGCGTCATAAGTCACATCACCATCTAAGCTCGTGCGCGGGGCGATAGGTTGAATTCACTTAAGCAAATCCCTTCATATTCTAGCAGTCTACACTAAGTTAGTTACAACGTTCGACACAGAAAACTATAACAAAAGTTTACCTTCATTCATTCCTATTTAGTCTGCTGGCTGATAAGAAAAGTCAACGATCCGATAGCTTGAAATTCAAATACTACCACTATCGACTGTCATCATAACATTGGCCTCTTTTTATTCCTATAGAAAACGCACCCTAAATACAGATTTCAAAATTCACCTGCACCACATTAAGCCCCCCGAGAAATCCACGACTGACGGAAAAAAACCTATCAGATTAATAGATAGAAATAAAATCAAGCCATTCGACGTATTAGAAATTCCTGCGAAGTCGTGACCAGCCCATCGCGAACAAAAGACGGCTCGGAAATAGGAATGAATCCGGACAATAAATCCTAGCTGACTGTACGCTGTACAGGAATCAATTGAGCTTTTGAATCTGGGTGCTACTTTGTCCAGTCCCCGTTCCCCCCTTCATATTACTGTTTGTTTAAGTCCCCCTTTTGTTTAAGCTCACGATCAGATTGGCATTGTCAGTCGATGTGTACAATGGTTTTGTTGTTTTTTTAAGTTGCAATGACAGAACGATGAAGGACTGTCTGTAGTCTATGCTTAAAAAGTTTACAAAATAACACAAACTATTAAAAATTAGGCTAGTTTATTTGTTAGTAGCTTGTTTATTTACATATTTCTGCTCTTAATCACACAACTTACTATACGCTAATTGTGTGCTATGTGCTAACTAAAAACTCAAACCCAAAGCATTTATTCCAATTAGACTATTACAGGTTCTTTTGAATATCCAAAACAAAATGATTAAGTTATAGTCCTAGTCACAAGGCATCATAACTTTTGAAAGTGCTGTACTGCGCCAAATAAGCATGATTTTGTGCTACCACTCAGTAGATATGTGTATTTCAGGCTTTTATAACAGAACCTTACCTGAGATATTTAATATAATCTAAAATCAATAAAACTAAAGTGAATTTTCAATACATAAAATACCATCTCAAATCCATCAATTTACCCCTTAGCCGTAAAGCAGGAACCATAGATAAAATGGCTCGTTCCCCGGTTCTTCTTGCGATGTGGCCATAGATAACAGAGAACGGAGCACACCTGTTTCCTAGGCCGACGCGGACGGTGTGCCACACAGGAACTAAGGTCGAGTCGCTGCGGGCAACCAACTGATTTATATTAATAACTAGCTTTTTGAACAACACTTTGGTTAGAGAGTAATTTTGTAAATAATGTTACAGTAAATATTTATGAATGTAAATATTTACTTCAAATTTTTCGGGCCTCTAATGGCGATACGTAAGTGTAGTGTCTAAGCAATTACGTACCTATTTTAAATGAATTATGCAAAGAAGTAAACTGTCTATAACGGATTCTAAAAACAATATTTCCTCACTTATTTGTCATAGATAGATACCATTATGCTGTTTTGTACACTAACATTTTACCAAAGCTAATTAACAAAAACGTAAATATGTTCAAAGTGCAACGGCGTTCTTCTCGCAAACAGAAAAAAAATCTTTGGATGTACAGATAGGCAACAAACATTCATATTGATCGGTATCATCTCACACCAAAATACATTCTAGACTCGACCAGAAACATCAATTTCTCCATCCGTACCAAATCAATACAGATCCCACCCATCCAGCATCTTCGTCTCTACCACAATCACAACAGAACACCATTAGTACTCAGACAATGGCGGCTATGTTTTAAATAATATCAGCTAACTGGAAGCCCATGCTCGTTATCATTACGAGCAGAATCTGATGCATTATTTATAGCTGATGTAACGGGTTCTGTAGAGGGGGGAGTAATCTTCTAATGTAGAATGTATCTGGGTTGTGAGAGGGGGATTTTTCGTTGGAATCTGCTTTTGTTTGCGTGGTTTAACTGTTTCATAGACATTGTAATGAATTTATGATTTCAGGAATCAGCATCGTCGTGGATTAACTGTTTTATTATTTCACGGTTTATAACTAAACGTATACTGTATAAACTAAACTTATACATTTTAAGTTTAACTGGTTTAGTATCGAAGTATTCATCTAGACAAAAGCTTTATTTAATAAGGTCCACAAACGCAACCATGATTTTTAAAAAAGTATGAAACAAGAAAATATTCAGTGGTTAGTTCAAAGAACAGCCGTGGTAACTTTTTTCATTCAAAGCGGTCAATCAAGACGCTTCCAACAAAACCTCATTCGTTAAATTATGTTCTGGAGTTTAGAAGTTATTAGGTATCGGATGAACATACAAACATATACCCACACACATGCAAAATACATACCGATCAAAATCATAACCCTCCTTTTTTGCTTCTTTTTTTAAGTCGGGTAAGTGTTGCAATTGGACCCTAGACCATAATTTTGAATTCAGTTGTTATTAATGCAGTAAAAAAACGTCTACGAGCACTGGTGGGTTACATACTAAACACACTACAAACCTGCAGAACCTACGACTGTTTTTAAAGACAGTCTTCAGTCTTCTGTTTTAAGTTTGAAATGCTCTTTTACTTTAAGATAAAAATCTTGAGGATTAGATTACGTTGATAATAGAATTTTAAACGCCATTGCGAACCTGAAGTGTCTTGGAACAGAGAGAGGGCCTAAAGGTTCAAACTCCAGACGGATAAAAAAGCGGTTCCCGCATTAAGAGCAAGTGGTAACCAATTTCAAAGTGTTTCGTTTGCATTATAAGATTTTAAATTTTGATAATAAATTACCAAACAATAAGAAACTAAACCTTAAGCCATCTCACCCTAATAAAATTCTTTCTCCAACGAGAACCTGCAGGATTTTCATAAGTTTACAGCAGCTAAATCGAGAGCATGGCGTAAGAAGTGCGGATCTCATTTATTATTGTAGGTACTACTATTACTTGTTATCATCATCGTGTACATAGCTGGAGCATATATAGACTATCAAATGGCGGTAACAATAGGAACGATAACCAAATTCTCCTTCACTTTCATGATGGTAACGTATCACTGTTTGTTTGGAAAGCAATTTTGGGAAATGAAGTTTTTCTGTAATCTTTGTAACACTAAAAAAAGAATGGTGGTGTATTCTGCAGAATTTTCTGTAGGTGCCTTAAGCCTTAGCTATAAATAAATATAAATGTGTACCTCTGGTGACCCGACAAGCACCGCAAAGTAGTACCTTGCAACAAACACCGTTAATATCTGTCGTTGTCCATTGTCCAGACATCCCATTTCGAAAATTGCAGCAATCACTTAAAGGGACGATCGACACGAACCTTCCCTCCATCGCTGTATCGTCCTCGGGCCACAAAACTGTTATTTCCCGATTAAATCAACAAACTCAGAAATAACAGATAACGATTCCATGAATAAATAATCGAATACGGTAAAACGGTATCGATTTACAAACAACAAAATCCACCTTTATTTATTTTAGCCCGAAGCGTCGCATTACTTATAAACGAATAATCGATTCAGCACTCAATTTCCCGTCAGCACTCGGTATAATAACAAAACTATCGATAACTGAATCGCGGGCGACGTCTCGCGATTTCTATTATTCGAATGAATCGATTTGCCCGCAGCGAGTAACGATGCGACATCCATTATTCGATTCGGACGGGATTATTTTAGACGAATTTATCATCGAAATATAAATCTTATGATTTATACTTGTGGATAATGAAGGTGGTATTAGCTTCCTGTGGTGGACAATGGCACTGCCGTCGGGTTTATTGTAACAGTAATATTATATTGTTTTTAGATCAGTGGTAGCGACAGCTGTGTAATTGCATTATGTAAATAAATAATTTCGTTTGACATTCACTGCCTACTATAGCCAAATCAAATAAACCATCTAGAAACAATCAAATACTTTATTGTTAGAATTGCAACACTCACTATGGCAATTTAAACTAAGCAGCTACAGTTTTCAAAGCTGAAAGCCTTTTCGAAATTCTGTAATAACACAATTTTAAAAGTTCATGCTTTACATAGGTTAATAACTTATCGGGAATGGAACTCAAATTTTAAAATTCTGCAGTAGAATGGCATGCGATAGCTCGCATTTATCTCTGCCGAAAATAACCGTGTAAAAGTAAAAGGCCATTTCCGCGGTTATTTACTTTATCTTGAGTACGCTTCATCTCATCTATAGAAAACTTGAGTAAAAGTCTCCCTAGTAAAGGTGCAGTCAAAACTATTTGGACTAAAATATCTGTTAAAACCATACACTTGCTGCCGCAGCCCTCAAGGTGAAGACTTGGCGTTGATGTCTTTTACCGTAGACTCAGTGTCTCAAGTAAAAGACATCAACGCACACCAATTGCTACGTTACTAGTTGTACGGCTTTTTAAATTTTCAAACCAGTACGGACAAATTGCGAAAGACACACTGGACACCGTACTTTGTCAGATATTGTACTATCTGTCAGAGTCTGATGTCCAAAGCTGATAAGAATTGAAGAAACTTGGCCACATACGTTTGGTCGAACCTAATGCACATTTTCCAAACATTATGTTTGTACCTAACTCTTCCGACCTAGAATCTCCCAACACAATCGAAAACACGATATTAATTACTCATTATGAATTATGCAAATGAATAGTATTCATACTGAAATCGCTACAGCTGAATACATAACATAAACAATAATTAATCCGGCCCACTAAAGCATATAAAGCGGGCTGCACACGTACGTCAGACCGCGACACTCGCTGCCGGCGGCATTGCGACGACAATAGCAATAATCGTACGTTTGAGTCGTGCGCGGCGTTTCATAGCGCTTGCGTACCGACTCCCGTATTGCTTGTTTATTAAATAAGGCTTTTAAGGAAGATTTTAGGTTTCCTTTCGGCATGTTAGAGATTCGTACTTCTATCTAGGTACTGAATGAAAAGTATGATTTAATGGTAATCATGTTGCAATGTAAGTATTTCAGAAATTATCTACTGTAATGGAAAGTTAGAATGAAATATTGATGGTTTTAGCTTTCCTCAATGATGACCGAAAGTTAAGTGTTTAACGTGTATTTACCAGTGTTAGAAAACGCCAGCCACACTTTCAAAGAGAGAAATGCCTCCTTCGTGGCCGAATCCTTTGTGTCGCTGGTACGACTGAATGTTATATTTTGTTGACCATAAACTTCGTCATTTCGACAGTATCATCGATGACAGCGCAGAGAAGACGTTTATAAATATTTTTGGGACTCAGGGCTAGATGGATTAGAGGTAGAGCATAGTTAACAACACAGGTCCACACATTCGCACATTACGTTCACCAATACAGCAACTGAAACCTCAATAGCTGCTGCATTAAAACATTTTAGGCCCTGTTTTCTCTCAAGAATGTTAACAAGCTTCTAACATTCACCGTTTACCCGACAACTACCAAGCAAAACAGTCTAAACGACATAAAATAAAATTAAAAAAAAACCTAGTTGCTAGTCTTAAAAGTTTAACACCATCTTACGATTGTAGTAAGGTAACCTGCACAAGTTCGACTAGACGTGGCGCGGCGGCACAATCTGTAATCGCCGCCTGAGGCCAACACGCGAACCATTCTTCACCTGCCGACGATGTGAGCTTGATTAATCGCCGGTGTGTAGATACCCTAACGCCTACGGAGAGTACTAAGATACGATTGTAATATGCAACGAAATGCTAGTGTAAAAGTTACCGTTTGTATTATTTTAATTCTTGTTTTCTTGAGGCTATGAGCTTGTTGGCTGACAATTTATAAATGTATTCATGTTTTCGCAGCCGCACGGGTCGATCGGCAACGCTTTTCGAGGTCGGTCCGTGGATTAGTGACCAGCCTTTACACATCGAGTCCTCCGTTCAACGGAAAGCACGTCGTTGGTCCCTTTTGACATTTGTAGATCTAGAAGCCCGAGTATCGTTTTACTCGGTAACAAGATTGTAATCATCATCATCTTTATTTAAAATTCAAATTCAAATATTTTTATTTGTAGAACATAGGTAAACAAAAGTACAGATGTCAATATTAATAAAAATGAACGCTATGTCTTGCCATCAACGGCGTACAAATATTCTATTTATAATTCATAATATTAATTTTTGGAGGAGTATATGTAAACAGTCGATTCATGTGTAATTTTAGTCTTTAGCTGCATCTCGTTAGACTGGAAGCAACAACAAAGTTGAACATCACCAAAGTCCCAACATAGTTGGGAACAAGCCAGACAAATGATGATGAGCTAATCAAAGCTTTCTAAGTTCACTGAAGCATTAATTTTGTACTAGCAGCGTCTTTAAGTTCGCCATTCTGTGGTTATTCCGTTCATCAAGTTTTATGATTACGGGAATCTTAACTAGATCACGACTTAAGTAGACTACAAAATTAACTAGTTTATGAACGATTACAGGTTCGTAGAGTATATTTTCACACAATGTAGGCATCTCGATTTAAGTATAAAGTGTAACCTAAGCGGATTATGTCCACTTTGACTAACAGTAAACCCTTAATTTGAATATCAACTCCTGCTGAACAGAGTGTCGACAATCCGTTAGGTTTTAAGCATTATTTTACGTGTTGCCTTTCATTATTGAAAATGGGCATAACCTAACCTTTATGTTTAGGTCAGTGATAATAACAGGCTCTTACCTGGTGGTACTGAGGTGATATTTCTATAATTGTGGAGCATTGAAATATTGAATTTGTTGACTCCTAGTATGGTGTCCTAACCAATCAAGTAGTTACATTCAATTGATACCTTAATCGAAATAACTAAATGTCAAATTCAAAACAATTAAGTATTAGTAATCGCATCTCTCATTACTGCGTAATAATTAATTGTTTTCGAACCGTTTCTACAATTGCGCATGCTCAAAGGCGGTAATTGTTTTAAATATGGCGCGCAATCCGCCATTTGCAATTGCATGACGTTCATGAACCCACAGCAATAAAACAATAAACGAAGCTAATTCCTCTTTTTTCCTATTGAAGGTTACAGTTATAATGATATCATATTCTACATTAATTTAAGTAGAAAGAAACTGTTACGTCTGTGTTTATTGGATGCCAATTGAGAAAATTGCATGCTACTATGTCGCCAGCTTGAATAATAAAAATGGTATCGTTGAGGTGATCATGAGACTCAATTCAGTTAAGATTAATTAATCCGATTTTTATGTGCGTTTGAACTGAGGGACCACACTGGTATTTCGCAAAATAAATATCGTACGATTTAGTGGTGGTCTTAAAACAATTGTAGAACAAATTTGGGAATTTGTAAACAAATAGGTACATTAAAATTTACTGCCCATAAAGTGTGATCTGTTTTTCAGTAACTATCTTTACAAATTCTTTACTAAATGTCTGTAGTCACAATATCTTATTTTTCCATATACTTTCCGAGATCTGGCTGATGGTCTGTGAGTACTGAGGGACACACATTATGAGCTGTAATTTTTAATGTATTTGTTTACAAATTCCCTGATTTGTTCTACAATTGTTTTAAGACTACTACTAAATCGTACGATATTTATTTTGCGAAATACCAGCGTGGTCCCTCAGTTCACACGCACATCGATTTTTAGGGTTCCGTACCCGAAGGGTAACCAACGGAACCCTATTACTAAGCCTCTGCCATCGTCCATCCGTCCGTCCGTCTGTCAGCGGGCTGTATCTCATGATCCGAAATCGGTAGACAGTTGAAATTTTCACAGAATGTGTATTTCTGTTGCCGCTATAACAACAAAAATAAATTTAAGGATAAATCAACCAGACCATCGCTTAGGCACAAGCGCAAACCTTGGAAATTAAAAATGCTGTTTAATTGTATTTATCTTTTTTCTTTTTGCAGGTGTTATCTTTTATGCTGTGGGACCTTAAGTCATAAAAAAGTTTAACAAGTGGGTAAGTACGTAGCTGGATGCAACTATAAGTTATTGCAAGATTGCAATAACTTATAGTTGCATCCCATCGTTGGACAGTGAAATGCTGAGATCAGCATTTCACTGTCCACGGCTGCACAATGGGCTCCCCAAGCTATGCGGTAACACCCTATCCTCCGCTTTCCGCATCAAGTCTGACCTTTCTAAAGTCGTCGGGCCAGCTAGCTGGCCTTCCAACACTGTGCTTTCTGACACGCGGTTTTCACTACCGGACTTGTTTGCTCCATCAGCCGAGTAAATAATAGATCTGCTTCTCATTTAATTATCAAACCTCTTCAATGAACGTGAGTGAAAACCTACAGGAACTGAAGACGGTCCATCACGGCAAGGGTCTTGGCGGTCTGGTTGGTGTGTCATTCTTACTGGCCTGCTAAGTCCCAAGCTGTGGTGGACCTTGCCAACGTTTAGAAGAAGGTCATCATCAAGATTTGGTTTTATGTTGTCTTGTTTAAATAAATTGTAAATTCTTTTACAGACGCCAGCACATCGAGCTACCCAAAATTGACAAATTTTCCCAATCAACCTTAAACCTATTGCTTTAGCGATAAAGATAAAAATCTATTAAAAAAGACAGGTTGTAGTAGCTTGATGAGCTGGCGTCTATATTTAACCATAGTTCTTGCCATATTATTTTAGTACCTCCAGGAAAATTAACTGATACAGATTGGTCAAGCTACGTCGATTTGCCGTGTTATGTCATTCACACAGCTTTCAAACAATGACAGTTAATTGTGTTTCTTACCAATTCTTTATTCACACTGTGTTTCTTATTCTTAAGAAACGGGAACTCGAATGTTTTATGCTCTATTAATTTTATCAGCTCCCGAGACACACTGACACAGGAATCTCTTTCTGAAGCGAAACACGAATTCCCGAGCCAATCCATTTAGGATAAGCTTACCCATTAATTGACCCAATACCCACCGCAATATTACAAGCGAAGAACAAAACCTAACAATTGTGGCGACCATTCCACTAATTGTGCCATACAATGTCGCTTGTTAATTAAGAGGGCTCAGCAGCTTAGCTGACGCGACTTTCATGTGGCCCGCCATCGCATTGTATTGTAGATCACAAGTTCACGACACTGTCTCAAGCTTGTTCATCAAATGAATGGAAGCTGGTGGTTCTGATGTTAGAAATGTTTATGCCTAAAGTTGCGTCCATACTGAAGTTACTTTTTGCGCAATAACGTTTGCAAGTATTAGTGGGCAACAAGGAATAGGAAATAGTAAAAAGTTTTATTCATAAGTTGTAGTGTAACAATGCAAAACTTTTGAAATTAGTCCACGTATGATATAAGCGGTATATACACGACGAGCAACATCAAACAGCAATAGAGGCCGCAAAAGAAACAATGTGTTCATGGATTTATTTATTTGCACTATGAATTGACACAAAATATTGCGCTACTAAAAGTATTTCAGTGTGAACCTTAAATTACCTAAAATAATTAATTACCTAATTAATTAATTATTAATTACCTTAAATTAATTTTAGACAAACTTTTATTTTATTTGTAAGTTTTATAGCACGATTATTTTTGAAAATTAGATTATAAGTGTCTATAAGGTGCTGAGCAGAAGATTGACAAAAATGACAGGTCTACATAGTTGGCCGCGTGTTCTTTCATTCACTGGTTGTTGCAAATTGACCGCGAAGTCCGAATTGTCCATTATCAGCTCGGCACTGAAATATTATGTATGTGTACCTAACTAATGTTAATAACAAAGTATGTCGCGGTAGAGCTGGGGTTTCAAAGCGGCATGTGCCTCCTGCTATGCAATGCCCTTGGAAATCCCAAAAATGCTGGCGACGACTACCAACTACGATCCATCGAGGAAGACTGAAGATTCGTCATACTTTATAATCGTTTGTTGTACATATGTGTGTGTTGTTTCAAATTTTACCAGGATTTTTTAATTAGGTTCTGTATTTGCGTTTATCTTATTGCAAATGGCACTTATTAGAACCCATGTACCTACTATTGAAGTAATTTAAGACATTTACCTAGCTAAGCAGATAATTTAAATCGATTGCGCAATGTGTCAGCCTATGTCTACATTTTTATGTCTCAATTTTTCCTTCATCTGCGTAACCTTTTCCCAAATATGTTGGGGTCGGCTTTCAATCTGAATATGTATTTGTGCATGGAACGACTGCCTTGACCTCCACAACCCAGTTAGTACTGGGTAATATGGTACCCCTTGGTAAGACTGGTTGTTTTGTCTAATTTGTATGGTGACAAGGAGTATTTTATCTATCTTTGTTTATGTATCTATCGATCTTTGTCACGTTTGCAGCCCGGAGTACGAGTAACGAGAATATGCTAACATAAATAAATAAAAATTAATGACAATGCACGATCTGGGAATCAAACCTGGAACCTCTCCTCAAGACCTGAGCAGCTGTACACACTAGGACAATTAACACACGCAGCTGGACAATTAAGTTAAACACAGCATAATTCAAGTTTGGGTCTCATATAATTTTCAAACATTGTATAGTAAGACAAAGCTGCAATGTTTCGTTAATTTAATCCGATCTTGACTAAGTTAGGTGAGAATTGAGAATATTCTGGTATTGTTTAATTAGTCGAACAAGGGATATATCCTGTTCTATTAGTTTATATGCGCATAGGAATTTACTGATTGTATTATCGCTATAACGACGTTTCGCAGAATAAATTGTTACGGCTATACAAAGTGTAAACCGACCCTTCACAAAGCCGTCAACCAAGCATTCAGTACATCAAACTAAGTATTCGACGCAAAAACTATTACTGGAAAACCTCTTTTTTTGGGATGACAAATCACGTTTTACGGTAAAACTCAATGTAAAGCACTCCAAACATTGTGCTGATTGATGCATTGAATAGTAAACGCGTCATGATGGTAGTTTAAGTATTGTTATTACATTATAAAAACTTGTATTTGAAAAAGAACTTGTGAAAAAGTTAGAATTTGAACCCCTAATGTCTCCGTTACTAGAATGTTCCCAGGTATGGTCTAGAACAAAAAAAAATATCGCAATAACGGAGAGAACAATAAGGGTACTTTTACAAACATTATTTGCAAAAATAAGACAATTAATTTATGTTTTACTTGCTCTTGTTGCATTGCTTTCAGGCTCTCAATAGAGTGTATTTAACACATGTGACTTAAAACATAACGTTACAAGATACACATCACGGGTAGCGTTCCTCATAACTAAAGTGTGTTGAAATCGTATGAAGCGTGCAGGCTGATGATTCTCATTATAATTTGTCTTCACATGACTGTTGACTTTAGCGTGACCATTTCCAAAAATTGTTGACCTTAAGTGACGAGAACTGCAACAATCTTTGACTAAGCTGATAATGGAACTTGGATTCGACTTTTTTTTAAGTTTTTCGGAAATATCTCGGAAAGTAGGCGGTGAAAAATAATGTAGATTAATAGATAACTTTTATCTGATCAAAACTATTTAAAATTGACGTCTTCTTACATGATTCCTTCTACTGGAAACGCAAGAATATTATTATTAAGAATGTTAGATAAATAAAACAACGAAATTCTACATCGACTTATTTATTACTTACTTATCTATTAAACCATCAGTCCCAACTATCGCTCTCCTTGAAAGCACTCACACAGTTCGATTTAGCTTTGCTGTCAAACTTCTCAATCACTTTTTTAGCATCTACTTTTTCGTTTATCTTTTCTTTTTTCTTTTCTGCGCCATCTTTTTTCTTAGCACTTGTTTGATTTTTCCCAGTGTCTGCCGTATCAGTCTTTTTGCGGCCGTTCGTTGGTTCGGCCCGGGGTGTTGGAACATCGGCGCTTGTTCTGCCGGCGTCGGCGACTGGTCGGGGGGTGTTGGGTGGGCTCGAGGACACCTCCGACTTCTTCGCTAGAGGTTCCGACTCATCAACCTGGCGGAAATAGACGCGCGTTTAAAAACATAATACATTGATTAAATATTTGAGAATGCTCAACATCAGTATTGTTGGAAGCTGAAAAAATATGCAATTATGACAAATTGCTATGTTATTATTTATATTTCCAACCTTTAAACTTCTTACGTTTACAAATACAAGAAAGCAAAGATCATACACAACGCTCAGGGCACACTGAGGCGAAGCCCGCGACTATTGTTTAATGATTCCTCATAACGACAGCATTTATTCTAATACATAATATTCGCACAGCCGGGCTTAGGCTTCCTCTCTGTGGGCAGGTCCAGTGTGGATCGGTAGATGTCACATATCTTCGAGTTATTGGTTCTAGAACATGCAGGCCTAACAACGGTTTTCATCACCGTATGGAGGGTAGTGGTGTACGTAAATTACTCAAAGTAACGCACGACCTACAGCTTCTCTTCTAATGTCCATTAAGTAAATACTGAGCTAACTGTGACTATGATACTCGTACGTTTCTTACTTGAAACATCCCCGACGACGTCCTCTTCCTCGACGCCACGGGCGGCGATGTCATCGAGGTGCTGTTGGAACGGATTCGGCTCACTTTCTGGGGAAGCTGGGGCGAGGCCCACTGACTGGTCTGGTTCGTCTGGTTGGTCCGGTTGAACACTGTGGATAAAGATAAAAATGTTAAGTTTCCTGAATTAATTGCATTACTCTTCAAAAAAATCTTAATAGAATTTCTCAGTAGGCAGCCACGGAATCTGGATCCATGCCCGATGGATGGCAATAGGGTCGCCCCCTATGACATGGGATTTAAACATAACTGGCGAAATGCATGAATACTATTAGGTACACCTCTGCCTAACCCTTCGGGTGTTACAGGCGTGCTATTATGTTATGTAAAATTCTTAGCACTCATAATTAATTCGGCATCTGAGTTTCATACATGTGAAAGTTGAAAAACAAACTGAGATAGTCTAACAATAAACGTCAGTTTTAAATATATCGGTGTGGCGAATAAGCTGGATTTCGGCAAGCGTAAGGTGGGAAGCCCCCACGCTCGATGGAACGACGATCTTCGAAGGGTGGTTGGTAGCAACTGGATGAGAGTTGCCGAGAATCGAGTTGAGTGGCGTGCGATTGAAGAGGTCTATGTCCAGCAGTGGACTGTAGTAGGCTGATGATGATGTGGCGCAGCTTGAAGAGCCCATCTCTAACAGTAGACGTATTTGATTGGTCATTCAAACGTCATACGCTTTTCTGGATTAAACCAACGTCTACGATCAGGCATATTTCATAGCATAAAAAAATCAAATAAAAAGGAGAATAAAAAATAAAAATAACAAACCTTGCCTCGTCTTCATAAGATCCGTCTTCGCTCTGAAATAAAAAACAATTGTTAGTTAGATAGAATAACTACTCTTTATTATGTACTTCTACACCAAACAATTTACAAGTATCATCACAATGAAGAACTTAAGCAAATTGTGACACAATGGGTAGTGTTATCGCTAAAACGATATAAATAATATTGTTCAAGACGCTCTCTCACCGGGAGCATTCGGCTGTAATGTAATAGTTCTCTCTTGTTTCTGTACAAAATCGAATCTCGCATTGTTACATCACATGCGAATACTCCCTATGAGCACCGTAATATAACTCCAAACGTTGTTGGCAGATTTTTTGTAAAGGAGCAATTTAACAAACATTCAATACTACTTCATAGGTGGATACTGATTTTCTGAAAATAACTAATCAGATGCCTTTTCTAGACAGACAAGGCTGCTTGCTATACGCTGCATATTAACGAAATAACATTGGGTAGCCATAAAAAAACAACTAAATGAAATAGTATTGGAATTAGTCAAATGATGTATTAAATTGAATTACATTGATTGTTTACTAAACTATTTTCGAGAATATTTTCAGTAAAAATAAAAGAGTAAAGAGTGGGCAGTATTCTACAATTATTAATGTTCATTTATTCTTCTTTCCTTCTTGATCATTATTCTTTAACAGTATTTTCAAAAAAAATAACGAAAACCCATTCGGAAATAGAATACTGATTTCCACGGCAATGTTTTAATTTGAACCAGGAACGCTAAGTCTCTGGGACTTCTTTTTTTTCTAACCAGACCGAAGGCGCAGGACTTGTCGCCGTGTCCGTTTAATTGGTATCCGAACGCATCCGCTAATTGTGGGTGAAGTATCGGCGGGCACTAGCGACACTAGCGCCACGTCGCGCATTCACCTGTCGTCGACGCGGGAACACGCCGCCGGCAAACCAAATTACTCGAACGCGGTCACGACTAACCAAAGTTCTTTTTTGCCTTTATTTTTTCAGGGAATTCTCGAAACTACCGTGTCCTGTTTTCTTAGAAATAAATGATCAATTTGAGGCTGACTTGTAGATTTACTCACTCGCTTGTCTTATAGACCTAAAATGATCGTGGTTTTGCAGCCATGCTACATTATTAGAAAAAAACAGAGTAAGATGGATGACGATTTTTATGGAAAGGTAGTTACTCCGTAAAAGGTTTTCAGTTAACTTCCTTTTTATTTTCCACAACGTCAAATTATAAGGGGACTTGACAGGCCTCAGAATCTATTGTTGACTTATAAAAATGTATTAGACGTTCACACTATGAAGCGGACGTATTTTATATAGATTTATGGAATAGCCTACTTAAATCTGAGACGATCCTTATACCTTACTAAGAGACCTCTTCAATCTCAAACTAACATACGGCCAGACATAAAACGTCGCGATCCTCTTCATCCAACCCTCGTATTGGATATAAATTGACTTATTTTAAATCTAATACTCGGTACTGGAGATCAATCAATTACATACGATGAGGCAAAACATAGTCCAATAAAAACTTCTACGTGATAAGATTGGAAGTATTAGAGAGGAATCCTTTGATATTTTTATATAAAAATGTTATTTATATGTTATAGTTGCGGACGTGAGGGAGTCAAAGCTGACGACGGTTCATCTATCAAACGTTTGACCGTATAAGGCGAGCGGCGCGCCGCGCAGATGACACACCAGAGACAACGTTTGATTGACTTGTAACTTTTTATTTTTTGTTGTAACGCTCGCTAATAAGCTATGTTCCCGCCGTTAAGGCAGCGTTGGGATACGCGGATGAACGGAACGTATCCTGGTGAATCGAGATTACATTTTTCTTTGGCTTCTAAACGTGATGAACTGCGCAGATTACAGTAGGTGCTACATGGTTCAGGTAGTCTATTACAAAACCACAGCTCTGATAAACAAGTAATCTACAAAACAGGATTTAATTTATTTCAGTAAAATACAGTTCCATTTGAAAGCTGTATATTGAAACCGTTCAAGTGCTTAGCAACATAGGTGCCTTTCTAAATAATCAAACAAAATTTGACACATGTTCGATTTCTAATAAAAAACGCGACCCTCGGAAATAAATATGAAAAACTCCATTTCGATAAAAAAAAATTGACTATGAATTGATTTTTATATCCAGTTACCATTTTTTGCGAAAACAAGTATTTCGTATTTTCGTGATTTAGGAATCGCCATCCCCGCTGTGCGTATCCGATCGCAACCGATAATATTAAATTTAAAAACGTAAATAAATTAAAATGGCGAAGCACGTAGTTAACGGATGCTTAGATGTTTTTTTTTCCTACTGGAAACACGTTCCTGTAGGCCTTTTATTTTTTGTAACGCGATAATGAAATAGGAAATTCCATTGAATTAGTCGTCACATTTTTCAAATAGAATATCTATTAGAAAAAGTTTCTCTTATAAATTAGTTGAACTAAAGCAAGAAGTTTACTTAGAGCAACGGCTTTATAAATAAACCATAGTTCGCTTATGATGTTCTATATCTCTTTTAATATTAGAATATTTCATGAACGCCTTTTTGTAAGGTTCTTTGAGACAAAAAAACCGCAGTAACTTAATTACATGAATATTTCACTAATAATACTATGGTCAGCTGTATTCATTACGCCTTAATAAAACCACAAGCCTCGTAAAAAAACGCTTTCAAAGCTTTAAGACGAATTTAAGACTCCCACTTCATTATTTCGTAATGGGTTCCAAAATACTTCTATAGTTGGTACTTCGTTAAAGTACCTTATATTTCATCATCTATACAAATAAATAAAATTAAAGTGTCTCTTTGTAATTTCAAAATAACGGTTTTTTACTGAAAATATATACGGTACGGTATTTATAACAAAACAACTTTTTTTTTCAATTGTCTGTTTGTTCCAGTTAATCTACGAAACGGCTGGACCGTTTTATTTTAGCAAATTAGGATTCCGTGAAAAAAAATTAAAACCCTTGAAATTGTTAACAAAATCCGATTCAAACAGGGAAGTAATTATTTTTATAATAATTTCACGCGGAGGAAGGTCGAGGAGCACAGCTAGTTATTAATATCCCAAGAAAAAGGCCTTAACCGCCCTTCACTACAATGATATCTTCCTCCATTAAACATGTCCATTATTACCCAAGCAACTCATGCAGCTTATCCCAACCCAGATCGGCATAACAAACCCTCAATTTGGCTCACATGATTTAAAATGCTCACACAATCCGATTCTGTCTAGCCCGACGTGTTGCAGCGCAAATAACAGCCTTATACAGAGAAATGGGAGAGTTAACAGACCATAGACAAGGCTAAGGACATATTGTTAGTGCGTGTATGATGGAGTCTCATCTGAAAACAAAGTGTAGGTCCGTCGGGCTTCGGACGGGGGCCGCAGAGCCTCCGCGTTGTAACGAGCGTCAAATACATGCGATTTATGTATCTTCACGCGTTTTGCCTTGTTGGGACGGTTCGAGTTTCAGGGGGTCGTGTTAAGGCGTCAATCTCACTTAAAGGATTTTGAAGGACTTACTTGCGTGTTCTTGGTAATTATGTAACATCTTTCTGGCAGAATAAACGACAACTTATCAAGTGTTACCTTTCTAAAAATATATCATAGACTCAAGTACCTAGTTTATTCAATTACTTCTCAAGAATTCTGTTTGACAAAATTCAGTAAAAACATTATCGTAATTGCTTTTGGAACAGGGTACTAAGAATTTGGACAGAGAACTGGGAATTGTGCCTGCATCTAGACAAATAGAATTGTGGCAATGGTGTGAATCCGTTTTTAAGGTTTCGTACCTCAAAAGGAAAAATGACGGTGCGGTTCGCGCAGTTACACACGTAGCGCAGCAGATTGTCTGCTGCGCTACGTGTCGCACGTTCGCTTCCCGCACCGAACAAATATTTGTATGGCCTATAGGTAGTTGTTTCGGGTCTGGGTTTGTGTATGTGAGTTTAAATGTTTGTAAACGCACTCACGATACAGGAGAAATTCATAGTGGGGCAAAGTTTAAAAAAATGGTACCTTTATAGGATTGACAACGATGTCAATCTATCAGTCTAGTACGAAGACCCTTAAATTTAGAAAAATAATATCGGTTATCCTGTTATCCCCGAAAACTCGTGAGGATGGTGACAATGAACGTTTTTATTCTAAACTCAGTCTCAACATGTCAAAATTATCTGTAAATTCCCTACATTTTTGAGAAGTTTTTGACGTTAACGGTTTCTGAGAGATGAGTTGCGAATTGATTTCGAACGTTTTTAATTTTGGGCATTCTAATTCTACTTCGGTTTTCGTCTTCTTAACGTGAATTCTCTGAATTTATCCAAAATTATTATTTCTGTCAATGCACATTATGATTATTAGTTTTCACAGTAATTCCACACGCCAGTGTTACAGGTCAATCCGCATTTATTACACACGAAATGGTTTCGCGTTGAAATAGTTGTTCAATTTCGCAAGATTGTGCGAAAAGCATGTTGGATTAAATCAGTGTTAATGATCCGGTAATCAAATGATTTCGGTTCGATAGCGAGACAATACCTAAGCGTAGAATTTCATTTCAGTTTGTTGCGTGATTGCTATTATATATTACCCTATTTCTGTTAGAAAACAGGTTGTTTAGTTAGGTTTGTAAGCGTGGTGGCTTTGCAATTCCTACTTTTTTTTTTATCGGCGAACCTAAAAAAAAATGTTTTATTTTTGTTATTGCGCTTTTGCATCGATAATGTATACTGTATTTACCTTTACCAGTCTTTCTCAGCCTTGAACTGTCATCCAATTAGAACTACGGCAAAACTTTAGAATACCAACGAATTCCGAATACATTTTTGTCATTTATTCATACATTTCCAATTACTCTAATTGACGCCATAAAGGTAATGGATGCCGAGTATTGCAGCATACCGTTTTAAATAGATAATAAGCTCTCATTATTTCATAAACAGCATATTCACACGAAGTGTCCAGTGTCCACATTTTCATAGTTTTCTATGAAATGATTACATTTTTATACCGGATGGACCCGTCCCGGCGACTTAGCGTTCCCTTAGCTTTATGTTAATAGAATGTAACGAACAACGATGGGTGATTATCGCCAAGAGTAATCGTTTTTAGTGGGAACTATTTGGCGCGCAATCCGCTCAGGGCTGAGACTTGTCTTTGGTTTAAACTGTTGTTTATGGCGCTAGGGTCCCGCTGGCGCTTTGAATATTTTAGTTGATTATCTGTTGCGCAATGTCTTGTTTAATTAACATCTTTGTAATGCTGGACAGTGTTGGACAACTCGCTTTTAGGTTACTAGCTAGCTATGCCACAATCCTTTCTAACTTAATATTATAAATGCGAAAGTAAGTTTGTTTGTTTTTTAGTTACCTTTTCACGCCTAAACCAAATATATATACTATTCCCGAGGAAAACAATAATAAGGTTTTTTATGATAATAGACGGCGCCACGTGTCTTTCGAATAATGATTGAATTATATTATTATAGAAACATCAGTAGTGTGACAACCCGAATTGACTGTCAAATTCTAAATAAACGCAAGCGAAGCTGCGGGCAAAAGCTATTAAATCAATAAGTGAAAATAGAAAAAAAAAGTAAGTAATGAATAGGTAAATATAGTTAATAACTTTACCTATCAGACAAAAACTTGTAAAGAAAATTATACAGGAGAAAATCGAAACCAGAAACGAACTAAGAAGACGACGCTGTATAAATTAAAAATTTTCAAAAAAAAAACTACGTAAGTAATCTATAAATCAGCAATTCACTAATACCAAACTACCTAATTTTCTTCTATCTGGCAACCCTGCGCGCGATACTCCGGGTGCGTGCGCGCACGCGCGTTACGGCGCCGTTTTGAGAGCCATTAACGCGATCACTGACTAATCGGCATTTAAAGGAATTTCGTACGATTTGCCGCACTTATTACTTGACCAATATAACTTGAAACATCAGGGTGGCGCTGCATGCTAAGAAAAACATAATCCACCTGTCAAATTCAGTACATTTCAAATGAAGTTCCAAATTACATCGCATCTCAACATATGTTGGTCAAGTAATACTAGTACCTGACACTTAACAACGAGACTTTGAAAGTTCTAAAGATGTTATCGCAGAATTGATGTGGACATACGCGATTGACACTTGATCTACTGTTGATTGGCTTACGTGAGTACCTATTACATGTTTTATTAACCACATCTGACATTTTCCCATTGGAGTTTCTCAAAAACAGCCCGGAGACTTGTGCCCGGTTGATGGCAATAGTTCCGCTCCCTATTACATGGGACTTAAACTTATGTTATAATATCCGCGGGACAAGAGTAAGTTCAATTTGGAGTTGCTGAAATGAACACAAAAAGTTTTATATTAAACCGGCCAAGTGCGAGTCGGACTCGCGCATGACGGGTTCCGTACCATCGTAGCAGAGAGTTTTTATTTACAATATTTGTGGTTATAGCAGCAACAAAAATACACATTCTGTGAAAATTTCAACTGTCTATCTATTACAGATCTTAAGAGCTGTAGCTCGCTGACAGACAGACGGACGGACAGCGGAGGCTTAGTAATTATTATCCTTCGGATACGGAACCCTAAAAAAAGTAAGACCAAGGAAAGATGGAGAAACTGTTAAAAATGTCACGTCTAAAGATTTAAACTAGTCGAGTTCGCATTCGTATGAAGTGACATTTTTCCCGGCTAAAATACAAAAAGCTGAAAGATATGAATTGAAAATTTGTTAGTTACACGGAGGCAAACATAAGCCTAGTGATCAGGTGGATCACAAAAAGTGAGGACAACTTTAGTTTTTTTGCCCATTGGTCCCAATATTAACCCTGGTAGTCCTGGTACCTATCTATAGTCAAGTTAAAGTAATTATTTTGCAACCATTTTTATGCAATGCACAAGAATTTAAACGAAGAAAGAATCGTCAAAGAAAACAAAGCCAGGAATTCAAACTTCTGACAGTTCTAACTTCAAGCAATTACTAAACTACAGACTTTTCGCGTCTATGGTCTTAAAAATTGTAAGTAAGTATTGTATTACACCATTTCAAACAAAAAGCTGGGCCCCTAGTGTAGTCAGAAACAACACCAAGTTTCCCAATCCTGACACCAGGCCCGATCGCGTCTTATCGATTCCCTGAATTATAATAACGCAACAACAAATATTCACAGATTTTACGTTGTTGACATTTACGCGAATAGTCAGGTGAAATCAAGAACTTATGATTCGAGAAACTATTTCAGTTTATTTATGTAAATCTGTTACTAGAATTTGTGTACAGGTGTCTTGTTCTAAATAAAACCTTACGATCTGTTGCAGAATCGCCGATATTTGCAATGTTTTGGCGATAGCTTGATCACTAAGTTTAAAAACTTCGTAAGCACGGACTTTTTGCTAAAAAGTTGCTTTAACTTTTAATTAACTTCAATACATTTAATCCTCGTGTTTATTTGTAGACGTGAAGAGAATTTTAAGGTACTTTCGGTAAATCTAAAACCATTTAAGATCTAAGGAGACCTTAAACAATGTTACCTCTGAATCGGAGCGAAATTTCTCCAAATCAAATCAAGTCAATCAATCAATGATTTCTCAGAACAAGCATTATATTCGAGTAAGTCAATAACATTTTAAGGCTACCATGGCGTGTCTTCTACACCACACTATAAAAACTTCTCGACTCTTATCTAGACCAAAATAATTTCCGCTCTTCAGTCTAACACTAAACTGCTACAAAAACGAGCTCCTAAAGCTATCAGACGTAACCCTACACGTTCTTGTTCCGGAGTAACGCTTAGGTCTCGTCTTTAAATCGCTACCCGTATTTATTAGTCGTGTCGCTTAGAGAGGGGACAAGGGCGCACCTCGGGTAAATCACCTGCAAGCGCTAGCCTGCTAGGCTACATAGGGCACGTTTACATGGTACCAAGCCACGTTTGGTGTGACCACCCATAAATGGTTTAACAAAGAAAAGGGATTGTTTCGGTGTAAGGTGACTGTTTTTTGGGCCCGTTTAGGTAGGGGTTAATGTTGCTTAACTGGTAAGAGTAGTTAATGGTTGTCGCGGTAAGGCGGAAAATGGAGGCGTTAAAATTAACGTGCGAATGAACCGTTTTGTCGCGAAACTCTGTAGAGCGTAGAACTGACAACAATTGCAGCTTTATGGTCCTGGACTTGTACTTAATTGCAAATAATTTTATCAACATACCCCGACGCATCAAGTTCCCGTGTTTCTTTTTACTATAGATCAAGAAGCAGTTGCTATGAAGGTCTTGGACGCACCTAGGAAAAACAAGTGCAAAAACTGGACAAGCAAAACAGCCTACATTTCCCAATCATCATGCATCTGGCACTAACGAGGCGCGCTAATCGCACGTCGGAGCGACACATCGGTACGTCTCCGGTACGCATTCGATCACTGCCGCACCAATCCCACATAGTTAGCGACTTAGCCAGACTTACCGCGCATTTTACTGCCAATGTACTAGGATTTAGATGGTTTTGACGCACTCTGTGGTACTTTACAGTTCCTCAGTATCATCATCGTCTGCCAAGCCTTTACATAACTGTCTTGGGGTCGGTTTTCAGTCTAACAGGATGCATGAGTATTTTACTTTGAGCGGCTGCCTATCTGACCTCCACCACCCTGGTTGTCAATGTGATCATTTCTGGCTCCTTCCCGTAACTACCGTCAAAGGTCTACAAATGACAGCTGGCAGACCAAGGGCAAAAGGTATTTTCAGAATAATAACAAATCAACCGACCGGTATGTAACTACGCAGGTCTATCATTGGTTTTGTCCGAGTCTTGGATGGTGCACATGGCTGTGAAGGATGAGCAGGCAAGAAAGTGGGACATTTCCTGCAAAAGGACTCCATAATGGCAATGTCTTTGGCATGCCAAGTTTGACGATATCCCATATGGCCAAATAATTTCTACAGCAGCCACCCACAATCAGTACAGATATTTCCAGATTGGCCTTTGCAGTTCAATCTTTAATGTAAATTGAATCAAAATTATACAAAATACTGTCTGTAGACGTCATGTACGCCGGGTGTGCACTAACAAGGCGCGCTAATCGGGCGTCGGAGCGACACATCGGTACGTCGCGTGCGCTCGGTCGATCACTGCGGCACAAATCTTACATTGTTAGTGCGCATTTTTACTTCCAAGCTACATAGATGCATCTTCGTTGTGGTGAGCTTTTTTGTATGTAAGAGTGTTTGGTTGATGGTAAACGCCGATGTGATGAGATTTTGTGAGAAAGTAATTTGCGGTGTTTTGAAACCTGAACATATTTCAACATATCCAGGAAATGACAAGCTTAGGAACTGGTTTTTAAGGGAATTTAGAGTCCTAAAGTCGAATATTGTATTTACCGCATAATATACTTTCAGCTCCGTATTGGCCGCTCCTTTAGAGTCATAGAATCGCTCTTACCATTTTTAAAAACCGCAGACACGATCCACAAAATCACATTCAAACGACATTCACACTCGAAGAGTTAACATACGTTCGACCCCACGACCGCAACTCGCAACCACAGTAATTGACGATCATTTGACAAGCGTTGTCGCGCCCAAAGCGGGCCCAAATAGGTAAAACTCGAAATGTCAGTGACAAAACGGCCCGGACACGTCACTCAACTTAATTGGCTATTAGCTAATGAGATTGTAAGATAGTTATCTGGTCGGCGACGCAAAGCGAATATCGCGTACATCGAAAGCGCCCCGTTAGGTGCCTGACGATGACAGCGGGCAGGCGACAAGACGAAAGGGATTTACTGAGATACGATGTGCGAATGTACCTATCGAGAGGCTGATAACAGATCCTTGTAAGGGCTAGAGGATGAGAGGTCAAGTATTTCTGAACGGTGGCAGTAAATTATAATAACGGTTGATAATTCTCGGCTGATTACCACGGGTCGTCTTCAATCCTATCAAAGTCAGTCAGCCGCACATGTCGTAGCGGTCTGCGTCTTTGGTTTCGATTTTAATCTGTGGCAGATTTATTGTCAGCTTCATAGCCCCCATTGCTTCGTATTATAAGTTCAGATACCTATAGTATGACCACTTCAATCGCGCAGTTCAAGGTAGCGTTGCTTCTCAAGAAATTTTGCATCGATTTGTCAAACTTGATACATTTATTTTTGTTCTGTGTTTTCCCGCCTGCACAGATAAGTTGTTGAAGTGTAGGTACTATTCACGCATTTCACCGTACTTAATGTCAATCTAAAATCTAAATAGACATATCATTTCAATCAACAGTTTAGCAGCCACAAACTAACTTCGAATCCAGCAAACTCAAAATATCTCAATTTGCTAAATAAAAGCATTGTTCGTTTTCCATTAGTGCTTACTTAATGAACTGTTAGCACAATCCCTGGTGGATCTAAAGCGTAGAATGGAACCGTGTAAAGAAATCCGTACACGTTTGGTCGACCTGTCGCGTGAACTCGGGCCCTTTCGAGCGAAGCGTTAATTTCGCAGAAACGCTCGGTTACATGTCGCTGTGACCTTTAGTTAGAGGTAGGCAGAAGATTTAGTGTTATTTATTTTACGCTTTGTTTAGTTTGAATCACTGTTTCCGCTGTGAGGAAAGTTTGATGTAATTAGCCGTAACCCCTTTGTTTGAGGTCCACAGATAAATATTACTAGTTATCCAAATTAAAAAAAAAAAAAAAAATTGTGTGTCAAGACGTTAGCAATTTCGGGGTTTATTTTTAAACGTTATTCAAAGTTGAGAGACGTTTAAATCGCTGTATTTTAAGTAGAGTTTTTAAGTAAAAAGCGTACACAAAGTACCTACTATTTTAGATGTGAATAAGTATCAAGCAAGATTATGATTTGACTGAATAACTCGGTATGAAACCATAGATGCAAAACAGCAACCTCTTTGAACAATTCAAATGTTTTCTTCCACGTAAACGCATAGAAAGTGCTAACAAATGAACGTGTTTCTCGATTCAACAAGCATCCAAACAGGAGTCTTATAAAATCTAAAGCAAGTGGCTCTGCGATATTAGTCAGAGAACAGATTCGCGCGCACGTGCCAAAGAAACAAAAGGTGAATGATAGCGGCAATAGCGTCGAGCGCGGGTACCCAGTACGAGTGGTACACACGGGGTGATTTGTTCTTGTGCATTCGGTGGCTGGGATAAACAAGGCTTTTAGTTTCTTTAGGGCTTTTGGGCATAGCGGGAGAAGGCGTGCATTGCAGGGAAGTCAGTGTGCGTTGCTATGGAGACATGATAACGTGATACTACACATTGTTCTTACCACATACATTAAACAATATCATTTGAAGAGGATTGCCTAATCTAATGGATTAATAGTGTTCTTAGTTCACCAATTTTAGTACAATGTTTTTACAACACCTTCTTGGTGCAGTTCAAAGGTAGGTTTGGCTTTCTAAAGAATATCTAAAATAAATATGTGACGAAAACAAAGAGACATTAATCAAGACAATCAACCAATTGCTGCTATTGCTGCTGCAATGCTGATACACACACTTAAGTAACAATAAAACCGGGACGTACAAATTTTGGAAATAGATTCGAACACCGTACTCTGGTAGATAATGTACTGAGGTATGTACAGTGTCCCGTGTCTGCAGGCGGTACACAGAAGCACAGAATCGGCCAACAACAATCATCCCATGTGTCCCTCCCTTTATTCGCTGACGTGATACTAATGGCACCACCCGACGATGCCCGCGATTTATTGTCGCGAACACCGCCGCGCCGTCGGCTCAACGACTGCGTATGTTTCACTTCTTAGTTCCTTACAAAGTGTAGATTAAGCTTTAGAAATGGAAATGCGCGGGAGTGCGGTTGGGGCACTTAATTTATGACGTCTTTGGTTTGGTTCTAAGTGGTGCAGCTTTGCAGGCTTGTATGGGTATATATGTTAATGTTTTCGGTGCAAAAATCGCTTCAAGATTTGAAAAGAATAACAGTTTATACAAAAATCACGCCAACGCGGAGACTCGCTGCAACAATGAGCAATCATCGTAGATTGGACGGATAGACAGAACAGAACGGCAACAATAAAGTAATTTTGAAAGATCTATCAAGATCAACGCATTCCGGTGAAGTGCTTTGATAGCACTAAGCACTTCACCGGATAATGATCAGCATCACCTCGAACTATTCAGGATTCTCCATACTTCACCCGCACCGTAATCTGCCGAAATCGGGCTCTGCAATATTTTGATTTAAAAGAGTGTCCATGAAGATTCTGGCCCATTCTTCTCCTAGAGACGCTTTGGAATGTGCAACCAATACTTTCCAAGTTATTAAGCCTTGTGACTGGGACTTTAGCTTCCGTTTTTAGGGTTCCGTACCCAAAGGGTAAAACGGGACGTTATTACTAAGACTCCACTGTCTTTGTCTGTCTGTCTATCCGTCAGCCACCAGAATGAATCTCAGCATGAAATAAGAAAGAAATGAAACAGATGATGTATTACTGTTGCCGCTTTAACAAAAAATAGTAAAAAAAACAGAATAAAATAATATTTAAGCGGGGCTCACATACAACAGACATGATTTTTTTACCGTTTTTATAGATAAATGGTACGGAACCCTTCGTGCGCGAATCCGACTCGCACTTCACCGGTTTTTTTTTACATTCAAAAGTGCCTGTAAGGGTATAATAATTGAAATAAATGCTTTGAATTTGAGATTATTTACTATTTTTTATGGGACAAGCCTGCCACCCTATTCCCAAACCACTGTAACTGCTGAAAGCCAGAAAAAACAGTGGCGACCACCAGAAAAGCGCCGAGACAATGAAGCTCGACGAAGTCCCAGAGAAACAATTTAACCGTCTTGGATCCCGGAACGAAATTCATCAGAAAAGAATGAATGAGTTTGAGCTAGTAAAAACTAGGAGAGGTGGTGTCGATCTGGCTCTACAACTTAACATTTCGCCAAGCACTTTTCCTCTAAACTATGCGCAAACAAGCCGTCCCTTACCTTAAAACAAACAATAAATTCAATTCACACAATTATCGCGTGATCGACCGTTGTACGCCAACATTAGCATGTGGCCACATCACGAACTATTAAATCAGGTACAATGTGCAACTACCGTCATTGCTATCTGCGGCCGAGGCGCGAACGACCCAGTTTGGCGCGTGCGGACCATAGATCAACTGATTAATGATAGACCACCTGGTTGGCGAAAATTTTGTTGTTGGATTTTATAATTGGAGGGTACTGTTTTTGTGACTATGGTTGCCAATTATAATGTCGTAGAGGCTATTTAGCAAGAGGAGTTAGTGGCTATATAATAACAGCCGCACGGCCAATATTTTAGATTAAGGTGAATGCTCCAACCAACCCGCGAAATTCAAATTTTCTTACGTTTTTTGCAATTTTCAGGCCAGTGCTAGGTTGTATGTTGATTAAAATATTATTCGCGGCTGTAAGACATATGTAGTTACAGATGGTGATTTTGATGATTATAATTCTGTAACTACATATGTCTTACAGCCGCGAATTAATTTACAGATGGTGATTTTGATGATTATAATTCTGTAACTACATATGTCTTACAGCCGCGAATAATATTTTAATCAACATACAACCTAGCACTGGCCTGCAAATTGCAAAAAACGTAAGAAAATTTGAATTTCGCGGGTTGGTTGGTCGCATTTACCTTAAGCAGCGTTTGCTGAGATCGGTTGGTGGATGGGTGTACATATGTTACATACTGACCCCTCTATGCCTCAGAAAGTCTTTGGTGCCGGCTATCATTAGTAGATCTTTGACAGTTATTACGGGTACTCTGAAGCAGAAAGTCTGGCAACCAGTACCAACTAGTAACTGGGCTGTGGAGGTCGAATACGCAACCGTTCCAAGTAAAAAAAAAAAAAACCTGTTAATCAGCTGTATCCTGTTTTGCTTGCCCCCAATGCAGTTGAGAAAAGAAAGTGTTTTTTTTTTCGAATTGGCTCAACTCTTAATTTTGATTGGAGCAAAATTGGAGTCGAGTCAAAAGAAATCTTTGGTATCAGCATGAATTCTATTTTCGAAGACCTACCTTGGATGAAGAGGTAAGCCAGCTTTTTAAAGACGTGAATTAAGGTATCATATCGCCTGCCATTCCATACTTTGCTATTACCTACTCAGGGATTTACGAAATAGTTATCTCCTTTTGGAATGTAGACGATTCGTGCCAATTCGTATCAAAATAATGCCTCCAGCAGCAATATCCCTAATTAATATCTACATATACATATAATACAATTGTAACAGGCCGATGTCTGTACATTGAAGATATTGAAAAAAAATATATGGATGGGGGGTCTCTATTAGACCAACAGAAGCCAAAACAACAGTTATTAGAATTTTTATCTTTCTGTCTGTATGTTTGTACGCGCATCACGCAAAAACTACTGCATGAATTTCAACGCAATTTTCACCGCTAGATGCTTAACTTAAAATATAGGCTACATTCGATATAGTTTTGGACCCGATAGGTGGCGCCGTGCGAAGCAAGGGCGGGTTTCTAGTATATAATATTTTTTTTATTTAGGTCATTTACACCCATTGCCATGTATCACAATATAATTAGAATATAATTGTACTACAAACACAAAAATTACAATTTATATAAACCAAAACCATTGTCTGTTCATCTTACCTGCTCCTACCGACCAAAGATGATCGATACGTCGTTTCTGCATAGTCTGCTAATCTTTGGCTCACGACGTAAGTCAGCGGGCCCGATATGATCGGCACGAGCGATGCATCGCGGCAGTTTACGAGCCTACCGGCTAGATTACGGCCACAGGGCTTTTTATACAACCAGCATTTGAGGCTCTTTATCTATGCACTTGTCCGTGTCTATGGATTCCAGGTAGCGATTCTCTGAAGCCTTAATGGTTTGGTGGAAGTATGCATCTGATGGGCTATAATGATTTTCGTTTTGATTTTTATCCTGGTAAGAGTCGAGAATAATATGGCAAGGAGTTTTGTGCGAAAATAATCTGTTTTTGTAGAGCGAATCCTGATGTTGTAGAGCATAGGACCTTATATCAAAGCGAACAGGCCGTTTATTAATTGCTTTATAAATGCTTATGTCATCACTTAAAACGACCTACGAAATATCCAGCACAATCCACTACTAAACAGAGAACGAACGATAAAAGCGCACAAAACTACCCACATTTTGCACTAGACTAGAAAATTCTGCATACCATCCCACACTGCCAGATCAAAGCCAAACATCAAAGTCGGCTCAATTTTGGCGGCAAACACGCACAAACCATTCAAGGAAGCTCAAATTCACTTTATAAGGACACAAAAGATTTGCCAAATAGACAGAGAAGGCATAAAGCAAGCGGAGTGGGCGGAAATCTCCGAATCTCCGGTGTACGGCGCATGCAAATAGCTGTACGACAATATTTATGAACTGTGTGGCTAAATGTTAATAGGAGTTGACATGCTGAGATAGAAGCCGGTGAAAGAATGAGCTGTGTTGAATGGATATGTATTTATATGGTTAGAAGCGAACTACTTTTGACATGCAATTGAATTGCAACTTTTGAAAAGAATTTTGCAAGAACGTTTGCATTGAAAACATCAATAATAACAACACCAACTATTCAGCTGCATCCGTTTAGACTGGAAGCCAACCCCAACATCGTTGGGAAAAGGCTCGGATGAGCAGCTTCTAGAGTTCTTTTAAATATAAATTAGAAAACTATCTCGAGATCTGAAAACATCTATCGGCAGTGTTTCAAGCTAGCTACACATTTTGGCCAAGTTCATTTATTGACGGTCGATGACTGATACAGTTCTAATTAGGCTTCATCAGACTGTGATAAAAGAAACCATACAAAATATCACCCCCGATAAGAAAAAGAGTGCGAAATTAAGAGCTAGAAGAAATATAGAGCAGGCCAGTGAGCCTCCTTAAAATATCTCAGACAAGTCACATCCACAAAAATACATAATCTTCACAAACGTACAACAAAAACTAACTCAAAACGTTTAAAACAATTAAATCCAACCATTCTACTACAAACAAAACAAACAGAAAGTTCCATTTAAGTGCATAAGTAAACTAAATGAGAATAAAATATCATCGCACACGTCTTAGGTATGCAAATGGGTCTGCGCGGGCGCATTAAAATGCAAGATGGCGGAAGCGCGCACGCGAGGTCGCGGGGTCGGCGGTATCGCCACGCGCCATTGTACAGGCTACCGAGTAGGGCGGCATCAATTACTGTGATACCAGGATATAAGGATATATTTTATATGTATACGATAGTAACAACCAATTTGTAAGTGTCTTTGCGGAATGAAATGCTATCACTCAATGGAATTGCGGTGGTGTGTGGTCTTAGTTACAAATGGACTGGTTCCCTCACTTTTGTTGATTTGATTAGTTGATTATGTATGGAACGTAGCTGACGGCGTTATGTAGTTTCTGCCTACACCCATGGTCGTGAGTTTATGTATGTATGTATTAGTGAAGCATGAACATGAACAATAAGTCCTGATACTGAAAACTTATTTTGACGGTTGGCAGTCCTGACTCTTGGGCTACCAGCTTGTCTCTGGATTCAGAACTACAGAAAACCGCTTCTCATCAGGCGAGTTGCGGCCAAACGCAAGGGTATTTAGTGTTCAAAACAAATCTCGAGAACAAAACTATATCTGTCCATTGCATCGGTCTACTATTGATAGTTATTATAATTAATAAATATTTTTCTTTCTTTCTTATTAGATATATTCTTATTAGATACCTATATGTAGCTTTCCAAGGACCTTTTGAAGCTATGTTCTTTTTCTCTACCTATCTTTTTAATACATTCAAAAGACACTGTCTATATAAATGACGTCTATTTAGATATGGATTATTGAATCAATGTTCTTATGAGAATTATTTGCCTCAAGCAGTTCACAGCACACGCACTGCATGATGGATGACTAGAAAACCGATATTCGGATGCCTATTTACCTAAAGTTTGAGTGTTGACTAGTAGGTAAGGAGTGCGAGTTCGAGAATCAAAATAATCATGGTTATAAGCCCAGCCATATTTTCCATTTTATTAAATTTGAATATTCAGCAGCAACAATTGAATTCAGTTACTTAAGAGAAAAAAATTAAAGTTGAATCATTTTTTTACTTATTTCCACAAACATGCCTAGTTTTAAACATAATAGAAATATTGTATTATTCTTAGGAATACATTTTATACACACTATATATTTTTTTATGAAACCGCGCGGAACCGGGAACAAAATACATTATAAGAAGCCGTTTCCACACTTTTGTACCCTTTGTTGTAAAAACATGTACTTTAGGTAAATATGCATCCGAATATCTGATCCCTAATGACTTAACATTTAACAACCAGAATGTAAGGCAAAACTGCTCCTATTTACTAATTACGGACAGTCCTCGCTCTTACAAACTCCTATCCCCAGTACCGATATCTTCTCACGATCCGTTAAATCGCGGCGTACAATAGCGGTGGAGCGCTGGTGCAGTCCGCTTAAAACAAAGTAGATTCACAGCTTGTACAATGTGTGGCCAACAGTTAGAAGATTATTTATGGACCATTTATATAGGTTACTTGCTGTCCTGAGGCCTGGGGTGGCCGGTTTTCTTGTGAATGTAAGGCTATCTTCAATAAGACAATTGTAAAGGTGCGGTCAAATAGTGGATGCGGCTACGGAGATCGGACATTAGCAGATACTGTACTGAAGAGTCTGTTGTCTAGATCTCGCCTTGGTTTGCAAAAGTTTCACGATTTTCTTAAGTTTTACCTAAATTAGTCAATTAGGAATCAACCTTATAGAAATTCTTTTTCGAAACCATCCAGCTACATTGTTTCGTACTAAATGCAACGGTCTTAAGCTTAATTACTTAATCTGTAATTTTTCACAAGAATTTCTTGGTACTGGTTTTTATAGGACTTGTTGTGTCTCGATTGGAATAATTTTGCTAAGACTGAAGAACTGACCGTGTAATATGATTATTTAATATTTATTTTTTATAATTTCAGGTGTTCCCGAGAAAACGGATCTCGCCAAACTGACAAACCATAGATAATGGCGCCGTCTTTGCAAAACTTCGAAAATGGAATAACGGGATGAAAAAACAAAATCAAAGTGCACTAAGAATTTATTAAACTAACCTAAAGTACAGACAACTATGGTATCTACTGCTAAGAACACAAAAGTCACATGTACTGCTTATTGCTTAACCTACCATAATACTAATAGTATTGTCTATAGCCATCACGACGTATAGGAAGAACAACTCAAGCGCATATCAAATGGAAAGAAGCATGAGACATGCAATGTTAGAAAAAGAACACAGAGCTTTTAAAAAATAGAGGCACCTACTGGGGGTCTAAAATGGCCGTTTTATCAGAATCATAATAAGATAATATGAATCACGTTAAAATTCTTAAAATGGACACAGCCGCAGTTATGAATCATCACTGACCGTTTTACGAATTGTAATGTAATTCATATTATTATCTTATTTTGATTCTGTTAAATAGACCATTTTAGTCCCCCTGGTCTTTTACGGTAAGATTACGTCTGATTGGGAATCACTGTCGAAATGACAGTACCTTTATGATCATTTTAATAGGTTGTTTTTCGCTTGCTGCCATTAACAAGGCTGATAAATAAAAGTGTTTTTTATTACAGTTCCAATAAAGTTGTTGTTGGATTGACGCTGTCAGACGTAAACTAATTGTAAAATGACATACCACTCGATTTGTATCAAACTTTCTCAGTAGATTCATCACATTAGGTTTTAAACCACAAATTCAGTTCGTCTACTCGCAGTGAAACTCAGATTGAATATTTATGACGCATGGTAATTTTGAACATACACAAAGATTTAAATCGCTAGATGTGCTGTCACCATACTAAGGACACGCGGGAGAAACTTGCACATCGTTTATCAATGGAACGTTTTAAATATATCTTATGACACTCTGGGAGAGAATGTAGTGCAAGAATTTAGGAAATCGGATAGTTCCCCTACATCCAAAACTTACATATACACAAAGTTTACCTCTTTACAAAATTAGTATCGGTTCAAACCAGAATTATGACGAACTTTTGACGTGGTAAGGCGAATCTAACTATTTAAATCTTTGATCGAACCAATAGGCACATGCACAGGGTGTAAGGGACATTCACGCACAAACGATTATCACGTATTTGGAACATCATTCCGAACTCAACATAAAAATGTTTCATTAGCAATTTTAAAAAAAACAGCTGTTCCATACATTTTGACCATGCAGTTTTGTAGAAAACCGTATTTTTTTTTTAAATACCGATTAAAAATTATATACAAGGGGTTTCGTTATGATGTGATGACGAAGACGTGGTAGCCGTTTATACGCCGATATCCCTTCCACTCTGTATATCTTTTAAACGCTCTGTGGCTACGACACGTTGGGAGACAGAACACATAAATCTACCCTTAAACATCCACATGATCAGTAAAGTTATAAAAACATTCAAACACATGCAAATTATTTCTAGGTTAGACACAATAATACTTTGCTTGTTAGTAACGCATAATCTCTTCGTCGGATTCAATGGTAGTATTAAAGTGGAACCCACATTGCAATTACTCTTAGTAAACAAGGTGGAAGGGACATTAACGCATACGAACGGACACAAACGGCTACAACGTATTCGGTACATCACTCCGAAAAGCCCACATAGACAGATGAGACATATAAAAAAAAAAAGCAAAAACATATATACGGTCGAATTGAGAAACCTCCTCCTTTTTTGAAGTCGGTTAATAAATAGTTACATATAGTGTCGCACGTAAAGGACTACTGTAATTAATTGATTATGAGTGAATGAATTTGAATGATATTATTGAAATAACTTATTTGTATGTGTGTTGATGTTGTATTTATTTGTGTGTATGATGTAAGATGTTTCTAATATGGGTTAAGAACCTGTTTTTTTTTAATAGAAATTTTTCATTGATAATTAAAAAAAAACAGCTGTTCCATACATTTTGACCGTGTAGGTATTGTACTTTTGTAGGTAACAGCTATTGTTTTTGTGTGCTTGTTTTTTTATTACCGAGGAAAAATCCTATGCGAACCCCTCCGTTCGGAGTGATGTATACTGAATACGTGGTAACCATTTGTGCGTCGTTGTCGCCTTCCACCCCTCATTTTAAAAGCGTTCCGCAAACATAACTCTTTAAAAAAAAATACTATATCGTGAATAAACACGATTTTCAGTAAATCGTCATCACCTGCCTAGCCTTTTCCTAACTATGTTGGAGTCGGCTTCCAGTCTAACCGGATGCAGCTGATTTTCAGCAAATGTGATTTCGAAAGTTTTTTTTTAGTGTTAAGCCTCTAAGACGACCTACTGGCCTTAAATTATTATAATTTAGTATATTTGTATCACAATTGCCGCAAAATACATAAAATCAAAAAAAGCTCCGCGATTCTGAATTTCGCGGGCTACGTTAAAAGAATAATAACTTTAAAAATAAAAGAAAAATAAATCACAAAATATTCGAGGATAGAAATCTTTGACAGAAAAAATATAACTCAAAAAGACGCCGAATAAAAACAAACACACAGAATAAGTATTCAATGTTCCAAAATAATGAGTATTCCGATACATTTTGGTTCCTACGCATAAAAAACTAATATTCGCAATCTTTTCCTTTCCGCGGTAAGCAGTATCCTAGCCTAACTTAAAACATTCAGTCATTAAGACTTAGAACGTACTTCTTATAATAATAAAGAATATCGATAAACAACTTTGTGGAAATAAAATCGTAGCTTTAGCAGAACTAAAATGTTACCCTCTCAATTAAACACACTGAATAAAGTGCGACCATAGATACTCGGCCAAAAATATGGCATATCAAGTTTTTAGAAAAAGCAATTGGCTTCGTAAAGCGTCGTCTCTATCGCTGTCTCGCTCTAAAACTCGATTTGCAACTTTCATGGTAATCTCGTCACAAATTTATGCAGCATCAATTAAAGTAAGGCCTTAAAGTTTGTCATCTAAAGTTCTTTTTCGTCAGGCAATTCAATGATTGCGTCTACAATGTCCCTGACTACCTTCGGCGCGAAGTAGCTATAGTAGCTGAACAACACTAAGAGCGCTATGGAAGACATGAACACAAATACGAACATTAGTTTATACGTATCCGTTTTGGGCCGCTCGCTCCGTAACGCCATCTGTGGACAAGTGATTGCAACATTAAAATACTTTCTAAAAATTAAATTAATGACCATTTTCAAGGACATGTTTTCAATTTATACGAAGCAATTTAGTTACGGACGATTGAGTTCTTAAAAAAAAAAATTAAACAACTATATTTGCGGATCTCTTTTAAAATACATGGTGGATGAGGGCACCGACGCACAAACGATTTCCACGTATTCAGTACACCATTCCGACCCTTCCCACATAAAAGCTTTTCATAGGTAATTAAATAAAAATCAACTGTTCCATACATTTTGACCGTGTACTGGAATTTTGTAGGAAACATAAGATTGTTTATGTGACGGTATGCTAGCACGAACAATTTTCAACTTTATGTATCATATCATAAGTTAATAAACCGTGTGCTAGATGGGTTGGCCATCAACATAAACGACCAACTTCCTTATAAACTTTCACCTACTTTTTAGCAATGTGCGATAACCAAAATAAGGAATAATAAAAAAATTGTATGTTCATTATAAAATGTGACAAGTTTACGATATGTAACGCCAAAACTATTATCCGTGCTAGCCGCTAAGACATTTCTATACCTTATTTCATGCATTTTACTTATAAATCTCATAGCTGACACACGGTCATGTATTAGCAGCCTTAATTACCTATAAGTTACAGAAATTAATTTTAAAATCTTATTCCTAAACCTTCTAACAGAGGAAAAAGCAAGAACATAAAAGATAGGTATAAATCTTTTCTAAGTACTTTCAGATACGCTACTCATTCTTTATTTTTTTTAAATTATATCAATTTTGAACATTAAGCTTTAAATCTTGCTCACCCCGCATGTACACCAATGTATAAAATATGTATTCTACATGTTATGTGTACACATAACGTACATGGTTTCGTTTATCGTTTACACTTAAAACAAATTGTGAAGATTAGTTGTATCCAATACTTGTAGAGAACTTGTCAAACACGTATTTGTCCAAACTTGTCAAACACGTATTTGTCCGAACTTGTCAAATAACGTAAACGCAACGTATTTGTTTGGCCCAGGACATTTTTTTTTAATTCTTTATAAAACTAACGAGGTATCACAACTTGTGTGGGGGTGATGATTTGTTTTTACCATTTTAATCAGACATAGTTGTAAAAATTAAAAAGTAAAGTGTTTTCCTACTTACTTGAACTCAGCCGACCCAGGATGGGGCAAAAAGGAGAAAAAACGAAAAATTCTAATACATTCGCCACCAACCGCATGGGATGTAAAATATACTGTCATCAGAGTAATGATCGTGTGGTGTACTTTTGTCTCACAATTTTGAAATGATCAAATTCCATTATGGTCAAGTGACATTATTGGTCAAAAGACATTAATGGTCAGATTACATTAATGAACAAATGCAAATAATGGTCAAATGATATAAACGGTCTACTGACATTGGTGGTCAAAGGACATTCAGCCAAATGACAATAACGGTCAAATGAAATTTGATGGTCCAAAGCTTCGATCAAAAATGTACTAGATTCCCGATAAGCGCATCAAAAACGGCCCGAAAAATAAGAGCACAAATACTGTTGTGCTCTTATTTCAAATTAGTATGGTCCAATCATAGCCAACGTTAAGACGTCAAAATGCCGCAGTGCGCGTTCAAAAATTGTGTTAATAATCACCGTAACACCAAGATTTTGGAAGGAATATCTTTTTTTCGGTAAGTTTATATCAATATGTCTTTATCATAAAATAAAAACTGAATTAAATAGTAAATATAAGTCTTTTAGCAAATTATGATTGTTTGACCAATGTTTGCTACAACGCGCCAACTATTGTAACAAACATCAACTATTCTGGAAATTATGCCTTAAATCATGCATGTAAGGTTGAATTTCTTTTGCTGTATGTTGACCAGCGAGCTTCGGTCGTAAAAATTTATTGCTTTTTTTGTAAGTATAGCTTGGTGAACATAACTTTAAGTTGTTGTATTTAAGGTTGAATTTACATTAATGCGTATTTTTTTTTAACTAGGATTAGGTAAATACGATTGGTGCCAGTTTTTAAGTGAACTTTTGCATGGGATTGTGTATCTAGTACATTATTGATCGAAGGTCCAAAGACACTAATGGTAAGATGACATTTCCAAATGAAATTAATATTCAAATTAAATTAATGGTAACATTACATTGATGGTCAAATGAGTTTAATGGTCTAATTATATGATAGGCATATAACATTACCGGTCAAATGACATTTATGGTCCAATTACAATCATGTTAAAATGATATTTAACGGTCAAATTACATTAATACAGCAACAGCAATGAATCGGTAGCGTGGTTATAATGGTTAGTTGCTTCCAAATAAATAGTAACTTTCGAGTAGCTCTTTGGAAGAAGCTATCCAATAACCGGTGGTGAGATGAACAGAATGAATACTGCCGATGATGGTATATCGATCCCATGGGAAAGGACTTTATTCATTAAATCTCATGCAGAACACAAAAATAAGATTTGAAATAAACTAGACTAAACCCCACCAAGTCCCAGTAACAGTGTCGTCGCAATGAGCGTATACCCAGCGTAAACGTCGCACTCACGCCTCATAGATGCTACGTATACGTTACACTAGCGTTATTGTAGCTAAACTACGTGGCTTCAGCAACACTTTTACGTAGTGTCTACGCTGCGTATACGTCTGACTAACGCCGAGTGCGACGGCAATCTAAAACCTATCAACACTTTTTTTTTATTTATTTGGCTCCACTTAAAGCCCGGAATACATTATATCAGTAACTTACACAAAAGCATGCGAATAGCTTGCATGCCATTGAGCCATAACAATTTATAATTGATGATGTTACGATGTCATGCGTGCTACTTGCATAGTTTCGTGCATATGTAATAGGTATGTGTATTACTGGCTTAAAGTCCGATCAAAAAAAAAGTTGGACCAGTACTCCAACTTTACCTTTATTTAAACTTATTCAAAAAAAAAACTAACATTTCTAGCCTATCAGTAGCCAGAGCAGACTTCACAGATGAGATCTGAGACGAAACAACGTATATAGTACCTCGCTGTCGCCCCTGCCGCCCCTGTGCTTGTGGTACGGCGTTAGAGTGACGCGCGAGTTCTTGGCGAGCGCGCGCATGACGTCAGCGGCTTGGTCGCGACGGTCGAGCGCGACGTAGGCGGATGTATCGTCGAGGAAGTGCACTGTCACTGCCCCTGTGGGAAGGTGTAATGCTTAGTATTAAAAGTATACAAGGTGTAAACTGACCCTTCACGAGCCGTCTCGAAATAACTCGACGCAAAAAATATTGTTGGGAAACGCCTTTTTTTGGTGTAAAAAAATTACGTTTATGCGGTAGGACTCGATGTAACGCACTCAAAACATTGTGCTTCTGGATGCATTAAGTAGTAAACGGGTCATTGAGGTATTTAAAGTAAAGTTATAACATTAAAAACTTTAATTTAAAAAAAGAAAAGGTTGAGACTTGGACCTCCAATATCTCTGTGACTAGAAGGTCCCAGGTCCCAGGCATGGTCCAAAACAAAAAAATATCGCAATGATGGAGAGAACCAATGCCCTTTGGCTTCTTGTAAGTGTCTTTTTACACCCATTATTGAAGAGAGGGAACCGACACCAACGGACCAACGGCTTTCCTGGCTTTCTGAGGCACGGTCGTGTGACACCATTAACTTCCAAACACCGAGGATGCTACTGAGAAATTCCTAGTGATAAATTAAACACATGCACAACTCGGGAATTGAACCGAGGACTCCACGCTCAAAAGGCGCTCTTGCGACCAATGACACCAACGGGATAATTCAGTTGTGAATTGTGAAAGATCACATTCATTATTTATCATATAATCAAAAAATTCTCTTGAAGTCATGAGTTTCTGGTAATAATATAGTAAAGATTTAGAGCATCAATGTCAGTATTTAGGAGTAGATTATCATTTCAGATGGCTGATGTCATCGAGGTCCATAGGCAGAGGCCTACCCTTGGAGGAGCTCAACCGTCACGACAACAAAAGACAGGTGCTTCGCGCATCCAGGGGATTACCGCGTCCTTCACCACGACCCTTGGAGTACATAAGCTAAGAACTAGGAAATATAATAAAAGAAATACATATCTCACCGAATGGACTGAAGAGTTGGTTGAGATCGTTCCTCTGCCACTCCCTGGGGAACACCAGGTGGAACACATGGTCCCTGCACGGGGTTGCTGAAAGAAATAGTCAAAAACAGTGTCTTTTAAAAGGTGCTTTTACGAGTTTTTAGAGTTGTGTTACGAGTTTTCTCACACAATTGCTATCCTATATAATATTATAGCTTTAAATTCTAATTTAAGGTAAAATTTAATTACGTAGAGAAATTCCGCAGTAACAGATGGGTATTTAAGAAAATAATAAAAAGATACTGTTTTAATGTTTCACGGTTTAAAACTAAACTTATACTGTCACTTATGGGATATCTTCCGTGATTGTTTATGATTTTGAGCTCCCGATCTCGTTAAGTTGAAATAAAAAGATATCATGCATTAAAATATAATATAATAGTATTAAAATTAAAATAATATTGACGTAATTTAAAATATCGATGTCGGTGTCTAAACACAAAAAAAACTAATTTTCTAAACTCATATTTCAAAAAAATATTGATGATATGCTTCACTTCTGCAGAATTTCGCCTGTTTAGGGTTAAGTTAGAATTTCAATAAAAACAGAAAAACCCTTACGATCAGCGCCCATCAAATTAATATACGGGCTGTCCTGCCTCGCAGTCTTGGCCAGAAACAGCTTGTTCAAGAAGGGCTTGAGGGTGGCGGAGCCGGGGGCCAGGCGCTCGGAGTCCTCGCCGCGCATGCGCGACAGGTGCGCGTGCATCGCCAGGAAGCACAGCCCCGTGATGTAGGCGTCGTAGCCTGCCTCGTGCCCCTTGTCGTCGAGGTGAGAGTAGCCGCGCCCTTCAAGGGATCCTGAGAGAACAGAAGTTATTTTTTTTAGGCTGTGGTATTATAGCTTTTATGAATGTACAGACGCCAGCGCATCAAGCTACCCGAAACTGTCAAATTTTCTCATTCAACTTAAGCTTGAACATTTTATGGTTTAAAATCGTTTGGAGAAATTTGACAGTTTGCGGTAGCTTGATGTACTGGCGACTGTATATGAAGACGTGGACCTTAAATAGAAAGACATTCTGAATGAAACTTTACACAGAACGGCGATTAGATCACCTTGCATCCAAAGTCAAAGGAACGATTCTAGCCGTCACTAAACAACCTAGACAGAAAAATGCCTAGCCTAGTTTAGGTTTGCACTGTATGCCTATACAGTATAGTACTTGTACTTGACTCACACCCTCTTGACAGATGCAAATTACTAGATCATAAGGTTCAATATTGAGTACTCAAAAAAGAAAATCCAGTTACAGCATTTTAGATTCTGCACGGTTGAACAAGGTGAGCCTCCTTCATTAGGCGTAAGATCAAGACTCGAGTTACGGGTAGAAAAAGAAATGCAAAGCATTCCCTTATTTTTTTGGCTACATTAAACCACAAAAAAAAATGCATGGCGCCTAATACTAAAATTGATATTAAAACTATAAATTTTTGGAAACTCGCCATTATTGGACCTCACGCACGACGTGGCCTCGACAACTGTAATCACAAAATAAATAAAATTATCAATACTCACCAACTGTAGGTATAGAGAAGGGTGCTTCAGCCAGGGTGGACAGCAGTTCCGTGAGCACGCTGGAGCCGAGCTTGTCTTTGAATGGGGGCAAGCTTGACATGTACTTAGTGTCTAACAGTCTGGAAATGAAAGTGGACATCATTTAAAAAGAGAGACAACACTAATTGACGCGGAATGAGCGGATAAGAAAGAGCTTTGGGCCCATACAATATCAGTGAAAGAAAAATATGTCACTTCGTATAGGAATTTCAGGATTTGTGAATGTAATATTTTGTGAACATCATAATTTATGAACGGTTGGCGCAGTGACTGAACGACTAGCCAGTCGCAAGCTGCGCTGCGTGTCGCGGGTTCGATCCCCGAAGGGAACAAACATTTGTATGGCCTACAAGTACTTGTTACTCTCATACACAAACTGCCTCCTACCTCCTAACTCCGGGTCTGGCTGTTTGTGTATATTTGTAAACACACCCACGACACAGGAGAAATTCCGAGTGTGGGGCAACGTTTTAATAAAAACATAGAATCGTAAAAATAGTGTCATTAGTAGTTTGTGTATTGATAGACATAACATAACATCACGCCTGTAATCCCCGAAGGGTTCAACAGAGGTGTACCTAGTAGTACACCCACATTCCCGTTACGTTTAAGTCCCATGTAATAGGGGCGAGCCTTTTGCCATTAACCGGGCACCAAATCCAGACTCCGTGGCTGATACTGCTAAATTCATAATGGAAAAACCGTAATACTTTGCCCAACCTGGGAATCAAACCCAGGAGCCCATATCCAGCAGTCACGCTATCGACCACTAGTCTAAATATTGTGCAATTAATTTTATTAAAAATCGATTAAATGAAATCTCTTTTTTTGTCTACCTTTTTCCACCAATATGACCCAAATTTAAATAAGTGAATATTTCAATTAATATCTTACTTGGGGAACAAACAATGTGTGAACTCCTTGAAGGACTCGTAGTCAGAGGGCAAGTCTTGGAAGAAGTGGCCCAATGTGTGGAGGACGTCCAGCAACATGTTGTGACCAACTACCAGCTTTCCCTGTGGGCAATCATTTTGTTTTACATTTCTAAGAAGAAATGTCACATTGAACAAAAGAGAGTAGAGCTAACAACTCAAAAGGAGTTGATTGTTATACAAAATTCTCGACGGAGACGCGGCGGTGTGAACAAAAAAAATATAGTCAGTTAACAAGTAACATGGTACAATATTAAAAGCTAATAAAACAGAAAAACAATGCGTAAGGCGCTAGTTTTTAACATATTCTCTGGACTCCATACTACGATGTGTCCTGTGTACCCTGTGTCTTGTGGTCAGTCAGCGAAAAACTATTAACTAGTGGAAGGACACCGACGCACAAACGGTTACCACATGTTAAGCACATCATTCCGAACCCCACATAGAAATGTTTCATCAATTTTTTTTTTTTTATCTGCTGTTCCCACAAAAGCGCAATACCTACAGTGTCAAAATGAATGGAATTAAACTTTCATATAACTTAACTAGCTGGCTAACTAGCTAGCTGGAAATAAAAAAAAAGTAATTAAAAAAACTATAAAACACGACTGAAAAAACTGAAAAGCAAAAAACAAGAGACCAATTTGAATATAAAATTATGAAAACGGAATGGGTCCCGCCTGCTACACACTTTTATTTAATTTAAAATGTGCTTGTTTAATGTTTTTCAGTTTTTTCAATGAGGTTTTTTGTACCTTTGTTTATTTTATCCACACAATTTATTAACTTACCGACTGGCTGAGCATTTTGGCCACTTTGGTGAAGCCTACAGCCTCTTCTAATTCATCCCATTCTTTTTTTTTCCTCATAGTTTCTTGATCCTCCATCCCTTCTTTTTTACGTATCACTTTGAGCACTCTGGAACATTAGTACGCACACAATATAAAAAATTCTGCCTGTATACAAAATAGCTTGTTCCAGTGTGCATATCACGACTTCAGGTTGCATAGGTGCTCTGCCTGGGGATTTAATCCAAAAAAAACCATTGTACTACTATTCCATACAACATCACCGAAGGGTTACGCCAAAGTGTTCCTAATAGTAGGCTAGGCCACCACCGAATGGCCACATTCCACCACTTTATTGGATTATTGAGTTACGGAAACCGAAAACATCCACATTTTGCAGGTTATGTTTAAGTTCTATGTCATTGGGAGCGAGTCTATTGTAACACACAAATCCAGCCTTTGTAGCTGCTACTAAGAAATTTCTGATGGAAACACCCAATAAGAGAACCTTAGACTTAGTAGGTAGGCTTATACTGCTACCACCAGACCAATAAGGCAGTTTCCTACTATTTACTTTTATTCAAAGCAGATGTGGCAGAGCACCAAAAAATCAGAGATCTCCACACTCTTCGATCATCTGACAAGCAGAGATATGGCTAAGCATCACCATTATATTGTTGAAGTTCCACAAACCCGCTTTACCTCCAAATTTATTGTGTGACCCGCCTGTCTGTGGAATTCACTGCCCGCTTCTGTGCCCGATTATTATAATCTAGATCTATTCGGTTACTTCTAGACCAACGTGCTCCACCCTAGGCCGCGTCATCGCTTCACATCAGGCGAGTTGCGGCCAAACGCAAGCCTTAGCATTTACACTTCTCATCAAAAAAATCGAAACACTTTCGTTTTTAATGTTTTTGTCCTAATTTTTTACAAAAGAGAATTAATTCCATGAAAAAAAAAACATTATTGTGTAGCTGGCAGTTTGGTCATTACAGTAAGAAGAAAAAAATCAAAATTCGAAATTAGAATTTCATTTGTTTATCCTATAAATGAAATTAATCACTGTTTTGAGACAAATGTGTATTTAGGGTTGGAGTACGTTTCTCGTTTAAAAACTAAAAATTAGCGCTTGTCTTTAAACTTTTTGTTTCTTATTTCATTTACTGTGACTTTGGGACGTCTGAAAAAACTTTTTTTTCTAAAACATGTGGATACTTCGCCCGCAGAAGCCGCCCAAGTGGTGGCATTGCTGGATTCTGGACTTAGTCAGCGTGTTGTGGCTGCAAGATTGCATCTAAGCTTATCATCTGTTCATAGAGTCTACAAACGCTATCGGGAGACTGGTTCGTTCACGCGCCGTTCAGGATCTGGCAGGAATCGGGTCACTTCTGAGCGAGATGATCGATTTATTGTAACAACTTCTTTACGAAATCGACGCCTTAACGCTTTTCAACTGCAGCAGCAGCTTCGCGTTGTACGAAGAGTAGCTGTAAGTGACTCTACAATAAGAAGAAGGTTGAAGGAACGCGGATTGGCACCGCATAAGCCAGCGAATGGGCCGAAATTAACTGCAGACCATCGAAGAGCGCGCCTTAACTTTGCACGCGGGCACCTAACTTGGTCATACCTTCAGTGGAGCAAAGTACTGTTTTCTGATGAGTGTAAAATTATGCTGTATGGTAACGACGGAAGGAACAAGGTCTACAGAAGAGATGGAGAACGCTTTGCACAATGCTGCATTGAAGAAAAGGTCAGCTATGGTGGCGGTTCGTGGACGGTTTGGGGAGGAATCAGCGCCGACGGTAAGACAGAACTTGCCTTTGTGTCTGGGCCACGGCTGCCTGCACTAAACTCTCATCGGTACATCGAACAGTGTCTTGAACCTCATGTGATGCCCTATGCACATTTTATTGGCAACGACTTCATATTCATGCACGACAATGCTAGAGCTCACACCGCGGGCGTCGTACGAGATTATCTTACCGAAGTCGGTATCTCCATTATGGTATGGCCAGCAAGAAGCCCGGACATGAATCCCATTGAACATCTATGGGATGAATTAAAGAGACGAATTCGAGCAAGAGATCCAGCCCCAGAAACACTTAGCCAGTTGCAAAATGCAATCCAAGAGGAATGGGATAATATACCACAACATGTGATCGTGACTCTCATCCGATCGATGAAGAACCGTATGGAAGCAGTAATAAGAGCTCGCGGAGGGAATACAAGTTATTAAATAAACGTTTCTTACATTTTTTTTTCATTTACGCGTGTTGTTTTACCCATTTCCTTCATGTTCCATACAGGTTAAAAATTACTCATTATACAAAATACGAAACCTATGAAGACTTAATTTGAATTTAGAACAATAACATTAGGATTTAAAAACCTCATACTACTCACTATTAAATGACATTTTACATTTATTCCTAAATATACACATTTTTCTGATAATCCTTATCAAATCATAAACTGCGAGGTGTTTCGATTTTTTTGATGAGAAGTGTAGTATACAATTTTTTTGAGCATGAGAATAGAATTAGTATGAGATTTTCTTTCTGGACAAAAGCTTCCCCATGTGTATGGGTATCACAAGGGTTGAGTATAACAATCAAATGATTACCTGGTCTTATTTTCTAAAATCTTGGTATCAATTACAACTTCATCCTTGAACCTGGCCCTTAGCTCTTGGAAGAGCAGCATCCTTATAAATGCATTGCATCTGTCAATCTCCATCTCATCTTCTATATTGTTGTCAATGAAATTCTTTACTTTTTTGCTGTAGAGAAAATCAATGATTTTAATTATTTAACAGGCAATTTTACAAAAAGGAAAAGAATACAATAAGATTAAGAATTTCTATAATAATGACTAACTAACTATGTGTTTTGTAATTAATTTATTTTCATTGTAGATAGAATAATAAATTTAGGTTATTAAATTGAGTAATTGAAGTTTGTCAAACTGTACACTTTCATTTTAAATGTTGAATTTCGAGTGTTCATCATCTTCCTGCCCTCGTCCCATTCTATCTGGTGTCAGCACAACACATTTCCTTCTTCCATTCTCCCCTGTCAGACATCACAGCATCATTTACTCCTTTCTCTTTCATATCAGTCTTCACACAATCCATCCATATGCAATTGTTACATGCAATCTATTAATTTAGAGTTCTACATTATGTTAAAGGACCTTCAGAAGAGTTTTACTAGTTCTATAACCAAATAAGCTAAACAGAAACTGGCTGTAGGTATCTTAAGTGAGATCGTAAGCAAGGTAGGTGGTACAATATTTAAGAAAGATAAAGCAAAAGGACTATGTGTATAACCATAATAGCTGTACCCAGCATGTGTTGCAATGCAACCTAAAAATATGGATTTTTTGGGCCAGGAACATCGCAGGCTTACTCAGAAAGACCCACCAAAGTTTCATCACAATCGGATCAATGGTTTAGGAATGCATAGAGGACAAACAGAGAGATTCTAGTGCAGCAAGGATCATTTGGCGCTTGAATGACATTATCAGGCGGGCACTAATGGTAATCAGTTGTGAAATTGTTTGTCTGTCTGATACAGATAGTTTATAATCTAGATTAATACATAGAATGTTTTTATCCCAGTAGTATGATCCTGGGAGTCAATTACAAAACTCCACGCAGGTGAAGCTGCGGGAATAAGCCATTATAATATACTCTATTGTACCCCAAAATTGTTACACAGTTCTTTTTACTCATAGTAATAGGATCACTTTTTAAACATTACCATATATCCTCAATCTGCTGTTTGTTTTCATCAGGTATTATCACTAAATCCTTCTCCTTACTATATGACTGTTGCCTCTCAGTCAATGATTCCCGTAATCTTTTCTCATGAGAGGCAGTTAGATATGAGATACCTGCAATTATCAATATATGTAAATAACCCTTCCAGGCTAAGTGTCTGATAATGATATGTTGAAGAATTCAACATCCTCACTCAGTTTGTGATGAAAACAGGAAAACATAAGCTATTAATTAATTACATAGTGCGGGACAATTCTGGTTGAATTTGTGATTTTGATTTGAAGATTTTGTTCATATGATGTTTCTATTTCTTGCCAATTTTATCCAAAACCCCAAAATTACTTGAATTTTATACTGCTTTCTTGAATAAGTCTATTGTTTAGTTTCACTTGTGTCCCATGTAAGATTCTCCTATTCCATGTTTGTCCTATTTGTTTTAATGGCTGAATAGTTTCGACAAGCAAGAATTTTAACGTTGTTGCTACTCACCTTCTTTTATTAGCTTATTAAAATTAAACCCATTTGAAGCCAAGAAATCCAAGCTGGAGCTCTGACAGAGGAACATTCTGTCCGGTCCAGGCCGGCCTCGCGGGTACAAGTAGAAATTGTATGTATCATTCATGTAGTGCTTCTTCTGCTCATTCCAGTAAAACGCACTCAAGCCAAACTGTATCAATAGAAACTCACAAGAGCCATTCAACATCCGAACGTAATATTCTGCGGGCGAATCGAAAATAGACACGTCCCGACCACTTATAAGCCCTGTAAACTCCGCATCAATAGACAAAAAGTCCGCTTTCTTTATAGAATCACTTATAAAGGGCAATGTGTCCTTAAAATCTGAAAAATAATGAAAAATCAATGAGTATTTGCCGCGCTTATGGTAAACCAAACAACTTGTAATTTCCACTTACTGCTACGAACTACCTCCATTATTTACGTAAATTAAAAATGTCCGATTAATATAATATCATTTAGAAATAGATTGGTATAGGAATTGTATTTATTTGTCTAATAAAATAGACAAAAACAGAACAGAACAAACAAATATTAACAGCGCGGCTCGGACATGCATACACGCGCATGTCAAAATTGTGTCAAACAAAACTTAACAAAACGTCAAAATTCGTCACTCGTATCGATTTTATTGATGTGGTATAGAGTCTTTTAGCTTAAAAATTGAGGATTTCTTTTAAAAGGGTCAAAATGGGCGTAAGTCGAACCGAATTAAATTATGTATAACTATCTCAAATCATAGCTAGTAATAAATACCTATTCAAATTCATACTATTGCGAAAAATACCAGAGGTAGGGCCAGTGGGGGCTATCGCATGAATTCGCCGATAGAGGCGTTCGTATACAGTAAGAAAAAAATTAGAAAAAATATTTGTCGCAAGGACATGACGTGCATACAAAAAAAGAAATAACAACAATCATAAACCGCATAACAAGGTATTATAAATACAACAGGATAGAAACAAAAAAAGTTAACAGCTAAAGTAAGGTCAGATAAGGTCTTCCGAAATGTCACATCTTCTTTTTCTTAGCGTATCGATGGTACCTAATCTAAATTGTATCAGCCCAGAACTGAGCTACTAATTTGGCGCTTTCAGTAGCGTAGCGTGCATCAGTTGCTGTAGCTAACAAACAACAATACACGCAGGACACGATATTAAGTGCCCCATCGTTTGTAAAACAGGACCACATTTACACTCCAGGGCAGAGTCATTCATGAATCTCCACCTGAGCAGGTTTTCCTTACTGCATCCAACCTTGGTCCGGAGCCTATTCAAAGACTTCAAGGTCAGCCATGGCAACTCATGTCCAGGTGGGAGATTTTCAGCAGGCAGAACGAATGGATTAGGTAAAGATAAAATACCTCACCACAGCTTTAATCTTTTCGTAGACCGTTCGCCAGTGAGTAGGGTGACACACTTCAGGAAGCTGTTTCGGCTTTTCAGCCTTTGCGACACGAGGGTATTTAGATGTAAAGGGTGTCGTGTGTCTGAAACCATTTTGGCTCTTTCGCTAGAGCTGGCCATCACAATGTCACATGTCATCATGCCATAGAGTGTTCGCGCTTTACGTGCTTTTTAACACGTATTTTTACTAATATTCAAGATTGTGATCTAGATTTAGCCAACTCTGATTAATTAACTTGAAGATTATAAGTAGCAACTTAGAATCTTATTTGTTAGTACTTGGAAGTAGAATGATTTTTAAATGTTTCATACTTGCTAATTTTACGGAGAATATTGTTGATATATATCTGAAGTTTACACTATGTTGTTATACCTACGTAATAAAATTTACTTTTTATGAAGTTATTGCAATGGCGTAGTTAATTAATTAAAACTATTTTATGAAATTTAAAAAAATATAAACTAGGCCGGCGAAGTCCTAAAATTGACTAAGGACTATTAAGATGGAAGTGCCTGGGTAGTCCGCGAAATTCTAAGTTTTAAGTTCATTTAACGCCATTGAATGACCTTTTTATGAAATACCTATAGTTATTGATTAGAGTTGTATTGATGATTTTTATTATTAGGTATATTAATTCTGTACTTACCTACATACGTGTTACTTGCGCGATTCATATTTTCATGAACATACAACCTAACACTGGCCTGCAAATTGCAAAAAACAAAAGAAAATTTGAATTTCGCTAAAATAGCTAATTATCAAATAAAGTACTGATTGCTTAGCACTAAAGTTTGGCTTGCCAACAGCTGCATCAAACTCAGAAGGTCTGGTAACGTCAAAACTGTTGCATTGTAGGTAGGAAAATATCGTACAGCCACAATATTGGACGCCAGCACATCAAGCTACTACAATCAGTCAAAATTAATGCTAACCACGAACCTAACTAGGTACCTACAAACGTCAGCACATTAAGCTATCCGAAACTGAGATATTTCCCAGTCATCTTGTACCTAATGCTTTAGCGATAAAGTTGAAAATCCTTAATAGATTTAAAACTTTATCGCTAAATAAAGACGTAGGAACAAAAAAAAAACAGAAAAAGTCATTTTTACAGCTAAAAACGTAAGAAAATTTGAATTTCGCGGGTAAAAGCAAAAAACGTAAGAAAATTTGAATTTCGCGGGTTGGTTGGAGCATTCACCTTAAGTTACTATCAATTCAAAATTGCAGTGGGGACCGCACATTAAAACTCTTTCGGGTAGGCTGACCCGCGCACTCTGTGTGATGTCGTCGTTATAACATGAAAATCATCAAATTACACCCGCCGCCGCCGTACTCCCGACCCGATTCAACCCGCAGCCCCTGTGTTTGTTGCCGATGCGTAAATGAGATCCAACTGCCCCATAGCATGATGGAATTTGGTGGTATCGGCAGTTATGTTGGCCAGAAAAAGATTGGCTTTCTAGCTGGTAAAACCACAAGGCCGGTTTCTCCGAGGATAAAAGATCATAGTAACACCTCTGCCAAACCCATCGGGGATTACAACCGTGGTGTTTATGAATCTAACTGCAATCGCCACAGCAACTCACTTACATACTACCTGTACCTACATAAGTGACATCATATTGATTGAAACCTAAATATGTATTAATGATGAACGACTATTGATACTTCCAACAACGACAAGGATATGCGAATAGTTAGGGCGTGTTCAAATCGGCGCGGCGAGCTATTTACTTCAGAAGTTTAGTATAAGAGAAGAAGACATGCTGCGCCAAGTAAATTGAATTAAGAGCAAGAGATTGGTAATAATGACCAGTAAACTAACGAACGGCGGTCATAGCATACTCATAGCTGAGCTACTTACAAGATGAAGTTGCATCTGTAGAAGTCAATTCTTATGTTATATAGTGAAGATCCATGAAGTCAATCTCCTATCTATTAATACTCACACTAGCTGAACTGAATTACAGCTTGATTGTGTAACTTAGTGGGTAAAAAGACACTGAATGAAGTTGAAAGGCACTTTTTCTCCCCGTCATTGCAATATTTGTTTTGTTTTTGATGGTATGTTCAGGACCATATCACAGGAGCCTTCTTACGGAGTATTGGAGAACAAACTTCGGACTATTTCACTTTTTTTTGTTAAATACCTACTCACAAGTTATACATTTTATATAACTTTTTAAATACCTCAATGACCCCCGAACTGTTCAATGCATTCATCAGCACAATGTTTTGAGTGCGTTTCATTGAGTCCTAACGTAAACCGTGATTTTTCACCCCAAAAATTAATCTCGTTTCCCAGCAATAATGTTCGTGCAGTGTTAATACTCAATACTCAAACTTTATTTGCATTCCACAATGTGTACTTAGGTGGTAAATTAAAGAAAAATTAGATCATTATGGACCCTGTCGGGCACAGCAAAAGGCAAAGATATAGTAGGAGAGAGGAAGCTTTAAAAACACAAAAAACTATATCTAAATAAATCCAATAATACCATAATAGGAATTCTTTACAAACATAGAATTTTTATACATTATTTATATTTTATCATTTAAATATTCATTTACACTATAATAGCATTTTTCTGATAAAAATTGTTTTAGTTTTTTTATAAATATGTATGCTAAATTTTTCTTCTTTTTTTATTATGTCAGGTAGTCTGTTATATATTTTTATAGTCATTACATAGGGGCTTTTTGAATGTATTTTTAGTCGAGATTGCGGAATGTTTAATCTTGATTTGTGTCGGAGTGTGTAACGTGACTGTATGTCTTCGCGTTTTGTGTAAAACTCTTGATATTTACGAACAAATTTACAGGTTTCTAATATGTATATACTGGGGAGAGTAAAGATATTATAATTTTGGAAGTGAGGTTTGCAGCTGTCAGTTTGATCTATAATTGCCAGGATTCTAACTAATTTTTTTTGAAGAATAAAGAGTGAGGGTGCATCTGTACTATTTCCCCAAAGGATAACACCGTAGCTTAGCCATGCATAAGCATATGCATAATAGGTGGTGAGCGCTGTTTGAAGATGTTACTTAGTTTGATGTACAGAATGCTTGATTGACGGCTTCGTGAAGGGTCGGTTTACCTTGTACACATTTCAATGTCTATTAATTGACAAAAATATTCATTGCGTTATCGAAATGTAAGGCCGACGAATTTTTCAAACTTGCCTAAGGTGGAAGCGCTGGGTAATCCGCGTAATTCAAATTTTCTTACGTTTTTTTTGCAATTTGCAGGTCAGCATCAGGTTGTCATCATTCTCTTGCCCTTCTCCCAATTCATTTGTGGTCGGCGAAGAATGTCTTCTTCTTCCATACTTCTTTATTACTCGTCATCTCATCACACACCTCTTTTCGTGCCATATCATTCTTCACACAGTCCATCCATATTTTCTTTGGTCTTTCTCTACTCTTATACCCTCCACAGTCATACTCAAAACTTTCCTCACGACATTTCCCACATTCCTCCGCATCACATCCCCATAAATGGTTGTATGTTGATGAAAATATGATTCGCGTCTGCAATACGTAGGTACTTATGTTGTTACAGAATTGTAACTATTAAAATCATCAATCCCTCATCCTCCTCCCATCCCTCTAAGTTTGTTTAAACCCCATTTAATGATTTTTTCATGAAGTAGGTAGTTTCACGGGCTACCCTGACGCTTTCCCCTTAAGGAGCAATGGATAAGAAATTTCCTTCAAAATCTTTCGTAGGTAATTTTATCTTTCGATTCTGATTATAATTATGTTACGCAATATTGCTAGAATTTTTTAAAGTTCCTAATGTGAACCAACAAGTGCCAACAACTACGTAGATATTTAGTTAACTATTATGTATTTTGCCATTTCACTTTAATCATTAGAAACTATAAGTAATGAGCTATAAAGTAGGTATTGCAATTTCGCACCAACCTCATAAACGAAACGGCAGTTTTGCTATTCTTGAACTATTAAATAACTATTACCTTAATAGCCCTCAATTTGACCGAGCCCTTAGACTTATTAATTATCACGTCCACGAGAATGATGCAGTATTGACAAAATGTTCTAAAAATGGAAGTTTACACGTATTGTTGTCGGTGCGGTTTACCTACATTCTACAGCGTCAGCGGCAATGATATAATTGTCAATACCGATGCTGACTGATATATTTACATTCCGAGTTAGGAGTTCCTCAGTTAAAATCGTGTTATATAAAGAGACTCAGTGCAGGAAATAGCTCAGTGCTGGCAAGGCCTAGGAACTTGAAATACTTATTTAATGTAAGTTGTTTTTTGTTTTATCTGTTTCTATATTTTCATGTCTGTACCTATGTATGATCGCGATAAATCGGGCTCGCTCCCACTTAGAAAAAGAGGCCAAGTCCCTGCAGTAGGAAAATCATAGACTTCAATAAATTAATCTTCCAATGATAAAGAAGGCGCGCAGTACTCCTCGATACGGCTCGCATTGTGCGGAGGTTCCTGTTCCCTAACTACCGGTAGCTTGGACCCTGCTCCTCATACCGGTGGCCAATATTTTTTTATAATGTTTCTTTTTTTAAATTTAAAAATGTGTATAAAAGATAAATAAATGAAATAATAATGGTCCCATTATTTCCACAGAACCATGAAGACTGCTGTAGCCCTATGCTTGCTTATCGCGGCGGTGTGCGCCCGGCCCGAGTCGACATACGACACCCGTTACGATAACTTTGACGTGGAGACACTGGTGGGGAATGTTCGGTTGCTGAAATCTTACGGACACTGCTTCCTCAGCACTGGACCTTGCACCCCTGAGGGGTCGGACTTCAAGAGTGAGTAGATTTGATGTTTGAACCTGCTATGGATTAATAACTGCTATGAACTGAAATTGAAAATAGGGACACTATATTATTGTCATCGACTTCTAGAGACTGCGTATTGCAATCATAATTTAGGACTAGCTGTTGCCCGCAACTTCGTCCGCGTGAAATAATTATAAAAATATTAAGTACTTGTATATGAATCGGATTTTGTTAACAATTTTAAGGGGTTTTCTTGTAAGGAACTCTCATTTTTTTCTAAAATAAAAGTAGTCTAAGTTATTCCTTACAACATCAGCTATCTGCCAGTAAAAGTCCCGTCTAAATCGGTCCAGCCAGATTTAAATATAACTGGCAAATATATACTGTAGTACTATAGTTTCCTATACAACACTTATATTATTCACAGAAACCATCCCCGATGCTCTACAAACCGGCTGTGGCAAATGTACGCCTAAGCAGAAACACCTCATCCGTACTGTTGTCAAGGGCTTCCAGTCGAAGACCCCCGACATTTGGAAGCAGCTGGTCAAGAAGGAAGACCCCAATGGCCAGTACAAAGAGATCTTCACAAGGTTCCTCAACGGTTCGGACTAGATATAAGTACGTATGTACCAAAGAGTTCTAAGACCAAGGAGGATTTTACCTAGATGAACTATGAATATATAATAATTAAAGTCTTTATGTTGTAAAGTCAGGGAAACACGTTGTTTTGCAAATTGCCAATTTAAATTGTCCGTTTAGCGCGTCAGAGTTCTTTTGGCGCTTGAATACGACATTGACAGAGGGCGCTGTTTGTAAACATACATTGTAAAATTGACATGTTTATTGTAAGACAAGACAAGGCTAATATGCTAATCAATTGATTTCCGCATACCTACATTGTTCAGTCGTGCAACTGAATCTTTCAGTGTATTTTGTGGTTTATTTTATCGTGTCTATGCGAAAATTAGCAACTCTTGTACCTACTTGTCATAAAGTATCAAAGGTTATGTTTTCGTATTAAATGTTCTAGGTAACCATGGCTTGTCATCTTATGAACAAACTACAATAATATTTTTATTACTTATATGCGTATTGTTTTATGTTGCAACATCACATATATTGTTAACTAATAACTATGTAGTTTTTACACCTATTTAATACTTAGTGTATTTATTTTTTAAATAAAGGAATGATTTATATTTGTGTCGTTTTATTTATTTTTTAAATAAAGAAGGTACTTATTAATTTACCTTGACTTCATCAGTGGGTTCCATACCAAAAGAACTTTCCTAAATGTAAGTTAAATAAAAATAAATCTTGCCAGAAAAAATGGGAAACTTTATTCCGATTGGTAATTTTGTAACATCATTTCACAGTTATTTTACTTCTGTTGAAGAAGGAGCAACCCAACAACGACCTTATAGTAACGTCTTTAAAGATCACTGATTTTATCAAACTTCAAGTCATTGTCAGCCCCCAAAAGCTGCCAGTAGCCCGCGAAATTCAAATTTTCTTACGTTTAAATTTGGAGGTCAGTGTCAGGATGTATGTCGATTAAAATAATTATAATTCACGACCGTAATAAATAAGGCTTTCCAGAGTAATAAATTCATGTAATACTATTGAATGTTTTTTTTTTCATGAAATAATAATTCAATGGGATTACTGTAGAGGGTTGTATTGATTTCAATTCTGTACCTACATACGTGTAACAACACGGTATACTCCCAACGGCCACCACTAAAACAGGCACCAGTGGTGGCCGTTAGATCAGTGCATTATTTTTTATCCCAACGGCCATCAGTGGCGGACGTTGGAACATTCCAAATAATATTTGTCTCAACGGCCACCACTAAATTGCCACCACTGGGGGTCGTTAGGATTAATATTATTTATTGTGTCAACTGGAATTGTAAAAACTGTAAGAAAATTTGAATTTCGCGGGTTACTCTGACACTTCCTGCTTATCGCAATGAATGTCAAGATCGCAGTGATTTAACAGAGGATATAAACTCAGAGATAAAGTAACTGTGAAAGGACTATAGACCTTATTACCTTCAGTGAGAAGTATCATATTGAAACTACATCAGATCTATTTTTTAATTTTTATTGCACGCAAACTTAAATAACCACTCTTGTGCACATAAACAGAACACCCTTTCGTTAACTATAACTAAATTAAATATTAACTAGTATTAAAATAGAACTACGATAAAGACACATTCCATAAAATTAATTAATAGAGTAGGTACAGCCAGGATAAAAGTAATGGACTAGCTAACCTGAACCATACCATTTTAAAACATTTGCACACCATAACATGTCAACTTATAGCGCAAGTTATCTACCTACTTTAAATAATAAAACTTAAAACAGGGTGTCACATAACAAACCCAAGACCTCTCGCGTGGTGTCTCACCATGAAACTAAACAACTATATATTGCTCGACGAGTTCATGACACCCTGTAACGGTTGAGGAGTTCAGACAGGCAGTGGCTTCATGTAAAATACTGGTATTCAGCTGCAACCGGTTGGATTGGAAGCCGACCCCAATATAGTTGGGAAAAGGCTTTTAAGGCTTCTGCTCAAATGTCGTTTTCAAGTTAACAAAACAGAATCTTTGTTAATTAATAAGTAAAATTATTATTTCAGACTGTCTACAGTGTGTCGCTCTCTTTTTGAATTAACATTATTTTCACAAGGTGATTAGACAATCTTTCATATGCAGTCTTGTTTCTGTAAAGATGTATGTTCGCTTTGACCTTCTTCATAAGTAGCGGCGGGTCGATGTCACTGAGCTTCATCAAGGCCTCTGAAACAAACAAATGCAATTCCAATTAGAAGAGCCATCAAGATAAGTTTAAAATAGAGTTCAGTTTTCCCTTATTTTTTTTTTTTTTTTTTTAAATATTTCAATCTAAAATAATATTTAAAAAATATATATATAAAAATTGTAGCCCATCAGTATCGGCAACTAGCTAGAAGGCTCAAGGCTCCAGAGAGAGGAACCTCCTAACAATACGAGCCGTGTCAAGGAGTACCGCTTTCTGAATCAAGCCCTTGATCCAGCTGCCTAACGAGAGCCTCCTAAAGTATTGGTCGGCAATTAAGCCATTGGCTGAAACGACAATCAGCATAATGATCGCTGAGCTCACATCCCACATATCGACAACCTCGCGAGCCATGTCAAGATACTTGATTTGCTTATCTTTCTCGGCTTTCACGAGGTTTTCGTCAGCCGGGACCAAGTTCATTATTAATGTCGAGCGTTAATTGGCCATCCTCTTCACCCACACGCACTGGGCCTGCGGTGGACTACTCACCAGGGCCGATGGCACCTAAGAAGCTTCCTTTTTTTTTGTAATGTTTAATGGGCCTACTCTTGACCTCAATCTAGTCTTAGAGGACAGAGATGAGGTCGACGATGGAACGAGCTAACCCAAAAGATGCCTATTAACTCGCGACTTAAATAGATTGGGGTCATATGAACTTGGGAACACCGACGAAGGCAGGGAATTCCACTCCTTAGCTGTGCGCATAATAAACGATGTAGCAAAGCGCTTCGTGTGAATGTGTGGAACATCGACAAGGAATGGGTGATAACCTGCAGTACGTCTGGACTCCCGATGAAAGAAGCGAGATGGTGGAATGATCTCGTGGAGCTCTTGGGCACACTCACCGAAGTACAGCCTGTAAAAGACCGACAGACATGCAACCTTGCGCCGGTGGGCCAGGCTATGAAGCTTGGTACCCACCAGCTTATCGTCACCAATGAGTCTCTTGGCTCTGCGCTCAACAGAGTCGAGCGTGGCTAGTTGGTATTTGGCTGAGCGATGGCTCAGTTCTCAGGCCAAAGGTGAGAGTATACAATACTCCATGCCAGACCGAACTTGAGCTTTATATAAGACTAAAAGCTGTCCTGGCTTGAAGTAACGCTTAACCCTATTTAGGATACCCAGCTTTTTTGCCGCTATTTGAGCTTTCGACTCAATGTAGGCACCGAAGTTGAGATTCGCACTCAACTTCGTACCAAGAAGCTCGAGGCTGTCGGTAACTGGTACAGCTATACCCCGGAAAGTAGGAGCCAGATAAAACGGACTCCTTCCCGTCGGGAACAAGGCATTCTACGTACTCTACAGCATAGCGCTCTAGAACGCGTCGATGTGCGCGCCGTACAAGGTTGTGTCGTACGGATTTAGATGGTTTATGAATAATGTGATTAAAAAACCTTACCCATCATGGCCAGCATCTGTTTCCTGAAGGCTTCGTCCGCACCATCCAGGTGTATGAGCATGGCGCTGTAGAGAGCGTCGATGTGCGCGCCATACAAGGTTGTGTCGTACGAATTTAGCTGGTTTATGAATAATGTGATTAAAAAACCTTACCCAGCATCTGTTTCCTGAATGCTTCGTCCGCATCATCCAGGTGTATGAGCATGGCGCTGTAGAGAGCGTCGATGTGCGCGCCGTACAAGGTTGTGTCGTACGGATCCGGCCGGTTCGTGAATAGGGTGACGAGAGTCTGCACGGCGTAGGAACGGACTTTGTCGCTGCTATCGTCTAGGCGTTTGAGTACCACTAGGGGAAGAAACGAGGGGAAATTATTGATTTTTCATTTTTGCAAGGCATGGGTGTCAAACTTTATTTTTTGTAGTGCCTAAAAACTTGAGGGTATGCTAGTCGAACCATTAATCTACAAGTAATGTCACAGGCGTAGGCCTTTCACGATTTTAACAGCGACATATTGAGCAACAACTGACTAACATAACATCACGCCTGTAACCCCGAAGGGTAAAGCAGAAGTGTACCTAATAGTACACCCACATTTCGCCAGTTATATTTAAGAGTCCCATGTAATAGGGGGCGCGTCTATTGCCATAAACCGGGCACAAATCAAGGCTCCGTGGCTGCTATTGAGAAATTCTTGATAGAAAAACCCAATAACACTTTGCCCAACCCGCGAATCAAACCCAGGACCTCATGCTCAGCAGTCGCGCTTGTGACCACCTGACCAACGAGGCAGTCACTAATTAATAAGACTGTATTGTCCCGCTGTAGGGCAAAGGGCTTCCTCTTCCTTTCCTTCATATAATAGGGTAGTTGACACACCAATCAATTGACATACTTTTTTATGACTTGTCAAAACGCGATTCGCCCTTACATTTTGTATGGCAATAGCACGCTGTGACATCACTATTTCGTCAATTCAATGACTCAATTATTTTTTGATTTCAAAGCAACTAAAAATCTAATTTAGCAATTAACTGAAAATAAATCGCGTTTTCAGGTCTAAAATAAAGTGTTTTTTTTGGCTTGGAATTATTTTTTAAAGGTGTCAACATCCCTATGCTGTCTGGTGCTACTGCGGGCTAAGTCCTTTCGGCAGGAGAGAAGGTCATACCGCTATCTCCGTCTTGAACTGCCGGGATATCGTCAGCTGTTTAATGGGACTCACTCGGTGACAAAAACCAGTCAGAAAACCAGACACTTAATCCAGTCTGTATACTTACCAAAGTACAGCTTGTGCAGTACATCCCCCTGGAAGCAGCCCCGTTGCCTGGCCAGCACAGCGAGACAGCACACAGCTCGCAGCGTGTGCTGGCGCGTCAAAGTCGAGTTGTCATCAGCTAAGCCTACCAAGAGAGGCACCATCTTATCCAGGAACGGTTCTAAGGACTCCTTGTTTGGGAAGAGGTTGACTTCCTGAGGAATTGAGCAGCTGGGGTTACTTTTAAGCAGAAAGATGCAGTACGAGACCAGATCGACCCGTACTGGCGCAGCGAGGGGCCGAGGGGGTCAGTATTCCAACTAATGTTGATCAAAAATGCTCACAACTTAGGACCCATTAATGATAATATTTATCCGTGGTGCTAGGCAGCTGGGCTTATCCCAGTTGTAAACGTCCCTTTGTGCCTATTGGCCTTGTTTCGTTCTCTCTCCTACTGATATGGAGGGAAGTGGAAATTATGGTTTTCTTACTCTTCCGCTATACTTTTCTGATTAATTTCGTTGCGCAATCTAAGACAGTTAAATTGTTTTTCTGGAACTTCGTCGAGCTTCATTGTCTCGGCTCTTTTCTGGTGGTTGCCATTGATTCTGGCTTTCAGGAGTTACAGTGGTTTGGGAATAGTGTGCCGGGCTTGTCCCATTAAAAAAAAAAGAACAAAAATGTTGACTTTATATTTACACGCTGGCCTCGATGGTATTTTCATCGGCAAAAATTATTAATTTCCATAAAACTTTTATACCCTATTTAACACTTAAGGGGGGCTTCCTCTTGCTTCGGGAGGTACCTGCACCGAATCGGGCGGGAGGAAACGCCCGGGTGCTACAATTGCGAGGATCGACCGGAGGACACGGTGGAGCACACCGTGGAGGTATGCTCCGCTTGGGCGGAGCACCGCCGTGTCCTCGTAGCGGCGATTGGCGGCGGCGACCTCTCGCGCCCGGCCCTGGTTCAAGCCATGGTCCGGGGCGAGAGGGAATGGGAAGCCGTCGCCTCCTTCTGCGAAGCAGTCATGCTAGCGAAGGAGGCGGCGGAACGTGAGAGGGAGAGAACCTCCTCACGTCCCAGCCGCCGCGGGAGGAGAAGCACCGGGCGTCGGGGGCCACGCCGTGATGGCTCTCGGCCACCGTAGGCGCGGGCCTGTGGACGGTGAGTAATGGGCTAGCTCGCCGTCCGTCCGTCGTATGACGACGGGCAGGCCGTGTCGACGGCGCGTTCGTGTTCCACGCGCGCCTCAAAGAGTTGTCAGCAAACGGGAGGGGCCCGCAAGGGCCGGTGCCTGCCAGGGCTGCGGGACTGTTCGAAAGAGATACCGCGGCCCTGGAACATAAAGGGCCAATGAAGGAACATGGGTGGTTTTTAGTCAGTAAGAGTCTGACACTCCCTTCCGCTCCGCCCAGAGCGGAAGGAGTCATTTGATGATTTCCCACCCCCCAAAAAAAAAAAAAAAAAAAGGGGGGCTCCTCTTCCCGGGGGACACGGTGGAGCACACCGTGGAGGTCACCGCCGTGTCCTCGTAGCGGCGATTGGCGGCGGCGACCTCTCGCGCCCGGCCCTGGTTTAAGCCATGGTCCGGGGCGAGAGGGAATGGGAAGCCGTCACCTCCTTCTGCGAAGCAGTCATGCTAGCGAAGGAGGTGGCGGAACGTGAGAGCGAGATAACCTCACGTCCCAGCCGCCGCGGGAGACGCCCCGGGCGTCGGGGGCCACTTGGTGGCTCGGCCACCGTAGGCGCGGGCCTGTGGACGGTGAGTAATGGGCTAGCTCGCCGTCCATCCGTCTTTTGACTACAGGCCGTGTCGACGGCGCGTTCGTGTTCCACGCGTGCCTCAAAGAGATGTCAGCAAACCGGAGGGGGTCCGCAAGGGCTGATGCCTGCCAGGGCTGCGGGACTGTTCAAAAGAGATACCGCGGCCCTGGAACACAAAGGGCAAAGAAGGAACATGGGTGGGTTTAAGTCAGTAAAAGTCTGACACTTCCTTCCGCTCCGCCCAGAACGGGAGGGATCATTTGAAAATTTCCCATACAAAAAAAAAGGGGGGGGGCTTCCCATAACTGTTAAATACGGTATACGTACTTAAAGGAACTCTGGCAAAAAAACATGCTTCTAGTCCAAGCACTCCTCTTTGGTGATTGTATCCTCGAGGACCCAAAATATGATATTAACAGTACACAACAAAGAGATAAGAGAAGTTTTTCAGAGTATTAACTTTACCTTATCCCCGGTATCGCCATCCCCGCCCTTGACCTCGGTGACGAGATTCTCGTTGTAAGGGTTCTCCTGCAAGGCGGAGCACAGGCAGGCCACGGCGGCAGTACGGATGGCCTCGGCAGTACGACCCGCACACCACACCAGGTTCGGCATTATTACTTCTATAGGTCAAGGGTAAATAGAAGTGTGTCCAGTTAAACCAGAAAGTCTTGGTGTTTCCAAATAAGAGGGAACCCCAAGAGGTAAGCCTGCCGCACTTAGTAGTGCATCTATCGTTGCACATTTGATTTATGAAGTTCTGTTTGTTTGGTTACCTACTCCGGTCGCATCTCGTGATTGTCGCACAAGTTTTTCTAAATTGAATATAATTGACTATTCCATGTTAATACAAGTTAGACAAGGACTTTCATGGATGTATACGTATAGAATGTCTTCGCCCTTCACCCACATGGAGATGCAAGTTTTTTCCACGACTTCCTAACCCAGTCATGGTCTTTCTGTATGCGATATTAAGTCCGCCTTTGTACATTATGTGCGTAAAGTTTTAATAAATAAATATTATTAAAATCCATTTCAGTGAATACCAGTTAAACATACCTTCAATAACGATGTTGAGGAAAGCCTCAAGCTTGTCAGTGTCGCACCTAGTGAAGTTGACGTCTCTCTTCAGAAGTAGCGTGGACAACGTGGTGAACACCTTCAGCTTCACCTCCGGGTCTACCTTCGGGGTCGCCAGGCACTCCCTCAGGAGAGGGGCTATAAGGTGCAGCTGTTTACCGATAGCGGAACCTGGACAAGGAGTCTCGTTAAAAAAGTTGAAAAATGCGAGCTTCAACATTAAAGTTCTAGCTAAGTTAACAACATTTATGGCCGTATTCTAACTGAGCTAAAAGTCATGTGACTTTAAAACAATTGACGTGAAATGTGCCTCAGTGAGACCAGAGTTTAAAACCACCGTTCAACAGACAACAGAGTGTGCAGTGCTTACCAGAATGCAGCATAGCACACTCGAGCAGACACTTGTCAGGAGACAGCTGCGTCCACGTCAGCGCGTCGCTGGTGATGTCAGCCAGCACGCAGCCGATGTGCTTGTCGTACAGACTGGTGAGGGTCTTGCCGCACTTCTCTGCATAACGGAGTTTATCCAGGTTGGCTAGAAAAATACATACATACACAGGCTGCACTAAAAGTATCGGGAATGGAATATTTCCACTGTTCCTGTCATATTAAAATCATTTTAATTGAAAACTCCTTGGTTTTAAAAATCGAATACCATTTATTCATTTAAAAAAAAGATTCTCGGTCTTACCACAGGGTTTTGTCAAACTTGTTTAGTCGTTGAGAAAATGGAATTGACTCGAGAAAATTCAAGAGCGATGATTTATTATGACTTTCGAAGTGGTTTAACACAAAAACAGTGTGTTGACCGGATGATTTCTGCATTTGGTGATGAAGCCCCATCCAAAACCACAATTTATCGCTGGTTTACTGAATTTCAACGTGGACGTGTCAAGCTCAGTGATGATCCCCGTCAAGGTCGTCCAAAAACTGCAGTCACCCAAGAAAACGTTGATGCTGTGCGTAAGCTGATTGAGGAAGATCGACATGTGACATACCGCGAAATTCAGGCAACTTTAGACATTGGCATGAGTCAAATACAAATAATCTTGCATGAACAATTAGGTGTAAAAAAGTTGTTTTCCCGATGGATACCGCATTCGCTCTGTGAAGAGCAAAAACCGGCTCGCGTTACTTGGTGCGTCAGAACTCTCGATAGATTCCACGCAGGATCCTCAAATGCTGTATACAACATCGTATCAGGTGACGAATCCTGGATATACGCGTACGAACCCGAAACAAAAAACCAGTCACGAGTTTGGGTGTTCGAAAATGAGTTAAAGCCAACAAAAATTGTTCGTTCACGGAGTGTTGCAAAAAAAATGGTGGCCACGTTTGTCTCCAAAACCGGCCATGTTGCGACTATTCCTCTTGAGGGACAAAGAACAGTTAATGCAGAATGGTATGCTAGCATTTGTTTGCCACAGGTCGTTTCTGAACTCCGTAAAGAGAACTGCAACCACCGCATCATCCTCCATCACGACAATGCGAGTTCTCACACCGCGCACAGGACAAAAGAGTTTTTAGAGCAAGAAAACATAGAATTATTACAACATCCGCCGTACAGCCCCGACCTAAGCCCTAATGATTTCTATACTTTCCCTAAAATAAAGAATAAATTGCGTGGTCAGAGATTTTCATCACCTGAAGGAGCTGTGGACGCCTACAAAACGGCCATTTTGGAGACCCCAACTTCCGAATGGAATGGTTGCTTCAATGATTGGTTCCATCGTATGGAAAAATGTGTCAAATTTCGCGGAGAATACTTCGAAAAGCAATAAATACATTTTTAAATAGTAATGTTGTGTCACTTCCTTGATTCCCGAAATTTTTAGTGCAGCCCTCGTACACATGACAGAGACGTGGATTTGCGTCAAGCCTTCAAAATATATTTCCGTCGCGGAATTTATCATCTTCTTCTTCTTATTAGGCACGACATATTTTGTTTAATATATTGTTGACCTAAAATTATGCCACTTCCACGACTTCGTCGGATTGCAAGAGTAGAATATTGAAGGAATTTCTCCTGTACCTAACAGCCCGACCCGGCAATACTACTCGTATCTGATCTTTAAGACCATTTTGTGCATGTAGCGATCCCACTGTTCATTTTCCAATAAAACAGACTTTACAAAAAAATATTTTAAGTTATTAAACCCAAAAGTAAGTAATATCTAGATGTTGGTTAAACCGTTCCATGGGGATGGCAATAAAATTGTGAAACTAATGTCGTTAGCCTGGCTTGGTTAAAGCTTCGTCATTGGTTGAAAACCTGGTAATGTCATTAAACCGACTTCAAAAAAGGAGGAGGTTTCTCAATTCGACCGTATATATATTTTTTTTATATTTCAAAACAAAAATAGCTTGACCTCATTGATCATTGGTGGCTATGATCAGACCATCTACAATTAGCTTATAACGGTCTTTCTTCCCACAGAACATATAAAGGAGGTTCCTTTATATGTTCTGTGGTCTTTCCTATTGAGGGGGACATATCCTACATCGCGATATTAAAGTTATTGGCGCGATATATCAACCGACATAAACTGCCGGGCAGTGGCCCAGGTCGGAGGATCCTCCCTTTTGTTAAAAGAATGTGAAACATCCTATTACGTATACCTCTAACTTCACATAAAGTACATACACTGTGATTACAACAAAAGGTTTAATCTGTGATACTCACAAAGCGCCATGAACTGTATAGTCTCGTCGACGGGCATGGCGTACACGGTGAAGTTGATGGTGAACAGATCGTCAGCTACTCGTGCGCACGCCTCGCCGCACACGTCCAGCAGCGCCTCGCAGGTGTACAGCAGGTTTTTTTGGTATTTAGGCTAGAAAATGTGCTTGGGTATGAGTTAGGACTCCTGGCTGAACACTCGCTTGAAACAATAATTTTACGAGTATGTTCGTGGTAAAAATTGAAAAGGTATATTATAACATTCTTTGCATTTTTTTATAAAATGTTTTTATTTGAGTAGAGGAAGGCCAAAGAAAATATGGATGGACTGTGTGAATGATGATATGTTTAGAAAGGAAGTGACTGCTGAGATGACGAGTAATAGAGAAGTATGGAAGAAGAAGACATGCTGCGCCGACCCCAAATGAATTGGGATAAGGGCAGGAGAATGATAATGATGAATGATGATTTTGTATTTGTTTACAACTTAAAACTTCTCTGCAAATAACTGCTGAGCTCACACACGCATGTACACTCAGCGTTGCGGCGGCGACGCTTAGGCTACTTTTTTTTCTCTCACACTAACCGACTCCTCAAATTTCCACGCGAACGAAGTCGCGGGCAACAGCTAGTAATTTCATTATATTGAAACCCATACCTTCCTAGTCCTGCACCTATCAGGATCAGCAGCCTCCTTGCAAAGTTCCTCCAGCACCTTCTCTTGGAGCAGTTCTGAGCGGGAACCCTTGATGATGTTGGCGAGGACCAGGAGAGCAGCCCACGAGTCTACTTCAGCCTCCAACAGTGGCCACCACGTGGCAGGGATTATGAAGTAGCCGAATAACTCGGCCGCGCGTTTTATCTGAGAAAAGGAGGTTTAAAATGTTGCTGTCTCTGGCTGAAAGTGAAAACAGCACGTAAGAGTAGGTAGGCTGTGTATTATCTATCGTCCATGTGTCATTCTAAATGTTCAAAAATGTCCTTAGAATGACACATGAGCAAAAGATCTTCAAGTACGACAATACTCGTTTGTGCGTGTAGGCATCACCCCAGTGCCGGCGTTAGGGGGGGGCGCCATGGGGCGACGGCCCAGGGCGACAAATTCTGGGGGGCGCCAAGGTCTGGAGTTGGAGTCTCTGGCCTCCCCTGGTGCAAACCCTCAAAACCGTGCTCTACGCTCTGTGCATATGCATATTTTTTATTTAGATTTTTTTTAGATGGATTTTTTACATTGACGTTAAAGGAAAGATGAAATTCTTAATATACGTTCATATTGGTTCAGCAAAAAATTTTCACTTTACAATGATTTCCTTAAGTGGGCGCCACAATATTCTTGCTCGGGGCGTCAGTGGCCCTAACTCCGCCACTGCATCACCCACTTTACTGGCAAAAGACAATGTGAAAAATACGGAACGCGTCTTGAGTCCTTAAATGCCTCGTGCTAGGATTCAATATGCAGCAGGTATAAGACAAGAATTAAAAGAGTTCCTCATGCTGTTTGGATGCGCTTTCACAAAATAAAAATAAATTTAAACTAAAGTTACAATAAGTAGTAATCGGATTCGATTAATTCAGAACTCTTTGTGACAATAAACTTAAAAAGTTTGTCCCCCTGCATCCCTTCTCCCCTTCTGCAAGCACTCTCACCTCTGGTATAACTCTATGGTCTTCATCAGTGGCGCCACAAAGCATAGCTTTCATGATAGCATTGATGAGTTATGTTGAGTGGCGACGACTTCCGCACAGAGGATCAACAAGCATAGCAGCTCGGACACACGGAGTCTTGCGTCTGCTTGCCACTCAATCCCACAGCTGGGTAAGGATTTCCCTAAGTCTTTACGAAAATCTTTTAACACGCCATCTCGAGGCAGGCTTCGCGGTTCGCTTACAAGTCGTCGCGTCCTTTTTTTCCGCCTCGACAGCGCCTTCGTATGATACTAAAGATGTCAAAATGCCCCTCCACCTCATGCTTGTTTGAATGGTAACAATAAAGCCCCTCACCTCAGGTATAACCCTAGGATCTTCATCAGTGGCGCCACGAAGCATAGCTTTTATGATGGCGTGGGCATGTTGAGTGGCGCCCTCTTCCGCGCAGAGTATCAACCAGCAGAGCAGCTGAGACACACGGAGTCTCGCGTCTGCTTGCCAGCCGTCCATTTCTGAGAGAAAAAGAAGATGATTACTTTCCTTCTCAATTCGCATCAACTGAAGGAATGAGCTCGCTAAACGCATGCTGGCGATCTATGTCAGTTTACGGGGGTTACGGGGGATTTACGGGGTTCCGTAGCCAAAATGGTTAAACTGGTGGCTGTATTACTAAGCCTACGTTATCTATCTGTTTGTCCGTCCATCATTTTATCTATAACAGCGCTCTTTCTTTTATACAACATGTTGCTGCGCCCTGCTGTGCCTACGACGCAGCCGTACCTTTCTCGTCTGCATCACTCCACGACAACTGAGGAAGTCGTGCAGTATTTGAAGGTGAAGACCAACTGGACTCTGAGGGTCGAAAGGTTGGAATTGCGCCACAATATCAACTTTAGGTCATTCGAGTTGCGTGTTCCAACCCAACATCTACAGACCTGCCTGAAAGAGGGCTTTTGGCCGACAGGTAAGGCCAGGGCCGGTATAGTTTAGTAGTCGTTTTAAGGTTTTTAAAATATGTATTAGTTTATCATTGTGTAAAATTATTTTGTGTATTTTAACTATGGGCCTTGTTTCCTGATAATAAAATTATTATATTATATTATAAGTATATATGTATATATATATATATTATACCCTAACAGCACAACTACACAATTATAAAATACGACTTATTCAACTAACTTGTAGTTGAATAAGTCGTATTTTATAATTGTGTAAATTGAAGCTGAAAAAATTTTTTCGCAGTTACTTACCTCTAGAAATTGCTGGTACTATCTTGCCAATATTGCTTTGCACCAGCATTTTGCAGCCAAAGTTAGGTCTCTTAATATCTGGAGGGTAGTGTGTCGGTACATCTTTGAGAAAGTCCGTCTTCTTCTTGAAGTCTTCTTCATTCTCCTCCATGTATTGAAGGCCGATATCGGTCCAAAAGGTAGTGGCGGTGTTTCTTACTTCCTCCATTACATCACTTAGACTAGAAGATGAATATTGTTGTTGAAAACAATATACTAAATCAAATAAGATTAGCTAGCGAAGCTCTGCAGACGTAATAAGTATATGTTTATCAATATCTAAACAAGGTAAAAAAATATTTGATGAAATTATTCCAGTGAAACAACTGCATTGAATGCTTTTTTACCCGACTACGGCGGAAGGTTATGATTTCAGCCCATATGTATGGTCAATCTGCTGGAGGAGCTCGTGGCTAAATAAGAATAGCCGCTCGGGTCGATCTTTAGGTTAAGCCGTGCTTACCTAGGTTGGTCCGTGGATGGGTGACCACCCATTACGTACCGAGTTTCCTCCGTGCCTCGGAAAGCACGTTAAGCCGTTGGTCCCGGCTGTCATTTGTAGATCTTTGACAGTCGTTACAGGTAGTCAGTGGCCCGAAAGTCTGACAACCAGTCTTACCAAGGGGTATCGTATTACCTAGCATTTACTGGGTTGTGGACGTCAGATAGGCAGTCACTCCATGTAAAATACTGGTATTCAGCTGCATCCGGTTAGACTGGGAGCCGACCCCAAAACATAGTTGGGAAAAGGCTAGGCAGATGATGATGATGTATGGTCAATCTGCATAATATGTTCTAAACTATGAGGTATTGTTAGAAGCATTTGGCTGTGGCTGTATGACACTAAATTCAATATGGTATTCATCCATGACATAAAGTCGATTTTTGAATTTTCATACAGATTTATTATGTTACTAATTCCCTTTAGTAATTTTATTATGGAAGAATGTTTTTTACTATCATCAACTGCTTTTGGAACAGGTTATTCCTACCTTGTCAGTAGCAAAGGTAACATGCGATGCCAAAAGGAATATCGGTCTCTATAGCAGAGCATCCAGTTACCAACTTCCAATGTGACCTGCATCCGGACCTGGGCGTTCTCGTCAAAGAGTTTCTCTGCCATTGGGCTGATAGACAGCTCAAAGCATCTTGCGTTGCCTGCTATAACTACTGCTCCTGTAACAAGAATTTAAATGATTAGAATCCAGTTTTCTGTTTTTTTTTTTTTTATTTCTATAGGAACTGGTGCACTTTTGTTGTTTCATTATATTAAAACTATTTTAGTCAATAGTTCGTTACTTTTTAGATTAGCTGTGCACAGTAGACTTAAATTATGTTCATGAAATTTAAAGAATCAGTGAAAAAACTTGTAGTGATAATATTAGATAAAAAGATTGTGTTAAATAATTACCAATAGCTTTGATGGAAGCAACACGTACTCTAAAATGTTGATGTGCAAAATTAGACAGAATGGGTTTCACATAACTCTCCGATTGGAAATGAAAGTCTCTCTGAAGTGATTTGCTCACCATGATGATACACTCACAAGCCTCAAGCTTCACACTAGGATACGGATCAGCAACCGTTTTAGTGAGGATGTTAGTCAGGTCATTGATGAAAGGACTCAAAAGATAAGACACTTTGTACTTCTCCAATATTTTGTGCACTAGCTGAATAAGCACCAGACGAATTTCCTCAGACTCTTCTACGATTTCCGGACAGCCAATACGACGGACTATTACCGGCAGTATATAAGTCAAATAGTAATCATTCAATGGAAGTTTTTCAACAAAATTCGATATTATCAAAGCCGCGGTTTCCCGACATCCCTCAGAAGCATCAGAGAAGCTCTTCAAGACGTAAGCGTACACTTCTGGGAAGACAACAGTCAGGTCGCAGTCCTTGTTCACTGGGTTTTCAAATATCTCTTCATTTATTTTCACCAGCGCCTGTTTCCGAGCCATTTTTGACTCACTTTGTAACATAGTGATATAGGCCTCCAACGCAGCGCGAGGATTATCCATCAGGGAAGATTTCATTTCACTCATTTTTGGAATATCAATAATTTGACGATCGCTAAATCAGAAATATCGACAAAACAAAAATACTTGATAAACAAAATCTGTTTCCATGACGACAGAGCTTAGGCCCTGGTGACAGTGATGACAGTGACATTGTGTGATTGAAAATTGACGTAGACAGAGTATCCTATTCTCTGTCTACGAAAATTGATAACCCGGCAACCCGCTGACATTTTATTTGGTTTAGGCATGGTTTGAGTTAGTAATTCCATGAACTCTCCGTCCATTCTAAACTCATTTTCCCGTGTCAGCCGTCCGTTCTGTAGCGAAGCGTTTCATTTTTCTAACTTTCTCACACAATGACACAACCCATCCTTATTTCCGACAATTTAGGCATGCTGCCAGTTATATATACTATAGTAGTCTTTGGGATATAATAAAATTACATAGTAGTCTTTGAATTTAGGATGTTTTAGTTCTAAAAGTCACTAAATACATTTTCTTGGTTTTGAGATAAGATCAGTTACAGTGCAAAAATAAAATGTTTAATGGAAATGGCTGTATAAATACAGACATATTTACAATTTTCTCCCTATAATTAGCAAGCATGAAACATTTAAAATCATTCCACCTTCTTATACTAACAAATAAGATCCTAAGTTGCTACTCTTGAAGTCATAATCAATCAGGAATGGCTCAATCTAGACCACAATCGTGAATATTAGTAAAAATACGTGATAAAAAGCACCCAGCGTGCGAACACAATGACATCTGAGATTTCGGTGACCTCGCGCCACACAAGCGCGGCAAATTCTTATAGCGATAGCCGCCATTTAGAACCTGGGTAATGGCGATACTGGCGAAAGTAAAACTATTTCCTAAGGAGTGAATTATGAATCCACGTCGACTTAAATTAGTTTCGTACCGTTCATAAGAAGGTGTATTAGTCGTAGCCGTAGCTCAATCAGTAGGACGAACAGTTGCTAGTGTTGCTACACTAGCACGCAATACTTTTATGAATGTCAAAACTAACACTCGACTAAAATGATTTGATGGTTTTTCAGAGAAAGGAATCGTTAAAAAAATACTAAAACACGTGTACATCTCCAGCATGCCACAACGTCACAGACTATCACAACGTGCACCAATCACAGCTCGCCAAGTAAAGCTGTCAACGTTTTCATTTCGATGAATGGACGAGATTCTCAGACTTTAATTTTGTACTATTTCTATTTATTCTGTAACAAGTTGCGTTGTCCGTAGCTGCTGGAGTTAAATTTAGCATAGCTCATTAACAAATATTAGTGCAAAATGTTTAAATTAAGTGTGTTTCATTTATTATTCTTGGCGACAATCGTGCAGGTATCGCTTGCACTAAGGGAAGGCGAATGCGAAGTTTGTATCAAAACCGTAGAAAAATTCGCAGCCACGTTATCAGACGATGTCAAGAAGGTCCCTAAATCCATCGAGGCTGAGTTCAAGAAGTTCTGTAAAGGGTCCAAGAATAAAGAGAACAGGTTTTGTTACTATTTAGGCGGTCTGGAGGAATCTGCGACCGGTATCTTGGGTGAACTTTCAAAACCGCTGAGCTGGTCTATGCCTGCTGACAAAATCTGTGAGAAGTTAAAGAAGATGGACGCACAGATCTGCGACCTCAGATTCGACAAACAGATCGACCTAAACAACGTTGACCTGAAGAAACTCAAAGTGCGAGATCTTAAGAAGATCCTGAACGACTGGGATGAAGTCTGCGACGGTTGCATCGAGAAGACAGACTTCATCAAGAGAATAGAAGAGCTAAAACCCAAGTATATGGGCAAATCTGAATTGTAGAATAGCTCAATTAAAATTTTAGGTAAGATTATGTTCTGCAAGCTTCTTTCATATTGGAAATATTTAATCATTCAAGCCATAATCCGCCCATACTGTATCTAATTGGTTATGATAACATCATAAAAAAACTGTACTTTCTATGACTATGAGTCATACCCAAATACTACACAATCAAAATGTTTGTGATGCAACCAGAATTGCTTCAATTTGTCAAAGAAAAAGGTCAATAACCTTTATCTTTGTCCAATAAGAATGGATGTTTAGATTATGATGATTGGTATCATCATAATCTAAACATCCATTCTTATTGGACACCTACTGGTTTTATGTTTGTTTGGAATATGACAAATTCTGATTTGGGTACCAAACTTCAGACTTGTGAAAAACGAGTTAAACAGCAAAACTCAATTTTATAATATACATACCTGTTTTTACTGTTTCAAAACTTGTACATAAATAAATAATATTGAAAGTCACATCCTGCCTGTACTTCATCTACTGAAAAACATGCATAGGCCTTCAAAAAACCATGAAAAAAAAACAATTACATGAAAGAACTAATCTGTCAAACAAAACCTCTGTAGGATACAAGTTTTTGCTAGTCTTCTTCTTCGTCGTCACACTCTTGGCAGAGTGGTCGTGGTCGTCACATCAGGGGTGGTAGCAAGCTTCACAATCTGTCGCCATTCCTCCCTTACTGTGGCTTTTCTTGCACATTCGTGGAGTGGACCATTGAGTGCAGTTTTGACTTGGTCGGTCCAACGCATTGGTGACCTGCCGCGCGCACTTGTACCTTCAACCTTTCCCTGTACTACAAGTCGCTCCACAGATTTGTCTTCTTGACGTATGATATGTCCAAAGAAACTGAGTATCCGACATTGGACAATGGAAGAAAGACGCTGTGTGATTCGAAGTTCTTGGAGGAAAGAGACGTTGGTTAGGAACTGTGTCCAAGTTATGCAAAGCATTCTTCTCCAGCACCACATTTCTAGAGCGTCTATCTTCTTTTGCTTGTTTTGCTAGTCACACTTCTAATATTACTGACTCATTGTCTGCATCTGATTTGCTTGATTATTGCAGCATGCTTCTCCTATCTTCATCCTTGTACAAAACAATTTCTATATTGTAAAGAACCTCACACCGTTTCCCCATGGGGCCTAACCTCATGGGTAAACGGTGACCTGTTATAATCTGAATGCTTCATGTATAGACATTCCATCAGGTGTCATTCGGGCAAAAACAATTTTATAGAGACTTATTAACAACTAGCTGTGCCCTGCGATCTTCCTCTGTGTGAAATTATTATAAAATATACTTCCCTATTTGAATCAGATTTTTTTAACAATTTAAAGGGTTTTAATTTTTTTGCACAGAACCTAAATTCTTTTTCTAAAATAAAAGTAGCCTTAGTTACTAATCCAGCTGTTTCAGAGATTAGCTGGAACAAATAGACAGACAGACAGACAAGAATTAAAAAAAATGTTTTTTTTTGTTATTACCATTAAATTAATTGTATGCATTCAGTAAAAAGCTGTTATTTTCAAATTACAAACAGACGACTTCAATATTTTTTATTTGTATAGATGCCTATTCTGGCTACTACTAAATTGTTCTTTATTTCATTATCATCTGCAGAGCCTTTTCTGAATACCAGTATTTATTATGTGTGGAGCGATTGCCTTTCTGACTTCCATAGCCCAGATCGTACTGGGTAATACAATAGCTCTTAATTGTTTTTTATTTGTTACAGATTAATTCATGGGACACTAACGTGATATCACAACTCAGCAACAAGCCCTGGTGAGCCATGGAAGTGGCAGTCCTAGTGATCAACAGACTTTGCATCTGACAAACTGTATGCAAGCGTGTGTGGAGAATGCATGTGTTGAATAAATTATTATTGCTACTAAGTAATTAAAATATTTTTTCGAATTCACTCGTTTTATTTAATGTTTGGTGCTAAAAATACATCTGAAGTAGTTTGTACATACAGCTGTCTCAACTGATTGCAATATTGTCTGTGATTTCTGGACCATAATGTGAATGTCACTAAAGGGGTTCAAGAGTGACCCTGTACATAACAATATGTTAAGTTTATTGATCGATGTCCTACAATCAAAGCAATAATGCACTTGTGGTAGTATAAAGGTATACCTTGGATACCTTAGATCTGTGATAGATGGTATACAGGGTAAAAGGGACACCGACGCGAAAACGTTTACCACATATTCAGTACATCATATATCATAAAAAACAGCTGTTCCATACATTTTGACTATGTAGGTATTGGGGGCTCTGTATGATGTACTGAATACATGGTAACCATTTTCGCGTCGGTGAGCCTTCCATCCTGTATAACAAGTCTACAGTAGCTATGCATTGCACATGTGCATGTACGGCCACAATGAGTGCCATGATCTACCGATTTGCCATGCTCAGTGGAAAATTGAAATCAAATTCTTAACTTTTTCAACACCAGGGCGTAAACGCATCGGCGTCCCCTCCCACGCCAAGCCACAAATACCTACAAAAAAAAAAAATATTTCAACATCTTATCGATAACCAACTAATGATTGCTTAGAGTCCCACATTTTTGAAAAATATGACGGTTTTCTTTTTGGCTGTAGCCGACGGTAGTGTGTCGAGCACGTTTTCATTATTGTTGGCTATATCCGACCATGGCGCTCAAAAGGTAAAGTTCACACATAAGACCAAATACTAGAGAAAACTAAATAAAACAAACAACTGGTTCACACTAATAACTTTATTGCAAGTATGCTTGATCTAGTACATACAGATTCACATAATAGATTGAAAACATAAATAACATGCATATTAATGACAAATGAGGGATCCCGATTAGTGGTACTTGTAGTTCCTGTGGTGCTCTGGAAAATAGAAAAATATTATTTTAAATTGCTGTCACATCATAAATAACAAGATTTTATTTTTATAACATTTGATTTCTTTTTGTGTAGCTTTACTGAAATTGGTTCAGTTTAATAGTTTTTAGTAGTCCTGAGCAGTTCATTATTTTTCATTCCCCCGTTATGATTAGCCATTTATGATTTTTAGCCAATATAGCTAATTTAATCATAGTATGATATTGCAAACACAGAGTAGAGGATCTTTTCAACACTAGCTATCTCTCAAAACTATTGTGTTTGTGCCAGTAGCGAAGGGTCAATTTTTGTAACAGGTAAGCCGGAGTACATTTCTTTAATGAGAATATATTATTTGTCTATAGAATACTGACTGTGCCATTTTTCAAAGGGAATCCGGTAGGAATCGAGTTATATGGAACCTTCGCCACTGGTTTGTGCATCTCACAGCAGAAAGTGGATAATATGATGATTATGATCAAATCTGAAGTATTTTTCCTGAAGTATTATTTTTTTTTCAAGCTGTATTTCCCACCGTTGAGCAAAGATCTCACCTATGGCTTTCCACATCACCACGTCATTCTATTTAAAGTAAAACTAAAGATAAAGTGTTTCCTTACTCATTTTTCCGTAGTTAATGACATAGAAGAAAGTCATGCTGCCAGCCAGCAGCTGGAAGAAGGGGGCAATGCCCACCTTCTTTGGCTGCACGTACTTGTGCTGCCACCTCCACCAGGCTGCAATCATAAAAAGTCAAAGATCTTTATTGTGAGACAGTGGTTACAGAGTTGTTATTGAGTGAATTTGATGTGCGTTTGCACTGCTCCACCATGACAACCAATATTTATTTTTATCATGCACAGACCATGGATTTGAAATGATAAATTGTATTTTTTGTCTTGGTTTTTATACTTGAACCTTATAACATCCCTAATGTCATAATAAACTATATCTTGTAAATACTGTCTTCGAATTTAGGTGTGAATTAAATTTATTCTAAGTCAAATTTAAGTTATCTTACATAAATAGTGTTAAATAATACAAGTATCTTGGGTGATAATGTGAAGTATGCCTATCCAATGTGTGATTGGCTGCATTAGAGTTAGATATTACTTTATTCAGGACGAAATACTAAAACCGCTCAATGACAAATCTTCAATACATTTCTAACCTCAAAATTCTGCATAGAATAAAAAAAAATACGTATTAAACTGGTTTGTTACCTCGGCTGAAAGCCCCAGCAACAGCCTGGGGCGACTTATTCCTGCGTGCGAGCCATGCACCGAGCTCATTGATTTTTACCTGTCCGAAGGGAGTATCAGCTGAAAACGAGATTGAAAATTACATAATCAAAATGGTAAACTAAAGAACGACAAGATACGACTGAACTCATACTTACGCTTGCCATAATAGCGGGCAGGGTCATAGGGCCCGTGGGTCGAGGGGTTGTATTCCTTAGGGTAATCACCGAAACCCATGATCACAGGGATTTCACAAAAATTTTATGGAATGAAACTGACCTCGGATTTCGGTTTCGGTCAATCTGACAACTGTCAGATTGTTGTAATCCACAGTTACGTCTACGTTGGATCGATATTCTTTTCTGACGATATTTAGTACAGAATGAGTAAACTTTAACTATGTGACATTGAAAACTGTAAAATATGCTATAATTTCCTCTTGAAAAGCCAAAAGAATTTATTGAATAAAAATGCATGATGGAAAGTCAAAAAAGAAAAAAAAATGCTGATGTATTGTTTACTATCTGTGGACTTCCCTCTATATTTCAAAAAATGTAGTCTATGATTATACAGCAGATTTCATTCTTTGTGAGGTGTTCGCAATTTGTTTATTTCTTAAAAAGTCTACGAATAATCAAGCAAAATGGTCTTGGAAAGTACTATGATTTGTGTGGATAACAGTGATTATATGAGAAATGGAGATTTCCTGCCAACGAGGCTGCAGGCACAGCAAGATGCCGTAAACCTGGTATGTCATTCTAAAACACGGTCAAATCCTGAAAATAATGTGGGTTTATTGACGCTAGCTAATGTAGAAGTGTTGGCCACGTTAACCAGTGATGTTGGCCGGATAATGTCCAAGTTACACCGTGTCCAGCCTAACGGTAATATCAATCTTCTGACTGGCATCAGAATCGCTCACTTGGCGCTGAAGCATCGTCAGGGCAAGAACCACAAGATGCGCATTGTGGTGTTTGTCGGCTCTCCAGTAGAACTCGATGAGAAAGAACTAGTTAAACTAGCTAAGAGGTTGAAGAAGGAGAAGGTAAATTGTGATGTGGTGTCGTTCGGCGAAGATGCAGAGAATAATCCTCTGCTGACAACGTTTGTGAACACTTTGAATGGTAAAGACAGCAACACGGGAGGCAGCCATCTAGTGGCTGTCCCAGCTGGAGGCTGTGTTGTACTCTCCGAAGCGTTGATTTCTAGCCCATTAATTGGTGGTGACGGAGCAGGTCCATCTGGCTCTGGTTTGTCTCCATTTGAATTTGGAGTTGATCCAAATGAAGACCCCGAGCTGGCACTAGCCCTGCGTGTGTCTATGGAGGAGCAGAGACAGCGCCAGGAAGAGGAGTCTCGCCGCCAACAAACAACTACTGAAGGTGGAGAGGCTGGCAAGACTGGAGAACCTCAGAACACAGGCATGGAGCGGGCTCTGGCTATGTCTCTAGGTCATGAAGCTATGGAACTGTCTGAGGAAGAGCAGATTGCTCTGGCTATGCAGATGAGTATGCAACAGGAAGCTCCAGCAGCTGAAGAGAACATGGATGTATCAGAGGAGTATGCTGAAGTCATGAATGATCCTGCATTCCTTCAAAGTGTATTGGAAAATCTCCCAGGGGTTGATCCTCAGAGCGAAGCTATCCGCAATGCTATGTCCACCATCAAAAAGGATAAGGATGAGAAAGATGACAAGGAACAAAAAGATAAAGACAAGGATAGCAGCAAGGGTTCTGGTTCCTCTAAGTAAACGCAGAATTCTTTTTCAATTTTTATAATTGATACATTTTGCTCGTAAACTTTAACATTAGACACCAAAATATGTTACAGCCAATATAAATTTATAAAATACAGATTGTTTATAATTTAAACTTTTGTTTATTTCCATGTGATCCAATTCAGACCTTCGATTTTTTCAAACCCTGGAAAAATGTTAATTGTTATGTGAATATTTCAAATATTATCTGTAAGGAATCTGTAATAAAAGTAATTAAATGTCATGAATTGTTTAATTGTCTTTGAAACATACTTGATTCTTCAAAGAACTTGGGACTTTTGAATTTCTTTTTACATTCTGTTAACTTGTGTTTTCTTTTTTCTTCATTGAATTGGTTTACTACATATGGGTCATTATCTAAAACGAAAGAAAGGTGATTAGGTGTTTAAAACACATCACATAAAATTATATTATAGAGTTCTATTACCTTGTGTGAAATTGGACTGGATTCCTTTAGTTATTATCATCCCTTTAACTATAATCAGTCACTCTTGCAAATGAATAGGAATGCAGACCAATCACTAAAATAATAGATTTTATATTATAAATGGAAATATTCGAGAAATCAGAATCGCAGGTAATTTGCGGGAAAGCAAAAGTGTACTAATCCACATTTAAACAAATGACCGTTTTACAGCTGTTCAAAATATGAGAGACATTTTCTAAAGCTGATGTTCCTTACCTAGAAATGGATAAATCCAAGGTGTAATTTGGCCATAAATGAAAATACATACAAATGTGGGTTGGGCCACTTTTGTACAGACAGCCCCATTTATTGATCAAAGTATTGAAATTAATTTTTAATTGTATTGAAATTCTATACCGGCTTTAGTAACCGTTTTTGCGCTATCCTGGGAAATTTTGTTTAATAATAAATAAGAGCTCTTTATATCTTCTAACTGGGGTTTGAAACTTCTATTGTTGTGGACAGGTGCTGAAAAATTGTAAAACATTTCAATAAATTCTAATATTCCAAAATAGCCCTCAGATGCGATAAATATACAAAGTATAATATGATGTTTCTTTAGTTTATGAATTATCTCTGCCTACTTGTTCGAAAGAAAAATAGCTTTACACTATCCACCATTATCCAATGTTTCAGAGGAAATCTTTGAGATGCTTAAAAAAGAAGGCTTCAAATCGTATCTAAGTAACAGTACCATTATCATTATACCAAAGGTAAACATTAGGTACCATATTCTGATTTCTGAATAATTCCATACCTACTGCTACTATGTGTACTAGGGAATCCAGAGACTAAAAATGAATGGAACAAAATGAGGCCCTAGCACGAATTTTACCACATTCCATCGTATTGTAAACGCTGACTTCGACGTAACTGGAATTCAAAAAGCACCCCTACTGTGCATATGATATTTAAATTTTGGACTTCTCGAACGTTAGGCCCTCAGTACAAAACTTACGTCGAAGATGCGTCGAAGTCTAGCGTTTGCGATAACATGCCATACCTACGTTAAAATTCATGCCAGGGAAAATAAGTCGAGAGTCATTCTCTGAGAAAATAAGTCGTTCGAACCACAAGCTGTATTTTCTTTTTCCCTAATTATGAACTTAACTTGGTTTTAAATTTATACTTACTATATGGTCTATTCAGAGAATGAGGCGACGTTTCTTTATTTGACGACTCCTCTTTGTTTGATGATGGCGATTTCTTTTTTGCTTCTAAAAGTGAAAACATTTATGTTAACTATTCTAATTCTTCTCAAGTAATTGATAAAGATATTAGGTGGACTGGTTTCCTACCACTCATAATGCTCATCGCTTATTTATTTCATTCTCCTTTAGGTAAAAGACCCTGTCATGCAATAGCATTGTTTGAAGGTTTAAGGCTTATCCCTGCAAGGCACTAGCTTCGTCTAGGGATCTACTTAAGGTGGATGCGCCAGGGTAGCCCTTTTCAGGTCAGTGTCAGGTTCTATGTTACCCCATTCAATAACTATTTCATGAAAAAGTCATTCAATGGGGTTAAATGAACTTAGACGGTTGTGTTGATGATTTTAATGATTATTATTCTGTAACTACATACGTTTTATTGGCGCGACTCATTTTTCATCAACATACAACCTGACTCTTATCTGCAAATTGCAAAAAACGTAAGAAAATTTGAATTTCGCGGACTACCCTGACGCTTCCACCTTAAGTGCGGTATCTAATAGGTAATGGCCCTATGGGTATCACGATGATGGCGGCATTCGCATTGCCTCTGAAGTCATTTATAAGTTGGGATGCGTACTATCAATATTAATTCTAATTATTGTTACCAGCAGCTGCAATTCTGTTCTGCATTGGCGATCTAGATCTATTCGGTGAGCGCGGGGGTGTTTTATTCCTGTCTGAAAATATATTCAATACTCAAGATTAGATAGGTAAAACTTAATTAACACAATCATTTTAAATTCGAACAGACACAAACCAAAACAGTCCGAGTACCAAAATGTACAGACGCCAGCAGCGGCTGGCGTCTGTACATACCAACCCACAATCTATGTCAAACGAAAAAGCGGTATTGGAAATTTTCATAAAAATATTAGGTAAACTCAATCAAATTTTATGCGTAATTTTACGATATAGATGTACAATTAATCATCTGTTTTACAATTAAATTGGGTGACATGACAGTTTTATGTGGGCTGGTATGTACCTGCAAAAAATAATGTATTTTCACCTACCTGCCGTCCAATGTTTGACTTCGGATGGATCACGGTTTTGTAGCTTGAATTTATACGTAGTGTTCGAGTAATCTGGAAGAACGATTGATTAACAATGTCGTAATCAGCAAACGTAGGTGTGTGCGGAGTATTTTAAAAGAACAAAAGTGAGGGTTGTATTCCTAAAAATAAAAAAATGGAACTGGACAGGACACATGAGAACGGACAGAGAAACATGGACGAGAGACGTAATGGAATGGTCTCCTAGAGATGGAAAGAGAAAAAGGCTCCCTAAATCCAGAATTGGGAAGATGACTTACCTTTAATAAAAGTCCTTGATTAAAATATCTTGTTTTGACTGCCTAATTGCATAGCCTATAAGTAAGAATGAAGAGACCTAGTTTTGAAATATACTCTCGAAAGTCTCGTTTTCCCCGAGAATTTCGAGACCACATTGAGTCTCGATTTTTTTTTCCCGGGGCGCGAAAATGCATCGAGATTGAAAGCCCTAAGTAGCTTCATCTCTTACCACACTGAAGTAAAATTAAAATAATACTGCCATGAGAGGTGATGGTAGCCCTCCTGTTCAGATCCATATAGCACCTACTTTACAGGCTAATGATGCTCAGCGATATACCTCGACTTATATCCGGTGATTTTTTTGCTGTCTGCCTAGGCGGACTTCTGCTAATAGATCTTCTATCTTGTATGGATGTGGAGGAAGGCCGTAATGCTGGAAAATGAAAACATGCTGAGAAAAACTTAACTTCTTATCTGATACTTAGGTTAATCCACTTTAGCTTGCAGATATAATGAGCCGCGAATGCGTGATGCTGAGATATTCTAAATGCTATAAATGACTAGGCATTGGAATAATTAGGTTTATCCCCAGCGCCGGAAACTGCAAGGGATCGCGCCCGACAACCAGGGTAAGAAAGCTGTTTTCTCTGTGAATATCTACAAAAAGTTCAGTTGATCGGAAAAATGCACTCACATTTAGCGCCGTGGTTGGCTTTCAGGATGGGAATTTTAGTATCCGGAAAGACATTGGGATTAGTAATCGACTCCCGTAAGTTGTTCCCGGATACCGTGACCTTCGTGGCTGTCCAAAACAAAACGGCAAATACTATTATAGTGACAATCAAAATCCCGCCGCTACCCCCGTGCGGATAGATGTAGGTAGTGATGCGGGCCACGCGCCAAAATATTAAGTGTCCGAGAACACTCGTGACAACATCAAATTTATGAAGCTTTACTGAAATAGAACCATCAAAAGTTCGGCTGTTAAACTATTTACTTTGGAACTTGTCTTAACTAAAAAATCTGCCGTGTGTTAACTGCTGCGCTACTATTGAACTACATTCGGTCAACTATCTCAACTGTTGGGAAGTTGCTCGAGAAACGTGCAACAGTAAGGCAACTTGAAAAGCAACATTGAAAAAACAGTGCATTTGTCAAAACAAACACGTTATTTGGGTACTGCAAAATGTACGTTATCGTATAAGAACAACGTCCATTTCATACGTCTTCGGAAACATGAATAATTGAGAAAATAATCCAAGTGTACCTACTTAGTGCAAGCACAAGAGAGTTTAACGAAAGCTGTTACTCACGTATTTTGGTGCTGATCAACTTTGGTCGCTGAAGAGAGGCATTTTGGGAGGGAGATTCTCTGTTTTCCGCTTGAAAAAACATTCCATTAATCAACAGAAATACGTGGGAGTGTCAAATATCTTTATACAGTATTTCAACGGTAAAAATGTATTCTAAGGACTCTTTCCATAGGTGTCCGTTCGGTTGGGTCTGTATAGGAAATAACTTAATTTGAGATGCGCTTAACCTATCAATGTCAAAGTCAAAGTCTCAAAGGCACTCAATGTACCTACCCATCATCATACGTCATCATCATTTCAGCCCGGAATCTCCTCCTCCTCTCGAGTATAAACCTTCCCTATCTTCTGTCATACTTCCTGGTTCAATGCGTCACTCATTCAGGTGTTTCCCGAGACAGACGATATCGTTAAATCAACGCGCTATTGGACGGCCCCCGTTTCTTTGGCATTACCTTGGCCAGCATTCGGTCAAAACTTTGCTCCACGTCTAGCCAACATACGCACGTACATTTTACAAGCAGTGGATCGAAAATGTAACAATAGGGAATTGTCCTAGCAGGATAACAAGACAATGAATTTAATTCAATATAAATAAAAAATAATCACTATGATGTACCTTTATTCTTTCGGTTGGGACATTTCGTACCGCTAAGGTTTGGCGGTGTGACCTTTTCTGCAGCGTCTATAAAAATACGTTTACTTGTATGAAATTTCTTTGGTTTTATAATTCAGCATTTACATTAAAATTAAACTATACCAAATAATGTGCAAGTCCGAATCGTACTTGGCCGGTTTTTTTACGTTAACATTCCATATTCATTCCATGCCAGTATAATATATCCCACATACATGTAGAATATACTTACAATTATTACTTTATTGAGTCTTTATGAGGGTTGGACTTGGTACGTTGTGGCAGAACTAAGGTCATCGTATACCGGCGAATTAGTATCTTACTTTGAGTACAATATATAGCTATCAAGTGACTCACATAAGTATAACATAAGATAACATTACGCCTGTAATCCTCGAAGGGTGAAGAGGTTTACCTAATAGTTCACCTACATTTCACCAGTTATGTTTAGGCAAGTCCCATGTAGTAGGGACGAGTGACTCACTAGGGTTATTAAACGGCCACGGCTGGTCTCTCCTGATAGTCAACCTTTTGTTAAGTGGTGTGACCAGCGGCTTGCCGTATCCCTTGGTTTCGGCGCTCTTGCAGGCACCAGCAGCACCTGAAAAACACAGTCATGCAGAGGCCGACAATGGGAATTCGAAGGACGCTAATTCTTCCGTCTCGTGCTGCGAGTGACTGGGCAGGCGTAAAAACACAAAAAGTTGCTGGGTTCAGCGAAATATCAGAATGTGGCTGCGAATCCCTTTGCAGCAGCCAAATACTGGAACATCATCATTAACATTCAGCAACTCACTGCTAATTACGGGGTCGAAAGGACACCTACGCGAAAATGGTTACAACGTATTTATTACCCGACTGCCAAGGATATAATAACCGATGAAACATTTCTATGTGGGGGCTCAGACCCTCAGTCAGTGACTCTGCCACCCCGTATATACCTTTCCGATCTCAGGCCTTTCAACTCGATTCTGGGCGACCTTGCTACTTGTGTGTCCTAGCTAAATGATATGATATTAAATAAATAGGTCAGTGGGTCGTCTTAGGGGCGATACTCACGAGCGTTCCTATTTCGAAGTTTAGTTTGGTTCATCGTATCCAAAACGTCGTCTGCTGTGGGTGGCCCTGGACTCACACTGTTCACTGTTTTTGAACGAGCTATAAATACCAAAGAAAATTGTTATAATATTTTAAGATCTTAACAATCACGAAAGCATGTTCTTGAGTGTTTTTTTCGTGTGGCAGATTTCACATTCACGATGCCCCGTCACTCAGAACACATACTTACATACGCAAAATGAGCAAGATCCGTGGCAAATTTTTCTTGTAATAGAGACCTATTATGCGATTATTTTAGGCCGTTTTGATTTTTACACTAATCATAACATTTGTCATTTCGAATAACCTTACCTTTTTCAGGTGAAAAAAAGTTATTACAAAAATATATGCAACATAATGTTTAAAAATAATTCAAAATGACAAATCGTATAAAAATGAAAAACTGGAACTGGAGACTGGATATAACAATCGGTATTTAAAAAACAAAAACTAAAAAACAGACTGCGGTGAAAAGACTGTAAAGAAGCACATTTGGAAGCAGGCGGGACCCATTCCATATTTTAATAATTTTGTAGACAAATAGGTCCCGACAGCTCTTCTTAGTTTTTGGAATCGAATGTTAGAAGTAAAATTAACCAGGGTGTACTCACTATCTAAACACCCGTGTCCTGAAGGGGTGTTATTGGGCAACTTGCAGGAGTTTAAACTTGCTGAGTATGCTGTAAACAATACCTTGTATTACCTAAAGTCAAAAACTCGCCACTCTAGTGGTCACTAAGCAGGAGTATGGCGTCCTGGATTCATATAGTACGATCCATAGCTAGGCTACTTGGTATTGATTCTTTTAATTGGGATATTTCGCACCCTATTACCTGGGACTCAAAGCTACACTTGTCTTACAGATACAATAATAGCTAGGCACTTCAGGGTGGTTCAGGGACGCCGCGGGGCGTGATATTATGAGATTAGGGAATTCTCAATAGCACCCTGGAATTTGGATTTTGTCGTAAGTGGCTCTTGACGGCAATAAATTCTTTGTACAGCGTGTAAGGGACAGCCGTCCGCAGACTGATGAGGTGAATTCAGTACCAAGATGACGACGGGTGCAAGAAATTATTTCAGGAATGTTATGGGAATCCAATAAGTTTGCTTTGTATTATTTCCTCATACGCAATGTATCGTTACCGTGGCAAAACGCACGTAGCGAACGCAAAGCGCGACGACGAGATCGATGAACTCTGTAGCTAGACAGGAAGTGAACAGCTGATTTCACGCGTCGTTCGTGAGAGTATTTCAACATCCATTGTTGGTTTTTGGATTTTCGCCGTATTATTTTGTAACATAAATGGAGTGCTGAAAATATTATTAAAAAAATGAAAATGAAAAATTCCGGTGGAGTATGATTCAAAATAAGGAGCTGAATGCACCCCTGTCAGTTCGGAGGGCTGTCCTTTACTCCCTGTATAAAAAATTATTGGCGAAATGTGGACTTACTAGTACACACGGCGACACATACAAGCTATACATTTCTAGTATAACATGGCCTCGCTTGGTATAGATTTACCTACAGTGAGAGATCCGCTTAAATTGGTTTTATATAGCTATATTGGTCGCCCATACTACTAAACATAAACCTCATTTCTCGGAGATCAGAAACAAGTGTGGTGTTATATTACAGCTAAGCAGACAAAAGCTAAGTTGATCTTGCGAAGTGTTCCCATACTTTGCTATGACAAAATATTAAATCATATTATTGTAATTAAATTGAGATATTTACGTGGTGTGCCGCTTATTTCTGGAAGTTTATCAACCTCCTTCTTCGTCTTTATAGAATGATCCATACGGCGATCTTTACTTCGATCAACGCTTGGTTGCCCTATTCGAAATAAATTATTACTTTTAAAAAGCCTCTTAAGTTCATTGACAACCCAAATTAACTCGCGCTTAGAGCAACGTTTTGCGAAAATGAATATTTGGGGCTGTAGTAATAGGGAGTAGTATCATTCTGCAGAGACTCGACCGGATCGGCTTAAGTTTTGTCAAGGGAAGTGCCAAACCAGACGGCCGAAAAAAAATTAGAAACATTTTCGGGAACGTTTAGTTCGGTTCAAACTTTATGGCGGCTCGGAAGTTAGCTGCGAGTGACGGTCTGCGCATTATACAGTCAAGATAATGTGTCCTCTGCGCCCCACTGATACCAAAAATTGTGTTCTGCGCAGCTTTATGTTAGATGTTCCATGCTGCCATAAAGTTTGAACCGTTATACCTGCGCAGACCGTCACTCGCAGATAACTTCTGGGGAGCCAAAAAGTTTGAACACAACTATATTACCGGCATAAAAAGTATCCGATGTAACAGGATATCATCAAAAAGTAACAGATAGACAGAGTTAATTTCGCATTTTTAATATTAAAGAATTTACTTACGAGATATGCTTCGTGGGGTGGTGCAGCCCGGCGTAGTGTTTCGCGAGTTAGTCACCCTAGAGCTCGGCGAGCCGGACTCGGAAGCCGAGTTACTCCTGCTGCTTGCGCTCCGCGGGTTTCTAACCGCTCCTGTAATCGTCATACCCTTGATCTCTTGACGGAGCCCTGAACAAACGAACACGTTTTGTAGATGTTATATGCTGGCGAAAATTTATTTTAGGCTTTACCAATTGGTCATCATTATCCAGTCTGACTACATCCACACCTGAACATAGGCCCCCTCCGGCCCCCTTGGGCTCCTTGTACCAATCTCCAAGTTACTGTGCCAGTCTGATTCAAGTTTACCCGATTGAAGGCTACATAGCATCATAATATAAACACCTCAGAGAAGTAAAAAAAAACCGACCGAGTAAAATTAACCGACTTCTAAAAAAGGAGAAGGTTATGTATTCCACAAGCTTTTTTTATGTCCACCGATTACTCGCCGATTTACGTGATTCTTTTTTTCATTTGGTTGAGGAAGTCCGCGCGTTGCTCCCATATAAATTCTAATAACTTTGCTTGAGTAGTTTATGAGTTAGCTCCTGTATTGTGTGTTAATAACTTCTAGCTACAATGTAAAATTAGTTCATGACTGACAATAATTTTGAAAGAAATACTATCTACAACTAAAAAGGGTTCATACAAAAGAAAACTTTTTTTTTTTAATACAACAAAGCTAAAAAAACGAACTTCCAAAAAAAACACTTAAAAAGTCTGAAATAACTTTTCTTTCGGAAGTCAGTGACTTTGTAAGTAAGAAGTTATTTTAGACATTTTTTTTTTGTAATCCATGAATTAACACTAGTACTTACACGTACTATTCGACGTAAAAATCTGCTACTTACTTGAAGCATTGCTTTCCCTGTACCGCGTGCGCTTAGCAGGTACGGCAGAGGCTGCGCCGCGATTCGGAGGCATCCGCCGGTTACGGTTCAGCGAGGTTGTGGGCTCTAAAATACATTTTACATAATATATCACTCATCCGTTACATTTGAGTAATAGTTGACTTGGACTTAGACATTTCGGGCGCTATCGCTGCCATCTTGTTTTTTTCAAAACAATTTTTACAGATAATTTCACAAATGTTTACCAAAAGCGCCCTTCTGTCAATGTCACTAAAACGCCAAAAGAACCATACAGCACTTTACGTGTTTAATGTAGGAAACCTTATGTGGCTTAGTTCTTTTTGGCATAACGGGACATCTTATATCATTTTATTTTAAACTAGCGACCCGTCCCGTCGGACGGGTGCAAGTTACTAATGAAAAAAGTGACACAAGAAAAGCTAGCAAAACAAAAAACTAAATTTTCTTTCGTACAAACTCAATAAAACAAGTCCCACGAAAATCCGACCACTATAAACTTCGTTCCACCTTTTGAGTATTTTTGTCGAATTGCACTCGGCTACAGTTCGATAATCAACCTAGATTACCAAAAAATGTTTTTTTTGTAATCTTATGCTGGTGTGGGTTGGTATATTTTGGCAAAACTGTGTCGTTCGCATTCACTTACATACATTCAATATTTGTACATTTTGGTTTCCCTTTTCGATTGCTATATAAGCAAATAAATATCCGTGTTGAACTCTAACCGGAAAATGAAACTCAACAACTTTCCCCAAAGAACATAGGTCGAAATATGAAAAAAAAATTTGGCCCTCCCATAGTAAATCAATCAGCTGGTAGTCAGTTTTCTAAGGGAGAGCCAAATTTTTTTTTCATATTTCGACCTATGTTCTTTGGGGAAAGTTGTTGAGTTTCATGAGCACATTCACCTCCTTCAGGGTTGATACCCCCCTTCCGTTACACGCTGTATATTTCGATTTTAAAAGAAACTTTTAAGTCGAAATATATAAAGTTATTATTAGAAAGAAAAAAATATATTTACAAAGCTAAAAACCGGGAATTCCCGGAGTTTTCAGAACCGGGAAAAACCGGTTCGTATGCCTTAATCTACTCACAAGGCTCATGCCAGTTTTCAGTACACTAAGTCACACATACAGAAATGCTTAAATATTCTTGCACTGATAGAATATCAACACTCGACAATTTTTTTTTAAGCTTTTATTTAGGCATTAATTTAGTTGTCGCCTGGTTGTAATGGAAAAGAGAATCATACTTACTTACTGAATGCAGCAATCTACTCAATTCTTACAGGATATGGGATCAAAGGGTGACATTAATGAAACCAAGATTACATGACATTATTTATTGATAACAACATAACTAAACGTACCAACTAAATGTTCTTTATACAAATCTAATGCATTCTATGCGAACTTATTACAGTCTATCGTTTGCAATAACTTAGTTAAGGCCCAAGGTTTGCTGCAACAAAACAATTGGAATCGACATGTGTAAGATTGCGACATAATTCTTACAGCTAGACAAGGATCTTTTAGTTCGTGGCCAAAATTGGAACTTGTCCGCCCTTTTTTCTCTAAACAGCGCAAAAGGTCGGTCATAGCTCATTGAAGAGAGCGTGCCCATAACTAAGTCATCTAACCAATGAGGTCAAGTTAATTTGAAATATAAAATGGCATTGATAGGTTTTCAACCAATGTCACTGTTTGGAACTAGCTACACCAGCGCCGTTAGTTCTGATTCACATTTATCAGCATCGATTCGTATTATATCTATTACAAATAGTTATATTTAACTATTACAAAGCAATACAGTACAGTACAGTACACACACACTGCGTACAGTGCAGTATTGTTATTTTATTATTATGAAGCTATTGCTTCATTCAGGCTTTACACAAATAATTACCATTAGAGCCTTCAAGCTACGCCATTCAAGCGCCAGATACCTGTAGCTCTGTGGAACCGGCCAAAGACGTTTTGCCGCAGCCTTAAGTCGTTGGATTTCATGACGACGCGATAATCTCTTAACTTATAACAGAGAGTAAAGTTGACAAATAAAACGTCATATAACCTGAAATCCAACAACTATACCTTGAAATTCGAGCGTGTCCAGTTTTCAACTACTGAAATCTGCCGTTCTAACAAAATATTTTTCTACGTGCATGTTAGAAACTTAAAATCTGAGATCACGGTAAATACGTAAAATAATCAACGTGAGAGATTAAAATTTTAAAATAAATACCTACTTACAGCTGAGCCCAAAACTGGACACGCTCGACACGTTGCCAAAAATTAAAGGAAAACAAAAAACGTTAAATATGCCTAGTGCCAACTTTCATTAACAGCAGGCGTCAAGTAATTGTATACCTAAATAAAAACACGCTGTGGTTTAGCGCAAAAAAATTAACAGGGCGTTTTATTTAGGTGTCAAGTCACCTAAAAAGTGAGCTCGTCTAACTCCACATACCACTATTCCTAACTAGTATTAACTTCTGTTGGTGTGTTAGAATTATCTTGCTCCATACAATCATTGCTTTTACTATCATCCGTAATCACACATTCCGTACTAAACTTTCGTGCATGTACAGGCGAAATTTTCTCGCTACTTTTCGAGGACGGTTTAGTCTTACTAATACCAGGCAAGTTACTATCCTCATTTGTTTTCAAGTTACTCTCCTCTTGGGAGATCTTATTTTTTGTTTTTTTATTGTCGTTGCCATGGTTACGGGAGCGTTTAGGCGCTTCATCCGAGACGCTAGAAGCGCTACTATGGTTACGTGATCGTTTACCAGGCGTAATGTTTGGGGTAGCAGAGCGGAGTTCGCGAACGCGTTGTCTCTGGGCTGCCTTTAGCTCCATTTCGACGCAGTGCTCCGCAAACATCAGTTGTAGGGGCGCGTACATGTGGGGTAGGAGTTCTAGGTCGCTCATTGTGATCTGCGGAGGATAGTTACAAATAAGTATTGAAGAAGAATTGGTATTTACTTGTTTCAAAGCGAGTCTTTACGGAAGTTTGAATGCTACAGTTATTTTCTTGGCATCCTATACACCATTATTTTTAGGTCTTTCTGGAGTCGAATACCATGAACTCGATCATCGAACTCGAAACGATTGGGACAATTTTTTTAAAAAAATAACAATTAAAAAAAAACACGAAAGAATAAATTTAATGTTTTTTTTTGTGAAATAATGAGAATCGAACGATGAATGAATTTTTCAATGGGTATCGTTCGTATGTGTTGCCGATCGTGGATACGTTTTACACACACATATGCATTTGAGTTCTCATTATTTAAAAAAATAACATTAAATTTATTCTTTCGTGTTTTTTTTATTGTTATTTTTTGAAAAAAATAGTCCCAATCGTTTCGAGTTCGATGATCGAGTTCATGGTATTCGGCTCCAGAACGACCTAAAAATAATGGTGTATAGTCGCTTGTAGCTACGCTTTCCGAGGTCGGTCCGTAGATGGAAGACGATCCATTAAATATCAGGCACATACATGATACCCCACGAGCCTCAGAAAACACGTTAAGACGAACGTCCAGCCTCTCATTTGTAGATCTTTGACAGTCGTTACAGGTATTCAGAAGCCCGAAAGCCTAGCAAACGTCTTACCAAGGAGTCGTATTGCGCGTTACTGGATTATGGAGGTCAGATAGGTAGTAGCTCCATTTAAAATACTGGTTTTTATCTCCATCCGGTAAGACAGACGCGCGTATCGCTGGCTCAAGTGCGTCAGCACTGTGTAGCACACGTTCATTCATTCGTTCGTTATAAATGAATGACATAGGTCACAACGTAGGTACCTGCATGTTGTCAAACGCGATGCCGACGCTGTTGTTATCGTTGAGTATGTGCGAGTTGAGTCGCGGTAGACGCGCGTATCTCTGGCTGAAGTGCGTCAGCACTGTGTAGCGCGCGTTCATCCTCTGACCGATATCGATAGCTTGGGTCGTCGTTGAGTGCATCTTCGTTCGAGCTTCGTCTGCTAGTTCATCTTCCATGGTCGCTTCGTGGATTAGGAGAGTTGAGTCTTGGCCTGGAATTAAACATTGATATTACTTTTTGTTTATTTATTTTTTACTGGTTCTCTGGAGACTGCCTCGTTGGTCTAGTGGTTCCAAGCGCGACAGCTGAGCACGAAGTCCTGGGTTCGATTCCCGGGTCGGGCAAGGTGTTATTGGATTTTTCCATCAGGAATTTCTCAGTAGCAGCCACGGAGTCTGGATTTTTGCCATGTTGAAGGCAATAGGCTCGCCCCCATTATATGGGACTTAAAAATAACTAGCGAACTGTGGGTATTGTGTAGCTTTGTAATTGAGATGGTAGGTGCTGGTACGTTGGTGCCGAAGAAGATTTTACATTTTAATGTTAGTGTTGCAATATTATTAATTAAAATCTCCAACATGCTGCGGCCTCGCAGAAATAGCAATGAACTTAATTACAATTAAGTCAAAGTTACATAAAATTAAATTTTATAAACTTTGTTTTGTCACATTTGTTTTTTATACTATTTAAAAACTAGAGATTAAAATGGTTTTACAAACATAATTATGTCTTATTATTTAACATTAACAGTTAGGGAAATATCTAAGAACTATCAGCGTATTCTACTGGTAATAGACAGATTTTATTGATGGCCCGGGAATAAGTTTTCCCATTTGGGGTCCTAACCTCCACTGCCCTAATTTTGCCATCATGTCTTAGAAACAAATTCACAATTCGTGCCATGGGCCACGACATAGGAGGAGTATTGTCCTCTTTTAAAATGACTAAACGCCTAGTTTGACATTACATTTAAATATATATTATTTACACAGTTACTGTTGTCAAAACTCAAGCCTATTTTGTGGAATGCTACAGACATTACTTTCAGGATACATTGACATTGCATTACCTATAATTAAGAGACCGGGTGTTAGATAACAATAATCATCAGTGTTTGAAGAAGCATACTGTTGAGTACACCTCTGCCTAACCCTTCGGGGATTACAAGGCGTGGTGTTTCGTTATGATGTTTGTTATGTTATTTATTTATAATCTAAACACCTTACGTGTGCGGACACTACGAAAACATACATCACTTTTGGTTTTCTCGCATTAAATGGACCTGGCAATCCTGTGCGTCATTTTTGACGACGTCGTTCGCATGGTTTACTTTGACAACGTTTTACAAATGAAGCTGATTGTACCTTAGATACGCTTTAGACAGTGAGCCCAGTTACTACCTTGCTAACCAGCTAATATTTGTATACACCTTCCCTCCAAACCCGCACTGGACCACTCTCTCTCTCTCTCACACTCGTGTCCCAGCAATGGAAACGTTACATGTTGCTAATGTAATGCTAGCGCTACTCACCAATGGTCACAAGCTCCTCACAAGGCAGCGTGTCGCCGGAGTAGGTCAGCTTGTACCTGCTGTCCACCTGTATGGACACTCCGAAGGCGTTGGGACAGTGCGCTACGAGGCAGGTCGTCATCGCTTGCACGCCGATAGCTGCTAGGACTGCTGATGTTACGTCTGCGTGGTGAGGATGATCGTGGAGCTGTAACGACAAGATGTTGATAAATATTTAGAAAGCAGAGAAGACGGGGGTTTGTTCTAATATAACATAACTTTAAGCATTTCGTCCTCAACAAGATAGGGGTATAGGTGTATCTATAACATAACATCACGCCTGTAATCCCCGAGGGGTTAGGCAGAGGTGTACCTAAAAGTACACCCACATTTCGCCAGTTATGTTTAAGGCCCATGTAATAGGGGGCGAGCCTATTGCTATAAACCGGGCACAAATTCAGACTACGTGGCTCCTATTAAGGAATTCCTGATGGAAAACCCTAATAACAATTTGCCCAACCCGAGAATCGAATCCAGCTCAGTAGTCTGCTTATGCTCAGCAGTCGCGACTACGATCGATCTATAGTAACATCCAGATTTCACCAGTTTTGGTTTAAGTTTCATATAATAAAAGGAGAGCCTATTGCCATCAAATGAACTGACACATTTTTGTTTTAAGATCCAGAAAGTTTCTGACATATTGTACAGACTGAGAAGCTTCTGAGAGCATATTGAACACTTGCTTTTTTGCTGTCAAATGGTATGCCAATGGTAGGTAGGTAATAATAACTTCATACAGGATTTCGGTTCTGCCTGGTGTCAAGCGACTACTAATAGACTAAAATTCAATTTGTCAAGCATAATTAAAATTAATAGAGCTCGGGACGACTATCGCGTGGGGCAAACTCAACGATATCCATGATTTAAACGAGAAAGAATCTCTGATGCCACAATTTAGTATTTACCAGATTCTGGTTAGGGATGAGCGTGTAGTCGGCCCGCAGCCTCTCGAACTGCGAGTTGTACAGCGTGAGCCACGTGACGATCTGTCCGGGAGCTAGCAGGTACAGCGGCGGCGGGGCCGAGCTGTCGCCCGGCGCTACCTCCTTCATCGCTTCCCGGCGGGCTTGGATCACGCCGATTAAGCCTGGGGACATGTAAATAATAATAATAATATCCTCGCGAACGAATTTCAGTCACGGCGTTCAATCTTAACACAGATTAGGCACCTCTTCCGCCGCCAACGAAGAAGTGACTATAGTAGAATCGTTTTAAATAGGAAAAACATGGAATGTAAACTTCTGTCAAAAACTGACAATCGTAAACGATGCTGCTGCTATCTGCTGTCGCTACCCATATTATTATAACTGTCGCTAAATATCAAATCTCACGCGTATCATAAATACAGGACCTGTGTATGCGAGTTTTTGGTACAAGTTGATATTCACTTGTTTTCTACTTTCTCAATCAAGAAACGTACAAAAGATTGTAGGAGAAAAACATTATCGCGGACTGTTTACACCGCCCGGCGAGGACTCTGACAAACAAACAACTCGATTTTCGTTGCTAGCTGTACTCGCTTCTCACTGATCACTGGCCGTAGGACCGTTGCCACAGCCCAGTACGTAGAAGATATTATATTGCACACACACTTACCAATATGATGGTCAGCGTGTAAATGAGAGATGTATATCGCATTCAGTGTCCTGAGGAAGGAGTTCACTTTCTTGGGCCCGTAGAAACGCACCAGCTGACCAAAAGTACCTTCCCCACAGTCCAATAACATTGAATGGTTTTCACTGCAAAAATAATTTAATTTTTGTACCCTAAAATTGTAAAGTGTGTCTCTTGTCACGAGGTGTGATTAGAAAATAGTGCTTGCAAGGGAATATAATAATATGTAACGATATTCGCTTGGTATTTATAATGGCCCATTATATTAATCGCTCTAGGCCCTAAAGCGAGTTTTTATGACTGACAAAACGTACTCGGTAGCGTTAAAATCAATTTATATCGAATAACTGTGTTTCCCCTTTTTTACCAAAGGCGGTTTTTAGTAAAAATTAAGTTTTACGGTAGTGAGATCAATTATTAATAAAACGCTAAATATTATTGAAAGGAAAAGGCCTCTAAATAAAATACATTATTAAAAATAAAAATAGTCCACCAAAACCACTCACTCAATTTGCAGAACAATAGCGCTAGTATTCCTAGTCTTGCTAGGTATACAGGAGCCCGTGCCCAAGAACACGACCCTGGGGAACTCCTTAGAGTCACATCTGGCGTATCTCATGCTATCCACAAGGCGACGGAACTGCTCCAGGCTGCCCACGAAGCCGTCCACGTCCATCGTCTCCTGGATGTAGTCTTGGATGTGCAGCTTCGGTTCTGCTGACCTGGGGTGACGAAATAAGAGGGTTAACATTGTGATTGAAAAAGTCGAAGGCTTTGGCAAAATCTGTGTGTAATTCTTGTAGCTGTGCTATAAAATGAAACATGAACTGTTGACTGCAGCAACTCAACTATGTTAGAAATCGGAGTAGTGTCTATTTATAACACATTGTCTCGTGGAATTGAGCACGCGTTTACAAAAATGGCGTTACTACTTTTGGTAGAATATCAATTCTAACCATTTCACTCATAATTGTCTCTCGATTTTTGTCAAAATTGAGTACAGTTAGCAACTTGTTGCAGGATAACGAGCAGCGAGCGTGTCGTTCGGATAGTTTATTCGCTACGCTATGAGCGACTGCGATGATAGCTAGTAGCTTCCTTGCCGGCGTGGGGACAGGTTCCTTAGATAATAAGTAATTACAACATAGACTAACCTGTCCAACTGTTTCTTAGGCCTCAAATGATACATCATGAGCGTCCTGCCCGCCAATAGTTCCAGCTTAGTGACCGAGTCACACTCATCCATCTCAGGCTGCCCGTCGCCCTTGGCCGACCCCTCCAAGTTTATAATGTTCTGGAACTGCGCGAGCGCTATCTACAAATGATTGTATGTGATCGCACCTTCACCGCATGCATTGCTAAGCTACGTATCAAAAGTGTTTTGGGACAAGCATTGCCAATATTGAAGCGTTGATTATATAACTGGTCAAAAACGGTTTTACACCACTAGAGAATAGGACTTTATTCAGTAAAATCAACAAAATTTGAAACGTAGTCACGATTCTCAGGAGTGACAGATGAGAGAGTGATTAAGAGAAGAGAAGAAAAAAAACCGGCCAAGTAGGGTTCTGTAGTCTTACAACGTTAATTTAATCCACATTCTACGATCCGATTTGCTTCCGAACGATGATTTTAATAATAAAAAAACAAACTTATGTTTGCAGGTGAAAAACCTGTGCTCCCATACATTATGTTTAGGAAAATATGTTATTCAAGTAAATTTTATAAGTTGGTCGACTATTACTCGTAAACTTGTAAAGCCTACTTAGCTGTGATAGTTTTCCTTTTAACTTCGTTATATATACTACCAGTGTGAATTTCTTCACATACCCAAACACAACCGATTAGCTGGTAGAGGAAGGGGAGGGGACACTTGAGTGTAATAAAAATTAGCACTTTTACAGCTTAATATTTCACATTCATTATTATTATTTTATTTCATTATTTTTCATTTATTTCATTTTTTTTTATATCTGTGTGTACTTAAATAAATAAATAAAAAAATCCCTTAAGGTGATTGCGACGGTCTGTTCCCAGCCAATCTCCCGCTAGATGGCGCTGAAGTCTACATTTCTAGTTTATTTGAGTTTTTGCGTAATTGGAAAACTATTAAGTCGTAGGAATAGTCTTTGCGGTTACTGAATATTATATTTTATTGAAATATGCCATATCATTGCCTTAAAATCCACCCAATTCGGTAAATAGATGTGTTTTAATATCTGCCATTGCATACAGGGTCGTTTACACACACAGACGTATACAAAAATGTTTACTAAGATTGAACACTAGATGGCGTGAATGTAAAAAACAAGTTTTCCATTTTTCTGTATGGGTAGACAAACTTCAAAACGCCACCTGCTACGGTTTATATTATGAACGATTGTTATAAAAATAAAAGTTATATTTGTTGGCGTAAACTGTTTTATTGATCAATAATTTTGGGAAATAAATAATGTCAAAATTGATTACAATAAAACGCAGTTTTATTTTATTACATTACACTATTGTTTTATTTATCAAAACATGTATTTGAAGTAGCATATAATATGCTGATCCATGCCTTTTCACTCAAAACTAATAACACTAATGATTTGTAACAGTAACAATTATTTCAATATTATTTTAAACATTTCATAACCAACACGTAAGAATAAATCATAAACAAGATACAACAACAAATCTAAAACACTATTTATTATGTGATAATAACCAGGAAGGTGAAAAACATATTTCCGATTTCGACGCACTCAAAAGCTTTTAGTAAAACATAGTAACATATGGTTTTGCTTTTAGTTAGTAAGCATGTATAATCGTTTGCATGTCAAAGATTGCTGTTGTATTCTGCTCTGCTCCTTCCGTTTTATGTACTTTTCAAAATGTGTCCCTGGGCTCTGTGTGGTCTGCTTTTTCCATGCAGTTTCATGCCATTTGTGTCCCTTAGCAAGTGATAGGCCTGAAAACATATTTAAATGTTATATTTCAAAAAAGAAATGTTGCATTATTGCATATAAATTGGAATAAATAAGGGCTGGAGAATGATGATATTCCATAGCCACAATCAAAGAATTTTTTACTGGTTCTAATAATTTCTGACTGTTATTACTGTATATTTACCTGCCACATGAACACGCCGCTGGTAAGAACCCCCTTTTCCTAAACATATTCGTTTTCCACAGTTGAATTTGTTTATTACGCCCTAGTTTTCTGCCACATTTGTGGTCTCATTAGACAAACGACCTGCCTTCAAAGCAATTTTTTCATTGGCTGCATAAATCAGAGCCCACACCTCTGGAGCATTATTTTTCAGACTTTCTACATGATTTTCTTCCTTTTTTTCACTTCCATCTGTTAATGTTTTATTGACATTGCAGTAATAATCCTTGCAGTTTTCATGTACTCCGAATACATGAAGCGGGCCATTTCTCAAATCTGCTGCTAAAGCAGTATGCTCACTGCTACACATGATAATTTTCCGTGCTACTAGTGTAAGCTTCATCACCTTCGGCTTCAGAATATTTCGCCCAGAAAGAGGGAGTTTAGTGTTGGCCAAGATCTAAAAAGCACAAAATATAAATACAGAATAATATGCTTCACTGATCTTGAATTGACTTTACAAATTTGATTTATTAATTTACCTTGTAGAGTGCACTGGTATAGTTTTTGATAACATGATTCTTGCATTCAATTTTTTTTATTATGTTCCCATATGACACTTTCTCTTTCAATTTTGCACACACAGAGGAGTCTCCGTCACCAATAAAACTCAAATAGCGAAGTTGATGTATTTCTTCACTCTTTTGAAAACCTTCCACAATAATATCTGATTCCATTGCTGTATATGGTCCAGTAAAATTTTTGCAGCAGTTATGTGCTTTCATATTCAGGTTTCTCCTTTCATAATATTGACATGTATAACAATATTTGTTTCTAACACCAAGAAATAGACATTTTTTAGTTTCTTTACCAATAATGCAGGCCTGGAAATGAAAAGCAACACTTGTAAAAATAATGCACATAGGTAATAAAAATGTCATAAAGAACTAAATTTGTTTTTAGTAAAATATTAACTTACCATACCAGATGATGAATCAAAGTTATGCCCATATGACCTTTTCAACCATCCTCCATCTACATATTATACAGTAACAAATGGAACACCGTCTGAAGACACATGACCTTTTTGTATTGCAATTGATCTTTCTTGTTCACCAGCTATTTTAATTTCCTCTGTCAAATGTTCAAACCACACACGGCCTAATTTTTTTTCAACACGACGAAATTTACTAGCTGACATTGTTGGAATATCCAAGACTTGTTATAAGAGCTGCTTGAGTGTAGAAGCTACCAGAAGTGACAGTTGCCCACACAAATGCAGTATATAATTTATCACTGCTCTCCGTAAAATGCCTCCACGCTTTATCACACATACTGCACTTGAAAATTAATTCACTTCGAAATCCATCAAGTCTTTCACTAACAAATTCAATTTGTGAAGATTCACACATATTTCGATGTCTTTCCATGAGAAATGCCCACTGTATTACATGCTTCAAGTCCACAATGCGATACCCAGATATTCCAGATAAACATTTATTTGGACCAGGTTCCACAATTGAAATGAATCATTTCCGAACAGACATTATAGACGTAATCTAAATCTGAAATATAGAAAAACAAATGAAAAACGAAAGAATATGTTCCTTTTAGACACTCAGTATTTGAATAAAATATAATAATATCGTAAGTCACAACCATGTATTGAAAGACCGATGCAGATTCTATGAAAGATAGATAGTCAGAATCATAGATCAATATTATAAAATTATTTTGATTGAGTTACGTTCTGAAATAAAATCTAGAAAAATAGAATATAACAGTAAAATTTACTTATCTTTATATTTCAATGTTATCTTTATACACCTGGTAGAACTGGCCGACGAATAAAAAAAAAATCGTATTAGATTAAGCGATTTATTTTTAAACAATAAATTACGGAACAAAATAAAGGATTGTAAGTAACTGAATTATGTTTGTTTCTGAACGCACCATAAGTTTTCAACGACGCGCGACGTGAACGAACCTACTTTGATAAAACAAACTAATAATATTGTGTGTCTGTCTGAAAATTCGGAAAAGCATATTTTGCCAATGTTTGCAAGTTTAATTTTGTGACTACTTTGGTAGTTTACCGATTTATAATAATTGTATATATCGTTGTTTAAAAAATATTCAAACACATTAAAATATGATACACTGATTTATCACTGGTTTCAGTGATGAACTGATGAGTCAATGTTAGCCACAATACTAATCACTTTCGTCATACGTGTGTATGATTGATGTGATTAGCAATGTGGTGATATTTCAGAAAAATCACGGGCCAATTTGTTGTTTTTAATCCCACCGAAGAATAATTGCGTTATTAGAATAATTAATTACTATACCTACAATAAATTACAATATAGTCTCAAATGCATAAGTACTAGATAAATATTGCAATTTGAATCAATTAAAATGCACAGCATACAAAAATAAATTCACAACACAAGAAATTCCGCGCGCAAATCATAGCGCGTAACAATGAAATCAAGAATGTAATTTTATATCGAGCCGACGACGAGTACCTACGACTCGTAGGTACTTTGTACGTTCGACCGACGGAGCAGAACATAAGTAGCTACAATACATTGACCTCTGAATCTGAATAGAGGTCAGTGTGACGACCACGCTACGAGTTGCCACTCAACAATAATGAGTAATAAAATTGTTTACAAAAAAAAAACATAGATTTCTAAGGTCATTAGTTTTATTTTATTTTATTGTTATTTTTTTTTTGAACGATTGGAAATGAAATTACTCAATTATTCTAGTTAGAACTTTGATTTATTAGAATTATAAGATAACGAACGCGAACGCGCACGACATCTAGCGCGTCAATGTTTAAACATCGCCTTTCGTAATCGTTTGCTTGTCAAAAGTCACGCACACTACTGTAGAAGTGTCAAATTTTGCCGGTATTTCACTGTTGTTTTTCTGAGTAAATAATGTAAGTTATTGATTAAAAAGGTCGAACGCGGACACATTTCATTGTACAGAAGTGATAAAATGATTAGTTTTAAAGAAAGAGTGTCTGTGTTTAGTGTATAAAGGTGTTCAAAAATGTATGGACGGAGGGGCGGCGCAATCACCTTAATCGATCGATCGAATTGAAAAATTATTTGAACAAACTCGCAATATTTTTTAAAGACCTAACCAACGACATCCCACACTATGGGGTACGCGAGAAAAAAATCCCCACTTTACGGGTACAGGAGATACTTACCCTAAAAAAAATACTTTTCGATATTTTATTTGACCACATTGTCAGCTAACTAATATTATTATATATTCATGCCAAATTACAGCTTTCTAGTACTAAAGAGTTTTTGAGCTAAGCTAGGGACAGACAAGGACATGGCGAAACTATAAGGTTTTATTGACTACGGAACCCTAAAAGGCATTTTACCAAAAATATCTTGTTTTTAGGCAGATTTGGGACCTCAAACTCGGTTTAATTGTTTTATTTTATTGCCTGATCACTTGTTTTTATTGGCAATTAAAGTTTAGGTATTTGCTTTAAGATTAGTAAAAATAAACTTACGCAAAACATAGACAAAGCAATAGAAGCTCCCAGCATCCTCTTTTTAGTAAATGATATCCCTACATACCTTATTCTTCAGTTCCTCCAACCCTTTCAGCCTCACAGGGCTATTGGTCTTAGGCACTGGGGGGTGTGCGTTCCACACGGCAGGCACACTGACGTCACGTAGCAGAGGGAATATGTCAGGGTCTAATAGGTGAAGCTTGTGCTGGGTCCGATGTACTGCCTCTGAGCCAAGGCAGGAGTTTTGGGAGTTGAGGACTATGTGGCGGGGGAGGGGCCCGAACATAGTCATGAAAGCGCGGTACCTGGAAAAATAACTTTATTGTAATATGTTGATAAATAAATAAAATTAAATAAAAATGTTTATTTCAATTACAATGGGCATTTCGATACATATTATTGGAGATTTATTAAGTTGAGATTTTTTAAGCAAGAAATTGCTTGTATTAGGAGACTCCGCACTTCCACTTTTCTTTCTGTAGTTGCGGCCAAACTTAATAATAAAAATCATTGTGCCGATTGTCGTGACGGCCAATGGCCTTATGGCCAAGAGCCTCGATGACCATCTATCGAGGCTCTCCTTAGGCGGTTGGATCAAGGGCCTGATTCAGAAGGCAGTACTCCTCGATACGGCTCGCATTGTGAGGAGGTTCCTGTCTCTGGAGCCCTAACCACCGGTAGCTTGGACCCTGCTCCCGACACCGGCGGACTCCTATTTTTGTATTTTTAAATGTTTTTTTATATTGTTTTATATTTAAATATTTAAAAATGTAAAGAATATGTTTAAAAATGAATAAACGGAAAATAAACTAGTAGACGTCCGACCTTGGTTACAGCAATTGCGACCAAGTTGCTACCAGTACCACGACCAGGCGCAGTGGTCCTAGGTCCCTATAATTAAAATTGATTTAAAAAGCAGACTAACGTCGGATGATGAAACACGTCAGGAGGTGTGAAGTGTACGATGATTGCGGGAATGTTCTCTGGAGGATTGGTGCCATTGTCGAAGTGAGCGGTGAATTCCGACTCCTTCAGGTACGATAGCTCAGGCACGTCTAGGACTGGAAGATAAGATCACAATTCACAATGTAATAATTCATTTAATTTAAAATGAATGAATGAAGCTCTCTTAGCATAATTCTTAGCTGTAAGCCTTTTATAACCCCTTTGTCTTCTCTTTTTGAATCTGTAAAACGTACTTTGCTCAAAACTACAGTAGAATAAAATCTGAATGGACAAAGGTTCGTACTAGTATTCCTAGCAAAAAAAAAACTATAATCAGACATCTACAGGGTGGAAGGGACATCGACGCACAAACGGTTACCACATATTCAGAACATCATACTGCACGACCCCCCCCCCCCCCTCAACGGTCAAAATATATGGAAACTATTTTTTTAAATAAATTTATATGTGCGGGGGTTTGGAATGATGTACTTGAACACGTGGTATGGTAACCATTTGTGCGGCGATGTCCCTTCCACCCTGTATATGTCTATGTCTATGGGAACAGCAACATTTACTTGAGCTATAATATCACAATGTTTTTGTAATTCTTTTGCCAAGTGTGGTGCAATAATCATTGCAAACTCAACCCATAAAATCTTCATTCTTTTTACTTGAATCTTCTTATATTATTTTAAGTCTTACCAATAAACACAGGTCCAGGGTCATCAGGTGTCTTCACTTCTTTGGACAGCACCAGGGTGCCGTCAGGCAGCACCACATCCAGACCACACTTCAACTGGCCCAGCAGAGGACCAGGTTTGACCCCTTTCTCCACGCACTTGGCCAGGTCAAGGGTACCCAGCCGTTTCTATGCAGAAATTGGATTTAATTAATCAAAATATCTTTAAGCCACATGTATCCCACCACCAAAGATTACTGAGAAGTGAGTACAGCTAGCTACTAGAACCGAGTTGGACCGCGTGAATAGTTTTGCCGTTGGACAGTCACTTGCCGGTTTGCACAATATGTACCAAGCCAGCCTCGTTGCGACAAAGTAGTAGAGCAAGTTCTTGCCAGCAGTGTGTTCAGCAGTGACCCCAGGAGGTAGAGCTATTTTGTGTAGGTACTTGCTAAATTGCGATATGTTGTCTTAATATGGATACTCCCGGAATCCCGGGATGCGAAATATATATTATTAAATAAGTTAGAAATTACTTACTTACTACTAATAAGTAAGTAAGTAAGTCATCATACAGTACATCAGAATGATGTACTGAATACGTGGTAATCGTTTTCGTGTCGGTGTCCCTTCCACCCCGTATGCTTACCTTCAATGTACAGATGTAGGCAACAGAACAATTGCTTTTCTTCTGCAGCTCATGTAGAACCTTTTCAGTCTTTTTTTTAATAGGATCTGTAGCAAAATTTACATTTAGTTAAAATAGTATTGAGTAGCGAAATAATATTACATGTACAATGGAGGTCAGGCTTATTGTTTAATTTTGAGCAGTCATAGGCCCTATATATTTACTAAAATAGGGAGAAGAAGATTATTATCAAACCACCAACAGGTTTGCAATACCTCATTTGTAGCTACAAGACCTTTTTATTCCCCCCCTCTGTTAACATGGAAAAACGCACATTAAGTTCAGCAAAAAAAAAAGAACAAAATGGTAACATACTTTCTGCCACAGGAGGCTTTGGCTTAGCCTTCACACTACTCGGTATGTCTTTACCATTCTTGCTTTTGGCATTTGTGGATGTCTCCATATTGCGTTGCTCAGGCTTATAATAGTCAGTCTCGTCATGACCAAACTCTTCATACTCTTTTTCTAGGTGGTCCATTTTTGGTTTTCTGCCGCCAGATTTATCTTTTAATATATTGTCGTGTGGGCCTCTGAAATGATAAGAACTTTTAGATCTTGTCGGATTCGTGATTGTATTATAATCTGTTAAAATTGGGTAGAATTCCCGCTTGGGGCGTGAGACACGACTTCGCGTGTCTTTTCTTTTATACGATCATTTGCACCAGTCTGAACACCAACCAAACCAACAAATTACTTGAGGTAATCGGCGTGAGCGAATTTGGTCCTGTTTTCCACGCGGGTTTCGCCTCAATTAGGCCAGAGCTAAAATGCTTCAAGAAATTGTGGATTAAAAAGGATAACATTTTATAATTGCAATGATTTAGTGTAGAATGGGATTGTAGATCGTAGCTGGTGGCATTTTGTAGTCTCTGCCTAACCTCATGGAAAAAAGGTGTGAAATGATGTATGTAGTGTAGAGAATAAAATAAAGATTATCTAACTCACAATAATACATATTTGACGCTCATAACATTGTCATCAAAATCTTCACTGGGGCTGCACTTTGCCATTGATACATGCATGTCTTTCATTATAACGAACCGCTTTGTTGCAGCATATAACTCATCCTAGAACATTAACACATGAAAATTAAATTTTAATTAAAGTTCATTCATCATCTACGGGTTGGCACAACCAGGTAGAAAAATCAAATATAATGTAGATACATGTTTGGGAAAAAGCTTGGCTTTATTCAAATTGTGCCAAGCTGACCCTGAACATGATTCAGCAATGGTAAATGCTGAGCAGAGTTCACCAATTAGCATGAGCCAAATAAAATCTGAATAAGTGAAAAAATTAAAAGACCCAGTAGCAGGAAACAAAATCAATTAGATGGATTATCAGCACATGCATGTAGAGATTCTAAGACAACATACCAAGCCCTCAGGTCCATGCAATGTTATATTTGGCACTCCAACGTCCTGCAGGGTGAGTGACAGTCCTGGTAGACCTCCGATGTTTCTCCATGTTTTACTGGTGATGAATATGTGATCGAGCCGTGAAAGTTTCACTTTGTGTTCATGGGCCAGCCTCTGTGTGCATTCACCGCAGTTGAATAAGTATCTGGAAGATGATTTAGACCAGTATATTATTTTTTTACATAAAGTTTATGCAAATAAACTATAAAAAAATTAAAAAAAGTTATTCAAAAAAAGGATTTTTTTAAAGTAGCGAGCAGCCATATTTTTTTTTAACTTTCTTGTGCACAGCTCTAAGAACTCAATAAAAACAAATCCCATGAAAATTTGTCCACTACAAAACTTACTAGACTTTACATATTTACTTTTACCACATAACATATTTAAATATCAGCAAAAAAAACAGCTGTTTTGAGTCTTTAGCACTAATGTCCTTGTCAAAGGGTATAAAATGATACTTAGTTTATTTACAACTAGACCCATGACCTTGTCTGCATGAAATTGTTATTAAAATCTTTCCTACTTGAATCAGATTTTGTTAACAATTTCATTTTTTAGCATGGACCTCTAATCCTTTATTCTAAAACAAAAGTAACCTAAGTTACTCCTTATAACATCAGCTATCTGCCAGTAAAAGTCCGTTACAATCGGTCCAGCCGTTTCAGAAATTATCCGGAACAACCAGAGATGACAAAAATCTATAAAAATGTTTTTTTTTAGAAGTAAGTACCATAATATACTTTCGTATACATTCAATAAAAACCTAATATTTGAAATTACAATCTGACATTTCAATTTAAACTAGAAGAAACTATGATGCAAAAATAAATATACTTGTGAAACAAATTATTCATAATTATTAAGTTGCATCAGATTTTTGTACAATTGCATTGATTGTCTTTTCACAGGTATCTTTCCAACTTGTTGGCCTATCAGAAAACTGAAAGTGCAAGAAAAGGAAAATAAACGTATACAGCCAAATATTATCAGAAATATATATTGCACTGGGCCCACATGGTGGATTATATAGCCAACTCCTTCTCATGGAGAAGAGGCCTATGTGCCCACAGTGGGTAACATCATAGGCCGATTATGCTTTCTATTATCCAAATAGAAAATAATTACTCAGTTACTCAAAAGCTATAATTTAAATAGAATTTAGAAAAAAAAAATTGAAAAAAAAGGTAAACAAAGTGTCTCCAAAACATGAGTTCTTAAGTTTTCAAAGCTATATCGGGCGGCCTACCGTTTCTGGTCCGTGAAAAGGTAGAGTGTGTTCGGCGCCCCTCTTGCGCCTGAACCCAGCACCTGCAGGTACACAGTGCTAGGTGCATACTTCTCACTTTTCTTCGATATCTGTTGCCTTTGACGTTGCGCCTCAGCGATCCTTGCCGAATTCGCTTTCGGCATATCGGCTAAAAATTCCAATAGCTTCTTAGTACTATCAGACGAATAAAAACGTATGCTACGTTTGCTAACTACACGGTAACTAAACAATACACTTAAACCGTACATGTGTTTTGAGGTTATTGATATTCCAAGACAGAGTTTACGAGCATTCGTCCAAGATTTTATTTGTTAATATGAAGATTATTTTTGGTATGATTCATTTCATAATTATTTACTTTTCATGACAACTTTTCAGATTTGGAACAGAGTTTTCCTCTGCGACATTCAACATTTTCTGAATTTTCCGGTTTTGACAGTTGACGTTTTCCCTTCAATTTTTGGTATGGCTATGTTACCGCCGAATTTTCTTAGCTGGCATTTGATTCGCATTAGTAGCATGAATGACAAAATTAACAAATGTAACATAAGTTAATTAAAATATTAACTGATTACCATGTAAAAGATATTTGATTTTTAATTACTTTTAATTTACCGAAATGATTTAAACTTAGGGGTTGCTATACTCTCGAAAAGTTTCCAAAAAAAAAATGTTGCCCACGTTGCATGACGAGTGACAATGGTAGAAAATTTTATAAGTATATACAGCAACACTGAATTAGAAAAATGGCGTTCTATACAGCTGCGGGTTGCGCAATTTTTATGTAAATGTGCACGAAATTTATTAGGAAAATTAAGTTTTAAGTGCAACAAATACTTCAGACTGTGGGCATGATCTTTTTTTATAATTTAATTAGTAAAAAACGTATAGTGTAACAATATTTTTAGTTCAGTGCAAACCTGTCATGGACCGTGTATTTTTTGTGTTGTGATGTATGAAAACGATAAATAATGAAACGGAAAATAATGCGGCTGTGCAAATAATGTGACAATGATGAGTATGATATGGGTGGTGTTATTGGTGGCCTTGACCGGCTCACACTTGGGACACTGTTCGCCTCTCCGATCAACGCCGCAAACCTACCCTCATGGTGAGTCATTTTGTCGAAAAATGCATGTTTTACAATAATTAATTATGTATTAATCTCTCTGTGTGTCACTTTTGGGTGTAAGTGAAAGGTACATGGACAACTTTTTAATTTTTTGTCACTTACATTGTGTCTACAAAAGCTAACATCTGTTCCGATTAGAAAAGTATATCAGTTCGAGTAAAAAAGGATGTGATACAGATTTCCGTTACAAATGAGAGCTAATCATTGTAAATGTACCCACAAAATAATTATTTTAAATTCAAAGCATTCACTGTTCACTACTGCTGGCACTTTGTTTGGTAGTCAAAGCCTGTCCTTGTCCATACATGTATAACTGTATGTTTTCATATGTATGCAAACGAAATGCTAGTGTTACGAGAAATCTGTGATTGCTACTCTATCAGCCTTCAATAAAACAGATTAAAGCATCAACTTAATTGCCCCACAACACAATATTTTATTGTTTAAACTATATAATTACATAAAGTAACTAAACTCATCAGTTATGTATAGTTTACCTCAAGCCAAGATACAAAAATGTGTAAAAGTAAATAAACATTGCTTATCTCAGGATTTGTTATCTAAACACTGTTATCACTGCTCATATTATTGTTTGGGTATTATAACAAAAGTATTTTATCACATTATGATAAGGAAACACCTGCAGGCTTCCATTAAAAAGGATTGATATCTTTTCCTGTGCTTAATTTACTCATGACATTTCTCTTAAAGTTTTACTGTTCTCCTTGTTCTGACCTGTTAATCTCTAGTATAATTTAAAAAATGTATATGAGAACTATTTGCTTCTATTCCATGCAAGTACCATAAAATGCACACTATCTGTATTGAATCTTTAAAATAGCTATCTAATACCTATTAACCCTAAATTACATATGAGTACTTAATTCTCTGTAATACTAATGCAAGCATTGAACTATATTCTAATCATTATTTCACGGATATTGGTATGGGTTACACATTTACTTAGTTTTAAACTTAATCTGTCATACTTTTAATGTGAAATTGTTAAATGCCCCAATAAAGTGAAATAAAATAAATAAAAATCTCTAATGTAATTTTGTAAAGAATTCTTAAAAATCAATTTATAAAGTATAAACATACACTATTTCATCAGATAAATTTGTTTCTGTATCACTATAGTTTAGCCTTGACAAAAGATATTGCAATTCTGAAATGGAGACAAACAGATTCTAACTAGACACTAGTAAGTTTCTAATTAGAATCTGTTTTCATTTAAATTCAAATGAATGATGATGATGATTCAATCTACATTCCCAATTCTTGTTACTACCAAAATCTAAAAAAAATACTCAGGGCCAAGCTTCCCCCATTTGTAAGTTTCCACTATTGATTGTGTAGTGTATTCTTCCAAACCAGAAATAAAAGAAAAAAAAATAAGAATGCAGGAGGATGAAGAGAAATAAAGATGTAGTAAAATATAAATGGCTACAGTGACCTAAATTAACCCTGGATCAAAAGAATATGAATAGTCATGGGGCTCTCTCCTTGACTGTTGATATTCTTTAAAGACCTGTGGTTTTACCCAGAAGTGGCATCCCACTGCAACGCTGTAGGCTCTAGGCTGTTAGCCTATATCATCATGCAGGCTAACAGCAACATTGTAAAAATATAATTACTAAAACACAATAAAATATAGTAAACAACTATAAACTTGACCTTACTCTGCAAATAGTGCTATTTCATTGCATTAAGTCATTCTATAAAATAAATTGCAGTTTATTTTTATTCCGTGTATTAACAAAACAAATAAAAATGATTGTCATTCAGACAACACAATGTCAGACTATCCCATAACACACAAAGTTGAAGTTAAATTTCTTATTTGGGATCACGGAACAATATACTGATATGCCTCCTATGAGTAGATAATTAATTGTGTAGTAGACTCCATAAGGCCAATTCCCACAGTTAAAAACATTCAAAATCTAGATACAATATCATCTCGGCAATAAGTACAGTGTATTGAGCAGGAGAATTAGAAATAATCTACGTCAGGAGTAATTAGAGATGTTTTTGACAGACTGAGGTAGAGATGACAATGTAAACAGTTTCAAAAACACGGGATTTTCCCCTCTGATCAAAACATCTATCCACATACAGATGCAAGTTCTCAGTCCCGGTTGGAAGGCTGGGGCTCCCAGGGTAGCATGTACGCGGCGGTGCCTGCGCTGGCGCTCCTTATCACCGCGGTCGGCCTGCTCCTCGGGTGCACTTGGTGCTACCGGCATAAGGACTGCAAGGTAAGTCACTGATGATGATTTTGAGATGATGCTCGAGCGGAGTGTGCATGACAAGTTGATAATAAGTTGCTTGCCTTTGATAAGAAAGTTGCCTTGTCACTAAAGTATAATATAAAAGCTCTTTTTTACATAAGAGTATATCCTGTATGAGTCTCTGTAGTTTCCATAATTGTAATCTACTTTATAGTACAAAATCTAGGATTACAAAAGATTCCACATTATGAGTATGTAATCAAGATTAAGAATTCTCAATGTTTAAGGTTCCTACTAAAAGGAAGAACAAAACCATTATAGTCTCTCTTTTTACCCATTTTTGCGGAGGTTTTTCTCGATATAACATAAGTTCAAAATTCTAAGTTAGTAAACAAATCAGTTGTCATGAGCAAAATATTTGTAATAGTTTACCAATGTTTGTAATAATATATTATCTGTATGTTGTCTGTCATAAATACAGTGTAAAACAATAATGTTATTGGCCTACATGATTCTTAACTCACTATGCACATAGTAGATAATTATATTATTTAAGTATTTGGAATCCTGTTGTGCTGCTTATGCATTACGATGTAGAAGAGATCACGTTTTGAGGAGTTGTGCCCAATTTTTTTTTGATATCTAAGGATACTGTGACTAGTTTCCCAAAACTAAAGAAAAAAAAAATATTAAAGGAAAAGTCATGCAGTCATCCATTTCCAAAGATATGGTAAGTTTTAAAAACCTTGTCTTCAATGTTATTGATCATAAATGTATATACATAGTATGCTTATCATGAGGAAGTTATGGAAAACAGCTTAGATTATAAGTCTTGCTTATTATGTCTACAATCTATTATTAAAAATATGAACTAAACACCCAGTGCATTATAAAATAATAGTAATTTCCCACATTCATCTCGTTAACCAGTAATGAAGATAAACTTTCTCTTGCATTCTATTACTCTTTTCATTGAAAAAACAATTTTGCACTAAATATTCTCAGGTTGAATAACCTTGATTTCAGATCAGATTAAACTTTAATAAAAATGTAATTAGGTAGTAATTTCTGAAAGGACAATGACCAAAGTTGGTACCAAAAAGTCTCGCGCCTCAAAACCAAACTATTATAGTAATTAGTTTCATATTTTTTTACGGCATTACGCGTCGGGGATTTGATTTTTGAACTGGAAATATACTTTTCGAGTTTAAAAGTACGAATATTGTTTTACTCCCTTTATATGACGTTCCGTTTCAACTGAATATAAATGACGTTCCGTTTCAATTGAACAAACCCTTGTCTGTCGAGCGGACTCTAAAATTAATTACAATTAAGTAAGATCAGTACACCAAATCGATTTAGTTTGGTTTATTGCTATTTGCAACAAAATTGATTTTCTCAGCCTAAAGATTTTGATTTATCGATTACATCCCTAAATCCCGACTAGTTTATAGCACTTACTATACTCTATGGTTTATAGTTATCTTATCTGTGGCATCTGACATTTGTACTGTACTGACTGACTATTGGCAATGTAAAGGTCTAAAATAAAATCGAGTTTCAGTCAAGCATACTGTGGATGTTACTTTAACTCGTAATTCTTACTAATATTAGTGTATTACGCTGTTTTTAGAGCAATAATGTAATGTATGTGTGTTAAAATACGTCGTTGGTAGCGTCGAAAAAATAGACCTACTTTTTAGGTTAGTTTCGATTTTATAAAATAACTCTGAAACGCGGGTTTTTTTTTTCAAAAATAATTTTTGTAGGAGTTAATACGATCAGTGTAGTCTATAAAAAACAATTTTTGATTTTGATGCAGCATGGTACGGGATTCCATACTTCCATGAGCATTCTCTTTTATTATTTTGTTTTTCATCTTAGTAGTCCAGTCATTATAGTAAGTTCACCTCGGAATTCGAGATACCCAGCTGTAAGTCTGTAAATACTTGTATATTGACACCCTAAAAGTTGTCTCAAAACCTACATATGGTAGGGTGTAAGCAACTATTAAATTTTAAGGTCAAAGGTCACAAAAATCGTTTTTTTGCGCTTTTTTTGGAAATATCTCGTTTCCTATGGGTTTTTTGCTATTTATATTTTCATCAATATTGTAGAATACAAAATTCTCTACAAATTTTGTTCACAATTTTTTTTTATACGATGAACCGTTTTCGAGATAGAGGGCGGAGAGCGCGCGTCACAGCATCACTTCAGGTCAACCGATGCCTCCGGTCGAAAACGCGCCATATATAGTTGATGAACTATCGATAAATCAATGATTATAAATATTTGTCAATTTTTATTAACTATTATATTATATTTTATAACTTTTTTCCTAACCTATCCACTTTTTATTCAGTATTAATTTATTTAACAACACTTACCTGCCCATGTAATTGCAGAATTGTTAATGAAAATATAGGAATTATATTTGAATTTTAACCTAATTAATAGTAATAACTTCTTACATGATGAAAAAAAAAACAAATAAATTATGAATTAATCTTTTTATTAAAAAATATCATTCAATACATTTACTTTTATTGAAAGTAAAAAAATGGAATAAAGGGTACAAAAACTACAATTTATAATTTTAATCATCTTTTTCCTCTTCATCGTCGTCTTCTGGCTGCTGGTAAATTTCAAACTGGTCTTCATTATCGTCTTCAACGACATTTGTCTCAAGTTCTTCCATGATTTTGGGGTCAAAGGTTCAATCTTCGTTAATGTCGCTCTGATATGGTAGAGCATTGAGACAAGCTTGCCCATTACATTGGCCACAAGCTAAAGAGCATTGCAAGCCCGCTTTCCTGCTTCCGCATCGCGAACCACAACCTCTCTTGCAGTTGCAGAAAATTGTATTTAGCAAATCTTCTGGAGCAGGTGGAAAAATTGTCATGATAGGCTCCAGAAAATCGTTTCGCATTGCCCAACCCCATACTTGGGGTTCCAAATCATGTCCTAACCAAGTTTGAACTTGATAATATACACGGTTGAAATGTTGATGAGCAGCTGCACTTGTTGGTGGAATATTTGAAAGCTGCACAGGTTTATTAAGTTTTGTAGACTTGACGTAATGCGTATAACGAAGATGATCGAGACTTTTCACAGATTTCGGAGCATTATAGACTGCCAATTAATGCATGAAGAAAATGATAAAATATAATATAATAGTTAATAAAAATTGACAAATATTTATAATCATTGATTTATCGATAGTTCATCAACTATATATGGCGCGTTTTCGACCGGAGGCATCGGTTGACCTGAAGTGATGCTGTGACGCGCGCTCTCCGCCCTCTATCTCGAAAACGGTTCATCGTATAAAAAAAAATTGTGAACAAAATTTGTAGAGAATTTTGTATTCTACAATATTGATGAAAATATAAATAGCAAAAAACCCATAGGAAACGAGATATTTCCAAAAAAAGCGCAAAAAAACGATTTTTGTGACCTTTGACCTTAAAATTTAATAGTTGCTTACACCCTACCATATGTAGGTTTTGAGACAACTTTTAGGGTGTCAATATACAAGTATTTACAGACTTACAGCTGGGTATCTCGAATTCCGAGATTCTTACCTAATTTAAGCTTAAATGACTGGACTATTAGAATGAAGTACGTTCAAGGTGCACTACTTCTACGCGCGCTAAGCGACCTTCCCTTAGAAATACTACATTAATTAAACCTCGTATTTCCTCGGAAATGTCATTTCCGCAATCAATTCATTTATCGCACTAGTAGTTTTTTCACCAGTGCTTTCCCGCGTTGAAGTCGGCAGTTATCCCTCGGGATCGTACTATTAGGAAGAAAGTATTCTATGTCTTACCCAGTTTCTGATAAAGACTATTTTATTTGTATAGACATGCGTGTACATGCTAATTAAGCATGCATCCTGAGTGCATTATATCAAAATCCGTTCGGCCGTTAGGGTGTAAAAAGGGAACATACAGACAAATTCATAACACACAGACATTACTTTCATAACTTCACGCCTGTGTAATTAAAAAAGATTAGGCAGGAGGTGTACACTATAGTACACCCACATTTCGCCAGTTATGTGTTAGTCCCACGTAATAGAGGGCGAGCCTATTGCCATCAGCCCGGTACAAATCCAGACAAACTAACCCCATAGCACTTTGCCAGACCTGGGAATGGAACCCAGGAATTTATGGTCAGCCCCACAGTCAATACTAGTATGGATATTACTGATGTGCACAAACCTAGATATTGCCATGATACATGGCGTGACACCCACGGGAAGAAACAATGTCCTATTCTTAGCCAATGAGTGGTTGCACCAAAAAATTTGTGATCATATAGTTCAAGGTTGCTACACAAATATATCTCGTATGCCCATTACATAAGGCACGAGTTTTCGTTATCGGTTCGTGTCTAAATGGGGACGGAATGCATCAGCTGTCACTTCCCATGCAGGAGTCACCAAGGGTCACCATTGTGTGGAGGTGAAGGGTTAATAACTTGTCACAGTTTACACGATGCAGCATTTTAATCTACCACCCAGTATCTTTGTCGTGTTGTTTTGTGTCGAAATGTCGTAGTATATTTTCCTCTAGTTTATGCCCGCGGCTTCGACCGCGTGGAGTTAGGTAATTGTCCCACGGGATCGTACGTATCGGAATAAAAACTATCCTATCTATTAATCCAGGTTATAAACTATCTGTGTGTCAAATTTCATACAAATCCGGTGAGTAGTTTTTGCGTGAATGAGTAACAAACATCCAGACATCCATATATTAGGATATACCACAGCACTATTTAGTCTAAAGTGAACAGTTAACACTGAACTGCTGAACAGTCCACGTTCCTCTTCTTGGCTTCGAATGTCTCCTATAAACTTTTTTTAGAGTAACGATGGCAAAAAGTTCAAGTAAGTTTAGTTCAAAATTTAGCTCCATGCGTACTCCGCTCGCTGACGCAGACTTGTGTCATCAAGGATATAGATGACAGGGCATGCGCTACAAGATACAAATACTCAAAGCAGACACTAAACAAATAGTAGTTAGTAGTTATAGTAAATTAGTAATTCATCAATGTCATCATCCTCCTGTGTTCGCCCTAATTTGTTTTATGGCGGCGCAGTGTCTTCCTTCGTTATTCCTCTTTTAGCTAAGATTAGCTTAGTATTCAACGTCTCGCTAGCCATATTATCTTTTACATAGCAAAAACAATAGTATCAACATGTAAACAGGTGTTTTACAGCTCACTTTACATTTAACAGCCATTTAATTTCCCTCATAAAATTCGCAATAAGAAACTTTCAGGCAGTCTTTGTCGAATAAATCGTTCTTTTCTTTATAATTCCGTTTATGACCCAATAAAACCACTTGGTCCAAACTTAGATAATGTTAGACCGTCCCAAATATAGCTCATTGAACTTTATCAATTTTGTATCCTACAAAAACAATCATTTCATTTTTAGCTCAGCAGATTGGTTTTGTTTCGAAATGTATCTGTGATGATGTAAATGTATATTGTATAGTTAATAAACTCTGTATTAACTACATTTTGATATGGTAAAAAGATACGCCTAGATTAATAACGTTTACTTAAACAGTGTGTAAGTCTAATTCGTCTATTTTAAATTGTGAAGGAAACCGCCTGTTGCTTTCATACTCTAGATTCGAACTCTAAAACTGAAGAATTTATCTACATGAAGTTAAATAATGCTAGTCTTTATCATTCACACATAACATTAGAATGGATAACACATACATGACATAATAGATCCTTGTGTCGAGGTGTCATAATATCGCTCCCATACCATTTGTAGTAGTGTTTAATAAAAGTTGCAGTTGTGTATCTAATCAGTGGCCGACGGGCGGGGTCAACGCACTCGGCACGCCCTCGAGCACAATACGTGCGCAAGACAATAGTGCAGATCCCGTGCGCCCTCAGAATCCACATCTGTTCCGCTAAACATACGAACGAACCACGAATTCGGAGTAGGTACGCCGAGACGAGAGAATTTCAATAGGCATCAAGTATGCGAAGCTGGTCTTCGCCAAAATCGAGGCTGTAAATCTAGTACAAAGAAAGTACCAGGTCTACATTGTACGCTTGAATTCCACCGCATGAGAATTACTTGCTTTTGTAGAGTATTTCCTAAATTAAACTTCTGGTCTGCCCCTCGTTACGCTTTTGTGGCCGGAATACGGGTATTGTGTCGCGAGAGATTTGATAAAATATCCGCAAACATTCTGAGAAAAGTGCGCTTTCGTGTGACGGACAAAGATTTTGTTAAGAGCCCCTTCAGAGTAATGGGAGACGATAACTGTTTATTTTTCGCGTGGGTCGTCAATGACGTCATTGTTACGCTATTCTCGGCCTTCTAAGTCTTCTAACTGTCCCTTTCATGACGTAATTTGCTTGTATTACTGTATAACTATACGCCGTTTAGGCAAAATTATTCGCACTTTGCTATAAGTTCTTAGTTCCATTTCATTGTCTGAATGAGGTAAGCTGCGGACATTTGAGTACATTTTATTATTTATATTTCTTATTGAGAGAATGAGGTAATCCTTATAAAAAGAAAACCACAGAACGAATACGGAGAAGTAGCGTAGTAATACAACGTAATACTTGTATAACAACAAACCACACGCACAAGCTTTTAAAGTTACAACAGTATTAAATGATTAGTGAGGATTTCGTAAGGTAACATTTCAGAAATCATTTGACCGTAAAACAATCTCTCGGCTTTATTTAATCTGGACTTGAAATACAGAAAACAGATTTGTGGTCCTTGTGTGTGGTCTTTAATATGACCCATACCCATATAATACAGCGTCATGCTGCTGCCAGACTGTTTTAGTAATGAGGATGAATATACTATTTCGCTACCTGCGGGCTATGCCATCGACATCGCAGAGTAGGATGGTAACAATAATAATAAGGGCTGAGGTAAAAGCAGAAAACCTGGAAAAGGAAAAGTTGGTATATTTGGCATAAACCCAATTAATTGTTCTGTAAACGAGAGTATACCAGAAAGACTCGTCAAAATCAATTGTAATCTATTCAAGTTATGCTGAGAATTAGCAATTATGAGACAGTACCCCAAAACGCTCGCCAAACACCACTTCCTAGTGTTTTGTAGGGCGAAGTAGCGCAAAAAACTTCCGAGCAGCACCTGTTAATTTAAAAGAACTTGATTCTATAAAATAGTATGGTACCTACAATAACACTGTTAGACTAGTAGACCATTAGATATCGCCAGAACATACAAAATATCCCACGGTAGATTTGAATTGATAAGCTTCTCAGTCATAGGGGAACGCCTGCGCTTAGAGATGTCAGCCAAACGGTAACAGTAGACGCATACGGGTCTACCCGACACTTACTCAGCCGTTGGCACCGGTATTGTTCTATTCCACGCGATGATGCGTCTACATACTCTACATACATCAACCAGGCATATATGTGCACAGTTATTAGTCACAATGTTTATTTCTGGTAAGTATTACCGCCGATATTGATCTGCATCTGATGTCTTGAATTGTTTTTGCGTGAGACTTATCTCATGGGCAAGAGATATAGTTATTTGTGAGATGTTCCGGTCTGTATGTATAGAACTTCTGTCTGTGAGTTACTGTTTGGACTGACTCCATGCAGATATTACGACGGCACTTAAAACACGCACGCTAGTGACCTCAGTTATTGTATTGCGTACAATCAATTAGCAGATGGATCATCATGAGTCCATTAGTGGATGTTGATTAGCAACACAACTCATTCTATAACCTACAACCGAAGTCTTTGACTAAATGGTTGGTGTTCCGCTAATCGCATCTCTGGAATTTGGTTATTTTTAACAGATTTAAAAAGAATCACCCACTTTGGTTAGAGAATACATTTGCTCCAAAACAAAGTCGTGTCTGTCAGCAACGTAAGCGTAGTATGAATACTGCAAAACGACTGAAAAAGATTTGCCGTGTTATTAACTGTGCCAAAATTCACCCAGTTTCGTTAGCCCAAACAAATATTTAGGAACTTACATTCGATAGGTATGATTGAACTGTCTCGTGTGGTAACAGATGTATTAGTTTCTTTCATGACTAATTATAGCTCATCCACTTTTCCGCAGACAGGAAAACTGAGTTCAGTTTTCAAAACTAGCCAGACTGTTTATTTTACACATACCAGCTAAGCCAATGACTTGTCGATATACCTGGTTTAACAATAGACAGATATGGATCTGCTAACTATGCTGCTCACTAAACATGGTTGGAATAAATAATTAAGTATGTTTCTCCTTTAAGTTTTAACTAGAAACAATACCCATGTCAAAGGTTTTATTTTTTTGCCCGAATGTAGTTTTACAAAGTGCGATCTTAAAACTATAAAAGCCCCTTTACATTCCACCATTCCATATAGTGTGCAAATATTTAATTTTAACCTGCACAATGTTATTATTTTAATTAGGTACATTCAAATAGTCAGCTACCACAAATAAGTTAGAATTTACACGTGGCCTTCGTGTCTCTAGGGGCTCCTAACCTTAGGATTATCAATTTGGGGGCAACTCCCAAAGGAAGCTTTAAAAAACGCAGTACCCCAAAAAGCGACCTTTTTTAGAAGTGAAATAGTTTCTCTTTTATAATTCACTCGAGGGAAAATATGGAATTGCGGTTGCCCAAAACAAAATTGTATATTAATATTCCATTTCGGGAGCCTTGAAGATGTATCACGAATTCATGATGTTGAGCTAAGTGAGTTACTTCCGACTTTGTTTGGGCAGTACCTAATTTGATATCTTTGTTTGGCTTTACTCTAACTAATGCATCAGACCTTCGTTATCTACGGTCTTCAATTTGAAAATTATCTTACTCTTGCCTGGCTGACGCTGACGCATCAAGGCGGTCTTCCTTATCTTTACAAGCCCTTATTAATTTCAACAGACCTATTTTGTTTTATTTATAGTCAAGCAATTAAACCACAATCGCCCCTTAGTCCTCGAAAACTAATTTATCAATCTGGATCAATGTATCGAAGCTGAAAGTGCCCATAGAATTTTATCACAGCACTCATTGTAATTAAGTGATTAAACTAAGTGTTACAAAGTGAAGGTTGTGTGGTGGCGCCGGTCTTGAACTGAGGTCGATTGATTTTGTGAACTTTGGAGCTACCTGGGATAGACATTTCTTTATTAACTGCCTCTTTGGTGTAGTGGTCGCAAGACTCGCAAGTGCTATGGTGGAGTTTGCAGTCATATATTCGATTCTAAACAGCGGCAAAGAGTTTTTTGGTTTTTTCATAAGGAATTTCAACTTGGTAGTAGCACGGAATTTGGATTTCTGCCCGGTTTATGGCTAAAGGCTCGCCCCTATTACATGGGACGTAAACATAACAGGCCAAATGTGGTTTACTGTGGTACACTTCTGCCCTCACCCTTTGGGAAAATACGGTCGTGATATTGAGTTACGTTTATATTTTTCTTTCTTCTTCTGTCAAAGTTATACTAGCTAGAAGATCTACTTACGTAGTCAGAACATTTAATTTGCAGTATGACATACGATATTGACGTAAATATTGTTTGGGCGAGCGCATGACGTAAACTTGTCTTTTCTAGGGAAGGGTCCGGTCGTAAACAAGTTTATGACGACAATGCCGACCATGGTCCAAAAAATGCGTAAAGATTAAAATACTGTAAAAATATATTACTGGAATTCTCCATTTTTCATGTCAATTCGAAACAAGTCCTCGTCAAAAACTAACGGGTTTATTCGCTCGGGACATTGTTAAAAATCCCCAGTTCCAATATTTCGTTGAAGCAAATAATTTTTATTAAAAACTACAGCCAGACTGCGACCATTACAGGCCAATTAGTGAAATGGAATTGGAATCGCTAAGGAAAATAGACTGTTTCTTTATTACCTACGACCATTGACTTGTAATAAACTATGCTTTAGGTAGCCTAGAATTCGTACTCTTCGAATTCGCAGTCCGTAGCGTTTTTCTAAAAATCATTTGGTGCAAATTCAGCGTATCAATGGACAATGAACTTTGAAGATACCTCTTCAGGTCTTGAATAAGTCGAGTCTAGGTAGGATAATATTCGCGGAGGAACTACATCGGGGGGGGGGGCTCCGCTGCCGCGGCAAATTGCCTCTCAGCGGACAGACCTCCGGCGCGATCTCATGGCGATATGGGAGAGCCACTGTCGTAACCCCGCGCAGGGCACGCCACAATAGTGGCGATAAGTCCCCTCTTTGAGGAGTGGCTAGAGAGGCGCCACGGTGCCCTCACCTTCCGCCTGATGCAAGTCCGCACCGAATCGGACGGGAGGAAACGCCCGGGTGTCAACACTGCGAGGATCGCCCGGATTACACGGTGGAGCAAACCGTGGAGGTTTATTCCGCTTGGGCGGAGCACCGCCATGTCGTAGCGGCGATTGGCGGCGCCGACCTCTCGCGTCCGGCCCTGGTTCAAGCCATGGTCCGGAGCGAGAGGGAATGGGAAGCCTTGTTTCTTTCTACGAAGCAGTCATGCTAGCGATGGAGGTGGCGGAACTTGAGAGGGAGAGAACCTCACGTCCCAGCCGCCGCGGGAGACGCCCCGGGCGTCGGGGGCCACTTGTTGGTTCTCGGCCACCGTAGGCGCGCGCCTGTGGACGGTGAGTAATGGGCTAGCTCGCCGTCCGTCCGTCTTATGACGACAGGCCGTGTCGACGGCGCGTTCGTGTTCCACGCGCGCCTCAAAGAGATGTCAGAAAACCGGAGGGGCCCGCAAGGACCGATACCTGCCAGGGCTGCGGAACTGTTCGAAAGAGAGACCGCGGCACTGGAACACAAAGGACAAATGAAGGAACATGGATGGGTTTTAGTTAGTAAAAGTCTGACACTCCCTTCCGCTCCGCCCAGAGCCCGGGTCATTTGATGATTTCCCATCCCAAAAAAAGAGGTAGGTTAATAAATAATATATTTCAAAAGTAAATGTAACAAGCGAGTTTCCGAAGCCTTAAATCCTAAACCGAGATAGACATAAATGCTAAATCGTGCCAAATTCCTGCCCAGTTTCCTGTGAATTATAGCCTTTGGTTGCCCGAATTTCCTGCGGCTGTATTTCCTGATAAGGAACACTATAACCAAAGACATTTCGTTCACACAATTGATATCTTTACTGTAGTCAAGACAATAAAACGTTGATGATTCACATTTCTTTGAGTACTCATTCACGTTTTCCTCCATTACAACTTTTCTTTTATCTCCGAGCTATCAAGTATTGAGAACGAATCTATTTGCTCGTACACTTCGAACAACGCATTACGATACGTTCCACGGCGGTTTATTATTGGGGGCACTAAGTACACTCATCGTTGACCTTGTAGGAAGCCTCAATTGCAACGCCCCAGATTACACATTGGCGCTTGTAAACAGTGTTATTCACACTTATAATTGTCTAAAAACAATGTGATAATCGTTATCTGTGAGTCAGCACGCTTCGCCCACCTGTCCTGACAACGCACGTAACGTAAACATTTGTGACATGCTTTTTGTGCAGTTTGTTCTAAATCACATTGATAATAATATAGTCTCGTTTTTTCTTGTCACGATTTTGGCTTAGATCAAATATATTATTTTTGTGTACTTCATTTATTTAAACAAAGTTAACAGAGCGTGGGTTTACGTGGCCTTAGGCGAGACTGGTATTAAGCATGCTCGTTCTGGTGTAAGTAGTTAGTTTATCCTCAGTTTAAAGACCAAAATTACAACAGAAAAATCTCTTATTTTTTATAATTTGGCTAAACATATTTTGACTGACTGAGCAATAATAAGTAAACGTGACATATTATTTCGTCGCGCAATAAACCGTTCTCCTGGTTGTTAAAGTATCTTCATGATATTAAAAGCTCAAGGAAACAAGACAAAAGGGAGCGCCAAAAATACACAACAACATTTCTCACAATACGCTAAAACAATCCGACGCGAATTCTTTGCACGGCGGACTTTGAGATACTTCGCATAAAAACCCTAGACTACGCGCGAGACATTCACACGACGAAACAACAATCTGATATTTTTCATCCATCAACATTTAAAATGAACCGTATGTGTGAAAGATTAAGATTGGAAGTAGATGTAGTGAGTGCAATATAATGCCAGTCATCTGACGATGCAGTGGCGCTTCTACTTGGCATAGAGCCCGCGGCGGGCACACCCCACAGTCGTGCCCCTCCCACGCTGTCATCGCTTCACACCTCCCCCATCGCTACTCTGATTCATGTACTAAAATATGAAGCGGCTATAAAACCGTCAATGTACTGTGATGAGAGTAGCACGCGATTTAGATGATGTGCAGAGTAATGCGAGTACCTGAGTAACGTCCGTCACGTGCCAGCGGCGGTATTGTTGTAGCTCTCCTCACCAGATCTGTCCGAACTGTATTTATGGCAACGCTAAACGAAACGAGAGCTGTCTTAATTCCACTACAACATCTCCTAGCCGAAACACTGTTTTAGAGAGTTGAGTATTTGCTAGTTGTTTAAAACGAAAACTAACAGAGTTTTTTTCTCTAAAATGCCAATTGGTGAGCTGCTAATATCCGTAAGTCTTCCCGTTTCTCCAACGTGACTGTCCTTTTGTCAGTTTTATCTGCATCTTAATCAGATAAAAGATTCTTTCAAATCATCTCTTTAGAAAGACAGAAAGCGAATTTTAGCAATCTTCATTATCAAATTCCTTGCCACCAAATTCCCAGAACTTATGAGTTAAGAATATTTGTCTAAATGTCACGTCAGACTTTTAACTTTGAATAACAAACATCCTTCGTTAAAAGGACGTCTATTCTATTATAAAACAAAATTCACACGCTGACTCAGCCATTATATTCACAAGCTAATACCTTGACGGGTCAAATCAAATAGTCAAACGAAGCTTCACGAGTCTTCGCATCAGCGCGTTGAGGCAGGTCTCACAAAAGTTGCTTTTCATATTTGACACAACGTTGTTTGGAGGAGCTCGTGGTTTAATAATAAGAGACACTCGGGTCGATCTTTAGGTTAAGCCGTGCTTGCCTAGGTTGGTTTGTGGATGAGTGACTGTATTACATACCGAGTTTCCTCCGTGTCTCGGAAAGCACGTTAAGCCGTTGGTCCCGGCTGTCATTTGTAGATCTTTGACAGTCGTTACACGTAGTCAGTGACCCGAAAGTCTGACCACCAGTCTTACCAAGGATATCGTAATACCCAGTGGACCAACTGGGTTGTGGAGGTCAGATAGGCAGTGACCTCCATGTAAAATAAAAAAATTAGCTGCATCCGATTAGAATGGGAGCCGACCCCAAAATAGTTGGGAAAAGGCTAGGCATATGAATGATGTTTGACACAACAACCACCACAACCTTGTAGCAGAGGAGGTAGACATTATTGCTTGTACACTGAGTGAATTCACAAGGATAACATTATATGTAATCAGTTATAGATAATAAGTTGTTAATTTGCTTCACTATTGCATTAGGTTTTGCCTGTAAAAATAGTTGTAAGTGATGATTATATAAATAAATAATATCATATGCCGTAAGCTGGAGTTTTTGTCAGCAATGTAAATATGTATTTTAAAAAGATTAACGTAAACATAAAAACGCAGAACGAACGAGGTGTCGTAATATTTTATTTGTTTTTGGCTTTTTATGTGTAAGTTCAACTCATTACTCTGAAGTCTGAACGTACCGTTTCTGTTTAATGGGATTACTTTTGTAAGAGACTATTACAAGAAGTGCTATAAATATTATTGGAAGTTGGATTTAGGAATCGACCGCTACACCTACAACTCCATCTGAATTTATAGTCCCTGCGGCATTCCGGTTCCGAAATGTCTCTTAGCTGGTTCAAATCCTGGTTTATACTTGTACAAAAACACGGGCAAACAAAGCCTCCCACATACATATTATACATAGAGTCGTACAATTGTCGTATGCTTTTAGCAAAGATGTCAACAGCTCTTTAGCAAGCCTGGGGCCGTAAATACGGCGTACAGCAGCATGCACCATTGTGTAACCATTTTGAATTATAATCTTGCTCCGATGAATATTTTATATCAGCTGCATACGATTTACAAGTTAAATATGTTTACCCTTGCGTACATTTACAGTACACGTCATCTTCCCAACATAGATCTGTTCCGGAATAAGATTAGTGCATGCAGCACTTCATCTTTGGCCTTTTGTCTGTCCTAGTTTCAAACTCCAAGCGAATAGTCCTCACATTTTTCTACGTGTCTTTCCTACGGCTTTGAAACCTTAAAACAATACAGTTGTCTATCCTTACGTTGTCTCTTCTGTTTCTTTTATGTTGTGGTTTTCCCATATTTAATTTTATTAACAGAATTGCTGATATCTCTCAGCTTTAAAACTTGCTTTCCTTCCAAAGTTTAGTTATGTTTTACCCATCAAGATATAACTTAAGACTGACTTTCCACATAAAAAGATTCCCAGATAGATATTGTCTAGATTTTCTGCGTACCGAAGTTCCCATAAATTTCCTGTTAGGCGACCACAGGGCGCTACCGTGTTGTGGTCGCCGTTCGCAAGGCGGATGCGCGGCTCCACCGACATTAAGGTGAATCCTCCAACCAGCCCGCGAAATTCAAATTTTCTTATGTTTTTTGCAATTTTCAGGCCAGTGATAGGTTGTATGTTGATGAACATTTGATTATCATAAAGGTGTAAAAATGACTTTGACCTTGTAAAAAGTCATTTTTACACCTTTATGAGCTCGGAGGGTTGTATTAATGATTTTGATGATTATAATTCTGTAACTACATACGTCTTACAGCCGCGAATCAAATGTTCATCAACATACAACCTATCACTGGCTTGCAAATTGCAAAAAACTTAAGAAAATTTGAATTTCGCGGGCTACCCTGGAACATCAACCTTAAGCCGAACCTCTGAAAGCCCATCGCTGTAATGCAGTGTAATGGCCAATTAATTGTGTCAATGTAATACGACCGCTCTGCTCGACGCTCCTTGGTTATCATTGTTTCCGGAACGGCTTGGATTTTTGGCTCTTTATGCTAATGGAACGGTTTCTCTTTAAGTGTCTAGTGGTGTCTATTATTTTGGTAAAAAGGTGTATTGGAATGTTCTTGTAATGAGTTAATGATTACTTGTATTCGGGCGGAGTACCATTTAACACGTCAATGTGCAAAGTGATTTTGTACCATGTGCGGTACAAGAGGCAACCATTAACCTTAACTTGCCCTGCATTTAAACTACCCTACAAATGATTCAGGTACTAGCCCAAATCTCTTCTCATTCAAGTCATTCAGTCTTCAGATTTTATTCTTTCTACCTACGTCATTTTTAAAAGGGTCGCTTGTTCCTAAAAATAAAATGCAAACTGCTTGAATATTTGTGTATGTGATGTGCATTCTGATGTAATGACGTTGGTGGTTTATCAGTGCAGTGATTCAGCTGACGGAAATAGATCATTAGGAGATCTACGCATAAAAATGTCGGTACCTACTCCCAAGACTGCGTATTAACATAAGTTATGGTTGTAATAGGTTCTTTACTACCCATTAACATTTAAGTCCGTCTGACAGTCATTTGCTCAGATTTACGTCGCGACGTCTTTTATACTTTTATTTATATTCCGTCATTGCTAAAGTTATGTCTATCCCCCACAATGCTTGTCCAAACAACTCTATCCGTCTACTAAGAGGCGACGACACGCGCAAGATAAAAGCGAATGTATTTTATAATGCGCGGGCGCATCGCATCGTCGCGGTGACTCACGCGCACGCTAATTACAATGTACAGAGCACGTGTTCGCCTTGAACACGGCCCGTTTATTGATAACTACGAGTTAATGAATGTTCTTCTGTTTTAATAAACTGATCCTCCTTGTCTTAGTGATAAAGTTCTTTGGAAAAGTTAGGTGGTTGTGTAGGAAACATGATCTTTCCTAAGAAGCCAATAATGTTGTTTGTCTTGTCACTCGTATTATGTTTCACTTTCTATTCTTTTCAGACTTTTGGACAACATCAAAGCTTTCAGCATTGTTGTGTCATAGTTTGTTAGCCAAAAAACTTGGCGAAAGTTTACCACGGTAAAGGCAATGTATGAAAAAAAATGTCGAAATGTTCACACTGTATTTCTATCATTTCACCTACTTTTATGTCAGAAAAGATTTATTTTACCGGCCATTAAATATCAGTCGTCTGATCACTACATAATCTATATTTTTATCAGAACACTTTTTTCTTTAATTTTATTTCGAAGAATGTCAATGCCCACACCGCTATTCCAATTATTTTGGCACCAACGCGGTGTCATTCATTTTAAATCTATTTTTGTTTGGAATTCACAATGTGTACATCAAATGAGAAATGCATGTGGTCTTGTAAAATTTAATTTTCTTGTAATTTTTTGCGTAAGTAGTCAACGCTGCAATTAGACGGGAGATTTGGTGTTAATTTGCAAAAAAATAAAATATAATCTTCTGCTGGAAATATATTAAAGACTAGATTTTTCATAAGTATTTTTCTTTCATGTCAAAAAATGTGATTCGTTAAAGTAAAATCGTATTTATTTTGTGATCTAAAAAATGGACGACATTAATCAAGGCAGTTGATTAAATTCAAGTGTTTGATTTCCTCTATTTTTAATTTAATTTACTATTAGAAGGAAGTCGTAATTATTGCAGCAATAAAAAAAAACCATTTCTCTTCAAGCCATTAACTTTCTTTGCTGCGGGGCGGCGTCTTGCATGCCTCAGGAAGTGAGCAATTAATGTACTTATGTACCAACAAGGATACTTACACGCACGACTGCCCGATAATTAATATAGTTCACTGAGAAAAGAGTAGAGTAGGTACAGTCAAGTAGAAGGAAGGAGATGTAAGGTTTTACATCAGTGATTATTACTTATGGTAACACTTGCATAAAGAAAACCGCCCTTACTGCTACGACCACAAAGTCGTTGTCAATGTCAAATGCCTCATCAAGTTTTCACTGACGTCAGCTGTATTTGACGGCCTCACAAGGAATAAAGAAAATACAGCTAGACATATTTCAAGTATTACTGCCTTCAGACAAACAGAAATTGTGTACGGTACCTAATTTCGTTTTCTATCAGAAAAGGGTTTATGTTATGCCGAGAATTCAGAACTTTGTGATGACGTAGATTTATCTTGTCTGTACCCAGTAATTCTGTAAAAGCAGCTATTTCTGGGACAGACTATTTCCTAAAAACTGCAAAATTGAAACTGCATTCGGTTCATAGACCGATACCAAACCACCTAGGCCTAGGACTTGAAATTAATCAATAGGCATGACTGAAGGACCAAAATGTGACTTGATACATTTAAAATTCAATACAGCTGTATCATCCTCTTTTAAGACAAAACCTAAGCGAAACCAGCAAAACAATCAATAAAGCAATTACTTTTATCAGCCACCACCCGAACAGAATTCCATTTAGATTAGTCTGCTGCGTATTGCTACGCAGTTTTACTCAGAAAACCTTGTTTACTTACTATTCTTATAATAATATGTCAGTTTCCTTCTCTCGTCTCGGCTTCACTCATGTTGACTTTGCTTCGTAATATTTCTCTTTTAGATAGTTTTCGATCGAAAGGATTGAAGTTTCTATTAGATTTTCTATGAAACACGTGCAGTATCTGATCCTTCTTTGATGGATTGCTTTTGAAATTGGGCCCCATGATTTAAATAAATAAGATTTCTTCCGAATTCTTGCGATTTTCTGGCATTATTGGATATCTATTTTCTGAGAAAATAGCGCATGGTAAATCAGTGTTAGACACAGAACACCATACTTGTCCGAAAAAAATTAATCACAAGGTTGTAAATCATAATTCATATATCCACTCCTCAGATTGTACAGACACCAGCACATCAAGCTACTACAAACTGTCAAATTTCTTTAAAAGATTTTCAACTTTATGGCTAAAGCGTGAGGTTCAAGGTTGATTCTGAAAATTCGACTGTTTCGAGAAGCTTGCTGTGCTGGCGTCTGCAGATCCATACTTTTAATCTGCCATAAAATCGTACATTTCGATTTTATAACATGCGGACACGCGACATCGGTTACGATGCCGATCGGTGTTACGTTTGATCTAGTTTCGTAAAATTTATCTTGTGGAGAAATATTTTACACAATAATATTATGCGTATATGTTGTTTGCAAGCATGCAACTGTTGTAACAATTCACGTCATCAATTCACACAATTATCATGCTTCAGTGCAGTATTGTCGTACTGTATTTTGCGAATGGTTATTCAGAGAATAATGTACTGTAAATCAGCAAATTCTGCGTTTTGAAGCCGATTACGAAGCGGCATTGACACATTACCATTTAGCACCAAAACTTAAAAGACCAGCCCTTATTGGCTAAATTCGACATTTCTAAAGACCTTGCATTGTCTTGCAAACGTTTAGTAATGACAAGCTTTTGCATTTGGTAATTGAATTGGCTCTTCTACGAATATGACGTTCGTTGAGGCTCGCCTCTCCCTCCAGTCACCAGCATTATAGTGACGTCAGGCTAGTCCTTTGCCCTATTTACTGAAACCTCCACAATTTGCTTAGTTGCTCGGCCTAAGTAATTAGAGAGGGTGGGATATTAATTAAGTTTTCCATTTTACGTAACGCTCGGCTAATTTCTTTTAATTTTCGGGTCGGTATTAAAAAGTTGTCATTGTTTTTAAAAGCTTTTATCCAATTTTGTGCTCTACAAATAGGCGTAGGATTAAAATGTATCAAGTCTCGCTTTGAGAAACCTAACAATTCGTGAATGAACCGATCTTCCGCATTAAAAAATTTACCGGTATCGTTTCTGCTTGGACCATGACTCATACATCGACATTCATTTAACAGCTCTAAGAAATAGATCAACAGTGACTTCCATAAATACTGAAATAGCCGTGGGATGTAAATTACGATTGATACGGACTGATTGCAGGATTTATCAGATTTTAAGCATAGAGTTATTGCTCAACATTGGAGAGTTAATTAGTAAACTCTCAGTGACAGAGTTTATAAAAAAACGTAGTTAGAAATCCTAAGAATCAACATCTGATAAATAGCAACATAAATTCAATTAAATATGACCGCAGCCTTTGGCCAGATAAACGGTACTTCGCCTTCAGCAACACAAAAAAACAACACTGAATCACCAGAAGTGGTTTTTTACCAACAAAACAAGGAAGCAACGGATTGATCCGACCATCCAACGCCGACTTGTCACAGTCAAGTAGTCGTCCTACATTTCGACACAGTTATCACTCACTTTCCCTAACAAGGCTCAGATACTCGGATCAAACAATGTGTGGAGCTGCGGACTCGACTATAAACTTTATAACTTCATTGTGTGGGACTCGTGTTCTTATGAATTGTCGCCTATTGTTGCCAGCATTGCCGATGTTGCCAGCGTTGCCACAGCGTCAGGGAACGCTTTTTATATGCATATTATGTTCAGTTATTGCGCAATTGTGTTTCCTTGAATGTGGTTATTCATTTTTGTTGATAGGTGATTGATCTTTGGTTGTAAAGAATTTTAAATTAAGTTTCGTTTTATGCTCAATAAAGTGTTTAATTTTTATTGCTATTGAAAGTATTGGAAAGTTCTCGACATTAACTTCACTTCTTTTGAATTTTAAAACTTTACTTTCGCACTTAAAAATAAAATCCTGACTCCAGTCACTTAGCAATCCTTACACTTACGGCCAAAGTTAAAAATAAACCATTCACTATAATAATGACAACAATGTCCGGAAATAGGCCGATGTACAGTGAGTGCGAATTAAAAATAAGCGGTCGTTGCAAACCTTGACGTAACCTGCGATGAACTGCATAACATGAATCGTAATACGAGCCGATGTGCCGCTGTCCCGATGTCCCGATGTCGAATACATTTGTCACGCACACATACGCGGACAATTATCTTGTTAACAACTCGAGTAAGTCCCAATGTGTTACGTCATTTTGCAGTAATTAAACGCAGGTGTCGCTGTGGACTTAGGATGATTTCATTCGGTCAATGCTTTCGGAGATTTTGCGATCCTTCGGGCAGTTTAAACGTTCCAAGGCAATGCCTACTACAGGTCTACTTGATTCGGGTAAATTGATGTCAGTTTCCAATGTGTGGGTGACGTAATGAGTCCCGAAAGAGGAGAACCTGCCTTTGAAATCCAAAAACCGAAGTAGCAGAAGATGGGAATACTCTGCTCATTTTAAGAACATCCTTATTCTAGGTGTAAACGGACCCTTCACGAAGCCGTCAACCAAGCATTCTGAACATCAAATTAAGTAACTCTACGCAAAAATTATTGCTGGGAAGACTTTTTTTTTTGGGGGTGAAAAATCACGTTTTATTTTAGGACTCAATGTAACGCCCTCAAAACATTGCGCTGATGCATTTAATAGTACTTGAGTCAAGGTATTTATAGTAAAGTTATAATAACATTAAAAACTTAAGTTTTAAAATAACTTGAGAGAAAGTTGAAACTACGACCCCCAATATCTCCGTAACCAGAAGGTTCCCAGGTATGTTCCAGAACAAAATAATGATTGTAATGACGGGGAGAACCTGAAGTGAGAAGTGCCTTTCGGCTTCCTTAAGGGTATTTTTAAACCCATTAGTGACTTGATAACGATTAAGTCTCAGTTTGCCACACCCAAAATCGTATAGGGCAGATAAAATGAAGAATTCTAGACATGACCTAATAAAAAAAATATTGTCGCCAGTTTTACTGCTCATTAACAGGACCATTGAAACTAATTTGACTATAAAAACACCATAAAAAACTAAATCCAACCTAATGATGAGATCACAAGAACCTAACTCCCAACATTCGTGCCAGTTCACACGATTTGTTGCGTGTGACACCTCGAGAGATGCAACACGATTGCCATAATGAAAACCTTGCCTTCCAAGTATTGACGGCGTACCGTGTAATGGACAAGCAATTTTGTCCCCGAATGTACCTATACAACACGGGCTTATAGGACATAGAACACGTTTGCGTAGAACACCAAGTTTATTCAATTATGCTGTCAATGTCAGACGCGTTCTTGTGCGGAAAAATACATTTGCCTTGTTCATTTTTAAGAGAAATCGATATCGGAAAGGCTTTCCCTGTTTTTTTTTTGGGATTTCTAGTAGTAATTTCTTAATATTTAAGTACACCAGGAATTTCACAGTAGGAGCCTGGATTCAGGACAACAAGTCCTGAAACCAGGCTCCCGGTTGATGGCAATAAACTTGCCCTCTATTACATAGCAACTAAATATAACTGGCGAAATGTGGGTGTACTATACGTACATCTACGGGGCTGTCTCCACGAGCGAGAGAATCGCGACGATATTATCGTCGTTGCCACGTATTTCTATACACTCTCTTAGAGGCCGTCTCCACGAGCGAGATAATCGCGGCGATATCCCATACAAATACGTAATATCGCCGCGATTCTCTCGCTCGTGGAGACAGCCCCGTAGATGTACGATCCTTGATGGCACGGTTGGCGCAGTGGCTGAGATTGACTGCTGCGTTGCGTGTCGATCCCCGCACGGAATAAATATTTGTATGGCCTTCAGATAGTTGTTCCGGGTCCGGCTGTTTCTATATGTGAGTTTAAATGTTTGTAAACGCACCCACGATACAGGAGAAAATCCTAGTGTGGGGCAACGTTTTTTTAAAGAAAAAAAAAATAAGATCTCTGCCTAACTTTTCGGGGATGACTAGCGTGATGTTACATTATTATCAGCGAATCATAAAATTTCAATTAACCGACAGATCCTAGGTATCCCAAAAATATTGACCCAAAAATCGAACGGATCTTCGACCTATAAAAATGCAGGGGACCGATGCACAAGCGGCTTGAATCAATCCTATCATATGGCGAGGGAGGCCCGTGTTCTACAATGAACGTCTTCCGGCTTCAGTGATTTGTAATGAATGATAAATCCCTATGCTTATGTACGATATCTTTGTCCTAGATTTGGACCTAGCTGCTATACTCTGGTTCAAGACGAACTATTGCAACGCTAGTGTTCTTTGATCTAGGTACTCGATTTTCTGAGAGCCGGATAAATTTCTGATCAAATCTCGTGTTAGTATTTGCTTGCATAAAATAAAACGGCCAAGTAATACCAAGAACTCCGTCCGTTTTTACGTCTCCACGTAGACGTAAAATACCAAGAAGGAGACGTAGACGTATTTTATGCAAAATCAATCTATAAAATTAAGTTGGCATGGGATTTGACAACATATTGCAAAGTATTTCGTACACGATCCTCGCAGCGAAATGGTCGTTTTGTCCACCTAGCACCTGCTGTAAAATCGTTTGTCACGACATCCACCGCAAGAGATAAAATCTTTCGCAGTTCAGTGCCACCTGCAGCTGCATCCCAAAATGCATATTTAATCATTTCTTTCTCGTATGCACGTGTGTTTTCTAGTTCGCCAAATCATTTTTTAAAAGCCGTTAAACATCCCAATTTATCTAAATTTAACCTCATTCATTATTGTCAAAAAACCTTCGGATTGGCTGCGCTGGCTGAATACCCCATTGTGGCAAACGATCCCACAGTCAATGGGCACGGCTGTACATGAATAGAGCGCCAATCAAGGCCCTACAATTATTGTTAGAGGTTTTTTTCGCTTTTGGCACATAAATAAAATTTATATTCTTTCTAGGCGTATAATTTGGTCGGAAAATGCTGACCTAGTAATTAGCAGATATAGCTTTTTACGCTTGAAAAATTGAACAGTAACCTAGTTTCCCTGAAAAAGGCGTGGCGAGACAGAATTGATTTACATAGCTATAATTGTATGTAAAACGGCTGAAAAGATTACATGCAATATGCACGACTAGATTTTTTAACTGATATCAGAGTTATCTGACGCTTCAGGAGTATAAATTCATTTTTGTTTCATTTCACGACCACTTTGGATTCATTTTATATCCAGAAGTTTCACTTCGAGTATAATATATAATGCCGATGAAAAACAAAAATTAACAGCAAGTGAAACTTCAGTTTTCGCATTACAGAAAACTTATGATGAACTAAGAAAAGTCCGTCACAAATGCACCTAAAACTCCCAGAACACGTAGTTCCTAAGGCTTACGTGCTCTACTAATGACCTAGTTATATAAAGTAGTACATATTATTATACGCTGGTAGTTATCCTTTGTGAAAGCGAACGAGCGCTGTTTTCCTGCAACTCTCTTATTCACAGACAGTAATTGACCAATTATGTTTGTATGTAAAAGCGAGGATTACTACCACTGCTCGGCTTTTCTACCGAAGTATTTAGAAGACCTCGGATGAAGAAGTGGAAACATGCTTATTGTCCCTTTTGCTTTAGTTAGAAAGGTCAATACGAGTGAATTTCGCCGATGCAATTAAATGGGAGCATTGGTTCAAGAGCTGATAGTGTCATTATTTTTGTGAAATATTGGCACTGACATCAATTGAAGTTATGTTTTATTGAGAATCTAAATGAAATTACGGGTAACTGATAAAAAAAACGATTATTTAGTCATAGTATAGTATTGGCCCTGACCAATAGAAACGTCGATCGTGCACAAGTTCTAGTAATTCGCTTGGATGAGCTAATCCGGGGGGCGACGCCTGCAGATCGCATTATCCAATTAGATGTGACAGAAGTATGTCATTGTACAGTCATAGTTACATGCAAGTCTAATGCTTGATATGTTATAGAGATCTATATACCTAATAAAAAAAAATAACGAAGTCTATAATGCTAAAATATACAGGACCCACGTTTTTAGACCCTGCATTGGTCCTAAAAGTTACTTATGCCCATGTTCAGTAACACTATAATATTAAAGCCTTTATTTACTGATAAACTAATTACAATAAAGTACAAATTAAGCAAAACATAACTATTGCTCTTCGGCAGCTTCGTCTCCTTTGACGCATAGGCCTTCCCCAGACTCCTCTATTTGTCACGGTCTCTGTCAGTAACACTAGCCAAACCCTAATTTTGGTGCGGATGAACTGATATAAACGGACAGACTACAGTTGCATTTGTTCTTTATTTCACTGTAATATCAGAATAAACAAAGAATAACTATGCTTCACTAAAATCTAGAGCACTGTCCAGCGTCATCCTTCTTCTGCGCAATATCACGTAACCTCACTTAGTGCTTAGAGCCTTGTACGAACAATACCAAACATAACTCTGTATGAACAAGATCAAATGTCTGATGCATTGTTTTCTCTTGTCGCCAGCCGAACGAAGGAGCGGACAATCAGGTACTTAGTAGATGACGTAGTTGTGTTTGTACCATTGTGAAGTTTACTTTTTGCTTTTAATTGTGTTTTATAGATTTTCTGGTGGAGGTTATTATTTGAAGATACCTTTGGTCCTTTTGAAGATTCAAAATGTTTTATTTGAGATTGGTTGAACAAATTCCACGTCTCATGTTGTCAGGCACACACAACTTTTGTTTTATGTCACATCATTTTCTATTGTGTCTTGTGCCCTTTGCATGAATGAATGTATTGTGATCGACTACAAACACAATTCAAATCCTTTTATGTTTAGCATTAACAGATCACTAACTCCAAACTTAGTATTCACCCCATACAGCACCATAGTACACAATCATCCTCTTTTCTCCAAATCTTCACAAATTAACTCTTTCAAATCTCCCACAGTTATTCACTGCAAGCGCGACCCACCTTCACGATGGTCGTCGGGCCCATCCGCCCGACTCGGGCTTCGCTGAGCCCGTCAACAATAACATCAGTGAAGACAATAACAACGGGCCGATATCTCTGCGGGAGATGCAGAACATTGCCAATAACAACGCGGCCGCGTACATCGTGAGTGAAAACGAGGAGAGGAACAGAGTCAGCAGGGAGTCGGTGGTGGAGTTTGAGCCTTTGCCAACTGGGATTAGAGTTGCTGATCCGTTGGAGCATTGCGCTGATTGGTTTGGTGAGTTTTGATATTTATCTTATTACCTAGACTTAAAGAGTGATTTGCTGTCACAAAAACTAGATCGTAATTGGGTAAACATTACCATTCCAATCCACCCTTTACTGGTGTGGATGGAATAGAAGCCGCGGCTAATTGGACAAATATCGATATACCTTGGAATTAACCTTGACTACTACCTAACTCTACCATCTGTTTCTAACCTTCAAAATCAAATCGTAGTTATGCCATCAATTTATGAAATATCGATATTTCATAAATGGGCCACACTTTTTGTACACATGTGCATCTTTATTCATCCAGTTTTCGACGCAACTTCCTTCCTGTGACTGTGCTTGTTTTCCGGTCGTTAAGTACTACCTGTGTGGTATTTGTTTGTTAGACAAAACACAACGAGACATTCTGTGGAGAACATTGTGTTGGATTGAGAAAGTACCAGTAGGTACCCCGATCCACAACTCCTAATGTGTGGCTTTGCCTGATATTGTGCTACTTATATATCAGGCATTTACAGCTTCCAAAATGTAAAACGGTAGAACGGGATAGCTTTAGGCGACCCAGGAAGTAAAATAAATCATTGTAACTAAATGGAACGCCACAAAAGTTGTGGCTAAAGACCTCGTAAAAGATAAGGACGGTTTATCCACCCTTCGTGGCGGATTTAATCTTTAAAAGAAATAAGTTGTGATAAAACGACATTTAATTCACTTTAAGTGTCCACAAAGCGTCAAAAATTGTCATCCATCCTCGTCTCGAGGGAAATGAATTGGCAACTTAAAAAGCCTTTAATATTGGGGGCCAAGTCCCGTAATCCGTAAATCAGTGCCTAAGCCTTACTTAAAATATTCACGCCGTTATATCAGAAAATCAACCTTAAGCTGTTATGGATTAGATTACTTTTCGATTGACACGTTATACCGACCTAAGACCTTTCAGAGTTTATAGCGGGCACCATTGTTATCGTTCGACCATTACAAAGTTCCCATGACCGATGACTATCACAGCTTAGTTTTGTATAGAAACATACGAACAATACGCTTTGGGTGCAGGCACGCTGGTTTAGGACTTACTGTCCTTGTTTGCAGAGAGCATTAAACTATTAACTAATAGGTCTACTGAGACAATTAATGTCGTCGAAGGTTCCTTCTGCCATGCGGAGTAGCAGTAAATATTGGATATGAGGAGCAAAAGCCCCCATACCAACCAAGAGGGTTAAAAGGTTTTTAACATAATGATAGAATGTCATATTCAAGCGTTTTCTTATCATGTCTTTATTGTGGTTTAGTTACGTGTCTTTTTATCGCGCCCGCGCCCACTTCGGACCACTATGTTTCCATACAAACTTGCGTACACAAATAAACATGCAGCAAATTGATTTTAAATGCACCTAATTTACCATATTTGGTTACAGGCGATGAAGATTTCCCGCGTAATCGATTGCAGTACCTAAGAGAAATCGGTAGAGGATGGTTTGGAAGAGTAAGTAGTACACATAGAAATGTCAATCGAAATACAACACGAATCAAATTGAAAACACGGTGTCTCAAGATGGACTGCTTATTTAAGGTTCCCATGAATCTGCGGGATAGCAGCTCAGGTCTTGTCTTTTTGGTGATCCTTGAAAGAGGCCTGTATCTATCTAACCATAGACGTGTTCCGGCTCTGACGTTTTCTCTTGCCTCAAAGAATTTTATGATCTAATCTGACTCTATTTAAAATCAATGAATAATAAACATTTATCTATGAAGAAGATCCTGTATCTGATTTGTATTTCCCAAGCATAAAACTTATAATTTATGACATTTTATAGGAAATGTAATAAAACTAAGACCTGCACGGTCAATTAAATCTTGTATCAATGCCATAATCAATGGTTATGACAAACGTGATCATTATTAAACATCACGTTTCGCGATATTATTGATGATTGCTCTAAGCAGAAAATGTAAAGTAATTATATTCTGTACACATGAATACTGTAGAGACATACAGATAAAAACAACATTGTACCTTACCAATACCGTATTCTGTGATAATTTAAGCAAAAGGATTTTGGGTCACCTGTTGAGGTTGCTTAGTGTTATACACTTGAGAAATAAAGAAAATAAAGTCTTAAGAAAGTCCCTAGGTCCCTGCATAGTTAAGGAAGAACTTCCCTATCATTTGCATTCGCCAGAGGATAACCCTAGACACTGTAAAATTTTATTGTAACGAAAAGAAACACGACATAAATACCTGTGACTTATTATGAATTTACCTTCTACAGGTGGTTGAAGGCGAGGTAGATGACAATGGCTCCACGAGCGCTGTAGCAGTCAAGATCCTCAACCAGAATGCGAGCCTGGAGGACAAGGCGCGGTTCCTGGACGAAGCCAGGATGTACCGCGACGTGCGTCATGAAAACGTTCTAGCGTTCGTCACCAAATGCCTGCAGGAGGATCCCTGGATTTTGATATTTGAACTTTGTTCTATGGTAAGCATAGGGTCGTTAGCTAGGGAAATTAAATTAATAGGCGGATTCTAGTTTCAGGAAAGTTTCCAGATTTTTATTCTGTCTGCAATTAATGAAATCTTAAAAGTTACTTTACCTGGTATGCGGGAAATATTTGTGCGAGTAATTTAAAGCCCTTTCAAATGATTAGGCGTTTTTGGTAGCACTATCTCCGTTTTTCGAAAAGTTTTTTTCTATTGCCGCGCTAATGCCTATCGCTGTGTCCATTATTTGCCATGCCATTATCAATAAAAAATATTCCCCTAAATAGTTCAGCATATCTTAAAGAAATAATTCTAACACACGTGTAAATAACTTACAGGACCTCCAACAATACTTGGTAGTGAACCGTCCTAAGATGGCCATCCTGAACGAGGGCGGAGTGCCACTGCGGCTCTTGTGTGACGTCAGCGCTGCGCTCGCGCACCTGCACTCGCGCGGTTACCTGTATGGGTATGTATTAACAGACCTTGCGACTCTAGCTTTGTCTCTATTCTGTCCTTACAATTTGGGCCCAGTATTGAACCTCGCCCACTCTAATAAATGGGATTCTATCCGTACAGTCAGTGCCCTGCATCACCTGACCATTCTCACAAAGATAAAAGGTACAGTGGGATCCGGTCATGCGGGGCACTGACTGTAACCAGCTTAGTAACACATGTGGGCAATTGGAAATTTTGTGCTAAGTACCTTGTGCCCAATTCCTAGTTCATTTAGCTGTGGCTCTGTGTCTGTGCAATTAAATCTTCGAATATCTTTATTTTAAATTATGCGTTTTTCTTTCAGTAACGTATGGTGCGGCTCTGTGCTAGTACGCGGTACATCAGACAATGCACGCGCTGTCCTAGGAAGATATGCCTCCGCTGAGCCGCCCTACGACTTGTCTGCGCCAGAATCTCGCATGCATCCACCTGTATATACGGTACGTAGCCATCATACCTTTTTAAGCGAAAGAGCACGCTAATTGACGTTAGGACATTTTAAAATTTCCGCCTTCCTTTTTTGCTTTCAAGGATTATTGAGTGTTCTAATTATGGTTTTTCATATCTGTCTATTTGCTTCACCAGCATGGGACAGGAGATCCAAAATAATAGAGATCTTTGACAGTCGTTAAAAGTAGTGAGTGGCCCGAAAATCTGACAACTAGTCTTACCAAGGGGTATCGTATTACCCTGTACTAATTGGGTTGTGGAGGTCAGACAGGCAGTCGCTCTATAAATAATTTTGATATTCAACCGCATCCGGTTAGACTGGAAGCCGACCCCAACATAGTTGGGAAAAGGCTAGGCAGTTGATGACATTAAATTAGCTAGCAAAACTTGGTGGGTATAGATATCTAATGACAATAAACAAAACGATTAACTCGTAATTTCAAGTAACTACAAAACGATTAACTCGTAATTTCAAGTAACTACTCTTTCAGCAGTCGTCGACCCGATAATCTGCTGTGGGTAGCATTGTTTTTATTATCATAAGATATCGATACCAATCACGTGTATAAAGTACCGCCAGCTAGTTTAAATAATTGATCTTGTATACAACAGTTTGCCAGCTGAGATGACGAGTAATAGAAAAGTATGGAAATAGAAGACATGTTGGGCCGACCCCAAATCAATACGGGGTGGAAGGGACAACGACGCGAAAACGGATACATAAAAATACATAAAATAGAAATTAAAAAAAAACAGCTGTTCCATACATTTTGACCGTGTAGGAAACAGCTATTTTTTTTATAACCGATGAAAAATTTTTATGTGGGGGGCTCAGAATGATGTACTGAATACGTGGTAACCATTTTCGCGTCGGTGTCCCTTCCACACCGTATAAGAAAAAATAATATGGGAATAATATAAATATCGGATAAGGGCAAGAGAATGATGAGTTGATGACAGATTGCTGTTTATTGTCTTTGGTTATATGACAAACTTCTTGCATTGTTTCTTTAAAATCCATACAGCATTTTGGGAAACGAATTTCAAGCAGCGCTATTGTGAATAAAGGTTTCGATTGTGTCAATTTTTCAGTGAAAGGCTATTTGTCCTAAGACATTTGTTTTGTAAATATCAAAGGATGATGCGTAACTACTCATAACTATTCAAAAGTCCTCTGTTAACTGAATAGAATCTGCACTTAAATTAAAACAATAAACATCGTATTTTTTTTTTACCTAGTGTATGCAATTTTTTTTATATTCTTCGCTTCTTCGCTACTCATATGCGGGACCAAGATAAAACAGCCGGTATCTCGATTTTAGTGTATTGAAAGTTGACCTTTGACAGCATTACGAGTAGAAGCATAAACTTTTCGTGCGCAAAGTTCAACAGAAAGCCAGAACTAACAAAAGAATTCAATTTGAAGAAGTAAACCTGGCGAAATGTGTTACTTCTTCATCTCAGCTAAAACATTAAGAACGTAGGGCGGGCGTGTTGGAGGGCTGTGTATTTTTAAATGTCAGAAAGTGCTAATACTCAGCCTAGTATCAATAAATGACTTGATTTTTGATAGGACTAAGCAAACACTTGGCTCTTCAGGGATTACGGGCGGTTTCAGATTAGTGTACGGCACTCTTGACCGTTGACCAGCTTATAAGCTCGTACAAGCACGAGCCGCGAGAGATACTGACAACTATTGCTACCAACTAATTCCACCGGTTCTAGCGAACACGCTGTAATAACCGAGTGTACGCGCGTTCTGTTTTTTTAAGCGCACAATGTGGCGTGCGTGTAAGTGCGTAAGCTGATACGAGCTTATACACGTGCAGAAAAATCCGCCAGTTGGTGATGCTATGTTTTTTGAATGTGTGTTTGTGTGCAGGCCCGCAGCGAGTCGTGGGCGCTGGGCGCGCTGCTGTGGCACGTGTGCGCCTGGGGCCACGCGCCCGCCGCGCTGCCGCCGCCGCCGCCCGACCTGCCCGCCGTCTACCGGGACCATCTGTGAGTACACACTATTTAGTGTCAGCTGTATTCACAAAGAAACACTAGAATTTTCTAACGAAAAAAAGCAATGTAATTTATGCACATTGTACATGAAACATCAGAAGAAGAGCCGAGAAGAGACTCCACGGTTACTCATTTAAAAATATTTACCTTTTATAATGTTGCCGTATTGCAGTGTTCATACTAATGTACAAGTGGACAGTTTGTACAGTAGGCCAGAAAAAAGTAGGTAATCATCAGTGAAGCAAAGTTTGTATTCGTAACAGTATTTCTACAGAATACTTTTTACAAACAAATAATAGAAAAAATATGAATTGTAACACGTCAACACGTCTATATTGTTACAGCTACCAAGTAATGCAGCTATGCTGGAGCCCCAACCCGGAAGCCCGACCCACGGCGTCGCAAGTGCACGCACTCATCAACCACCTGTACACGTCACACCGCGACAGCAGCCAGGCGCACAGTGCGCAGGACGATGGCTATGGCAGCGCCGACTTTGAGGAGCGCTGGCAACGCCTCAAACCTAACAGCATCCCTAAGCTCGACGAACATAGAGCCATAGTCCACGCACCATCTACCTCCATGGCCTCCCACTTCACAACCTCCGAGCAAGACCTCAACACGAATGTACAAGACTCCCTTAGCGTGGACATGGATACCGCCGTCTCACGATCCAGCAGCATCATGTCCGACAAAGACATGTCCGTACAAATCAAATCGGAGAGCTTGACCAACCTCCACGGTTCGCTAGAAGATGTCAGGAACATCTACCTCACTCACAACGAGACGGCGGCGCTTGAATGTCATCAAGGAAATATAAGTCTCGAAGATGCTAGAGAAAAGGAACAGGACAGGTCTGACGCCTCAATGGACCCCTGGCTCAAAGACATTATCGCTGGCAGCACTGATGACGTCAGCTACTACAAAGATGTCAGCGACGTTATCAAGAATCTTGATAATATACTGAACTCAGAAAAGACTTCAAGTTCAGAGTCCAGCCACCAGGCCAGTCCCTCTAGAGACAATCTGAGCTTAGACTGCAAGAAAGATTACCCGATGCAATCCAGTATGGTCAAGTCCCCTGGAATTACGAATTTCCAGAGCATTCTAGATACTGGTTTCGGTTCTAAATCGGAGGACGCTGAGACTGGCGAGGACGATGAACTCGATAGGGATACTATCGGCACTCTGAGCCACTCGTTCGAGCGACACAGCGAGCTCGACACTGCCAGTCAGCACACACTCGAGAACCTCACGCCAGACACACCAATCAAAGACGTTGACGTCGTCACAAGAATTGAAATACAAGTCCAAGTAGAAAGAGTTACACCCGATGTTATAGTTGATGATGAAACATTCGAATCTGTACTTCAACACACTGAATTGCCAAATGATAACAAAATAGTGAGTAGTGATAGTGAAATACCCAAGCTGAAGGAATTATGTGTAGCGTCGATACCTAGTGCTAGTGATAACGAACAATTGAATGTTAGAAAAGACTGTCAAACATCATGTGATAGTAACTTAAAAGAAATAAGTACTGATATTAAGAATGAAACTAAGTCAATAGAAGATGTAGGGAAGCTGAGTGAAGGTACGCCTCATGAAGTAGGGAGTAAGGATTCTTTAGATAAGAGCGAACTGGAACAAATGGTAGATGATATATTCTTGCCTATAATGGTGCATGGAATGTCAACTAGTGAAATAGATCAATCAAGCGAAGAATTGTCTGAAGGGAAGCAAGGAGAGAAAACTGTTGAAGATGTAATATCTGATACAAACATTGAAAGTGATATTGAAGAAGTCCTAGTTAGTGATCTCATAAAAGTAACTGAAAGTACGAAATCCCTTGAAGACTCGAAAGAGGATAGTTTAGGAGAACTGAGCGACTTAGAGCCCTCAGATCCCTTATCACCCGAACCGACATCTGAGCCAGTACAAAGTATGAATATTATTGAAAGTTCTAACTTGAATGCAAGAAAAGAGACTGAAATACCAACAATTGTAATAGAGGAAGTGAAATCTCCATCGCCAGAATTGCCACCTGAAATAGTACAAAATATTTTTAAGGAAGAAAATGAAATAGAAATTGCCACGGTAGAAGAGCAAATTAAAAATGCAATGAAAGAAGAAGAAAAAGAAACTGTTGCCAGTAGAATAGAAGAGGACAAACACCAATCTGCCACTACAACCGAAGAAAGTAATACTGAAAAACAAGTATTGAATGAAACCGCCGATTATGTTAATAATCAAACTCGCCAAGATGCGAAAAATAGTTCCAATGTTGTCATAAAATCTGAAACAAATATTTCTAAACAAGTTTTGGATTTCATAATGGAAGAAAGGAATATTGCCGCAATACATGAAGTAAGGAACGTATCGAATGCGGGCGTAACTTTGCCTACAGAAGATGTAATAGAAAAAGATTTCGATTTAATAACTGAAAATGATCTGGAATCTTCTATACATGAATCAAATAAAACAGGAAATGTCGTGCCACAGGCTAAAAGTAATGTTTTTGTTGAAGAACCAACAGTGGAGAATATTGTTGATTTAGAAAAAGAACTCAAGGATGCCAATATTACTGAAGATTCAAAAGTGTTTAATAAGGTCGTCCCTTTAGTCGAAGTAGAAACAACCGCTGCACCTTCTAATGTGGAAGCTAAAGAAAATGTTCTAGAAATGTCTGTTGATTTCGAAGAAAATGACAGCCATACACCTAAAGACACTAAAAATACATGGTCTAATGAAGAATCTATCGTCGACGAAGAAGTTGAAGGTTCGAACAAAACCTTTGGGCTAACTGAAGAAAATGCTCACAAAGACATCCCTTTAGTTACTGATATAGAGAAAAATAATGCTGATAGTATTGCCATTAACAAAATGGAGATTAGTGAAGCTGATACCACTAAAGACGAAACAAGAAGTGCATCCCAAGAGTCTTTGTCCAAAATGGAACAAACAGTGTATGAAAAGTTTCCCGTCCCTAAACCAGACCAAAATGAAGAGTCTATAATATCTGTCATAGCTAATGTAAGCGTAGAAGCGGTAAAATTTGAAGAGGGTTTTGATGAAGAAGTTGCTATCAAAACTGATGAACCTATCATTGAATCTGTGAACTCTGTTAATGCTGAGATTGTTTTTGTTGAACCTATTGTCCCTAAAATGCCTGTTTCTGAAGAGAATGATAAAAAATCAGCTGATGAAAATATCCCTAGATCTAATTATGTACAGACCGAAATCGCAGGACCATCGAACAACACTGTATACATGGATCTTATAAACGATACAACAAATAACGACCTACTAAACGATAACTCCTTAGATAGTAACGTAAGAAACGTCATCAAATCCTGTCTCGAAGGTTCTACCACAGACAACACAACATGTTCTATGATCAGGAACGAATCTACTGAGTACCTAGATCTACCCAGTTTTGGGCCAAAAGAGGTCGATAACTTCTTACACATGGAAAGAGTTTTCAACAGTCAGAATTCTGATGTTGTATCAAGTACCCCACTGGCAAGTGACAGTTCTCAAGTTAATAGTACTATTGAAAACTCAGTCAAAGAAGAAAATCAAATACTATCAGAAACTAAAGTTCCAGCAGATTTTGGAATGGGGACGTCTTTTACTAAATTGGAACAGAAATATGTTCCGGATAGTTTGAGCCCTTTTGAATCGCCAACCAAAAGTCACCATACGGACACGTATGATGAAAACAGCTCAGTAGTTCTAGGCCCTTTTGAAAATTGTACTTTAGAACTCTTCAAAGGAGTAAAATCAACTGAACTAGCTGATTTACCTAAAGAAGAACTACTGGCATTCTCTTCAAACTTCAGTGAGATGAATCTCGAAACCCCATCTCCGTTACGAGACGGTAATTTTCTAAACGAAGTACCCGACATAGTGCATGATGATCTACAGTTCGATGATATTCAAAGTCTAAGCGAGAAGCAGTCAGACCCTCAGACTGAGACAGACAGCGGGAATTCCGGTACTGAGAAGCGAATCTCGCCCTTAACGCCTCCTAACTCCCCCGGAATATTTCTCGCATCCACATCACAGCAGAAATACGTGGTCGATATAGATCTAACTCCTGAACCAGCGCCTGTGTTACAACCAGATTTATCTTTACAAAAAGAGATAGAATTGAACCAGATAGAGTTACAAATTACTTCGAAACTGGCAATGGCGGAGAATGAAAACAACATGAATATTGAATACTCTGGTCCGTTGACAGTTGAAGGTATAGTTTCTGATGAAGAGAATATGATGATGAGGGATAGTGATGCGTTACCCGAGTCTTATTTGGCGGGTAATGGAGGGATTGGGACTGTTGAAGATTTGAGAGAAAATTTGACGTTAGATGAAGAGTGCGTCAAAGCGTTGAGGAATGAACTGGAACTGAAGTTGCCTTTGGCTCAGGTGAGTTATAAAACCTTACAAAGTTACCCCCGTTTTTTGATAGCAATGAACACAAAAAACTACTAACAGAATGTAAAAATCTTTTTATCAGCTTTGATTGGCTGACTGAAAAAACTGAAGCCAACAAGTCATTTGACATGAGATAGAAAGTGTTCTGTTGCCAAATCCATAACTACGTTTTGATCCCGACTCATTTTATTGATTACTTTCTGCAAGCTAGGAAGAAAGTCTACCTATTTCTTTATTTTATAAAAGATAATATCACAGCTAAAATTGCGAAGTACGTAAGTAGAATAATAATTTTCTTTGATTACTTCGTACTTCGCAATTGGCGTAATGTGACGCCAATTGCGAAGTACACAGAAAAACAATAAGAATAGCAGAGAGTGACTCGAATTATTATTAGTATTTAACTATATATTTATCATTAGCATTTTTTATTTAGATAGCTATTTAGAAACTGGCCGTAAACAATTATCATAGCATCCTATCGAGGTTTGTTTACATTCATTATTTTTAAAACTGAAAGTTCGGTGATTCATAATAATATCATGTAATCGCACTGTCCACTGATAAGTTTACATTGGGACTTACCCTCGTACTATGCGTAATATGGAAAAATAGCGTTACATACACACAGAAATACTCTAGAAAACCCAAGAATAATCCTTATCTGGGATTAAAACTTATCGATCATTGAATTTCAGCGTATCGTACGGTAGCAATCAATCGCGGGAAATGGTTAACTTACCTTATCCTTGTGCAGTGATAAACTAGACTTATTATTTCTTGTTGTGAACAATAACACCACATTTTAAACAAAAAACGTGTTTCATTCCAACCAATTTGAGTAACTGACAAATTAGCGCGCTTTAAAAAAATGCGTTTGGAGTTTTCGATGGAAGATTTGAAACAGGTAATTTATTTCTCGATTTTGTCGTTATTTTTAACATGATGATACATTTCGATCAGTGTGTTCCTTTGTATGACTCACATTTCATAATACGAAAAAAAAACACATTGATAAAGAAAACATTGACATGATGTTTACATTTTTCTGAAAAAACGGTGCGGGCTCAGTCAGGTTTAGGTATTCAATAACACAATCCCGCTTAGGAGCGTATCTATTTACGCTCTAATTTAAATACATGTAGTATTTAAATTCAAGCCTAAAATTTTCGTCTTAGTCAAATAAAAAAAAAACAAATCAAGCTATATTTGTGAACACAGGTATTATAATAAATGTTTTATCAATTAGTTTTACTGTAGTGATAGACACTCCACTGTTCTGGGGAAATGTAAAGCTGGGAATTAATTGATAAACAAATTATCTACATTGCACAACTTACTGTAAGTATATTCAAATCACAACTGTCATCATTTGATAGTTGTATCAAATGGCTATATCACAGCCGGTCACAGCATGTCGTGGGGTGCCAAATGCTTAACAGTAATTTCCCTGAATCTACCTACAGCAAACCCACATTTCTTTTTTAATGTCACTCACAGGTAGCTGCGATAGAACCTCCATGTGAACAAGAACAAGAATGGACGGCAGAGTTGCCGCCGCCGCCAGAACTCATCGTGAGCTACCCCGGCGCGCTAAGTCCCATCGCCGAGGAGACCGGCCTGCAACTGTCGGCTTACGAGAACGATATGAACTGTAAGTGAAACCCATCGTATAGCGTGGCTAAAAGAATGACTAGAGCAGACATGCAAAAGTACTTCGATATTTGTGAAGTGATGATATTAAGTTATTGCACGGCAGTTTATTTAAATGTAAAGAATTTTCAGCATAGTTTAATAGCCGTTTCTTCCCTTGAAAAATATTTAGGACTTCACATTGCGTCGCTATGAAAAGTAGATGAAAAGCGATATCGAATTAGAAGTGATTTTTAACTGTTTAGCAGTAACTTTCTGTCTCTTTAAAAGTTTAATAAACACTCCTCTTTTTGGTGGTTCCAGAGTATTTTGCGCAATAATTCTGATGGAATTAACATCTCAATAAACAAAATGTTCTCAAAAAGGAATGAACCTTTATCGTCAGCCCTTCTTTGAATAACATTTCCGCAACTTCTAACCCCATCTCCTTCCACAGGGAACCTATCAACCCGCACAGAATCATCAGAAAGCTACCCTGAACCTTGCAACAACAGTACTGATGACGTCACAGAGCTGCCAACAGGCGCTCAAAGTGGTACTCACGAACACTCCACGTATACCATCGAACAGTCACGGGACCCTTCGAAAGATGGGGCCAGAGGATCCCGAGATAACACGTATACTGTGCACAGGGATCTCGACCTTGTTAGCAGCAGAGAGTGAGTATATATTTGTTTGTAGAAATTGAGGAAGCTGTAAATTGTTGTTGGTAAATATTGATCAAGGTTGTTGGACTAACAACATTGAACATTACCGGCTTAACGTTCAATTGGAATGGTCGCTTTTAATTGTATCCTGATATCGCAAAAACAAAAAAATCTAACACCATGGCCGAAGTAATGAGGTTACTGAATCTCTTCGTGCAGCGAATTATTGGACATTCCATGGCATTCTGGCACAACTATTTTACAACACAATTTATCATGTTACATGAAAAGAAAATCATATTTTCTTTGACGTACATTAAACATTTAATAAAAGAATACCCTGACCTTACTATTGAATGTATAATTAAAAACTATCGAAAGCGAACGATCATAAACGACGTTATCGAATAGATTATTTAAATCGACTCATATTGAAGACCGACACGCAAGCTATTCGATTGCGAAATTATGCGGCGTTAATTAAAACGTTTAATACCTGTAACAGTCCAGCAATTAGCTCCTACACGTCATTCGAAACTGCAGAGCTTCAGAACAGGTGCGTCAAACTCTAATCTATAAATTATCCATTTACAGAATTACAATGAGCGCAGACAGCTTGAACGCCAGCCCTTTTAAGAAAATTATACCCCAAACCGAATCGCCGATCGACGACAAAACCTATACGAAAGAGGAGGAGAAAGAATCTTTAGAGCGAATATCGCAAGTGTCGCCCTTTCTTTTGAGTCCTACCACCGACACGTCCGCCCCCAGTCCGGACCTTGACAATGCCACGGGAGTGTCGACCTTATCGAAGACTACCCTCCCAACAGACGCGAAGCACTCCAAACCGTCCGAGACACAGTGCCTGTCCAAAGCCACCAGCATTGACTCGTGGTGCTCCAACGACACTTTATACAATGTCGAGGAGAATTTCGACGACCTTGCCATGGACCCGGACGTAGCAGAATTCGAGCCAGAGAAAGAAGAAGGCAATAGTGAAAGCACGGACACGTTAACCCACAACGATGATGAAAAGGAAGCCAGCCATTGCTCCACCTACATCATACACGACAGCAAGTCTGAAGCCTGCGAGACTTTCTCACCAGACTCGATAACCGCCAACGATAACTATACGTATACGAAAGTGAAGACTGATAACGCTGGTACAACGCCGTCCGTCTTAACAAAGTCAGACTTAAACGATTCCACGAAGAACACGACAAAAGATCTCGCCTACGGTACACTTATGTCAGGGATGCCCTCGTACTCAAATTGTACCACGGAGGTCGTGTCAGGATTTGACGAGTGGAAGGTGGCCCAGCCAGAGTTGGTTAGAAAATCTCCAATGCCAGGGGATGCGGATATGACGCCACCAAACCCAGCTGAAGATAAAGTGACCGATATTACTAGCCCGCAGCTTGAATCCGAACCTTGTCTAAATAAAATGGAAAGTGTCGACCTATCCTGCCTACAAGACAATCTGATGGATAGCCACAATGGCACAGAACAACCTGAAAGTCAAGTTGTTTTAATTCACTCCAACAGCTCAAACTACCATTACAGGAACATGGAGCCGTCGGTAACGAGCACGCCTCTCACCGACCTTGTCGACGACGCTGACAACGTTGAAGGCATCCCCATGAGACTACCCGAAGTTAACACAGAGTCTCCCGAAGACAGCGTCAACTTCCAGACCTTCCTGCAGTCTGCTGAGGTCAGACCACAAGATCTATCCTCCAACGCAAGCAATGAATGTGCCAACCAAGACACAGAGGTGCTGCTAGAGGGAGACAGCAAGACTTTGAGCAGAAACAGCAACAGAGATAGCCTGGCTATACGCGAACGCACGTCGACGTATTCCGACTTCGAAAACTCGGCGGTAACGAAACCTCAAGATGTCAACTCGAAAGATAAGTCTAGTCAGAGCATGGAGAGCGGGATCAGTTCTGAGGATTTTCAGAGGTTTGAGAGCTATGTGAAGAGTTGTCCACAGGACCTGTCGTCGTTGATTGACGCCAGCTCCCTGCTCCTCAAGAGCGAGAGGATGTCGAGTGAACTCGCCATGGGCTCACTGGCCACAGACTTCGATCAGACTAGTCAGTCGGAAAGCCGAGAAACCGCGAACGAGCCGCAATCTCAAACGAGTCCGCCTATCGTTACGAATTTAAATGAATCTCACAGTTTAGTTAATTTTAGAGAACCCAATTTTTTAATAAATTTCGATGCTGACGATGAGACAGAGCAACCGCATTCGATTATTATAACCGAAACTACGATGGATGCGTTCAAGGAGAGTCCAAACAGGAGTTACGACTCTTCGGACGTGAAAATTCTTGATGTGAATCATTCCTACGATCCCCACACTAGTAGATTTCAAGCGCACGATTTCGAGAAACTACTAGAACACAAAATTAATGGGGAATTAGATGTTAACGAAGAAGAGAATTTGATGAACTCTGAGCATTTATCGCCGAAAGTCGAAACCGTATCAGAGAAAACGGACACAACAGTGAACAGTATATTCCTAACAGAAATACACAGAGCGACCCCAAACACTTCGAAATCGATCGACAAGAAAAGTCGTAAAGGCAACGAAGTTAACTGCAATGGCGGTAGCGAGAAATTCGCTACAGTCAACTTTCTCAACGAGACCTTTGAAGAATTGATCGAGAGTAACGTAGATGATGATACAAAAGACCTGAAGACTGAAGAACCACCGAGTGAAGGAGTAGACCTCGCCCCAGAACGGGTTAAAACCCCTGAAACTCCCCTACTAGAAGAAATAGAAGTTCTAGAAAGTCCTAAAGAATCGAAGAGTATAAAGGATGAACTGCAAGAAATTGGTGAGCTAACGAATGGAGTCGCAGAAGAGAATGATAGGATGACAGTAGTTACGGAAGATTTTCTGCAGAATGAGAAGAAGTTCTGTACGCTAGATTCGTATTTTCCGTTGCTGAGTGATATCAGATTCACTGGTGAGTTCCTTTCTAAATATACTTTGCATGCCCAGTAGTACAATAATCGGCTGATATTACCACTTGCTCACCTGTTTGCTATTTAAGTTTTATGTGGAATCTTTCTTAATCTTTTTGTATGTTTCTCAAACATCACATATTGACCATACAATTAAAGCTTCTCTTTTGACATTAAGTACGGATGCACCATTGTAGTGGAGATGAGAGTCAACCAAACGCAGATGATTCCTGCACTACTGGGGAACTCGGTAGAAACAAAGACAATATGTTATTGGACCCAAAAATATAAGCTCCAAGTTACACTATTTTCAAACATGTTCATTTGTTTCCTTCAGGCCCAGCAACAGAAATAATGAGCACATCATTCACCCAAGATTCTCCGACGGAACCCACGTCACCCGAGAGCGCGGACAAGCGCGACACCGCGGCGGAGCTGCTGAAGGAGTGGGACAGCGACTCCGACTCGCACACCAGCAACTCTTCCAGCGGCGAGTTTATATGGAAGGTGAGTGGGGTGTGTATGTGGGGGGGGGGGGGTGAGTTTGGTTGGGTGTGACTTGGTTCAATTGGATGTTGTTAGGTGTTATTATTCGAAATTGAAACCCTACTTGAATTCCGGTATTTATTTTGCAACTATAGTGCACCTAGCTTCCAAAGTTTCAAAAGTGCCCATGAAGGTATGATATTAAAAATGGTCTTTGCAAAGACAAGATTTGATGAATGTAAATAATATAATCCAATTTTTTTGCTTTGTTTTATTATCTTTGCGAAAGTTGCCATCTTGCATTACTGTCTCAACTTCTTTATTGTACAGACATTACAAAAGCGATCAAGGAGAAAACTTCTATTTGGGGAAATAGTTAATTTGCTGGGACATCTAGGGATCTCTAGCCTTGTAGACATTATAGGCTAGTTAGAACTAGTAAGTTAGTTAAACTAGATAAAGAGAAAACCATAAATCTGAGATCTCAAGAAAATTGACAAAATATTACCTCACAATCACATAGTAATCAAGTCACACACATCCAAACATTGTATCCTAGAACATGCGCCGGTGTGAGATTTCGCGGGCTACTGTGACTAAAGCAACGCTATACAACATGTGATTAATGTAATGGTGTGGATACTCTGTAGTTTCTCCCTGCTTTGTGTTGGTCTACTACCATATATCTAGATATGTGATGACGTTTAACTTGACAGCTCAGTACAAACTTATTGGCTATGGTTTCCATAGACAATATATTTTGTGACTAACTTGTACATATTATACTAAAATATTTCGAATATCTTGTGTGTCCCCACTGCAAGCATTTGCGCACAATAAGCATCTATAATATTTGAGCAATAGATGCATTGAAAAGAGCATTCTAAAGCTCACAGGGGAGGTTGAAGTATTTTTAGTTAACATTTTCCAATGAGGACAGGGCTTTCAAATCAAACTAATGCTTGTTTTCGAGAACACTAAAGCTAAATTTAAATAAAAACCAAATATTATTGCACTGCTGTAATTTCAACTCTGCGCTGTACTACAAAAAATGTGTTTGCGCTGAGCAACAGTCAACCAAATATTCTGAATTGTATCAAACTAAGTAACTCGACGCCAAAATGATTGCTGGGGAAACGACTTTTTTATTGGTAAAAAATAACAGTTTACGTTAAAACTCAAATGCGTTAATAGTACAGGGTCATGGAGATATTTTCAAGTGATAACATTAAAACATTTTATAAAAAAAAAACTTGTGAAAAAGTTGGAACTTTGACCTCTAATATCTCAGTAACTAGAAGGTCCAGAATAAAAAAATCACAATGAACTGACGAACAAGTGCCTTTTCGGATTCGTTAAGGGTTTTTTACAGCCATTCGAGATTCAGATCAAATACTCGCTGTTTTGGCCACATCTTGATGCACAATTTTTTTTTTGTAAAATTCCTTTTGACTGAGCTATCAAGTTAAACTACTAAAGAACTTATAATGCAATTCCAATTATAATAAATTCGTCCTACGCTTCTCTGAATAAAGATTAGCTCCCCGTAATTATACAGATGTACACGAAGCCATTGCTATGCCCCGATATGGTCGCTTGTGTTGGCTTGTGGGAGAAGTGACGTCAATGTTGTGACGTTAAAGTGAACTCGAAGCTTTTTTACCAATTTAAATTACAGAACTGTATTATATTTAATTAATATTAAAAAATACGTTACTGATAGACAATGTACTGCACTGATACCAAAAATGGGTCAGAGGAAAGAGAATGATGCCAGTTTTAAAGAAATTTCATCACAATTCAAAAATGTGTTGTTTGTTGTAACTACATACAAATTCATAAGAAAAGTTGACTCATAAATTCATAATCTTTTCCATATTTGGTAAAATTGAGGTAAAACATCATTCACTTGTGGTTTTTACATTTTGTTCTAACTGTATATTAATTTGTATAGTGTACATAATACAGAGAATTCTCAACTCCAGACTAACCAAATGCAGCTGAATACCAATATATTAAATAGAGCGACTGTCTATCTGACCTCCACAACCGTACCGTACGCCAAAAAAAAAAGCGCCTCTACCGTACGTACCAAGAACTATTCTTTGTAGTCAGTTACTACAAAAAAATGTTCTTGGTAGGTACGGTAGAGGCGCTTTTCGAATTCCAATACAAAAGTTTCGTTGAAGTTAGCGTTTATGCATACTTTACGATTTTGCATCGCATCTGCATCGATGCATATGCAGATGCGATGCAAAATCGTAAAGTTCATGCCCAGAAAACAGTATTCTATCAATGTAAAAATGACGTCACTCTCTCACAAGGTACATAAGTGGTACATGTATATAAATATGGGTGTCGGTGTGGTGTGCATGTGACGTGACTTGTGTGTGTGCTAGGACGGCGACGGCCACGAGACCGCGGTCGTGCCATCCACGCACTTCGACCACGTAAGTCTTTATCTCCTGTGTTTATGTGTGCCTGGTACCTTTTTGTTGCTTGCTTGCTTGCTTAACAGGCGCTTCACATTTCCTTCATTTCACTCGAAGTGAGACGTCTGAACACTGTTAAGTCTCAAAAATGAAGCGAACCAACGTTGTTTGATTTCTGCACTCGTCTAATGAATGATAGAAATGAAACGAGCAGATGGTTCAGTTCTATGTGATTTATGAAATAAAACAAAAATGAAGTCTCCCGAGTGAAGCGTCTGATATCGGCTTTATGGAAAGCTGGTTAATTTGGATGTTTCTGTGGTGTCAAATCAAACAATGGTTTGCTTGACTGTTTTTTTTTTTCATTTAGAAAATTTTTTCATGATTTTCCAACTGTGTAAATAATGTTTTTCTGCCCATTTGACAATTTAATCAGCATTTCAAAACATTTTTTTTGTTTAGATTCCATTTCACAATCTTTTCACAGTTTTTACCTCTGAAATCATATAATAAAGAAAACTATGAATTTTATAGTGCAGTGTAAATCAGAGGTAAAAAACCTGTGAAAAACTTTAGATTTCATTTTGTGTTGTGATCCGACATGCTTTTAGTTATTTTGTAAACATTTGTGTAGTGTAAATTTGAGATGTTCCTTCAGTATCCAACACATTATCAACTCATGAACTATCGTTTTGCCTTGCAACTCGTATTGTGCAACGCAGGAGAAATCATTTGTAATATTCAGTTTGAATCATTATAATTTCTTAATGTAATACTCATCATGGGATTCATAGTCTTGTTCTGTGCATATTAGGGTCGTCGTTTAGTCTCATTGCGGTTGAAAATCTATTTTCATTTAAGAATAGTTTAAACGAGCTTAGTAACTTATACTTTTTCTCTTGAATTAGTGTAAAGTATTAGTGAAATTTTTAGAATGAGTGAATAGAAACCGCTTCTATTTACTTGTGTCTAGATTACATGTGACGGGTACAGTAGCAAGTAAGCATTAAGACATATAACTTGGTTTATGCTTAAGAGGTGAGATCGGTCGAGTGCACTGTTTCTGCTCTGTCGCGCCAGTGTACTGTCACACTGAGCACTTACACACACTTACGCACGCACGTATAAACGTAACAACTTATAAAAGTTATTTTCTCCTACTGTATTGATAAACATTTAATGTTTTCAAGAACATAGTATTTTGAAAGCCATGCTAATACGAAATACGAGAAAATCACAATTTTTAATTTTGCCAAGTGTATACATATGTTAGTGCTACAATACGCGTGATAAAGGCATTAGCGATAGTCCAGCACATTTGCCACACTAAAGTACTAAGCTCGAATAAACTAATCATCATCAGTTCATCACCACCAATAAGCTGTACAAACATAACTTTGAAGGCCACATTCCACTCACAGCAGCGAACAGGCGAATCCCGCAACAACAGCGGAGGGGACCGCCACGGGTCTCCGCCCGGCGGGTCGGCGGGGTCCGGGGCTTCGGACGCGTCCGCGGACTCCGGCTCGGGCTCCGAGGGCGACGAGGTGGAGTTCGTGCCCTCCTCGTGGGACTGCCGCGCAGCACCCGCCAAGTCTTCGCTAAGGAGCTTGGAGCAAGCTACACCGGTATGTATTGAGATTTTTGATTTTGTAACTTGAGTGTTAACACAAGAACATTTTGAGTACGTATTAAGATGGTTAAAAATAAAGAAAAGTCAAAGAAACGATAAATAATAGACTACCAACGAAAAGTTCCAGTCAACTCTATGGCTGATATTTGATAGTTTTGTTTAACAATTGTATTCACTGTCGTCTACTGTTACATAAAAAAAAGTTCGCAAAAAAATAACCTAAAAATAAACAAAAAACTACTTAGTGTTTCGTTTTTACAAATGTGTTATTTTATTTTACCCTTCTTAGTTGTGATATCCCACACAAATTCTTGTCACGTATACATTTAACATTGTAATTAGAAGTCATTATGAGATCATCATTAAAGGCTAAGGAAGAGAAAATACGTAATTATAGAAGAACTCATAAACTCCTCAACCAAAGGCGATAGAATGTATATGGTACCCAATAATCACAGAGAAATGAGTGTAGGTACATACATCTTCCTAGCCTTTTTCCTAACTTTATTGGGGTCGGCTTCCAGCCTTACTAGATGCAGCTGAATACCTGTATTTTACATGGAGCGACTGCCTCTACAACCCAGTTAGTACTGGGTCATACGATACCCCTTGGTAAGACTGGTTGTCAGCTTTCGAGCCACTGACTACCTGTAACGACTGAAACAGAAATAGATGTAAACTGTAAACACGGCCAAATACATAAACTTCTGCTTTTTGTTTCAAGTCGGTTATTAACGGGGGATGATCTCGTGATTCCCTATCTTTCAAGAAGTCTACGTTACAAGCCAGATATTCAGTCAGTACGTCATTCAAGTTATAAATTCTAATGACTAATGTGATTGCCAACTAAATAAAGCACAGTCAAAAATAAGGAAGGAAACTCTCGTGTTTATATTATTTATAATACAAAACATGATCAATTATGTGCTCTAATAATAATTCATTTGCCATAGTATGATGTAAGTTTAAAATGATCTCAAAGTGAATAGAACGCGTAAGAATAGCTGTTGTTTTCAGGCAGTGTCAAAAAAGGGTACCTATAGAGATCAAGTATCTTATTATTATTTTCTTTTGTAAACTTTGTGACACAAAAGTAGTGTAGCAAGTTTGATGTTAAATCCGTATAAGGTTTTTTTCTTAATAATTAAGGACCAATTTCTCTATTGATTTACCTTAATCGATAAAACTAGAGTGAATCGTTACTTCGTGCGCAACATAGATAATAACAGTTTAAATTGTTATTCTCGTGTGCTCCTTTTTGGTCGGATCTTTTTCTTTTCAAAGTTCGATGATATCATCATTTTATTATTGTCTAAAATACATCCATTGCCTCTTATGCCTCTCAGAACCACTTCAGCAATGTATTTGCCAGAATCGTGAAACATGTGGGTGTAAAAGGACCCATCACAACGCTGTCAACTAAACATTCTATACATCCATCAAACTAAGTAACACTGCGCAAAAAATATTGTTAGTAAAAGGCTTTTTTTTGTTTGAACCCATATTATACAATAAGGTTTATACATAACCACAGCTTTTGCTCGCTTCGCTCCCGTTATGTAGGGAATGTAATCAAGGAAACCTTTTAAGTGTAGCGTGTAACACTGGGATAATGTAGTTACCTATGTAGCTTCCTGTTAGCTTTTTCGGAATCGGATCAGTAGTTCCAAAGATCTCTTTATACTCGACCTCTTTATAATATTAGTATAGACTAGGCGTTTCAACATTAAGAGTCCTCCCGACTACTTGCAGGGCCTACATGTAGTATACTCGTATATAATATGACGTTATTTCCCCAGGACCACAAGAAGCGAGTAGTTTTCAAGCGCCAGAAGTATCACTGTGTGTACGAATACCCGCGTGAAGTAGCCGATATCGAGGCGCATTCACCCGCCGCGTATCTGCCGGACTTGTCTACTTACTCAGGTATTTTAGATAGTCATCCTTAGGTTCTATAGGTTTATTGTTATTCTGTCTTATTAGACATGAACGATATAAAGCAATTTTCGTGCTAAAGATGTTTGGTAGACGAAAAGATGGTAGCCTAGGGTGCGCCCTGGAGACACCACCCATGGAGGCTATTTATCCACTTTGTGGACGGGCTTCTCTTTTATAATAGATTTATCAAATTATTATGTAGTCACATTTGATTTTAATATTTAATGAGATTTTAATAAAACTGCCCGAATAACGCCCCGCTGCACGCTTCAAGAAAGTAGAAACACCTGTCCTAATTTGCAGTCTAAGATATTCGCAACATTCGGGTTTTCGCCGAAATACGATAGTCGAAATAAAATACAAATTGTTTCGTTACGTTCCTTCAAAATTCTCTATTTTTATTTTTGTAATTATGCGATATAAATCTACGCGCCTGGTAACTTACTCTAGAAGGTTAGGAAGAAACAAGTTTGATATTTTATTCTGTTATGTTGTAGAATGGGATCCAACGAGTGTGGAGGAAGCTGAACTAGGTTACGGACAACTGTTCGGAGGCCCCAGTCCGCTCGACTTGTACCCGCTCAGAGCCGGCATCGCGTTTGGAGCTGGTGCGTATACATCACATACTATTTCATTTTGTAAGACCTAGGTAGACCATTGTTAGCAAAGAGCAAACTGCAGACTGTATCCACTACCAAACCTCTAAATCGATCTTCGGCTACTTCGATCTTTAACTCTCGCGCTGTCTTACCATGACTAGGCACTAACTACTCTGTTGTCCACAGATTACGACGAAGACTTCTTCATATCATCATCAGCGCGTCCCTTCGAGAGCCTGGGCATCATGTCGACCACGAGCCAGTTCTTCCCGGGCAAGCACGTGAAGCCGTCCCTTCTCGAGCGAGACATCTCCGACGACCTCACGGAGGACTTCCCGCCCCCTCCCTCCCCGTTACCCACCACCACGCTTATGCAGACCCGTACACCTTCGCTAGACTTCACTACTCCAGACTCGGGAGTCGAGGATATAACACCAGGGTCCACAACAGATGAAGACTTCAAAAAGAAACTTCCAGAAACAGAACTCACCTGGAGACCGGTCGATAGTGCCAGCTCCAGTGAATCCGTCAGCCCGAGCTCCCCAGGGGGCGAAGCGCTAGGCGGTCTCCGACATACGAGGGACAAACTAAAGCTCGACCTCCCACCCAGTCCCCACATACCATCACCACGACACAACAGAGTCTTCAACTTCGTCCTGGACAAGCCGAAGCGACGGGAGGAAATTGGTTCGACGCCCCTCGTCATGACTGACGATACGCCTGTAGTGACCACAACACTTCCCCTACAGAAGGATTGTGAAGACTTACCAGTACCAGAACCGACATTCTCTACCTTCGGTAAGAGTTCTCCGAAAGTTGAACCTGAACAGAAACTCATACTTACTGATGAAGTCGAGGAAAATACAACAGAGGTCAAAGACGAAAGTCCCAAGGTCGTAGAAGCCGTCAAAGGCGAGGGGACCGTACTAGACAGCGGTGATGAAGACTCCGGCATCGAGAGCAGCTCCAAAGCCACCCTCGAGCGCAACAAGACAAATGTCTCGTAATTAGAACAAAGTAGCACTAGTTTTGTATAAATAGGTACTGAACGATAGATCTGAAGTAACTGAAACTTTGTTAGAGGAATAAAGTTGTAGGTTACGTTTTGAGAAAGAAATATGGTAGTTTGGATTGAATTAGGCATCAGTTTGTGTGAACGTAAAATTTATTTAGTAGTTCTCATTATCTGAATGTACCTTCTGTTAGTACTAAGTTACTGGTTCTAATTCAAACTAACTATTTCATTTCTCCCCGTGGAGGTTTTCACAACCCCCACATAAACCCGTCGAACTCAAGTCGACGAACTATTGCCATTATTAAATAAAATAGTATTACAATCAGCAAAAAGTATTAAATGCTGGACATAAACTTGATATACATATCGGAAGTATGGACATCGATGTTTTATAGCCAATCATTGCAGAATTGTCGAGTTAGGAAAACTTTTCGTGTTTCAAACATCTTTCATTTTCATCTTTTTGAATGTTGCCAATGATAAAATTCAAATTTTACAAACAATTCGCTTAGCCTTTATGAACGAAAATTGCCTTTGGAAATTAACTGCGGAAACTTTATTCTATAAATATCGAAAAACCATTAAACATTTAATGTAAATAACATCCACGTTTGAGTTTCCTAACTCGGCTTCATTCACAGTATTCACTGAACTGTATGCTTTGTCCAGCCGGGTGACTTCTAAAGTCCAAGCAAAACCGGACGCAGTTCATTCGGTAATCCCACTCTAAAGGTACAAATCGCCATGAATTATATCTATAGTGTATCGCTTTCGTAAGTTTAAGGCCTTGATACTTTTTACACAAAAACAGCCTAATTTTATGAGATCAGTCGCGTCCGGGTTTGAGACATATTTGGTTAGACCTTAAGTCGCGTGCGAGATGATTTTGTTGGATGCACGTAGAATTGTTGAATTGCAGTCAAAATCATACATTTAACTGTTAAAAAATAACAAAAAATATTTTTAATACGCCAACGTGTATTCGGACTTACGCACGCCGCTATTTCTCAGCACGCGACTAATCCGACTTTACACTCGTTGGTAGTTCCAGCCTACCATAAAATAACTTTCTGTGAATTACATCCATACTAATTAGTTAATCCTCAATCATTTTATATTTGTAATGAATGAATTGTAGAGGCCTGCCATAACATTGGTCTACAATGAAGGCAGCCGATCGTCGTACTTGTTAGTAATTTTCATACGTAACGTTTTTTACTCTTATTTCGTATGTTATAGTGATAGAATACGCTCGCGTTGCTCTCGAGGTACACGCCCACTAAAATTATATGTTTTATGTATAGTATTGTATGATTCCCACCAAAATTACTTTTTATTATTTTGATGTGTCAACAAATATGTTGTGGCGTTGTGTGGCGTCCCCGGCGTGTGCCCGAGCGCAGCAGATATCTCAATGTCTAAATTACATGTTATTTGTGACGACCTATTTACTTTACGCACAAGTGAGTACGCATCTTCCATCTTTTAAACCTCAAAAATATCTAAATTAATGCGTTTCGGTCTACGATTGAGGTTAAAAAGCCAATTCTTAGTTAAGTAAAAGTTTATATTAGATAAGTGTAGTGTTAGATGTAACAAGTTGTGGTGATAGATCGACATTGCGTATTACGTACACTCAGCAACAGAATGTCTAGCTTTAGTCGTTAAATTCCCAATTATTATTTATTATTATTGAAGTATAACGTAGTGGTGTCTCGATACATTGTCGATAGGTCGCGCTGTTGCTGACTGTACCGCGAAGTGTGTGCCACTATATTAACGTCATCACTATAGTCTGCAATACGTCCAAGTGTGAACCTAATGTGCAATTCTTCTCATTTCCATATCATCGCGTTTTAGTTGTTTAGTTACTGCTGTAAATATAATTTAATGTTATTATGTATTGAAGAAAATAATCTTTTTGAATATGAAAATTTATTGATTGTATTAATAAAATTGTACTACACGTTTATTGTTCTGAACATTATTTTTTACAGTTTTAGAATGTTTTCGTTAATGTACAGATGTAAATAAGTGATAGATGTTCATTTTGTTACGATGCGTAGGGGAGGGAGGGGAGGTAGGTGTGCGCTGTTGATTGAGAGCCGAACAATACAACGTTACGTTAGCTCCGGGTAGTGAACCAAACATTGCTATTGGTTTGTAGAAAATCTTACTCAGCAGATTAGTTTACTCCAAGCTTATGATATAAAAAATAAGGAATTTATTTGAATGAATTGTCCAGTTTAATTATGGTATTTATTGATCGTAAGTTGTTATTGATTTGTATGAGTTGTCGGCAGTATTTAGTGAATGTGAACGCATTGGAAGTCTTTTCATATTGTGACTTTGTCGAGTCTTTTAAAAGTATTTCTATGAAAAAAATAATAATTAAATAAAACTTGTGACTCAATATAAGCCTTTTATTTAAACATAACATACGGAATGTAAACAAACAATATACACTATAGAATACTTTATTATATCAGATCGAATTCCTGAGCTGAAGCGTGGGCGATCAACTCCGTCTCCATATAATGACGAGGCCGGTGACGTCACTGGTCGCTAGCAAGCTCTCGTCGTAACTGAAGCTCACACCAATTACCGGGGATGCGTGTCCTGAGAACGATCATAAAACATTCATTTATCCATCGATTTCGAGTCGAGCAATAATGGACGTGACCAAGCAATTTATAGACCTGTAAAACAAGTTTGTATCACTAGATACTGTACAGTAATGAAATGACAATATTTGGCAATCTTAAGGTTTATTTTGTCTTGCACCTCGTTTTCTGACCACGTATTGCCAAGTTTGCATGAATGTGTGGGAAAGGAATTTATTCGAAAATCGCTAAAAATTTTTGGTCTTTGACTGTATGTTGGACTGTAATGGATCTTACCTTGTAGTTTATTAACAACTGGATGTTCGGCATGACCCTCTATGTCGAGGAAGTACACGCAGGAGTCCTCGCTGCCGCTCACGACGCAGACGCCGCGCCTGAACGACATGATCGGACAGAACGTCGACTTGACGCTGTGCTGGGTGTGCAGCACGTCGAAACGTTTCTTTAGTTGCAGGTTGCCTTCGCGGTCGATTATCCTGTAATGATACGAAGGTTTCAAGCATATTGACAGCAAGGCATTAGATGTTCAAATAGTATACAGAACCTCGCTTCTTTTAACCTTTTGAACGCCATTGTCACATATACGTGACAAGCAAGCGCGTGCCCTGTACGCCAAACAACACAAATATGTGACAAAATGGTAGGTGAAAGTGTGGCTTGGCATGGAGGGCACGCGCGTGTGTTTATGCTCTGGCGTTTAAAAGGTTAAAGCTGGTTAAAATTGAAGAAAATACAACGTAAAGACAGATTTTTCAAAATCCATAAATATTTCTTCCAACGAAACATTTAAAGTACGCCTAAATCGCTGAAAATAGAAACTTGGAAAAGATTTTTGGCAGCTTTGCGCTATAATGGGTATTTTCAAAAATGGTAAGCTATAGGCTAGCTAGCGGGATGTTACCTGAACAGATACAGCGAGTTATCCGCAGCGCTGACAAGCAAGGCCGGGTGTCGCGCCAGCCAGGGGCTCCAGCTGAGACACGTGACGGCGCCGCCCACTATACAGCGCCGCAGCTTGCTCAGTCCGCCGCCCATGCTGTCCATGCGATAGCTTACTATCACACCCTGTATAAAACAGCTTGGTTAACATCCTCTCGCATTACCAATGTTATTAACTTTTAAGATCATTTATTTCGTACCGTATCTTAATTACGTTATCATACTGTTAGCAGACTGTTTTTTGTTACATAAGAAGCAATCTATAACGAATTTTACAAAATCCTTCGAAACAGCCAAGGAGTGGAATTCCCTGCCTTCGTCGGTGTTCCCAAGTTCATATGACCCCAATCTATTTAAGTCGCGAGTTAATAGGCTTCTTCTGGGTAAGATCGTTCCATCGTCGACCTCATCTCTGTCCTCAGGACTAGATTGAGGTCAAGAGTAGACCCATTTAATATAAAAAAAAACGCGAAAGAAAACTTTAACACATTTGGAGTGCCACATGAAGGGAAACAAAATATGCGTGACATATTTCAGCAACAAGTATTCTTTACATATTATTAAAAAGATTTCACTGACAAAAATATTAAATATTGCAGTGTTGGCATCTATCTCATACCTATTCATTGTAAACAGTTGCACTACATTGTTTCCATGGTGGATGAATAATGTTTAGCAGAATTCATGGCTAAAAACAGACATCTCGTGTGATTTTGTTCATGGAAACGAATTTTATGACAGATAATCCGATCGACCGGCAAAACATGCGAGTTTTCGTTCATATTTAGCCTAAACTAAAGTGGATAGATAGCTCGTCCTGTTTAAAATGACAAAACAAAAGAAGTAGGTACTTACGTAAATCATCACGTTTACTGTTTGTATTTTATTTTCAGTTCCAAATACTTGGGAATGTTTGCAATAAACATTAGATTCTACTGATAAATACCACAAACAAAATTCTATAAACTTGCAACTATTCTTGGTAAAATATGCAGCGTGTTACGAGTTCTGGGTATTTATTGCGTCTAAAATTAGTGGTTAGCAGAAAATGTTCGTAGTTAGGTACTGTACTTTGTCATTGGCCGCCCAGAACATTCTGCCGCTGGACTCGCAAGCTATGGAGAGCACACGGCCTCCCAGAATACTGCTGCCACCTAGACAAAAAAAAATAGTTTTTTATAGTATTATAAGACTAGCTGACTTAGCAGACGTTGTCCTGTCCCAATATTTTCTAGATATCAACTGTTCAACTATAGCTAAAAACCATTCAACATGACATAACATCACGCCTGTAATCCTCGAAGGGTTAAACAGAGGTGTACCTAATAGTACACCCACATTTCGCCACTTTTGTTCAAGTCCCATGTAATAGGGGGCGAGCCTATTGCAATCAAACGGGCGCAATCCAGACTCCGTGGCTGCTACTGAGAAATTCCTGATGGAAAAACCCAATACCACTTTGCCCTACCTGGGAATCGAACCCAAGACCTCATGCGCAGCAGTCGCGCTTGCGACCACTAGACCTACGAGGCAGTCTAAAAACAATTCAAGTGACCCCATAAGTCCACAAAAATCTATCGGAATCAGATCAAGCCGTATAGTAGGACAAAAATTACGAACACAAGCATAGGGGAATTTTCTGAATGAAGATAACTAGGTAGGTACTACTGGGAATCAACTGGATGCAGGTGGAGAACTGGAGACAAGAACCCAAAACCTCGTGCTTAGCGATAGCGTTTGTGAGCACTACACCAACGAGGCAGTCAATACCGCCGCTATCTTGAAAAAAACTGGTCGGACGGCCGGTTGTGCGACCAAACTTTCTTCATGGTTTCGACCAAAAGTTGCTTCTGCGGCCAAAAGTAGTGGTCATGGCCGCGTAGTGAGCGAGGTCCTTTACAAACAACAAGAACATTATTCATCATTGAGGAACCACATTGACGTATTATTTTGCCTTATTTGTTACCCAAAGGCTTACATTGCGCACTATTTGCACCACTAATGACGAATGTATGACATTCTTACATGACTCATTTATTTTGTTTGAGTACATATTGATAAATAAAGTTGATATCAAAGATAACTACCTATAATCATACAGTGCTAATGGATCTTTTAACGCTTGAATGAAATTATTAGGACGGCGCTGCTATTTAACATTTCTGTGAAATTGTCATAAAACAAGATGTCGACGTTGGTTCCAATTATGGCCACGCGCCAAAACATCCATGTACAACTTTTTCAATATAAAGTCAGACTCACCTCTAGGATATATTCCAGTTGATATGTTGAGGACTTCCACCATTCCTCTTGCGTTACCAGCCTGAAGTTACTTTTAAGGATAATATTTGTATTAACTTTTGGTAGTGTAGTAGACGTGTAGAGGCTGTTTCTTGGTATTTGAAACCACAATGAAAACCTCATATTATTCAAAGAACAGCCATTTCAAATACTCAAATTAATGCACCAGTTATGAGTAGGTACTCTTATAGCCATCCAAATGTACACCCGAACACTTTTGACATTTCCCTCACTCCTCCGCATCACACGCCCATATCATGACAATGTCAACTATTTAGTTGGAGAAGTATGTTTTTTAAAAGGATACAATAACCATATTATTATTAGCTGGCTGGAAGACACAGCACAGTAACGGAGCCCCCAGCTGATCAGCCACAGCCCTCAGGCGCCGCCGGGCGTTCACCTCCCACAAGCTGAGGGCGCCGTCTAGGCCGCAGGTGACTAGCAGCTCGTTTGAAGCTGACCAGTCGCAACCTAGACGATGGAAGGGAAAAAATCCTATTTAATACGTCACTAAGTAAACGCTTTAATTATTTGCAAGTTATTCTATGATACTCGTTCTCAAAATAATCGCCTAAAAATTATTTCAGTGTTGAATTTAAAATTTTAACATAAGTTTCTGAAGACGGTCGTCGTCACCGAGACAGGCCCAAGAAACGCTGGCGAGACTATTTGGACTCGTTCCCGACTGATAGGCCAGAGAAGGCAAAAAAACGTGAGAATTGGAAAGGAATGGGGGAGGCCTATACCCAGCAGTTGTACAGCAAAGGCTAAAAAAAAAAAAGTATCTTGTGATAGGAGGCCAGTTAAAATTATAAACAGGCACATTTCTACATAAAGACTTTGTTTTCACATTTCCAGGGAAGCAGCTTTGTTACGAAACATAAATGTTCATGTCATTTTGGATGCTCTTCCGTTTCCCAAGCCCAGTGCTTCGTAGGCCTATCTGTCAAGGTTAATTGAATAGTTTGTAGAGAAGGAAATTGGTAGCATTATACTATCGTACACATTTCGGGAATCAAAATCCGTTATCAAATTCCATGAACTACAGGAAGCTCCGTAAACTGACTCACATTAATATACATTGTTTATAAAAAAAATGTGTAATGGACTCATTGCCAAGGTTAGCCTGAAATATCTTTTTTTTAAATTATGGGCTGATGATAGCGTATCTGGGAGGATATCTCTTAAACTTCATAGTTGTAAACGGACCCTTCACGATGCCTTCAATCTAAAATTCTGTACTTTAAACTAAGTAACCCTACGCTAAAATATTACTGGGAAACGACTTTTTTTTGGGGTGAGACATCATGTAGAGAGAATCATGTCGCGCAACTCAATGGAACGCACTCAAAACATTATGCTGATAGATGCATTGAATAGCACAAGGGTCATGGAGTTATTTAAAGTAAATGTATAACATTAAAAACTTGTATCATAAAAAAAAAACCCAATAACACTTTGCCCGACCAGGGATTCGAACCCAGGAACCTCATGCTCAGCAGTCGCGCTTTCGTCCACTTCACGTCCAAACCGCGTATTTTGCGTATATCATCGATCATATTCACATACCGGTGACAGGCTTTGTATGTCCGTCCAGTATGAAGGACACGCGCGGCGGCGTGGCGGTGACATCGCAGATGGACACCGTGCCGTCGTCCGAGCCGCAGCACAGCTTCGAGCGGTCGTTGTTCGCAAACTTCACTACGCTCACCTGTTCCGTGTGCTGGGGATAGTTAAGTTGAGCTTTCAGTTCGGATGTAGACTTATTCATTTCTAGCTTTTGCCCCCGACTTCGTACGCGTGGTACTTAGAATCTAGTACCTATCTAAATTTAAAATAAATAAAATAAAATATATTTTATTTATTTATTTATTGGGCTATCTTTAATTGTTACACTGACATTTCCTAATAATAAAAGTAATATGATACAAGCATAGTGTACCATAAGATGCGATAGACACCGCATTTTAGTAGGTAGGTAGTGGATAGGTAGAGGGTAGTAGGTAGCGGGTAGGTAGCAGATAGGTAGCGGATAGATAGCGGGTAGGTAGCCGGCAGGTAGCAGGATTGTATGTATAGATCAGCCTAAACTAAATACTAAGCTACTCTGATTCAGCTGCTACAGTCATCATCATCTTCTGAGTTCTGCCGTTTCTTTCCCAACTATGTTGGGGTCGACTTCCGGTCAAACCGGATGAAGCGGAGCTATGGCACACTAGAAGCGGGCATGCTTTTTGTATTGGTATCTAATGTTCAGCGGCCCAAATCGCCTTTTGGTAAATCATGTTAATTTTGTAAATTTGCTTTTACAATCACTTTTATACGTCAAGTGACCTTTGACGTATGCTTAGTTCAAAAGAACTCGGCACATAAATTTACTAATTATCTAGTATATTATCTTCATTTTTCTGAAGCTATCGTATTACCCAATACTAACTGGCTTATGCAGTCACTCCATGCAAAATACTGGTATTCAGCTTCTACAGCCACAATTTGAAAAATCATTTCTCCATCTAGCTGGACAACATCGGTAGCATTACTTGAGGTGGCTTTAAGTGGGGCCATTCATTTAACCTCCCCTAGTAAGTGGGGCCATTCATATAACCTCTATTAGTAAGTGGGGCCATTCATTTAACCTTCACTAGTAAGTGGGGCCATTCATATAACCTCCACTTGTAAGTGGGGCCATTCATATAACCTCCACTAGTAAGTGGGACCATTCATTTAACCTTCACTAGTAAGTGGGGCCATTCATATAACCTCCACTAGTAAGTGGGGCCATTCATATAACCTCCACTAGTAAGTGGGGCCATTCATATAACCTCCACTAGTAAGTGGGGCCATTCATTCAACCTTCAATAGTAAGTGGGGCCATCCATATAATCTCCACTAGTAAGTGGGGCCATTCATATAACCTCCACTAGTAAGTGAAGCCATACATATAAACTCCACTAGTAAGTGAAGCCATTCATATAAACTCCACTAATAAATGGGGCCATTCATATAACCTCCACTCGTAAAGATGCTTAGAAAATGTATGTCCAGGGTATCCTGAGTGCAGCAGGTTACACAAGCCCTAATGTAACCAGTGGCCAGCTAGCAGCTAATATTTTACTATAAGATGATCAACACAGTTTGTAAACAACAAATTATGTAAGCCAATGGTAAAAGCTAACCTGATCAAATATGTGATGAACTCCTGAGAATGCATAGTTCTCTGATATTGTCATGTCATTCTTCCTCTTCGAATTTACACCTGAGGGTGTCTCATCCACCAGGATGCTTGCCTAAAACATTACAATATTAATACTAAGTTTAGTGCACATTGTAAAACGCTTTCTGTATGTTTATGTTACCACAAATTCATACAACAATATTATTCAAAACAATTGTTTTTATTTAGTGTTTCATTTCAACAGTTTCTAAGAAATGCAAGCATATACTTATTTCCTCCGCTGATCTCTGTTTTGCCTAGGTAGTTAGTTTACAAAGTTATTGAGAAGGATCATAGTAGGTCATTTATACTTGATAGATTTTCATCATTTATTCAGATAATTTAGACTAGATGAATTTTCATTAGCTCCTCGTTGTAGGTACCATAGGCACAGATTAGTCCAGATACTTCACTCAGTAGAAAATTTCCAATATCTATTACGATAATTGCCTACTCCCTCGCGTCAACAACCACTGTATGCTAAAATGCGCCTAAATGGTCAAGCGTACAGCAGTGATTGCTTCGCACCGCGCGATTCCACAGTAATCGCAGGGCTGCCTCTTCGATAAAATTAAATTAACATAACTTTTTATCTATGTTATTGAGAACTGTGAATATGTTCTGACTTTTATGTGGCAGTTAAAAATTTTATCATTTATAAAATATTTAACCAACTTAAAAAAATTGACAGGTAAATGGAAAAATGTTAGGTGTTTATCCCTTCTTTTGCTTGATTTACACCCATCTACAGCACATAAGGCACCACACGGCATCGTAATACGCGTACGAACGAACAGCACTATTAAAATTGAACGGCGTGCGCGCGCTTCGCTTGCGAAAACCGCACTGAATTTGATCCGCCGGCGGACCGAGACCGCTCGGCTGGGCGGTAGGCACTTATAGCGCGCAAGTACATGGAGTGACGGAGGCCTGCCATAGGAATTTCCTATTATTATCAACTTTAGTATTAACTTGCTTTAAGTATTATGAGTTTCCCAGTAATATTGTTATTCTAATTATTTTGTATGTAAAACAAATCAATAGAAGTTACCTTGCTGCTAGACCTGGCTCGAGAAGAAGATGAACTGATTGAGATGTTATCCTGTACTCCATAGCGACGCTGCAGCAACTGACTCCTCACATTTATGTACTTCTTTATAGTTTCTATGTCCTACAATCATTTACATTTAGGTTTGTTATTGAGATATAAGATATATTGTAAATATAGCAGGTAGGTAGGTATAGTTCTTGTTTTTGGCATTACCTTAAACTTCGCATTTTCTCTCAGGAGCTGACTTCGCCGACGTATGTACAGAGTTTCTATACAAAACAAACGAATAAACAATTAAGTTTTTACTTCTCTGTTCTATGAAGCAAGTATGTATTTTTTGTTTACATGAGACCATTTCGAACATGCACTGATTTCTCTAGATCCTGGACTAGTCTAATAATGAATTTAAACGGGAAAGCTGTACCAATAAAGAAAAGCTGGTCTTTTAACACAAAGAATAAGCAATACTTACTGAAATTAGGATTGTTTGGTGCCCTGTACGCATTGAACCGTGCATCAAGCGCGAAAATCTGTTGTTGGAACGCCGCCGCCATTGTTACCATTAATTATGTGTGAGCTCAATACACTGCCCACGTTTTGGTATTTATTTATCGTTTATTTGTTATTTTTCATGTAAATTAAAACACGAAAACAAAACATTTTGTGATTATTTAGCACTTGTCAATGTTGACATTTGTTTGACAGTCATCAGCTGTAAGTTGTGCATTTATAGAGGCAGCTCTAATTAAAAAGTATTGTAAAATTTATTTACAAAAAACTTATTTATACATTACCCTGCAATTTAGCTATAATTACGTGTAAGTACATACATTTCACGATTCCAATAACATTGGTACTATTTTTTTCTGGCAATGATGCATCTTGTTGATCAGTACGGAATTAAACGATAATAACTTCTTTCGATCCTGCCTGTTGCGTGCTTGCCTATTACGTCAAAGGACTTTAATTGTTACGCTTGTTTACGAAACCAATAAAAAAACATTTATTCAAATCTTGACCTTAGTCAATTACATTGGGTCGTTTAAGCGGCCGCGGACCCAAAAGTCCATTTGTCACACCCACACACATGCAGGCGAGTTCGTCGCGCGTCCTCCACGCGCGGGTTGCGGCCGGCTGAGGCCAGCGATTTCTTAGAATCCTTATTTCCGATCCGAAATACTCGGCGCGGTGATACCAGGAAATCTTGACGGCGTTATTCTGGGGCAATGCCGTGTAAAACCCGAAACACGTAGCTTTCTAGCGAGGTGGCTCTGCCTGCCGTTATAAATAATCAGAATGCGTAAAAAGGAGTCGGTGACCCTCAATTACACACTCATCATTTCTCGTACCGAGAAACATCTTTTCTGCTTCTCTAACAATTACATTTTTCAGAGGAACCACATCCTTGGGGGATTCAAAATAAAACTGCTAAGTAGTTGTAGATATTTATAATTTCATTATACATAATTAATGAATGAACATACCATACATCGTATTCGTAACATGTAAAATCCATCATACAACAAACGTACGTATAAATGACAACGTGATACAATCCAGTGAACAGTTAATAAACCGACTTTATATTTACAAATTACAACTATGAGACGGATTAGTGCTTTACATGGATTCGATTCAGGGCAAACAAGATTATTACTATAGTAACAAACATCTTTACTATAAATATTCACTGCAATAAATTAATGACTTATACATCGTTATCATAAAAAATTACACTAATCCATCCAAAAAAATATGCAGTTGACTATTGTTTGTTGTACCTAAATAGTTTAAAAAATATTTGCATTGACTTATAAGAAATGCATGGAGTGTAAAAAAGTCACTATAAACTATAACACGTGAACATTTAAATCAGTCAGTCAAAACTTAAAATAAAACTGAAGGCAAGTATTACTAAGGACCAATGAGCCCTGAGAAGTAACATTCATAAACACCTCTAGGACTTTACTTAACATAGCGATATATGTACAGACGAATCTATTACAATACGCCTCAATGGACAATGACGTCGGATAATATTAACATACGCACAGTTTTTATACAATTAAAAACATCTACATTAAGTTTTCTATGTACCTATATACATAATTTCGTTAAATTCATTATAATATCAACATAGTTTTAATTTATTTCAGCCGACCGAGAAGCTACACAAACAGTCGGAGTTCATTTAAACTTAATAACTATTCAGATTTCTTTTAGCGCTTGCTTACAAGTTAGTGGGTCCTATGATGCACTTAAACTTACGTTTAATTTGATAAAAATACAAAGATTAATTTTGAAATATAAATTTGTAATTTCAGTCTTACGCTACAGTTGCATCTAATGTCGTTAGTGAACAGTTACGCAACATTTCATGAAAATGACATGTTTCAGTGGCGTTGATTTGTTTGAAAGAAAACCTGAGAATGTCTCCGAAAACATTATTGAGAAGACTAATTACGTAAGCTCATTAATTGTGCGACTTCGGAACCGCTCTTAATTAAATCCTGTTTTGTAAAGACCAAACTGATTTACTTCATTTAAGAAAATGTTAAACCACATGAGGTTGCTACTTGCTATGTGGTACTTGTTGCTTAATTAAACCGAAATATTTCGGTCTTACTGGAGAAACATTCTCTGTTTTCTTTTAGTTGAAATCTTTTATCTCATCATACAATTTTATATGAATGTTTCGCCAGTGGGAATGCATAGTTAGAGGTGTTACTTACCAATGACATTTGACATCGAAGGCAAGTGTACCCATTCAATGAAACACGCATTTTTTTTTTAAGTTGCTTGACTTTCTCTCGATTGTTTAAATATGGCGTAGCATCAAAGTGCAGTATAAGCCCCTTAGATTGTATGACATGCGATTTGTTTTATTATCAATATATAAAATTGGCGGATTTATTAAAACTTAACTTTTAATATAATATAAGCTAAAACAATGGCATTATGTAAAGCACCGACACACGGACAGCTGCGTTATATTTTTTTACATAATCTCTGATGTAACTGTGCAATTCTGCTTAAATTATAGAACTTTTCGATTGGAAGAGAATCGATACAAATTGAACTGAATTTTCAAGTAGATTCAGTTGATTTGCAATATGTTTTTAACCAGCATGCCACGTCGTTTCTCTATGCACGTTCTTGACTTTGACATGACGCGTCGACTACTTTGAAAAGCTGGTTCGTAAAGTTTCAATTCGCATCGACAACTCCAAAATATGAAAAGCAATTTCGGGCTTGAAACTTACATAGCTAATTTAAAACTATAGGAAATCGCACAGAACGATAGCTTTTGAGGTCTGACGTGTAACAGGCAAGACCCGGCTTCTAAGCTTTTGCGGAAATGTTACGACGTTGACTCGACATGTGATAACGACAAATCAACAAAACTCAAGCAAAACACGCAAAACTACTTGCATTTGGTACAGACGCCAGCACATCAAGCTACCCAAAACTGTCGAATCTTCCCAATCAACCTTCAACCTAATGCTTTACCGATAGAGTTGAAAATAAATTAAAGAAAAAATTGTCAGATTGAAGAAGCTTGGTGTGCAGCCGTCTGTACAACAAACCTTCCAAGATTACATTAATGACAAGATACGAAATAATTCTTTAACGTACCTAATCCTGCCGATATAAACTAACTCTTATCCAGAATACATAATTTTTTTCTAAGACAAATCTACTATTCGAACAGTTTCATAAACTAGAGAGTAGTGATTCCAACAAAGCTCCAACGATCAAAACTATACAGTTCCATTGTGATTTGAGAACTTCTTGTTGTTTGTTTTAGACAATACTTCTACTATTTTCATATTCCAACGGCTCGAGCGGAACATTAATTTCAACGGAACTCGTAACCCATCTAAATCCCACTCTGAACTTACTATACACCGTATTGTGTTAGGCGTAAGGTTTCAACTCCAATACATGTAATAAACGCATGAATTAATCGAGGCATGCCTTCAATTTGAAATAACAGAGGGATTATTGCTTTAAGGTATTAAGGTCGCTGATATTAATAAGTTGTTTAAGGATACTTATGGAGAAAAAACTTGAGGTTTAATGTATTATTAATTGCACACGTGATACCGGAAAACAACAGGTTTAATGATCTGTTTAACGCTCACTGATTAATATTAATTAATTGATTTACTGTAAGCAATTACGAAACTTAACAACTGCTTAAAATAGAAAAATCTCTTACAAACATTCCACTTACAATATTTAAAAATTACTACAATTAGAACCTTATTCCTAGACAGATAGAAACGTTATTTCGTAGTACATTAAGCCACCAACATTAACAGCTAAAGAGAAGCTAATCGAAGAAGTTAACAAACAGTTTCTGTCGCTAATCCTCGCAACCAAAGGAAGCTAACAACAGTTCATGTGAATAACTGTCGGCACGCGTCGTCCGCGCATACTGATGACCAAAACAAAATACAAGCGACAAACCTCACACACTTTGCCGCCATTTTACCTAATTCTCAGATAATGAAACCTTATCACGTACCCAGATACGTACAGCCCATGTGTTGAGCACGCGAATGAGAAATAGGCTTACAGCCTAACAGCCTAAATTACCTACGTGTTATGCTTGTAATTCGTTTTTTTTTTCAACCCTGCGTTTTTCTCTATGTTCCTATATCGTTTAAGGCCCTCCAGACTTCCTAGTAAATCATTTAAACATTTTCATAAAATTCATATTAATACAAAACTTTCCGTAATTTCTGGTGATATCAATAAAACTGTTGACATACAGACTGAATGACGAATCAATCTTATTCTAAGAAAAGAGCAATTAATTTTTGCCACTTTTTATAGCAGTCAATAAGTAAATTACGTAAGCTTTACGTGGGTCACTTTTTCTAATAACTTGGAAGTTATCAGGTCACGTCAGTCGTCAGTTAGTCAGTTGTCAGTCGTCAGGTTACGTCGATTTTTGAGTAAGCATACATTAAGACAAACTTTCCAAAGCACGTGGTCCATGAACCATACTATGCAATACACAGAGCTAAACTTTAATTTATATCATTTCAGAACATTTACTTTAAACATTTAATCTAGATGAATAATTGATAAAATCTCAACATTATTTCAACTTGAACAGCGCGCAGCGCAGCGTAAAGAAATTCTACGTAACGTGACGCACGGGCACGAGTGAAGACAGTTCACTGACAAAGCGGGAACATTCGCAACGAATATTTATGCGTAATATCATTCATTGCCAATTGCCGTGAAATACCGCTGACTACGTAGCGTACCTCCGAACAAGTTCTCTATTATACACAAACCAGTCTTGCTTGACCTTACACTTACTTCGTGCCATGCAGTTACATTAACATTTTAGATTGGGCACCGAAACTTTTTAGTTTAATCTTTCTTTGCTATGTCGTTATATATTTAGCACCTGTCGCACTGTAGGCAGAGGCACGCACATCACAAGCTCCTATCAACCTAGATTCCATCCTGTTTATTCCGCTTGTTCGATGCTAATTTTAGAACACATCAGTCACTAATGACGTTCGCAATGAATATTCTATGAATTCTTACATTAACAGCTCTGTTCAAATCTAGGGTTTATAATTCTCTTTCCCACTAGGCCTCTATTGTCTATTATTTGTCTCGTCGATTAGAAATGGTCCTACTTGATAACACCGAGAACTCGATCGTTCTACCGAGGCAGCTTTTTCTCAATTCTGGAAATGCTAATCAGCCGAACCAGTTGATAGTTTGCGGGGAACACTGTTAATGTGGCCGAGCACCTTCCTAGAAACGAAAGCGAGATAGTCACTAGTGAGAAATACGATTATCGTAATAACCTCCCGGAACGAGAGCCCTTTTCCAATCTCTGTTTGTAAATAGAACTCGACTATTAAAAAGTTCACGGAATACTACCGTCGAGTAAAATTGGATTGTTCCTATGTTTCCCTTTAATTACTTAGTTGTTAATTTGATTTGAAACATGTTTTGTATTTTCGCGAAACCGGCCAAATGTCGGTGATTTTTACGTAACTTGACGTTGTGAATTTCATTTTTTTTTACATCAAATTCAATATAAACTACCTAGGTAAATCCCAATATAACGGCATTTTTGTTAACATTAATTAGAATGCGTCAGCAGTGACGTTTTACTGACGACGACGGCGACGTGACGCAGGGACGCTTGAATTGTTGTCACTTTCAGTGACGTAATATTAGGTTTTCTAATTCATTGATAACCCGGAAACACTAACGTATTTTTTTTACCTTGTAGAGTCTACAAGGATATCCTGTTCTCTCTGTTGGTAAACATTATTTTGTTAAATTGTATTGATAAACAGGGTTATAGCGGTGTTACTTCCGATTTCTGCCCCGCGCACCTTTAATTTCCTTTCAGTTCGCTGTATTTTCGTGTGACGTGACGTCACTATAAAACATAGCAATATAATATTATTTCAATCAATCAACTCAGCCTTTCGGAGTCCCGCTGGACATAACATACGTATATGATTTCTGTTTAACCTTTTTCCCAGTAATTTAGCAACACCACACATAATGGAACTATGTTTAACATCGACTACGACAGTTTAATTTATCACTAGACTAATTGAGATTTAATTACAGGTCAACATCAACAATTATCCTAGAACAAGGAAAACGTTTCGTAAATCTTCTAACCATTATTTTACATAGCTTTCCGAGACCACCAAGATATTTGTGAACGTACCAAGAATTGAGGAAAATCGTAGGAAACGACTGCACTACTTGAAATAAACACGACTCGTGTAAATATTCTGACAGTTTTTGTTTCATGATATGAACAAAAACATTTCATTAGATTGAAATTAGATGTTCTAAGTATTCGGAAACGGACGAGATAAAGGTCGACTATAATCGATTCAGAATTGTATGTCCCAGTCCGCTTCCGAGAAGGTATGAAGATTAGAGTTACATAAAAACCTAATGCGGAATGACCATAAATACACCTATTATACGACCACCAATCGATAACGAGTTTTCGGAGAACAAATTAATGTGTTTTTACTTAGAACATACAGATGGCAGTACCAAGAAAATTATCTTAGGAGAACCTCTTAATTGGCGACCGGGGAAGAAATACTACGCATGTGAGAAATATAAGCAGTAATTACGACAAATATTCACCTTTTTTGTATAAAAATGTACATAATTTCATTTGACTTTACAATATTCCTTAAAATTTAAAAAAATAAGGTATAATCTTCCATAATTTTAAACTTAATAAATACTCATTTTCATGAGTATAATTACAGTCGAGCTTTGCCCGGAGGAAATATCGATGACTTCGTCCGTGAACTCAGAGGACCTGCAGTTTATATCGATCGTGTATTCCTGTAACGACTTTATTTAAAGAATTAATACTCACTCGGACATTACGCCCTTCCTATGAATAAATCGTGAGAGAGGGATAGCGCTACACAATTTTCTTTTTGTCTCTCTCGCATTTGCTTTTGTTTGTACCAGGTTTTCTTTTTCAACTGCAGGTACACGGAGTTCACAAATGCTGCTAAATATTAACATTGATATAGATACTAATGCTTTTAGATCTGCGTGGTTCTTGTCGTAGAAAAATAGTCTGGTGTGCTTTTAAGAAAAGACGAAGTAATTGTTCCCAGTTTTAGTAACACATCTATTCCATTTGTGCAGAACAAGCACCTCGCAGTCCTAAGCCTATAATTATATATTAAAAGGTAATTATAGAAAATCTTTTCTTTGTTACGTCCAAGGAGGTTGGTTACGTCCAGATTATTCCCAGTCGTCTTCGCTGGAAGATCGTGGTGAAGACTGGTCGGGTTCTGGTATGACACTGGCCAGGGTATGGAGTACGGAGCCTCCTGATCGCTCAGCTCCGGAGATGCCGCGTCTTCGCATCGACAGCTTTGCGTGAAGATCTGCCATCAGGTCGCCGCCGCCTGTTGTGGAACCGCCCTATGGACAAACGAAAGGATTTGAGTCTCGGCTTAAAATCAACTCAAACATTTGCAACGGACAAGACATGAGATCATCATTGAAGACATTTCCTTATGATTACCTCATAAGTCCGTCATTAGGAAACCAATTTGAAAAATCTTTTTTTTATGTGAAAGGATAATTACTTCCCGATTGGTACCATAGAAATTTCATCGAAATCAATTCAGTAATTTTTTTTTTCCTCCTTTTATTACGTTTTTTTTTCTTGGGTTGTGTTGATGACATGGTGATCCTTCAAGTTACAATGTAAAAAATCATTCATGACAAGAATTTGTGAGGTCAAGAACTAAAAAGAGTAAAATAAAAAAAAAACCTGCAAAATAAAACCGACTTCCAAAAAAAACACTAAAAAAGTATAAAATAGCTTTACTTTCGGAGGTCGGTGATAAAAAAGTCAATGAAACAAACAAAGTCACCGACTTCCGAAGTTATTTCAGACTTTTTAAGTGTTTTTTTGGAAGTCGGTTTTTTTTTGGAGATAGTTTTTTTGGTGTTTAATGAGAATCCATCATCTGTCTAATCTTTACTTTGCTAACTGTGTTGGGTTGAGCTTAAATTTTTAATCTGTGAAGCAAATCTTATTCAAAATAACAATATTTTTCATAGCAATATATTTCGACAAATATGGCTATCTAGTACCCAGATGTTACACATCACAAATTTTCATATGAAACATAACATCAATTTTAATGTTAAGTGATCCGAGTCGTTTCCGCACAGTACGCCCCAGTTCTACTGAAGATTCTGTCTCAAACACTTAGTCCACATTAAACATTCAAGCTGCTAAAAGCTTGTCACTGTAAGGAATATATGAAAGAGTATTTTAACATAAATATTTGCTCATCATTAATTGATACCTTGACACGTTAGCAGGCGGGTCGCTTCGGGGAATCGTAACCAAATTGTGTTACTAATTTGCGACGTCTAAAAGGTATGTAGATATGTATTACTATTGAGAACTAGGCCAAGTGCTCTAAATAGTTCAACGACAATTAACAATGAGGGTCCGTCACCTGCCTTCTGAGAATAGACCATAAATATAGTTTAAGCCTCGAATAATTTTCATAGAATAAATTAACAAAAAAAACTTGTCCAAATTCTCCATTCATGTTTCATCTGTATCATTGATGATACAAGGAAATGATAGTTGTTAATTAATAAATACATTGTAGATGTCGACAGTTCATCGAATCGGCCATCGCATAGTGGCGATTGTCAGTGGGCGATGGCCGATGGTGCCAATAACCTCGGCTTCAGAGGCGACTGCCAAACAATGAGATGATAATATGTAACCCGATAAAGGAGAATGCTCTACGGTAGCCCGCGAAATTAAAAATTTTCAATTTGCAGGTTGTATGGTTTACAGAGTTATAATCTTTAAAATCATCAATACAGGTTGTATATCCAAGTTCATTTAATTCCAATGGATGACATTATCATTAAATAATCATTAAAAAAATGCAAAATACGCAAGAAAATTTGAATTTCGCGATCCTGGCGCTTCCACCTTAACACATACTATAATAGAGATCATCGTGAATAGATCTGTAATTTACTTAAAAATCTTCGCGTTATTCGAAGTTCTATGGTGTGTTGGGCTTAGTGGAATGTTTTATAGTAAAACCCCAAAAAGGTGCGTACTACTTGCAACCGATGCCGACGTGTATGACCGGATGTGTTATATGAACGTGTCAACGTGGACGAGGCAAGAGGAGTAGGAGTTGGGAATTTCTGCCTACCCCCATGGTAAAACGTATGAGTTTATGAATAACCTCAGGAAAGTATACATAAAGCATTTTTTTGGCACGAGCCATATCTAACACAATGATTTTTATAAACGTTTCACGTGGATTTATTGTGCCTAAGCACAATAAATAAAATACACTCGAGAGCAATGAATCCGGGTCACTTAAAGAATGTTAAAAATCTCGGAAACTAAAAATGATAGGTTAATGCAATAAATTGTATTTAATAGACAATGTAATACTCCTTAAATGAAAGTAAAAAAAATATGAGTCGCCATACATTTTATTAACACAAAATTACATAAAGAAAAAAACTGCTGATCTCTCCTTAAAACAAAAATAGGAAACATGAAATTTTTGAACTTTATTACGATTTTCTTGAATTTTAATACTTCGTATTGCCTCCTCGTGCTTCCATTACTGCGTTTACGCGGTTTGGCATGCTGTACACCAAGTTCCTTATACGATTTTGGGGAATATTCTCCCATTCCTCTGTGAGAGCAATTTTGAGCTCACGAAGCGTGATTGGGGGAGGGTTTCGTTGTTTTACGCATCTGCCTAGCTCGTCCCAAGCATGCTCGATCGGGTTGATATCCGGGCTGCGCGCTGGCCACTCCATACGAGTAATGTTCATCTCTTGAAGGTAGTCATTCACAATCCTACCTGTATGAGGTCGGGCATTGTCATGCATAAATGTAGCATCCTCACCTAAATTGACCATAAATGGACCAACGTGATCATTGAGGATTTCTTCCACATATCTTACGCTAGTTAAAGAGCCGTTTTCTATGATCACCAGTTCTGTGCGACTTTCAGAAGAAATTCCGGCCCACACAAGTACAGACCCACCACCGTAGGCTACTTTTTGTTCGATGCATGCTTGCTTGAATCTTTCCCCTGGTCTTCGATACACTCTGTGTCTTCCATCGTGCTTGTAGAGCATAAATTTTGATTCGTCGGAGAACATAACTTTTGACCAATCTTCAATACTCCAATTTACGTGGCTCTGGGCATATCTTAGTCTTGAAATACGATGCCCACGCTCCAGTTTAGGGCCGTTTGCAGGTCTAAGGGGTTTTAAGTTAGATTCAGCAAGCCGACGTCTTACTGTCCATGCACTTGGGTTACTTCCTCCGAGGCGTCGAAACTGATTTGTGAGTTCAGTTCCTGTGAGAAAGCGATTTCGAAGCATGGTGTTCACCAAGTATCGGTCTTCTCGTGCTGTGGTACACCTGGTTCTGCCCGTTCCTGGTCTGCGTAGGTTAGAACCAGTTTCTTCGTAACGTCGGAGAACTCTTTGTACTGTTGACAGCGACACACCGACAGTCCTGGCTGTATCGCGCTGACTCCGGCCGGTTTCCAGCATTATAAGTATTCTGGTGCATTCTTCAGGCGTAAGCGACATAATTTCAGCTTGAATAATGAATATAGAGCACTATCAACATGGTTTATGTACCCACATAAATGACAGATTACAAACAAAAGCAAAACCAAATGCTGTAATTTCGTAGTTCCATCTTCGAAAGTGGCCCTTTTTCAAATTTGATTTTTTTATGATATAACTTTACAATAATTAAGAAGTTTTAATACCTTCATTTAAGGAGTATTACATTGTCTATTAAATACAATTTATTGCATTAACCTATCATTTTTAGTTTCCGAGATTTTTAATATTCTTTAAGTGACCCGGATTCATTGCTCTCGAGTGTATTACGAGTTAGGTAAAACTTTTTTTATAAGGTATTCAAACGAAATCATTATAACACTTCTTGTAAAAAGGATCGGCTAACCAAATACGTATTATGATGACTACATAATATTTTCCTTTATTGAGGAAAACAAATCCCAATGATTTCACAGAGTAACTTTGAGAGATTACCATCCTGTTGGAATGTAAAATACGTTTCTCCAAATTCCTTTAACCACAGATATTTTAGGAGGAAGTACCACTTAGGTACTTTTCTCCTCCTCCAGCAGTTTTTAGAGTAAAAAGTTACTAAGTGCCAGTAGTCTGTACATCGGATAACGGTGGACTTGTATGTGTAAGCCTCGTCAATATAGAAATCTAGACACATAAACTAGTAAAAGTAGAAATCGTTTCTACCAATTCGGATTTTCCTGTTATTATCGATTTTTTGTGACTTTGATTGTAAAGGCAAGTCTTGAAGGCCTAGACAAAATGTCACTCTGATAACGATGACGGAAAATTCATCATCTGCCTAGCCTTTTCCCAACTATGTTGGGGTCGGCTTCCAGTCTAACCGGATGCAGCTGAATACCAGTATTTTACATGGAGCGACTGCCTGTCGGACCTCCACAACCCAGTTAGTGCTAGGTAATACGATACCCCTTGGTAAGACTGGTTGTCAGACTTTCGGGCCACTGACTACCTGTAACGACTGTCAAAGATCTACAAATGACAGCCGGGACCAACGGCTTAACGTGCTTTCCGAGGCACGGAGGAAACTCGGTATGTAATGGGTGGTCACCCATCCACGGACCAACCTAGGTAAGCACAACTTAACCTAAAGATCGATCCGAGCGGCTGTTCTTATTTAGCCACGAGCACGGAAAATTAAAAGAAGAAAATTTTTATTGACATAGATTACGAAAAAGTTTATCTTATCATTATCATCATCATCCAAAGCCCGACTTCAGCCACTGCTGGGTATAGGCCTCTCTTTGCTTGTTCCTAGGTCCACGTTCTTGTACCAGCCATCATCATCCAGGAGATTCCCGTTTAAGTTTATCTCAATCGTGTTAAATTATTATCAGAAATAGAAGATCGTCTGCGTAATTGCAAAGCACACAATATAAGTACTTCCATTTTGGAAGCTCAACCAGTCAATGTTTTGTTATTTGGCCGCCATGTTTAAAACATCCTCGTTTTCATCTAGCAACGTGATGCATATTGTTTCTGTCTAAATTAAAGCTATTGTTAGTACGTCACGCCGTCACGCGTTCTCCCGGGTGAGGAAGGAACGTGACTCCCTTTTAAATAATGTCTTTTTTTACAAATTCTAAATGGAGTACCTATTCATTTATACCTGTGATGTAACTTCAGTGGGGATGGTAACTGTGAAACAAATGGCGCTAGTATAGCATGTTCCAAGTATCGTGATTGAACATTGACATTTTGTGACAAAATAGTTTGATCTCATTGGTCAGATTGGGACCTAACTATAGTCACGCCATCTACAATAAGCTCTGACAGGACTTTCCTATTAAAGATAGACTTCGAAGTTTCCTCGGAAAACAGTGTTTCCGGTTGTACTAAACTAGTTGTGACGTACGTAACCAATTCGTAAGTAAATATTATGTTCAGTGTACGTCAAAGTTACCAAAACAATAGCGATAACTTTTATCGAAAACCGAATGATAATAACATTCGGTTATATTCGGTGTAATATTCATCCAGTTGAACTTGATTGGCTAGTTAATAGGTTAGGGTAAACAGGAAAAATTAGATTTTCCTGTTCATATTCTCACTGTAAATTTAAGATAGGTTCAAATAGGTATTTTCGAGAATTTGTTTGATTTATGTCTGCGTAGCTATTATATCTAATAGATAGTTAGGTACACCTACACCAGTGCTTCAAAACAATAGGCGTGTTAGCTGACTAATGCATTTAAATAATTAATCTATAATTATATATCATGTCAGAAGATAATGATGAACCTTGGTTCCTCCTAACCGGTCCACTTCCGACAAGTATTCTTGCTAGCGCCGCGGGCGTCGCTCGCTGATAAACATTTATTAATTAAAGCGACGAATGATAACTCCGAACTGCGTGTGCGCAATCATTGCTATACGAAGAAGGCGTATCTATTAAACAAACTTATCACACTGACAACTAAAGGTCAATGGCACGCAATTATCTAGAACAGTCCCACTAGAAATGACAAATGATAATATTCTTTTTAATTTATCATCATTTATTGGAAATCACCCTGCTGCGGCTCTTTCCAGTTCTGTATCGTAAAAGCGAATGTCAGATATTAATACTTACAGATATATTATGCATATTTTTTTCCAACGAAGTAAATTAATTAATCCGTTTATTCGGACTTCCATGGAATTTCTGAATAAAAAGCCTGTTTGTCAGTTTTATTATGGCAACGACTCGTCTTGTTCGGAGAAATAAGATGTACGATATAAATAAACTATGTAAACCGAACAAGGCCGACTTATGTAAAATTCCGAAATACTAATTTATAAGAATTGCAGAAACATTCGTGCCTCTCAAATAAATCTCAACTTGTAGTCACTTCTATCTCATGCAGACAAATGCTGTATTAGCGTAGTAAATGAAAGTAATGAGGAGATGACGATCCTTGATGACACTTTTACAGACTCGATTGTATGCTCTACGCTAGATTATCCAAAACATAAAACCTAATTAGGTTTTTCTCGCATTTCAGATCTTGTCGTTTGGCTATTAATTTGGCTCTACAACCAGTTGAGGGTTACATAAAAGATTTAGAGAAGCACACAGCAAAGCTAGCAGCATCATTAATCACCAACTCAACGAATGCACTTGCAATGCATTTTCAGACAAGACTAAGGCACTCGAAATAAGTGCCCTCCCCTCTAACGTGCAAGAAAGTATAGATCCGAAGTGTGGAAGTGGCCCATCTGCACCATTACGCCAGCCGGAGCCAACTCGCACTGACAGATATATTATGACCTTATCTCACTCATTACCTTAACGGAGACCACTTCGAGGAAACCATCTCCTTTCTCGTAGCATTGTCAACCTTGCCGGGATATTTTACGAGGAAAAAATTCATGAGTTGGAATGTGCTGAATACATTTGTAGCTGGCAACACAGTTACACATGTTCGTCTTCGTATCCTGTACAATGTACGAGAAGCTATTTGTGCTTTTGATGCCGGGATGCTGGCAAATTACACATAGCAACAGTGTTCAAATAATAGTGAGTGTACGACTCAATAAATACAATTAGACGAAGATATTGTTGAAGCATACTGCGGTACTGCCTTTGACAACTTCAAACGTTCGACAAGAATATAATTATGTTCATTTATATTGAGCGCTAATTGTGTTTTGTAGGTCTTTGAACACGATTGTTAATGGAGTACCTATTAATTGTTGACAAGACTCGTACAGACTAGAGAGAGGTATTTTTGACGCCCTTTTCGTAGAAGAAGTTTCTGCCAGCATAAACAATTTAAATAAGTAACTTATATTCAAATTGGCATTGGTTTTCGCTGTATTTTCCTATTGCAAACCACAATATCCATACATCCGTAGAAAACGCCTCCAATATAATAGAAATGAGGTTGGAAATCCCTAAAGAAATTTATGACTGTATTAAGGACGGGTAGATATAACAATCAGAAAATTGGCAACGACGAAATCGAAATTGAAACGTGACAAATTGCGTATTTACAAAATCGTGTTCAAATTGTATGCCATCAAACAATACAGGCGAAATACTTCTAAAAGTAAATTCCGAAAACAGGCTGGAAATTTCAACAAGGCTATTTGTAGTAAACGCCACAGGGGGCAAGCCGCGACCAATCGGCTATTACTAGGCGACAATGGGCGCGTCCTAGTTCTATCCCTGCGCCCGAATTAAAGGAGTGCCTCGCCATTGTCGTTTGCGTCTGACAGAAGGAGCATAATACAGCGTGTGCCTTTATGTTCTGCAGGAATTTGTCGCTGTGTGTTGCTCTTTGCCCCAGAATTGCTGTTAGTGGTTGGCGTTTGTCGGTGTCGACTTTATGTCAGCAAAACGTGGCTTTTGATTTGTCGCCTTTTGAATCCTTAGTGCTTAAAAGCATACTAATTGGTTATGTATGTGCAATACAAATGTCTTTGAATTCCTGTGGGTGTTGGTGTTTAGGCTAAACAAAATTAATTTCTTACTTTACTTTAGGCCAAAAAGGTGTTGTATAAATTATTGTTATACCCGCTCCCACTGGTAAGTCTGCCATGCGACGCCTACAATTCCTGCAACGTTGTATTTATGTGTTCGCAGTATCGAATTCAAATTCTACAAACCGGGTTATTTTATAAGGAAATCTACAACTTTTATGCCCAAAATTATGCTTAAAAGTGGTTAAAAAAATGAAAAGGATATTCAAAAATATTTTTCAGATCAATAAGCGCCACCTACGACGTAGAATTTCTGTGAAATAAGGATCAATTCGATGTTGTTTGCAAACCCACGTTTTTAAAAAACCACAGTCTGTTATGCAGAAAATAAGGACCAACTTGTATTGTGTTATGACTGTTATGAGTCCTTATATGTAAAGTAAAAGGGCATTATAAGTCTGTCACGATACGCGGTAGATCCCTATTTGTTCCGCGCCTGGTCGGACCGTGGCAAATCCAACATCTGAAATGTGCCGTATAATTGGCCCAGCCGACCGGAATGCAGTCCGCCCGACCACTGCGGAATGGCGACAAGTTAAATACGATTATAATAAAGCATTCGCTGTATAATTTGGTACCAGTTTGGCCTGTATTAGAAGAATAAGCAAGCACTGATTTTGTAATCGTTGCTTGGATTAAGTTCAACAAAGATAAACGCGCGTAAGTTCAAAACTAATATTAGTGCGAAAGTGCTATTTAATCAGTTTCTATCTATCCATTCACTCAGGTAAATATTAATCTAATAATTTGATAGTTTAGACAGGTCCAGAACAAACAGCGCCTGGAGTCTAGACAAATCGATCCAAACGGATTTAGAGGATTAATATTTAAACGATTCTGGAACAATCGTACTAACGAGAAAGTTTATCATTGAATAAATATCAATACGCATTAGGCAGTGTTTATGATATGGATTGCTTTCAAGCTTCTTTCAAGAAATATTGACATCTTCTTGAAATGATAACTTGACAAATAAACATACCTTGAGGGACTAGAATATACTTTTCCATCATCGTTAACGCTGTCACTTTGTCGAGGCCCTCCGGTATTGACATAAATTTAACGTATGAATGTCGTTTATATTCTGACAGCCAGACAGGTACGTACTTTTAGGTTTTCGCTGAATTAACCAATGTTTGGCACCAGTTTAGCGTGGGTTTAATTATACGCAATTAGTAGTAATCGCAAATCCGATAGTATTTTCTCAGAATCCGTGACGTCTTTGACCGATCGCATCCTCAGTGAAGATCTTTGGCGCCCACTAGACGTTAGTTAGATCACTAATAATAACGTACAGATCTTTAAATAGATGGACATTTGTCACGGCATGAGGCGCCAACTGGCAATAGCTAATGTAAACTCGTTTAATTAGAGCGAGTAGTCAAACTGTCCTTTGTATAAGCCAGTGTTACTGTTTAAAAATGTATACTTTGGTTTCTTTTTCCATCCAGCATAACCTTTGTTTTTACGCAAGGCTATTTTGCTAAAGGAACTCAACCTCTTTACGAACTTTTTTTTCTGCGGGTGACAGTTCCTCCTGTAATATCTATTCGCACTGTTATAATAACTAACACATCCCGCGGTTACCGCTCCGAGCTCCTATTACGGTGTTGAAGAAAAAATCCCGAACGATACACCACAAAAACTATACTTGGAAATCAGCAATTCTTCTAGGAACCTGTCCATATGTAAGACATGGATGTAATATGCGTTACTGTACCTCGCACGGACGGGAGCTTAGCAAAAACTGATTATTAGCGAAGTTAGTCATCCATGCGATCTGGGCTTAGCGCTAAATGTCAACATGTGACGTCATGGTTAACCCTTCAAATAAACTTAAGCCCCCAACGGAATTGTAGCGAACGTGGGGCGCGTATTTAATGTAAACCGGCCATTCAATTATTCCGTGTGTTCACGTAAATGTTAACGTCCATTCAGACCCACGCGTTAATAATAAATTGTGAGTGAGTATGCTCACAGAATGATGATAAGTGAGTCCGTTTGAAGGAAACTACCGGTAGGACGTGGATACAATGGCTCTCGGGAACGATAAGTCGTCTGAAGCCGACAACCGATCTTGTGAACGTTCGGTATTGCTACGTCTATGGCAAATATTAAGAAACATTATTTTACGATATCTTTGCTTACTGTTGGTCATCGATTACTTAACAGTTGTTTCTAACAACTCATAGATTTGGCACTCTCTTGTAGGTGTGTGGTATTGGCAAACACTACGTGCGCATTACTTTAATATTTCGTAGAAGAGTTTTATCTAGAGGATAATTATTACATACATAAATTTTAGACGCGGATAACTTTGAGTATTAAAATTCTGCTTCAGGCTGAATTTCAAAACTATTTCAACATAAAAGCCCACGTATTTTGGGAACTCCAAAATTAAAGCCACATTTCATCAAGTTTATCACAAAGGCATGTTTTTTGTGTAATGCTTAACATTACATACCTAATACAATTATCTGATTCACAGAATAATCAAATACTAGTGCCACAAAAAACATTGAATTCATAGAAGGTTGTTCTTGTTCCGCATTCTCCTAAGTACAGTAGGTTCAGAGATTTAAACCCAATTTGAATATACGGACAAATCACGTGGAGGCACAGAGATGCATACATGCATGTGGTAACTGGAAGCATACACAATGTTAGCTGGAAACGCACAACAAAGTGGAATGATGAGAAGCGCGGATTCCGTTAAACTGTGAGATAGGGATGCGCGAGACATGCATGTATCGATACTTTGGATCGATACGAATACAACTACCGTATTGTACAGTAAAATAATATGATAAATAGAACCACGGAGGTGATTTGGGGCGAACTTGAAAAGGTATTTTTGGAATAAATAAATGTTATTGATAGCTTTAAAAGTCCCTACTTTTTAGTCAATTAAAACAATAACAATTCCAATAATTTTTGAGTTACAAATTGTTTGTATCCAACGTTGAAAATCCGATCAAGATTCGTCCTGATTCACTCCCGTGGTCTTATTTAACCCGTTTGACGGTACTTAGTAAGTACCGTCAAACGGGTTAAATCCCTCTAAGAGTAAAGGCAAAATATCGGAAATTAATTTGTAGCCTCCTAAAATGTCCTCCTTTTGTATTGTATTGAATTACCTGATAGTGCAATTTAGGACAATTTGCGACGTTATGAACCATTCATTCCGATACCGGTGCTTCTTTATCGATCCCAGTATCTATCATATTCGTTTATATCGTTCCGAAATATAGGAGTATCGTATCCTATTGTATCGATACTGCAAAGAATCGGATTAGGTCGAGCATCACTACTGTAAGACGATCGATAACACACGACGCGCGCTAAATAAATGTTTGGGAAGACATTTTGTTGCTGTCTTTGTATCCTCACGGTTTGTTGCTATGATGGCGTAAGCAGAACTTCAAAAGGGAATATGTAAGAACAATTAGTTCCGCCATTGAAAACCGTAGCTGCTGCTTGTCAGTCTTATATTTTAGGTAAAAGAAGCATTCATTTAATACATGTCTCTGAATATTACTAAAACTAGTAGGTTAATTACTTGTTTTGCTAATGTTGTCCGTTTCTTCTAATAATCAAAGGTCAGGCGGAATATTTTACCTATCGCGTATAAATTTTATTTTAGGTGATATTCAGCTACTTAAACAAGGAGTACGAATGTCATGTTTGTTGTTGCTGGGCCTTTTGACCTCGTAGTCTTGTACAGGACCAATTTAGTTTATTGTATGTCTTTTAAGTATAAGTTTTTATTTTTTTGTTGTTCATTATCTAATTTGTTAATGTTTAGTCCTGTGCGAGTCTAATTAATGCTTTTACTTTCTTTCTACGAAACTGTCTTCTACCTACTACTAATTATGTACTACTGCACTTCAGCACTATTAAGCCTGTAAGTGATTGTTGCACTCTTGCATTTACATGTTTGCATGCTACGTTTAGCATACAACCTGTGTAAACAATTGTAGGTGAACCAATTAATTAAATAAATAATAATACAGCATATACAATATTTATACGTTTACCTGATGAATACACCGTAATGACGGTCGCTCTATCAACCTGTCACTTCTAAACAGACTGTCGCAATCTGTGAAGACCATAAATTACACCTATTCACACGTACAAGTGCAATTTAAATAGCAACAGCGTCCGACCACCTCGATGTTATCACATTTGAGGAAAAAACGTCTGATACATACTCAATTAACAAGATTTTTTTTAGCATTGGAAAAACGCATTCAAATTCCGCGTATTTCAGGAATGGGCAAATCTCGGTGTAAGATTAAAGGGTACTTGGAAACTCCCATAAAAGCGAATCAAACGATGAGTCAGAATCAAAACAAAAAAGTTTTTATGAATCAAGACGTTATCTTGTACAATCTGCGACAAAACCAGATTAGATAGTCGCTACAACCCACGCGACAACAATGTCTTCTCGTCTGTACCGATAATAACTGCATTTACGAGGCTCTTAGCTAGCTCTTATGCAAGACCGTACGTACACCTTTGAAATAACAATGTGATTTTAGTATGCATGCCTTTTAGAAATATTCTTTAACACAGTTATTGGGTTATTTTTGTTTGTCAATACATCTTTCTTACTACTATTATGTTTGCGAAAGTTTGTGAGGATGAATGGATGTATGCATTGATGTTTGGACTCTTTCGCGCAAAAACTACTGAACGGATTTAGTTGAAATTAGGCAGACTGATAGTTTATACGTAGGATACTTTCTAACCCAATAGTACGATCCCGTGGGGCAATTACCGAAATCCAATTCGCGGGCGAAGCCGCGGATAAAGCTAGTGATGATTTATAAGGTGTAGTTAAGAGGATAAGGGTTCAATTACTAGGTCAGGTAAAATGTTGTAGGGTTTATTCATCTGGAATTTCTCAGAATCAAGTCGGAGTCTCGGCAAGGGTATACAATCATCTCATGTTATAGGGGTATAACATGAGACTTAAACATACCTAACTGGCGAAATGTAGGTGCTTATATCTCTGTCAACCCTTTGGGGACACACGCTTGATGTTATATGTGTCGTTTTTACTGCCAAAAATGTTTAACTTTAATTAGAGAGGATAGGACGTCCCTTTGTGACATTTTTCAGTGTTATGACAAGTTGACAACGGTCTGCAAATCTTTTAGGGTGTTCCCGTCACTAGTACGTTTACAGTTAACCACTTCACTATAGAAATAAGTACTTTACAAACACTGCTCTACTTTTGCTAACCAAACTAACTTACTAAAGTCTTAAATTATCAATTGATGAGACAGTAGTTCCTCACTCACATAATTGGCAACACACTACAGCTTCACATTGAGAATTTCCAAGAGGATTTCGATTCGACGTTTTGACTATGTATTTAGTAGTTGTAAACACAATTAACTATTTGTATACTAACTACAGGCAAGGGCCCTGGAGAGATCTATTTGATTTGCACGCTGCTGTACTGAATTTAAGTCACATTTAGGAAACTTCTCATTTAGTTCAGTTGAGTAATTTCAGATAATGGGAAAAAATTTGGTGTGGTTTGGCTCATTTTGGCAGTGCTAAGTCCAGTTTATGTTAACTCGACTCGACAGTCTTATTTCCACGTGATGGATGCATCAAGCAAACAGTTTGTTGACCAGTAAATACACATAAATATTCCGGCTCCAAGTAAAATCGAAATACGTCAATGTTGCCACCATAAATCGTCAGTGTTTACATTCGCAAAAAAACAGTCTGTTCATTCACAATGTGGTGTGTTTACACATGCGCCGGTGCTATTTCGCGTTTAATTTTAACAGTGTGGAATCTGAAGCGTATTCAGTATTCAAGGTTCCGGAATAAAAATGCGCGTAGTCTGCGTCGTCATTTAAAACATAACATCACGCCTTTACTCTCCGAAGGGTTAGGTAGACGTGTACCAGTACAGTCATATTTCGCCAGTTATGTTTAAGTCCCTTAAATAAGGGGCTGTTACCATCAACCGGGCACAAATCCAGTCTACATGGCTGCTAGTAAAAAAATCCTCTGGAAATCCTACTCAAGACCTTATGTTCAATGCAGCAGTGGCGCTTGTGACCAATAGATCAACGAAGAAGTGTGCCGGAACAAAAATGCGCATAATCTGCCGACGTCATTAAATATGAGGAAAAAGAAAAAAAATAGTAAACAACAATGCAGTAAGCACGTGGAGACGCTCACAATGGGTGCTGATACCATTATCGTGGCGTTATCATGCACTATTATAATGGCCTTTCTTAGAAGCGAAATAGCCTGGCGTACAATTATCGCTGATTCTGGGAACCGTCAGACTGTTCGTAATTATGTGGGTGTACCGACTACCAGGGTTTCGTTGTTTTACTCACAAAAATTGAAACTATTATAGATAGTTTAGATAAGAAAACAATAGATTAGGTACTTGGTATCATGTTTAACGCGAGAGACGTTGAGAGCGAAGCTTGCGTAACATAGGTAAGCACCTCTAAAAGAATTATTATTACGTCATGATTATTTATTTATTCAGAAATACATTCTAAGCTAACAGTTTTTTTTTACCAAAGCGCTTAAAAGATAATAATAATCATATTACAATGTCAAATAGCATCTTATAATTATAATAATTCAAAAAATAGAAGTTACCCTAAACCGTAACGCAGCCTTATTTCTCTATGAAAGCTGGTGGCTTCAAAAATAAAGGGGAATCCCCATATCGCCATTGACCAATTTAGTGGATATAAGACTAACTTTTCAGATTCAGAGGACTTATTTGTCTCAAGGTTTAACCTTTTGAACGCCATGGTCGTGTATAGCCGACAAATAAAAACGTGCCCAACACGCCACCGTCGTCTATAGACGACAAGAAAACGACATTTTTTTGGAACAAAATAGATATACTAAATCAAGTTTTCTGTGTTTCTTTTTCCTATTATTTAAAACTGCAGTAATGAAATATTGTAAAATGGCACACAGATATATTCATTTGCTACATTTCATTAGAAAAAACAATCATCAAAAATTGCTAATTGAAATACGTAAAAAAGTGTTCTTCCTCACGCCACAGTCTGTAAGATACGACAGCTAGTGATGGGTAAGTAAAGCAACTTATATTTAAAATTTATGAAATATTTTATTAAAAGTAGCTTAATATTACTTCGAAAATTATTTTTTCATGACAACTATTCGTATCTCAATATTCCTAATGCATAATATTTATAAAATTGTGGAAAAAATTATAATTGATATCTATCGATCGATAGTTTACTGTCCACTCTCGCGCATCCCTACCCCTACGCAAAAGCGCATAAAAAGTAACCTGTAGGCCACAGTCGGGAATAGACGACAAGCGGTGACGGCTAATGACGTCACGCTACGGGAGACTGCTAGTGATTTCCTACATTTATTATTTTGATCCGTGGTAATATTTGTAACGAAATAATTATTGTGCGAGTGAATAATAAAAATGGCTAGCAGTCAAATGACTACTGAAGAACTCCTTCGTGTGTTAGTAAATGTAGAAGAGGATGATGAATATTCCGAATCATTATCTCTATACCTACGAGGATGATTTAGAGGTCAGTTTTATTTTTGATCAAACTTTTCATATAGATAGGTATGTAGTTTAATATTAACCAACCAGGACCTAGCGACCCACGAAATGCGGCGTTCGGAAGACTCATCGCTTTTGAATTGGATCGAGTGCCAGAAGAGAAAAAACTATATGATTATTATTTATTATGTCCTACAATGTCACATCCCTACTCGCATGCGAGGAAGTTGTCAAAGTCGAGCCAGCCACGCCAGAGTCGGGTCTTCCCGACAGCGGATGAAATTACGAACGAGATTAGTAATGTACCTTATTATTATTTGATTTATTCTTTTGTAGTTCTAATGTCTGCTTTTAGGTTGTTTAGAACTTTGTAACTGGTGCTTAATAATAGTATCATACTAAATAGGGACCAATTAAACAAAAGAATAAAGCAACGAGTAATATTTCATTTAAAAAATATGGAACGAAGCAATGATTAATTGGTTATCGATACGACGTTGGAATCCGTATTTTTTTGTAGGTATTTGCGCTGAATTTGTGGCTTGGCGTGAAACTGAAAGGGACGCTGATTCGTTTACGCCATAGAGAATAATAGTCTTTGGTTTACGCTCTGGCGTTCAAAAGGTTAATTTAAAAGAAAATCTATTAAGCCCACACAAGTACACAACGAATCGGTCGTAAAGCCAATGTGTAATCCCAGTTCAAATTACAGCTAGCTGCCAAGCGTCTATGGCCAGAGACCCAGACATAAACAACAAATGTTTTCTGTCAACGGTCGAAGCAAAGAGTCTGTATTATGTCTGCCTAACATTGGAACTTGTATTGAATATTTTTTAATCAAATGGAAAATTTGTATTGTGATGTTGTGAATCAATTAATTAGCATTTAAATAATTCTGTTTTAATAATATTATTCGTGTTGCTAACACGGTTTAGTTTAGAGTAATTAGTGAAATGTCTAGATAGACAAGCCAGCTTTAACTCAGCATAAAGTTGTTGAATTATATTATAACATTCTACAGGGGTATCAAGTAACAAGGGCAAACGTTTTAGACTCATGAATTTATTATTTTGAGACACAAAATAAGCTTTTAAATTTCATGGCGATTTTGATACTAAAATTATTATATTATACAAAGAGTAGGTACCGAGCGGGGATTTGTAAGGAAAATTGTAGTTTTTATATTACCCTCTTTGGTAATGAAAATATACAAGATACTTACAATAATCTACGTAGGTACCTAATTTTGTATTTCGCTTTACAGAATTGTATCAGTAATCAGCATTAAGTATACACCACATCAACCATGTTTTAGCCTGAAGGGACAGGTGTACCTACATACAATACACCCACATTTCGTTAGTTATGTTCTCATAGGTTCATGTAATAGGGGGCGAGCCTATGGCCATTAACCGGGCACAAGTCCTGATTCCGAGCTATTAATAAGATAATTCCTGATCGTGAACCCACTTTGCTCGACCTGCAATTTCGAACCAGGACTTCATGCTTAGCAGTCTACAGCACTTGTGACAACGAGGCCTGTATTATACCTTTCTTTTAGTTTTAATTACAACCTAAATAATATTTGAGAATTATCTCGTTGATTGTACACACGGCGATACATACATTACCAGTATAACATGGCCTCGCTTTGTTTTGATTTTCCGTACAATGAGAGATCCGCATAAACTGGTTTAGTATTGACTGATTGGTACGCATTCAATGGGGCGCATCGTAAAATGTTAATTGGTCATCATTATCAATGGCTGACATTACTATTTCTCCGAACTGTAAGATTTACGCGTTATTTTTTATTTTTTACTCAGTCACGAGCATTATTATCTTATAAATTGATATCTCTACGATCAGCTAAAATTAAGAGCCAATTCCTCGTGAAAGGACGCTTGCAATTTTGAGAAGAGACCTAGACATAATATAGAAATTACTGTGTTACAATATAATTAACACTAGAAACGGAATATTTATCATGTTTACTGTTTATTTTGAGTTCCCGATAATTCGGCGCTGTTGCAAGCACCATGATCACGGATTAAACTGAAGTTATTGCGGGTGGGTGTTTATGAGCAGACAAATCGGTCTACCCTCTTTCTTGTTCATTTTTGTTTCGTTGTTGTTTGAACTCAAAACAAACGGTAACATGGTGAATAACCCGTTTCTAGTTTTAATGACAATGCTAGTGAACATGACAGTTTTAAAAACTTATCTAACTAGTGTTACAAAGTATCACAAAGTAAAGTAGTTTTTCGTGTCTATTTTGGGTGACCGCGACGCCTTTCTAAAGTACGCAACCGATTTTAGTGGTGGTTCCACTATCATTTAGTCAATTTTCGAAATGTGTATGTGTAATACCTACATTTGCATATAATAAAGATAAAATGTTGAAGTTTTGTCAAGTCGTGCAAACCTTGTGAAGCAGGAGTGCCTCCGCTAGTTAGAAGATCAGTTTTAAATTTTGCTCATACCTACATATTTTTGTTCGGGACTGTACCTACATGACATTATGACATTTTACATTTGTATTATAATGTAAAATGTTTGTAGTTCATTACGAATGTTATTTCATTTCCTTTGTAAATCATCCATTTGATGTTTCTTTTGCATCTTCTGTGCAATGTAGATTTAATACTAGTTTTCAATATCTGAGTGCTTATCTGAAAGGTCCGGGATATTTCTATATAATACATAATTATATAATTTATAGAGGCCATTACTTCGTAGATAAACTTGTTATTGTTATTTTAAGATGATATTCATGGAATTGAGGCTTTTCAATGAATTGTTATTTCTTTAATATTTAAGTTAACCTTTGACACTAGTTACTGCTGAGCTAATCTTAATGTCTTTTCTCATTAAATAAATTATGGAAAATCATTCGTTTGTAATATTTAACCTGATAATTATTATATCAGGTTAAATATTACAAACGAATATCAATGTACACAATTTATTTTTTGTGTCTTGTCAGTTGTCATCCCAGTAATAACATTTTCAGTGACATGACCGCCAAACCGTTAGGACTCGTGCGCACGGCATATTTTTGGACACTCATCACATCAATGATCACAAACTATATTCGTTATGTGCATTGTGCATTCATGACTTTTATACCTTTGTCGGGCAAAAAATTATACTTCAAGTGACGAACAAACTTTGGCTGTGGCTGTGACTTTACATATGTATAATGTGTGCTTACTTCGGAGTAGGTAAGGGTCGTAACTTTCAGTAGTTTCTACCTACCATCATCTATCTGCCTAGCCTTTTCCCAACAATGTTGGGGTCGGCTTCCAGTCTAACCGGGTGCAGCTGAATACCAGTATTTTACATGGAGCGACTGCCTATCTAACCTCTCCACAACCTAGATACGGGGTAATACGATACTCATTGGTAAGACTGGTTCCCACTAGGTATGGGAAATATATGTCTTTTCTTACCTTCTGTGGTGTGGACTCGGAAGCTGAGCGGAGCTTGGCGCGGCCAGCCCCGCCCGCTTGACGGATGGCGGCCATGAGGCTGGAGTGCGCGTCACCGGCCGGCGCAGGCGCAGGTGCAGGCGTCGACGTCGCAGGCTTAACATCTCTGTTGACAAGAGAATCGGATGGTTTTATAAAATGTCTAACAAATGAGCAGCGGGCTTAAAGAAATCACCAAGTAAATCGCGGTGTAAATGGGATCCCATTTAGACTCCGTGCGGCAGAACAGGGTGAAGAACGCGATCTTAATTCCTACCGTAATGAGTGTGAGAGAGATCAGGAGTGTGTGGAAAAGAGTATGGGAGCTTTTTGACGTTGGGGGTAGGTAAAGAGTTACTTGCACAGCTCACTAACTACATCTTAATAAGGATTCCTCAAATTTTCAAGAATAAATATGTTCTAGAAAAATCTAAAGAAGTTGCAATGATGAGCATTGCATACAATGTAAGTCGAAAACGCAAGTCATAATAACAGCGGAAGACAAATTGTCTTCACGCTATATTTTTTACTCACTGTAGACTGACAGTGATACTGATGATAGACCGTGAGAAACTACATTCATAACAATTAAAAGATTACCTACTATACTACCATTAAAGGATTCTCTACGCGAAAGACCTCGCGATTCGCATAAATAATTAAATTAAACATAGAATCTATTAATTTGTATACTGGATCCTTGTGTGTTTCTCAGTAAAACATATTATTAATAATTATACCCCCACCAACATCGTCACAGATTAACGATATTAATAAAAAGATAGGTTCACACCTGCGCTCATCCACCATGACTGGATGATCCGTCCCCTATCTCCGAACGAATCGCGTCCGGTGTAAAATAAAAGGCAGATGTGTCCTAAGCATTACAAGTAACATTTCGTGAGCAGTAAAACCCTCGTAACCTAATAACTCGGTACTTAGAACACGAGTAATAAAATGTAGCCATTATGTAGATGAGATGACGAATACAAAGGGCACCTTTCTGGACTAGGTTGAAAGTCAGACTGGTCTCAAAGTATAAACAAAATGAAATTCTAGTCGACTCTATCGGAGATTAAAAGGCAATGAGATAACTTTATCGTCTGTGAATCCTGGGGCTTAGATAGCGGGGGCATATCGCCATTCGCCAACTATTTGTTTATAACAAGTTTCCTAATGTAAGGATCGATCGATGCCTCGAGATTGATATTGGCTAAACCACCAAACCAATGTTGGGAAGAGCACGATATTATGTTAACTTTTCCTTTGATTATATTCCGAGGGGATCGAAAATATTTTCAAACTATCCATTTATTTAATATCGGACTGGGTAATATGAGGTTAGGTTCTGACATTTGACCTTGATGTAACAACTTGAAACTTAAAAAGTTAGGTCAAAGACGATCCTACAAGAATGACGCACGCACATTATTTGCTTACAAATACATGTTTATTTGTGGGTAATATGTATGTAAGTACTCGTATTATGTACATAATCTACAACAAAACAAGCTTGTATGAGTATGTTGACTACATGTGAAAACCCTGTGTGTTACTTTATACTGCACTAGTTGTTGCCCGCGACCTACGTTCGCGTGAAATTATTAAAAAAAAATATTACTTCCCTTTTTGAATCGAATTTTGTTAACAATTTCATGGTAATTTTTTTGTCCGGAACCCTAATTATTTTTCTAAAATAAAAGTAGCATAATTATGTTACCTTATAACACCAGCTATCTCTGCCAGTAAAAGTCCCGTCAAAATCGGTCTAGCCGTTTCGGAGATTAGCCGGAACAAATAGACAGACCGACAGACAAAAACTGAAACATGACTGATGCATTCAGTAAAAAGCTGTTATTTTGATATTACAAACAAACACACCTTTATTTATTTGTATTAAATTAATTCTGACCTTAGCTGAGGCGAGTATCGATTCGGCCAAGCTCGTCTAGACTAGCTACTGTATGGGCTAGCCGCTGACGATGTTACGTCATCGTCATAGCAACTATACTCGATTTAGAACTAAAGGGTTATTGGAGCTACTCTTGAAGTTTCAACTGATAAGTCTTTATTAAAATTGTTGCGAGTATTTTGGGACATGATGCTAAAAGTTGTTTGATATTAGGATTTGATATTTGCTTAATCCTGTAGAGATAGTTACAAGTACATGTTTGCCATCATTCTACGGAGATCAAATTGTTTGTAAGGACTTTGGAAAACAAACTCATAAGAAAACTTTTTTGCTAATAAAGGACGATTACACCGCATTGCGTCATCACGATAAGTATTAGACAGATACCAGACTAGAATAGAGAAATTGGCACATCAACAAAATACTGTGGCACTAAAAAACTTTTATCCGTATTTCCACGAATAAACGACTCAAGTACAAAAAATATGTTCCGAAATAGAAATCATTCCTATCTATTGTATTTCCTCTGAGATTTTTCATAGAAATTCGGGACAGAAAATATAAAGCGGATTAACTTGGCTTGGTTGCGTGCGATAGACCAGTATACCTTATATGTATTGTTAAAAGAATCGATAAGTTTGTTGCGTTAGTATGGCCACCGATCGATACAGTTTAGTTATTCAGTGATGCGACCAGTATTGGTAGTATGAACTAGTTCAAAAGCTCTAGAGAAAGCTGCTTATACAGTAGTATTAAATAATAATAATACATTCTGAGCCCCCCTTCAGAATGATGTACTGAATACGTAGTAACCGTTTTCGCGTCGCCTGTGGCGTCGGTGTCCCGGTGTCGGTGTGGTACTTAGCTGCCTTTTATAAAGGACCCTTTCTCTAAGTCCCCAGTTCCACCGCTGACGGAGGGGACTAGCTATTAACGATTTTCTCTCTCAAGAAATGTACAAAAGATAGGTCATGGGTAATCGCTAGCTGCTCAGAGCGCCGACGAGTACTCATCTTTCGAAGCGATAAGACCTATCAAAGAGTGTAATCGTTCAGCGATCGCTTGGCGGACAGAACGCTGAGAGACTCCTTGGCATACCAACGCATCGCGTCAATTTTTTTTTAGTTGCTACCTCTGCTCGCTTATCGGCTTTTAGACAACCGCCTAAACCACATCACAATACCTCTAGATGCATTTGCTATAGGCTAGCAGCACTACTTTAATCAAATTTTGCCCACTCTCTTCGCTGATGCAATAGAGGAGAGCACAAAGGCCGATGCTTTTATCAAATGACGCGCTTCATTTGACTAAACCTGAATCAAGCTCCAAGTTGGACCCTTGTTTACGGAGTACCTAGATGAGTGAAACAGAGCGAATTTTCCTTTATCAAAAACTACTCGCGAAGTTAGTAGTTTCTGTTTTAAAGCACAGTAACACAGCAAGTCAAAGACCGCTGTTTCGTTCACTAAGAGCTCATTGTACTGAACAAATTCAATAAATTTATTGGTGAGCATGACTCAACAAGCTACAAACAAGATCAAATTGTTGGTAGGGTCGATATACCAATTGATCATAATGGTTGGCTAACAAAAAAACAAATATACACGACCTCATACAAGACTTTTTTTTATTATAAGGCTATTTTAACTATTGCTATTGCCTGCGGCTTCGCCCGCGTTTTGTTCAGATTTTCACCATCGGGATAAAAAGTCCTGTCATAACTGTGTTCATGTCGTCCTTCCAGTCATGGTCTACGTGTGTGCCAAATTTCATCGTAATCTGTTCAACCGTGAGAAAGTAACAGCGACACAGAGTTCCATTTGCGTTCATAATATTAACATGGATGTAGCAGTTTTGCCAACCGGTACCTCGCCAACAAATTCTTCTAGTAAAACCGATCGGAAACAATTGATCAGAGTATGATAACCTCACGACTGATTGCGTTGATAAGCGGCGAGCTATTGACCTGCACCGGATGCAACGAATTTAACTGTTTACAATATGATTTGAAAATTACCACGCAACACGCTACTTGTTCATGCCCGTATCAATGTACTGTTAATTCCCGTTGAAGGATGCGCCTGTATACTGTATGCTTGGTGACAAGCAGACTAAATTCTACACTATTTAGGACCCAGATAAGTTCAATGGTTGACACTGCCGTGGTCAGGCATGGAACTTTGTAATAACTACAGTCCTACACATTATTTGTAGTACGAATTTTAGTTTTTTTATTAGTATTGATTTATTGATTTTGAATAAAGAAGTCCATTACATCAAACAGCCATTTTAAAGGAGTTTTAGAAAGGAACACAGATCCGTACCGTATCCGTACCATCAACGACCTTCAAACTCTGATCGATGTGTTTGCATGTTGTTTGAGTGAATTTATTTTATGCTATGTTTTGTGTTTAATGGTGTAATAATTTAATTATGTTGTTAGGTTTAATTTTTCTAATTTGGTTATTCTAAGTATACAGATTAGGTTATTAGTTTAAGTTCGGGTTCATTCGGGTAAACCCTGAATAAGCTGCTATAAATAAGTTTAAGCTGTTATAAATAAAAATATCTATAGAAATTGAGATTCAGAAAAATAAAAAAAACAGTCGCCTGCACAAGGCACTGAGCTTACCAGGCCACAAAAAATAACCTGCTCAGTCAGATTTGACGTTTAGATGAAGACAGTCAATGGAATTTAATTTAGCATATTATGTATTAATAATACAGGATGACAACTAGTCATAATGTTAGAAGGCCTCGACTCGATTAAAACCGTTGTCAAAAGGTGTACCGAGTGTGTCAGTGTGTATCTGTGTGTATTCCCGGCTTTAGAAAAACTGATCAGGCGTTAAGAATTACACAGCTGACACAAAAACTAGGATTCAAAACCGTCATTTTATCATAGAACAGTCCTCAAGACATAATTATCTCACCAAGTGTAATAATTGGTGTTAACAAGGTATAAATTCTGTACTTACCGACTAATATTCACAGCATAACTTCAAAGTCATAATAACAACAAAAAATAACCGTGCTAGCTCCCAGTGCTAGTATACAAAGACATGTACGCAATTTATTACCTCCATTTACAGTCTGAAGAAAAATATGATTCCACATTTGGCGTAATTGCTTACCATTCCGAGACGAATACATGACATTGCAACATCGGAATGGGAACGCTTAAAAGCTTCACACTCAATCCCCCCTAGCCCCAAGCTAAATCTACCCTAGCTTTTACGTTTCTTTCCATATTCATATTTTTATAGTCCGCAATTGAGCAATTAGAAACCTTAATGCCTTCTCGTAACTGCCAAATTCGCGTGATCTTTGTGCCAGTACCGCGGTCAGGACAAAACCAAACAAGACATTCCAGTCTGGCTATCATTCCAAGTAACTTGATGAGATCAAATTCGCAAAAAGTGTAATAGTTATTTTCATGAATTCTTATTCTGGCTTGAATAAAATGTTGGTTCTAACTAAATAATAAAATTGAATTAACATGATTATATTTATTTAACACATAACATCACACTCTAATTCCCGAAGGGTTAGGCAGAGGTTTACCTAATTGTACACCCACATTTCGCCAGTTATGTTTAACTCCCATGTAATAGGGGGCGAGCCTATTGCAATCAATCGGGCCCAAATCCCGACTACGTGGCTACTACTGAGAAATTCCAGTTGTCAAAACCCAATAACACTTTGCCCGACCTGGGAATCGAACCCAGGACCTCATGCTCAGCAGTCGCGCTTGCGACCACTAGATCACCGCAGTCGAGTCGAGGCATAATTATTTAATTAATGAATAACATGTTAGTGTCCGATAAAAGGAAGTGACGTTTACATATCGTTCCGATAACGTTGAACTTATAATAGCATAATATCGACCGCTCTATTTAAAGTAGGGTAAGTAATCAATATTCTACCAGTTAAACTGACTGCTAGTTAATTTTATGAAGTGCAAACCGTCTTTCTTTTCGCTATAAAAAAGTGCTATCCAAACAGGTAAAATTACTGCAATTATTTCGTCGTTATGTGGTTGTTTAATCATTAAATTACCGTTCAAATTTAAAATATGTGTTTTCCCGTTGGCCGGGCATTAGTGAGGATTATAAACATTCACAATGAGGTGATAAATAAATTATAGAGGACGTTTCAAGTTTTTAAGTCATGGATTTTATGAATCGCTAAAAAAAACGCGGACCCGTGACAAAATCAAAGAGGCTATTTCATAATATACTATTATTATAACTGCTAAATTTTGTGAGGATGGATGTTTGTTACTGTTTCACGCGAAAATGATTGAACAGATTTGAATGAAATTTGGCACATAGATACTTTATGACCTGGATTAATTCGTAGTAAGTACCTACTTTTTATAACGGTGGTGGGACAATTACCGAACTACACACGGGCGAAGCCACTGGCATAAGCTAGTTTGTTATATTTCCTGTAATGATGTAAAATAGGAATCCTGTTAAACAACCATCACATCTAATTACGCTAGCTAATTTAAATTGAACTTTTACATCTCAACTTTCGGGTTTTGCCATTTCTATATCCGAATCGAATAGTGAGCAGACCGCTACAGAAATAGAATTTCACAGTACATGGAGTACATAAACTTGTACATAGTTCAAAGTATGTAATGACTGCGAACAAACCCCGCATAATTACATCGGCAAGGTCTTTTGTTACTGAGCATGAACAATTACTTAACATACTAAATTACTTTGGAATGAAATGGATGATCAAACAAAGGAATGAACTTTCAGCTCAAGACAGGAGCAACTGTTCAGTGAATTACTAAACAATTGATTTCTCATTGGCTAGTTTCTGCCTGCCAGTTCGTCCGCGTCGAGAAACATAATATTAGTCGGTAAAAAATTTTAAAATCGGATCTGTAGTTTTGGAGATTACCAGCTACATTCAGACCAGGGTTAGAAGTGATCATTAAAAAAATTGAAAAGGATATTCAACACTGCATCAACGAAATTCAGCCATATTTATGCAAAATGGTCATGGAAAACGACAAAATAGTGCGAACGTGCCAGAAAAACCATGAAAGCTAGTTGCCCGATGTGCTATGCCATACTAAAACTTAATCTGTCTACTTTATGATTCAATTAACTAAATTATCTTTAAAAAAACTGTGTTTTCTATTTATTTCAAATCTTCCGTAGGACACCCGTTACTATACTTATATCAAAAGGACAAGAATAGAGACTCTTAACTCATAGAGAGTGAAATTAATCATAAGCAATGCCTACATGCAAAGTGCCCTACAAACTATAATAAACGGCAATCTAGTAAATATTCGAACACGGTACATGATTGCAACCTGTCAAACTCAATGGTACGAGTAATCGCCTTTGCATGAATTTGATCCAACATTATCCGGGGCCTATCTATAATTAATCATATAATTTTAGCTCAAGGCTCCAAGTGAAAGGCCTAACAGTAAATATTATGGAAACAGTTCATAATAATCCTAAAATATTGACAACAAGATTGGATCTAATGGATAAATCTGTTTAAACTGCGTTCTGAAACGAACAAGTAAACTTATGTAAGAACTACTTGAGCAGAATACACGCGAACCTATTCTTCTAATTACATGTTATCGGGAACACGCGAAGTCATATCAATGGATGCTACTATAATACTACCAACTAAATGAATAATGTGCTCGCAAATTCTATTAATACGCAGCATGATGCGTCAGTTTCGCGTCACGTTTTGCTATCATATATATTTCGTGTGAAAAGGGAATAGCCCACCGCATTAACTTCTAAGAAGAAACCACAGCGTAAATAATAAATATTGTTATAAGTGTGTGGTCAGTTCATCGATTATTCTTGGGTTCCGTAGAGGCTAAACGGAAGACTGCGGAGTCTTCCGTTTAGCCTCAGAGTAGACTATAAAACGTTAATGTATTTATCTTGTTTATCTTTCGCAGCCATAGTACCTACTACTTCAAAATTGTCACTTTTCTAAGGTTTGGGTGAAAGGTGACCCTAAAGCGTCATCAATAACGTTTTGCAGAAAACCATTCATCAAGAGATTTCGAAGCACTAATTAATGGATTTTTTTTAGAATTCAAGCTAGGAAAATCGAAGATGTGACGTAATAATTTGAAACAGACATAAAATTACGAAAATTAAATGGTTCTTAGTATGAAGACGGGTCACGTAATCAAATAAACACAATTATTTATCTAATACACTTATGCATAATATTGCGTGCGTGATACAGTATTACGAGAACTTAAGTTATTATAACCACAACCGCCACTTAAACGATGATGCCCTACTTCTGAGAAGAGGTGCTGAAGCGTATCTTTACGAGTAGATCGACCGGTCATGACATTGGAACTGTCAAAGTCAAGTGAGAGAACTGTCAGTTAAACGTCAAGCGAGAAACCTCCGCAAAATGCCAACGACCTGACGAGATGAAACCATTTACGATAGAAGACCCGTCTTATGACGCAATCAGGGAATCCCACTTCTTACTATGCAACTTTGGTCACGTGGTTTAAACCTAATGCTTTGGCGAACCTCCAGTACTTGTTTATGGCCGGCGCTGATGATAATAGGTTCGCAAAATCCTTTAGTCTATGAATAACGAAATCGGGAGCCGTACGTTCGGCGAAGTCACACGTGTTGACTGCGGAAGTCGAAGGGAAAAGGTGTGATGTTAGTATGTTATGTCTTTAATAAGAAAAATTAGGAGAATAAAAAGACTTAATCAAAAGAGTTATAGAGCAGACATTGATATTTTCATACAAAAAATTGTGATGTCGATTTTGACACACGAATGCTACCTGATAAGCGGCCGTGTGACACTAGATAGAAGTATTTGTTACTACGTCTATTTTTGTTCAGTCTTGTCCCGTATATCGATCGTAAATATTTGAATGTCTTTGAGTGAATGCAATCAGAAAGTCATCATCATCTTCCTGCCCTTAACCCATATCAGAACACGGTAAATGATTAAAACAAAAAGAAATATTGATTACGAATTGCAACCATTAATCTTGTAATTCTGAACTATTAAGTATGTGATGTAAGTACAAAAACATTCTAAATTCATTGAACAATTTATCACACATGCATGTAAACATAATTGTTGATATCAAATGATTATTCATAATGGTCTATAAAACCTTACACATCAGCTATCGCATCTCAAATCAACTGTTTCATCGTAACGAGGTAGTCGAAACATATATTTTTTTAACAATGCATAATTTGCATGCATGCGATAATTTAATTTGCGCGTGCTCGTCTTTATTTGTGCGCGATAATGATTTGGGATCGGGTGCTAAAGCCTTATAAGTGAAACAGGACAATGGATTGTTTGAAATAGGACCAGTTTATTTGATTTAGGTACCTACAATGTACGATTATTTAGAATTTACGCAGCGTAAATTCCGAAAAATCATACTTTGTACAGGATGTATACTTATTTATGAGCAAAATCAATTGAAGGTTGTGATTCTTACCACAGCATACTGAAAAGCTCTTCCAAGACTGGCCGTATGACAAATCATCATCATCTCCCTGCCCTTGTCCCATGTTACTTGGGGTCGGCGCAACACGTTTTTTTTTCTTCCATTCTCCCCTGTCAACCGTCACGCAATCATTTACACCTTTTTCCTTCATACCATTCCTCACCCAATCCATCTATCGTTTCCTTGGTCTTCCTTTCTTTCTCCACCCATCATTTATATTCCTCACTCTTTTAGTCACATGCGATGCGTCCCTCCTCATCACATGTCCATACCAAGACAGTCGATTCCCTTTCAACTTTTCTGTAACTGGCGCCACTTTCAAATTTCCTCTAATATACTCATCCTTTATTTTATCCATTCTTATCACACCACAGATCCTTCTCAACATACATGCAATCTTTTTTCATCCATCTTCTTCACAGCCCAGCATTCCGGTCCGTATGACAAATTTACTAAACATAACAACTTTACCAGGCAACGGCCAAAGTGATACTTATTTTATAGAAAGAGTCTTTCATTACGCACGCATAGAATCACCGGCTAACAAAAATAATATCCTGTTTAAGTAGAGATTCGTAAAATAGACCTTTATACCCCAAAGTCCATTGATATTAAAGAAACAAATTCAATAGAAATGACGTAAATGTAAAGACAAACAATTAATAAGAAATCAATAACGCTAAGAAACACCCTTGAAACTTCACCACAATATTAATGACTAATTACGACGAAAGTGCACGTCACTAGACAACGTCGATACAATTTATAATGCAAGCGTCGACCGCTCATCAATCAGTATTCGATAGACCGATCATCGAACACTGTTGTTAATCGAATGACACGAGCTATGTACGTCATTTGTGGTCTAAAACACCATAGACAAAGACATAGAATCCATTCGCAGTTATTTTACCTTTGGCAGCAGCAATCGAACAACTATCCTGAAGCAACGAGTATACTCGTATAACGTGTAAAACTGTAAACAGACCCTTCATGAAGCCTGAATCAAGCATTTTGTACATCAAATTAAGTAACTCTACGCGAAAATTATTGCTAGGAAACCACTTTTTTTGGGGTGAAAAATCACAATAGGACTCAATGTAACGCACTCAAATGCGCACGCATTGTGCTGATGGATGCATTGATTTTTTTCATTTTTTTTTCAAGAGTCATGGATGTATTTAAAGTTATAGGTAACATTAAAAAATGTTTTTTTTTTTTTGAAGTCGGAACTTTCTTTGACCTCCCTACGTAGAAAGTTCCCAGATATGCCTCTCGGTTTCGTTAAGTAGAAGAAGTACTGCAGTTTTGTCACTAGCAGCAACCCAACAGTATCCTTAGGTCCGTATTACAGAACGTCACTCAAGACTCAAGCGTTACCTTACTTCAAATTAATTTCAACCAATCAAATGGCTTGAGTCTAGTTTGAAGTAATGCTTGAGTCTTGTTCTGTAATACGAACCTTGGTATAACGACAATAACAATCAATTTTATTTAACATTCAATTTGATTTAAAAAGACTGTATTCTATTTGACCGATCCCCGCAGCAATTTTATGAATACGAGACCTGTAGAATGAATTTAAATTTATTGAAAAGTAATTAATTACTTTTATATGTACTAAAGGAGGACATTTTTATCAATACTCGACCCATTAAAACCTTCAGAAACAGAATTATCTTTTTTTTTATAAAACGGTTTCTCCTCATTTATTCAGCGCTAATGGCTTTCTGCCGTCTGCTTGTTAATATCTCGGATTTAAAAAAAAAATCAGCGTCTTACAGCGTTTATAATGTTTAGAACATTACATAGACCATTCTCAGAGCGGAGGGTCAATTCTAATTGATTATTGCACGCACATACGAGACAAGTCATTCGTAGTACACTTTCCACCTGCGAGACGGTAGAAAGCGACCAATTGAAGTTCTCAAGTTCATAAGAAATCTATAAATAGACTAAAGACTTTGTACAGTTGGATCGAAGTGCATTTAAGTGTGTTAGGTACCATACATATTAGTACTCCTTGTGCCAAGGAAATGATAGTTAAAAAAAGTAACATACTGTATAATGTCAAGTTTGACACCCGTATCTATAAACAGTCAAAGAGATTACTTGAGTAAAAGTAATTATTTAAGATACGATTTTTATTCTGTCTTTAAGTAATTTCTTGAAGTTAGTACCGTCAAAAGTTAGAATTCTTAGCTTTGCTTTCTTTGGCGGTTCTTACTTCGTTTAACTTCTTGTCTATTGCATAAGTAATTATTACTTAAACTCAAGTAATTACTTTAACTTGACTATAGATACGGGTGTGAGACAGGATAGATAATAGGTACCATACTTATTTTGGAAGATGAATTCGATTGTATTTACCTAAAAATCTTTAAACAGTTATTAACTTGGTACAAATAAGTAGAATGTAATTATTACAATGTAGTGCTTATCCAAGTTTAACAAGCTGATCGAAGAATTAAATAAAAAAGCGAGAAACATTATCAGCTGCAAGTTTCAAGTAAAATGTATTAAGTGCGCGTTAAATGAGTCCTTAATTAACTTTTCTGACTAAAATTTACAAAGGGCCTTTGAGTAATACGACGCGCATTCTGAAAGAACGAAAGACCTCTGGAATTTCAAATAAACGAAGTGTCAATCTATAATTAAAAATAGTGTTTAACTCCTTTAAACATAAAAGAGATAATTAAATAGAGCGCCAAATTAAATAAGCCATAGATATATAGCTATACAACTATACAGCATGCAATCGATGATCCAAAAACAAACATCATTTTTTTATCGTGGTTGCATCTTGATAGTCAGGAAGTCTGCGGAGTTGCTCTAGCTAATTTAACTTGACTCAGTGTATCAACTTCGTCGCGGTTGTAATACAATTCTAAACTTAAGCTTACCCATTAGCCTTAATACGGCGCTACAGTACCTAAGTACACATAACTTAAAACGCATCACACATACATAAGTTATATATAATGTAACATAAATCATTCAGTATGGGTACGCCCATATAGGGAAAGTCATTAGCATATGGAGAAACAATGCGGTCCGGCAAGGACGTTTGCATAAACAATTTCAGTTCGAACGATGATTTATCTTTTGCGGACCGTACCAACCAATATGGCGGCGATTTTTCGACTGTCGAGACTACTCGGAAGACACATTAACGATATTCTGATAAGTAATAAAGACGAATTCGTAGTAGTAAAGATGCAAAATTATCACTTAAGGAGTGGTAATTGCGTGTTTTTGAGACGAAAATCGCTTAAAAAGGGTATATTCATTGGAGATCTTGACCTTGGCAAATAACCTATTGACACACTGCTCAACGTTAAAGGTTTCTCACTGATGGTATCTCATTACCTGCCTTTTGACTTGTACAGCAATAGAATTTTAACACTTTACAGGATGGAAACTTAAACGGCAGGCACAAATAATTGATGGATGTAAAAAAACCAGAAGCATATATGTTTATTATTTATTGGGCTTTGTTTTCCTACGGAACTCTTATTAACAGGGATCGCATACTCAATGGTAAGTAATGGTATTTAAAACCTCACGGATGAATATCAGTTTTCGTTAACATATACCAGTAGAATAGTTACTTAAAATTATTAATTTTAATGCTTTATGTAGCGTCAACAATAATTGTGCTGTCATCCCCTTTTGTTGATACAAGCAAAGTAACATAATTTCCGTAGTTAAAATCAATATTAAAATCTTCATTAGATCGTTGAGATCAAAAGGACTTGAACGGTTTCTCGAGGCCTTTCATGAGTTTAATAGAAAAGGAAGATTTACTTTCATGTATCTTTGAAAATTAATTTGTCCCCAAAAATCGAAAATCCGCCCCAAGTTAACGTTGTTTATTTGATCCACAAGAAACCTCATTAAACAATGCAAATCTAAAATCGAAAGTGTACCATCGACCCATCGTAGATGTAACCAAATCTAATTAACTGAGTACTATTTGATAGGAGCGAAAAGAAAAATGAATACAGCAATACAGATATTTGCATTTAAACTACTTAGTAACCAACCAGACACTGTTTCTATACCACATTTTAATTCATATTAAGATTATTAGAGGAATTTTCAGCTTTACAAATCTTAATATTAAAAATCACGTGTCACTATGTTCTTACACGCTAATCTCTGAAACCACAAAACCGATTTCAATGAAATTTTGTGAACGTATATGGTTGGTTCCAGCTTTAAAGATAGGATAATAGTTTTGGACGGGGTCCTACCTTTTCACCAAAAAAATATTTACAAATTTTCATTTTGACAATCAACGATTGGCAAATAATTCACTTGAAAAAATATTTACCCGATAAACTTCTATTTGATAACGTATTATTTGACAAACAATTCATTTTGTATTCATGTCATCTCGTAATTCGTAAAACAACGTTTTACATTTTTTATTGCATTTCACATTACGCAATTTATTTCGCTGGTATTCAGCTGCATCCGGTTAGGCTGGAAGCCAACCCAGTTTTCCCGTGATTCGGGAAAAATCTTCAATAAGTTGAAAATAAGCTTGATTTAAGATGTGTAAAGGCTATTGTTAACTAAACTTTCAATTAAGTACCAAATTTCGAAATTTTCACGTAAAATCCCGAAATAAATAATCGTAACTTTAATTCATGTATTCGAATTATATGTACGATCCTTTAACTAACCGTTGTATCAAATTATTCTAATACATGATTTAAGTTAGATTAGTTTTAGAGAAAATTCCTAAGATCTGTTAATTGCAAGTTTCGTTAAAAATAGCCTTTACACATCTTAAATAAAACTTATTTTCAACTTATTGAAGATTTTTCCCGAATCACGGGAAAAAAAAATATAGTCGTAAGGAAGTCTCCACTTTCTGTCTCTGTTCTCCGAAGTTTAGGCAAATATACTCAGCCTATTCCGATCACTGATGATGACACATTCAAACTCAAACTCAAAGCATTTATTTCAATTAGACCATTACAGGCACTTTTGAAAGTCAAAAACAAAAAAGCTAAGCTACAGTCACAGTCACAAGGCATAATAACTTGCGAAAGTACTGTAGTTGCACATTCCAAATCGTAGATCTCTATGGAGAAGAATGGGCAAGAAACTCCATAATTTCAACTCATACAAATTCAACTCATTAAATGGGCACAACGGTCATTTTAATTAATGGAACAACAAACACTTAGGATTCAAGAGCGAGCGAGGCGAGCTGAGGACTTGGGGCACCCCGACGTTAGGTTAGGTTGGGTTGGGTTACTTATACCCTGCAAACAGAAATAGAAGCCCAGCGCAGCGGAGCTACGTCAACTACGCCTATTACAAAATATGATATTATTTAATGCAGTTTTATGTAGGTAGTTCAATAAAATTATGCAAAACAATGGTACCCTCATTATAACTTTGTGACTGGTTTGGAAAGTTTCTCATAAAATTATATTTAGGATTAACGTAATTTTGCCAAAATAATCTAAATATTAAATGAAAAATAAATAAATGATTAAATATCATGCGAAAGATTTGTAAAGAAAAGAAGGATTTGCCAAACGAATGTTTGTAAAGTGAGTGTTTATAAAATAAAACATTTGCGGAACAAGTTGTTTGTGAAGTAAAAATTTGCCAAAGGAGTTTTGGTGAAACATTAGTGAACCGTTTTGGATCCGATAGGTGTCGCCGTGCGAAGCAGAGGCGGGTCGCTAGCTACATAATAAAATAATAAACAATAGTACGCCAATTAGAATCTTGTATCCACCATTAACAAAAAGATATGATTAATAAGATATCAGATATTACGAAAAAGAAAGGTATTAAGTACAGTCAGAGAACCCGTACAAGAAGAGATCCGCATAAACTAGTCAGAAAATCACTTTTCATATGGCAAATGTGAACATATTGGTGCTATGAGCCTGTCATGTGACTGTATCTATAATTTTTTCATTAGAATTTTATTAGCTATCGATAAGTATTAAAGGTCTTTGGTAATTTCTCGGAAGAGTATCGATAAAATCGAAATAAATAAATAGATGTAGTTTAAATAGATAATCGATAGGATTAGTAGAGAAATCAACGGGTAACTATGCGCCAGATAGATAACATCGCGGCATCGTAAACACAGATAACGAATCAAAAAACACATTAGAAATGATATTTATCAGTGTTTTTTAACGTTTGTTATGAACCTAAATGGAGTTTAGTTAATTTCCTAGCAATTAGCTAATAGGTTTTCGGTATCAACAATTTTAGGCTAAACATCCATTTATAAACAAAAAGTATAAATTTGAAAGTTAGATTTTGACAGCTTGAGCTTGTGAAATCATGGGTTATTCAAACACAGCAGAAATAAAACGCGTCAGATGTTTTTTTGGCTCATTTTCCTCGTCTAGCTATGTGAAGTATGTGTCCATTGATAACTACTGCAATATGAGATAACCTTAGCTCTGGTAGTAAGATATTCATTGAATTGTTCATTATGACAGTACTAACGATGATGAATAAATTTTGTCCAAGATCTTAGTAATTAAATACCTAAGCAAATTTATTTGCATTAAACTTGTTACATGTGCCAAATATTGTTGTGGGATTTTACAGATAATTATGTGATCGGACCCTTCTCGAAACCGTCAGGCGTACCAAGCATTCTGAACATAACTCTACGCAAAAATAATTGCTGAGAAACAACGACTTTTGACGGTAGGAGTTAATGTGTCCCTTTCAACATTGTTCTGATGGTAGCATTGAATATTACGGGGGTCGTGGAGGTATTTATTTTTTAAATAAAGTCATTACATTAAAAAGTTGTATTTAAAAAAAAAACTTGTGAAAAGTTGGAAGTTTGACCCCCAATATCTCCGTAACTAGATGGTTCCCACGTATACTATGGTCTAGCTAGAACAAAAAAAAAATTATCGCAATACCGCTGCCGGGGAGACAAAGCGGCTTCGTTAAGGCTACTTTTACACCATCATTATGAAAAACAGATTTGCATTCGGGAAATCCTATTGTAGAACTAGCTGCGTCCCGCGACCATCGTCCGCGTGAAATTATTATTAAAAAAAATATGACTTCCTTATTTAAATCGGATATTGTTAACAATTTCAAGGGTTTTTTTTTTGCACGGAACCCTAATCCTTTTTTTTTAATAAAAGTAAGTCCTAAGTTGCTCCTTATAACATCAGTTATCTGCCAGTAAAAGTCCCGTCAAAATCGGTCCTGCCGTTTCGGAGATTAGCCGGAACAAAAACACAAAAATAAAAAAAAATTTCGTGTGCATTCAGGTACAAGCTGCTATTTTTAAAGTACAGACATACACTTCAATTTATTTATTTGTATAGATTGAGCCTATAATGTGCAGCATGCAACCATTCCGATTCCTGGCTCATTATCATCCTTTCTTCCCTTCGGTCCCTTTACTGTAATTATGTCAAAAGCCTGGACAACAGTCTCCCTCTCACTCACTTCACCTTCCTCTGACAAACTTCCACTTCCAAATGAAAGTGCCCAATACATTTCATAACACTCAATCTTATTTCTCCATTTAAAACTCTGCGAACTGCACGTTAGTTGAAGCTCTATGAGTGTTCACTTAGCAAAGGAAGCCGCCTGTTACTGGCAGTGAATATAACTAACAATCATCCATATTCATATTATTAAACTAGCTTATACCCACAGCTTCGCCCGCGTGGTGTTCGGTAATTCGTTCTCGGGATTATACTACCGGGATAAAAAGTATTGTATGAGTTAATCCACGTTATAAACTATCTGTGTGCCAAATTTCATCCAAACCCGGTCAGTAGTTTTTCCGTGAAAGATTAACAAACATTCAGACATCCATACATCCTCACAAACTTTCGCATTTATAATATTAGTAAAAAGGATATAGCAGGATGTAAAGTTATTCTGTCCGTCATATTCACGCCTTAACTGCATTGGAAGACTTTTTGGTAGATAGCATGACTCGTGTAAGGCCTTGAACATAGGTTACATTTTTTATCTCGGTAGGTACTTTCCCACCTACGAAAGAATCCACGGGCAACTCTTTCGCTGGTGCGACAATTGATAAATCCGTTCAGTGAGGCGGTAGAAGGCTATAAAACGATTCGACGAATGATAGGTACGGCGGTACTGTTACATTTATAAAGCGAATTTTGATTAGGAGGTTCCTAACTATAGGGGTATGCAGAATGAGTTGGTAAGATTCATCCATAGAACTAGAGGCGTGTTTTCACTAATCTAGGCCTCTCCTAAATTAAAAATATTGTACTGTTTGAATGTCAAGTCTCGGCGATGGGCCTACCGTTGAATCCAGCAAAGAACAGTTTAATCTGCTTTATTACCTATTTCAAGTACTATCCAATGCATCCATCAGCACAATGTTTTGAGTACGTTACATTAAATTGAGCACTAACGTAAACCGTGATAAACACCAAAACATAAAGTCGTTTCGCAGCAAACATTTTTGTGCAGTTTTAATTAGTTTAATGTACAGAATGCTTCAGTGACGGCTTTGTTTTAGGTCCTTTTACACCCTGTATGTATATCCACTCGTGCATGCATTGCTACTACTTAATATATTAGTACCCTCGCTAGAGCAGGCACATAAAAGCGCTAATCTAAGCCTGTGCAGTTACTACATGCCTGAATGGTACACCAACTTGTGCTCGTATTTTTAATCTCAAAAGATTTTTTCACAAAAATCGATTAGCAATACCCTGCCGTTGAACAAGCAGATGTAAATCCTCGAGCACGAGCACGATGCCGATGGCATCTTAACTTAAGTCAAGTTTTTGCTCTTTAATCCTATTACGGCGCAAAACAATAAACGCGAAATCAAAGCTAATTACTATTGTTCTGATTGTTCCACTGTACCTTCAGGTTTACCGAGAAATTTGTTATATATATAGACCGATGTTAAGAGAATTTATAATTAGCGGCTGCAAATGCTGAGTATTAGTACTTACTGTGGGTGTTTTGTTCGGAAAATATTTTGGTGTAAGCTTTTCCGTTTGAAAACCGAGTCCGCCATAACAATTGCCGCAATTTGCTCCATCCAAGTTGCGAGGTATTTCGGAAAACAATACCGTCATGTTTTCACTCGCTAAATTGCTTGCTTATTTTTCTGTATGTTGATGTAACAAGCTCGTTTACTGAGTACAGTATCTCGTTTTTCTAATGAGAATATTGCCCTGCGTTCCGGAACACCGGCTGGTCTCTTCCGACTCTTAATATAGGATTGTCATTATAGAAACATAAGTTAATAATTCTTTCTGACAGGGTAGACATCTGAAAGTTGCAGAGAGTTTAGCTCAAGTCGTCTAATGACTTCGTAGATGTCAATAAGCTGCCTTTATAGCTGCATTACTGCAATGGTAATTAGTGAAAAAGCTTCCAACTAAGCCGTATTAGGCTTGGAACACGCGGTGCGATTAAACGCAAGATTTATTACCGTTAAAAAATACGCCACACCATGTCGACCATAATATTACATACAAGCGTCGCATTAGCGATTTTTATCAGTCAGGAATGTTTTTCATGCATTTCATCGCGACTGAAAATAACTTTAATGCGCTCCTTGCCTCGCTAGCGTTCTGGTAACAGCTAATTAAATGGCACGAAGTGGAAATGAGTTCAATAGAATACTTCGACCTTCCTTCTAGAGATCAATTTGTGTAAAATGAACAGAAGTGTTAAAAAAGCATTCTCGCCTGCAATAATAATTTTGCAAAGATCTTATTAAAAGACAATATTATTTTACTGAATGAATAAGAGAATTGCTGTTCTCTTATTCATACAGTAAAACAATATCACATCGACGAAATCGTACAAAAAGGAACGAGAAATGGTCGATACAGGCGCAATAACGAATAACAGGAATCACATCAATTTCCTAGACTGCCTACACAACACGCATTAAGCTGAACAGAACAATATAAACACTAACAACATACACGGAATGGAACAGGACTCGTTACAGTTAAAGAATCGTATTGCATCTTTCTATGAATACGCTCATTTAGCTAACTCCATAATCCTATAAATACCAAAACCCTATTCTTCGGAACTAGTTCAAGATTGATGGCTGAATAGGCTTCGTTCACAACAAAAACTAACCTATTTATTCTCCCATATAAGAGGATTTATCAGAAGTCGGTAACAACAGTAATTGGGTTGACATGACTCAGTCACATTCAGTTTCAATGAGGTGCGCATTTCACATACAAAATGCCGACAGTTAATTGGGATCCTATCTGTACTGCTGTCCTTATAACTTTAGAACTGTCAGCCCTAGTTTGTCGACATTGTCCCGATTTACAACGAATGCTGGGTAGTGCTTGTTTTCAGGATCAACGTCTAATTGAAATGGATATAGGCAATTTAATCTGACACAATGTCGAGAATGGTTTATGTTCAAGTGTTCTCCAATTCTTCCCACGATGCAGTTTGAGTAATAACTTAGTATAGCTGCACAGATATTTTAATACATTTTGCGACGGTAATGATAAACTGTTTTCTCAAAAGGAGGAGCAAGTATACCTACAGGGTGGAAAGGACACTGACGCTAAAACGGTTAACACTTAGGTATCCATAAAAATATAACGTCGGTTTTTAAAAAAAACTGGCCATATGCGAGTCGTACTCACACGCACACAGGGTTCCGTAGCACCAAACAATATAATTAAAATATTTTGAAGGCTCATTCATATGTTGTATCGTATTACATTCAACCGCAAAACTAAGTTTGTTTTTCATTAACATACTATGAAAAACAAAATTACTTCTGCAGTTCCATGAAAAGGTCCCAAATCTCAAAAACTAAACATCAAACCTCATCAAACCAATTTTCGTTAAAGTTTTTTTTACGTTCTACCTTTTAACTTTTTGTTACGAGGGGGGGGGGGGGATATTTTACCACTTTGGAAGTGATTATTTTTTAAACGATTGACTTTGACAAAAAATGGTCTTGGAAACCATGTCCAGGACTTTTTCATCAAACTGCAGCAGTAACTGTGTTTTTCATTGACACTCTATGAAAAACAAATTTATTTTTGCTGTTGAATGTAATACAATACAACATAATAATGAAACTTCAAAATATTTTTATTATATTGGGAAAAGGCTAGGCAGATATACGTGGTAAACGTTTTAGCGTCGGTATCCCTTCCGACCTGTATAAAAAGCAGCTGATCTACTATTTTTCGCCGATAACCACAGAAACATAAGAAAGTAAACATGAATACTATTTGTACAATACATCGTTCTGCGGAACACACGGCACTTGTTTTCAAAACGACTGTTTCTACTTAAGAACACGGTACTGGGAAAGCAGTGTGGTTTGTAAACAGTCCCCGTATTCTAGAATATTCGAAATTCTAGATAGTTCTATGGTTTTAATTGGTTTTTAACAGACAGCCATTTGCGTTTGTGTTTTAATTGAGAATAAATATTTTTTTCGCTTACGCAGGGGTTTAGATATGAATACAGCAAACGAAAGAGAAAATGTTTGTTTGTTTTTGTACTCACAGAATCGCTCATTAGATTGCTACGAAACCATTTACATAATTAATAAAGCCAATAAATATTACAGAATGTTCAGAAACGGAAATATCATCTTCAATATTATTGGTATGGCATAATAAATTACTAGAAACTATGTAGGTTCACACTTCACAGATAAGAAAAAGATTAAAAAGAGTTTAACAACATTGTACGCCCACTATATGTCGGTTTTCATGTTTATCCCATAAGCTATATTGCAAAAACACGATAAGATTTTCTTAAACCCATAAATGAGGTATTGAATGACGTATATGAATACATAACACTAAAATATAATGTATGTAAAGATATAAATTGATCAATGAACGGTTTGTAATACGAACTATACATATCAAATATGTACGTAAAAACGTGACTATTTACTAGTTCTATAGATCTAGTTTCTTATCTATGAATCAGTCTATTAATCTATTTCATAGGAAGTCCTTCACTAAAGAAACGTATCGTCGGAAGCATGACAGTGTTAAGAACCCAAGATAAATTAATTATAATTATTTAAATAGCCTAAAAGAAACACCGTGTCCCGTTACATGAGCTATTAAGGCGAAGATTGCGGGACGAACTTGACTCCTACTAAAAGGACTAGCAAAAGACAGTATTGTGTGGAGAAGAGAAACCTTTGCCCAGCAGTGGGACACAACAAGCTAGTTACATTATGCTAGCTTTTTCATTACTGAGTTGAGGTTGTGTTGGCTCCGAGAGTTCAAGCTCCACTGCGTAATGTTGATACAAAACTTGACAATGCAGATATTTCATGCTCTATAGTCATCATAAAATATAGTGAATTTCGTACTAACTCCAAGATATTTTTTCTTTTATACATTTCCTTTACCAATTAACAGTTATTTTGCTCCGAAGTCGAGGACTAGTTAAAAACACCTTGTCTTAAGTAAACAAGGGCCGAATGTGATCAACACGCATCAATATTGATTAGCACCGCCCGTTGCCACCTAAAGAGTCTCTCATAGTAAACGATACCACCACTAATCACCACATACCCATAAACGTATCACCTAGCCAGCTTGATTAGCAGCTGCTGACTTTTTCTTTCACTTTAATATACATATTATGCAAGGAAATTAGTTTTTAACTTAAAACGACTAATTAATTAGTTTCATGAAAAACAATCTTCAATTAAAATCTTTAATGAAATACATACCAGGGGCTATTATTGATCAATGCAGATCATTTTATATTTCTTACCACACGCATTCTCTTGAAAAAGTGGTCGACGGTTGGGAATAGTCGGGACTACTTTGGCATTCATTAAACTTATGCCTAGTCACATATTTTTTGTGTACGTGTTAATCAAGCTTCTTCATCTAATACCACTTCATCTCACCGGAGATGGCGACGGATACCCTGTGGAGCTTGCATAAGATTTGCACAACGAATAGTAGTGTACTATTATCAGGGTCTCTCTCCCTTACCACGTCCATGATACAGGACACGTTTAGTCTTTAAATGAGAACTTTTTTGATCCATTATCTGGTTCAGTTTCGAGTAAATATTGACGTGATAAAAACAATGCACGCGGACCTACACTCTACTTGTCATGTAAGCTCACTTCGCGTCGCGTATAAAACAAACATTTATTTTATGAAGTTTTTAAAACGCAGTAGAGCTTATTTATACAACTTTAGAGCTATTTAATATTCCATTGATGGAGTAAACAGGGGTCAAGTGACCCATAACTCTAATCCGGAGGTGGAAAACACAGCGATTTACATTTTTCTACGAAACTGTATCTATTATAACGCCTTTCTTTTGTAGCGAAGGTGCTTACGATTCATGTAATTCAATGCATCTACTGGGAACCGTGTGCTGGCGGCAAACCCTGAAGTGTCGGCACACTTGGCGCTGTTACCGGGAACTATGGGAATCACTCCGGATTTATACTAAATTACGTTTGAATTTAAATATTCCCACATTATTATCGTGAGAAGTAGACATCAAGTGGCTACATTTAATTCTATTAACAGCCATTAGAGGTTTACGATAGGCAATGCACTTTGCAGCGAGGTGGTGCCGATGTTAGCCAAGATGCACGTTTCTTATCTCTATTGCCTAGCAGTCCTAATTAACAAACTTGTTCCCCCTATTTGGCTTGCGCGGAAAAATTACCAGATAATATACATAAAATTCTTAATTTTATACGCGTCTTTACGTTCTGAAAGATTTGTATTACAGCCAAGAACTTGTCTATCCGTTTCCTAAAGCTGTCTTCTCATGGGCGGCTCACACCAACATTAACCGGTAATCAATGAATTAATTGAGTAATTGATCCCTATCTTATTGAACTGATGTCATAAATTAATGTAATTAGACGCGGAGATGATGCGTACTCCGAACGACTTTTTTAAATGGCATCTATTATGAACCTTTAATTACACAAAATCCCATAGTCAATCAGTGGATACATCCAGTGTTTTAGCATTAATGTTTAATGCATACAGCGGGTTTGACGTGCACCTTGCTATAGAGGAATGAGTTTCATATTTATATTAACTTTAGAGCTATTTATCTAGGGTTGAAAAAAATCTCTGTTCTCAGCGCATATGGCGCCCGGGGAGAGACAAAAAATCAGGTAAAGATACATGATAAGGCTAATATGGGCCTTGATGGGTAAAAAATAAACACGTGTTGAATTGGAACCAAGGAATTCGGTACTAGTTTTTTGTTGTAATGTATTTCGCGAATGTTCTAAGAATTCAGTAATAATGACATAATGAGGGAGTAGAAAACAAACAAGTTTCCGATGATAATTTCGTAACATAACAATAGGAAGAAAATGAATGATGGCGAAGAAAAGCCTATAATTACGGATGAATAAATGCTCAGAGATTGACACAATGATGACATCTGCATAGCGTGTGATGAAAGATAGTTTGTTTAAACATCTTCTGAATTTGGTCAGCCCCTGACTAGTTGAGTGAAACTCAAGAGATTTGTTTGATCAAAAATTTGCTTCCGAAAAAAAAGACTTCCTACGATCTGTGGTTGACTGTAATACTAACCTTGGTTAAAATGAATTACCGAAAAATTTATAAAAAATTAACCGGCAAAAAAAGCTGTATTTAACAAATGAATATGAGCTTATTCAAATTAGGATTACGAAAACTAATAAACTTAATTTCCAAAAAATACAAGGTTTCCGAAAACATGATCTGCTAAAATAATCGTTTTCTTAAGGTCTATATCTACATATAACTTAGGAATACTTAGGATGCAAGAGCGAGCGAAGCGAGCTCGGAACTTGGGGCACCCCGACTCGTCGTCGACGTCGACTAAGCCTTATTGTTATTACATTTTGATATTTATCCTGATTTTATTCCTGTTTTATTCATTTTAGCAGTTAAAACGCAATTTAAGCTGGTGGAAAAATATTACGTCAGCAAATGCTGTATTGATTTTCGGAATTTTCAGTATTTTATTCGGTCGTTTCTTTGTCCTTTCAGTTGTCGCAAGATTAGTATTTAAAGCAGTAAATTTCATATTTTGAGTATGCTAATTTTTTTGGAGTTTTTTTTACTACCCATTTTCTACTGGTCCTACACATCTTGTTCCTAAAGTAAACAGGCAAATAGAAAGTATAAACATTCAAAACACTTACCGTTTGTTATCGACGGGTGGTGTGATGTCCATAGGCGGAGGCGGCGGCGGTGGTGGCGGGGGTGGGGGCGGCAGCATCTGCGCGGGGGGCGGAGGCGGAGCATCAGGTATATCCGGCACTATCACCGTCACGGGTACTTCTTGTTCCTTAAGCACATTTACATCCGGCAGTTCCTTCAGATCCGGGAGTTCTAATTCCGGTACAGCCATGACTGGTGCCACTGGTGATGTAACTACTGAAGGTGCAATGGACCCGTCAGTTGTGTTGGAGAACTGCACGTCACCGGCTATGCCTGGCAGGTGTGGTAGGTCTAGCGGCATTTCTAGCTCCGGGACCTGTTAGTGATTGAAGATGATGAGTTTTTGAATCCAGTTACTTTTGAGATATTCTACATTTTCTAGCATCGACAACTTTAACTATTATTTTAATATGCTGAGGCTCTCCCCAACACATGAAAAAGATGGTTAAAAGTTGATTAACTCTTTTTAAGTATAGTTAAAAAAAGAGCTTAGAATCACCATATAAATTCACGTTTAAATAATACGTACCATGCCCATGCCAGGTGCATACAAATATTCATCTGCATCACGTTTGAGAACATCTCTATTCAGAATGGAGCTAGGCGCCGCTTCCAACAGGCTCTTGCTCTCGACCTTAGATGGCAATGCCGGCACGTAAGCCGTCACGGGCCGCGTGGTCCCAAGATAAGGACTCTCATCAGTGTTAAAGATCAGCAGATCACCAACACTTGATAAATTATCAATCATAGTGTTCAAATTAAAGTCTTGTTTGGGTTTTGCACTTTTAGGCTCTGCCACTTTCACGTGGTAGAAGTGGAGTTTCTCCTAAAATTTAATAGACGTATTACTATTTGCCGTTTATGCGACATATTGGTACATACTAGGTTGAGATATCATTGAGAAGCTTCATTGTGTGAAAACGTTGGAACCATTCTTCAAGCTATCACGGTTTAATTAAACTAAACTTTTACTGTCATTTCGGGATATATACATAACTGTATGGTTCTTTCAATCTATTCTTGCAACTAACAATAATAAATTGTGAAGAGTAAACTGTGAGACGTTTGAGTATAATTGTAATAAGCTAGAATTTTAAGAAGATAAAAATATCCCACATACATTCATGAAAGGCTGGAATCATTAATTTATAACGTAAATTGGTTATTATAGACAAAAAAGCTTCAGTGACCCAGTTACATCCCTTCAAATGAAATTACTTGTTTTGGCTATTATTCTATCACACAGTTGTACCTATTAAATTAATAACGAGCGCAAGCTTTAGGTAATTATGTAGCGGTGCCGGCCAGGACCTTAACAAAGATATGGCCAATGAAGAGCCACGATAACCGACCGTATAATTTTGCACTCTGCGTCTCAAGTCTCCAACGTCTACAGTTGACAATTTACAATGTAGATTTTATCTTTGCTTATTTCCCCATGTATGTTGCAAGTAACTGATAACGAGTTCACACATTGTTTACACAAAATTGGCTTACGAGACAGTGTTATATTCCAACTTAATTATTGACTTACTTGTAACTCCTTCTCGTTCGACTGCCCCTGAGTCTTCCCACTCAGAGTAACCTTTTTGGGCTTATGTTGGTATCCGTCCGCGTCAAAAGCTGATTGGTAGTGTTCATGCATTATTGAGGCCGGATACTTGGCGCTCGAGAAGACTTTGATCGCCTTCTGCATACCAGTTAGCTTCTCCACTTTAGATCTCGATAACTCTATCCTGTCGTTGAGTTTCTTTGTCTTGTCCAAGTTCTGCTTGATTCTTGTCGTCAGCCGTGCAAACACATCATCTACGATGCCGTTGAGATTATCCAAAGTGTCCGCAATCTGCAGTATCGTCTCCTCAACGCTCAGATCACTTGGTACTAAATTAATTCTATATATACCCTCCATATTTAACCTCTTTTACGCGCGTTTTTAATTTCTGTAACAAACATCACGCGTTGTAACGCTTGTCGAGGTTTAACGCTGAAATAATGCGAATTATCAAATTCTTCTAGGAATTTCATGGTTCTATTTTATTAAAGCTGCGGATGAAATCTTACCTACTAAGCTTCTTAAAAATCACCTAAAATAAATTAATAAGGCACAAGAATTATCACTAGACAACACATCCACATTCTTGTGTGTAATTATATTATGTCCAATAATTGTATAGCACTTCGTAAAGCTCCTAAGGTCCATTATTTACAACTCAGTCACTTAGTCTATTTTATCAGTACTGTGTCACTTATTGTATGCTACATTAGGCTCAATTTTTCGACAAGTTCAACGTATGCGAGTCGGTGAGCAACGAATGGAGATTATCGTTCGCGGGGTCAGTGCTCCACGAGAATCGGCAATACGCGTCGGGCGACATGGTCGGGTCCAGTATCGCAGACTCCTCGAGCTGACCGCCCGACAGCATGTTGTTGAGGTGCTTGTTTATAACCGCGTCTCCGGGACTGACGTAGCCACTTGACGCCGGCGGCTTTAACGGCACAGCGTTGCGTACTGGTTGCTTATGACTAGGCAAGGCGTCCAAAGACTGCAATTGAATGTAGCTGCTGTCCGCGCCGTTTTTCACTGGCTGTGGCAAGGTAGGCATAATTGGCAAGCTTTCAGTACCGAAAATTTTTGTGGGCGACGGTCCTAACTTGGGGAAATTCATCATGGACTTTGCCTGAGCGTCTTCAGGCATCACGTAGCCCGAAGAGGCTGGCGGTTGACTTGGGACGCTGGGCGGTGCAATTCCAGTCGTGAATATAGGCGGGGCCAGAGCTGCCATAACATAACTCGGACTGGCAGGCTGTGCTGCTGGTTTTGCAATAGGACTTGTATGGGGCGCAGGGGCAGATTGTACGTAGCCGCTGACCGGATTCACTACAGGTTGTTGTACGTAACCACTAGGATTTTTCTTGAATGATTTGTCACTAAAATAAGGTGAGTTCTCTCTAGAATTGTCAGTTTCCGAATTTGCAGAATCTTCATCTTGCGTTGCATTGTTGTCTTCAGCCCTCACGGGTTCTACTTCTAAATGCAAGGACGAATCCGAGCCGTCGTCTGAAGTGGAGGGTTGTCTCTCAACGGCTCCGCGTGACGTGTCCGACAGCGCGGTGCTGTCCGTGTGGTCACTGGAGCCGCAGTTGTTGTCAGTGTTCTGTTTGTTTTCCGGAGTAGACACAGTGGTTCTACTGTTCGGTAATAACAACATCTCGTCTGATGATGGTTTATCGTCCTTGTTTGTTGGATTCCATCCTCCAAAAGCGTATTTAGAAATATCTTTCTCAGGTATACCTAAACCATTTGGTAAGACTGGTTTTATATCTTCCATTTTCCTATACTTTTTGTATAGCTTGATGGAACCGTACATCATGCCTATTAATGCACAGATTGCAAGAAGGATAAGAATCATAGCTAGTCTATCCTTGCTTCTACAAGCTACCGAGCTTGGGGGACTCCATGGACCAGGATACTCATGCCACCCTTTGTTCTGTTTTGAAGGCATTTTTACTGCTAGTGTATCAGCTAATATGCCATGGTAAGGATCTTCATCAAAGTTTACTGCTCTGACTTGATAGGTTTCACTTTCATCAACATCTTCGCAATGTATTAGAGAATAATCCAAATTAGTCGTATTTAATATTTCTATTTTAGGTGCAGTGCTTTCGTCTTTCACTCTTCTTATTTGGTACAGATCCACAGTTCCCCCTGGCTTATCAGGCCGTTCCCATATTAATTTATCTGGATTATTTTTTACTGTAGGAGCATTCAACATACCAGGAGGGCCAATTCTCGTCCTGACAAAGATGCCATTATCAGGGCTGGGTTTTGAACAACTTCCAATAGCTGAATTACAAGCCTTTATGGTGAATGAATAATTGCAAAACCCCTCAAGGTCAGACACTTTGAACTCCATTCTATTAGTAGTTTTTCCCTTCTCATCATTTTCAGGTTTTTTTTCAATACGCCTTGTTTCTTTGCCATTTTCATTGATTAAAATGACATATTGGCCTATTATGCCATTTTTATGAAGAGGTGGATCCCATGAAATTATTAACGAGTCACTCTGTACATCAGAAATAACAACATTTCTTGGAGGTGTTGGTGTATCTTCAATGGTTGTCACTCCTGTGGAAGCATTTTCAATTGTTTTCAGACCCTTAGTGGTATCCAGTGCCAGGAAAAACTGATATGTTGTGTAAGGTTTCAGACCAGTGATGTTTACTTCCATCTGTTTTGGGTTAGTAACATTATAGGTAGATTTGTTTCCAAAAGAAGTGTCGCAGTCAGTGCTTGTGGCTAAGACAGGGCAGTATGATATTTGATATCCTTTTATAGTACCTTCGGGTAGAGTACAGGACATTGTCCAAGTGATTTTAACAAATGATTTTCCTGGAACATCATGGTTGAGTTTTACAGGAAACCTAAGTATTGGAATACCATCTTTATATATGTCACAAGTTGCCCATGTCATGCCACTTGTTTTGAATCCACTATTAGCTGATATAGCAAACTGATACCTGCTGTCTCTTGGCAAATCAATGACATGAGTGTTCTGATTAGGATCCAAAATGGTGAAGTTCATTCGTCCTGTACAAATTTGACTACTATTATGTTGACACCAGAACAAGGTATAGTTGTCAATGTGCTTGACACCAACCCACGATAATTTGTACGTGCCATTTTGATAGGCTAGTTTAGTAAAAGATTTTACATTTAGTGCTTCAGTATTTACTTTTGATGGGATGTAAAGGTGACTGCTGTTAACAGATGAACCAACTGCATTAGTGGACCAAATAGTCACATCAATAGCATCTAAAGTTGTTCCATCCAGTATAACATAACTCAAGCTTTTGTTTTTATCTGGAAACAATGTCTGCGAGTGCTTAGATCCTTGTACAACTACTTTGTAGGTGAAATTATCACCGGCCTCCTCATACTCTTCAAGTTGTTGCCAGTACACATATATCACTCTTTTATTTTCATATATTGATTGGTCAAATGCTCCGGTAATTGTATCTGGCGGTCGCCGGGGCCTCTCACTTGCAGTTGTAAACAGCACATAACTGAAGTCAGACCAGAATTTATCTTCAGTGGCTAATTCTGACTTTATGTATATCCTGACTTCATATGACATGTGCGCATATGGTAGATTTGAAAGCAAGAAAGTATATGTCTCTTTATTTTTTCGTTTTTCCTTTGGCATCAACAATGATGCATCTACACTACGAAAGTAAGCTGTGTTATCAATTTTAGCAATTTGGTACTCTATCCGATGCACAATAGCACATGACAAAAAGTCAACCATATTGGCTGGGATCTTCCATTGAAGCAGCACACTGTGTGTGTCGTTACTCAACACCTTCAGCTGTTTTGGTGGATTAGGCCTCACTATAGAGAAATGATCAATTGTAAAATTCTGTGTATTTGTACCAAAATAATTTGAAGCCGTTAAAAGAAAATAGTATTGATGTTCCATCTGTCTGTACCTGGGCTTGCTTATGGCAGTATAAGTAACCCATCTTACGTTGTTAGTCCTGTTTGCTATACGGGGCTCATACATGTTTCCGTTTATCAAAAATGTTAAATTATAACTTGTCAAACTGTACTCTAGGGTGTGTGGGGCAGTCCAGGAGCATGTCAGTTCATCAAGGTTTTTGGACATGCATCCAAAGTCAGTGACGTTGGATGGAGGTACGTCCACCAGTACTCTGAAAGTGCACTGCTTTTGCGTTACTGTGTTTTTGCAATAGAATATGGATACCTGTCTCGGCAAATTTGGAATAAACAGCCTCCTCGTAGTTGCGTTCACTTTTTCCGAATGTTGAATTTTTGCGCCAAGGTAAAACTCCAAGTTATCAGCGGAGTAATGCTCGGCCACACAAAACATTTCCAAAGGATCCCCATAAAGTATATTGATCATACCTTCAGGGTACACAGAGACAGAAATGTCTACTCCTTGACACTTGGAAATTATGCACGGTAAACTGATCAAACATTTTATTAATATACACCACATCCATAGTCCTAGCTGCGGCCCCCTTCGGAACCCTTCGCACTTTCTTCGGGTATTTGTACATATATTTTCCATTACTGCTGTGTTAATCTGTCACTCCATCACGAACTGATGCACTGGTTCCAACTAAACCGATCGCGGGGAAGGACACATTCCTTGTTTTTTAATATCGCGAGCTAAATGGCGCACCGATGGTCTCAACACGATGACACACACTGACTGAGTACCGTCACTATACGCGCACCACATTTATTTATCAAACGCTACTATTATCCGGAATCGAGTACTCTTTAAAACTTGTAAGCGCGAGACCGGGTCTCGTCTAATTGTTCTGCATTGAAAATTTTATAACGCCTGCAGTACAGTACTTACATAAAATAGAAGAAAACTTTTGGAGTATTGAAATTCTCAGAAAAGCCAACTTCAGTTCAGTTCGTGCAATGCAGCGATGATGACGGCTGTGTTGCTAGCCAAATATGTCTAATTACCCATTGTTTTCACAAGCTAAAATTATGCGCAAAAATTGATGTAGACTAAGTCGTAAACTAAGAAAGAAAACAACGAAATTACGTAATATCTTATTTTAATAACTCGCTCAGTCATTTTTACGCCGGTCATAGCCAATCGTGGAATTCTGACCAGCCATTTCGAACAAAAAATAAAATATCTGTAATCAAGTTTGAATTTGGTATAAATAAGCACATGTGGCTTCTGAGAATAAAGTAGCAAGAGATCTTTATTTGTTCCTCATTAAGATTTGACAGATAAATTTTTATGGAATGCTGGAATTGCTGTTGGCAACATTCCGATTGACTTCAACTGAAGTTAGCAGCAAGCAGGTAAAAACAAATCAATAATAAACACAAAAATGTTGCCACACTTTTATTTTTCCGTATAACTTGGCAAAAGTACACAATCAAAGGCAGATTCACATTCAAGTTCAAGTCACCTTGAGTGTGATATGTCGAGTGCAGTTGTCGTGATTAATTTCTTCCAAAGAACCAACTGTAAATATTCAGCCTACATATTACCCCACTATAGTTTATGATTGCAAATTTGGCTTTCACTAGTTTCCAATCATAAACTATAGTGTACGTATCCAAACAACATCTGAAAATCCGAACTAAGCAAACATGTGACCACAGAACATAAATACTCAAGCGAGGCATGTGCCTTTGAGAAATCTGACATGAGTGACACGAATGACATTAACAACAAACTTTAAACGTTCGAAAACTACATATTCTCATTTTTGCAATTAAAACAGTTTGTGTTACTTTGTTTTAATATTTAGCAAAAACTTAATTATTGTAATAATTATAACATTGGCCAACGGTTTAAAATGTAATTTTAATGCCGCATCAAATAAAGACACCAATAAACATTGTTGAAAATATAATTATATAATAAAATACGATACTTTCAGAACGGAACTACAACCTTCATCAGTGTTGATAAAAATAATTTCGTTTTTATTTTCATGCGTTTTGAGTGTAATATTTAAAGAATCAATTATGTGAATGGTATTATGATACAATGGATGATAGTAACTTACTCTCCTTGGGATATACAACGAAAACAGCACTCATTAAACTCCGTGATGATATACGAAATGTTATAGAAGAGCACAGGAAGAAAAATCCAACTGGGTATGATGATGTTTTAGTTTTCCATGATTCCAGGTATTATAGATTGCTCTTGTTTGCAAAGATAATGCAAAAATATCTGTCTCAAATTTGTGTGTCCTAAATGGCTTCACATATAAGATTTTAATTCATTTAAAAAAATTTCAGATTTGGGTTGGTACGGAATATTATTTCATTTTCATCAGAGAAAGTGCTATTGTCAGGTGTCGCTTACACAATAACATTAGTGTATGTAGTCTGCTTGATACTTACATACCTTCTTGGGGAGTCTGTACAAGCCCACACCTATTTACTATGGGAAGCATTTTTCTTAATTGTGATACTGTTAGTAAACTTTTTGGTGGCGTTCAATGAAGAGTATTTATACAGGAATGAAGTACCTCATAGAGTAAGGAAAGTTTTAGGTAAGTGTACAAGACCTTTATTTGTTGTATTTTTCCCAATTTTATGGGACTTAAATATGATTGCTGTATTGTGGGTGAACTAAAGGAACACACCTCTGTACACCACTGCCGAACACTTTTGGGGAAACACAGGTGTGGTGTTATGTATGTTACTTTTATTTGTAAATTTAGTCCTTAGAAGACAGTGTACATAATTATTTTCAATATTGTCATTTATAGATCTTTGACTGTCGTTACAGGTAGTCAGTGGCCCAAAAGACTGACAACCAGTCTTACCAAGGGGTATCGTATTACCCAGTACTAACTGGGTTGTGGAGGTCAGATAGGCAGTCGCTCCATGTAAAATACTGGTATTCAGCTGCATCCGGTTAGACTGGAAGCCAACCTCAACATAGTTGGGAAAAGGCTAGGCAGATGATGATATTGTATTGGTACATCATTAGAAAATGTTTAACATTAGTCTCATCCCAATTTGTATCTTTTGTTAACACAGACCACAACAGTGTTTATAATATTGCAGCCATACCCCTGGGGAAAATACTATCGGGATAAAGATAACCTATGTCCTAAACCAGGTCATAGTTTACCTGTGTGCAAAATCATTTCATTACTATATATTAAGTTGTTAATGTGTCAAAAGACAGACGGAGTTGCTTTCACATACAATCATACTCATTATAATATTAATAGCAACATGCCCCTTCGCACAGTGCCACCTATCGTATCCAAAACCACAAACAACCACACCCATTCAATATATTTTAGTTTAATTTAAAATCATTGGCATTCTTCCAGAGGTGAAAGTACTCATTATTATAAACTACTTTGTACTTTGTAGTAGGTCAAACAAGACAGACCAATAAGTCTATTATGGTAGTCATAAACAAAATGTGATCTTTTATTGTTATGTAACTACTTAATGCAGTCATAATGATTTGCATTGATACAAGATAAAAAAAAAAAATATCAATGAATTCGATTTGAATTTTGAAAAGACTTAGAATCTATTTCGTAACATAACATCTCACCTCCAATCCCCAAAGAGTTAGGCAGGGGTATTCATAATACGGGTGTTGTTTTATCTGGCCAGTTAAGTCTCATGCAAAAGAAGATGAGCCTTTTTCCATCAAACAAACGGGCACACAGCCAGACTTCGGAATGCTACTGAGAAATTCCTGGCGACAATTATTTTGCGGTTTGAACTGACATCAGGACACTGTTGGAAAACATTTACGTCAATACGTTTGTGGAATTTGTTGGCGGAATTAGTTCTGATTAAGGGTGAAATTTGCATGCACGTATCAGTATTTTCGAGTGCCTTTGTCTCATTCTGTCTCGTAAAGGCGTCATTTGGTGGAGGGAGAAGTCCGGTCGCGAGCACCTGCGTTCTTTCGCATCGGAAACAACGTGCGATGGGACCTTTCACTTTCTAAATAATACAATAATTCTAAAAGACAGAAAGGGAAAATGATGCGTTTTAATAAGGCCACGCCTCAATAAGATTCATGCAGTACTAGAATTCAAAATTATGTTTTTCTTTGTTTTCATGATTGTTGTTTTGTTTATTACAGAAACATTGGATAAAGCTATAGACAGCTCAAAATGGAAAGAAAATCATTATCCACATTTATGCGCTCCATATTCACCATGTGTGATTCTGCAATGGACTTATCGAGATTGTAAGAAAGTTTTATTTACACATTTATTAAATTTTTGCTGGCTGACGGCAGGGTAGAGCATTTTCACTTTAGCCATTGTACATTCTAACGTAGCTAGTGTTAACAAGACACAGATTTCAATGTTTAGAGATCAACCCCAAGACATCAAAGGGGATTTCCCTTCGCGGCATTAAACATTGGAATTTGTATCGTGTTACCACTAGCTATGTATGAATTTACGTTGGGTAAAGATAAAATGCTTTGCTCTGGCGTCCCCGGTATGCGCTGACCTTTAATAGCTTATGGGAGTGCCCACTTTGACGCGCACACTTTGCACACGCCGGTTTGAGCCGACTAAAAACAGTTATAAAAGTCCATGGAATTTAAGCGAAATAGACTTCTTTCACCGCGTTTTAGTTCTGACGACGCGACTCGTCATCGGACTATCCGCATTTATTTCTTGCACATAAGCTCTGTCTGAGCTGTTGTGGAGCTCTAACAGCCAGAAGGCGACACGGTAGACCTCGCAGGAGATGGTGCGACGAGCTGGATAGAACCAACAACCAGTGGCCCACATTGGCCCTGGATCGAACGATTTGGTGGTGATGGGGGAGGCCTTTGCCCAGCAGTGGGATGACACAGGCTTACAGTAAGAGTTCTCTGTCTGACTGGAAGCTGACCTCAAAAGGCTAGGCAGTAGATGATGAAGCGTCTTATAGCTCAAGCTGATTCCGTCATAAGTGTGGTCACCCCCGTAATAGTAGAACAGTTACTATAAAATCTTAAGCTAATGCTAGACATAGCTAGAACATTTGAACACTTTTTAAAGACTAAGAATAAACTTTGCCCAATACTCATAAATCTGTGTCAGACATCGCGACGCGACGGCGGCAACGGATCGACTCAGTTTCAAACAGTTTCAAATACACAATTACCTACACTACACAAAACTTTTATAAGTATTTTTTTTTTCTTTGTGCTGTATGTGCCTAACCTGGGTCAACTTTTTTTCTTTACTTTTTTAAATTGATAGGTATTTGATTATTTGAAGATCTGTCTGGCGCTGGTTTTAGGACATTTGCAAATTTGACAGTGCTACAAGGCTGCAGCAATTGGCACAGGCTTATCAGATCCTAAATAAAGGTGTTGACTGATATAGGAGCACGTCGTGAATTCAAAATTAGCACCTGCTGTTACCATAACCTATTAGATAGCAAGTGTTATTATTATTACTAGCCTGATGCCCCACTCCTTGGCAAAGGCTTCCATTGTTTCTATCGGTCACGCTTCTGCGCTACTTCTTTCCAATTCTTAAGGAATATATCCAGGTTGTCCCGCCAACTTCTGTATTGTCTGCCGCAGCCCTGTGTCACTGTTTCAGGGCCCTAATCTTGGTTTTACGTGACCACAGCTCGGTCGGCTTGCGTAAAAGAGTCCTGTCCAGACCCCTTTCAGTTGGTCAGCTTTCTGAGACAAGTCAACAATTTTCGGTTTTGTGTGCATTGTATTAATAACTAGCTTTTGCCCTCGGCTTCACTCCGTATGTATGTTCGATGTTTCAATAAAATATACTGCAATGAAATTGGTCCATTTCCAGAAAAAAAAATACTATCCCATTTTTTTTTCTTTGTTGATCAAAGTGCCACTAAGCGTGTTCTCCAACTTGGGCGCAGCTAGAGTATACGCTTAGGAGGAGTGGATCGTCACTGACCAAATACTCTATTTCTCTATTCTCGCTCCCTAAACAGAGTGATGGTCCCATAACGTCAAATACAAACGAGGTATTATTTCAGCGACCATAGTGAACCTGCCCTGGGCGTTGCTGGTGGAAGGCGACGTGATAGTGCTCAGGCCGGGTCAGGAGATCCCAGGTCACTGCCGGGGGCTGCAGCCAGAGGATCCTGAGCAGTTCTTCGGACAAATCTTCCAGCCTACAACACCGGTAATTTTGCAATGTTTTGTTTGCATTTAACGAGTGCCCGTCTATCATTAGAATTTCAACTTTATATCCATGGCATACGTTTATGTTATCATTATGAGTGTTAATGGTTGGCCGAGTGGTCGCAAGCCCGACTGATGAGCATGAGGTCCTGGGTTCGATTCCCGGGTCGGGCAAAGTGTTATTGTTTTTTTTATCATCAAGAATTACGCAGTAGCAGCCACGGAGTCTGGATTTGTGCCCGGTTGATGGCAATAGGCTCACCCCCTATTACATGTGACTTAAAACATAACTGGTGAAATGTGAACGAATTTAAATCTTTAGTAAATGCCGTGCGACTCGATCGTAGAAAGTGTTAATAACGTTGATATTATAAATATATATATACCTATCGGTCGGTTATGTCAGTGTTACAGTAGTAATAAATCACACTGAGAAGATAGTCTATTAGACTACACTATCGCTCCAAGAAAACACGTTACGTGGTGTTATGTTATTTACTTGGCCACATAAATAGAACTAGAATTTTTATTTTCCTAAAAGACATGGAAACGTATTTTAAACAAAATTATTTGTATAGATAACGTATTTCTTATATACAATACAGGTGATAATTAATCAATCTAATACGAATGGCACGATGAGTTAATCGGTAAAGTAAACACGTAGCAGAACTATATAGGTACTAAGTCGAAATGGCCAGGTAAAATTGGATACACTATGCACGACCGACCCTTATGCCCTAAGTAATAAGGTTGACAAGTGGTCGATCGTCAGTGAACTCGGTAGTACATTGAATTATTTCTATCTAGATTTATTTCTTTTCCAGCAAAAAGATAACTTCAGCACTCCCCGGATTCGAACACCACATCGAAACAAAGCGTATAGAATGTGCGAGACTCCCTACCTCAAGAACCTGAAGCTAGCCCTGGAACAGGCTACTATCAGGCCTGTCACTATCTTTGAGAAACAGAGGTACCTGGTAAGGATCTTTTCACAAACACATTTTGGAATTCACCAAAAAAAAAATACATATGGCAGTCAGAGTAAGAAAAAGTAGAAAAACTGAAAATAGATCATTTCAGCAGACATGCAATAGTAAAAAAGTTGAATTTTAACTCATTTTAAATTATATCAGTACTCTGGTAACACCACAATCCACCAGGGGGCTATTTAAAATCCTTTTGGTAAGAGTCCAGCTCGTCACGCCATCTCCTTCTGGAGATGCATGCATGTGTGCAAAGGCCTAACCGGGAGCATTCGCCTGCAATAATTTTAGAATTAAATTTGTACAGAAACAAGTGAGTCAGAAATGTTACATTACGGATTTACAGGCGAATGCTCCCGGTGAGCGAGCGCCCTAAGAGATGTGTTTTGAGAAAATAGTGGGAGTAAAATATGTTTAATTTAGTAAATTATTTTTAAATGTTGCAGTGCACAGTAAAAATAATGGAAGGCATAGTGCTGCCACTCGTGATATCACTGGTGGTGATAGCCAGTTTCATCCGCCACGTCTACCATCTACCAGGAGTCACGCATTGGACGGAGATCTACTTTCTGCAGACGATCGCTGCCTCGCTGCCTTTACTGCAGATCGTCTTCCCTATCGCCTGGGTTACTTTGAACTGCTACGGGCTGGCTAGGTGAGTGAATTTCTTTCTTTGTTCATTGCCATCCAACGTGGTAATGCTGCCAGCCTTCTGGGCACTTTTCCTGTTGACAGCGATGCGGACGAATTTTTGGATGCCCTGTAACCCTTTTATACTTGTACATATTTATTTCTATTATAGTTTATTACTTAAGTTACTTACTTTAATTTCAGATTCAAACTCCTATCAGAAACTCGCCAAAAATATGTCCGTCCGAAATCGTGTTCAATATCGGAAGACGCGGCAGATCCTCTGATCCAAGCGATGAGCGAGTCCAACCTTCAACCAGAGAGCCTCACTTCTTTAGGCATGACCTTCTTCAGAATTCTGACGGGCAGGGAAAATATGGTCTGCAGGACTGCCAACATTGTGCATGTCCTCGGCTCTTTGTCGGTGAGTTTATATGACTTAAAAGTTGACCAACATAACTTGAGACATGCGGGTGGCGCTGCTTGCCAAGGAAAACGTCATCCACCTGTCAAATCTAGTACATTTAAGCATAGTTACAAATTCCACCGCGTCTCACGTTATGTTGGTAAAGTAATATTAGCAAGTAATACTAGCCTTTACCCGCGGCTTCGCTCCCGAGCGTTAAGTCTTGAAGTCAGAACTTTCTTCAGCATGCTGTCAGATAGGGAAGACATGATGTATAGGAATGCCAATATTGTACAACTGCTGGGCTGTAGTCTATATTACTTGCAAGCTTTTACCTGTGGCTTAACTCCCGTGATTTCCCACAGATACTGCATTTTCCACTCTATGAATGCAATTTTACGAAAAATTAATGTTTTCAAAGGCTGCCTAATTTCGATTCTCTCGCTCGTGGAGACGGCCTCTAAGAGAGTGTATAGAAATACGTGGCAACGACGATAATATCGTCGCGATTCTCTCGCTCGTGGAGACAGCCCCTAATGATTGCGCTCCATAAACGCACTAGTATAGAACATCAAAGATAACGTTTTTTCAAACAGAAACTAAACGTCCGATCACAAACTAATGTCTTAAACAGCCCTTCAACCGCCCTCATCACGTAAATCGTCATCATCTGCCTAGCCTTTTTCAAACAGCTAAATACGAGTATTTTTCATAGAGTGGCAGCCAATCTGACCATCATCACCTGCCTAGCCTTTTCCCAACTATGTTGGGGTCGGCTTCCAGTCTAACCGGATGCAGCTGAATACCAGTATTTTACAGGAAGCGACTACTTATCTGACCTCCACAACACAGTTAGCGCTAGGTAATACGATACCCCTCGGTAAGACTGGTTGTCAGACTTTCGGGTCACTGACTACCTGTAACGACTGTCAAGATTCTACAAATGACAGCCGGGACCAACGGCTTAACGTGCTTTCCGAGGCACGGAGGAAACTCGGTATGTAATGGGTGGTCACCCATCCACGGACCAACCTAGATAAGCACGGCCAATCGGACCATACCACGTAAATAGAATTGAATATAATAGAATAGGCAAGAAAAGAGGTGTTTGATGAGATTACGAGCAAAATAATTATGGAAGAAGAAGACATGCTGCGCCGGCGCCGACCCAAAAATAAATTGCGATAAGAGCAGGAGAATGATGAGAATGATAATAGAATATTGTTATTGAAATAATTAAATAAACTAAAGGTATTTGAGTTTTAACAAGGTATAAACTTGTATCTCTCCCAACACAGTGCTTAAATGACAACACAATATCAACTTTATTCTTGTTTTTTTAGGCTCTAACCTGCGTAGACAAAAAAGGCATCCTATCCTGGCCGAATCCCACAGCAGAGAAGGTGTTCTTCCTCCGCAACTCCAGTCCATCGTCGCACAACTCCAGTAAGACCAGCCTGGTGGGGTCTATGGGCCACCAGAGCGATGAACAGATTGACACGCCCGTTGAGGGTACGAAGACCGCTGAACCTTCTACTATTGTTGAGGTTAGTGAAGGGATAATATAAAACAGGATCTTCAGATCTTGTATATGATGATGTGATGTAGAGAATGCATACGAATTGGTCACATTACAGTACTTTTGTGACCGACTTATGGGAACGGGAAACGGCTGATATATTTCAAAGGTTTGTCTTAGATGACGCGCTTTAGACGAGATTCAGTCGTAGCCAGTAAACATTAATTCAAATTCATTTATTTTGTGAACATAAGCAAACAGTAGGTAGGTGGTATTATAAGCGAACTTATTGTTGATAGTAGGGGTACCCTCACCGATTCTTATAAAAGCGAGCGCTCGACCGAGCAGGTCATTTTGTCGCTGAGTCTCCGATCGGTAAGGTGGTACCTCCGCTATACAGTAAGTTCGTTCCATATTTTTCTTCAGTGGTTTTTCATTTTATTTTGTGCTATATTCTGTGCTATATTTTTGTGTGTTCTATTATGATGATTATTTTTGAATATTAACGGCTGTTTGCTTGTGATTGCTCGATTTCTGATGATTTATTAAATTATTGTTAGATCCAAGTCTATTTATAAATAAATTAGTTTTAGGTCGTTTGAGATTGTTTTTTTTAATTGTTTTTCACTTCTGGTTCCTAAAATCAGAAGTGGGATCAAACTTATTTGCTCACTACTACTGCCTTGGTATCTACACAAACGGCCGTTAATTTCAAATAATGCCACGTTCATCAGGGTCACGTAAAAAGGTAGCTAGGACGCCGCCTCGCTCTGGGGATGGCTGTAGCCCTCGTAGTGAACCGCGACAAGACCGTAGCCACGGATCACGATCGCCTCACGATAGAACACGTTCGCGCCGCGATAGAACTCGATCACATTCGCGCCGTGATAGAACTCGTTCACGTTCGCGCCATAATAGAACTCGCTCACGATCACGTCGCAGTCACTCGCGTAATGGTGACAATCATAGGTTGCGTGAAGGATCTTGGTCACGTAGTCGTCGGCGTAGTAAATCTCGATCCTACCCTCATGATGTTTCCGTACAAAGTGTGTTGGGGAATATCATGTCGCGACTAACTGCTATTGAGGAAAACACCACTTCGCATATTACGCCGTCAATTCGTGATAGCACACCTCCGCTAGGGAAAAATGCTTCTACGACCCAAGCACTTGTTGATGCGTTAGGACAGTTAACAAGAAGCAAGTCTAGCAATTATTATGTTTCTAATTTTGATCCGGCTCTAAATAATTTTGAGGTGTGGTGTAACGAAGTGGACAGGGCTAGGAATGTCAATAATTGGGACGATCTCGAGTGTTTCTCGCGTGTGGCTCACTGTTTAAGGGGTGACGCGAAAACGTGGTTAAACGAGTGGGCTACAAATTATCGCTCATGGTCCAGTTTCACTCGAGAATTTAAATCGTTGTGTCCGCAAAAGATTAATTATGCTCAAACTCTTCATGAAGTTTTAAACACCACGTCAGACAAGTTTACGTCATACGCAGAATATGCGCGACGTTCATTATTAAGGCTACGTATAATAAAAGGATTAAGCGACGAGCTCATGACCCAAATAGTGATTCACGGTATCAGTGATGTTCAGGTACAAGCAGCAGCTACTAATGCTGATCTAACAACAGAAAACCTAGTTTCATTTTTAGCTACGTACGTGAAGCCTATTCGCAAACCGGATAACCGTAACACCGACAAATCTGCGTCATCCAGTAGTGCGACTAAAAGACGTAATTTTAACGGTTCTAGTAAATCTGAAAACAAATGCTTTCATTGCGGCCAAACAGGACACTATAAGGACAAGTGTCCCAAGAAGCGTAATGCCAATGATAAAGTCGATAGTGTTAGTAATGCCAGACCCACCTGTTCTTTCTGTAAGAAGGCAGGGCATAAAGAGAGTTACTGTTTCGCTAAGGCTCGATCTGAGTCTGACAGTCGGTGATGGCATCAGCCTGTTACGTGATGTCTTGTTAACCTTGACGGAGGGTTCTCAGTTAACATGCGCAAATGTTTCTTTCTTACCACCACGGTCGAGTACCTAGGTCGCGTCATTAGTCACGGTCAGGTTAGGCCGAGTCCGCATAAAATCGAGGCACTAGTTAACGCGCCCATCCCTGGTTACTTCAAACAAGTACGCCAGTTCCTAGGCCTTGCCGGTTACTTTCGGCGTTATATTTGAGATTGAATATCGAAAGGGTGTGATGATGGGTCACACCGATTATCTAAGCAGAAACCTGCCAGCGTTGCAAGTCAATGCCATTGATAGACCATCGAATTGGGCACAAATGGCCCAGTCAGCTGATTCCGAGACCGCAGATCTCATCGAAAAACTGAGGGATGGTCTGTTGGACTCTAGTCGGTACGTTTATCAGGGCGATGTGCTCTACTATCGCTATTCACCTGTCGGTGAGGAGTCGCGTTTACTATGTTTTATCCCTAAAGGACACCGGCTCAGTTTATTACGCGTTTTTCACGACGAGCACGAGCACATTGGGGCTGATAAAACTTACGACCTTATTTTAAAACATTTCTGGTTCCCGGGCCTAAAACAATTTGTTAAAAAATATACTGCCCATTGCCTAATTTGCATTAGCAAGAAACGTGTTCCAAGAGCTCCTCGTTAACCTATTACGTCATGGGAAAAATCAGACATTCCCTTCAACACGGTTCATGTTGATGCATTAGGTCCCTTACCAGAGTCCAACGGATATAAGTTTGTACTTGTTTTGGTCGATTCTTTTACCAAATTTTGTTTACTCTATCCCATATATAGACAAGATGCTAGCGAGTTGAAACGAGTTTTCAATAGCGCTATATCTTTATTTGGGACACCCAAACTCATAGTTTGTGATCGTGGACGCATGTTTGAGGCGTCATCTTTTACCAGTTGGGTAACTGAAATGGGATGCGAAATCCATTACATAACGCCCGAAATGCATCATTCCAATGGACAAGTCGAGCGTTATGTAAGGACCATCCTTAATATGATTCGTATCGAGAGTAGTAATAAAAATTCAACTTGGTCTGACAGTCTATGTAAAATTCAACTAGTTTTAAATATTACTAAACAAAAAACCACGCAGTACTCTGCTTTGTATTTGTTAATTGGTACTAACGCGACCACTCCTGTGATTCGTGCGCTGATCCGTGACGTTGCCGTCGAAAATTCAAGTCCGAATCGAGAGGCCATGAGGGAACTCAGTAGGAGCTCCGCTAAAGCATCTCTTGACAAGAATCAAAGCGGTCAAGACGATCGGGTAAATCGTGTAAGGCACCCGCCAAGAGTTTTTCAGGTAAACGATCACGTGTTCGTGATAAAGTATTCTCAGTCCGCTGGGAAGCTCGACCCTGGCATGAGGGGTCCGTACCGCGTGACTAAAGTGTTACGAAGTGATCGTTACGAGCTGAAACTGTTAAGTGGAGCCAGAGGCAAGACAACTCAGGCCGCAGCTCAGTACATGGTACCCTGGAAAGGAGAGTGGTGTCCTGAGAGTTGTGCTGCATTCTTTGAAAGTAAGTTTCAACTGAACCGTTTAATGTTTTTCTTTATGTTCTGGTAGCACGTGTGGTGTGTACGCGTGCGTATGAGTGCGAGGCATGTGCTGACCTTGCTGGTTGAAACGGGTGGCTGGTGCAGCCCAGATGCAGCGCGCTCCCGAGACTAGCGTCCTGGAGTGCCTGGTTTTTGGAAGTCGCGTACTATGTATGCGCATCGGGTGCTGTCCCGGAAGTCGCGTACTATGTATGCGCATCGGGTGCTGTCCCGGAAGTCGTGTTCTATGAACACGCATCAGGCGCTGTCCTGGCAGGCGCAGTCCTGGTTGCCACGTTTCTAACGTGCGGAAGTCGTGTTCTATGATCACGCATCAGGCGCAGTCCTGGCAGGCGCAGTCCTGGTTGCCACGTTTCTAACGTGCGGAAGTCGTGTTCTATGAATACGCATCAGGCATTGTCCTGGCAGGCGCAGTCCTGGTTGACACGTTTTTAATGTGTGAACTTGTACAAGTTCAAGTATGTGTATGAGTGAGACATAATGTGTGAAGATGTATGCATACATTTGAAAGCGAAGTGTTTTAGTTTGGATTGAGAGAGTGCATTTTTGTATGAGGGCCTTGTATGCGTGATGGATGACAGAATAGGCAAAGGTGTATGTCGTCGCATATAATTAACTACTTGTTTCTCATACAGATTGCAATGACGACAACCCTGACGATGCTGGTGAGCCTTCAGTTCCTTCTGTGGGTCCCGCTGGTGCTCCTCCTAGTCCTTCTGGTGCTCTGAGTCCAGACGACGTCAGTTCGGACGAGGTCGGCGATCAAGCTCTCGCCGTACCTGCCAGTGCCGCTGAAGAAGTTCCTGGTGCAGCCGAGGACGGCGCACGATCAGGATAGGCCGTATAAGCGAACTTATTGTTGATAGTAGGGGTACCCTCACCGATTCTTATAAAAGCGAGCGCTCGACCGAGCGCAGGTCATTTTGTCGCTGAGTCTCCGATCGGTAAGGTGGTACCTCCGCTATACAGTAAGTTCGTTCCATATTTTTCTTCAGTGGTTTTTCATTTTATTTTGTGCTATATTCTGTGCTATATTTTTGTGTGTTCTATTATGATGATTATTTTTGAATATTAACGGCTGTTTGCTTGTGATTGCTCGATTTCTGATGATTTATTAAATTATTGTTAGATCTAAGTCTATTTATAAATAAATTAGTTTTAGGTCGTTTGAGATTGTTTTTTTTAATTGTTTTTCACTTCTGGTTCCTAAAAGTATAATATATAAAATTCAGAAACTATCTATGTCCCGCCGTTAGGCATACAAAATGTTTCTCCAATTAGGTACATACAATTAAATTGCTTCAAAACATAATAATAACTAATAAAAATTCTATAAATAAAATCAATAAATAACAATGCAATTTGGTTCACTAAATAATTAAAATCATTAAATAACACAACAAACGAAAACATTACATAATTTTATGTTATCTATGTCAATATTAAAATTCCATTAGCACACGTTCAGAAATTCAGTGGCGCCGTTATCTGCGCGTATAAAATAATACACTGTATGTATAAACGCGTAGATGCGGCGGTGCAGACGCGATACGAACTCTCGCTCACGTTTGTATTGCTTCGTACGCGTATTTGAATCGATACAAGCCCGTGAAATACGCGTCGTCGGCACACGCCGTGCGAATTCCCCTTTATGGATTTCATTATTGTCAAAATGTCGTTCTATAGCGATCTTCTTTTAGACTGCCATCAACGTCTATAATGACTACTGAAATAGTGTTTGTAGTTCTTCCCGTACTGCTTTGTTTTCCGTGTTTATTAGAACAAAATTGAAGGACGATTCCCGGCGTCATGGCCAATCTTTTGACAAGACCATTTAATTGTTGAACTGAAAATTACACAAGTATATTAATTCGCCATTACTTCATCAGGTGTTAGACCTGACCCACGACCAGAACGCGCCCTTCTGCGTGGAGTTCGACGACCAGCGCTGGCGCCAGCACCTGGCGCGCCTGAAGCCGCTCGGGCTGGCCGCGCTGCTCAACACGTGCGCGCCCGCTCCGCGCCACACCTACGCGCACTTCTGCGCGCATCTCACGTGCGAGGCGCAGTACAGGTATAGTGTACTAGCAGTACTCACTAGGCCGCCATCAAGTAAGCCTATCGCAGTCCACTGTTGGACTTAGACCTCTGCCAAGCTGTGACACAACACTTTGTCCTCCGCGTTCCGCATTCAGTATGTCCTAGCCACCTTTTTAAATTCGTCGGTACATATAACTGGGGGAGCAATGAATCGGTTTCAGCTAAATTTGTAAACTTGACAGCACTCCTGTAATCTTCTAAGAGTTTGAAAATGTACCTCAGTAGCTACACCCACTTTTCCCCATTATGTCTGAGTCTCGTGTAATTCAGACTTGATACAGAAATAAATTATGTATGAAAAAACCTCATAATATTTTGCCCGAGTTGAGGATCGTACCTAGGACTTAATGCTGAACAGTAGCGCTTGCGATTATTAGACTAACGAAACCGACGCCTCAACCACTGACTCGATTTCAGCGAAAGGTACACCTTAAAAAGAGAAAATACTTCTTAGCACACAGACATCATGTCTGTAATTCCTAAAGGGTTATACAGAGGTCTGCCTGTAGTACAAACACATTTAGCCAGAAATGTACGCCTGTACTTCTTAATGCCTCGCTGTTGTTCCCATTACAGTGAAGACCTAGTACCTGTGACGAACAGACGATGCTTGTGCGAGTTAGCCAAGCAGATCGGATTCACGGACGCCGTCACCGAGTCCTACAACGTGCAGGAGTGTCTCGCGATATTTAGACAATTGGTAAGTCAATTTTCTTTTTATTGGGAATCTGTCCTCGTCCAACTTCCACATAGTCTTCTTGAGTTTCGTCCGTGCCACGGAAAACACATTAAGCCGATGGTGCCGGCTGTCATTAGTAGATCTTTGACAGTCGTTACAGGTAGTCAGTGACCCGAAAGTCTGACAACCAGTGTAACCAATGGGTATCGTATTACCCAGTACAAACTGGGTTGTGGAGGTCAGATAGGTAGTCGCTCCATGTAAAATACTAACTGATGTTCATGTTCAACCGCAGTATAAGTATTTTTCTTGGGCACCCTGTCTCACCACCCACCTGGCTGGTCAAGTTTTTTGTTTGTAGGATTTTTTTTAACACTTTGTAGGAAACAGACGATTTTTATTTTTCGTCTGACATATCACACATCTGTCATCCGTGTGATGTGTTTTACAACATCCGAATAAGTACCTAAATAATTATATCCTTTATGAACATTTTAGGATCTGATTTTGATATTTATTTATTCTACAGCAAGCAGACACAATACGTCGTGAAACTCGGTTCGTTCGTTCCCTACAACTGAGTACGAAGGTCAAAGTTCCTCTGCCTCATATGCTGGCTGTTGTTGTGAAGGACCAGGCCAATCAGCTGCAGATGCTCACACAGGTAGGCAAAGCACAAGTCATTGTGACTCTTATGAACAGAAGTGTAAGGCTCAAATTGAAAGGAGGGTTGTTTGTAGACACAGTGGTACAAGAATCTTTTGGCGTTTGAAGGACAGTGACTGGGTAAACATTTGTAAAAGTGTTTCATGAAATGTTGTTAAAAAAAAAAAACAAAATGGCGGAGTTACTTACGATTTTGGTCATGCGCCAAAAGATCCGTGTCCAACTTTACTTAAAAACGTTTCGTCATCCACTTTTTATAGATACACAGTTTCTTTCTAATCGTTTCTGATAATCTGCAGGAAAATTAAGCAGAAATAACATCAATTGGAGACAATTAATTACTTTGGAAACAGTACCAGTCATTGTAAAACCAACTTAATTCACACTTGCATAAAGTTGATATTCACTTGGCTTTGCGTCTGCAGGGCACAGCAGACATAATCCTGGATTCGTGCGTGGACTACTGGAACGGGAAGGATCTCACGCAGATCTCGCCCGCCGACCGGAAGAAGATCATCGACTTCTATCAGAGGAACTCCCTCACCGCCTATTGTACCGCCTTCGCTTATAAGTATGTAGCACTGTCATTGTTTTACACTTATTCCATGCAGTTTCCGTTTGTGTTTTTGGAAAAAATTGCGATAATAAGACTGGGTCAGGTTTTGAAACAGTTTTAATAAGAGTTGAAAAAGCATTTAAAAGGTTCACAACTGCTTTTTAGGATTCCGTACCTGAATGGTAACGACCTGTACCCGAATGGGACCCTATTACTAAGCCTTCCCTGTCCGTCCGTCTGTCTGCCAGCGGGCTGTATCTCATGATCCGTAATAGATAGATAGTTGAAATTCTCATAAACAAATTCTCCCTACTATGATGACACGGAACCCTTCATGCTCGAGTCCGAGTCGCACTTGGCCGTTTTTTCTGTATCTAAAATTAATATCATGTGCAACGAAATTGGCTATTGTAATTCATAATCAATATTTTGCTTAAACTCCCTTATTTGGCTTCATCGAACCGTCTGAAAGCCTTCCACCTGGGCATGCTTTGCCGTGACCAACTTGGAAATCTCTAAATAGACTCTGAACCCAAATCGGCCGTAGCAAAGACAGGGGTAAAGTGGGGAGAAGATGGGGGTTCATGGACTGCTCTCAAGTGTGTATGCTGTATGTCTCCACAGACAATGGCCCACTTTCCATCTTATGCTGCATGTCCTGACACGTGCGCACTTGACGATCTTATGACTGCAATCAGGGAGCGGAGTTCGCGTAGCTGAGTTTTGGGCCAAATGTATTTGATGAAAATTTGTTATTGACGCGCTAAGAAGGTCAATATATTAGTGCAACACAAGAGACATGTCATAATTTCATTCAGTAATATTGATTTATACTGAAATTTTTGAAAGCTATATTCGACCTGGCCGACTTTCAGAATGCACTCACGTAATGTAGGTTCGATTAAGGTGGCTAATGCCTCAAAATGTGTATTCTCCAGGCCTCTAACGCGCGGCATATCGTCAGCCCTGTCAGCGATGTACCTGGAGCTCCCGGCCGACAGCCGCCAGCTGTACGCGCCGCTGTCGAACCACTGGGCCGACGCACCCGCTCTACATTTTCATTCGACGGGTAAGTTGAAAATAATAATAAAATAATACAGGGTTGGTTTTCAAAGATCAGCCAAATTTTTAAAATTAAGTTCTCTATTATTTACCATAATTGGGTGTAAAAATATTCAAATCAAATACAAATAAAAAGTGAAAATTACATTATTTTCAAAGATTTCGGAAATAAAATAAAATAAATATTTCTTGAATTATAATTTAAAAGTAATTAGAAACCCGAAAACCGGACAACCTATCTTACCGAAAACAAGCGTTACCTAGTAACAAAGTTGTAGAGGTCAGTTAAACAGTTGCTCCATGTAAAATACTGCTGCATCCGGTTGGACGGGAAAGCCAAACGCAAGTTATAGTTGAATACAATTAGCATTGGCCGACCCCAACGTAGTTGCGGCAAGGGACATCATAATCATCCTCCACAGCCTGAATTGACCCACTGCTGCGTATAGGCCTCTCTTTTATTTTGCCAATCTCCACGTTCCTGTGCCAGCCTCATCCAGGTTTTTCCCCCGAAGGCAGCTATGTCGTCGGCCCATCTCGCCGCCGGACGACCCACAGTTCTTTTCCCCGTTCTTGGACGCCATTCGGTGACAGCTTTAGTCCACCTATCATCACTGCGCATAGATTGATTGATTTTTACTGAAGTTTTTTTTCTGTACTGTTTCATTTTGAAAGTAAGTACACCTTCTTTTATTTCAGACTCTTTGTTGTTCAACGAGGTGACAGATGAAGACGTGAAGGACGCTGAAGGTTTCTTCGATATGCAATGTAACCAGGTAAACGACACATCTCAAGCAACATTTAACCTTTTGAACGCCATAGTCACATATTCGTGCCAGCAAGCACAAGCAAGCGCGTGCCTTGTACGCCAAACGACACAAACATGGGACAAAATGGTAGGTGAATTGTGGCTTGGCGGGGAGGGCACGCGCGTGCGTTTATGCTCTGGCGGTCAAAAGGCTAATGAACACTTTAAAATAATGTAATATGACTTGAAACATGCTTAAATCCTCTTTCTGCATCTTCCCGTGATTAAAATTATATCGACACTGGAAATTTTAAAAATGCCGTGAGGCTCGTTGAGCACGCGGAGTGGTGTTGTTCCGATGTAACGCACTCAAAACATTGTGCTGATGGATGGATTGAATAGCACAGGGGTCGTGGAGGTTTCCGCCCGCGGCTTCGCCCGCGTAGAGTTCGGTTATATCGCGTTTCCAAGAGAACTCTTCAAAAGTCCAGGATAAAAACTATCCTATGTTCTTTCTTCGAAAAAGATACCGCGGCCCTGGAACATAAAGGGCCAAAGAAGGAACCTGGGTGGTTTTTTTTCCCACCCTCAAAAAAAAAAAGGCATTAAACAAATATTATATTATTTACAACTAGTTTTCCGCCCGCGGCTTCGCCCGCGTCGAGTTCGCTTATATCGCGTTTCCAAGAGAACTCTTCAAAAGTCCGGGATGCAAACTATCCTATGTTCTTTCTCAAGGTCAACTCTATCTCTGTACCAAATTTCATTAAAATCGGTTCAGTGGTTTAGACGTGAAAGCATAACAGACAGACAGACAGACAGAGTTACTTTCGCATTTATAATATTAGTAGGGAAGTAGGGATGTTTAGCTTAATGTTGTTTGAAAATTCCAGCAGCAGGCTCTCTTACGATATGCCATATTTCCAGGGTCGATATGTGAACAAATTAGTTTAGGTTCTGGATTATATTTCTATACCAATCCTATCAGCTTTCACAGCTTTCACTCTTTCCTTCTTAAAAACATTACATCCAAATTCCGCAGGTATTCATAGGCATGGTAACAATGCAGTACCAAGCCCAAAGCGATATGGTCGAGTTAATTGAACGTCTAGAACGCGCGTGCATCCGCTTCGTGCACTTCAGCAAGGAAAACGAGCTGAGATCCAGGGTCTTCAGTGAGAAGATGGGTCTGGAGTCAGGGTGGAACTGCCACATATCACTTATAAGTGAAGAAAGTGCGAGGTAATGTTGACTTTGTAGTTAGATAAAAGAAAAAAACATGTTTTAGTAACTATTTTTGAATTTTATGTGTAGGTTTTTCTCAATTTTAGAATATTTAGATTATTTTGTGTGTCCGAAACGGAAGACGTATTCTATCAAGTACAAAAAGGTCGATTGATCAGTGTATATTTGATTAATTTTAAGTGTATTGGTTTTTAATTTAATCTTTATGTTAATGACATAGCAGTCACATGATGCGTTTGTAAATTGCATCAGCCGTGTCTTTGGCCTGTTATGATACTGTGTTCGTTTTCTTGATAGAATATTTTTTCTTGCAAAGATACCGAGATCGACTATTTATCTATAATATAATAGTAATGGGAAACATGATTAAACAAGACATATTTTTCATACCATGTCTTAACAACGAAACACAAAAATGTGAGTATTTAGCAAAATAACCATTCATTTTGTAAATACACTAAAAAAGGCAAAATAATAAGGCACCTAATGCATAAGCCGATCGGGTGCACAGGGGGTTTTAAAAACCACAAAACAACATGGCGGGACTAACAGAGTGTTCAATAAATTTGTGTCACTTTAACATGACGCTTGAATTGGCAATTAATAACAATTAATTCGGTATTATTATAATAATCACATCATTTTCACTACAGCAGTTACACAGCACAAGTGTAGACTTTTCTTCTGTCTTTGATTTAACTTTTTGATGTTAAATTGATGTTATACAGGGTAGTTGGGTACAAGAAAAAGTTTATAATTATTATTTTTTTACATAAAAAGGTACCCGACACTCTTTAGAAATGGATGTTGTGTCCTTTTAAACCCCTTCTTTTAGCGAAAAAAATATCCTGATGATAGATTTTAATGTCTTTTAATTCTAAATGTTAGTGTTTTTGTATAGTTCAATGTGACGGACTACAGCCTAAAACTATGACTTGATTTAACCTGAAATTCAGGCTTGAAGTGTTACCATTGCAATAATACTAAGAACATGTGCCACCTCTTCTAACACACAACTGTAGTGTTAACATAGTAAATACAGGAAAATGACGAGTGTTGCTAGAAATAAATAGAGGTCCATCGACTGAAATTACCTGATATTGGGGCTAAAAATGTTGGCCATTGACACAGGACATAAAAACTCCTTACAACCGTCACAATAGTGTTGCTAGACCCCAAGTAAATTATAAGTGTTGCTACACGAAAAAAGTCGGCTAAAATGACCGACGCTACAAAAACGGCGTATTTGTCCTTAAGCAGGCTGTGGTCCGTCACTGTTACCGTCACACATTGTTGACAGCAAGAGCGCATCGCCCTTATCGTCGCAAACCTTGGCCCAGGGCAAGGAGCACCCGCCCACCCGGCTCAATAGGCACATCGACGACTATGACGCAGCCGCGCTCGGCTTTTACCATAGGTTTGTTTTCTCAGCTCTATCGCGCTTGCTTTGTTATCTCACGTCTGGGAGAAAGTTTTTGACACGACAACGCGGCAAAGGTAGGAGAACGTTCGAAATTTGAAATGGCGTAAAGGCAACGTTCAGCACTGAGCTTAAAGTTGAAAATACAACAATGTACCCAGTGGCATTATGGCATTTCTAATTAGTCGAAGACTATTGTCTACTGTTGCGATTGTGATTTTTGTGACGCTTCCTTATGAAAAGTCAATGAATGATTAAATATGAGAGTATGGTTACAAGTTTCCAGGACTGGTTCGAACTTGTCGACATAATTGCTTTTAGAAAATAAAAAAGTTCAATAAATACTTAAAAGGAAATATTAAAAAATGTCCAGACTTTTATGCTAATATTCGATTTTTTTTCGGGCCTTTTCAAATTTTAAAATTATAACGCAGCACAAGAAAGTCTCTGGTCTCCAAGATAATAGTTGATAGTCATATGAGGGGAATCAGAAAACTAAAATCTGGGCGTGAAATAACAATGCTGCATTAGTATTTAATCTTAATTTATGATTTTGTTCATATTTACAACAGCCTTTAAAGAAAAATAGACGTTAAACAGTGAGACGTCTGTTTCTTGCATGATCTTAAGTATTGAATATGAACAGAATCATGTACTACCGAGCTCACTGAAAGTCTACCACTTTGCACCCTTATGCCCTAAGTAATAAGGTTCAAAAGTGGTCGGCCGTCAGTGAAATCGGTAGTAAAACATTATTTTAAGTTCCGCTTCGCACTTAAGCTTGAGCTAACCTGACTTCAGCACTAAATCCTCATTTTGTTATTAATTAATTATTATAACCACTACATACACACTGCAATCACAACATACAATAACGCTTATTTAGGAATAATAACTAAACACTAAGTTAAGATAGAAAGTAAAAATGTATATTGGAATATTTAACGAGCAAAATGTACATTCTACTACTTGGTCATTATTAAAAACGCTTCCAAACTAAATTAATATACATACATCCTGTACATTATTAAAGCTATACAGGAGGTCTTGTGACTACGTATTCTTACAAGACAAAAAATTCGCTTCCGTCCATATTGTGTAGTAGCTTAATATTATATTCGTAACTAAATAATTCAATATCAGGCGAGGGATATAAGAGTTTAAACCAGCATCACGTCTTGTAGGTATTCGTAAAATCACTAGTTTTCATGAATATTATGTACTTTGATGCGTTAAACTAGATACCATTACGAGTTCCATTTTGCGGTTGACTTGGCTATTCATTCATGAAAATTTCATGTTTTGTATAACACAATATAAGTTTTTAAACTGTCATAGTCACTAAAATTATCATTAACACTAGAAACGGGATATTAACCATGTCCACTGTTTGTTTTGAGTTCCCGATATTTCGGCGCTGTTGCAAGCACCATGACATACACACAACAACACACGTGTTGTCGTGTTTGTATAACACATTAGTCTGTTTATTAAATAATCAAAGATCCGATACAAACTCATAAAGGTACACAACATTTTTAATATCATTATTAGTCATATCTGACCTGAATTGAAATAGGTGATTTTATATGATTAGAGAAATAAATAGGAGAATTTCTTCACAATTCTGTGATAGGTGGTCGACTTCAGCAAGCAATCGAGATCTCGCAAACAAAACTTAATGTGAAATATACGCCAGTTAACTGCAAAATTGTAGCTTGTATGTTGTAGTAAGTATAGTGCTAAATAGTCTACTATAGATAGGTATTTTATGTTTTCTATATAAATGAATAAGTTTGTCAACAGACAACTTGCGTAATTTAAATGCTATTCAGTTTATGGGCTGCAGGTATACACTGGGAGCCTACCACCACTTCTTAAAGCAGTATTATTTAAATATAGTATTATCAGTATTATCTATTCTAACCTCCATGTGGGACACAGATGGAGCTATACATCCTGCATAGCTCCTACTCCGTCTGTCCTGGTGGTAGGCCTCCTGCAGCTATAACAGAAATAAGTTTACCCCAATATAACCGTTGTATAAATCTGCCTAACGACACAGTAGCAACATGGCGACTTCGAAAGCGTTGTCGATGTCAGCGCCGGGCGCCATTAACCTGGACCACAACACTGTCAAGTTTGACAACGAGATCAAGAAAGCAAGGCATTCTATCACTACGCATACTAATTTGAAGGTACTGCTTATGGTTCTTATGGATATATTCTTTTGGGATTCTATTACTTTAGCTCCTGGTAAAGATGTTTTGGGGGCTTCTGCCTATCCTAAGCTTGGTTGGGCTTATTTTGATTAAACGCCTAGACGAATATGACGGCATAAAGTCCATATAGTTACACATGATTTTGTAATAGAAAAACCTAATTACAGAACTTGTTTATGGCAAAAACAGGACCCCATGTTAATCAGACTTAATCGCGAACTTTTTGGTAGTGGGTAAATAAAATAAAGTATCATTATTGTGATATATTTGCCAGTTCCAACGCAGCAGCATATCAACCAGCCACCCGTCAGCGGACGCGGACTCTCTCCTGGACGACGACGACGACGAGGCCGGCTCGCCCGCCGACGCGTGCCGCTCGCTGTCGTGCCTCACGGACTCCACGGACCACTCCGCGCCCGTTAACTTCGACATGAGCAATAGAGTAAGTGACTCTATGGCGTACTGAGGAACTCCTTACTGTGTAACTATGGGGCGGCTTATTATTTAACTAGATTATGTCCGTGTATTTGTTAAAACATAGTCTACTTTTAGGATACTGTGTGCCCATTCAAATCCGTTTAGCAGTTTTTGCGTGAAAGAGCAGCAAACATCCATCGATCTTCAAAAACTTTCGCATTTATAACAGTACTAGCTTATGCCCGCGGTTCCGCCCGCATGAAGTTCGATAATTGTCCCACGGGATCATACTACTGGAATAAAAAATATCCTATGTGTTAATACAGGTTATAAACTGTCTGTATGCCAAATTTCATCCAGATCCGTTTACCAGTTATTGCGTGACAGAGTAACAAACATCCATCCATCCTCACAAACTTTCGCATTTATAACAGTGTATAAAATAATATATGTATACAGTAAGATAAGATGAATTTCAAATATCTTGGATTTTTTATTCTACGACAGCCGATTTCATCACGATGTTTCTCCTCTCCGTTTTGAGAGCATTAGACGGTTGTGATGAAATAAATAACAGAATCTATCGGCACTATTTCTACCACTACTCAACAGTTTTGCTCCCTCTGTCGACAGTTTTCAACCCAATTTAACAAAGAAGTCTCTCAAAGCTGTATACTAATACGGGGTGTTATACCCAGGCAAAGCTCCCCCGCGGCATCGAGAACATCCGCCCGCACATCGAGCAGGTGGACAACGTGCCTCTCCTGGTGTCCCTGTTCACTGACTGCTCGGCGCGCTCCGTGCAGCAGATGATACAGATCATGCAGGACTACGGCGAGGTGGTGTGCGTCATGGGCTCGGCGGCCAACTGTCTCAACATGGAGATATTCATGCAGGCTGATGCCAGGTAGTTTATTATGCACGAAACCAAACCACATTTTCTTCTTTCTAAGTCGATTCTATTATGCATACAAAAACATCCCTAATCTCTTTTATTTGTGATTTCTAGTTCACATTTTTCTTGAATATTTTTAAAGAAGTACTCGTATTTGATCAAGTCCGTGACACTCCATCATCATCATGTCTTATCAGATCACTGATTGGTTATAATCCCATTCTAGCATAGCAGTAGAGCCCCTGTACCCAGTATTGTGCCAAAAGATGCCGCCGTACCAAGTCCCGGAGTCGTGCATCGGACCCATCGACCTGGCGAGAGCGCTCAACTCAGTACCTTGCTCGCTTTCGGTAAGTTCTGCCAGACGATACCTTGAAACCTTACCTTGTCTTATCCACAATTTGGAATGATTGACCTACATACATAATGTTCTAATTCTGCCCAAGAGGCGTCTTGTACAGTGAATGCCATGTATTACTAGACCCCTACCCATATCATGGGAATGCCTAAAAAATAACTAGTCCGCCATATTGGATTTAGAATGACGTCACTTAGCTAACCATGCAGTGTCATCCAAACTAAACATGTAAGTATGCAAAATTTCAGCTTAATCGGAAACTGGGAAGTGACCCAAGTGGGAAGTGGGTCAAATATAACTTCTAAGATTTTTTTACATAGTCCGTTACAGGTGAAGCTAATAAAAGGGTTTTTAATAATAAGAGGGGTCAAATACTGCATTGAAATTACTGTACCTATGTATTCTGTTTTATAACTTCTTTTAAACATTTTCACGCTGCTCAGTTACAAAATAAATGGCAGGACCAGCCATTTTCAAACTACTGTAGCCAAAAGGTATGTATTTTCGCAGAAAAATCGTAACTTTTGCAAATGATAACCTTAAATACATGTGAACTAAGGTTGATTTTAGGCTGACAAAAGCTACACAAAAGCACATAAGACCAAGAGCCCTCGATTCTCAACTATTTTAATTGAATTGAGTATTATGAATCTAACTGAACCCATCTTCTGTTGGATTATGACCTCTCGGTGCGAAGCAGCTTACATTGAAAATCCGGTGTGTAATAAAAAAAATCGCCCATGCGGGGCTTATACTTGCAATGGAAATCAAACTTTATCATACAGGACTAAAGTTTTTATTCCCAAAGCAATGAGGTTGCTTTACGATGTTTGTTTTTCAGATGACCCGTGACGCTGACGTGTCACTATACGCCCTGATCACGATGTCGCGACACTACATGACTTGTCTATGGAACAGCACGCAGTTCTGGATATGTAGCGTTTGCTTCATCGCTCTGTTGCAAGTACGTAAAAAAAATATCCTCATCGTCTACCTAGCCTTTTCTCAACTATGTTGGGATCGGCAGCTCAATGCCAGTATTTTGCAATGGAGCGACTGCCTCCCAGTTAGTACTGGGTAATACGAGACCCATTGGTAAGACTGGTTGACAAACTTTCGAACTCGGTATGTAATGGGTGGTCACCCATCCACCGACCAACCCGGCTGTTATTATTTAGCCATGAGCTCCTAACAAGTCGACACGAAAGAAGAAGAAGCTATGAGTAACTGCCGCTTCGTTCGTGATGCTAGTGATGGTCCAGGTGGGGTCCCTGTTGGCGCTGGTGCCGCTGTCGCTGAGCGTGGGCGGCGCGCTGTGGGGCGGCGCGCTGGCGGTGCCGGCGCTGGCGGCGGCGCTGGCCTTCGCGCCGCTCGACGCCGCGCTCATGCAGCGAGCGGCCACGCGCCCGCAGCTGCTTATGAATGCTAAGGTGAGATATGGATTTGTTTTTTTTTTATTTTTAACGTTAGCACGTTTTAACGTTAGCACAACACTCTCGCCGACAATTGTTGACGCTCCGTACATGGCACGCGACGGTGTTGGTCGGCGACGGAACGGGCATAGTCTCACACTAACAATACAAAGATTTTTTCCCTGACACAGCCCATACTGTGCACGGACTCCATAACTATTCAACACCATTTTTTTCTCTGCAGGAGTAAGACTTCTTTTATATTGCTTATGCATCTCTCATTTACCTAACATAACTTTTTATCCCCGAATGGTTTGGCAGAGTTATGTTTAAGTCTAAAGGGCGAGCCTATTGCCATCAACCGGGCACAAATCCAGACTCCGGACTACTGAGAATTTCCCGATAGAAAAACTCTAACATAACTTGTCTCACCATCGACCATTCGATATCCACCTTGCATAGGATGGATTCAAACCAGCAGAATATATTTGCTCCATTGGTGTATTAGCAGAATATTATTTGCATTTCGATCGTACAGGTAAGGTTTTATATAATTTTAAACTCAATTTCCTAACTCTTTCCATTTCTCCACCAACAGATGGCAGTCTTCGTATTCTGGTGCTACGCCCTAAAGTTCCTTCCAGCCGTCCTGTCAGTTCTAGTCCTCTACGCGTTTACATTGCGCGCTTTCTGCGAGCAGCTAGCGCAGGCGACCAACGCCACTGCGTGCTGGTTAGTGTACCCGATCAACGTGGGACAGTTTAACGCAACGCATGACCTCACATTGAAGAGCTGGCACGGATGGGGAGACGACTTTTATGATGGGTTCTATTTGGCGCAGCATATTACTCTGGCGTTGATTACTTTGCATTTAAGTGAGTATTAACATACCTTTTAGAATAAATCTCTTCAAATAGATTTAGTGAAGTGTGCCACTTTAAAAAGGAGGTTTTCAAATTAGAGTTTTTTTATGTAATGTTCTACCAATTTTTAACTGATTTCATTGATTCTCTGTGGCAAAAAAGGTGCACCAAACAAACAAAAGTCACCGACTTACGAAGCTAAAGTAATTTTGCAGTTTTTATTTTATTTCAACTGGTTGTAATTTTGTTTTACAATAAAAAAGATATGTATGTATGATACACGGTGAATTTTTTTAAAGGTGATGTAACACTTGTCCTTTTGATTCATGAAACTTTTTTTTTATTGAAAATGGTTAGTAAATTGTGACAATCATATATGAATTAGACAGTACTCCATCACGCATTCCTGTATTCACTATAAAATTATCATTATCAGCAACATAGCACATTTTCTTAGTCTAGTATCTCCTGTATAAACTCATAAAATAATATAGGTATATTAATTTTCAGTTGTGATATCATTGTCATTTGTTCATCGACAATCTTCTATATGGCAGAAGTGTTTCTGGGCTAACAAAGTGTGGTCGGTCACTGTGCTCCTCTTGTAAGTATACATATTTAAATCATTACTAACTGTGACTTTCACATAATATACAACTCTTATATCATCTTTTTTTATGTTTAATGGGCCTACTCTTGACCTCAATCTAGTCCTGAGGACAGAGATGAGGTCGACGATGGAACGAGCGTTTTTTCTTTGGGGGTGCCACTGGGGTAGCTTCGTAAACATGGTTTCAATGACCCAGAATTAATCAATTTTATTGGTTGTTTTATCATAAAAAACTCAGACGAGGGTAAATAGAGACTAGAGATAAGAGATCGCATATAAATTGGGATTTGTATCCCCCTATGGGTTACAGGTTTCTCATTTATTGTGCGTTGCGTAGTGAGAGATGTGTATGAAACTAACCAATAAGATTACTATTTTTTGACTTTGATGTCATTGGTTACATTAGGGTGTTACCACACCAATCGATCGATCATCGATCGAGGCCATCGATCGGTGGTAGAATGGATAAGTCGACGTCGATCGACAGTTTCTACTACACCAATTGATGGATCGTCTTCATTTCTACCATCGATCGATTGGTATGGTAACACCCTTAACGCAGACCACTCGCTACGCAACCTTGCTCATCTATGGTGGAAACGCTGCCAAAAGGCGCAGTTAATTTTCGGTCGGGCTACCATCGCGACTATCCAATCTCCCCCAATAACTGCTGAATTCCCTTCCAGAATCCTAGCGCAGTTGTTATTCAGCGGCATAATGCTAAGCAGCAGCTACGGCTTCTGTGACAAGTGGGGGGTATGCGACCTGCAGTACTATGTCCCGTGGCCGTTGGCTGTGGGCTACGCTGCCTCTTTGTTGCTAGTGTTTGGACTCAACGAGTTCATAAAGTGGCAGGAGATCAAGTAAGTGCAACAACACGCTTGTTTTATTCGAAGGAGTATCAAATTAAAGAACTGTAATAAATTCTGACAAATTACTTATATTATGCCATTGGTAAGACACAAAGTCAGACTGCTACTCTAAATTTAGTGATCGAACAACTCGATAGCACTTCAAGTGAACTGGGTTCGCACATCGAACACGAGACCACGGTCCGCAGTTGCGAAAACGAGGTAGATGTGTATGCATTCCAAGGTTTAACTGGAAATGTCGAGCTTATGACACCGCGAAACCTGGCTCTGGGAACCAGCGAGTTTGTCCATTTCGTTTCGATCCGGATTAGTGATGCCCGCGACCTTCGTTCTCGTGAAATTATTATTAAAAAAAATGACTGTCCTTTTTAATCGAATTTTGTTACCAATTTCTTGTTTTTTTTTTCACGGAACCCTAATTCTTATTCTAAAATAAAAGTAGCCTTAGTTAATCCTTATGACATCAGTTACCTGCCAGTAAAAGTCGGCCGTCAAAATCGGTCCAGCCGTTGCGGAGATTAGCCGGAACAAACACACAGACAAAAATTTAAAAATATATATTTTCATAAATGCATTCAGTGAAAAGCTGTTATTTTGATATTACAAACAGACACTTCAATTATATTAATTTGTATAGAAAGCCTAGTTACATTTTGAACGCCAGAGCGTAAAACGCATCGGCGTCACCTCCCACGCCAAGCCACAAATTAAGCGATTCACACATACCTACAAAATAAAATAGGGATTCCAACATCATATAGATAACCAATTAATCATTGCTTTTCGTCCTATATTTTTTAAATAAAATATCAAGCGTAACATCATTCTTTTATTATTACACTATCATTAAACAGCGGTTACAAAGTTGTCGGCTTTAGCCGAGGGTGGCGTGTTGGGCACGTTTTCATTTTTCTACTACCGACCGCGCTCAAAAGGTAAATGTTATGATTGATGTTTTTTTTTTATTAACTCCTTTTTTCCTCCTCCCCCAGGGCTGACGGTCGCAACCAGCGCCGCGCCCGCCTGGACTTCGGCACCAAGCTGGGAATGAACTCTCCATTCTAATCTACGTCTATCTAGTCAATTACGCTTTAGTTCAACTGTGAATAATATCGTATCGGAGCCGTCTGGCGTTTATTTTGTAAGAGAAATGTGACATGTACTTAGTACTATTTTGTACTTACTTTATTTGTATGATGTTTTGATGATTTTAAATAAATTTCATAATATAAAGTTAGTTTTTTTTTTACCTATACATGTTCTTTTCCTGGGATTAAGGCTAGTATTTAACTGTAAATCCAAAAATCTTCCTTTTTTATACTAAAAAAATCCCAATGCTAATCAAAAATACTTTTTGCTCAGCAAAATAGTTACCTCAAAATAATAATTATTATTTTAGCAACAATTTGAGTTCGTGATGCATCGCTATTAATTGAAAAGCGGAGGTTGGCTGGACAAATCTTCAAAATAGCTTGCACATAACTAGGTCAATAGGTCACTTTATGTGACGGCTAAACACCCTCATTTCAGAATTTGTGACGCTACAGAATCTTAGATAATCGATCGAAAACGTGTCCAGCCATCTTGAAAAACCACTTTTCGCTGGTCTCTCAATCTCGGTAACGGAAGTGATTTTGACGACTTTTTGCATATCAACGGGCGTCACATAAATTTGTGACGGGCACCGAGCTAAAAGTTTTGTGATAAGTCAGGTTGGCTGGACATTAAGTTTTTATTGATTTCTCGTAAACCCTTACATGTGACGCCATAAATCAAACGTCACACATTGCGTCACCAAGTATTAGTAAAGGAACCATATTCGAAAACGCCCCCGTTATTGAGATTCGGAAGTGCCAGCCATAACTTTTATACGTAAATTCAAGATGGCTGGACACAGATTTTTGCATTTTTCTACTAAACCACTGTACTTATCACAAAACTTTTAGCTCGGTGCCCGTCACAAATTTATGTGACGCCCGTTGATATGCAAAAAGTCGTTAAAATCACTTCCGTTACCGAGATTGAGAGACCAGCGAAAAGTGGTTTTTCAAGATGGCTGGACACGTTTTCGATCGATTATCTAAGATTCTGTAGCGTCACAAATTCTGAAATAAGGGTGTTTAGCCGTCACATAAAGTGACCTATTGACCTAGTTAAATGCAAGCTATTTTGAAGATTTGTCCAGCCAACCTGAGTCACATTTTTTATGTGGGCTAGTTACGAGTATTATTAGATAATATGCTCTAATAATAAACTAAGCAGCTATTTTTTTACGGTTAATGCATTTTAAGTGAAACCGAGTCGACGTAGCCGTGCTGCGCGGGGCTCCTATTTCTGTCTGTAGGGTCTAAAGTAACCTAACACGAAGTGGATGACGGGGTTCGCTCCACTAGACCCCGCCATCCCCTTCGAACCTAACCTGTAAGACTCAGGGTGCCAAAAGTCCCAAGCTCGCTTCGCTAGCTCTTGCATCCTATGTTTTCCTTGCCACAATGCCTTTTTTACGATGAATGATGATGATGTTTCAAAAATATTTTGTTGTATTTGATGTTAAAAAATATTTAATTGATGTAAATAAATTGACAGCTGATAAGTTTTTTGATGTGCATTTAAAAATAAGTCTTAATTAAATAGCCAGCAGAGGTAGCCAAGTTGCTCATTTCAGAATAAACATGGGTATGTAAGGTAAAATAAATAAACCACATAATTGAAAACAAATATTTTTTATTTAAAACTAAATTATGGTAATTTTGTGATGCTTATTAAATGTTGCCAGTCATTATTTTGTTATACCAATTCCTTTGTTCGCTCTGAGGTCAAGATTAACAGACTATATGTAGATAAAAACATATTAGATACATGTTACTCTTACTTCAAACTACCCTCGTACTACTTACTACATTACTAAATTGACAATGTTCCACTTGATTACTTCACGTAGTTGACACTAAATCTCTGAAATCAAACATCTAAAACCGCCGCGTACGCCGATTGCGACCGGCACTCTACAAAGAATACATAATTTAATTTTTTTTTTATGGTTAATAACATTATTTTATATCTTTTCAATTAATAAACTACATTAAGGTTAGTCGGTAAACGCTTGTACTTAATAGGTACGTAAATAATGTTCCCATCACTAGGATTCATCTGGTAAGTCTAATATTTCTTGAACGAACGACGCGACGTCAATCTCCTGACTGTGATCCAGACAGAACGGGTGCGTGAGCAGCGCGTCGTAGTTCGGTCTTTGTTTGTAATCTTTCTGGAGACATTGCACGATTAGGTCCTCGAACTGTGCAGAGAACTGACTGGCAGGCAGTCGCGGGGGGTCGTCTTTGACTACTTGTTTAAGCTGTTCGAAAGGCGTACCCCACGTGTTGTAGGGGAAGGTGCCCGTCGCCAGCTCGATCAGGGAGATGCCGAGTGACCAGACGTCGCTGCGGATGTCGTACTGGCCCGGGTTACCGCTTGGGTCGATCCTCTCGGGCGCCATGTAGGGCTTGCAGCCTGCGTCAATAGTCTTAGCAACAGAGTCAACTAAGTACCCAGATATACCAAAGTCACACATCTTCACCTCTCCTTTCCTGTTGATCAGGATATTAGATGGTTTTACATCTCTATGGATTACTCTGAGCTTAGAATATAAGTAGTGTAAAGCGCTGACTACGGAAAATGTGATTTTCCCAAGAATGTTTTCAGGTATGGTGCGCTTGTTGTGGTAGACTTTCATGTAGAACTTGTCGAGGCTCATGTCCATGACCTCCATGCAGATCCAAACGTCTCCCTCGCGGAACATGGCACCGTAGAAGTGCACTGTGTATGGACAGGCACTGGCTCTCATGGACACATCCAAGTCCATGAGCAGACGTTTCAGCTCCGTTGACTGGGTGTTGAATGATGCTGTGATTCTCTGTATAGAAAAAGGAAAGACTTATCACCAGTTTTGAAAATGCTATGGAAGAGAATGTATTTATTGTCTAGCATTGATAAAGAAAACCCAGATATTGCCAGTTAAAAATATAACTACCTTGACTGCCATAGTGGTGTCACTAGGAATATGCTTCATCTTCTCCACAATGCCATAGGCTCCACGGCCCAGGTCACAAATCTTAACCAGGTCATCTGCATGGACCGTGAATGTTTTGTCATCTACTGTTATTGTTGTCTGCTTGTCCAAGTTTCTTGGAGGTGTTCTGAGGAGCATAATTTAAGAATATTTAAAAACAGGTCCAAGTTGAAATTTTTATACATCCTTTTTGAAAATGGAGATGGACAGAAACTACAAAACAACAAATACTAATGTTGCAATGTCTGCATACATAAAATTATCTTTTATCAGTAAAATCAAGCTTGATAACTAAATGGCATGACCCCTGTAGTGAGAAATCTTTTAGGGGCAACCTATCAACCATTATTATCATTGACAACATATTATCTATCTAGGTTTCCTCATACCTATGGTGGCATGCTTATCATTTTGTCCTTTCAAGATTTCTTCTACTATTACTACTAATCAAGTAATCGCTGTTCTATTGGGCAAGTTTTAGTAATATATGCCTTTATTGATATGTAATACTCACTGAATATAACAGATACAACAAGTATCCAGGTAATAATACTAAAATTTTGGAAATTCAAATGAACAATCTGTTTACCAGAGGTATCATGTGTTATATCATAGACAGGGATCCCCTAATTTGGGTACAAGGAATTTCTTCATTAGCATAAATATAATTTTATTCGTATTTCGATGTAACTACAGAACACAAAATTGTAGCTAATGGATATGTCAGGTAGACAGATTGGTGCTGGTTGACACTCACACGACCTGTTCTTCTGGGGGTTTGAAGTTGAAACCCGGCGGCGGCAGTTTTCTCCTCGACATATTGCCGACGTCCTCCCAGCAAGATTCGAACCAAAAACCACAAATCCGATCAGAATTTCACCAAATCCCTCCACGATACGCTTCAGGCCAAACTGTTGACTTAGCGGTGTAAAACACAAAGTTTACATCTAAATCACACAAACATCTCACAAGGCAATATAAGGCGCAAGCTCTAAACTAGTTTATCGAAAAATATACAATATTATTCAATTATTCCCAAAAATTATGCACTCTGAGGAAGGCAGCTAGGTTTTGACATTTGAAATATTGTGTTGCCATACTTTTACTTCACACCAAGCGAAAAGTTTGATATTCTCGATAGTCTTGATGGCATAAATGCCATATTGAAAAATCCAACAAAGATCACGCCAGTAACTCATAGGCTAGGCAGAGATGTATTGCAACCAAGCACATTGCTATTAACCGAGCAGTGGTCTCGAAATCTGCAGTCAGAGAAATTTGCAACGGCGCAAAAACCCAATAACCTTTACCCGAACTGAATAATTAAAAAACAACAGAGAATTTAAAATAAAACGAATGTTTAACAATAATATTAAAGTATATTTCTTTCACTTATCAGTAATATAATTTCTTCGAAAAAAAATCATACTAATGTAAAAATTAGTCATGGATGGATTTATTCACTTAGAAGAAAATCTGATAGCTCTAACAGCATCCTTAGCTTTCTTTACTGCTTCTTCTTTAATTCTATGTCTTTTTTCTTTTTCTGCCAACCCAACTACCACATCATGTTGCAAAGCACTCTTAACATTAGCTTTAGCAAACAGTTTACTTAACACATAGTCATCATCATTTTTTTCTTTCTCTCTCTCTCTTTTATGCTTCTTCTTTTTCACTCTTTTCACTGCAACTAGATTTTCTACTATAATTTCAGGATCTGGAGAATGTTTTCTTTTATGTGGTTTTTCGATTTCTTTAGTAGTTAAAGGTTTATCTCTTTCAGGCGTTCTTTCTTTTTCTGGCTTTTCTTTACAAAAAATATCATGTGTATTCGCCTTTTCTGCTTCATTATCAGGACTTACCTCTCCACCATGATCACTTTCTTCTTCTTCATTTTCTTGGCTTTTTAAAACATTCTTTAGTAAATTTTCTTCATAATCCTTTTTTACATGCATATTCACTATATCTAGTTCAGATAGTATGCTTTCAAATGGAATATTAGTAACTTGATCATCAACTAAATTAATTTCAGGTACTTCAACTTTAGGCGGGTTCAGTAGTAGTTCTCTTTTCTTTTTGTACTCTTCTCTGGGGTCTTTCTCTTCCTTATTCTCCTCTTTATCCTTAGAAATCTTCTTACTTATTTCTCTTGCCATCCTCTTCATAGCTTCTATTTTTTTCTTTGATAATGAGGTAGATTCACTGGAATGTTTGTCATCACTCTTCCTACTTTTTGAATTATGATCTACATTTATTTTGGTGTGCTTGAAAAGAGATGCAGTTTCAGTGTCGCCATCACAGTTCAGCTCTTCAAGAGTGAAAAGACCCTGTAATGTGCTAGTGGTCAACACATTCTTTTGATTGGGGTCTATTAATATTTTGTTACTGAGAAAATGCTTGAATATCTGTCGCTGATAAATCTTTTCTTCAATAGTTCCTGCTGAGAGTAGTCTGTAAACTGTTACGTTTCTTTGCTGGCCGATTCTCCAAGCTCTTTCCTTAGCCTGGTCATCCGTGGCTGGGTTCCAGTCAGGATCATATATTATGACTCTATCAGCACCTGTGAGATTAACCCCAAGTCCTCCAACCCTAGTTGTGGCCAGGAACACTAAGTATTCAGGATTCTCATTAAATGTTTTGATCATATTCTGTCTCTGCCCAACATTCACTGAGCCATCCATCCTCAAATACTTAAATTCTTGAACTTGTAAATATTGCTCTAGTAAACACAACATTCCTCGGGATTGAGAGAATATTAAAGCTCTGTGACCTTGTTTTTGCCAAATTTTTAATAAAGAATGAACAACAGTCATTTTACCAGATCTTTTGTAGCTGCCAAACCTTTCGGGGTCTATGTCATCAGAATCTTCATGAGCCTCATAGAGGTACAAGTCTGGGTGGTTGCATATCTTCCTCAAAGTACATAGAGCAACCAATATCCTTGCTCTTATAGGATCCCCATATTTATTATCTTTGTCTAAAATACTTCTTACAGTGTTACCAGTAAGATAGCCCATATACAGATCTTTTTGTTCCTGACTTAGCGCACAAAATAACACTTGCTCATTCTTCTCTGGGAGTTTAATATGACTTTGAACCTCAGCCTTTGTTCGTCTTAACATGTAAGGTGTAATAATTAATTTCAGTGCCTTTGCTATTTCTAAAGCAGTTGCTTCTTGATATTCAGTAGCATTAGCATATCCTCCTTGAGTAATGGGCATTGCAAAATGGTCCATAAATGCAGCATAAGTGCCCAACAGACCTGGTCTCATGAAGTCAAACAATGACCACAGTTCCTGTAAGCTGTTCTGCATAGGAGAACCTGTAATGAGGATCTTATGAGGAGTTTGGAACTTCTTCACAAGCTTACTGACTTGGGTATCGGGGTTTCTAATTTTGTGGCCTTCATCTAATATAATGTAATGCCATTTCCGGGCTGTAAGATCTTTAGTATACTTTACAACACCAGCATAAGTGATCAACAGGATCCCATGTGCAGTGTGTAGGTCTCTGATCAGTTGGTTATGGTTTCCTACATGGGATCCTGTGTGGTGGAGAACAGCGACTCTTAAGTGTGGGCACCAGAAGTGAAAATGAGAGACCCACTGGTAAATGACAGTTGCTGGAGCAACAATAATGGTAGGACCAAGACCTCCCCAAGCACCTAAGTCACTTTTGGACAAACCTGCCAGAAATGCTATTATTTGGATTGTTTTTCCTAAACCCATTTCATCTCCTAACAATCCTCCAGATTCTACCTGGTGTAGTTCCCATAACCACTTGACTCCAATCTTTTGGAACTTGTACAGCTGCCTCCAAATAAAGTTAGGTACACACAAACCATTCTGCAGTTCATGGAGTGCTTCTGGGTCCTTGTTGCCCTCCAGCACATACTGCACATCAGCTGTCATAGTTTCACCATCATAGTTACTTGATTTAGCTGCTTGTAAATTTTTCTTCCAGGCTTCTATTCTCTCTTTGTAACTATTAGTGTCGCCATCATCAACAATTCTCTTTAAGTTATGTTTTGTGCGCGCATTAGTAGTGGAGGTAGAGGGTCCATCAGCTATATTAATAATATCATCAGCCTCGTCGGAAGGTAAATACTCATCGTCAGAATCTTTCTCTGAAGAAACTGTGGGTGTTCTCGTTCTGGAAGTGGTCGGCACTGGTGTATCTTTGGGTGTCTCTTTTGGAGATTGCTTATCAAATTGTTTCGATTGCTTTTTCGATATTAATTCAGCAGCAGCTTTACTTTTTTCGGAAACATTGTCCTTTTTACTTTTAATTACAACTCTCTGTTTTGCAAGCGCCAGTTGGCTCTCCAAATATTTATTTATATCAACCATTGTGCATAAACGTATTTTTAATTTTTCTTCTTTTTCAATTCGTTTGTCTTTGTTTTCAACATTATTTTATTTTCTTTCACGATCACGAAATCTAAAAACTAAACAAGTTTAGTCTTGCAAGTGTTTGACGTTTGTTTCACATTTCACTGACGTTCAGTTTTGGCATTTCCTGTTTCTCTCCGTTTGTACCAATTATTTCAATATGTAATAAATGATGTAATATCAAGGTATCATTGTCATTGCTGATATAGGTTCAACATATATTATTATACTCTTTGGGTTCAACATAATATGAGAGCTATTAAGTTTTAATTCAAGATGGGTAAAACGTGTTTTATTGATTCCTGAACGATTTGTAGCCCTATCTGAAAACATAAGCTCTACGTCAATGTCAAAAGGCCAGCAAACAGGCAGGTAACGAATTGTCAAAAAAAAAAGCAATAATTGGCACGTGTGGTCTAAACAATCAAGTACGGCTTTATTTTAAGAAATATTAGTTAAATATAAACTTATACACTATTTAAGCATAATTACTTATTACGTGCATCGTATTGTACCGTTTACTCGAAAAGTGTGATTAGGATTTTGAATAATTTCATAACCTCGTGTATTATTTGTGTAATTCGTTGAAAATGCAGAAAGTTAAAAGAAAATTGAATGAAGGTGATGCTAGTTCACCTAAGAAGAAGAAGGTGAACTCGGACAATGCTGACGCCAAACCCGCAGAAAGCGAAAATGGCAAAAACAATAAATTCAAAAAGGATTTAAAGAAGGATGGTGCGAAAGGTCCAAATAAGTTTGGAAAGCCGAAATTCAACAAAGATGGGAATCGAAAGCCAAGTTTTGGGAAAGACCAAAACAAATTTGGTAAGGGAAAGCCTAATTTTGGTAAAGATGGCAAGGGAAAGCCTAATTTTGGTAAAGATGGCAAGGGAAAGCCTAATTTTGGCAAAGATGGCAAGGGGAAGCCTAATTTTTCGAAAGATCAAGCCGATGGGGAGAAACCGAAGTGGTCGGAGATGAAAAAAGAGAAGAAAGAACTGAGGTTAACGAGGCGCAAGGCTAAGGCTACTGCTGAAGTTTTTGAGGTGTCACACAAAGCCAAGTTGTTGGCTGCACAGATTCAAAGGTAACCTGAAAGTTAACGTAGCATTTAACTAGTATTTCCTACTAAAGGAGAGGAGCATTTAGATTGAAGTAATTAAAGCTCAACATTACAAAAATACCTTTTATTTTTGTAATAATTATTATGACTGATATTAAAAGTTTTATTGTAGATCCCTATATTTTATTATTGAACCCATTGTTTTTCACCCATAAACATCCTTTTAATAATTTTTAATATTTCCAGAAAAGTAGTAAAACAAGACTTCAGAATGAATTCCTGCAAGGAGCTCCACTGTCTGCTGAAAGGCCACTACAAATCTATAGCCTTAACACATGATCTCAGCCGCGTCATTCAAGTTTTACTAAAATACGGTCCAGATGATATCAAGAACGAGATTACAGAAGAATTATTAGATTTGATGGTTCAAATGGTGCAGTCAAAATACGGGCAGCATGCAGTTAAACGCATATTGAAGTACGGTACAGAGTTTATCCGTCATGAGGTGCTCAAGAAGTTCTTCGGCCATATTGTGTCTATAGCTACTCATGCAATAAGTGCACCTGTATTGGACTATGCATACGGAGAGTTTGCTACAAAGAAAGAGAAGTGTCATATGCAGCAAGAGTTTTATGGAGATATTTATAAGAACGTAAGTTGATTTGGTTAGTTAAATGAAGTTTATGATTATCTTTTCCTAAGTTCATGTTCTTGTTATTACAGAACTTATGTTCTCAATTGGTAGTCATTATTCTCCTATCCTTACTTTTATTATCAGCCATTTGTGTCCCACTGCAGGGTGAAGGCCTCCCTTCCTTCCTTCCACTTGTCCTTATCCACGGTTGTTATTAGCCAATCTTTGAGAAAAGAGTGGGGTTTGCCCTACCATCCCCTGGACCTGCCGCATTGCTTTGTCCTTATTCCACTTTATTTGCGTAGCTTTGTAGTACTTGTCTTCTTTCATACAAGTCTATTAGTGGTCATCTCAGTAGTTACCCTCTTGCTAATCATATTGTATTCCATACAGTCCACCTATCATTTCTTTTTTTATTTCCTTTTTTTTTTTTTCTTTGGTCTTCCGCTATGCATATTATCATAGTCAAATAACATTGACTATGATAAATGCTATTTATGATGCTGCCAACTTTCAGAAAACATCCTCTTCAAAGTAAGACTTTGATTATGTATGTAAAAAAGTTGTTTCCTGCTCATGACTTTTAGGCATTTAGGATACCTTTTAGAACATATAAAAAACCATGTTTCCTCACAGACAAAGGATGACAAAGTGAAGACACTAAGTGACACATACAAGGACAGCCCTGTGATGAAGGCTGCCATCCTGCAGGCCTGCAAGGCCAACTTGCAAAAGATTCTGGACAAGAATCTACATGATGGAGAGTAAGTATTATTTACATCCATGCGCATTGCGAAAATGGGCATCTGGGGTTACGTTATAATAAAATATGTAACATTTAATAAGTAAGACAAATGCCATTAATGCTACAAAGCCATATACTGCTGCTACTCAAATGAGTTTAAATAAAAAAGGTTGAATACTCAATTTTCCCACCCATGTACAAAATATGCTCTTGGACATGGAGTTAGGTTAGTAGTAGGAGTAGTTAGGTTAGCTGTACACAATACAATACTAAGATGATGTCAAACATTCCAGATTATTCCACTCAATCCTGTACGATTACATCCGCGAGTGCAGCACAGAAGACCGTGTAGAGCTGATCTCGACACTGAGCCCCCTCATAGTGCCGCTCAGCAACTCGCTGCCGGGCGCCAATGCCGCCTCCATCTGTGTGTGGCAGGGCACTAATAAGGATAAAAAGGTGAGAATAATAAGGATCTATCTATATGTAAAGAAACCTTGTTTAGGAACTGTTGAAGTGGGCTGGATGGAATATCCAGTGTTTGAAATGACGCTGATGAATTTCGGCACAGAGTCGAATGTTCCAAATCCAACAGCGAATGCTCCTTAGCATTTAAAATATCCACGTTTTCTACTCGAATTAATAACAATTCAAATAAGCCTGTATTATCCCAGTTCTGGGGTAACGCCTCCTTCCTTATTTCGGTCACCGCCCGTGTCTGCCTTGCTTACGGCACGCCGCAGCCGTGTGAATGTGGCGACGACCCTACGTAAACGAGGCAATAGTTTGGTGGTACAGTGGTCAACTAGTCGTCGAATGGCTCGGGTTGATCCCCAATCAATCACCGCAATCACCAACCCCCTGTAGTCAATTAAATAAAGATTCTCAATTCTCGTTTTTAGGGTTCCGGACCCAAAGGCTAAAACGGGACCCTATTACTAAGACTCCGCTGTCTGTCTGTCTGTTCGTCTGTCACCAGGCTTGTATCTCATGAACCATGATAGTTGGACAGTTGAACATTTCACAGATGATGTATTTGTGTTGCCGCTATAACAACAAATACTAAAAAACAGGGTAAAAAAATATTTAAGTGGGGCTCCCATACAACAGGCATGATTTTTTTTCTTGTTTTTATAGATAATGGTACGGAACCCTTCGTGCGCGAGTCCGACCCGCACTTGGCCGGTTTTTTAAGTAGTCCTATAGTAAACTTTATTTTGATTAATTTGCAGACTATATTGAAAGTGGTGAAGGAACATGCAGTAGCCCTCGGTAAACACAAGACTGGCTATCGCTTACTGATCGCCATTTTTGATTCTGTTGATGACACGGTTCTCGTCAAGAAAGCGATTGTTTCAACATTAGCAACTAATTTGAAGAACATTGCTAAAGACCATTGGGGTAACATGGTAAGTTTTCAATACCATTATCTAGTATGTAGCTGTTACTTTCTTAATTTTCTGCTAATAACTTTTCAATTGTCAAAGAAACAAAAACAAGCAAACCATTTACACTGTAAATGGTTTGCTTGTTTTTGTTTGTTTGCTGTAAATTTTACAGCAATATTCAACTTAATTTTCAGACATTACACTGGCTAGTAAAACCCAAAGATTCAGGGGCATTCCATCCCAGTTTCATCAAATTCCTTGAAGAGGGCGCCAAAAGCGGCACGTCCAAGAAAGATGCGGAACTCAGAGTGTCCGAACTAAGGGAGGCAATCCTGCCCGCTTTGAAGAAGGATATGGAAGAAGATCCTGCGTTTTGGCTCAGTAGTAAGACGAATATGCTGCTGGCTGTCGCTGTTCTGTCAATAGGTATGTGTAACTTAACCTTTGGAAGAGTTGATGTTTAGGAATGTTTAGACTGGCCTATTGAATGAACCTCTAGGGCAAGCATTGCATACCAAATTGGGCATTTGAATTATTTATGGTCGGCTCAGCGCAGAATTTGAAAATCGAACAGCGCGCTTAGTTTTACGTGTCGCCTCGTGTTTGTGAAAACAGGTATTAGCCCAGTACAAATTCATTGGAATTTTTATTTTGGATTGATTAGTGCATACGAAATTTTCTTTGGTAAAGTCAAGTGTAAACTTATTTCACAAATGCTATAATAATGATTAAATCAAACAGAAAAGTAGTTTACCATAAAAAATCTCTTTTACAGAATCAACAAAAGAAATCCTAGAAGGCTTAGCTAAGGTGATCTGTCAACCTGAGTGGCGCATCACCGCTGATGGCAAGGACGTCCTGGCCGTAGAGGATGCTGGCATTCACATGTGTCTCAAGAAGCTGGCAACACTGGACAAAGACAAGGATGGCAACACTTTGGGTGAAGCTATTGCTGAGCACTTGGAGGATGACACTGTAAGAGAAACATATTCCTTGTTTTTCTTTGACATTGAATGACAATTTGTTTCTCCCCAAATTAATGAGGCGTCTGTAGTATAGTGCTTTACGGATCTTTTGCCAATTTCATGCCATTGTCAGGAGGGTGCTATAGGTCAACATTTGCGACATGAAATTATATTGAAACATATAACATAACATCACGTCTGTAATCCCCGAAGAGTTAGGCAGAGGTGTACCTAATAGTACATTCACATTTCGCCAGTTATGTTTTAAATCCCGATTAATAGGGGGCGAGCCTATTTCCGTCAACCGGGCACAAATCCAGACTCCGTGGCTGCTACTGAGAAATTCCTGATGGAAAAACCCAATAACACTTTGCCCGACCCGGGAATCGAACCCAAGACCTCATGCTCAGCAGTCGCGCTTGCGACCACTCAACCAACGAGGCAGTATACAATTGGAACATGTTCAATAAAAGCTTATATAAATAAGGTAGCGTTGGCTCCGGTTATGGCCACACTCCAAAAGGTCCATGTTCTACTATACCTTCGAATTTCCAAATAAGTCTTGATCTTGTCCATTTATCCAAAAGTATTGGAGTTTCTGGCTAGCAAACTCCAATGAAAAACAACTCGAATTTTTCTCATGCTTATTTCTTATTTACTTTTTCCAGATCAAACTGTGGCTGCCAACCAACAGAGGGTGTTTCTTCCTTCTAAAACTAATTGAAAGCAACGAAAATGCCGTTGCGAACGCTTTGAAAAAGAAAATTAAGCCTCATGTAAATATCTTGAAACAACAGACTACGGAAGGCGCCAAACACTTGTTACAGACTGTTCAGAAAAAATAAACGTATTTTTGTACATGTTTTTTTTTTTATATTACCTGCCAGTCATTCCATCACACACCAAAAAAGTAGAATACTTGTACCAAAAAGCATATTCCCAATATTTGAAACGAAGCAGGCCAAATAATGTCAAGCTATGTTGAAACACGTGCGGTGTTACTAAAACAGTCCTTTCAGTTATTTTTTGTTTTTACCTCTGTTAAAATCAGTGATCTTTAAACTCGTTATAATAAGTTTGGTATTACTAAATAGTACCTCTTCCTTCATTGTGAGAGGAGTATAGATATATCGGTTCCTGGATTGCCGCAATTGCGGAGCTTCTCTTCTATGAACAGAAGTGTGTCAAACTCAAACTCAAAGCATTTATTTCAATTAGACCATTACAGGCACTTTTGAAAGTCAAAAACAAAAAAGCTAAGCTACAGTCACATTCACAAGGCATAATAACTTGCGAAAGTACTGTAGTTGCACATTCCAAATCGTAGATCTCTATGGAGAAGAATGGGCAAGAAACTCCATGGACACTCTTTTTAATCAAAATATTGTTACAAAATCTTGGTTACATCATTCATGTTGAGATTATACATATATGTGAGAACGATGTACAAAGACGTGCACATTAAGAGCGTCCAGAGTAAAAGATTAAACTAACAATTTAAAAATAAAGTAATTAAAATAAACCGTGACAGCTAAGAGATGACCAGTCCCAACTGACAGCGCCCGTTCACGAACATGACGCATGGATCAGCGCCATTCAACTCAACCATATTGAAGGGAACTAAATGACCCGACACACCCGCCACCATCAGCGAGACATTTGTGTGAGCATGACATTCTCTCAGCCACCAGGGCACATTCAAGTCAATGAAGATAACTAAATGTAAATGGTAGCTTTACAGTACATAGTACTCACACATGTGCTATGCGATTATATAATACTAAGAGATTGAATCTATACAATTCAAAGATAGTTTTACAATCTTCTGCAGCTTCCACAATAACTTCACATGGTATTTGCCCCTATGGTTGTGGAGCAGGACCAGCATTGAGCCAAGCATTTTTATCATCAATGTAATCCCCCAACTTATAATATGCTTGCCTACATAGTGTGCGTTTTATACAAGATTTAAATTTCGTCTCATTCAGTTGTAGAATGTGGGGAGGTATTTTATTGTAACATTTTAAACAGTACCCCATGAAAGATGAGTCTACTTTAGCTAGCCTGAAACCTGGTTGAGTTAGTTGGTCCCTATTTCTAGTATGATAGTGGTGTCGGTCACCTCTTTTACTAAATAAATGCAAATTTTTCCTAACGTACATGATGTTTTCATAGATGTATTGACAAGGTACTGTCATGATGTTAATTTCCTTAAACAGTTCTCTTAGAGAATCGCGTCTACGTAGATCATATAAGGCTCTGATAGCTCTTTTCTGCAGAATAAATATAGACTCAATGTCTGCAGCCCGTCCCCATAGTAAAATACCGTATGACATAATACTATGAAAATAACTAAAATAGACTAGCCTCGCGGTATCTACATCAGTAAATTGACGGATTTTTCTAACAGCATATGCTGCTGAACTCAGCCGTCCTGCAAGAGAAGTTAAATGCGGACCCCATTGAAGCCTTGAATCGAGCGTGATCCCCAAGAAAACAGTTTTTTCGACGAATTCTAGTTTCTCTTGATTCAATACTATGTCACTATCACTACTTTTGACATTCGGTAGAGCAAATCTTATACACTTCGTTTTTTTCCCATTTAATACTAAATTATTCGCGGTGAACCAATTATGGACCAGCAATAGGGCGTTATTTACGTCGTCAAGATTTGTGGCACGTCTGTTTGTCTTAAATATTAAAGAGGTATCGTCAGCAAACAACACCATTTGTGGTTGGTTTTTAAATAAATGGGGTAGATCATTTATATAGACTAAAAAGAGGAAAGGACCTAATATCGAACCTTGCGGTACACCCATACTTACTTTTAAACCCATTGAATTGACACCATTTATTTGTACTTGCTGATGTCTATCGTTTAAATACGATTTAACTAAACTGAGCGCAAGTTTCCCTAAACCGTAATGTTCAAGTTTCAAGAGTAGGGTTTCGTGGTTTACGCAATCAAATGCTTTCGAGAGGTCACAGAAGATTCCTATGGCATCTTGTGCCTCTTCCCACGCCGTAAATATGTGTTTTAATAAGGTGACACCGGCGTCAGTCGTGCAACGTCCTTTGGTGAAACCATATTGTTTCTCATGTAAGATTTTATTGGTGTTAAAGTGTGTGAGCATTTGATTAAGCATTACCTTTTCAAACACCTTGCTGAAAACCGGCAACACGGATACGGGTCTATAGTTATTGGTGTCTTTACTGTCCCCGGATCCGTGTAGACATCTGTTCACTGCTAAAGCAACCGCAAATCGCAGCGGCACGAATGTTTTTGTATACGGGTGGAAGAGGCAGCGACGCACAAACGATTACCACGTATTCAATATATCATTCCGAATACCGCCAACATAGAAATTTTTCATCGGCAATTTAAAAAAAATCGGCTGTTCCATGCATTTTGGCCGTGTAGATATTGCACTTTTGTACGAAACTTTCGCGTCTTTTTCCCTGCTACCGATCATGAAAAGGTTCATAGACCGTAACGCCGGCATCTACAGAAGCGTTTTCCAAGTTTCATAGAAGCCAGTCCTGGTTGTGGATTTCAGATACAGGCGCTATAAGTAGAAAAAACCGGCCAAGTGCGAGTTAGACTCGCGCACCGAGGGTTCCGCATAAAGTAGGTATTTTGTTATAAAACTACATATTTACGGTTTTCACATTTTTCCATTGCTATAAGACCGCTTCTTGCCTTTCATGATTCTAGGTAAACGGGAACTACCATATACACCATTATTTTTAGGTCGTTCTGGAACCGAATACCATGAACTCGATCATCGAACTCGAAACGATTGGGACTATTTTTTTCAAAAAATAACAATAAAAATAAATACGAAAGAATAAATTTAATGTTTTTTTTGTGAAATAATGAGAATCGATCGATGAATGATTTTTTCAATGGGTATCTCGTTCACATGTGTTGCCGATCGTGGACACGTTTTACACACACATATGCATTTGAGTTCTCATCGTTAAATTTATTCTTTAGTGTTTTTTTTTATTGTTATTTTTTGAAAAAAATAGTCCCAATCGTTTCGAGTTCGATGATCGAGTTCATGGTATTCGCTACTTGCTGCGTGTGTAGATTGGAAGCCGATTCCAAAATTGGAAAAGGCTAAACACACTAGGCAAAGCTAGCTTCGGCTAGGGTTATATATAATTTTGTCACTCAGAACCGTCATTTGCTAGAGCGAGAAACAGCGTGCTGCTGAACGCATCGTCGATGCTGCCGCACGCGATAGCATTCCCGCTCTGCAACATGGAAAATTGCGATTCCGTGCTGCTAGATTAGGCGCAACCCCTACTTTGTCATGTTAGATATCATAATAATTATGAGAAAGGGCTTTATCATAAAAAAAAACACTTCTAACTAGTCAAATTTATTTAATGTTTTTAACTTTACAATTTATTTTCTATTTACATATTAAATAGATCACAAATATTAATATTAGAGTTATTAACAAATATATAATGTCTATTTTTTAGCAGATCAAAAAATACTATTTCATAACTATTTCAAGTTTTGAATGAAAACAAAATGAAGTAGAAACAAGATGAAAGAAAATACAACTACTTCTACATATCAGTAAGACAGTAGAATTTTGTGTAAAAAAAGCATTATAGTAAGGGGGTGAGTTGAGTTCGCATCTAGTGTTTTATGTCGCCGAGTAGAACACAGCATACACGGTCTACGCTAGATACGAAGTGCCTAAGACTACGGCAGATCTCAACTTAGAACTATTTCAAAACATCCTTAAGCCGAAACTAACAGCCAAGTCCAATAACATAGGAACTATCTTAAAATTTGTTTATTTATGAAAAAAAAAAGTATTCAACAAGGATACTTTAAAAAAAATTCGCCGGCAAAGTCACATTAATCAACAAATATCTTATTAATAAAAAGCTTATAAATGTTTCGTTATTTATATCATCATCTTCCTGCCCTTGTCCCATGTTGTCGGCGCAACAATTTGCATTAGGTACCTGTAGCTATATTGTAATTATACATATAAGAAATACATAGTCAATTTATCTATTAAGTGCTTAGAAAGAGGTATTTCTAGTTGTAGAGTGATGTCAATATTAAAAAAATAACATCGGCTTAAAAAACAAGTGGACAATCTGCAAAATGCTGTATTCCAACAAAATGTACCCTACCCCTATTTATACTATGACACAAAAGAAAAGGATGAGAGTTAAATTTTACTGGCAGCAAACCAACTCAAACAGTGTCAAAGATTCTGTTGTGCAATGGGTAGACAAAAATAACCTTTCAGGTGATGAATTTACTGTTTACATATTTCTGTGCACTTTTATACATTGTCAACTTGTTAGTCAGATGTAAGATTTACATCTAATTACATACACAATATATTATAACATTAATCACAGAGATATCCCTAGAATTCACATTATTCTTCTAATCATCATCCACAGCCCGACACCCACTGCTGGGTATGGGTTCCCTTTGCTTGTCCCATTATTTACATACAATACCAACATCATCATCATGTCATTCTTTTGTCCAAAGCTTGCCTATATTTTTATCAGTGACGTCATTTACCACATTCAGCGTCCTCTCCAGCAAGTCATCTTGGATCGAGTCGATTGACCTGAAATAGAATAAAAGGTGATTTTGAAAACTTTGATTTATAGAGGAAAATGTTCCTGTTAGTCCTGTCCTTAGAAAATTCTGTATTAACCTTTGTATGTTGGTACTGTGTCAATTGGACTAACAAAATACGGACAAATAACTCAATAGGACCATTAGACCATCAATAAAATAACCATCTCTATAAAAATCTTTAGATCTTTTCAGAGTTCAGGATCGCAGTGGGGAAAAAGCTTGTCCAGTGGGAAAGTCCAATAGTAAAGTTTAAGTTTTACTTTTAGTACAAGCTTAGTTTTTGTTCACCCTAAATAAAATTTAATTTTATCAAAAACTAAGCTTGTATGCACTCAATATTGATCCGCTTATATAATTAGACCATGGATTAGACCATGGGCTTACCAAATTACGACAGAAACTTTTCAATCAAGCAATTTATTCACTGTCGTAAAAATGGTAAAAAAAATACAACAATGAGGAAGTTCTATTTTCTTACTTATATATTTTTTTAGCAAAAAATATATACCTGTTAGCATCCAAAACTTCCCAGTCATCTTCTTTTAACTTGGTATATGTTTCAGACACTTTCTTCTGAAAGTTGAGTACTTCATACCTGTAAAAAAGAAAAACGCGAATGAAAATCAAACCAATATGAACAATATGCACAAAACACCTCACCCAACCCACCCTCCGCGACTATTTGCAGTGATGCAAGCGCAAACCGGACGCGATACAGTCGCGAAGCTGTCGCTGAATATCTACCCACGTATTCACGATATTCATTTATTCTCAGGTAACTTTGGCACATAGATGTTATATTTTTTTGGCCATATGATATACGTTATAGACTATGTATCGCTACTATGGACGCTTCAGTAGCGTGTTCGCATCACTTCGCTTCTGTACCGAAATCTGTACAGATTCTTTACCGAAAATCATTTCTTGACTGGCTCGGTTTGCTACGGTCCTGCGCTCCGTGTAAGTGAACTGCAGGGTGGGGCGGGAGTCCGGGAGTGACGGGACAGGCAATTCGAATGGTTCGGTAGTCGGTACAGAGACGTGTGTATGCGCTCGGTAAAGAATTTGCACCGATCCGGTGAGGAAGGCGCCTAACGCGCGACAGTATCACTACGTCTAAAGTCGCCGTGAGCAAAGGCCCTAAACTATATAAAACAATCTGTGGTCATCATTTCAGCCTATAGGCCCCTTATTCACCACGTGTAGCCACATCATCTGGTCCACTGCTTGTAAGTGAAGGACTTTTTACAGAATTAAAGGAGTTTGAGCTTTTCGCCATTGCAGCTGGCGTAGTTATTTTTGTTTCAGTTTCGGTGCACAATGAAACTGACAAATCAAAATGGCAGTGAGGTAACCATGCTACTTCGGTTCATAACATTCTCAATCAGTTAAAATAATAATGTAAGTATGTCTAGAAAAATATGTTCCACTTTGATAAGATGGACTGGGTCACTGACCTTTCCATGCCAAATCCATTTCTTTGTTTGATCGAGTCAACTGGCATTGTGAGGAAGAATACCTTATCTGGTTTAGGCAGACCTACATCTGGGGACTTGCACCAATTTAAATCTAAACCTGTAAAAAATCAATATTATAATGAGTAAAGACAGACAGGTTTTGATTAGCAACTTTACACAGTAACTAGTAAGGGTGCAAGTTGTTTTTATTTTTTGATCTTAGTCATGTAGAATCAAGCAATCATGAAACATGTAGGTTTTTTCTAAATACATTAATTTCACTTCTGAGCCTCTGACTGACAGAAAAATAATCTAGGCTCAGTCTTATTGCTAGTAAAAAATATTTCTAAAGATGCTTAAACTTTTAATTCTGCATATATCATATTTAAAATGAAAATCATAGCAGCATCAGGGTTCAGGAACAAGATACTAAAACACATCATTAGCGTACCTTTGGCTGCTGAGAATGCCACACCAGAGTAACAATACCGGTCTACAATTAAAGTAGTGCCTGCTTCTAATGTCTTTATAATATTCTTAGCTCGCTCCCACCTGTTAGCCGAGAACAGCAGGTGAATCACTTCATCTGATAGGTCATTCTGGAACAGTTGAAGAATTTTATATCAGTAATAGGTCAATGGACCTCTGAATGATGTCTGCAAAATTGTTGCTGCAAGGCTAGTCTCTAAGTGCATAGGGCCCAAACAAGCTATCCGCAGATCACGGAGAAGACAGAAGTATTTCAATCATGGATTATTAGAAGAGGCCCTTGTGTCAAAATGACACATCCAGACTGGGGCAGAGACTTTAGAGTAATAATAAAACTTATACACAATTTAATGTTGGTTTTCAGACATAATCTTGAAAGCAAGTCTTCAAATTAAATTTCAATAATTATCTGTTCAGCTATAAAATATCAAATGAATGTAGACCTCAACGGAATATTGCCTAAGAAACAAGAAAATATGATAGTAAGTAGGTATTATGTTGCTTTTATCATGGCTTTTACAATAAACAGATAAGATAATTGCATGTGCCTATAATTATAAAATCTGAAAGATTATCTGTAATAGGCATACAAAAATTACAGATAGCAAATTTGATTTTGATAAAAATATTATCAAAATATTACCTTCAGTTGTAAATAGCTGTTTATAATTTTTCCAACATCTGTATCTCGGGCTGGGAAATTAGTGTATTCTGCCTTAATATTCTTCTTCTTTAGATTCTCAACTGAAGGAAATAAACAAGAATTATGACTCATAAAATTACCATAATGCAACAAGAGTGGACTTCTTTTTAAATAATATAAAAATATTAATAATTAAAATTATGAATAATGTCTCAGCTATTAAGTTTCTGAATTGGATCCCATTATTATATTTGTAGACACAGGTTTTAATATGAGAATATACTTAGAGCTTTTGAAAAGGTAAACTAATAGGTTTTGAAAGAATACAAGGTTATTTGAAGGATATTTATTTTTAAATGGAGTCACATTGTACTGTACCTGAAGCAAACTACCTACCTTCGACCTTAAGTAACCTTATTTATCGGTAAACCAGTTGTAAATACACGAAATTATTTACATACCAAGCGTTCTGGCTTGTGTCGATTTTCCAGTCCTATCGACCCCCTCAATGACTATTAGGGCTCCACGTTTCATTTTCAGATGATTATTATGCACCAACTATAAATTTTACAAAATAATATATAAGTAATCAGAACCTTTATGAGTGATTATTACCGCTCGCAATTTTATCTCCCGTAAAGGAAGAATTACAGCGAGGATAATGAAACTGATAAACTAAACTAAAATCTAAAATAATAACGACACAAACAATCCACACCACCTCCTATTTACTAATTTTCTTCAGATTTGGTTACAAAAATTCAATTTCCGGGTGCTGAACTGCTGACTGCTTTGAGTATTTGATTTGACGACAGCAAACATCAATTTGGCGGGAATAATAGAGTAGAGACGAGTTGAGATTACTCACGCGGACTCGGATTCGGATCTACTAGCATAGCAAACAGTACGAGCGACACTATTGGAGGACGGGTCGAGAGGCATAGAGGAATAAGCTATTTCCTCTATGTCGGGAGGTGAACTAGGTTTTCCTTTTCCCTAAATAGTAGCAGTTCTACACTGAATAACACTGACTTTCTAATTCGTTAGTCTATTTTTAGAGTTCCGTTGCGAAATGGCAAATGTAATAAACTTTTATTTTTTTAATAAAAGATCCTTTTATTAAAATGAAAACTAATCAAACGAATCAACTCTTGAAAAATTATATCGAGGTTCCCAAACTACTTCTTTTCTTAAGTGAATGGTAGATGAGATATTCACTTCTAAAGCCGTAAAAAATGTGTCCCCCCCCCATCTAATCCATTAAAGTAAGTGGAGGAAAATTTAAAAAAGAATGTGGGTTTGCAGAACATACAAAGAAAAATTTTCAAGGAAAATTGGTTTGAATATGATATTTAACTTTTGAGATATAGGACTTTTTCGTGAAACAGCAGCAGTAACTTTACAGAATATAAAAACAAATTTAGTTTTTCTGTGAGTGTAGATTTACTTATGAATGGGCGTTAAAAATATTGTTATTATATTGTTTGGTGCTACGGAACCTTTTGTGCGCGAGTCCGACTCGCACTTGGCTGGTTTTTTATCATTTAATTATTTTGTTTGTTTATGATGTTCCCTAAATGCTGATACTACGTGGAGATGCCTCTGTTGCTTCGTTCTCCAGTTGTCATGATGATGATAATAAATAAACCCTAATATGAAAATGATAATTTGCTTTACGATGTATTTTACAGATTAATTACAAATTATTAACAGACTTAATCGTAAATGTTTGGACTAAAATCTGTTCATCGCTCAGTTTAAAGGCACCCAATGAAATTGGTTTACTATTGGGGGGAAAGGGGTGGCAACTAGAGGGTTGGGGAACTAGGACGCGAAAATTGTAACAAAGTTGCCAATTTCATAAATTTTCCTATTATACTGGCAAATCATTTGAATGAATTTAAAATGATTTACTTATTCTAAGTCAGGATAAAAAAGTATAATTTGCAAGAGTAATACATATACACGGTCTCAGGTTGTCAGCTGAGACACAGAAATATCCCCAAATAATGGAAAAAAATATTGGAAATTCAACACTCGCAACTAGCAACCCTCTTATCAAACGTCATTTTAGAATCAAACTGCGCTGCAATCTTGCGTTTGGATGTTGGATTTCTTTGTTTTTTATTTTTATAAATAAATGTAACTTAACAGTGAAATAATTTTATTTTAATCATGAAAAAAGGGTACAAAGTGACGGATGTAAAGAGGGAGAAGAAAATAGGGGTTGCTGCCGAAAATCTGGAAGAGTTGATCGAGAAATCATGCAAAAAGTTAGGCGTAAGTAGAATTTACTTTGTTCCTGTTTATTTATTGTGTCTAAAATGTAGTTGATTGGTGTTTTTGATATATTTTAAGGCTAGTTTTAGTCATTATTAGCCGTGTTTATCGTTTGCAACAAATGTGTCAGGGTGAAGCCTTGACCGATATTCGTGTACCTTGACCTAATTCTGCAACTCGGGATTTCCAGTTCAATGTCAGCTGCGCAGAGTGCCGGCTCTGCGTGGCGGAGGACGGGACGCAAGTGGAGGACGACGAGTACCTGGCCACGCTGCCCTCGCAGACACTTTTCATATTATTGAAGAACACAGAAAAAATGGTTACTGGTAATGCTTTGTTACAGAAGTTGAAAATGTTGATGTGGGTAGATTGAAATTGTGTTTAAAATCAATCTGGTAGATCCTCTATAGGGCCTATTTATGTCAGCTGTGAACATGAGATTGCTAATGGAATGCAATAAAAAAGTATTCCAAATAGCAATTCTAAAATTCTGGTCAGAGGTTTATCCTAGGGGCAGATGTGGGGTGATATTTTGGATCTTAGGGGCACTGTGAGTAGAAAAAAAAATGGGGCTTGTAATCATTGAACCAATGTTGTTCTCACCAGACTTTGATTACTTCTATGGTCTGATCCGGTCCCAGAAGAAAGACTACATTGACACTGGAACTGCGGCCAAGGAGTTCCTTACCACCAACATCAAGGAGAAGTTCAAGGTGTTTCAGAAGTACATTGCAGCTGCTGACGATGCCAGAACCATGCTCAGCGAGAGGACACAGGATCCAGCGTGGTTTGAAGGTGAGACAGGTTATACCCCAAGATTTAAATAGTTAGATCTGCTCAACTGCAACAAAAATTTATTGCATATCTATCTCCTTGATAAAGAAATTTGACTGAAAATCGTATCTATATCATTCCATGCAGGGACTGTGAGCTGACTTTTGTCAGTGTGAACACTTGTTCTGGTGAACTTAGTATGCTGAAGTTACAACTAACGCTCCTGTCATGTTTAGGGTTCCGTAGTCAACAAACTAGGAACCCTTATAGTTTCGCCATGTCCGTTTGTTTGTCTGTCTGCAGCTTAGCTCAAAGACTCTTAGTACTAGAAACATGTAATTTGGCATGAATATAAAGATTAGTTACGCTGACAAAATGGTAAAATAAAATCTCGAAATGTATTTATTTTTAGGGTATCTCCAGTACCTACATGTAAAGGGGGTTTTTTTTTCTTGCATACCACATAGTGTGGGATGTCGTTGAATAGGTCTTTAAAAAGATATTGCGAGTATGTTCAAATAATTTTTCGATTAAGGGACTCGTTTCTGAAATATTAAGCTTTCAATTACAAATTTTTGTTAGAGTCAAGTCCCCCCCCCCTCTACCAGCTAAACGGTTGTGTTCACGACAAAATTCATAGTTATAGTATATAACGAAGTTAAAAGGAAAACTATCACAGCTAAGTACCTAGGCTTTACAAGTTTACGAGTAATAGTCGACCAACTTATAAAATGTACTTGGATAACATATTTTCCTAAACATAATGTATGGGAGCACAGGTTTTTCAATTGCAAATGTAAGTTTGTTTTTATTATTACAATAAAAATCGTCGTGCGGAGGCAAATCGGACCGTTGGAAGTGTCCGCATATTTTGTTGGGCAACTATGGAACCCTACATTGTGCGTGGCCCGACACACCCTTGGCCGGATTTTTGTAAATTATGTTACTATATAAAAAATACAAACAATGGTATTCCAGTGAGGCACACACTTATTTATTTATTTATTTAAACTTCATGTACAATAGTACATAGGCGGACTTAAGGTGAATGCTCCAACCAACCCGCGAAATTCAAATTTTCTTACGTTTTTTGCTATTTGCAGGCCAGTGCTAGGTTGTATGTTGATTAAAATATTATTCGCGGCTGTAAGACATATTATGTAGTTACAGAATTAGAATCATCAAAATCATCAATACAACGCTCCAAGTTCATAAAGGCGTAGGAACAAAAAAAAAACAGAAAAAGTCATTCCTACAGCTTTATGAATGCCACAAGGCATTCTCTACCAGTCAATCTTTGGGTTAAATAAGAAAACATTGTGATAGGTACAATAAATATCTAAAAAAATAACTTCTTGTTTTCGAAAACTTACATCCTTATATTGATACTAATCTTCTCTTAATATATATAAATCTCGTGTCACAATGTTTGTCCTCAATGAACTCCTAAACCACTTAACCGATTATAATAAAATTCGCACACCATGTGCAGTTCGATCCAACTTGAGAGATAGGATAGTTTAAATCTCAAATTTTAGTCGCAATTTTAATTTATTGCTAATTATTTGTCTGTTATTATTTGACAGTCACAATTATCTGTTAACTCCAAATGATTCTAACAGATGTCGATACCTTTCGACTGGGTTGAGTAAGTAATCAATAGATGGCGCTGCTATGGTAAATCTACGAACGTGTCATATAAGCTACATTTTAAGCGAGAAAAGAGAGGTAGGGTAGGTAGGGTATGTGGGGTAGGTAGGGTAGGTAGGTAGGTAGGGTAGGTAGATAGGTAGGTAGGGTAGGTAGGGTAGGTAGGTAGGTAGGGTAGGTAGGTAGGGTAGGTAGGTAGGGTAGGTAGGTAGGTAGGTAGGGTAGTTTATATATGTTCTCTTTCTTATGTGACGCAGACGAAGTTGCGCGGGTCAGCTAGTACACATATATAAATAAAATAAACTTGCTTTGCTTTCAGCTTACTTATAAAAATATGTCTTCAACAGGTTCTACACAGATTACACTAGTAATTTTGTAATTATTAATGTCTACCCCCATGTGAAACTGTATGGATTAAAAGTTGTGATATTTTCGCAATTTACTTTCATTATAGCAGATGAGGACTAGGTTTCCATATACCGTTTTAGAAACTGTCATAACACATCACAACAACAACTGACACTGACTGTGTGTGTGTGTCTGTGTTGTCTGTCTGACGATAGTCCTTAAATATAGTAAAAAAAATATATAAGGCCTGTTATACCTTTCTGAAACGAAGCACAATTAGTGATTAGCAAGGGTGCAAAGTAACTCAAGGTAATGTTTGAGTAACACATCATTTTCATGTAACATTATCATATAAACTTGTTTGCAGGCTTAGAACCATCAGAAAAAACGAAAGAGCAGTCAATGTCGAAACGCGTAAAAGATCGGATGCGTGGGTACTACTACAAAACAAAATCTGCACTCCAGTCGTCCGACGTCTACATACACTCGAAGAACGGGCGAGGTAAGAAACTCATAGACCAGTTCTTGACAGACCTACGCAACATACTTGAATCGTACAAATACAACGAGACTTATTTCAACCGCAAAGCGAACAAAATCTCTCGCATTTGCGACGAGACTGGTCTGTTCCCATGCGGAGGCCTGTGGAGCACTGACAAGTGTCTCTACGAAGGTGAACACATCATCAACCCTTACCGCAGCCGCGAGGAGCGCATCATATTCCAAACCTGGAATCTCGACCACAGGATTGAGCTGTCAAGGTCTATAATCCCGAAGATTTTACAAGCTATCGACGGGTTGTACAGCGGTGATATTAAATGTATGTTATGTGATAAAAATTCGAAGGAGGGCGGTATCGAAGCTGATAGGTATTACTTGCAAATATTCACGCGGGAGAATCTTAAACTGGTTCACATAGTGTGCCACTACAAAGGGAAACACGACGCCGAGTCGGGCGTGTACACACTGTGCAAGAAATGCTATGGCGGCCAAAGTATTGAGTATAAGTAAACTGTTATAAATTAAACATGTTCAGTACAGATTCAGAATTCTAGGGCATTGTCGGTGTTGCCGCCTTGCCACTGCCGATGACGCCACTCGAAACATCATGATTTGGAAAAGTCCAGTCTCCTTAGCGATTGAAGCGTCATAATATGTATAATTTGGCTCTTATCTTAATTTTATACTGACCAACTATTTCCAACTAAATGATATCACCTCTAGGATACTGAATTTGTACGTAAACATAACTGCAATGTATTAGCAAACAAAGTATATTTCTATACAAATAGTACGTTATATTATAAGCTATATTTTCTGCTATATGCGCTATAGTTTTAACGACCTGTGATAGAGGCGGTATATAAATGAAATCTTGTTGCGTTGTCATATATTTTATTAACGACAGAGAATGTATTATGAGGGCTGTAAATATTATTTTTAAGTATTTTTTTTGCACTGTTTTACAGGTCGATTCTTTTTAATATTGCCAATTTTTTTATTTTCAATGATGTATTTATAATCGATGACAACCCAGGCATTTGCCTAATCAACTGAGAATATATTAAAGACAAGAATATTTTTTTTTTTGTTGAGATAGAATACAAAATGGATGTTTTAAAACGACTTCATCGTCTTGTACGATCTTATTATACAGTAGACCGTATCAAAATCTGAAAAGCAATTTAAACTTTTCATCGGACATTTGTATTCCTATACCATCAGCGCAATATTCCCCGGCTTAAAGTTCGGGTCCGCTTTGCATACCGAAATTGATCTGCTTCATCTACCAACATTATTGTGGACTTGGAAAACAGATGCTTCTGATCACTTTGTTTAATAAGATATTGTACTCAAGTTTCATGAAATATTATACATATTTTAATTTATTTATTTATTGGCCTATCTACAATTGTTACACTTTTTATCCTAATAATACAAGCAATGTTATACAAGCATGGTGTATGAAGCTTAAGTACTTATAATTAAATAAATGTATTTGCGTTCAAAGATTTGAATTGTTAGATGTGCTCTCACCGTACTAAGTCGCACGAAAAACTGTTTTCACTGAAAATGAGACTATTATTCAGCGTGTAACAACAGAAAGGTTGTAGACGTACTTAAGGGTGTACTACAGACCCTCAGACTGAACAACATTCTCCATTGGACCAACGACGACGTAATCGCGAAATAAAATCAGCTGCTCCACATAAAATTTCAGTACCTACTCGACATGTATAGAAACTTTTTCAGGTTAAATCAGGTTGATGGTCTATCTATGTGACTATGTATACCTGTAGAACACCTTAAGTATGTCTACACGGTACACCCTTTCTGTTACACGCTGTAGATAAAATTTTCAGTATGAGCGGGATAATACTATTCCATTGTCGATTTGAAACAAAAACGGGCAAATTTTTTATCGCGGAAAGGGAATGTAACGATAATTTTTTTGTTTTTATTTGAGATTTTTATTCAGCAAAGAAACGGCTATGTTCACTAGAATTCATGTAGTCTTTTTATGTAGTCGTTGTTAGTTTTATAACAATTTAAAACTTTTTATTGTTAATATATAACCACGGTAGGTATTTCTATTCCTTGAATTGATCTCCTTGCCCTTCATGACGTAGTATAAGAGTTATTTACTCACCTGTATATAATATAGGTACTTATTTTTATTTAATTATTTTACCCAAATGTAACTTTGAATGCATTGATATTAAAGCTACGCGATAGATTTTTTTTCTGTAAAGAAACAATGCGTCAAAAAGAAATCTTCGAAGAATAAAATGAACTTGTGCGTTGAGTATAAGGTAAGAATTTGTTTGTGCGAAAAATCTATTGCCGCAGTTTAGTGGATTTAATTGAATTAATACCTACAGTAAATATTTATATTAAACTAAACGGTATCCTTATGTACCAAATATATTATTTTCTTTAATGCTGTAGGTAATCTATCTTTGTATAGAAAAAGTTGTATTTTGATTCGTTTAAAATATTATAGCATTTTGACATAAAACCTCATTACTGATACAGGGTTGTTAGATAGCCATAAACAATATGTTTGTGTAACGAAATAAAAAAATAAACAGATCAGTAACACAATGGGACTAAAATTAAAAGTATAGTTCTTCCACAGTAAAGTTATTTTACGTTTGATTGTACATCACTGTCAAATCACAATGTTGACGCTACAAAAAGGTTCATGCTTGATGCTGCTACATATCTGTCAATATCGGATTAGGAGTATGAAGAACGGCGTAAAGTTCCATAAAACACCATTGAAAAGATCCTCTGACCAGACGGGTGTTTTGTTTGGTGTGCTACTGTCGAAAGGTTATGGTCGGATTTTTCTATAATATGGTCTTAACTTACATAAAACTTTAATATCGCGATTCAGGATTATGATATTAGTTTCTTCATTCGCACCATAGCTGTCGCTAGCGTTCTTTTAATTAAGATTATTTAATCTAAATCTTTTAATTAAGGCAATTTAATTATGTCCGCTGTATCAGAATGATTCCGCATTAAAGATGTGTGTTGACTTGCTGCTGTCAAACTTAAAATAACAGTGGAAGGACTATAAATGAATAATATTTGGAATACCTATAAAAACTTTGAATTGAACAAAACTTTTAATGATGAAATATGGCATCTATCACATGAGCGTTTTGCTTTCATTTTGTGTCAATAACCATTTTACTGGACTTATGGTTAAAAGGGTATGCGTATCTTAATGGGCAAGACTTGACTTGGTTAAATAAAGTAAAAGAACCTAAGCGGCGCATTCTAATATGAACAGTATTTGTATGAAATTAATGGTCATATTCATATAAAGCGTTTGCTCACGCTCATTTATACGAATATAGAACAAAGTTAATTTCAGATACATGAAACACATACTTAGCAAACTAAAGTCAAATTGCGTTATACGAAGGAAACGGATGTGTGATCGAAAGCCAGAAAAATGTATCTAATCTTCCCAATTTTAACTTTCTTCCTGAAATAAATCCAAGTGGGTTAAAAGAGTCTATTTAAACTATAAAACTGTTTATTTATTTAAGGCATAGAACAATTCCCTGAAATGGCAAGTATTATCTAGATCAGTTTCCTAAATATAGTTCGAGCAAGGAGGGTGAATATGCCGAAAGGGCCTTTTGTGAACATAGTGAAATCATACTTGGAATTACAAACGGGCTTAGTTCTGCCATAACGTGCCAACCTACAATCTATTATTAATTCCGTTAAATACCTCAAATTAAATCCATATTATAAATGTAGAATATTAACTATCCAGTAAAATCAACCCTATATACATTCTCGACGTATGCTTAGAACAGTTATAAAATTCAAACACTTTTCTTAGAGGTACTGCCACTTGCACTGCTGCTACTTTAAGTACTTGTAGTGACAGTGTAAGTTTAGTTTTAAAATTAATTGGTGTTACCTATACAAAATCGTATTTTACTTCGGATAATGGGAGTTATTTTGATGTGGGTTGGTACATTTTGGCAGAACTACGCTCAAACTGGTCTAGAATTAAGTTACCTGTTACTATCAACAGAGGGTGCTAAATGAGAAATGACCGTTGCTTCGTGACTAGCCAAATTAATTTGACTTAGTTAATTTATTGACTGATTCGGCACCTGGTGCCAAACTAACGAATTTTTTAGAACATTTTGTATTTCTTAAACGATTCTTATTTGTGAATGTATGATTTGGATTTCAATATAATTGTAATCTTAGATAGGATTTATGAAATGGATCGAGGGGCTTTTCCACAGGCTTATAAAAAAAACCAAAACCGATATTTCCCAACTAGTCTAATTAACTAACATTAAAAGCTGTGTATTATACTAACAATTATAATAATTGAAACTGGCAAAACAATAGAGCTACTATACAGCATGTATTAGAAAGGTGTGGTCATATTTCAGGGTGTGAATCGACCATTGAACTGAAGAACTTGGTCCATGGGTCCACCATCTTAATCGAGAAGAAAAGAAAGTTGTTCAGTTTGATAGTCTGAATCGTACGCTGCAATATGACCACACCTTTCTGGTACACGCTGTATAACAGAAACGTTTTTTTTTTGTTAGATACAAACTTGGAAACTTCATTAACAGACCGTACCAAACTTTTGGGTACAGAAGTAGAGCATCAGACAGGGAGCTCCGAAATGCGAACCATGGCCACAACCCCAGACACAAACGATGTGCCAGCTCCCGGCTATGTGGGGGCTCCATACAGCCTGTCCCCAACCACCACATCAACCAGAAGGCACTCAGTCTTAGGAACTCAGTATGTGGACTTAGAGCCACCAGAAAAGAAACCCAAAAACACAAGGTTTGCAGATGAAGATTATATCAGCACAGAGTTAGAAAATATACACCATACCAAATCTTCGATGTTAAAGCTCATCACAGATTTAACTGACAAACTGGACTGTCTAAAGACGCTGGTTACCACGAAGTTTAGTGACATGGAGACGAAGATATCCACAGTAAACAACAGGGTGGGGGCTCTTCAGACGTCACGACTTCTCAAGTTCAGCAGAAAATCTTGACTAATCGTAGGTACTTATCAGGAGACGCGGATTACTGCTGGACTCCTAGCCCCATTTTAAGGTCACCGGTTCATTTATCTGGGGTCCGACTACGTCCCGTTAAAAGGTGTAACAGAGTAAGCGCGATACCTCTTAGGGTCTTATTCAGATATCAAAGAGAACAACGAAAAAAAATTCAACTGCACCCTTCATACTAATTGCGTCAGCCGATGCGACATTTTGTATGGGAAGTACAACTTTGCCCTTGTTCGTTAGCAAATGTTGTCCAGTTTGAAGGTCTGAATCACCATCTAAAAGGTATTGAGGTTATTCTGTTATACCTGCAAAATCCAAAAAAAAAAATCGTTTGGTTTTGAGAACCTAAGTAAGCGTAATGTGGAAGAGGCTCTCAAGGTTGTGTAAAGAGTACTGTGTCGAATTTTCTTATTAATTTATTCTAAGTACTGTCTTTGTTATTGAGACAGCTCTATTTACCATTCCTATTCTTACATTAAGCTAAAAATATTTTTTCATTAACCTACTCTAATGCTAAAATGATCTGCCACACAATCGTCAATGAAGTTTCTGCAATCGAAAATCCTCTTTTGTCGATTGTGTTGTGGACTGATGTATAATATAAGTATATTAATTATATCAAGAAATCCTATTTTGTGACAATCGTTTACCAACTTGTTTAGATAGAGATTAGTGGATAGCGATGAATAGCAATATTAACGCGTAAGATTGTAGCAATTACCACGTTGATTTGTCTGAGATAGATGGTGAAAAATCTTCTTTACAATATCATTAAAAATGGAAGCATACATCCCTACATCTTCAAATTAAAATAATTTATTGTGGATCACAGGTTGATAAGATGTTGTGTTAGTTACCAGTTCTGCTATGTCCCGCCATTGAAGCATACAAAATTCAGATTATACTTAAGTTTGGTACACAGTTAAAATACAATACTTACATCAAATTGTCATGCAATACATTAAGATTAAATTAGTATAATATTTATGTCAAATTACAAATTAGTCATGTTACAAAATAGGATGATTAAATGTATTGTCATTTAGAAATTCTCAAGAGTAATAATATAAACCTTTTTTGTTTTCTTTTTTAAACTCTTTCTACTTTTTTAGCATCGGAATAAATAGATAAAACAAAAAATACAAAGAAATATACTTATGCATCTACTTACCTACCGATTCTCAGTATAGAATAGGAAATACATAATGTCAGCCATGAAAACAACTGAATAATTTATTGCCCTTGGCGATGTAAACATGAGTCCTAGTTATCTATTAGCGATAAAAACTAAACTGGTTTGTGCATGACTGTATCATGTCAATCACTGAAAATAGATATTATGCATATTGTAGCAGATAACATAACATCTCGCCTGTAATCCCCGAGGAGTTCGGCAGAGTAGTACCTACCTTTAAATACACCCACATTTCCCCAATCATGTTTAAGTCCCATGTAATTAGGGGCGTGCCTGTTTCCTATATCCAGCCACAAATACTTTCTCGGGGCTGCCACAGAGAAATTACAGATGGAAAAACCCAATATCACCTTGCTTTGCCCAATTTTGAACACACCGACAATTTCCGCTTCAAATCAACGTGGTTAATAAATGTCAATAATAGGAAAAATATATAGAAGTCTAATCTTACTCCATACAGTAGGTCAAACTAGCGTTTTCGCTTCAGTCTCCTGGGTTTGCAGTCTGATGGTGAACTTGGGTCTACCGAGCGGCCTTTTCGCAGCTGGGATCGGGCAAACGGTTGCCGAGTTTAGAGACCGTATTAAGCCGCAAGTATGTACAGACGCCAGCACGCGTAGCATGACCACCGTAGGAACGGGTTCTGTCGACGGAAGAATCGACAAAATGACAGATTTCTTTTGTTGATCTGTCATTTTGTCGATTCTTTCGTCGACAAAGCCCGTTTCTACGGTGGTCATGCTACGCGTGCAGCACATCAAGCTACCCGAAACTGTCAAATTTTCCCAATGAACCTTGAACCTAATGATTCGGCGATAAAGATGAAAATCTACTCAATAAATTTGTCAGATTGTAGTAGCTTGATGTGCTGGCGTTTGAACCTAAATATGCCTGTAACTTACTCAAAAGTAAGCTGCAATTGCGCTATCACAACTTCCGGGGGCCTACTAAAAGTGCTAGAAGGGTAGTGCCCTTCTAGCAGTATTATTTCAGTGAGAAAGAGTTCGAGCTATTTTAATATAGCTCGCATCTCTTCTGCATATTGAAATCTTACCACAGTGTGGCAGAGAGATGGACATTAAAGCAATACAAGAATAAGAGGTAGTCGTACAGTCCCTAGTGATTTGGAAACGACACAAGTTACAGACACGTTTTTTTTTGCGGTTTTGTAATCTTTATTTTTGAAAAAGGATGACTGTCCTGTTTCGCACTAGAACAAGGATGCCTCTAACCTATACGGCCCATCAAATTGAATGCAGTCGAAAACCTGTAAGAGCTTTAATATAGTTATATCGTATGATGCGATGACTTATTATACCACTGTATGGGTTAAGAATACACTGTGGTAGAAGCTTTCATGTAGCTTTAAGTGAAAGTTGTTTGCGTAGTGTAGCGTGTTGTGTAGACTTCTCGAATATACAGTATTAATCGATATACCTTCTCCTTTGCCTAATAGGTGTGTAAACGTAGAATAAGGAAGATATCATTATACCTATTAAAATATTATGTAGCACACTGGTACAAAAATGTAGGAACTAATGCTGCACATTTTGAAGATTAGGACTGATGTTTAGATTGTATTAGTGTGTTTTGATTTCTGTTTTAGGTGCAGATATTTTCAGGTAAATAAAATGTCTATAATATTAACATGTTGATGAAAGATTGTAACATTTTAAATTATTCTCTAACAAAAATAATGAAAATTGTTTTTTTTTTCGCCACTTATGTTTCTAATTGTTAGCTGAATAAAATAAATTTAAAATATCTGGACTTAATCATTTAAAAACATGTAAACATACGTAGATCACATTACCATTAGCAACATTGAATGTAACACCATCACACATTCGGTGTATACCCATAGAAATAAGGAATGATCTGTGCCAAAATGTCCGACCATACTTACTTATTTTTTGTACAATAAGTAGGATGAACATTCAATTCTCCAAACCTTTTTTCAATACACTTTCTTGAAAACTGTTTTTTTTTTCGCACTGAGATTAGGTTCACCGTGCAATACATTTCACACGCTTGGATTTTTAATATTTTTCCGCACACGTGCGGCAATGAACATTTCCACAGATATTTTTTAAGTATTTAAATTGTGTTTATAAATAGAATATCATAGATAAATATGATAATTTAAAACAAATATTTACTTTTATAAACAATTAAATTAACATTTATTTCTGTTCTAAATTCAAAAAGATTTGAGTTTTCTATTTTTCTTATTGGGCTGTTTAGCGGCATCGTACCTTTGCATCTTCTTCAACCTGGCGAAAGCAAAGCGCGGAAAAAAGCAAATTAAATCACAGTTTCCTAATAATTCCTGACAAAAATAGTTTCCGTTCTAATATTTTATTTCTTCGAAAGTGTATTGAAAAACGTCGTTTGATACGCGTGGAGATTTGTTACTGCAGTTCTTGGCTCCATAACACCCTCGCCTGCAGCTCGGGTGTTAATTCCGCCTCGATTGCAATAGCAAGGTTTCCCCACTTGTATTAAAATATACTTGCTATTCTCATACATGTTTACCGAAATAGTTGTGTTTTTAGTACTGTTTTGTATTCACATGTGCAGTTTATTAATTTAACTTGTCTATAAACGCATTAACTGTTTCTGAAGGAATTGTAAACACTAGTCCAATCATGGTAAACTTTTTGTTAAAGGAAAAAAAAACAATTTAAAAGGTTTGCAATTGTTTTTATTACACCCCATCATTACGGCTTTCAAACATTTAATTACAACAATATTACATGAAAAGGCGGAGTTACGCTATACAGTGTACGCTTTTTCAAGTGGGAGGAGGGAGACATAGTATTATAAAGACTAACTTCGTCAAGAGACATTTATAATAAAATATGCCAAATTAGAACTTCTTAGGACTGCATGCAGTTACTATTCTTTACAAAAAAGACAAAAAAAATTAACCCGAAACAGTTTTTTCTAGAAAATAACAATACAGCAGTTTAAAGATATTTAGTACATACTTACAAGAATGTATATGCAAGCTTAAAACTACCTCTTAAAATATTAAAAGATGTGTCTATTTTTGCTTTTTGTCTAAATCCTTATCTTCTCTTCCTGCCACCCGCTTTTTTACCAGGATTCCTCTCTCCTTTGCCGGCTTTAGGTTTCTTAGCTGTGAAATTGGTGGGGTTGTTGCCCTTCGTCTTTGTTTTAAAGTTACGCTTGCCTTTGGCGGGCTTCGTGTTCTTCTTTTCTTCTGAACGGCTATAAAGAAAAAGTTAAACTTTAGTGTTGCTATAAGAAAACTAAAGTTCTGTACTTTAAAAATACGAGTACATACTTTCGACGTTTAGTGGCGGGCACCAGCCCAATATACAATAAAATAGCAAACTGCTGATAAGTTGCTAATTTCATTGATACTTGATAAAAAATGGCAATAGGTAAACGCTGGGACTAGCCAAGAGAACGTCAGGTTAAATGCTACACAGCTACCCGATTACGTTAGTCCAAATAGTGCAATAGACATGTTTGAATCATGATTTGCACATCCAGGTGGCAAAATCGGAATATTGTAGATATACGGACGGAAAAAAGATGAGCTTGTGGTTGTGGCTAAGTAATAACAGCCGCTCGGGTCGATTTTTACCTTAAGCCGCGCTTGCCTAGGTTGGTCCGTGGATAGCACGTTAAGCCGTTGATCTCGGCTGTCAGTTGTAGATCTTTGACAGTCAGTGGCCTAAAAGTCTTACCAAGGAATATTGCTACTACAAGTAATCAGTGTAATCTCGAAGGGCGTATCACTGAAGTTTAATTGTATTACCCAGTACTAACTGGGTTGTGGAGGTCAGATAGGCAGTCGGTCCATGTAAAATACTGGCACTCAGCTGCATCCGCTTACACTGGAAGTCGACCCCAACATAGTTGGGAAAAGGCTAGGCAGATGATGATGGATGGAAAAAAGTCTTAGCTCTAATTGAGCCGAGACGACCCAAGCATGATTCAGCAAGAGTGTAGAAGTCGATCACCATGAGCCCACTATGAGTAGTGATTGGTTCCGAGTCGGCTTTGTTAAACCAAACAAAATAGTCATGTTCTGTTAATAACATTAAACTTTACAGGGCAGCTTATTTCAAATATTTTTATTGTTTTTTTTAAAATAACTTTTACTATACTAATGTTGAAATTTTTTAATATTGACAGCTGATCCATATTGGTTTATTTTAAGATGGCATAAAATAATAAATTAATACTACATATAATTATACAGTTTTCTTGACAAATCACATGCTTCATTTAACTTTAGATCCGTCACTGTTCTACGATTATGACATTAAGATGTTGAGGACAACGATGGATAGCCTAAAGTCGGTCCTACAGTAGGAAAGGTAGATCTACCTAAAACCTTCCACCTGTAGGTCCACTTAGGCAAAATACTTACAAAACATGACATCGCACCCCCCAAATCTATATCCCCAAAGGGTGAGGCAGTGGTGTACCTAATAGTACACCCACATTTCGCCAGATATGTTTAAGTCCCGCGTCCTGTTAAATCAAACCCAGGACCTTATTAAAATAGTAAAAAATACTCACTTCACTTGCTCATCGTGTATTTGCTTAGCAACAGCCTTATCCATATCAATCTTGGGCCTCTTATTCAGAATGTTATCAAGCATATTCAAGTTGTTTTCTCTCTCCTGTGCCGGTGTCGGTATAGGCAGTTTGCGCTTCCTTTCTTTGCCTGGGATGAGCTCATGAATGCCTTTGCCTCTGGCCTCCTTCTCTTTGGGCAGTTTGTCTTGGAACTTGCCAAGTGAGGCTGTTGATGCCTTGGCTATGGTTGCTGCCGTATCTAACTACAAATACAAAACTCATGTGTTATGGACTGTATGTTGATGTGCATGAAAATGTATTAGGGAAGACACTTTCACACACAAGACAAATAAAATGACCAATCTTAAAGAGTGCGAGTTGGTAAAAGTATCCAAATAATTTTTGTAATTTTTTATATATATTTTTTTTAAATAGAATTCATAGTTATACATCTAATATGAAATCTGAAATTATTTGAGACAATTTTTCTTCTTACCTGTGTAGCTGAAGCCTTATCAGAGGTGACAGGTAAACCAACTCTGGGTATCTTGACCTTCTTGGCCCGGGCAATATTCTTGAGCCTCTGCAGCTCATTCTTGGCAACTTTCTCTGACTTCTCACTGGCTTTCTTTTCAAACATGTCAGTCATGGGATCCAAGTTCTGTGGAACCTCTATTAACCAGTTCTTCTCTTTCTCTGCGGCTGCTTTCTTGAAACTAGAATGAATGAGGAACGTTTTGAAGCTACTTTTTTTAAATTATGCTAGAATTACAATAGTTTTATTTTATTACAGGGGACATTTTGCAATTGATAATATAAATAATAATAACAAATACTGAATGTGCCCGTCCCAGTTCTCGATGATGGTAATATCATGTTGTATTGGTATTGACCTATCGTCACTGACAGGACTATTGTTGCCAATAAGCCTGACATTGTGCTGATAGATCAATTGGAGCATCCTGCAATGATTGTTGATATTACGGTTCCGCATGACAAGAACCTCGTGAGAGCACAGAAAGATAAACAACTTAAATATCTAGATCTGGCTCGCAAGGTTGTCGATATGTGGGACGTGACTACAGCAGTCATTGTGCCGATAGTCTTGTTGGCCAATGGCTTAATAGCCAATAGCCTCGACCAACATCTGAGGAGGCTGTCACTGGGCAGCTAGATCAAGCGCTTGATTCAGAAGGTAGTTCTTCTGGACACGGCGCATAGGAGGTTCCTCTCTCAACAACACTGACCACCGATGGCTTGGACCCTGTGTCGATGCCGGTGGGCTACTATTTCTATATTTTTAAATGTATTTTTATGTAGTTTTTGTTAATAAAAATATTTCAAATGTAAATAATATGTTAAAAAATGAATAAAAGAAATAAATACTGAAATAAACTTACCCATACAAAGGTACCCATTTCTGCAATTGTTCATCCCATTCCAACTTATCCTTCTTCTTCTTTGTGATGCCTTTAGCTTTAGCAAACTCTTGCCATTTGGTGAGAGCCTTCGGCGTGGGACAGGGCTTGGCCCTTGGGATCACTGTTTTGGGTTCCGGTAGCTTTACAACAATAGCTTCGTCTAGCCGCTCTGTGGGAAGCTCCCATATTTTGTTGAGGAGTAACTGTGTGTTGTCACGAGTTAAAGACGTTAAATATTCGTCTTTGTTGGCCCTGGAAAATAACGTGTGGTTATTAAGTTTGCGATTATTTTAATTACGCAGTTAATTTTGTCATTTTGAGAACAGTGTTTGTGAATATATGAATTAACTTCACTTTTAAATACAACGGAAGAAGTATCGAATTTAAAGTAAAAAATCAACTCACTGTAATAATTTTGTGTCCAAGTCATTTGTGTCCGATGCAAGTAAAGTGCCTATATCAAGATCTACATCTAAATGCTTTTCTACCGTGATAGATTTATACTTCTCGGATTTCTTCTGTTCTTTTTCTAATATTTCATTAACGATATCCATGTTTATTTAATTTTATAAATTAACACATTCCTTTGCAGTCTTTGCACACAACACAATAACCTCAAACTTATTTTGACGTTTTGATTTCGTTCATGGTGCAATCCACGTGCAACAAAGGTTGTCTTCGTAAACGCGTGATTGTTCACTATCTAGATAAGAATGTCTAGTTGTATTATCTTTTTCTGATTTAATTAAAATATCTTAAGAATAATATTATTATAGCTAATTTCCTTCTTTTGTCCTGTTGACCAGAATTCGAGTGTCTATCTTCAGAAACACCAACCATATTTAGTCGATCCTATGGAACTATTTGATACGAAACACATTTCAACACATTGGTCGACCCATATTCGTTCCATAGGTCAACTTTTTTATGCTATCCTGGTCAAATAACATTGAATGAATCGAGGAGCTCTATACTTTTGGGGTTGATATTATGGGTAAGAAGAGAGGGATGGAAATTAATTTACACAGACAGCATGGACAGATAGTCAAACCATTTAGTAAAATTGGGTGCTCCAAATCGAGAAATGGCTAAGTCCACTTTTTCAGTTTTTGGTAATAAAAAAAATAAACATATTAATTTTTTTTGAAAACAAACCACAGGATATGTTGAAATTAAAATACCATTCAGTTATAGTACACAATATACTCTTTATTTTAGTATATAAAACAAAACATAAAAAGCATTTATAATAACTTTAATTTAAAAAAAATAGTTATGGACTTATCATAAATCAACAGGACTTAGGGTTATCTTTCCCTTTTTTTAAGGACTAAGGAATTTAACGAAACAAAATTAGCATCTTTAACAGTATTCTATTAATCAAAAATGAGTAATAACTATTAGCCTTTAAAAATAACTAGGCTAGTTACTCTATTTCGTCATCCAATTCCTCAACAATTTGACTTTCATTTAATTTAGCCTGTTCCATAATCAAAGTTTCATAGAATTTTCTTTTTTCTTGTGGTACAAATCGAATAAGTTTTTTAATGTCATTAATTTTATTTTGTCATTCATTTTTTTTATTTTAATTTTATTTTATTTTGTCATTCATTTTTTTTATTTTAACTTACGGACTAAGGGATTTATAGGACTTAGGGATTTTTGGAACTGAAAGTATCGTCAATTTTAATTTTTATAGTTTTCAAAAACCCACTTAGGGATATCATAACAAAAAAATTGTTGGACGTATCGATAGAGAAAAAACGGCCGATCAACCTGTGTTACTAGTTTAAAAAATCCCTAAGTAGGACTTGGGGATTTTTCGAGTTGGGGCACCCAATTGTAACAGACCGATGTCTGTAGAAGATATTGATAGCAAAATTAAATGGGGGTCTTTATTAGAGCAACACGCAAAAAATACTGCACGGATTTGAGCGCAGTTTTCACCACTCTACTGCTACTTACTTATAGGCTACATTAGATATACCGGGTTATTTGAAAAACACCAGCAACCTCTTAAGAGGTCATTGTACTCATCATTATGAACAACTTTTACAATGGGACCAAACCTGCGAAAAAAAAACAGCTTTTTCCTACATTTTGACGAGTTAATTCGATCATTTTGACGTTTTCAGGTTTGGTCCCAAAGTAAAAGTTGTTCATAATTATGAGTACAATGACCTCTTAAGAGTTTGTTGGTCACGCCGTGATGGCTCTCGGCCACCGTAGGCGCGGGCCTGTGGACGGTGAGTAATGGGTTAGCTCGCCGTCCGTCCGTCTTATGACGACAGGCCGTGTCGACGGCGCGTTCGTGTTCCACGCGCGCCTCAAAGAGATGTCAGCAAACAGGAGGGGCTTGCAAGGGCCGATGCCTGCCAGGGCTGCGGGACTGTTCGAAAGAGATACCGTGGCCCTGGAACATAAGGGGCAAAAGAAGGAACATGTGTGGTTTTTAGTCTGTAAAAGTCTGACACTCCCTTCCGCTCCGCCCAGAGCGGGCGGAGTCATTTGATGATTTCCCACCCGAAAAAAAAAAAAAAAGAGGTTGTTGGTGTTTTACAAATAACCCTGTAGTTTTGGACCCGATAGGTGGCGCCGTGCGAAGCAAGGGCAGGTCGCTAGTGTGACAGCAGCTTTAGTTTGGTCCAGTACCTAATAGTTCCATGGCATGGCTCTTTCTGACGGCACTGACAGACGACAACTGTCAGTGCGTAGTCTTGTTGATGATTGTGTTTCGTGTAAGTTTGATGATTTTTCGTAATTTTCTAGCCGTAATCGTAAGTGTCTAAAAAAATTTATTTATTAGTTGAAATTTCGAAGAGAAACTTGGCATCATGACTGGTGATTCGGAGAAAACATATTGTTTCAAAAATGAAAATAAATTCGTCGTCAAAAGTGGATGTAAAAAACGTATGTGGAGATCTCTGAAACAAATATTAACGGCTGAAAGAGCACTACCATGGCACAACGAAGCTGTGTTATGTAAGAATTAATTCCATTACCTGAGATTTTAATAATAATATTACTGTTTATTTTGCGATAACCTCATTTTTTTTCTTCAGATTACTCTATCAACGCTCCGCCAAGTTTTAAGCCAACCAAGAAGTATTCAGATATATCTGGGCTTCCCGCTCCTTACATAGACCGTCACTCCAAGCTATTTTACAGCAATGCAGAAGAGTTTGCTACTGTTAGAAGTTTACCAATGGACATCACTGCAGGATACCTACAATTGAGAGGGGCTAACACAATAGTAGGATGAAAGATTAATGGTCCAGGGAAAAATCTTGTTGTAGTGATCTACATAATTGGTGACCTCTGTTTGGGATGGTGTATTGTGAATTGAGCTAAAAAATACTAAACTTGTCAGAATTTTAGCTGGCTATCTATATGAGACTGAACTATCTTTACTTATGTTTTACTGGTACCTGTTACTCATCTGTGAAAAGTATCTGGTTTGTCTCTGTATTTATAAGTTCGTCACATACTTTGTTGTACAGACGCCAGCAGGTCAACCTGTTGTAATATGATATTAGCTTTATAGAATTTTTATGTCTATTGATAACTGGCAGTTTTGAAGTTTATGGTTTTTATAGTGTTAAGAAGTTATGATTCAAATATAGAAGGATGTTTGATTTTTGAGAAGTATCAAAGAAAATTTGTAACAGTCGGTTTTTGAAGTTTAGATATGAGGTTCTAGTAAAAGGAAAAATATGTGTAGTTGAATATTATGTGTTGGGTTATTTCAGTTATTTGGATAATGTTTTAATTTTGGTAATATACAAACAAGATAAGTTTTGATATGTTTTATTGAGTGAAGATCCCAAGGGCAGAAGAAACTTTCCACCTTACAATGATGGTAAGATTTTAGACAGATACCAACAACAGGTTATGGGCCCTCGCCACCGATGAAGATATGGCATGAAAAGGTAAGGTGGAACGTGGAAGAATAAAGAACCCTTAAAAAATGTCTGGAGAAAAAGTGTAAAATTTAATTTAAAAAAATATACAATAATTTTTGAACATGGCGGAAGAAATTACTATTTCAAAATTAAAAACAGAAGAAGAATATTTTATATGGAAACAAAAATTAATTTTACTTTTGACTGCAAGAGATTTAGAACAAGTTTTGGAAAGAGATGCTGAAAAAACAGTTAAGGATTTTAAAAAGAAAGACGCAAAAACAAAATTAATAATTATAAGTGCTATATGTGATAAATATATGGTCTATGCAATAAACTGCGAAAAATCAAAAGATATCATAGACAAATTTGACCAGTTATTTCTTGGACACAAAGACACACAAATTTCACAGCAATTGGAAGATTTTTATAAATACAAAATTATAAATAAGGATATAATGGCAGAAATTGCAGAGATTGAAAACAAGGCTACAAGAATCAGAGCATTAGGATATAAATTTGATGACGAACAGATAATGTCAAAAATACTATCAAATTTACCGAAGGACTTGATTCACTTTAGGACTGCATGGGAATCAACGTCAAAAGAAGACAAAAATTTAATAAATTTAATTTCAAGAATAAATTTAGAATTAAAAATGAGGAAAGGCAGTGATGAAGAACCGAAACCAACAACATCCTATGAGAATGAGACTGAAAAAGAAAACATCTTTCATGTGAGGAGTTGCTTCAAATGCGGAAGGAAAGGACACATAGCGAGATTTTGCCATGATGATAGGAGAGTTAACAACAACAGCTTATGCTATAAATGCATGAAGACTGGACATAGACATGCAGATTGCAACTCACTATACAATTGTGCACACTGTAAGGATAATTCTCACTACACGAAATTCTGCCTAAAGCAAACTGTAAGTAATTTTTATACAGATCATTCTGAACAAGAGGAAGTTGAATTCATTATAGATTCAGGAACAAGCAGTCACATTGTTACATCAGAAAGGTATCTAGTACATAAGGAGAAAATAAATTATAAAATTATGACAGCCGATGGAAACATACATCATGTTAACACAATGGGAAACTTATATTCTAACAATATTACATTAAAAAATGTTTTATGTGTTCCCCAACTTAAAAAGAACTTGATATCTGTATCTAGATTAGCTGATGATAATTATTTTTTAAAATTTTTCAGAACAAGCTGCCAACTCGGAGGTAAAAACTCTGAATGTATGGAGTCTTGCGAACGGAGGGAGGATGGTCTATACTATTTAAAATTATTAATAAATACGACAAAGCCAGTCGTACCTTCGAGGTCAGTCAATGTTTTTCAAATAGATAGTAAATTCTGGCATCGTGCATTAGGACATGTACCTGTTAACAAGACAAAGGAAATTGTTCGAGGGATAGATGGAGGCCGTGTAAAGGAAGTCGACATCTGTGAAGTCTGCACACAATCAAAATTATGTAGAAAACCATTTAAAACAACTAGACAGAGAGCTAGTCAACCATTAGAAATAATTCATAGCGATATTTGTGGTCCTATTCAAACAGAAACATGGGATGGTTACAAATATTTTATAACATTCTTGGATGATTATACTCATTTTGTAAAAGTTTATTTAATCAAAAATAAAAGCGAGGCTTTTTCAAAAATAATTAACTATATAAATTTGGCAGAAAATCACTTTAAAACTACAGTTAAAACATTTAGATGTGATAATGGAGGTGAATATACTAGTAAACAATTAAAAATGTATTGTAATGACAAAGGTATTAATATTGATTACACTATTCCATATTCTCCACAACTAAATGGTAAAGCTGAAAGATTAAATAGGTCTTTAATGGAACGAACAAGAGCGTTGCTTTTTGATATGCAGCTACCACATGATTTATGGGGTGAAGCTGTGTTAACTTCTGCTTATTTATTAAACAGGAGTGCAAATACCATTAATGTTAAAACACCAGCAGAAATGTGGTTCAATAGAATACCGAATTTAAAACATTTAAATATTTTTGGATCTTTAACATATTACAAAAATAATTATCAGTTAAATAAACTTGACTCCAGGAGTAGTAAAGGGCTTTTAGTAGGGTTTACTAACAATGGTTATAAGATCTGGGATCCTTCAAATTTTAGAATTATTTACTCGAGAGATGTGGTGTTTAATAATAGTAAGAGTGAAGTTGCAGATTATTTGAAAATGTGTAATTGTAGAGTGGAAAAGTGCGATTTAGAGAATTTATTTAAAACGGTTAAAGTTGGTATTGGTAGTGATGTTATTAATGGTGATAGTTTTCGTGGTGAAAGTGGTGATGAAGATAGTAATGAAGAAATTAGAGGAAGAATTGTTGAAGATAATATTTTTGAAGATAGTAATGAAGAAATTAGAGGGAGAACTGTTGAAGATAATATTTTTGAAGATAGCGTTGAAGAAATAGGGGGCAGAACTGTTGAAGATAATGATATTTTTGAAGACAGCGTTGAAGAAATTAGAGTCGATGTTGAAGAGAATGATACTTTGAGAGGGGAAGACGGTAATGATAGAGTAGTTGAAAGTAATGATGAGTTTGAAGATGCAATTGAACCAGTGAATAATGATGGATTGAGGATTTTACCGAGAAGAGAAAGGAAATTGCCATTTTGGTTGAAAGATTATGATTTGGAGACTTCGTTTTTGACTTATACAGATGTTTTTAATAGTTTTGAAAAGGATTTATGGAAGATAGCAATGAATGAGGAAAAAGATTCATTAGATAGAAACAAAACTTGGGAAATTGTGAATAAAAGTGAAGCGAAAAATAGGAAAATAATTTCAAGTAAATGGATTTTTACTATAAAGCCTGGCGGAAGATATAAGGCTAGATTAGTGGCAAGAGGATTTCTACAAAAATATAATATTGATTATAAGGAGACATATAGTCCAGTAGTAAACACAAGTAGTGTAAGATTGTTGTTGGCGATTGCAGCACAAAAAGGGTTTAAAATTAAACAATTTGATGTAAAAACGGCATTTTTATATGGAGAATTAGATGAAGAAATTTTTATGGAAATACCTTTAGGATATGATATAAAAGATAAAGAGAATAAAGTTTGTAAGTTAAAGAAGAGTTTATATGGATTAAAACAAGCACCACTTATGTGGAACAAGAGATTAACGGAGTTTTTAAAGAAATTAGGTTTGTTACAATTAAAATCGGATCCATGTGTGTTTGTTAATAAAGAAAAAGAAATATACTTGGCTATTTATGTTGACGATGGTATTTTAATTGGTGAAAATGAAATTGATTTAAATAAAATTATTAATAAATTAGAAAAAGAATTTGAAATGCGGAAATTTGATAAGACAGAAAAGTTTATAGGGTTTGATGTTAAAGTAGAACAAAACTTTATTAAGATTTATCAAGAAAGTTATATAAATCAAATTTTGGAAAAGTTTAAATATGAAAACTTAAAAGATAGTAGTCACCCAGATATTTTAATTGATACACATCAAGAGGGGAAAGTAAATGTTGATGATGTGCATCGATATAGACAATTGATTGGTTCATTGTTGTATTTGGTGAATAAAACAAGATTGGATATAGCTTTCCATGTTGGTTATTGTAGTAGGCATCAAGAGCATCCTAACTTAAATGATTTTGGAAATATTAAGAACCTTTTTAGATACATTAAAAATACAGTCAGCAGTGGTATACAGTATGTTCGTGGTAACGATTTGACTTTGAAAGCATATTGTGATGCAGACTTCGCAGGTGATCCTGATACTAGGAAAAGTACGACTGGCTTCGTAATATTTTATGGTGGTGGTCCAATTCATTGGTGCTCACGTAAACAGTCAGTCACTGCTCTTTCCAGTACTGAGGCTGAATATATTTCTGCGGCCGAATGTATAAAAGATCTTCTATACATTCAGAGTCTCATCTTCGAGTTGACAGATAAATTACCAAAAACTGAATTGTTTGTTGATAATCAATCTGCGATAGTTTTAATTAAAAATGGAATTTTAAATAGAAGAAGCAAACATATTGATGTTAAATATCATTTCATTAAGGAGAAAATAGATAAAAATTTATTAAATATTTACTATTGTCCGACTAAGAACAATTTGGCAGATATACTGACTAAACCATTGGATAGAACAAAGTTTTTGAGATTGAGACAGTGTATAGTGAGTGATACATAAGTGAAGAACATTCTATAATGTGATGAGTTATGTAGGTTAATTAAAATATAAGGTTGTTTGGGAATTAATTTGAAATTGTAATGGATAAGTTAGTTATGTAAGGTGTTTAGATTAATTAATTCAAAAGTTTGTTTGTTGTAGTCAGTTAAGTTGGGTGGGTTAATTAAGTTGGGTTTTAAAGTAGTTGATGAGAAGTTATGTGATGTTATTCAAACTGTAATAGACATAAAATTCAGAGGGGATGTTGTAATATGATATTAGCTTTATAGAATTTTTATGTCTATTGATAACTGGCAGTTTTGAAGTTTATGGTTTTTATAGTGTTAAGAAGTTATGATTCAAATATAGAAGGATGTTTGATTTTTGAGAAGTATCAAAGAAAATTTGTAACAGTCGGTTTTTGAAGTTTAGATATGAGGTTCTAGTAAAAGGAAAAATATGTGTAGTTGAATATTATGTGTTGGGTTATTTCAGTTATTTGGATAATGTTTTAATTTTGGTAATATACAAACAAGATAAGTTTTGATATGTTTTATTGAGTGAAGATCCCAAGGGCAGAAGAAACTTTCCACCTTACAATGATGGTAAGATTTTAGACAGATACCAACAACACAACCTACCCGAAACTGTCAGATTTTCCCAACCAGCCGTGAACCTAATTCTTTAGTGATAAAGTTGAAAATTTATTGAAGAAATTTGACAGATTGTAGTAGCTTGATGTGCTGGCGTCTGTACAATAAAGTGTAGCTAAAGAATTTAAGAATCTGGGAAATAAATAAATCTACTTAACAACCAATAATGCTTAAGTTTTTATTTTATGACTGCAGCAGACCCAAAACAAGTTAGACAAAGTTATGTTGAACATTAACTAACTTTCCCTGAAAAATTTAGCTACCTACATATTATGATGCAGCCACATAGAAGAAACAAAAACGAGTGCTAAATGCCAAAATCATCAAAATTTCTGAGGCACAGCATTTATGCGGTTCACACTATGAAAACCACATGGCTTGGATACACTTAGATTGTATTCACAATAATTTATAAAGCAGTAAAGCAAAGAAACGAAGAAGGGTTTATATTTCAGAACGTTAGATAATCACTATTCCAGAACTTACAAAAATGTGTCAGTCGAAAATTCTTTTTGATAAGTTGTCAATGTCAATTGTCAAGTTCTTGTCAGTGTCAAATCAAAAGGCCAACGTGCATTGCATGCCTCTTCTGAACTTATTTTACAATTTAATGAGATTATTGTGATAAATCAAGTGTTTTACTTCAAAGAATGTCTTCGTCATTCTTCTTAAAAGGAAAATCCAGGCAAGTTCAAAAACGAAAAGGTGAGAAAGTAAAGAAAAAGAATCCCAAAAAACCTAACGCGCCTAACCTAGAAAATGGTGATGATTCTTCGGATAGTGAACTAGATCTACGAAAGTTTTCTGACGCGGAGGAGTCGGAAAGTGACCATGAAACGGCTGAACAGAAGAAGTTACGTCTCGCTAAGAAATATCTAGAAGAAATCGAGAAAGAGGAGGCGAAGCGAGCAGAGCTCAAAGAAGTCGATGATGCCGTTGAAAATCGTTTGAAGAAAGACTATTTGGAACAGAAAGGTAAATTAAAGATTGAAGTCGCTGAAAAATATGTAGAACCAAATGAAACAGACCTCAGACTTATTCGTGCTAAGGAACATCGTCTTACACTATCATGTGTATGTATCAGTAGTGATAACAACTTAGTGTTTACTGGCAGCAAATGTGGATCCATAATCAAATGGGGCATTAAAGAGAAACGAAAACTTGGTACTTTAACTTATAAAACTCATTCCAATTATATAAAAGGTGATGTGAAATCTCTTGCTATATCCACAGATGGCAAATATTTAGTTTCATCTGACGACTCGCCAAATATTGTAGTGTGGGATCCCGACACACTCAAGCACATACATACATTCAAAGGCCATAAAGATGTAGTAACAGGGCTTGTTTTTAGAAAAAATACACATGATTTATACTCAGCCAGTAAAGACAGATCAGTGAAAATATGGTCATTAGATGAGATGGCCTATGTTGAAACTTTGTTTGGACACCAGTCACCTATCACAGCCATTGATGCTTTAACAAGAGAAAGAGCACTGACAGCGGGAGGTAGAGACACTACAGTCAGAATATGGAAAATAGCAGAAGAATCGCAATTGATATATAATGGACCAGTGGGAAGTTTGGATGAAATCAAGCTTTTAGATGAGGAGCATTTTGTCTCCGGCAGTGACAATGGATCATTATGTGTATGGAGTGTGCTAAAAAAGAAGCCTCTGTGTGTAGTAACAGAAGCCCATGGCTCAGAGAACGAAGTACCAAGGTGGATAACTAGTCTGGCAACTTTATTGAACTCTGACGTCTTTGCATCAGGTTCATATGATCTTAGTATTAGGCTATGGAGAGTCTGTGACCAATATAGGAAAGTCTTACCTATGTTTAGTGTACAAGTGTGTGGTTTTGTGAACTCTATGCAGTTTACAAGTGATGGTAAACAGTTGTATGTGGCTGTTGGCCAAGAACATAAGGCTGGCAGATGGTTCAAGTTGGGAGGTGCCAAAAATGGACTTTTAGTTGTTAATTTTACTATTAAGACGTAATATATTGTAATAAACAATTTTCTTATGAAGTTGTTTTATTCTCTTGTTGTTCCTATCCTTATATTTTAAACAGGTTAAGTTGGTCAGTTTGGAGTATGTAGGATATACATATGTAGGAGGTTATCTTCGAAACTACACATCTCCTTTCAAAAAATCTTTCACTGATAGAGAGCAGCCGCACTAAAGCCGGGTATTCATTAGGCAACATTTGTTAATAAACTGTTTATGACGGGTTTATTAACAAGTTTACCGTAAACACTGTTTCTGAAACTTGGCAGTCCACACTTCTCAGTTGTTGCCAGGATGTCGCCCGAGGAGGTAGTGATGCTCTGTGCTGCTTATATAATATTACATAAGAGTGCTACTAGAAAAAAAAAGAAGAAAAGGTGGTGGATTCGAAATTATCTTTTAAATAGAAGTTATGTATTTCATGACCTTCGTGGATTTGATGGGTCTTTTCAAAATTTCACGAGAATGTCAACATCAGATTTTGAAATTTTACTGAGATTGATTGGACCAGCCATAACAAAACAGGAAACGAAATTTCGGCATCCTATTGAGCCCCAGAGAAGACTAGCTATAACTTTAAGGTTTCTTGCAACAGGTGACTCATATGGCTCACTGTCATATACTTTTAAAGTATCAAAACAATTAATCAGCAAGATTATACGAGAAGTTTGTCAGGAATTGACAAAAGTTTTAAAGGACTATGTAAAGGTGAGTAAAATAAAATAAATTCAAATCACTCAAGTAGGTATTTATCAAATATTTAAATCAAATCACATCAATTTATTTATTGTGTGTCATCTTCCAACTGGGAAACTATTTCGTCAAGATTACTAAAGCGCAACTCGTCTCCAGTAGCAGTATGGACTTGGGGATCTGGTGTCTGCGTTGGTGTAGATGCATCAGCATATGTCGACGTTGATGATGTGGTGCGGTATCCGTCGCCATAGCCGAGCCATCCATCTCCATAGCCTTGATATCCACCAAAATAATTACTATCGAAATTGCCCATTCTCGCTTGTAGCAATATATTATTTATGTAATACTTGGCCTGTAACAGTGCTCTTTGGTTTTTCACATTTTTCAATTCAGATGCCACATACTGGCCATAAATTTCAAATTCGTCTTTAGGTTCCTCCATCTTCTTTTTGGCACTTTTCATAATTTCATACATTTCATTGAGATTCTCGTCACACTTCCTCTTTTTGGAGTTGTTTGACTGCGGAAGTGGCGGTGGCGGTGGCGGCGGTGGCAGTGGCAGTTGTGATGTTGGCGGTGGCGGCGGCACAGTTGGCGGTGTATTTGACGGCTGCGTTGAGGCACTGCCATCCTGTAAATCATTGTTTTAAATTGGTTACAGGTTCCAAGTACTGAACAAGAATGGAAAAATAATTTAAAGAAAAACAAAAAACCCGACTGCGTAAAAACTAATTTTAAAAATACGTGAAAAAATTAACTTAAATAAAAACTAAAAAGAAAGAAACAAGCCCAGTAGTTTAAATCATAAATTCTAATGCAGAACAGAACGACTCACAGTCGGGGCCCATTCAAATTTTACCAATCAAATCTTCCCAAGGGGCCCCGACTGTGAGTCGTTCTGTTCTGCATTAGAATTTATGATTTAAACTACTGGGCTTGTTTCTTTCTTTTTAGTTTTTATTTAAGTTAATTTTTTCACGTATTTTTAAAATTAGTTTTTACGCAGTCGGGTTTTTTGTTTTACTTTAAATTATTTTTTTTTAAGTATGATATTATTTTTTGACGAATATTTACATGTTAAATATTTTATTTTATTTTTTATTTAGTTTTGTGTATATTGACATTTAATGAATTGACATGATTATTTAATATGACAGATATTTTATTATTTTATATTGTGAATGTGAGGATCATGTGGGTCTTTTTCTAATTTTAACTATTGTCTGGCAGTTTGAGTACTATAAGCGACCCACCCAGATGTCTTTTCTTTGGTATAGTTCGTCGTGACGTTGAGCTCCTTGAGTTATAAGTCGAGCTCCACGATAACTGACAACTGCTGCATTGACTGGACGTTGGTGAATGTGTGAACAGTGTAGGCCTTGTAGATTCCTAGAGGTGTGATAACCTCTTATCTTGTTTTCCGTTTTTTTGTGTACCTAGTAAGCAACGACTTATTGTCGGGCCTATGCTGTCCGGGGGGACAGCATAGGCCACTACTCAAGTACTCAAGTATGGGAATACTTGAGTACTAATGCTGTAACATGATAATATTGTAAAATCTAATCATTTTAAAAGAGTAACCATGGAGTTTCTTGCCGGTTCTTCTCCATAGGAAGCGACCAACCCGAACCGTGCACCTTTTTGTCAACGTTTCATAAGTGCCTATGTAGGCCTATGTGAAATAAAAATGTTTTGATTTGATTTTGATTTCATTTGACCTACCGAACTATGAGTCGTGAATCGTAATAGTTTTGGTGGCTTTGTATTAGTTCTTCATGCTTTTTCACTGTTTTTTTTGTTTGTATATCGTTTATACTTGAAATAAAAACAAATCAATAAGTAAGAAAATTAGCGAGAATGATTGTTTTTTTAAACAACTTTAAATCGTTATATATCCTAAACTATTATTTAAAATGAAAAATGATAAACGGAACCTAAAGATGATTTTAAAATATCTATTCAACGATACCCCACTTGACATAGTTCATTGATTTTTTTAATTTTCATTTTGACAATTTAGCGTCTGGTTATCGCTGTGGTGAATTTTGATTACTGTCATGTCTTTAGTGACACTCGCAAGGTTAAGACGAATCGATTGACGTAAGAATTATCAAAATCGGCTTACGCATTTGGTCTCTAGAACGCCACATAGAAACAAACATACATACATAGACTGATAAACACATTACCCTCCTTTGCGTCGCGCAGTCGGGTAAAAACAAGGCTCGCCAGTTCGAATTATTATGGAATTTCCCTCATTGTATCGGCTCCATTGATGGAAAACATATTGTTATTGAAGCACCATTTAACTCTGGCAGTGATTTTTTCAACTATAAAGAACAATTCAGCATTGTACTACTGGCAATAGTTGATGCAGATTACAACTTTATATATGCGAATTGTGGTGCTAAAGGCAGATCTTCCGACAGTGGAGTATTTCAAGAAACTCCATTTTACGATGCAATTACTCAAAACAATTTGAATATTCCACAGCCACAACCAATTTTACCAAATGGTCCGAATCTACCTTATGTAATAGTAGGGGACAGCGCATTTGCCTTATCCGAAAATATTATGAAGCCTTATCCTGGTATTCACAATCGTGGAACTATAAAGCACATTTACAACTACCGTCTTTCCAGATCAAGAAGGATAGTAGAAAATGTGTTTGGCATATTATGTGCTGTCTTTCGCGTTTTCAGAAAAGCCATACCTCTTAAGCCTGCTACTTGTGAAATTGTAACAATGACATGTGTATATTTGCATAACTTTTTGAGGCGCAATAAACAGTCTCGGGCTATATATACTCCACCAGGAACATTCGATTATGAAGACTCAGAATATAACATTATAGAAGGTTTTTGGCGAAGAGAAATCGGCCCTCACAACAGCATGTTGGATTTACAACCTATTGCAAGACATCCCCCACTAGCTGCTACGGTTGTAAGAGATCAATTTGCTGAATATTTCATTAGTCCAGAAGGTAGTGTGCCGTGGCAAAATTCTCATGCATAATACTTAAAATAGTAGGTACCTATGTACCTACCTGTTTTTTTCCAAATAAAGTTCTGATTATAATTTAGAGTTTTGTGTTTGATTTAAAATTTACTAACCCGTTACCTTGAAAAGATGAAAAAATTACATTAATATTATCAACTTAGCAAATAATATAAAAATGTAGGTACTCACCGTTCCCATTGTATCCGATGTTCCAGATGTCGTTGCACCACGTAATAAAAATTGTAGCGGATCATACCACTGCCATCTGCTTTTAATCACTTCCTCGGCACCGCTTCCAGTTCTTTTTGATGACTTAAGTTTTTTCTTTTCACGAGAAAATTGTGAGCGTAGAATATGCATCTTTGTTTCCACTTCCTTTTGCGACATATTCAATTCTGCAGCAATGTCGGCCCAAGCATCATTTTTTTTTAATTTATCTTTATAATCTTTATTTGAAGCATCCCAAAGTATATTACGCTGTTGGTAAAGCTCTATGAGCATCGAAACCTGGTTGTTGGACCACACTACTTCCATGTTTATAAACTCGCGCAACACACGTCCACACCTATTGACTTTTGCTTATAAACTAGACGTTTCGTCTTGCTCTCCACTCGAAGTGGGGAGCATGGCAACATGTTTAATAAACAATGTTGCATCACCTTTGTATATAAACTGTTTACAGAGATGATGAAACATTGTGAAACACTGTTTATAAACTGTTTATAAACAGTGTTTATAAACAAATGTTGCCTAATGAATACCCGGCTTGATGCCAAGTAAAAAACAAAAAAATATTATAGGCAATTTATGTAAAAACAAGAACCTTCATGTAGGCAGAATTAAGCTGTTCTGTGGGTGGCTATTGATGGAGTCATTAAGGTGAACATTCAATACTACAATCTAATTAAATTGTAATTATCATTAAAACTATAAACAGGATATTTACCATAGCAAACAGTTAACATGGTAAATATCCCGTTTATAGTGTTAATGATAATGTTAGTGACCATGTAAGTTTAAAAACTTATAAATTGTAATTATTTGCTATGGTTGGCTTGCACCAAGGGTTGTCCCCTTGGTGCAAGCCAACTGCCACATCGATGCGGCTGGTAGTGCCGACTAAACTTACATCGCCTGCTTCAACTGCACATACTTCCCAGGCACACCTTTCTCCTTAGGGGTCATCCATAAAGTACGTCACACTAATTTCGTGGTTGTTTGACCCCTCCCCGGGCCTTGTCACAGTTGATAACATTTGTGAGACCCCCCCTCCCTAGTGTGACGTCTTTTACATCTAGAAATTATTAAATTAAAAAAGCAGTAGGTATCGAAATTAGTTTTAAATTTCCATATAAATTATTTTTAATAAAATCAACATCAAATCAAACATTTGAAAAAATAAACAAAACAGTAAATAATTAATTATATTAATGGAAGTTACAAACTTAATTATCTTGAGTCCATGGACTTTGAACCCGCTCCTTCAAATTGTTCACAACCGGCTTCAAAATGTTTTAAATCAGGAGCATTCGATGTGTCAACATCTTTTTCATCCAAACAAAGAATTTCTCTGGCGCGTCTAGTAGCATTTGAGGATGAATATTTGAGATGGGTAAAACTTTTTTTTGCCTCTTGTGCGATAGCTTGTGTTGGCTAGTGACCTTGTATGATGCAAAAATATATGTGACTCAGGTTGGCTGGAAAAATCTTCAAAATTCCACAGATCGCGTTAATAAGTATGCCTCGACACTGGGGCAATAGCTATCATAAGGAACTTGCTTCAAACGTGATGACGCTCGGAGACCCAAAGATAGCTGAAGTAACAGTGGAGCATGTGGAGTGGTGGTGTTTACTATTTGTAATAAATATTGTGATTCACGCACATAATTTGCGTACCAAGTCACATCATTCCTTATGCCCATATGAATAGAGTTGGAAATATTTTTAAGTTTTTCGTTCATAGTTCATTCTAACTTCATCGACCCCGTCCCCCCCTTAAAGTGTGACGTACTTTATGGATGGTCCCTAAACGAGCCCACCACAAAACCCTACTGGAGGTCGACGACGGGGAAACCTCACCGTACCCGGTTGTATGCATTTTCGAGGTCGACGAACACCATGTGCAAGTTAAGTTTGTGCGCGTAATATTTCTCACATAGCAAAAATGGCATGTCCTTCCCCAACCAGGTATAAAACTGAATGCTCTCGCCTTTCAATAATCTTCTCCCATGCTTTCATAGTATGTGACAATAGCTATAATCCTGTACCAATAGTTAATGCACTCCAGCACATCACCCATTTTTGAATCATCACTAGCGAACTGTTACACCATTCGTCCGGTTAGGAAAAATTTGTATTTTTGTGTGTGTTTGTAATGAATGAACTCAAAAACTACTGTGCAGATTTCAAAAATTCTTTCACCATTGGAAAGCTACATTCACCCTGAGTAACATAGGCGTGCAAAGCCGGGACGAGCCGCTAGTATATTACTAGGTACTTAAAATACATCCACGACCCCCGTACTATTCAATGCATCCCATCAGGCTGATGGGATGCATTGATGGGCAAAAAGTAATTAGATTAATATATACTAATTACAGTTACATTGTAATTAGTAATTTAAATACTTTGGAACAGATTACTTAAGTAGGTAACTAAGTAATTGCAATGAGTAGGTACTTACTGTAATTAAATACAAAGTAATTTAATTGCAAGTTAATCTAATTACATTATAAGAGATTACATAAGTAATCTGATAAAACGTAATTAGTCACATTTATAATAGTAATGGCCGTAATGGGGCAAATACGAAAATGAAACACATACCTAAAAATGTAATCATCTGCCAATCAGTATTCATATAGTTTTTAATCTTTTATTAGTTATAATTTTCAACATTGATTGATAAAAAAATTGAGAGGTGTCAAGGGATGGAAGTTCATTTCGATTAATTAGTGAAAAAAAAAAACCTTGGCAGTCGTTGCTTAACCTTGATCACCCATCCACAGACCAACCTTGGCAACCGTTGCTTAACTTGGATCACCCATCGACAGACAAACCTTGGCATTCGTTGCTTAACCTTGATCACCCATCCACACAGACCTCGGCAACCGTTGCTTAACTTGGATCACCCATCCACAGACAGACCTTGGCAACCACTGCTTAACCTTGATCACCCATCCACAGAACAACCTTGGCAACCGTTGCTTAACTTGGATCACCCATCCACAGACAGAGAAACATGCGCACGCCGCACGGCTTACAATAGCAAAAACACATTACCCTCCTTTCCTTGCGTCGCGCAGTCTCGTTACAACTTTTCGTATGAATTTTTTCCGTCTAGCCCCCTTTCACAACGCGCGATAAGAAACTTCGTTCCAAAAAATAGTTTTCTGATTTATATTAAATTAACTTTTAATATGACTCTTTTTTCAAACATTTCGTCTGACAGACGGTTTGCTTTCGGACAACGATCATTGTCGCGTACGAAAACATACGTTCCATAGGCGCAGAAGAAGGTAGAGGGTCCCTACTTGCGAGTACCTACATCGCAGCCATGCGATGCAAGCGTACGACATTTCATATTCAAAGTTATTACAATTACAATATAATTGAATACTATGTAATTAGGTTACATTGTAATCAAATTATTTTGTAATTAATTTCATAGCACATCCAAAGTAATCTAATTGCAATGTAATTGAATATTATGTAATTACATTACATTTTAATCAAATTATTATGTAATTCAATTATTAATTAGATTACTTATGTAACTAGTTACGCCCATCACTCAAAACACCCATTCAAACAATTTAACCTTTTAAACGCCATTGTCACATATACGTGACAAGCAAGCGCGTGCCCTGTACGCCAAACGACACAAATATGTGACAAAATGGTAAGTGAAATTGTGTCTTTGCGTGGAGGGCACGCACGCACGTGCGTTTATGCTCTGGCGTTCAAAAGGTTAAAAAACTCATTCAAAACATTGTGCTGATGCCATCAGCACAATGACAAAATGAATGAATGATGAATGAATTTTGAACGAGTTACATTGTCCTACCGCACAAAACGTGATTTTTACCACCCCAAAAAAAAAAGTAGTTTCTTAGCAAGTTTTGAGTAGGTTTACCTAGTTTGATGTACAAATGCTTGGTTGACGGCTCCGTTTATATACCCGTTTTTTTAGCATATCAGCATCAGGCGTATCAAATAATGCCCGACCAGTAAATGGCCACCTGCGCAGTTCTTTCGTTGGCTTGTCTTTTAAAACCTCGTCTGTATGATAACTTCTTGCCTACTGCAGAACGGAAATTGGTTTCAGTATACTGTACAGTGTGATGTTTAGGTGGAGGTCTGTGTATTTTGGAAGAAGTTAGTTTATTTATACCAATACCAAGGAGGAGTAGTGTAATTTGTATAGATACGAGTTGGGAAGGATTGTTAAATAAAAAACTAAAATATATTCTTAATTAATTTATTTCCGACAAAACCTACTTAAATCCAGTGCCAGGTGTCTTCTGTGACGATCTTCATCAATCTTCAAGAAATTAGATACAATCAACCATTCCTTTAAAATGAAACGAGTGATCCTAGTGCTAAATGAAATAAAAAAATATTAAGCCGCATCATGTAATTAGATCGTTCGTTAATCGGAGAGGCAGGGAGGGCGTTCCATTTTACCGATAAACCTAGCCGAATCTGCAAATCAGCACAGGAAACTGCCACAGCAAACAGGCCAGCGTGCAGCACCGGCCTGCCAAACAAACGAGTATATTAGTTCGCAGTCTGCTGGTCTGCCGGCCGCCACCTACTACTCGCGCTTACGTTGTACTTGGTGGTTGTTTACGACGCAACTACGTCGACAACACTGATAAGACTTGAGGAGATTATAACGAACGATGTTTTGAGACGGCACTACAAATTGTGGACTGTGAAATTAAGTTAAGTGATGTGCGCGATGTCTCGCCCTACGTGCCGGGTTTTAAACTTACTGCCACGACACCTTGGTGTTGCATGAAAGACGTCAAGTTTACCTACTTTATGCGTGTCTCGGTTTGTCAATAAATATAAAAGTTTACTCATAACTTATGTACGGCAACAACAGCAATTCAGCAGTTGTCAGCAAACAGCAAACCCCCCCTCCCCGCATACAGCCTCGCTCCCCGCGTACTCCACGCCCTGAGCATACCAACATTTCCATTAATATTACAGAATCGGTAGTTATATTTATAATATTTGCAACAAATGCTGTACTTAAAGTAAAAGTCGTAAGTAATAGGCCGCATGCTCTACTATTGTTGGTTATAATCATGTCTCTAATTAAGCCATCTTTGCCTTTTAATCACTAAAACAGGCTACAGATGATTCAATTTTGATGGTAAAGTAAGCTTACACATCCTAATTTCTAGTTTTGAACGATGCCCATAAAATTCACAATACTAAAAAAGTCTTAGTGGTTAAAAGGATCAGGTAAAAGCAAAGGCCTACTACTTAAGATAATATTGACAATGTTAAACTTATTACATCAAAGTATATTTAAAAGAAACTAAAGAGTCCAGGCATCACATTCTTATATTTCATTACGAGTTATTTACCAAGAATCATGAATGATGATGTCCCACATTAATGCCCAATTTAGCCCATTAATCACTTGTGGTGGTAGGTACATGATCTTCCAGTTATTTTGTTATATTAAACCTGAAATAATATCTAAGACCACATCGGTCTTACACACCTAATGCTGATTAATTACATACATTTAATCTAGTACAATATGAACATGAAGACTCAAATACAAGTGACTGAATAGTCTGTTGAAAAAATCCCTAAACTAAGTAAAAAAAACGATACAATTAACTAAATTAAAAATATTTCAATAAATGAAATAAACTCAATTCAGTTAACCATATTATAAGATATGTTGAGAATTTCATGAAAGTTCTATATAAACAAAAAAATAAAGTATGAAAATCTCTAGAGATACAATTCTTACATTATGCAGTTAGCCTATGTTAAAATTAGGGGAACTTAAATTATAATTTGTTACGTTGCATGTTTTGCCACTATGTTGATCATAGTTAGGTCTGTGGATGGCTTATGAGTAACTGATGAGTTTTAGTACCTTGGCTGAAGGCTGCTCAGAGAGACATTGTAGTACAGCACTTCAGCTCACAGCTGGTACTCTCAACCTGCATGAGGAAAACACACTGATTAGTTAACTACCCATATAAAAATTGTTGGAGAACAAATAGTTCCGTTGTATCTGGTATTGTAGTTTTCATTAATTTAAAAGGGATAATATAATCTGCATAATTTACAGTACAAGGACTTGATGCTGTAATTAACTAAATTTAATACAATAAATTAGTACTGAACATTCCACAAGCTTTTATTTAAGAGTAACTTTACACAATAAGTATATGTATAGAGCAGACAAGCTAAGTGTAAAAGTATATTTATTTGTTTGTTAGTTGTTTGCAAAATGTTAAAAAGATCAATAGCATTCTAACAAACATTGGTTTTCCTAGTGGTTCGGTATAGGTCGAATTCCTAAAGAATTAAGTTTATGTAAGTGGACTTACTCAGCACTTCAATGCCTGGAGCGTGATCGTGAGCGAGAACGGCTGCGGGTGCGACCCCGGGAGCTCTTGGAGTCGGAGCGGCTGCGGGAGCGAGAACGGCTACGGCTGTACGAGCGCGACCGCCTGCGCGAACGAGACCTGGATCGACGACGTGAACGAGACCGTGAACGCGAGTTGCTAAAAGAATAACCATCACACAACACATATGAATACATCCTCTGCTCAAGCCAGTGACGCAAGCGCCCCTTCCTGATGTGTTAAACGCAACTGGAGACTTCGGAGCTACACAATTGTAACATGTACCACCTCCGTCTGTGCGAGCTGAACAGTATAAATGGTATGTTAAGTTTAGTATACTAGCTGACCACAACATAGGAAATACACAAAAAAGTCATATAGTTAAAAAAAAAAAACAACCAAGATTGTAGGTCTCGAAACCATATTTAAAGGAGAATGGGCCTCCGAGTATGAGCATCTGCCCCAAGGTCCAGTAGCCATAAGATACACATTATTGAAAAATACTTTTTAAGGAGAACCTTTACTACTAACAAAGCATACCTTTTAATATTATCTTTAGAGCTTTTCAAGGAGAACCTTTGCCAGTGACATGACTTTCGTCAATTCGTTATCCGTTCAGAGTTATTGACCTAAATAGGTGACTATTTGGGCCCGTTAAGATTTTCCGCGTGACCAATAGCAATACGATTGGGACTATTTTTTTCAAAAATAACAAAAAAAAAAACACGAAAGAATAAATTTAATGTTTTTTTTTTTTTGAAATAATGAATTTGAATGAAAACTTTTGCTACTAACATAACTTTTGCAAATTCGCAGTCCGTTCAGTTATTGACCTATTGGTCACCGAAGTTAAGTTTTTTCTGAGTAACCAATAGCAATAGCTGTTTTGAATTGTGTATCACACACCATTCAAAACAGCTTTCAATGAGAACATTTAATATTTCATAGTCTGATCGGTTTTATTGATCTAACTAGGTAGTTGATTGGGTGCCAAACTGTAGTTCATCTCTTTACTCTGTATTGAGAAAAAATGTCTAAGCAAGAAATATTCTTCTTGTTGAGATCAATCCATTAATGCATATCTTAACGCTATTGGAAGCTAGGTCAAGTTCGCCCATGCCCCTTTGGAATTCAGATAAAATCATGACAAACAAGGTGGTATTCTGGTGATGCAAATCTTCTATTCAATCAATGATCGATTTATTTTCTTTAGAATTTTAGAGCAGTTGTTTAAAGGGAGATAATTTATCACTAGAGGATCTTGACACAAAATAAAGAGAAGTTTTATGAGTGGTCAGCTAGTGTAGCGGAATGCGTCCCGACGAAAGAAGACAATGCATCTATGTTACCTGCGGCGGCGGTCGTAGCGGCTTCTATACGGCGATGAAGGGCGGCCGTAGCGCGCCATCTGCACTCGGAGCTCCCTGCCATCCAGCATTCGACCGTCCAGCGAGTCCAGAGCCTCCTCCGCATCACGGCGATCGTAGAATCTAGAATAGTGTAAATGACTAAATGAAATGATCTTTTCTATCAATGATAATGGGGATCATTGAATTATCAAGATGGATGCGCTTCAAATTCGATTGAATGTAGATTTACGGGGAGAACAACGTTACGTACGATACGTTTCGAATAAAACTTACAACGAAATATTGCCGTCTTCGGGCAGGGCAGGTGGTAATTTTACCGGTAACGGCATATGACGTCACTGAAGCAGATGGGTAGATAGTAGAAAAATAAATTACCTGACGAAAGCGAATCCTCTGCTTTCTCTGGTGTACCGGTCTCTGGGTATATAAATATCACCTACTTCACCACATCTTTCGAACACACGACGCAAATCTTCAGGCGTTGTGCGGTATGTTAGATTGTCCACTTTCAACGACACCATGCCGTCGATACGCGGCGGCGGCCTTCCGTAACTCATCTTGTATTATATTTCCAACAACTACACCGTATGAAATGGATATCTGTTTCACCGTTTGGTCACAACAATTAAATTAAAATGGCGGCACAAAAGCAAGCGGATCGTGGGCGACCGCAGCGTGCAAGCGTAAAATTAAATATGGCTACCGGATGACGAAACAATTTTAACCAGAGTGCAAGAGCGGATGTAGTGTTAATGTTGCCATAAAGAAAAAGTAGAAACTGTTAGATGTGGCAATAACATAATTATTTTGTTGTTATGTAATAATTTAAAATAAAATGCCCTTAATTACGTATTTTGTTGACTCTGGTGATTATCTCAATAAGATGAAAGTAAGTAAATAATAATTTAGTGTACAATTTTTTTTTGTATGTCTATTGTTGTTGCGCGGTTGCTATGGCGTTATAACTTTATTTGGTGTCAAAAAATCTGTTGTCCAGCTAAATTTAAGAAATTATTCGTTTTCAATTTTATCTAAACTTTGTAGTGTTAACCACCAATTTCATAAAAATGCTTGAGATCAAACAAGTTAGAAATAAAACTCTTCTTCCTGATTTAAGGAAAGAGGGCGAACTTAGCAAAGATATTATCCTTGCAACTCAAAATAAACATGTGGGCTCAACTGGGTATAGGCTGTACTCGCATCATACACTTGCAAGTGTGAGGCGGCTAAGTTTTTATCATCCTTTCAAGTAAGTAAACGTAATTATTGAGGTGAAAAGTTGTAGTTACATAATATCAATATTTCCCGGCGGGCGGCGCCACTGGAGTTTGGTCGTATTTGAATTGTAGATGAATCGTTGAAACGATGATCGACAAAAAAGACAACGTGATTGGAAGGGGAGAGGTTTTAATTGGATGGAACACTAGGGAACAACTTTTGAAAAACTAAATTATATCAACCCTCTCTAGATTTACCTATTACAAAATAATTATGAGCGCCTACAGGTTTATTTCCGCGGGGGTGCATCTTCAGTTTCCCAAAAAGAGCTTGTACTCCACCACGGATATGTTAGGTTTTCGTGTCGCTTCATGCAAGGAATAATTTTGTCGACTTTTATAGAAAAGCCGATCAAAATTGAGAAAGTCAGGATTCAAGACCGAGCGCAGTAAGCTCGTAAAATTTAGCACCCAGTTCGAATTTGATAGGTTTTCAGAAATTGTGTCAGTTTATAAAGAAAAACTGAAAAGAACGAAGAATGTCAGAGCGAGCTCGAAAATTTTAGCACTTCATCGGAAAGGTTAGATTTTCTTTTAAATTTCATACAGGAGCTATGTAGGTACTTAGACGCAAGAGCGAGCGAAGCGGGCTCGAAAGTGTTTGCACCCTTCCTCGGATAAATTAAGTTCCTTTTGATCATTCACACAGATAAGAGAATAGAAGGAACTCTATCAACTTATGGAGAATTGAAAAAGTACAGGATGTACCTACTATTAGCGAGTGGATAGAGACTGTCAACTTTTGAAGGATTGAAAAAGTGTAGGATGTATTGGCGAGCGAAGTGAGCGAGAAAATTTTTGCATTCCGCTTCGGATAGGTTGATTTCCCCTATTACCGCGCCTGATTGCTCTCCACTCTAGACTAGCTTTCTTTAGTCCTTTTATTCCGAAATAGATACAATTCTAAAAGCAAAGGTAGGTAACTAAGGCTCCAAGAGCGAGCGAATCGAGCTTGAAAATTTTAACAGTTTACTTACCTTGGACAGGTTAGAATTGTTTCGAACTACCGGAGTTACTTGGGTGACTTATAGCCAAAGTTAAGATTCAAGACTAACTAGGCTGCAAGAGCGCGCGAAGCGAACTCGAAAATTTTACATCTTTCCTCGAATACATTCAGATAATTTTGTAATTTGAGATAAAAATGTCCAGATGCTCCATTTTTTGCAAACTTGTGTATGTATGCATAATTGCCTATTAATATTAAGGCCTCGAGTCAAGATTCTCCAGAGAGCCTGTCTATACTGGTCTATCAGGCGAAATTCCAATAGGTGTGTCAATTCAGAGGCAGAAAGAAGGAGCCTTTATGATCATTTTGTTTTCGCAGGGTTAAAAGTACATACCAGTGTAGTAGCTTGATATGCTAGCGTCTGTACATACGAACCTCGTGCGTTGTATTAATAAAGAAAATGTGTTATTTTGTAGCGTAGTACGGGTAATGAGAGGCTCATTTGTAGCCTTAAAAATATTTGTTTGAGAGTGGTTTTATTGCGTATCTACTTAGTTACTAATTCTGGCATCAGGCAGGAAAAATTATAACGTTTTTTTTTTAATTGGTTCATCATTTTAGAGTACCAAAAGATAGTTTGGATTTAATCCTAGCTACGACCTACAATCAAACTACAGAGACGTTTGCGGATAAGGAGGATCTACACCTACAAGCTGAAACTATTGGTTGTGAAACTTGGCGGAGACTTCGGAACACCTTTGACAAAAAACCACCTATCCAAATACCCATGGTAAGATCTATACCTCTAGCTTTAGAATAATTGCAGAATCATGACGTTCACCGTTGAACTACTCCTACGTGTGATAAACACTCATTGCCACGGTTAAAATAGGACTTCTATCTATCATATACAATTATTTCCTTTTTTATATTATTTTTTATAGTATATTGTATATTACTAACAAGTCCTATCTATATTTCAGGGACATCCGATGAAACGCGGCGGAATCAAGGAACGCAAATCTCCATTCAGTGTAAAACTTATGAACTCTGGAGTCCATTCTTCTCAGACCAATCCTGGATACAGCAGACAACCGGCTGGTGGCGCTATTTTCTTCTACTAGTGTTGTTACGATATCTATAGTTACACATCTGGCTCAATGGGTCGTCTTAGGGGTGGATTTCTACATCTTATAAGGTCTTTTTAAGCGAAATTTGCAGACGATTGAAAAAAAAGTACGGTTTCTTTCACATCTCTCTACATGATTATTATTAACAGGCAACACCGGCTAAACAGTCACGTTTCACAATCAATTTTTCAACTTGGAAATACCGTGCACCTAAACGGAAACATACAACTATTCAGGACCTTAGAGGAATGAGCTCTAGAGGTGACATAGCTGGACTTACCGCTCTGCCGAAGTTTAGACGCCAGCACATCAAGCTGCTACAATCTATCAAATTCCTTTAATGGATTTTCAACTTTATCGCTAAATCATTAGGTTCAAGGTTAATTGGGAAAATTTGTCAGTTTCGGGCAGGTTTGTTGTCGTAGGGTATAGATTGAGACGATAATTTGTCAATGCGTGTGTTTCTTAATTGTGTGGTTGTTTTTTCTTTGTGCGCGGTTTGTACCAATATAATGCATGTGTCTGGATGATTGTCAAATTCCCGTAGCGTGCTAAACGTGTTTACCTCACCGCCCGCAAAATTTGGCTGAAAATGTTATTCAGCGATTTGCTCCTTACCAACTTTAGAGCTTTTTCCTCTATGAACAGAACAAACAAATACGTTAATCGTGTGTTTGTACAGTTAAAGTTAGCCGACTGCCCCAGAACGGGCGTAGTCTTTTTTTTAATTTTATTTAAGTAGTGAGTGTAGTAAATATTGGAGTTAAATAGGAACTCATTCAATGTACGTAATTAAATTAAGATAATCTTTGGTCTTTATTGGACCTGTGGTAATTTTTTCTACTGAACTTTACCTTGTACGTTATTATTTTAATGCGTTAAATTATATTTTGTAGGTGTATACAAATGAGTCGTACGTCTCAACGGTTTTTACAAAAACACACTTTCTTTTTAATTTTAAAGCATGTTAGTCTGTTGTGGTTTCATAAGTTTGTTTTTTACTGTTTTGTGGCCTATTAAATATATTCGTTAAATTCAAAAGTTTTTGATTGTATTGTATCGATATACTACTGCCAACCTACCTCTCTGTTTACACAAATGCAACGTTATTATTGCGTTAAGTATAACATCTGCACAGACTACAATATCGAGATACTATGTGTCTAAGTACCTACTCGTGTGTTGGTCTAGTGGTCCCAAAAGCGACTGCTGGCCGCGGGGTCCTTTTCTCCGATGCCCGGTGGCAGTGATGTAAGTTTTTTCCTGTCTAACAGTTTCTAGATTATCAATACATCAATAGTCATATTATTCAAATAAGGCTGAGAACCAGGACTATCGGACGCAAAAATAAGTCATCATCTGCCTAGCCTTTTCCGTACTATGTTGGGGTCGGCTTGCAATCTGACCGGATGCAGCTGAATATCAGTATTTTAGATACATGGAGCGACTGCCTATCTGTAAAAAAACATAAAACTGTCTAGACTAGTGTTGACTGTGTTAAGCTGGGCAGAGGAAGTGGTGAAACAAATTCACCAGCAGCACACCTGCTTGTAATGATGCAAGAACTGGAAGTGTCTTTTCACTACTGGATTGGATCAGCCATGTTAATTGACAGCGCATAAAGGCCAGCACACACCAGAGACTGCAGGGCAGAGCATTTTATCTTCACCCGACGTAAATTCATACGTAGCTAGCAGTACTTAGCGAAGGGTCAATTTTTATTTGTCTATAGAATACTGACTGTGCCATTTTTCAAAGGGAAGCTGGTAGGAATCGAGTTGAGTGGAACCTTCGCCACTGATAGATCAATGAAATGATGCATAATAGATCCTCAGGATAATGATGACAAGGATAGTCCAAAAATATGATAATAGGACTACTAACACATATACAAGGTGTAAACAGATCCTCCATGAAGCTGTCAAACAAGCACTCTGTACATCAAACTAAGTAACACTAGGTACTTATATTTATTTTTGATGGGAAACAATTTTTTATTTTTAAGGTTTCATTTTTTTTGTTTTGATTTCATCAACCAGTTTACGGTATGAGCCAATGTTACGCACTCAAAACATTGTGCCGATGGATGCATAGAATAGTACAGGGGTCATGGTAGTATTTAAAGTAAAGTTATAACGATGCATGTTCGCAATGAAGGGAGAACAAGGAAACAACAATAAAGCCTATTATAGGTACACAATAAAAAAGGTGATGTCTCTAAAGTGGACTTGAGCAGGACACTCTTGGCAAGACGTGACGACGACAGATCAACAGCCAGCTTGATGGATGGCATTAAGAAAATTGCAGGTAAGACTGGTTGAGACTGCAACTCGCATATCAGGGAAGAAGATGATGATGATTAAGAAAGAAAATGCTGGAAGCTTACAATCGGCAGCGGATGTAACAACGCTGTCCACCATTGGACTTCAATGCTACCAATAGTACTGGTGCCAGTAGTGAAGGGTCAATTTTTGTAGGAGGTAAGCCGGAGTATATATCTTTAATTTTATTATAATTATTATTTGTCTATAGAATACTGACTGTGCCATTTTTCAAAGGGAAGCCGGTAGGAATCGAGTTGTATGGACCCATCGCCACTGGTAGCTAGTGGTAAAAAGATACTTATTCCAATGCTAAACTTTGGAGTATGTATCTTGTTAAGGCAAAAGTGGTAACGATATGCTTACCGCAGTGGTTTGCTCGCAAGAGGGTAATTTTTTATGGTAACTCGCAGGTTAACCTATGAGTCTGGCTTCTGATTGACCGGACTATCCTGTGGGTGCCTTGAGTGCATCCAGCCAAAAGCAAAAAACTTAAGCTTAAGCGACAGCATGCTAACGGCACCCCCTGTGGGATACGAGCCTCGGCTTAGGTCGTCGCTGGGGAGGGCAGCAAAGGGACGGGCTGGATCTGAGTGATATTATTATTCCCTTTATTCATCTGTAAACAAATTTATTACATTTTTAAATATTGATTAGAAAAATACATAAAAAACATTTAAAAATATAAAAAATTGTAACCGGTATCGGGAACAAGGTCCAAGCTACCGGCGGTCAGGGCTCCAGAGAAAGGAACCTCTTAACTATACGAGCCGTGTCCAGAAGTACCGCTTTCTGAAGCAAGCCTTTGATCCAGCTGCCTAACGAGGGCCTCCTTAGATATTGGTCGAGGCTCTTGGCAATTAAGCCATGGGCTGACACGATGACACGACTATCGGCACAATGATCGCTGAGTCCACATCCCACATGTCGACAACCTCGCGAGCCAAATCAAGATACTTGATTTGCTTATCTTTCTCAGCTTTCACGAGGTTCTCGTCATGCGGGACGGTTAGGTCAACAATAATTGCGCGCCGCTCTGATCGATCCACCACCACTATATCAGGCTTATTGGCTACAATAGTCCTGTCAGTGATGATGTATTGATCCCAGTACAATGTGATATTGCCATTTTCGAGAACTGGGTCGGGCACATACCTATAGTACAGAACTTCCGATTCCACAAGGTTGTATTTTAGAGCAAGTTGCTGATGGATAATCCTGGCTACAAGGTTGTGTCTATGCAAGTACTCTCCGTTAGCCAGACGAGAACACCCGGAGATAATGTGACGGATTGATTCGCCTGGAGCCTGGACGGTGGCATGCCCGACATATGTCAACCGTGCCGTCCTTCACAATAAATCTCCGGTAGTTATTCGTCATCATAACTTCATCCATAATTGCACAGACAAAACCTTCAGTTTCTCCGAAGAGGTCCCCGGAACGTAGCCAGGCTACGGACGCTGATAGGTCTACATCGGGCCCGGAAAAAGCGTCCGTGAAGCTCCTTATACCTCCCTGCGGTCGTTGGTATCAAGTACTACAGGTTTGCGCCAGTTCTCTTTAGCCAAGGAGAGCGGGTTGAGGCCCTTGTCCACCGCGACCACATCTCGATGTATCCCCACGTCGGTTTCTAGGAAATATTCCCTGAGACTGCATATCTCGCGATTGTGGAGAGTCTTGGCGTTTAAAAAGCCTCGACCCCCACACCTCCGCGGGATATACAGTCTCATAACCGAAGAACGCGGGTGATGCATTCGATATGCCGTCAACACTGTACGGACCCTCCTATCCAGGGCGTATAGTTCAGTTTGAGTCCATTTGAGTATGCCGAAAGAGTACATCAAAACCGGCATGACCCAACCGTTGAAGGCACGCATCTTATTTCCGCCTGATAAAAGACTATTAAATACTTTTCTCAGGCGGCCAAAGAAGCGCTCCTTCAACGATTGCTTCATGTCAGTAACATTGATACCCAGCGCTTCCGACATACCCAAATACTTATAGGTTTTGGTTGCTGAGAGAGATCTAAGATTTATGGAATCCGAGAGCTGGGTTCCCACAGACTCCACAATCTCCCCTCGCTTTACATGCATGACCGCACATTGAGTGATATTATTATTAAGGGGCTGATTTAAAACTACTGGCTCAGCATCGCGGGCTGGCTCGAGCAAAGGTCGGGGGGCGCAAGAGGGTCACATGTTATCTAGGTCAACAATTTGACCATCAAATAAGTGGCTTAAACTTTACGGTAGACCAAGTGCCAAACTTATAAGTATCTATCCCTTATACCTAGCTAAAAATTAAATGAATGAACGTTAGCCAATGATTTATAGCTGACTACTATACCTATTATTGCGTTAAATGGCCTAAGATTATTGCACATTGGGCTGTCGGCCAGTAGACGGCATTGGCAGTCGGCTTTGGTTAGGGAAATACCCGGCGGCGATGCGACAGGTAAACTGTGTAAATTATGTATTTTGCCTGGCGCAGCGCCAGCTACCTGGCAGAACTTGCGAGTTTAAAAATCAACTAAGAACGCGAATGAAATCACAAAAGAGCTTTGTGTCAATAGTGATGACTTGTGTAACTGGCAGCTGATTTCTTGGAATTATTTATTACAAGTAACGCTAGCACTACCTATGTCAAAAACAAACAAGATTTGGTAACTTCTGGTCTGGCAGGAAAAGCACTGAAAAAATAGTTACGTTATACCTATCCAAATACACTTAAAATTTGTTAAAATTTGCTTGAACTATGTAAACCTTTTTAATGCGTCAGCCTATACAAACATTCAAATAGATATTTGCTTTTATGGTGAAATGGATTGTCTAGGTAAGTGTCATATGTTTTCCTCTTTGATTTCATTTAGTGAAATATTCAGGCCTGGGTTCTAATTTCATGCAATTTTGTTTTAGACCTAGATACATTCAATAAAAAGTCACACCGAGTACGGTCTTGGTATTTATACGAGCAGTTTAAATCCCTCGAAAGAAGCCAGTTAGATGCTGCTCAGAAACTGAAAAATCGTTCCTATCAGGAAAGAATTTTGCGCCAAGAATTGTCAGAGAGACGAGCTAGGCGTAAACTATACGACCAATTTGGACTTTGTCAAAGCGAATCTAGATTAAAAAGAAATCAATCCGCCAGAAACTATGCGCAGCGGACGACAGTGAGTACGAGCGACGATGATTTCTTTGAAAGCTTCTACCTCCTGCAAGAGGACGAACGAGTGACACAAGTTCCTGGAGCTAATGAGTTTGCTGGTGAAGGCGAGGGCGATACGTTTAGTCAAGATGGCATATCGGCGAGCCAGTGCTGCTTAGCGAACTACGACACTATCGAAGATCAAAACAAAGAGGACAACGGTAGTTATGTGGGAAGCATTACCAGCGTAGTGGAGAATTTAAAACGTGACGAGTTTATACTACCCCAAGAAATGGAATTTGTGCCAGATTCTATTGACGAAGAAATAAACTCTATACACGCCGATATGAACAACTCCCTAGCCGAAGATATAAATATGCAGCTCGACTCTGTCCAAGACGATATAATATGTTTAGAAAACTATGCTTTTGAAGACGTCGATAAAATTTCTGAAGAATATAGTTTTACTAAAGACGCCATACGAGAGCTGAAGAATTTTAGTAAAAAAGCTGATCCGGAATGTAATGCAATCGCAATATGGTCCCGGCTTGTCTCTTTCGCATATCAAGTTGTGCAATTGAACCACGGTGATTGTTTTGAAAATTTTGCTAACGTTTCCAGTATCCGCAAACTGACAGTTGAATGGATGCAATGTGTGTTGCAGGTAACTGCTACTGTGACTACAGCTCGCAATTTCTGACTGCGGTGCTAGCGTGCGATGTATTGCGACGAGGCGTCAACAGAATGTGTGAGTAATTATCGTTCTAACAGCTGTTGAAGAAACAATATTAATGGCCTTCTCTACTACCCCCCGGTAGTAGAGAAGGCCATTAATATTGTTTCTTCCAGTTTCTGGAACTATTGTCTAAATGTTAATTTGTAGCTTGGTTGGTGGCTAAGTTTTTTTAGGCAATGATTTAAAGCGGCAGTTGTATAGTGGTTTTGGCAAGTTAAAAATTACAAAATACATATTTATTAACAAATTCCGCAGTTAAAACTTAGCAGTAAAGTAAAGAAAAATGAGTCGTAAATAATAATAAAATGGATCATTTAATAATTATACTGAGCAGTAAAATATCTAAATGGGCAGTTACGAGTGGGCAGTTATTCGCCTGAAAAGCGTAGTCAGCGTAGGCTCCTTAACACCGAGTCGGGGTACCCCAAGTCCAGGTGTCTCCGCTCTCTATGAACTGCTGAACTATTTATCTAACTGCCCATTCCATCATTTTTACGGACCATTTATTTATTAGTCTGCTTACTTCTTTAATTTTAGTACTGACATTGTAAAGACGAAACGAAATAACCGGCCAATTGTTTTTTTTATTACTGTCTATGTTTTACTGTCCCACAAAACCAACCACAGATAAAAAATAACTGCCCATTATTTTTGTCAACTCATCATAATATCCTCTCGAATGTTTAAAAAATTAGTTCCCGTTTTTTATACCAAATTTGATAGAGAAGCAGTATTTATTTAAGGTGGAAGCGCCAGGGTGGCCACTAAATTCAAATTTGCTTACGTTTTTTGCCATTTGCAGGTCAGTGTCAGGTTGTATGTTGGTGAAAATATGATTCGCGTCCGAAACATATATTTAGTTATAGTCATTAAAATAACCCTAATAACCCTGTAGATAGAAATGGATAAATAATAATGGAAATATCGATAAATGCTAATACGATGCTACAAAATTTCAAACAACAGACCGTCTCTGCGAAGCCACTACACTTCGATGCACGTTACCGGTTACCGCGAAAGATTTTCACTGCGATACTACTTGACTTCGATGCACATTACCGCGAAAAATCATTTTTACAGAGCCGCGGGCAAAAGCTAGTACCTAAAAACGCTTGAAAATTATAAATAAGTTAAGGAATTATTAGGGGAAAATTAGTTTTACTTCTTCTTTTTTATAGCTTAATTATGCAAGGCCATCTAAATACGTTAAAATATCCATGCCATATTTTATGTTGAGATGGTTTTGAAGTTTGATTTGTTTATATTAATTTGTTTTGTGTGTAAATACAATTTTAGTAAAATGTAATCAATTTTTGTACAGAAATTTATGACACCTCCAGATTTTTTGTGAGCAAAGTATTTCCGTGTATAATTGCTATTTGTAGATCTGTGTTTATCTATCTACTTTTCCTAACTGTTAGTCTGTACCATGTACAATTGTACATATGTACAATTGTATGTACATTTATTATTAATGATCTCTAGGAGGATGCAATGCATTATTTGATTGTAATAATACTTACGTACGTCTTATATTAATAAGCTATCATACAGTGTGCAAATTTAATTTTAATTTTTTTTTGTATTGCAATTAAATATATACAAAACAATGAGAGAACTTGTAAAAGAGCAGAAAAATACAGAGTATGAAATAGAGAGATTAGCTGATCTGATGGAAAAAAAAACGCAGTACTACAAAAAACTCCAGGAGCATATTAATAAGAAAGGTGATATGGATATGTTAACATATTTAGATGGTCTTGCATATATGCTACATAAAGAAATAAAACAAATTTTCCCCTACGAATTCTTTGATTAATTAATATTTTTGTACCAAGCAATAGCATAATTATTAAAACTTCTTTTATATTTTTTTTACATTTTTGTCTTTTTGTCAAGTTGATTAAATATACCTACTTATAATATGATTAATTATACATAATTATATTATGATTGTTTATTATGTACTGTACAAACCAGTATGGAATACACATTTTGTTTGTTTTGGTTTATAATTTATTAGGCCCATTCAAAGCATATTTTCGTTCTGATTCTGATAAGTGATAATATAATAAATAAATAAAATAAATGTAGATAGCTAATATGATAAGCGTAACGAAAGACGAGCAGTTATGTCGACGTCTAATACTTTCTCAGTAACGATCTTTCGCAATAGATATTATCGAAGTCAAGAAGCTCCGTAGTGTTTTGCGGCAACTTGTATCGATAAGTAGTATCGCAGTGAAAATCTTTCGCGGTAATGTGCATCGAAGTCAAGTAGTATCGCAGTGAAGATCTATCGCGGTAACGTGCATCGAAGTGTAGTGGCTTCGCAGAGACGGTCTTTCGCAGTAACGTGCATCGCAATTTTGTAGCAACGTATTAGCATTTATCGATATTTTGTGCATCGAAATTCCGTATTCTACTCGTAATATATATATGTAGTATATTCTTTGGAGAAAAGTTGTAAATTTTTGATGTGCGCTAAATTGCCCTTTATTTAATATCCAACAAGTGATATACCTACACAAGAAATAACATATATACATATATTATTAGTAAGCGTTTTAATTTTAGGTAATATTTTACAGCCTTACGTCTCTCCAATAGAGTTTGCTGAATCAGTCGAATCCAGCGCGAGCCCCAGTCTAAATGTTGAAAGGAAAAAATCGGAAAATGCAAGAAAATATGTGAAATTAAGGTATTTTTTTCAGATAAAACAATGGGTGTAAAAGTACCCTTAACGAAGTCGAAGGGCACTTGCCGTCCCCGTCATTGCGATATTTTTTTGTTCTGGATAACTGGAAATTATTGTAAAATATAAATATTTGTAGTAAAACAAGATCGTTTTACTACAAATATTTAATTTTTTTAAATAATAGCAATAATAAATATTATTAAAATATTTTATTTATCTTGATTTTCAAATTCTTTAAAAATATTGCTAAAACCCCATAAAACAAAATACAAAATAGAAAAATACTTTAAAATATATAAAATACCGGTAAATACTGTTAAACGAAAAAGTGCCTAGGATGTGCCAATATAATGCACCCGGTCTATTTTGACGTTGAATAACTTTTCGTAAACGTTAACCCTATTATTGCTTGTTGTTCTAAACAATAATGAAAGTATTGACGTTTTATTGAAAATAAAAATAACGTTAAAAACAGACTTAAAAATAAATACTAACAAACTTATTGATTCACCAAAATAATACATTAATTATAATAAATGTTTTTGCAAAATACAAAAACCAACTTGGGCCTATCACGGATTTGACACCAGCACACCAAGCTATTACAATATGTCAAATTTCTTTAATAGAGTTTCAACTTTATCTCTAAAGTATTAGGTTCAAGGTTGGCTGGGAAAATCTGATAGTTTCGGGTAGGTTAACCTGCTGGCGTCTGTACATGTCTTTTGGGGAGGGTAACCACTTAATGGAGCTGTGTGTTACATATAGTCGTTGAAATATAAGTACAAGAAATTAAATAATATTTTTTTTCGTTCATTCATTGATGACGAATTAAATACCGCTAATGGGTTGTGTTACATCACTGGCATTCTTTGCAATGGGGATCATTACTGCCATTTTATCACGATAGGTGGCGCATCGTCGCGATGGCCATTGAAAGCTGTCAGTTCAATACATTTTATAACCTAACATTCAGTAAATATTAATTTTCTCGTGAAATGCCTCTGTGTGCTGTACCAGGATGTTCTAACCCCGGTGTACATTTATTTCCCAAAGATGTATCGTTAAAAAAGAAGTGGGAAAAGGCTATACGTCGCAAAAATTTTGTAGCGACACTGCATAGCAGGTTATGCCGGAATCATTTCCATGAATCTGATTATGTAGGGGAGTCTGCTTACACAGGTGAGTTATTATTACAGAGAGAGACTTCTCGTGACCCCTGTGGGGGTATTTTAACTAGCTTGTAGATTGAGTGTGTATGAAAACTGTTTCGTTTCCTACTTATTCCTACTTATGTCTACAACATTAAAGTATATTTTGCAATTGTTGTTGTTTTTCAGGAAATCCTCAAATATGCAGATTTCTCAAAAAGGGGACTGTACCAAGCATATTCCCTTGGTCCACCCGGGTGTCAACAACACCTTCGGTATTTGGAAAGAAGCAAACGCAGAATTGATTTCACACAGCAAACTGTGGACGAAAGTATTCCTGAACCCTCTACAAGCACTGAAATAGAAATATCTACTATAGAGAGCTCCTCAGAAGTAATTACTCCAAGAACAGTATCTGTTAGCATTCAATGTGGTAGTTCTTTGGGAATCATATCACTAGAGGCCATGAGGGAAAATCAGCAAGCTATTCATTTTTATACTGGACTAGAAAACTATGAAAAATACATGCTTGTTCTAAACACATTATATCCCATGTATAATAATTTAAATTACAAGGGAAGTAAAGTAGTCAATGTTTCTATTGGTGACCAACTGTTGATAACACTTATCAAGCTAAGGAGGTATTTACCAGATTTTGAGTTAGCATTTTTATTTGGTATTTCCCAAACTAATGTTGCTAACATTTTTATAACATGGATCAATTTTATGTATGAAATATGGAGTTTAATTAATATATGGCCCAGTAAAGCATTGGTTCAATACTTTATGCCAGAGTCATTTAGAAAAGATTTTGCAAGTACAAGAATTATTGTGGACACAACAGAAATACCCATCACAAAGCCTGGGAATCCTGTAGCACAGCAGGTGACATTCAGCAGCTACAAGCACAAAAATACTGTGAAGGCTATGATTGGAGCTACACCTGGTGGTCTAATATCATTTGTCTCAGAATGTTATGGAGGTTCAGTCAGTGATAGACAGATTATAGAAAGAACCAACCTTGAAAATCTGTGTGACAGTGGCGATTCTATCATGGCAGACAGAGGTTTTAATGTGCAGGACATTTTTGCTCCAAAAGATATTAAAATTAACATTCCAATGTTTTTGAAAGGAATGACACAAATACCAGGTGTTAAAATAATACAAGATAGAAAACTAGCTAGCAAACGAGTTCATATAGAACGTATTATAGGTCTAGCTAAAACTTACAAGATTTTAAAATGTGAATTAAACCCATATCATGTACCGCTAGCATCTAGAATTTTATTTGTTTGTGCCATGCTTTGTAATTTTAGAGAAAATATAATGAAATAAAAGCTTTTTTATCTGGTAATTAATAAGTTTTATTTTAAAACCTTAATCTTTAAAATAATATTTTTTGATTACAGCATTTTTAAAATAGTTTTCATAAAAAAAATCAAGTTTTGTCAACATATGCTGAATGAATTCTTCATCACGTTCTATAAATATTACACTTAAACCTTTATAGGTAAAAACCAATAAATTACAAAATAATTTTTTTGTTACATATAACTGCCCTTGAATTTGGTAGTAATAAATATTAGTTTTTTTTAAAGTTAGTTGTCCATTTTCGTCATATTGTAGGTAGGGTACCGTAATAGGACTATTTTTTTGATTTCTGGAAGCATATGGACATTTTACTTCAATTATGGTTTCTGGTCCCAGTAAACCATCAGGAGATGCTCCTAGATAAGGCCTTTCTTGAGACAAAAATAAACCACATTCCTCTACAACCACATCATAAGTCTCCATGTACCTTTTGATGGCTACTTTTTCATTTATGATCCCATGTGCCATGGCTTTTGTCCGGACTAGTTTTTTATTTAATATTTGGTATGAATATTTAATTAAAGTTTCACTTTTCAAATGGCACACAGTGTGAAAAATGCTTGCTGTAATGTGGGTTTTTCTGTAATCATACCACTTTGGATTGGAACTTTGTCCTCTAGTTTCAATTTCAATTTCCTTAATTCTGTTTTCAGAGACATTTAATAAACTCATGGATTCTAAAAAAACATCCAGTGCTGTTTTTTCCATATATTCATGGTCCAAACATATTCCTCGTTGGTTAGCTGCAGGATATAATTGTTTTAGAGGCATTGACGATTGTGGATAATTTAAAATCAATGACTGAAACCGGCATTGAAAGGCATTTTTATCAAAATTAGGGTTTTGTCTCAAGTATGGAGAGTAAACAGAATTATGTATATCTCTTTTGGATGGCAATCTGGAGGCTCTCAATGGTGTTGCATAATATTTCTTTGATGGCTTATGGAATGTTTGTAGTTGTGAGGTAGTAACTTCATGTAGGAGTATTACTTTTTCCCATAGAATATTTTCAGCAGCAAGAAGTACCACAGCTATATGTTTGCAATGAGCTTCTTTTCCTTCTCCTGCGGCACATTCACAGCTTGCTTCTTCAGGCATTCCATCATGACTTAATTTAATATTAATCTCATATTGAAGCTGCTTCATAGATGCCTTGCAATAACCTGGAAGAAGTTTTGATATGTTTAATAGGCAAATTACATTACGCATCAACATTTGAAATTTCACACACTTTAGTTTCTAGACATCAACTTTTAAATGAGTTTTAAGTGAGAATAAGCCTACCTTTTAGGTATGTATCTTGGCCGGATGTTGTTGACCGTAAAACAAGAAGGTATCTTGATTCATATAATCTTACAGCATCACTGATATTCTTATTAAATCTGCAATAAAAACCATTAAGTATGTAAAATAAAATAGGGCCGCACGAAAGTAACAAAATTTACCTGCATCATTGGAAATAATAATTATTATATTACATAGGTACCTGTCAAAGTAACTTTGAATATGTTGTTTGGTAATCTTAGGCAATATGGTGGAGCTATTAACGTCGTGGTAAAGTTCTGCAGCAGGAACGTCAATTGCTTGGCTTTCAGAAGCTTGAGGGCTTTGATTACCGAAATTGAAATTTCGGTCATAAGCTTCTAACCTAAAAAATAAACAATACCATTTATCATTAAAGTAATGTTTTCTCATTTTTCGTAAATTTTTCTACCATGAGTCAAGTAACAATTAACACGTTACAAGTAAAAAAATATCCAAATCTAGAGCATATCACTGATAAATAATATATTATTAGAAAAAGTCTGACCTCTCAATAAGATTGGCTTTCTTTCCTGTTATCCTTCCTCCTCGTTTTTTCAGTTCGTCTTTCAATTCTTTAACCTTCCAGGTACAATACATGTTGTCAGAAACGATAGTGGACCGGTTTAAACACAAAAAAAAGCAAGAACCAAAGCGTAAACAAAGCGAAACGATTTGACAGCAGCCATCCCGCTAGTGGCGACATCTGCCCTGAGCTTTGCGTGTGGATCCCCATTGTTTAGATTGAGACGTTAATTTGTGAATGCGTGTATTTCTTAATTGGGTGGTTAAGAGAATATAATGCATGTGTCTGTATTTGTCAAATTCCCGTAGCTTGCTGAACGTGTTTACCTCACCTCCCGCATTTGGCAGAAAATAATGTTCGGCGATTCGCTCCTTGCCAACTTTAGAGCTTTTTCCTCTATGTTCAGAACAAACAAATACGTTAATCGTGTGGATGTTATACAGTTAGTTACCCAACTGCCCCAGAAGGGGCATAATGTTTTTCTTTTTAATTTTATTTATGTAGTGAGTATAAATTTTGGAGTTAAATAGCAACTCATTTAATGTATGTTATTAAATTAAGATAATCTTTGGTCTTTATTGGACCTGTGGTAATTTAAATTACTCTTTTTCTACTGAACTTTACCTTGTACAGATGCCAGCACATCAAGCTACCCGAAACTGTAAAATTTTCCCAATCAAACTTGAACCTAAAATTTCAGTTTTGAAAGTTGAAAATCTATTAAAGAAATGTGACACATTGTGGTAGCTTGATGTGCTGGCGTCTGTACGTTATTATTTTATTACGATATATTGAAGTTTGTAAGTATACAAATGAGTCTCAACGGTTTTTACAAAAACACACTTTCTTTTTAATTTTAAAGTATGTTAGTCTGTTGTGGTTTCATAAGTTTGTTTTTTACTGTTTTGTGGTCTATTAAATATATTCGTTAAATTCAAAAGTTTTTGATTGTATTGTATCCATATACTACTGCCAACCTACCTCTCTGTGTTTCCACAAATCAAACTTTATTATTGCGTTATAACATCTCGTTGGACAGACTACAATATCGAGGTACTACGTGTCCACGTACCAGCTCGTATGTTGGTCTAGTGGTTGCAAATGGGACTGCTTGCCGCGGTGTCCTTGCTTCGATGCCCGTTGGCAGTGATGTTAGTTTGTTACTGTTTAGCTGTTTATAGATTATCAATACATCAATAGTCATATTATTCAAATAAGGCTGAGAACAGCACTTTCGGACTTTTCCCAACTATGTTGGGGTCGGCTTCCAGTCTATCCGGATGCAGCTGGATACCAGTATTTTACATGGAGCGACTGCCTATCTGCAAAAATACGTAAGTCTGTCTCCCAAAAGGCTCGCCCTTCGTGTGCGTTACGATTGCTCCACCAAGTTTTCTAGACCGCAAGATTTACAATCGTTCGGTTCTCTCGTGTCTGAACGAGCCCTTAGCTTTAAAACCAACTGTCAATAGAGTGTCACTTACGTACAATTTAAATCGTTAAACGTAGACAGAGTATCCTATAGACACCGCCAAAGCGTGTCGCAAAAAGAGACAAAAAATAAATACGTCACGAATTTAGGGTTACCGGGTGAGGAAAAATTTACCCCACAATTTATGAGAATTGGAAATTAGTACGTAAGACAAAGCCTGAATATGCCAATGACATATCCGTTACCATCGGTACGCAAAGGCATGCGATGCGGAGAAGACATGCTGCCGAACTCAAATTAATTGCGATGAGGGCAGGAGTGACGATGGATGATGATGATGTAGTTCTAAATTACTGCCATTTCTGATGTGATAGTAGGTTCTGGGTTTGTGGGTAAATAATAGAACATGTTTATTTTTAATAAGCTTTTATTGATTTAACACATTATTGTCCTTTAAATAAAACAAGCTTCGTATGTTTCTAATTTTTTGCTTAGGTTCAAATCCTTTTGTTGCGTGATGTATACGCAGTTCAAAATAGTGCATGGCAATTGCCTTAATAAGTAAAACTTTGTGGTTTCCAATAAAAGGTTGACTTTCAAAATGATTATTTATGAATTCTTCTTTCTAATTAACTTATATTCTTCTTTTTAATTCTCAAAATGTTTGCTGCAAATTTTTGATGACGGTTTTGGTGTCCAATCTGTTCGTCCTGTAGCGTCCTGCAAAAAGTCATTAAATATTTCAGATATTTAATTAATACTCACTGCAGAAGCCATCACATTATTATTTCCCATAATAGTGGGTAATAATTTATAGAAAAGTTGGCAACACCAACGTTTTTAGGTTAGAATTTATAATTGAATAATAATTGTTATTTTTGTGCTTTTTAAGGATGAATCGTACGTCTAGCGTACATTATACACAATATATGAACATAATAAAATGTTACTGAATGCCTAGAACTGATAAAGAGTGGCATACTTACGAATGAAAAGACAATCCTGGGATTTTCGTTCCACTATCACTTTTACACCCTTTAACGCTACACCACACCATTTTTTTGTATAAATGGTTGAAATAGTAAGTCTTAATTGTTCAAAACAAAATATAACATAAATTACTTAACATATAACACGTAAAAACTGTATTTTAAAGGTAGACGATGGCTAGCTGCACGTCAGCTGTCAAACTTTGTTTAGCAAACTAGTGTGCTGACCTTGAAAAAACGTGGCACGCTCGATGAAACAAAAAATGTTATCGTTCTGTTTCATTTCTTTACACGACATCGGCATAAGTTGTTCTTTTTCTTGTGTGAATGCGACAAAACATATCAATTAGTCTATAGCATTCTCTGTCTACGTCGTTAAATGAGCAAATTAATCTTTTCCTGTGCTGACGCTAACTTCAAAATTAAATACAAATTAAACTAGCCATTAAATTTCAAAACTATTCAAATTAGTTTCTTAAAATACCTACTAAATTTGAACTAAAAAGGTTTTATTTAATTATAATTAAGCTAGATGTTGTCGAATATAATTGCTAGTCTGTAGTTAGAGGTATTCCCAAATCAAATCGAAATTATGGTTACCCTGCTCGAACATTGTATAAGATGACATCATTTTTAAGATTACTTACTTTTATTGATATGTCATTCTAACGAGGTTAAAATGCCGAGAATATAATTATGTATGTTCACACCGAAATCCTAGCAATTATAGATAATGAGATATCAGCGTACAAAGTAACGTTTCGACTGCGCGGCCAAGTACTTTTTGTTTTGGACAGATTTCGTCTGTAAACTTTAGTAGTATTTATTGCTTTCGTTAGTTTTGAAAAATTAAGACCTTTCTTCTTGTAATAGTTTTACTATATGAAGTGTTAAGTTTCAAAGAAATAATCAACAATAAAAAATCAACAAGTGAACGATTGCGCGGCCATAACTTTCAAGGTGAATATTTCGTAAAATATTGATCCAGACCTTATAATTCTTTTTTCGACAATTTTTGACAAATCCAGTCTTCAATTTTATTGACAAAAAGAATTAGATCTCTAACCCATGTAGTTGCTGAGATCTCTATGGCCGCGCAATCCTCCACGTTACGTTCGCGCGGCCAACTTAAAACCCTTTTGTCTTTTATAATGTTACTTTGACAAATTTTTGGTTTGTTCCCTTCGATTTTGACAAATTTCGACAATTTTTCTGGCGAAATTTTTTTTTTGTTTGGATAACTTGGCTGAGCAATCGTAACGCACACCGCCCTTCACTCACTTCCTAGTGTTTAGCTGGGGAGAGGAAGTGGTGAAACAAATTTAGCAGCAGCACACCTGCTTGTAATGATGCAAGAACTGGAAGTGTCTTTTCACTACTGGATGCTTTATTTACAAACTACAATACTATAATAGAAATATATATGTACAAGTATAAAAGGGTTACAGGGCATCCAAAAATTCGTCCGCATCGCTGTCAACAGGAAAAGTGCCCAGAAGGCTGGCAGCATTACCACGTTGGATGGCAATGCTGATTCTTTGGCCAAAAAATAGGCCCGCCCTCTGGTCACGTGAAGAGTCGACCAACCGCTTGGCGATTTCCCGGAAAACTAGGTGGGCACTCGGACCCCATGGCCCTAGTGTTTCAACCCCAAACAGCTCAAACACATAACTACCAATTAAATTATTGTATTTGCGCCGTTTGAGGTTTTCAGCACCTGCAGCAGCCGCCCCAGCGCAGCCCACTGTGCTAGGAAGATGGGATGGCGCAAGGGTGTCGACGCAAGTTGCGTCCCACACCAAAGGCCTACCCAACTTCCATGGCATTATGGTCATACCATCTGGTCTCTTCCCATCGACGCGTGCCAAGCCATTAGGTTCTAAGACAGCTGGCACCCCGGCGGTGGATTGGATCATCCATGTTTATTGACAGCGCATAAAGGCTAGCACACACCAGAGACTGTAGGGCAGAGCATTTTATCTTCACCCGACGTAAATTCATACGTAGCTACTAACTACGTATGAAGAAGTATCTTTTTACTCCAATGCTAAACTTTGGAGTATGTATCTTGTTAAGGCATAAGTGGTATCGATCTGCTTAGCGCAGTGGTTTGCCCGCAAGAGGGTAATTTTTTATGGCAACTCGCAGGTTAACCTATGAGTCTGGCTTCTGATTGACCGGACTATCCTGTGGGTGCCTTGAGTGTAAGGCCTCCAGCCAGGAGCAAAAACACTTAAGCTTAAGAGCGTTTATATACAGGGTTACTGGTAACTCGACGTATTCCTTGCAGGACGTCATAGTAGGGTTAAAATGCAGCAAATTAAGCCACCAAATGTTCTACCGAAGTTCAGTAGTTTTTGAGTTAGTTAGATTTTAGTTTTTTTTTTTATGAAAAATCACAGATGAAATCATTTGGAGCCAATTTAAAAATGATTTACGGCGCGACTGTACTGACATTTAAGTTAATATCATAGTTAATGCTGTAGCAGATCTTTTTTAATAATTAAAAGTTCAAATATGCCTATAACCTTGTCAAATATCACTAATCAAACATTTTTTAATCATTTTTGCTATTACTCCATCAAAAATATAGCAAAAAAAAATACTACGCCTGATGTACAAATTACTAGGAAAATATCCTTATCTTATCAGCTATTCAGAAAGGTATGATTGTCAATACTGTAACGCTGCTCAGGCGCGGAGAGAATCCAAAAACACTAACATGTGCCACATGTGGGACATGTTAGTGTTTTTGGATCGACTTATCGGCGATTTTCTGAAACTGGCAGCGTCTAAAGAAGCAGGCAAATTGACACTGGTCGTTCATGAAGATACAAGACTAAGGACGAGGAGCTGATTCTTTAACGTTTTACTGACAACCCCAACATATCGACAAACATCGTAGCGCGTGAGCTTGGTATGTCACAGTGGAAAATCTGGTCTGTAGTTCACTTGTCAGGCCGACATCCATACCACTATCAACCTGTCCAGTCATTAAAAGAGGGAGATCCGCCGTGACGACTTGAATTTTGTCGTTTTATGCGAAGTGCTAACGCCGAAGGCGAAAACTTAAAAAAAAAAACATTCTGTGGACCGATGAGTCATGTTTTGACCGTGATGGTATCACAAATTACCACAAATTACATTACTGTTCACCGAAGGCACAAGCAAATCCTAAGAAACTGAAACCAACCGCATCCCAGCGTAGGTTCTCGCTTAATGTTTGGATGGGTATTATCGACGACAAATTAATTGGCCCACATTTTTTACCCCGAACACTAAATGGGGAACTTTATGAAGATGTTCACGTATGTACCGGAAGACAGAAGAGCAAACATGATTTATGAACATGACGGATGTCCAGCCCACTTCCGAATCACAATTCGACAAGTGCTGGATGAAACCTATCCAAACCGATGGATAGGGCGCGGTGGGTCGATTCCGTGGCCTGCACGAAGCCCGGATCTTACGCCGCTAGACTTTTACGTCTGGGGTCATATGAAAGATCTAGTTTATGTGACCCCAGTAAATTCAATTGAAGAACTAAGGGAGGGAATAACAGATGCAGCGGAGCAGATGAGGGCAACAATCACATCAAGAATCACAAAAACTGAAGTGAGGAAGCGAATAAGAACATGATTGTATTTGAAACCGAGGGCAGCACATCGAACAAGACGTGTGAAAGTGTAATTAAAGTTTTTAAACTGATTTAGATTAAAAATAATGGTAATATTCACGAAATTGTTTTATTTGATTTTTCGACCTTTTTGTGAGACGCACATCATGTAGTTCATAACTTTATATTAACTTTCATACCTTTTTGGATAGCTGATAAGACAAGGATATTTTCCTAGTAATTTGTACATCAGGCGTAGTAATTTTCTTTTCACTAGACCACATTTTGTATGAAGTAATAGCAGAAATCATAAAAAAAAAATGTTTGTTTAGTTGGCGTAAAAGTAACTCTTTTCAGAGCTTATTGTACGTCTATGTGCACCTGTAGCCTTTGGGCGGATTACACTCAAAAATGCTTCAACACCCTCCGCTTCAATTTATTGTGTATTGAGATCTGTGTTATTTGCTGTTTTTGTATTTGTTTTTTTTTGCAATATGGGTTACGTACCTGAAATAAATGAATTTGAATTTAGTGATATTTGCCAAGGCTTTTGGCATTTTTGAACATTTAATTAGGTATTAGGAAAGATCTGCTACGGCATCAACTATGATATTAATTTAAATTTCAGAACAGTCGCGCCGTAAATCATTTTTAAATTGGCTTCGAATGATTTAATCTGGGATTTTTTTATTAAAAACCAAAAAATCTAACTTACTCAAAAACCTGAACTTCGGTAGAACATTTGGTGGCTTAATTTGCTGCATTTTAATCCTACTATGACGTCCTGCAAGGAATACGTCGAGTTACCAGTAACCCTGTAGAAAATGGGCAACGTCGCCGATAGCTGTCAAATATTTCGCTGTTTTGATTAATTTCGCAATTTTACTGTATGGAAATAAGAAATATGGCTCTAACTAGGAAACAAAAATATTGATTATGAAATGCAATAATTAATTATTTAGTAACCTGACATTCATTAGCGATGAAGCTCACTTGTTTGCGCACATATTGACGTAAACATAACTTACATTTCTATTACTGAACTAAATGTTATTAACCACGTCATCATTGTTAATTGTGTAACATGTAATTGTGAAACTCCGAGCTTAGCCCACTTCATTGGCCTTTAGGTGACCTTGAGTTTTCTTATGAGGCCCATTGTAAAACGCCACGTCTCAGGACTCAGTGCCATAACTGGCAACACACATGGTCAAAGACTTTTGTTTCGAGACACTGCGGTATTTTTGACGAGAAGATCTTCCGTAGCGCCCTAACTTAACGAAGTTGCACTTACCTAGTTTTGTGAAGGTGTACTTGACCGTTTGTCCCAGGTACATACACAACATGGTCACCCATAATAGCGAATTCTTGATGAATACTGAGTAGGTAATTTGTTTTTCAGATACCGACTATAAACAATGTTGATTTGTACACATGTATTTAGTAGACATTTATATTATACTAAATGATAGTGTCTCTGGTTATTGATTCCGTTGTGATCTCAGTTAGATTATTATTTATTATGCAGAACGTCAGGACTGAGGAGCCAAATACAATGCGTTTATTTACTAAATTCACTCAGTTTTACTACTTTCTATGCTACAAATTCGAACACACTTATTACTAAATGTTTTTTGGAGTGGAATATAAATTGACCAATTAGTTTCATGAAAATTCAAACGCTTATGCATAGATTGAGGAGCCACATTAAAAGTATTGTAAATTCTTGAATACCAACAGTAGGTACTGGATTCAGATTTTTAGTAGGCACTGTACACAATTACTACTAAATGATACAAAATTTTCAAAAACATTCATTAAATACCAGGTGGCTCCTCAATTCAGACGTTTGGATTGAGGAGCCACTTTTACATTGGTATAACTTTGGATATATTTTACTAAAAATGTCAGAATTTGGCCTACAAAATTATCTGCTTTCCGACTAAACAAGGGGGTGAGTTTCCTTTTAAATTCACTTTATGTGGCTCCTCAATCCAAACGGACATAATTAAATGAGTGAACGTTAGCCAATGACATATAGCAGACGGCTTTATCTATTATTGCGTTAAATGGCCTAAAAACACACACACTAACACTATTGTATTAGGTAAGCCTGTGATGATAGTCGTATGTGTTTTACATAAATAAAAGATTATTTATTGCACGTTGGGCTGTCGTATAGTAGACGGAATCGGCAGTCGGCTTACCCTTCTGTGATCCGTAGATACAGTCAGCGCTGGTTAGGGAAATACCCGGCGGCGATGTACGGGTAAACTGGGTAAATTATGCACTTTGCCTGGCGCAGCGCCAGCTACCTGGCAGAACTTTAAAATTCAACTAAGAACGCGAATGAAATCACAAAAGAGCTTTGTGTCAATAGTGATGACTTGTGTAACTGGCAACTTATTTTTTGGAATTATTTTATTACATGCTAGCACTACCTATGTCAAAAACAAACAAGATTTGGTAACTTCTGGTCTGGCAGGAAAAGCACTGAAAAACCAATTACTTTATACCTACCCAAATCCACTTAAAATTGTTAAAATTTGCTTGAACTATGTAAACCTTTATTAGTTAACGCGTCAGCTACAAACATTATCATATAGATATTTGGTTATATTTATGGTGATATGGAGTTTTTGGATTCTTTAGGTAAGTGTCATATTTTTTCCTTTTCGATTTCATATGAAATATTCAGGCCTGGGTTCTAGTTTCATGGCATTTTTCTTTTAGATCTAGATACATTCAATAAAAAGTCGCACCGAGTACGGTCTTGGTATTTATACGAGCAGTTTAAATCCCTCGAAAGAAGCCAGTTGGATGCTGCTCAGAAACTGAAAGATCGTTCCTATCAGGAAAGAATTTTGCGCCAAGAATTGTCAGAGAGACGAGCTAGGCGTAAACTATACGATCAATTTGGACTTTGTCAAAGCGAATCTAGATTAAAAAGAAATCAATCCGCCAGAAACTATGCGCAGCGGACGACAGTGAGTACGAGCGACGATGATTTCTTTGAAAGCTTCTACCTCCTGCAAGAGGACGAGCGAGTGACACAAGTTACTGGAGCTAATGAGTTTGCTGGTGAAGGCGAGGGCGATACGTTTAGTCAAGATGGCATATCGGCGAGCCAGTGCTGCTTAGCGAACTACGTCACTATCGAAGATCAAAACAAAGAGGACAACGGTAGTTATGTGGGAAGCATTACCAGCGTAGTGGAGAATTTAAAACGTGACGAGTTTATACCACCCAAAGAAATGGAATTTGTGCCAGATTCTATTGACGAAGAAATAAATTCTATAAACGCCGATATGAAAAACTCACTAGCCGAAGATATAAATATGCAGCTCGACTCTGTCCAAGACGATATAATGTGTTTAGAAAACTATGCTAAATTTGAAGACGTCGATAAAATTTCTGAAGAAAATAGTTTTACTAAAGACGCCGTACGAGAGCTGAAGAATGTTAGCAAAAAAGGTGATCAGGAATGTAATGCAATCGCAATATGGTCCCGGCTTGTCTCTTTCGCATATCAAGTTGTGCAATTGAACCACGGTGATTGTTTTGAACATTTTGCTAACGTTTCCAGTGTCCGCAAACTGACAGTTGAATGGATGCAATGTGTGTTCCAGGTAACTGCTACTGTGACTACAGCTCGCAATTTCTAACTGCGGTGCTAGCGTGCGATGTATTGCGACGAGGCGTCAACAGAATGTGTGAGTAATTATCGTTCTAACAGCTGTTGGGTAGTAGAGAAGGCCATTAATATTGTTTCTTCCAGTATCTGGAACTATTCTCTAAATGTTTAATTTGTAGCTTGGTTGGTAGCCAAGTTTTTTTATACCAGATTTGATAGAGAGGCAGTATTTATTTAAGGTGCAAACGCCAGGGTATCCCAAGAAATTCAAATTTGCTTACGTTTTTTGCCATTTGCAGGTCAGTGTCAGGTTGTTGATGAAAATATGATTCGCGTCGGAAACATATATTTAAATCATCAATACAAACCCCATTAAATAAGTTTTTCATGAAATAGTTATTGATGACCTGGAAATAGTAAAAAAACGTTAGAAAAATTTACTCCTTATAATCTACATGTACACCAAATACATGATTGCACCACTAATTAGCTAATTGAATATCAAAACTTGTACATCGAAAATAACAAAAATACGCATTTAATAAACTTTTTAACACTAAAACTCCTCAACATAGTAAAAAAGGCATTGTGGCAAGGAGAACAATAGGAAGTAAGAGCGAGCGGAACGAGCTCGGGACTTGGGGCACCTCGACTCGGACAGGCTAGGTCCGAAGGGGATGCCGGCGGCGGCGTCTAGTGAGCGAACTAAGACCCCGCCACTCCGTTCGTGTTAGGTTACTTTAAACCCTGCAGACAGAAATCGAGCATTTTCTTTTATGTACAATAAGTACTTTGAATATTCTGTTAGACATGAAGTATAATAGGGGTTTATTTTTCGTCCATTTGATGAGCTATTTTTGTTTTGATTTATTAGATGATTATCCTTAATAGTATTGTTCGTAACATATTGAATAGACGTTAAGTTTAATTTATTCAGATGTGCAATGTATTTTTAATGTGTATAGGTGCTAGGTACGTATACAATATTCTTTCGGGAAACATTGCAAATTTTTAATGTGCGTTTAATTACTACCTACCCTTTATTTAATATCCAACAAGTGATATACCTACACAAGAAATAACATATAATTAGTAAGCGTTTTAATTTTAGGTAATATTTTGCAGCCTTACGTCTCTCCAATAGAGTTTGCTGAATCAGACGAGTCCAACGCGAGTCCCAGTCTAAATGTTAAACGGAAAAAATCGGTACAATTACGAAACTGCAGGAAAATATGTGAAATTAAGGTATTTTTTCAGCAAATACGATGGGTTTAAAAGTACCCTTAACGAAGTCGAAGGGCACTTGTCGTCCCCGCCATTGCGATATTTTTTGTTCTCGAGCATACCTGGGAACGAACTAGTTTAACGGAGATATTGCGGGTCACAGTTCCAACTTTTTCACAAGTATTTTTTTAATGTTATATTAAAACATTAAATACCTCCACGACCGCGTAATATTCAATGCATCCATTTTTATTATTTTTTGTTTTGAGTGCGATACATGCCATACCGTAATAAGTGGTTTTATACCCAAAAAATAATTGCGTAAAGTTACTTAGGCTTCGTGAAGGGTCTGTTTACAACCTGTACCTATTTGTTATGTTATAGTTACCTGTTTATAATTTTATGGGGTTCTAAAAAGTAAATGTTTTGCAGCCATTGTCACGGAAGCCAAAAAAGTACATCAAAACAAGACTTTCGGAAAGAAAATGTTCTGGTAGACCCTGTTCGCACAATGATTGGAAGCCACTTTGTACGCAATCTCTCGCCAATGGGACGGACACCATAGCGCAAACCCGCAGCGCGAGTGAACCATGGTGCGGGTATGCCAAGATATATCATTACAGAGAAGAAATGAGCCGGAGGTCTTCCTCAAGTGGGACTTGGTCAGACCTTATGAAAGAGAAGCCTAAGGTTTCCAGACGGAAATGTAAGTATCGTAATAGGGCCTTGAATCCGATGTTGAAAATAGCTCACTGCATTGATAGCATATTGAAGGACATTGACGACCCTAAGCACGATATGTAAAATTTTCGTTACAGATTAAACAACATAAATACAAACGTTTTATTATTGGTAGTATTACAGTTTACTAGGCTCCTCCCAGATACTCGTCAAAATGTAGGGATCAGCTTATGTTTTTTTCGCGATTTCAGGTTTGGTCCCATAGTAAAAGTTGTTCATAGTGATGAGTACAATGACCTCGAGATAAAACAAGTTTATACTACCTAAGGACCTAAGGAGACCATACGACTGGCCGGTAGTGCGCTATGGACGCACTATCGGCTAGTCGTATCGTCAAAGATTATAATTCTGTAACTAAATACGTGTTACTGGCGTGATTAATTCTTCATCAACATACAACCTAACACTGACCTGCAAATTCCAAAAAATGAGAATTTCGCGGGCTACCCTGGCGCTTCGCTACCTTAAGGGCGGGCATACGGCACGCCGCGATGTTCAACCGGCACGGTACGCCACAGCCTCAAGCCATCCGGAGCGGTGTCAACCGCTCCGGTTGGCTTGAGGCTGTCAATTTATATTATAAAGCTGAAGAGTTCGTTTTTTGGTTGAACGCGCTAATCTCGGAAACTACTGGCACCAATTGAAACATTATTTTATTGTTGGATAGCTCATTTATCGAGGAAGGAGGAGGTTTTATAACATCACACCACGACCAATAGGAGCGGAGCATACATGAAAAATGTTGCATTAATTAACGGGCAAAAATCCAAACGCAGGCGAAGTTGCGCGGGTCATCATCATCTGCCTAGCCTTTTCCCAACTATGGTAGGGTCGGCTTCCAGTCTAACCGGATGCAGCTGAATACCTGTATTTTACATGGAGCGACTGTCATCTGACCTTCACAACCCAGTTAGTGCTAGGTAATACGATACCTCTTAGTAAGAATGGTTGTCAGACTTTCGGGTCACTGACTACCTGTAACGACTGTCAAAGATCTACAAACGACAGCGGGGACCAACGGCTTAACGTGCTTTCTAAGGCACGGAGGAAACTAGGTATGTAATGGGTGGTCACCCATCAACGGACCAACCTAGGTAAGCACGGCTTAACCTAAAGATCAACCCCACAGCTGTTCTTATTTAGCCACGAGCTCCTCTACGAGTTGCGCAGACGGCGGGGGCATTGCGGCTGGCTGGTAGCGCGTTGAAGGGCAGACACAAAACCAGCGCCCGTGTATTCTGGTTTCTGAAGTATTGTCGGAAGTTGCCCTGTAACTATGTGGCAATAAAAGAAAACGGGTATAACAAATATGTAACACTTTAATACACTTGTCGCCTGTACAACAGCGAATTTAAGTTAGTTACAATATTTTTTATAGATTTCTACGTAGAAGTTACATCGAAAATGTTTCATAAGAACGCATCCCCCTTCACCTTTTAATTCGTATCAAAAACAAGCCAGTTTCACAGAAAATGTATATTACTAGAACAAAAAGACAATTTTATTTAGAAAATAGATGTTTTCAATAAATATTTCATTTTATAAATTAAATTTACTACAATCAAGTAATTATCCAATCAGCGGAGACTGCTGAAATTTATTTTCTATGTTGGTTATTTCCCCTTATAAATAATAAATTGTAGTCCCTCCCTTGCTTCAAGCTAGTAGGTACTACAATATTCAATTCTTGGGTACTTATATAATTATTTTCACAATCAAATCATTTTAAGACTATTTGAATCCGATTAATCCAGAGCAGAACCAGGAGCATAATAAAAACATTCTTCTAAATAAGTAGAAAAATATCATCTAACTGAAGTGGTATAAAAATAAATTGCAATACAAGTTTCTGATCCTTCCTTATAAAAAGTATAAAATTAACTTTTGTTTGTAAACTGTATACATTTTGTTTAAGAGCGTCTCAGAGCGACGCGGATTGAAGTATTTTATAAGGAAGTTAACATGACAGAATTTGTATTGAAAAAATGGCCTAAACAATTCTATATCAAACTGTTAAATTATGTGATTATTGTAAGCTTGCTTTAACAACATTCATTATATTTTATCATCATTTAACGGTAAATTGGTGTTTTATAAATATTTTATACTGTAACAATATCCAGAATGACTGTAGTTTAAGTTCCTGTGACGTAGTGCGTTCAGTATATTCAAGGCAACGCTGCTTGTTAGGGGCGCGGGCGCACACATGTTCCGGCAGCGCATTGGATTCGGTTGTATTTTTGTGAACTATAGCAGACCCCAAGCCGATATATTTGACTTCGGTCGAATCGTACCATCGCTGAATCATGTTAGGGTCGGCTCAGCACAATATGAGCGAACGCTTTTTCCCGAATGTTTAAGACCTGCGCAGACGAGGGACAGTCCTCGGCGTATTTTTTTGTCCCACAAAATAGATCCCTTGTAGCTGCATTGCACAGCGCCCACAAACGGATTTTTTAAAAAACTTTGCCCCACACTAGGAATTTCTCCTGTATCGTGGGTGCATTTACAAACATTTAAACTCACATACACAAACAGCCAGACCCGGAACAACTATCTGTAGGCCATACAAATATTTGTTCCGTGCGGGGATCGAACCCGCGACACGCAACACAGCAGTCAATCGCTCAGCCACTGCGCCAACCGTGCCGTCATATTAAAAGGATTAAAAGCCGCGTACTAGTGTGCTTTATGCAATGTAGTTCTAAGCGATCTATTTTGACGGACAAAAACTACTCCGAAGACTGTCACTCATCTACGCCGGCTTTTATCCATGCAAATTTGATTTTGAAGCCCGGCTGTATCGTATCATACTGATCCGAACATATTGTGTGTCGCCCCTTCCAAAACAGCTCAAAATTTTAACTCATATTTTGACATCTGCTACTATACAATACTTATGAAAGGCATTTATTAGACCTTATAGCAGACTACAGATCAACCAGGAGGTGCTACCAAACATTACGCTATGTTTCCGGAAGGCCCGGCTTGGAGAACCAGTACATGAGTTCTGCTATTTAGTTATTTTACCTTTGACACAAGTAACCCAATAACAAACTTATTGAAACGCGAAGATCACCATAAGGTTTTCATTTTTGTGTGAAAGGACTATGGGTAACTTCTATACAATATGTTAACCGATTCATGGCCAATGACTCAACAGTTGAGTCATTAAAAAACCTTTAGGGGGGCCGATGGCTCAATTGGTGAGTCAAAGGCCAATGACTCAACAGTTGAGTCATTAAAAAACCTTTAGGGAGGCCGATGGCTCAATTGGTGAGTCAAACCAAAATTGTATAAAAACGGATATTAAAAAAAATATATCACTTAAACTACCATTTTTCAGATCTCATTAAACATTTCCGTGAATATCAGACCTGGCCCTTCATTTTACAGAATATTTTTAATAGTCAGGTGTCATAAACCTTTTGTTAGCCGATAGCCGAGGTGGCCGATCCATGGCCAATGACTCAATAGTTGAGTCAAACGTGTGCCGACACGTTATGGGCCGAAATGTTATGTGCACATGGGTGAAGTTAAATCTATCTACTTCGATTTTTATACATACTATCTGTATATTTTTATACAGGTATTTCTCTAATAAGATTATATTACAAACAGCCAAACAAATGACGCAAAAATACATTTAACATGGCAACATTACGCTGCACCACTAGCGCCACATGCGAATGCGTCTCCATCTTGCGGTAGCGTGTATATATTAATATCTGCGTCTTCATCAGAGTCCAAAATTTCTTCAATGCTAGTATCTGAAATGTTGTTAGAAACTACATTTCAACTATTACGAGATTCAGTGAATGGACGCTTCTTTGGTATACTTTTTTGTAAAATCGATTGACTACAGCTTGGAAAACCTTGATTTTCTTTATCTTCATTTTGTTGATCATGGAAATCAGTAAACATTGCCTGGCTACATTCAGTAAAATCGTCGTAGTCCTGATTATCTACAAATAATATAACAATAATAAATAATGATTGAATACATGTAGGTAAGATTACTAAAATGTTTACTACCTCTGCAATATTGGCGAAAAGCATTAAATCATTACAAGGAGCCAATGACTCATCAGTTGAGTCATTCTTCAGGGAGGCCGATGACTCAAATGGTGAGCCACCGACCAATGAATGGGGCCTGGCTGAAGTGTTCACGAAAATGAAGGTGGCAATGAATCGGTTAAATAAAACCCTGTCCGATTCGTGAGGGAATTATTAGGTATCGAAATTATATTCTAAATATGTGATCCTTTTTGGATAACAAGTAAAAAGTACCCTAATAAAAATGTACATACTAAAATGGGGGAACTTACATGGCAACACAGTAGCGCGGGCGGCGACACACCGGTCCGGTCGCTTCTCAGGTAGTGACGTCATAAACAAACAAGTAACGATCGAACATACTAATGCCGAAGATCGTGTTGTCAGTTTTTAAAAGTTTGTTAGATCTTAGGGAAATGGTGGTAATTGGGCACAAAAATTATGCATTTTAAAAGTCATTAATTTGTTTACTTTCAAGAATATTTTAAGTTTCTTATTTTATTCGGTAATGTCATTGGTATACATATATATATGCCTCTTTCGGATTGGACAGGGTTTTTTAACATAAATTGTAAAAGTATAGCTAGAAATATCAAGTACCTAAGTAACAAAAAATTAGTTTCACCGTAGTCGGGTGAGACTTCATACAACAAATCTATACGGTTATTACTTTCTAAACATTTATTATAAATATTTATGACAATGTTTATATTTATCGTGTGACGGTAATATGTAAGGCGTGCTTCTATTGTACGCTGTCGGCGTGTTTCAATTCACTAAAATGTTTAATAAAATATCTTAGTAGGTATTTGATAAAGCGCGATCAATTATAATGGGTAAAGGGGGCTAGCTATAATATTAGGTGCTTCACATTTGTGCTAGATTTTTTTGAAAGCTCCTTTACACAATGGCCGTTGGTCTGCGAATGTCCATTATTTTATTGAGATTTGCTATTATGTTTTTGCCAGTATTAGCTATCGAGTATAGGAGCTATTATAATATTTGGAGATTATTCATATATTTTTTTAAATTTAATTATGCAAAAAGCAGACATTCCTCTGCTGTGCGATAAATTCATACGCCGAATATAGTTGCCCCCCCATTAGAAAACTCTATACCTTACCTATTTGATATTTTGATTTAGTGTACAAATACATTACAATAAGAAATAGTAAACAATTATAAAATTGACTCTATTGTCTGTTGATGTACACTCAGTGCACAAAAAATACTAACAAACAAAAAAAGAAAATTGCAAGCACGAATAGAATATTAACTATTTTGTTGAAATAAATAACCGGGAGTTCAACAAAGAAGGAATTTCTACAAGTAATAAGTAGTTGCAAAAATCAATTTCTCAAATTGATTGGAGAAATTAATAGCAAAAATCTAAAATATTATGTAAAAGTTTTACTCAAATCTTTTTATTTCATTTCAGTTAGTGTGATATTTTATGTTAGTATGATTTTATTAGTCTCAATTCACTAAAACTTCGTTCTCCTGTACATTCGGGAATTTAAGTATCCTGAGAATCATTTTGTTTAATAAGCTGAAGAAGAGCTCGGGTGTTTTCGCGGGACAGCCCCCGGGTTCTCTCGCACCGCCCTAGGGCCGCCTGTAAACCCGTGCGCACACGCATCCCAATCAAAATGGCGCCAGTATTAATCTAAGTATAAATAATTGTCCTCACCGGGACTGTGTCCCAGCAGTGGGAACGCTGATTATGTTATAGTGCATGCACACCAAAGTTACTCATATATTGTTGAGCAAAGTTTGTAAGGGTTAGTGGACAACAGTTAACAAAGAGTTACTTAAGGTTGCAGTGTTACCCAACTTTTGACAACAGGCTATACAGGGTGGGATTTTTCAACCTCAGTTGGAGCGAAAGTACTCTAAATACTGGAGATAGCAAATTTTACTCAAAGAAAACATTCCTTTATTTATAAAAAGAAACAAATCTGCGTTATAAGATTTTCGAGAATTTGCTTGCCACACTCGGGAATCGAACCGGCTAAAATCCGAAAAATTAACATCCTGGACTTTTATGGCATCAATCGGTAGGATCTATCATAAGAATCAAATCTTTTTAACAAACATGGTAAATTAAATGAAAGGAAAATAATGAAATAATAAATTCAATGAGATTAGATAAAGCACTATTACTCAAAGGTCCATCCGATTACTTATGTTAGAACCTAAAGCGAATTTTCAAAAAACTCTGAATGCAGATTTTTTTCTTTTTAAAAATAAAGTTTTTACAGTACTTTCGCTCCAACTGAGGTTGAAAAATTCCACCCTGTATATGATAATCGGTATAGAGGCATGGAAGCTAGATAAGCAATATCCGATACATAATTTCAAATATAAATGTTGACTTCAGCGCCATCTTGTGGAAAATTGTCCAAGTAGACCGTATGGTTGCAAAAAGTAACTTTGATGTATTTGCCTTATATGTTTTAAATAAAGGTAACAACATAATATAATATGCACTGAGTGTACCCTCCTACGCTACAATTTGAGCTAATCGCCTAGTTGTCGGGCGGGTTGTCGAAATAGTCGATTTTCTCTGCGGCTGGTTGCTGCGGTTGCTGAGACTGCTGAGGTTTCGGTTGGCTGCGAGCGGCCCATGCGTTCGTTGAGGTGAGTGTTGCCCAGCCCGATCTGTGATGGAATAGAGAGTAGAATAGTGAGAGAATGTCGGGGAATTACTGTTTTTAGAAGATTCAAGTATTCAGTTTTAATTACGGAACATGATGGTTAAATACCTAATATTTGTCGCAGGAAAATTGAGAAAAAAAGTATTTTTTATTTTATCTAAGAAAAATCGTAAACAACCAGGATAAGTCTGGCCGCTGATTAGCTGTTATGACTGCTATGCACTGACGAATGGGCCCAGTTCTGATCGACCAGAATAAAAGTGTTATAATTGATTTTTAGATTAGCCAACAGTAATCAAGTTTCCGATCGTTCAAAACACACTGCTGTTTTGAACAAATCTTGATAAGCTCGTATTATTACAAAAATGTTTTGAAGTTTTCCTAATCATCCTGCATGCATTCCGACACTGACACCAATCTTTATGTAATGTTCACCAAAGATTTTTGCGTGTGTGACAGATAGAAAGGTTAGTGTGCAGGAGTACGTACTTGGCGTTGGCGCCTGAGCCGGGCGGCGCGGCGCTGGCGCCGGGCGGCGCGCGCAGCACCGGGCCGGGCACGCGCCGCTTGCCCGCCTCGCGCGCCAGCACCTCCAGCACGCTCATGGCCGGCAGCCACGACTGCGGGCAAACGATACAGTGTTACGTCTCACACAAAGAACACGAGCCTTTGGCGGCCGTGTATATGCAGAGTAAAGCCGCGGGCACATTACATCATCATCAGCCTACAATAGTCCACTGCTGGACATAGGCCTCCTCAATCGCACGCCACTCAACAACTCGATTCTCGGCAACTTTCATCCAGTTGCTACCAGCCACCCTGCGAAGATCGTCGTCCCACCGAGCCTGAGAGCATCCCACTTTACGATTGCCGATTCGCGGTCTCCACTCAAGAACACGTCTACCCCAATGGGTTCTACGTCTAATTTGGCCGGCCCAGTGCCACTTCAGCTTACTTGTTCTGTGAGCTATGTCAACAACTCTGGTTTTCTGATGGATCACCTGGTTCCAGATGCGATCCCTCAGAGAGATTTCAAGCATAGCCCACTCCATAGCTCGCTGAGCGAACTTGAATTTATGGACCAACCGTACCATGAGTGTCCACGTTTCGGCCCCGTAAGTCATAACAGATAGACCATATTATCCCACTTATAAGGATCACTCTGCTGCAAGCAAAATACGCGCTTTAGACGTGGAGTTGCGGACACCAGCCCGTTATACAATACAATGATCACTCTGTATGTTTTTAATTTAATATTAATGTTAATTGTTGACTTATTTATATTATTATTCTTGTTTTTACACCAGCTTGTTTTTCGACCTAATTTGTACACCAGCGATGGTCAAACATGTTGAGCCAATGAATATCTTGTAACAACCTATAATAAACATCATACGATGTATATTATCTAAACATGTTTTTGCAAATAAATGAATTGAATTGAAATAATATTGTTTGTTATAATTTTTGTTAACAGTTAAGATGACCTCAGAAATATTGACTAGAATTGAGAGAAAGTTTCAAATAATTACGCCACAGAAATGAATACCTTCTCTCTATCAGCAGTAGCCACAACATTCCTGTTGGGCTCCGCGTCGTAGGCGACGCTCTCGCAGCCGAAGTGCTCGCACAGCTCGTGTATGAACTGGCGCTTCTGCCAGTTCATCGACGGGAACGAGTGCGCTCGGGTCTTCTGTTTGGACTGTAGAGCAAAAACAAGATTTAATAATTGAGTTTATTATGATGTACGCTTTTTTTTGACATTCAAAAGTGCCTGTAATGGTTTAATTGAAATAAATGCTTTGAGTTTGAGTCAGGGTATGAAGTTTTTCATTCTCCATTGAAAAGGGATTCGCGGATTCTCCGAACAGACTGTTGACGCATCTGGTGAGCCGACGGTTTTTGTGTCTATGCAGGATTTATGTCGTCCTCTCTTACCTTCTTAGCGAGCTGCACGAGCTCGGTGAGCTTGTCGTGTATCTGGTGCGCGAAGGCGGGCTCGCGCGCGGCCGTGGAGCGCACGTGCTCGCTGTAGCGCGGCGCGAGTTTGGCCGATACGTCGGGGTTTCGTATCTGCAGGGCTAGGGCCAGCTGACGTGTGCGGGCTTCTACGCGGCATTCGTCGTCACATTCGAGACTGGAAAACAAATATATATTTTGATACCCTAGATATATGCGACCTTGTAACTATCCGGCCGGATTTTGTGTGGAAGGTCATTTGTCACAACCCGGTCTCGGTCTTTGTCTGGAGTTTGTAAATTGGTGGTGTGATACACCCGTGCCTCGTTGTGCACGTGTCGCCGTTGGTCCTGCGCCTGATCTTTCTCCGGCCGGGTCGTATTGCCGTCCCATCGAATTATGGCAGTGAATTTTTTCACTGCCAAAATCCGATGTGACGGCTTTGTGACCGAGAGTGCACCTGCGTGTGTGCAAGCTCTTGTGCATTATAATGTCTTTCGCGTCAATAATTAGTCTCCGCTGAGTTTGGCCGCCATGGCCGGAATTTCATAAGGAGTTACTGATTTATTTTTCTGGAAAACAGGAAAATTGCTGGATATTCGTTTCATTTCCTTCTGGCTAGTAATATTTTTCATAAATCAGCAAGCTAACAGTGAGTGAAATGAGAAGAATCTTACGTTTTCAGCATACTTCCGGGACGCTGTACATCTGACAAGTCTACTGAACCACCTTCTGACATCTTAGTGGCTGCTAGAGCGCTCATCATCCTGTTGAGAAACATTTCGGTCATAAATACTGACAAAAGACAAGAAAATTGAAGTGAGCACTTACAAGTTCATGGATTACTGTGCTCTTGCATATCCAAATCATATAAATATATTTATTGTTGTTGTTAACAAAATAAAATATATTTTTGGTCATAACATACTTTTTAATTTTTTAAATGGATCTAGCAGGTTGAAGGAAATTTAGATTCATTTAAAAAAACAAAAGTCATTACGAAAACCACATCTCGTTTCGTGACATCAGTTTTATTGGTCCGTGAGCTCATGACTTACTTGGCATAGTCCCTGGCATTGTCGCAGCAGGGCCGCTCGGCGTGGCGGCGCGCGCACACGCACGTGACGCGCACGGCGCGGCGGCACGGCGCGGCGCTGGGGCAGGCGCTGGCGCCGGCCGCGTGGCACGGCGCGGCGCACGGGTGCCCGCACGACGCGCGCGGGGCCGCGCACGGCTGCGTGCATCTGGTGACGAAGTCACAGCGTTAGTGTTGTAACAAACTTTTTGATTCGTTTTTATCTTGCTATAATATTATTCATGCCCCAACAATATTTTGAATATTGTTGGTCTCACATCTTCGCCACTTTCATGAGGAATGTTTTAAAACTTGCACGCTATAATTTATAAGATTGCATAATAAGTACTATACTTACTACTATAATTTATATGTATAGATATATGAATAAAGGAAATTATAATACAGGTTGTAAGGGATAGCCTTGAACCTTTCTTCAGAAAATTTTGATTTTTAATCGTTTTTTCAGTTACTATTCCTTTATTTCAGTGTAAAATTACATTCTCTGTACGCAGCACTCCATTTATGTAAATTATACGGCTAAAATAAAAAATAAACCAACATATGAGAACCAATAGATGTTGGAATACTCTAAACGCGTGAAAACAGCTGTCTACTTCCTGCCTAGTTAGAGAGTTCATCGAACTCGTCATCGCACAATTTTTTTTTTTTTTTCATAAAAAGTACTTATTATAATTTACAAATAAATTCTAATTTTGTACACAACAGTTTTAGCATCTTGAGCCGAACTAAGAGCAATCTGTATCGGCTCCAGATAAAGATTAAAGAATGTGTATTCCATGTGAGAATAATTCTGGAACTTGTAAAAATGTATGGACATTTAAAACTAAAACTACGTTCTTGGCAGTACAAGTTCGAGTATAGAACAGAATACGTTTTCAACAAAATTACTTACTTGCCAGTGTCACAGGGTCCCTTGTGACAGGTCTTGATACAGGTATGCTTCCCGCATGGCAGCGGCTTTCCGCACGGCAGGCCGCATGAGAACTCCTCTTGAGAACACGGTATTGTTTTTCTCTCCTGTTGAACCGTATAATGAGGATTTTATTAGCACATCACTGCTACACGACGTGTTTGATTCACTTTGATACACACATCAGTTACTTTACATTTAAATGAACAAACGATGCTATCTTGCTTTCAAGCGCCAAAAGATCCTTGTAGCACTGTGGTGGCATTCGGTTCCCTATCTAATTGCATTAAATTTTAAGACATAATGTAACATGGCATACTTTTGTTTATTCTAATTACATTGACTCATTTTTTTTTTGGCATAATTTCGCTATTCATAATAATCTTTAACCATAACATTCTAAAGTATTAATTAATTTACGCATAATGATATCAAAACATCATTTTTAGTGGCCTCGTTATGCGGGGCTCCTATTTCTGTCTGCAGGGTTTAAAGTAACCTTACACGAAGGGGATGGCGGGGTCTTAGTTTGCTTGCTTAGCTCGCTTTCTAGACTCCGCCATCCCCTTCGTACCTGACCTGTCCGGAGTAGGAGTGTCCTAAGTTTTCCTTGCCACAATGCCTTGTTTATGTTGGTGTAGTGACGCTAACAACTGTGTGTATAAAGGGACACCCTTAGCGAAACCGATAGGCACTCGTTTTTTCCTTCATTAAGTACGTTTTTTTTGTTGTAGACCATACCTGGGAACCTTTTAGTTACGGGGATATTGGGGGGGGGGGGGGGTCAAAGTTTCAACTTATCACAACTTTTTTTTTAAAACATGTTTTTATTACTTTAAAAACCCCAACGACCGACGTATTCAATCCATCCATCAGCACAATGTTTTACATTGAGTCCTACCGTAGAACGTGATTTTTCACCCAAAAAAGTCGTTTCCCAGCAATAATTTTTGCATTAAGTTCTTTCTTTATCGAGTGGTTAGTGCCTAACCTGGTGTCAGAGTTTTTATGCCGCCTCTGACTTGGCTTTGTAAAGTTACTTAATTTGATGGTACAGAATGCTTGGTTGACGGTTTCGTGAAGGGTCCGTTTACACCCTGTATACAACACGAAACTTTATTATTTTCAATTTCATTTATTATATTGTTTAACTTGCTTCATAAATGAGTTAATTGCGTTAGGTAAAAGTGAATTCAAGTTAAAATTTTACTATATCTATACTAAAAACCATTAAAATCCGCTGTCAACTTATCTGAACGTAATAGGAAACAGCATAGGAGTGAAATTCGTACATTATCTGTGGTAAAATGACAATCCGATTACGAAAACAAGTTGAAATTTTTGAAACCTTTGGATTTTTTTTCTCGAAAACTATGCGGTAATAAATGTAGCTTCTAAACCGGAGGTTAATAGTGCAAAGTGGTGCCTTTCAAATAATTGCTATGCATTTTACGTTGTTAACAATATGTGCCATACTAATAGGCTTATCCTCAATATATTTACATCACTGTCGAAATCTGGGTGTACTGTCCATATCTGCGTACCCCCTGAGAGCATACAGGCGTTATGATATTGTGTAAACAATAAACATCCAAGCGATTGCAGTAATCACGACAGATTTGCTATCTATTATTGAAGAGTTCCATTGTATATCTCCGAAGATCCACCAAAACGGGACAACCGCGAAATATAATTTATCCAAATAAAAAAGAATCATCGACATCGGTTCACAATTGGCGAAGATATCGCTGAAAATACACAAAAAAAACCAGACAAATTGATAACCTTCTCCTTTTGGAAGTCGGTTAAAATGACTTAAACTTGTTTCCGTTATTCCTATTAATTACGCCTAGTAACATTATGCGAATTAAAATTAGTTTACAAGATAATTATGGGATCCTGCCGTTTTGCCGAAAAGATTTTGCCAAATTTTCATTACCCAAACAAATTTTAGCAACCTTTTTTTATACCAATGTAATATTTGGAATAATTTTAGTACGCACATTTTCATTTGGTCAAATGTTTACTTGGCAGATTATTACTAAGGATAATGTCATTAAGGCTTTTGGTCTTTAATCAAATGATTTATTACAGCAAACTAAATTAAGACAATAAACGTTTAGTCAAATGATTTGTTATGACAAAAAATATAAAGGCAAAAATTTTGGAATGAAGACATAACACAAATTGATTTAATATAACGTAATTGAAATTTAACAGATGCTGACAGAAACCCTAACCCTAGACGGTCGACGTCAGGGGCACCCCGAGGTTCGGTTAGTTAGGTTCCTGTAAACCTTGCAGACAGAAATAGGAGCCCCGCGCAGCGGGGATCCGTCAACCTGCTGACGGAAACGCTAAGCCTAGACGGTCGACGTCAGCGGCACCCCGAGGTTCGGTTAGTTAGGTTCCTGTAAACCTTGCAGACAGAAATAGGAGCCCCGCGCAGCGGGGATCCGTCGACCTGCTGACGGAAACGCTAACCCTAGACGGTCGACGTCAGGGGCACCCGAGGTTCGGTTAGTTAGGTGCCTGTAAACCCTGCAGACAGAAATAGGAGCCCCAACCGAATCCAAATAGGAGATTCCAACTAGTTAATAGTGCTTTTGACTGAAATGGTAAGTTTAAAATTGACGACACCAAATATTTGGCTTATTTAATTTTGCGTAAAATATGTTATACCAACTGAAATATTTGACTAGATAAAAAATGGTAAAAGTACTAGTTGGTGAACAAGTTATTGTTCAAACGTTCACTTGCCAAACATAGGTTTTCGTAACAATTATTTGTAAAGAGATTTTTTGGTAAGTAATAATTTGGCAAATGAAATTATGCGAAAATTTGTTTGGGAAGTGATAATTTGGCAATTTCTTTTCGGTAAAACAAGGGAGACCCGATAATTATGTCAACATAAACTGTATGCCAAAAACAATTAAGGCAAAGTATTATTACACCAAAAAAAAAACAAAATAGTTATGCCAAAGTATATTAAGAAATAAAAAACAGTATGTGGAAAGGCGGGATCCCGGTAGCAATCTCTTTGGAAGAAAACAGGATGGTAACTGTGAAACTAATGGCGCTAGCATAGCTGGTTGCAAGGCATTGTCATTGGTTGAAAATCTGGTAACGTCATTTTATACTTGATCTCATTCGGATTGAGACCTAGCTATGGTGGCGCCATCTACAATTAGGTACGGTCTTCCCCATTGATGACCACCACTGACCATTTGTGACGCTGTTCTTGACAGATCTAATCTGCGATGGCGGTAGAGTATTGTTGGTCAATGGTCTGTTTCATATCGAGGGCTAGTGTAATTTGTTTTTTTAAACAGGCAAATAATAATTAAATTACGACAGTCAGATGGACAGACGACATTGTTGCATTGAAGCTGGCATAAGACCGTGGAGATTGTCATAATTAAAAAGAGAGGCCTGTACTCCGCAGTAGGTGAAGTCGAGCTGTGAATAATGATGATGAGATATAAAGGTGGATGACTAACCTCGTGATCACCATGGCAACGCTTGGTAGTGAGCACGACACAAGGCGGACAGTCTCCGGAGTGGCAGGAGTGGTGCGGCGGGTGGCGGCAGGCGCGCTCGCGCGGGCACGGCGCGCTGCAGGCCGGGGGCCGCGCTCCGCAGCGGACGGGCGGCAGGATTACTTCCGCACCACATTCACAGGTTAGCTCGTCGAAACCTGGAGATAAACACACTCATCAGAAATTGAAATTATAAGGCTAAGAAATTACTCTTTTTTTAATCCTGCGCTGTTCTTTTCAGTTTTTTTTTGCGGGAATCAAGAGAGCCGAATTGTTTCTCTGGGAGTAATCGAGCCAAATTGTGACCACTGTTAATTCTTGGTTACAAGAGTAGCAGTCATAGTTTTTGGGAATAGTGCGACAGACTTGCTAAAAAAAGACTTAAAATTTACGAAACCGCGACCGCAAGCGGGTTGCGGTATCACGATCCTTTTGAAATTGGAAGTGTGTCAGAACATTTCACGAAACGATATCTCTCCATGGTATACGTAGTAATTTTCGGCTCACACCAGCGGCCGCGGTACTAAAAACGCATTCAGTCAATCTTGATGAACATATTACCACGACTTGCGTCAACCGACAGGCGCGTTCGTCACTTGTTTCCATGGATGACTCATGGCATGCGCTAAGCTACTTCTTTCATTTGTTTCCGCAGTCGCTATGTGAACACGCGCGTGGCTTGAACGCAAAACTCCTTGCCAAGCTGTAAGGGTCAGTACTTACTGACGCGCGGGCAGGGCGCGCAGTGGCCGGTGTGGCAGAACTCTTCGCAGCGGTGAGTCTGGCACGAGAGCGTGCGGCCGCACACCACGGCGCAGCGGTGCGACGTCGCGGAACAGCACACCGTGCGGCAGCGGTGACGTCCGCAGGATAGTTTCTGGGGAAAGATAAAAATTAGGATGTGAATACAGTCATACGACTACGCATGCTCCCTTTGGAGCTATTTTGGAAAAGCAGTGTCCTAACAAAAATTGCGACCGTGGAAATGGAGAGAAAACGTACGAGAATCGACACCAACCACAGCTTTAAACTCGCATCGCGTCTCTCCTGTGAATTGTCGAATCTTGCGAGTCTCCGTCTTCGCGTTCGTTTAGGCGGGCCTTCGTTAGTCTTCAATTCTAAAAGATCTTTGCCTGGATTCATAACATCTAATGACCACTTAAGGCTAAGAAATCTGCCAACAACACAGTATGGTATGATGTAGTTACCTTGTTGCACTTCTTTTGGCACAGTACATTGTTGTACATTTCAGGGAGATCAGCGCAGGGTACTTCGCGGCTGGAGTGCCCGCAGCGGCACTGCAACACTGTCTTATCGGGACATTCGGGACACGGGCCTGGATAACGTCAGAAATTGTAGTTTTAAACGATTACAGTAGCTTATTATGCAATCAAATCCTAGCTCAGCTCCTAGTCAAGCCTATATGCCTTAGGCATAAGGCATATGACTTTTATATCACTTATATGGGTGGATGAAGAAGGTGAGGTGAGGAAGGGATGGTGTATGATGAAGTATGATGTGATTGTTATTTTTTCTATTCCAAAAGAATCTGGTGGCGTGCCAGTCTCGTCATGAGAGGATTGTGATAACCACGCGTGGCTTTGACCGCACTGTTGGATTCGTAACGTTCAGCTCAGCGCAAAATGTTGAAAATCCAATCATAAACTTACCTTCATGACAATTAAGTTTGCAGAAATGTTTGTCACCGGCGGGGCCGCACTGTAATGGTTTGGCACATATGTTGCCGCACAACGGGATCGGATCCGTGCAAGCCTTACGCGAATCTTTCGCCAACCTACGGAAGGGTTTAAATTATACCAGAGGTTTTTCCTAGTTAAAAGAATCATCTTTAATACCAATAAAAGAAATATGTTTAGCGTGTTACATGCTACTAGTAGTAGTACTACTCACTGCGTGTTCCCACAAGGACAGCTGTGCACGTACTGCGGCAGCAGCTGGCAGGGCTGGCAGGGCGGCGCGTGGCAGTGCGCGCGGCACACGTGCGCGCCGCACGCCAGCACGCGCCCGCACGTGTCGCCGCACGACCAGCTCGTGCACGTGCCCGTTTCCAATGTGCACGCCACCGCGCGCGACTTGGCGGCCGGGCAGTGGCATACTGGATGTGGAAATACAGGGTGTAATTATGAGGGATTAAATACATGGCCTTTTAAAATAGTAAATCTCCTTTGGCTTTGTCGGGTTAAAAATCACGAACTCGAAATTTTTTGTGTCATTTTCGAAGTTTGCTAGGGTGCTGACGTCGAAAATGCGTGTAATTGGTGACGGCGAATTGTGTGTTTATTTTGTCAAAGGTAGGTATTTTTTTAAATGTAACAGATTTGTGATTTATTAAACAGCTTATTAACCCAATAATAAACACGCTTTCAAACCTGAAATCTCTGTACAACTACAGAAGGTACTTGAGATAAACAACACAACATTTTAAAATCGAATTCAAATTCCTGCAAAGAGAATCTATCTCTCCATACCTTGTTCGACAGTTTCAGAACAAATGTCACAGGGTCCTTCGTGGCAGTCCTTGGCACAGTTATGCACACCACATAGTAGGGTGTGTCCACAGACGCGACTGCAAACTTGCGGTAACTTGCTGCTGCAGAGCACTGAACGGGTTTCCGCTCCGCAACCGCAAGGTCTGCAAAAAAGGGGTAATGTTGAATTTGAATGCTTCTATTTTAAGGGGGTAGAAAACTTGGAATAAACTGGGGTTACGGAGTTGCTAGGCAGCTGAGTGATAAGAGAGGGTATAGAGAACGTTGTCTTAATTCAGAGAAATAATTAAAAAGTAGAACTTTTCTCAATTAATGGTAAAGTTATATTTTACTTCTTCAGCATAAGACCTAGTTAAATAAAGTGCATGATAACATTCATCATACGTACTTGACAACAGTGGCCTGGCAGGGCGGGCAGGGCCCGGGGTGGCATAGCAGCGTGCAGGGGTGCGGGCAGGCGCGCGGGCGGCGGCAGGCGCGGCCGCACGTGTGTGCGCCCGTGGAGCCGCGCTGGTACTCCGGCGCGCGCACCGCTCCGCACATGCAGCGGTACTCAGTAGGGATGGCTTCGTTCGTGTTTTGGCAGGCTGGGCAGCGCCATTTGCCCTCTGATAGCAATAACATAAATGGTTAACTACTTTTGGAAATAAAAGCTCAACTCTAAAATCTAACTAAATTGTAAGAAGCGGAAGTCTTTTCCCTGTCGCTTAGGAAGAGGAGTATTGTAGCAATTTCTTTTTGTGAATTGTTGTTTTTGTAAAGAGGAAGATAATACAGGCTGATAGTTTTCTACCTGTTCATCGTATATTATGTAAATGAAACAAGACATACATTGATTTATGACGAAATTAGAACAAATATTGGTGTGAGTCAGCTAGATTACACAATGTTTATTGTACATTTAAAAACATATTGACTAATCAACAAAGATCTCACACATAAGAAAAAACTATCTTCTATCATAAAATTTGGCACGGTTGGCGCAGTGGTCAAGCGATTGACTGCTGCGCTGCATGTCGCGGGTTCGATTCCCGTACGGAACAAATATTTGTATGACCTACAAGTAGTTGTTCCGGGTCTGGGTGTTTTTCTATCTATAATATGTATGTGTTACGGCTAGGGGTCGCAAACCGGGATCCCGGATACCGAAAATACCGGGATACCGGACCGAATAGAAGCCTTCACAATACCGGTATTGAATTTTTGAATACCGGAATTTACGGTATTTTCGGTATTCATCACCGAACGATGCAAATCGCAAATCCTCCATGCGAGTGGTGGCGACACCGCCAATCGCTAACAAACACGTTTCAAACACAGCATTAATTTTCAACGTAATGGTTTTTAACACGTTTTTATGTTATTATATGAGTCTCTTATTTATAAAATGAAAGGATACTAACCTAAACAGCATAGGGTAAGGTTATTTCTGCCCCTACAGTAAAACTTCCACTAAATGTAGTTGCTGCTTTCTATTCATGTGATATAAGTATTATTTCCTTTATTATTTTTTTAAAACATATTATTTACATTTTTAAATATTTTTACTAACAAAAATATATAAAAGCATTTAAAAATATAGAAAATAGTAGCCCACCGGCATGGGGAACAGGGTCCTAGCTACCGGTGGTCAGGGCTCTTGAGAAAGGAACCTCCTAACATTATGCGCAGTGTCCACAAGAACTGCCTTCTGAATCAAGCCCTTGATTCTGCTGCCCAGCGAGAGCCTCCTCAGATGTTGGTCGAGGCTATTGACTATTAAGCCATTGGCCGACACGGCTATCGGCAGAAGGACTGCTGTACTCACGTCGCACAACGTCGGAAACCAGATCTAGATATTTGTATTGTTTATCTTTCTCTGCTTTCACGAGGTTCTCGTCATGCGGAAATGTAATATTAACAATCAATGCGCAACGCTCCAATTGATCTATCATCACAATGTCAGTTGGCAACAATAGTCCTGTCAATGAGTATAGATCGATCCCAATACAACGTGATATTACCATCATCGAGAACTGGGTCGGGCACATACTTATAGTATGGCACTTCTGATTCCACAAGATTGGACTTATTTATTTTATTTAACAGTTTATGTACACACTAAATACAGAAAACAAGAAAGGAACAGAAAAAATAGGTACAAAGGTGATGCTTATTTCTAAAGAAATCTCTTCCAGCATACCTGCGAAAGGCGAGTAAAAAAAAAAGAGATGTAGACATAGTGTGTAAAAATTGAAGAGAAAATTGAATACATAAAAACAAAGCAAATAACGAATCTAAATAAAACACTTCAAATCAAGTTGCTGATGGATAATCCATCAGCAAAGTTACGGACGCTAAGAAGTCTACATCGGGCCCATGTAGTACTCGGTAAGAGCGTCCGTGAAACTCCTTGCCATGCCATACCTCCTTACGGTCATTAGTGTCTAATACTCTAGGCTTGCGCCAGTTCTCGTTTGCCAGGGAGAGCGGGGTGAGGCCCTTGTCCACTGAAACCACATCTCGGTGCATCCCCACGTCGGCTTCTAGGAAGTATTCCCTGAAACTGCATGCCTCACGGTTATGCAGGGTCTTAGCATTTAAGAAGCCACGACCCCCGCACTTCCGCGGGATATACAGTCTCATCACCGACGACCGTGGGGTGATGCATTCGATTTGTGGTCAGCAGTGCGCGGTCAGCAGTCCTATTTCTGTCTGCAAGGTTTACAGGAACCTAACTAACCGAACCTCGGGGTGCCCCTGTTAGCCGGCTAATCTTAAGTTTATGTTGACACCCATCTTTAGCCGTAACATACGTATTTACAAAAAAAAAAATGTATATATGTAGTTTATCAGCCATCTAGCTACCATAACACAAGCATTAGGTTGCTTAGCTTGGGACTAGATGGTGCTGTGTGAAATGTCCAGGGATATTTATTTATTTATTATTATTTATAAAAATCAATAAAAATTGGTAAGAACATTTTTACCTTAGCCTAAACCTGAGTAAAACAAAAACAAGCATGGAACCGAAACAAAAGCAAGCCATTTTTTTTTCTTTGATATTCTCGACCATTTGCTATGGACCAACCAAAGAATGCTCTATCCCAGTTTTCTAAAAAGAATTTGGTAGTCTGGAGATAGAATGTGCATTCGCTTGTTTGGTCTAATGCAAGCATAACAAAACGCATGCCTGTAATCCTCGACAGGTTAGGCAAAGGTGTAATTTACATAACATCACCCTAAAGCCAGTTTCCCTCATAAATATTTTAGTGGGAAACTGGGTTACGGACGATGTTAAACAAAACTATTTACTCACCAACCATACTGCTCATAGCCCACTTCCGAATGCATCTAAGATGTAAAACATGGTAGCAGTTGCAGCACGACCACACCTGGTCATACTGTTTGACTCGGTCGCAGCAGACGAGACACTCCAGTGTACCCTTGTCTAGTTGTTCCGTTAGACGCTCACGTTGGGTCATTTCTTTGTTTACTGAAATAGGATAATGTTTTTTTTTTATTATTTATTTAATCACACTCTTTACTTCAGATACTCGAACCAGGACAAGTCCTGTGTCTCGGCCATTAGTATTAGAAGAAAACTATAGGTATAGACAGGATAGACTATAGACTTGGTATATTCACTTTATTCAATCTTTTGGTGCATTTTTTACCATTTTATATTGCAAGGTTTGCTGTCAGAAAACGCAATTTAGTGTTAAGGGTGCCTTTGAACATAAGCTGTAACAATGTCTGTGTATTTATGGAGAAACAAGACTGTTTCTACAGTAGAGGAATAACAAAGATCACCATTATATTATTGTGTATCAATTAAAAGATCTTGACGCTAGCTTACATCATTCATTGTTATAGGCTTGATGTGTGCTATGCATTCTAAAGTGATGTATTTGAATGGACTTTAAGATCTGAAGTGAAATGTCAGATTGATTTACAAAATAACCATAGGCACAATACATTCAACAGGTTACATTATTTCATGAATGATTAAAATAGGTAGTATATGAGCTTGATTCCTTGATAATGATTACAATACCTCTGAAGAATTTCTGTGCATAGTAAATAATGTAATGGGATTCTGACTTTTTAAACAATAATATAAGCATGTACAAACCTTGATCAGTGCCATATTTAGTTTTGTTTCGAGCAGGACTGGGAACATTCTCAGACTTAATTGCTCTCTCTCTCTCTCTAGTATCTCTGTCCCTTTCGCGAATATCTCGGTTACCTCTGTCCCTTTCGCGAGTATCACGATTATCTCTATCTGTGTCACGGGAATCACGGTAATCTCTATCTATTTCTCGGATATCCCTATTGTCCCTCTCACGAACGTCACGGTAATCTCTATCCCTTTCCCGGATGTCTCTGTTGTCCCTATCCCTGTCTCGGTAATCTCTACCCCTTTCACGGAAATCTCTGCTATCTCTATCTTTTTCACGGATGTCGCGGTTACCTCTGTCTCTCTCGCGAATATCTCGGTTGTCTCTATCTGTCTCACGGACATCCCTTTCATGAGTTTCTCTGTTGTCTCTATGCTTATCACGGGTATCTCTCTCTCTATCTCTGTCCCTCTCCCGGTTTTCGCTTTCCCTGTCTCTATTATCCCTCTCTTCTCTGCCTTGTAAATAAGTATTGGCATATTGTTCATCTTCAGTGCTATTGCGTTCCATTGCTCTAAGCCGTGGAGTTCCAACCCAATTCTTTCCACGACCTGAAGCTTCTCCTCTCCCATTCCTCACATCCTGGCTGTCTTTACTAATTGCACTGTTGTAGAAGGTACGAGCATCATCTTTATTTTTTGACTTGAAATTACCTTTTCCTTGGCCTCTTTTGTTACTTGAATCGTAGTTTCGGTTATTAGTTTCATAGTTACGGCTGCTAGAGTCTTGTTGGCGACTACTTGGTTCACATTGTCTACTATCAGGCTCTTGATTACGAGTGTTTGATTCTTGATTACGGTTGCTTGATTCCTGATTGCGGTTGTTTGAGTCATCATGTCGCCCATTAGATTCGTTATTGCGATAATTTTTATCACGATGGCGACCATTTGTTTCTTGGCTCCGAGGGTGCTCTTGTGGACGTTGGTATGATTCAGTTTTCTGGCTTGTTTCAGTGTTTTGTTGTGAGCTCTGCGATCTTTCTCTCCAGTTGGTGTCTGATGAACAACCACTAGCACTTCGTGTTTCATTTATACTAGGGTAGTTGTTTCGTGAATCATTCATACTGTAATGGTTCTTAGGTTCATTTACATTACTATAATTATTCCTAGATTCACTATCATCTTGTACAGCACTAGATTCAGGAATGTTCTGAGTACTAGTTGCAGGTGTCATCATAGAACTTTTTGGCACAAATTCAGTAGCTGTTGGAGTGAGATTAGATTTGAGTATCATTGCATTAGTATAAGCATTAGGATTGGGTGTCACTGGGTTGTATTGATTTTGAACATTCATTGGGTATGTTTCTGTGCCACTGGACATGTTGGCTGTGGTTGCTGTGTAACCATAACTGTCTAACTGGGGGTTTTGAGCACTGGAAGGTACATTCTGGTAATTATATTGTCTTGCAGGATAGTTTTCATATTGCACATTGCTATAGTTGTTAGCATTGGGCGCACCACTGTTTTGCATTTGAGAAAGAAACTCATTAAAGCTCACATACTGGTTGGGTTGCTCTGGTCTGTTGGGGTAGTAGGCTTGGTTGACATATTGGACATTTGGGTCGCCGTTCCAAGCTTGGTACTGGTTATTGTAAGCGTACGTGTTGTTCCACTGAGACATTATAACGGGATAACAAAATATATTGAGTTTAACTGGAGGAAGTATGGCCAGGAATTTTGTGGATTATACGAGTTTTTTTGTAGTTACGGTGATGTTATGACCGCAGGCCGAAGCCTGAGGTCTCGAGTTAACCGTGTAACTCTACCTGTAATTAATAAAATGAGTAATTTATTATCAAATTCGAGACCAACCGACATGTGCCACTTTCTAAAATAATTGATAAATATTGTTGACTTACCACTTGCTTGTTTTGTCTACCGATACGTTTTTGTTAAAAATAACTATATAGTAAAGAAAAGTAAACTAAAATAATTTAATAATTTACAAAATTGCAATAACTATAACGATATGACAAGGATGATTCGGATCACAGATTCGGATTCGGAAGAAGGGTGAAGGGGGAGGTCGACGTTGACAATTTGACAGTGAGTATGGTCGTTGCAATTTTCAGAACGCAAGACACAACTAATTTTATTTATTTATTTAATAATCAAACCCTACACTTATAAATTACAAAATTATTACGAAATTAAAAGATGTAAAACAATAAATGTTTTCACATCAAATACTTCTGATATAGTCATTCTACAGAATCTTTTACTAATATGCGAAGAAATTCTCGATATGCTAACAGAGCTTATTAGACTGTACCCAGAATACGCGTCGAAGAAAGAGCGGGAATTTTTGATTGTGTTTTCAGTATTGCACAACATTTGCACAATCTTTTGTTAATTTCTAGACTATGTACCACGTATTGCACAATGTTGTTCAGATGTTTATGACGATTATTTGCATGATAATTATGTTGCAATTTAGAATTTTTTAAAATATTAAATTTATTGTTTGTCTAGGACGCGTGTTAGTGAATAATTGATATTTCAAGACGTAAGGAACGTAGTTATATAGAAAAATGAATTCATCTTTGCCGACTACTCATGAATTGGGTTCAAGGCAACAGAGTGATGAAGTGAAATAAATCTATTTACCACGCACAACCTAAACTGCTGCTGGTGTTCTAAGCATAAAAGTGGATAAATAAATCCCATATAAGAATATGGGATTTATTTATCCACTTTTTCCTTTCATGTTTGCTTCATGCGTAATTTGGCAAAAGGAAATCCCACACGGTTTCTACAAACTAAAGATTATTTGAAAAAAAAATTATAATACATAGGTTATTTATGTGTGTATGTATGTACAAATAGGTAGGTAAAGATATTCAATAGACGTTTAGTGATTATCTTTAATAGTCACTACTATTAAAGATAATCACTAAAAGATATGAATCAGCAAGCGTAAAGTACCTACCTGCGTATCGGATCATTGTAATAATTTCCCTGACTCACTACCTTGCGTAGCGTAAGTACCCTATGTAAATTATTTAGATATAAAAATGTGTGAGACCTCCGTTTATGCTGCAAATCATGCTAGTTTCGTGTTATGAGGTGAATACCGTGATTGTGACTAATTATGCTACGTTGATGTACGAAGCAATTTTCTAAGATATAAACTAGGTATTATTTTCGAATACATTTTGATTTTTTTAGACGGCATAATATAGTGGAAATCGTATAAATTCTATTTTATTTGTAGGTGCCTATTTTAGGTAGGTATAGAACACACACATCAACAATCCTAGCCTACCTACTTGGAGTTTCATGTTTTGCTAAAAATAATGTAATTTTTCGTAAAGAAGCAATACTTGCGCCCGTTTGCGAAGGAGGGACCGAATCTTGCAAAGTTGCAATCGGTGTCAAACATGGCGATATCTGCGGTTTACTCACCTACCAACTTTGGTAAATCTTCAGGAACAGGCGTTAAGGGAAAATAATCTGCACTTTTACAGTAGGTATTTAGGTACCACCTCCACATTTTCACACATCCACATAATTATTTAAAAAGCCCATATCACGTTCGGTGCCGTGCCGCGAAAGCTCTATTGTCTGCCAATGATCCCTTTAAACCGTAAAGAATATTGGCCATTTCGTAGTAACCTTGGCCCGTTTACCTCCATTATTTGGTTTGCTAGCTATTTAGAATCGTTGAAGACGTTTGTGAAGTAGTCTGGTTAGTTATGGTGCAGGCAGTGGGCATGGGGTGCATGGCGAGTTCCCAGAAAATAAGTAGTGTGGCTGCTGTGAGTGTTGTTAAATTATTTATATTAATAATTAAAATTTAAAGATAGCTAAGGCAAATGAAATCATTAACATCGCAGGTAAAACCTGAATGATACAGACACAAGTGTGTGTGGATGTTGGCACAAGGAAACACAGATAATATCTGTATTCAGCAGTGAGCGAAGCAAAGCTGTGGATGGTGTTGATAGCTTTAAAATAGTTTTTTTTTTTTAATTTAACTTCAGAAATTGATCTAGTAAAATCTTGTATGAAAAAAGGTGCAGTCTGGCTAAAAGTTGCTGCCTATTTAGAAAAAAGCCCACAATTTGATTTATATGGCTTAGACCTACGACATAAATGGAATATACGTACCTATATTGTTTTAAATTTTCAAATGAGTTATCAATATCATTTAGATACTTAATAATATTACCTACGTGAAGAAAAAACTGTGTGACCATTTAAGCACATTGCGCGTGCACAGACTCATAATATTAGGAATGCAGAAAGACAATAAAAAACTTAAAAACAATATACGAATTACGGTCGAATTTCTAATTTTTTTTAATGTACTTTGTTAATTGTTTTAAATACATCAATTTTATCACAGTATTCCGAACCTTCTAAATCTTCAATGAAGTCCATTAAAACGGACACGGTACTGTCTGCACTAACGAGGTTGGACGATGAGATAGCCAAGAGTGAGAGGACCCATCCAGCCGCCAGGCTAGCAGTCGTCGCCATTGAGTTGGAGAGTATACAACAGGTGAGATGCTAAGTGTTTCTTTCAATTAGATTAAGCCGTAATTTTTCGGCGCTATTTGCTGCCGCTGCTGTGGGTACTAAAATTAAATCGTTCTAAATAGGTACAGACGCCAGCACATCAAGCTACTACAATATATCAAATTTCATTAATAGATTTTCAATTTTATCGCCAAAGCGTTACCATAGGTTCAAGGTTGATTGAGAAAATTTTGCAGTTTCGGGTAGCTAGTCTGTACATTAAAAACGTCTTGTCTACGCCTAATTTTTCGCAGGCGAAAAAATGACTTAGAGTGTCGCCTTGGGGGCAGGGACTGATTAATCGGGTTAAAAAGTATAAACGGTTAGAATATTACAACCCATATCTGATTAACCATGTTACGGGTTAAGGTTAACCATTATAATATATGGGTTAACCATTTAAATATTGCTGATTAACCAGAATCCGAGAAATCCGAGCACGGGCTTACTCTATCACTTTCTTGCATATTTTTATGTTCAAAAATGAACTCTTAACGTGAACCGGTTATTATAGGCTGATTAACCCTGTAATATGGGTTAACCTTTACTCTAGGGTTTTCACTTAACCCTTAAAAACCTCATACGTGTAACGTTTTTGGTCCCTGCTTAAATAATGATTATGCGCTGTGGGATTATTTGATTTATATTGATTCACATTATTTTTAACACGCTTTTATTAGGTTCACCTGTAACTAACTAACCATGTAAAAAATCTTAGAGGTTAAATTTGACCTATTTCCCGGGATCCGATTGAGCCTCTCTTTGAAGTCTTGCATACATGTTTGGTTTGGATGACAATGTGTGGTTAGCTAAGTGACATTATTCTAAATCCAATATGGCGAACTCCCAAAGATGGCGGATTAGTTATTTTAAGCATTCCCATGATATGGGTATCAAATGAAAGGGTTTGCTGAGAAAAATAAAAAAATAAAAACCCCGAAAACCCGCCAAAATATCCCACCCGCCGAAATACCAGGAACTCAAAACAAACAGTGGACGACATGGTAAATACCCCGTTTCTAGTGTTAATGATAATATCACGCTTGAAATCCCGAAGGATTCGACAGAGGTATCTACACCTTATTCCGCCAGTTATGTTTAAGTCCTATGTAATATGGGGCGAGTCTATTGCAACCAACCACCCAATCCAGACTCCATGGCTGCTACTGAGAAATTCCTGATGGAAAAACACAATAACACTTGGCCCGACCTGGGAATCGAACCTAGGACTTATACCTAAACTCAGCAGTCGCGAAATGGGAAAACATTTTGATTTTTTCTTTTTTGTAGGAAATCAAGACATTTGAAGAGATCACTGCTACAGTAACGAAAGATACGTATGCCAAAACCATTCACCAAGTGAGTACTTACTATGCATAACTGTACGGTCTGTACGTAATTAAGACATAAGTTTATACTATACTTAATTGTAATGTGTTCGTTCTAATAATGTTTTATTTTTTTAGTTGTTTATAAGCTTAGACCTCTACAGACGGCCGATGTTAGCGTCGGAAAATGAGGATTTCGTCGCTAATGTTAATAGAAAGGTACGTTACTTCATTGATGGTAGTGAATAACTAAGTATATTTAGTGAATAATAAATGGTTCAAGTGAGACTTAGCATATGAACGTATTGAAAGACTAAAATAATTTTATCAAAATTACTGTATTACTGTACTGTATGCTAAAAATAAAACCTTCCCAATGGTCTGGCAATAGACTAAGTCATAAATTATCAAACAAAATCGTCATGTCCTGCAGGAGATGCGTCGCCTAGAGCTTAGCTGGCTTCGCACGCGATACACGGAGCTGGTGCGCGAGCGCCGCTTGCTGCACGCACAGATTCTGCGCTCGCGCTCACTGTACGCGCAGCTGCAGCACTTGTTGGGTAAGTGAGTGGTATTCGGGGGTTATACAAACAAGAACTGAAAAAGCCAATTCCTAATTCCACTCTTAATAATAAAAAAACTCATGATACACACTTTGGTAAAATTAAACTTGAGTAAAATGACAACGCACGCACTGCATGGAAAAACGAAAAACAAGTATAGTTACGGCGCGCGGCGGCTACATAGCAACGCAAGGGTGGCGACGCGACGCAGCACCGCTACGCCGGCCACGCAGAAAGAACTTCAACGGCATATACACAGAACTGCCATGGCAGTTACACAGAACTGCTACGGCTGCTACCCAGAATTGCTAGAGTAGTTAAGCAGCACGATTACGACGCCCACTAAGTAATCATAGAGTAGATAAAGATAAATCTTCTCACCACAATACATTTGTACATTATAAGGTGTCGTAAACAATACATGCGTATTTTTATACTGTGGTAGACTGGTACCTAAGCTAGACGAAAGGCCTGTATTTCAGGACACCAGGTGTCATACCTTCGGAAGCACATTTAAACAGAATTATGTACTCATACAGAAATTAATGCGGTAAGTAATGTTGAAAAGACACGCGTAGTGAGTGCCTACTAGGGTAAATTCGTTCATAATATCGTTGTTGAGTTGAATTATTGAATTAATTATAGGGTATGATATCAGTTAGAATTTTGATAAAATATAATGTATTCCATCACCCACACTTATGGTATATGATTTTAAACAACATTTAGAATCCGTCTGGGGCCCGGCCGCTCGTCCCGGCAGTGCCCAAGAGAGCGCGCTGACGAAGGCGCTGGGCTTGCGTGATGCACTAGCGGCGGTGTCCGCGAGACTCCGCGCCGCCGCCGAGTATGCGCACGCGGCGGTGCGCCTGCTCGACGACGCCATGCCGGCTTGGAAGATGACTACTGTTGGCAAGTCAGTGCTAAGAATTGTTACTGGATATTTTTTTTTCTTCAGCGCCGGTTTGACTGACACGTCAGGGTTTCGTATTTGACGTCCTAGAGCTAGCTGACGTGTGTGGGCTTCTACGAGACATTCGTCGTCGCATTCGAGTCTAGTAGACAAATAAAACGATTTTTTTTTCTAGTGTGTCGATGATAATCTAAATTGAATTAGCCCCGAATTTGGCAACGAGTTTCGTATTGTCTATCAGTTCCTGTAATGAGCAGACCACATAACATGGTTTATGGAACAACAACATTTAGTCTCCAGGGCTTATCTATAACTTAAATTTCCTACTGAGCAGGGTTTCCTTGTTTCGTGGGTGAAGCAAGAAAAACCTGCTCAGGTTAATATTGGTCTGTTATCGCTGATGCGGTACAAAAACATTAATCGTTTACAATAACACTGACGTTCAGGGTTCTTATGTTCCCATTCAGGGAAAACGGTATTGATATGATTTTCAGCCCGTATATAATTTATCTTTCAAATTAAGGAGCGGCTGGGAGCGCTCAGCAGCAGTAGCAGATGCGTGTGCGCTGCTGGTGGCGGCGCGCTGTGCCGAGCGGGGCGCGCGCCGGGTGCTGGCCGCGCCCGCAGCGCCACGGGCCGCACGTACACTCCGCCTTGCGCTCGACTACGCCTTCACTGATGCCGTGCACGACCACAAGTAACTTGAGCTGAATGATTTGCTTTCTTGGCACAATCAGCCACTGCCCAGTGCCATTGCTGGGGTGTGTCCCAATGTGGGACACAGGCAGTAATGTGCCTGCCTACGTTCGAATCCGCAACCTTACAACCCGTCAGTTGGGGCTGCTCACTTTCTTACTATACTTTTAAATGCAGTGCAAAACCCAGTAGGTATAAATGGATTGTTTAGCACGTGACCAAAATGGTAACTGGCCACCATCTTGTTTTTTCAATAGCGCCTGACAACGCCATTCGAGTGCTAAAAGAACATTTGGAAGCACCTTTGCAGGTCGTACTATAGCCGGGCAGCATCAGTTTTTTGTTTTTTTTTTTGACTGTTATGCGCTACAGCATCTGGGAAGTAGGGATCGAACCCAGGGCCTCATGGAATGCTCAGGAATAGCGGCAACGAAGCATTAACAATGAATGATGGTGTGATGGACGTATGTTTCTTTTCAGGTACCAGAGAGCCACTGAAATATTTTTCCAGTTCAAAGATGCACTTGTGCTGTTAATCGATTCAATTCATCAGGTATGTCATATTATGTGGCTTCAGACAATTAAACACGTTTAAGCTGTGTTCGGTGTGCCCAGCTTGTTCTCCGTCGGTTTTTTGCTATATGTCTCAGGCGAGACATAGAGAAGGGCTCTCGGTCGAGAGTGTTCAACCACCAGCTAGAAATTTTCGGGACGTGACTTGTAACACGACGCACAGTGGGGTCTGCACTATGGAGCGTTTGGTCAAAATTATTTAGTAACATTTTTCGACAGAAACTAATTTGTAGACGTGTGTTATAGCAATATAACTGCATTACTTTGATCTGTTGATTAAAATATTACCCTAATTTTTCTACGTTTACTACGGTCACTAGACTGAGCGAAGTTCTTCACCGGCCTACCTGGGCTGACTTTTTTCTGAAGATATTTTTTGAAAATGCACAAACCCTCTAGCCATGACGAATTATTTTGAAAGAATCGTTTTCTGTCCCTATTCGACGACAACCACTTAGCCTTATATTGCTTAAAAAAAATTGTAAGGTTTCTTTAAGTGCTGGTAGATCTGAAGTAGGACACTTGGTTTAAGCAATAATCATATCCTCTAATTAATTCAATATAAAAAATTTGATAGCAAGTTTTTAAAATTTTAAAAACTTGCTATCAAATTTTTTTTATTGGAGTGAAAACGATCTTTCACACATTTCTTGTTATTGGGTAGTCCATTCCTAATAACAAAGAACATACAAAAAAGACTATAAAATCAGCTGCAATTCATTATTTATGTGAATTAAATCATCCTAAATACGAACGGCTTAAATTGAGAATCCACTACCCCTTAACTTCCGAACCCTGTCATCCACAATCAGGGATTTTGCTCGAACTATTGAAGTCAAATTTGCATACTACTTTACCATAGGGGTCAGGAAAAAACAATATTTGTTACGGCAAAATCCCCCATATAGAAATATAAATAAAAACCAAAATTGCATCTTCAAAATAAAGTGATCTCTAAATAAGATTTTTTTGCCAAGTAATTAACTATCGTAAAGTGTTACATAAGTATGTTTTAAATACTACATACCTTTATCGTCACTCATGATTTTTTAAATTAACTATATATTCTTACTCGTAAAGAAATATTTGTTTCAAAGTCCGAACAAAACTTGGCTATCCGTAGTGAACAACAAAGAAAACAGAAAACAGTTGACGTTTGATGTATTATAAAAATAATACTAGACGGCAAATACTAATTTGGTCATCTAAAACGAATGTAATATACCTTCAGTTTATTAAATCGAAAAACAATAATCATCTACCTACATTTTCATAATAAATCTTTTTGACCAAACGCTCCATAGTACAGAATCCACCGTGCGACGGTCCTCAACTACCCACTCGAAAGAAACAAGTAACGCAGACTTGTGTCGCTTGACACAGACTGTATCACTTATGGTCGCGAACGGGGCGTGACAGTTTTCAGTGCGACCCAGTAAGCCAGCAATCAGGACGTATGAAAAGATAGGTTTTGCAACCACCTGATTGATTTTTCCAATTATTAGATTTTGCCCGCGGCTTCCCTCGCATGATGGCATCATCATCTGCCTAGCCTTTTCCCTCGCATGATGGCATGATGGTTGGAAATTCCTTTCGGGAGTAATGTAACTTACACTATGTAAGTAATAACGTTTCTCATATAATTTTTCATTTCAAACGCCCATTCAGGATTTACGAGGATTTCAAGTTGGTTATACGAAATGAAAAATCATATAAAAGTAAAAAAAAAACAAGAAGTTAAAATCAAATAATTATTTATTTATTTATTTTATTTATTTATTAATCACAAAATCCACAGCTCTTTGAAATTATATCTTAAAATATATAACTAATCTTACAGCCAATTACGGATTTACAATTTAATAGCTATACAATACATTGCTAAGTGTACAGCGTGGAGTGTCAGAACATGGTCGGTATGTACAGACGCCAGCAGGTCAGTCTACCCGAAATTGTCAGATTTTCCCAACCAACCTTGAACCTAATCCTTTAGAGATAAAGTTGTAAATCTATTAAAGAAATTTGACAGATTGTAGTAGCTTGATGTGCTGGTGTCTGTACATTACCTACATGGTCTTCAGTTTATATAGATTGTCTCATCACATTCTACCACATGGGCGTACAAATGTTAATATGTATGTTACATTGGTGATAAAATTATAAATAATAATATTTTTAATAATAATATACTTAAAATTCAAAAAGGAATGTCAGTTACAAATGAAATAATTTATATAATAAATTGAATTAAATTAATATGTCAGTGTCATTACTCAGCATTACATGACACAGTTCTAATTGTTCATGGCCGGGACTGGGCTGAGACTCGCCTCAACTCGGAGTTTGCTTTGAGCACCGTCATGAGGTGGCTGACCACAAATCTTCTCACTCTAAATGTCAACAAGATCAAATTTATCACAATCGCTACTATGAAGTCAAGTCAGCCACCCACACCGATTGAAATTCATACGCACACCTGGCCAAACTTACTCGCTAACTGTGCCTGTCAACAATTAGAAAATACCCGAACTATTAAATATCTTGGCGTCACTCTTGATAGCAACCTGAAATGGAAGCAACATATTGCTTCAACTATAGCTCGTGTGAGATGTGAGATAAAGCTCAGAGGCGCGGCCGATTTTAACTGTTTATAAACCGTTTACTTTGTGCTCGCTCAGTCTGTTTTAGGGTATTGCCTAACGGTCTGGGGTGGTGCCGGTAAAACAGTGATGCTACGAGTCAAACGAGCGCAGAGAGCTGTCCTGAAGGTGCTGGCAAGGAAACCGACCCGATATATCACATCCTCGCTATATAACCTCTGCCAGGTCCGTCAGACAGCTATTTATCCTCCAAACTATTCTTTGCAAACACAGTCAACTTACCTTTGATCTTAAATGCTGTTCTTCACGCTCGAATAGGGTTTGTAACACAGAGTCTTGTAGAACCGTAGCTGCAAGTCGTCACACTGTCTCTCTCTCATTAACACTGTCACTGTCCCACACATCCATTCACCCTTGACCCTACACTCACCACTCACATTAGCTCAACGTCAAAATACATCGCAAATCATATTCCTATCCTGTTTATTTTCTTATTTTTCGTTTTCATTAGTAATTAACCAAACCTTAATTAACTTATATACTTAATTAGCTATTAAGCATTTTTTCATCACAATCGCCTTCTCCAGACACGGATGGAACATCATCCCATTCTGTACCTGGAGAAGGGCGTTGTTAGCTGCGCTACAGGCTATAGTTTATACTTTTGCAGCTACCATCGTTTTACTTCTACCTAGTCAGGTATTTTGTTCCGAAATAAACTTTTATTTATTATTAACATTTAAGTAGTCATTCAAATTATAATAGCATTTATAACATAAAAATTCTTTAAATTACTTCTTAAATCCAGCCAAATCTAACTCTCTAATTGTTTTTATTTTTTATTTTATTATAAAGCGGGGGCCCTGCAGAATATGCTTTAAAATGATGCAGCAGCGGTGGCCCAGTGGTGGCGGCCCCGACTTACGAATAGCGTACTTTGCGTAATTTATTTCACTGCTCTCAAAACGGTGAAGGAAAGCATCGTGATTAAACCGGCATGTAGGTACTAGAACTAAAAATTCGAAGACATGTGACATCTACCAACCCGCACTGGGCCCGCGTGGTGGATTATAGCCCATTCCCTCTCTTAGAGAGGAGGCCGTGTGTCCCAGCAGTGGGAACATTTAGGCTGATTATGCATCTGTGAAATCTTTCACATTATAAAAACTATAAAAACCGACTGAAAAGCAAAAAAAAAGTAAGCGTATCGGAAGCAGCCTATATAATATAATATTGATTTTAAGGGTGATAATTACGTATTTTTTTGAAGATTATTGTATCGAAATGTCATTTCAATCACAAAAATTTAAACGCCTTGATCGAAGTTTGCCCACACCAAAACAAACGTCCGCTTTATGGTTTTTTGTTCTGTAATAAAACCTTAAAAGATTTTGGATAGTAAAACAATAAAGTAATAAAAACCTTGACACATCACATTAATCAATTTATGATTTTTTATTGTGACATTGTATTTATGCTGAATAGAAATCAGAAGACAAAATGTTCAAAGCGTTTCAAATTCCAAACAAATTATTAAAATGGCGAAACGTACGACAGATTTTGCAAACTAGACATCAATCAAATGATGTTCAGGTATTCATAAATGGCAAGGCAATAGAAGTCCCTTCTTATTATACGATTATGCAAGCTCTAAAAAGCCATAATGTGACGATACCATCATTTTGCTACCACGAACGTTTGTCGATAGCTGGGAACTGTCGCATGTGCCTGGTTGAGGTGGAAGGCTGGTTGAAGCCGCAAGTGGCCTGCGCTATGCCCGTGGGCAAGAACATGAGGATCCGTACCAACTCAGAAGTAGTCAGTAAAGCACAAGAAGCTGTTTTAGAGTTCATACTTATCAACCACCCGTTGGATTGTCCCATATGTGACCAGGGAGGCGAGTGTGATCTGCAGGACTTGTCGGTGCGGTATGGCAATGATCGTTCACGATTCACAGACATACATTTCGAGGGTAAAAGAGCCGTGGAAAACAAATTCTTTAGCCCACTCATTCGTGGGAATATGAATCGCTGCATTCATTGTACCAGATGTATTCGCTTCGGCTCTCAAGTTTGTGGCCTGGACGTTTTGGGATCGACGGGTCGCGGCCATGACATGCTGGTTGGAACTTTTGTTCCTAAACTGTTTTTATCTGAATTATCTGGAAATATCGTAGATTTATGTCCAGTAGGAGCGTTAACTAACGTCCCCTACAGGTTCAAAGCTAGATCTTGGGAATTAAAGAAAGCCAATTCCATTGATGTTACAGACGCCGTAGGTACGAATATAATATTAAATTATAGGTTTGACCGAGTTTTGCGTGTTTTGCCTCGTGAACACGATGAAATAAATCAGGAATATGTCTCTGATAAGGGCAGATGGGCAATAGATTCGCTCGAGATGCAAAGGCTGGTGACTCCTATGACAAAAAAAGGTTCGTGTTGTTGTCCGCTTGAATGGGATAGCGCCCTTCAAATGGCTTGTGAAATGATTAGAGCAGAAAGTCCTTCCGATATAATGGCGATAGCTGGCCCATATACTAATGTCGAGACTTTGGTAGCTAGCAAAGACGTACTTAACATGATAGGATGCGAAACGTTTTATGTGGAACGAGGGCTGGATTACTCAAGCTCTGGGGCTGACATAAGGGCTTCATATTGTTTAACCACACCTATAAACAAAATTGGGCAAGCTGATGTAATTGTATTAATTGGTACTAATCCACGATTTGAAGCACCAATTTTGAACATGTGGATTCGACAAGCTTATAAAAATAACGAATGTGATATATTCGTGATTGGTCCACAGTGTGATTACAACTACCACGTTACTTATTTAGCAAGCGATATTAGTGGTTTGTCTTGCATTAGTAAGGTTTTAATTGGAGCTAAGAATCCTCTCATATTTATTGGAATAGCGGCACTAGATGGTGAAGCGGCTCCATCCATAATGAAGGCTTTATATAAAGAGGTAAAAGATATTAAGAAGATATCAATGGACATGATAAACATTATAACTCGAGAGGCAAGTTTTGCCGGTGCCTTAGAGGCAGGATGGAGGCCTGGAGCAAAGCAGGCGTTGATGCAGAAGAAGCCCAAGTTAATCATCTCTCTAGGAGCAGATGAGATATTCTATAAGTGGGAGCGGCCTCAATGTACTAATGTAATTTACGTTGGTTTTCAAGGTGACAAAGGCGCGGAGTGTGCTTCTCTGATTTTGCCTGGAAGTGCATACTCAGAAGCAGGCGGGCTCTTCTTGAATATGGAGGGTAGGTCACAGTTCGCGTACCCTGCCGTCACTCCTCCGGGTAAAGCTAGACACGACTGGAAAATATTTCGTGCTCTAGCAGAATACCTTAACCTTAGTCTATTTTACAGTGATCATAGTTCTCTTTGCACTCGAATGGCACAAATTAGTCCAAATTTCACGTGTTTGGGTATGTACCAACCGAAGCTGTTTGCACCTTTAATCGGAGACTTAATAGAGGGTCGATCATCACAGAGCCAAGAGCTTTGCGTAGATATGAAAAAAATGAAAGATTATTATTGTTCTGATGTGTTCACTTATAATTCACCCACTATGGTTAAGACTCAAAGAGCAGCAGTAGAATTTGAAGCATCAAAATATTATCCTAATTAATACTTTATTTTAATTTTTTTGTTATCATTATTAGCCCTTGTGTACTCTAATTTTAGTAAAATTTATAAACAACATGTTTTGGAGCTTTTTATTTTTAGACGAACAATTCTTTGTGTTCACATGATTTGAGTTTCTAGTTTATTCAATAGCACTTGCGCCTGCGACTTCGTCCACAAAAATTGTGATAGCTCGGCTAATATGCATGATATAATAGATAGATCATTATATATATAGATCATAGATCATTATATCATTTTATCATTATCATTATAATTATATCATTATCATTATATCATTATCATTTATAGCACAGACGAATAATATATTTTTCTATCAGTGAAATAAGATAATATTTCTTGACGGCATGTAAAGCCTGGGCGGCATAATAACTCTCACCAGGTTAGGCTAACCACACCATTAAGAAAGTTTTTTTTTTTAAATTAAATCATTAGTTTCGGAAATTACGCCCTACATAATTATCTTCATCAAACTTACAAAGTTTACCTCTTTAAAATTTTAGTACAGATCAGCCGCATGCTTGCAAATCAGCAGAAGTAAACTGAATACATATTCTGCGATTTCTGGGTCTTCGCTAGATGGCGCGCTCCTTCCAGTCTGCTCCAACTTTCGGTATCTCGGTTCACTCGTGCGAAGCGATGGCGAAATAGATCAGAGTGTTTTAAGCATATGGCTGAAGTGGCCGCAGGTCACAGGAACAATGTGCGACTCCCGCATTCCCCTTAAATTCAAAACGAAGATTTATAAAACCATGGTTAGACCTGGTGTCTTGTGTGGATCAGAATGTTGGGCCACAAAAGGGATGAATGAAAGGCATGTGGTCGAGATGAGAATGCTCAGGGGGATGTGTGGTGTAACGCGAATGGACAAAATAAGGAATGAGTACATAAGAGGAAGTCTGAAAGTGGCGCCGCGGCCGTTTACTGAAAAGTTGTGTGATAATCGGTTATCGCGGTATGGACTTGTGATGCGGAGGAATGAGGAAAATGGAGAGTACGAATGTTGATATGGAATGGCTATAAGAATAGAAAAATAAATTAAAAATAGGAAGACCAAAGAAACGACGGATGGACTGTGTGAAGGATGATATTGCTAGAAAGGACGTGACTGCTGAGATGACGAGTAATAGAGAAGTATGGAAGAAGACATGCTAACCCCAAATAAATTGAGATAAGGGCAGGAAAATGGTGATGTGATGACCAGCCGCATGCGGACAGTCGGGTATTGATGATGGTGGTGGCGCCAGTGTACGTTTAGCCTTATCGAAAAATCACGTGTTACTATGTTCTTACACGCTGACCTCCGAAACCACCCCACCGATTTCAATGAAATTTTGTGAATAAGGTGGCTCCAGCTTAAGGTTAGGATAGTTTTGAAACCGATAGGTGTCGCTGTACGAAGCAGGGCAGCTCTAGTACTGCACCTATCTATTTCCAGAATAGAAGTACGAATCGGTCCATGCATGCAAAGTGAGTGAATAATAATTTAAATATTGAATTTATGAGTTTATAATTTTAGTAATAAAATCGTGCAATAAATTAAAACCAAATATTACACATTATATAAGACTCATCCAAATAAGTATAATTATAATTACTCAAGTAAATATAATAATGATGTAAAATATAAATACCACAAAACCTATTTATTTACCATTCTAATGTAATGTTTATTTAATTTTCTAAACAAAAAGCGCCTTCATCCTCTCTCCTATTAATTAACTTTGCTGTGCCCGACAGGGTCCATAATTGATTCAATGTTTTAACATAACAACTGCTTTATTTTACATTATGGAATGTAAAATAAAACAGTTGTTGTGTACCAAGAAACTCAATACTTTAGTATTGAGTTTCTTGGTTGCCGTAGGAAATATTTATATTAGCTGCTCTCGTAATCTTGTTAAGAGGGTGCATTCTGAAAGTTGGCAACGTCGCAAATGGCTGTCAAATATATCGCTGTTACGTACGCTGAATTTCTTGAAGATTACTAACTAGCCGCGACTTCGTTCGCATGGAAGTTTTGATGTGTAGGTATGTGTGAGATTGCCTCGTTGGTTGAGTGGTCGCAAGCGCGACTACTGAGCATGAGCTACTGTTTACATTATGGCGTTATTCAACTTTTTTTTCAAAGTGAACAAACAAACGCCTTTTTTTTCGGATGGGAAATAATCAAGTGACCCGACGCTCTGGCCGGAGCGGAAGGGAGTGTCAGACTTGCACTGACTAAAACCCATCCATGTGCCTTCTTTGCCCTTTGTGTTCGCGGTATCTCTTTCGAACAGTCCCGCAGCCAGGCAGGCATCGGCCCTTGCGGACCCCTTCCGGTTTGCTGACATCTCATTGAGGCGCGCGTGGAACACGAACGCGCCGTCAACACGGCATGCCTAAATAAGACGGACAGACGGCGAGCTAGCCCATTACTCACCCCCGCGCCTACGGTGGCCGGGAGCCACCACGTGGCCCCCGACGCCCAAGGCATCTCCCGCGGCGGCTTGGATGTGAGGTTCTCTCCCTCTCACGTCCATTCTCACATTCTCACCTCCTTCGCCTGAGGACCTCCGTCAGGTGGAAGGTGAGGGCGCCGTGGCGCCTCTCTAGCCACTCCTCAAAGAGGGGACATATCGCCACTATTGTGGCGTGCTCTGCACAGGGTTGCGGCAGTCGCTCTCTCCATGTTGCCATGAGATCGCGCCGGAAGTCTGTCCGCTGAGCGGCGATTTGCCGCGGCAGCGGAGTTTCCTCCCGGCCTAGTGCCTCCGCACGCCACTCGTGAGGCGCGCGAGGACTATCGTCTCCAGATCCCATGGCAGCAATCCGGCAAGGAGGCTCGCAGCCTCGCCGGAGATTGTGCAGTACCAACGGACTAGCCTTACGGCTACCACCATTTGGGGCGAGTTCAGGTAGTGGGCGGCTCACCGCCTCAAGGAACGCGGGCCCCGTAAAGGGCCATGGACTCATTTAAACGAAAAGTAGGTTATTATTAACAAAAAATATTTAAAGCATTAGGCCGTGTTTATGGTCATATTATCAACAATTATGAATTCTTATCAGAATAAATAAATTTATCGTCTCAAATGTTAAAAAAAAGCCCAAAAATTTCCAATCAAAATTAACGTGTTTCTGGGCAAATCGCACTCGTACTCTTCGATCTTATCACGTTAGAAATATTTTCTTTGGAGGTCGATAATTGTAAATGTTCGCTGCGTGTAAATGTCTTCGAACTGTGGACAGAGATATTCCATGCCGTTGCGAACTTTTACGAGTGAATGTGAATGGAGATGTAATGTGAACCTTAACAATATCCCGATGACGTTCAGATTGGTCCGTATAGATTCCAGTAGTCCTCCGACTCATGGATCTTGTATTAACATCTCCGTTTTCTTGGAATCTTCGCATCCATCCATGACCGCACCGTTTGTCTCTGTATAGAAAATAATTGTTTTAAATAAGTTATTATACGACTCGCAAGATACTGCAACTAATTCAACAATAAAAATTGGCAACCCCAAATAATCTTATAAATTATAATTTAATTCCGTAAATATTCATTAAATAATTAAAACACTCAAATATTTGTCCGCTATTTACATTGCCAACTTTCAGAATACCACCGTCTTAATTTGGTCAATCTGCATGTTTCATGTTAGGTTCTTCTCAACAACCTGGAGAACCTATCAGCCGCTGAGAAGGACGTGGTTAACTGCAGAAGGGATCTGCGAGCTGCTCGGGTCAATGACATCGTGCAGAAAGGACTGGCCGAACTCAAGTATGAGCCTAAAGCCCTCACCAGCTTAAATGTTGCAATGAAATGACTGAAGATCTAACACTAGGTTGGGGTATAAAAATAAAAGATTTGATACAAGTTTTGTTTTTATTTAGTCCTGTGAGTACCTACTTACTTTGTTCCTGATTGTTCGATTGGGTTTGGCTATTCAATAAAAACAATCATGGGAATTCTTAGCCATTAGGAGACTTATTGTAATATCCTAATAAACGTAGCGTGAGCTTTAGGGGCGCTTTCAATTTAGTAGGTGGCCGGACTGCTGTAGTCCGGTTATCGTACCGCGTACGATGGATTTTTCATACAAAAGGACTCGACGCAAGATCGTGCGGGAGCAGTACGACGCACATCCGTTGGTGGGACGGCAACAATGCGTGTTGCATCGTGTTTCTTCGTAACGTGGACGTTTTTATGCATACCTAGTTACCTACACAATTATGGACTACATTCCAAAATAGTTCAAAAAATGTGCTGCTTGCTGACTTTTCTTTCAATCTTGGGTAAAGTGTGTAAAAATCACCAGCTTTATTTGTAAAGAAAACATTCGACGATCTAGTACGGCGTCGTTTATATTTCTTCCGTAGCAAGAGAACTAACAACAACGCTTCCTCGTCAGAGTCCACGGCACCGACTGAAGTCGGGTTATATGGAATTGGAAATCACTAAAATTCGATCGGACGACGATTTGTGTCGTACTGCTCACGGTCGCGACAACCGTGCAGCGGCAGTCCGACATCAACCAACCGTCTAATTTGAAAGCGCCCTAAGGTTCCGTGTCGACTAGCCCTCATTTATCCCGCGCAGCGAGTGCACCATACCCTTCAAGTAGTTCATCTACTTAACTACTAATAAAGATGCTTATATTCTAAACCCTAACTAGTGTTTTAGTGAACACCACATTACTGCTTGAGATGAGTAAGAAATAAAAGTCAGAGTTATAAAAACACAATCAAATTTTATTAAATATCAAATATTGTATTGTCTAACACGATTCCTTAACTATCATGTTTCACATCAATATCTCGTAATGGCATAATAATACGGTTACAAATACACTGGGTCGATAACGTACTGACAGATCAAAAGATATTAGTAAAGGACAGAATCGAAGTACAGAGAAGTTGTTGATAGTAGACACAGTTATATAGAATACGATATAAATAACATTTATCAATATTGTCATGAAGGAACAAGAAGTAGCCAAGGATAATAATCATATTATACTCGTGCATGAAAACTTAACAATATCATACAAAGACACGAACAATCTAATAGTTTTTAATTCAGAAATAATAAATTATAGTTAGTGCTAAAAGCTAAATAAAGTTCATGAAATGTAGATATTGAAGTTTATTGATAGTCTACAAATTTCAAAGAATGAAATACATGGCACTGGAAACAATGAACGGTAGGAGAGAAGTCAACGAGACATAGAACACACTCACATTATAAATACTTGTACACAATACATGGGCTTAAATGCAAAATCTACAAAAAAGTGTTATACACGATTATTATCTCAAAACGGTATGATCAGTTAATAATAGGTCTTATACACTATTCATATTAGGTAGTTTTTTGTGCGCCAAAGCTCTACTTGGATGATATTAAGCGTTTTTATAAAAAGTCTTCCGCACATGACTAGATTTGTTTCAAATTGGCGCATGAGATGTTAAAATCTTGTAAATCCGCGATGTTTATGCTGAGAATGAAAAAAGGGTTTGTTTGTATTCATACGCAGAAGATATTTTATAGTAATTACGACGATTGTTTAAGATTAACACTGATATGTGGTATGATGTGTCACGTCTTACTTGGTCAACACAAGTCCTCCCTTGGTACGACTACTCGCAGCACACTCCCTTCGACATCTACTAATCTTACTGTATCGTTAAAATGCTTATCATAAAGTACTGTAAATAAACTAAGCGTTGAAATTCCACTTAAAATTATTACGTTAGTATTTGTGCGAAAAAGATTACTGTAAAAGTATTGTTTTATAAAAATAGTAGTCACTGAAAGAGTCATGAAAATAGATTTACTGCTTTTTGCGTAAATTGCAATTGTAAAGAAATTAGCGGAATATTTTCAAGTCAATAAACACTGAATAATGTTGAATACATTTGAAAGTCCTAGTCAACTTATGTCGCATCATTTCAAGTATCGCTTATCAAAATGGACGGCTCTGTGTTAGTCACATTGCCTCAGTTTCCGACGGTTGGAATGTTACGGGAATCCTAAAAAGGGCTACTCCTTAATAACTCGAATAGAAGGCGTCCAACGTTGTCTACCGAGACCGCTCCGGGCGGCGGGCGAGCTAGCTAGTATTACAGCTAACGAGTATATTGTCAATCAAAAAGCCCGACCATCGCTTCAGCTAATCGTTTAGCGTGGAGTTATAAAAACCGTCTAAAGCATTATTTTTATATACGTAGTAAAAACATGGAAGCACTCCTGCGGACAGACTCTTTGCTGGCTATCATTTGTTATATTACTAATGTGTACAAACTGACAGTAATTTATGTGGTTACAGTTGTCGATACATACTACTGTAGAAGATAATGGTAACACGTTACAATTCGCAAATAATCGACGCGAATTAAATGAGCAAACTTATGTTATTAATGATTTAACGTCAACTTAGATGATAATAAAACTAAACAACAGTAGAACAACGTAATGAAGGTACAACGCAGACAGAACGAACGATGTCCATGCGAACGAGAAGGGCCGGTGATGACGTCACCGGCGGGCGAGTTGTCACAAGTGTTACCTGCCTCGGCTTTACACTTTGGTGATGGTCTTCAGTTTTCTGCTCCTCAAGCACCTGGAATAACATAAATATTCTCGTAAAAGCCTTGTGTGTATTAGAAATAGATACATTAGTGCATCTCATCAGCGTAACCACTCCCATCAGCGTGACTTCTCTGTGGGAGGGAGAGGGCCGTAGTCCACCACGCGGGCACATAACAGTTTAGTGGAAGACGCAGCGCTTCCTCTCACAGAGAAAGTACCCGTGGCCCAACATTGCGAATGTTATAGGCGTGGTGACGTGGTCAGCATTGGACGCAAATAACATGATGAACCGTTTGGAGGGGTGACGTACCTTATAAAGCCGCGGTACAACATGTAGGCGCCGTACAGACTGAGCACGATGGTCGCAGTCCAAACCACCGCCAGTACGGAACTGCTGCCCTCTGTAAAAGACGAACATAAAAATATTATATTGATAAGATGATGTTGAGCTTTTAATCGGACCCACAATCGACATTTCACCGTCACTGACACACACTTAAGAATATATTTTGAAGGATACCTCCGCAGCCCTCTACTCACTAAAGTTTTAGCAATGAAATAACCCGGAAAAGAACTGGAGTACCCGAGCAAGCTAAAGTGGAGGATGGAGGAGGAAACGAGTCTTGGAGTGGAGACCGCGTATCGACAAGCTTAGTGTGGGACGCCTTCAACTAGATGGACCAGTCCACGCGGAAGGCGGACGAAAGGGTGTTATAGCGAGGCTTGGGAGAGGCCTGTCCAAGAGTGAACTGCGATAAGCCGAATTAATTGAAATGTTTCTGGAGTCTCACCGATGTATCCGTCGTGGTAGATGTCGTGGTGGTTGTGGCGGCGCGGCTTGTCCTCGCGCGGCTCCACGGCCAGCAGGTCGGGGATCTCGTCCAGCTCGCCGGTGCAGTTCGCCCACTCAATTGTTACGTATCTGAAAGTCCAAATGGTAGAGTTATCATAAACTGTCTTTTGCTATGAGTTGACTTAGGTATGTATACGTATGAATAAATGGCATTTGGATCAATGATGTTAAGGTAAATGTAATCCAGCCAATTCCATACAAATCATTAGAATGTCGAGTTCGCCGTCGCCAGTTGAAATCTGAATAGTAACTTGCCTTGTAAACATTTTCTCTTATAATTTTAGTCGTACCGAAAAAAAAGACAGTTTATAAAGTAGGTAGCTGTAGATCTTAGATGCTGCAGGATTGTGCTGGTGGTGATGAAATAAGCTCGCGAGACAATGGGTGAACTCGATTTTAATTATAACAGGCGAATTTACATAGGGCTGTGCGCAATTACAAAATGTGGTCGTGCGCATCGACTCGCGTATGGTGGCAGACTGGCGGAACCCCCACTGACGAGCACGTCAGTGGGTCCGCGTTTCTTAAGAACAAACTTATAACTACGTAAGTACATTTTCGACACATACTTAATACTAACTACGAATGAGCGCGTCGCCAACAGTAGCAACAATGTGTAAGTGTGTCCACATTTTTTTAAAATCTTTATGTGTTGATCAGGCAAACAGTCTATACAGCGTCGAAGGCTGGCTGACCAAGCTCCAAGCTCCAACTGACATAATGATGTACCTGGAAGGAATGCTACAAGCTCGACGTGCTGGAACCAGTAGCTGCCGGGTACGCGAGCGGGCTCCACCGCGGCATGGGCCCCAAGCACCCCAGGGGCCCGGCTGACCTGACTCCGACTGCTTGCACCCACACTCCACTTCGCATACTTCATCCTCCTGTAAACAGATGTAGTAGATGTACTAGGGAAATATTCATTCGATCTTAATATTCCACAATCCTCAAATAACTTGGCTGATATAGCCAAAATGTTATCGAGTCAAAATCTAAATGGAAACTAATTTATTTAAATTAAGCTGACTAGACAGTCCCACAAACCCGCCCTTCGTGTGTGTGTGTGTGAGTGGCGGAATAAACTCTCCAGCATCACATCTACCTGCAGCGTGAGTCACCCTCAAAGGTGGACCAACGACGTGGTGGAAGTTATGGGAACGTGTGATACATTCACGCCCCGTCACTATAGTGTTTAATGAGACCTGGTAATGCATGGGCGGCGCGACGATCCTGCCGGGAAGTACAGCGGCACAGCGCCAGGGCTGCAGGAACAGCTCAGCGGTGTCATCGGCGCTGGTAAGCTCGCAGCGCGCGTGCGACACCTTCACCCCCCAGCCGCAAGCACCTGCGGCTTCCGAGCCCGTTGACGTCTGGTGAAAAACGAGATTAGGTTAGCAGATACAGAAGAATTTTTTTTATACGTACTTCTGTGGCAACATACTGGAAAAGATATAAATTTAAAAATCCTGAGTCTCTTGGGGGCCCCTCCTACCTGGCTAAGATTTAATTGCTATTTAGGTAGAGTCAATTTTACAAAAAAAAAGTGTGTACTACCTCATTAACGACTTGTATGTGGCATCCGAGCGAGGGTCTGGCAACAAGCTTGAGGCACGGCTCCCGGGGACATGGAGCGCGCTGCTCAGTGGGTGGACACGCGCGGCCTGGCCATACTGCAGCTGTCAGGTGTTGCCTGAAATTGGACAGAGAATATTAGTCTATGTGAGATGCAGCGGGCAGGGCGACAACTCTGTTCACATACTCCCATTTCATATTCTTCAAATTCAAACTAAGTTGAATTATAGTGCTTTGACAAGATTAAGAAGGTCTTGTCTTGGTCTTGGAGAGCCCCCTGTTCTGATGTGGCGTGTCAGAAGTATCGCTCCGTACCTGGTGCGGCGCATGTGGCTGGCAGTGTTGGCGTCGCCGCAGGAGCAGGCGGACGCGTCCCAGGCACCCCACTCGCTCAGCTCGCAGTCCACGCCGCACGGCACGTAGCACCACGACTCCTTGGCTTCCGTGGCTGTTGTGTTCTGAGGTGAGAGAACGAAACGGATATTATGACATTGCTGCCATTTTAACACTAACCTTTAATCTATACAAACGGTTCACTGGCTTTTGACAGATTTTCCATTGAAAACAATAATGCCAAAAACAGACAAACGACAGTCCTCAGAAAACTTAGTGGAATTAGGAACCTGATATGCTTATGCGTGTTCGTGTGCTCAACTTACAGGGCAGTATGAGTCGTTGACGAAAATTCCGTCGCTTCGAAGGCATCTGACAGATCGCTTCTTTGTGCCTTCACCGCAGGGTGATCCTCCTGAAAGCAAACGAGCAATTAATCGTAGACCAAATGAGACAGAACTAAATACTCATGAAGATATTATCTTTAAGATTTCTTCATTCAATAATGCATGAAATAGATTAATTTATGTAAGTGACCCCTTCTGTGAGTAGCAGACTCGTGAACTTTACCACGAGTTCACTAGTAAAATACTTCGGGTAAGATCATCAGCTCACCAAAGCTCTCAATAAATATCCCCCAATCGCTATGGCCGGGATCGGCTAGATGGCATCATCACTTCGGGTTGTCAACATTTTTTCATGCTCGTTTACATACCTAGGGGCTGGCAGTCATCCCAGGGCGCGATGTGCCAGGAGTAGGCGTGGGGGGAGCAGGGCTCTGCCCCCACCAGGTGCGGGCAGGGCGAGCCGCCATCGTCAGCCGGACGGAGGACGACGCGGGTACGGTCACGACGACCACCCCACTTAGTCTGATGAACAAATTAATGAGATATTGACCCATGCGCACTTGGTACAACGGAAACAGCTTCACGCTTTCAGTTGTGATTGCTGAATCTAGCTAGTTGGGCAGTAATCAAATCAACAAAACTTTGTGGAAAAATAAAACTGACTTCGACTTTGTTTATTTCATTGACTTTTCTGGTATCGACTTCGGAAAGTAAACTTATTTGTGTTTTTTCAAGAAGTCGGTATTTTTCGCAAAAAATATTTTACTCTTTTTGGTTGTAGTATCCCACTCAAATTCTTGTCATGAATTAATATTACTTTGTAACTAGGAGTTATTAAGAAATCATCACGGCGTTAACATACTCCAAAAAGAAAAAATACGCATTATAGAAGCTAGCTAATAAACTACTTACTCAAGAAAAGTTAATGAACTATATGGGCCTACGTTGATTGATTTCATAAAATCATTTTAAGAAGAGACTAGATTGATTGCAGAATAATATAAAAATAATAAAATCTCTTATTCATCTATTACTTATTATAAATCTTTTTTTATCTTTGTATTTGCATTGTCAAAATGACAGCGACATCTATATAGTTTCGCCATGGTTGATGTTTGGTATTGGGTTGCTACCAGACTAGCTAAAAGTCAGTGGTAAAGTAAAGTGACCTGACTGTAGGATAATTGTGGGGTAAGAGGTTTATTTGGCACCCGGGGTAGTAGCGGTACCTGTTCACAAGGGCTCCACTCGGACCAGGAGCTGACGACGCAGTCGTTGGGGCAGGGCGCGCGGCAGGTGGCGTCGCGTGTGGGCGCCGGGCCTGCGCCCGCCGCCTCGCATGTCGCTGGCTCCAGAACTAGACCCTCTGCATCTACGCAACTGTACAAGATCGGTGATTTTAACGTTTTAATCATGAACCTTTTAATAATGAAGATGGTAAAAAGAAGAATTTCTCTAAGCAGAAAAAAAAACTTCCTTTTCATATTTGTTTATTATAACTCACGTGACAGTCCTGTTGATGACGGCGCGGCCGCACAGCGAGCGCGGCGGCGCGCACACGCTCCAGTCGCCGAGCGCCCAGCGCGGCTCCGACACGGCGCACGTGGCGCGCTGCAGCGTGGCGCCGCACTCGCGCCCTCCGCCTGAGCCCTCCTCTATCACCTCCCTGACAGTAACAACACGATTTGTGAAAAGGAATTCCAACACGATTAAACTTTGGTATTCTCATACCAATTCAATTCTTGAGTATATTGAAGCCTACGCTAGATGCGAAAGTTATCTTAAATGTACGGCATACGGGTATAAATATGCGTAAAAAGATCGTAGGATATCTGGTTATTTGAGGACATTCTACTCCTCAAACAACCAGATATCATCTAGATACACATTCAAGAATATAACTTATTTCCTCAACTAGATGAAGGATATAGGCTGTCACCCACCTCGTCCTGAACCGGAAAGCGGCCCTAGAGCCAGGCTCGGAAGCACAAGGCCCCCACTCCCCCCACTCGCCGACCGCGCAGTCGCGCGCGCACCGCACGCTGCACGCGCCGCGCAGCAGCGAGGGGAACTCGATGTCGTACGAGTAGCCGTCGGTGGACGCCTCGCGGACGCGGCTTGGACCTGGAGCGGACACAACAAGACATGATGTGGGTCTGGCAATAAGTACCTATATGATTGCAGGTTGAAGAGACCTAAATATCGTAATATTAGCAAGGTAATAGTAGATTCTTAGCAGAAAACATGCTATTGCAGACCACGTCCTTTCAGTCTGTAACAATTGAATGAATGAATAATATAACACGGGCTTAAAGAAAAAGGCCAAAAAGTTTTCTGCCCAGCTATAATTAGTAGGAGTAAACCTGTAATTCAGGTAACCGTTAAAATTTGTATGAGAACGTAACGTACCAGTAAGCGGGTGATATTTCTTGCACACGTCCATCGGCACGTCTCGTCCTCCCACCATGCATCTGGCGGCGCGAAGAGACCTGCCTTCACCGCACTCCATTCTGCAATTAATCTCTTTATTTAACTATTCAGCCAAAAGCAACGGGTTTTAAAACCAAACCTTTTTAAAGAGTCGGGAAAAATAAACACCACACATAAGATCAGGAAAGTTTAACTAGAAGTTTTATGCATAGATTTATTAAAAAATTCTGGTTTCTGATTTTATCCGGCTTGACTGGAAGCCGAACTCAGCATACATAGTTGGAAAACACTAGACAGATTTGGTTTTATAACAGTGATCGCTGGCTATGTCCTGGTAAAGAGAGTAGTAATTTAGAGAAATAACGTCATACCCGGATGGAAGGATGCAGTCCGAGTCGGTCGGTAACAGCTCCAAGGATACGTTCTTACAAACGCAGTTTGGAACATCAGGATCCGAAGCATCTAGGAATCTGCAAACAACAGAAAAGTGTTAAGTTCTGCTTCTCAGAATTCACATTTGTTCAAGAAAGTCGTTGTTAATTATTTTGTCTACGTCTTTGACGAGTTGTAGATTTACTTACTTGAGCGGGTCCGCACATATGACGTCACAGGTTAGGGGCGTGATGTGTTCGCAAGTGACGCGGCAAGCGGCGACGGCCCGGGGTATCAGCTGACCGGCGCAAGCGCCCGCTTCTACGCGGTGCGACTCAGAACCACACCAGATACCTGGAAAATAATTGAGTATAAGTAAGCATAACGTGGTATTATGTGATGATGAAAAATTATTCTCATAAACCTCCTTCTCGTTCTTCTCCTCGTCCTTGGTTTCCTTACTGCCTGGTGCTGGGCACATCCAAGACACACGGCAGGGCAAGACAGATTAGGTCTGCAGTTGACTGAGCAAGTCTTACAGAGGCCTGGCCAAGTTTAAAAACATTGTATGGATTTATTTAGTGAGAGTCTGACATAACTCTCCGTCTGACATAGCTTTGCGTGTGACGCTCACAGCTAGATGGATCGACGGCAACGGCCTTAAAAATTTGGTTGGGTTTGACTAGATGCGGAAGGCGGAGAAAAGGGTATGGAGATGCAGCTTGGGAGAGGTCTATGTCCAGCAGTGAACTGCGATGATTGATGATGATGATTGTGGCTGAGTTAATTGTTTTTTTTGTTATTGAGGTGATCACAGTTAAGGTAATGGCGCCGTCTAATTCTGAGATGTCTATTATATTGTGCTACTCACTCCTGACTCTGTACCCGACGCCGCAGCGCTGCATAGGCGGCAGGCGACACGTACTCCAGTCGCCGGCCACCCAGGCGGCGTCGCGAGCGCGACACGAGCGCGACACGGGACAGTCGCGCGTCTCCATGCGCGAGCCGCAGCTAGGACCACCGTGTACGACGCGCACGCGGACTTGCTTGCCTGGCTCTGTGAGATAGAGAGACGAAAATAAAGTTAAGGATCTCTATGTAGAGCAAAACTTACACTCTTAAATTTTGTTGGGCCAAAACTTCGTCGCTTCCACGGCGTCGTTGGTGGAAGTGCAGAAGCCAAATCAAATAAGAGTCCCTTTAAGAGAGCCACAAGGCACTTACCACAAGTATTAGGGCAAGGTGACCAGGGCATCCAAGCTTCCACCCTGCATCCACGACGACAACGTACTGTGCACGCGCGACGCGATGCAGGACGCCTCAGAGGAGCGCATCTGAAAAGAATAAAAAGTCAATAGCACATCATAATTTTGCGTTGGAATTATGGCCACGTAAAATGGCTAGCTAAATAGCAGCCTGCAGTACATGTATGAGATTCAATTAAAATATAATTGACTAACGCAAAATGCAGCTGGAGATTGAAGAGGAATATCCTATTGATCAAGGAATTTCCAATGTAATGCTGTAAAGTCACAATCTCAGATATTGAATACTTACAGAGCCTCACGAACTACATCAGCATTGTTCTGGACGCACATCACATCTCGCACCATTTCACCTTCTTCAATGCACGGCTCTTCTTCATCACTCTCGTTGTATGTCTCCCCATCCTGAAAACAATGTTCAAATATGAGCCTATAGAGAATTAGTGACAGTTTTTTTAATTAGTAGCCAGCCGAAAGGTTGTTGATGCAAAAACAATCAGTGTTCAGAATACATTTACTGCCGAGAAAATACACATGAACTAAACGACACAGGCAGACAAAGCATAATATTTTTTCTTATACTATTAGAAGCATGACAACTAACCAGCAAGTCCGTATAGTTGGTGACGGGCATGTAGTCCTGCCGCCGTCTCTCACAGGGTCCCCAGGGCGTGGCGAGCCAGGAGTAGGTGGCACAAGCATGAGTGTTGCAGGTCTCGTTCTGGAGCAGTTGGTCTTCTGATGGACAGGGCCAGCCGTCTGAAAGGGATGTTTATTTGTCATTACTTTTGACACAACTTGGTGTTTGGATTGAATGTTTCAAACCTTTCGGGGCACGTATACACAAAGTTTTGTGACAAGATGAGTATGCAACAGGCTAGACTCATTTGAAGCAGGGTGGGCCAGTTCGTGCTGTTGCCTAGTTCCGAAAGGCAATAGAAATTCGATCATCATCTAATTAGAGAAAAGAAGTTATGGGCAGACCCTCGTGTAGTCGGCGGCCACGCAGTAGGCAGATTTCAACTCCCCGAAAAATGAAAAACCTAATGATGGAACTCAATGCTGGTCAAACCTTTGAGTGTGACCGACACGCAAAGAATAAGAGTAATCAGACTAATCTATTTCGGCACATATTCTTTGACGAAGTAGTAGTCTACTCACTGGGAGCTGAATGGGCCAGTATATGACGACGTCTGGTCCTGGAAGGTCGTGGATGAGCAGCCGCGGCACAAGGAGCCGAGCAGTGGCTCCAAGATGCCCAGGATGATACCACACAGTCGCCAGCGCAGGCGATGCGGCATCTCTCACTGCGAGGGGGCGCGCCTGTTCCACTGCACCATGCGCGTTGAGCTTCTTTCTGTGGGGTTACGATGAAATGGTTATAAAAGCTAAGAAAGGGAAATTATGGGAAATTCGTTTCCAAAGAGTAACTATGGATAGATTATGCCTCAAATGACTTTTGACGCTGGTTGATAATAAAATGGTTGTGATTTTCTCATCCCGTTTTCGAAATAATAAATGGCAAAAATAATTTTCAACTGCTTGAACAGATTAGCGTGCTCTAAGCTAGGTTGATAGTGAGTCTGAAAAGCAGATGGTTGCTCCGTACGTCATCTATAGGGCGAAGTACACATGTAGGCTTCAAGATGTGGTCAACACACCGATTATCAAAAACAGGTTAGTACTCTGTTCAAAAATTGTTTTACCCCATCATGTCCGACACATCTTAACTCGCGGCTCCTCTTGCCAGGGCCGCAGGTGGTGTGGGGCTGGTTAAGCACGCAGGGCCCCCACGGCAGCGCCTTCCAGGAGGCGCAGCGAGGGGTGCTGCACGTTCGCTTCTCTTCTAGAGGGGGGCAGGGGGCCCCGCCGCCTGAGGCTGCGGAGATTACTCGCCGGCGACGGACACTATAGCCTGCAGAGTACATGAAATTAAGGTTTCAAATTCTTCAGTTTTTTTGTCGGAATAGGAAATATGATATGATATATACAGGATGTAACGGAAGGGGAGGTATGAAAAAAAATGTTGGACCTCCCATAGTAAATCAATCAGCTGGTAATCAATTTTGTAAGGGAGGGCCAAATTTTTTTTTCATATTTCGACCTCTGTTCTTTGGGGAAAGTTGTTGAGTTTCATGAGCACATTCACCTCCTTCAGGGTTGATACCCCCCTTCCGTTACACGCTGTATACTAGGTGTAACATAATAAACGCACAACCTCTCGTGTAGTGACTCAGATCATTATACTGAACAACTTTTGTTCTATGTCTTTTGGAAATTCGTAATTCGTGTCAATTTCTATAGAAAATCCAAGTTTTTTTTTGCGAATTACAAAGACTCGTAGCACAAATGTTGGTCAGTTTCATGGTCGCCACACCACACGAGAGGTTGTGCGATTATGTTACACCTTGTATGTCCAGTAAAAAGTGATTATTTTAATCGTCTTCAAAAAAAGGAGGTTATCTTATTCGACCACTATGTATGTATGTCATATTTTTGGAATTCTGGCGTAAAAAACAAGTGCTTCACTACGCAAAACTGACGTACGCGTGGCGCGATACTGACGTGTTGATTGCGCTTCTAATATTGTATGAAGATTCGTAGTAGCGCGGCTAGCACGCTAATTTCAAGGTGCCCTTAGTATGTGGGGTTCTAAACGTGTGCCAAACATAAGTGTGTGTAGAAAATCATTAAATAATAAAGTGCAAAATAACTTTATCTTCAGAAGTCGGTGACTTTTGTTTTTTTAGTCTCTATTTTTATCAACGACTGCCGAAAGTATTGCATCTAAGCCTGCTATAACGTTTTGGGCTTTGAGAAATATGTCTGATACCAGCAGTAGGTGATGAAGCTCGGGCTGAGATGATGATGATGATGATGATGATGATGATGATGGTGGTATTTAGACAAACCAGTTGACTACTTCCGAGCCGTGCGACGATCAAACGTGCACGGGTCGGAGGTACGTAACTGGTTTTTCTTGTTTCTTGTCTGATGTGCCTTCTCTTGACCTCGATCACTCCTGATGCAAAGCGATAGATGAGGGAATGCTGGGATTTCAGGATTCAAGGTTCAAAAAGATTTGTCTTTGTTGCTGGTGTTTTGCTTTGAGGTTTTATATGTATTTAGGTGTGTTACCAGTAGTAGTAAGTTGTTGCACGGGGAAGAGCGGGCATCCGTCGGTAGGTTGGCATGCTCCCCATTCGCCCCACTCGCCAACCTCGCAGTCACGAGGACAGGGAACCTATGAAAAAGAAGAAGGCTTGTAATAAAGCTTAGGAAATGGATAAAGAGCAAAAATGTAAACGAAAAAGAATACACAAACGTCCGATGTCTCCAAAATGAACCAGTTTAGCTCTAGTATTTATTTCTTTATTTAACACTTCAAGCACAATGTACAGAGGCGGACTTAATGCCATAGGCACTCTCTACCATTCAGCCTTTTGGTGATGCAGAGACAAACAGTGGTAGGTGTATATATCTGCATTTTTTATTTAATACTAAGATAAACTACAAGGATATATAAAATACTATAAATATATATATCAAAATACTACCACCACTTCAACCACTAGCACGCCTAGTGGGCGCGCGCCCACTAGGCTGCGCCTATAAGGCCACCTAAAGACGGGCCCGTGTTAACGGGCCAAGGTAAGGCCTCCACGGCCAGGGGGCGGTGCCCCGTGACCGTCTGCCGTGCCCCCCTGCGGGGGCGCAGCGACTGCTTCAAATACGTTCGTCATATTAAATCGATAAAGCCAACATTACAGCGCAATTATTAGTATGAGTCATCTGAAATAGTCATGGTTTTTCATGGTATTAAAAGATAGTAGGGCTGAAACTGAAAATGAGTCATTTCATAGAAGAAGCTTTAACGTGAGGGTAGAATTAGTCACCCTTGTTGACTCATGCCATTGTCTACTTTCAACTATCTAGAGTGATGACTTTCGATGTAAATCTCTAGCAAATTTTATTTATTTATTCAGCTTTTGTTTTCACTCTTCTCCCGAAGAATCGATCTGATTTAAGAATTCAGCTAGTCAAAGTTAGACGAAATGATTTGGTCCATTGCCGAAATCCGCAAATCCACGTTATATCCCCTAGTCTGCACCATTTCGAAACAAAGTAAGACCCTGATTTATAGAGTCGAGATTGTGGTTAGATTCAAAATGTTTTATGTTAAATCTCACCTCGCAAGGTTGTACAAGAGTCGGCATCGGCGCATGAGCACACTGTGCAGGATGTAGCGATCTCCCATCAGCGCGTACACAGGTCGCATCCCTCCGCTGCACACCTCCCCCGCAGCCCGCATCCCGCGCCGCCTTGCCCTCGTCCTCGCCGTCGTCATCGTCATCATCTTCATCGTAGATTGCGTCATTGTCGTCCGCATCATCGTCGTCGTCAGTGTTCACTGAATAAGTAAAATTATAAACGTTTAAAGGATCAGTCATCGATACTAACTTGACGATTAGTCGGACAAATTAAGGGTCGATTAATTAATTAATTAAGAACTAAGAGTCGGATTAATTATTTAATTTAGCCGTACCGCTATGATCGCACCGTAACTCCTGCTGTTTTGATTCAACTTATAAAAAGAGGGTCAACACCTAGATAACCTTATAATAATATAAGCCTTTAAGATTATAAATTTACCGCGAAATAGCCCCGAAATCATTAATGACTTCTTGTACGATCATCAATAAAATGTTAGGGTTGATGATCGTACAAGAGGCTGATACACCAACAGCTGCATCGACTTACGGTTAAATATTAACCAGCACTGAGCCACCACTTAGCTCGCACTGACTGGGCACAAGTACTGGTTTGAATGACAGCAATGGTACTCCATTCAAATGACTAAAGCGTCATTCGTATCAACCTACCCGTCCGATCAACGATACCGACAGTATAAAAGTCATACTTCATTGCACTTGATGCCCTTTTTGAGTGGAGCACTCTCAGAAAAAACATCATCATCTGCCTCATCTGCCTAGCCTTTTCCCAACTATGTCTGGGGTCGGCTTCCAGTCTAACCGGATGCAGCTGAATACCAGTATTTTACATGGAGCGACTGCCTATCTGACCTCCACAACCCAGTTAGCGCTAGGTATACGATACCCCTTGGTAAGACTGGTTAGCAGACTTTCGGGTCACTGACTACCTGTAACGACTGTCAAAGATCTACAAATGACAGCCGGGACCAACGGCTTTATGTGCTTTCCGAGGCACGAAGGAAACTTGGTATGTAATGGGTGGTCACCCATCCACGAACCAACCTAGGTAAGCACGGCTTAACCTAAAGATCGATCAGAGCGGCTGTTCTTATTTAGCCACGAGCTCCTCTCAGAAAAAAACAAAGATCGCTAATAACCTAAGGCTAGGATAGCGAAACATGGCTTAACATTAAAACCCTTTTGTCACAGAAAGAAGTTATAACTTTCCTGGATCCTTCTACTCAAGTTCTCATACAAATTCCATGAATATGTAACAAGAGCTAAGTGATCAACGATGCAGTTTAAACACATGGCTCGCGTTCAAACGACATATTCATTACGTCAGCGAACACGTTACGGTATCAAGACAAATTGAATGCTCTTGGATACATCGCTTGATGGGGTTACTCTGCTCTTTCAAGTTTTAAAGTTTAATAAAAAAAAATCCTAAGCTGGCCCTGTGATGGTTAGGAAAAATAATAATTGTTTATGCAGATATAATCAGTCCGCCTATAATGTCCTCACTGCTACACAGGCTCCCTCTCCGTTATAGGGAGATGCCTTAATCTACATTGACGGACGCCAGTTAGATGAAAATCCTTGCATAGTAAATATTGCAAACTGTATAACAAAGATTCCAAGAAGTATTTAACAAGATGAAAAATATCCTACCTAATCAGACCAATCGGAAATGTTAAAAACATCGAGGGGAAACATGGACTTATAAGTCTAAAATCGCGTACCCGTCTAGAGCCAGCGATTAATGCTCATGCCATCTCAGTACGAGAAAGGTTCCGTGGGACACTACTATGCTACTATGTACTATTCTGGTATTGTTATTAATCGGAAATGTGTCTATGAATGCTAATGTAGCGCTTACATTATGCAAATATCTGTAATCCAGGTTATCAGCCCCTTTCTTCCTGAATACAAATTCATGCAACAATTCGCGTTCAATTCTAGCATAATTATCGCTACAAATCATGTCAGTTTATCAATTAATCTCCACGGAACAATGGGTCAGTAACAGCGCTAGTCTATTACTCATCAAAATGAACCTTATTATCGTTTGCTCGCGTTTTACTAAGGCACTTGTCCCGTAGCCGACGAGGAAGCGACTTATGTACATAAATTGACGATTTTCTCACTCAAGAAACGAACAAAAGATCCCGTGTAAGCGAGTTGTCGTTAGTCGCAGAGACCAGAGCAGCATGGTTCTTTTTTTTAATACGGCGTGGAAGGGATACCAACCCTAAAACGGTTACCATGTATTCAGTACATCATTCTGAACTCTCCCCACATAGAAATATTTCGTCGGTTATTAAAAAAAGACAGCTGTTACATTTTGACAGCTGTTTTGGTATTAAATAACCGACGAAAAGTTTCTATGGGGGGTTCAGAGTGATGTACTGAATACGTGGTAGTCGTTTTAGCGTCGGTGTCCCTTCCACCTTGTATATTTGTTCAAAGAAATTTTTGTCAACACAATTTCCACAGACAATTTCACAGATGTTTATCGACAGCCCCCTCCTATCTAGAGGTGTCTGACAGATGCTGCACTATATCAAAGAGTGAACTCGCTCAGCGTCGCTCTCTTGGCGGGCACAATACTCGCTAAAAGAGATTATCGCTGGGTGCGTACGCAATACCATTATGTACCTAATCTTATCATTAACACTACAAACGGAATATTTAGTCCGGTTACTCCGGTTTATCCGTGATCATGGTGCTTGCAACCGCAGCGCCGAAATATCGGGAACTCGAAACAAACAGTGGACATGGTAAATATCCCGTTTCTAGTGTTAATACTAATGTTAGCGACCATGACAGTTTAAAAACTTATATAAGTACCTAATCGTCGGTCACCGTTGCGCACTCGTTGCTTGTTAACTTATTTTTAGTTGCTAACTATACTTGCTTCTCGCTATATCGCTTACGAAGGGACCGGTAGCTATGGCCATTACGATTAATAGAACAAAGGAACGATAATGGCAGCCGATGTTATAGAAAATGAGATATTATGTAGCGAGTAAATTAATCAGTTTGTAATTAATATGAATGCTTTAATTTGCAGCGAGCAAACAAGTAATTCAATTAATTGAAAACATCAATGAAAGAGATGATTTGTAAAATCATCGTATAAAACTTATTAATAGAGTTCCAATGATATGTAAGTAAAAATAAAGTTATCTTGAATGTTTGTTTATGTTTTCTTTTCCGTACAATTTTCTTAAGTATAAAATCAATGTCAATAAACTTAGAAGATACAAAAACCCGCTTTGCGTGAGAACTCTGCTCATTCCTGCTCTGTATGAGAATTGAGAAGAGCCTATTGTTATTCGACAGTTATTGGCTGGTATTACTTATTCAACTTATTAAACATTTGAATAGCCGTAAAAACTCCTTTTTTTCCTAAGAGTTCCAAGTACTGACCAGGTAAGGCAGTAGCGTGTCCAATCTCGATGGCTACACGGCATTGACCCCAAGGTCCCGGGGTCCAGTGTGCACTCGCTTCTAAGGCAGCAGGCCTTACTTCCTCCACCACTTCACATTCCCTGCCTCCTCCTGGGTACATCACATTAATAAATATGTTAGTATATCAGTTTTTGCTATGACAATGTTAGAAGAAAAAAGTAACTTATGATTTTGAGATATTAAACCAATCACTGTGCGCCCATAGTGGCTATACTAGTCAGTATAGCCACTCAGAGCAGCTTCTAATTTCGTTGACTAGCAATATTTTCTTACAACATTTGCTAATCTTCTTGATACCTTTTGCGTAAAGGAGAGGCCAAAGCTGAGGTGGTATTGCCATAAATTCTTTACCAATCTTTATCTTTACAAAGTGTTTGGCACAAAGTTAGGGTAAAATATTAATTTCAAGTTTTATAAAAACAAGTTATAGGTATTACTTTCAAAGGTATTGCTACTATTGTGCACAAACCTTGCGGTAATCGCTTTAGCCTCCGCGTCCTCACCAGTGCACCATCTGGCCGTGGTCGCCATGGTAACCACTCAGCCAGTATGCAATCTTCACGGATCACGCACACACGAGCTGTTCCTATCTGCGCCAGTGTAGCACCACAATACCTAAAATAAAACTTTATTTTAGCATAATGAAATCACAATAAGAATGTATTACTTATTTTTGAAGTTCAGATTTAGTAAGATCACCTTTTTGACTTTGAACTTACTAAAACTGTTAGTACTGTCCATTTAATTCTGGATTTCTATCTAGAATAGTGTGGGACAAATTGCCTTGTAGTAAAAGAATCTTTCATTGCGTTAAAAACACGACGTTGTAGATTATCATGTTGTCGGAGCATTTTTGCAGATACAGTAATATCCAAACCCGATAGCTGATGTAGCGTTTATTGTCAATTCACATCGAATCCGATGAGCACGCCCTTACATAAATCAGCATTTCTAAAACGCTGCACCATCATTTATCCACGACGTTCCAGAAAGCATTCGTGAGACAAATGTCAGCATAAACTCCAATAATGATCAGTAAAACTCTTTGCTTGGCACGTGACGACAGATGAAAAGTGGTCCATACTATGTCGCCTTCCATAACTTGGCACATAAAGTTTTTATGCTCGCAAGTGGCATTAGATCAATAAGTGAGCGAATTGACCCACTTCCCAAGTGTCGTGAGAATGCAAGCCTTGAACCGCAAGATCAGACAACTTTCAGGATATGAAATTTCTTTCACGACCTGTGAATAATGCATGTTTTGTAAGTAAAGTATGTAGGAGACTTTAATTTTTTCATGTTTTCAGGGACTCGGGAATTTATATTAACTTACACTTGTTGAAGAATTTGTATTAGCTTGTATCCTGCAAGATTTATACAATGTTTTTTTTGGAAATCAGCTTTGAGTAGCGTAACAATGGGCCGTATCGTGTTTAAGTAGTTACATGCCTTCTTTATCATCTAGTAGTTTTAAACTATGAAAGAGATTATTTTTCAATCCACATCTAAGCTTTACATTTCAGGCGGTATAAAATCAACATGATGTACAGAGGCCAGCAGGTCAACCTACCCGAAACTGTCAGATTTTCCCAACCAACCTTGAACCTAATTTTTTAGAAATAAAGTTGAAAATTTATTAAAGAAATTTGACAGATTGTAGTAGCTGGATGTGCTGGCGTCTGTAAAATGTAGTTAAACTTACATGGCTTCAACAAATTGCCCATCCTTCTTGCGACATTGCACCTGGCGTCGCTGAAGGCCAAGTCGGGGTGTATGTACTAGCGAGTCAGTCTCCGTTCGCATATACCTATAGGAAATAATAATCATGTACACATAAATTTAACATACAAAAGCATTCAATACATGCTTTTTGGTCATGAATTTTTCTGCGGAAAAATTCTGAACATAAGAATCCCGAAAAAAGAAACATAAAGGTCCGAATAACGAAGGCCGAAAATACTTGTAATGTTATATCAAAAGAAGTATTTTTATCTTTACTTCCTTCAATCTCGATTAAAGGCGAGATTGGAAATGTTTTTGTGAATACTTTAGCTATAGCATTTTCGATGGTATGTTTCGCAAGATTAAACAGTAATCATATACAGTCAGGGTATATATGGTGGAAGGGATATCGATGCACAAACGGTTACCACGTATTCGGTACATCATACCAAACCTCCCCCGCGTAGCAATTTTCCAACGGTTATTAAGAAAAAAGTCAGCTGTTCCATACATTTTGACCGTGTATGTATTGTACTTCTGTAGGAAACAGCAGCTTTTTTTAAATAACCGATGAAATTACTAACCTCCCATTTGGAAAACGTTCCAAGTGGGAGGTTTGTAATTTTGTATGATGTTCTTAGCACGTGGTAACCGTTTGTGAACCGTTGTCCCTTCTACCCTGTATATTATATCACCATAAGGCTATTATTTAATTTCTTTTTTTTATTTTCCCGATTATACAGACACAAAACAACACACAACACACACCAACACAACACAACACACACATAACACTTTGAGTGAGAATGATAGCAAGTACGAAAAGGTAACTTAACTACGATGGAAAACAAGTTGTGTTTAAAAAAATTCTAAGATTTTCGCTTTTTGACCGAACATCGTAAAATAGGAAAAGTTAATAATACAAGTTATAAATACATTAATCTATGAAGGAATATGATAATTAATTAGATCTAGAAAACTAAGATGGGTATCCAGCCATAAAAAGTATTGCATCTAGTCTACGAAGATGAATGGAGTTTTTGAAAGCGAATTACTTGCGCGATATTGATGGATCGACTGGCATCTAATTTGTCGAAATGGTAAAGGGTTTACAAGGTTTACGTAAAACAAATATGAAGAAACTGATATGAAGAACAGAAGAAATTCATCATGAAGTTTCCAAACCTAGCTTTATGGAAAACAATCAATTTCATTTATTACAAAAAAAAATATCAACCGGATGCCAGACACGAAACCATCAAACACAGTCTAAAAAAATTGCAAAATAATAGCAGCGCGCCAAAAAACATAAAATATTTTTTACTGATGGTATGACTGGCCGTTGTCAAAGCTAAAAGTGGAATGTATGCGTTCTTTCATATTATTTTAACTCCATCCTTGCATCGCTGTCAAAATCACTGTATTGCTGGAGCGATAAAGTTGCTATTGGTATGCAACTGTCAAAGCTAACAGAGGAATTTATGCTATGGTACCTCTCTATGGTGCGTGCTGCGTGTTCGCCCGCGCCCAGGGGGTTGCATTCAGTCCATTTGCCCACGTAGATGGAGTATTCAGAGTCATTTGTCGATGGTTCTGTAACAATAAAAAAAACAATTTTTAACTTAAAACATAGTGGATATTTGGGCGACATCAATACCAGTAGAAAATTACGTTTTCGCCAAAAATCAAATGAAAGTAACAAATAAAAGTCATCGACTATCGTAACTAAAGTTTTTTTGCCAACTGGTTGTATTTTTTTTTGCGCAAAAGGTATCTTCCTTAGAGTTTTTGTTAAATATAAATTCTATAGAGAAAAGTTCTGTTTTATATTAATTTCAATACCATTTTATTAATTGCCTTAGTAAAAACTCACGACTACGTAACAAAAGAATCGATTGTGTATTGTTTTAATTTAAAGGGCTTCCAAAATTACCGGCCAGTATTTTCTCGATTGACCTTTGAATTCTATGTAAACTTTTTCAATAAAATATTTGAAAGGACTTATTCTTATTGTTCAAAAAATGAGGGTGGTTAATCAACAACCTTTCCCGCACATACAGGTTGGAAGGGACATCGACATTCTGAACCCCGGACATAGATATTTTTCATCAGTAATTTAACCGTAACGTTTTTGACCGTTTTTTAAATTACAGATGAAAAATTTCAAAGTCCCCACGGAATTTTTTGTGTGTGTCCCTTCCGCCCTGAATACTGTGCTGCATGGTTCTTGAGGCTAGAATGACATAGTCATGAGGGCGCTGTTGGTAAAGCGTTTTTTTTTTGTTACGTTTTATTGTAAAACTAGATAGCGGCCTTAGTTCTTATTAAAACAACGTGCCAAAAGATTCATTTACAGTTATAAATCAAATGTGAAGACAATTTACATTACAAATGAACTGTAAATGAATTTAAAACTGTCAGCTAAAATCTAGTGGCAATCAAAGGTAAATTACACATCCAGCCAAAATAGTTGGGTGCATTGACTTAATGTAATGAAATTCAAATTTAATACACTGTTCCATTTAAACTCGCCGGTTTAAATGGAACAGTGTGAAATTGAATGTATGAGGCAGCATGGTAGACGAGCTTTGTGAGGTAGTAGACACCAGCCTAGGGCGACACACCGTGTGTAAACATCACGGACGTGTAATTTTGTTCACACAGACTTTGTACATCCGAATTTGTGGAGTTTTCAGTTGTGTTTATTAGAAGTTTTATTGTTGATTATGAATGCTGAAATATGAAACGCAATTTTTGTTTGCATTTCAGCGTTTTAATTTTATCAGTGATTGCATAATTTTCTGCAGTCGAGTCTTTTTTGTAGCAGCTTCGGCATTTTGTACGTATTCCTATATTTCCTAAACAGGCAGTTATTTTCATTAATAAGCTTGAACAAAATGTAGATATTTTAGATTCTTAAGTTAATTTACACTGCACCACTACAACGCAGTGTCAAGACACATTTCCCAGTCTTGCTTAATTCCTTCCCGTTTCTGAAACCACTTGACGTAATAGCTCAGTACATAATGAAACTGGCAGAACATTAATCATGAGCGACGCGGTAAGCTTGCCTTCATAATACACGAGCCTAAACGTAACGCTATTACCACGAGCGGAATAGCCGCGGGAAATGTTCTAGATAATAAGTAAAATGCTGGCCAGTTATTTATGAACTGACTTGTAAGGCGCTTGGGTCTTTTGAGAAGAAAAATGGTAAGATGCGATGAGATTTTTGGGACTTATGAACCTTGTTGATGCCTAGCAGAATTTTTCAGGATTTTCTAATAAGCGAAAAAATATATATACGGGCTCATAACATTTTTTTTGTGTGTAAAAAAAACAATTTAGAGCTCATAGCGTCTATATTTAAACTAACTTGAGCAAAATATATTACAGGGTCCATATTTCGTTCAACCTATCACATTTTCGTCCCCTAGTTCGTGTAAATGAAATCTAATAAAAAATCCAGTTCATAAAGAAGCTGAGAAACGGACAATGAGCTCAAAATCCTTAGCAGACAACAGACTAATGAAAAACCTATACAATTACGAGGGAAGACGAAGGAGCCTTTTTAAAATCTCGCTGTAATCTGATTAGATGGCAGAGAGGCCGAGCAGAGATGTGTACAGAAGGTTAATATTCTGTTGAAACCTGATATGTCTTTTTAGGGTTCCGTACCCAAAGGGTAAAACGGGACCCTATTACTAAGACTTCGCTGTCTGTCTGTCTGTCTCCAGGCTGTATCTCATAAACCGTGATAGCTAGAAAGCTGAAATTTTCACAAATGATGTATTACTATTGCCGCTATAACAACAAATACTAAAAATTAAAAAAAAAAATATTAAGGGGGGCTCCCATACAACAGATATGATTTTTTTTGCCGTTTTTATAGATAATGGTACGGAACCCTTCGTGCGCGAGTTCGACTCGCACTTGGCCGGTTTTTTTTTAAGTTCAAATCCATTTTTAGTGGCCCTTGATTATTATTACACTTTAAATGGCAACTGCGGCATGTGTGTGTCGTTATTAGCAACAAAATACAGGAAGGTGCTATTCCCTCTAATTTAATAACATAACATAACATCACGCCTGTAATCCCCGAAGAGATAGGTAGAGGTGTATTTAATAGTACACACCCACATTTCGCCAGTTCTGTTTAAGTACCATGTAATAGGGGGCGAGCCTTTTGCCATCAATCAGCACAAATCCAGACTCCATGGCTGCTACTGAGAAATTCCTAATTATTCCATATTAAACACTACTATCTTTTACCCGCGACTTCATTCGAGTGTTATATCTCCAAATGCAATCGGCAATAGTGTACTATCTACCAGTAAACGAATTTTAGCAACTGGTTGAGTAGTTTCATAGATTACCTAGTAAGTAATCCAAACTTACAAACGTTACCTCTTCAAAATAATATTATTAGTTTAGCTACAGCAAGATCTTTCAAATGAGACCTTTTACCAAGTGGCAATTCTGTCTTCGCTACAAAGTGTTGGAGGGAGCGAGTAGTTCCCAGACTCGGCAGTTTTCACTCTGATTAATTAAGTGTACGATATCGAATTAGCCTGGGAGAACGATTTGTTTGCTCCCTAACCTTTAATGGCAGTGCTTTAGCGTTCGAGCGGAAGGCTCGTGTCGCACTTTGTAGCAGGGATATGAATTGGTTTGTATTTAAGTGCTTCTTGTGTTCCTTTAATCAATTTACTTTGAATATTCGTTAGAGGAATGCGTTAAGAAAGGACGACGTAATTAAATTGCTGCATTGATTCATCGTTGCTACGCTGCTACGTGGCTACGCGGCTGCGTAGCAACAATGCTACGCCAGCTACGCTGGTAAATTATGTAGCTAATGTGAAAACGCATGTATTTAAATGACCGTTTTAATTTTGCATTTTTAATAATTGATCCTCTTGCTTTGAGACATAAAATAAATCAAATCAATCGATATTTTAAACTGTTTAGAACCACGCAAAAATGTTTGAGATGTAGAAATTACGTCTGATAGTTGAGCCCCAAAAAACTAAAAGAAATGAGCATTCAATATCTAATATTTGAATACTTTTTATATAATTCGATTTATCTAAATTACGTTTTTGTCTGTTTAAATTTAAATTTTACCCAGAAGTCAAGGCAACAAAACGAGTCAAGATCAATCCGTCAAGGTGAATACCAAAATGTTGTAATAAGGCGTAGGCGTAGTCGTAGTAGACTCACTAACTACCACGAAAAAGAAGTACTAACTAACACGAAGGGGATGGCGGGCTCTTTGTTCGCTTGCTCTCTAGACCCCACCATCCCCTTCGAACCGACCCTGTCCGGAGTCGGGGTGCCCCAAGTCCCGAGCTCGCTTCGCTCGCTCTTGCCAAAAATACCAATAACTAAATAAGAGGATCAAATATTATTTTTGTATACCAAATATTAACTGAGTACGTTTAAACATAATTATCATGCTACCTTGAATGCAGTTCATTTATAATGTATCCGTAGAACAACAAATATAGACGCAATAAATAAAAAAAATACAATATTTTATGATCCTCTTAAATCTAATTTATTTTTAAAATTGCTCATTTACAATATATCAATTAGATTTTAGAGAATCATAAAATATTGTAACATGTGAATATAAATAATAGGTTTTAAACAAGGAAATAGTTTAGTCGAGGGATATACTTGAAAGGCCTGTAGTACCCATGAAAATTAACCGCTTCTCTAATAGGACCAACGATGAGATTACGAAAAAAATATATCAGCTGATAATTTTTTTTAATTACTAAAAAGTTTTTTTTTTTGGCATGGAAAATCATCAAATGACCCCGCCGCTCTGGGCAGAAGTGAGTGTCAGACGTTTACTGACTAGAACCCGACCATTTTCCTTATTTTGCCCTTTTTACCAGGGCCGCGGTATCTCTTTTGAACAGTCCCGCAGCCCTGGCAGGCATCGGCCCTTGCGGACCCCCTCCGGTTTGCTAACATCTCTTTGGAGGACCTGCGTCAGGCGGAAGGTGAGGGCGCCGTGGCGCTTCTCTCGACACTCCTCAAAAAGGGGACTATTGTTGCGTGCCCTATTACTAAATAAGCTTGCGTTTGGATGCAACTGGCCTGATGCGAAACGATGGATCGCCCTTTTAGGCAAGCGTACTCCTTAGTAGTAGTACGCTTGCCTAAAACAAATCGATTCACTCGAACTTCGAAGAGATCCAGATTATAATGATACAGTTTTTTTTTAAATTAATTTTATTATTAATATTTATGGTCGCAAAACTCGAAAAAGTGTAGAGAACGTTGTTTTTTTTTCATAGTTATTTATATTATTAATGAATACTTCGCTCTCTGACAGTTTGTCCCAATAGAAGCTCCTTGCTAAAAATTATATAAGAATAAACTGTATGTTAAAGAAGCTTCTCGTACCTTCTCATAAAAAGATGAAGAAATGGTCCTCAGCATAATAGCATCCACCAACAAACCAGGTATGTTCTCTACACAGCTATGATCAAAAGCATTTTAGTGACCTACTTTTTCGCAATATTTATTTTCTGTGGCCCGAGGGGCGATAGCATCTATTTATGCAGCCTTGTTATCTTTATCGTTGTTACATTGACACAAGAGTGGCTGTGTTGCCAGGGGCTTGTTATTTTTTATTTTATTTCATCACCGACGTATGTGATGATTGAAGGATTGAGGCTGAATTTGTTGTTGGTAACACTGGTTTGTTAAGTTTTGGAATAACAATATGCTAATGTTAATTTCTGAGCCTTTTAGTAACTTCATTAATTTCTCCGATTTTTTTAGAGAAGCTAGTTATTATTCGAAGGTATAATTTTATGATAATAGTTTGGCTTTTCCTACCTCACTAAACTATACGAAGGCACAGATCTGTTTGAAAAACACTGAACTTTAATTCTAAAAGTAAATTTAAATTACCTAGCTAGATCGACGTAATTTGATAAGAATAACCAACCAATTTCGTAGATTTACTTTTTCCTCGAAAACCTGTCTCGGCGAGTAAATAATTAACTTTATGTTGTTATAAATTCTATTTAGATAACTCGTTCGCAACTTTTTTGTTAAACAACCAAAGTTGTAGCGTGATAAATTAAATTATTCCTAACTTTACTAACTGATTGTAATTTCTATTGTCAGTGGAGTTGTTCAGATTCTGTTGGATTGAAATAATCTTCCAAATTCACTTTAATACGTTCAGCTTTGTTTAGTTTAGAATGTCTGTGTGAACTTGATATAAAATTTGTATCTTGCAAACAAAAAACTTGAAACTTGGGATAATTCATCAAATGTGTAAAACTCAAATAAAAAAATCATCTGGCGAGCCTTTCTCAACTATATTGGGGTCAAATACCAGTTTTTTACATAGAGCGACTGCCTATCTGACCTCCAGTCTGACAACCAATCTTGTTGTCAGACTTTCGGGCCACTGACTACCTGTAACGACTGTCAAAAGTCTACAAATGACAGCTGGGACCAAAGGCTTAACGTGCTTTCCGATGCACCGACGAAACTCGGTCGGTAATGGACCATTCATTAACCGACCTAGGGCAGCGCGACTGTAATATCGACCCATGCGGATGTTATTATTTAGCCACGAACTCCTCCAATTAAAAAATGATTATTAATTTCATTATTATATGCCTATGTTGCCTCTACAGGGCAAAGTCCTCCCTTCTTATTTTTAAGTCCAGCTCATCTGATCTCCTTCTGGGCCAGCCGCGTCGTCGTTTTTAATATTTGATTAAAATTAGATTACACATCAACCGTAAATATGATTCCGTAATTGAAAAAATAAACGTTAATTTCATAAAGGACCGAAAATTCGAAAAATATATTATGAAAAGTGTCCGCGAGGTTCTAAGGAAATTAACAAGTAAAGTCATTTGTCGGGTTCCGTTTGGGTTTCATCAAATTAATGGGAGCGCCCTCGTCCCATCAATAATGTAATTTATTATAAGTGCCCGTTGATTGAAAACACTCATTTTCCAATATATATGATTAAGTTTGTAATTCAAAAATTTAATTAAAGCGACGGAATGTTTGCTTTGAGTAGGCTTGTATGTGTTGGAATGTAATTATTTATGAAATAATATGTAATTGTAATTATGTGATGTACTTTACCAGCAGCTCGCCATTTCTTCGCACGGTTATTATAGTGTGATAAAATATCGAGTTTAATTTTAGTTTCACACACCTACAGCTTTCGGAATAAATGCTCATAATGAAGGTGAAACCGCATCAAAATACATTGTGTACTTTAGAAGAACTGACTGACACTGAAAAACACAGAGTTTGTATAGCAGTTATAAAGTTGGTGCTAAATAAAAGATTTTGGCGTCTACGCCAATTATTAAGTACAGCAGTCAGAGTTAATTTTTGTTTAGAAGTTTGGATATATCGTTTTAATTTACATAAACTAAATCGATTTATCCAACCTCTTTGTTTTTTTTTCGTGTGGGAAATCATCAAATGAGGGGCTCCTGCTGGGCGCAGCGGATGGGAGTGTCATACTTGTACTGACTAAAACCCACCCATATTCCGTCTTAGCCCTTTGTGTTCCAGGGCCGCGGTATCTCTTTCGAACAGTCGCGTAGCCCCGGCAGGCACCGGCTCTTGCAGACCCCTTTTGCTGACATCTTTTTGAGGCGCCCGAACGCGCCGTCGACACGGCCTGCCGTCATAAGACGGTCGGACGGCGAGCTAGCCTATTACTCACCGTCCGCAAGCCCGCAATATCCAACCTTCAAGTGCCCGAATGGGCAGTATTTTTACGTACATGTTGTCCGTAGGTTTAGTTGCAAGCACTATTGCTCGGAATGAGGTCCTTGGTATGCTGTTGTGTTATCTATCTAGAATTGAGCCAGGCGTGGCGTTATGTGTGTTTCTCAAAACTTCGCCACAAAAAATACAACAATTCTTTCAATCTTTCCTTACAAACACTCTCTACAAAAAATCCGAGACAGACTGTTAACTTTGATCAAGTTGACAAATAGGTACCTAAGCCTTCAGACATTGATACACCTCGCTCCATCCACGTTAGGTCTCAGACATATAGCCCAGAGACATTGCAATATATTGGTGTATCTTAGGCGTGGTACACACTTGTTTTGGCACTCGGCAGTATTTGCTGAATAATTAGGTCGACCCGAAGACATTTTTAAATATTTTCATCATCAGCTTTCATTGGCGTCTTGCAGATGATTTTCAAGGGTGCTACACACTTTCAGGATCGTCGGTGGGCATATGCGATTCTTCATTTTTTGTTGCATAACAAAGCTGGCCCGAGGAAATTACTTTAAATACGTATTCGGTTCTTATTCGGCTCATGCTTTATAGAATTGACATGTTGCATGTTGATTTTAACTGCCAAGCTCAGCCGAGTGTCCTTTTTACTAAAGAAATATGCACGTAAAGGATATCGTGACACAAACATATGTATAACCGGTGATATATCCGAGTATATTTTTGCATGGAATAGAATCCATTTCAATTCATGATTTTGGACCCACCGACAAGCATCATCTGTTTCAAAATAATCGTCAGTTCTATACAAACATCTCCACAGTCAAAACGTATTAATATCGACCCGAACTGGTGTACAGCATGCCTTATAATCTCATGTTTCGTGTGGGGACCCCGGCACCATGAGACTCCATTTGCATACAGATGGTGCGCTCAATCCAAGCCGGTGATGTAATTTCTACACAAGATACGTTTTGAATATTCCTGCAACGTGTGTGAATGTGGAACTTACAGTTGCTTGTGAGAATTTCATCTTAGAACTGGAGGGTTGTGTTAGTTATAATGTGATTCAAATCTAATGAATAGTAGGTAGTTTTGTAAAATATTGATTGTGAATGTTATTTTAACTTTATTGTAATTAGTAAAGTGATGTCGTGAGGGCCCAGAAGTTGAGGCCTCACCTGTCATGTATGATGTTGTAGGTTCGAATCAGTACCAATGTGACATTTCAATTCATGTGTACTTTCGAAGTTTGTCTTGGAAATCACAGACATGGGTGAAGGAAAACATCGTGAGGAAACCTAGACTTATAAGTTATCCCTACTTCCCTACTAATATTATAAATGCGAAAGTAATTCTGTCTGTCTGTCTGTTACGCTTTCACGTCTAAACCACTGAACTGATTTTAATGAAATTTGGTACAGAGATAGAGTTGACTTTGAGAAAGAACATAGGATAGTTTTTATCCCGGACTTTTGAAGAGTTCTCTTGGAAACGCGATATAACCGAACTAGACGCGGGCGAAGCCGCGGGCGGAAAACTAGTAATTAATATAAATCTGAAATCGCCAACCCGTCTTCAACAAGCGTGGTGATGAATGCTCGTGCCTTCTCTGTATGAGAAGAGGCCTTTGCCCAGCAGTGGGGCAGTAATAGGCTGGGATTATTAATCAGTAAAGTAACCATTAAATCATAACATATTATGCTATGAAGTAACATATTGTTTCTATTACCATATTTTTTTCTGTCTTCCTTTCATTTTCCTATTGGTACCTTTGCACATTTTTACCTTTGTGTGGTCACTTTGAAGAGTATTCTTTTTTATATTAAATGGGCCTACTCTTGACCTCAATCTAGTCCTGAGGACAGAGATGAGGTCGACAATGGAGCGAGCCTTACCCAGAAGAAGCCTATTAACTCGTGATTCGTATTCATTTATTTTCAAAGTAATTAATATAAAATTCTCAAAAAATGTCTAGTCCACCTTCTGACCCGAAATTACACAGTCTATTATAATGCAAAACTGCTTGTCAAATAAGGTGTCTCCAATGATGACGGTAAATGGAGCATAAGGATCCGAAGTATTAACGTCACCCGGATATCAAAACGACTGGGAAGACCCAAAGACCCTCGAATTAGGATAAGTACAGTATCTTGCGGTATATACCTAACCTTCAACATTGTGTTATACCCCACAGTTTAAGACCAAGGTTTATGTGTGTGGTGGTCATCTATCACTTTGTATAGTTGTGTGCATTTTTTTATAATGAACGATAGCCGACGGCTTGTGGGTTTATCAGTTCCAGAGAATGAGCGATTTACAGCTTGCCGTTAGTCACTCATAATAAGTATTATATCTTTATTTAGTCTTTAAGGTACTACACCATTGCAATTGGAAATTTAAAAATTACTAAACTTATACTGTCACTTACGGGATATCTTCCGTGATTGTTCACGATTTTGAGCTCCCGATATTTCGACGCTGTTGCAAGCGCTATGATCGCGGGTTGCCTGGACAATGCGGGTGGATGAAAAATAAATTGTTAGGAGCAGACAAATCTGTCTAGCCTCTTTCTTTGTTCCAGTCAACCCGCGATCATGGCGCTTGTACAGTCACGGAAGATATCCCGTAAGTGACTGTATTAGTTTAGTTTTAAACCGGGAAAGCTTAAAATTGTGTTTAAAAATTACTATCACAGTTACGGCTAAGTAGGGTGCTTGTTCGTTTAAAAGAGCAGTTGAACGAGTATATCCAATCTATAAACTTGATATCCCTCTGGACTATATTGTTGTTCAGTAGTGTATAAAAATAATGTAAGGATGCAGACAACCTCATATCAACTGTTTTACTACTTTTTCAGTGTTTTTCCTTTGTTCCTCAATATTTTCCTTCAAGAACCCATTCTATAGTAACATCTCAAAGCAAGAGTGCTCCAACAACAAGGACATCTAGAAACGGAACAAGGTAAACATGTTTTCTTCAAATTTTACACAATATTTTATATATTTATCATACAAACAGGGACGTTTGGGGGACATGTCTGCATACAACTTGAATTTCTACGTTCTATTCCGCTGCGGGACGCTGACTTGGTTTCTTGTGCTCTCTGCATAATATAATAGTGAGTAATATAAAGATTATGACCTTTCAAGATAGTGCTACTGTTGAATTTATATGCAGGTACCTAAGTGTAAGTTTTGTACTAGGAAAAATATTTGTATGTAGATGAAACTCGTGCTTTCGAAATTTTTATTTATTTAAATTCCTTGATCTTTCTTTGATTCTTCTTTTTCTTTTCTTTGATTCTTTTGATTTTTTCTTTTAGTATTCGGCATAGGCAAATCAGTTTTCTGGGACATACGTTTGTACTTGTGGCCTACCATGACGTCTTTTAGCACGAGTAATTCCAGTGTGGGAAAGGGATGGCGGTAGACGACCTGTATAGCTCTGTCTCTTTCCCACACTGGAATTACTCCTGCTTTAAGACGTCATAGTAACCCCCCTGAACTTGAAGTTGAGCATTTTTATAGATATTTACAGCTTGGCCTATATAGGGTCTGTTAATTAAAATAAAAAAAGCCATTCTACTACACTATTTTCGGACATCTGAGGGCCTAGAAAAGTAGCAATCGCATTAAAAGAATATCGTATTTTTACAATGACTTTCACCAAGATTGACACGACCTTTTTGATAACATACGTCAATTTTTTTTTTTTGACATAACATAGTATCCGTCATCATTATTTGATGATAAAATGTCAATTTATCTAGACTCTGAATTCGAATCCATCAACAGACACAATTCTACCGCATTACAATAAACCGACGGACAGTGATGGCTAATGTAGCAGACTATTTCAAGCTGTCATATTTGCTGAAAGCGGCCAACCGATTCAATATCGATCATTATAAATAAGGGCTATTGTGGCCTGACCTGACACGCACACCGTATACATTCTGAACCTAGGGCTGGGTAAAATTCAAGCTTTGTTTAAGTAAAATACATTCAGAACCTTTGCGGGCACGCTGAAAAGTATCATTTTTTTAATATAACGTTTTTGACAGTTTGAAAAACTGTTCAACTGTATTTATTTATTTAAGAACTATGGAAGACACAGCTAAACGAAACAAAAAAAAAAAATGTAAGTGAAATGGACAGCCAACTACAAGTCTTCACTTACGAGTATTTATAACAAAACAGACTGGTAAACTTGGTAGGTACTATGATAGTGACTTTCAAAGCCCATGTGGTGTGATAGTATATTTTGAAGTAAGTACCTTCGCGTCAGGTATTTGAAATAGCATTAATTACTAATTACTTTTCGATGAAGTAATTGAAATAAAAATACCAAATACGTATTTCTGGTTAAAGACATTTAATTCTCATAAAGAAATTACATTTCACTTACATGAGAACAAATTTAAATATACAAACTAATCATTGTCCTTCGACACTCGGACTCACAATTAATCTGACGTATTTACTGATATTATTAGTTTACATTAGTAGTATTATAATAAATAATTAAGCCTGTGGGTACTCCTAAAAATATCAGTTGCGATACTATGCATAACTACCCCCGCTTTGAGATTATATATATATATTTAAAATATGTATTACAATTACAAGTAATTCATAAACTGCCCGGCCCAGTCTGCATCTACATGTATGTACATAGACGTAATTTATGTAAAATCGGCACACGATACAATTTGCATGTAAAAGCTTTTAGATTGAAGTGTTGTGCGCAGGAAAGGTGAATTTTTAGTTTGTTATAGGGACTGTGAACCGTTACTAATGGCACGGTTTTAACTTTTTTGATTTATTGAGTGTAAAATTCTGCTGAATTTTATTGCAATACAATATGAAAGGGTAGTTTTTCGTTTGAAGTTGGATGAGATGTATTTTTATTTTTTACGAAATGGTGTTTTGTTACTGTCTAGTTTTGAGTGCTGGCTTTATCTATACATTTATACAAATAAATAAAATTGAATTGTCTGTTTGTAAAACCAAAATAACAGCTTTTTACTGAATGCATATGAAAGTATATACGGTACTTATAATAAAGACACATTTTTTTCCATTTTTGCCTGTCTATCTGTTTGTTTCGGTTAATCTCCGAAACGGCTGGACCGATTTTGACGGGACTTTTACTGGCAGATAGCTGATGTTATAAGGTCTTACATAAGTTCATTTTATTTTTGATAAATATTTAGGGTTCCGTGCAAAAAAATTAAAAACCTTGAAATTGGTAACAGAATTCAATTGAAAAAGGAAAGTAAGTAACATTTTTTTAATAATAATTTTACGCGAACCAAAGTCGCGGGCAACAGCTAGTCGAATTATAAAACAAAGTAAGTTTTAGGTTACATTTGATAATATCTATGGTAGTATTCCAGAACTGTGGCGAGTTGCCTTTCGTAAGTTTCCGAATCTACCAGCTTCTCAGATTACCGTAATCCTATATCTGTCCTGGCCAACATTTTTCCTGTCATGAATTACACACATTACTCCCTTTATCTTTTCCAGCAAATAAATTAACTTAGCAGCACACGTGTTCTAACTTCGTGTGTAATTGACAATACACGTGCCGATTTCGTTGTCCCAAATGGTGAAAGACTTTTCGGGTTTGTTGTTTTCAGCGAAAACGGCAGCCATATTAGGTACCCGTTTTTTATACCTGTTCCAGAAATGGGCATTTAATTTTTCAACCTTTGTTTACGCGTTTCACAGTTTTTATGTCTAAAAATAAGCTCCGATTATCCCGACTTATAAAAAAGAAAACAACGGGAGCTTTTAAGGATACCAAACGAATTCTTCATTGTGTTTTTATTTATTGTGAAAATATTTCTAAATTAGTTCAACAAATTGGAATAATATCTGGGAAGGCTTTGTTTTCATTTGGGAATAAGAAGTTATCAACCGAATTTACCTAACTGTTGTAAAATATAATTCAACTTTTTCACTTTTGTGTCGAAAAGGGATTTATATGTTAAGATTGTCAGCGTTCTAGTTGTCTATAATTGGTGGCTTTCTGCAATCGTCAATATTGGTCATGAAATAGCATCCATTGTAAGAAGATACATTACCAGCAGACTTCTACACCTTAATGTTAATTTATAACACAAAAAAAAACCCATCAAAAGATAACATTCTAAACTCAACTCAATGGTTAAGATTTACAACCTTATTCCGAATATTCATTGGCGATCCAATAAGGCAGATAGGATCGACCTCTTAGTTCATTGAACCGATGTATATTAAGACAATTGAAGGCCTAATGGGCCAAAGGGGGATTATTGGGGTACAACTGGCCCTGTGGGTACGTTAGGACCCCGCAAAGCCTCAGCTTAGCATCTGGTTCGGGAACCGTTAATTTAATGCCGATGAGATGTTTAAATTATGGTGTTTAGGTTCACAGCTGTGTGCTTATCATATGTACGTGGGTTGTAATGCTTGATTACGGCTATTCAATATGAATCTACATGTGCTGTGGATACATCTGTGTTGTCACCGTATGCAATTGCTTAATCATTCGTCGTACATTTAGGATATTGCAAAAAAGTATAGAATTAAATCCGTGTTACAAAGATATGCCTTAAAAAAACAAGCGTCGCAGTGTGACAATAATATTTGGAAAGTTATTTGAACCTTATCATAATTTAGGTTGGGTCCCTAAAAGCGGTCAAGCCACGGCATGGTTAGGTTTCGTCACAAAAAAGGTTTTATCCCGACAAGTGTGCGAGGAGGCGTAGTCTATCGTCTATTTTCGGATACCCAAAAAATGGGTGATAGACTACACCCTCTATCAAACTGAGATCGAGTACCTTCGTCAACTATCACTTTACTTGACACGTTCACCCTAAAAAATCCGTCTGTAATCAAAAGTCTTTCCACCAACGAAGTATCCTTTTCAAAACCACGACCTATTTGAAATGCTGAACTATTTTTCTGAAAAATTTGGAATGCGCAACATTCCTCCTCTAATAAGAGCTACGGTGCTGCGTGGAATACGGAAAGCGGTGAGAGCGGTCGGAGCAGTGAGCGGTGGGAGCTAAGGGAGCGCAGACTGACCGACGCAACGCGACGCTAATGCAATCGTCGGCTCCACACCTGTCGGGCATTCAGTTGCTAACGTGTGCGATTGTGGTATGATGGTAGACGGTAAACATTATGAAAGGGTATTAGAGGATCTATTGAGTCCTTCATAATGCTTGGAAGTGGTGAGAGTTGAATTTTAGTGTTTGCGTTCAATTAGTGCTGATTTTGCATAAAATACTTACGTGACATGCTATGTAGTGATCTTTATGTACTCTATCTATGATTACCCGACTACGGCGAAGCCAAAAGGAAGGTTTATAATTTTAGCAGTCTATGTATGTATCTATGTTTGCATTTACGTATGTTCCTCCGTAGCGCCTAAACTATTCATTCGATGAATAAGGTGTCAATCGATTCGTTATTATGGTCCGGGTAACATAGACTACATTTTAACCTTATTTTTATTCTTCTTATTATTTTAAGATTTCAACAATAGGAGGAGTCGCTTTTACCTTGTAAACCCCGAATTTGATTAGAGCATAATTTTTCAGTAGTCGGGCTTTTAAGTTGTTGTTTACCGCATAAATTCTTGTTTTAATTTTAGACATAAAGGCAGTACTGATACAGTTGTTTATTCTGTGAGTGCGCGAGGTTTTTTTTCCGCTTGGTTGAAGCGGACCCAAAGACGAAAATGCATTTGAGGACTTGAGTTGTGTCAAAGTGGGTGAGTAGGTATGGAGTAGGTACTAATTTATGAGCCTAGCAGGACTAAATTCAGACGTTGTTTAATTAAATATCTTCTATGCTAAGATTACTAACCGTTACTTGATCAATTTTTACTTACAATTGTACTATTGCACCATGCTGAGATGCCCTTTGGCATTGTACAGGACCAATGTCTTATTTTTAACCGAATTCAAAAAGGAGGAGGTTCTATGTTCGGCTGAATGTTTTTTTTTGGTTGGATTTAATTTTATTGTTTTGTCCTGTGCTAGTCAAATAAATACTTTCGATTTCTTTCTACTTCTTGCCATTGTTGTCAATCAATGAGTAAATCAAGCGAAATGAAATTAAATCACTTTAAATTTCTCTCATTCTAAGTATAGATGCCAGCACATCAACCTACCCGAGACTGACAAATTTTCCCAATCAACCTTGAACCTAATGATTTAGCGATAAAGTTGAAAATCTATTAAAGAAATTTGACAGATTGTAGTAGCTTGATGTGCTATGTCTGTACGTTTAACTGTGTCAAACAAAAAGGTTTTTCTCAACAATATTTGTAAGCCTTTGAACAGGCTTTGAATAAGAATAAAGATTATTGCCAGGACTTATACTAATCACTGAGGGGATTAAATTAAATTGGAAACGGAAAGAAAAGGCATTATCTTTCATTTTCCGATGAAGATGAAACTGGAAGCTCGTTATTTTAAGTTTACTGAGTTAAACTGGCAAGTAGATATTATTGTAATTTGTGAAGAGAATAATAGATTTTATTAGATATTCTTTTTAAAAAAAAGGTACTATTCAATTTAATGGTGGTACTAATGCCCATTTACCTCATTTTTCTAGCTTACATTTTGTTGTTTTTTAATTATTTAAAAATATGACATACTATAATATTACATAATTATTATATTCACGATTCGATTCGATTTTGTTTTCGATTTTCATATGATATTTACTATTGCATGCTATTTATTGGCCAAATGTGTATTGATAAATATTGTATATATGATCTTCATGTATGTTATGTCCATATTTGATGCAATAAATGAATTGAATTGAAAAATACCCACTGTAAGTTAAATTTTGAAAAATAAAATTCGAGACATCAATAGGTACCGTAATTGATTCTGGAAACAATTAAAAAAGAAACCATAGAACTTCATTTTATTAGAGTAGTCCGAGGTATTCCCTTTACATACTTACATATACATAAAGGTACAAAGCTTAATGTTGGTTACCAAGCAACTCAGTTCCTTTTCAAAAGCTTTTTGTGTTGGTTGTTGAGCAACCGGTCGCTAAGACGACTCCCTCAGCTACTTATTTATAGGTACTACTTACCTGTCTTTTTCCTCATCTCACCACAATATATTTAAAAGCAATGCTCACAAAAACCCGATGCTATACGATCTTTAGCTGTATATTGCGAATCCATTAAAACTTCTCGGAGCATCTCTATGATTTCTCGCGAGAGAACGTTTACAAGAGTAAAGTTTCCCAATTTAGGTTAGGCTACTACCCCCAATTCTGGCTTCGCAAGCAAGCCGAGGTCAATCACCTCTGTCAAAAGAGGATTTATTTGCAAAGAACTGTTGACGGTTCAGAATTTGTTTATCTTTGTGGTTTCTGTGCCAGATATGGACCGAAGTCGGATATTTGGAAATTAGATAAAGGATTATTTAAATTCGCCTTTGAAGTCGGATGATGCAAATCTTTTTGACGAAGTTTCCGTTATGAAGGATAATTTATTTAGCGCTGGCGGCTGGCGCGATTAAATCTTTAACCCGAGCGGGCATTTGGTGTTTATAATAAAAATAAACTGACGATTCACTGTTTTTATAGTTGATTTTCTTGACTATTCTCTGGGTTTTTAATAATCAGGATATTTAATTAGGAAGATAACATACTAGATAATAAAGCTTGAGCAGAAGTGTACCCTATATGTCCACTCACCCTCAGTACATCAGTTATGTTTAAGTTATATGTAATAGGGTAAGAAAAAGAATAAGAAGATAATGAACTATGTAGACAAATAAATCATGTCCCACCAACGATATTTAGTGGAGAAGTCCTAAATAAGGAATATAGGTAACTACCTATCTAAAGCTTGGCCCATGTTTGGCCCAACACTATCGCAGAAAAACACCCACGTAGATAACAGGTCATTAAACCCTGATGGCTGTGAAGTAGAACCGGGGCTCACTGTATTCGCACTGTTTGGTAAAAAATGGCCCCGGCACGCACCAGATTTATTGTGCCGCCGCCATTTTAGTTTTCAACGTTACGTGAAAGAAAAAAATCGGGTGTGAAACGCGCTATATTTTCAGACGAGGTATATAACCCTTTCTAGGCACATAGGTTGTTATTTACATATTTATTTCATTAGGTGTGTTCCTAGTTTGGTTCTGATGTAGGTTTCAAATAAATCTACGTACACACTGTTCCGAACTATTCTACTTCATTGCTCAAAGTGATTTATTGTAATTTTAACGTGTAAGTAATTCCACGTCTATTCCACTTACTTAAATGTTTTTTCTCTCTATATAGCTCTCGTAGTTATTAATGTCGCTCCAAGGTACCACTAACAAAAAATACGAATTCAAAAGTATAAATATGTATATAAATTTCCATATCTCTACGCATGTACTGTACGTTATATGCTTCACTAGCTGTTGCCGCGACCTTCGTTCGCATGAAATTATAATAAAAAATATTACTTCTCTTTTTGAATCGGATTTTGTTAACAATTTCAAGGGTTTTATTTTGCTTGCACGAAACTCTAATAAAATTATTTTTCTAAAATCAAAATAGGTTAAGTTAGACCTTATAACATCAGCTATCTGCCAGTAAAAGTTCCGTCAAAATCGGAAAAAAACAGATGGATAGACAAACAGCAAAAATTAAAAAAAAAAGTGATTTTATTATAAGTGCCGTATATATTTTCATATGCATTCAGTTAAAATTGTTGGTTTGAGATAACAAACAGACACTTATACTATAGACACTTATATCTTACTTACAAATTTATTTGTTTACATAACGTAGGTAGTACATTTTTCCACGAAATAGTTAACGAACAATTAACAGAAAAATACTCGCGTTACTCAATAAAATACGTTTCCAATCAAATCAACCAACATGGCGGGGGCTCGCATTGCGTGCTTTTGCAAACATTCATTTGCCTTTGATTGGACTCGGTGAATGAATATCGGACAATATTGCGAATAACTAAATAACCAATCAAATTAGTTCGGATTGTTGCTATATTGCAACATATAATGGAAGGTATTCACGGTTTGATTAAATGCATTTTCAATATCAAATTCTGCGAATGGGTGGTGAGTACAATTTTGTACTATATATTGTAAGTACCGAAGTAGATTTTACGATTTATTAATTGATTTGTAGGTTTATTACAAATCTAAGCTGATTTTTTAATACAAATAAACATGTATTAATAAATCGCAGCCCTGATTAAGTAATAACAGTCTTTGGGCAAATTTCCCCAATGATACAGCAAGACGATCACATCCTAACCTCGTTCAAGAGCTATCTGTGTCAACACTGTTGTGGTATATTATAAGAATCATGTATTTATATAAAATACAGGCGTTACCAGATATAAAAGTTGGTGATGTGTGCACAAACCATATTTTGCTGTTTGGGGCATGCAAATTTGTTTAACATTATTATGTAGGTAATGCATATTTTGTTGAATACAAAATATTGTATTACAACTCAGTACCTTAAAATTAAACTATTTACAAAACAACTTTGATTCTTTAAAATTATGCTACACGCACGCGAAATTCGCCCATAGGCTCGGCCCAATTACAAAGCACCTACCTACTCGAGGACATAGCAACACACGGCACACATTACCATTATAACCCCATACAAAAAGAATTGGACCACAAATGTCTTTCTGCCGTGTTTTACCGCCAACGATCCGGCATGATTTATTCATTTGTCCATAAATTCGGTCATAAGCCGGACATATTTATTTTGTATGAAATATCGGTTTTACCCTTGGCCGGTAATACGATATTTTCCCCCTTTGTTACCCTCACATTCAGACTTGACCCTTGATATTTTCTGCTATTATATTCTGGCTTTTTTCGGTTATTTCTGCTGGCGCACCGTTTTATAGCCGCACTTGAGTGTACAAACATACCGTACGTACGAATGCGGAAATCTGTGGAGTGCTTCTTCAATTTTTCCTCAAATCTTATAAATAGAGCAGAGAGCTTTTGGTTGAAGAAGCCTATTCAATGTTTTTAATCTGTACTTCTCTTAGAATACACGTTACATACTTTGTTATAATCGCCTCTTCACTGAAATTCGGTACCGAGGGAGATATATTTAATTTAAAAGTTACTAGCAGAATAAAAATGTATATCCGATTTAAATGTGCGATGAGATGTATGGGTTTCGATTATACACAACCATGTTTTTGTGGTAAATAATAAATGAAGATCTACAATATATCAAGAACCGTCTCTGTTAATATTCCATAGAGAGAAAAAATAATGAAAGAAAATGTAAAACAAAAATAATAAAATGCAAAAAAGAACTTAATCTAAACAAGAAAGATATATTGTGTGTCTCACGGCTGCACCAAATAGGCCCAGTTCGGCAAAATATTGTGGCTATGTCGGTCCAAATGTGCTACTTGTGTTGCTATTAGTCTAGATAGAGCACTAAATCCTTGTCTATCAACAGCTACTCGTCAGTTCAACGGAATTGTGAATTTTATGAGTAGTTTCGTGCTCACGAACTAGATTTTAGTGCACTCGGTACAGCAGGACTACAAGACGTCTGCCAGGGCTGCGGGACTGTTTGAAAGAGATACCGCGGCCCTGGAACATAAAGGGCCAATGAAGGAACATGGGTGGTTTTTAGTCAGTAAGAGTCTGACACTCCCTTCCGCTCCGCCCAGGGCGGGGGGGTCATTTGATGATTTCCCACCCACCAAAAAAAAAAAAAAGGACTACAAGACGTGCATTTCCTTATTTGAGTGTAGTTACTTACTTTAAACCTGTTAAAGTTTGCGGATTACAACAGCAGAGTTAACGGGAATTTATTGCCGGAAATGACGATATCGTCACGGTTACTGAACATCCAGGGCGAATCGTAAAAGGCGGGTTTAGAGGGGGTTACCCAAGGCTATTGGTGTACTCCTTCTTTATTTGTGTTAAAGAAATATAAAATACTATTGGATATTGAGAAAATTGCTTGAAATTTAAATTGACTGCCTCGTTAGTCGAGTGGTTGCAAGCGAGCTCGAGCTGAGAGGTCCTCAGTTTTTCCATCAGGAATTTCTCAGTAGCAGCGACGGAGTCTGCATTCGTGCCCGGTTGATGGCAATAGGCCCTCTCCCTATTACATGGGACTTAAACATAACTGGTGAAATGTGGGTGTACTATTAGGTATACCTCTGCCTCACTCTACGGGAATTACAGGCGTTACGTTATGTGTTAAAAATTATTTTTTAAGAACCAAAACTTCGTAAAGGCACATTCTAAGTGTGGTGCAAAAATGCTCTTTCTCAAAGATATAAAGAAAGATAGACAGACACTAATTATCAGTGATCATTATTCTATTCATGCCCTTATCTCAATTTATTTCGTGTCAGTTTCTTACATACTTCTCTATTAAGATAAACGCACACTAGTCCACGCCGAAAGAATCGACCGCGCCGAACGAAGCTGTTCTATACGTATAACGTTATCGGAGCGGATAACTGCGAGGTTTCATAGAATTTCATAAAAGTAATTCTAAATTCAGATTTTTTCGGCTCCTTCGCTTCCTTCGGCTGTGATAAGTGTGCGTTTACCTTTAGTCGTCACCTCTTGAGTCAGTTTCTTTCTACCCTTATCATCTTTCAAAACAGACAGTATTAGTTAGTATGTTTGTTATTGTAGCTTCCTATTGTTGCATAACTCATTAAAGACTCCAGAACGCTTAAAATAACAATCCTTAACGTCAACGATTCATTCTATTTCAGGAATAAGCCGCTTACTACAATTGCGCGTTTTCCTCAAACTCAACAACACAATTTCATACCAAATGACTTTAAGAATAGAGTTGGAAATGCTCTGGCGGGTAAAATGTTTGCAGTTCATATATTTTTTCAATTGTGCTAAGTGAATGTGCCCACATAATATCCTTGGCTCGACAAAGCTTTGTGATACACGTGTCAGCCGCCATTTAAATGGAAGCCTTATTGTCAATTGACGTCACAAATTGATGTTCGTGATAATATAATGAATCGCTTCATATCTGACACGATTGAAGACATTGCAAAAAAATTATATGGGGGCTCTTTAGTAGAGCAACAGAAGCCAAACAACAGTTTTTAGAATTTTTGTCTATCTGTCTGTCTTTCTGTCTGTATGTTTGTACGCGCATCACGCAAAAACTACTGCATGGATTTGAAGGCAGTTTTCACCGCTCTACGGCTAGATGCTTAACTTAAAATTATATATAGTTTTGGATAAGATATAGTTATGGACCCGATAGGTGGCGCCGTGCGAAGCAAGGGCGGGTCGCTAGTATTAAATAAAACAGAAGTTTTTTCACCACGAGATGTATTAGGGCTGATAAAACAATGACTGCTCCTTTTAAGACTACAATATTCCACCATAAAGTTCCATTTCCACTGAACAATTTCTCAAAAATTATCCAGAAATAGTTACAAGGATCTCCCTAAGTGGAAAATACGGTGCGCTGTCGCCATGGAGATTACGCTATAAATCAGAGAGTGTAGCCACATTCATGCATACATCAGCGCTGGGTAGTGGGTAGGGACGTGCCTCGTGGTGTAATGGCCGTGTTCCTATGTATGTTATGGTCGGCAGATATTTTGCCTTGTAGCTTTGTGTAGGGACATCACATATGAGGGATTTTTGAAGTTGTTTTATTGTGTGGATGCTAACTACGCGTATTTGGTATATGTAGCCTTATTGCTCACAATATTGCCAGGCGTTTAATTTTGACGTCAACATAACACCCGTATCTATAGTCAAGTTAAAGTATTTACTTGAGTGAAATATTTTTAAGCAATAGACAAGAATTTAAACGAAGTAAGAACCGTCAAAAGTTCATTGACAGTTCTAACTTCAAGCAATTACTAAACTGCAGGATAAAAATCGTATCTTAAATAATTATTTTTACTCTAGTAATAACTTTGACTTGTTCATAGATACTGGTGTTCCTTGTGTTAATTACTTACACTGTCGAGTAGATACAATTTTAAAATATTTAAAGCATGAATGGTTAGAAACATGAATTTCCTTCAAAATTCTAGAAGTTGCGATTCCAAGTGTGTCACGCAATTAAAGTGCTGTTCGAAGGTTTTTAAACAATTTTGAAAGTGTCTGTTGATCGACCAGCAAAATCAAGGAAAGAAAAGGTGGTACTTATAAAGAGGTGCACTTTGAAGGTATCCTTTGATCCTCAGGCCCAGACAACTTTTAAGGGGGTTGAAAATTTTATGCAAACGAGGGAAATAAAAATACTTGAAGTTAAAAGATTAAAAGAGAATGCTCATGGAAGTATGGAATCCCGTACCATGCTGCATCAAAATCAAACCTTGTTTTTTATAGACTACACTGATCGTATTAACTCCTACAAAAATTATTTTTGAAAAAAAAACCCGCGTTTCAGAGTTATTTTATAAAATCGAAACTAACCTAAAAAGTAGGTCTATTTTTTCGACGCTACCAACGACGTATTTTAACACACATACATTACATTATTGCTCTAAAAACAGCGTAATACACTAATATTAGTAAGAATTACGAGTTAAAGTAACATCCACAGTATGCTTGACTGAAACTCGATTTTATTTTAGACCTTTACATTGCCAATAGTCAGTCAGTACAGTACAAATGTCAGATCAGATGCCATGCCACAGATAAGATAACTATAAACCATAGAGTATAGTAAGTGCTATAAACTAGTCGGGATTTAGGGATGTAATCGATAAATCAAAATCTTTAGGCTGAGAAAATCTATTTTGTTGCAAATAGCAATAAACCAAACTAAATCGATTTGGTGTACTGATCTTACTTAATTGTAATTAATTTTAGAGTCCGCTCGACAGACAAGGGTTTGTTCAATTGAAACGGAACGTCATTTATATTCAGTTGAAACGGAACGTCATATAAAGGGAGTAAAACAATATTCATACTTTTAAACTCGAAAAGTATATTTCCAGTTCAAAAATCAAATCCCCGACGCGTAATGCCGTAAAAAAATATGAAACTAATTACTATAATATTTTGGTTTTGAGGCGCGAGACTTTTTGGTACCAACTTTGGTCATTGTCCTTTACTACTGTGGAATACTACTAGATCTTGTTTCTTGTGGATGTCGGAAATTATCCCACCAGACCTATCATACTATCGGGATAAAAAGTGTCCTAACTTAACCCAGGTCACGCGTGCGCTAGATTTCATCCAAATCTGTTAAAGAAGGTACCAGACAGACCAACCGAGAGTTATACTAGTATCAATTTATTATTCTATGTTAGTCGATTGCACAACTACTTTATTTTATGTCACCTAACCATCCCTTTTTTTTTTTTTCGGATCTAAAATCATCATATGCTCTGGGCGGAGCGGAAGGGAGTGTCAGACTTTTACTGACTAAAAACCGTCCATGTTCCTTCTTTTGCCCTCTATGTTCCAGGGTCGCGGTATCTCTTTCGAACAGTCCCGCAGCCTGGACCTAACCATCCCTAAGGTTGCTATTGAAGTCTGTGCCTATGTAAATTATATAAACGTTATCTCTTAGTCTGCATTTTTGCTTTATCATCTGTGCGATCATTTGAATAATGTACAGAGACAATGGAATAGTATCTACGACGCAATTGTTTGGCGCGCCTTTGTCGTAACTCTCCTTTGATCGAAAGACGATAAGGTTATCATGTTTCATAGACATATAAAAATACCTTATATAACATCACGCCTGTAATCACCGAAGGGTTATATAGTACACACACACACACACACCCAAAAATCACCAGTGCTATATGTAATAGGAGCTGCGAGGGTAGAGGGCCTATTGTCATGAACCGGGCACAAATCCAGATTCTGTGACTGCTACTGAGAAATTACTGATGGATATCCATTTTGCCCGACATGGAAAACCCCCTTTTTTGGGTTGGGAAATCATCAAATCACTCCTCCCGCTCTGGGCGGAGCGGAAAGGAGTGTCAGACTATTACTGACTAAAAACCATCCATATTCCTTCTTTTGCCCTTTATGTTCCAGGGCCGCGGTATCTCTTTCGAACAGTCCCGCAGCGTGGAAACACCCCTGGACCTCATGCTCTGTTACATTACAGTACCTGGGCGACCGACCCCTGTTCGGGTGAAAATAAAACACACGAATTTTTTAGAAATTTCCAAGATATAAGACCTAGCTAGATCGATATTTCTGGTTTAGCATGAGGTCCTGGGTTTGACTCCGAGGTCGATCGATTTTTCGCCCCCGACTCCAAACTCTCGTAGTGTTTATGGGGGGCGTAAAAACGTTCCAGCCATAGTCTGTTACATTCAAATAGTTAGATGCGTTTTCGAGAACGTGCTTACAAATATTGCTCATTTAATAGTAAGTATAGGATATATTACTATACGTTTTTTTATTATGTAAAACATGCAATAGAAAACTTAACTTATACTTAAATAAAATCTTCACACAGCGGCAGCATACAACTTTACATTTACCTACGCCGTCCATGTAATGTTTCGGGCACCACAATTATGTAAATTGGTAATTGCAATTATATTTGAACAGTTACTTGAAATACCTATGAAATTTCCATTGATCAGCATGACTTTTCGGATCTATAAATAAAAGTGCTGCGAAATTCAAAGTGATGAATATAAATTGACGCCTACGTCTTCCAGAGAGCGATAAGTAGATCCTTTTGCTCGGAATACGCGCTTTTATGATGACTGGCATTATTGATGACTTGCTTTTATTATTCAAATGTCGCTCCACGGATTTCTATTCTTGTTCTTAGCAGTTTTTAGGGTATATCACATCGACTGTAGTCCCTGTAGGGGTGGGTAGAGGTCTATGCAGTATAATACGCCTGTAATTCGACAAGCAAACCTATTTGCATTATCTATAAATTTTAAGCGTTCCCAAATGTCAGTCTACAATCAGCTCTGGCCTCTTCAAAGTTACGCCACTGCACCCGGTTCTTTGTGTTCCACCCAGCTACATTTTGAAGGCTGTAGTTATTAAGTAAGTTTTACCAAAGATAAGCTAAGATATTAATAGCATTACGTAAACTAAAGCAAACTTGTAAGTCTTCACAAGAAACGATTTTCCTAAATCTCCACTTGAGCTCTCGACACGACCTTTCCAGAAAGTCGTTGTGCCAGCTAAGTCTGCGATCCAATGAGGCCAAGGTTGACGGATTTCCCAGCAAATTAACGACGACGCTGCCAAGATAGCTGAAGATCCGTCACCTGACTACAGATCCGGGACTGAGATCCAGCTAATGAATTCCGACGATTTACCTCCCCCGGAATTAATCTCATCTTGAAATCCCACTGTTAGGTACTTACTGAAGAGTTTTTACTTGAGGATTATACGTTCTTGGGATGTTGAAAAAATATCAGTAAGTAGATGTTTATTTGATTCATTTTTGAATACTTTTTAGCAAGATTGGGTCGTTTTCCTCTGAGGTTTAAATTGAGGGGATATAAATGAACTGTGCCTTGGAAATTTATTTTTGGTGTACCTATGATTCTACAATGTGAGAAAAAATGAACGTATTCTGTACAGGGGTTTGCTTAGCTTATGTTTGCTTTTAAGATTTGAAATGTATTTCCAGGTTTATGTTAGATAGAGTGGGATAAAATGTACTCCTTTTTCCATCACAAAACATATTACATAGGTTATCAGCTTATGGTGATACCGCTGCTGGGACGTATGATTTCACCATAGCATAGAAAATGGGTCTTAATCCAGTGCGCGGATTCAGTACGGGATGATGGATGACACATAATTATCTTCTTTTTTTTCTAACACATGCTGGTTTCTTCTTAATGTTTTTTTGAGAGTAGTCTTCTATAATCGATTTCTCAGCTATTCAGTAAGCAGACTACTTTGAAGCAGGCGAGTTTTTTCGCCTCTTTATTATGTAAATACAGCGTGGGTAGATAAGACTTTTGTGCCAGTGAGTTGACCTTTTTCAATTTAGGGTAGACTGGCTAGAGAGACTATAAGGGACTGTTTGATCAAAGCCCTGACCTTTTCCAGATATATAGTACTTTAAAAAAAAATTAAGATATAATATGGCTGACGAGATAGATGAATAAATATCTACTATTAATTTAGTAAACATAATAAACCAGTAGTACTTACTTACTTGCGGAGAAGTACTTTGACGCCTAAGAGTGTCCTATTGTCGTCGTTGTATATATATCGGTACTTTCTTTTAGTATTCTTTTTATTTTTATTTTAGTTTTAATTGTAGTCTGTATGTAATGCACATAGTAATACATAATTATAATTTTTTTTTATAATTTAAAAGATAAAAAAATAAATAAAAAACCAGTTTTGTTGTGTTAATTGGTTAAAAATAACACTTTCACTCGTCAATATTTTGACCACAGACTTTGAGAAGAAACATTGAAACAAACTCGGCTTGTTTATGGTTAATTCAGTGAGGGGAATTTCATGAAATTAAATATTAGTGTAGATTCGGGACCGTGGAAATAAAATCCTTTTTCTTCGTATATTGTGTTTAATTTTAACGTGACTTTTTACACCCAAAGTAATATTTAGTCTTTCTCTTATATAAATCGTTACGTTCTTCAAGCAACAACTGTCATTCCTCTCTCCGTCCCTTTCATACTATCTTTCTCTCACTCACACCGCAACGTTCCATTCTACCTACTTTCATGCGTTCCTTTTTATTCTATCCTACATTCGGCCGTCCTGCACTCATATCTGCCCTCAGATATGCATCGTATTGACACCTGACATAACTCTTTCATACATCACTCATACACATTACAAAAACTTATAAAATAACAATTCTGAATGTGGTACATGTTCTTATTTTTAAAACACATAAAAAATAATCATGTTTGACAAAACAGCGTTTTACATAGCATTTAATAACACATGACCTAGTATTCGTGAGGATACTAAGCAGTAATATTGACACAGCTATCACACACATAAACAATCAACCTTCACAATCACTCATCCTTCCCTGGCCATCTCTTCATGTTGTCTGCCGAGCTAGACGTCTTCTTTGGCCCTTCTGTGGTATCATAGAGCTTCTCAACATCATACCTATCGTTTCTTTTGATTTTAGTAATCTTATAGGGTCCTAAAAATTTTGGTTTTACTTTAAGGCCTGGGCCAAACTGAGTTCTCTTGATGGCTACTAGTTCATCCAGTTCATAGGTTGAACTAGGTTTTCTCTTTTCATTGTAGGTCTTCTTATTCTCGTCCTGTACTTTTTGAATCCGTTGCATGGCTTTCAGCCTTAAGTTCTCTCTATTTTCATCAAAACAATTAATAATTTCTTGTTGTAGGAGATTAATCACATCAATATCTTCTTTACATCTCATTTTTGTTCCGGTAAGTAATTGGAATGGTGAGGTATCTATTGATCTTTGATAAGTGCTGTTTAAAGCACGCTGGACACGGCCCACATGTCTATACCACAGTGATTTATCTTCTATACATAGCTTGGTTAACATGGGAATTAAGATACGATGAACTCTCTCCACCTGTCCATTCCCTCGAGGCACTCCAGTGGTGATCTTGACATGCTGTATATCTTCATCTTTACAATACTCCACAAAGTCTCCGCTGGTAAAGGCTGTACCTCGGTCTGTTATGATTCTCGTTGGATTACCAAAAGTCTGCTGGTGAAGTCGTAATTTATTTAACACTTCTGCACTTGATGTGGACTTGGTGGGGAAAAGCCATATAAATTTTGTAAATGCATCTATCATGGTGAGAATATAGTTATACTGTTTCCTTGTTTCTGTAAATGGACCTATGTGATCCAGATGTAATGTATGCAGCGGGATTCCTTCTTTATCTACTGGGTTCAGGTAGCTTTCTTGCTTTCCTTCTTTCCTAGTTGCCAATAAACAGGGTATACAGCTTAGAACCACTTCTTCAATTCTTTTATCTAGGTTTCTAATATAGTAATCTTTTCCTATGGCTTCTTTCATTTTTCTTATTGAAAAGTGCCCATTTTGATGCACTTTTCTAATTATTTCTTTCTCCATGATCCTTGGAATAACTAATTTCTTATCTTCACCTTTGTACAGAATGCCATTATCCATCCAGAAGTCATGATAGTGTTTGTCTTTCAATATTAGCTGTCTGATAGCGTTGAGCTCTTCGTCTGTCTCCTGACCTCGTCTTATCTCTTCCTGTAGGCTCACCGCCACTGCCACAAATGGGTTTCTACTGAGAGCATCAGCGTGTTGCATTCTACAGCCTGCTCTGTGCTCAATCTCATAATCATACTCATCTAACATGAATACCCATCTTGCCACTTTTGGTGTCAAGTCTTTCTTCTTCAATGTTTGTTCAAAGGCTTTGCAATCGGTCACAATTTTGAAGTGGATCCCATATAGGTAATGTCTAAACTTCTTTACAGCCTCTACAACTGCAAGTGCTTCCAGCTCATAACTTGAGTATTTGCTTTCAGCTTCAGTCGTCTTATGACTCATGTAATGTACAGGATGCAACTCATCATCTGGGTGTAATTGCAGCAGTATTGCAGCTAAAGCCTGACTGGATGCATCAGTGTGTAGCTCTGTTGGTAAGTTGGAGTTATATATCTTCAGTACGGGATCACTGGTCAGTTTCTGCTTCAATGTGTTGAAAGCACATTGTTGCTCGTGTTCAAATAGAAATGGAACGTCCTTTTTCAGCAGACCCGTCAACGGTCTGGCAATCTGTGCATAATCTCTGATGTACTTCCTGAAATAAGATGTTAAACCAATAAAACCCATGACTTGCTTAATGTTTTTAGGTTCTGGATACTTTGCAACTGCTTCAACTTTCTCCGGGCTTGGTCTAACCTCACCATCTTTAATCAAGTGACCCAAATATTGTATTTCACGAGAAATAAGTCTAGCCTTTTTCCAATTTACCTCTAGTCCATACTGTGCAGCTACATCTAACACTTGGGTTAGCCTCTCCAGAGCTTGACTCTCTGAATCAGCTGGAATTACTATGTCATCGATGAATATTACCATGGTGCCCTTCATTATCAACTCTCTGAAAATTATTGTAACAAATCTCATAAAATATTTAGGTGAAGTGGACAGACCAAAAGGTGCACGCAGAAACTCAAACTGTCCATGATGAGTTATGAAGGAAGTATAGGGCACCGATTCCTCACTTATTTTGAGGTGGAAGAATCTATTCTTAAGGTCCAAAACACTGAATACCTTTGAGTCCTTCAACTTATCAATCAGGTCATCAATGATTGGGAGCGGGAATTCATCGTGCACTATTTTCTTATTTACTAGACGGTAATCAACACAAATTCGAGTTGACCCGTCTTTCTTCTTAACCAGCACTAATGGGCTAGAATATTCAGAGAAACTAACCTGGACTATTCCTTTTTGTAGCCACTCATCCACTTGTTCTTCTACTATCTTTTGTTCAGCGAGTGATATCCGCCGGGGTCGTTGAGCTATTGGCACTTCGTCTTTTAGTACTATCTTCATCTTAATTGGAGCTTCTTTGGTATAAATGGGTTTGTACTCTTCAACCAGCCGCCTTACTTCTGTCTTTATCTCGGTATTGGAGATGTGGCCTGTAACATCAACTGCAGTCACACAACAATTCACCCTAGCCAACCATTCGTCATCTTGCGTCAACAACAACACAGCACCCTCACGTACTACCATCACAACATTTTGAAGGAACTCTTGTCCTATGATTAACCTGTAGGGCATTGACCCTTTGGGCACAACATGAAATATTACATTGGAATAACACTGTTCATCAATAAGAATACTAATATAAATCTTTCCCTGAGATCTTACTTTATAAAGTCCAAGTCCAGACAAAATCGTATTATCGTTCTCACATGGCACATCTATCTCGTTCCACAAGTCCTCTGCTATTAAATTTACGTCACTACCCGTATCTACCAACGCACTTATTGATTTATCGCCCACTTTCACTAATTTAATCGCTTTGTTATGATTTAGTTGTCGGTCACTCGGTTTGTTTACTTCTTGCATGACATCTGTCAAGAAATTTTCATCATGGCCGCTCGATGCGCTATGACTGGCTGCCGATGACGCCCCGAACATAGCCGAGTGTTTAATTGCTTCCGATCTGTTCGCGTTTACCGATGGACGCGCTTGCTGATTGGACGATACGACTGCTCGTTGTGGCTGCTTTACCGACATCGCCTTACTCGTTGAACTTCCGCTGTTTCCTGCGCTCTGATTGGTACTCGTACATTTGAGACTAATATGGCCAAACTCATTGCACCGGAAACACTTTACTCCGTTCCGACATGCGCTTGCACGATGATCTTTTTCTCCACAATTATAGCAAAACTGGCCGGCTCCTGATGCAGCAGAATCTCCGCCTGATGACGTGGCAACTCGTTTTACAGGTCGATCAGCGTTCTGTTTGGCAGCTTTTTTCTTGATAGTCTCGTATACCGCCAACTTTTCTTTCAGCGCGGGGTAGGTGACCGCACCGTACAATATCGCCTTATTGTTTTCTAGGTCTGTAATGCCGTCTATGATGTATTGAATGGCGACGTAATCTGGGAACTTGGCTCGTTTTCCCATCTCCTTCATTATCAGCATATAGGGTCATTGCGCCGGTTAGCGACCAGTTAGCTGGGTTGCCCACAAACGATGAGGAAAAAAAAATGTTGTCTACACGTAAAATAGTATATGTTAATGTGAGTTTGTCCCAAATATAGTCTAGTTTGGATATAAAACGTAAAATAAAATACATTAATACAAAAATATTTATAAAATGCTGAAAAAGTGAAAATATAGCGAAAACGTCGGTTTGCGACCATTTTTATCAGTTTACGACCACCAGTGAGCTGGTTTGCGACCACTATTTTAATATGAAAAATATGCCATTAAAACAATTATAATCGCTTTAAAAATATTTTAATTTTTGCCTCTTAATAAAAACAAATATGGTAATCATTTGGTGTAATGTTTTCTTATAATAAAAAATAACAATCTTACATTTTGTAGGAACTTAGTCATAGTTGTATGTAGTAAAGTATGTACCTAGTATAACATTTAAAAATAATCAACATTAATATTTTTTAATCATCTGGTTTAATATTATTTTAGAAATCATATTCCGCGTTTCTTATTCATAATTATGAATCATACACCTCTTCCCACTAAGCTAATCTTGTATCGTGGTCCTTGGGATCTGATACAGTCTACATGTTTCTCTTATTCCCTTCCCTTCTTTTCGTATATCATCGAGAACTTTTTTCAGGGTTTCTTCAGTGTACTGGACAGTCTTTTTCTTTTTGTTTAGTTGACTGAATTATTTGGGAACTCCGATGGTGGCCGAAAACCAGTGTTTTTATTTCGATTATTTTGATTTACGACCACCTGTTTAGCCCAATTTTGTACAAAGTTCTTTCAAAGAAACTGGTGGTCGCTTACCAAAGAACTAAAACGAAATACTTTTACAATGCTACATTCAAAATTGTAACAGTCCTGTATAAAGCATTAGGGTCATACTAATCAAAACAAAATAATGCGGTTCACGTTGGTTTGCGACCACGTGGTCGCTATCTAACGTTTTTGATAAATAAGCATTTCGATTACCGACCACTTGATTTTATCTTAATAATAAGTTAAAAAATAGCAAAATAAAACGAAATACTATCCAAAACTTATCGATTGTACAATTTAACAACTAACTTGTGTGTAAAACATGAAATAAGTAATAAAACTTACCTTTGAACGCCGCGCGTCGTGTTATTTTTTTTCTAACTCGCGGTACGTCCAGGCACCACTGAATCAAGACGCGCATTGAGTAATTTTTTTTCGGCTCTGGGTTAACCCATTTGTTTCAAACTGTGTAAATTCTTATTTCCTAATTATTCATAAAGCACGTTAGATTTATTTTTTATATAAGTTTCTTCTACAAATACTATTATCTTGATTTAAAGAAACTTAGTCCGTCAAATGGTCGCCTACTGAAGGTGGTCGCGATACCGGCGAAGCGACCCTACTGGTAATAAGACTCCTCTTTACGCTTCTTGCGCGCCGCCATGAGCTCGTGCATTTCCTTGCTATTTGCGGTATCAGGAAATTCTTTAAGCACAGCCGCCTTTAACTCGTCATAGGTTTTGTGAACCTTTTCAGTTTTCAGCCACAGCTCCGCTGTTCCCATCAAGGACCTACGGGCTATGATGAGACGTTGTTGAGGAGACCATCCAAATATCTCCGCGTTATCGTCGAGATCCTGAGCCCATTTCGCAGAAGAGTAGGTATGGTCCTCGCCGCTGAACTTGACCATGTCAATCATGTTGAAGAATGCGTCTTTGTTTTCCGCCATTTTCCCGTGTGCGTAGAAATGACGTGTGCACACTTTGTCTTTGAATATAACGTCTTCCGTCTTCCGCCTTCGCCTCGTGTGCGTAGTTATGCCGTGAGCACACTTTGGCTTTGAATATAACGTCTTCCACCTTCGTCTCGTGCGTCTTTCGTCTTGATCGTAGTTTTCTTCGTAGGTATTTCAGGTGTGTGCGCCACGTTCGTCGTAATGCACGTGGCCGCGATCCCGGACGAGCCCCCAAAATGTAGATTCGGGACCGTGGAAATAAAATCCTTTTTCTTCGTATATTGTGTTTAATTTTAACGTGACTTTTTACACCCAAAGTAATATTTAGTCTTTCTCTTATATAAATCGTTACGTTCTTCAAGCAACAACTGTCATTCCTCTCTCCGTCCCTTTCATACTATCTTTCTCTCACTCACACCGCAACGTTCCATTCTACCTACTTTCATGCGTTCCTTTTTATTCTATCCTACATTAGTCTAGTTACTTAGACGTCTAGTCTTTGCAGGTACAGAGTTGAGAAGTTTGCCGGACGCGACCTCGGTTGGTCTTTGAAATATGAAGCTAACCGGCATTATAACTCTAGTGAGGATACTAATCCGGCAGTTTACCCTGGGGTAGAGACTATCAACTTAATTTTAAGTTAGGTTCGGACGATGGACTGAGGTTAGTTAGTACTCTATCTTGTTAACTGACGAAGAAAAAGGAAGGGTCCTCGATTCGACGCGTATTTTTTTAATCTACTGAATTGTAGTTATTTTTTAATTTTTGAAGTTTGCCTGAAATGTATTTACTTTGCGTATGTACATTATTTACCACAAACTTTAATTAGAATAAGAATATATAATAAGTATCAAAATGGGAGCAAAATTACAGGGCGTCAAAAAATTCGTCCACATCGCTGTCAACAGGAAAAGTGCCCGTGAACAGTCGACAAGGCGCTTGGTGATATCTCGAAAGACTGGGTGGGCACTCGGACCCCATGACCGTAATGTTTCAACCCCAGACGGCTCAAACATAAACTACCAATGAATTTATTGTATTTGCGCCGTTTGAGGTTTTCAGCACCTGCAGCAGTCGCTTCAGCACAGCCCGCTCTGACAGGAAGATGGAATGGCGCAAGCTTGCCTTGATTCACTGACTGAATGAGGTACCAAAGTATACGTGTAGTGTTCGCAAATATGACTACTGAGCATGGGGTCCATGGTTATTTTCCCGGGAACTGTAATTGGGCTTTTCATTTAAACATTTTCCGTAGCAACTGTTACTTCAAATAAAAAAAAAAACCGGGAATAATATCAAAATCTTGATTTATGCACGATTGCACGGTTATTGGCAATAGGCTTGCTACTAATTTGGTTGCTTGACTGACAACGGGTTGCTGGTACATCTCTATCCATAGCTTTGGGAAAAAGAAGCCTAATAGGTATTACATACTACGTGTGTTTAAACAAACGCACGTCCATTTAAATAAACACTGGACGGTATCGTCTGTATTGACCAAGTAATACCAAATGTCCTTTATGTCTCGATAAATGTCAGCAGTTCGGAAATAGAAATGTGAGATTGGTGTGGCTCTAGCTGGTAAACGTCGTTGGACTTTCGTCGAGCTTGCAAGGAAATCCCTAGCTTAGATTCTTGGTTCGGGCAGTGTTATTGAGTTTTTACTTAATAGCTAACAGAATGCTAAGTAGGTACTATTGTATTGTATAACGGGTTGGTGTCCGAAACTCCACGTAAAGCGCGTATTTTGCGTGCGGAAGTAGGTGCTCAGTACTTCGATTTAAAATTTCGTTGAAGAATCAAGTTTTCACTCACTCCCAAATTCGTATCCATAACTAACGAAATTTGTTATTTGTAGGTAGATGCAACACCTCTACCCATACCTTCGGCACCTAATATTACATACAACGTATAAATAAACTAACATACGAACATCCATTCACGACTCAAAAGTTTCTATTACCATACAAACACAGTTCCATATGGTCGATGTTGATCAAGTAATACAAAATGGCTGCTTGCTACTGGATCATGCTCGTTGGTGGGTATCGCATTTATGTCTTGATACATATCGGCCAGATGTGACGCGTTCGTTGCTCCAACTAACCAATCAACCCGCTCTAAACGTAAATACTGACACCCGTATGTATAAACAAGCCAATGTGATTACTTGAGTAAACGTATTTTTTATTCTGTAGTTTAGTAATTGCTTGAAGTTAGAACTGTCAAAAATTATAATTCTTAGCTTTGCTTTCTTTGACGGTTCTTTCTTCGCATAAGTAATTACTCTAAACGTGAGTATAAGTTTTTAAACTGACAGACTGACTGGCTAACTGTCTGCTCATAAACACCCACCCGCAATAACTTCAGTTTATCCGTAATCATAGTGCTTGCAACAGCGCCTTTTTTACTCTTTGTTTTGAGTTCAAAACAAACAGTAGGTAATCCTAGTAAATATACCGTTTCTAGTGTTAATGACAATACCAGGGTGAGTGTTGGATTCTGGGCCCAAAGCACGTAACAGATTGCTACACGTACACAAAACATGTAAACGATATACCTCTGCCTATATCTTTAGCGTGTGTAGTCGTGATGATAGAAAAGATAGAACCTTACAACCTTAAAACTAACACGTCCATCCACGACCTACACTGAAACATTTCTGCCAACTACCACGTAATACAAAATGGCTGCCTGTCAGAGGATCATGTTGGCGCGTATCGCCTTTATGTCTCGATAAATGTCGGTAGTTCGGAAATAGAAATGTGATGAGATTGGTGTTCAGTGCATCTGGAAAACGTCGTTGGACGTTCGTAGAGCTTGCAAGCAAACTTGATGTATTTGATTTGATAAAGTGGTGTTTTGCTTGAGAAATTGAATATTGGAAATTGGTTGCAAGTATTTTAAAATTATAGTAAGTATTGGATCTTGTTGTGTGTGTTCGAATATGATTGTGGTAAATAATTATTTGAAGGAATTACGTAAGTATGCAGGTTTTAGGTTTTACAATAAAGTTACACGGAACTTAGACTAACTCGCGAAATGAACACATACTATTAGGTACAGCTCTGCCTAACCCTTCGGGGATTACAGGTGTGATGTTATGGTAATAAAGTTATGTAGATTTTTGCATGCCAAATGTTAGGTTAAAAAAAAACATTATCTCATAACAACAAGAACAACGACAATCCATTTATTTTCAGGTAACAAAGACCCATAGATAAATACCATAACCTAGTTATACATACTAATAACATTTGTGTTAGTTATAGCAACACACCCGTTTAACTGCAATAATATCGCTACATCGACAAAAATAAGAACCAACATCTACATTATTATCAACAATGTGATTTATTTATTACTATGTACATTATATACAGACTACAAATAGAATTAAAATAATGATAAAAAGACGACTAAAAGAAAATACCTACTATATACAACGACGACAATATGACACGTCTTAGGCGTCAAAGTACTCTAGATCCTCCGCATCGCTGTCATGTGTTTTAAATAAATAAAAAAAAATCGGGGAACGTGCCCAGAAGACTGGCAGCAATGCCACAATTAATACTGTCAATTATCAGCAACATTGCTAATAAACAAAAAGGTTTCATCGATTCGCTGAATTAATGATAGTCATTAATCACTTTGTCTATAGTCGAGCATCAATATTCATTAAATGATGAGACTAATTTGTACCTCCTGAATATTCAATGTCTGGTATCATCGAATTATTGGGTTATTGTAGTTTTTTTCCTAGTAGAAAATGCCTGTAAAAATATAGAATTTTTCTCTAAGATTGCTTTATAAAATGTTCACTTGCAAAAGGCATACTGTCACGATAGGCCATTTATAGAAGAAAAAACTTGTGTTTTTTTTTTATTGTCTTGATTTATCTTTATCTATGTAACTATGTATGTTAAAGTCGGTATTTAACTAGCTCCGTGGTCGTGGTATGATCCTGCTCTCAGGTATGGTCCTAACGAAATCTTGAAACCATTACTTGAAACACCCCTAACGTAAAAATCGTGCATAGCAGTAATCCTTCGTGGATTACTGGTATACGTATAGTTCCACATAATTACCCCATCTTTCTGAAAACCATAAAGTTTACTTCCATTTACCACATCATTAATTTTACTCACACAAATCATTATTATCCTATCAACACCCTTAGGTATATACATACGTGTTCATCTATATATAATACGTTTTAATCGGATTCTGCGTGACACGAAGTTGAGACTTGAGTTACACGCTCCGACTTAAGGTAAGGATGTACATCAAAGACTTTAAGAAAATAAACGACTGACTTTAAGCAAGTCCTTAAAAGTTCAGCGAATCCGTAAAGAATGTTCTAGACAGGAAAAGGGTTTCAAATTAAAATGGCGAACGTAAAATTGTTAAGTGGAACAACCCAAAAGATGTTTAATAAACATTTATTCCTACCACCATCTTGTAATAAAGAAAGTAGTCAAAATATTTGTTTGGAAAACTTTTCTTTACTTAAGGAAAACATTTCGGCATTTTGCATAATTTCACATTTTTGTGGTTTTTCTTATGGAGTTTGTTCTGGCACGTCGGCTTTGAGTGGGAGTTTGTGAAATGTTTACATTCTCATTAATAAAACAAAGTGAAAACAACTCCAAGGTTGAAAAGTCGATAATATATACCTACTTGTTGCATACATTTACTTATGTATTTGGAACACCTAGCAAGTCTCCATTTGATTTACTCAACACACAAATCATTCATCTGTCTATTTCCAAATCACATTTGATACAACATCTGAGCTCCCCTGCCAGTTAAACACATTCATTTTAATACAGACTCGACGTCTCCTTAACACAGTATCCGGCAGAGTCGATCGATTATACAGGGTGATATGGGGGCGAGGGAAATACCCTCAGGGGTTGAAAAGTGGGGTGAAAGGGGGGTTATATCTGCTGCTTTTCAGGCGCGAGCGTCCACGTTGCGAGCGATAAAATGCGCCCGTAGTCCCGGCTGTTGGTACCAATACGTGGGGATGGCTGTAAACAGAGGGAATGTGGATGCTGGGTTTATTATTAAAGATGAATAGAGAAAGCTTTAGAATGTTGTTTTTTAATCGGCGCTCGTTAGGGAAATTTAGACACGTTTCATATTTTTTGTTCGGTCTTGATGTTGCAATTTGTTTGTTTTATTCGGAGGAGATATAAAAGAATTAGAATTAACACTAGAAACGGGATATTTACCATGTCCACTGTTTGTTTTGAGTTCCCGATATTTCGGCGCTGTTGCAAGCACCATGATCATGGACAGTGGACATGGTAAATATCCCGTTTCTAGTGTTAATTATAATGTTAGTGATCATAAATTTAGAGAATTAGAGTTTGTTTAAATCCTGCATTCTGGTTTCTAGGGTTCCGTATCTGAACGATAACCAACTAGACCCTATTGCTAAGCCTCCGCTGCCCGTCCGTCCGTCCGTCCGTCCGTCTGTCTGTCAGCGGGGTGTGTATCTCATGATCCGTAATAGGTAGACAGAACTTGCAATTTTCACAGAATGTGTATTTCTGTTGCCGCTATAACAACAAATAATAAAACTAAATAACAAAATTAAAGGGGCTCCCCTACTACGATGGTACGGCACCCTTCTCGCGCGAGTCTTACTTGCACTTGGCCGGTTTTTAAATAAAAATGCACATGCACAGTGTGCAAAGTATACTGTCAATTGTAATTTCAGTCAGTGCAGTCAAGTGCAGTTATTTCTACACCGACAGACTGGCTTCATATTATGCCAGAATTCGAAATTCGGCACAGGAGTATTAAACCACTGAAAAGCCAGACATTAAAAGGCTGAATGCTAAAACAGGTCGGACTACAAAGGGAGCCCAGACCGGAACTTCCGGTAAACGTACAACAGCTGGTCACATTACTGTAGCCAGAGGGAACCGCGGTAAATACGAGAAACCTTTTCGCTATTTAATTTCATGTCTTTATAGGCGTACAATTTTTCTGAAATTGGTTAATGGATATTTGTAATGGGTTTGTAAACAGTTTTGTATCCATTTTCTGTATGTACACACGCAACGCTTCTGCGTCTGTCGGTTGCACTTCTCCGATATAGGAATGTGTTAAATTTGGATATTTTTTTCTTCGTTATAGATATCAACTCCATTGAGTAGTACTGAATACAGAAATGTAAAACTATGAAGAGGTTTCATTACGGGCGTACCTACCGGTGTAGAATTAAGGAATGTTATAACTCAACCTCTGAACGAGTTTACATACATCCAAAAAAGTCGCGGGAAAACAGCTAGTCTATAACTATACCAATAAAAATACAAGTGTCTGTTTGTAATTTCAAAATAACAGTTTTTATTGAATTCTTATTATGAAAGTCTTAACGGTTCTTATAACATTTTTTTTTTAAATTTTATATCTGCCCGTTTGTTTAGGTTATTCTGAAAACCGGCTCGACTGATTTTGACGGGCTGTTACTGGCCTAAGTAGCCTAAGCTAAGTTACGCTCTAACATCAGCTATCTGCTGATGTTATAAGGAGTAACTTAGGCTACTTTGATTGTAGAAAAAGAATTAGGGTTCCGTGCAAAATAAATTAAAACCCTTGAAATTTATAACGAAATCCGATTCCAATAAGCAAGTAATATTTTTTTAATAATTTCACGCAGACGAAAGTAGCTGGCAACAGGTAGTCTTTAAAAAAATACTTTACAGTCTGACGTATAAAACGGTTTGCTATATTATAAAATAAAATTTTAGTTATTCTAGTGAAAAGGTCGGCTAATAGCAACGGATTAAAATTAGTGGTCGGCGGGTAATATCAGTTGTGAAAATTAATAAAGTTATCCGTCCTGGAAATATTAAAGCTCCGGCTTTTATCATAAAGCGTTGTAGAGCTTTTATTTTACGATGCCTTTTATTTTTAGTTAAGCAAAAGTTTAACGGCAGCTCAGCTGAGGCTATGGATAATGACAATTAATTATTTAATTAAGAAAAATCCATGAGAGGAAAGAACCAAGCAAATTAATGATATGTCGGAAAAGATACCTCACTTCCTACACGTATTCCTTCATTAGTTGTGATTTTTTAGGGTTCCGTACCCAAAGGGTAAAACGGGACCCTATTACTAAGACTTCGCTGTCTGTCTGTCTGTCTCCAGGCTGTATCTCATAAACCGTGATAGCTAGAAAGCTGAAATTTTCACAAATGATGTATTACTATTGCCGCTATGACAAAAAATACTAAAAATTTAAAAAAAATATTAAGGGGGACTCCCATACAACAGATATGATTTTTTTTGCCGTTTTTATAGATAATGGTACGGAACCTTTCGTGCGCGAATCCGACTCGCACTTGGCCGGTTTTTACATACATATGTGTAGATAGGTAATAATGTTGGGGAGAGACAAGTGGCTTTACTCGCAAATTCCTAATAACATCGAGAAAAGGGTACAAAATAGGGGAGTTCTTTGCCCATAGTATAATCTAACACGATATTTATTTATTTAACTAGCTGTTGCCCGCGAATCTCGTTCGCGTGAAATTATTAAAAAAACATTACTTCCCTTTTTGAATCGAATTTTGTTACCACATCGGGTTTTTTTTACACGGAACCCTAATTCTTATTCCATAATAAAAGTAGCCTTAGTTACTTCTTATAACATCATCTATATGCCAGTAAAAGTCCCGTCAAAATCAGTTCAGCCGTTTCGGAGATTAGCCGGAACAAACAGACACACAGACAGGCAGACCCTTATTTTGATATTACAAACAGACACTTCAATTCTATTTATTTGTATTGATTGGTTCAGCAATAAAAGATACCTGTCCAGTGCAAGAGCCAGCAGAGAGGAAACTGCTACTCATAGAGAGGCCATGGTGGAGCGAATGAATCTGACCCTAAATCTCGTTTCCAAGTGGGGCGACGACAATCTGGTCAGATTCAATGCTCTGAAAACACAGGCATGTCTTTTTACGGCTAAAAAGAGCCAGTTCCAGTTGTCTCCAGCTTTCCGAGGTACAGTTGTACCAGTCACCGACCGCCTACAGCTTTTGGGCATGGAGTTGACATCGGATCTCAACTTCGGCTCAACCATCGAGTCGAAAGCTCAGACCGCAGCTAAGAAGCTGGGCATCCTGAATAAGGTGAGGCGATACTTCACATCTGGACAGCTTTTAAGTTTATATAAAGCACAGGTCCGTTCCTGTATGGAGTATTGCAGTCACTTGTGGGATGGTTCAGCAAAATACCAGCTCGCTGCACTTGATTCGGTGGAACGCAGAGCTAAAAGACTCATAGGCGACGAGACTTTGATAGCTTCGCTTCACAGCCTAGCTCATAGGCGTAATGTCGCCTGCTTGTCGGTCTTCTATAGACTGTACTTCGGAGAGTGTGCACAGGAGCTCCACGATCTGATTCCACCATCACCCTTTTACCACCGGACTAGCAGACGTACTGCGGCGTACCATCCACACTTGGTTGATATCCCGACTAGTCGTACTCGGCGCTTCTCCTCCACGTTTATCATGCGCACAGCCAAGGTGTGGAACTCTCTGCCGGCTTCTGTGTTCCCTCCCACATATAACCCGTCTGCCTTCAAAGCAAGAGTGAACAGGCATCTTCTGGGCACGCTCGTTTCATCATAGACCTCATCCATCGCTTTCCACCAGGCGTGATCGAGGTCAAGAGCAGGCCCATTTTGTAATAAAAAAAAAAAAAAAAAAAAAATAATTGTCAAAACTGGTATTTAATCGGTAATATGCAAAATATGACGATGCATCAGTGCAAATATCACTTGTACCTAAGTAAAAAATAAACTAATCGAGGTCATGGTTACCTAATTATCCAAAAAGTTAAAATAGCTAATAACGTATTACGGTAAAAGCGTCAGGGTAGCCCGCGAAATAAAAATTTTCCTACGTTTTTTGCAATCATATTTTAATCAACATACATACAACGTGAAACTGACCTGCAATTTGCAAAAAACCTAAGAAAATGCTTTCACCATAAGTATCGCATGTAAACACATTTCCTTCCGAGCGAAAAGAGGATAGTTTTTATATTTATTAACGATATTCCTATTAATAAACAATAAAATTTACATTCGATACATGCATAATTGGTACGGATACTTTAAATACACAAATACAAATCTACGTGCTAGACAGTTAACAGAAGCTTGAGCAAACACAAACTAGGAACATGTAGCCTGCGCTTCAAACACGTTAGTATATCAATATTCACGTAGCCAAGCATGCTTTCCATACGAATATATCGTCAGACGTGTCTGAGGGATGATTATGCCATGTGAATATCGTTAGACGTATCTTTGGGATGATTATGCCGTGTGAATGGGCAGGGGTAATGAGTTGTGCTATAACTCGGAGTTACTCATGGGGTTTGATTCTAAGATATCGATTGTTTGATAAAGTAAAATGATGATGAAATGAATGGTTTATGTAACTGCTTCGTTGGATCGCAACTGAAGAGCATGATGAGGTCTAGCGTTCGATTTTCCGAAAGTAAGTGTTATTGGTTTTTGCGTTAGGAATTTCTCAGTTTCTGTCGTTCGTTTTCTCGGTTAATAAATAGTATGGTTATATTATGTGTATGGAATATGCCACTATTATTTAGCTTTTAGCAATGTGATGAATCCATTTTAGCAAACCTAATACTGTCACTTACGGGATATACACAACAATAGCAACAGTGGCACAGTGCAACAGCGTCGAAATATGACATCAGAACAATGAATAATCAAAACCGCGAAAGCTTATAACAGTGTTGGATTTTAGGATTTGCTATTTAGCGCTAAATAGCAAAGTGAAGACTAAGTCCATATAATAACACCTTTACGATGTTCTGGGGACGGCCAAAATCGGTTATGTGACACCATTATCATTTAATAAAAGACCCAACCCAAACTCATTTCTAAATAAGCATGACTTTTTATGTTCGTACGGCAATTGTGCCTGACTGCAAAGCCTGAACGTGCTGTTTAGAATAGAATAATATTTATTTCAGAATATAGGGTACCTACATTTAGATCTTAATATCTTTGGCCTTAACGGTTAATGTGACACTTATCGACCCGAAATCCACTTCAGCCGGTTACTAAAAGCTTAATTTCCATAGTATAGAAGCGAATAGTCCGACGCACGACGCGGACTCTAGTCACGTGATCCGAACCGAAACGAGCCGAAGGACGGTTATTTTTTCCTTTTGATCATCTTCGGCCTTGTTCCAACTATGTTGGGGTCGGCTTCCAATTTAACTGGATGCAGCTGATTACCAGTATTTTACATGGAGCAACTGCCTATCATCTGACCTCTAAAACCCATTTAGTACTGGGTAATACGATACTATTGATAAGACTGGTTGTCAGACTTTAACGACCGTCAAAGATCTAAGAATACAGCCGGGACCAACGGTGAGGTACAGAGAAAACTTGGTATGTGATGGACCCGAGCGGCTGTTATTATTTAGCCAAGAGCTCCTCTTTTTCGCTTTTGATACACGGACATAAAGATTTTTCTCACCGGTTCAAGCAGCTTCTTTGTCAGTAAATGCGGTTACTACCCAATGCAGCTACAGGCATATACGCTCTGTGTTGTCACCATAACCTTACTTAATAAAATTAATGATTAGCGTTGCCAATTACTCAACAATTTGATTATAACAATTAGCGCATTCATTTGCCGCACACAATGTAATTGTTACATAATGAGTATGTTAATTATCTGTTTGTGAATGCGCGTAATTATTTAGAGAGTCATTAGTTAGCTCTTGTTTATACAAAACACCATATTTAGGCACAAATTAACTTGAATATTTTATAAAATATGCCTGCGCAATTTGAAAATTAAATCAAGTTCGAAAATGGAAACTGTGAACACAATTAGGTACACAATTTCAACGATAGTTGAAACCGTACACCATTGAAGCTTCAAATAATTGCAATTAAAATCGGCTTATACTTCGGTATGGAAATACAATCTATTGTTTCCATAACAACAATAAAGATTGAGCTTTATTGAAGCGCTTTGGAGGCTGGGCACTCGAAGTGAGAGCGAAGCATGTAAGTGCTTCTGCTTCTGTCGAGTCGGCCGTATTTACACCGTCATGTAACGATGTTATCTCTTCTCTATTGTGAACACGACTCTCTTTGTGAGAAATGTTCGTAGTTTTCTATGGGTTGACGATTGAATAATGCAGATGGTACAGAATGGGAAGATTTGTTTGTTATTCGAAGCTTTGGAATAGAGAGCCGATTAGATTGATATGAAACTTTCATTCAGGAGAGGTTTGTTTTGATTTTTGCTATAGAAAACAACAAAGAATGACATCGCAATAGTTCTTTTTTCAGTTTCTTGTTTAATATATCGTGTTTAATTCCGTATATTATACTTACATATCTTTTCCCGAGAAAGAAATGAAATCTAGGTAGGTATACCTAAAATATTTAAATCAACGTCGGTTTGACCGTCTTGTGAAAATGTATCAATAGGCAGACTCATTTTACGTAATTAAAGTAAAGTTGTAGTAAATGTATGTAGAAACATAAAGTCAGCTCTTTTTCCCATACATTAGGTTAGTAGGTAATGGGTGTAAAAGACCCTTAACGAAGTCGAAAGCCACTTGTTCTCCCCGTCATTGCGATCATTTTTTGTTCTAGACCATACCTAGAAACCATCGAGTTACGGAGGTATTGAAGGTCAAAGTTTCAACATTTTCAACAGTTTAAAAAAAAACGAAACACATATTTTTAATGTTACAACTTTTAAAAGAAATGTTTCCCAGCAATAATTTTTGAGTAGAGTACTTAGTTTGATGTACAGAATGCTCCTCTGGCGCATATTATCGACTCATTGACGGCTTTGTGTGGTCTGTTTACAACTTGTATACGCCTTTGGCTTCGTACGTTAATACATTGATCATGTAAAACGAAAATGCATATCTAATAATGTATTTGTATATGAATGTGCCTTTTCCAGTACCCATTGACAAGTATATCAGCTGATAGTGAAGTTATATAATAACGAAGTGAGTTGTCAATGTGTCCGCTTTGTATGCCAGTCGAGAGGGTCTTCACTCAGCGGGAGTGACTGGCATATTGATGAGGACTCCGAGAGGACCAGTTGACAGTTTGTAGTACGTGGATACGTGAGTAATATGTGCTGTACGCTTTTGTACTTCTTCATTTTCTTTTTTCTAGAGTTTTCTGATAAAACGTGACCGGAGTCACGTAAGCTAGGTCACCATTACAGACAATGGTTATGACAACCAGCATTGACAACACTGTAAACCTACATGGTTGACGACTTTGTGAAGGGTCCGTTTACACCTTGTACACTTTGTTGTTAAAACAGCACATACACCATGAAATATATTCAATATGTAAATTATGACGAACCTAATTCTTCAGCATATTATGAAAATTAGATGCTATGTTCAGGGTTGTAACAATTTGGTTGCGAAATTTTCAGTCTGTTGTGAGTTAGCTGAAAAATTATATATTTTGTGTTGAAGATTGAATTATGTTCTTTTGTTTGTAGATCATAGTAATAAACGTAGTTGTATGCTACACAAATCCAGATTCCGAGGAGCAAAATAAAATGACTCTTCACCCGACCTGGGAATTGAACCCAAGACCTCATACCCAGTATTCACTCATCACTACTGAACCAACAATTCGATTAATATTCTCTTTAATAAAGCAATCAAACGTCTTACATAATAAGTAATAACACAGTACCACAGTATCTTATCGAATACATGTTGAGACTATACAGTAGGTATAATATTAGTAACTTAGTTAACATATATCAAAAATAGCATTGGCTTGACGTGAGGATACTATTTAAAATTGATAAGTTGTCCAAAATATAACTTCTATTTAAAACGTACCCATATAAAAGCTTGTAGGTAAATAAAGGCTATAAATTACACGATAAAAACTCGTACCGCGGCGTGACAATAACTGTATTCAATTTATTCTGTAACGTCGTTTCATCCTGTAACACAGCTTATTTCGGTTCCTATTATTTAGCTGTCAGAAACAGGGCAGTAACTCAGCCCGCTGAACACATATAAGTCACATTTAGTTAACCGACGCGACCGAACGTCGTACGAAATGGTACACATTATATTATCAGGGCATGTAATTTTCTTCTTTGTGTTTGACCTTAATTTAGTTCGATTAAGTGAAGTAAATATTACGTAATTTGTGATGAAGGTGACTAATGATAGAATGTTATTTGGGAAATTAGTAGTTATTATGTTACTATGTTTATTTTTCATGTTTTGGTAGCTAAACGTTGATTACTTTAGTAATAATCTGAGACTGCTGTACGGCCGTGCTACGGTGGTGCCTGCGTAGCGACTGCGTAGTCGAATGAAGTCTACAGATAATTGTCTAGTGTAGAAATACTTGGCTTTTTTTAACTAGCTGTCGTTCGCGTAAAATTATTTAAAAAAATTACTTTCTTTTTTTAATCGGATTTTGTTACCAATTTCAAAGGGTTTTATGTTTTTTGCACGGAACCCTAATTATTTTTCTAAAATAAAAGTAGGGTTTCTTCCTTATAACATCAGCTATCTGCCAATAAAAGTCCCGTCAAAATCGGTCTAGCTGTTTCGGAGATTAGCCGGAACAAACAGACAGACAGAAGTGGAAAAAAATGTGTTTTTGTTAAAAGTGTGTATGCATTCCGTAAAAAGCGGTCAGTGGATACGAAACGGGGCACTATGAAAAAATCGACGTAGGCCCGCTACGCGGGGCTCATATTTCTGTCTGCAGGGTTTAAAGTAACCTAACCTAACGTCGGGGTGCCCCAAGACCCGAGCTTGCTACGCTCGCTCTTGCATCTGACTTTTTTGACTAAAAATTTCTGTTTTTTTTTCCTAAGTGCCCCATTATGTACATTCCAACCCTAATATTAAACAAAATAACGGAATTCATATAAGTTACACGCAAAATTAAATAAAAATCCGTAAAAATATCAATAATGAACCCCCTGAACTGAACAAACAGAAATTTATTTTGCCTGAAACTGATCCTCTATGCACACGCCTTTACCTTTTAGTCCAATGATGGTGAAACGAGATTATCTTCAGAGCTGGCCGGGAAATCCATTCTTTTCAAACACCGCTCGTGTACAAAGGCCTTATCAGGAAACGAGATTAATGTTCTGTACCTCTGTTTTTTAAACAGTTTTAAAAAGAACTCCTTAAGTGATTTAAAACTTTTTACAAGACTTGAAACTTGTTTTTGAAACTTTTTGGACGGGCAGCTACTATAGTCGATTAAAACTTAGGTATGCAAATAAAACTAAATCTTATTGACATTTATTACAAAGATAATTAAATTATTTACAAACTACAAAACTATAATAGTAATAAATATGTACAAGTAGAAAAGTGTTACAGGGCGTCCAAAAATTCATCCGCATCGCTGTCAAAGTCTGTCATCTTATTGTGAACTTTAACCATACCTAAATGTAAATCATAGATGTGTCCGCACCGTGCTTAGGTCTCACGCAACAGTGTCTACACTGAGATGAGCGAAGTCGCACATCCTGCATGAAACAAAAGTTACGGTTTGCAGTAAGAGTAATAATAATAATAATAACCCCACCGCTGTATCTCTACGTTGACGTCGTGGTGGGGCTTGCGTGCTCCGATGAGCCCTAGGTTTGTGCCGGTAGGGTATACTTTGCCGAGATTGGTCTAGGGTGAGGGGCCAGACTAAGAGAGATACAATCCAAGCCAAGGTCGCACACGCCGAGGGCTGCATGGCTAGGGGAGAGGCTAGTCGCTAGTGTGCCAACTCTGGATAATAGGGGACCTCCAGTTTTATTTACCCTTACCACAGTGAACGCAGGGCTCTGCTGTGGCCGACTTTGTTAGTCCCTAGCTACTCGTGGGAATAATATGTTAACAAGGTCGAAAACAAAAAATATTCAGGCAAATATGCCTGCTGCAGATGATGAAACATCATCGGTTTCTTCATCGAAGTCCATCTTCTCATCAATTGCATCATCACCACCTTCATACTTATCACGTTCATCAAGATCATCATCAATATTATCACCAATGGCAGTAGATGATGTGTCGGAGGCTAATTTGGCCAATAATCCTTCACCCACTGCTGTCTCAACTACTACGCGAAAAAAATGGAGTAAAGAAATGAATGAATTCATTTGGCGTAACTACCTTATCATCACAAACTTAGAAGCTGACACGAAAGCATATCTAACATCATTACATCATCAATTCATAGAAAAATTCCCAAATATGAAAGTCTCCAAGCAACGAATTGGAGATCAAAGAAGAGCAATAGTTTCCAAGAAGTTACTACCTTCCACCACACTCGATACAATTAGGCTTGAAGTAAGCAACCATTTAAGAACTCACACCAATGAATTAGAATTACAGTCACCATTAGAGTTTCCGTCATCTCAAACAGACTCACAACCACACTCACAATCAGAACCTAAACGTAGGATGAAGTGGTCCAACGAACTCAATGAAACACTCATGAAATGTTATTTTAGGGCAACAAAAATGGAGACGGATATGATAGTTTGGCGAAAAAATTTGAAAGAAAAATTCATTGAATGTTACCCCCATTTATCACACTTATCAGAACAACGCATTTCGGACCAAAAAAGAGTAATAGTTAATAATAGCATGATTCCAGTAGCACGGCTACAGGTATTAAAATCAACTGTAGAAAATGAATTATTTGAAACAGAGTCTTTCCAAAGGCAAGTTGACAGTAGAATGTCAAATACAGACGTAGGAAATGTACATTTACACACAAATACAGAATCACTCAATATAGATATAGAAAATATAGAGCCACCACAAACAGAGAATATAGGAGTAGGAATAGATGATGGTTGTATAAGTAACTTAAGACCAGAACACCCTATAAATCTTAATACACAACACACAAGCCTAGTTAGAAATCCTGAAATAGATGAAATATTCTCACAAACACTACAGTACTACAAAGATACCCAGCCTACAGAAAGGAGTTACATACCCAAGCAAAAGTCGTCAAAAAAGCTGGCGAATATAGTTAGTTACATAAACAAAGTAATTTTGCCAGAACAAGTTACGAGTGACACAAATTTCAATCATCTCCAAACAGTAATATACTGCGCTGCGTGGACAGCTGCAAAGGCCAACGGTAGTAAAATTTCTCTCGCTCCCCCTGTAGACAGTAGTAGTAGACAACTAGCTCACAAACCTAAATGGCAAAAAAGGTTAGAAAACAAAATAGAATCTATTAGGGCCAAAATTGGAAGATTAACTCAGTATATTCAAGGCGTTAGAAGCAGAAAACTGATCAAAGCCGTTGAGATAATATTAAAAGACTACAGAATACATACATCACATGAACAACCTAACACACAACTTGAACATTTTCTAGATACTCTAAAACAGAAACTAACAGTAGTAAAAAGTAGATTAAATCGATACACTAAATGCACCCTTCGTAAAACACAAAATAACCAGTTTAGGAATAACGAAAAACAATTTTATCGATCTCTTAAGAAATCAACAACAAATGAAACAATATCTAATAACAATACACATACAGCATTTCCAACTACAGAAGAGTTACAGCAATTTTGGGCTGGGATTTGGGAAAATCCTGTCTGCCATAACACTGGAGCAGAATGGATTAAAACAGAGCAGGTCATTCATACTAACACAGAAGCAATGATCTTCGATCAGGTTGAAGTAGCAACTTTTCATGACGTTCTTACAAAAATACATAATTGGAAAGCGCCTGGTTCAGATTACATACACAACTACTGGTACAAAAAATTTACACACATACACCCACACATATTTAACCATATTAACAATTTCATAAAATACCCCGCAACGATCCCTACATATATGACAGAGGGTAAGACCTTTATGCTACCAAAAGATCCTAGCGACACAGCGAATCCAGCAAAATATAGGCCAATTACTTGTCTGCAAACCATATATAAAATAATGACATCATGTATTAGTCACATAATTTATAAACATCTTGAAACACAGAAAATATTAACAGAAGAACAGAAGGGGTGTAAAAAGTTAAGCCAAGGATGTAAAGAACAGTTGACAATAGACGCAGTAATACATAGACATGTTCAACGTACCAAAAAAGACTTACACACTATGTATATAGACTATAGGAAAGCATACGATTCAGTACCCCACTCGTGGTTACTCGAAGTTTTAAAAATATATAAAATACACCCACAACTGATCAATTGTTTAGGTACTGTTGTAGAAAACTGGAAGACACGATTACAACTGAACACAACAACAGGAACAGTCGAAACAGAACTCATTAATATCCAGCGAGGAATTTTCCAAGGAGACTCACTCAGCCCACTATGGTTCTGTCTAGCGTTAAACCCTCTGTCAAACAAACTTAATGCATTATTACCCGGTTACCAACTCCAATATAGTGATACAATGACTGACATACTGACTGACCAACAATATTGTAAAGTAAACCATCTCCTTTACATGGATGACATCAAATTGTATGCATCGTCCCCTGATGACTTATATGAACTAGCTGATGTAACTGAACAATTCTCAAAAGATATAGCTATGGAGTTTGGGATTGATAAATGTAAAATTAATTCAATAACAGCAGGAAAAACATATACCCATTCATACCAAATGCAGACAGGTGCGACAATAGATTCATTAGACGAAACCGGAATGTACAAATATCTAGGGTATATACAGGCTAAACAGATTCTGCATAAGGAAATCAAAACTAAACTCACTAAACAATTTAAACATAGGTTAAAAACAATATTCAACACTCAAATAAATGCTAAAAACACCATTAAAGCTATTAACACCTATGCTATCCCCATTCTCACCTACTCCTTTGGCATCATAAAATGGAACAAGACCGACCTTAAAAACTTACAAAGGATTATAAACACCACTCTCACTAAACACAGGAGACACCATCCTAGGTCATGTGTACAGAGACTCACACTACCAAGGAACGACGGCGGAAGAGGAATAATAGATATCACTAACCTACATAACAAGCAAATAACAACATTGAGAAAGTACTTTGATAATAAAAGCTCCACTTCAACCCTACACAAAGCCATAGCGTATAATGACAAGAAACTTACCCCTTTGAACATGTATGACAGGACAACACAAAGTAATGAACAACAGACTGACCGACAAACAAAAATCGCTGAATGGACCCAAAAGTCACTGCATGGGAGACACCGACATGACCTTAATCTACCTAACGTCGACAAGTTAGCGTCGAACGAATGGTTAAGGCGTGGAGAACTGTTCCCTGAGACGGAAGGGTTTATGATAGCGATTCAGGACCAGGTCATAGAAACCCGCAATTACCAGAAACACATAATGAGAGTTCCTCAAACAGTAGACATATGTAGGCGATGCAATAGTTCATCCGAGACCATTCAGCATATCACAGGTGCATGTAAAGCAGTAGTCCAGACTGATTATAAACACAGGCATGACCAAATAGCGAACATAATCCATCAAAAGTTAGCAATAAAATATAATTTAATCTCCAGCCCACCTGTGCCCTATTATAAATACCACCCCGAAATTGTTCTTGAAAACGCTACCCACAAATTGTACTTCGATCGAGGAATTTTCACAGATAAAACAATACACTACAATAGACCAGACATCACGTTATTAGACAAACGTAACAAAACCGCACAAATCATAGATATCGCCGTACCAAACACTCACAATCTTCAAAATACAATAGCAGAAAAACTTTCAAAATATGTAGACCTTAAAATAGAAATGAGTCGAATGTGGTGCCTTAGCCATATCGCCATAGTCCCTATTGTGCTATCAACAACAGGAGTTATTCCTAAACAACTTCACCAGTCTTTAAAAACTCTTGACTTACCACCATACACGTACCAAAGTCTTCAGAAAGCCGCAATCCTGAATACATGCAGGATTGTCAGAAAATTTTTGCAAAATGAAAATGAATCTGTAATCACCACCACAAACACACAACATCAAGTCACTGCACACACACAGTTTAACAGACACAGAGACTCACCATCGCAAAATTCAATCATATCATCATCTCATCAAATCACCACTTTCCCGGGGTAGCACTTGGCTTCGGCCCGTGCTATTCTATAAATCCGGCAATAAAGCCGAGATACGTAAAAGTATAAAAACAAATAATAATAATAAAGATTTATTGTCGAACTAGAACTAGATTACATGTCAAAGTAGTAAAAAATAAAGCACAAGCAAATAGTTTCTTAATCTAGTGTGAGCGCAACAATACTATTGATATCTTATTGTCAACTAAATAGAAAGGTGTTAATGTATAATTAAATAATTTCGTGTCAATGTTTTTGTATTTTGTATTTGTTTTTTTACTAGCTTTTGTCTGCGACCATCGTCCACGTGAAGTTATTCTAAAAATATGACAAGAAGATTGCCTATTTGAATCGGATTTTGTTAAAAAATTCAAAGGTTTTGTACGGAACTCTAATCATGTTTCTAAAATAAAAACTTAAGTTACTCCTTAGAACATCAGCTATCTGCCAATAAAGGTCCCGTCGAAATCCGTCCAGCCGTTTCGGAAATAAGCCAGAACAAACAGACAAACAAAAATTTAAAAAAGTGGTTTTTAAATTATAAGTACCGTAAATATATGCATTCAGTAAAAAGCTGTTATTTTGAAATTACAAACAGACACTTCAATGTTATTTATTTCCATAGATGTAAAACATGATGAAATTCGTCGCCGACTGTACTATTTATATTATACGACCTTTTCCGAACGAAGTCTCCTCTACAAGCTATGTCTATTTTAAGAACTGAAGAACGAATGTTCTTTGATTGTAATTTAGTTAAGAAAATAATTAACATTTACTCGCCATTTTATTTGATTAGATCTTGTGATAATAGTCTGAAGTATTAGTTGTAGGTACTGTGTTATTAGTTTATTACTTAATATGTAAGACGTTGAATTGTTTTATTAAGGAGAATATTAATCGAATTGTTTCAATTCCCAGGTCAGGCGAAGAGTCATTGGATTTTTTTCACCAGGAATTTTTCAGTAACAGCCTCGGAGTCTGGCTTTGTGTTTGGTGGCAATAAGGTCACCCCCTATTAAATGAGACTCAAACATGACAGGTGAAATTTGGATGTACTATTAGGTACATCTCTGCCTAACTCGTGGGATTACAGGCGTGATGTTATTGATATCTATATTATTTTGTGAAATGAGATTGTATTATTGGTTGGGTTGAGCATTTCTCCCTGCTAAGTATGGAGTATGGAGTTTCATATAAAGAATCCCGAACGGCGCGTGTCGAGACAATGCTGAACTCTTGCAGTGCTTATAAAGGTGTGTTGACCTCTCTTCAGACGATTTCTTTTTTTATGAAATTAGCTTTGTTAGAGCTATCGTACGTGGAAAGTTACGTGAACATTAAATAGATATATTTTTACCGCCACAGCTAGCAGAGGTCAAAGGCGACGTTTTGACCTCTGATTAAAACAGATATTTTTACTGGCCAAAAATCGTTTTCTATGCGAGCGAAACCGAAAGCTGGTCATAAAATATGTAACCAACTAAAAGTATTACGCTCTCCATAATTCAACCTACATTTTAAAGTTTAAATTATGAGAGCCAATTTGTTTCAACCGGAATTTAAATTAAACTCATCAACAACAAGTATCCATGCAACATATTTACAAGCTGAAATTTCGAACTTGTAATTTATTCTTGTTTAAAAAAATGTTTGTAAAAGTTGAAACTGTAATGGTCTGAGAAGAAATTATTATTTTTTTGGTTGGTAACATTGCTAGCAATTGAAAAAAAAACTGTTTAAGGCTATCGTTGGGATACTTTATATCGTACTGTTTTCTACACGATACAGACACTATGGACGCTACTAAAGACGCTAAATTCTGGACTGACTCAATTAAGATTACCATCGACACTCTAAATGAATAAAGATATTACAAAAGATGTTCAACTTGCGATTTTGGATTCGGTATTTTTCACAAACTGGGAAAAATACCGAACAGCTTTCTTGTCCAAAGACAAGAAATTTCTTAAATTTTTATTACGCGGAATAAATTCCGCAAAACGATAATGACGCCTTTTGTACACCTCACGTCAATAACCGTATTTAAAGTGTATTTTGCAGTAAAAAGAAAGAAGAAGAAGAAATGAAAAACTGAATACTCTGACCAAACAAGACGCACGTTTTATAAAAACACAATTAAACCAAAAGCCTCGTACTCGACAATAAAATACAAAATAGCAAAAACTTTTGATATAAGATTCAAAATCAAAATCTATTAACATCGCCAGCCACGGAGTCTAGATCTGTGCTCGATATGGTGGTAATAGGCTCGCCCTCTATTACATGGGACTTAAACGTAACTAGCGAAATGTGGGTGTACTATTAGGTACACCTGCCTGACTCTTCGCGGATTTCAGGCGTGATGTTCTGTTCTATTATATACATTGAATCAGTTTAATCAACAAACATAACCTAATAGTAGTCTTCCATAACTTGTTGATACTTACGTTGACCTTTCGTTATATTGTCTTCACTGAATCTATTTTAAACTGACCTATCGAGTGAACTCTGAGGTCACGCGCCCGTAACTTTCATATCACTTTGTATGTAACCTTATATTATTTTACCAAAGTTTTATGAAAAAGGGTTCAGTTTCAAATGAAGCCTGTTTTTTTGTTGATTGTGTGTGTGTATTTTGTTTGCATTTAATGTTTTAATAAAATAAACGTTTTTAGGTAGTTAGTTGTAAAGCTTATACAAACCAGTTTTTAACGCTTTGTTGACGTTTTTTGGGTTTAAAAAAAAGAAGATTTATTTATTGAAAAAATACCTTTATTTTTTGCTAGGTTTATTATGAGGTTTTAATTATGATTCAAAACAATTCTACGTAATTTAATAAAGAAAATTAATGGACTACATTTTCATGGAGAATTCATAGAATACTATACAAATAAAGCATTTCCATGTTCCATGAAATATTTACTTATGGTCCGATTGTCGAAACATTCTGTATTGTATTGTTACGTCGGTTGCTTTACGAGAACAATCTAAACTACGAGCAAGTCTCGAATGTATCAGTAAGGACCTGTCTAGAAGAATAGAGTCTAGAATATTCCATTATAGAACTGTCTAGAAGATTTGAGAAAGTTGTAGAACTTTCACGAAGGACAATATTCTACTATGGAGCTGACTAGAAGATTCGAGAAAGTTGTGAAACTTTCTCGAAAGATGATGTTCCACTATGAACTGTGAAGGTTCCTGAAAGTTGTGGAACCTTCTCGAAGGATCGGTCGGCATATAAATAGCCAACGTGTTTGCGGGAGCAGTCAGTCTGATTTTGGCTACACAACGAAGCGAATCGAAGTGAACTAGAAGTGCGATAACTAAGTGAATCATCAGTAGAGAGACCAGTAGAGGTAGTAGAGTAGTAGTTCATGAGTGAGTGATCAGTAGTGTATTAAGTGTTTTGTGATTAATAAAGTTATTTCGTGTTTAATCGGTAGATCTAATTTATCCCATACCCAGCTCGTGACACTATTCTATTATAAATGTGTATGTAGAAGTACCTAATCAAAATAAACGCATCATCATTTCAGCCGTACACATCAAGCTACACCCGATCCCAATCTACCTTGAAATTAATGCTTTAGCGATAAAGTTGGAAATCGATTAAAGAAATTTGACAGATTGTAGTAGCTTGATGTGCTGGCGTCTATACAGCTTCCAATTCCTGCGATGCCGTGATCACAACTGCCAAAGGTTGGCATCCTTGTTATACGGTATGTATTGGAAACATGACACAAAACGAGAGCATCGCATCATGATCACAAAGTAAAGTATATACGATACATAACGAACGGGTTTAGTTCAGATTTTCCCAATTATTTCGGATGAAATGACGCTCGGAATTTCGGGGAGCTGTTTCGAAATTACATTTTGTAGTGACAGGCTTCCGGTTCAATGCTTATCCTTGCGTGATTTAGTAAATTCGTTTTTGTGATGAAATATTCCATTGGCGTGATGGTACATTGGATCTGTTGGTTATTTAGTATCCTTTATACAAAAAAAAAAAAAATGTTATTTGAAGGTAAAGAAAATAAGACAGCTTTTAAATTTTTGATTAAAAATTATCTATTCACAATTCATTTTAGAGGTAACTTTGAGGTATTGTTCTATCGAGAAAATGCTATAAAAATGTGTAACCGAGAAGCGTAGGAAATATGTCCTATTTCTTTTTCGATCTTCTTTCTTTTTTCATTTTTTTTTGTTTTTTTTTTGCTGCCTTCAGGCAGCGTCTCAATTGAATACTATCAGAATTAATCATTCTAATCTCTATTGAAATCTTGGTTTTTACCCACTTCTAAAAAAGGAAGAAGTTATGTACTCCAGCAGCATCTTTTTTTCATATAAGTGTCTCATATAAATTTTATGAACTTTGCTTCGGCACTTTAGTTATCTTCTATAATACCCATGGATTTTTTCCTCCTCGTTCGTAAAACTTAAAAAAAAATAACCAACTTCAAAAAAAGAACTCAAAAACGTGGAAAATAACTTTACTTTCAGAAGTCAGTGGCGTAAAAGTCAATGAAACGAAACAAAACTCACCGACTTCTAAGACAAAAACTTTTTTAAATCAGTCATTTCAATGATGGATGAAATGTTTCACCATCATTCTTGCAAACACTTACCCGATTCCTATAATTACTTCGTTCGTTTCTCCGAAGTTTATAAATCGGTCTAAGGAGTAAAGTTCAAAGTAAGATACTTGCACAAACACTTAGTTTTCCAGTTTATCGTCCCTATCAACATCCTCATATATTTCCCTTGAGCTGCTTCCCTTGCACGATTCTGCTGATATTTATTTTCGTTTTAGATTTATTGCGAAGTTTCGTATACTGAGAATATTGCTTTGATAAGAAATATAAGAGTAGAAAAAATAAATTGGAGACACTATCGATTTGTTACTGGCACAAAATCAAAATCAAAGCATTTATTTCAAGTAGGCCAGTTGCCGACACTTGAAAACAAGTTGGATTTAATTTTGAATAGATACTTTTTCTTTATGCCTCGTTCCAGGATAAAATGAATTTATGCGAATCAGGGCGACCCTGGAGTAAGTCGAAAGTATATTTCCGCTATTTCTTTGACAAAATCTGCTAGTGTGCACCGTGCAGTAGTGGTCAAAGACTGGCGTTTAGGGAGACATTCAGTAATTTTGAAGTTCTTAAAAGTTCTGATTTTTAGTCTTAATTGAATAAATAACTTTTGATTTTAATGTACATTATTGGAGACAGTTATGCTACTTTTGGAGTCAGTGTTTTAACTGTAAATAATAATACGAATCATCATTTCAAAGTAAGAACGCAACTAAATAATAATATTATCCCCTGCCACTATTCACCTGGCTGAACAACACAATCAGCATAACTCATGTGTTCCCAGCTACGCAGACGAGCGCGAACTGATTCACAATGAGAATCAGAACCCGGTGACATTTACACGCGCATAAACCTACGTGGCGCTGCGTGGAACGGATTTTCTAACCCCTCGTGTATAACGAGGTTAATTTTATAACAGGGTATCTACACGGGGGAAACTACCGCGAAACCATCTTTGGTATTTTGAAGCAAAATATTTATATAGACTCGAGAAAAAAATGGATTAACAGAGGTTTTCGAAAATCGTAGGCCAATCTGGTTGAAAGTCAGTGTAGAAATATGAAACACTCTGAACACGACTGTCACAGAATACTAACACCCGTATCTATAAACAAGTCAAAGTGATTACTTGAGTAGTTTAGTAATTGCATGAAGTTAGAACTGTCAAAAAATAGAATTCATAGATTTGCTTTCTTTGACGGTTCTTGCTCTATTTCTTGTTGTCTATTATCATAAAATGGTTGCATAAGTAATTACTTAAACTCAAGTAATTACTTTAACTTGACTGTAGCTACAAGTCTTAGAATCATTTACTCGAGTATGAATATCTAGCCTGGGCTAGACGGCCATCATGTATGTTCTTAAGTTAATAATTCGGTCTTGCTTAAAGTACTTATTTTACCTCAGATCAGCACAAATAGATATATCATGGCTATTCAAAAAGATTAAAGCTTTGTTAATTTCACTTATTGTTATTCACAAATTAAAAAGATCTTTAAGTGATGAGTTTCAAATACATCCAATTAAGTCTCTTAGCAGTCTCAAACGCGCCTATATTTGAGTAAACATTTGCGCCAGAAGGGCCTCTCGTCGAGCCAAAACACATTCCGTAACGGGCGGCCATCCGCGGTCCCAGTTGTGTCGGCAGCGCCCCCTAATGCACGCTAATGGAACCAATTTGCCGTGTTTTGCACAACTACGGAGTGGGGAAGTAACGGGCTTGTGGCTGCGACGAGACACACACTGTGCAGTAACGAGCATACGCATATAAGGACGAAAACTGAAGCAATAATGACTGTCAAGTCCCGGTTACAACCTCGGGCGATGCGACTTCCGTACACGCTAAACCGTCGCGTCGCTCCGAAAGTCGTGTCGCGGTGTTCTGGAATGCTCAAAGCATGTCGTAGATAGTAGTTAAAGTAGTAATACATGCAATATAATTAGAACAAGCAATGAATATAGCTAAATGAACCACAAATAAAAAAGTAAATAAATTAGATCATTCGCATTAAGAATATACAATCACACTGAACAATGTCGATTAGATAAATTATGTGTAATGAGAATTTCGTATTCGGTCAAACCGGTAAGACAAATTCCGGACTAGCTGTGGACCGGACACTGACAGATACTTCAGTCTGTCAGAGATCTCCAGTGTCCGGAGTCGGAGTCGTGTCCAGTTATTTTGCCTCCGATATTTCAACGCTAATTTGTGCCTAGCCTTAGGCCGTTCCCTCATTAGGCTTGTCAAAAAGCAATTACGAACTCAGATTACTAATCGGTAGCACACTGGCTCGCATTATGTGGTGTGGAACCAGAAAATTAGGTAATACGAGTTGCACATCGACGACAGTCGACAAGCAATAATATTTTGTATCGCACGACAACCTGGTATATTCTTCCGTTACCCATATCACCGCGGCGGATGATTGCAAACACAGACAGTTTGTAATAAATCACGGGAGATTCTAAGCTTTTGAAAATTGTGAACAAAACTTTTTTTTTTTCATAAAACGCAATTCAAGAAAAATGGTTTATAATTTATCCGTAAAAAATATTTCCGTAGTCTTCTTTAGTTTTAAGCGGACATTGAGCCTAAAGTAAAAAGTTTAGGTGATCATTTGTTTATGGAAGTGCACATACAGCTTACTATTGGGGTTTACTAAGTACATCAAAAACTACTTAAATGTAGGACAAACCCATTACAATAAATCATGTTTATCGACGAATGTGGCGTGGTTTGGTGAAAACCGATGAGTAATTTGGTATTTTAAATAACAATTTAAATCAAATCTGACGACGCCCTTGGGAAACAAAGGGGTAATGTATTTATACTGGAAATCGGCTTGATTCTGTTATTTGATTTATTTATTAACTAGTTTGTGGCCGCGGCATCGCCCACGTGAAGTTCAATAATTGTCGCATGGGATCGTACTACCGGGATAAAAGTATTATATGTGTTAATATGTGCCAGGTGATAAACTATCTGTGTGCAAAACATCCAAATCCGTTCAGCAGTTTTTGCGTCAAAGAGTAACAAACATCCATCCAGCCATCCATCCTCACAAACTTTCGCATTTATAATATTAATAGGATTAATCTTTAAAAGCAGATTTTATAAAAAAAAAAGAAATTCTTTTAATAAAAAGATGGAGATGTGTGACATCTTCTTTAGCGTATTGTTTTATATCACGGAAGCAAGCAAACAAAAATGGCATTATTAATTTATCACAAAACAAACAACCATCATCTGCCTAGTCTTTTCCCAACTATGTTGAGGGCGACTTCCAGTCTACCCGGATGCTGCTAAATACCAGAATTTTACATCGAACGAATGCCTCTCTCTCTTTTTGGAGGAGAGCTTTGCTTGGCTGGATCACATCCGCGGAGCATCCCGAAGCCGGCCCCACGGACGCGCGGCAACCTGACGGACGAGCCCGACTTTCATTCCCTCTCAACATCCCGTAGGTAGCCTATAGTTAGTCAATACAATCCTTTTATCTCTGGCAGTACCAACCCATCACCTACTCTATTGCAACGATGTAAAAATCACCTTGATTTCGACAAAGTTACAAAACATTGTATTCTTATTCTTTATTGCACACAAAATAACAAATTTGGATACAAATTGCAATAATATAACTTATGTACAATGGCGACCTTAACCCAGAATTGGGTTTTAATAATGGTTTGGAATTGTAGTTCGTGGATATGGGCTAGATGTTTGCAGCTCGGTTCGAACGTCGTTAATTCATTTGCTACCAAACACGGCATAATTAAGCAGGTATTGAAAATATAAATCATCGTTTCGTTTCTCTGTTGAGCTATTAGAAGGCTCATAGAGACAGCCAGAGAGGTAAGGCAGAGATGTTACGGGAGTTAAAATAAGAGGCGAGACTATTAACCAAACTCAACCTCCCTCGATCGACCTGGAAATCGGCGAACAGTATTCATCTGCATCCGATTGGTCTCAAATCCTGAAAAGGCAAGGCAGAAGCTAATTTATCTGTCTTACAAACTTCTAAAACTATAGTTTCCACAAAAGAAAACATGGTTTTATGAAAACATTTTGTGGCCTTTTTTATAATGCATCGTTTAAAATCAATTTTCGCATGTGTTGCAAAGATAAAACGATCGAACGATCGTGAAAAATAATGACAGGAAAACGCCAAAGGGTTAATAGTGGTAGCTGTCGACACGATATAGAAAATGGCCTGATTATTATTCCAATGATTATGGGGACAAGGGATAATGTTATGGGTGAGTTGTTTGCTATTGATAAGGGGAAAATTATAAGGAAATACATTTAATACGATAGATGGGAGAAGAACACCGAGAAATCATAATCTGCTTGTCCATCCAACAGGCTTTTGCTCGCTTGTCTAGCTTTAGTGTAAGGTCAAATTTGGGAACTAAGTCATTATGCTTCAAGTTTACATATTTTCTATGACATTTCTTCCGATGCCCTCTATAGTTTATCGTACATTTTGTTGGTTATATTTAACTAAAAGATTGGCGCGACCATAATCTAGTTTCACATACATCCAAAGCCTATATAATAAAAATTAACACATTATTTAGACTTCAACAATCTGCCGCTGATATAACCTCCAAAGCTTGAATACGGCGCGCGCTACGCTACGCTTCACTTCAGAGATAAAATGATTTATTGTATCCGAAATTACACTAACAAAACTGGCAATACCCTTACCCCCGATATTTAGAACCGCCAGTATATTGGAAACCTCATCAATATCGTTTAATCCATAACAATGGATTGGGATAACATGCCCGTATCCCGTCACGTTGGATCCGAGCGCCACCAAACTAAGTAGAATTGGCAGGTGTTGTGTGTGTGTGTGTATTGGGGGTGTGTAGGTGTGGGCCAATCTGATTACTGGCTGAGCGGATTATACGGGCTTTGATACATGAGGCTGGCGTTATTATAAATTTAACTTGTTGCTTTTTATTTTCGTCTAGTCAAGACCTCCTTTTCAAAAGGTTATTTTGTGACGGCTCAAGAGCCGTCAGCCAATTAAGGTGCATTCTGAATATAAGCCAAGACCCAGAATCATGCCTTCTCAAACATTACAGCTATATTTATATTTAAAGCAATGGTTTAAAGAAATTAAATAGAAGTAGTAGCAGCAGAATAGAGAATGTTTTTCACAAAAGTTTGAAACATGAGTAGAATTGAAACCATAGACAGCAACATTACATTTTACCCACTGCTACAAAAGTAAATAAAACCTCTATGCTCCATGGAAACACTGGCAACAAAATATTCGTGCAAAGCGGAAGTCTGAAAATAGATAAAACCGCACACAGGCTGGCTTTCGTTCATCCTTGCGAACAACTGTTCTGTTGTTCAGTCGGCAGGTAAAATATGAAGAATGGGATCAAAAATACGAGGCAAAATGACAGATGAGGGGTGGATAGGCTTAGGGTTCTATAATTATATTTGATGGAAAATGGCTCGCAAGTGACTACACATATTTCTTGGTATGGGTACTTACTTTGATTACTTAAAAAATGCCCTTGTAAAATGTATCTTAGTATCACCATTTTGTAACAAAAACAAAGTTTTATAAATGACTAGCGGCTCGTCCCGGCTTTGCACGGGTGCCTATGTTACTCAGGGCGAATGTAGCTTTCCAATGGTGAATTGGTGAAAGAATTTTTGAAATCGGCACAGTAGTTTTTGAGTTTATTCATTATAAACATACACACACAAAAATACATTTTTTTCCTCTTTATAATATTAGTGTAGAAGGACCGCACTTCTAGTACTGTTGTCAATTTTTTCTTCTGTAAATAAGGAAATTAAGCAATTGATTTTTCACAATAAATCAATCACAACATAATGATTATTTAGGAATAAAAAGCAATTGAAAAAACCTTGAATCGTAAATCAAAAAAACTTTCAAAATCGAGTTCTACCAGGGTTGTCCAACGTAACGTAACGACGTTAAAATGAACAACGTGTGCAATTGAATTGACCTGAATTTCAGTTCTGACCGATTTTTGCCGCTGTCAGTCAGATTGGGGACCGTTTGTTTGTCTGAAAACGGTTCGCGTATCATTTGGCGTTTTTGTTCACTCTGTGGCTGTTTACACAATAATATTGATGGTGGATGAGAAATTAATGTTTTTGCAATTTTTCGTTTTCATATTTAGAACTTTTTTGTCTATACTTAAACTTAATTTGCGATATTAATTATTTACAAACTACAAAACTATAATAGAAATAAATATGTACAAGTATAAAAGGGTTACAGGGCATCCAAAAATTCGTCCGCATCGCTGTCAACAGGAAAAGTGCCCAGAAGGCTGGCAGCATTACCACGTTGGATGGCAATGCTGATTCTTTGGCCAAAAAATAGGCCCGCCCTCTGGTCACGTGAAGAGTCGACCAACCGCTTGGCGATTTCCCGAAAAACTAGGTGGGCACTCGGACCCCATGGCCCTAGTGTTTCAACCCCAAACGGCTCAAACACATAACTACCAATTAATAATTACTAATTTGCGATGATTATCGATTATAAAGATGGTGTCGCACTCGAACATCACAAAATCAGCCCAATTGCTACAAAATACGCCATCCTTATATTAAAAATCTACAATAAATAATAAGTCTCAGTCAAAAGATGAATGAATTAGAACAGATGTAGAATGCATTCGAATATCTTAAGTATTTACTTCTGAGGGAGAATTTGAGCCCTTTACAAAGTTAGTCAGTGAGTAAGCCAGAGGGGATGCTAAACCTGTATTTGTTTTACAAACACTTAATCTTTACCAAAGTTAAACTTTGTGGAAATAGTTTCCTCCGTAGGAAACCGATAAACTTTCATTAGTAAAAGTGTAGGCTACAATTTTGTATTGGTTTATGTAATTTTACAGTGTGGCTAAATTATTCTTAATATTACTCTGCTATCTATATGGAGCATGCTAATTGAAGAATTCAGAAATGATGAGGATGGTGGCCATGATCAGATAATCAAGGCAGCAGATGGAAACATAATATGCTGCGTAGCTTAACTTAAAGAGTTATCAATATCGAGATGATCGAATGACCTAATACATTATGAAGAAATTCCATTATAAAATACAAAATAACACTATTATTATTATTCTTCTTTTTTTCCCCAAATACTGTCCGTGACGTCAGATCTGGTAGTGACATGTTCAGCCGTAATGTCAGCAGCAATCGGAGCCGATATCCGGCATGAACGGTAGGTATCGCTGCGGTCGCTGGCACGTCTTCATTTCCTCTGTTTCCGGTGCGACCTTCACCGGAAGTGGACGCCTAACCGCTCAACCTAGTTTTTACAAGTATGTGACATATTTTCGTTGGATATTGTTTTTTTTCTGTAGAACTAGAGAAAAATATGTATTTATGGATCGCTAAAACGATGAAATAACGAACTATAAAAATGTACAAATCATAACAACGCATTCTGAAGAGTCGTAACATTGACATTAAGAATTTACTCGTTTTAAAAAATATTTTCCGAGAGAAAACACTTTTAAGGTGTGAAATTTTCTTACCTTTTTTGCAATTTGTAGGTTATTGTCAAGTTGTATGTTGATTAAAGTATGATTCGCGACCGTAACAAATATGGCTTAACTCAGTTATAATAATTATAATCACCAATACAACCCTCTATGTTCATGTAATCCCATTAATTGACTTTTTCATGAAATAGTCATCCAATGGGTAATCCCATTATATATATGAACTTAGAGGGTTGTATTGATGATTTCAATGATTATAATTCTGTGAATACATACGTGTTCCGGTCGCAAATAATATACTAGTCATGCCTTTTAAGTTCTTAAGTTCTGTCGTTTCCATATTTCCCGGCAATTTTGAATTTGGAACTGTTCTAAATTCGAATGTGTTTAAATTTTGAATCCCAAAACAGTTCAAAGTATTAGGATTAATGCTATTGTTTAGTCACAGCGTCGATTGGAATCTGTCAGGTTACGTACGAAAATGAATCTTTCTAAGGAAAATGTTGTCCAACATACAGCCTGACATTGACCAGCAAATTGCAAAAAAACGCAAGAAAATTTGAATTTCGCGGGCTAGCCTGGCGCTTCCACCGTAAGAGATTAATATCTGTGATTTACTGAAGAACAAGACGTACTGCGTCGACGTCAAGCCCAAATAAATTAGAATCAGGCATGAGGAGGTTGATGATAAGGGAGCTTAGATATCAGTGTAGCCATAAATATTAATAAATTTTTCATGTTTCAGCTACTTAGTTCGTCCAACATGATATCTGCAAATGTACTGGGTTAGAGAGACGTAAGATCTTTGCCAGGTGCTCGCGGGACACTGTTGGTGAGGGAAAGATTACCACATTTTGGTTACTTAGTGCAGAACTACAAAAAACCGGCCAAGTGCGAGTCTTTTTTTTTTTGTTAAAAGTACCGTACCGTATATGTATACTTTGAGTAAAAATCTATTATTTTGAAATTACAAAGAGACTTCAATTTTATTTATTTGTATAGATGGGGTCGGTTGTAACTATTCGATGGGAGTGAGCCCGGCTCATTTTCAGTAGATATTTCTAATAAACACGTTTTTTAAATTTTAAATGCGACCAACTTTGAGATAAACACGCTTTTCACAAAAAAAAATCATGCTTAAAGGACTTCTCTGTAAAAATACATTAGGTAGGGATAGATACAAACAGGTAAATAGAATATTAAACAATTAATATTAGTTCCAAGAAGGTAAAATAAATACACGATAATGACGCACTGACGACAATCTATAGACGTTTAGTAAATAATTACCTATTCATCAGGTGTCAGCAAACGGATGCAGCTGAAATCAGCCATCTGACAGCTCAGTTACTGATTAAACAGAAACATGGTTAGACTGGTTGGCAGAATTTCGGGTTTCTATCCAACCGTACAGACTGTCAAAGATGGCAGGGACCAATGGCTTAACATGCTTTCTGATGCACGAACGGGTCTTGGTATCACCCATCCATGAACCAGTCACGGTAAGTGTAGCTTAAACTCCAATCGACTTATGTGGCTGTTATTACTTAGTTAAAAACCCCTCCGAAATAAATAAATTCGCCACTTTACATATAAGGTGTAAACGGACCCTTCACAAAGCCGTCAATCAAGCATTCTGTATACTCGTACATACATCAAACTAAATAACTCTACGCAAAAATTACTCAACGACTGGTATTCAGCTACTTCCAGTTAGATTGGAAGCCGACGTGTGAAAACCTTTTGAAACTTAGGTACAGTATTTCTATTCATTTCCAGATTTATACAACGAGTATTAGTTACGATTCCTATTATTGTAACCTCACATAAACTTCCACAAAGCAGTACCTATATTTTAGCTCCCTTGTTTCCAATTAGTGGCGAGGTCGTTAGAGGTCGTGAATGTCTATGGGCACAATATGGAGCCGGTCTGTGTTCGACACTGCGCGACACAGTGAGACACCGTACGACACAATTAGACACAGAACGGCTTATCGTACGGGAACAGGCGTTTTGATAAACGTTCACATACGTATTAGGAATGGTTGCTGATATTACATGTGTTGGTGATATTTGTGAGAGGTGTATGTCGCCGTCGCTGAGTGCTAAGTTATGTTGTGCTAGCGACCCGTCCCTGTATTGCACAGGTACCATCTATGGTGACATCTAACCATTTTACTGTGTAAATATGTCTGTATCATACGCATACATCTTCCGTAATAAATTCTCTCAATGATGGTGTGATGATCTAAGCGCTCATCCCGACAGACACGAAAAACTACGTTATTTTTAAATGCAGTGTGCGTTCACAGAATTTTTATTTTCTTAAAATTTCAGTTTTCTCTCTCTCCGCTATAAAGTGCTGATACATCGACAGCTGTCAAACTTGGAGTCCACTCCTCGTACATCCGATCCATTTTCCTGTTTGCAGTACAAACATGTCTCAAAATGTTCCAACAATGCGCCACACACATTACTTACATGTATAGTGTACATTCAGCAATGTACAAATAAAAGTAATGCAATGTATTGTGGACGTGGTTTCTGCGGTAGTGATGTGCCACGTGTAAGTGATGGCGATTGTTCTTGCTTTTGTTCCGGCGTATTGAAAAATAGTGAATCAGATTACAATTAGTGAATACGTCCCGGCTGTCATTTGTAGATCTTTGACAGTCGTTACAGAGTCAGTGGCCCGAAACTCTCACCACCAGTCTTACCAATAAAAAGTGTTGAAAAAGTATTCAGTCTATTCTAAGGGGACCACCTCTGCATGCTGTTAATTTCGTTGTTCAACTTTAATATATATATCCCTACAACATGTAGAAGTGAAAAAATGACGCTAAAATGAAAGGCATATTTGATTGAGCCACTACACATTGATGACCGCAGTTTGATTTTATTTGAATGCAGTTTTAGGAGATAATAAGCTACAGTGTCCGGTCAATGACTTGACCCATAGTCGAGAATAAGTGTTCGCTATACATTTCTCCAATATAACATAACAAATGAAATCCGCGACGGGTTACGCAGAGGTGTACCCATTAGTCACCCACATTTCGCCAGTTATGTTTAAGTCCCATATAATCGGGGGCGAGCCTATTGCCATCAATCGGACAAAAATCCAGACTCGGCTGCTACTGAAAAAAATCCTGATGGAAAAACCCAATAACACTTTGCTAGATCGGGGAATCATTATATTATGAGTAAAGATAATAATGAAAAACTCTCCAACGTTTATTTAGGTCAGAGATCCCACGCGAAAAACTACTCACGTTTAGTTATCGAAGTTCCCGCCAATTTTACAGAAGCCATTTTGTGAAAATATTACATTTATAGTTATATTCTTTGGGGAAATTCGCGCCTTTCATCTAACGTTTTTATCATCTCCAGTTTCGCCTTGGGGCGGGATCCTGAAGGTGGAATTAATATTGGATCGAAATATGGGTATACAATATACATTTTTACTCTGTTTTTGTTAAGGATTGTGCAATCTTTTTCGATAAGACGTGCCTCGAAAAATATTTTTCTGGGGCGAAGAGCCCAGCTTTTGCTGTAACCGTATTTTGCCTTTCTTTTTGTGACATGTGATCCAGTTTTTGGTTGAGGAAAAGTCATGTTGTGTGTGTTTTTTATTCTGATAATATTATGTCGTAGGATTAATATATTAGACAGATAGTAGTTAAGTTAACTTATACCTGTCTCAGCCTCATCGAAGTTTTATCAGCGATGCGAAAAACTAGTCACAGTATTCTTAAATAATAAAAATAACAGCCGTAAAACTATTGTTTTTATACAGAAACACAACTACCACATTTCCAACCTTCAAAATAATCATAATTCTTCAAAATATACATCACAACATCAAAATAAACTAATACTTTAATCTAATACTTAATAAATACATTTTATTTATCAATAAGCTCTCAAAACCGTACACGAACTAATGAGCGGAATGAAATAGCGAACGTTCCGGAATATCTCGTTGTAATACCAGCCTGCATCGTCGAAAACGTGTTAATATTGATTTAACGAAGTTAAGCCCATCTGCGGGTACTACTCATGTATGTGAACTGTATGAAACACGGAGTGGTTAGTACATGGAGTAGTTGGTTTAGTGTGTCTAGACACTGCTGACAAAACATAAAACTTTATGTTCAATGGGCACATTCACAAATCATTTCGGTTTACAGTTAGGAAGTTCTAATTAAATCGCTATGCTCGACAAACGATTAGTTACAAGAAAAAAATGTTTTTAAGAAAAAAAAAATTGTAAGAAAAGTATATTTGTTAATGTTAAGTATACTTAGATGAATCCATTTAATTTGCGGCTAATACTTGGTGTAACCGGATGCATTCAGGTAAAACAAGGCCTAGCCTTCTTTTTACAGGCTGTTTGATGCAACTGACTTGGATATAGCGCTCACCGGCAGCTACCGCAGGACCGCTTGCTGTGCCCGCTTGGCTTGCGCGCTTTTGGTCACAATTCTTAGCTAAACCATTTGGACGGTATACCCCAGCAATGAAAAGGATACACCTAAGTTTAACAAACTGCTACCGGCCGGACCTAGGTATAGCCGATTAGAACTAGGTGTAACCGTACTTCGAATTTTAGCCGGTACATAACAAAGTTATACTAGCGCCAAAGATTCATTTAGCACTGTATTTTCAATTAATCCGCATTTTTACTAACATTTTCAATGCTGTCTCCGCTATATTGTTACTCCATTTCCTACCTACTCAGTGGAGCGTCCAAACTACATACGTAAGCTTGTTTGTAATGCCCGGGATCTGTTTACCGGACTGTTTATGTAGCGGCACGCGTGTTTGTTTGTATGTGTACGTACTGGAAAATAGTATGTTGGCTAATAGATAGTACGAGAATAATATAAGTTGTATTCCTGTTTGCTGTAATGTACGATATTGGTTAGGAGCTGTACCTATAGCATCTATGATAATCCTGTATGTGGCAGTGCTTACATACCTCCATTACTTTTAGGAGACTTTTTGGATGATCTTGTATGTGGTAACGCCAACTGCATTATATTTACAGGTAAAATAGATGATGGTATTGTAATTTTAACAATAAAGATTCAATTTACTGTGTTGCTAGATAAAAGCACGTAAACAGTCAAAATATATTTCACCATAAACTCTAGTTATGTATTGTATTGTAGCTTTACGACGTCATTCTTTAGAGTGCTTATCTTTCTTCAAAGTTTTAAGTATGAGATATTATTTTATAGTAGCTATAAGTTATTGTATGACAAAACTGCTGCAACATATTATCATCTGTCGAACCAAAAGATAACTGCATATTACATTTTATTACGCATCCCTAAAACTTCCTACATAATACGCAGTGACAGGATTTTATTTTTATTTAGGTCGTAACATAAACATAACATGACGTGTCTGAAGCAAGGAAACGTACGCATTCTGCCTCTATGCCCCGGATCAAGGGAAGATTGAATTTACGTGTAGACTCTTTTGTGTATTACTTTCATAGACTACGAGTATATGTTGCGAATCGACCCCCTTTTATTGGTGTTTCTGCTTTCATTTCGATAAATTGATTCATTTAGCGTACTTTTGGCGTATGCATTGATACGATCAATATAATTGTATTGAGAGGAAAAAAGTAAAATATATTTACTTAGCATACAGCATATTTTTAATATTTGTTACAGAAAATGATAGTCAAAATGTGGCGGACCTAATTTATCTCGACGGTTTCCTTAAAAGCATATGTTTCTTTATTTATGTCAGTTCTTTTTTGTTCGTTTACATTTTTATTTAAAGTAACAGGAAAATAATTCTCGATAACACCGGTTTTCTTTTGAGTGAAAATCAAATGGTATTGGCGATGGAAACGTCTAGAAAAAAAAAATTACTGAATGAAATATTACTGATGACTGATATTGCAAAAATAAATGTTTTGAGTAACTCAAATAAAAATTAAAGTTAACCAAGTTAATTCAAATGGAATTACCATAATATGTAAGATCTGAATCTTAATTATGTGGTGTATATTATAAACGATACCAAGAATTATAAGTGGACACAAAGTAGGCATAAGACAAGAACGGAATTAAAGCTACTGCGAAGTAAAGTCAACCAAAAAAAGGGTGCGTGTTATAAATGGCATAAATTAGCATACGTTACCTACAATCGTTTATACTTTATAGTAAGTAATACACTTGTATTTTCTACAGTAAACTACATAAAATGTTAATAATTTTCTCTTTCTTTCCTTTATGTGGTTAAGTTTTTTGTAGTATGTAAGACTGTATCTACTTACGTTTTATTAAGGCTGCACAGGATGGGCCACTTTAAGTCAATTTATAGTTTTTTTTAATATAAATTGCCCCACACTAGGAATTTCTCCTGTATCGTGGGTGCGTTTACAAACATTTAAACTCACATACAAAAACAGCCAGTTTAAACGTAGACTTCAGAGATTTCTTGTCATAAATAACTCCCAAAGACACTATTATTGTATTTAGACGAGTGGGTTTCCAGTACAGACAAAAGTACTTTGAAAGATCCATACTCTGAGCTTTCGAAGTGCTCCAAACTATAACGATACGTGCAGACGGAGATCATAAAATAAGAGTTTCGTACATGTATACTCCACTTACTTGCTTTTATTGTATCCAGAATTCCAGATACTGTATGAAAGAGAAAACTATTGATTGAAAGCCAGAAGAGAATCTTCATATTCTTCATGTTTGCATTGAAGAAGAGTTGGACGAAACAAGTCTTATTCTTCGAAAATCAATTTGGAAATGTATTAATGGTGAGGTGTAAAATCGATTGGTGAGGTTCTTCAGGAAGGTCAGGTGGTAGTACTTGCAACCGGTGTGCGTGTATGACCAGATGTATGAACGTGGACGAGGCAAATGATTATGTACGGATCGTCGCACGCGTTCCGTGATTTCTGCCTACCACCACGCGAAAAAGGCGTGGGTTTATGTACGTTTGTGTGAAACCGAGGTGATTTTAGTGACTTCACTTTCGTGTTGTGAGGTACGCTGTGATTACAAACAACGTAATGTCACTCCTGTTTTCCTGATGGGTAAGGCAGTGGTTCATCCACATTTGGTCATTTATGCCGTGTTACGTTTAAGTTCCAAGGACAGGGGCAAAGAAATAATCTTATGGAAAGAGAAGCCCAAACCTCAACTTTGCCCTGTATTTTCAAGCTAAAAATCTTACATTATAAAGCAAGCTAACCTATAAAACTTCAAGCGCTTATCCTGCCCTCTTTCCTCAACAAGAAATCTCTCAAACTTTAATAAATTCACAACAAAATTAATCTAAATCCCAGCAACAATGTTTACGTAGAATTACTCTAGAAAACTGCGAAGGGTAGCGTTTTTCACAGAGAATATTAAACAGTTTGTTAATTAAAAATAGTTTTATCGTGGCCGGACGGCGGCGTCCGATGCTAAGACTTATGAATTTTGAAAAAAGTATTACGGTACGAAATATTATCTTGAGTTTGATATGAAACGAATGTGGTACGATGGAGTAGTGCTTGTAGGATAAATATTCAAAAGGTCGTATATTTGTTGTTGTTTTTAGGCACAATTATGTCGCTTTCTTGTGAGTCATTAGGGTCAATAGAGTATTTATTTTCTTATTTGTTGAACTTACGCCTTATAAATAAATCGCACATAACACCCGGCCCAAACCATTAAAGTAAGAAACATACATGTTATATTCTAATGATGCCCTGTAATGATAGTATAAGCTGTTATAAATAAATAAATAAAATAAAAAAGTTAGAAAATCTTTTGTAGGTTATAGTTGAGCTTTGAAAATTCAACATTGCTTTTATATTTATTTATTTAATTACAACGGTTGTGTTTACAACCAATTACAGTAACTATAATTATAAAAATAAAAGAGAGAATTATAACACATATTAAAATCGTATGAATCGTAACTATATCGCACAGTATAGCACCATTCAATAAAGAGTCATAAAATGAAGATATCAATTTTACTCAGGTATTCTGAGACTCAATTAGTTCCTCATGTTGTTTAATTGCTATGCTTGGCAAATACTTTGGTAATTGTAATGTGTTATCATGTTCAACAACTCTGCTACCTATCGCCTTTAATATAAACACCACATTTATTATACTTACACGCGTAAACCGATATAAAATTATTTACATTAAGATTAGACGGCAAGACGCCTTATCTCGTTACTCACTTTTATGCATTTGTAGGGTTCCGTTGCCAAATGGCACAGGAATAAAAACGTAACCGTTGAAATTTCGAGAGCAGGTGTCTCGTATAAACTGCTACACAAAATTAGATGAAACACCTCAAAATTTTAAAGTAAGAGGAGAATAGTTCTGAAAAAAATGTGGGATAGTAGAAGGTAAAAAAAACTTCGAAAGAAAATTGTTTGAATAATTATTGAGCTTTTGGGATATGAGATGTTTTTCGTGAAACAGCATCAGTTACTTTGTCTTAAAAAACTAGGAAAAAAACAATTTTTGTTTTGGCGTTAAGTGTAAATTGACCTATGAATGAGCGTTAAAAATATTCTTATTATATTGTTCGGTGGTACGGAGCCCTTTGTGTGCGAGTACGACCCGCACTTGGACGGTACTTTTAAATATGGCTGCTCCTGTCAGCTTAACTGCTTTATCAGGCTACATAATAACCAAAGTAATGGCTACGTACTCGGAGAATTATGTGCTACGCCGTGCTACGAGCGGTCGTAGAGGGTGCTACGAGGCTACGGCGTAGTAATTAAGACCGGTTTATTGAGGAAGTAATCTCCGGATAGCATTTTCTTCTGTTCCTTTTCTCATTTGCCGTTAGTTGTGGATGTGTTGTCTTATCTTTTAAATGGTGCAGTTTGCAGTTAGGTTAAGAATAAACGATGTTAATAGCAATACGTTTATGCTTAATAAATGTTTAAATACTACAGAATTAAACTTTTCTTTAACTTAATTGCCCTATCGTTTTAAGTCAGTCATTTTGATATATCGGATTTTGATATATTGATACTCTAGTTTTTGTTTGAGTACACATACGACATGACCAGAGTTCTGGTTTATTTTAAGGCCAAAAGATGAACATTGCCATGTAACGTGGCAATACTGGGTCTATTGACCACGTGATGGTAATTTTTTTCTATTATCAATGTACCCCCCTCTCCATATACTTGTATGTACAGATACCAGCACATCAAGCTACTACAATCTGTCAAATTTCTTTAATAGATTTTCAACTTTTTCTAAAGCATAAGGTTCAAGGTTAATTGGGAAAATCTGTCAGTTTCGGGTAGCTTGATGAACTGGCGCCTGTACATAGTATAAAGTATTTTTAAAAAACACGAACAGGCAACTTATATTTCCTTAAAGTTAACGTATCTTCCACTTGAAATGCAACAACGTATTGTCAGCTATATTCTCACTTACCAGGAACAGGTTCCAGCAGCCCCTCAGGGTCGGAAGCCTCGTCAGCAGCGGCAGCGGTCAGCGCCGCGGCCACCATCAGCCACCACCACAGATGCATTGTACCTGCAACGAGGATAGCCACTATTAAAACCATGTGAGGCTAAAAATATACTTAGAGCGGGTAGTGTTCAGTAATTATCCCACGGGATCATACAATCGGGATGAAAGGATCCTATTTTTTTATTTATTTATTTTACTATTAATGTACACACAGTAGACAACACAGGAAAATAACATTATAACATATGAGTACATACCAGTAGCGAAGGGTAAATTTTTGTAAGAGGTAAGCCGGAGTATATTTCTTTAATTTGATTATATTATTTGTCTATAGAATACTGACTGTACCATTTTTCAAAGGGAAGCCGGTTGGAATCGAGTTGTATGGAACCTTCGCCACTGGTACATAGGTATCCTATGTTGTCATAAGATATGGATAACGTAGTTAGTTGCACACTGATGCAGTCTCGTACAATTCTTTGTTAACCATTTATAGTGTGTAATAGGGTAGTTGACACACCAATCAATTGACATATTTTTTATGATCTGTCTAAACGCATTCCCTTACATTTTGTATGGCAATAGCACGCTGTGACGTCACTATTTAGTCAACTCAATGACTCAATTATTTATTGATTTCAAAGCAACTAAAAATCTAATTTAGCAATTAACTGAAAACTAATCGCGTTTTCAGGTCTTAAATTAAGTGTTTTCTTTTAGAGAAGCTGTCTTGGAATTATTTTTAATGGTGTCAACATCCCTATTATCCAGGTTTTAAACTATAGCATAACCAGCCTATAGTGTTCCCACTGCTGGGTCACACGGCCTCCTATATATGAGAGGGAATGGGCTGTAATCCACCACGCGGGCCCAGTGCGGGTTGATAGATGTCTGATGTCTTCGAATTTTTGGTTCTAGGACATGCCGAGATCCTCACGATGTTTTCCTTCACCGCTTTTGAGAGCTGTGGTGACGAAATAAATTATACAAAGTAATGCGCCTGCCTGGGCACCGGTTATAAACTATGTGTGTGTCAAATACGTTCAATAGTGTTTAAGTGAAAAAGTAACAAAAATAATATCCATTCATCCATCCTGACAAACTTTTGCAATTTTAGCTGTAAGATTTTTTTTTTTTTAGTTTCAAAAGTAACATTTATTTAATCAAAATATTAATTATTTAAAAACTACAAAACTATAATAGAAATAAATATGTACAAGTATAAAAGGGTTACAGGGCATCCAAAAATTCGTCCGCATCGCTGTCAACAGGAAAAGTGCCCAGAAGGCTGGCAGCATTACCACGTTGGATGGCAATGCTGATTCTTTGGCCAAAAAATAGGCCCGCCCTCTGGTCACGTGAAGAGTCGACCAACCGCTTGGCGATTTCCCGAAAAACTAGGTGGGCACTCGGACCCCATGGCCCTAGTGTTTCAACCCCAAACGGCTCAAACACATAACTACCAATTAAATTATTGTATTTGCGCCGTTTGAGGTTTTCAGCACCTGCAGCAGCCGCCCCAGCGCAGCCCACTGTGCTAGGAAGATGGGATGGCGCAAGGGTGTCGACGCAAGTTGCGTCCCACACCAAAGGCCTACCCAACTTCCATGGCATTATGGTCATACCATCTGGTCTCTTTCCATCGACGCGTGCCAAGCCATTGGGTTCTAAGACAGCTGGCACCCCGGCGGTGGCAAGAGCACGACGGATGAGATCATTAATGCTAGCGTGCCGCGCAATCCGACCTGCACTCTTACTGCATGAAAGGCCATGGTGTCCGAGGCAGTCGACTGCTTCACCACATTGACAGCGATGTGGAGCCCCACAAGGAGCGCCCAATCGCAAACACGTAGCGAGCCGGAAGGTAGTGTCACCTAACATAGTGCCTATATTAGGTGACGGTAGTGCCTGAAGCCAGAGGCCCGACTCCCACTCACCCACAGCCAGTAGGCGGGCACGCTCAGCAGTATTGGTAGACGTATTAATAAGTTTATTGCGTACCAACCTGCAGAGCGGCTCATCCCACTGTCTCTGGGAAAACGGGTTCTCCAGCCGATCCGTATCCGGGCAAGTCACTTTCCAGGCGACTTCTGCGTCGGTCAAGGACGGCACTTCCGAGTCAACCAGTTGTAAGATAAAATACTATTACCTAATATTAGGTACTCATTGATATTTATGTAAGCTAAAGAATATTAGGGGTTGCCGACCCCTCATATTCTGGCCAGGTATTGAGACAGTTAAACATAGAGATACAATAACAAATATTGGTTGAAAACAGTACATAGTAAGTATATCACTGCTTACAGGGGCAAAACAAAAAAAAAACAATTTAAATTATATTTTTGAATTTCAAAGAAATAAATAATTATATTGAATTAAATTCATTTTTGCTCTTCCTTTTCTCACACACCATCGTCTACATTTCTTTTTCATTTCTCCTTGCGCAGGTCTGCTAGCAGAAAGTTAAGAAATAAGCAGTACCTATGTACTCAAATATTATAATTATGTTATTTTCTTGTGTTGTTTACTATATTATTTTACTATTTACAAACACACGTACATAAACAGTAAAATAAACGAACAATACTGGCGGCAATAGTATTGCCCCTAGTATGGTTTTATTTCATTGGTTGAGTATTACCGCAATACTCAACCAATCCAACAAAACCATCAAAGATCTTAATTCAAAGAACTGACAGTTTTTCACAACGATACTAATGAACTCACATTACTTTTTGTAGCTGTTCTTCTGAAGTACTTAACCTATCATAAGAGTTATTTTAACGCCAAAAAAGCGTTTCAAATGTGGCTTAGTCATTGACTCTTAAGGCTCCCCATGTCGAGTATCCGTGACGCGCGGTTATGTGAGTAAGACTGATCGTTTTGCTATGTGACCGGGGTAAAACGTTCCATGAAATTGTATTAGTTATAACTTGAAAATAACTGTTAATCTATCGTTACTTTTTACCCGACTGCGACGGAGGGTATGATTTCAGCCTGTAGGTATGTATGATCATCTGTTCCCGCATAACTTTTAAACCAAAAGAAAAATTCACTCATCGATCGATTCTCATTATTTATAAAAAAAAAAACATTAAATTTATTCTTTCGTGTTTTTTTTTTGTTATTTTTTGAAAAAATAGTCCCAATCGTTTCGAGTTCGATGATCGAGTTCATGGTATTCGGCTCCAGAACGACCTAAAAATAATGGTGTATAATTCAACAAATAAGGTATCGTTAGAAGTGTCTTGATTATCAGGCCTCATTTTACATACATATCCATATGCATATGTATATGCATCAGGTTATAAGGATACTTTTTCTGTTTGTTTCATAATTTTCAATGCGCAATATTTACGTAGTCGGGTTCTTCTTATTAAACTTATACTAGTCTTGAGAGTATTACATAAGAGTAAATGGCACCAACGCACGACGTATGTTATACGTAACGTGAATCCAAACGATTTTGGAATAGAAAGTACTGTCAAGAATAACTAGGACTTTTAATTTAATTTTTATTTGAACTTACTTATGTGGCAAGCACTAAAGTAATGTCACTATGGTTATGAGAAAGTATTAATATATTCGGCCTCGTTAGTCGAGTGGTCGCAAGCGCGACTGCTGAGCATGAGGTTCTAGGTTCGATTCTCAGGCGGGGAAAATTTTTATTGGGTTTAGGCAGGTAGTCTGGATTTGTGCCCGGTTAATGGCAATAGGCTCGCCCCCTATTACATTGTACTTAACATAATAAACACAACTGGCGAAAAGTGGGTATACTATTAGGTACACCTCTGCCTAACCCTTCAGGGATTACAGGCGCGATGTTATGTTATATGCTATTAAAACTAGAAAACAGTACTTTCAAATTATAAATAATTCGAGTGTAATTACGATTACCAACTTCGCCCCTTCTCGAGTACACCCAGTTTATTAATAAGCGAGATCATTCTTCAATGGTTTTACAGACACATACCTATATTTTACAATTTCCCAAAGCAATAAGGCTGTATTAGAATTTCTGAAAGCAATGGCACATGTTTAATGTTTGGGTTACAGATTATACGAGTAACTTTGCCCTCTCTCTCTCTGAACAGGGATTTGTAGAAAATTAAACTCCCGTCAGCGAGATTTAAACCCACGACGGTTCTCATTTTACCATTTAAATATTATATAACCATGTGTGTGTTCTGACACGATATTTTTGTATACTTTGCGTCTGCGTAGGCATATATGTTTTGTTTAGTACATTTTGCTGTTTATTCTATATTAGTTAAAAAATATATATATAAATTTGTGCAAAAAATGCAAATAGAAAAAAAAAACGCTGAAGTTATACATTCACATCATCATAACATCCCCTACCCCTGTCCCTGCCTCCCCCCTGCCGCCTATATTCCTCGAAGGGTCAGTCAGAGGTGTACCTAATAGTACGCCCATATTTTTCCAGTTAAGTTTAAGTCCTATGAAATAGGGGGCGAGCCTATTGCCATCAAATCCAGACTCCGTGGCTGCTACTGAGAAATTCCTGATGCAAAAACCCAATAACACTTTGCCCGACTTGGGTATCGAACCCAGGACCTCATGCAACCACTAGACCTACGAGGCAGCATGGAGGTTGTAAATCCACTATTCATAGCATACATTCTGCCTAGGTTATTATGTCTATGTCGGAACCCTCAATATCTTTAAGCACTCCATGGCTTTGTTGTCTATCTACGTTTCTGTAATATGTTTCAATATGAGACGCAATAGGTGGACCTGGTGAAGGTTGTGGGGATCCGCTGGATGCGAGACGCACGGGACCGGTCAATGTGGCGACACTTGGGGAAGGCCTATGGCCAGCAGTGGACGTCTTTCGGCTGAAATGATGATGATGATGATGATGATGATGATGATGAGACGCATTTAAATTTCATCAAAGAGATTTAAGAGTTACAGAGCGGACATTGGGAATATCTACATCCAAAAATTTTGATCCCGAACATTTTCGCTTTTGACACACGAATGCTACCTGACAAGCGGGCGTATGACACTAGACAGAACGATTTGTTACTAAGTAGTAACAAGTATTGGATTACGATTTTCTTCGTCTTGACCCGTCTGTCGCTCGTAAATATTTGAATGTCTTTGTATTTCATCAATCTACTTTATTAGTTTTCGATAAAATACCTTTATATTCTTTCCAATCAATAATTTAAATATTTAAATGAAACCATCCGTAAAATTGCGTATTTGCCTTCATCAGAAAATGTAATTTTCTGCTTAAAAGTTTTTACATGTATTCGGTCGAGCCCGTCACAGCTGGTTTTAAATACAATTATTAACACATTTACGGGGAAACTCGATCAAACGTAACTTTAACCGAGGGTATAAAGTTGTGTGCAGTGACAACCGCGCCCGCCATTTTGGTTGACATTAGGGTTGACCTAACTATAAATCTTACGCAACCTAATTAAATAGGAAAACTTTAATTGTTTTAATGTAACACAATAATAGGCTCGTAAAAGGGATAGGTAAGGTCTTTGTGGGATTTGAGAAATTAAATTCAATTCAATGTCCAATCCAAAAATCTCAATTTCAAGAATACAAATTATTATGAACGTACAAAGTTATGTACAGATAACTCCGAGTAAAATTTTATTTACATTATTAAAAAGTAAATTAAAAAGCACACAAACAATGATTTTAATGTTAATACAAGACAAGATATTTAATGTATCTAATTATGTCTAACAGCCGCATATTTTCTACAAGATTTTTCATCCCGAGTTGAATGAAAAAACCTTGTAATATTTATAGTCTTCTGCAAAATATCGTAAGTACAGCTGTCCGATACAAACTAAAAAAAAACAACAGCACAACATACCACCATACATCTGTTGAATCCAATCGGAAAGCTAGAATTCAAAGCTCGTCCGCTGTTTTGATTACTTTTCCCTCCGTTAAAACTAAACGCAATTCCGAAGCAAAGTCTGTTTGCTTTGAACCGGTACACGGTTTTTATAGTCTGTTACCGTACGGTATTAAAAAGGAAAAAAGGAAAACAAGAGAATCTGTGATACAACGACCGACCTGCAGTTGGCGTAAATGCGAAATGTGAAAATAAGCATGGCATATGTCATGTGTTACAATTCTGGAGTCGGGTGACGTAAGTTGAATGTAACTCTTTTACGTTAGCCTACTTTCAAACAACGTCTCTCATTGTGCCAGGAGGGAGAGGCAAGGGGTGAGGACTCAAAGGGAGGTCACCTTTTATGTCCCAAGATGAGGCGCTTTCATCCGCTCCATGGTTTTACACAAAAATGTTTGGATGTAAATACGTAATCGGCGAATTCCTGCAAGATTTTCTCCCCAGTGATTCCAAAAACCAGGTAAGAAATGTCTTGCTCAATTCTCCCGTAAATTGACGTTGTTTGTTATCGAATATCGGATTTCTTATTGTTTTCTGCAGTATTCATCGTGTTTTGTTATTCGAATCGTTTATTTTTAATCCTGTTTCTACTGCCATTCGAGCACTTTAATAGTATCGCTGCATTAAGTAGATAGGTTTCTTAATTAAACAATCGTTAAAGGAAATAGAGTACCTAGCCTGAGTTCTAACTGCCTGTTCATTATCGCAAGCTGTGTGCCACCGCAACTGTGTAGCAAATCGAATTCAGCTCGAGATGGGAAGCTGCGGTGCTCTGGTATTCTGCGCACAGTAATACAGGAAATAGGGAAACTGACTAGCTTATTTGAATAAACAATGAATATAACAACGCTTCCTCATTCATCATGTACCCTAAAATTCACAAAAATGATCCTGTTTAATATGCAAGAGGCGCAAAATTTATAATTTATGACATAAAAAGCGACGCGGCAGACGGCCGTCCCTCCCCAAGCGACCATACCAACTCACTGACTCGGTGAAATTTTCAATTCAACAGTTTTTCTAGCGTTCATTAACTCGCTCTGATGAATTCATCTTGTACAAGCGCACTGTAGTGTTTGTAGCGAAAAGCGACGAGCGGAGCCAGACGATTGGAATACGTCTAGAAATACTTGCTTTGATTAATTTTTAGACCTGTTTACTGTTCGCAACCAGACGATAAATACAGGCTTTAATGGAAGAGAAAACTTTATTTACCAGAGAGTATTTAAGCTTAAGTAGTACCTAAATAATCTACGTTGAAAGCTATTTTCATCGCCTTTTGAAAAGTCAAACTTTTAAGGGAACATTATCGCCCCGCGTTTTAGGGGTTGTTGCTAAGTGTGTCCTTTTCTCCACCAGACCGTTCCATTAAACTTGCAAATGCTTTCCCTACTAAAGGACATCATGAAAGGAGGTAGCGGAAATAGGTGACTAAAATGAAAGGGATGGCAGATAGCTCTTGCTCTCTTTTACTCTCATTTTAGTTCGCCCGTATGACGGGAAATGCATCATTTTTTTGCTGCCACGCGAAAATCTCGAACAATTGCTCATATAAATTAAAACCGCTGGCTTCGAGGTTTTATTTCTTTGAACTGTAAATATACTGAGGTTGTTTAAAAAGGAAGGTTTACATTTATCTACCTTTGTTTAAGTTTGTCTTTTTATGATGCTGGAGTACGAACAGATGTTTGGATGTTACACAGTTTGAAAGATATTTTTATCTTGCGATTTAAATATTCTAAGCTCGATTAGACATCCAATGCTTTCTGTTTCCGATATTGGTCCTAGGTACACCTAATTTATGTATATTACACTGATCCTTTGCTTTTCTGATTACTTTGCAAAACATAAAAGTTTCGAAAGAATCATAATGAAAATGTTTTAATTTACCTACCGTTCGCTTTTTCTTGCCAACTATTAAAAAAACTGTACCTCAAAGAGGAAACTAAAATGTACCTACCCTATCAAAGAGCTCACCTTTATTTGTACCCGCAATTATTTTCAATACTGGGTACTTCTTTAAAGAACAATCGAATAAAACTTCCGCCTCCGAAGTAGAACTTACGAGGTATTTTAAAATAAAACCGCAGGGTTGCCAGCAAGAAATTCTCGTTTTTTGCCGCAGCCTTGCAAGTGCAGCGGGACTTACAAAGGCCGTGTTCTAAAGTCAGTCGAGTGCTCAAATGATTAAGCAATTTCTGTACTAGCTTTGATGTGGTTGGCAACACCAGCATATTATGTGTGTGTGGAATATTATTATTCCACTATTGGATCATGAAATAATTGAAACCTAGATGCGTACCGTGAGGGCTGGTTCGAATTGGCGCAAGAAAAGAGTTCGTGGAAGGATTTGGGGGAGGTCTTTGCCCAGCAATGGGACAATACAGGCTTAATAAACAACGAAATTTCGCGTTAGCTCTCTGACTCAACTTCACAAAATAACATTCTATTAGCGATGACGACGATGGAAAAATCAATAAATGGGGCTGACATAACCTACCGCAAAAACTTACGTTAACCCTGTTAAATGTCGTTTTAGTTAGATATACGAGTACGAAGCGTTTTGAAAACGATTGTCACTTGTCCATCTTCTTGGATAAAAGTGTAGCTCATAGACATGGAAAGAAGAATAACTGCTGGAAAAAATCTTTATGTTTCACCATTGATCGCTACTGTAGACAAAGTCTCCACGGACAAATAAAAACTTTCTCTAATAAAACTATCTACAAAGCAACTGTACTGTTCCCGTACAGGTAAATAACTTGCTGACGCCCCGACCTACTTTCCGTCATTAATTTTATAATTATTTCTGATACTAAAAGTTAGTTGATCAATAGCAACCTTAGCGCCACGGATTAGCATCCAACATAACGTTGTGTAACTTTGCAAAGACGAAAACCACAGACTTCATGATCCCAAGTAGTTTCTATTTGGGGTCGTGAAATCTGTGGTTTTCGTCAACTCACCTCACTGCAACTTGACCACTCTGAGCCGTACAAATAGTTTATTTACAAAGAGTTTTCTCCTTTCCTTCTTAGAAGACCTATCACGAGCGCGCATTGTATAATGTTGCGTAAATATGTAGATTTTAAAAATAACAATACTCGTTTAAATTCAATTCAATTCATTTTCACATCAGATTAATTACATTATATGCATCCATACATGTTTTTTTTATATAATAGACCAAACAAACAACACAACAATGACAACAAATAGATACACAGTTAAACACCTATGGAAACATTGGATTAGCACCACACTACTCGTACACGGAGTTTCGTCCAATGCTCTAGGTATGTAGGAGCACTCCATGTCCATTCTCCCAAAAATGAGCTGCAGGAAGCTCACACACCTACAATATTTTCATCATCATCATCATCTTCCTGCCCTTGTCCCATGTTACTTGGGGTCGGCGCAACACGTTTTTTTCTTCCATTCTCCACTGTCAACCGTCATGCTATCATTTACTTCTTTATCTTTCATATCATTCCTCACACAATCCATCCATCGTTTCTTTGGTCTTCCTCTCCCTCTCCATCCATCAACGTTTATATTCATCACTCTTTTAGTCACATGCGATTCGTCCCTCCTCATCACATGTCCATACCAAGACAGTCGATTCCCTTTCAACTTTTCTGTAACTGGCGCAACTTTTAAACTTCCTCTAATATACTCGTTCCTTACTTTATCCATTCTTGTCACACCACACATCCACCTCAACATTCTCATCTCCGCTACATGCAATCTTTTTTCATCCATCTTCTTCACAGCCCAGCATTCTGATCCATACAGTACGACAGGTCTAATCACGGACTTGTATATTTTCCCCTTTAACTTGAGGGGCATCCGTGGGTCGCAAGTTGTTCCAGTGACCTGTCGCCATTTCATCCATCCTGAGTTGATCCGGTGTGTTACGTCTCGGTCTACTTCGCCATCCCCTTGGACAAGCGACCCGAGGTACCGAAAATCGGAACAGATCGGTATGGGCGTTCCGGCAAGAGTTATGGGCACAGGACTGGAGAGACCGCCGAAATCACAGAATAGGTATTCTGTTTTGGTCCTACTGACTTTCAGGCCAACATTCTCCAGTCTTTGCCACCACACCTCCAATCTGCTCTGGACCTCTAGGCCACTCTCGGCAACCAACACAATGTCGCCGGCAAACAGCATACACCAGGGAGCCTCTTCCTGTATGTCCGACGTAAGTGCGTCCATTATCACCAGGAAGAGGTAAGGGCTTAGAGCCGACCCTTGGTGCAAGCCAACAGCCACATTGAAGCTGCCGGTAGTGCCCGCTGTAGACCGGACTTGGGTACTACATCTACTGTACATCGCTCGGATCAACTGCACATACTTCCCAGGCATACCTTTCTCTTTCAGGGCCCACCACAAAACTTCACGAGGTACCCGGTCGTATGCCTTTTCGAGGTCGATGAACACCATGTGCAAGTTCTTGTGCGCACTTCTGTATTTCTCGCACAGCTGGCGGATGGCGAAAATGGCATCTGTCGTTCCCCGACCAGGCATAAAACCGAATTGATTTCGTGAAATTTCACTCTCTTCTCTCAGTCGTCTTTCAATAACTTTCTCCCAAACTTTCATACTATGCGCCATTAGCTTTATTCCTCTATAGTTATTACACTCCAGCACATCACCTTTATTTTTAAAGATGGGCACCAGGGAACTGTTGCACCATTCGTCAGGTATGGCTTCTTCCAGTAACAACTTATTGAAAAACTAGCTGTGCCCGCGACTTCGTTCGCGTGGATGTCGGAACTTAACAATGTATTTTTTTGTGCGAAGCGCTGTTGGAGGATTCCGATACAAATCATTTTTTTTTATTTATGCTAGTGCTTCTTTATAAACAACATTAGCTGTGGAACCATCTGGAGCGTACACAAAAAGGTTATTGGGGTTGTTTACGCGAGAAAGAGCTACGTATAGTTGACCATGGGAAAAGCATCCAATACTTAGGTCCACCCCCGCAACGGATAATGTCTGGCCCTGAGCTTTATTAATTGTCATGGCATAACAGAGACTGACTGGGAATTGCACTCGTTTGAAAGAGAAAGGAAAGTTGTTAGGAATTATAGATATTCTTGGAATAAAAACAATATCACCAGCGCCGCAACCGGTTAATATTTCAGCTTCGATTATGTTTTGCTGCAGATTTGTGACTTTGAGCCGTGCCGTTACAAAGTTTGGAGGACATCAATTTCTGAGGAGAATTATTGGTACACCGATTTTTAAAACTATTTTGTGAGCTGGAAGTCCGGGTGTGTTGAGGGAATCCAAAAATTCTACCGGGTAGTGCGTGGCGTCATCTTCTTCCATAACTGTATTTATAGAGGTGTATTCTCTACTATTCCCGGACACATGAATCAATATTTTTAAATTAATTGCCGTAGCTTGGACATTGCGAGGAGTCAAAATAGCTCGCTGACATAGCCAAGAACCGGCTTGATTTCCCATGTTTGTGGAATCTCCGTACACAGAAGAAATTAGCTCCTGTTGTGATGTAACGCAAGAACAGAGATTATCAACCAAAATAACTTTGCCATCTTCTTATACGGGGTATGTGCCATCGCCTATTTGTAACAATAAATTGGGAAACTCCTGTGCATTTTCGCAGCCTCGCAACTGTGCACGCATATGTACACTCAGGTGTGTAGATGATATATTGCGCCATAAAACAGAACTCTTCAGACAGGCAGCAATTTCTCCGGCTCTCGTTCCTCGGGGTACTATCGGGAGTGTCTGCCGAAAATCACCGCAGAACAGCACCGTGATGGCTCCCATCGGCCGGTCATTTTGCCTTATGTCCTGTAAAGTTCTATTCACTGCTTCTACAGCTTTGCGGTTTGCCATAGTGCACTCGTCCCAAAAAATTAAAACACAATCGCATAAAACCCTTGCTTTATCGCTATTTCGCGTTATGTTGCAAACCGGGCTTTCCGTGCGGTCTAAGTCGATAGGAATTATAAATGTTGTGTCTGCCGTTTTTCCTCCAGGCAATAATGTGGCTGCTATCCCTGAAGAGGCGACAGCAAGGGAAATTTTATTTTGGTTCTGTAGCGGCACTACAAAAAGTACTTCAGCAACATAGAACAAAAAGTACTACAGCGCCATCTATGACGCAGAGGATGAACTAAAACTCGAAATATATCTAAATTCTGCATCGCGCAAGTAAAGTTATTTGTGACTTAAGACTATACAGAAGAACCCGACAACAACTTTTGGGCAGTAGCCCACCAGACATAACACCCATCTGATCGGAGGATCCTCCCTTTTCAATGGTGGTTGAAGAGCTTTACACCCTGTTCTCCATACCCCCAAATTGGTGACCCCGAAATGGACGTCAGCGCAGCCTTCGAGCAACGTGACGTCATCAACATCACTTCCTCAAGCTTCCTCAAACTTCCTCAAGTTTTCGAGCAGCGAGTCATATAGCCAGCCAGCTTCAAAATGGGTATTCCTGACCACCAGCATGCAGCGGAAGCACATTCCTGGTCAGCACCCTCAGCCTCATAAAGCTACCTTGGCACTGCACTTTCGGCCGGTTGAGAGCTGTACCTCCCGGTCGATGCGAGCAGTCAGCCACATCGCGGCGCTGTACCACGTCCGATGCAACGGAGCACATGCAGTGCCGACCCCGACTAAAGGGGTTCGCACTACCGCCGCAGACAGTTCCGACTCACCGTGAACAATGCGGCAACGACTTTCCACTGGCCTGGCAATCAACGACTCATTCTACTACCGACCCTAGTCTCCGCGGGGGAGTGATGTAGCGGCACTACAAAAAGTACTACAGCGCCATCTATGACGCAGAGGATAAACTAAAAATCTAAATATATCTAAAAAATTCTGCATCGCGCAAGTAAAGTTATTCGCGACTTAAGACTATATAGAAGAACCCGACAACAACTGTAGGGCAGTAGCCCACCAGATATAACACCCGTTTGGTCGGAGGATCCTCCCTTTTCAATGGGGGTTGAAGAGCTTTACACTCTGTTATTGATACTCCCAAAGTTCCTTATTCGAGCCAAAATAACTTTGGTTAGGACAGTTTTACCTGTTCCGCCCGGTGCGTCTAAAAACAGGATATCACCCGAGGCGTTTTCTACACTGCAGCATACCCTATCAAACGTCTGGCGCTGACTCTCTGTCTTTGCGCAGCCATTTTGTAAAATTTCTGCGAGTTCCACGGGATGATAACTAATTTCTGATACGTACTCTCTGTTAATACGTTCCCCATCGACTGTCGGTATGGGCAAACCGTATTGACTGATCGGGTTCCCTGGTATACTTATAACTATATTATCTCTTTAATAGCCAATAAGGACCTGTTGTGACAAATTTCACGTACCCTATAGGTCAGGAATTTCTCCATCAGTATTTAGTTAAACATGCCTCAATCAGAAAATAACGTCACACGCACAATGCCATCTATCGAATATCTATATTCAATGCTGCACGCAGTTGATGTCTAGATATAGTCCAGTCTGAGTTCGATAGATGGCGCTGTTTTAATATTTTACTTCGGAAACACTATTATAATTTTATTAATTTACATTTTTCTTTCTTTCTATTTATAAGGTGTGAACTGATTACGATGAAACAAAAAACTTAATGTTCAATTACTTCAATTCACGCACATATTGTTGTGTATAAAAGTTACGGGAAGTTGTAAGACCAACTGCACATAACCCTAATTTTACTTCTGTAACACTTTAAATTCAAATATCTTTTGATAGACTGAACCGATTGCAATGCAACAAAAACTAAATGTTACTCCAAGTTACGCTCAATCGTTGTGTATAAAAGTTATCTACATTGCTTTTGTACATTTTACGTGATGCCCGAACAAATACACAGACAAACAGACAAACAGACACAAATTCGAAAAATGCTGGAAATGGGTTCTATTGGTTGTCCTTTAACACCCTGGCTATTTTTTTTGGAATTTTTTTCGATGTACAAAAACGACTTTTCTACAGTTTTATTATATGTATAGATAAAGCTAACCACGCCCATCCATCCACCCGTAATAACTTCCACACTTCAACTGGTATACCGTCAGGTCCTAACGCTTTACCATTCTTCATTCCATTTACTGCTATTCTCACTTCATCCATACTAACCTTTCTCACTAACCCCTCATTCACTGGTTTATTGTCCAGCACACCGTTCCAATCATTCTCCTCATTCATCAGTTTTTCAAAGTACCCCTTCCACCTATCCTTAATTTTCTCATCATCCGAAAGAACCATTCCAGCTTCATCTTTTACGCATTTAACCTACAATATTTTCATAATTTTTTGAATTTGTCCATATCGATGGACGGTAGTGATGGTGCTTGTTGCACTAAAATGCTTGAGGATAATTGTATATTTCAATTCAAAAAACGAGGTATTCCTCGTAGCGCTCCCGTTTTGAAACGCTCCCATCTAAGCGCTCCCGTTTTGTTCCTCCAAGCGCTCCCAAAAGGAGCGCTTCGAGGAACGATTAAAAATATTAAAATTTATTTCCTCGACGCGCTCCTACGTTTAAAAATAGGGAAAAGCATGAAGTAATGAATTATATCGATAATTTTTAAAAACTCATGTGTGCATCATCGACATCGAAGTTGCTTAACCAAATTACGAAATTGAGAGAATAATATCTTTTTGCTTTCGGCACTCTTATAACCATTTTATCAATCGCATAGGTAGCATCACCGTTGAGCGCAATACGTTACTGGATCCCGGCTCAGAGCAGGTGATTTGCACGAGTTGGTTGGTTGCGTTGGTTTTTTGACGAGTGGCGCGCGGAGGTACAGAGCCGGGGGGTAACTCCGCTGCCGCGGCATATTGTCGCGCGGCGGACAGACCTCCGCCGTGATCTCATGGCGACATGGAGAGAGCGACTATCGCAACCCCGTGCAGGGCACGCCACGATAGTGGCGATAAGTCCCCTCTTTGAGGAGTGGCTTGAGAGGCGCCACGGCGCCCTCACCTTCTTCTGCGAAGCAGTCATGCTAGCGAAGGAGGCGGCGGAACGTGAGAGGGAGAGAGCCTCACGTCCCAGCCGCCGCGGGAGGAGAAGCACCGGGCGTCGGGGGCCACGCCGTGATGGCTCTCGGCCACCGTAGGCACGGGCCTGTGGACGGTGAGTAATGGGCTAGCTCGCCGTCCGTCCGTCGTATGACGACGGGCAGGCCGTGTCGACGGCGCGTTCGTGTTCCACGCGCGCCTCAAAGAGTTGTCAGCAGCGGGAGGGGCCCGCAAGGGCCGGTGCCTGCCAGGGCTGCGGGACTGTTCGAAAGAGATACCGCAGCCCTGGAACATAAAGGGCCAAATAAGGAACATGGGTGGTTTTTAGTCAGTAAGAGTCTGACACTCCCTTCCGCTCCGCCCAGGGCGGGGGGGGGGGTCATTCGATGATTTCCCACCCACCAAAAAAAAAAAAAAAGAGCAGGTGATTTTAGTCAGTAGGTGGTTTAAGTCAGTAAGAGTCTGACACTCTCTCGCCCCGCCTAGGACAAGGAAAGTCATTTCTACCATTGACGTAAACGATAGACACCTCATTGCCTTATTTCTACGAAAAACTTCCGAAAAAAAACATTGAGGTGTGCGGGGAAGGGGGTAGTAATCGGAAACATAATGGAGAGAAATCATAAGCTTTCTAAACAATAAAAAAATATGAATAGGTACATATGTCGGTAGATTATATTCATCTATTTGGTGGACTAAAGGATTTAAAATAAAACAAAAAAATAATAATTACCAAACCCGTGCGAAGCCGGGACGGGCCGCTAGTTGTATATTATAACAATGTGTTCTACTTATTATCGATAATTTCAGTTAGTATAGTCCCATCTCTATCCGAAAGTTAATCATGGGAGCGCTTCGAGGAAATAAATTTTAATATTTTTAATCGTTCCTCAGAGCGCTCTTTTTGGGAGCGCTTGGAGGAACAAAACAGGAGCGCTTAGATGGGAGCGTTTCAAAACGGGAGCGCTACGAGGAATACCTCCAAAAAACGACGTATTTACGTTACGTAGGTATAAACCGCTCGTGCTAGAGCCTCTGTTCATTTATTATTATTACTATCGGAAAGTTTTATTACTTACAGTGGAAATGGTACATGATCCGGGTAGGAGGCGATTATTAACCGTTTGATAAGGGTAGGCCACACTGTCCCGGTTAATGTAGGTTGTGATATATTGCTGGGTGTCATAATGACTTTACACTTTGTTTTTTACTTTGATATATTGTTTATTGATGTTTGTTTAAACGGGTATGTTTACTTGTTTCCTGGCTTTGAAAAAGGGGCCATTATTTTGGAGTCTTTATCACAAAAACTGATCAAAATTGAGTGCTGACTTATTTTTAGTAAAAGGGTTTTAGATGTGTCAGTCACTATCACTCATTTTGTTGAAAAAGTTTGCGTATTTTTCTTACTCTGGCTGCGATCACTACATAATGGGTGTGGGTGTGTTACGTGACTTCGAAAAGTGTAACACCGAATAACACGTCCCCGTAAGTTTACGAATACGAAACACTTAACAACGAATGCACGCTACCACGAAACACTTAACAACGAATGCACGCTACCACGAAAAACTTAACAACGAATGCACGCTACCTCGGTGTAAATGTACCCATAACGAAGCCAAAAGGCACTTGCATTCCCCATCATTGCGAAAAAACGGGGTTTCCTTCACAGACAAGGGGTTAACCTGATAATGTATTTATTTTTTTAAGTAAGTACTAATTTGGTACACATTGCGTCATCATCATCATCATCATCCACAGCCCGATTTCACCCACTGCTGGGTATAGGCCTCTCTTTGCTTGTGCCAAGCTCCACGCTCCTGTGCCAGCCTCATCCAGGATATTTCCGCAATGGCAACAATGTCGTCTGCCCATCTCGACGCCGGACGACCAACACTCCTCTTTCCATTTCTTGGACGCCACTCGGTCACAGCTTTACTCCACCTGCCATCACCGCGCCTGGCTAGGTGTCTTGCCCAACTCCATTTGAGTTCCATAACGCGATTTCCAATATCGAAGACTTCGTGCGTCTCCGGATTTCGACGTTTGGAACTCGGTCTATTAGTTTTATGCCGAGCATGGAACGTTGCGTAAAATTATGATATTACATGAGTTTGATGTACAGAATGCTTGGTTGACGGCTTCGTGAAGGGTCCGTTTACACCATTTATAACAGCTGCTTCGTCATTTTGTCGAACTAAATTATTACATCAACCAACCTCTAACAAGATTCTCAATTTCGCAGAGTCCCAAGAAAAATCCCCGACTCCCATGGATGAATAAATAAAGAAAGAAGCAAGCTTGTCAGATGCTCGTTCATAAGACGATCAGTGTCAATCTGCACAGTAAAGTCCTGTCATCATGTTAAGTTCTGGCAATTCTTAGGCCGAGTACATATTGATTGTCGATACTCTGGCAACCCTTAGGCGGTGTACACATTGAGGGACGTGCTTGTTTGCTTGATGCACGCGAGTTGACGCGAGTAACTGTCAAACACATAAGCTTTCGTAAGTGTCAGGATATTTGCACACAACCATGATTTTTAAGGGTCTATTTGATTATATTGATCTAGTTACGGTCTAGTACCTGCATATATTTCTTTTTATTATTATTTTTTATTATTTTTAAAACAGGTGAATGCTTTCCACATTGAGAGGAAACTGAAATTCTCAAGAAACAAAAACTCGGGGACATGTGGCACCCACCAACCCCCGCTCTCTCTCTTAGTTTATAACAGCGCACTCAAAAAGTAAAACCATTGCATAAACAGCCACGTAATAAGTCGCCATATCATTCTGGCTCATGGTTGCATAAATAAAATGTAAATATCAACTAAGTATCATACTTTGACACATGCATTTTTTTACGCGTTTGTAATTTTGTAAAGTATTAGTTTTTCCATCAGAATTTCTCAGTAGTAGCCAAGGCGCCTGGATATGTGTCAGGTCGATGGCATTAGGCACGCCCCTATTATATGGGACTTAAAACATAACTGGCAAAATGTGGATAAACTATTAGGTACAGCTCAGCCCAATCCTTCGGGGATTACAGGCGTGATGTTATGTTTATATGTAATTTTGTAAAAGTTTTGTGAAATCCAGTTTAAACAATAAACATCATCACCTAATTCGCATTAAAATTGCTCCCAAGAAGCATTTAGAAAAGTCATTAATCAAATCACGCGATCTTACCGCGTCATTTTCTCATTAGACGCGCGTCAACTAATGTCAACGTACACTTAGGTGCAGCGTGACTTACTCAGCGAATCTCGGCCAAGCAGCTCTGCCAATTTTTACTACCCTCGACCTATTTGGCTGTGGTTCTTCAAATTACCCCCTTTGGGTTGTAATTTTGGCTATTACTGTTACTGTAAAAATAAGTTTGTGAATGAACAGAATATTTGTACGGCCTGACAGTTTCTCCGGGTCTCAGTACTCTCAAAATGTATGCAATAGCAGATAAAAAAAAATCCGATGATAATTTTATATCTGTGGGGGGTTCGGAATTATGTACTGAATATGTGGCCTTCCACCCTCACAAGAGAAATAAATTACGTTAATAATTGTGTCGGAACCGGCTGCACGCTCAGAATATAATAACAAAAAACATACACTGTTCATGTCGATGTACCATAAAAATGTAAATAAGCCGTTTTACTCTCTCACTCCATTGAATCTCTGAGAAAATTCGATTTATTACTCACATCCTTATAACAATGCCAAAAGCACTTTGCATCTTTTTGAAGTAAGTCATCTGTATACAACAAAAACCAGCCAGCACTTAGCAGTAAGTATTCAGAGACGAGCTTGAGACTTGGCCACGAGCTGCACGCTCAAGCGAAATACATGCGATCACGAATGCAGATTTTTTTAATAATGAATTCCTGAAATCGGCCCAGTAATCAGGCAGAGAATAGGACACGAGAATTTAACATACACGAAAAATGCCTAACAAACCTGTGTACATACTGAGGGAAAGGAAAAAAAATGATACTGGCCTTATTTGGTGAAAAACATAATCTCCTACTTCTTATGAAGTGGGTTAAAAACAGATTAAAAAAGTTTTTGTCACCGCGTTGTGACTTGCAGATGTAGGTACTCACAAAGTTAAGGAAATAAGAAACGTGCACGCAAGTGGTGTCGCCATCTGAGGCCGTGAACGATTGGTTTCGACCTTATCCAGTCTCCCGACGTTGGAAAGAGGAAGAGAGGGATGCAAGATGTATTGTCTGGACCTCTCCCTGCGGTGCGGTGTCCCGATAATAATTTGGCACGGTATCAAACCAGCAGAACAAGTTTAATTAAACAAGCATTAGCAAGTTTCCAGAGATAACTCCGCTGTTTTGAACTGACCGCTCTGTTTAAATACCTCTGAAGGTAAACTGATAGTAATTAATGATGTTAATGGAACGTCGGGCTGTTGATTAAGGCTGGAATATAAATATGGTTTTGTTGGAAGTAATTACTTAATCCTTTTATCAGACGTATAAGGATTAAAGAAAAGTATCAATTAGTGCGTCATTGTTCTAAAAGAACAATGACGCACTAATTGATACTTTGCTCTTTATTGTGTGTGACATCTGTGAAATTGTCTGTGGAAATTGTATTGAATGAAGTCGGTTAAAAAGTAAGATGGCGGCGTTAGTTCTGATCACTGACTTAAAAGCTTATGGACTAGGCGGGCATACTTACAGACTTAGCAGGACTACCTACAAATTTCTAGAGCACAAAATGGCCGCCAATTTCATTTATCATCAATTCATCATTCAAAAAATTAACAAAAAAACTATTAGCGCGCAACCGTTTGACAGCAGATCTACCAAAAAACTCGGCGCAAAACTTGGCGACGCGGTCAGGTCAGGCATTGTTGAGCTGATGACGTCACACGAAAGCGTTGTCAAAACAAGCACTTGACAAATTGTAGTTGTATCTATTTTCCTATGCAGCTACTGCTTTATTAAAAAGAAACAAAACTTTTTTTCACATATGTGTCGATTTTATACATATTTGTATAACTATTATTTCTATAGTAAAATATGCCGTCTCCATAGGTACCTATATCTCAATGGTTTTGATTATGGCGATGCGCCCCTGCGGATCCATGCAGCACTGTAGGCACCACACCCTATATTTCGCAGGTATTGTCAAGACGATAATGCGACGACGCCAAGAGAATAAGAAGCCGCATCCTCTTTTGTGCCAGTAACAAAGTTTGCCACACGTGAATATTGCACAAATATGCCTTTCATTCGCTGCATTCTATGTTCCATGTTCAAACGATATTTACTGGCTGATAATCATAAAAGAGATTTTGGTTTGGTGTCAATTCACAAAAAATAATTATTTTTATGATTTCCGAAACAGTGGAAACCGAAGGAAATGAAAGAACAAACAATGGCCAGGACCAACACACAAAACATAATATTAAAACTATTTTCAGGTTCAAAAGCAGGAAAATTGACACATTTATGACAATAACTGTACAATGTACATTCGAGTTAGTTTCCAGCTTTTACACGAGAAAATTTTCATATAATTATATATATTTACTGAATACGGCGATGTCACAGGTGCAAAGCAAAAATTCCGTTTATTTGAATTTCACTGCAACGTTGAAATTAAATTTTCAACCTTTGAACGTTTCAAATTCCAGATCCACCTACGCTTCTTTATGAAACATGAGTTACGTATGTATGTCAAGCAGGATGCTAATTTTGAATATTGTAGGTTTTACAACAACAATATAACATCACACCTGTATTTTCCCGTTGGATTAGGCAGAGGTGTACCTATTATAGTACAGGTACATTTCGCCAGCTAGGTATGTTTAAATCTCACGTATTATCTTTTCAGCCCGTTATACTATACTATCTCACGTATTAGGCAAAGAGCCTATTGTCATCAACCGGGAACAAGTTCAGACTCCGGGATGCCATTTATAGTTATTTTTCCGTGACAATAATCAAAAGGAGAAGGGAACTACTCCATACATTCCTGGGCCCAGGTGTTAACTGAATCGAACTGACCTTATTTGTAAGAGAATATAATAACAAGGCCTCACTGAAAATTTGGTGAAATTTGGCTATCCAGGAATCAAGTTACATGAAATATAGTAAAAATGAGGTTATATTATAACATTGCAGTTTTATATGTTTTTTTACGAAATACTTTTGAATGGCTTTGGTTGTGTTATGGTTTTATGCATGGAGCGTGTCTAAAGAGTCAAAGATCTGACACGTTTGGCTCTCTCGCGCCCCGGACAGTAGCTACAGTCGAAGACAAGTTTCTTCATTCAATATCTTGCACTTAGAAGCAGTAGGCGCAGTATGATATTTACGCAGTAAAATCGTTCGCAGTACAGTTTTTCGATGTAACGAAATATCGCACTAACAAGACGTCGATTTAACAAGGCATCGCAGTATGATATTTACGCAGTAAAGTCGTTCGCAGTACAGTTTTTCGATGTAACGAAATATCGCAGTAACAAGACGTCGATTTAACAAGCCGTTCGCAGTATAGAGATGTCGTTGAAAGGTTTTCGAAGAAACAAAATTCGATGATACGGCTTTCGCACTCAAGTAGGTATTCCATCCGATCGATAGGCGTAAACAGTTGTCTAAAATAGAGAGCCAGGTAATTTAGAAATGCAAGATCCTATTTAAAGCCGAGGTCGTGGGGTTAAACAATAAAACAAGGAAAATACGTGCACACTCAGAACGAAAAACAACGAACGAGTGCCATTCTCCATATATAAAATTATAAATATTTATAGTAGTCTTTGAGTGCCATCTGTCAATCGGTGACAGACTGATGTCAGACAGCAATGTTGTCAGCAGAGAAATTAAAGGAAATCGATTCGCTATGAATCAATTCCACAAAAAAATACTCGTTTCTCGATTTTCATACATTTTCTGAGATTTTACCGATTTATTCGTAATCGATTACTAACATTTCTGGCATTGTTTAATCGATTATTTAGTTTCATAACTTAATTTAAGTTTTCTCGCTTCCTAGATAGAAACCAGGTACCAGGTATTTTGTGATTTTCCTTAGAAAAATATGACGGTTTTTTTAATACACATTTCAACTAGTTAACTGCTGGGCCCAGAAGTCCCCTTCTCCTTTCTTATTAGATAAGTAATAGAAGTTTACACTCTCCCAAACTTAACATAAAACGTAATAATTACCCATTCCAAACCTCCTCTATAACAATCTCTTCAAGACCTTATACGAATAATTGCGAGAATACTCATTAAATTGAATCGTTAAAAATGCCTTGCTGGTTTTGTTAGCGATCTTGTGTGAGACAGTCCTTTTGTCCCGGCAATGTTTGCTTTTAATTAAAATCTCTCGTCTGTTGGGACGCCGTAATTAATGAAACTTCAGATTATGCTTATAGAACAGTTGCGTTATGACAATTTATTGTTTGTTTGGGTCTGTTGGCGGTGGGCGGCCATGATTGGTGAAGAGATTTTGTGGTAAGGAAGGTGAAGAAGATTTTGATATGGAGGTGGTGCTATGATCAAGCTCACATCCTGCAGACTAACAATAACTCAACTCTACTGCTGAACAAAGGTCTTTCCAGTTGACTTCTTTCTTCGAGTCATGGTCAATGGTCACTGGTCGTTGGTTTTGTCCAGCTCGTCCCGCCAGCGTCTATGATTAAGTAGTTTTGTAATTTTTTAACATTTACACGGACAGCAATGAAGGTCACGAGGTTAAGCATCGGCCAGTTTCGATTTTTATATTCGTGTATTTTCAATAGGAATATCAATGTAAAGCATTAGCGGTCTGATTTTAGTATAGCATTTTGATTCTGCTGTTGGTGCCAAAGTGTAGACAAAGCTTTATGGAACGATTAAAAAAATAAGAGAATAATGGCCCTACGTGCAAGTATGGCCAAATTTCCTTTGAAACATCCACGTTCCATTTTTCTTACCCAATTTCCACCCTCCATTGGACATAAAGAAAGGAATTTTCTCGTGTTTAATTAAAAAGACGGTGATTAAGATCCGAGGTATAACAAAGACAAAAGATAGAATGATGGATAAGCGGGCGGAGGGAGCAAGTGAATTGAACAGGATGGAATTATGTTTGTGTAAGGTTCGTGTCTTAAAAATCTTGATTAATATCGCCTGGGTTTAAAATGAATAAGGAATTATTTGAAATGAAGCAGAAGAAAAGCTACTTCATTTCAAATAGGCGAAGAAAATCCCCGTACTTTAGTTTAGCTAGGGAGAATAAGTAGCGAAACAATCGTCCTAGCAACAATTCCCGTCCACAACCTACCATATTTGACTCTGTTCCACGAATAAAACACAAAATATGATAACTCGTTGCCAATAAAAACGTCACTTTTGATATATCATAACGAACAGATGGCCTAAAAGGCAGTTATAATAAATCAAAGTGGACCTAAAGTTGTTAGAACAAGTACGCCAGAATTATTATCTGTGGTACAGGTTAATAACTTCGTTATGTTGGTACTCCTGCTAACTTGTTTGTGAAAGAAAGTACGGAGGGCACGTCACGTACTCAGTAGACGGCAAAATAAGGAGAGATTCTTCCAAGAGGAATTTAATTATCTTTTTTTATTAAGTTCTTACACCTACCTAAATAAATCTTACAGTTGACCAACTTTATAAGATGTTTGCTTGTGATATTAACTAAATATTAGATTTATTTACTAATTCAGACACGATTGCTGCTCTGAAACATCGAGACGGCCGTGGTCACAGAACATATATACTCTAGGGAGGCCGTGGTAGACCACAAAGGAGATGCCAGGATACTTTGGGCATGTTCCTGAGTAATAGGGAACATGCATGTAATTTTTCTTCACTTAAATCAATAAAATACAGTACTGTCAAACCAAGAAAAAAATTAAAAGTTAAGTTCAACTACTGCTTCTCGCTCAAAAAAAATAGTTCTACAATTTTCTATGACAGTTCAAACGTACGTGATTGTCGTGGCCATTCATGTCATGATACCTATGTGACGTCACTTACCACTTTCTGCCTTGTTCACATCTAATTTAGAATAATTTTACTAATTGTATGTGCTTTATTCTAGCAAAAATTGCAATAACATTAATGAAATAAAATGTTAGTGAAACTTTAAGCAAGTACTTTTCAAATAAAAGTGTTTCTTTGACATATTACAGTATTTGACGGCACTACCAGCTGTCGAGGTCGATGCGTTTTGAGTTTGCGTTCCGTTTCACCAAAAACACGCCACATAAAATATTAGATTGTAAATAAGTGTAGGATTAGAGAACATTTTCGAAAGTTTTGAATTTCGTGCATATATATATGCAAGAAATTCAAAACTTTTTTTATTTCTTTTACTTTTTTTTTCATTGCAAAATATAGAATGTGACTGGCGGTGGTTATGGTAAAGATGAAGTCAAGTCTTTCCACAGTAGAGAATGAAACAGTTGGTATTTAGGTGCAGGTTAGTTATAATAATAGAAGATAGAGCCTCGACTGGACTGCCTCGTTGGTCTAGTGGTCGCAAGCGCGACTGCTGAGCATGAGGTCCTGGGTTCAATTCCCGGGTCAGGCAAAGTTTTATAGGGGGGTGAATTTCCCAAATGACTTATTTTTTTGTCTTCGGTGAAATTAGTATTTGAAAAAAGGAATATTGTTTTGAATTATTTTTAGTATTCAATAGGTAGTTATTGGGTTGTGGCAAAAATATAATTTGCCCAGGACTATTACATAGGTAGAAATAAATACATAAACCTCTATTTTTTTCAAATCGGTGCTGTCCCTCTACTTTTTTTACAAACAAAATAGCTTATACACTAATAAAAATAAGTAAGTTAAGTATATAACTTATTCTATTTCATAGAATATTAGTTTTGTTATTATTATATAGCATATTTTATTACATAATTAACGATTATTATTACTGAGAGGCACAATCGTACTTGTCCTGAAAAATGTTCTCATATCGCTGGACAAAAGTAATTTAAACCTAACTTTACATCAACGAGTCAGAAAGTGTCCCCACCCCAATTTTATTTCCCTCGTTAGTGTCGGCTAGTGCGCAGTCAGGACGGAAGTGTGTCAAATCGCTTCATATTCCCGCCAATAACGTAAGTACGCCATTTCAGTTGCTCCCGGACAATTATTTTATATTATCGGTGATTGCATCTTTCTAGTGTAATGAGTAGTATTATTATTGATGTTTGGTTCTAACAGAGGTAGTAAGTGAATTAGCTTCATTGACTGTTATTGAATTTATCCTAGATATTATGCATTTTTTCTAATTTTCTAAAAAGTGTGTTATTTCTCACGTCGCTGTTCTCATATCGCTGTAATCGGTGGTCTTTATTACCACCGATGTGATAATTTACACCGAAATGATAAGAAAAAATCAATCGGTGTCTTATTTCTAATATCGGTATTTTGATTCATGATCAACGCACAGTTTTGTCACATCGGTAGATCATTTTATCATCTCGGTGAGTCGTTTTACCATATTGGTAGATCCCGTGTCATTTCGTTAAGTGAAACAATGGAACATACAAACACATACATTATATACATACATACAAACATTCATACATACATACTTACCTACATAGACTGCCAAAATCATTACCACGATACCACTGGGTAGTAGAAGATGTATCAATACGGGAGGTCTGTATTCGGTAATGTACGTCTATAGGCTGAGATGATGATGGTGAGGTGGAGCAATTGAACGCATTAATAAAGACAATGATAATAGAAATAAACATTTTTTTTTTAAATTCTAAGTACCTATATTAAATATAATATAAAATAGGTACATAATTTCAAAAAAAAATATCTTAATTGGATTTATAAGAACTCAGTTCTCTTTGGATGTGATCTACCTACTTACAAAGACCTTCAGTTCAGGTCTTCAGTTCTAAGTCGCCCTTGTAAAAATATATAGGTACCTACTAACTATTTCCTTTTTGATGTTCAAAGGTGGATAGATTATCATATCGCTGGATATGTACATCATTTCGGTGGATAAACTTATCATATCGATGTACAGAAAAAATAATCGGTGTCGGTTTGTCATATCGGTGGAAACCAGAATTCAAACTGAATTTTCTCCTTAGTCTTAAATGATACGTTGATGATATTTAATTTGGGGATATTTGATATCCTAAAGATTACATAAAACCTGAAAAATATACAAAAAAAAGTATAAATGAAAAAGTTCACCGATATGATAAAAAAAATGGCATTTGTTGAAATTCACCCAGGGATTTCCATCAGGATCCTGTCAGTAGCAGCCACGGAGTCTGAATTTGTGCCCGGTTAATGGCAATAGCCTCGCCTATTGCCATCAACCGGGCAACCCCTAATACGTGGGACTTAAAACATAACTAGCGAAATGTGGGAGTATTAAAAGGTACACCTCTGCCTATCCCTTCGGGGATTACATGCGTAATGTTATCTATCAGAGATTTTTCACTACGATATCAAAACAAAACTCATCTCAAAAAATAAAACTCATGTTTCAAAAATGATTTCATATTTTCTTGACACGAAATCTTCAACTCTGCACAGTTGGCGAATCGAATCAAAAATACATGAGTCGGGTAAAGCAGGTGAATTCGAGATAGTTCACTATCTAAATATAAAGTTAGCGAAGTCGGTAAGTTGCCGTAGTCAAGTTGTTGGGCACTTCGCTTCCTTTGGAGACGGCTCGTAATTATCTGATGTTGTAGTACTAGTTAACCGTGAGTTAAGTTAGTTGAGTAACTGCTGAGTGATAAGGTTTAGGTAATTTCGTATTTGAACTAGTAGAATATTATTATTAGCTAAGCAGTGATAGCCTCGTGGTGTGACAGTCGGGCTGATAATTCATAGGTCTCGAGTTCGAACCCTCATCGCTGATTTTTCAGATTAATGTGCGTATTGTATTTATTTTATTTATTAATTCAGTAGTACACATATATTTTATTCTTTTAAGTTGGTGCCAAAATAAACTCTTTAGAGTTTTACCGTGCACCAAAATCATCGACTACATAACTTAGAGAATTATACACACTTAAGTAGGTACTTAGTTAAAGAGAAACTACAACCAAAAACACCACAATTATAATTATCACTTGCTTCGGTGAAGGAAAACATCGTGAGGAAACCAGCATGCCTGAGAGATATTTCTCTGCGGCATGTAAAGCCAAGTCAGAGGCCCATGGGCGGTATAAAACCTTGACACCAGGTTAGGTACTAACCACACTACACAACAAAATACATGCTAATAATCTTTTTCTTCTTTCTTTATGAAAGAAGAAAAAGATTATTAGCATGTATTTTTCCACTGTAGAACAAAAGCCCTTCCTTCCCTTTCTTTTTATCTAGAGACTATTTTCTATCTTTAGAAAAAGAGAATCTAGAATTCAGGCTTCACTTCTTGTAAAATGAAACCCCACTGCAGTTATAGGGTTTGTGGAGTTTCTGCAATGTCATCGGTTGGTTAAGTGGATAGCGTATTCATGTGGCTTTCTAAATTATTGATTGATTAATATGCGGTTTTTTGACTATGGGAGACTTGAGTCTATGAACTAGTTTGTTTTTTATGTAACACCAGCGACCCGCCCCGGCTTCGCTCGGGTGCAATGTGTATACATATTCATATAAACCTTCTTCTTGAATCACTCTATCTATTGCTGAAAATTGCATTAAAATCCGTTACAAGATCTAAGCGTACAAACAGCAGGAGCGACTTTATTTTATACTATGTAAAGAAAACATCGTCTGAATATTCAACAATCTATTTTTGTAGAATCTATAATGTCTTTCAGCATGTGCGACAAGATAACGATTGGTATTATCTTGTTTATTCACAAAACAACACAACATCAAGATTGAGCCTGTTTTTTCTCGAAACTTGGTATACAAATAGCATGCCCACATTTCGTCAGCTAAGTATTAGTCTACTGGTCGTTAGCACTGCTGCGTAGCATGACGTCGAGCAAAATGTTCTTGGTGTTTACCATTAGGATTTTTTCAGGAGTAGCTCATAATTTGGATTTGTGCCCGGTTGATGACATCCCATCTGCCTAGCCCTTTCCCAACCACGTTGGGGTCGGCTTCCATTATAAGCATGCAGCTGAATACCAGTACTTTGCATGGAGCGACTGCCTGTCTGACCTCCACAACCCAGCTAGTACTAGGTTACGATATCCCTTGATAAGTGTGGTTGCCAGACTTTTGGGCCACTCATCTGTAACGATTTGTGGCCGGTTCATGACAATAGTACTTAAATAAAACTGTACATTGTGTAGCAAAAGTAAGGGTTTTCTGCCAAAAGAAAGTTATGATGCATCTTTTACACTGGTGTATAATATAAAGGCTCATAATTTAGCAGTCTAATCTGCTCTGTGCTCATAAAATTATGCTCTCCAGTGAGTTCCTGCTATGAACTTGGCTCGCAATTACTTCCATGTGGAAGTTAGTTCATCGTTTTACTACTAAGTCTTATAAAGTTGTACCTTGTCCGCACTATGTTAATTTGGCAGCGAAAGCCAAACATTAAGTTTATGAGTGTCCCGGCCGCTTGTTAAGAAGCAAACAAGGGAACTGGCCTAAGTCGAGTTTTTAACATTTAGTGCAAAAACCGTTTTAAAATAGTTCTTTAAAAGAAAAATTGAAGGTTATTGCATTTTGTGATGTCGACTATCGGCTGCAACGGTAAATAATTCAAAGAGTAAAGCACGGAACATAAATGGCCATGGCTTACTGAATTTAATAATATTTTAGCGAGCCTACTTGCGTTTGTTAATACATAAATTAGTTGGTTTATTATGTCATTATGCTTAACTTTATTGCCGTAAGTAATGCACCCTTGATTGGCTTTTCTAATAAACTTCGTAAATGAAATAGCTTTTATACCTTTACAAGAATTGGTTTATTTTCATTTTTACTGATAAGTAACGGACGTAAAACTTAACAGTTTTTCCATGTTTCAAAAAACCTCTTAAGTAGTGAAGTAAACTATTTTGGACTTTAATTGGCTGTGTTCTAACCTACTTCATTAGCGAGAGAGGTTTTTCAGTTGTATCTTTAAACACCAGCATAGATTTTGATCCAGAGATTTATCTAAATGGGAATGAAGTACTGCCCCATGAATTTCTTTTATGAACTTAACCCACCAAGTAACCAATTTCTAGACCCATGGGAGAAAAATATAAACAAAAGCCTTGCATTTGCATCAGGGACACATAATTAGCATTTTTCTATTTGCCGTGGCGATGCAGCCAACGTTTTTGGTACCCAGTTCCAAGATTTTGGCACAATACACACAAATATGGCACACTGCACAAGCCAAGTCGTTCTAACTGTAATGTTTTTGTAAGGAGCTCAACCTTTCTTTATATTATATCGTAGTTTTATGTACAAAAAGTGAAAAGGTAAAAGGTTTAATGCTTCTAAACCATGTTCTATGCATTACTGTAAGGCTATAGCTAAAACACTAATTATGAAGATGTAATGAGTATTCTGAGAGTTAGCAAAGTCGCAAATGGCTGTCAAATATTTCTATGCTTGGATTGAATAAATTGAATTGAAATTTCGTTCTGTGTTGTGCAAACAATTTGATAATGAATTGCAGTAATAAGGCTGGAGTTTGTGTTGAAACAGTTTTAGCTGTAAAAAGACCTTTTTAAAACAGAATTTGTGACTGCAAAATACTACTCTGATTGATTAATTTAAGCCTGTTTACTGAATAAGCAAAGACACAATAACGTTCCCATAAAACTTTCATGAACAAATGTCATTAGTGTCAACAATAAAGTAATTCTGAAAGATATCTATCACTAGCGATGATATACCCCTTCACAACAAACAACACAATATTGAATCTCTATAATAATAAAAAATGTAAATACCGCTACATTGCGTGTCACATATCTTTATCAAAATGCCTTTTACTCGTATAACCGTCAATAATGCCTTTAATCGCGGAATCACCTTCAATATCAATATCTATTACGAAGGAAATCGATATCGCCAGCTCACTCAGCTAAGGTTCCGCCCTTAGCCTGGGTCCAGGAGTAAATATTTGGCAGAGACCGAGCTTCATACAAGAGAATCTTCTCGAGATTGCGATGGGTACAATATTACTTACATGGCCTAGCTACGTTCAAATGAATTACACACTACGCTATAAGTACTAGAATGTATTTACTTCAATATAAGTAGTTGCATGTCTGTCTGAAGACTCATAACTTCATATTGTTTGGTAGGTTTTGAAGTAGGTACCTGTTGTACTGACAGATGAAATAACATGCAGTGTAACCTTAATCGAAGCCAGTTCTTATTATTTTTAGGATTTAGTATTTTAGTATGTGCCGCTTAAAAACAAATCAGAGGGCCAAGTCAAGTAGACATTTACAATGATTTGTCATTTTGACAATAAACCCGAGATAGCGCCATTATCTGGCACGATTTCATGTCATCTACGCCACGAATTTACATGTGTACAGCACACATGTAGTACGCTATGTAGCAGACGTAGCAGTATACTATGCATCCGATGGATATATAGTAAAGGAGCGCCGGCTCACCGGAGCATGAATGAAGCTCGGTCTCTGTGAGGAGTCTACTCCTGTGCGTTGTGTCACTCAATACAACATTTTAATATTGCTCAATCGATAGCTCACGTCTTGAGGGTCGTGATGCGACGTTTAAGGGGTGTAATGTATACGCATTTTCCTTTTATTTTTGCTGTAGGTGTGGGGGAGGTAAAGTTTCAAGTTATTCTATTGATTTGCGTGAATTTGAATTACCTACATGTTTTAAGGCACCTTGAAAGGTTTCTCTGCTAGCTTATCACTTGGAAAAATAGTTAATTTATTCTCTTGATTCTTTGGATAATTCGTAATCGGAGAGCGCATACGTAATCGTTTTAACTTTTCATAATTGAATAACAACAATCAACAAGATTGACAAATGATTTTCGGCAGATTCATCATCTGCCTAGCCTTTTCCCAACTACGTTGGCGTCGGCTTCCAGTCTAAATGGATGCAGCTGAATACCAGTATTTTACACGGAGCGACTGCCTATCTGACCTTCACAACCGAGTTAGTACTGGGATTACCCAGCACTAACTCAGTACTTGGTCTGACAACCTTTAATGACTGTCAATAATCTACAAATCACAGCGGGGACCAACGGCTTAACATGCTTTCCGAGGCACGGAGGAAAGTTGGTATGTACTGGGTGTCCACGAGCTTCGATTTTCGGTAGATTATGTTAATCTATTTATGACATTTATGACATTTCATGTCACCTTGTGTTGGTTAATAAATAGATAATTCATATTGTTTTCTATACGGATATGGCGCGAAAATTAACTCCGGAAATCATAATTTATACCCCGTTAGATCACCACATGAACGGCCCCTTAAATTTACCCGATCCTAAATTAATTCTTATCATACCTCCTCTCATTTCAACACTTATTTTAAAGTAATTAACAGCGTAAAACGATTCGAGTTTCAATATCAAGTTATACTCGTAGTTTCTTTGCTCGATTGCAAGCTCGTAAATCCACCTGAAGAGCATAAGAGGCTTCTCTTCGAGCATTTCCGAGCTGGAAACTGGGACATATTTGAGGTGGAGCTCTATTCGAGCCAGTGATGTTAGAGGGTGCTCGAGCCGTGTATGGGAGGCAAAATTCCATATAATGAACGGCACAGTCGATGACTCTCAACGTGCACGATGTTGGCGCAACAATGGCGTATTGACGCCATATTGGAAAATGGTAGACTGTTATAGAATGATGCAGTTTTTTGATTGATGTATTTTATTTAAAACTGATGCGCATGTTTTATTCTTAAATTAACGATAAAAACTGCATCAAAATACGTTGTTTAGTTTCGAAGAAGAATGTGGTCTCTACGTAATAGATAAAAAGCTTTGTTTTATTTAGAGACTCTGATTGTATATCTATTTTATTATATCTATTTTAAAAGTAAGTTTTTTTCTATTAGTCTTTAATGTTCCACCATAGGGCTAATGCCTCTCCAATAACATTCCAGGAACTCTTTCCGTAAAAAAATGACAATTTAAGAGCTAATTAATTTTGTTCTTCAAGCTAACAGGAACCTCAGAATCAAAAATATTTTATTAGGACATCGTACCTACATACTATATTTATTCAAAAACGAACATAATAAGTATCTAAGCAAGAATAACCTTTATTTGTTACACCACAAACTATTTGTGTTTACTAAAAGTTGCATTTGGCATCCCCAACTCCCCCACAGATTTAGTCGTTCTCTTCCCCATTAATTCCCCCACGTCCTTCCTAGTCACGTTCAGAGGTCCAAAATAACGCAAAATACAAATACACAAACCTAGGAAACTCCACAATAACCAGTGCGACAATAATTCCTACCACTCAGTGTTTAAAGTCCACGAAATGTCGACAAAATGTAAATGTACCGCTAGCAGCGCTCAAAACAGTAGTTTGAGCTATGTAAATAAATTCTTTATCTCTCCACTGAATAGGGTTGTCAGGGGTTAATACCTGAACTGGCTTGGTTATTTTCTTGCTCAGTTAGGCACGAAATCCAGTTTGGGCTGAAAATAGATCTGTGACATGGCGTTAATTTAGGCTTCAGGGATTCAGTAAATAGGATGGTGTTTAGTTAAATATAAATCCATCAAATCTATAGTTTGAATACCGTTGAACAAAGTTGGTGTCCGCAAAAATCCGCATGATCAAACAAAACCGGCCAAGTGCTAGTCCGATTCGCGCATGAAGAGTTCCAGACCATCGTCGCAGAGTAAATATTTGTTGTTATAGCGGCAACTGAAATACACATTCTGTGAAAATTTCAACTGTCTACTTATTACGGATCATGAGATACAGCCCGCTGACAGACGGACGGACGGACAGCGGAGGTTTAGTAATAAGGTCCCGTTGGTTACCGTTCGTAACCCTGAAAAGAACAAAACTACTATTCAAGTCCACCAAAATGTAAAAGTCCCGGATAAAAAGATACGAAATTTCCTACTTTTTGTTCCATCCGATCCGGTCAAAGATACAAAAGTTCCAAACAAGTCTGGTCGAACAAGTCCCAGCATTTACCAGCCCTGGCACGCCAGTTGGAAATAATTGCCGTTCCAAACAAAAGAATGTTACCGCGGCAAACCACTGAGACTTTTCACTTTGGGCTTTTTAGTGCTAGCAACCCTTTTTGTTCCTTTAATTTTTATGCGATAGCTTTACACGCGAATTTTGTGGGTTTATGTGTAGTCTGGGGCTTTTAGTTCACCGCAAATGCCGCTAGAGGGAACTATTATTTTAAACTAGTTCGTGGTTTTTTTGTTTGATGTAAAATAAAGCATTTTTATTCTATTTGGTCTAATTTGAAGGATGAATTAGGACGTTTTGAATGCCTCGGGATACAGGGCACAGTTCTGTTGATATTCCTTTTAAATCGATGTCTAACTAACGCACGTTAGATCTTTTACCGGCTGAACCCAATTTTAGGTCAAACTACTTTGTCCTAGGCCAAACTACGTTGTCCTAGGCCAAACCAGTTTACCGGTTCGTCGTATCAGGATAAGCTAAGCAATTACGCTGCAGCTTATGACTTACATACATCCAAATGTATATAAGTCACCAGTTCTAACAAAACTTAAGACATTGAATCGGGGTGCGCTATAGTCGTCTTTTTAGGGTTCCGTACCCAAAGGGTAAAACGGGACCCTATTACTAAGACTTCGCTGTCTGTCTGTCTGTCTGTCTCCAGGCTGTATCTCATAAACCGTGATAGCTAGAAAGCTGAAATTTTCACAAATGATGTATTACTATTGCCGCTATAACAACAAATACTAAAAATTAAAAAACATATATATTAAGGGGGGCTCCCATACAACAGATATGATTTTTTTTGCCGTTTTTATAGATAATGGTACGGAACCCTTCGTGCGCGAGTCCGACTCGCACTTGGCTGTTTTTTTTTGTTATTAGTTCTAGCCCAGTAACTTTGGCCTAGGACAAACAAGCCTGGCCTGAAATCGTTAAGCCCATTTATGTCTATAGATGGACTCATGCTAAAACCTTTTCAAACCATCGAAAACCAGATCCATCGCAAAATTCAGTTAAGTTTGAGGACCTATTCAACTAGTTTATTTTCCCCGCACTAGCTCCGTGAAAAGTCGATAACTTCGGTCTAGTTTTACATTCAAGGTTATTTTGTAGGTATACGTAGATAACATTGTGTAAGTAATAATTTGTAGCTGGTGTAAAAACTATGTGGGCGAAGTTTGGAAGTCTTGTTAAAGTCGTATTATCGTGACTTCTAATCGTGTGAAGTGTGGATGTGTAAGTTTATATCTTTGGTGGTAATCAGCACTGTGGGGCGCTTTGTTTTATTGCTGAGGTTATCTGATTTAGGAGGTACGCGTTTACGATGTCACAGGGACTTTACACCTAGTTGTTGTAATGTATTTGTAGCATACTTATTTTCTGATAAACTATATTAAAATGGGTAAAATACTTAGACTTTGGGCGTTATCGAAATTACAGTAAAAGGCTGTCTAGAGAGGCTTATGAAAAACTAAAATAGTCGCAAAGAGAGTTTTTTTGAGGGCACTATCATGGTCTTCCTGTGTACCTGATATTATGCTATTACCGTCCCAACTTACGAAACGGGATATTTACCATGTTTACTGTTTGTTTTGAGTTCCCGAGATTTCGGCGCTGTTACAAGCACATGCTCACGGATAAACTGAAGTTATTGCGGGTGCTTTTTATGAGCAGACAAATCGGTCGATCGGTTGAACAGTAGACATAATTATTAAATATTCCGTTTCCAGTGTTAAAGACAATGTTAATGAACATGACAGTTTAAAAACTTATACTTGTGTCTGTTTTTAAACTTTTTATTAAATTTCTTTAAGTCTGCACTCTCATCAATCAAATTGACTCCGTACCTATTTATAACAAAGGCACCTATCTACCATATAAACTAAATTCTAAAGCTGATAATGCTTAGGTATATAAAGCGAAGTCACACGACGCAGACAAACAGAGTAAATGTTAGCGGCACGCGAGCATTGCCGCTGATGTGTTTACCCTTTACACTGTACAATACACGCCTATGTACCAGGTATATAGGTAAGTGTTATTTACTTTGTTTTATAAATACCGATATTGCTTGTTTTTTTTTCACTACAACAGCTGTTATGCAGGCAGAACGTGATACCTTTTGGAATGAGGTAGTGATTTTCCATTCAAAGTTCTTCCTAGATTCAGAACTACCCTTATACCCTTATGCCCGTATAAGTTCGAGTTTTCAGCTAACAAATCAAAATTATTAGCTGTAAAAAGTCACTTGACGTAGGCAAGTCAGGATTTTTTGTAGTTCTTTTCAAAAGATCTACATGTTTTGTAATTTTAAGGTATTTTTTTTGCAGTTTGTAAGTCAGTGTCACGCTGTATGTTGAGGGCTGCGGGACTGTTCGAAAGAGATACCGCGGCCCTGGAACACAAAGGGCAAAAGAAGGAACATGGATAGGTTTTAATCAGTAAAAGTCTGACAGTCCCTTCTGCTCCGCCCAGAGCGGGAGGAGTCATTTGATGATTCCCAATCCCAAAAAAAAGGCTGTATGTTGAATAATATATAATTCGCGACCGTAACAAATAATGGCTTCATAGAGATTAAACCATTAAAATCATCAATACAACCCTGTAAGTTCATTTAATCCCATTGAATGACTTTTTCATGAAATAGTCGCAAGAAAATTTGAATTTTGCGGGCTACCCTGGAGTTTTCAGCTTAACCTCGAAATGTAGCCTCCCACTAGTAAAACTAATTATGACGTATCTTTTTTCCCCGAAGATATTTTGTGTAGATGACAACATTTTCTTTACCCAATAAGCTACCCTGAAAATTAGTTTGGTACGCTACCCCATTCCAACGAGACAAAACCACAAAATATAACAGACAGGACAAAACTTGAACAGGTTTTACACAATACAACAAACTTATCACTTTCTTATCAAACTGAGAGTAGGCGAAACTATTCCCGAGTTTTCTCTTCAAAGAGAGAGAGTAGTCAGAAACTACTGGTTTTACTTGTAAAATTCTATTGTACTACTTTCCGTACTAAACTTACGACTTACCCCTATCTTCCCGGTATAAAAATTCTTTATGTTTCGGATGCTATCGCTACAATTTATTCGGTACTAACCTGTTAGTGCTTGCCTTCAGCGTTGCATGAGTACTGGCAGTAAACTGACACTGCTCTTTAGTTTTTGTGACAGGGATAAAGACTTTATTGTTTTTTTTTATGAAAGGCCAGTGATTCGGTGCAAGGAAATGTTAGTTGTGTGCATTCTAAAGGTCGATTATCGATTTTTTTATTGAAAAACAAAGAAAAATGTTGATTTTTCCATACTAATTTACTTTTTATGTCAATTAATGGTTTAATTTATTAATTATGTTTTTAACAATTTATGTTTATTACTTCACAGAAGTGAAGTTAGTTCACATTAAAATTTGAAATTAATGAAATATGCGGCATGAAATTAATTAAAAACTGCTTCGGTCTGACGAGACCGTGGCACAGTTCCGTATTCAGTGAATTTTCCAATGTTTTGTTTGACATTAACGAGTGTATTTTTAGGTCATGTTTAAAAAAGTATGTCATTGTTTGTTATTATAAGTCCGAGAGCATCTTTGTTTTTCAATTTAATATTTTGGGTGGGGCTATTACAGCGACATGCAGTAATAAACTTACGCTTTTTCCCGTGGGGGTAGACAGGAACTAATGAACACCTGCCGTGCGACGATCCTTACATTACACCACACACATATCACATCACATTAAATCACGTTCAGATCTAGTCTGTACTATGTATCTGGGCTTTCTTATCACATTGGGACTGTTGCCTTTTGTTAGTGGCCTTACATAACTGTTGCCTTACAGAAACAGACTTGCCTGGCAAGTATTCACCCAAGATGACTGATGTAGGTACATTCTAGATGTTACGTTTAAATCTCAACTGTCAAGTCAGTGAACTCTATCTCATCAAGAGTCCTTTGATAGTCTCAACCAAACACATTTGAATTCATAGGTGAGCTCATGTTTCTTTGATATTCTTGGAAGCCGGCTTTACCGAAATCGATTTTCACTCACTATGAACTTGCTTTGAACGATCAATAATATAATATATATATATTGCTATTATTAGAGTACAAGACAGAATGATCGGATACACAAACTCTGGCATCGAATCAAATTAAGATAATTGCTTTGATCTCGCTAAGCAATGGCTCTTAAAATACCTAACTTAGCTGCCCAAAACCACAAAATTATCGAAACAGTAATATGAAACTAACATGCTAGTAAAAAAATACGCGCTTAGACGTGGAGTTGCGGACATCAGCCCGTTATACAATACAACATGCTAGTAACATGAAACTATGTGTGGACCAGTGGAGCTAATGAATTTGTTGAAACCGGAGCCACATCTGCACGTAATTATTTTAAAAGGTCCCCTTTGTTCATCGGGGCTTTTTGTCGGATCCGATCCGGGAGAGTTAATCAACAAGATTACAATACCAGTTTAGTGATGGGAGTTTTCAATTCCAATTGGTTTTAGCAAAAAGCGTTAGGTATTTTTTTGTTAATTTGTAAATGTGGTGTTAGTTTTGTGAGCTGTTAAAGTCATCATACTTCTCTGGTTACTAAATTTATTTAAACCTATGTAATGACACAGACATGAACCCATGTATATTTCCCATGGGGGTAGTCAGAAGAACGCCACCGGCTAGATGCTTGCGAAGTATGTATGGTATTTTTAATAAACTTTTATTAACTTCGCCTGTAAATAACAATATAAAAAAAATTTTAGAAGTTAAATTTGCGCTGCTTCCCGGTTTCCGATTGAGCTAAAAATTTTGCATACATGACAATGTACTTAAGTGATGTCATTCTAAATCCAATATGGCGCACTCCCAAAGATGGCGGTCTAGTTATTTTTTATACATTCCCGTGAAATGGGTTTCAAATTAAAGTGTTTTTGAGAAGAATACTAGAAATAATAACGTCACTCTATAGCGTGTTTTTTAGTTTTTAAATAAAATATGATTTACTTTAGATGATAGATTAAATAATGAGATGATGTGGTTTGGCAATGTTGAGAGGACGAAATAAAGCCGAATGAAAACACAAGATATTACCAAGGCAGATGTGAGTAGAGACGCCGGGCATACTATGTCCTTATTGACGACTTTATTCAGAAAGGTCGCAAGCAGCTTGCGTGATGACCAAATGTATGAACGTGGACGTAGCCAAGGGGTATGTTAAAATGTATGTTTATTTGATAGTAACATTATTATATAGGTGCATGCAACGATAAAACCTAGCCTAACCTTGAGTCACTTCGAATATACCCAAGAGTTAACCGCAAATGAACCTGCCATGACCTTCATTTAGCTAGAAAATATAAAGTAACTATTGTTATCCAAACATAAATAAAACTATCAATCCCGCCGTAGTTTTCAATAAAACATCAATTGCTGAAAGGTCAAAAGCTCATTCGCTTTTGTACCTAAATTATAACAAAAGTAATAACTTTTTAATGTAATTCATTTACAGTTCAAAAGTCATTTGCAAATTTATTTTGAAAAAATTATCGATAAACGGGGCAAAATAAAGAACCACGTAATCTACCTACTTGTACTTGCAATAACCAATTTTATCGTGTTGCCAATTTTAGCTCTTACATGTCAGGTCCTCCTAAAAATTTGGTAAACATTTATTTATATGTTAGTTCCGACTATGATCACGCACTAAAAGAACGAAACCACACTTACGTGTTAAACTGCTTCGCTGACACATGGGATCACGTTTTTCATGATACTACATTACACTACACACACACACAACACACTAAAAACACGTCGTCGTCGACGTTCGTCTACACTACTACTTCTAGTATATCTTTGTTCAAACGCAACTAAAGAAAAATAACTATAAATTTTCCACCGTTTCTTTATTTCACATATTCGCAACAATGCGACGTCCTTGCATTACCTAGTCCAAGGATATTAATATCCCCGGCGCAGCGCGGTCGATACTCACTCGTTGGCACAACGCGTGCTGACCGAGGGCCCTTGTGCCACTGTTGTGCCCTTGCAGCCCTCTGTGCAGGGATGGAGGACTATCGATTGTTTGTGCAGTCGCTTGTGGGATAAGTGGTTGTGTTTTGTTTTGCCTGTTCAGTGTTGCTGATTATTGGGAATTTTATTGTGTGTTTGTTAAAACTGTACACGTAACGGTTACATTAGGACTCAATTTCATGGAATAATAATAACTGTTGATACTGTCTGTTTGTAAATTGGCTCGTCCTCTATTACATGATAATCAACATAAGTAGCGAAATGTGCTATGTAGGCAGTGGTGTACTATTAGGAACACCTCTGCCCAACACGTCGGCGTTCGTGTATGACCATATGGATGAACGTGAACGGGGCAAAATGAGAATGTAAGATCATAGCAGCTGGCGTTCTGTGGTTTCTGCCTACTCCAATGGGAAAAAAGCGTGACATTATGAATGTATGTAATGTTACAAACACTGACGTATTTCTGTGTTGAACGCTTGATCTACTGAAAAGAGTTTGATTGAGTTTGTTAGGAAGTATTCAGCTTTGTAATTCAACAGGCATAAATTAATTATGTCAAAAGTAAGTACAGCTAATCATAAAAAATGGTGCAATATCCCTATTTTTTTTACCGACTTCCAAAAGGAGGAGGTTATCTATTCGTCTGTTTTTTTTTTGTATGTATGTTCAGCGACATCTTCACCAATTGTGAACCGATTTTGATGATTCTTTTTTGTTTGGAAGTATATTATTTTGTGACGACCTAAAGACGTTTATGAGAGACTGGCCAGAGAAAACCGCACGGAGAGAAAAGTGGAAGGCTATGGGGGAGGCCTTTGCCAAGCAGTGGGACAATAGAGACTAAGAAAAAAAAAATTGCGGTGGTTTTGTTTAAATTTGGTGAAGATCTGATGTTCGGAGATAAACAAATAGACAGCGAATCTGTCGTGATTGCTGCAATCACTTGGATGTTTATTGTTTACACAACATCATAACATAACATCACGCCTGTATGCTCTGAGTACCTACGCAAATGTGTACAGTACACCCAGATCACGACATTCAGTTATGTTAAGTTGCATTTTATTGAGGACTAGCTTTTGCCCGCGGCTTCGCCCGCGTGCAGTTTGGGAATTGCCCACAGGATCTTGCCTACTTCTGGGATACCTAATAAGTAATCTATATCTATCTGTTTCAACCTATAATCTATCTCTGTGCCAATTTTCATCCAGATCTGTTCAGCCGTTCTGGCGTGATTGAGTAAAAACATCCATGTAATATTAATATTTAGGGTTCCGCACCTCAAAGGGAAAAACGGAACCCTTATAGGATCACTCGCGTGTCTGTCTGTCTGCCTGTCCGTCTGTCACAGCCAATTTACTCTGAAACTACTGGACCGATGGAGTTGAAATTTGGTACACATATGTAATCCAGTGATCCAAAGACGGATGTGCCACGTAATTTAATGAATTTTAAACATGGGTGCCACTTTTGGGTCGTAAATAAACAAATAAAAAAAAATGTAAACTATATCGTGTTACGAGTACCTATATCAAAAATTGTGATACACGTGTCTCATAATTTTAATTGAAGAGTGATGTGTACATTGAGTTTTCAGTCAACTGACCCAGAGAATATTAAGTTTCACAGAAAATTCAACCCCATTTCAATATCTTCGAAAAACCCTTTATTGGGATATTAACTCTTCACAAAGAATACATCCTTTAAATTTCATGTCATTAAGACCAGAGGTTTAGGCTACGCGTTGATATATCAGTCAGTCAGCCAGGACTTTGAATTTTATATTGCGGGATGATTTTGGAAAAACTGTGATACACATTTCTCATAATTTTAACTGAAGAATATGTAGACTTTCAAGTCTATCGACACCTAGAATAGAAAGTTCCACAGAAAACTCAACACCCCATTTTGCCCTCATAGGGGTGGAATTTCGAAAAACCCTTTCTTAGTGGACCCTTGCCACTGGTAGGTACCAGTGGCGAAGGTTGAAAATTGAGTCAGGGGAAGCCGAAGAAAAAAATGAGGATGATATTTCATATATGTATTTTGAATTTTCATTTTGACCACAATTTCGTCATTAGCGACCCCAAAAACCACGAAAACGACACCCATGAAAAAAAAAAAATTAAAGAATAAAATGCAGAAAAATATAAAAGTGAATTTATTTCATTTAAATAAGTCAAAAAAATAAAATAAAATCCAGTGGGTACCAAATACGATATCGACCATTACTAATTCTATCTCGTTCTCCCCTACATGCTTTCTTTTTCTGCCCCTGTAGTAACTCGATAATCTTCGGCTTACCGAGCTCCCTACAAAACGGTACTGCCAGCCGCGAAGTCACGTGTACGCGTCCATACGATTTTAGTTCTGAGTTTTGACACCCGAGCACCGGCTTATTTGGAGCCAACTGTTGCTTTATTTGTTGACATAAAAAATGTTTTCATTTTTGAATTTTTTTCAATCCTATGTGATACCCACAGATGTGTTCATAATATTCTATTTGACTACAGTAGGCACCTAGATAATACTTCTGAGCGCCTTGTTCCTGAAGGGAAGCCGGCAGAAATCGGCTTCTTAGGTGCCTTCGGCCCTGATATCTACAAGAGTAGGTATCAGGGCCGAAGGGTGAAGACAAAGATTTCACCCTTCAAATTTCATGCCTTTAAGACCAGCGGTTTGGGCTGTGCGTTGATACTCGTATATCAGTCAACCAGGACTTTGAATTTTACATTGGGGGATGATTTTGGAAAAACTGTGATACAAGTTTCTTATAATTTTAACTGAAGAGTATGTCGAGTTTCAAGTCAATCGACCCCGAGCATAAAATGTTTTACAGAAAATTCAACACCGCATTTCAACCCCTTAGGGGTGGAATTTCGAAAAACCATTTCTAAGTGAATACCAACTCTTCACAAAGAATACACCCTCCAAATTTCATGTCTTTAAGGTCAACAGCTTAGGCTGTGCGTTTATGTATCAGTCAGTCAGAGCTTTGAATTTTATATCGAGGGATGATTTTGGAAAAACTGTGATACACGTTTCTCATAATTTTAACTGCAGAGCATGTCCATAAATTTTCAAGTCAATCGCTTCCGAGAATAAAAAGTTTCACAGATAATTCAACACCCCATTTTACCCCCTTAGGGGTGGAATTTCGAAAAACCCTTTCTTGGTAGATATCTACTCCTTACAAAGAATACACACTCTAAATTTCATTTCTCTAGGACCAGCAATTTGGGCTGTGCGTTGATATATCAGTCAGCCACGACTTTGGATTTTATGTTGGGGGATGATTTTGGAAAAATTGTGATACACGTTTCTTATAATTTTAACTGAAGAGTATGTAGACTTTCAAGTCAATCGACCCCGAGAGTAATTAGTTTCACAGAAAATTAAACACTCTATTTCACCCTCTTAGGGGTGGAATTTTGAAAAAAAAAATCTTAGTGGATATCTACTATTCAACAAGAATACACTCTTCAAATTTCATGTCTTTAAGATTAGCGGTTTAGGCCGTGCGTTGATATATCAGTCAGTCAGTCAGGACTTTGAATTTTATACTGGGGGATGATTTTGGAAAAACTGTGATTCACGTTTCTCATAATTTTAAATAAAGAGTATGGACACAAATTTTCAAGTCCATCGCTTCCGAGAATAAAAAGTTTCATAGAAAACTCAACACCCCATTTTACTCTCTTAGGGGTAGAATTTCGAAAAATCCTTTCTTAGTGGATACCTACTCTTCACAAAGAATACACCCTCCAAATTTCATTGTTCTAGGACCAGCGGTTTGGGCTGTGCGTTGATATCCCAGTCAGTCAGTCAGGACTTTGAATTTTATATATATAGAAGAAGATATTCCTATTACCATGTACACTTTTTTTGTGTTTTTGAAGTCGGTTTTATTTTTTGCAAAAAAAGTTAATTTAAGTAACCCACAAATAAACAATCTGTAAATCTATTTACTTTTAGAACAAAAAAAAACGCTAGTCTGTCTCGAGTACCTAGCGATATACACAAACAAGGTTAGGTACAAACTCAAATACAACCGCACTGAAAGAGACAATTTCATCTCAGTGGTCTCACGACCCGACATCGACTATCACTTGTTCTCGACAAAGACTGAATTATGGGAAGCAAATAGTGCACGATTTGTATTGAGAAATTCTTTGTTTCCGTACCCAACAATAGGGGGCTTTGTTGTTAGATCTAAGTCCCTTTTCATGCTTGCTCTGTTTGTACGGACAAGCCATTTATATAATGGTTCTTGATGGAGGAGGGGCAGCCGATGATAATGCTCATTGTTTCGGATATTGATCATGGGTACTGTAATTTCGTAGATGCATATCTTTAACTGAAACCAGTCAGTAGTAGTTTTGACTAGTTAAGCTTTGTCTGTAGTAAATACTCGTATACCTACCTACACATACACAAGTACCTAGCTTAGATTCCTTTCCACGACCCACCTGCTCGTGAGCCCAACCTCGCTGTATCCGTCCAAAAAGTTTAATTAACTCCAAATAACAAAACCGCGTGTTGTTATTTGTCAAGCCGCGAACAAGGACATTTTAATGGAATCCTTCCTAAAAATAGCAAACGGGAAACGTTGGTTTCAACACTCCGCCCGGCGCCGCCTCCGCAGTGCGTTAGCGAAAGCGAGAATTTACCGAAAGCAATTTCGTCTCTTATTTACAGAGCCCGGGGCTGGCTATAAAAACGGCCCTCTATTAAAACGCTTTAAATAATCGTCTTCGATTTTGGAGAGAGGGTAGAAACGGGCTGTTAGGTGCCGCGAGCCACCATAACTCAATTATTTCTCGCCCCGACATAACTAACTTAACAGCATCAACAGTCGGTTTCATTTGTGTGCAAATTGCGAATACATGAATTGTTTATCAGGGCTGAAGTTTCCGATGAATTTCGGTTTTCGTTACCTCCGAAAGTTTTGGGCATCCTGAAAGTTTTGCGGCCGTTTCGCAGAAAAAACGAGCGCGACAGATATTACTTGGTAACTTTGCTGACAGCGAGAAATAGGATTCTTTTGACTTCGTGGGCATTATTTTGGGTAAGTACATTACATATTACATGAATACGAGTTACGAAGAAGTTAGAGTAACAATTTATTCTGTCTACGACTCATTAAAAATGAAACGATTTGTAACAACATTTTCTTTAAGCAATAAATCCATGTCAAAGTTACGATTTATACGAAAGCCAATCTGTCTGACTATCAGTAACAGTTTCATGCCTTAACGCTGTACGTACACGATGGTAGACCTATGGTAGACCTGTGGTAGACATGAACTCCTGTTTTTATCTAAAAAACAGGATATTTTGTGTAGTGGTAGTACGTTCCCGTTGGATAATTCCCAACATGCAAAGCCGTTAGCAAAATCTTTTCAACAAACTTCTTAAATAAAAAAACACGAACTAACTAGCTTAATAATTAATTACAGCCGAACTATGATCTCATTAACAGCGCAGAGCATTCTTAATTTGCGAGAGAGGTCAAGCACCTGAACAACGGGTAAGAGCCGTTCTAAAGGGCTGTAGGGCGCCGAGGGTTCTCCACATCGCTCGCTCACTTCCCGGATTCATGTCATTTCTAACTGCGAACGAATTCGCATTCGGCCAGCGTCGATTTCGCTGTACATGCAGGTTCGCAAAAGTCGGTGAAATAAAGCGGGGTCTCGAAATTGAAACGACAGATGACGACAGCTTGGGAAATGGTGGAAAGTTTCAAAGTCCATTTCGATTAAATAAATGTTTTTTAAAAGAAATGTGTTTTCGTTTTTGTTACGGTACCGTTCAATCAAATTACATTCATACCTTTTTGTTGACATATGAGAAAAGACAGGCAACGCGTTAAACATGGGAATTAAGTTCTTAAAAGACGTGGAGATGGAGAAATAGACGTAGAATAGATTAGAGGAACAATTGAGAATTTTTCGTTGGTAACATTTGTAACAGGTGTTTTGTAAAAAAAAAGATCTTTGAAGGCAGGCTCTTCTTCCTTTATCGTGTGGTGAGTGCCTAACTTGGTGACAGAGTTTTTATGCCGTCCATGGGCCTCTGACTTGGTTTCGAGAAATATTTCTCAGGCATGCTGGTTTCCTCACGATGTTTTCCTTCACCGAAGCAAGTGATAATTAAACAATACGCACACGAATCTGAAAAATCAGAGGTGCATGTCTTGGGTTCGAACTTAAGACCTATGACTGGCAGTCCAACAGTAACACCACTAGGCTATCACAAAGAAAACGCAGGATAAACTCATAGGATAATTACTACTTAGAATATCTCGCAACACAATATCTAAAATTTCAAAAGGAAGTACGCGTATGATCAGATGTATGAACGTGAATAAGGCAAAAGAAGTAGTAAAAAAAAGAAGTAGTGAAGTAGGCGTCCTGCAGTTTCTGCCTACTCCCATGGAAAAAACTCGTGAATTTTTGTATGCTTGTGTATTGTGTGTATCTAAAGGAAAATTACATAGTAAAACTCAGTAAAGTATGAGATTTTACCTTAGGAAAAACATATTACCGATATGTTCCCGGATCACCTTTAATAAACCCCCGTCGACAGCTCGCTTAGAACTTCGAGACTCTAGTCCACTTGAGAGACGTTGGAAATGTTTATTATTACGATCTTGTAAGTTTCTTGCAAAGTAAGAAACAAGAAAAGTTATATGGGCAACATGGGGCAAGTAACATATAAGAGTGTGTATAATCAACAAACCCAACTTACTGCTATGGCTGTTGTATGACCCAAAAACAAAGGTTATAATGTGTAATATGTAGAGCCCACCAGCATTTTGTCAGCTCCTTATAATGCTTTATCACGAACTTTATTACTAAGCGACTCCTTTATGAATGTCTAAATATTATTGCACTTTTGGATTCTCAACACTTGACCTTAAACGTGTATTTTTATTATGGCGCAATTACACTTGACCGTTAGCCCGTATTCGGGTGATCGAAAGATTACTCGTATTCGGGCACCCGATGCATTAATTACAGTGGCCATCGCACTGGAATACGGGCTAACGACTACGAGTAGTTTAAATGAAGACGAGTGCATGCGTTGCGTGCACTGATAGAAGTGAAAGGAAACCTAGCTTTGGGCTCCCGAAACAAAAGACGGGCGTACTCGACCCCGTTCATTTACACTTAGTCGTTTGCCCGAATTCCATAGGCAATCGAATTCCGGAGAACCACAAGTGTAACTGCGCAATTAAGCATGATATTTAGGTGTCACGTGGAGAAAGTGTTAAAAAGGATTAATGTTGAATTCCTCCCTTTTCCATCAAGGCCTGTTTATAATACCAACGGGACAGACTAGACTACTGAGTCCTACTAATAAAATACCTGTGGAAAACCCCAATAAGACAATGCCATCGAGATCCTCAACATTTGCACTTACACAAGAAGGTAGTTCCACCTGTCATACATACAGATATTTTTCGAATAACTTTTACATAAAACCTAAGGAATAAAAGTCGTCTAAAATAAAAAGGGGTATGTGTGTAGAAAGCCAAATTGAACGTACAGAAGCGTCGACAGCTTGACTCCATTATCAACAAGTTTTAGTCTCCAAACCCGTAGCTACGCTAGAAACTTAGAAATGTTTTCGGTTCTCCAGAAAGTTCTTTGCAAAGTTTCAACGATAAAGGTTGGATTGTTAAAAAAGGCACTAATGTTTGGACCCTTTTTATTTTGGATAGGCTCGCGTATGACCATTATATCACTTTGAATCTGTTTCAAAGAGTTTCATAATGTATTTTATTAATCAGGGGTGCTTCACCACTGGTAGTAGGGTGATTTTTATTTGATTCGACAAAATTTATTTAAAAAACGAATCTGCCATCCCTGTATCATTGGTTGGCTCGGCACAATTGGAGTTAAGCCGGTGTCGTTGTCTCGAATTTATTCGCCGACCGGCTGTGTCAAATCATGCCGACTCGAACAAGCGGTTAGTATCCCTCATGTAGATAGTCGTAGTAAAGAAAGCAATGAATGTAACGGAACATTTTTTTTTATAGGAAGGTTACTTTCAATACCGGCCAGTGTGGACGGGACACTGACGCCGAAACGGTTACCACATATTCAGTACATCATTCTAAACCACATTGAAATTTTACGACGGTTATTAAAAAAAAAAATAACAGCTGTTTCCTACAAAACTGCAATATCCACACGGTCAAAATGAATGGAACAGCGCATTTTCTGAATGATGTACTGAAAACGTGGTATCTAATCGTTTTAGCGTCGGTGTCCTTTCCACCTTGTATTATAAAACGCAATATTTTATAACAGTGCTACAGCATAAATATTATAAATGTTTCATAAATTTATATGTTTAGCTAAATATCTCTTGAATATCAAATCCTGTTGGAACTAACAAGTCGCTATTCAAATCAAAAACAAAACTACGACACTAATTAAATGCCACGCAAACTGAATACTTAAATACGTGTTGATTAAGTTGAAAATTGCTCTTTGTGTATATTTGTATCTATGTAGAATGGGTACAATTATAATTTTCCGTCGTGTTTGTACTGGCCTCAACCCAACCCAACCCAATATTAACAGAATACTTTTGGGGCTTCCGTGCAACTTTCCAAGGCTTTGTCCCAGTTTCGGCCACGTGTTGTTAAGTGGGTTCAGCACAAAAGTTTGCAATGTTGGTATAATTTCTGTTGTGCAAAATATTGATTGTTGAAGTTTGTACAATTTACGTGCGAATGATTTATCTCAATATTTCCTAACCATAGTCTGCTATGGATAGGAAAAGGTACTTCGCTTTCTAAAGCCGAGTTGTTTCCGTATCTGTCTGTGTGATCGCATTGTTCTGCTAAAACAGGTTATGGATTTTCGTTAGTTATTCACCATAATTTTAAGATTTTGTTGGTAGGGCAACATCAGAATATTATAAGAAACTTTACTCCTAGTAAACAAGTTGATGTTTCATAAAGTCTTAAAAACCGTTCGAAGCAAGGGCGTGTCGATAGTCTCCTATATAAGATTGACGTGTTAATTCTTCAAAGTAAAAGAGCCATAACACCACGCCTGTAATCCCCGAAGGGTTAGGCAGAGGTGTACCTAATAGTACACCCACATTTCCGCAGTAATGTTTTAAGTCCCATAGTCCCATCGTGGGCGAGCCTATTGCCGTATGCTAAGCTAATGTTATTTTCTGAAAATTCCAATGAATGACTTTTCATCATTAGTTTGTTTTCTGTAAAAGTCTTTCCAACTCTTTTAACTTCAAAAGGATGAAGTTAAATAAACAGTGTTATAGCAGTGAATTGCTATCCTCATATGTTTCGATACCAGTTAATTTGTGATTTGGAAGCTTTCCCAATGCTACAATAATTTACTTGTTTTTACAATAAACAAGTTTATAGTACGAGGAAGTTTTCTAGAATCATGTATTAACAAAATCAAAATAAACGTATTTCCGAAGTAACTTCAGTTCCATTGATACGTAGCTATGAGGAATTAGGAACTTATTTTTCTGGGTTTGAGATTACATTAATACGTAGATTCAAAAAGTGCATGTACAAGGACTGGCTGAATAAAATAAAGCCTAGTTTAAAGAGGTCAATAATCACCGTTGATAAAACCACGATGCTTTCTAGGGTACCGTACCCGAGGGGTAACCAAGGGGACCCTATTACTAAGCCTCCACTGTCCGTCCGTCTGTCTGTCAGCGGGCTGTATCTCATGATAAGTAACAGGTAGACAGTTGAAATTTTCCCAGAATGTGTATTTCTGTTGCCGCTTTAACAACAAATAATAAAAATAAATTAAAAATAAAGATGGCTCCCATAATACGGTCGGTTTTTCAAATTTTGTACTCACAATATTTACGAAGTCATCGAATCAAAAAGCGACTTTTGCACACAGATAAAACTTAAAAAAAACAGCCAATCAATTCAATATCGTTTTAAAAACGCACACAGTTCATTAAAAATAAAAAACAGCATTTTTGCGATTGAAACCCACGTTTGTCTGCGTTTTTCGCTTTTGAAAACGCAGTTTGAAATGATAAAAGCCAGCGCGGTGTATCCCTCCTTCTAATTGGCCGACGTCGCTCCCACTAATTCTGTTACGTCCTAATGGGCGTCTCTCGGTCTGTGTACTAACAATTACGTTAAATTACAGGCTTTAATGACATATCTGCGTATTGTCTTGGGGAGTTTATTCTGTCCTTTTTTGAGGTTTGAAATGTTTATTTGGAGATGTATTAGAATATGTGATAAGGTATTTTAGGGTTGTCGCGAAAACATTAGGTCTTTGTTTTAGTTTAAATCTCATTTAAGAGTGTAATAGAATATATTATTGTGCAAACTATAAGTGGCCTAGGTGATGTAGCAATAAAATAAATGGTATTACTGATTGCTTGATAAGGACTTTCACATTTGTGAAAAACTTCTCGATTAACTGTGTTTTAGTTTCGTGGACGTGGTACTTTGTTATTATTTTGGTGCCATGTTTTGCCCGCGGCTTGGCCATCGTGGTGGTTGGAAAGTATCCCACGGCATCGTATACAAAATTTACCTATCCTATGCCTTAACACAGATTAAGAAAATTTTATTGAATCAAAGCCTGACGAGGTAAAAGATAGACAGAGTTACTCTCATATATAAAATAGCAGTTTGGATTTATTTATATTTGTTACGATAAAATCAATGAAATACTAACGTATTTTGTCCTAAATCACAATACACAGTTCAGTAATTAACCCATAAAACTGACCATCAATCATTCCTTTACAAACGATATCTCAATAAAGTAACCTCAATAATTTCCGTGAACAACCAGGACCCATTAACAAAGTATAAATAATAAAATCGAAGTATAGTAACACACAATAAATGCTCACTCCACTCTATGCATAATAAATGTACACCTGAATGAGTCATTAGTGTGTATCCATCGAATTACTAACAAGACTACTGTTTTTCGAATTATCTTTCTTGAATATTTTATAAGCTTACTCCATATTATACCAACATTCATTCACTAATCAACGACGACCAGTGTTCATTGATACGCAGTGAAAAAAGGCACTAATATCGCATGTATGGAGTTCGACGCATCATTTCTTGGCTATTGCTACTAGCGCCACCACGCCGTCTCAAATTATAGTGGTTGTCCGTACTGGTAGTATAGCTGTTTAAAGCGTTTCCTTGTTAAGTTTTCAGTGGAATATATTAGAATCGCGATGTTTTATACTGAAAAAAGTACTTTAAGTAGTGCATTATCCAGTTTATTACTTAGAGTTCATCTAATAATGTGATGTTTATTTATATCTTCTACGAAACTCGAGACTATTTATTTCTGGCTTCTAGTTTTTATGAATTTCGACATGAAATGTTTTATAAAAGTAAAATTGAAGCATGAATTTAAGGTAGTGCGTATTGAAAATCGATGTCTAGGTTCTGTAAGTTTCTTATGGTATGAATAAAAAGGCGACTGTTTCGTTGATCTAGTAGCTGCAGGCGCTACTTCAGAACATGTGGTCCTGGGTTCAATTCCCATATCGGTCAGAAAGTTAGTGGGTTTTTCCATCAGGAATTCTTAGTAGTTAGCACGGTGTCCGGTTCCTAACAATGGGCTCACTCTAGAATACATGGAACTTAAATATTATTTACTAATGGTGGTCATGCTTATAATACACCCCTGCCTAGCCCTGCAGAAAACCAGAATGATCTTTATTTACACAAGTAGAAAGCATATTTTATCGTGATTTAACAGAGCCGGCTTCATAATATCAATTTAATTCCGATTAAAACTGAAAGATTTCTTATCAAAAGAAGTCTCGTAAGAACTAAGGTAGAGTAAATTGAAGGACGCTTCTTGAAGAAGCTCGTTTTTGATATAATTTAATTAAAATCTATTAGCGATGTAATTTAATGAAGCTCGTGAGTTGTCTATAGCTTTATTAAATTTACGAAATATACTTAAAGAGGCATTTAGAAAACACGGATAATTAAAAATGGTTTGAAAAATACAAAAAATATTTTACTTTCTATCAAGTTTTGTCGGTTTTTGCAAAATAATGCGAAAATACTAAACCAGTTTTGATCAAAAGCCCATTGCACGTAAATGGAGGGCATATTCTGTTTAAAAGCCCGTAATAAGTCACGACCCATAGCTCTTAAACTTTATTAATTAAATATTCCCAAACAAAACGCGAGAATTCGGGCCATAACCCTCCCGTGCCGTGGCTTAGTACTGGAATGGAACAAACAACCCTCAGCGCTGGTCATTAAACTGGTAACAGTGGAACTACACTCGACGTTTTACGGGTTAACATTACAGCACATAAAAATTCGGTACGAGACCGCTGGGAGCCAAAATATAAAAATTCTAAGCGATAAAAAGAAAATTAAACTTTGGATTATTAGAATTTGTGAAAATTATTAAAATATCAGGAATTTCTTAGTAGCAGCAGACTGAAATGCTCTGTGTGTGCACCATTAACTACACCTCTGCCAAACCCTTCTGAAATAATAGGTGAGATGTTATGTTATGTATGAATTTAAAGTTATCTATGTTTACTAAGCATATTACTTAAAGCTTTTCAGTTCGGCGCGCGCGCTTGTTGTTGTCGCACGTCATCTTAGCTATTACCTTCCCTCTGCTACGACATTTATGTCACTAGTGATGGGATCACTCACTATCGATAAAAAAGTATCGACTGCCCTAATGTCAACATGGACAGATTTATAACAAGAAGTTTTTCAAATCCATCTCTTGCCGCAAAGCGGCCAATTGAAAGTGACGAAGCCGATCCCAGTGCATGGAATATACCGAAACGACCTGCGCGCCCAACAAGACTCCAACCCGAAGCACCTGTGAACACCACTAACAGATTCAGTAACCTATCTACTGAACATGTAGCATCCACCGATCCAATGCAAATACATGTCCGTAGTGCAACAACCAGAACTATAAAATCGGGTAAGATACCTCCTATTTTTATTACTCTGAAACCTGAATGGACCCATGCATTCATAAAGACGGTGATTACCCGCTACACCAAAGGGTTTCATCTGGAGTACAAGGGAAATAATAAAATGTCCATAAACCCTCACACATCAGAAGGTCATCAAGCACTAAAAGAGGGTCTCTGTTCAGAAAGTATTCCTTATCACACTTTCTGTCGCAAAGATGAAAGGATGCCTAGGGCTGTAGTTTTTGGCCTGCCCGAGTTTGTCGAAGAACACCTTTCGGAAGAGCTGTCATCTATTGGGTTCCCAAACACTAAGGTTCGCAAAATGAAAGTTGCTGAGGGCAGAGATGCATCATGCCCGCCATATCTTGTTCAACTTCAGGCAGGTGCCAACGTCTCCAAGTTTAAATCTATAAAATATTTAAGCAATTGTGCTGTTCGCATCGTCAAGTTTCGTAATAAAAATATGTATGGAACCCAATGCTATCGATGTCAAGCATTTGGTCACTCTTCTAAAAACTGCAACTTAACACCGCGGTGCGTCAAGTGCCCCGAAGCCCATCTTACCACCGAATGCCCAAAGAGTAATCGCACAGAGCCTGCTAAATGCTGCAATTGTGGCGAAGATCACCCGGCAAACTTCCGGCAGTGCAAAGAGCGTCAGAAATATCTTCAACTTTTACAAACTCGTCAAGATAACATTAAAGCAGCACAAGAACAGCGTCTTACCAAAATTTACTCCAAAGTCGACGGCCGCTCTTGGGCTACAATCACGTCTACCACCGACAAGACGAATCAAAAAGCTCAACCCTTGCATGAAGCTCCCCTTGATCACACTACTTCCGAAATGCTGAATATCCTTAAAACTATAAAATCAATAAAAAACCAATTTAGTGTCTGTGATAACATGATGGACAAAGTTATTCTTATACTTACTCATCTTGGTCAATATGTTTAATAATGCAAGTGAGCTTCGTTTTTTATACTGGAACGCTGATGGGATTCGTACTAAACTATCTGAATTTTTAAATTTGACTAGCGAACGTTATGTCGACATTATCTCACTATGTGAAACAAGATTAGGTGAAAATTCTACTTTAAATACGCCTGGATATACCTGTTACCGATGCGATAAGAGATCGAATGGTATTGGTCAGGGAGTCGCAATTTTAGTTAAGAACGATATTCCTCATGCATCAATTGTTATTCCCCCCACGTGTAACCTTGAATGTATAGGAATACGCTTAACTTCTCCCGACTGCAATATAATTGTCATATCCGCATATAATTCACCAAACCTTCCGTTAGCTGCTAGTGATTTGGATCTTTTATTTGACTTAGGGCCAAAAGTATTAATAATGGGCGACTTTAATGCCAAGCACGAATATTGGCATTGTTATCAAAACAACTCTCGTGGTATGGTATTGTTTGATCATATGGTACTCCATGATTATCAAGTCTTTGGGCCTATATCGCCAACATTGGTACATTACAATAATGCACATACTCCTTCCACACCAGATATACTTCTCAGCCGTAATGTTACATGTGTGTCTGAACTTCACACTCTGCCAGCTTTATCATCCAATCACTTTCCAGTCTTTTTTACAGTAGGTGGTAAATTTGTCCGTCATAGCTTTAAACAATACCGACACTCGGAGGCTAATTGGTCTGAGTACAGGTCTTACTTGGATATGAATATTCCATTAGGAACATCAACTTATAATTCTAAAATTAGCATTGATATTGCAGTTGACCAACTTCAAAATGCCATCAAAATGAGTCGCGAAGTAAACGTTCCATCAGGCCCATCTTCAGTTAAACGTTACACCTTGCCGAGACGCATCAAAGTCTTAATTTCTACTAAAAACAAGCTAAGGAATACGGCTTTAAAGGAAATCAATCCTGCAATTAAGTGCGTCATCAACAAAGATATAAACAACCTTAACACTAAAATTAAAAACCTTATCCAAATTTATAATGACAAAATTTGGAACGACAAACTGGCTAAAATTGATAATCCATGCACCGATATCTGGAGGATTATTAAATCTCTGACTTATAAGCCTGCAGTAATTCCACCGTTGAAGTGTATGAATGGTCAATTAGCTACGTCCCCTGCCGAACAGTGCGAAGTACTAGCTGATACTTTTTACGATAACATGAGTTTGACTATGAACTGGACTAGTGATAACTTGACAGAGACTGCCGTCGGTGAATCAGTAAACAAACTTAATAATGATGTTGAAGACTTTATTCGACCTAAACTCGTACGTCCTAGAGAAGTGTCAAAATTAATAAGAAATCTCAAAAGTCGTAAGTCTCCGGGCGCCGATGGCATACACAACTGCTTACTAAAAAATCTATCACGTAAATGCATAGTATTCATAACCAAAATTTTTAATGGTTGCCTAGAAATTGGTTACTTTCCGTCTGCTTGGAAAAGAGCCAAAATTATAACGTTCAAGAAACCAGGAAAAGAGGAAAGTTCACCAACTAGCTATCGGCCCATAAGTCTCCTACCGTCCCTGGGAAAATTACTCGAAGCAGTAATCTCAGCGCGTTTAGCAAACGTTACAAACCACCTGCTATTGCCTGAGCAGTTCGGATTCAGAAAGGGGCATTCTACAACCCAGCAACTGGCCAGGGTCGCAGAGCATGTTACGCACCACTTAAACATGGGTGAATCTACAGGCATGATGTTGCTTGACGTAGAAAAGGCTTTTGATGCCGTCTGGCATGCAGGCCTTTTACACAAGCTATCTATATGTGGTGTACCGATTGCACTTGTAAAAATCATCCAGGCGTATTTGACGGATAGGTCGTTCTGTGTTCATATTGGCGATAGTGTGTCCAAACCGAGATCTATTCCTGCGGGGGTGCCTCAGGGCTCCTTGCTGGGGCCTCATTTATTCATACTGTTTATAAACGACATGCCCAAGCAGGCCCATACTCATCTTGCGTGTTTTGCTGATGACACAGCATCATTTACTTCAAGTAAAGATACTGATTTGATAGTTGAACGGCTTCAGTTATCATTACAGCTTCTAGTTTCATATTTTACTCAATGGAAATTAAAATTAAATTCCACAAAAACTGAAGTAATAATGTTCACCAGAAAACGATCATTTCCTAAAAAACGCATTAAAGTGGGTGATTATACTTTGCCATGGCGTGTATCGACCAAGTACCTTGGACTACTGCTGGACAATAAAATGAACTGGACCAAAAATACTGAGTACTTCCGCGTAAAAGGTATAAAAGCTCTTAATTGCCTGTATCCAATCTTGAAACGTCGTTCTAAAGTCAGCTCAAAGACTAAATTAAAAATCTACAAAACCCTTGTAAGACCCTGCATTACGTATGCGGCACCGGTCTGGAGCAGCACATGCGAAAATAATTACTCTAAACTACAAGTAGTCCAGAACAAAGCAATAAAAACCTCATTCAATACACCCTTTCGGACAAATCTTAAAACGTTACATAGCCAACTAAATTTTCCAACATTGAAACAATTCATTACAAAACTCACAAAAAAGTTTTATTTGGTAACTAACCCTAAACATCATAACCCACTTATTTCCACCATAGGCCGAACCCGATCTTCAAACTTAAAATATATCGACACATATCATCGATACCGTCTCCCACATCACTTACTGCTATTCGACTAACAAAGGCTATGCGACTTGATGACCGGACTATTTTATTACGTTCGCTCGGAATGTAGGGTAGATTTACAATCAATTACACTCAATACACGAAGCTCATTTGCATTTTAGATAAAAATATTATACTGTCAAAGTAAAATTTAAATGTTATCAATGTTATTTGTTACAATCTTTTATAAAATATGTAGTTTATTAAGTGTCATAAAGTGCGTTTGTGTCTAATCATCGCGCTGTACAGTTCGATATTTGTTTAACGTAAGTAATATGATACTTCTGATTCATAACAACTAATAAGTTTCAAACATTACATATTGTATGTATTCGTAAATGTTTTATATAGGCGCCATAGTCTGCACAAAACACCAAATCACATTGTTTAATGCTTTTAGAATAGGATCTGAATGTCATTTAACTGTTTTGTTTATGTTAAAATAAAGAAATTACAAAATCAAAATCACTTAAAGCTTTATATAGTACTGTTGCAATAAAGTAATCCTAACTTAATATTATAAATGCGAAAGTAAGTTTGTTTGTTACCTTTTCACGTCTAAACCACAGAACCAATAATTCTGAAATTTCGAATATACGTTGTCAGGTGTACAAAATCGGACATAGGGTACTTTTCATCCGAAAAAAATACTGTTCCTGAGAAAAACAGCAATAACGTTCTTATTATAATAGATGGCGCCACGTGTGTTTCGAATCATGATTGAATTATATTATTATAGAAACCTTAGTAGTACGAATTGATTGTCAAATTCTAAATTAACACGAGCGAAGCCGCGGGCAAAACCTAGTATGGCATACATATGCGGTATAAAAACTTTAGTAAAGAAGTACTAGTTGCTCATAATATTACGACGCACATTACAACACGAAAAGAGGGTAATGTCAATGTGTTATTTCATTTTGGCCTGTAGGTTTATTTATATATTCTCCTACAGTATAGGTACACCTATTATGACTAATATACCTAGACATACTACAAAGTTATCACAGTTGTAAAAAAAACGGTTTGCGTTTAGTCACAACTGCTACGATAAATGGCTACGCCGTAGACCTCGTAGCTACGATAACGCTACGAATTATTGTTTCAACAAAATCGAAAAAGATGGCAAGAATTACAGTCTTTATTTTTTATACATAAATATTATTTTCAAAGAGATCAAAGACTTCTTTCTTTTTTGTTAAGGGCTGCGTGATATGATCAAGGACAGTGAAAGCTTGGTACATTGACCCTTGCGTTTTCCTTGTGATATATGTAATATTTAATTTATAGATATATTATTTATCGTCGATGATCAGCACGAAAATATGTTGTACTAAAAAGAGAATTTAAGATTATAGGTAACTTATTTTTGATCTGAGTTTTTATATTAACACTATTTACAATCATCTTACGAATTTATTACAATCTTGTTTCATTTAATAAATCTAAGCTGTATACTTTGTAGATTTGGTTACATTTTCATCCGACTTTTTTTCCACAATTTCTAAGGAAATAAACCTTCCTATAAAAAACATAAGCAAAATATACCGTAGCAGACGTTTCACCGTGCTTAAAATTATACAACCTAAAAATAAATAGGTGACGAATACAAAGCAACCTTCCATTAACCATGTCCATTACGCTAAATAAATAATTTCAGACAACATTTAATTGAAACTGAAGCAAAAACACGTGCCAATCCACCCTGAAAGAAGAAATATCTTATGACTTACCTTGAGGATATGTAACCTTCTTCCTATACCCGCCACATGGCCAAAACACTGGTCGAATAGAAAGATGAAAAAAGTGAATTGTCAAGCATGGAATATTCAGTATTTAAAAATGGAATGGCTAGTGATGTGATGTCGTAGTGTCAGTCGGGAACGCGTATCGTTCGGTACGCGGCGCGCGGGGCACTGACCAACACTGGCTGCGCCGCGCCGCCCGCTGCGAACAACGCGCGAAAACCTTAAAGATGGCTGAGGGTAGATGGGTGAATAGGCAGAATAGAGGGTGCTTTTTCTTTGTTGTTACGTTATTGGGGTAGTAGAAAAACTGTGGTTAACAAGGGTTGGTGATACGTATAGACAGTGTTTTAAATATTGACCGTCACGGATATTAGCCATGACCTAGGCCAGAAATATCGCTTAAGAGCGCTCTTGAACGGAGCCTAATAGTGACATAGCGACATAGCATAATCTAAACTAGATAAAAACGTTTATTAATGAACATTATATGGTTTAAAAATGTAATTCGGGTAGTTTTATTTGGTAAACGATGACATTTTTAACTACATTTTCTCAAGTTAAAAAAAAAAACGTTTATTTAATTAAAGCAATGGGAAATTAGTTTGAACATTATAACGTCTTTTGATTTTGTAGTGCAGCTATTTTCTACAAGCTCTGCCGGTCTACATAATCTGTGTCCCCCGCCCGTCCGGGCGGGAGGGTACACTCGATACCACCCGGAAGCCTCGCTCGCCCTTTACGGACCTTTGTTTCACCTAACAGCCTCAGCCAATTATAATATCTCATCATTCAACCCTTCAACCCTACCAACAGTTCATTTTTTAATTTCCTTTCTAGTAATGAGGGTTTATGCCGAATGTATTCTAGATGTGGAGGATGTTAGTCATTTGATATTTTGTGGTTTTTAATGATGTGCTTTTGTTCCTATATTCCTAAAACGAAAAGTATTCGTCTCGTCATGATATTATTTTATGCCTTTAACTTGTTAAAGAACCGTGAAGGCAGATTGTCATAGGTAAAAGCTAAAACCTCTACAGTATATACAGCCGCACGAACATTTGCGGATATTTTTATGTTTACACACTTAATATTATTTTAAAGGGGAGGCCTTTGCCCAGCAGTGGGACACTCAAATATTCTAAAAAAAACAATAAATCCGGGCAAAACTGTTAAACAAAACATTTATCAATATCTAAAAGGGTTTAGTTGTGCCCTTTATAAAGTCCTATTTTTATCACACAACAATATTAAAAGTAACTTTATACATTGGTTAAGGCTTTTCAATATTTTGCTCAAACAATTTTGACTTAAGTAAAAGAAAACACTTTCCCAATTTTCCTATTATAGGAACAACATAAACCCATTAAAACTTTCAGAATGCAAGATAATTCAAACTTAACAGGAAAAACGGTAGAAAATATTAATGCTTTTGTTTACAAAATAAACCTCCCTCTGAACAGCCAATCAGTAACCCGTCAAAGACAATAAAATATGGCTAGAATACTTTTCCAATCACTCTGTTATCGTTTATCATCGACCATAGACTGCCAGACTTCATAAATTCGATGTTCGAACGACTTTATGATAACAAAAGACTTGACCAATCAAAGTTACAGCTTGCCGTAATCTTTTCCACCTGTACTATCCATCCCTTTCTTAGACCTTGTGTTGGGGCGAGATAGAGATAGTTCTGTTGAATGTAAGGTTTATACCGAATGAGGTGGGGTTAGAAAGGCTTTTGGTCGGAATCAAAGCCGGGGCTAAAAGTTTCTACAATAACTGTCATGGCATAATAACGAGGTGAAAGGGAGGAAGTAAGTCGGTTAATGTTGCCAGTGATGAAAATGTTTAATTTATGTAGGTTCTCAATAAATCTGTGAAGTCATTAATATCGATGTACATGTGGGTTTGAATGGAACGATCCTATTGATGGATGTGGAGCACTGGATAGGTGCGCTGATAAATGTCACCAATCTGGTTGTAAATTATAACGGCGGGAATTATTTTTTTTGTCTCCCTTTCTATTCTCGAACAGCAAAAATAGATTTCCGTTTTACGGTGGATTGGTTCATCCTTCCGCAGGATGTCAGTTCTAATTTTGCTGTTTTATTATCAGTGATTAAGATAGGTAGAGAAAAAGTTATTTCGGTCCTTATCTTAAAGGTATACGTTACTATGGATATACCATTTATCGAGATTTTTTATAAAGAAAATTCAATTATTTACATCTTGTTAGATATCCTTGGAGTTAAACTTACTTATCGTATAAGGAACTTGAAACTGCGTTCCAAAACTCAAATTGCCGATGTAGGCCACCCGGCTACCAAGCTCAAATGGAACTGGACTGGCCACATCTGTCGCAAGCCGGAGGAGCTATGGGCTAAACTAACCACACAATGGGTCTCAAACAGCAGCAAACGGCAACGCGACAGGCCCAAAAGGAGGTAGCGGGACGAACTCGACTCTTTTCACAAGGATTGGCGAATAACAGCACTGGATAAGCGGAAAGAGAGAAGGCCTTTGCCCTGTAGTGGTACAAAAATGGCTCATAATAATAATAGATAATCCAACAAAATTATAACCCACCCAATCTGCTTCGCGTAAGAATAATCTATTTTTATGCAAGTGAACCTAGTTTAATCCAAGTGATTACCCGTAACGTTTAAGACCTTTATCATACAATTTAAAATCGAGGCCTAAGTTTTTTGCCCTTTAATTTATTCTCTTCAAATAATATTGCAGATTGACGGTAAGAAAACTCAAGCTAAAATACACAAATAGCCTTTCCCGGGATCTCAGGCATGTCCACACCATGAAAACATGTCGCACCCACAGTCGCAAGTAAGTACTATAACTCCTATTCCGATAACTGGTTATTATTAACAACTACTTAATTAATAATGAATTGGGATGCCGCCTACACAACGCCCATCGGATCGGCATTATCCCTGATTAATCTCAGCCTTGGCATTCAAGGCGGATGTTTGTTTATTTCCAAATAAGTTTATGTTTATACGGGAGGAAATGTATTTCCTTAACCTGGAAGGACTTCCTCGAAATTATTTTAGGATAATTATATTATTATATCTTTGGCCTTAGACTACCTGCTCTCTTTTTATTTTCTTTTTTTTTGTTTTGGTATGTACGTCAGAAACCAGGGTCGTCCTAAAGCTCGTTTGGTCCACGATATCGTCAAAGTCGAAACACCTGGATGAGGGAAGCACATAACCGGGAAGTGTGGCAGAAAAAAGGGGAGGTCTATACCCAGCAGTGGGTGATTCCGGGCTGATATGATGATGACGATGATGCACGTCAGGTCAATGTGACAAATAAATATTTTTATATCTTTCTTTGGAGCAACGATCTTCGCAGGGTGGCTGGTAGCAACTGGGTGAGAGTTGTATTGTATTGTATAACGGGCTGGTGTCCGCAACCATGCCCAAAGCGCGTATTTTGCGTGCGGCTGGATGAGAGTTGCTGAGAATCGAGAGGAGTGGCATGCTATTGAGAAGGTTTATGTCCAGCAGTGGACTGCTGTAGGCTGATGATGATATCTTTCTATAACCTTAAAAATATCAATTTATGGTTATTTCAACGATTCATGTTATCCTACGATATGTCAACGACAATTAATAAATTTTACTCAAACGAATGACATAACCTATTTGTAGTATTGCAGTAACACTGTTGAGACGTAGGTAATGTAAGATGCAGTTCATGTTTTTATGACCGATCACATTAACATTAAGTGATATTTTCAACGCTTTGTTTTTAACTCAGCACCAAAAGTCCAACAGCGCCATTTTATTACTGTGCACACTTACAAACTTAATTATTACATATTTAGGAGTAGCTAATGTCCGCGGCTTCGCCGGCGTGGAGTTCGATAATTGTCCCACGAGATCATACTACCGGTATAAAAAGTATTTTATGTATTAATCCAGATAATAAACTATCTGTGTGCTAAATTTTATCCAAATCTATTCAGAAGTTTTTACGTTACGTAAGTAGGTTTAAGTTGTGAAGTAACAAACATCCATCCATCCTCAAAAATTTTCGCATTTAAGAAGTTATTGATATGAAAAACAAAACACTTGAGAAAAGCAAATACCTACGTATTTGCTTTTCTCAAGTGTTTTGTTTTTCGTTATTAGATTACTTATATTAGATTATTTAGATTATTATCAAAACGATTGATGTTTTGACCTTTGAGTTTTGGTGTTATTTGGTTAGGCATAAAACTTTCTATAAACCTAAACTAGAGCTTCCCGAATTTTCATAACATCAGAACTTTATAACTAGAAAGCTCAACGTGCTTTCCTTCTAAAACTAGGTATTAAAAGCTAGCTAGCTGTATAAGCTACCGATTTTGAAAGTTTTGGAGCGACGGATAAACTCGAGTTATCAATCAAGATTTGAGCACACATCAAAGTTGTTGAGTGTAGCAATATTACCTGTTACAGGAGGTTCGCGAACCAGGGAGTGCCCTACTATTGGCATACTCTATATTTTTTTAAACTGTAAACATTATTAGCTCTGGATCGAAACAACAGTCAATCATGGGAGAGGCGTTTGCCCAGCAGTGGGATGCCGCAGCCTAACAGTATCAGAAAAGACGAAACAGTTAAACTGCCTTGACTGCGTTGATTGCCTCGTTGGTTTAGTAGCCGCTAGCGCGACTGCTTAGCACGAGGTCCCGGGTTCTCGTGCTAAGATTTCCAGGGCGGGCAAAAGCGTTCTGGGTTTATCAGCAGGAATTTTTCAGTAGCAGCCACGGAGTCTGGATTTGTGCCCAGTTAATGTTAATAGGCTCGCCTCTTGTTATAAGGGATTTAATAACATAACTGGTGAAATGTGGGTGTACTATTAGGTACACTTCTGCCTAACTCTTCGGGGATTCCAGGCGCGATATTAAGTAATTAAAAAGTTTACGGATAAAAATAGGTGATGGCAAGGTAGTGATCTCCAATCATATATTGCACTTGTGACAGGAACTAGAAACTATAATTACTAGGAACTACAACGTATATCTTGATAATTTTATTCGCTTAGAGGAAATTAATATTTCAGTAGTATGTTTACTGAACCAAAAATCTTGCATATTCAATATACAGCGTAGTGCATACCTTAGGCCTGAGAGAATGGTAGACGTTGTAGAGGGCACTTTGGGCTATCGAATACTAGATGATGTCTTGTGTTCGGACAAAAGCTGAACTCGGCAGAGTGCTAGCGGTCTTTCTTTAGGAATCGATAAAGCTGTCTATGTGACGTGTGAGATGACAAATACTTGTACTGAAAAATCATTTCATCATCTGCCTAGCCTTTTCCCAACTATGTTGGGGTCGGCTTCCAGTCTAACCGGATGCAGCTGAATACAAGTATTTTACATGGAGCGACTGCGTATCTGACCTCGACAACCCAGTTAGTACTGGGTAATATGATAATACCACTTGGTAGGACTGGTAGTCAGACTTTCGGGCCCCTGAATACCTGTAACGACTGTTAAAGATCTACAAATGACAGCTGGGACCACCGGCTTAACCCTTAACGTGCTTTCCGAAGTAGGAGGATACTCTCTATGTAATGGGCGGTCACCCATCCACTAGGCAAGCACAGCTTAACCTGAAGACCGACCCGCGCGGCTGTTATTATTTAGCTTCGAACTAACTGAAAAATCACTTGTTAAGAATAAAATATCAGTCTTCGAAATTACAGACCCAGTTTTCCCTAACACTGAAGTAAATATAGGTAAGGAAATATATTTCATGCTCGAAGTAATCTTCAAACTCACTGAACCGATTTTAAACATTCTTCGTCTGAAATGAGATGACACTCCGGACGGACATGGGTTACATTCTAACCACACCAGCGAGGCCCAAGAGACGTTCTAAAAGGAAAAGGATGTTAGTTATTCTTGTAACGTAAAGACAAGAGTGAAAAATTGTTTGTAATACAATATTTATGTCGTCCGGGTCTCTATGTTTTTGAGTATGCTTTGTGAATAGCTAGCAATATAGTTAACCTCAATTCTGTTGGATTTGGGATACTTATAAAAAACTATTTTGCAAAAAAAGATAAAGTTACTTCCACTTTCAGCATAAGATATTCAGTAAAGTTAAGCGAGACCACCGCGGCCTCTTCCAAATAAAAAAGAATCATCGAAATCCTAATCCTAACTAAAATTATAAATGCGAAAGTAAGTTTGCTTGTTTGTTTGTTTGTTACCTTTTCACGCCTAAACCACTGTACCCATCATCCTGAAATTTTGCATATACGTTGTCAGGTGTACAGAAACGGACATAGGGTACTTTTCATCCCGAAAAAAGTACTGTTCTCGAGAAAAACAACAATAACGTTCTTATGATAATAGATGGCGTCACGTGTCTTTCGAATCATGGTTGAATTATATTATTATAGAAACTTAAGTAGTGTGTTAAGAGTTTAATTGTCAAATTCTAAATTAACGCTAGCGAAGCCGCGGGCAATAGCTAGTAATTTTATAACTGGTGAAGAAATCACTGAACATACACACAGAAAAACAGACGATTTGAAAACCACCTCGTATTTGGAAGTCGATTAAAAATAGGTTTCCACGTTAAGTCTTTTTCCAAAGCAAAAGCATGTTAAACTGTTTTAAGCGTTCACGGTTTAAAACTAAAGTTATACTCAAAAGTAGCAGCCGGCATCGTAATAATCACAGGAGATATCCCGTAAGTGCCAGTAAAAGCATATTATATTTTTAAATCTCTGTTATCACTTTCGGCGTGACCGGGTATTCGTTTCTGATGGATATTTTTTTCACAGAACTACACACATAAAACAAATATTGAGATCCTGAAAATATCTGTTTTTTGTATTTTAAGTTAGAATTTCCTTGCAATGGAATAGATATAGATAGAATAGACAGACAGCTCCAATAAGATGGCGCCCACTAAGAACTGTTCATTTCCAAATTTCTTTTGGAAAAAGTTCAAAATTCATCACAAAATACAAATGGATGGAGAAAACTGAAAATGTTACATCATGGACGACTTCATATCAACCAACTACAAATAGTTTAACCGACAACCGCTGGTAGGAGCGCTAGCAACCAAGTTAAATTGGATGCACGGCGCGGCAGACAAGTTGCGCGTACGGGATGGTCGCTGATGAAGCCTTTTACCGATTCCATACGTACGCTCGGCTCACCACGTACTCGTACGGCTCACCTCGGGGTGGAATATGTGGTTGTTTTTATTGTTTGTAATCTGCCAGCTGTTTTTAGATTGAATTGACGAGTTTTATGAGAATTTATAAATAGAATAATACAGCAGCGGTGTTGGATATCGATATTTATTATTTATTTATTTATTAACTCATCATCACTATCATTATAGGGATATCCTAATTCAATATATAACATATGACATGATAATACCAAAAAAATTGCGTAGTTTTCTTTTTGGCCATATCTTTTTAACGCCTTTAGATTGGCCTTTAGTTTTCAAAAATGTATATTGAGCAAGCTAGTCACTAGTGCCTGGCGGGTGCTAGTGGGTAGTTCAGTAATCGTTTGGTTACTTAGTCTAGACAATATTTAAACTTACTTAACTAACGTCAGATTATCTTGCCAAAGAAACTTGTTCGTTGCCCGTCTATCTTCCTTTATAAAGTCTTCCTTTTAAACAGCATCAACGGATTGTTTGGCAGATTGAGGCTGTCCAAGTTTATAATGAGCTGATTTAGTTTTTAGAGGAGTTTATAGTTACCGCCATTCAATATTGTTGGAGTGTTTTCATTGGACGTCCGGAAGTCTGCAAAGTTCATAAAGGAATTTGTTCTTGTTGGTCGGTTTAGTGTTACCTTATTTCTTGGGTGTTTGGTTTTTAGTGCATTTTGGTGTCTTTAAAGTTGTCTTTAGAAAACCTTTGAAAGGGATTGGCACTTATAACATACCCGTATGTAAGTAGTTTGTTTGAAAATCTGTCACAAATACAAGATTGGGTAGTTTTTATTATAGGTATGTACTCAAGTCCTTTTTGGTGTTTTTAAAGGTATCTACTGTGGATAAATATCTAGATTTTATTAAAAATGGGTACTTGTAGTGTAGCAAGCCCGTCGAATTTTATCAATTCACATAATTATGCTAAAACCACACGATGAACGTAATCTTAAAACGATGGTTTTATGTCATTCAAGGACTATGAACCATGAAACCAACTTAAAGGAAATATCTGAATGTTCTTCTTATGGGCCATCAGATAGCGAGCAATTTGTAAAATGTTGGTTACATATTTTACTAATTAGGATGATTTCGCAGTCTGTTTGGTTTTTTTCTCGTTACTATTTCATTTCTCAAACCAAAAATCTATACAATCTGAGCTAGAAAATATAGAAGCTGAAATCAGTAACAATTAAAACGGGTAACAAAAAGACGTGCTGAGGCGTGCATAGAGGTGCCTAGTGAAGGACGCTCGATTTTAACGATGCGCCGAAGAGGGTGCTCGGCAGAACACGGCGACACCGCACCGTAAGTGCCTGAGATAGTTTTAAAAACCTTGTGTGTTTACTAGCGTGCTGTCGGTAAATGAGGTTATTTTGATCAGGAAGCAAAGTGAATCTCATGATTATCTTTCTGTACTTTTAGATATTGTAAAATACAAGTGAACTTGTAAAAAACTGGTATTCAGCTGCATCCGGTTAAACTAGAAACCGAATCCAACATAGTTGAGAAAAGGCTAGGCAGATGATGACTTTGATATATTGTAAACAGTGAATAAGAATAAGTTGACAGAGATGGATTGATTTCGTAAGATGCTGCACATCGTGTTTTCAGAAACCTTCTTTTTCAGGTGAAATTTTGATATTCACATCCTTTCATGTCGTAATCCTACCCTCTTCCCTATCCTTTTTATTACCTTAATTTAAAGCAGTTAATCCTGAATATCAAATTACAGGCATTTATAATTTTGCAACCGTTTTTCAAGCAAAATGGGACTGGGCAAGACATGTCTGCCGCATACAACAACAACAATGGACAAACTGTGGGCCAAAATAGTAGGAAACTGGTAGCCTGACATAGGAAGGCGGGGTCGCGGCGGGTTAGGAAGAAGATGGCGGGACGAACTGGACAAGTTCCGTCCGAACTGGAAGGAGGACGCGCGAGTTCGCGAGAAATGGAAAGACTGACAGAGGGAGGCGTTTGCCCAGGCGTGGGATAGAGCAGGCTACTAAAAAAATAATAAACAATAAATAGTGGCAAAAAAACAACCTTAAACTCTCCATCGATCTACTTATATCTATCAAACAGTAAACAGCAAATGAAACTCCAAATAAACAGGGTTTTCTATTCAGCTCACTACATATCCACGATAGTATAGTATATCGTTCACCGACCAGATTTATTGAGATCACTGCGCCGGCTTCTATTCTAGATCCTTCCGTTCACAGTCAGCCTGTGAAATTGGATGCACGTACGTTGATTCACGTACGAGCCTTACCATGAGAACTCTTTTCATACTGCCCAATCATAGGACTCGAGTTCGAGATGCTCTGGTTTTTCGGATTCATGTGCATATTGTATAATTATCACTTGCTTCGGTGAAGGAAAACACCGTGAGGAAACCAGCATGCCTGAGAGATATTTCTCAACGGCATGTAAAGCCAAGTCAAGAGTGGCATAAACTAATTATTATAGGTACCTACTACGGTTTCTCCACATACATAAAAATACGTGTATCACTTAGGATAAGTTCCTGCTTGTGCCCCACAAAATTCGTCCGCGTGAAATTATTATAAAAAATATTAGGTACTTCCATATTTGAAGCGGATTTTGTTAACAATTTCAAGGGTTTATTTTTTGCACGGAATCCTAATTAGTTTACTAAAATAAAAGAAGTCTTTGTTACTTCTTATTACATCAGCTATCTGCCACTAAAAGTCCCGTTAAAATCGGTCGAGCTGTTCCGGAGATTAGTCGGAATAAACAGACAGACAGACGGACAAACAAAAAAATGTGTTTTTGTTATAAGTACCGTATATAGTTTCATATGCATTCACTTCAATTTTATTTATTTGTATAGGTACATACATAAATTCATACAAGATTCTAACGATTTTTAACGCCACAAGAAAGCATTATCTAGCGAAGGGGTCACTACCCAACAGTGGGTCATTAATAAGGTTTTTTTATCACACATTTAGACCCCTGCCAATCCCCATAAAAGCATAAAGTATACATTTTTTATGATGAGATTAATTAGGGTCGAGTCGACGCGAAACCACACAAGCACCGACAGCGGTCATTATATTATCTACCTACTCCTATGGCTTTGTTTAATTAATCAAGAAGGCGTATATGGGGAAACTATGTTGATTAAACGTTTTGATTTTGAGGTAAATCTAATAATAGATGGGAAAGTTATATTCACGCGGAATTTATCTACAGTTAATGGTTAGCTTAATTTTAGTTATATTTCGGAAGTCTCTGGGTAGAATAACATAAAAATGATTTCATACTTAACCCTTAACTGGGCGCGCCTAAAAAGTTACGTAAACGGTCACGTGGGGTGCGTGACACTCCGATCATATAAATCAAATACGAAATACATGTAAAATCGCGATTATGCTCGATACTTGATCATAAAGGACACGTGTTTTTATGAAACTAACGGGAACTTCAGCGCTCAAAATTCAAAATTTATAAAGATCTAAACCTTTAACGATGCGCTGAGCTGAGTAACACCCCACGCGACGAATTAAGGGTTAATTTACTAACATCATGCCCGTTTCATCTTTCATTATCATTTTGTTTTGCCCTGTGCAAGACAAATAAATATTTTTTCTTTCTTTCTTTGTTCATCAATGTGGACAAATGTTACAAACAATATAAATAATCTTCAGATTAAACTTAAATTTATCGAGAATTAAGTTTTGCATGTCTCGTTGGTCTAGTGGCCGCAGTGTTCAAGTGTTATTAAGTTTTTCCATCAGGAATTTCTCAGTAGTCTCAGAGTCTGGATTTGTGTGGTTGATGGCAATAGACTCGCCACCTATGACATGGGACTTAAAGATAACTGGCGAAATGTGGGTGTACTATTGGACACCTCTGCTTAACCTTTGGGGATTACAGGCGTGATGTTATGTTATGAACGAATTTAAATGATGTTATGTAGGAATACTCTGGGGTATTCCTTATGGCCAACTGAATCCTCGAAAAACGACGGAGTTTCATAATATTATATCAAGCCATACTCAGAAAACGGACAACAACAATCAACAAATCATTCACTCGTTCCAGTATACGGGATATCTCATAAGCGATTCCGAGAACCAATAGTTACGCAGAAGCATCAGGAAGCACTCACGATTGCCTTTAAAAAAACATTTCACATTGCGAATACGTCCTTTGACAGAACGGGAACTTCCATGGAACTGTTTGATTAAAAATAATGAAAAAAAAAACATGTTTGTTTTCGTCATCCGTTAGTACACTATCAATGGAAATGAATTGTAACAGAGCGTGAATCCAGAAGATGGAAACTTCAGATGTTCAATGGTTGAACTGATATAATGTTTTTGGGAATTTACTGGATATTTATTTATTTCTCACAAACACTGCTAGCATTACAGGAAATTCTTAATGCAGTAGCGTGGTAAGGACCATTAAACTATTTTATACAACTATCTTAAATCTGAAAACCTCAAACGGCGCAAATACAATAATTTAATTGGTAGTTATGTGTTTGAGCCGTTTGGGGTTGAAACACTAGGGCCATGGGGTCCGAGTGCCCACCTAGTATTTCGGGAAATCGCCAAGCGGTTGGTCGACTCTTCACGTGACCAGAGGGCGGGCCTATTTTTTGGCCAAAAAATCAACCTTGCCAAACAACGTGGTAATGCTGCCAGCGTTCTGGGCACTTTTCCTGTTGACAGCGATGCGGACGGATTTTTGGACGCCCTGTAACCCTTTTCTACTTATACATATTTATTACTATTATAGTTTGGTAGTTTGTAAATAATTTAATCATCTTTGAAATAAATACTATCTTAAATAACATAACACGTACAATATTGTTTTTGTGAATTCATTCAGAGAACGTAAATAGTCAGGAAAATAAATGTGTCCAGTCAGCAGTGTCATTTAGTGCGTGCAAGGCGCGCGTCAGTGGCGTTATTATCATAACAGCAGTTTAAATTGTTTGTAACATCTAATGGATACCCGAAACACAATGAATATAAGCTTTTGTCAAGCAAATTTTACCGTGGTTTCTGCCAGAAACATTAATAAAGTTATTTATTTATTATCAAGCAGGCAGTTGAGACAGCTGATAGCTGCCTGTATCCTGTTGTTCCCAACCAGATTTTCTTCATGAAACATGAAGTCAGAAAAAGTTTCCATTCACTTTTCGCGAGAAACAAAGCCTTTTGCCGTCAACCGGGCACAAGTCTAGACACCGAGCCGTTTTTGAGTTTTTTTTTATTAAAACGCAACAATACCCGGCTTGGTAATTGAACCCAGCATGCTCAACAGTAGAGCTTATGGCCATTAGACCCACGAGGCAGAAAGTGTCTACATAAGATGAAAAGGGATTTATAGGGGGTGGAAGCGACACCGACGCTAAAACGGTTACCAAGTATTCAGACACGTACATCATTCAGAAAATCCGCTGTTCCATACATTTTGACCGTGTAGGTATTGCACTTTTGTAGGAAACAGCTGTTTTTTTTTTTAATTACCGATGTACAATTTTTATGTCCCCGCAAAGTTAGCTGAAGAAATTTTATATCTCGGGGTTCAGAATGATGTACTGAATAAGTGGTAGCCGTTTTAGCGTCAGTGCCCGCTCCACCTTGTATATGAGCGTGCAAGTATCGTGCTACAAGACGCGCTGGTAAGTTATGCCACATTCCCTTCATACTAAACAAAAATATGCCACACACCCTTAATCACACTAAACATAAAAAACCCTATAACTTCCCAAATAAACAGAAATTACGCAAACAAAAACCGTCCTTAATTTCTTTTGAAAACCACCGTATTTTCTCAAAACATTCTCGGTTAAATGTCGTCGCATGATTTGCAAGAGGTTCAGACAACAATGCGAGCGTCGCGCGTCGTGAAGCCAAGCTTGCGGTAATATTAAAAAGCGGCGGCGGGTGAACGCGGATTGATTAGCTGTCAGCAGCGGCAGCCGGCCACTGTGGGGCCACAGAACCTGCGAAATTGTGTAAAGTGAACTAAGGAAAACAATAAAAAAAACGTTTTAACCAATATTCACCGAACCTATCCTTAGATAGACCTCTGCACATCATCATCATCATCTTCCTGTCCTTGTCCCTCCCTGAATTCTCCTCTGTCTACCGTCACGCTAGTGATAGCGTGAAATGGTAAATGATGACTCCTTTTTCTTTCATATCATTCCTTACACAATCCATCCATCTTTTCCTTGGTCTTCATAGGGATCTCCATCCATGATAATATAATTAAGACCCATGTTAATTAATTAGCAAATTTAACGTTTTACATTCAAACACATACCACAAGAGCAAGCCTGGTAATACCTACATTTTGTTAGTTATGTTTAATTCCTATGTGATATGGTGTGACCCTATTGCTGTCAACCGGGCACAAATCCTGACATCGGGCTGCTGCTGAAAAAATCCCGATGTAAAACTGAATAACACTTTACCCGACGTAGGAATCGAACCCCACTCGTGCTCAGTAACGTTTGCGACGACGACAAACAGGCACTCACCCGAATATGTGCTACAAGTTTTAAAATACTGGGATATGTGACCCAGTCTTTATTGCTGGGAAACACGTTTTTGGGTCAAGGCGTAACAGATGGGCTATTATATTATATAAATGGTCTGTGGGATTGTCTGTCTTGTTATTATATTCTCTCGTGTAAGTATAATAATGCTATTGTAGGTTTTATGAGCGTCCAAGAAGCTACACTGTTGACCTTTGTAAAATACCATAATTTTTTACTACGTTTTCACTAAATCAAAAACCCTAAACTAAAAATACCCTTAACGCAGCTGAAAGGCACTTGTTCTCCCCGTCATTGGGATATTTTTTGTTCCTGAACATATCTAAGAACCTTCTAGTTACGGAGATATTGGGTCGGTATTGGATGACTAACTGCCTCGTTGGTCTAAAGATGGGTTCAATTCCGGGGGATTTCTTAGTAACAGCCACGGAGTCTGGATTTGTTCCCGGTTGATCGTAATAGGCTCGCCTCCTATTACATGGGACTTAAACATAACTGGCGAATTGTGAGTGTACTATTAGGTACTGTACACCTCTTCCTAACGGGGATTAATTACAGGCGTGATGTTATGTCGCAACAAAGTTCAATATTTTTAATGTTAATGTAATCGCAAGTTTTTAATGTTATAACTTTCCTTTAAATATATCCTTGATCCCCGTAATATTCAATGCATCAATCCGCACAATGTTTTGAGTGATGAGATTTTTCACCCCAAAAAATAATAGTCCAAAGTGTGGTCCGGTAGGTTTGACAGAACCTAAATTCCACATCATCATCGGCCTAGCCTTTTCCAAACTATGTTGGGGTCGCTTCCAGTCTAAGCGGATGCAGCTGAATACCAATATTTTACATGGAGCGACTGCCTATCTGACCTCCACAACTAGTTATCAGACTTTCGTGCCACTGACTACCTGTAACGACTGTCAAAGATCTACAAATGACAGCGATATAGACATAAAATGTAGACCTACAATGACATTTCCAATGTAGCGCTACGCAGTCCGCTACGCTCGTAGCACATCTCGTAGAGAGGCTACGGCGTAGCACCTCTAGTTTCTTGGCTCCATTTAAGATTTTGTTGTGAGGACACTTTAACTAACGAGCTCCGACGCCGTCAATCCGGCTCAGCTTTATATTTGTTTGAACAAGTACTTTACTTACTCCAGTTTACTTGGTAGTGCAAATTACAATGGAATTAAAGTAGCTTTAAAGCTAAGAAATTGACTTTAGAGAAGCTGTTTTCTGTAAAAAATATGCTGTTTATTTAAACCTGTAAAAATATATTTCGTTTTCACTAAGATTGGTGCAACATAATTGATGCCTAAAAATCTAAGAGAGATCTGACGGATTCTCAATGCTCGGTTCACCGCTGAAAGTTCTCATTGTAATAATGCAATAAATAAGCGATCACTTATATTGTTTTAGTGTTATACTAACAGTAAAACGTTGTTTCTGTTTCGTAGATCAAAGCTACCAAAATATATTAGGCCATTTTTTAGGTCATGTAGTCAGAAATTTCAAAATCAAAACTTACACTATTCGTGTTCTTAGTTCTCGCCGTCATGGCGCTTGCAACGGCGTCGAAATGTCAGGAGTTAAGAATAATTGATAATCACAGAAGTAAGTGGTAGCCATCCCCGTATAGTGAGAGCAATCTATTTAGGTTTGGGTTAGCTCGTTCCATCGTCGACCTCATCATTGTCCTAGGACTAGATTGAGGTCAAGAGTAAGCCCATTTAATATAGATAAAAAAAACATAATGTAAGTTGAATTATACCGTGAAATATTAATATTACCGTGAAAGCTTCAAACAGTGTAACAGAATCAATATCTTGTTTACGACTTAAATCTAGGCTTCATGCAATTATAACGGTGGTGATGGTGGTGGTGTTAAATTGACCTGTAGCTGGAGCTCCGACCTTGGGCTGAACCTTTTTCCACTTCGCTACCTCTCACACATGATGCCTCTCTAGTAACGTAGGTATATTCAACATACCTGTAGGTTTAACTCCAAAATCGGTAATGTATTATTGGTTCACGATAACCTTGCAGTCATACTAGCTCACCTATCGAGTAAATACGGTTAGCAACAGGAGTGGGTCTACCCATAAGTAAAGTTTGAGAAAAGAATTTGGATTGAAAACTGAAACTCTTATTGTTAGGTTTTAACATAACACAACATCACACCTGTAATACCAAAGATTAGGCAGAGCTGTACCTACACCCACATTTCACCAGTTATGTTTATGTCCCATCTAATAGGGGGGGAGCCTATTGCCACCAACTGGGCACAAATCCAGACCACATGGCTGCTACTTAAAAATTCCTGATAGAAAAACCCAATAGCACTTTGCCGGACCCGGGAATCGAACCCAGGACCTCATGTTCAGCAGTCGCGCTTACGACCTCTAGACCAACGAGGCAGTCACTCTATAAGCATTATTATTATATTTGGCGGGAAACAAAGAGATTTAAACGTAAATATTTGAATGTCTTTGGCGTTAAAGTTAACATCACTTTGGCTGACCGAGGTTCTCACGTATATTATGGTGTAATTCGTTAGTCTGTACGTTCAATAAGGAGTATTGCATCTATCGATCATCGACTGTTGTCTCTGACCGTACCTGACTACCTCTATACCTACATTTGTGAAGCTCAAAGCTCTTTGTCGCAACACAATAGCGCTGAGTCACAGTATTACGAAGTTAGTTCTCGGAAACAGCCGTATCACGGAGTAATTCGTTTGAAAACCTCCATTGAATCATCGTGACTCACAAATATAATATAGTTGAGTTTATTCCGCTTAGGTTGTACCTATAGGTGAGTTGAAAGTTTCAGCAGAAATCATTATTTATGTATTGTTATTATGTTATAGAAAGCCTGACGAATCGTTTGATGACGTGGTTGAGTCTGACTCAATGGACTTAACTGGAATATTTTTTATGACCTTGTTGCTTATAATAAAATGTAGGTGCCAGTGGTTCATATACAAACTTTCAGAGAAAAAGATTTGTAACAATTGTTTACAAAAGTAAGTATTGTGTTGGCCTAGCAGCTGGATTGCGAGATTTTGTTAAAAGATTTACTTAACCAAAATACTTGATTATGTCGCCTTTTCGAAATTAGTTCCCAAAATTATAATGCTGTGCATCATTATTATTCTCCTTAGAGGGGGAAGCACCAGGGCAGCCCGTGAATTTTTTTTTTAAGGTTTTAAATGACTATTACATGAAAAATTCATTCAATAGGATTAAATTAAATTTCCACCACACGCACACACACACACACACGCACGCTCTGTTACTATATACGTGTTGCGATCGCGAATCATATTTTCTTTCACAAACAGCCTGAAACTGACCTGCAAATTCCAAAAAAAAATGAATTTCGCGGGCGGCTCTGACGCTTCCTCATTAATCAATAGATTCTTCTACAACACTTCTAATTTCACAAGTTACATAAACCTCAATAGTAAAAAACTAAACTGTGAGGAATAAAACATGACTTCATTGTCACGTACAATGTTTCTTCTTCGTCTCATTCGTTTTCTCGGTTGCCGCACAAACCGCAGTCCGCTAAGCTTAATTAATTCCTCGCTTCATGCAACGTAGAGGAGTATTTGTTGAGCTGCAACAACTTTCCTTTCATTCCTGCAAATCTTAAGGACATCCTACGACTTGATTTTATTTTATTGGGTAAAAAATATCAAAGCCGCTATTGAGGAAACTTTACTAAATAACATCATGTACTTTCAATAGGTTTGTAGGTATACATGTCTATTACGTAAAAATCACAAAGATGGAGAAGAAGGCTGGTCCTAGCTGGTGTGAATAATGACCACCGTCCATGGACATCTATCGCCAATAACAGAAACGTCGCAGGTGCGTCAGTATCTTAGATGCAATGATAAAATGTCTCATATATATAAGCCAGTATATCTACACGCTGGTGTACATACAGGCTCATGAGATATTTTAAACAGTAGAAACGTATGGCAACAGAAATGAGTATATTTGTAGTACTTTCCTAAGCTCCTTCAAAAAGATCTTTATTACTGAAGTCCTAAGTAGCCAATAGAAAGGAATAAATTTATTAGTCTTGTACAGGACAAAACAAAAAATGGTTAAATTAATAATAAAACAAAATGAGTGTCAGTCCATGGCTTAATTGCAAGGAGCCTCGACCAACATCTGAGGAGGCTCTCGCTTGGCAGCTGGATCAAAGGCTTGATTCAGAAAGCACTACTTCTGGACACGGCGCGTATTGTTAGGAGGTTCCTCTCTCTGGAGCCCTGCCCACCGGTAGCTTGGACCCGATACCGGTGGGCTACAATTTTTTAGATTTTTAAGATGAATAAAGGAGAATAATAAAATTAGATAAAAAAGTAAACCTAACAAAAAAAAATCAAATTAAACAAACGAAATTGGTATGTACGAGGCCAAAAGGGGAAAAAAAACAAAAAAAAACTGCATAAAAAGTAAAGTAGTAAGTAAGTAAAAAGTAAATACGAGTTTCCTACTCTTTACCTTGAGCTACACAAACAGTCATGTTACTTTGTTTATATTCCTGTTCGTTCGATCAAATAAAAACGTTCACATCGTAAACATGGCGTGTGTGTTATTCCGTTTACATAGTACTTAAGTTAGCTTAAAGAAATGCAGTAAATGGAACACATACAGGTGAAGGTAAAGTATCTGTGTTTATTTATGTCTAAACAACAATAAAATTCAACCAACATTTATGTAGGTAGGTATAATATCAACTAGCCTTGCCAAGGAGTATCGTATTACCTACGAATATACTTACAGACGTTTTTAAATAAAATCTCCTTGACCATTTTGAAGTAGGCGTTTTTTTGAGTGGAGACCGCGAATAGGTGCACATACGAGAGGGTCCTCAGGCTAGGCAGGCTGGTAGAAGCTGGTTGAGAATGGTCGAGGTTTATGGTAAAACGCGTGCAAATGGAAACCCTGTGTCATGTCCAGTACTTCTGTGACTTCGATAGTATTAATTAACTAATATGTAAACTTAATATTCCAATTTTTTTTCACCAACGGGAAGCTACGTGTGGGATTGTTTCCGTACATAACGCGAGCAAAACCGCAAGCAAAAGCTAATAAAGTATAATTTTGCTATCGAAAATTAAAATAAAATATTTAAAACTAATGTCTTAAACAAATTATTTGAATTAAGGAAACACAGACATGCAGAGTAACACAGTTTTACATTTTCTTATCGATATTTAAAAACAATTTTTTGTATGTAAATTAGGTATAGTAATATTATTCGATTTAAGTTCCAATCCTTTATGGATGAATAATACAAACTTTATTAATTCTCTTTGATGATCAACCGTCATAAGCTGTATTTAAATAGTGTAATGAAAACAATACACTTCTCATCAAAAAAATCGAAACACTTTCGTTTTTATTGTTTTTGTCCTAATTTTTTACAAAAGAGAATTAATTCCATGAAAAAAAAAACATTATTGTGTAGCTGGCAGTTTGGTCATTACAGTAAGAAGAAAAAAATCAAAATTCGAAATTAGAATTTCATTTGTTTATCCTATAAATGAAATTAATCACTGTTTTGAGACAAATGTGTATTTAGGGTTGGAGTACGTTTCTCGTTTAAAAACTAAAAATTAGCGCTTGTCTTTAAACTTTTTGTTTCTTATTTCATTTACTGTGACTTTGGGACGTCTGAAAAAACTTTTTTTTCTAAAACATATGGATACTTCGCCCGCAGAAGCCGCCCAAGTGGTGGCATTGCTGGATTCTGGACTTAGTTAGCGTGTTGTGGCTGCAAGATTGCATCTAAGCTTATCATCTGTTCATAGAGTCTACAAACGCTATCGGGAGACTGGTTCGTTCACCCGCCGTTCAGGATCTGGCAGGAATCGGGTCACTTCTGAGCGAGATGATCGATTTATTGTAACAACTTCTTTACGAAATCGACGCCTTAACGCTTTTCAACTGCAGCAGCAGCTTCGCGTTGTACGAAGAGTAGCTGTAAGTGACTCTACAATAAGAAGAAGGTTGAAGGAACGCGGATTGGCACCGCATAAGCCAGCGAATGGGCCGAAATTAACTGCAGACCATCGAAGAGCGCGCCTTAACTTTGCACGCGAGCACCTAACTTGGTCATACCTTCAGTGGAACAAAGTACTGTTTTCTGATGAGTGTAAAATTATGCTGTATGGTAACGACGGAAGGAACAAGGTCTACAGAAGAGATGGAGAACGCTTTGCACAATGCTGCATTGAAGAAAAGGTCAGCTATGGTGGCGGTTCGTGGACGGTTTGGGGAGGAATCAGCGCCGACGGTAAGACAGAACTTGCCTTTGTGTCTGGGCCACGGCTGCCTGCACTAAACTCTCATCGGTACATCGAACAGTGTCTTGAACCTCATGTGATGCCCTATGCACATTTTATTGGCAACGACTTCATATTCATGCACGACAATGCTAGAGCTCACACCGCGGGCGTCGTACGAGATTATCTTACCGAAGTCGGTATCTCCATTATGGTATGGCCAGCAAGAAGCCCGGACATGAATCCCATTGAACATCTATGGGATGAATTAAAGAGACGAATTCGAGCAAGAGATCCAGCCCCAGAAACACTTAGCCAGCTGCAAAATGCAATCCAAGAGGAATGGGATAATATACCACAACATGTGATCGTGACTCTCATCCGATCGATGAAGAACCGTATGGAAGCAGTAATAAGAGCTCGCGGAGGGAATACAAGTTATTAAATAAACGTTTCTTACATTTTTTTTTCATTTACGCGTGTTGTTTTACCCATTTCCTTCATATTCCATACAGGGTAAAAATTACTCATTATACAAAATACGAAACCTATGAAGACTTAATTTGAATTTAGAACAATAACATTAGGATTTAAAAACCTCATACTACTCACTATTAAATGACATTCTACATTTATTCCTAAATATACACATTTTTCTGATAATCCTTATCAAATCATAAACTGCGAGGTGTTTCGATTTTTTTGATGAGAAGTGTATTTAAATATATTATTTGCAAAGTCTTATAAGGTTATCAACTTTTCGAAGTATCTAATACAATCCCTTTAAAATTATCACAAAATATTTCATTACAAGCCACATGACCGATAGGATTTCGCTCTTTGGAGGATGATTTTTCAAAAATTCTTCAATACTTCATTTTTAGGGTTCTGTATCCGAAGGGTAATCAACGGGGCCCTATTACTAAGCCTCCGCTGTCCGTCCGTCCGTCTTTCTGTCAGCGAGCTGTATCTCATGATCCGGAGGTAGACTTGAATTGACAGAATGTGTATTTCTGTTGCCGCTATAACAATAAATAATAAAAATAAATTATAATTTAAAGGGGGCTCTCCTACTGCGATGGAACGGAACCCTCCATGCGCGAGTCCAACTCGCACTTGGCCGGTTTTTAAATACAATCAATCTCTAAGTGATCTCCCATACCTATAAAAATAACATTTGTTACAGTTGTAGTCGCGTGCTTGGCAACAATATACAATTAAGTAGCTCTATTTCGAATAATCTACTTTAATTTATATTTATTTTTGTAGAATATTATTTACATTTATAAATTAAAATAACCAAAAGTAACTAAATTAACAATGGACTTAAAAAATGCTCTCAAAAAAGCTCCTCTTCAACGTTGTCAACTGGTAATGTACCCAAGAGACTGCGGGCGTTGCCACATTAATTGTTATTTTTTTCTTGGAAAACACTTTTTTTAAACCCATTCCTTTGTTAAGACTTCTTTTATATAAAAATAAACAATTACCCACCGTTAGCAACAAATTGAGAAAATAACCTCAAAGGTTAGATTAGCTACCTTTAGGAGTAAAGCGGCTGTGTGGCAAACAACAATATTTCATTTTAAATGAGTCCAACTTAAAATGAGGTTGCAAGTTCTGAATATAATAACAAGGTTCACTGGCTTTATGCCCTTGCCAAAAGTTACCCATTGCTGCGAAAAATCAATACCGTGTCTATGGTTGAGTATCCAAATGTGTCAAGTAAAGACATGTGTGTTCACGTAGAACGTAACGATTCGGGAAACAGCAGGGCGTTAGATAAATTGTTAAATTCGCTCAATTTAGGAGATGTCGGTACAAAACATTTTTATAGAAAAAAAGAAATGTCTGGTTGACATAACGAGTAATTTTTGTCCGTTGATTGCAGGCTGACGCTGCTTTTTTTTCCAGTTTTTTTTTTATTAATACGAGTATATGGTGACCATATTCTTACAGCCGTTTCATTTTACCACTACTTTAAACTAACAAAAACACATTTTTGTTACAATAATAAAAAGCACAACCACCAAAATACTAATGAGTGTTATACTTAAATTCCACATCCTGTTAAATATGCCAATCTACCTTGACAGACTTGCCAGCGACAGCAACCTACCAAATTGCAACCTTATTGAAAAAGATCACTGTCGTTTTCACATTGATGCCAAGTATGTAGTAGTAGTAATTAAATTTTAAAGGACTCAACTACAGCAGTATATTTTAACGATAGTTTACGAGACGTATCGACTGCATTCGCATAATTATATACGCTGAAGCGCTTGGGTAAATCTGTTCATAAGCATAGGCTAAGATGCTTAGCAGATGATCTATGGTTTCAATCTGAGTCTCCCTTTAATTAGAGCTTAATTAAACCGGATTGAGACAGATTAACGTGAGTTATTGTGGTTATATTCATACCAACTAGCAACGGACTTAATTACTTGATTCACACGCATACAAGTATGTAAACAGACAGCAATACATTTTTTTTTTAAATTGATCTAATTAACGTACGTACAGTACACAAGCATATTTACTTTTTAAGGATTTCCAAGTTCACGTTCTTGAAATATCAAAATCTTCATCATGGATTATCGATCGACTTCCAATAGGATAAAAGCTGATTGGTAACAAAACGTGGTCAAGTCGAGACAATATAACATGTATTATGTTAATTTTTACATACGTTAAGGATTTCTTAACTAGTCGGACACGTTTCAAAAACGCTCTAAGAAAAGTAGGCAATGGTAGGTACGCGTTAGTCTTACTTATAGTCATCCACTCCAGTCTGCCTAAGGCCTAACACAAAACATAAAGTCTGAATAGCAACAGTATTGCCATTATTGAGCCTCACAAAAACTCGACAGAAATAAGAATAAGCAGAATAACGCAATATGAATAAATAAAGATAGGTTTTTGCGAGTATTACTCAAATTTTTTGTATAATGTCTTGCAGGACACCTATATCGGTCACGGTAATGTGCTGGCCAGCCGCCAAGTCTTCGAGTTCATAACTCAACTCTTATATTACACAGCATTTATATTATAAATGAACTTACATTTGAAATGATAACTTGAATACTTTTTTGATTAAGAGATTTATTATTAAGGTACTTGGAAAATTAAACTTTCGAAGCATTTAACTGTCTTCTTTTCTCGTAGATCATTAATTAGGAACTTAATTAATTTTGATAACTTAATTAAGTTTAAGTCCCATGTAATAGAGAGCGAGCCTATTGCCATCAACCGGGCACAAGTCCAGACTCCGTGGCTTCTAATGAGAAATCTTTGATGGGTAAACCCAATAACACTTTGCCTGACAAGGAAATTGAAGTAAAGACCTCAAAAATTTGCCTAATAAAAATTGAATTAAAATACAGTTCCTTGTTTTCAAAATGAAAGCAAATCGTCCTTTCAAGTTTCTGCACAACGAATTTGTCCAATTGTAGTTCAAATGACTACAATGTACAACATAATAATATGTAGTACTCAGCATTTAGAGAAAACAAGATAAACTCTGAACTCAATTTGACCGTCCCACGCTTCTATCTCGAGTACTAGCAAAAAGATTAACTTCAGCCGCACTGTCTGAAAGCCTCAGGCACAATCCAGACTCGACCGAGTCTCACACTAATCGTTCATAATATTTTAAACGTTTGTATGTTTGTCTGGTGGTTGAGTCAGAGTGGAGTGGTGGACAGGGCGTTGCCGTGTTGTGGCGCTGTTTGGGAGCGGCCTATGTCCAGCAGTGGACCGTAATAAGCTGAGCTGGTGGATTACTTGTAGATTTGTAGGGTTCCGTACCTCAGCCGGCAAAACCGGAACCCTTATAGGATCACTTTGTTGTCCGTCTGTCTATCCGTCTGTTAAGACCCTTTTTCTCAGGAACGCGTGGAGGTCAAGCTGAAATTAATATCAAATACTCTAATCTGCTACCCCTTGGAGCAGTGAAAAAATCTAACTTGTAAGTCAACGTGATCAAAAGATATGACCGTTTATGTCGCATATTTTGCGATTTCACAAGGGAATCAAAACCTAGGTATAAGGTACTTCCCGTTGACCTAGAATCATGAAATTTAGCAACAAGCAATTTCTTACAGCACATGTAAGGGAAAAAATCTGAAAACCGTAAATATCTAGTTTAATAACAAAATATATACTTTATACGGTACCCTCTCGGTGCGCGAGTCCAACTCGCACTTGGCCGGTATTTTTTCTTTGTTTGTGTGTTTTTAAAACAAACAAAGTACAGAACGAACAGCCTCGTAGGTCTAGTGGTCGCAAGCGCAACTGCTGTGCATGAGGTCCTGGGTTCGATTCCCGGGTCGGGCAAAGTGTTATTGTGTTTTTTCATTAGGAATTTCGCAGTAGCAGCCACAGAGTCTGGATTGGTGTTCGGTTAGGCTCGCCCCCTATTAGATGGAACTTAAAAATAACTGGCGAAATGTGGGTGTACTATTAGGTACACCTCTGCCTAACCCATTGGGATTACAGGCTGATTGATGTTATGTAATGAACGAATTTAAATGTTGGTAAGTGTATCGACTGTAACCTAGATTAACCTAAATATAGTTTACTTAGTATGCGAGTGAATCCGCGGGCAGTAGCCAGTGAGAGAATACAAACAATAGCACGACCGCTGCCCAACTTGTTCCAATTGTTCTAACTAACTTAGAACGACATAAAACCACATGCCTAGAATTCTAGTGGCCGTAAATCTAGTCTAGAATTCTAGACAACGGACAATAAAGGCAGGATGATGGTCGTTTTGTACTAAAACTTGGTTTATAGTTTATTGCAGGTAGAGCAGTGGAACGCTTTAAAATTAATTCTGATGAAACATGAATAGAGATGATTCGTGCTTGTTTCTTAATGAATTCTGGAAATTGTGTGCTAGTGACACAGTTCTCGAATACCTTTACAAGGTGGAAGGGAAACCGATACTGAAACGATTACCACGTATTCAGTACATCATTCTGAAACCACATAGAAATTTTTCGTCAGTTATTTAAAAAAAAAAGTGACATTTTGGGAAGATCTTTCAGGTTAAAGAAGCAGAGGAAGACCATTGACACGTTGAGACGAAGAGATTACAAGGACAGCCGGTCCAAACTGGAAGCAGCACAGGATAGAGACAATTGGGCATCCTTGGAGGAGGCTTTCACCCAATATGGGGTTCCTGCAGATAAGGTTTAGCAATAACCAAATTATTATGTTAAATAAGTTACCAGTTAATGAGTAAAGCAGTTAAAGGAAATAAACTAGTTAAATGTATAAATTTATTTATGTAATAAGTAAAGCAATCAAAGGAAAACCAGTTAAGTATATTTACATTTATTAATTTAGTAAAATAACTTAAAAGGATGTAAATGTAATTAATAGGAAATAAAAGGCTTTTTATGTGTTATTTTATTTTTATTATTATTTACGAGTATATTAAAAAAAAACCGCTACAACATTTACACAGTCAAAATGTATGGAACCTCTTGTTTTTAATTACCGATGTAAAATTTCTATAAGGGAGGATCTGAATGATGTACATACGTACTGAGTACGTGGAAACCGTTATAGCGTCGGTGTCCTTTCCACCCTGTATTATAACACTTCACTATAAGTGTAGTGTGCGTGAATGTGTTTCTTTACTCTCCCATCATAAACTTTCATCGACATATCTTATATGGTGAGTAGGCAAATATATCCTTACAACACAATTGATTTATATTCATATCTTTGTGTGAAGATCTTACAATGGGCTTAAAGCTAAGGTACAATTACGGACGGAATTTATGTGTGAAATAAAATGAATACTTAATCAATTTACAATTTTAAAACATATGCAGTATTAATAAACAAAATTATAATATTAAACTTGTTACTGTTGTAATTTAAGTTAGAATACAGTTGAAACCTTATAAGTATTGTTCCCTTTTTAACAGGAAATTAAGACTATTTTATCGTTTTTATTCTGTGTAGGTACAGTTATGTAAATTATTTTTACTACAAGGTTCATGTTTAATTTGGTTGCAAATTATCATGTTATATTTACAAGTTATCTTCAAAGCGGTTGGTGCTTTTCACAGTGCGAGGCTTTCTAACGTCAGAGTCAGGATTTCAGGGTTGCAAGATAATTTCATGCTTGGCTTGCTTTGTGGTTTCTAATTCACCTCACCTGAAGTGATAAATTGCAAGCTAAAGGTCAATGGTCCCTTTTGGAATGCCTGAGGCAAGAAGCTACGAGGGTTACAATTTTTTTATCACATGTTAAAAAATAACATTTATAATTTTAAAATTGATATCGAAATTCATTTTCTTTTACGTTCATTGATTTTGATAAAATGACCAGCAAAGTAAAATGTTTATGATGACGCCTCCAAGCGACCACATTTTTGCAAAAAGGTGTCCGGTGTCGGAAAAACGATTTTGACCAAAAATACGAGTAGTTACAACGTCCATTCTTGCGCTGTGTGTCATGACCTTCTGTTACTAATACAGATAACCTCGTTCATTGTAACACAATGTAACTAAAAATAACCTTTCCCTATTTCACAACTCACGTCCCAAGAACGGAAGCTCAGCTGACCCAGCAGTCCTCACCTTAAAACTTGCACATCCCACAATCGTGTCGTTAACGTAAGTGCTCCCGAATCATTCACTCGAGCGCACACCGTCTCAGTGTTGGTAGATTGGGGTTCTTCTCGCTTTTTAGGGGAAAAAAAATGTTGGGGAAATGAAATCTTTGGGGAAAATTTCCCCAGGAATAGATAGAACAACACTGTAAAATTTAGGAAATCTTGACATATTTTACAGCCAAATTAGCAATTTAGTTATAATAACTTGCTTATTGCTTGATGGCAGACCTGGAACGGGCAACACAGACACAATTTGATACCTTGAACGAATGAACATGATTTTATATCTCTCCGTTTGAAAAGTAGAATGGGAAAAAAGTTGCAAAAGCTATCATCATCATTTTCCTGTTCTCATCCCAGTTTATTTGGGGTCAACGGAACATGTCTTCTTCTTCCATACTTATCTATTACTTGGTCATCTCAGTAGTCACCTTTATAGAAAATCGCCCATCTTTTCTCCTTTCTGGATGCAAAGGGCTAAAAATGGGGAAAATTCAGAAACTGGATCTAGCAACACCAACGTCCCAGTAGTTTCTCATTCATTCACATAATAGTCAAATCGTCGTCGTCTGCACAGGAACACTTGCGCCTAATGGATTGATGGCGACTGCTTCGGGACGTCCTGACTTGAGACAATTATGGAGTTTTGTAACTGTCGTTCGCTTTTGATGGGTAAGGAGTTCTGTTTTTAAGTGCAGTTGGTGAGGGTTTTCGTCTTTGCGTGGTTGGTAGAATTTTGGGCGGAAAATTTATATGTTGTTGGCGTTTTCTTCCTACCCAGTCAGGTTTTTTAAAGTATATGATAGCTCTGCTATGATGCAGATAGTGTAAGTACATTACTTACATCATTAAGCAATAATAGCTGGCTGAATATCTTGCTTTCAGTTTTGTGTAATGAAATAGTCGCGCTTAATGGCGATATCAAATACGTTCGGCGCATTCTAGGCAATCTTCACCACTGGTACCTTGGCGACTGGCTATATTATTGGTTAGCACTGCATAGTGTAAGCACTGCAATAGACGCTACTCGTATTATAAATACATATTAATGTATTTCCACTCTCATCCTAAGTAATATATAAATGCGAAAGTTTGGGTGTTACCACACCAATCAATCGATCGTGGATCGAATCCATCGATCGATGGTAGAATGGATAAGTCGACGTCGATCGACAGTTACTACGTTACTACACAAATTGATCGATGGTCGTCATTCCTACCATAGATCGATTGGTGTGGTAATACCCTTTTGTTTGTTACCTTATCACGCCTAAACCACTGAATCGATCATCCAAAAATTTTGCATATACATTGTCTGGTGTACAGAAACGGACATAGGGTACCTTTCATCCCGAAAAGAAGTTTTGTTCCCGAGGAAAACAACAATAACGTTCTCATGATAAAAGATGGCGCCACGTGACTTTCGAATCATGATTGAATTATATTATTACAAGCAGAGTACAACCCGAATTGATGGTCAAATTCTAAAGTAACGCGAAGGAAGCCGCAGGCAAAAGCTAGTCATTAATACACGTTCGGCAATGGAGACAACGGGAATAAAATTACCTACTCATTGTCCCCATCAATGGTGCAGGGTAATGGGGACAACGGGAAATATAAAACTGTCGTCTTGTTGTCCCCATCCATGGTGCAGGGTAATGGGGACAACGGGAAAAATAAAACTGTCGTCTTGTTGTCCCCATCAATGGTGCAGGGTAATGGGGACCTGCCAGGGCTGCGGGACTGTTCGAAAGAGATACCGCGGCCCTGGAACATAAAGGGCCAAAGAAGGAACATGGGTGGTTTTTAGTCAGTAAGAGTCTGACACTCCCTTCCGCTCCGCCCAGAGCGGGAGGGGTCATTTGATGATTTCCCACCCTCCAAAAAATGGGGACAGCGGGAAAAATAAAACTGTCGTCTTGTTGTCCCCATCAATGAGATATGACAATGGGGTAAACGGGAATACACCCGTACCTATTATTGTGGAACAATAAAGTGTGAAACAAAAATAAAAACATTTATTTGATTGTTGCAATTGAAGCAATATCTTGCTATTTCGGTACCTATAGTATTATAGATGTGCACATTCCACGAAGGTACTATTATTAATTGAGGTAATATCTCCAATCACTTTCGCTATGAAATGCCAGCACTACGTGCATACGTCGGATGTCGAACATTCCTCGCGATGTCTACCTACGTAGCTACGTAAGCAGCGGTGTCTGCCATCGAGTGGCTCGGTGGCAACAGAATGCATAGATACCTACACCTAGAACAGAGGCGAGACGACAGATACTAGGTATATGTTTATAAGTGGGTAGGTAGACATCATCTAAACAAAGATTAAATTTTGCAATACAGTTATGGTTAGTGCCTCGTTGGTCTAGTGGTAAAGCTCGACTGCTGAACATGAGATACATGCATTCGATGCCCAGGTCGGGCAAAGTGTTATTGGGTTTTTCCATCAGGAAAAAAAATAATAATAAATCCAAAAGAAAAGCCATGGAGTCTGTGCTTGTGCCAGATGGATGGCAAAATGTGGTAACTGGCGAAATGTGGATGTACTATTAAGTATACATAATATACACCTCTGCATAACCCTTCGGAGATTACAGGCGCGATGTTATGTTTATAAAATGGAATACCTAACAACTGCAAGTATAAATATTTGTAAACCACAGTGAAATTATTTACGTACTTGAGATCTTAATCTTGATCTTAATAAATAATCACGCTTAGAAGCCAAAACCGAAATACATAATATTATCATATACCTACTCACACTTTGCAGATAATAAATAGCAAACTTGTAGCTGCTAGCCCAAACATTTGTTCGACGATAAAAAAATATATTATCGGGTAATATCACTCCGACAGCAATGAATTCCATCACATTGGCATAAACTGGCACTTCCTCAAATGTATTCACCATTACTGCGGTCATTCCACATAAGTATCTACGCAACAAGTTCCCCAATGGACAGAGAAAAGAAAACCCATACAAAAATCTTTTAATATGCGCACAATAGCTCCTAACAAAAGCATAGTAAAAAACGGTAGCGGATCAAAAGTCCGTTCTTAAAGACCCGGGGTGAATGCTTAAAGTTCTGGGGGTTCCACCCCCCTCTTCACCCCCCTAAAGTTACGGGTTCCGGGTCGGGGTGAACACAGGACCGCTTTATTTCATACCTCGAGAACTTTGCAATCATTATTTTGCGTTTGGCAACTAATTCGTATGCTATCGGGGTTGCCAGCCTTAAGGGCACTTAATTTACGTGTATTTTACTACCTGTGAAAGGTTTCGTATTGTTTTGAATTATTAATGGCGACCATGTTTGGGCGTATGTGTGGAATAAGCTCAGAAACATCTCGTGTGACGGTGCTGTCGTTTGATGTAATTTTATCAGGGGGGGATTTCATAATTAATTACGTTTTCATGTTGTAATATGATAATAAGTAAATTAGTATGATTCCTGCTTAGTTCACAGGGACCTATTTATCTAAATGAAGTGGCACAAGATGAATAACAATCTTAATTCAAATATGAAAAACTATGGAAATATTCCTTTCAATATTTATTTATTTATTTATTCAGAAATACATTCTAAGCTAACAGTTTTTTACCAAAGCGCTTAAAAGATAATAATAATCATATTACAATGTCAAATAGCATCTTATAATTATAATAATTCAAAAAGCAAAACAAAAATTATATGTCAAGTGGTGTCATAAATAATATATCACAAATAAAATAATTATACAAGTTCTGTTACGATAGGTTAAAAATAAATTTGTCAAGTATATACATGTGATGTCATGTCCGGTTAGATTGGAAGCCGGTCGAAAAGGTTGGGCACATGATCATGAAGTCAAAATTAATATAATAGAATAGTGTTACATATACATGTCAGTGGAATTTAATATTATTACAGTACACTTTTGATTAAAAATAAAATAAAATAAAAGAAAAGAAAATTACAAATCAATTGTTTAAAAATGTCAATACATCTTTCCTTAAAGTGCTACTATTATCCACAAATATGTCGGCATTTGGACTGCTTTCAAGGTAACGATTTATGAGGCCAATTGCTCTCACGGTTGGGCCGTTATTGGCTTGATGGATACGCCATTCTGGTGGGCATGCAAGAAGTTGGTGCCGCCGCCGTCCCATACCACGCATATATTGCTGCGGAACATACAGATGAATATGCTCTCTTACCGATGGATTATCTATCCTATTGTTAATTAACAAACAGTAGTGTATAATATGCATTAATTTGCGCCTAAGCTGCAAAGTATCCAGTCCGATCATTCCAGACACAAATAAAGATGGATACAAAAATGGGTAGTATCCGTAGGTTCGCTTATATATGTAACGGCAAAACTTCCTCTGAACTTTTTCAACCATTAGTGTATATGACTTCTCCGGAGGATCCCAGACAATTGCATTATACTCTAATTTACTGCGCACATATGCATTGTACAGCAGCTTTATAACCCTGACACTTTTAAATTGGGAGGAAGTTCTGATAACGAAACCCAGTGCCCTATTAGCATCTTTGCACACCCTTTTAATGTGCTCGTGGAAATTAAAACCACTGTCTAACGTTAGTCCCAGGTCCTGCATTGTTGAGACACGTTCAAGCGAGTCATCCGCCTGTTTGTAGGCAAAAGTAATTGGCGTGCGAGATCTAGAAAATGAGATGACTTTACACTTTGACATGTTAAGCGGCAACCTATTCCTCACACTCCAATCCACAACGGCATCAATATCCCGCTGAAATTCCAAACAGTTTTCCTCTGCAGTGACCGTCAAAAATAATTTTAAATCATCTGCAAACATGAGGCATTTTGCTGCAGATAGAACTCCTGGCAGATCATTTACCATGATTAGGAATTGGGGAGGTCCCAGCGTACTGCCCTGGCTAACACCTGATCGAGTAAAATACTCCGGTGACTGATAACCATTCAGCTTTACAAACTGCCGCCGATCTCTGAGGTAGTCTGCCATGAATCGGAGAAGTTGAGGACCAAATCCGAGAGACGCAAACTTCATCAGAAGGATATCATTATCGACTAAGTCGAACGCCTTCCTAAAATCAAAATATGCGTCATTATCGACTAAGTCGAACGCCTTCCTAAAATCAAAATATACGTCTTTACGGCGAAAATATTTTTTTGATTATTTAAATTGTGTTTATCAATAGAATATCATAGATAAACATGATTATTTAAAACAAATATTTACTTTTATGTACTAGTTAACATTTATTTGTGTTCTAAATTCAAAAATATTTGACTTTTCTATTTTTCATATTAGGCTGTTTGGCGGCATCATACCTTTGCTTCTTCTTCAACCTGGCGAAAGCAAAGCGCGGAAAAAAAACAAATTAAGTCATAGTTTCCTAATAATTATTGACAAAAATACTTTCCGTTCTAATATTTTATTTCTTCGAAAGTGTATTGAAAAACGTCGTTTGATACGCTTGGGGATTTGTTACTGCAGTTCTCGGCTCCATAAAACCCTCGACTGCAGCTCGGGTGTTAATTCCGCCTCGAATGTTTCCCCACTTATATCAAAATGTATTTTTTATTGGGGTAAATTAAAACAACTAAATGCGATATCTAATAAGCAAACTATGGATGACTGGAATAGAACTTTGGTTAATTCAAAGTATTTACCAGAGTTCAACAAATACCTACCGAATCTTAATCGAAGAAACCAGTAATCGTTCGCCAGCCTCAATGCTAATCCCCAATATTCGGTTCATAATTATTTTAAGCCTGGCCAAATAAGATTTCCGTTCGGGAAATTATTCAAAACATCCACAGGATCACAAGCCACCGAAATTAAATTCCGACAAGGCCGCACCGGTGTCTTCGGAGAGACTGAATAAAAAATACCTTCGCACAATCCGGTTTAATTAAACAAAAAAATGACGCGTTTTCGCTACACACCTTTCGTTTAGTAACCCAAAATGAAGAAAATGTGTTACAGGAATCTTTTGGTGTGTTGTAATGATCAGGATTAACGTTATTGTGCAATACATTTTCACAAAATAATGTTACTATAGTGCTTTCATAGTTTATTTATCGCTAGCCATACTTGGCTAACGTGAGGCTTGACTGTAGAACATATTTTTGACACACTTTTATTAGCTTCGCCTGCAAAGATGGCGGACTAGTCATTTTTTATGCATTCCCATACCCATATCGGGTATCAAATGAAAGGCTTTGCAGAGAAGAATACCTACGCGACGTAGACAGAGTATCGCGATATAAAATGACGTCTCTCTAAAACGTTTGTCAATGTCATTAGAGTGTCAAAAGCACCTAGTAGCTCTTGTAGGGTGAAGTCTGAAAACGTAGCTTTAACTTACCGTCCTATACCTACATTGTTTTAAAAAGTTAAGATAGCAGTGAAAAACAAATGTGGTTGCCTGTGGGCGGTCGCGGAAGAGCATTCGCAATGCTTTTACTTCATTTTCTTTTAAATTAAGTACAACAGATTATTTACCTCACTCTGAGCCAAACGAAGCTTAGCTGAGTGCTTTGGCACTGATTGCATGTCTGCTTAATTTGTTAGTAGTCATATAAATGTTCTCCAGCATTCTCTAGCAGCATATGGTTGGTAGGTACAAAGAGAAGTCAATCAAGTGAGAATTTATGAAAGTAATTAAAACGAAACTAATCTATAGCTATGACTAGATAGAGAATAGATTCTTAATTAACTACCTAACTGTGCACATTAAATAAAAACAATCAATTTGGTTGTAATAAAATGTGCTTAGTTAACGTGAAATCAAAATATACTAAATAGGCAACTGATAAAATGTACGTATAAAGTTAGTAAGCTTAGACTGATTCCTGCGGTAATCCTCAGCTTGATAATAACAATTTGTTATTAATATCGTCTGCCTACTCTTGGGTTCGAAAACGGTGTGAATTTATGTAGGTACGTAATTTAAACTCAAGGTAAAATCTTCCTAAAAATCGAAACGCTGCACTAAATAAGAATAAATGGCTTGCAACATGGAATTAGATGTCCTCCAAAACCTTTCAAAACTAAGTACAATTCCATCTACTAGACAACCAACCGCAACTTGATTACCAACCACATTCAACAGACGAACGGCAGCCAATTCTGTAACACACTCTATAGCAAGATCGAGTACTGGCAACCTCCCTTCATTCGCTTTTCCCAGTCCGATAAAGCCTTATTAGGTTGTTGTACGATGCAAGATGCGCCCGGCGCCAATCGATGTGGGTAACCATGGCAACGGCTGCCAGCCCACAACCAGACAAGACCTTTAGCCCGTACGATTTGGAGACGATTCGTGATACGATTGTTTGGGTCGTACTGTAAAGAATGAGAGGTGAGTTGGAATAAAATCAATTGGACAAAAATCCTTTATGATTTTGTGAATGAAATTAATGTTACCATAGAAAGCTGGAATCTTATTCTACACGAAAAACTGTCAGGCGATTATCACGTTTCTGTTCATGCATCGTTTTCTTACACCATGAGATTTTAGTGTTAACAAATGAATTCGATAATATTGCACGCCGACTCTTACTTGCTAAGGAGTCTCTCAGCACAAAGACACCCACTGCTAGACCTACGCCCATCTCAAAATTACTTACTACAAGTTGTCCTGCGTTGTTCGCAACTAGCGAATTTCCCCGACCTTCACTTGATTGACGATGATTATTATTGCCACAATACAACCTTTTTACAACTTTTTTCTCCGACGTCCGTCAGCCCAAATGTTTAAATAATTGGGCATACTTATTGATAAAGATGATATTTATGTAACTCGTAAAATGTAAAGCCATTCATTATACTATTGTAGCAATCAAAATCAGATACGATTTTTTCAATCAAATTAGGCTGATAATTACGCCAAAAAAAAACACGGAACAGTGAAACATGGTTTCAGTTAATTATGTATTATGTGAACGCCTTCTCGTTTCCGAAGCAAAAAGTACCCTTCATTTCCATATATCTCGAATTTTGCGCTTCGTTTTTTCAGTTTTAAAGTAATCCATCCATTCCATTCCGTTGATTTCCTTCCAAGATGGTACCAGTTCAGACCCCGGAGCGATTCTCTTTTATTTGATAGTTTTGTAGATTACGTGTCAGAGGAGGAGCTTGTGGCTAAATATTAACAGCCTCTCGGGTCGATCTTCAGGTTTACCTGTGCTTGCCTAGGTTGGTCCGTGGATGGGCGACCACCTACATACAGAGCTTCTTCCGTGCCTCGGAAAACACGTTACCTAAGCCATTGGTCCCGGCTGTCAATTGTAGATCTTTGAAATTTTTTAGGTAGTCAGTAGCCCGAAAGTCTCACAACCAGTCTTACCAAGGGGTATCGTATTACCTAGCACTAACCGGGTTGTGGAGGTCAGATATGCAGTCGCTCCATGTTAAATACTGGTATTCTATGATGAGATTACGTCTCTAACAGATTACTTCGTCATCTTCCTAGCCTTTCCCCAATTATGCTGGGCTGAATACCAGTATTTTACACGGAGCGAATGAAACTACTTGAAATTAAATTTAGAATAAACACATTTACAGCCCACATGGCGTAATAAATATGAACACCAATGGCTCTTTAATTCCATCGATTTATTTACCACATAAATAATTACATTAGCCGTAGAACCGATGACCGTTGGAGTAGACGTTTTCTTGAGTGGAGACCGCGAATCGGCAAACGGAAAGTGGGACGCCCTCAAGCTCGGTAGAGCGACGATCTTCGCAGGGTGGCTGGTAGTAACTAGATGAGAGTTGCTGAGAATCGAGTTGAGTGACGTGCGATTGAGCAGGTCTACGTCCAGCAGTGGACTGCTGTAGGCTGATGATGATTTCTCACATACCTAGTCGGCAAACGATCGTCGATCGCACGGTATAAAAAGCGTGTCGTGCTCACGCAAAATTGGCAAACTATACACAGATGAATGGGATCCTCGCTTTCAAAGTTTAGTCCTGGCGATGACGGCGTTGTTTATTTGACATGTCTGTGTATGATTCTGACCGCAAAACGTATGCAGTTGATCATAGAAGGTAGAAAATATTCACTAAGCAGGTTGGGTTCATTCGATTCACCGTTTTGTTAAATGTCATTTGTTTTTTCACTCTTAACAATCTAAAGAGACCTTTATTATTACCATTACCTATTTTCTAAATTATTGTGTCATGTGTTATAAAAAAAGGGCCAAGTGCGAGTCATACTCGCGCATGAAGGGTTCCGTGCCTTCGTAGTAGAGAAAAATCTCCTTTAATTTGTAATTTGATTAATGTTTTTTTTTTTGTTACAGTGGTAACAGAAATGCCCATTTTGTGAAATTTTCAATTGTCTACCTATTACGGATCAAGAGATACAGCCCGTTGACAAACAGACGGACGGACGGACAGCGGAGGCTTAGTATCTAATAGAGTCCCGTTGGTTCCCCATCGGGTACGGAACCCTAAAAAGTATGAAGAATATTTGCAAAAATCAACAGAAGCATTTTGGTAGAAATGTAAAAGTACAGGTATTTCACAATTATAGTACCAAGATTATTTGTGGTAGTACCCTATAATTAATGTAGCTTAGCAGTAGGTAGCACAGCATATTATAGGTACGTACTTAATCTAATTACCAATTGTTACATCCAACATCCCTCCATGAGACAAAGCGTCACCACACAAATGACCCAGTGCAGAGACAACCGAGAGTCCAAGCAATCGGTAGATATCATACAACAAATGATTGACAGTTAATTAAAAGCATATCCTTTATATTCGAGCGAGACAGCATTGAAGAAACAATTTCTAGATTAGCTAATTAAATCAAGCCAAATATACGGTGAATTGAGGTCAGATAGGCATATGATTGCTCTATCTTTTTTTTTTTTTTTTTGGTGGGGTCAGAAATCATCAAATGACTCCTCCCGCTCTGGGCGGAGCGGAAGGGAGTGTCAGACTCTTACTGACTAAAAAACACCCATGTTCCTTCATTGGCCCTTTATGTTCCAGGGCCGCGGTATCTCTTTCGAACAGTCCCGCAGCCCTGGATGATTGCTCTATCTAAAATACTGATATTTAGCTGCTTCCGGTAAGCCTGGAAGCCGACCTCAACATAGTTAGCCTTTTCGGCTAGGCAGATGATAATAGGTGCAATCCTATTGTCATCAACTGGGCACAAATCCAGAATCCGGGCGGCTATTGGGAAATTACAGCATGTTATCTAATTAGACACGTCTGTAACGATGCGTCAAAGATCCCTCCATCAGACAAAGCCTCACTACACAAATGGCCCAGCACATGGACAATCGAGAGGCGATCAATCAGTAGACAGCATAGACCATAGAATGAATGATTGACATTTAATTATAAGCGTATCTCTAATACTGGAGCCACTAGACACGAGACATTATTGAAGCACTATCTGAAGAGATTACTATCTCTAGATTAACTGATTAAATCAAAACCAATTATATTGTGAACATGGCGACTGAAAACACTTCTATAAGTACAATGGAATTCTCAGGCAGAGTGTAACAAAAAACAGTCTCGATAGGAAAGCGTGTATAGGTAGTTCTGAAATTTACATAAAAAGGATAAAGAAATAGAGATCATCATCATAACCATCATCTGCCTAGGTTTTTCCAATTATGTTGGAGTCGGCTTCCAGTCTCTTGTCTTATTGAATGCAGCTGATTACCAGTATTTTAAATCGTGGAGCGACTGTCTAATCTTACCTTCATTACCCAGTTAATGGAAAAATTTTAAAAATCCCAAAATCTCTCTTAAGTCTACATGACCAGAGACAAGGACAGATATCAAATGCAACAACCACTGCGGAAAATGGTGCAAAACTGCACATAATATTTACGATTTTATGTACAAAACTGCATGAAGCTAAAATATTATGAGAAAATATGTATATTCGCTTCCACTCCAATACAAAAACACTTAGCTTAGGTTAAATTTGAGGTACAGACGCCAGCACATCTAGCTACCCGAAACTGTTTCCCAATCAACCTTGGCTGGTGTCCGCAACTCCACGTCCAAATCACGTATTTTGCGTGCGAAATAAACCTTGTACCTAATGCTTTAGCGATAAAGTTGAAAATCTATTAAAGAAATACGACAGAATGTTGTGGCTTGATGCGCTGGCGTATACCTACCTCAAATATTGACATGGCTGTTTTAAATAGTAATTAATATAACCTCCACCACGTAATCCATGTTCAAATTTTTTAGTATGTTTAGGCTGTTCCAATTAAAGTTAAATAAATAGGTAAACGATAACGAGGTGCCCTTTTTCTAATAGCATTAACCTAGGTACATTTATGAACAAACATACATTGTTTTGCGCTTTGTTTCGTTTAAACCTCACAATTGTCAAGAGACACCCGTTTGAACCCTGTAGGTAAATACCCGAGACTCATCCGACCTTCATAGTCAAATCCTCGCTTCCAGTTTCTACTCCAGCGCTCTCAAATCCCAAGACGAAAGCACCACTGCCCCACCGCCGACGATTAGCGGAAAGCGAATAGAGCTACCATCTAGAAATGAGCTGTTTGTTAGTGTGAATCAAGCATTCTGTACACCAAACTAAGTACCTAACTCTACGCAAAAATTATTGCTGGGACACGACTTTTTTTTTTGTTGAAATGTCACTTTTTACGGTAAGACTCAATATAAGGCACTCAAAACATTGTACTGATGGAAGCATTGAATAGTACAGGAGTCGTGGGGTATTTCAAATAAAGTTATAACAAAAAAGAACTTGTGAAAAAGTTGGAACTTTGACCCCCAATATCTCCGCAACTAGAAGCTGGTTACCTCGTATGGTATACAAGAAGAAAAATATCGCAATGAAGGGGAGAACAAATGCTTTTAGCTTCGTTAAGGGCATTTTACACCCATTATGAAGCTATCTCTTTTACTTGAACCGATGAATCAAACGTGTACTGGAGTGGGATCCGCGAATTGTGCGCTCTCTAGCTAGTTGAACCGACGCCGACGACCTTAAGAAGGTACCTGGTTCAGACAAGATGAAGAGTTTTAGAGAGGACTAGTATGTCCAGCACTCCAGCAGTGGATCGTTTGATCTTTTTTACACGACCTAAAACACTATGCTTCTTGAACGAGAAAATAATCCATAGCTAAACGCTTCCTCATCGTCAGTGGGACACGTCCCAAAGCTTGTTTTCAATAGAATATTCTGGAAAATCTAAAACAATGTCTTCCTCCATCGTGATCATATCTGGTACAATGTAATTTGCAATAAGAATTTTAGTATCTTCGGGAAACGTGCACTGGAGTGTACTTCGCTTTAAAATATGGATATTGAAATGAATGTAAAGTCGATTTTCTTTTATAACAACGACATTGAGTAAATAGTTACTAACTCTAAGGGGTTTGCGTTGGTTAAAATCTATTTGTAAAAGTGTTTTGGAAATAAATAACATAGCATCACGCCTGTATCCTCAAAGGGTTAGGCAGAGGCGTACCTAGGGTACACCTACATTTCGCCAGTTTTGTTTAAGTTCCATCTAATAGTAGCCCCCTATTGCCATCGACCGGCCATAAATCTAGACTCTGTGGCTGCTACTGAGAAATTCCTGATGGAAACCAAAAAAGTAACTGTGTTTTAGTTTACATCAAAATCGGGCTCGAACTCCTTTGAGCATTCTTCGCTATTCCTCATAGTTTCGGATTTGGCCATCCACGCCCACTTGGAAAATTCACCCTGTAAATATAATTATTTTTAAGTAAGTTGCATATTTTATGTAAAAGGTGGGATAATTTTATTTAATGTTGTGTGTATGTGTACCAAAGATATATTTTTTAATCATTGTTAAAATAGATAGTTGTTCCGGGTCTAGCTGTTTGTGTATGTGACTTTAATTAATGTATGTAATCGCACCCACGATACAATGGACATAGCCACAAACAGCCGGACCCGGATCAACTCTGTAGGCCCTAAAAATATTTGTTCCGTGCGGGGATCGAACCCACCACACGCAATGCAGCAGTCAATCGCTCAGCCACTGCGCCAACCGTGCCGTCAAAAAGTTGTTTTCTTGCAGTCAATGTCACTGGAAAATCTCCTCCGGCTTGTAACAGTTTTGATTTGTATTTTCATAATAAAGACAGCCACGGTTTGTCCCTCTTCGAATAACAATTATTTGTTAAGGCCGACTCAGAAGTCGGAGAAAATACTAAAAAAAGACATTATCTAAGGTACTAATTAGCAGCAACCCCACTTTACCCACTGCTGGACATAGGCCTCTGTTTGCTTGTGCTAACCCTCTGGTGTAAACTCCAGTGGGATTAAGTTATTTAGTCTAGTTACTACTAAGACATATTATTATAGGTAACAGTATTTCTAAGTGGTTAGGCAAGAACTCAAAAAAATACTCAAAGGACTTGGAATTCAAGAACATGTGACCACCATCCAGCACTCAGCCCTCGTGATGGATGTTGTCCCAGCAGTACATCGTTATAAGCTACTTAAACTATGTTTGTGCTAATTAACAATTATGCCTACAATATTTATATATAAGGCTGTAAGAGCAGCTTAGCACGTAAATAATTAAAATGTGCATAAAAAGTTTTCACGTTTAGTTTATTTATTATTTATTTCCGTGAAACAAATGAAATACATTTGTTTCACGGATTAGTAGACACAACGGGAGAATACGTTTGCAAATTAATACAATACCTGCGGTATCAACACACGAAACTCCCCTCTATACACTAAACAGTAAGACGGTAGAAGGACCTACATACTAGTTCAACCAATTCACTTCTTTCGAACTTCGCCGCACTCTGTAAACAAAACTGAACAGGCTACACAATTCTGGAATAAAGAAGTCCTGTAAAATACCTTAAAACCTAGAAGTATCCGGCCTAACTTAAGAAAACCCAAAAAAAAAACATTTATTTATGTTTTAACATGTATTTAAATATTTATTTATTTATATTCAACAACCCGACGCTGAATTTTTGCCAAATAATAAATAATATTGTTCACGCCCACCGCCAGCGCCACCTACCGACCAGTGGCAGAGATCGGCGCGTTCCTGATTCGTCCACCTGCCGCCACGCTCTGATTGGCGGATCTCCATTCACTCGTTCATCATAAGTTCATTCTCAACGAGCTATAAAAGCATTGTTTTATATAGAATCAGCCTTTTTTTTCCCTTCACCTATCATCCAGTACAGACGCCATGCCGGGCCATGGCGGTGTAACCCAAAACTCTGTACATAGAATAGAATAATTTCAATATAGATGTAAAACCATAACGGGCGCTTCATTTAAATAAAACACGGGAACAGACCTCATCCTAAACATTTTGGTCATTCGAGCCGAATAATCAACCAAACACCAGCCGGAAGAGGACTCCACATCCACGTTGTCACGACCACGTGGCAAGTTTGCGGAAACTCGGACTGGAGCCGGGCGCTGAAGACAATAGCTGGCAGTGAAGACAGATCGACCGAGTGCAGCGATCATTACAGATCGACCGAGTGCAGCGATCATCACAGTTGGTCCAGTGACCCAGCAACAATATATAGAAGAGGAAAAGGCGTAAGAAACGTAACGGTCAGGTCTCTGTTCCCGTCCCGTCCGTTCCCCGTCCAATTCATTAAATTCATTCGATTTGTGTTAAAGCTGTGCTTCTTTTCAGTTCGCGAGTGCGGCAGCCACGTGGTCCAGGTGATATTTGCATGTGAGTAACCACACCACACCACACCACAAAACACTCATCCATATTCCGTCAAAATGTCGGTCAAAGCAGTAGACGAAGTTCTTTCCGAGTTAAAGAAACGACGGGGTAACATTAAGGGTCGATTAACCCAATTTAAAAATCACGTAGAATCATTCGCGGGCGCTCAATTAACAGCCTTACAATCAGCCGAGCTAACTTTGCGTGTACAAGCCGCCACCGAATTGTTCGATAAATTCGACAATGTCGAAAACGAGATCGAAGTGCTCCTACCTGAATCAGAAATAGACGCGAATCTACAATATATAGACACATTAGAAGCAATATATTTTACGGCAATAGCAAGTGCGAATTGTTTACTTAAAAACGCGGAGACTAAAAGTCGACTTCCGGTTGCATCAGAGCCACGTGTCAACATAAAATTACCAGACATAAAGTTACCTGCCTTTGATGGAGCCTATGATAACTGGCTGGAATTTAAGCATTCGTACTTAACCATGATCCACAATCGTTCCGATCTAGACGAAATTCAAAAATTCCACTATTTGCGGTCAGCCCTGGGTGGCAGCGCGCTACAAGTTATAGCAGCTTTGGAGTTTAGCCCTGTCAACTACGTTCACGCATGGGAATTATTGGAAAGCCGTTATCACAACGAGAGGTTATTAATTAACAATCATTTAAAAGCATTGCATAATATTCCGTCATTAAAACAGGAATCGCCATCGCAAATAAGGAAATTAATTGATACCATTTTACGTAATCTGCGCGCTTTAAGATCACTAAATGAACCCACTGAAAATTGGGACACATTAATAATTTACCAGGTGGTAAATAAGCTGGATTCGTCTACGGAACGCGAATGGGAAAGCCACATCGGAGCCACGTGTCTAGGTTCACGCGAAAAAATAAAACTTAGCGACTTAATATCATTCCTCCGAAGCCGAGCGGACACGTTGGAAATGATTGGCGCGAACCACAGTAAAGACAAGACGCCTCATAATAACGATTCAAGGCATCAAACCACAAGTGAGAAACTTAACTCGCACCGCGTACATAGCTACACATCTATTAAACCAACGCGCTATAACCGTGGTCATACAAAGAAACGTAATTCACAACGCGTACATAGCTATAGTTCTATTAAACCAACGCACTATAATCATAAACGTAGTAATAGAAATAAATGGGATTTACCCAAGTGTCTATTATGCAATAGAGAACACTCATTGTACTCATGTTTAGCCTTCCTTAACATGTCCGTGAGAGATAGAATTAAATTAATTAACGATAACAAGATGTGTGCAAACTGCCTGCGAACCGGTCACGCGTTGAATCAATGCAGATTCGGATCGTGTAAACAGTGTTCGAACAAACACAACAGTCTGTTACATTTAGACGAGAAAGGTGACGGCGCGTGTGTGCAATCGGTTGAACACGCACACAGTTTAACGACATCAACGTTGCATTCCAGCGACTCAAGCCAAACTTTTGTCTGTGAGTCGACTACCGTCGACTTTAAATTAATAAATACTGTTTTGCTCTCTACGGCGTTAATTGAGGTAGCTGACAATAATAACGTGTATCATACAGCTCGCGCGCTACTAGACAACGGAAGTCAGAACTGCTTCATTACAGAAAAACTAGCAAAAAGAATAAATGCGTTTTATATACAGTCCACTATTCAAATCTCGGGGGTAGGACAATCGGTTTCGCAATCGCAGCATTCATGTGACGTCACAATACGAGCAAAATTAAGCGATTTTTATACCAAGCTTCGATGTTTAATCCTGCCATGTATAACATCTAGTTTGCCTACAATGAACATCGAAGCCGGTAATATACGTATACCTGAGTTCTTACAATTAGCAGATCCGACGTTTAACGTTAGTTCAGATATCGACTTGTTGATTGGCGCGGATAGATTTTGGGATCTTCTAGAAACGGACAAAATACGTCTGGCGAGTGGTCCATTCCTACAAAATTCAAAATTAGGATGGTTATTGTCCGGTCCAGTGTTCGCGAGGAACCCAAAGCCTGCTCACGTTCATTGCCACTTCAGTCAGGAAATAGATAAACAACTCCGGCTGTCTTGGGAACTCGAAAACATTTCTTCATCATCATGCGTACCCCTAACAGATGATGAACGCACATGCGAAGAAATATTCAATAATACAACAAAACGCGTTGAAAACGGTAGATTTTCGGTTCGTATACCGTTGAAAGAAACACCAGCGTTGGGTGATTCTTATAAATATATATTAGAGCGTAAACTCAATCGTTCACCAGAACTTAAAGTTTTATATTCTAAATTTATGCGTGAATTCAATGATTTAGGTCATATGTTCAAGTTAGAGACTAATTGTAGTTCAACTGCAAAACTACGCGTTATCTTCGATGCTAGTGCCATCACTAGCTCAAATAAATCATTAAATGATATTCAGTATCCGGGACCCGCGTTACAAAACGATATTATCTCGATTTTGTTACGATTCAGACAATATAAATACGTAGCTTGTGCAGACGTGGAGAAAATGTTTCGTCAAGTTCTTCTCCAGCCTGACCAAAGGTCACTGCAATTAATATTGTGGCGGGATAACCCTTCAGATCCGTTATATACATATTATCATAAATTTAAAGAAAAGAAAAAAAAAAAAAATAATATCATGAGAACAAATTTAAACACAAACAAACCTGCTTACCCAATATTCGAAACTCGGATTCGCAGTTTGTCTGACGTATTTACTGATATCATTACTTTACATTAGTAGTTTAAAAAATAATTAAGTTTGTGGGTACTCCTAGAAATCTCAGTTCCGATACTATGTACAACTACCTCCGCCGCGAAAAGAAAGACGCGTCATTCACAAGACTTGTGCGAATAGATAGTTACGTACGTACTTAGATTATTATTATATTAGAGTCGGTAGACAAACAGGTTTCTTATCAGTTGACGAGTTGAACGCCGCGAAAAGAATGTTAATTATACTCGTACAAAGAAATTTCTTTCCAGATGTTTTAAATAACTTAGTCGCTCAAACTCCTGTCAAACGAAGTTGTAAACAATAAAATAGAATTTCAAGTCTAAATGTTTTTATTGATAACATAAAATAATTCGGGTTTGGCGGAAGATTATGTAACTCGTCTGATTTTACCTACGATAAGAAACATCCAATCCTATTGTGTAGTAAACATCCTTTTACAATTTGTTTGTTTAAACACGAGCATGTACGATTATTACATGCCGGGCCTCAACTTCTGTTAGCTACCATGCGTGAATGTTGGTGGCCATTAAATGCCAGAAATCTCGCTAGAAAAACAGTACACGAATGTGTGACATGCACACGTAATCGTGGTAAAACATTGGCGCCTATTATGGGAAATTTACCGCCTGAGCGCTTAGAACCTGGCTACCCGTTTATGCGAACCGGTGTGGATTATGCGGGGCCAGTTTTCATATTATCCAGAAAAGGCAGAGGTGCTAAACTCACTAAGGCATACATTTGTCTTTTTGTTTGTTTTACGACTAGGGCCATGCATTTGGAACTCGTCACTAGTTTATCCACAAACGACTATATTTTAGCATTAAAACGTTTTATTAGTAGGCGAGGTACGCCTCGCACTATATTTTCTGATAACGGTAGAAATTTCGTGGGCGCGGAAAAGGAGTTTCCTTCATTCTTAGAAAGGGAATCGGAAGCCATCATTAACTACGCTTCCAATAATAGCATTGAATTCCGATTTATTCCTCCTTATTCCCCACATTTTGGCGGTCTATGGGAGAGCGGAGTGAGGTCATGCAAGTATCACCTGAGACGCATAGTAGGTAACGCGCGACTAACTTACGAGGAATTTTCCACGGCTTTGACACAGATCGAAGCTGTCTTAAATTCCCGTCCCATTTCACCTCTTTCCTCAGACCCTTCTGACCTTACTCCCCTCACTCCCTCACACTTCCTCATTGGCCGACCGTTAACGTCGCCACCTTCAAGGAATGTTCCAGACCAGCCATGTTCGAGTCTGACACGCTACGAACGCATCGAGCAGCTGCGGCAGCACTTCTGGCGGCGCTGGTCCACAGAATACATCTCGGAGCTACAACTGCGAACTAAATGGAAGACCAGGCAGGATGACATCGCCTTGGGCAGCCTTGTCCTAATCAAGGACGACCAGTTACCACCATTAAGGTGGCGGCTCGGTCGTGTTTCACGTATATTTCCAGGGGGAGACGGCGTAGCTCGAGTAGCTGACATCCACACAGCTGCTGGGACGATCAGACGTGCCTTCTCCAAGATCTGCCCGCTGCCTCCACAACCGGTGAATGACGACGCCTGACTCAGTGCCGGGAACCATTTTTGGAACCGTGTGGTTCCAAGGCGGGCGGTATGTTCACGCCCACCGCCAGCACCACCTACCGACCAGTGGCAGAGATCGGCGCGTTCCTGATTCGTCCACCTGCCGCCACGCTCTGATTGGCGGATCTCCATTCACTCGTTCATCATAAGTTCATTCTCAACGAGCTATAAAAGCATTGTTTTATATAGAATCAGCCTTTTTTTTCCCTTCACCTATCATCCAGTACAGACGCCATGCCGGGCCATGGCGGTGTAACCCAAAACTCTGTACATAGAATAGAATAATTTCAATATAGATGTAAAACCATAACGGGCGCTTCATTTAAATAAAACACGGGAACAGACCTCATCCTAAACAAATATGGCGCCTTGAAACTCTAGATCAGTACTATAAGTGATGCTCTGTGCTCTAGGTTTTAATTTTATAAGGTTGGTACCATCTACCAAAGACATTATTTTCAAACAATTACCGCCATTGATACGTCAGGTTGGGTACTTCTGGCACCGCCCATGTACCTCATCATCACCATTATCATTACCCAGCCCTTATCTCTATTTATTTTGCGCAGCATGACTTCTTCTTTCATACTACACACATATTTAGCGGAACATAAAAAAGACCTAAAATTTGAAAAATACGGTTTAGTTTTAAAATGTCGTATTTAAACTTGTTTTCTTATTTAAAACTAAGGGGCCGTCTCCACGAGCGAGCGAATCGCGGTGATATTATCGTCGTGCCACGTATTTCTATACACTCTCTTAGAGGCCGTCTCCACGAGCGAGAGAATCGCGGCGATATTTTCTCATACAAATACGTGGGACGACGATAATATCGCTGCGATTCGCTCGCTCGTGGAGACGACCCTAAGTAGCTGATGCCCGCGAACTTCATCCGCCTGAAATTATTACAAAAAATTGAATCCTTGAATCTGATTTTGTTAATAATTTCATGGGTTTTCATGTTTTTACACAGAACGGTAACCTTTCTTCTAAAATAATAGTAGCCTACTAGTTACACCTTATAATATCAGTTACCTGTCAGTAAAAGTCCCGCCAATATTCGGTCCAGCTGTTTTGGAGATTAGCCGGAACAATCAGACAGACAGATATATTTTTTTTAAAAGAGCTCAAGGGACAAGGGCAGGTAGATGATGATGAGCACAAAGTATTTTTTCGACCTCTGTTTATGTTCCGTACCGGTGTGTGTATTTCTAGCCATACTTACTCTTACTACCCATGTACTTAATTTTTCGCACCCACTTGCTTGTTAAAAATATATAGTTTATTATTGGCAATATAAAAAACAGAAACACCTTATGCCAAAAGGGCCTGTGCGCAATGCCAGATGCCCTGGTACAGTGCGAAAACACAGGATAAATCAGGTCCATCATCGCCAATAACCGGCACCCGTTCCGTTACGTAGCAACGGATCTTAAAGACGCTACACTTCGATCGAAGCGTCCTACACTGTGCAGGCTGTCCAATATATACAGCGTGTAACGGAACGGGTATCAACGCTGAAGGAGGTGAATGTGCTCATAAAAAAAAAAAACTCAACAACTTTCCCCAAAAAAAATAGGTCGAAATATGAAAAAAAAATTTGGCCCTCCCTCACAAAACTGACTACCAGCTGATTGATTTACTATGGGAGGGCCAAATTTTTTTTTCATATTTCGACCTATGTTCTTTGGGGAAAGTTGTTGAGTTTCATGAGCACATTCACCTCCTTCAGGGTTGATAACCCCTTTCGTTACACGCTGTATATAGGCAACTGTTCACTTAGGATAGGGATGAGTGATTGAAGTTTTTTGCGAATATATTTAATCACAAAGAAAGAGTACTAATAAGTACTGCTATAATTTTCGCCTTTTGCATGTACCTATGTTGGTAAAAGCAGGTAGAACAATGTGGCTACCTAAATCATTGATATTTTTCTCCTACAAATTCTACGCTGAAAATACTGATTGAAACTAAATTGCTTTTTATTCTTATATTACTGTTTTGAACCTCTCCTCTGGCTAGATTAACGCCGTTCATAAATAATTAATTATGATCAAGAACGAAACAACTTTAAATGTGGACGCAAATATTCAAATGCAAGGACAAAACCGTAGCGATACCGACTTAAATTTAAACCCAGAATTATGTAAATATCCGTTACGATTCGCTGAATAAGTATTTTGTTTGTAAGTAATGGCATATTAATAGGAGAATATGGTGTAAGTATTACTTGCTGCAAGTTGCTAGTCGTGAGATGTCGATTCGATAGATCCGGACTCGGAGTTCGAACCGAGTCGTAGCTAGGTCGTATGACCCAACCCAGACACTTAACTTTGTTCTAGTTAATTCATCATATCTGCTCTGGAAATGATGAAGGAAAACATCGTCAAGGAAGCCGGTGTCCTAGCATCAGCAACCCGCACTGGGTTCTTGTGGTGGATATTAGTATCTCACAGAGCAGAAACGAGACCCGTGTCTTGTAGACACGAGATTCTCGTGTTTATTTTTCCCGCGAATTGCTAAGCCGTGATATTCAAAGATGAGTAGGGAAGTGAGTATTTTTGAAACATCTTATAAAATAAAAGAAGGGCCGGTATTTATTTGATAACTTTTAGCTTAGAAATAACTTGTTTGACAGCTTTTGTATATAAAATAATTATGTCAAATCGCCATAGTATTATATAATTTTCAGATAAAAGTTACTCGACGACAAATGATTTGATGACAATTTTATTCGGTAAAGTCTGGCGCATATACAAATCTAAGTCCATAACATTATTTTAATCTAAACTCACGGTATTATACATAGCTATGGAAGCCCTCAAAAGGCAACAATACGTTGCGGATATTAAGAAAAAAAAAGAAAAACCCACCCCTCGGTATTTGCAGAGGGTGGTAACCACAGACTAAATAGGGAGGATTACGCCGGCTGCCATCGATTGCTAGTACCTACTGAGTACATGTGACGAGCAAGACCTCCCTGATTTGTTTTTACTACAAATAAAAATGAGTGTAACATCTCTGGAAGAACAGCCATCGGTGCGTTTGACTAAACAAGTGTTATTTTCATGCTTTTTGCAACAATGTTTGGTTTTAAAATTCTGTGATGTTCGCATACCGTGAAAATTGCAATTTATGCAAGTGTGAGTGAAATAAAAATGCAAATTGGTCCCGCAACCACAGTACCTGTACTGTAGAGTAAACATTGATTTATTCTGTGTGTTTTATGTGAAAGCGCCTGGTAAAAAATAAAAGCAATTTGTCACTTTTCATTAAACTGATGTTATTCATCACACCGCTTCAACGCTTTGTTTTATTTGTCGCTTACCATTTCACGAATAGCATTAACGCTTAATTAGTCGCTTATCATTTTGAAATGTCCTTTTAGACCCAAAAAGGAAAATACAATAAATTAAATATTTCTTTTTTCACTAAATAATTGGCAATACAAAATATTACATAAGCTGTGGCAGGATCATTCAAAAACTAAATTAAATCCAAATGTAATGAAAAAAAAAATTGGTGCACTTTAACGCTTGTTGTAATCATGAATAAACAATTGTAAATTTTATTAATACTACTGTATTTTAGGTTTAAACAACTAGGATTCTTATTAAAATAACTGCATTATTTTAAATCTCAGTCTCCAAATTCACCCACGTTTTTGAACGCACTGGAGGAAAATGTTGCAACTGTAAAAAAACAAAGAAAAACTGTGCACTTTTCTTTATAAATGGTTTTGAAATTATTATATATAACCTTGTAAGAAGCTACTCGAATCTTATAGATTACTAGGTAATAATATTCACTCAGTTTTGTATTTAATGCTGCGTTACAGAGTATCCAAAAGGACTAAAATTTATGTGCAACAAGCTTTCCTATATTGCATTTTAATTATTACAATTTACATCTGTATATTAGGACTTAAGGCAAATATTTAAATCCTATATGCATACAGTATTGATGTAGGTATTTTTTAGAATACACGATAATTTAATTAGCACGCTCTGGGGAAATTCAATGCAGTTTGTGGCAATACACAAAACCAGTCACGTCACTTCACGACGTTAGTGTGGGTGCGTTGTGCGTGCGTGCGTTCATGAATTTGTGAGTGCTTTTTCATGTTTGTGTGTATTTCTGACGCCGTTTGTGACTTGCCTGTCATCTCTCTAATTTTGGATTTTATCACTAAAACCCTTCAAACTGTCGTCTTTGGGTATGTAAACTTTATTTATCTTCAGACGCTCGTTCTTAGGTTACCCAAAACATTGTATTATTGATATACGTGTAACCTGTCGGACAGGCGTTGTCTGCGGTCAGTGGCCATAATTCGAAATAATGTTAGAGGCGCTTTAAATTAGGTGTTTTTCGTTATATTGGGCTATCGATCGTGTTATCTTAGAGCTGTTTATCTTGCGATTCCAAGTGTAGCTCTTGTTATTATCTGGGCGCGGGGGCTAGGCGATCGTATCGGCGGGTATGAGTTAACAGGCTATGGAACTCAGTCGGCTTTTCGGTGCCGGTCGGTGTACTAGTGTTCGGTTGTTCGCGCGTCTAAGCATGAAATTATAATGGTGGGGGTAGTGTGTTGTCTGTTTGCTTGTTTGTTGTGTTGTGTGTGACGAGTGCGAGTGCACTAAGTGCTTGTTCTGTTGCAGGCCGGCAGGATGCTAAAGTTCATACGCGGCAAGGGGCAGCAGCCCTCTGCTGAGAGGCAGAAACTTCAGAATGAACTGTTTGCCTTCCGCAAGGTATGTACCTAGCATGTAGTCATTTGTTTATGCACTTTAGAAAGTCCATACAGAACTTTGTTCAACTGTAACTTTCTATGTCTGTGCTAACATAACAAACTTATTGTTTTGACGAACAATACTTGTTTGTAGGTTCTCTATAATGATCTCTTGTTACTTCAGTAATGCATTGTGTCATTAGACTGATAACATTGCGTTTCTGAAGTTTATCAGCAAAGGAATGTGCTTTAAGTTCTTCAAAATATTTTTTTTTGGCGGTGTTATCTATGTGACACCCTTATATTCAAGTAAAAAAAGTTAAAACTGTTTCCAGCAAAAACTGATTTGAATCAATTTGTACAAAAATATTAACTATACTAAACTAATAAAAAAAAACTAAAATTGTTATGTCTATCGACTATAAAATAATATTAAGTAAAACTACCAATATTATGAGTATTAACTACAAAAACACATTGTTTCAAACAATCAAATAATATTTTTTAAATTAATGAATGTCAGTCTCATTTAGAGTAAAACTTTTTATGATAAACGGAGCACTTCAGTTCATACTTAATAGTGGCATTATTGTTATTTTTCATATTACTTAAACATAAAGTGATATAGTAAACAGGTGAATGAATGAATATTATTCTCTAAATACCTTTTAGCTATGAATGAGTTTGTTAGAAAAACTAGCCACAGAGACAATCAAACACTTTAATTTGTTAGGTGGTTCAATTTCTTTGTAGTGTGTTACTAAAGCTATTGATTACAAAATACACTTCTTTACTGACAAAATTTTCAAATTAAATTTAAATAACAAAGATATTTTAGTCTTCTAACATTCAGAAAGTAAATAACCAACGACAATGTTGAAATTCATGTTCATTTTATTTGCATTCACTTCAGCCAGCGATGACAAAAACTAGTCTTTACTTTAAGGCATGAGTGTACTGTGAGATTCCTCTGTGGTACTACAATGACTAATTATGACGCATTTCTTCTTATTAAATAAATACTCCTCCATCCCTATTATTATTAACTTTAAATATACATACTATTTTTGTCTAACCGATATTCTTTCCGTGATTAATACATGCGTAATAATTGTTCGCCAAGGCCAGATTTTTATAACTTATGACCTCTTTTAGTCCACATCCTGTCTATATTGTAGTCAATTTGTTGATAGATTTGTGTCTATTGAATTTGCTCTATGGTGGTTCTTGGTTTGATACTGATAGGGAACTAATAATTCTTCATCGCTGTAAGTTGCTACCTGGGCACCCCTATCATTTGCCTCAAATTTAAGTCCTGGAACATGCGGGTGGTTGACATGTTAAATATAGTTTTGTTTAAACACTTTAACTTTACATTGTTTTATATTTAACACATCTAAAGCAACAGTGATCAATTTAGAATTCCTTTACATGTATAAGACATAAGTATCATATCTTTCTCGACCAAGCTTCAAACAACTATGCATTACAAACATTTAATCAAACCAAATTCTTTAAAAAAATACTAGGCCCCATATTACACAAAGATAACCTACCTACCTAGATTACGAAACTGTTTGCTACAGTTATCGCCCTTCATTATTTGTTTCCAGATTAGATGTAGCACTTAATTTTTACAGTCACTTACCTGAAATTTGGTGTTCAAAAATGGGCCATGGTCATAGTTGTGACATATCTTGATTCATTAGGTTTGCAGAATCGTGTTGGTTTAGGTACCTATGTGATAAATATTTACTAAACCTTGGTGTTGTCTATGCCCTGTATTTAGGACATCTTATGATCATGTTCCTGCCCTTGTCCGATATTACCTGGGGTCGCCGCAAAACGTTTTTTTTTCTTCCATTCTTCTCTGTCAGCCGTCACTCAATCATTCACTTTTCACCGCAAGTCTACATCTCTCCATATTCACGTCTGCGGTCTGCCTATAGTCGTTCTAAAATGAAACATAACCCTGCAAATGCTCTCAAGTAACTTCAATTCTAAAGGTCAACATCAAAACCAATAAAATTACATTCCTGTTCATATTGAACTGTTTACTACAATGACGAGCAATTCATAGAAATGATCAGTATTAATATAGTCTATTGATGCTCATTCAGAAGTAAGCCTCTTTCTTATTGGAATCTATTGATAATGACGGTCCCAATTGTGCGATGACACCATGTAGATTGGTATCAAGGTCGCGGCATATTGTTTCAAATCAACATTCAAGTGTTATGACGATCGATCGCATCCTCGCATCTATAAGCTAAACGGGTTTCAAGTCAAGTTATTGAACTCCGATGTTTTGTTCCTGTTATAATGGACGAAAGTTTTGATTTTAATGCTAAACTAGTTTTAGTTTGTTTTGAATGTCTTGAGTCTAGATCTAGAGCTGATATTAATAAAAATAAGTTATTTAATGGCTCTATTAACGGGATGAAAAGGGTCAATAGTCTGAGAGCTCAAACACACGAGTTTCGAGTCGCTGAAATCCACTAAATGTTTTGTATGAACACTTAATTTACTTATTAAATCCATCTACTGTTAAAATCAACTCAGTACAGTTCAGTTGTCAACTGCCTCATTTCGAGTAGACACTACGCTTTCATACTAATCTCTTGAGTAGTCACGAGAAACAATTGATTAAATCATCATCGCTTGAAACACGATGTCATCAACCTCCAACAAGGCTGTCGAAGTATGTTGGGATCGGCTTGCAAACTGACTGAATACCAGTTACGATAAATACTTCTTACATCAGTATTCAACTATTTGAATATCGAAACCAATCACTACAAATTATAAAACCCATCAATTCATTAAAGAATTAAAAAGCTTAATGCTTGCACCCAAAAAAAAGATGCGTCGAAATCCCCAAATATTTTTCTTTCGAATACAATTTCAAGTTTTTTCACTTTGTTACTATAATAGTACATTACCAAACAGTGTAGTAGGTACTGAGTGTGCTATCGTTCTTTATCGTATAGCCGGTAGATAACACCGTACAATCGATATCAGTTTGTCGTCAATGCTATAGGGCCGAAGATTAGCACTTGTTGGTTGTACGATTTGTCTAGAAGCTACGCTTTCTAAACGCTAAACAACTTCGTTGTGTTGGCCCTTATTCAGCTCCACATCAACCTTTTCTGTTAAGCTTCTCTTTGCAATGACCAACATCGATATCCTAGCCAGATTTTCTCGGGCATTTATCTCACTAGACTATATCACAAAGACCCATCAAAATTGTCAAGGAACCGATGTCAGGTTTTAATCAAAATATTCATAATAAAGAGAGCGATCGAGCAGTAAAATTGCATAGGTACTGTTTGTCAACAAAGGAATAAAAATCTGTCACCGTTGAATCATCTTTAATATATCCACATACACACCTAGTTTTCTTTGCCAAAAGTCGTGCGTGGTTTCCATATAGAGGCCTCTAAGGCATAGAGTCATGTATTTAACGAGTTTCGTTAACTAATTGTTGTAAAAAACTTAATTGCCCGGTAATGTTAGTGGCAAGCTTTTGATTAGTTGGCCGAACACCTGGCCAATTTGGACCAGTATCGATTAACAGCTGCGCCAAACGAGTAATATTGTTGTTCAGAATATGTAGTTTCATTGTTTGGTTCTCTGAATTTTGATTAGGTAGTTTTATTCGAGAATCGAGACATTTTCGACTCCTTGTAATTTCAATAGCTGTTAACCCTGTTGAAATTGCTGTTGCAGTCTGAAATCTTGCGCACGCGTTGCGTGCTTTAGAGGTTCGCCATCGGTTGATCTTCTACACAACCCTCTGCCTGTTCTTTGGTCAGACTTCGTCTTTAGTCTAATACGTCTAATTGAAAACCATTACCACTGTAAAAATAAATCAATCTATTTCGCTACGTTAACATAAAGTGAGGCCAAAACCATTAAACTTATTGGATTATTAATATACTCCACACAATTGATTAGAACTGAACTATACTAAGCGTTTGGAACCACTCAATAGTTCCGATATCTCCACTATTTGCCCAAGTCCTTACCGCTGTTGTGTGCTTAGTAGTCGCTATCTGGATCGAGGTGCAATAAAAGCCGCACCCCGCTTGTCCTGGCCGTTAATTTTTTATCAATAACTGATAGTAAATATTTATCAGCTTTCTAAGTAGTGGAATGAATGTTCGGGAAATGGCCTGTGTTATTTTTGGTATGATGTAGCTGTGTGATTAAAAGAATTCTTGAAGTATACCTACGGAAAAGAGAACCTAGTCTTGAACCTGTCTTGAAATTATATTGAAAAATTTCTCTACATATGCCTTTTGGTAGGGCTGCTGCCAATACTTTCCAAATTTTCAGTCTCCATCAAACCACAGTATAATTCAGAACATCATAAGCATACCACAATTCACCTAATGAAAATGCTATTTAAACACGCTGCTATTAACTGTTACTTACACCTAATTTACCATATACCATAACTGCTACGCCAAATCAAATCACATGAAATCCTATTCGCGTGAAAACATTCGCCTTCTTATCACCAAAGTAACAAAGCGCTGCAGAACTTCCTGGAAGAAATTTTAAGTGAATTTCTTCATTCCCCAAGTTGTGCGCAACATCGTGTTCAAGTTTGCTATCAGTTCCTGCGCCAGTTTACTTAAACTTGGATGCTAACTGTTGTAGACTTGCATTCACTAAATATAATGCTGAGAAGTTTACGATAAGGCTTTCAACTTGTTATGCAGTTAAGGAGTTTATAGACTTCATTTGGTGTTGTCACATTGCATTGTTTATCGTTTTCTTTGTGTTCTTGATCTTGTTTTTCATGATCTGGTAGTTGAGAGATGTATACTGCTTTTGACTTCGTTAGTTCCAACCTGCCCATTTTAATATTATTCCACTATTTACTATCTCATCATAAGCCATTCGTTTTGTTTTCGTATCGTGTTTTATAACACCGACTTGTACTCTACTGCAGTAGCTCTAATATATCTAAATCGCTTGTCCACACTTAAACATTCTCAACATTCACTCCGATAGCTTTCATATTAATTTATAACTCAATCGTGTACTACTCCATTGCAGCAAAAGGTCAGCTTAACATTGACGAGACCGAATACATGAGCTGAAAAAAAATTTGCATTACAAAATTGTGGTTTTAATTATTGCTGAAATTCCGGTCTCGGGTATTTATGAAGTGCAGCTGCCAAAAGCTAGCAGACAACCGCAAACGATTTGCGGTCAGACGAAATTATTGACACTTCCCAAATTCTGTTCATGTCATTTAGATTTAATTGCTGAAGCAAAACAGACTTCATTATTATACTCAACTACTCTTAAAGGATCTTCATTGTTGTGTTGTGTATAATCAGGTTAATACCCTTGTAGTAAGATAGATTAGTTCTATAATCCAATTGTTGACTGTACATCGTCGACACTAATAGACATAGCTGATATAAAGATAACGAACGATTTACTCCTTTACAAAATACTATAGTTTGTAGTACATGGTGGATTAATCCTTTCGTATTATGTTACGCTAGAAGATATGACTGAAATTAATTTCAAGTTTGATACATCAAACGTTCTTACGGTTATAAATTACGTTTTGTTATATTACTTTGTTTATTAGTTTTGTTGAGGTTTATAATGAAAAATCTATTCATTCGACACTCGTGCGAAAACAAACAGCCACATTTAAACACTAGCTAAGGCTAACACCGCCATTTTTTCCTCTATTTCAAACGTATCTTTCATTATACTTGTAACAATTTAGATTTTTTGTTGTTCAAACCGTGGTATAGATTGAAAGCGTTGATGTGTAGTGCTGATATTGACTCACTGTGGGAACTGGTTTGTCATGCCCTGTGGCTGTCGCAGCTCTGTAATAAAGTATTATATAATCAACAGGTTTATGTTATATTCTAGTACTTTTCTCGTTTTCCTATTCGTTCCTTACAACATTGTCTTCATGGAAGCGCACTTGATGGGGCTTATAAATATTATTTTAGATATAGAGTAGTTGTTTGGATTTATACCCGGTTGACGGCAATAGACTCGCCCCCTATTAATGTAAATGGCGAAATGTGTCATCTACTACTATTGTGTACACCTCTGCCTAATCCTTCGGGATAAGAAGCTTTATGTTGTAGTTATTTCGTTGTCCCACAATTTATGTCTATTGTTTTTTTTTTATAATAGCAGCGGTGGAAGCGCCAGGGTAGCCCGCGAAATTCAAATTTTCTTACGTTTTTGCAATTTGCTGGTCAGTGTCAAGTTGTATGTTGATGAAAAATGAGTCGCCCAAGTAACACGTATGTAGTTACTGAATTATAATCATTAATACAACCCTCAAAGTTCATTTAACTCCTTTCAATAACTATTTCATGAAAAAGTCATTAAATGGGGTTCACCTGCAAATCGTTTTTCATTCGACCTCAAGAGACTCTTTACGCTAAGATGTTGCCATTACGTATTTCTTCATGCCATTCGATAGCGTCATCGAAAAAGGAATTTATAATATTGTCATTGGTCATCGGACTTCCCCTTGCTTTTGTACCTTTTGGTTTTCCTTGTTTGACGTGCCTATATTATTTATAAAAACATAAATCAATTTGGATTAGCTTAGTTAAGCCTATTTTGCCTTTGGTATCCCTAAGCATGGCAAACGCCTTCCTTTCATTCCTTACTTGGTGAATTTAAATGTGTAGAAACATCTTAACAAGGAGTTCGTTTCACAATGACCTCTTACACTAAATTAAGCAACTTTTCAGTCATTTCCTCTGTCGTTTTGTATTCATTGTGTCATAATCTTAAACCTCATTCTAACTTGAAACCCACATTATGCTTAACCTAGCCTTAGCCACCACTTTGCATGTTAAAGAAACCGTTCCCATAAACCGGGCGTCAGACTGCACACACGGTAGACGGTTAGCAACAAACCTGTCCTAGATGCCGCGCCTTCGATGGGAACAAGGGCGGTGTTACCCACTATGCTAATTTTATAACTACTGAGCTTGTATTAGACAAGAGAAAAGCTGTTTTTAATTATTATGACTAGACTCTTCAAACTTATAAGTAAATAGGCGATGAAATTATCTTAAAAGGGCGTTTTAAAATCACACTCCATACAAGTTTCATGCTATTAATGCTGTATAAATGTTTAAAGTTTATATGTTTGTAACTCAATCAAGGACTTAACAGATTTGGATGAAATTTGGCAGACAGTTTTTATTTTTGGATACTTTTTATCCTGGTAGCGCGGTCCGGTGGGATAATTTCTGACGTCTCCGCAGGTGAAGCCGCGGGAAAATGCTAGTTGGTAATACAGCAGTTGTTTTAATTTAGGTAAAAGAGAACTTAAATATAACTCACAGGTAAACTCTTTATCATAATATTATGGACCTATTTATACAAATGGCGGGTTTTTTGCTTGAAATTTTCACAGACATCACCGGCATGCATAATGTATAATATTGCACTTCGTCTTGCATGTTTAACCGTGCAAAGTTGATTCTTACTCTTGTACTAACAGACCGCTATCGATAAGTCGTGGTCAGATAACTTACACACTGAATCCTTCATTTCTTTTGTACATTATAGCATATTAACGTTTGGAGGAAACGTCCTACCGGGATAAAAAATATCCTGTTTCTTAACCCAGGTCCTATCCCTATGCCCAAATCCCCAAAAGCCTGACCAAAAAATAAAACTGATTGTTGGTTGGTTGGTGTTTTTTACATGGTCATACAATTAAATTCAATCCATTATTGGTAAAAAACTTATTCGTCACACATTTTCTTTTTGTTGCCAATATTAAGACTGATTAGGATAATATCCAGCTTTTACTTCTCACAAACCCCAGACCCAACCTTCCGTTATTCTTAATCAAATAATATTTTCATAAGTATCGGTCTGCGGTACAAAAAGCTTTTGACTTAAACAGGCCGCTGTATTCAGGTCAGGCAGTATTCACGCCCCCTTTCTTGGAAATCCAAGGCAACCTTAGGCGAAACCGAAATAGCACAGGTTGTACAGGTAGACCCGTTTTCGTAAACCGCAATCAGTATCGTGGTTCCTTTTATTTTACTCCGCTAATCTCCAGGCTCTGGCCAATTTTAGTGTCTAATTTAACCCCTGCCAGATCCTGTTTTCTGGATTCCATTTGGTTTTCTGTTAAGAATGGTCTCTTCTTAGAAATTTCTAGATAAAGTTCTGTATTATTTCATAGTTGCCTTTGAATACTTGAAGTATTAGGAATAGCACGTTTGTTTAACCGTATATTTACTTTTTAACGGCCATACAAACACGATCGTAGCAGCCTGAGAATAACACCATTTTACTTCTAACGAATGACATTTATTCAAAGTGGGTACGGACATTCTTTTCCTGAGAAAAACCGAACAATACATTTCAAAATCAAATACTTCATCAATGGGTAATGTTTTATCAATCTCTTACTCATCATTAGGCAGCTCATCTTCATTAAATTAAACATTATATTATCTAGTGTTAAATTCCTTACATATAAATCTTCGTACATACTAGCCTACTCCAGAAATCCTATTCTAATAAGGTCAATGATGTTGAACTGACGAAACTACATTCCAAGTGCCAGCACAGTTGTTAACCGATCGGCCGCAACTTGCTTTTTTTGTATTGTTTGAATGTACTCTACTCACTAAATACTTGCGCAAGAGTTGCCCCGCGAGATGCTTTGATAAAAAAGTGTTTATACAAAATATTTTTTTGTACTGTAGGACGCAGCAACAATAAGGACCTTACCTCAAAGAATTTTATTGTAGACAACGATATATCTAATGCAGGATTTATTACCAGCCTCAAATGTTTGACATAAAATATAGCTCTAGTGTGTTCACAAGTCAAATATCGTTAGTTAAACAAGCAGTCAAATGTCTGATGAAAATATCCATTCAACAACCGGCTGCCAAGCTGGCTTCGGCCGATGATCTGTTCACCTTTCCGAAAGCCACAAATAAATATTTAAAAATAATGCCGCGTAAGCTATTGTGTAGATTAGTATCATTTTATAGCTATCTATAGACTTGTGATGCTGACCAGACGCCGACCACCATTTGATTATAGCTTTTGGTATTTTAATTTGATGATATAAAAACTCCGGAGCGGGCCACATGCTCGGTAGGATCGCTCTCGATTGAGTAACAGGCTCACGTCATTATTACACACGTTATTTTATAAACTATCTCCGGTATGCGTCGTTTAACATCTTTATTCCATGTTTGATATTCAAATGCTTTCACATGCATTGTGGATGTGGTATCAAAGTATCAAACTGTTTTCCATTTCATTTCTAATACTAATAACACCTTTTGATCCCGGAGGCAAACATTATATTAATGTATCGTGATGGAAATCATTTCAATCCCATTTCTCCTCGGCATTCCATTGAACGTCTACGTGATGACAGAGCAAGTCCTCCAATTTGACTGTATGAGCGTATGTATGAACATAGTTGGTCCAACAAGGCGCGATGCTCGTTACTTGGGGGCACACATCTTAACCTCTATTAAGCCGCGTCATTGCCTGAACTGCTCGCCTCCCACGGTTTCCTACTTGCTACACACATCACCAATTCAGGCTAACTATTATAACACACATTTGGAGACATATTCCTACGACCCGTCCAATTCCCGAGGGTGGCATTTCCTATTTCGGGCTGCCGTTCTGTTTCTTGATTGGCTTCCCGCTTGCAAGATATTTCGCTAGTTTAGTAACATATTCAATCTGGTTACTGTTTTTTTTTTTTTTTTGTAAAATGTTAATGCGTTTGGTCTACTGGTTTTGCAAATGAATAAAAAAATACCGTGTTGTAAATTGTATGCCATTTTGCATGGAATCTTCATCTAGAATTGGCTTGAAACTATTTCTGCTCGGAATTTAAAGTAATCATCAATTTTGGTCAGAATATTAAAAGAAACTATAAAATCCGTTCTTGCTTCACAAATAATAACAACATTCACATAAACTGCTCAAAGCAAATCATCCACGTGTAAATGTGTGTATTCTGAGAGATTACACGTCCCTGTATATATTTGCATTGAGGAACGTTTCCTCGACCCAGCCGGTGCACGATAAGCCAGGTTTTAGGTTCATTCACCGGCCCTAACCGACCGCCATCGAAATCATTATATTTTAATCGCGATTTCTTATCATATTATAACAATATCATAAATGAAGACAAATAATAATTTAATTTCAGTCTGCGTGATTTTTCCATTCTAAAACTTGTAGAGATATCCCAATACTGTTTTGCATTTTAAAAACAATGTAAATTAGTAGAAACAGTATTGTGTACGAAAACTGGCGTATCTTTGCACGTTATTTGAATAAAACACATATTTCTGAATCAGTTTCGATTACGATATATTCATACATGGTTTTATTACTGAATTTAAAATAGAAACAAGTGCTAAAATATTCGCATAATTAGCGTTAAAATATAGCAACTGTCAAATATGACAGCTGTCAAATTATCGTAATAGGTGTAATGGCATATTGTTTAGTCTTGACTTCGGGCGCGTTATTTGCACCGGTCCGCATTCTTTAGATTTTTGTTTTAATCGCGTTGGCGAGGTCCGGCCGTCCGGCGTTCTGCCATGCGGAATGCTGTACATGTGGTCATTCATGCTTTTTGAACTGGTCGCATTCCGAAAGTGATAAACTGATAACATATTTAGCAAAATTGCAGACCGTAAGAGTAGAGGTTTAATTTCGTAAAATGTCATCCAACATTTCTGGGAAGATACAAAATTAGCGTCTAATACCCAAAGTATCTCAAATCTTTATTTACATCCGAAGTAACGAAGAAATAAGTATAATAGCCATAATAAAAGGCGCTTTTTGAGCCTCATTCAGTGCGTTGCACGGGGCATTAAGTAAGCGATGACAATTACTGTGAGATGATCCCACAATGCCGAGGTTTTCGCATTGTGTTCGTGCATTTCTCGGATTGCCTCTTTCCATTTTCTCTTCTTTGCTGCTTTTTATGGTGAATGTATAAGATGAAGTTGATGGCTTTTGAGATTAATGAATTTATCTGATAGTTTTGTTTTTAAAATCATTTTTGAAATGTTAGTTGGACCAAACAGTGTTTACCACCTCTTCTTACGTCACTACTCTTTTTATAATATTTCTTTGATTGTCGTTTTTGCTTTTGAGTGGTCCTGAAAGTATAAGGATTCCTAGCCTGTCTGTGTCTTGTTTCCACAAACAACTTGTCTGTGCCTTTTGTTATAATTACAAGTAAAAATGAAAGCTACGGCAATTATTATTTATTATAGTAACGCGACTGATCAATGCATGGACACGTTCCAGACTGTTGGACTTAGAGAAACCAAATAATCGCACTGTGAATGGCAAGATTATTTTCTTTATAAAAATTAAACCCAAACTATCTAAAATTATCGCATTATTTCGTATTTGTTCATGAATTTAAGTAATTAGTAATTAAACAAGAATGTGGGTGCGTTGCTACAAATGTCAGGAATATACAAATGTACACGCACATTAATAAATGTGCGTGTAGCCACTGTCCCATTCCATTTAAATTCAGCCGTACTGAACCTTTTATAAGAATGTACAGAATAAAACGAATGCCTACCATAGATTGAAATATTGGAAGTACATAAATAGAACAAAAAAAATGCCAATATTGAAATTGGCATTTTTTTGATCTTCAACGTATTCAATCACATAGTCATCACTTTACTTACCAAAAAAAATATCATCCGTTACCTTTTCCATTAATGTCGTAACAAAAACGAAAAATATTGTCCATTTTCTTTTTTGTATGAATGTTTTATTAAAAGATAGGTTAGAATGTACCAGCTAGGCCTTTGTGACCGGACGATCACCTCAGCGAAGGTCGAGCCTTTGTTTATAGCCTAACAATGACATGCTCATCCTTAAACCTGTACGAGTGTACGCACGAATTTCACTTGGCATTCTTACATCTTGTCGTATCGGAGTATCTCTTCAATATTCGATTGTTTTGGTCTCTTCAGTTAACAGTGCTACGAAAAATTAAAGAGTCATCAGTTATGCGACGTCTAAGTAAAGCAGAAAATGTCATCATCATGCTCCTGACCTTATCCCAATTTATGTGGAATCAGAGCAGCATCTTCTTCCATACTTCTCTATTAGTCGCCGTCTTAGTAGCCCCCCCCCCCCCCCTTCTAGCCATATCATTTTTCTATAATCCCTTCAATTAATTGTTTTCTTGCAAAGTTGTGTTACTTTGTAATGCGACGAAATATCAATAATCTGACGTCAATAAAGTAGCATAAGCAAAAGTAATGATCTGCACACCCAAAAAAAAAATAACAATAAAACAATTATAGAAGAAATAATGCAAAATTACATAAGACAAAATTGTTGTGCCTTGCACAAATTGCACAATCGGTTGCAAGGAAGCCTTAACAGTTGACTAGATGGCAGAACTGACCTGGCAAAGGCTTTAGAAGCCCTATTCTAGGTTCGACGCTCTCAGTATCGATTTTCTTGCTAATTACACTTTGTTTGACCCCACCTTACAGTATATTGCAAGCTAGTGTAGAACTCGCTATCTTAAAATGAAAAGAAAAAGCTATTGGCGCTAAAGAAAAATTGAATTTGGAAGGTGTTTCTAAAGGGTTTGGACTGTGCCCGTTAGAGATTGGTTCATGTTGAAGATGGGCTGTTTATATTAAATTCCTTATTTTTTTTACTTATGGGTTGCCGCTGTACGATCGATACATACGACGTACTCACGTTGAAAACGCCATATTTTCTTGTTTTGCAGCCAATACCGAAGTGTCTTGAAGCTTTAAATAGGACAGAAAACAATATGCTATTATCTTGTTTAACTCGTAAATTGAGTCCAGGAAACGGACCGTCTTATAGCAATTTGCTTGCAGACGGCCAGTCTAGTTTTTGCACAGACAATACATTACTGTAGGGGCAGTAAAAGCTCACGCAGATAGCGTCTGGAAAGCTAGACCAACAACATAAGCGGGTAGGTGTGGGTTTACTATGCACTTTTGTCTGGAGGCGAGCATTTTATTTTACGCTTCACGTGAATAATTTTATAGTGAATGTTGTTTTGTCTAGCAGGCAAGACTAGATTTTGAAGGAAACAAAACATTTGTCTTTGAGAGAAATTGATTCTTATTTTTGAGATTTATGAATTATATCTGTGTGGCTTTCTTGTACGAACATCCTGACCCGTACAAAATGCATCCCGTCAAACGACAAATGACACCTTTCACCACTTGCTTCAAAATTTTATTATTGTGTTGACTATAGTCTTAACCGAAGTCCACAACTTTATGACTTCATAACTGCCATCAATTGTTAAATTCGCGTGTAAACAGTTCTGTTTAGTTTGCATAACTAATTTAAACGTGTCTTACTGACTAGCTGTTTTCCACCATCACTGGTTAGCGTGCAATAGTATAAGTGTAAATATAAATTATGGTCTTGCATGCAGTTATAAATCAGGAAAGTATTTGGTTCTTTGCAGTTGACGGTGTTGCATATTAATTTTAGTTACAGCTTGTATTGTAAAAAAAAATCTCTTTCTTTTAAAGTTTCCTAAGTTTTCAACTCTTGACTGGCTTCGGGATCTTATGAATTAACTCCAAAATAGTTATCTCCATCGTTTCCATTCACGAAGATTTAGGGGTCATATTACTACACAACCACCACTTTCACGTGGTAATACTTAGTTTTTATTGCTTGTCCTGGTAATAAAAGTACCTAAATAAATTGCAGTTAACAACATTATCACTCCCACAAAATAAACAGACCACTTTCCCTGTATATTTAGAACATTCGTTTTCAATCCTCGGAATCGAAAGCTTTCGTACTTTGTTTCCATCTGGTCAAATTCTTCTCATTTACGATTGTTTTACAGTTCTCCTATTAGCTAATACGAGAATATACCTCCTCCTCCATTAAAGTTTTATTTGTGACGTAACTTGGCAAAATGAATGTTTCGTGCGGCTTTTTATGACGCCATTATTGTCTTCGTCCCTGTATCGATTCCTTATTGCAGAATCGCGTGTTAACTTGACTAGGTTATTGTTTGTTTATAAAGCGTTATATCATTTGGGACTTGTGTATGTTTGTTTAGTTGTTAGTGTTTTGTTGCTTTTGGTGTTTGTTAGGATACTTCTGTCCACTATCGTTTTCAATCAGTCTGTTTCATAGACACTTTGATCGCCAGGTATAACAATTGCTCATTTAAATTGTTTGCATACCTTTTCAAGACAAAAATGTCGTCTACGTCTACATCACATTTCCAAGTGCCTGCATTTAATATGCAATTTATATTACATCAACTTATTACAACGGAATCCTTGACGAAACATTATCGTTTACAACATCCATGACTCATTTACCTAGAACAAGTGATACGGCTCATAGCACTACAAATTATGTATCTACTTCTAAAATTATTGATTGCTTCGTTGTACTCTTATCGTTACGTTGATAACGTAATCGGCTATAGTATCGTCGATTACGCGCCCTTCTTGAAGGAGACCGAGGTTGCCTGTATAGGTACGGTTATTAGTTAATATGTTATTACTGGAATGTTCATCATCGTCATCATTTCTCTTTTCTGTAACGCTGTTCTGAACAACACTTGGCTTTACGTAGCCTCCACTTTTGTAGCCAACTTGATATTACCTGACCAATTGATAAGTTAATTAAAATCCTCTTACGTCTCTTCCCATCCATCGTCGGGGGTGAGGAAAGTTTCTACAGATTGCTCTGTGGATTATAAATGGATATCTTAGTTTTGGACCCTGCTAAAGCTTTCGATAAGAATTTCCACAGCAATAATGCCAACCAAACTTAAACTAATAACTCTCATCACTTAGAAACTTGTTAATGAAAAGGTCTGGAACAAGAAACGCCCTGATAGGTAAAGGAAAATTTAATTACATATGTGGAATATTAACCGTTTATCCGACGTGTAAGCCGTTAAGCTAAAGGGACCGTAAAGAGGTCATTCAAGGGCTCGTAAACGATGACAGTGTTCCTTTAGATTCTAAAATATTCTTCTAAAGTTTATAATAATATTTCTTGAAGTCTAAAGGTCTTTATTCGGTAACATTAAAATTGCTGTTTATAAATATGTTTTTGCTGAACAAAATCATGGTCGCTTCTGCCCTTTAATATGCAAATTATTGTCCAGTAAATAAGGACATCTACTTGAAACAATTTTATTTAAAAACATAATTGCGAGAGGAAACGGTGGCACTCCCATTACTGTGGTGATTAAAATTCATAAAAACATTAACAAGTCCATAATAAATGTTAAGTATTTATTATGTAAAGGATTGAAGTGATAACCAACTCTTGCAGGAGTAGCATTACCCTCAAGAGACACTTTGAAATCTGCATTAAGATGTTCCACGGTTTCACAATTTGGAGAGAGAAACACTCCAAAACTTAGTTGGTAAAGAAGATGTACCTTGAAGTGTTCTTGAAAATTCTATGCCCATTTATATCTTCAAATCGTATTTTCCTTTTTAGTAAACTCCCTGGCAAACATTTTACGTATTTCACACCCCTTGAAGACATTGCACCCTCGAGCATCCTGTCTAATAAATCAAAGTTTGTCTAGCGTAAATTGTGTACGTGCAAACTAGTTTGCTTTACGTCTTTTCCAATCTTGTGTGATACATAGTGACAGATTTGACAGCACATTACACTGCTTGCACATACAAGTACGTAAATATTATTCACTATCAATATTTGAGGTGTAACGAAAATGGTGTTGAACAGACACGTGTTACTTTTAGAGACAGTGGGAGAATTGGGTCCATGAACCATATTTTACTCCTTTTTTCGTATTTAATGTAGCAATTCCACTCATCTGTGTACTAACTTCTCAACTACGCTGTTCTCAGGTTTCTGCATTCATCTTCCCTAATCTACTTTCATAAGGTCGTTCTTCCCAAGGTCCTAAATCTTTTATTCCCTTCGGACAAGCTGCTAGAGTATTTGCTTAGATTTTCCGGCATTGTATCAAGAAAAGGGTTCACGAGAGTAACCCTTAACCTCAACCTCTTCAACATTTGTGTCTTGCTCGGAATTAAAAAAGGCTCATTCGTTTTCTCTAAGCTAAATTGTTTTAACTTTATTTCTGTCTACATTTGTTTTAAGATATTGGGTCTGGAACTGGTAACTTCCGAAGAACAGCTAAGAAGTTAGTCCTAAATAAGAAATCTATCTCGAATAAAGTTGGAACAGACTCGAAACTCTTGCTCTTTGAAACTTTTTCTTGCCTTTTGTTTATTGAGTCATTGGAGTATGTAACTTTTGTCGATTTGTTCTTAGATTGCCCACTTTGTTGGTCGATTTAGAAGAAGACAATTAGAGATATTGAAGGCATTTAAATCTAGATTGTTGGCTGTTACTCATTCTACAAAAGCTTGATCCTCTTCTCATGTCGATGACTTAGGTACGTTTTGTCTGACCGGTACCTACCTGAGACTTGACAGCTCCGTCGTTTGCTTCATTTATTATGTCCACAAGCTTACTATAAGAGAGAAGATACACAATCATTCAACTCCCATATTGAAATCCAATTCGTTTTCAAGTGCCTTGTCAGCGTACATTTACATTTAGTCGTCTGCTCCTGACGAAGGTCGGACCAGGTATGTTATCGTAACTCATAGCTGACAACGACCCATGCCAGTATCAGCATGAATATTTATGACCGTTGCTATGCACCGTGTTTTGTTTGCGAAACGTGGGTGCTGTGCTGTGCCGCCACGATGTTGGTTGGTACATTTTTCGATGTAATGGAAGCTTGATTTACAAGTTTGGTTAGGTTAAAAATAGACTTGTTGTAGAGAGTATTTTGTTTTGATTGCGTTGATGATCAGAAGATATAGTTTTTGAGAAGGCTTTTGGCTCGATGATTCCTGAAGTTCCTTCAAAGTTTTACGTATTCTACTATTGTTAAAGGTGTCCTGCTAGGAACGGTAAATTTTTTGGGAATTGTCGAAAAAAAATAGTCAGTCGGATCTCTCCTAAATATTAAAATATAGCTTTACTAATTCTTTAATTTTGCAACACATGGCTCCAGTACAATATGTGCCGTATTCTCAATGACAACCGCGCCTACCGTTCCGCTAGGCAGTATCGAGATCACACGGCGTGCTCCATTTCCTACTCATTGCATAATTCAATCGCATACGAGAATCGATTTTCACTTTCGCGTGCATACGATTCCATAGAAATGTTTATTTTAAATGCTTACCCAAGATCGAAACTGACAGTAGGTAACGGTATTTACTTTGTTACAGTCAGTACAATGTATTGAATTATTTCTGTGAATGCTGTATTTTGTTAAACAGCTGATTTATAATAAATTCACATCTTCCTGTTTATTAGAGTTTAGGCACAAAATACATAATAATAGGTGCAATTGGACCTATGAAATTGGAGATTTTATAACCAGCTTTTTCAGATTTAATTATATGTGGATTGGCGCGCAATTCTAAATTTAAATAAATTTTATTCGAAAGCCGTGTTCTTTTAATTTCAAATTCAGTCAATAATTTGTTTTGAGATTGTGGTAGTTTTTGGCGCAATGGCTAAACTGAAAATTCGTACAATTTTGGAATATGAGTTCCTATGTGGAAATACCGCTTCGCAAAAAACACGGAACGTTAACGACTCGTACGGGCGTGCACTGCTTGCATAAACACGGTCCATTATTGGTTCAATCGTTTTAAATATGGAAATTCTGAGTTCAAGAACGAGCCTCTCTGTCGGCCGGTAACCATTGTCGGCAACAACGAATTGAAGGCGATAGTGGAAGCGGATCCAACTCAATCTACTGCTGATCTTGCTGCGGGCCTTGGAGTTAGTGTCAAAACAACATTGAAGCACTTGCGTCAAATTGCAAAGATAAAAAAGTTAGATAAGTGGGTGCCACACGAACTAAACGACCAACAGCGAGACTTGCGCAGCGAAGCATGCATAGCACTACTGATCGGCATAGAAACGAGGGAATTCTAAATAGAATTCTTACCTGCGATGAATAGTGGATCCTGTACGACAACCGTAAACATTCGTCGTGGGTGTCCCGGGCACAGCGCGAATCAGTGCGCTAAAAAAAAAGTTACTCATAGGAAGATGATATCTGGTGGACTAGTGCCGCGGACTTGTACATCACAGCTTCTTACCGAATGGCACAACAGTGACGGCAGAAGTCTTTTGCCAAGAATTGCAAACAATGATAGAGAAGCTCGCAATTCAACAATCAAGACTGGTCAATCGCTCTTCCCCATCTCCACGACTACGCGCGAGCTCACACTACACGACAGACCATCGCAAAGCTACAAGAGTTACAGCTGGAAACTCTCCGTCACCAACCATACTCACCGGACCTTGCCCCAACAGATTTCTACTTTTTTTCAAAATTTAGGCAATTTTTTAAGTGGGAAAAAATTCAACACCCGAGAGGCAGTACAAAACGCTTTCGCTGACTTCATCGCCTCCCGTCCAGCTGATTTCTACAGTAATGGAATAAACATACTGCCAACAAAATAGCAAAATTGTGTAGATAACTTGGGCCAGTACTTTGATTAGCTAAAATAAAATAAAAATACCAAAATTTTTATATTTTAAAATTTTCATACAAATCTCCAATTTCATAGGTAAAGGCCTAATAAAAGGTTTATGTTTGTAAATCTGTATTATAAACGTCCTTAAAATAAATAAAGAGTAAAAAAAACGGCCAAGCACCGATGGTCCCTTATAAACTTGTACGTATTATGTTGTTAAACTACTTATTTACGGTTTTCAGTCTTTTTCCTTTACATGTGCCAAATGACATGGCCGGAATTTGTATAGAGCTGTGCCCTTACAAAAAATATTCATGTACATTGACATACAGTACGTCAAATTAAAGCTTACAGGTGTGTAATCATAATAGTTTAAGTTTTATGATCAGAGAAGAAGCGAGAGATACTATAATTAGGATACAAAAAATGTGCCTAAACATTTTGAATAGCAATGATCATAAATTCCGAAACGAAACAATACGAGAAATGCTATTACCAATGGATTTAAAGGCCGTTTCTTCACTATCCGACACGACATTTCAAATCGAAGAAGAGCGAGTACTAGTCATCTACAGATATTTCTGGATATTATGACTTCCAAGCGACCCAAGCGACTAGCAAAAAATATACAATTGGATAGGCAATAAAACACTAAAATGGTATTTGAATTTTTATTTAACAATATCTAATTAGGTAGGTAGTATATATACCTACATTTGCAAAAGTGTAAAATATAATTATCTACTTCTACTTCTTTTACAGACGTTTTAAGAAAAACATCATTGCAATTACTCAGACAAGACAAATTCATTGTTTTCATCCACTTTTAAGCCTATTCATCTTCAAAAATCAACAAAATATTATCAAGGAAAGCTGGTGCCGTTGTATTTGCTTGATGCCTAGCCCAGCTTAAATACCATAACAACGTCATGACATTGCAACAACATCCAACTGTCCGTTTACCAACTAGGCAACTACCTACAACAATAGCCTAAAATGGCATCCAAGGGGTTGGGGCTAAATGGCTCCCTGTCATACAATAACGAAAAGACAACACAGTATTACGTGATAAGATCAACGCAAGACTGCACAGATAGTTTTGAGCGTAGAAACGTCAAAATAAGTCTAGGATATTTGGATACACACTCTTGAAAATAAATACTTGAATATATTCATCAAGACGCGCGGCAGGTCGAAAAGTGGTGTCTGCGATAATCGTGAAACCGTTAACTTTTTAAGGTACCCTAGCAATACAATTTGACAGTCACAGGTGTTTTACATACATTTTAGTCTGACCTTCAGGCGTAATTCAGATAGATACAGTGTTTGTCTCATGCGTGTATCCAAACGTAGACACAAAAAAACTATTAACACACATATTATTTTGAGATTTTTTGTCGCCTGTTCTAGAGATATGTAATTGTTGCGATTAATTTTTATTTATTTTAGAAGTAACTTTAATATAATAATAATTAGTGTACATTACGAATTATAAATTGATTCTGAGGGCAGGATTCGGCCATGTCCTTTCATGATTCTAGGTCAACGGGAAGTACCCTATAAAAATTGATTCCCTTGATTGATAGTGTCATGCGTTTTTTGCGGCATAGACGGCCGTATCTTTTTTTACGTTAACTTAGAAGTTTGATTTTTTACAGCTTCAAGTGACTGTAGACCTGAGTATATGGTTTTAATTTCAACTCGATACCTCCAGGCGTTCCCGAGATAAAGATTCTTGACAGACAGACGGACAACAAAGTGATCCTAATAAGGGTTCAGCTTTTTCCTTTTGAGGTACGGAACCCTAAAAAAGATTTTGGTTAAGATATACCTACCTACATATTATTCATCCTTATATCTTTATTTGCGTCTGGCTAGAAAGGGTAATGCAGAAGTATGGAAGGAGAAGACATGCTGCACCGACTCCAAATAAATTGGGATAAGGGCAAGAGAATTATGATGATGAGCTTTATTATCGTCTCATACTGTTATCGAGATCTATAACATTGCTTAAAGCTTCGCTACATATAACATAGGTCTACCCAACCATAACGTTTACTGTTTGCAGTCTTGATGATCATTACCCGCTACATCGAATAGGTTTCCCATTCATTGACCCATTGAGTGGGATGAGACTTCATGAGACGCAACATCTGTCATCTCAAGAATTAATTAAACATACAATACTGTACCGTTAAGTGTTCATTAGCTTATTAAACCGTCAAGTCTTTATTTAGATACACAAACGCAAAGATACTTTTGCTTACGGGTGCCTGAAGCTAAGCCATTCGAAGACCAGCCTTATCGCCTAAGGAATAGGGTTTATATAATTGCGTGTGGGATTGGTGAATGTTGAAAAAGAGGTTGTACAGACAACTGTACAGGTTTAATTTTGTTTTATATACATAATTAGCGTCGCGGCGCGCGTCAGCACTTTTATATGGTATTTATATTGTAACTCTAGCATTATGTATCACTGCACTTTATCATTTCTGTCAATAAGTATCAATTAAATACTTATCGCAGGAGATTGTGTCGTTTATCATTTATTACGCGATCTTCTACCTATATCCTGGTCAGCAGTCATATATCATTTATCATCCAAGTGTAGGCGTGATCAAAAACCCCTACATTTTTTGGTCCTTCGAGCCGGATTTGAACCAGCGACCTATGGATCCAGTTATCAGTGTATCACTATCAAGATTTGTGTTCTGAAGATTTCCGGTACGATAGCGAATCGGTCCGCTGGCCTCCCACAAGCGGGTCTCACCAGTAGGATTGAGAAGGCGCACATATCGTGCTGGAGATTATAGAAGCACTAAGCAACAATATCAATCAAGAATCTATCACTTTATCCTCAGTATCAGAGGAAAATATCATACATCAGTATCAGCGTTACTTCAGGTATTTATCATTTAATTTTTATCATTTATCATGGAAGGCATACAATCAATGTTCGAACGCCAGAGCCTCCTCACCAAGGAAATTGAGAGAATACATACCAATTTTCGGAAGGACAGTTCGAGCAGGAAGACACCTGAATACCTTCACAGTCGTTTAGCCGCGCTGGATAAATGCTGGAAGGAGTTTGAAGAAAACCACATCAAGCTGCTGGATTTTGAAGATGATCAATATGAATATTTCTCAAAAAAGATTTATGAGTACATGAGGGATTATTATATCAAAACTAAGGAAATGGTGTCATCATATAAGGAGCCTAAATTTCCGACTTTTTCATTACCCACTTTGGAGGAGTATTCTTCTCAAGGGGATGACCTGCTGAGTCAGCAGGACACCAATATTAGAGCATTGGAACGACTTATGAATCGAATCAGCATTGAAGACTTAGAGGAAAAATGGGAACTTCAGGATGAACTAAACAATCTTCAGCATCTATGGAAGGTTATTGACACTACTCACCTACGTCTCGATAACCAACTAAAAGGAAGCAATGATGAATATGAAACCAAGTTTCTGCAGATTGAAGAGAGCTACCTTACCATCAAAAGGGAGTTGAACAGAAAATTAAACTCCACTGCTCACCTTGAGCAGGCCACACCCAAATTAGAAGTCCCTACATTTTTCGGGAAATATACGCAGTGGCCGACCTTCTTCGATCTATTCGTCGAAGCAATACATAATAACAAAAGTATTTCTAAAGCGCAGAAAATGCAACATCTGAAAGGAAAGGTCAAGGGTGAGGCAGAAGGTTTAATCCAGCATCTTAATATATCTGCAAAAAATTACGAAACGGCATGGGATATCCTCATTCATCGTTATAACAATCCACAGATTTTATTTACAACTCAGATGGATATTCTTCTGAATCAACCGCCGATCACCAAGCAATCATCATATCAAGCTTTTAAGAAGCTACACGATACTACGACACAGTGTATCAACAGCATTCGGAACCTAGGCATTGACATCGCTACCTGGGACCCGATTTTAGTTCATCTTTTATCAAAGAAGCTGGACGACGAAACCCGTACTGACTACATGGAGTCGCGTGTGTCGCCTCGAGATCTCACATCATATACAGAGTTCCTGCATTTCCTTGAAAATAAATTTATGGCCCGAGAGCCTGTAGGCAAGAAGGAGAAGCCGGCAACATCAGATTCTTACAAGTCGAGCTCAAGTCACCCCAAGCCCTATAACAACTCTTCAGGGAATGCATCCCATTACAAGAAATATCAATCAAACGCTACAAACAATAAGAGATTCTGCCCAGTCTGTAAGCAGCCTCATAATTTGTATCAATGCAAGCGCTTCCTTGCGCAATCAGCGGACGCGAAAATGAAAACAATTTCACAACATAATATTTGCCGTAATTGCCTTTACAAGCATTATGACAAAATGTGCATTTCTACAAAAAGGTGCAAAGAATGCAACGGTGATCATAATTCGATTATGCATGACGCACTTTCGACCATGCGACGTGATCCACTGGAACAAACAGACAAACCTCAAACTCAGCACTCTGCTTCATCATCGGACTCCGCTTCAACATCGCGAAATAGCCACAATGTTAACTACGTTGCAAGCGGAAATGAAGAAGTCCTTTTGACTACTGTAGCATTGATTATCAGAGCCTCAGATGGCAGCAGTATGCGATTCAGAGCCCTTCTAGATCAAGGATCGCAAGTATCACTTATATCAGAAAATGCCGCCCAATTACTGGGGCTGAAAAGGCAATCATGTCAAGCAGCAGTATCAGGAATTGGGGCGACACAAAAACAAAGCAGAGGCTTAGTGTCGCTAGACTGCATATCAATTTACTACGACTATCATTTTACAACGGAGGCTCTAGTCGTATCCCGAGTTATAAATAACTTGCCGAATACCTCGTTTAAGAATCAAGCTTGGCCCCATTTATCACACACTAGACTGGCAGATCCTGAGTATAACATTTCTAAGCCAATTGACTTGCTCTTGGATGCCAGTGTCTATTCATCTATTATAATGAGTGGTCTTATCAAAGGACCAGTCCAGTCTCCTATCGCGCAGCAAACAAAACTTGGGTGGATATTATCAGGCAACGTAAAGACGTTTGCATGTCATGTTGTCATCAACGACGTAGACAGCATCTCCAAGTTCTGGGAGGTCGAAGACATACACGAGCCCACATCCTCACTATCATCTGCAGATCAATATTGTGAGGAGTTTTATCAAGCAACCACTAAGAGGTTGGACTCGGGCCAGTATGAAGTAGCATTACCCATGAAACCTAACTTCGAACAAGAGATAGGTGCATCCAAATCAAAGGCCGTCGCTCAATTTATTCAACAAGAGAAGAAAATGAGCAAAAATCCATCACTAGCAACAGGATATCGCAAATTCATGCGCGAGTATGAAGAACTAGGTCACATGCGTCAAGTCCAGCAACAAGACCACACAGCATGCTACTTACCTCATCACGGCGTACTGAAACTAGATTCTACAACTACAGCTCTGCGTGTTGTTTTCAACGCTTCGTCTAAGACGTCATCTGGACGCAGCTTAAATGACTTGATGTATAACGGACCGAACCTTCAACAAGACCTCCAAAATCTCATCCTAAAGTGGCGACAATATAAGTACGTAGTTACTGCGGATGTAGAAAAAATGTTTCGAGCAATCCTTGTAAGACTTCAAGATCAGCATCTTCAATCTATATTGTGGAGAAGTCATCCTCGTGAATTACTTCAAGAATATAATCTTACTACTGTTACATACGGAACAAGAGCAGCTCCGTTCTTGGCGATGAGAACCTTGAAGCAAATTGGCATCGATTATGCTGAACAACACCCATTAGCACGAGTTGAAGGAACTTCAACATTATAATTCTTTACTGCGAAACCCTAACAAACGATATAAGAGAGGACTAGTAAATGGGGTTGGCAACCTGGCTAGTTACTTGTTCGGGGTTTTAGACGACAAGTTTGCAGAGCAATATAAACGAGATATTGAACAAATATCACTGAACGAAAATCATCTACAAGGCCTTATCAAAAATCAAACTCTAATAATTGAATCGGAATACAGCATTATTAAAAGAAACGAGGCCATAATGAATCAACAATTTACTTCTATGGATAAACAAATGAAGGCTTTATTAAAAGAAGTAAACATCGTGCAATCGGACACAACGCACGGCCTTTATTTAACGTCATCAGCACTATCAGCATATGCCGTTCTATCAACCTTACGACGTATGCAGCAAGGCCTCATCGATGTGATCACCGATATCTATCATGGGCGCATAGACACTCACCTGCTCCCGCCTGAAGAGTTGGAAGCACAGATAAACATCATTACACGTGAGGTACAGGATGATCTCAATGTGCCACTAGACAAATCAAGTATCAGAAGTCTTTATAAATTACTGCGAGTGTTCGCTCAAGTATATAACGACTATCTCATAATGGAAATCAAGATTCCTCTGATTACGACTGAAAAATATGAACTGGATAAGGTTATTCCCCTACAAAGAGAAGAATCCGGAAAAAACTATCAAGTTATATCGACTTACCCATATATGGCATTTAATTTGAGAAAGGACTTGGTTTTATTCTTCACAGAAAATGACCTACAACAGTGCCTTCATGCAAATCCAGAGAAGATATTATGTTCCATTGATAAGCCAATCTATGAAATTCGAGAAAAACAATCCATCTGTGATGTTAAAATTTATGATATAATAACACCGGCCTGTATATACAAACAATCAAAGTGCGAAAATAAGTGGGTCAAGTTACGACGCCCGAACGACTGGCTGTATCAATGTTGTCAGCAATGCACTATACGCATATTTAGCACACGAAGCACGGAAGTAAAGACTTTATCAGGCAATGGGATAATCAGCCTTTGTCCAGGATGCACACTAAAAGGAGAGTCTTTCAAGATTTACTCTCATAAGAACTTCATTAATCACGTTGACTACTATACAGAAGAGATGCAGCTTCCACAGATGTCTGTAGTCAATGAAATAGTCAACACAAGCATCCCTTCTGTTGAGCCCTTTGTACCAGAGGATCATCACACTACGTGGAATCAGTTGAGATCTGAAATAGACTATCTTAAGAAACAGTCGACACAAACAATCAGTGTCCACGACGTGCATCAATACAGCGTGCTCTACTTGCTGGTGGGCGGAGCGATCCTGACGGGCTTTATCTTAGTCGTCATGTGGATTCGGCGAAGGCGGAGACAGCAGCCGGCGTTGGAGTCAAGACTGGAACTAGCAGGACTTCAAACTATCACCAATCCGCAGCCTACCCCACGGAAGATCACCGAGAGCACATCAACTCCTAACTTGCAGTCAATTAAGTTTGACATTCCTTTATGCGAAAGTTAATGGGTTCAATTTATGTAAATAATTTGTTATGTATTAATTTCCTCTTTGCGCCCTGGCAGCATGTACAGACAACTGTACAGGTTTAATTTTGTTTTATATACATAATTAGCGTCGCGGCGCGCGTCAGCACTTTTATATGGTATTTATATTGTAACTCTAGCATTATGTATCACTGCACTTTATCATTTCTGTCAATAAGTATCAATTAAATACTTATCGCAGGAGATTGTGTCGTTTATCATTTATTACGCGATCTTCTACCTATATCCTGGTCAGCAGTCATATATCATTTATCATCCAAGTGTAGGCGTGATCAAAAACCCCTACAGAGGTTGTGATCGGATGTAGGTTCAAATGTTAAAAGCAACGGTACTCCGCCTGCTTGCTGCACGAACTCACGAAGTTTCACCGTACCGAGATCGTTGCATTGTAGCCGGCCTTATACGGCTGATGTCACCTTTGATGTTTCGTTTAAAAGTTATTTATTGGAGAAACTTTACCTCCTTTACTCATGAATGACAAATTCAAAGTTTAACGATAGATTTAAATGTTTGCGTAATAATATACGTCACAACAAACCTAAAACAAAACAAAAACAATGCCTTATTCATCTTTACACGCAAATCCACTCAAAAATCTAAATCAGAATTTGGCTTTTTTCCTCAAGCCGTCGCAGGCAAAGGAAACACAGCAATATGCCGTGCACTCGTGCAGAATGTCAATAAGTAGGTGTCTGACTCATTCCACAATCACCTGCACGCTGCTCTATGATTGGAGCCAGTATCTACGAATGTATGTCTGTTACACAACAAACAATACATTGAAGTTCTTGTTGAGCCGGAAAAGTCAATCATTCGTATCTAACCGGAGATGTATTGAGAAGTTTCTGATTCAGTCGGTGCATTTTGAATTTACTATTTGTATTTCGATAAAGGTGTTAGTGTTGATTCACTGCGTTAAGTATTTTGTGGGACACGTTATCTTATCCGGTACCTGATTCATATTTCCAAGCATTATCCGTGTTTGTATCAAAGGATTCTGAAAATATACGATTAGCTTAAGTTTTCTGAGAATGGAATAAAAAAATGTCTCTTTGCAGAATGTGTCCCTGATTTAGAATGCATGCGCAAGCCTATCGATTTCTGTTACTTTACCTGACGGAATTCCAACAACAAATGTTTTCGAAGAAAATGAGAAATACTATCTTTGTGAATGTTTAGTTTAATTTTACTGTGTTCTTGCATATTCAATGGCATTCTTATAGAAATAGGTTGTAATCTTTTTTTTAAAATGTAGTTATACTAAATTGGCTTCCACACCTATTTAGGGAAACTAGCGTCCTATTTATATTGTTATTTTTAATTCAAAGTCTAGTTAGAAACAGCACCTCATGCGTCACTATTTATCAATGAACACCATTTACCTTATAAATCACTGTTTCAATTAAATTTATTTTGTATACAAACTACTTCTATTACTCGTATTTACTTTATTATTTCACTAAAGTTGGTCCAACCAGTGCAGTACAGTAGCCCCCCCACACCCTCCCGCCACCATCATGGGTTTCGTTTAAATCTTGGAAGATAATGTTGGTTGCGCAGGATGGGGAAGAAAGGAGTAACTACTATTTGTCTCACACTAACTGGTAAACATCACGTGTGTAATCTCTGAAGGTTTAGGCAGAACTATATCTAATACTAATATTTCGCCAGTTATGTTAAGTCCCATGTAATACGTGGTGAGCCGATTGCCAACAACCGTGCACAAATCCATATTCCGTGGCTGCCACTGAGAATTTCCTAAAACCCAATAACTCTTTGCTCGACCCGGGAATAGAACCCAGGACCGCATGCTGTTTCTTAGTCTCAGACTATTTCACTATAAGACATAAACATCATACCATTATCAATGAATGGCATATAGAAGCGCCGGCGCAACTGAACGGACCAATCACCGACGAATGCAGTCCCCCGAGTCTAGCCAACGATATCGAGGAAATACGCCATCCATATAAGGGTAGGCGCCTATTACTGGTATTACCTAAGCTAATTGACCGTTTATTTATTCATTGTTATTATTCTAACTAACTCGGAGCAGCTTGATCGCCTTTTATCGTTATTTATTGATGGTAAATTAAATAGTGGCTGATTCTATAAATAGGTTTATCCAGGGTATTTTCTTGTCAATCTAAACCACTGAATAAGAACTCGAATTCTATTCAAAGTTTCTATTCATGGGTTCAAATTTTCCTACAAAATGTCGTTTTATCTCATTTTCTTTAAGCTAATTAATTTCTATTTAAATTAGCGACAAATACAACTTTTGACATTAGTCTCCATCACTTTTCACATCCTTTTACCTTTTCGCGCCTTAACGACTAAAGGGACTAACTCTATGAAAGGCAAACGAACCGCTATGCAGGCGAAACCTCAGGCAACAGCTATCGATACTAATATATAAAATTAAAGAGGTAAAATTTGTTTGTATGCAGGGGAAATCTCCGGAACTAAGAATCCAATTATAAAAATTCTTTCACTGGTAGAAAGCTACATTATTTGTGAGTGCTATTGGCTATAAATTATATTTATATCATCAAGTTGTAAAATCCGTCAAACCGTGCATTTATCACGTACAATCGATTAGTCAGTGCGCCCGCGCCGATGGCAACAATGGCGGCGACGCGCGACGCCTGCGCGTTGGGTGCGGAAGTTGTGCAGGAAGCCGGCTAGTGACTGGTGACACCGAGACGTACGCTACGTAGCATGTATGATATGACGTCATATTCATTCATTCGGTGCATGGTCATTTTAGGGATGAGCAGAGGATAACTGGTTTACATTTTTTCTAGTTTTGTGGTCACTTCAGGTGGTACCAACTCAACTGGTACCGCAATTGGCGTGACCACCTTGTGGGGAGGGGCGGGGGGCACTCATTTAACTTAATAATATTTTATGCATATTTATCACCAACTTGAAAATTAGAACTTTCAAATGACTTTCAAGGAAGAACCACTGACATGTAGATCAATGCGAGTTCAAGAAATTTGCTATTAGTTAGCATCAATGAATCAGAATCAATGTGTCGGTACACCTACATTGTCAAGTTACTTGATTAGATTTTAAGTTTTGTAAATGGCCTTCAGAAATTATAGATATTAACATCTCCGCAGTCAGAATGCATCCAGCAAAACTTACAATCAATCTAATCAAATAACTCGAGAATGTAGGTGTACCGACACATCGATTCTGATTCATTGATGCTAACTGATAGCAAGTTTGTTGAACTCGCATTGATCTATGTTTTCCACCAGCGAAGCGAAAAATTACATCACAACAATAACCAAAGCCCTCCATGATCCTATTTATATGTATTACAACATTCGCCCACATGCCAGACAGCCTCTACAATACCTCAAGTTTGCTTCTCAAGTGGTTTCGATATAAAAAATCAAACCTGTCGATCGTTTAACATACGTAGTCCGTTTTGTTTATTGGCAGGCTGACAGACCGCTATGATAATAAAAAACAAGAAAAGATTATTAAAAAGTAATTTAGTAGCTGAGCACTCACACGTGTTTGTCTATGGAGTCTGTATTGACAGGTATACAGGCACCTGTCTATGAAACGGTTCTTCTTTGCCATCACCGCTATTCTGAACCAGTACTAATCTTGATGTGTAGACATCGTTATAAATCCGATGTATCTTTTTCCTGTTCCATTTATCATTTGCTGTTATGAATTCTACTTCTTCATTGTAAGTACTTATTATTTTCTTTCCTCATCCACATCAACCTTGTCTGTACCAATTTTATCAGCCACTAGCTTTTGGGCGCGATTTCGCTCGCGTTATGGACGGAAATTATCCGGAGGAACACAGGAACGTTTTAAATCTAGCCCATGACACTCTGGGATAATGGAGCTTCCCGTTAGTAAAAGAATTTTCGGAATCGGATCAGTAGTTCCAAAGATTATCGGTTCGGATGTAGAACATCCGAACTCACAAACATAGTAAACTTTACCCCTTTATAACATTAGTATACTAGAAGTATAAATTGCTCTTCACTGTCTTCTTTCTCCATCTCCTCATCCACATCAACTTTGAATGTACTAATTTTATCAACTCTAGTTTCGTCTTCATCTTCCAAAGCACTGTTGATAGTTAAGAATTGGTCTTGTTGACCTCTTCAATATGTTTGGCCTTTGTAAATCAATCACTTTCAATAATTCCTAGTTGATGGCATTACGTCTGCTACTAAGAGCACAGACTTTTGAAGTGGTTGTGAACTTGCGAAATGATTTCTGAGAAGAGCTTGTTAATCACAAACAATTTTTAAAGTGTCTCGTCCAAACTCGATCTAATTCTTCGATGGAATGAGGCCAGAGAAAACTAAGGATGTATACCAAAAAGTATTAATTCAACAGTTACACCAAAAAGGTTTTATTCTACAGTTGTTAGAAGTCGTTGACATTATAATGTACGCATGAATTCGCACTGCGTCGTCGACTAGGTTTCCGTTTCCTCCCAAAGCCATATAAGTACCGTGTGAAGTTTTACAATATTTTAATACTATTCTGAATGCAAGGCCCGAATTTGTTGTAGCTTGCACTGAATTTTTAGTGCCATTTTGAGGTTTAGTTAATACGAGCAACAATTAATTTTGCAATGTTACAGAGAGTCAGCGTGTTCCTTAGTTGAAAAACGATAGCTAGAACCCCTATCTAAATATTGATTATAATCAACTAATTAGACTGTCTTGGGATGCGGCATCTGAAAAGTGCAGAAGACGAAGTACCGTACATAATAGTCATTCATAACATAACTCATAAGTCTACATCCAATGTATATTTGCTAGATGAGGCCCGGTCAAATGCCGCATGAATAACGTGACGACACGCACATCACACATATCTAAATAAATAAACTCTCTGTTATCCGGAACAGAGTGATTCATACGACATTATATAAATATTCCGGGCGCGTTAATTATATTTACACTATCGGCACTCCTGCGGTAATGGTCAAGGCCACTGCCAGGGTCATCACCTTTGACTATTTAATCACTGATCACTATATAATTACATGAACAGGTAATCTCTTTGTTGATAAGGGCAGATATGAGAGCGAGATTGTTTCAGGATTTGGGGGCAATTCCCGTATTTTTGTATTGGGATAAAAATACGGGAAAAGAGTCCTTGCCTCTCAAAGCCTCTCAAAAAGACTGCACTACTTACCTACTTTTTTGGAAATTAATGACATATTTGTCGCTGAGGTCTGATTGCGATGATTTTGAACATTATAAATACGGGAATTTGCTTCTTATATCTTCCGAAATGATATTTATCTGATTTCTTTTATGTTGAAAGGCAAGAGAGTCAAACTTTCTTTGTTAGACTTCTATTTTTAAAGAACTGACTCGTCTAACCGTCCAACCATAAACTTTTGTTTGTCCTTTTGTCCTTTTTGAAATGTTCTTCGGATGAGCAATTAGAAATACTCTCGAGACAATCGTGGCCCCTTATCCGGTCGTTAAAAGTACCATCTCTCCTAATATTACTTCTAATCAAGTACCAGTGCATGGTACTCTTCACCAATTATCGGGGTTTCATCGTAATGTGCACAAATAAGACACTGTTTTCTTTGGCATAGTTGAAAGTACGAATTATTTGGACCCGCTCCTACAACACCTTGATCAGATTTTGGCATAAAAAGTTTGGTCCCTAGAACTGTATCACCAATTTCTGGTTTTACGCAAAACAACTGCCAAGTCGTAAGGCCAACCAGATTTTTGGAAGATGACGTCATGGTTACTCAAGTAGACATATTTGTCCATCCACCTGCCGTAACTCTTTTATAGATAATCCAATCACGACTTCTGGACGGAAAAGACAGGGTGACCACTTCCTACTTAACATAATTAGATCCCGGAAGGACCAAAAAGTAGAACGATGCATGCCGTACAAACAAAAACGATCGACAAAAGTTTGGAACTCGAGTGTTAATTCGCCCTCATAAAATTACGTCACTTGGCACGTAAGCCGCAGCTGTAAAATGGCACAGTGACATCATTGCAAGGTGCGTAGGCATATCAGTGCAATTTGATGTGGACAATCGTATTACTTCCAGTTAACCGGGGCTAATGTGATATGCAAGTTTACGAGCGGATTGTTCCTCGTAAAGCAAATGGTTGATGATTTATAGGTGCAGTGTTACCTAGATCTAGGTCTTGACTAGGTTTTATGACTCTTCCATCTGCACTAAGGATGGCCTGCTAGAATATGCGATATATTTAGACGATGAGTGAATACTTTTACATTTTAAACGATTGAGAAGCAATAATCTCTTAACTACAATTTTATTCACTTTTTCTTTACTGCCGTCATCACCCTACCCTTATCTCAATTCATTAAGATGTCTCATTCTCATGTCTTCTTCAACTGGAGGAGAGTTGCCGAGAATCGAGTTGAGTGGCGTGCGGTTGAAGAGGCCTATGTCCAGCAGAGGACTGTTGTAGGCTGATGATCATGATGATGTCTACTTCAACACGTTTCTGTCAGCTTCTTCCTTAGATTTCGGCCGACCTACGTACTTACTTAGCGACTCGGACAATTCTGTCGTTTACCTCATTCGTTTCCTGGAGGGTGCAATAATTAGTTGTGCACGATGGGCAGAAGAGGTGTGGCATATCCTGTGTTGGGGCTCCACACTCGCATTGTGTCTGAGATGGGTTATACCCCATTTAGCCAAATTCTATCTGCAGAGGCCAACTTGAGCCCGCTTTCATCTCAGTAATCACGCTCTTTCTATCGATATCATCTTTCTTTTTCCTCAATTCATCCATACCTTTATCAAAATATATTGCTTGCTAAGCATCAGCTCGACATTAAACCCACATTTCAAGCTCATCAAACTAAGCCAGCAGATAACCTATTCCCCCAAATTGCCCAACTCCTGACGCATAATGACCACAGATATACAAACAGCAACACTAATTGCCCATGTGGTTAGCTCATTGATTAAATTCGTCACCCATTATGAATATTAAGGACCAATGTCATTTACATTCAGCTATTATCTGTAATTGATGAACGAGTGACGTTCGTAATAATCGTAATGAATTTATTGGCGCATCAGTTCGTATTATGACATTATAGGCAATTATGCATGGCTGCCTCGGTGGTCTTCTGGTCGAAAGCGCTACTTCTGAGCATGCGGTCCTGCGTTCGATTCCCAGATCGGGCAACGTGTTATTGGGTCTTTGAGAAATTTCTCAGTAGCAGCCACGCAGTCTAAATTTGCTGCATGTGCTTGGTTGATGGCAATAATCTGGCTCCCTATTACATGGGACTTAAAACGTAACTGATGAAATGTGGGTGAACTGTTAGGTATACTTCAGACCAACCTATGCCTATAAAACGACGGTAATTCTGGTAACTGATCAAGGCGTAATGAGGTTGGTGGCACTCCCTAAAGGGAAGGTGGTTCCCAGGAAACAATGTCAATAATACTGCTCGCGTATCAATTTGTATGCTATGAAGCTCTTCGTCAGCGGAAGTTAAGTCAATGGGCCAATAAAAACCACCTTTTAGTGTTAGTTCCATCAAAGCACACAACATAGTCCACGAGTTCTTTTAGTTGACATTTTATCAGCAGAAAACGCCCACAATAACAATTTCGCTCTAACTAAGATTATCAAAACTCCGTATAAGTCTTTATGAAGCCTTAGCAAAACTTTGATCTCGGACCATCTTAAACTACATCACGTTCTTAGGGCATTGCACCGCACCAAAAAGCGAGATTTGTGTGATCATCTCGTTAAACAGATCGTTTCCAACAGAATATGGTTCCTCGTACTTTGTAATAATGCCCATATCTTGAGCTTTGTATCCTTAAAGTTGCTGTATGACGGGCTAGACCCCATAACGGTGTAGGACAGGGGTACTCAAACTTTTGCTTTCCCGATACGCAAAGGCGATAAGAAAGAAATTCAAATTTTCGCAAAAATCTTCTCAATCCCAAAAGGCTTCATAAGTCTTCTCATCTAATCTCGTCACAATGGGTCGGTCAAAGCTCACCGTAGATGGCGTGTCCATAGCTAGGCCCCATCTCACCAATGAGGTCACGCTATTTTCAAATATAAATTGTCATTAACAGATCTTCAACCAATGACGATGTTGGGAACCAGCTATGCTAGCGCCATTAGTTTCACAGTTCCCTTCCCCATTACAATATCTTGCTGTTTTCCGTGACATATACAGGTAGGTACTTCATTTAGATTTTAAGACGAATTTGGTTTCTACTTTGAGAACCACCGTTATTCTAAACCGGTCCAGTAAAGCTATCTATCGAACTTTGTAGGCGAGTGCACGTGTACTGACTACAAGCAGATTCTGTTGCACAATCGTGGTCGGAGTTGGACAATGGACGCCAGTGGCTAGTGGCTGTTCCGACCAGCTCGTTTGTTATATGTTGACTGTTGTTGTTAGCTTGGGAAGGTACTGTTATGATGCTATTAAAAGGCGAACCGTGACTTTGTGTTGAAAAAATGATAGATAGTTGGAGGTTTATAATGAAGAATTTTAAGCCGTTGGTATCGGCTGTCAGCCTAAAAGTCTGACAACCAGTCTTACTAAGAGTTACCGTATTACCATTTACCAGTCACTGGGTTGTAGAGGTCAGATAGGCAGTCGCTGTATGTAAAATACTGGTATTCAGCTCAACTGGTTAGGTTAGCACCAGAGATATTGGAAAATGTAAATATTGAATTGAGCATAGGATTGTAGAAGAATCAAATATATTATTCGATTTAATAACTAACGGGAAAATTCCCACAGACACAAGGAAACTTCACAGTTCAAACAAAGCCGTCTATTCTATGAAGTAGCAGCTGTTTTAACTGAAGATGAGACAATACCTGTGCGATAAGCAACATAATATAAAGCATTTGAGGTCGACGGTCACGCTGGCTGCGATCAGGAATGCGACAGCATTCCGAATCGGCACCCATCGAACTGTGAACTTTTGTCAGAGCATCTGCAATGCGAAAATACACTTTGTTTCTGAAGCTATACAGTGCATGATGGCATGGTTTGTCCTTCTGCTTTAAATAGAAATTAATTAGAACTACACTATTTATAAATGCCTGTCTATTAAAGAAATGTTTTGTTTACTTATGGTTTTTGCTGATTCATACGATAACGTGAACTTGTAACAACCTTAATTGGTTTTGTAATGTTCGGACTGAGTCATCGCAATTAATATTTTTCCATCAATGTTTGGCAGCAAAGCTAGAAGGCGCCATTAGTACATCGGAATACCTTCACTATTGTATTCAATTGGACTGGCTTTCACGTGGCCTGAATTTCGTATAATGATATGGTGGTACCAACATGATGTATGGTCAAATATCGGTCAACAAAAGCAGTAATTACACCTCTATCTTTGCATTTGAATGCGAGAATGATACATTGACGGTAATGGCCGCCACTCATTGAGGTAGCTCTACCTACTACATAGTGATACTTAAGCGCGATGATATGTAAAAATATTGGTTATTCAAGCTCCCAAAATATCCGAATGCGTAGTAGGTCCCTTTCATCTTTTAAATTCAGAATTTATTTCTATAATTGATAGCTGCCATTCATTTAGCACGTTCTAGCTTCTATTACACGAGTTTTAATAGGATTTTAGATGACGGAGATACTCGTATTACTCTACAACACACACAAGTTAGTGTAGAGCAGAAGAGTAAAATTGATTGTAGCTACATGACATAACGTTTGTACGTGATTAATTTAAAAAATTTCATACTAGCCACGTACCGTACAGAAGCGTAGTAAAGTAATACTTAAGTAGTTAATCTCTGACAACAATGCATGACAAGATTATTGTAGACTTGTACAAAAAACCGTCTTCGTGAATGGGTTTAATACCGAAAATGTCATGACGTTTTTACTCTCTGAAATACACACTGGAGTTGAAAGGATACATTTTTCGACTACTCTTCTCTCGATGATGTTGTCGGGTTCGCACCCACAACCGGGTAATTAGCTCCTGCTTTTTGGATAAATAAATACCAACTAACTTACATACGTTAGATTCTGGGATTGCCTGTAGCCCAGCAATGGGAATCTTCTGCTGTTTGCCCTATCGGCTTACCCTATATTACCGTAATTGACTCTTGTGTACTCCACTGGCTGATTATGCTATGCTTATGTAATCAAATCCCTTGGCTTAAGATTTGCCTTTGCAATTCGAGTAACTACATTCATACATAACATAGTTACCTAACATACTCAGGTATTCGCAGGAGTATCACATACCTATGCAATTTACCGACGACACGTTTGTCCATGCGAGTTCCCACGTCCCTGTTCATAGTCGATAACTAAGCTTCATTATATTTTTATAGCTATCGTTTATTAATAAGTAAGTGCAAGATAATTATGCGTTTGGACATAACACTGAATGACTGCAGGCACGCGATGGTCTATAACAACAATAATGGCTATCTCTTAAAAGGATTTAATTACTCAATAACTGTTCATTTTCTAACGAACGTAAAAAAGCATGAGGTTCTCAAGTCGATGCGTATGTTTAAGTTGTAAACCAGATGTTTGGTTGACATTTAGGGAGATATGGAGTGGCAGTAAAAGTTTTAGTTATGGCTTTCTTAGATAAACAATGTGTAAAGTGGTTCAAACCTTAGTAAGTAAGCATTTTGTCACCGTCAAAAGTCTGAGTAGAGTCACTCAGTACAGGAAAAACCGTTTTTTTGCAATATTGATTGATGCCCACAACACTTCCCAGTTAGTACATACTAAGTACTACATAACAAGTACTAGTATGAGTCAGACATCTTTGCACGTTTCGTGACGTCAGCCCATTGTGTTGGAGATGTCAAAACAGCAACAAAAACCTCGTTCTATCACTTAATTACCCGCCTATTCAAATTTGTCGGGTGTAATTGGCCTATAAATAGGCAATCCTGGCGATGGGTTATCGGAAAAAAGTACAGTCGTTGTAATTTCCAAATTACACCTACCACTGCTTCTTTGCATCACCCAAATGTTATTCGATATAAAATGCCTATGGTCTTATTTCCGCCGTTGTTTAAGCTGATAATATGAAGCTGAATAGTGGCTAATACTTGTAAATAAATTGATTTTTCCTGTCGAAATCTCATCTGAAACCACTTAAATGCAATTGCTTGCAAATATTGTGTGTTCATCATCAGATCAGAAATGTATCAGACAAACAAACTACTTTTGCACCATCCCTCACTAGGACCGCGTGTTGAATCAAGGCCCATTTACTTTCACAGACAGAAGACATGTGTCCCTGCAGTGGGAACGTTATTGTCGCCAATCAAAAATTAACATTACCACTTTAAGGATCAACAAACATTTTTTTTAATCAATCTGTATTTGTCCCACAAATCGATCTCCGCCATAAACAAAAAACTAACAAGTCCATTCTCCTTTGTCCACAGACTGTCCAGCACGGTTTCCCACACAGAGCATCAGCGCTAGCATGGGACCCGCTCCTGCGAGTGGTGGCCCTTGGCACAGCCACCGGCGCCCTCAAGGTCTACGGCAGACCCGGCGTCGAACTGTACGGACAGCACACCAATTCGGATTCAGCCGTCACACAGATACATTTTATACCTGGTAAGTACCTCTTGGATGAGGCTGGCACAAGCAAAGAGAGGCCTATACCCAGCAGTGGGTGAAGTCGGGCTGTGAATGATGATGAGGTACCTCTTGCCAAGGTGTTGATGTTACTCAGTAACTGAATTATTGTTAGGTAGACGCTCCATGTAAAATACTAGTATTTAGCTGCAACAGGTTAGACTGAAAGCCGACCCTCACATTTTTGGGAAAACACTAGACAGATCATGAAATAAACAGAACTCTACCACCATTAGCTGACAGCGAACAATGTCAGAATGACGTATAGGTCCATTTTTATAAGAATAATTTTTGAAAATATACAAGACATGGCGAAATCAGATAGTCTTTAAAGAACTGCAATCGCAGTAGACCATGAAAAGTAGAACCCCTCAGTGCAATAATAATAATTAACAAAACTAGCCCCCATACAAGAATAACTATTAACCACTTACCTCCAGTAGAGTTTCAGCTCATCTTCAATTTTACTGTTGAAGAGTTAGCTTATACTTATTCTTTTTCGTTAGCCTGAACTGTCCCACTCCGTCACGTCAGGAAAAGGGTTATACCTAATAAGTATAACATAGTGTTGAACCTTCTAGTGGAGAGAGACACATATTTCTACAAATAAGAGCTAGAATGTACCCTTCCCTTTTAGATTTTAAAGTTGCATTATACAATCAGACATAGCACAGTAACATGACAGACCACTGATAACATTATAATGTTGTGCTATGTGAAATATTTTAAGGTGAGCCACTACCTGGATTAGATAAAGTTTCAGGTAATGGATGAGTTATTTTATTTTGATCATTTGGATCAGATTAGGGTGTTGATGAGTAATAAATTGAAATGTGTTGTTATGCTTAAATATCTTAGTCGAACATCTACAAAATATTCTGGTGAGTATTTACAGAAAAAAAAATCCTGAAAGAGAAACATCTCAAACAGTTAATTTAACTCCATAAAAACATCACAACAGTAGTTTTCTCCGAAACTATGAGCAGTCCTATTAAATTACGTTTTATTCGTCTTAAAATATACACAGATAGGAATAAAACACATATTTCGTTAGTCCACAGCAGCTTGCCTGCGCCCACGCATTCAGTTTATTATGAAACGTTTAGTCACACCCAGTGGCTTTGATAAGGTATTATTTTAGGACATTATTCATCTGTATCACACTCACGAGTTACCCACTTACGCCCTTTTTTTAGATAACTCCATGTACAGTCACGAGGACTATGTAAACTAAGAAAAACTCAAAAACGATTTATTTTTCAGATAGGGGCAGGTTCATAATAGTATGAGCCTCAAAATACCATACTCACAACAGCATAAAATTTGTCAAAGTCAAATGATTTATTTGCAGTAAATGTGCACATTTCGCCATAAAATTGACATGCAAACATTAATGAAAAGATGCTAATTCCAAAACACAATACCTAAGTGAAACAAACATTAAATTAGGTAACGAAGTGTGTTTCTAAGTTTAAATACTCGTATCATTACATCATTACTATCAAGGAGGAGGTTCTTAATTCGACGCGTTTATTTTATTAAGTTGGTAAGTGTATGCCCGTGACTGTACACTTGTACAGCACTATGGTAAAGTAGGTATGTGTGTAATATTCGATACTCGTTATCAGATATTATTACATATTTGGGGCCCTAGTTATGTTTGATAAGAAAATGCAAAATAAACATATTAAGCGTCGGAAATTTTCGATATTTAATTTTTTCAGATCTTATCGAAAGATAATATTTGGCATAAATGATAAGAATGCAATGAAGTAACAGCAAAACCTGGCCTCTGGTGTTAGGTACCTACAAGGCTAAACTAACAGTTCATTGATCGGTTACTACCAAGATAGATGTAATAATATCATATAGGCTAAACTAACAGTTCATTGATCGGTTACTACCAAGATGATAAGCGTGAGGTTATCATCATTTATCACACATTAGCAACTCCTGTATCGTGGAGTTCCCAGCACAAAATTGGCCATCCCCGAACCATACCTAATGTGAATAATCTGTGTTTTAGCAGTCATCCAGGATGTTGGATGACAGCATCAGTTAGTAGCAAGACGGGAAGTGGACTATTTTAGTCGGGAATCACGTAATCATCGTAGATAAAACTAAAATGGTGCTCATTTTAGTTTTATCTACGTTGATTCTACTTTAAGAGCACATTTTTTATTTGCATACGACACAAAAACAAATCTGAAGGTGGTTAGAATCGAAAAAGCCTAAGGAATTGATGCACACTAACGGCTATATATATATATGTTATAACCAATTATGTCATTCTCCTTTCAGGCACAGGCCGTCTAGTATCACTCTCCGACGACAACAGCCTCCACTTATGGGAGATAAACGAAAAATCTCTAGTGGATCTGAAGACATACATATTCGAAGGCAAGAACAAGAAGATCTCGTCGCTGTGCATCGAGTCGACGGGCAAGCACCTCCTGATTGGTACCGAGGGCGGGAACATATACAACCTGGACCTTAACACGTTCTCCGTCACCGAAGATGTGATATATCAGGATGTTGTTATGCAAAAGTAAGTAAAAACTACTTCATTTGAAATAAGATACTTAAGAACAATATTGTTAGAGAAAGACCTGCACTTAAGTAGCAGTTCCTTTAAAAGGTGGGGATATGAGATCCTCTTCTCTGACATTATGTCACCCGATAGACGCCACTGCTGTACATAGACCTCCCAGAGCATCACCCCAAAGACTGACCTTGCGCAGCCGTCACCCAGCGGTCAATGCAGAAATGCGAAAAGATTAGAGAATTTCACTAAGTCAACGGTTCAAAAGATTGTTTGAAGCAAATCTCCTCTGATCCAGACTGAAATGTCCAAAAATTATTTAAATTGTTTATGTTTCTACAAAGAAAGGAGGTGTCTGATAAGATGACGAGTAATAGAGAAGTATGGAAGAAGAAGACATGCTGCGCCGACCCCAAATAAATTGCGATAAGGGGCAGGGAATGATATGTTTCTACAAAAGTTTACTAATAAAACAATCTTCAAAAGTTCTGTGAATAATAAATGTTGATTGATTTGTTTCTGATTCAGGTGTCGGTCTGTTGTGTTACACATGATTGATTTTATGAATGTAGTTTCCGGCCGGCTTTCAATATCCATTCATTCGCTTGGTTTACAAATACTGATTGATGTTGTAGTAGTATTAATACAAATAGTTACGATCAGCAATAGATTTGTACTGAAAGCCGAGTCGATTAGAAAAAGATTAGGTTTAAAAATGATTATTTTCATTAGGGCATATCGTAAGGTAGGACGGTTAGGCTAGTTGGAGCGACGATCTTCGTAGGGTGGCCTGTAGCACCTGAAAAGTTCCCAAGAACCGAATTAAATGTCGTGTAATTAAATAGACCTTTTTGCAGCAGTAGACTGCTGTAGACTGATCCTACTAATATTATTAATGTGAAAGTTTTTATTTTTGGATGATTGTGATGACTCAATATCGTAAAAATGGCTGAACGGAGGATTAGGATGATAATTGGCACATAGATAGTTTATAATCTGGATTTTTAACACTTTTTCCCAGTAAATAGACAGCCTCCAGCCTGAGGTCCTGGGTTCGATTCTCATGTCCGGAAAAGTGTTATTGGGTTTTTCCGTCAGGTATTTCTCTTGACATAAACATAACTGGCTAAATGTGGGTGTACTATAATGCACATCTCTGCCTAAATCTGTCGTTGATTACGGGCGTGATGTTATGTTATTATCCCGGTAAATGTTCACGCAGACGAAGTTGCGGGCGGATGCATGTGTATTTATGAAAAAAAAACCTTCTTTTCCTTAACTTCCAGTTGTCCAGAAGACTTCAAAGTGAACCCAGGTGCGGTAGAAGCCATCTGCGAGCACCCGAAGGTCCCGTCCCGCCTGCTGATTGGCTACAACAGAGGACTCGTCGTGCTATGGGACCGCGTCGCCGCTGCGCCTACGCACACCTTCGTGTCCAATCAACAGCTCGAGAGCCTGTGTTGGAATGATGAGGGTATGTAGCTTTGGTTGTTTCAAGAAATAAGTTTTAGAATAATTGATAGGAATCTTTGAAAAAACCTGTATTAGAAACAAATAAGTAAAGATTTAACTAACGCGTTCAGGTTGCGAGACATTTGGTCTCCATTCTGACTTAGTTTGCGTCCAATTAGAGCCCCGAAACCTTTTCCAAGCTTACAAAACTAGACTGAATAATACTTTATAATATAATATTTCAAATTGAATAAGGGGTAACTTAAATATCTCACAATTTTTTCAATAGAAAATAATGAAAGAAGTAGGTAATACCAGTGGATGTGCCGAGATTCAGAAACGGTCTAAGCTACTGAAGGTTACAGCCTCCTTACAATACACTATATAGAAGGATCTGTCCGCTAGACTGCCAAAGTGATATTGGTCTGCCGTATTTACTTCAACTTTTTCCACAGGCGAGCACTTCACCTCATCCCACAATGACGGGTCCTACGTGACTTGGGAAGTTGCCGGCGCGGCTAGTGACCGACCCCTGAAGGAGCCCATCACACCATACGGACCCTACCCCTGCAAGGCCATCAACAAGATCCTGAACAGGACCAGCGTCGATGGCGATGAGATCACTATTTATGCAGGTACAGTACATTTATCATTTTAAACTCGCAAGTTAAATAATCCATAGGAAACAACTTACGGGAATAAATGAGTTCAGCGAAAGAAGTATATAGTTGTATAACAAGGCTTTACCTGGCTTCGAGAAACCTATTCGATCTGATATATTGCCAAATCCAAGGCAGTAATTTGATTGATTGTTATTTCAGTCAGTGAATCCCAATAGCGCATGAGATTCGACAGGGTCGAAAATTTTTAGCTTCGGAAACTGTTTTGCACACAAACGTCAAACTTTGTGTAATTTACAAACATATTTTATGTGGTAAAACAGAACCCGTAGTGTGCAGGTTCAATTCACACTGGCCGGACTTTCTATATTTTTTGTTATGCTCGCTGTCTAAACAATACTATTTTGATTGCAGGTGGTATGCCGCGAGCTTCATACTCCGACAAATACACGGTCACAGTACAACAAGGAGAGAAACACGTCGCTTTCGATTTTACTAGCCGAGTAAGTATTAAATAAACAAAAATAAGGTTCAAAGGAGTTTAACTGATAAGGTGTCTTACCAAATAATAACACTGAGATGACGGCTGACAGACAAGTTTGAATGACTTCTTCTGGCATGCTGTGCCGACCCCAAATAATTGGAATAAGAGTATTGATCAAGCTTCATCACAATATGACTTCTTCTGGCATGCTACGCCAAGCCTTAATTATTGGAGTACGGGTATTGACGAAGCTTCATCACAATGTTCCTACCGTTGTCCCACATTACTTGGTGTCGGCGCAATTCGTTTTTTTTTTTCTTCAATCCTTAACTGTCAACCGTCATACTATCATTTACTAATTTTTCTATCACATCATTCCTTACATAATCCACCCGTGTTTTAGTGATGAAGCTTCAGTCGTGTTTTACAATACGTTTGTCTCCGTCAGGTAATCGACTTCTTCACAACGACGCCGGTGCCACCCGACGGCGTGCCGCTACAAGAGGACCGGCCGGACACTCCCGCGCAGATGTTGCTACAAACCGTCAACCAAGTCGCCGCAGCTTTGGTAAGTTTCATACTTGATTTGTTTCTTCCTTATTGCTTAATACGTACGGTTACCTTGCTAACCGTTTGATTCGAAATAAAATATGCCTGAGCTTTTTATATCTTAAACAACCAGCATCCTTACCTGAATAAGGGTCGTCCTGTATTCAACTGAAGTTTGAAGAGGGGGGAGGGGATAATGGGACAAACACGTGAATTTATTTCGTCCCTTGTAAAATAAATTTACCAATAATTAATTATAATAAAAAATATACGTGATGCTGGAAGAGGGAAGGAGAGGTAGCACAAAACTAAAATCTCAAGACGTATCGCCAAGGGGGAAGAGGGGCTATAAAAATGGCCTAAAAAAACATCATGTGATTAAAAGATGGGGCCATCCTTTAATGGATACCATCTCTTTTCTTAGTATTAATTATTTTTTAAATCTAGAAACTCCAATAGTAGACGTGTAATTTACAGTTTTACAAGTGAGCAAATTTAAAGAACTCATGACCTTAACTGTAAAAACATCAGACTGACATCTATTTATTTTCCAGGTGGTATTAGCAGAAGAAGAGCTAGTAGTCATAGACCTGTGCGACGACCGCTGGCGCCCACTCCGTCTGCCCTACCTCGTGTCCATACACGCGTCTGCCGTCACTACGGCGCAGTTGGTCGACAATGTAGCTTCCAACGTGTACGACAATATTGTGGCTGCTGGTGAGTTCATTTGGCATAAGGTGATCGTGGAATTCAGGCTAAAATCCAAATGTAATCTACAATTTCGAGTGCGACTACGTTCGTCCTCGTATCTCCATAGACATCCGATTTTGTCAAGGCTGCCAGTGGCAAAAACCATTGATTCTGTGTGTGTGTTTACATTTACAATCTCTTCTCTTGATCTTGATCAGGTATTACTTGCAATAACGATAAGGCTTATATTTTTTCCCCTGAAAGAGTTATTAACGCTCACTATACGGAATGTGTTTAAAAATCTTTTGACCTTTTCACACTTTGACTGTCCTTTGTTCTATTTATATCAATCTATAATATTCAAATTATCTTGCAGGCCAACAGCAAAGCGACAACGTGTACTCGGAGAGCGCGTGGCCGATCTCGGGTGGCATCACCGAGTCTACCGAACACGTCGAGCAGCAGCTGTTACTGACGGGTCACGAGGATGGATCCGTTCGCTTCTGGGACGTCACCGGCGTCGCCATGACGCCGTTGTACAAGTATACTACGTCACAGCTGTTTAGGTGAGCGTACTGCACAAAATGTGGTTAATTTAAGTCTAAATAAACACATCTGTACCGAGTCTAGGTAACGTGGGCTGGTGGGCGAGAAGTTACCAAAGATAAAACGGTGTGTAGTGTATAAGTACGTTTTTATGAAGTCGTTCACACACAACTGTGCTTCAGTAAATGAGAGTAGAAGGCCACATGCCCTCGCCATGCCCCGGCTACGTCCCTGACGCGGGAAGGATGTGCACGATTAGACCTTTAGGTATTAAATATGTTTACAAGGCGCTCTTGAATGTAGGGCAGAAATTAAATAGATATTTTTCTGAATAATCTTTTAGTAATATTCTAAAATTAATAATAGTTAACTAATTCCTTACTAACGTAATGAGTAAATAAAGAGATTTAAATAAAGTCAAAATAGTTAAAATTCTACATGCTTACTTAAATTTTTGTCTGAAGATACTTTAGATATTTTATCAAAAATCTAGTTGTTTCTAAATGATGATTACATAGCCTGCTAACGTCACTCATAGCTTGCTATAGAGGTGTCCACACACAGCGGGTATTTGAGACGGAAAGTTGTGGAGATTGTCTAATGGAATGTTCTTGACTTTTAACACCAAACATTTTAGTAGATACCTGTTAAAACCTTTTTTAGTTAAAACTTCTTTTGTTAAGGTAGTAATTCCAGCGTGTACCAGAAAGGTCATATTTAAGGGTGCGTAGGTAGGTATTCAGACCATCAGACAGAACAACTTTCTTCATGAAACATACATCGTAATCGCGAAAAAATAATAAACAGCTGTTTTATACAAAACTTCAATACCTACGCGACAGAAATTTATGGAACGGCTGATATTTTTTTCGCGATTACGATGGTTCCATGGAGGAAGTTGTTCAGTTTATTGGTCCGAATCACACCCTTAATTAAATATGAGGAGGAAGGGACACCGACGTGAAAACGGTTACCACGTATTCATAGTACATCATTCTAAAAAATGTATAGAACAGCTGTTTTTTTTTTATGTAGCCTTTTTTTTTTTTTTTTTGGGGGTGAGAAATCATCAAATGACTCCTCCCGCTCTGGGCGGAGCGGAAGGGAGTGTCAGACTCTTACTGACTAAAAAACACCCATGTTCCTTCATTGGCCCTTTATGTTCCAGGGCCGCGGTATCTCTTTCGAACAGTCCCGCAGCCCTTTTATGTAGCCTGATGTACTGAATACGTGGTAACCGTTTTCACGTCGGTGAAACACCTTTCTGGTACACGCTGTAAACAAGGTCAAAATAAATATGCTAGCAAAACTGCAGACGTGACAGGAATCGATATAAAGTCGATTACCTACGTACGTTGTATATTTCTGAATAATAGATTCTCATCATCCTCCTTGCCCTTATCATCTGCCTAGCCCTTTTCCAACTATGTTGGGGTCGGCTTCCAGTCTAACCGGATGCAGCTGAATACCAGTATTTTGCATGGAGCGACTGCTTATCTGATCTCCACAACCTAGAATCACCTAGTTAGTACTGATTAATACGATACCCTTTGGTAAGACTGGTTGTCAGACTTTCGGGACACTGACTACTTAACGACTCTTCCCCCCCTTATCCAATTATTTGCTTTTTTATCACAGATCAGTGAATGTAGTATTAATAATATAAGGCAAGAACATACTATTAAGTCACTCCGTCTTACGACCCTAATGCCTTCTGTGTGTAGACGCCTTTAACGTTAGCTAACGATATGTTCCTCTGCTTATTGCTTGCTCATAACGAAGTGGGCTCAAACGGTCGACCACAAGGTAACAGAAAATGTTGTAAGCATGGAAAATTATTTATTGCCAGCTGCATGCTTCTTTTATTTTATTTTTTTCATTCAATCCTGGCATTTTCATGCCGATTTTTTATAAAAGTAATGCACGCAATAGTAAGAATGTTTTTGGTCCTGTTTTCTATGCATAGTATAGTTACTTTTTCAATCTATGCTGTTTTTTTCTCTGAGTGAACATACTCATCGACGTAGAATCCGCCTAGGCTGGTCAGAAAGAACTTTACAATAAAAGCGAAAACGACACGTGCTGTTCGGACGTCGCTTCTAGCCACCGCGCCAGGCTATTCGCCTTTACTGCATGGACATAAAAGCTCTAACTGATGAGCTCTAGCTGATTACGCGTCTATAACTGTGGTCACTTCGTTCTTGTTGTAACCTGTTATTTTTCTCATAATAACATCATAATATCATTGCCAATACTGAACGTATTTTGTTTAGCACAATTAATAAAATACCATTGTTCATAATCATAACCTTTATCCAATGAAAGCTGAGAAAAATTAGCCATACTTTCGTACTTAATTTTTCTCAGCTTTGTGGACTTCTTTGTGATACCCTCCATTCTCATAATTTTGGCCTTGAACTTTGTGCCATGTGGTCCCCGAAGACCTCTTTTACACTGAGTATCGCAAAATGGAACTTAAACCAACGATAATAGAATGCAAACTTATATTGTACGTTACTAGCCCTGGCTGTCACGCCACGCAATTGGCACGCTAACTTGCGTTGCGAAACGCGGTATCCTTTCGCGCTATATTATCGCAGCCACGTTTATTTGCTTGCGGATGAAATCACATTTACACGCACAGATCAGCATTTTCTTGCATACAAGGTGTAACACAAACGGACCCTTCACGAAACTGTCAACCAAGCATTCGTTACATCAAACTAAGTAATCCCACGCAAATTTTTTGCTGGGAAACGACTTTTTTTGTGGTAAAAAGTCATGTTTTACGGTAGGACTCAATGGAACGCACTCAAAACATTGTGCTGATGGATGCATTGAATAGTAAGGAGGTCATGAAGGTATTTAAAGTAAAGGACAATGCTCATGGAAGTATGGAATCCCGTACCATGCTGCATCAAAATCAAACCTTGTGTTTTATAGACTACACTGATCGTATTAACTCCTACAAAAATTGTTTTTGAAAAAAAAACCCGCGTTTCAGAGTTATTTTATAAAATCGAAACTAACCTAAAAAGTAGGTCTATTTTTTCGACGCTACCAACGACGTATTTTAACACACATACATTACATTATTGCTCTAAAAACAGCGTAATACACTAATATTAGTAAGAATTACGAGTTAAAGTAACATCCACAGTATGCTTGACTGAAACTCGATTTTATTTTAGCCCTTTTCATTGCCAATAGTCAGTCAGTACAGTACAAATGTCAGATGCCACAGATAAGATAACTATAAACCATAGAGTATAGTAAGTGCTATAAACTAGTCGGGATTTAGGGATGTAATCGATAAATCAAAATCTTTAGGCTGAGAAAATCTATTTTGTTGCAAATAGCAATAAACCAAACTAAATCGATTTGGTGTACTGATCTTACTTAATTGTAATTAATTTTAGAGTCCGCTCGACAGACAAGGGTTTGTTCAATTGAAACGGAACGTCATTTATATTCAGTTGAAACGGAACGTCATATAAAGGGAGTAAAACAATATTCATACTTTTAAACTCGAAAAGTATATTTCCAGTTCAAAAATCAAATCCCCGACGCGTAATGCCGTAAAAAAATATGAAACTAATTACTATAATATTTTGGTTTTGAGGCGCGAGACTTTTTGGTACCAACTTTGGTCATTCTCTTTTATAATATAAAGAAAAACTTGTGAAAATGTTGGAACTTTGACCCCTAATATCTCCGAACTAGAAAGTTCCCAGGTATGGTCTAGAACAAAACAATGATCGCAATGACGGGGAGCACAAGTGCGTTTTGGCTTTGTTAAGGATTTTACACCTATTATTTTTTCCCTTTCTGTCACTCCAATAAAGCCAATCGTCCAATCGCAAGTTAAACTGCTTCCGCTGCGAATAAACGCGGGTGCTTGCGACCGGACTTCTCGCTCTACCTAACGACATCTTTACGTGACAGAATGAGATAGAGATACTCGTGTAAATATGATTTCACCCTACATCTTCAACCGCGCTTTAGCCAGGGTCTACCTACCCACCTTTATTGCCATATAATCAATGCATTTATTCTAATGTGTAGTGGTGAAGAAATTGGCGAGAACAACGACAGTCCGACAGACGAAGAGGAATGGCCTCCGTTCAGACGGGTCGGCACTTTCGATCCTTATAGCGATGATCCACGACTTGCTGTTAAAAGGGTAAGAATAGCTAAAAACGTTTGTACATTAAGTATTTTGAAAGTTGTTGAATAAAATTATTATGTTCATACTTTTGGAGATAAAAAAGAAAGAAATAGGTGCTTTATAATTTTAGCTAGCTTTGAAGTGGATAAGTCTGTGATTTGCCTGCGTTAAAAACACTGAGAAAGGGTGGATTCCCCTGAAAACCCATTTAATATTTGAAAAATATTGTGACTAAACAACTCTGTTTTCTAGGTAATCCTGTGTCCACTATCGGGAATGCTGACAATCGGCGGCGCGGCGGGTCACATAGTTGTCGCGAGCCTCAAGACGTCTTCCAACACTGCTGAAGTAAAGGTATGTGATATAAAGATAATCTTCTTCATACTAATGAGTGTAAAAAAACCTCATGAAAGCAAAGAAAGAGAAACAAATAAAATATCTCGACTTGGCACACGAGGATTTCGACATGTGGAATGTGAACTCTGCTATCTTTGTGCCGATTGCTGGCCAATGGCCTTATAGCCAAGAGCCTCAATGGATATCTTTCGAAGCTCTCCTTAGGCGGTTGGATCAAGGGCCTGATTCAGAAGGCAGTACTCCTCGATACGGCTCGTATTGTGAGGAGGTTCTTGTCTCTGGAGCCCTAACCACCGGTAACTTGGACCCTGCCTTTGTCCTGCCTTTGTCCCGACACCGGTGGATACCTATTTTTTTTTTTTTTTAATAATTTTTCTTTAATATGTAAAAATATAAAGAATGTGAAATGATAAATGAGTGTAAAAAAATTATGAAACACAAAAACCTCTAAAAAGGAAAACATAATATCCAAATATTGTCCCTTTATGTTTATTATAAGTAGAATATTTTAATCCAAGCTTGAGAGAGATCGCTAAGATTTTATATTTTCTACTTTCCTACTATTTTATGGGTCCCCCGACGCAACGTTTCAATAAATATACAGTATCTCTGAATAAAAACTGAACTTACAAAACAAGTATGATTATGATACAATAAAAAACAAGTACAATAAAAAAAAACAATTTTAAATAAAAACGCAACTATTTACTACTGATTATTCTAATTCAAACTTCGTTTCCCAGTCTGTGACGGTGAACATCGTGTCAGACCGCGACGGCTTCGTGTGGAAGGGACACGATCAGCTGACGCTCCGATCGGGATCACTCACGTTCCCACAAGGATACCAGGTGAGTGACGAAATAAAACATAGTATTTTGTTCTGCAAGATTATAATATTTTTCTGAACGTCTCTTTTTCATGAGACGTTTCGCAGGTCAATTTAAGTACCAGGCAATTCTGTGGATGCCTTGCTATCCAGGGTGAACGTCTTTAAAAGACAAACCGTATTTTTATTTAAAACTCGTCACCAGTCAGAGCGAAGTTCATGCACTTATATGTAAGACTACAAGTTTAGAGTACAAACTTTTTTGTTGAAACTGCTTTGTGCACATGTTATTATGTACATATTGATTATTCGACATTTAGCATACCGTAAGCAAACATTTATTGAGAAAATGCATAAACACTTCATTCTATCTGTAAACATGCATTTTAGCTAATACCTAAATCATTTATATTTTGAAAGAAATAAGTATGATTGTTGTCCTTAGGCCAGCTCAGTGGTCCAGCTGGTCCCGCCGGCGGCGGTGACGGCGCTGGGCGCGCAGTGGGAGTGGGGCCTGGTGTGCGGCGGCACGGCGCACGGCCTGGCGCTCGTCGACGCCATCAACACCAAGGCGCTGCTGCACAAGTGCACGCTCAACCCGCACGGTGAGGGCCACTAGCTAGAGATACCATCAACATGAAAATAAACCGACGAAGGTGCCTGGTCCTGTCACAAGACTGCACGTTCAAGACGCTGTTCTACGGTAGTCGAAGCAGCGTCGAAGTCCGATCTAATATTGCAATTATTGATACCGCTTCGCAAACAACATTTCTCGCTACAATAAGGGCTCATCGGCCGCCTGGCCGGCCGCACCATCACCTGCGGGCTCTACAAATAACGCCAAACGCCGCGCCGCACAAAACGCTGCGTCTCCGTAAATGAGCCCTAAGATTGACTGCAGATTTGCTGCTGACGTATTTGTTGAAAGTGATACGTAAATAATGTTAGCCTCAATGCAGAATTAATAAATAATAAATGCGTTTCGTCAGATCATTCCGGTGCTGGCGATACGCCAATTTCAAGAAGAAAGTCGTTCAAGAAGTCCCTGAGGGAGTCATTCAGAAGACTGCGGAAAGGAAGGTCACAACGACGACAAACGACCACGTCCAGCCCTACTTCACCCACACAAGTGAGTATCTATACCTACTTTGTTTTATAACGAGTAATCTAAGTGGTTCATAAGCAACAGTCCCTAAAATCGCTTATTATTTACTTAATCAACTTACTACTGAAACTCGGTACTCTCTTTAAAAAGGAACAGGCTGTATGAAGAAAGCCACCTGTCCCTTCGCCCATTTCTTGAGTGAGTAAATAGTCGATGGTCGCTCCCTCATCGGTGATGAGACTAGTGACCTACCACCACACGGGCTCAGTGCGTGTCGGTAAATGTACTCACGAAATTTTCGACTGCCTCGTTGGTAAAGTGGTCGCAAGCGCAATTGGTGAGCATGAGATCCTTGGTTTGATTCCCGGCAATTTCTCAGTAGCAGCCACAGAGTCTGGGTTTGTACCTGGTCGTCCCATACTAAACACACTTAAAAATATAACTGGCGAAATGTAGGTGTACTATAAGGTACACCTCTGCCTAATTCTTCGGGGATTATGTTATATGAAATATTCGATATCACCGTTTTGAAAAGCTCATGAATGATATAAAATGCTAACATTACTGGGCTTAAAACCACGACCATTTTATTCGTCGGTTTCGTTTCCAATAGGTCACCACCACTTCTAACACGTTGCGTGTAATTTGAGCTTACTAGATAATTATTTTTTGCCTGTTTTGTCGGGAGATTTGCGTATCAGGAATATCCATGAAACCTTCACTATTTGTTCAAATAAAAAATCTGATTTCCCTTTACAGCCCATCCCGAAGAAGCCAACAGACAAAGCGGCTTCGGATACAGACGCAGAGCTAAAGCCGGTGGAACGCGCCATCGAGGCGCGGCCCGCGGACGACGGCTTCGGGTCCATGGTGCGCTGTCTGTACTTCGCGAGGACGTTCCTTATCAACAGTACGTATCAACTCTAAAGATAGAAAATAATAAGCTTTAGGCCCGGTTTCCTGAAAAGCGCAGAAGAGCAGACGTGCAAAAGTCGGCTAACCGATAAATTAATCCGCAATATGCATTTCTACCAATCTTCTTTTTAGCGTGTCGATGGCTATCTAAATTGTGTCAGCCCAGAACTGAGCTACTAGCTTGGCGCTTTCGGTAGCGTCCATCAGATCCTGTAGTGAACAAACGACAGGACACGATATTGAATGCCCCATCGTTTGTAGAACAGCACCACATTTCCAGGACAAAATCATTAATGAGTCTCCACCAAGCGGGTTTTCCTCTACCAATTAAATTGGTCGATTACTCTCCCGCCCGTCTAACCTCGTCGTCGTTGTGCTCGTCGTCGTCGTTGCCGTGGTAAAAACCGAGGCTAACTGACAGCTCGTAAAAACTATCAGTATGGCAGTAATCTATACTTACCCTCTAGCTCGAGGAAATATTGGAATATTGGATTTTGTTTATTTGAATTTAAGATTCTATTGCTGTTTTGATAGATGATTTTCGACGACACACATTTTAAATTGCTTTGTATTTCAAGAATATTCGAGAAATAAGAGATATCCATATATACCTTTTAACCGTTCATCCTTCCCATAGTACAATTGCGAGTTTTTTTTTTATTACAGTACCTTTCTGTTACAGCACAAAACTCAACACCGACCCTCTGGGCGGGCACAAACAACGGCACAGTCTACGCATTCACGATAACCGTGCCCAACACGAACAAGAGGAAAGACGAGCCCGTGACCTGCCAACTAGCCAAGGAGATACAGCTGAAGCACAGGGCTCCCGTCATAGGCATCACCGTGCTGGACGGCGCCGCTATACCGCTGCCTGACCCGCTGGAGGTACGATTCTGTAGAATCTATTATTCTATATTCCTCTATTGAAATAAAAGGTCACATACCTTAATCTCAGCTGCAGAAGTAGATATCTTTCTGTGAAGATCATTGTCAGAATTGCTGATGTCAGAAGCCATATGAAGCGACGAAGCAAGGACTACATGGGCTGATCAAGACTCGTGAATTTCGGTGAGGGGAATGGGCCCACCAGGATTCCACCATCTGGGCCCATTGTGGCTGTATTGGAGCATGTCACAGCCATGTCTTCAATTGTTTCAGCAGCTTATTTTAAATAAAGATTTTTTTATTTTGAATGATCATTCAACAACTGTATCTGTTTAGGTGGAGCGCGGCGTGTCCCCGCTGCCGGAGAGCGGCACGCACCGCGTGGTGATCACGTCGGAGGAGCAGTTCAAGATCTTCTCGCTGCCGTCGCTCAAGCCGCACAACAAGTACAAGCTCACCGCGCACGAGGGCGCCAGGGTACGTACGCATCCAACACTAAGAGAGAGCGGCAGGTGATCACGTCGGAGGAGTCCTTGTTTCTACCGTTTACCATATACAAGTGAGGTCGAGGATGATAATATACGGAACGTTGTTCGACTTCTAAACTAATTTTCGTGTATACAGGTCCGTCGCACAGCCTTCGCGTGGTTCGAGTGCGGGCAGGGCGTGTCGGTGGGCGCGGGCGGCGCGGGCGCGCGGCACCGCGAGTGGTGCCTGCTGTGCCTCACGAACCTGGGCGACTGCCTGGTGCTGAGCCCGGAGCTGCGCCGACAGCTCAACGCCGCCGCCGTGCGCAAGGAGGACATCAAGTGAGGCCTACGCACAACCTGTTAACACTTGTATTACTCGGAACCTTGTCATATTAATCGATTCAAATGCCGCGTCCGGCGTCAACAACGTAATATACTCGTTATAAAGTCGGCTGTAGGTATAAGGATCTTTTTCGCGTGGCCATAATTGGAAAAAACGCCACCATCTTTTTTCATGACATTTCACTAAACAAATGGTCACAAACAGCGCCCCCGTCATTTAATCGCCAAAAAATCCTTGTATTCCTATAATCTAATAGACAAATTTAAGTTGAAAAAGCTCAAAAGTGATAAACGTTTTTGTTTAGTACTTTACCTTGGTTTTTGGGCCGTAACTTGAACATAACCTTTTTTTTCAGTGGTATTTCAAGTTTATGCTTCTCGAAACGTGGCGAAGCTCTGTACTTGCACTCCTCGTCCGAATTACAACGGATTACACTTTCGGCTACAAAGGTATGTTTATCTAGAAATTTAGCTTGTTAGAGAATTAATACTAACTAGCTGTTGCCCGCGACCGTCGCGGTCGTTTGCGTGAAATTATCATATAAAAAATATTATTTCCCTTTTTAAATCGAATATTGTTATACCAATTTAGTGTTTGGTTATTAAAAAAAATCTGCTATTTCCAACAAAAGTGCAATACATACACGGTCAAAATGTATGGAACAGATGAAAAATTTCTATGTGGTTCTCAGAATGATTTACTGAATACGAGGTAACCGTTTTCGCGTCGATGTCCTCCGACCCTGTATACTTTCATATGCATTTAATAAAGAGAGACATTATTTGTATAGATTATATTATTTGAAATCTGTGTTGTAGGTAACGATCGCCCAATGCCATATCATCCTGTCTCCCTGGGCGGCCGCACTGCGCGGGGCAGTAGAAGAGCCCCCGCTAACTAACGGTGAACACAGGGTAAGTTTATCAAATTACAACTATGTTATAGCTTTAAGGTAATAATTCGTTTGTATTTTAAAAATATCAAGCCTCATGTGCAATTGTTTTTTGCTCTTTTTGAGTCCTGTTTGTGCGCGTTGTGTGCGTCTGTACAATGTCCGTTACTTTATTGTACAAAACGTTAGCACATAAAGCTGCCAAATTCCTTTAATAGATTTTCAATTTTATCGCTAAAGCATTAGGTTCAAGGTTGATTGGCAAAATTTTAAAGTTTCGGGTAGCTTGATGTATTTGCGTCTGTACATTAAAATTGTTACACAGCTCTTCCACTATATTCTTTTAGAGGTGTCTAAGAAAAAAAAAACAAACACTTTTCAACCAACTTGTTCTTATTACAGGAGGAGACTTTAGAAGCGCCTCACGACGTAACAGCAGTGTCAGCAGACATCACAGTGGACTCGGTGCGCGACCACACCAACGCCGCGCCCGACCCGCAGGCGGCGCCCGAGCTTAACATTAACTTACAGGTGAGGTATATGTTGAGGGGTAACAGAATCTGAATGGCTAGCCCAGGAATGTGGAAAGCACCAGGCTGGGGATGTTGGTGAACCTAAATCTCTACATATCGCACCACTGTATGCTGTGGTGTAGATGCTTTTTCAATCATAGAATATTTCACTATACCAATTACTTACTGTTTCTTATGTGAAACCTCTACATGAGCGCCTAGGCAGTGACACCGACACTTATGCCGTGACGGAAGACGGTATGACTCTGTCATGGCGTGATGCCTCCTCTATGCCATGTAAAATCAACCTTTTCCCTTTAGAATAACGATTGTTTTGCAACGATTGTTCATTTACATAATATTCCGTTTTCGAAAGTTCCACGCTACTCAATTAGTGATGTCGTTAGGTCGTATGCAGATTTGATCGATAGTTATCGATAAAAGAAAATACTTTAATGTATTTATATTACGTTAAAGGTTTTCTTATAGGAATTCTAATATTAACATACTCGTCGATGCAGATATTTTTCACATCTGCCGGGCGTCCCGTGACAGCCAATTTTTTTTTCAAATGTTATAGTTTCTCAAAAACCCTGCGAACTTAAACCTGCCTCTGCTTTTACCTGCCTGCCTGTCTCTTTAGCTTCCTTCGAAGCTGCTAAAACAGAAGTAAAGTAACTATTCTAAACTCTTTCTTAAATTAACCAAAATCTGTATCTTCAGAACTCGCAAGTGAACACGTCTTCAATGGTAGTGAAGACGACGACGCGCACCATGGTCAGCGACACCAACGGCGACGGCACCACCACTACGACAACCACAAGCAACTCGACCAGCGAGAACAGTGAGTATGACGTCACTAACACGTAGAACACCACCTTGCCTACGAGATAGATGGATGACGAAACGGTCACACGCGTATAAGTACTGCACGGGGTCAGCATCGCTTCAACTCGAGCCGTTCAGGATCACGATCAACTACCACTTGCCCCGATTTTTTTCTTCCCATAGAATTTAAAGTATCCTTACACGAAACAGAGTCGAAAGGCATGAAACAATAATCACACTTGACCAAAAAATTAAGTATGCCAAAATCGTTTTCATTAAAAAAAATCTTGTATTCGGGTTTCCCTTTTTTGTCCCACTTTCAAGAATCACTCTGTTTACGACGTGTCTCCAAGTTAAGCAGTCTTATGCAATGTGGACCGCTCGGCACAGGCTGCCATCAACAGCCTTCGTAATTGCGTCTGACCATCTTGCCGGTGCTCTGCTTACCTTTCACCATCACAAAACGGTTGCTTTCGGATATATCATACTCATATTACACACAAAACAGTCATAACTTCAGCTCCAGAGTAGCTAGTGTTTACTAGCTACTACCAATTAGAAGCAAAGCTACTGTTGGGTTGACTCGTTCCATTATTATCTTTTATTAAGCGCACAGTCAAGGAGTGGAATTCCCTGCCTGCGTTGGTGTCCCCAAGTTCATATGACCCAAATCTATTTAAGTCGAGAGTTAATAAGCTTCTTTTGGGTTAGCTCGTTCCTCATCTCTGTCTTCAGGACAAGATTGAGGTCAAGAGCTGGCCAATTTAATATAAAAAGAGTCCTGGTTGACAACTAACCCAGTCAGTGAAGTCAGGTGATGCCGGTCCCCTCCAGTACTTATATGTGCCCTTTGACCTGCAGGCACTCTACTCACTTTATCCTGACAGCAAATAGAGTCCTTTTCAGTAGAATTGGCCTTCAGATAAATACCTTTCACACTAGTCTGAGAAAATTATATTTCTGCATTCTATGTTATGAATATGAAATAATAAAAAGTAACACGAATTCCAAAAACTTACAAGTATTTTCCAAATCTAAAACAGACATATTTTATTCAGTTTTTATTTTCAGGGTTTAAATCTCCCCCACCAATAAAAATATGATTTGCATGGAAGCGAAATATGCGCTATGAATTGGCTTACTTTGTATACAAATTATATTACGATGTTTATAAAGCAAAGCTTTTGCAAAACGCGCAAAATAATATTTTTATTGTATGATTAAATTATGGTAACAGAAAATGAACAATTTCTAAAAGCTAGGTTAAAAAAGCGGCTGCTCAAAACTTGCTGTTATGATTGGTTAGCGAAAATAAAAACCACCTATCAAATCACTCGAGTTTATCTCGAGTGATCCCTCCCAAGGTTGTTCAGTAGAACTGATATATGGATCTTTTGGCGCTCGAATGACATTAATAGAGGATCGCTGTTGGTGAATAACATTTTAAAATCGATTTGAAATACAAGACAAAAAAAAATACAAACATATTTATTTCATCTCAAACATTGTGTCATACATGAACTGAGCAGCAGCCCCAGTAAGTTACAATAGTACTTAGTAGTAAGACGACAGTATAAGTTCCAATTCTGTCCAAGCGCAAAATATCCTTGCACAACCATAGACTATATTGAATGTAATCAAGTACTAGAAAACTTTCTTCACCCTTGTAATTCCAACAGAAATCGTTCACTTTCTACCACTCTGCATACTGTTAAAATTTACAAATAAAACCTTAAAGACTTAAATCGCTTCATACACCATTTTATATGTTTATGTTAAATGTTTATCCGTTTGTGTTTGACGGGCGCTTTGTGTTTTGTTTGTAGTCCTAGAGCACAGTCGCGAGGAAGGAGTCATCACGCGCATCGAGGTACCTCACACTTTGCTTTCATAGTACCTTACGTACAAACTACTACATGACCTTGCATGAACGCCCTTCTCTATACCAAGTATTCTAGTACCTTTCTATCAATTATTTAGCTTCATATGCCTCTGTTACTAACCTATAAGATTCTCTATTTCCAGTTTCTTTCTCTACTAAAAATAACTAAATTTAAATTGTGTATTAACCAACTAACCACGTATACGCAATGTTGTGGCGTCCGTTCGTGTGTTGTTCGTTCAGGGATCACTCACCATCATGACTAAATTGTAGTAAAAAAGGAAAGAGTTTGAAACGAGATCGTTTTTGGCAATAATTCTGCAGTAGACCCTGGTAAACACGCGCGGACGTCACGGGTTGCCGAGAAGAACGTAAGATGGTACTCATAAGGCGGTGTTCACACAGACGGGCACCGTGACGGTCCCGGCCGGCACCGACCCGAAGCTGATCCTCGAGATGTTTGACCGGCAACGCTCCCCGCTGGCCGTGCCCGTGCCGCCGCCGCAGGCCGCCGCCGAGACCAACTAGCCGGGACACACGCGGCCACGCGCTCTTCGAAACCATTCGCTACGCTGCCGGTCCTAATACCGGTCCAATATTCCGCCACTTGTCCATATTCCAACGTGTACTTCTACATCGTTCAGCCGGTATTCAGACCACCGATTCATAACGTTATACCGGTACTTTTTATCATTTGACAAATTGCGTCAAGAGTGACAACGTTTAGTTTTACAACTAGTATAATTTGTAAACGTATTTATAGCGTTAAATGTTTCTTCTATGCCTAGACAGCTAAAGGTACTGCCATGAATTTATTTCTTCTTAATAATTAAAGTCAATTTGGTTACTCTAGGTAAACAAAAATATCCAATTAGGAGCATTTTCTGTACATTTATGTATTAATTAATTCCTTCGTGTTATACGGTATATTTGCATTTTATTATGTTAACTCTAATATTATTTACTATTGATTTATGTGGCTTGCATGTTTATATAATGGCGACTATTTTGGATGTAATTTTCTTTGCAATGTTGTGTATTATTTAGTTAAAATTATAAATAGATGCTTAATCTGTACTTAACAGTATCACGAGAATTTTCTATTTAATGGGATTATCGTAACTTTTAATTGTTCTTTAGATCTATTTTTAACATGGCAACCCGAGGGTGAAACTTTCAAGCTTTGTTTACACAATGGCTTACTAGCAACCAGGCGAACTCATCCATAACGACAAAATATAATGATTAATGTTTATGTTAGTACAAAATCCGGAAAGCCATAGCAACGTTTGTTGTAACCAGCAATACTACAATAAAATTGTGGATTGTTTTTAGTAATTTATAGTTAAGAGAACAATGTGAAATTAATATTCTAATTTAGCTCGTTAAGTTAGTATTTCGAACATTCGGAGTGAATGTGATGTGCCTATTTATTTCTTTTTTAATAAAATAAAGATTGTATCTAGGTGATAGCATTAGAAACGTTTTTGACAATTAGTAATGACTAGAATATATTTTATTATGAATAGCATTTAGATTTTCCACAGCAAGTTGGAGTAAACATTTTTATTGCCAATTTTATATTATTATAAAGAATAATTGTTGTATTACCTTGCAGTGTTTCACTTAAATTGAATTGTATATTCAGTAAATATTAATTTTAATAAATTATAATGTTGTACGAATGAAAGTTTTATGCAATATTTTTATAGCTTTTTAATACTTTTTTTTTGTATTTTATATACTTAACCAATTTGCAATTTTATTTTGTACCTTAATTGGAATATTCTGTTTTGTGTTAAACAAGCAATGGCAGCTACTAATATGCGAACGTATTTGAGCACATCTTACTAAACATCACAAGTCGTGATCTAAGGGGATTGATTATTGTTTTAGACATATATTTTATTCATAGATATAAGTTTAATGTGCCTGTCGTTTCGTTGGTATACTTGGGCTCTTTCGGGCCATATCGACATACATAAAGTAACATTTACTGTAGGAAGCGTCAAGGGTACTTGTATGGCGTCCAAAATGCTTCTATTTATATTATATACAATTTTTCTCCTTATACTGTGGCATTTTATTAAACATTTGATACGAAATTAGCAATTTGTATCCAACATTCTTACAAGAAAATAAAATCTAAGACTATAAATAATGTGTTTTTTATTTATCTAAATTTAACATGTCTCTCCGCTAAACATAACTGGCAAATTTATTGTGGGTTACACCTCTGACTAACCCTTAGGGGGTTAGAGTCGTGATGCTATGTTATGTATGTAAACTGAACATAAGAAGAGGTAGAGGGACCTGTGTCCTCCAGTTCCAAGGCAGCATATCTGTCATCTATACTAATATTATAAAGCTGAAGAGTTTGTTTGTTTGTTTGTTTGAACGCGCTAATCTCAGGAACTGCTGTCCCGATTTGAACAATTCTTTCAGTGTTAGATAGCCCATTTATCGAGGAAGGCTATAGGCTATATATCATCACGCTACGACCGATAGGAGCGGAGCACTAATGAAGAATGTTTCAAAATCGGGAGATATTTTTTCCTATTGAGAGCTTCCGCTGCGTGCGCCGCGTAAACGGTTAAAGTTTCGCAAAAATCATATATTACAGAATTATTCCTCTTTAAAAGTTCTAAAAAAAAGTCCGCGACAGCATATGTCTATCTTTAAGGTTAGCTCACTATAACCTTTTTTATGCTAACCAAATTTGTTCTAAAATAATGCATTATTTACGGAGGTGTTTTTATAAACATGATATTAATCCTTATCCAAATAAATACGTTACTCATCACAAGTATTTCATTTTCGATTTAAGTGAATATCTTAGGAGCTGTCGCAGTTTTAAAATAAAATCACAGCAAAATAATGATCGGGTACTGCGCGCACAATGTGCAAAGCCGGGCAGTCATGTTAGCCCAAAGTAACTATTCCACGCGGACGAAGTCGCGGGCGGAAGCTAGTAAGTTCATAACAATTGGTGCAGTTGGGTAGGTGTGAAAAGGTAGCGGACAGACAGGGGTTCCTTTCGCGTTTAAAATTTTATAAGTATGTATTATGAATTTTTCATGTAAGGATATGAAAGCGAGAATAATTCAAGCTTAACCGATTATTTCAAACAACTAACAGTTGCCCGCGACCTTCGTTAAAATTTCCCTATTTGAATCATTTTTTTAAAGTATATCAGAACGTTCGGCCAGTCGAGATAGGGAGCTGGCTGCTACTCCAGTTTTTAGTGACGATTCCGCCAAAATCAGTCCAGCGGTTTCGGAGATCGAAGACAAAAATTAAAAAAATAGTTTTTGTTATAGTATCGTTAATACTTTCATATGCATTCAGTTTTATAGCTGTTATTTTGACATTACAAACGGGCACTTCAATTTTGTACTCTGTCTGCAAATTGTAAGCACATACCTACTATAATATGGTACTCGGCAATGGCATTAGATAAGTGAAACCAGTCGTACAAGGATCTTTTGGCGCTTGTACGAATAGTCAGAGGAATAATACATAAGTAAAATATATGTAATTAAGGTTGCCTGTTAATAAATTTTCCTTGCTTGTAGGCCGCTACCCCACTGGCGTTTTGAGAGCATTGGCGTTTCTCCAACGTATGCGAGACGGACGCAACGATGACGTCGCGAGGCCTCTAGGGGCATGTAAATCCAAATCAGAGAGGCCCATGCCTCTGGATATATAAAAGTACTCTGTTGCCTCTGGTAAGGCTTTACATGCCGTCGCGAAATATCTCTCGGGCATGCTTGGTTTCCTCACGATATTTTTCTCCCTCACCGAAGTAACTGATAAAATTATACAATACGCACAAGTATCCGAAAAAAATTAGAGGTGCGTGTCTTGGGTTCGAACTCGAGACTTACGACTTGGCAGTACGACGGTCACACGGCTTTTAATTTTAATCATCTTTTTCTCTATTTTCAAATTTGATTGTACAGGAAGCATAAGGCATAAGTACCTTGTGACCCAATCTTTTCTAAATAGCGTTGGTATAAAGTGGTTCTGGTTTATTATATTCATGAGTAATTTTGGTTTAGTACCTATATTCTTCAGAAAATAAAATTTTATGACTCATTCATTAGATAAAGAAAATATTTATTTGCATAGATTAATTATAGGTATATACAGAAGACTTATTGCAAGAAACAATAGTAGTGACTAATAATCCAAATTAATATAAATGAAACAGTTACATATTAATATTTTACATACTACATAGGGTAGACGAGGTCTCTCGTTGAAGATAGCGGGTAAAACCGAAAACCAGTGCCCCACATTAGCTCTGGATCGAAACAACTGGAAGTCATGTGACAAAGACGTACACATTAAGAGCGTCCAGAGTAAAAGATTAAACCAACAAAAAAAAAGTATTTAAAATAATCCGTGGCAGCTAAGAGATGACCAACTGTCAGCGCCCGTTCACAAACATGACGCATGGATCAGCGCCATTCAACTCAACCATATTGAAGGGAACTAAATGACCCGACACACCCGCCACCATCAGCGAAACATTTGAGTGAGCATGACATCCTCTCAGCCACCAGGACACATTCAAGTCGATGAAAGATAACAAAATATAAATGGTAGCTTTACAGTACAAAGTACTCACACATGTGTGTTATGCAATCATATAATTCTAGGCGATGGAATCTACAATGCAAGGATATTCTTACAAGCTGTATATGGACCATTATCCATAATAATAAGAATGGGCTACTATAGAATTGGCACTAACATCTCAAAATCCCATTTCTTGACATTCATGTCTACATGGTAGTCTCAATTGTTACTTCAGTTCTAAACATCCTCGAGTTTTCCTCAGTACTTGGTAGTCTCGATTGTTACTGCAGTTCTAAACAACCTAGGGTTTTCCTCAGTACTTGGTAGTCTCGATTGATACTGCAGTTCTAAACATCCTAGGGTTTTCCTCTGCACTTGGTAGTCTCGATTGTTACTTCAGTTCTGAACATCCTAGGGTTTTCCTCCTCAGAACTTGGTTCACCACTAACATGTACTGTAACAAATTCTTGGTCTTCAGGTATAATAGGGTCTGAAAGTAGATCTGTAAATAAATAAATCCAATTTAGAATAAGTTTATTCCCAACAATTCACAAAAATTAAGGAAGCCACAATAAGTAACCTTAATAATAAATTATAGCAGGATGTATGTTGTATGTGGATGAGTCGAAACGAGTGTTAGGATTGTAGCAGGTGGCATTCTGTACTCTGTATAAAAAAGGCGTGAGTTTATGATTGTATGCATTCAATAAAGGCCAGCGCACAGGATGGGATAGCAGGGTAGGGGATAAAGGGGATTTTGCCAGGGCTGCGGTCTTTGATCAATATTCTAGTTTCATTGTCGAACTTGGGTCTAACTTGAAGGTATTATAACGGCGTCCGCTAAAACAAAAAAGTCGAAAGAGTTACCGCAGCCCTGGAACACAAAGGGCAAAAGACTGAACATGCATGGGTTTTAGTCAGTAAAAGTCTGACACTCTCTTCCACTCCACCCAGAGCGGGAGGGTTCATTTGACACACATTTAAAAAAAAAATGAAAGGGGAAGGGGATTTTGCTACATCATGCGCCACTCACTCCATGATAGTATGTTAGCGCCAGCGCATGCCGTTACATGCCTTGGCATCCCTCAGCTTGCCATTGCATGCCTTCACATCCCTAAGCATGCCATTGCAACATTCAGTCCTCTCCTCTACCACCCTCTTCAATGTTGTGAAGGGAAATCCCCTTTATGCCTTGGGGGCAATCTCTCTAAACATTGGAATCTGTATCTTGTTACAACTACCTACATACATATGGATGTATTTACATTGAGTTAATATAAAATTCTCTGCCCTGCCATCCTCTGTGTGCACTTCCATTCATTTTGAACCTAAGCATCGTTGCTGTCGTAAATTCGTAATAGACTGTTGCCATGACACACTACCTAATCCATGTCCAAGTCAGCATGGTCAACAGACGCGAGAGATCGTAAATGTGACGCCCCCGAGTTATAAATAACTAGCCTTTGCCCACTGCTTCGCTCACGTTACTTAAGAAGTTCATCAATCATGATTCGAAAGACACATGGCGCCATCTATTATCATAACAACATTATTGTTATTTTCCTCAGGAACAGTACTTCTTTGCAGGATGAAAGGTACCCCATGTCCGTTTCTATACACCTGACAACTTATAAGTTGTCACCACTGAATCGAACATCCTGAACTTTTGTATTTATAAAATTAGTAAGGATTGTACTTAAGTCTATTAATATTACACCCTATATAAACAAAAGAAATTTTCAAAGAGCTGAGGATTTTGTGAATAATTAATAAATAAATAGGACCTTTTTCTTTAGCTTTCCGCCAAAATTTTTCAGTCAATTCAGGTCCCATACAACCTGAATTTCTTTCATCTAAATAGACGACGGCGAGCGTGTCTTTTGTCATAATTTTCTTCTTCATGCTTTCATTAGGTATAATATTATGTCTGACTTTCCGTTTCCTTTTTTTATCTTTTTTACTGACTGATGCTTCAGGCATACTTGTTTCGTTAGCGATTCTTGATAACGTACGTAAAGAAAGACCTGAAAAATAAAGAAATCATTAAATATTACATTGAACTTTCATACCCAAATGCACTAAACTGATATTAAAGCCGGCCTAAGTTGGGGACAATAGAACCTTAGGCCTAATTTTAACAGTACGTTAGTTAATAAGGATTTCTACGATTAGTGCAAATTATTGGGGGATAATATGAGTCTGGTGGGACCATAAGATCCCAAGAACAGGATGGTAACACTTACCCGTAGCAGCGGCAAGTCGATCATTTACCTTTCCGAATGGTATCGGGTCGAGCTGCTCCTTCTCCTTTAAAAAGTGCTCTCTAACTTTTAACACGAGCTCTCTTACACCAAGATCTATCACTTTCGGCATTTTATTAATTGTAATAAGAATGAAGAAGAACAACACGAAATCCGAACGAAAAAGTACACGGCTATTTTGACGGCTATCAAAAAGTGACAGTTGAGTGTTGACACTTCACAGTCACATCACATCACAGAATATTAATACTGAGAATATATTAGTCTATGATACTGAGTACTATAGTGAACGTAGACAGACTGTCTACGATAGTGAAGAATAATATAATTAACAAGCAATAAATAATATCTAATACACCATATAACAATATAATATAACTATAACATATTAAAACTATAATAATAATTCTCTTGCTGATGCTGCGCCAACCCTAAAAAATTAACTGTCTACCTATTACGGATCATAACTTCATGAGAATCAGCCCGCTCATAGACAGACGGACGGACAGCGGAGGCTTATTAATAGTGGGTCCCGTTGGTTACCCTTCGGGTACGGAACCCTAAGAGAAGATGGCGGCGCTAGTCCCGAACTGTGTATTAAATCCTACGCGCACCAAACGTTCCGTGCAGTACCATACCAAAAATATGAAAGTCACGGTCTGTTAACTTACGTAGGATCTTTTACAAGCGGCCTAATATGACAAAGTTCCAAAACGCAGTTTTTTTTTTCAATTTGGATAAAATATTGAACATGGCAACCACTAAGATGGTACCTAACTGTACGACTGAAGGACATGTATCCATGGTCATGAATAAATTAAAAAAAAAAAAATACCTAACTGTCATAGAAGTTTCAACCACTGCTGTCAAGTGTCAACTTGTCTGTCATTTGTCAAGTCAAACCACTGCCAAGATGTCAATGTTCAATGTTGTATTATTTTAATAGTTTTAAGATATTAGTATAATTTTGTTGTAATTAAAAAAGTAATATGGACCTGTGTAGAATTTGTCTCACAGGCGGGGCACAGAAAGACATATTTCAGACACAAACTGCTAAAAATGTTGAAGATAAAAGTTTCTCTGATGTTTTCATGTTTTGTTTGGACATACAGGTAAACAATGTCTTGTTGGAATATTAAATAGTGTCCTATTGTCGATTTTACGTTACGATAATACAAGAGTATACTCTCTCTCTGTCCCTAGGTTGATCAAGACTCGAAAATTAGTACAAAACTATGTTTAAAATGTTTTAAGAAAATTCTATCATTTCATGAGTTCAAAAGTTTAGCTTTAAAAAACGATGCATATTTGAAATCTGTGCAAGAAGAATATGGTTTTAAAAATAAGGTATTTTTAAAAGATGATATTAAAAAGGAGCAGATATCCTTGAGTGATGAATGTGATGATTCTCTAGATGTATCTGTAAAGGATGAACCAGAAGATGCACTCTACTTGAAAAATGAAGGCTCGACGCATGATTATGAATCTGACGATGAGTTCCTAAGTGTAATAAAAAATATTAAATATGAATTTGAGATAGAAAATGAAAGTGAGGAGCCTAAGGGTATGTAAATAATAATGTTTACATATAATTCCTTTTATCCTAGACTATCACCTGTTTTAACCCTTTAGTCACTGAAAATGTTTGAATAAAATCCAAATTGAAGTCATAAAATGGAAACATTTTCAATCCATTTATGATTCCAATAAGTTCATTTACAATTCCAAAAGTTTATTTTATTTTATTTAATAGCATCCTTAATGCTAAATAATTTTCCCACACCTTCAGAACATCTCAAAAGAAGAAGAAAAAGAGCTAAGGGTATTCACAGAGTTAAACATGATAAAGAATCCAGGCCCTGTAAACAAATGTGTGAAGAATGTGGAAAAACTGTAAAAGATCTAAAGGCTCACTCATACCTGCACCTTCCGGCGGCTTCTCGGAAACGCATCCAATGCAAATTATGTGACAAACTGTTCTCCAGCCACAGTGCACGGTACAAACATAATAAGATCAAACATTTAGGCTTCAAGCAGCAATGTTTGCTGTGTAATAAATGTAAGTAATGGATGTTATTATATTAAAAAGAGCTCTTAATGTCCAACTGCAGAGTAGAGGCTCTGCTCTCTTTCACATTCCCTTGATGTAAAGCAATAAGAACCAGTCTTAGGACAGAAATGATTGAATCACCCAGATGTTAAGAGCTGGGATGGGTCAATGATATCCCATTTGGCCAGATTATTTCTATAGTGGCCGACCTGGGCCGGCAAATGGTTAAGAGATTTCCAGATTGGCCACTGCAGTTACTGTCCAGAACTGTGTCCTGTTCTGGTGGGAGGTGGGCTGGTTGGAATGACCAACAACAGCCACCATGGCCCTCGTGCAGTGGTCCAGGTCCGCGCGTACCTGTCCCGAACACAAACCTATCTGCCCTAAAATATCCACATTATGTACCTTCCCTCTAAGTACCTTGAATATGTACGAGGTGTGGAAATAAAGTTGGGTACATAATTGGATCAAATGGGTATACACCATACAATTGCTAATATAAATACCTAACAAACTTGTTATGTACTTTCTCCAGCATGAACCTACATTTAGATTTATATGGAGCTTAAATAAGTGTGTTACACGACTTCTAACCAAAGCATTATATGAAGCTATAACCGCTTTTATGTTAGTAAATTCACCTACCATGCGGACATAAAACCTAAATTACGGCAAGCTTTTCTGCAACAGCTTATGATGTAATCACGAAACGTCAGCCCCGTATTGAATTTCATCCCTAAGTCCCTAACTTCGGTAACCCTAGCCATTTGTTACCCGTCCAGCTTATAATTACATACCTATATAGAATAGAGCACGCGCGCGAGAGAAAGTAATTGGTACACACATTGAGGTGTTGAAATGCAAAAGGTTGTTCTTGCTCCAGGTCACCACTCTGTTTATGTCTCTCTGAAGCCTCTTGAGGTCATCAGCGAACGGTAAACTCTTGGCTTCTTTAACACCTTCTGGCAAGTCAATAATCATGAAAATGAACTGCAAAGGCCCAAGGTTACTACCCTGACTGACCCCAGACCTAGTAAGATATGGCTCTGACTTGTGCCCCGCATATTCCACATATTGTTACCTACGGCTTAAGTAACTTGCAAAAAACCTAATCAGGTGTGGAGTGAAACCAAATGCTGGTGCTTTTTGCCGGTCGGAACCCGTGCTGGGCGTCTCGTGAAATATGCTCTTATGAATAGCAGCTTCAAAAAACTTAACCTACATCGAATAAAAGTACTCGGCAAACTCCCGAATGCACTGTTCGTCAGTCAACGCCTCGCCATTCTTTAAAATCTTTTGCGGACTTCTTCTACCTCTTCTAGATTTAGCACAATTCCTTAATTTATAGCATACTGTAATATCGATTCGTCACATCTTTAGAGTTTCTAAATAATTTAATTTGACCCTCGAAAAAATCAAATAAATGTAATTCTAACTCAACCCTGTCCATTTCAGTGGTGACGTCATTAAAGCAGCACCATCGTTTGGTGCACAACCGTGCGGCCTTACCCCATGAATGTGTATCGTGTGGGCGCAGGTTCATATCCAACTCGAGCCTGGAACTCCACATGACTACACACACCAAGGACCGACCCTTTCCCTGCCCGGATTGTGATAAGAAGTTCTCCACTAAGCAAAGAGTAATGATCCATAAGTGAGTTGATAAAATATTACTGTTTGTATGAGCTTGTGACAGCCATTGTTTTTTGGGAATTGAATTATTTATTTATTTATCACAAACACTACTAACAATTACAGGGAAAACGGTACATAACGTGAGTTGATCGCGTTTAAAAAATAACTTTGTGCTTGGTGTAAGTTCGAATTTGTGTGTAGTCTATAAGAAACTGTGATTTTTTAATTTTATTTTTTAGTTTGATTCATATCAAACTAAAAAATAAAATCTCACAAACACACACACACAATCATAGACACAGAAAGAAACACACACAGAAAGAAAGAAAAACACACATACAGAAACAGAAAAACACATGAGAAAGTTTCTGATGTGGCATTTGCGAGGAACTGTGCATCTAGGTTTTTTTTATATTTAATATATAAATGGTCCTGAACCATTGCTTATTAGCATCCCTATCTCTGACACATATCCAATTGAATATCAAGATAAAATTTTACCTAAAACTAAAATAATTATCGTTTTCAGACGTTCAGTTCACGATAAAGAGAAGACGCATCTATGTCAACTATGTTCAAAAAGTTTCTTCAAGAAATATCATCTGCAAATACATTTAAGGTAAGTTTTGACCTGCATTAAAGCTATTAGATTTCTTAAATTATGTTGAAGATTGAACCGCCCATTTGCATGATTTAAATCCATTTTCATAAAAATGACAACGTCGGCAAAATAAATGATAAACCGCAATATTAATTCCGTTAACTGTTAGTTCCAAGTTATCTGTCGACCACAAACTTCCGTACTATTAGTTGATGACTGATTAATTAGGCCCTTATTATTATTAAAATGAAACTAAATTATTCCCACGGGATCGTGCTACCGGGATAAAAAGTGTCCTATGTATTAATCCAGGTTATAAACTATGTGTTTGCCAAATTTCATTCAAAGCCGTTCAGTAGTTTTTGCGTGAAAAAGTGACAAACATCTATCCATTCTCACAAGCTTTCGATTTTATTATTGAGATTCATTTATTATAACGGAGTATGGACATTCCAAAACTTTATAAATATAATCTTTATAATCTTCTGCCAGGAGCCACTCAAAAGAGAAGCCATGCGAGTGTCCTGAATGCGGCAAATTCTTCGCCACCACCTCCATCCTGAAGAGTCACCGGGAGATCCACAAGGAGGACAAAGCTTACGCCTGCACCCTGTGCGATATGACCTTCAAGAAGAAGAAGTTAGTATCTCATTAATGTCTGAAACTGGCAGAGTATTTGTGGAAATATTCGTGTTACTTGGGTAATACAAAATATACCTTAAGATTGTTGGTATAAAGTTAGTTGTGTGAAATAACGCGACACATGTAACGTACCTTTTGCATGTGTATATTTTCTGCGCAAGAGGTGCTGCATTGAAGTATCCTAGTTTTTGGCGGCAGTTAATTTTTTTTTTTTTTTTTTTTTTTCAAATTTTATAATATTTGATTCTACGAATACGCTATGTAAAGTGTCAGCAGGAAAGCTTGGATATTATTTTGGAATGATTCACCTTTTTAATATATTTATTTGCTTTAACGAATAGGATCTTGCTTGCGGGGAGGTTTGGTAGGAAAAAAGGGAGGCCTTAGGCCCAGCAGTGGGACACGCAAAAGGCTAACAAATAAAAAACGGACTTAATTTCAATAGGCATTCTCTGCTAGTTTACCTTAAGATGATGCAGAGAAATGGCTGACATCTGATGATAAATGGTCACCGACAGCATGCTTAGCACAATTACAGTTATTTCAAAGTTACCTTCTCACATCAGCAATCCAATAGCAACCATATTTTACCAAGAATTAAGATCACTGTGACTTTGGCAAGCTAGTCAGTGGCAGCAAGCACACAGCGACCTTATTACAACTGACAAACATCACTGTAATTTTGGCAGTGATTAAAAACAAAGTTAAAATAACTGTGAAAAAGACTGTTCCTTGACTGTGTCGTTTTGTGTTTTTCTCTCGAATAAAACGTTTTCCTGTTCTGGTAACCAACCAATTCTAATATCATAAACAGTGCAAGTCGATCCTAAATACTGCTGATACCTATGTTTATTTTTAACACGACTTTGGTACAATGTTTCAACCCCTGTTAAAAGGATCTACATAAAAAAAATCCTACCTTCTAATCTCAGTGCTTGCCTTCATAAATAGAACTTGTGCAACATTCCATGTTGCCAGACCTAGCTGTTTAAGCTCAGTGTTGCCTATCTATTTAAGATAACCCTACGTGCTATGCTAACCAAGTACTAGAATGTTGTTGGTACAGGCCGACCGTTTATCTGAAACGGTGCTCTCGGTATATACGCATTGCGGGAGGGCGTGAGCCACACATCTACATTCGCCCGCTGACGGACGTCAACACCCCTTCCGTAACACGCAGCTACCTTGGTAACTGCATCAACGATATGATACTAATAAACGTAGCGTGAACTTTAAGGTTCTGTCTCCACTATTCCTCATATATCCTTCTCCACGTACCCTGAAAATCTTAAATCTACTTACTGATAATTTGAACTAAAGCTACTTTATTATCCCCAGCTACCTCAGCGTGCACATGATAAGCCACACGAAGGAGAAGCGACACCCGTGCCAGTACTGCGGCATCAAGTTCGGCCGCTCTGACCATCGAAAACGCCACGAGTACACGGCACATGAGAAGAACTTCATCACCGCATGACCCTCGGCCCCAGACGGGATAATTGATAAAGATACTAGCCCGCTAAGATAGTGTCAATGTGGTACAGTTATGAGATACAGGGTGGTTTCGACAATAAATTAAACTGCGTACACCTGTTCAGGGATTCCCAGTCTGCATACAAACATTCAGTCGTTTAGTGACAGGACATTTTTCATTTTTTGCATTATCTACATGATAGGCTAGCACCAAGAGGTTCAAGACCCCCTCGTCGGTATAAACACTAAACACATGTTGTTAACTCGCTACTTCAAAAACATTTGTCATTCGTTCCTTATTGCCAGATGCGAATTAGTGCAAATGGTGTTCTATTTCGTTGCTTTATTTGATAGTTTAAAAAAAATCCTTTGAACTAGTAGTACCAGTGTTTTCATATATTGTAGTCACCACCTTGTTTATGACGGATGTAGAAGGCTGGAGCCTTCTATTAGGCGTGCTACACACAATATGTTCCTCCAGGTTACCTGATTCTTCAGGAGACTTGACGCCCAGCCTGTGCACAATGATGCCGACCCTAACATTTGTGTAGCACTATTCGCCCCTTTGTCTATTTCACTTGGTTGGCTAATATTTTGAGCTATTATGCTCAGTGACTATGAACCTTATTTCAATGGTGATAAGATGCTACAGAATTGTGCATTGTTATTTCCTTTCTGCGAAGGCCGGGGTTTGTTACTACTGGCCACACAGAATTCGTCCTTCGACAGTTGTCAAACTTGGTTGTTAAACTCTTGTTATGATTTATAAATTTAAAATGTTGGTTTAAATATTATAAAGTTTTTATTGGGAATAAAAGAAATATATTTATTGTAGAGTAAACCAACTACATTATTAATTAAAAACTATTAAATATGTCGGGTTGTCAGAAGTTATTCCTTTAGGCACGTACATCATGTGGGCAGAACATGGGTTTCGTGCAATGAAAATACACTGGGTGCGATACACTGTTTCTATGAAACTAACAAATTACTTGACATTACAATTTAACACAATAACACGGGGCACAATGAATCGGGATACAGTTCCAGGACGTCTCAACTCTGTGCGATCTGACTTTCAATGTGCTCGTCGCCTCCGAGCTGTAAACATCAGGGCTCTGTAGAAATACGCAGTGGTGAGGGCAGACTTGTAACTAGGTCGCGTGATGTCACCACTGGCGTATTTGCGATTTATTTTAAGTCCGCACCAATGACTGGATCCGACAAATAAATAAACTAACAACAAACAGAACTAAAATAAAAATTAAAACTCAAAGTAAGTTCCTACATACACAGGTTGAATTTTGAAGTGGGCGTGAAAGGCCAAATCTGAAACTACCTAGCCAGGAATCGAACCCATAGATTTCGGGGAAAAAAACTGCTAATGGTGGATGACGGGAGTGCCTGAAGCCGGGAGTCGGGTTTGTACCCGACTCCCATTCCTCCACAGGCAGTAGACTGGCACGCTGCACAGTATTGATGGACGTGTTTAAAAGGGAATTCCGTACAAAACTGCAGAGCGGCACGTACCGCACGTCCCACTGCCTATGGGAGGACAAGTTGGCGGGCAAACCCGTATTATGACAAGCCATTTTCCTTACCAGCCATTTTCATTATACTTGAAATTTTGCGGACGCCAAGACTACCCAGGCAGATGGGAAGCGTGGCTTGCTGCCACGCTCGGACGTCCAGGGCCACATTTAGGATTGAAGTAAGTGTATTTCTGATAATTTGGTGTATTTTTTCTAAAAGTTGAGGATGTTGTTAATTTTGTAAGGTCTTTCCGAGACATCATTATTGATTCATCATTTTGATTTTTTCCTCAATGAAAGAGGGAAATGACTCGTTAAAAATTAGAGACCCCCCCAGGAGGTGAAGAGTCTTTTTCTGTAATTTTGATGAAATGGTCTACCTGTCAGCGGTCCGGGGGAGATATTGATGGTCACTTTGTTGACCAAGTGAGGATGCACCCTTATACTGACATTTTGTTTTCTTCATTTGTTTTTTTTTCAAACAATTATTTTGGTTTACACTATTTTATTCAATTAAGTAAATTCATAAATACGCCAAACTCACACAAATACAATAATGATAAATTAACAAAAAAAGAACTAAACAGTACTTTATTGCAGGTTTGATATCAATAGATAGATATCAAATCCATGCTAGTATGTGGTTTAGGGATACTGTAGTCCCAACTTTTCTCTGGCTGCATCGACAAGTTCTTCATTAGTCATTTCGAAGCCTCCAGTCGTAAGCATCTTGCAGGTGCCAGATTCAGCCAGTTTGGGGGACTCCTCCGGTGAGAAAATGTTCAAGGTATTCCAAATATATTCAAGTCGATCGTCCAGGTGAGGGAACTCTCGTTGTAAAGTGCCGACGATGTACCTTATGCGTTCGTTGAGCAGCCGAGCTGCAGCCTGTTCGGCCAGCACTACGTCCTTAGGTTTCTTAGAGCGAACTGATTGACGCTTGATGGCGACGGCAAGCTCGTTGCCGAAGCGTTGTGCGCGAACAACGCGTTCTAGTAGCTGGAAGGAGAATTATTATTTTGTAAATGGTGCCATAGGGCCTTATATATAGAGAGGAGCTCGTGGCTAAATAATAACAGTCGCACGGGTATATATTCAGAGTTAAGCTGTGCTTGCCTAGGTTGGTCCGTGGATAGGCGACCAATCCATTACATACCCGAGTTTCCTCCGTGCCTCGGAAAGCACGTAAGCCGATGGTCCCGGCTGTCATTCTTAGATCTTTGACACTAGTTACAGGTAGTCAGTGGCCTTAAAGGGGTATACCTAGTATAACCTACCACTAACGGGGTTATTGAGGTCAGTCGCTCCATATGAAATACTGGTATTCAGCTGCATCTGGTAACACTGGAAGCCGGTCCCAACTAGGCCGACGGATGGACTCTGGCTTATACAAAAACTCGCGCAGGTGCTTATGTGTGTGCAGTTGTGCACGCACGCGTGTCTGTATTGTAAAATAGTATGAGCAGTTCTAAAGGCGGTTTCAAATTAGCGTATTTTCGGCGCGTATAAGCTCGTATTTAGGAAACAGCTATTTTCTGGCTCAGAATGATGTTCTAAATAGGTGGTAACCGTTTTCGCCCGTTCCACCCAGTATAATTCGATTTATCTAAAATACTTTTTTGTCTATTTAAATTAAAATTTCACCCAGAAGTCAAGGTGGAACACAATTAATAAAAGTTTTGGAAGGGCAAATTAGGAATAAAATCAACGTCAAGGTAAATATCAAAATGTTGTAATAAGGCGTAGGCGATGTAGCTGGCACAGATTAAATACATCGGCGATAGTTACGCCATCTAATATTATTATTTTAAACTAAAGTATCCGTACGGTTTACCGCGCAAAAGGCTATTCGACACTGATCTTCTTCTTCATAAAAAATGATGTATGTTTTTATTTTTATGTAAAACCGCTATATTATGATGGGGCTATTCACATCCGATACCCAATATGAGGGCGGTGCTGTCCAAAGCATGATCCACTTACTGGAATGACGTAAGTTTCCATACAACTATACATAAGAAGATTTAATGAACGCCACTGACGCTGCTAATATCGTGGTAACCTACTGGGCCCGATTGATCTGAAAAGTACCACCGTCTCGGAAAGAAGAAGAAGAAGAAAGTTTTGCATCTGGTTAGATTGGAAGCTGACACCGACATAGTTGGGAAAATGTGAGGCAGTTGATGATGGCTCATACTGACCCAGTCCTTGATCCTCTTCGTGTCACGCGTCTCCTGGATAAGCTATGCGACGCGATTCTCTGGCTGCTGTTTGGTCACATTGGTGTCCGCCACCTCTCGGTCCGAAGATGATGATGATGGTTCATACTGACCCAGTGCTTGGTCCTCTCCGTGACACGCGTCTCCTTGATGAGGTCGGCGACGCGCTCCTCTAGCTGCTGGTTGGTTGCGTTGGTCTCTGCCAGCTCTCGGTCCAAACGCTCTTGGTCCTTTAGCAGCAGCTCAATGAGGGTCTTCGCCTCTGCGAGTTCCTGTAAACAACAGATTCTTGACGGGGTCTGATCTGGTATTATGTTGACCTAGCTCCATTTCTAACATAAAATCGAAATGAGTGTATGAACATTCGCTACCACGCATCACCATTTACCATTAACTAAAAACGTACTAACGTTGATTAACCGTAGAGTGTTTTATACCTGCATACCCACTTATAAAGGTGTGAAGGATGAACTGTGCGTTGGCACAGTTATAAACAATGAACGCGATCAACATCGCCTAAACTCGAGCAGTTCGGACCTCTTTTCTATAGAACTCCAGACGTACTGCAAGTTATCACGCATACTTGTCGATGTTCCACACATTCGCACGAGGCGCTTTGCTACATCTTTTATTATGCGCACAGACAAGGAGTGGAATTCCCTGCCTGCGTCGGTATTCCCAAGTTACCCCAATCTATTTAAGTTGCGAGTTAATAGGCTTCTTTTGGGTTAGACCGTTCCATCGTCGACTCTGGTCTCAGGACAAAATTTAGGTCAAGAGTAAGTCCATTTAATATTTTTTTTATAACTCCATACTGCTACACACACTTAGGTATATAAGCATTGTAACGGCATCGCCTCGGGCCTCGGTTGAGCATCAGCTAGTAAAATTACTGCTATAAGCTTAAAAGTATTAAGATCCTTCGCAACTAGATTGCACCATAAAACCTGAAGAATCATTATCATCAGTGATTATCCATCATGTAGGTACCTTGGAAACTCTAGAAACGTCTGCCTTAGCGAGCCTCAGTTTGTGGTGGTAGCTGGTCTGCGAGGTGGCTGTCGGGTTCGCCTTCTCCACCGCGGCTTGTGCCCTGGTCTTCTCCGTAACAGTATCGCGACGCGTCACGTATAGAGCCAGGTCATCAGCCAGCTTCTCGCTTGTGCGACGGATTTGTTCTCGGCGAACCTAGAGCCGAAAAACACATGTAATGCTTGTAGAGGGCAAAGGTATTGTCCTTAACCCTCATTTCGCTAGTTCTGTTAAAGTCACATGTAATAGGGGTGAATAAATACCAGATGGAAAAACTGAATCAAGTTTTGCAACCAGGAAATCGAACCACGTACATCACACTAGACCAACGCCAACGAGGCAGTCGAAAGTTTATGTACTTTTATAGAATCTTCCGTCGGAATCTTCAATCTCCATAGTTGAGACTGTAGCACCATACTTAGCTTTAATTTTTAATTTGTGTGTAGACCAAGGAGTTTTCCCTGATTTAATGAAATACAGTAAAGTCATACCTCTTTTCAAATCCGGGGATAGTAAAGATACTAATAATTATAGACCTGTATCCGTGTTGCCAGTTTTTAGCAAGGTGTTTGAAAAAGTAATGCTTAATCAAATGCTCAATCATTTTAACACCAACAGAATCTTACACGACCAACAGTTTGGTTTCACTAAGGGACGTTGTACAACTGACGCCGGTGTAACCTTATTAAAGCACATATTTTCTGCGTGGGAAGCATCCCAAGACGCAATAGGAATATTTTGTGACCTCTCCAAAGCATTTGATTGCGTAAATCACGACACATTGCTTTTGAAACTTGAGCATTACGGACTAGGTAAACTTGCACTTAGTTTGGTAAAATCTTATTTAAGTGATAGACAACAATATGTTCAAATAAATGGTGTTAATTCACAGGGTTTAAAAGTAAAAATGGGGGTTCCGCAAGGCTCAATATTGGGTCCTTTCCTCTTTCTAGTATATATAAACGATCTACCCTATTTATTGAAAAGCCAACCTCAAAATATGGTGTTATTTGCTGATGAGACTTCTCTAATTTTTAAGATAAATAGACGGGCCCAAAATCTAGATGACGTAAATAATGCCCTACTTATTTAGTATTAAATGAAAAAAAAACGAATTGCATAAGATTTGCTTTACCAAATGTTAAAAGTAACGAGTGTGATATAGTATTGAATAAAGAGAAACTTGAATTCGTAGATAAAACCGTTTTCCTGGGGCTTACGCTTGATTCAAGGCTACAATGGGGTTCTCATTTGAAATCTCTTGCGGGGCGCCTAAGTTCAGCAGCATATGCTGTTAGAAAAATCCGTCAATTTTCTGATGTAGATACCGCTAGACTGGTCTATTTTAGTTACTTTCATAGTATAATGTCTTATGGCATTCTGTTATGGGGACGGGCTGCAGACATTGAGTCTATATTTATTCTGCAAAAAAGAGCCATCAGAGCCATATATAATCTTCGTAGGCGCGATTCTCTAAGGGAACTGTTTAAGGAAATCAAAATCATGACGGTACATTGTCAATACATCTACGAAAACATAATGTACGTTAGAAAAAATCGACATCTTTTTAATAAAAGAGGTGACAGACACAATTACAGTACGAGAACTAGAGACCAATTAGTTCAGCCGGGCTTCAGACTCGCTAAAGTAGACTCATCTTTCATGGGGTACTGTTTAAGATGCTATAATAAAATTCCACAAAGTATTCTTGAACTGAATGAGACGAAATTTAAATCATGCATTAAACGCACACTATGTAAGCAAGCATATTACAAGTTGGACGATTATATCTCTGATAAAAATGCTTGGCTCAATGCCGGTCCTGCTCCACATGGACAGGGGCGCATAAACTGATTAATGGATAGCATTAAATAGTATTGTTGGAGCTGCTGAAGATTGTACAACTATCTTTGCATTGTATAGATTCAATTTCTTTTGGTATTATATAACCGCATAGCCCATATTATGTGAGTACTATGTAATAGAAAGCTATCCTTCGTTGGAAACCTACGTCATTTTTTTTTTTGACTTGAATTTGCCCTGGCGGTTAAGTGTATGTCATGCTCACTCAAATGTCTCGCTGATGGTGGCGCGTGTGTCGGATCAGTTAGTTCCCTTCAAAATGGTTGAGTTGAATGGTGCTGATACATGCGTCATGTTCGTGAACGGGCGCTGTCAGTTGTGACTGGTCATCTCTTGGTTGCCACGGCTTATTTGAATTAATTATTTTATTTTTTGAATTGTTCTTTTCCTTGTTTTTACTATGGACACTTTTAACGTGCACATCTTGCTACATCGCTCTCACATAATGTACCATCTAAACATGAATGATGTAACCAAGGTTTTGTAAAAATATTCTGATTTAAAAGAGTGTCCATGGAGTTTCTTGCCCGTTCTTCTCCATAGAGATCTACGTTAGGGAATGGGCAACTACAGTACTTTCACAGTTTTTATGCCTTGTGACTGGGACTGTAGCTAAATTTCATTGTTGTCTTTGTTTCGACAGTTCAAAAGTGCCTGTAACGGGCCTACTTGAAATAAATGCTTTGATTTTGATTTCAATTGAAATGGAAGAACGAATACTGTGTTTGAATATTAAAAACTAAAAATAAATTGGTGCTCTTAAAAAAAAATTCTAAATCGGCCTGGTCGGCTTTTCCTAAACAACTAATTTATTTTAGGTTTTCATGTACACACACAATATGCGTTCTTCCTTCTATGCTTAAGATATTTCAAAGCCAATGATATTATAAAATAAAAAGAGGTAAGTATCGCACTAGCGCGCAAATTGTCGCAGACAAATTCAGACAATTTATTGTCGTAATTTAAGTACTTCAAGCGCAATAGCTATCTCTTTCTGTATCATAAGTTCCGTTTTATCTATCGCAGTCGTAACAACGCAACGATATTTGAACGCTGCTTAGTATAAACGTAGCGTATCTTTCTTAATACATAATATCATTGTTCGAAGCCAATAACTTTGACACAAAATGAAGTCAAAATTTAATAAAACGAATTTGAAAAATGTTGATATTTTACAAAAAAAATAATTCAAATAATTTACATTCCCACAAATATCAAGGTCAATCCATGGAATATTACAAATTTTATTTCATGTCGGAGAGGGCACTGTAAACCGGGTTTAACCAGTATCTCATAGTTACTACAAACAAACCTCCATTCTGTGTATTTCATTCCTCATCTTTCCAATTTCACCAGCGGCTGATTTAGCACTCTTCATGTTTTTCTTCAGTTCAACTGCCAAAATTCCCTAAACAAAACATCGTATAAGAATCGTATTATAAACGACATAGCTATCGACTACTTTCTCCTTCAATAAGTAAAATAATAATTAACAGACAGTATCGCTGACTGTGTTCTCACTCACTGCCAACTCTCTAGTAGTTTATAGTGCTTTAAATAAGTTTCTGTTTGCTAGCTCTTTCAGCTTTTCTCTAATCGTCGGTGGTGGGACCTAAGATTTAATGATTTAATGAACTGAGGACTACGCCGTAATATACAGGGTGGTAGGAGACATCGATCGAAATTTTGATACTGAGAGTAACCGTTATTGCGTCGATGTCATGTTCTACCCTGTATGTATGGTGTTTAAACTGACCTTCCTCTGCCAAATGAGAGCTTCCCTCTGAACGCGATCCAGTTCCTGTGTGAGGTTCATCTTTTCTTTGTCCAACTGTTCTATATCTTCTTCTAGTTGAATTATTTCAGTTTCTGCATCCTGTAGAAAATTTTAATACATGAGAGCACCAAGAATTATGTTGTTCAATGTTAGCCGCCTACTGTTTTTGGGTAGCCAACTCCTTCTTTAATGCTCTTAAAAATCGTAAATTACAGAGCCGAAAATTCATAGGCGCGAGTGGGTTAACATAAGGGAACTTTTTCCGGTAAGTCAGCAATGGTTTATATTTTCAGCTTTGCAGTTACTACAGGTGCTACACACAATACATGTTCGGGTGAGGTTGTCCCGGGTGCCAAAATAGAATCGCCCGCCCGCGCCTGTACCGAACCCTAAACATGATGTGCGCTGCTTGCCTTAGATTCAGGTCAGTCAGACCGAAAATCTGCATTTACAAACCTTTTTAGTTTCTCCTTCGTCCTTACCTTTAGATTGGCAGAATACTCATGCGTCATGTTCATATTGGTTTTCTGCGCGTCTTGGTTCCTATCCACCGCGTCCTTACGCGTATGTGCTAGCACTTGCAGTCTACCACGCAACGTCCTCAGCGAGCGGTCCACGCGGTTCTTGTCAGACTCCACCGTTTCGGATTCCGCTTGAATACGCATTATTTTCTGTTCGCAGATTTGTATCTCTGAAAAAGTGAGGAAATAAATTGATGAGTTAAGTAGGTTAAGGCTTATTTTCGTTGCTAGATTCGCTGCAGCTTCGGTGGTGATGCAGTATGATACTTTTCGCATGACTGTATTCATCAAGCACAGTTACGTGACTCGCCAGGGCCGGCAGTATCGACATAGATACCGACGCTGTCGGCCGCCGAGACTGCCGGCAGGCAGAAGCTCTAGGGTAGCCCGCGAAAATAAAATTTTCTTACGTTTTTTGCCGGTCAGTGTCAGGCTGTATGCTAAACAAATATGATTTGCGGTGGTGTCGTAAACGTATGCATTTACAGAATAATAATAATAATATCCCTGGACATTTCACACAGCACCATCTAGTCCCAAGCTAAGCAACCTAATGCTTGTGTTATGGTAGCTAGATGGCTGATAAACTACATATTATACATTTTTTTTTGTAAATACATACATGTTATTATTATAGATAGAAAAACACCCAGACCCGGAACAACTACTTGTAGGTCATACAAATATTTGTTCCGTACGGGAATCGAACCCGCGACATGAAGCGCAGCAGTCAATCGCTTGACCACTGCGCCAACCGTGTCGTCAGTAATCATCCCATCCCATAATCATCCCATTGAATGACTTTTTCATGAAATAGACATTAAATGAGTTAAACTTAAAGAGGTTGTATTGATGATTTCAATGATTACAACTCTGTAAAGCCATGTATGTCAGCCGCGAATCATATTTTAATCAACATACAATCTGGCACTGGGGATCTAAAAAGGCCACTTTCAGCAATTCCTCTAAAAGTAATTCATTTTCCGAATTCCCAGCAGATCATTAGCAATTCTTCTTATTTTCGGAAAATGGTGACACATATTAGCTGAATCATACTCAATTCATTTCATTATCAGAATCATATTTGTTGTAAACCTTGCCACGTGAAAAAATAAAGACCGTATTTTTACCGGTTATTTTTTCTTTTCAGTTTTTATTAATACAATGATTTTTTTGTAAGCATTTCAGTGATTTAACACTTTCACCGTCCGCAAAGCAGACACAATAGGTAGCTAAACAATCGCCCTGAACCATATGTGGTTCATGGGACAGGAAATGGGTTAAACATTATTTCATCAAAAGACAATTATGGCACAGTTAAAAAACTCCAAATAAGCTCTCAAAAAGGGAATTCGAAATGATAAATTTATTTTTTTTAGTCTGGCAACATGCGAATAGTTGTCGGATCCCTGATGGAGATGATTTTTTTAGTTTTTGATGATGGTACATTATTAATAATTTTTTGTACTAATTCTGTAGGTACCTACTAGGAAATACTAGTATTCTGAAGCCTGAAGCATTGTGCTCGGTCTATGGCAGTAGGCTCGCATTCTATTAATGTAGGTGGTACATACAAATGCAAGTTAGGTAGGCACAAAATAAGAAGAGTCAAAAAAAGGAGAGACTAATAATTGGTTATTTATTCATTTTGATTATATTACATACACACTTAGATATTACACATATATTCCGTTACTCAAGATTATGGCACTTAGCTAGTTGGATGTTCCCGTACAAAATGACGCCTGTTTTTCCCTCTCGTATGTAGTTAAATACGATAAAATTATTCCGACTGACGATTTATCCTCACCGATCTCAGTCGGCAGGTTTCTTGTGACTCATTGATTTCGGTTGGGATGATCCTTCATTAGAAAATCTCATGGAAATGGAATCAACAAGCACCAAACAAAATCCGAATGGCATAGGCAAATTGTACTTCGTTAATAAAACCCATGTTGCTGTTCAGTAACTGAATTAATCGAAAGCCCAAGTCTAAAACAACGATTTCAGCTGAAAACAATAATAAGAAACGAAACTGCAATTTTTTTCCTGGAATAATGCTAGTTGATAATTTGACATTGAAATGAGTAGACAAATAAAATGTCTTTTTAATTATTTGAGAAATCGGTGGTATGGTTTACAGAAAAGAGTATTTTATCAAGTTGTAAATGTCTAATAAACTTAAACAAATGTGGAACTTTTAAAATCAATAATATCTTTTATTCGCCATTGCGTATTTTTACACGCTAATAGGGACCCTTACTTCGCGGGTAAATTCAATAAATTATTAGACCCTTTTTTGGTGTAACCCCTTGTTTTTAGATGTTATTTTCTTGTCCCAGCATTTTTTTCACATTTGTCAATTTCGTAAAGTCCAAAATATTTCATTATTTCAATATTTCTTTACAAAATCTGTAAAATGAATTGTAAGATTTTGCTCTCGACTATCTTCTTGTGAATCTGCTTATTGACAGTAAAGGAATTCATATTAAGTGGACTATTTTACGAATCTCCTTACAAAACTGTCAAACCTGTGTCTGACAGATGAATTGCGTGATATGAATTAAACGCAGTTAATATTATGAATTGTCAATTTGTGACCATTTTAAGAATTGTAACGTGATTCATATTATTATCCTAATATGATTCTGTCAAAGTGGCCATTTTAGACCCGCTGACCTGCTGATTGCAAATTACGTAAGAAAAATTGAATTTCGGAGCGCACCTTAGTGCTTCCCTCATAACCACATATTCTAAATACATACATACTCATGATAACTCATATACCTCAGTTTAAGGACCAGAGGTGCCGAGTGCAGAATTAAACCCAGGAAGTCATGCTCAGCAGTCAACCACTAGTCCAACGAGACTAACAAATTATAAGAATAAATAGGTATGAGTATTGGTGCTAACGTTTGCAGATAAGGTTGATATCCGTGACCATGGTGTGGTGCTGATCAGCCAGCTTGACCACGTGGCCTTGCTGCCGCAGCCACTCGTGCTGCATGAACTCCGTGCGCTCGCGCAGGCATTTCACCTGCTTCTCCAGCTCGTCGATACGACGCTCTTGAGGGGACTTGCTCTGGGGACATAGATCATGAATCGAAAAGGTAAAGAGATGAAGGCAGGATTATATAGATAGATAGACACGGCTTCCCCACGTGTGGGTTGGAAATTATCCCATGGGATCTTACACCCAGGATAAAAATATCTTAATCCTAGTCTATTCGTGTGCCATATTTCATCCAAATTCATCTACCTACCTGTTAATGTGTGAACAGATAGACAGACAGAGTTATTTCCGTATTTGAAGTGTAGTGCTAGTAAATATGGATATCATGAACTGTCTTGGTACCTATTTTGCGCTCAGACCTTGAAAACAATGAAAAACAAAATAAAGCGTGTCTCACTCACATCAAACAACTCCTTCAGCACGACATGCTTCTTCTGTATGATGTCCAACTCTCTCTGCTTCCTCATAATTTGGGACGTCTTCTGGTCGTACTCGCTCTCATGGCCCTCTATCTCCTTCTGCTTCGCCATCATGATGTTCTGGCTCTCTTCTAGTACTTTGTTGTTCTTCACTTGACGGTCCCGCAGTATTTCTATTTCGAGCATCATTTTAGCGTGCTGGTTCTCCATTGTCATAAGAGATATTTCCTGCAAGATAATGCTAATTTTAAACTTGGGAATTCGATTAATTCAGAAAGGCAAGTAGTTATTTCACATTACCTAACTATGAAGAGTTATAGCTTTTCCTGTGGTCACTTCCTAGGGCTTAGGACCAATTTCGCCATAAATAGTCTGTTAGTTACTAATATGTTCAGTTGACAAATCTTGTGACATTATATTGCATAGCGCGTGCAATGACAGCATTTCAAATTTCTGCCGTCGATGTCCTTGTCCATGGCCATTTCTAATGACCATCAATTGAGCCTTTGTTAAATATACTCTCATTTTTTTATTTTCATCTTCTAAGTCATCATTTCATAGTCACCTGTTTTCTAGACATCTCCCTCATCTTCCGAATGCCGTTGGCCATGGCCTCCACGGCCTTGTCGTTCAGTAAGCACTCCTGAAGATTCACCAGTATCTCGTTTTCTAACTTTCTCTTGTATTCGCCCTTCCTGTCCAACTCCTTGCAAGTGCTTTTCAGTATATTGTTCATTGTTTGATTTTCCTGAAAATGTGACATTGGGAAATCAAGTATGTATTTTCTATTTTCGTTTAAAACATAATCAGCCTGCTCTTGGCGGTCCTGCCTCATGTAAAGGGATATATATTATTAGGTCTATCATGGAAAGAACTGATGGTGGTACTGATTATGGGACATGACTAACATGTAAGGCTTATGCATTGATTTTGATCTATTCTGTTACTTGTTTTTCAAGGCAGGTCTCTCAGTAAGTATAAAAAAAAATCTCATTAAGCACACGTACTGTTTTTATCATCTCCTGATCTCTTTCAGTCATTTCGATGGACTCCGCAAGCTGATTGATCTGAGTTTCCAAGTTCTGTCGCCTCACATCCTCGGCATCATCTGTGAACATCAATTGATTCAGAAAAACTTAGGATAAGTACATCAAGAAGTTATAGGAATCATAAATGACGTATAAAACTTGAGGCATGAGCTAATTGGTTAATTAAATAAAACTCCTTTATTCATAATCTACATTAATGAGTTCTGCAAGACCATAAAACACAAATGCACATAATTTGCCGACGATACGACATTAAACATTCGATGTTTAAACAAGAGTAACATAGAAGCAGAAACTAATAATGAATTACAAAATGCAGTGCAATGGCTACAAGAGAATAATTTACATGTAAATCTAAATTAGCGGCTCAAAAAAATGGCGATTATTAAAATGTATATTCCTAAAATGATTGAGCAGTTAAATACACTCACGCTGCTTATTAGCATGCTCGATATCGTAGATAAGTTTGTCCTTATTCATGGTGAGCTCTTTGCCTTTATTCATCTCGTCCATCAACATCTTCTTAGTGATATCGAGAGAGTGAATCAACGTGCGGTAGCTGTCTTGTAGAGTTCTGTGAATGGTGAAAAACTAGAAGAATTAATAAATTAATGATTGTCACCCTCACCCACACTTTAATACAGTTTATAACTAAGATTATGTCACATCTTACTTCTTTTCGCGGAGTAGGCAAAATCATCCTCCCTCCTCCCCCGCACTTAAGTTCTTTATCTCTGCGTTCAGCACCAAAAATGTGAGGTTGGAAATTATTTCAGTATTACGCCCGGCCACGCCGTGTTCACGCCACGCCCGTCGCGATGAAGCAGGCAGATGTGTATAGTACACCCAGATCCTTTGAAGTCTCTTAAAAAGGGGGCGAACCTCTATCGCTATGCAAAATTTATTTCGGAAAAACCCCATCATATTTGTACATTGATACCTACCATAGTTTGACACATTCCTGCACCTCCACCTTATTGGTTTGATAGTAAGTAGCCCCTGGTCTTGGAAGGTCGTCTATTAAATAAGAACAATATGGTCTTACCCTTTTGTAACAAATTTAAACTATTGTGTAACGCAAAACATACTTTTAATATGAAAAATTATGTACACCTTCATTTCAAAACTTACTTATAATCATCTCTGACGGAGTCGTAGACGTTGTCCCTTTGCCTGATGTTCACGATCACGGTGTTCCATAGGCTGACCAGACGGCGTTTGTCAAGTTCCAGGTCTTCCAGCTCAGCTGCGTATGCTGTGACCTGAGGAAAAGTTTGTTTGTGAATCTGTACAGACCGTGTACAATTATGTTGTAGGTACCTAAATGAACTAGTTCTCAGTTACAGGAACTAAATGTGATCTTTGCATCAAGATCTTTTCTCTGCTTTGGTGGAATGAAAAACCTGTCTATACTTATTTTGTTGTTGGAATCCCAACACTAAACTTACTAAATGATACGGAGATCACTAGCGTGCGCTCGCGGTAGCCATTTTTATTTTAATGTTTCGACTTCGTTTACTTTCCTCACGGGTTGCCGGGTCGGGCCGCGACAAGTTGATAACAACACAACGTGCTCCTGCCCGATTGATTTGATGGTGACTTGTTGGTGAGAATATACCTCCATTATTAAGAAGAACATAGCTATTCTCCTAAAGTACTCATCCACTACTACTGTGACTATAATCCGATAAATAAGGCAACCTTTATAAGAACTAGTTCAAACTTAATGAATTCAGTCATATTCTGAAGTACTTTGTGTACTAGCTTGGCTGTGTTTGTTAAGTTACCAAAACTAAATATTAAACATGGGCATTTCTTTTCTAATATCTTACCTTATCGTTGACTTTCTCCATCTCGTTACTCTTGATTTCGAGCTGTTTCTTGAACATCTCCAGCTTGGACTCCAGCTTCCACACTTCATTGTTCAGACCAAACAGGAACATATCCTGTAAGAAGTCAAAAGTATATTTTACTTGGACTACTGGTGAACGTGGCGCTATGAAAACAGAATTACAAGACAGAGATCGGCGAATTCTGTTTCGTCAAAGTAGGGAGACATCTGATAGACAGGTGGTACTACATACATACATAACACGTCACGCCTATCGCCAAATTGGTTTTGACAGAAGTGTGTATATACTTTTTTGGAACCGGGTTTTTTCGGGTATTTTCGGGTTTTTCATTAATTTACAATATGCTTTTGCTCTATTTATTAATTAACAACAACAAAGCTTATAATATTGACCAGGCGCTCGACCAAATGGTGGAAATCTTCAGGGAGGAAGGAACGCGTTTTTGCAAAATGCGGCGTACGGGCAGGAAGTTCAAACTTTCGGACGAGACTCTGGAGTTTATAACGGAATGTCGTGAAAGGCTACAGGCACTCAACAAAGCAATTAGAAAATTAGTTCGACGCGACCTTCGATGCGTGGGTCGCAAGTGTTCGTCTTATCACTTGGGAGGAACCACCTGACGAAGTTGACCAAATCTAGCGGGGATATCGTCGTTTCGAAGCCGGATTTTACATGACAGAACCGGTTTTTTTTTTAAAACCTGGATCCGGGAATTCCCGTGTTTTTAATAACCGGGAAAAACCGGTTCGTATGCCCTAGTATATACATATATAGTACCTATTATACTACCCAGGTTTTTCCAGTTATGTTCCGTCTATTGCCATCAACCTGGCACAAATCCGACTCCGTGACTGCTACTGGTAAATTCCTAATGGAAAAACCCAACTATACTTTGCCCGACTTCCGATTCGAACCTAGGACCCCATGCTCAGCAGTCACGCTTGCGACCACTAGACCAATAAAAACGAGAACCTCGTTATTAGATACTCTACCGGATGAACCCTTTATCTAGAAACTAGGTAACTTCATTGCTTCTAATAAATAAGAAGCATATCATCTGAGTAACTTGTCAGTGTCCTACCAGTTGCCTCTTCTCAGCGGCGAGGGCTTTCTTCTCCGACTTCATCTTGTCAGACAAACGCTGGCTGACGGTCAGGTCCGAGTCGGTCTCGTCACGCCACGCCTCCAGCTGCCGGACGAGTGCGGACAGAGCTTCCATCTCCTCTATAGCCTCACGTTCTGTTAACAAAAAAAAATATTAAAGAAGCAAACTCAAAAATTGCTCAAGCAAAGTTTTTACTCAGCCTTTACCCAAAAAGTTTGGGTAAAACAATAGATAATAAGTAAACTCGGATAAACCAAAGTTTACTTCTTTGTCTACCATACCCGTATCATACCTGCATACATGACAAACAATACTGGCCGGTATAGAAATATAAAAAGAGTATGATACTGGCCGAATACATAACCACCTCCTTTTTTGAACTCTTAAAAATAAAATTAAGAGAAATATCGTCAGGGGCAACGTATCTTTGCACAGTCTGGGGCCATACCGATACCAAAAAATTTGACTAAAATAGCAATATTAGTAATACCAGAACTCATCGACATTATAATTAAGTACCTCTAACTATATTCTCGTCTAGCTTAGCCTTGGACTTCTTATGCTTCTCTTGAGACTCTCTAGCACGCTTCTCAGCAGTCTCGCGTTCCAAAGTGCAGTGCGCTAAATTTGCTTCATATTCCTCTATCAGCACCTACGACGGAAATTCTACTTTAGCATAGCATCTGTCAAAGTGTATCAACTGAACCTGGAGATAAACGCTGAGAGCAGAGCGCCTGGACAAGAGGCAATAGCTTTCCAAGCGTTACTTAATTTCTGCAACGAATTTAAACAAAACAAAAGTTTTCAGGAGCTTACGTCAGTCGCATACATTTTTACAAGCTTTTATTTTTCTTGCAATGTATGTTTGTTTGTTTAGGTCCAACTGAATTTTAAAACAGTTGTTTAATTTGGATGACATAAAAGGTTAGGTAAGTGACGTCATTGTAAATCCAATATGGCGGACTCCCAAAGATGGCGGACTAGTTATTTTTTATGCGCCCCCATGATATGGGTATCAATTTAAAACTTCATTTTAATGTTTTTTTTTTACTAAAAGCTTGTCGACTTTCTTCATCATTGATTTAAAGGCTGATGGAATTTTACTTTACATTGTATACTTGTCTGTTGAGACAAGCTATAACCTTCTATGTTTTTTCTGTACTCTTTACAAGAAAACAATAAGTATTCGCTCATAGATACCTATATTTTATCGAAGAAAACTCTTGACTAAGAGAGTACAGTTTACTTCTTGAATTGAAATTGAAATATACCTCACGTAAATTAGATGCAAATCATTCGAATCGACCAAAATGCTAGTTTTAAGCAAATGATGAACCTCTAAATTAGTCAAATTACCCATGAGTACGTATATCGGATCCGGTCATTGGTACGGATATAAAATGAATCGCAAGCGCGCCAGTGCAATGGTGACTTCACGGGTCACAACTACAGCGCGCTTCTAAAGTCCTGATTGTCATTGCACGAAACCCATCTTCTGACAATCCTACACATAAATAAAGTTTTAATATCTTAATCAGTCTTGATTAGTCTTAATATGTTAATTTAACCTTTTCAACAGGCAGTTTAGCCAGATAGATGATATACTTAACAGGTTATTGGAGGAGGAAGCAGTAAAGACGTTTATTAAAATAGTTGTAATGCACGTACCCTTTGCGCGTCGGTGTCATGGTCGTGCCGGTAGATGGCCTCCAGGTCCCTGTCGTATTGGAGCTTACTCAGCCTTAGGTCTTCACGCTGTAGCAGAAGAAATAGCCGATAATTCTTTACCAAAGCAAGCACCAGATTTAAAACACTTTCAAAAACTTTCGTTGTCATTTGAGTTATTAAAAATCCGCTTAAGAGACCTAGAGCTCCAAAACGGTAAACGGAACTAGCAAACGATAGTCTGATTAAATATCAGAGCAACCTGTGATGCCTATCAGCGCCGCACTCTACCAGGCCACTGATGAACAGATGCTGAAAAACTGTTGCCAAATCAGTATCTTCTTTAAGTATATATTTTTTTTTATATGATTCTTAGCAGTAAGAGACTGATTAAGAAAACGAAGACAGATACGCTTCAGTAATAATATCTTATGCATTTCTATGATGAAGCATACAGCTAGCAGAGCAATATGGATTTCATTGCACTAAAAATGAAGGCATATTTTCAACCACATCTTAAATCGTATTATTGACACTTTAGGGCAATTCATTTGAAAATCATCATCCAATTGTTTTATAAACTTATGAAAAATCCTCTTATATCATCATCACGTTACCAAATTGACTATCTGCTCTTCGGCGAGGGTGTTCTCCTTAGTCAGGAACTGTTTGAGCGTCTCCTGGAACTTCTGCATGAGCGGGTGGGAGGACTCCAGCACCGCTGGCAGCGAGCCAATTTCACGCTCGGCGCGCCATCTAATAGAACAAAAAAAATGGACCATGATGATATGAAAGTCATGAAAATTAGGGCGGATAATTGACTTTTCAGTCTAGTTATCCGCCCTAACTTTCTTGACGTTCATATCATCATAGTTCATTCATATAAACAAGGTCATGTCGGGTCATCATCCTAGACAACTTTCTCTTGTGCGTCAGCCGATGCGACATTTTGTATGGAAAGCCCATTTTTTTTTCGTATTTTATTTCAATCCCTGTTCCTAAGTTGTAATACCTCTTAGATATTGCGCTTTTTAGGGTTCCGTACCCAAAGGGTAAAACGGGACCCTGTTACTAAGACTTCGCTGTCTGTCTGTCTGTCTGTCTGTCTCCAGGCTATATCTCATAAACCGTGATAGCTAGAAAGCTGAAATTTTCACAAATGATGTATTACTATTGCCGTTATAACAACAAATACTAAAAATAAAAAAAAAATATTAAGGGGGGCTCCCATACAACAGATATGATTTTTTTGCCGTTTTTATAGATAATGGTACGGAACCCTTCGTGCGCGAGTCCGACTCGCACTTGGCCGGTTTTCTGTTACAGCCTGTATAAGGAGACACAAGACGGTCTCTATATACGGGGTGGAAGGAACACCGACGCGAAAACAGTTACCACGTATTCAGGTACATCATTCTGAGCCCCCCCCCCCCCCCACATTGAAATTTTTCATCGGTTATTAAAAAAAAATCTGCTGTTTCATACATTTTGACCGTGTACGTATTGCACTTTTGTAGGAAATAGCAGATTTTTTTTATTTAATAACAGAATGATGTATCGAATACGTGGTACCTAACCGTTTTCGCATGGGTGTGGGATTCCACCCCGTGTTATGGACTGCTATCTTGAAAAACCTAATCTTCTTATGGGGACATTTCTCGTGTGGAAAGTGCCCTGTTGATCTGACAGACTGACAACCAGTCTTACCAAGGGTATTGTATTACCCCATTACTGGGTTGTGAAGGTCAGATAGACAGTGGCTCCATGGAAAAATGCGTTATTCAGCTGCACCCGGTTAGACTGGTTGCCGACCCCGTAGGTAAAAGGCTAGGCAGGTGATGAAAGCGTCGTACACTTTACTTTAAATTCCAAGAGCAGAACTTTTAAAATGAGTAGGTACTAACTTGTCAAAAACCTCCCTGCCCGACTTATTGCAGCGGCACATGTCCCTGGGGCACGCGCAAACACAGGGGCAGATCTCTTCATCAAATGGAGGGTGATCGCATTCGCAGACCGGCTCCTTGAGCAAAATAACGTTTAAGGTGAATGATTGATTGTGTAAGTATTGCCAGGCTTTTCGCTAACAGGACTCAGCAAGGCGTTCAGCAAGCCAGAGCGTCGGAGGCTAAAGGGTTTATGCCCGTTTTCACAACCACAGTGATATCAAATGACAAAAATCAATTTTATTCTCAAGGTAAGTACTAACATCATAAATAATCGTCTCATGTCTGAACATGAGGCACGTTGGCTCGTGCACGACGATGCCGATCTCATCTCGAGGGCACTCACAGTTCCCACTGAGAAGCGATTCTTCGGTCGTACTCTCCTCAGTACAAAGGCAGGCCATTGAAGACCCTGACTTTGCCGTCTCCGACATTTCAGGTCGGTTTTCGGTTTCTTTCGCGCTAAACTATAGAAAAAACAATGTATATTTCAAGCACACGATTGAAAATGAAAATTGTGATACAAAAAATTGACAATGATCAGTTTTGTTTGTTGCTAGGAAACAGGTGCTTTTTTTAAGATTTTATGGTATCACCGGTTCACCGGAGCATGTTTGGTTATCGAACCTCTTTGGATTCCGAAGCGTCGCTATGGCAACGTTATGTCAACAAAAGCGCGGGGTCGTAGTGAATGGTTGCGAAGTAAACAAAATAATTGTGCAATCGTTATTGAGCATAAATAAATATGGTAAGTATTATTTCAAGAACTATCTAAACTGTATATAAAAAGTATTATGAACAATATTTTAAAAAATCTTTGATTTTACGAAAGTGCAAACATTTCTTGCAATAATTTGTTTCGTTTAGATTCTCTCTCGATCCAAACCAGCGACGGAAAGCAGGGTAAACACGGGCAGCAGTTCCGCTAAGAAAAGCTTTCCAGAACTAGAAGATTTTCTGCTGAAGAGGGACTATGTCGGTGCTCTTACTATGCTGGAGGTTAGTCCGTGATTTGCAGCGTAATGTCTGTCCCCACTTTATTTTAAGGTTATACACGTATATATTATTGTGTTACCGGAACACTACAGTGGGCTGGGTGGACTGTGGATGATTAAGGAAGAAAGGAGGTGTCTGATGAGATGACGAGTAATAGAGAAGTATGGAAGAAGAAGACATGCTGCGTCGACCCCAAATAAATTGGGATAAGGGCAGGAGAATGATAATACCATGCTTGCAGGTGGACATTCTGTCCATGTATTATGCCGACTGTGCGTACCTTACATACAGTCTACGTTTTCCGATACCCAACCAGGGACGTAAATGCAAATCTTGAAGGAATTGGTTACTTTGTGGCGGGCTGGCGGCACCGACAACGCCATTACTACGACGTCACGCAAAATCTTGCATTCCGCAAGTAGAATTATTCGCGTGAGGACAGAAACCCGACAATAACCGTCGGGATGTAGCAGATATACAACGGCCATGCGGTCCCTCCCTTTTCTATGAACGATGAGGAACTTTCACTCTGTCTCACCTGTCTCACACATACCGTTACCTCTATAACTACTCAAGCATTGACCATCGTCATCACTCATCAGTTCATCACTCCTATAAGCCGTGTGTGTCGAACGCATGATTTTATAGAAAACTATCACTTCGTCCGCAAAAATTGTGATAGCTCGGATTATTTTTAGTTGAATAGTAGGATAACATCCACGAATAATGTATCTTTTAAACAGTGAAAAAATTTCTAGAATTGGATCATTAGTTCCGCAGATGACCCTACAAACTTATAAACAATTTTTACCTTTTTATAATATTAGTAGGTATAGAGAAAAAAAATCATCAATCATTTTCAAATTCTCTTTAGTTCCTCAAACACGAGGGCAACGTGGACGTCTGGTCAGAAGTCTGGAGCGCATGGTGCTTGTTCCACCTGGGCGAGTACCGGCGCGCGCTGGACGTATACCTGCGCATACGCACCAGGGACAAACTCGACGCGCGCGTCTCCGACAACATCGCCATGGACATTGCTGTCTGCTATTTTTATTTAGGTTTGTGGGCTGTCTTGTTCTCTATTGTCTCTGACCTGTAGGCAAAGCTCGTAAGAATTGGCTTATCGTCTCCCCTATGCAGGTTTTAAAGACACTATTTGGACTGTGAGGATGGAACTTAGTTGGACGGATCATAAAAGATAATTATTACGAAGGCTTACAAAAACCAAAAGTATCTCGTTCAAATTACATTTTTTTTCTGTGTTTAACAGGACTCAAGTAGGTACATCATTAATGGAGTTTTATATCCCATTAAGTTTGATATTCATTGAACATTTACAGGTATGTACCTTGAATCACGGGAAGCAGCCGAAGAAGCACCGAAATGTTCTTTAAAGGTATCCGATTGTTATATTGTAAACATAATTACTACAGGGTTGACAGGTCAATCACTTCACTGAGACTGAGTATGAGGTACCGGGTGACGACAGCTCAGTAATTTACTAGCTGACGAGAGTCAACACCCCAGGGTCCTCACCGCGCATGGCAGTACTTCAGGCACCGTCTGTTAAGTGGTAGGCCTGTAGGTACTTTCTGTGTATAAAGGGCACCTGCCAAGACTTTCCCAACTACATTGGAGATGACTTCCAATATAACCAAATACATACTAGTATGTACAATTGTACGAATTGTACCCACATGGAGCGACTGCGACTCTTCAACCCAGTTAATATGTAGGTAATACGATAGGAAAAAGCATCTGACGTTACCCTTCAAATTCCTCAACAGACGCGTCTCCAATTCCACTTGGCACACAAGCTAGAAGACGAGGAGATCCTGATGCGTGCACACGCAACCCTACGGGATGTACCAGAGGATCAACTGTGTCTAGCTTCGGTGCACTACTTGAGGGCACATTATCAGGAAGCTATTGATGTGTATAAGAAGATGTTGCTTGAAAGGCGGTACGTTTATATCATTCTGTTAGAGGCCTTAGAACTTTCTTAATATTTGATTGCGCGAGATGTAGAATGTAGATCGCAGGATTGAATTGAAGACAGGTACTTTACTTAACGTTGTGTAAATAAATTATTTCGTCGCCGCTGCTCTCAAAACAGTGAGGGAAATCAAAGTTTTAGAAAACCGACATGTCCTCCGCGGGTTTCTTACATTTCATATGTCGTCAACAATGAACCGATCGCGTATCCAAGGCGTGTAGTGCTATTTGAGGCCATTTATGTCGAAACCAAACACACCCGTATACATCAAAACCGACCTGATAAAAGACTATTAAATACTTTTCTCAGCCGGCCAAAGAAGCGCTCCTTCAACGATTGCTTCATGTCAGCAACATTGATGCCCAGCGCTTCCGACATACCCAAATACTTATAGGTTTCGGTTGCTGAGAGGGATCTAAGATTTATGGAATCCGAGAGCGTGGCTCCCACAGATTCCACAATCTCCCCCCGCGTTACATGCATGATTTATCCACACCAAATTCTATCCTGATGGCGCTGCTAAAAGTTTCAGTATCAGTTGCAAATCGTTCGGGGCCAAAAGTTTCAGGTCATCCATTTAAAGGAGGTGAGATATAACCTGAGTCCTGACCACCTCTCCTCAACCGATACCCCAGACCTGAATCCTCCAGCAACATGCTTAGAGGGTGAGACAGCATCCCCGCTTCAACTTAAGGATCAACCCTTACGGCCCATTCTTTTTCACAGAGGGGATACCTGTGTCTCAGCAGTGGACTCATTTGGCAGAATAAAGTAACAGCTAGACGAACAATAGTTCACATAGTTTCAAAGCACTTCGACTTCGTCATCGCTTATTTATTTATTTACATAGGTTCAACGGGCATTAAATTATGAAGAAAACATCTTCATGTTTTATTTTGACGTCTTGCAGATATAAAAGATATGAAAAAGAAGATGACATGGATTGGATTAAGATGTTGTCTACTATCGACGGGTAATTAAATTAGCTTAGCGGACAGTCATTGGGAATATGGCAGGATACATTCATTTTATTTCGTTTCTTCGACTCATTAGTTTTAGATTTTGTTAGCTGCGCTGCGTACTAAAATTTTGTAATAAATTTCGATAGTTTGTACCTATTTAGGTAATGACTAATGTTACTCGTAACTATTGATTTTTTATAAACGACAATAGTACAATCACCTTTTGAAAACGTTGATCACTTTTAACATTTAATTAACTTGTTTTGTAAATTTTTTGTGTTTGTCTTTATGGTAAAGTCCCTTTAAAATAGATGGACAAATTTTATCACCGTGTTCAGTACGTCTTACCAAATACACCTTATACAGTACCTATGGGACCTTATATATATGGTTTGTTTTCATTGTACACTGATATGAGTAGCAAGTTCGGTCCATTATAAAGAGTAGCATTTTTTACTTTTTTAACGAGTCAACAATTTCGGCAGTTAAAAAAAAGCATTTAGGATTCTCCTAGCATCTGTCCTATTCTTACGTCCCTAAATCCCTTCTTGCATCCCTCCAGCACATTCATGGCGCTGAACGTGTACGTGTCCCTGTGTTACTACAAGCTGGATTACTACGACGTGTCCCAGGAGGTTCTGGGGGTCTACCTAGCTCAGCACCCCACTTCCACTGTCGCAGGGAACTTGAAGGCTTGCAATCTTTTCAGGTAAATCTTTATTAACAGGAACAACTGGTTACAAAATATTTATTGGTTTCTCTAGAGTATTTTCCCTGTTTTGGTTGGTTTGGTAGTATATTTTAGTAAATGATTGTAATCCTCAGCTAGATTTGCACACCATATTTGTACGCCTCCTGGCATAACATAGCGCTCTGTTCATCAAACATAAGATCTGTATTTTTTAAACCTATGTTAACAAATAAATTATGATTTGATTTGATTTGATAGATGTTTGTTACTCAATCACACCAGAACGGCTGAACGGATCTGGATGAAGTTTGGCATAGACTACTTTCTTTTTACATTCTGCATAGTTTCCACGCGAACGAAGTCGGGGGCAACAGCGAGTACCTCGTCATCATTATAGTATCTTTTCAACTCTAACTTCCCAAACTCGCAATCTAAAATTGTAAATGGAAACTCCCACATAGACGATACAGTCAGTGCTATCTAGCAGAGCTACGAGGTAACTATCAAACATCTTACCAGTAAACACTTTTAAATTCTCAAAAGGAAACAATGGAATTTTGCTTCACTGATAGTAAAATTTTCTTCTTCTTGTGTCGATGACAATTCAAATTGGGTCCTCCCAAAATTTGGCGACGAGTTTGGCACTTTCGGAATATCGTTATTTTTCCAGCTTCACTTACAACACTCTACATTTTCAGATTATACAACGGTAAAGCAGCTGAAAACGAGCTGAAACAAATGACTTCAGATCAGCACAGTTTCGGCCAAGATCTGGTCAAGCATAATTTGGTTGTATTCAGAAATGGTGAAGGAGCGTTAAAGGTAAGTAATTTCTCCGAAGCAAGCTAGGTATGATGGAGCCCCGAAATTGCAAAAAACCTTTCGTAAATATAATCTACTAGCTACTCGTGCCTTTGCAAAAGGAACATGGCAAAACATCAAGATTAATATGCGACAGCAGCGCCAGCTATCCGTTCCAAAACTATCCTATCTATAAGGCTTTAAAACCGGTCCGCAACTTCGTCATATTGTATTTTAAATAAATACAACCGGGGCCGGGGCCTATGTCCTGCTCCTGGTTCGGACACCTACCTGTAAACTTCATAGCCATTCGTTCAGATTTTAAACTTAAAAACGAATGAGACAGATTTAGTATTCACATTCCTTTATTTTTCCTCAGGTGTTACCAGAATTGGTGGACGTGGTACCAGAAGCCCGGCTAAACTTGGCAGGCTATCGCCTTCGGAACCGAGAACCTTTGGAGGCGAGGACCTTGCTGGAACCCTTGCACCCCACCTCACCGTTACACTACATCCTGAGGGGTGTGGTCGCAGTGAGACTGTATAATGAAACTGGTGATGTAAGGCGTTATAATCAAGTTTTAACGTAACGCTAGATGCGTTACGTTAAAACTTGATTAGATAACGCCTTCGATCATCAATAGTTGATCGAATAGGAAATAGGTGATACCATAGCAGAGCTCCAATGCTCCAATTTGGTGTACCCGCTCTTTGCACCCGCGCGAGTTTTAGCAAACTCCCGTATAATAAAGCGGCCATGGATTGATTGTTATTGGCTTTCATCTGTTATTTCTTACTTGTCTATACTTATGACACCCTACAAGCGCACCGTCTAGCACTACCATACCTTTTTTTTTTGGTGGTTGGGAAATCATCAAATGACCCCCTCCGCCCTGGGCGGAGCGGAAGGGAGTGTCAGACTCTTACTGACTAAAAACCACCCATGTTCCTTCATTGGCCCTTTATGTTCCAGGGCCGCGGTATCTCTTTCGAACAGTCCTGCAGCCCTGGCAGGCACCGGCCCTTGCGGGCCCCTCCCGTTGCTGACAACTCTTTGAGGCGCGCGTGGAACACGAACGCGCCGTCGACACGGCCTGCCCGTCGTCATACGACGGACGGACGGCGAGCTAGCGATTACTCACCGTCCACAGGCCCGTGCCTACGGTGGCCGAGAGCCATCACGGCGTGGCCCCCGACGCCCGGTGCTTTTCCTCCCGCGCCCTTCCTCTATCCGCCGCCTCCTTCGCTAGCATGACTGCTTCGCAGAAGGAGGCGACGGCTTCCCATTCCCTCTCGCCCCGGACCATGGCTTGAACCAGGGCCGGGCGCGAGAGGTCGCCGCCGCCAATCGCCGCTACGAGGACACGGCGATGCTCCTCCCAAGCGGAGCAGACCTCGACGGTGTGCTCCACCGCGTCCTCCGGGCGATCCTCACAATAGTAGCACCCGGGCGTTTCCTCCCGCCCGATTCGGTGCAGGTACCTCCCGAAACATCCATGTCCGGTGAGGACCTGCGTCAGGCGGAAGGTGAGGGCGCCGTGGCGCCTCTCAAGCCACTCCTCAAAGAGGAGACTTATCGCCACTATCGTGGCGTGCCCTGCACGGGGTTGCGATAGTCGCTCTCTCCATGTCGCCATGAGATCACGGCGGAGGTCTGTCCGCTGCGCGACAATATGCCGCGGCAGCGGAGTTACCCCCCGGCTCTGTACCTCCGCGCGCCACTCGTGCAGGCGCGCGAAGACTATGGCCTCCAGATCCCATGGCGGCAATCTGGCAAGGAGGCTCGCCGCCTCGCGGGAGATCGTGCGGTACCCCCGGATCAGCCTTACGGCTACCACCTTTTGGGGCGCGTTCAGGTAGTGCTTTGCACGCAGCCTCAACGAACGCGCCCACACCGGGGCCCCGTAAAGGGCCATGGACCACAAGATCCCCACATAGAGCCTCCGGCAGGAGTCGTTTGGCCCCCTCAGGTTGGGCAGGAGCCGCTTGAAGGCAGCCCCGGCCTTTTCCAGTCTGGGAGCCAAACGTCTGAAATGCTCCACGAAGTTCCATCGGCTGCCGAGAACGAGTCCGAGGTACCTCAACGTCGCCTCGACGCCGACGGGAACCCCTCCTACCGTCAGTGTGGATCCCGACGGTGGCGCATTCCGAGGCCCATGAAAGCACATGGCCTCGGACTTGTGCAATGCCACCTCGAGACCCAATTGCCGGATCCTCTCAACGACTATCGCAACCCCGCGTGTCATCAGTTCGGCCGCCGCCTCGTGCGACCTCCCCTGCGCCAGCACCAGCGTGTCGTCAGCGTAGCAAACTACGCTGACGCCGCTAGGGAGGTCGGCACGCAGCACTCAGTCGTAGCCGATGTTCCACAAGGGCGGCCCCAGAACCGATCCCTGTGGAACACCGCACGACATCTCTCGCCGGTTCCATTCTCCGGCACTACCATACCTTAAGTACTAGGTGCGGGAGAGATGTGTTACCGCGAGTCTCTCAGTTCAGATCGCCGACCGCTTGGAACAGCCTTCTCACAGAGTGTGTTACGTGACTTCGAAAAGTGTAACACCGAATAACACGTCCCCGTAAGTTTACGAAAACGAAACACTTAACAACGAATGCACGCTACCACGAAACACTTAACAACGAATGCACGCTACCACGAAACACTTAACAACGAATGCACGCTACCACGAAACACTTAACAACGAATGCACGCTACCACGAAACACTTAACAACGAATATACGCTACCACGAAAAACTTAACAACGAATGCACGCTACCACGAAAAACTGAACACCGTAGCCATGTCATCTCGAATAAGTAAACCTCTAAAAGTCATTTTTTCCGTCTAGCCTCCTTTCGCAACGCGCCATAAGGAACTTCGTTCCAAAAAGCCATATTAATTATGTGTCAATCAATTAAATCAATCGTTTTTCCATCTTAATATAATCAACCAAATAGAACATAAAAAAAGTCAGTTAATGTTTAAAATAGCACAAGTATGCTAGACCATCTAAAAATGTGATTAAGTCCATTGTTTCCTTTTTTTCCAAATGTTTTTTAATTTTTTCTTCCCTACTTTCTTTTTTCTTTGCTCTTTTGGTTTCTTGAGACTGTGAATTTAATTTTTCTACCATCAATTCTGTGTGTTTTTGTTCCTTGTTGAACTCTTCGATGGTCTTATAAAAATTCCATTTCTTTCTGCCCAATAGGCTGTTCCAGCGGTGGTGCCATGATTCCACCTCATTTTGTGTAATTGGAACAGTGGTCCCTATCGAGCTATTTACCGACCAGATGTTAGGCGGAAACAATGGAGGCACTTTTTGCAAGTTTGTCTGTAACTTTTCGGGGTTTTGAGTGGTCCTCTTTTTATAAGTACCATGGACATAATATTTGGAAAACCAATCAGTGACTTTCACTGCATCCTTGGGTAATACTTTTTCTTTTAGTATTTTAAAAGCCTCAGGTATCTCATCTGGCTTTAAAAATGCTAACGCGGCCAAATGACGCATTTTGTGAGCAAAAGATGTCGATTCTGAGTATTGTTTGGAGAGACCAGCAGACTGGATAATTGGATATGCTTCCAAATGCTTTGAGCCAGATGGAAGTAACAACACTTTTGTTGAATTGCAGGAAAGACTCGTTTCACCGCATTTATTGCCGCCTTCTCGAAGTCAGTAATTACTACGTTAGGTTGTAAATCGGTTCCAAATTGAGATGCTCGCGACTTGAGAAGCTCAAAAAATAAACAATAAATTCTCACATTTTTGTTGGACAGGAGCCCAAACACCAATGGTACCACCTTTTGCACAGTATCGTGCACTCCAATTAATCCGTGCACCGTATAAATCTGATAAAATATAGTTGGACAGGTACGAAATGTACCATCTAGGATCCAAAATGGTGACAGCTGGAGAAGTTTTATATTTTCTGGCGTACCAAACAATAAAATACAATCTTCTTCAGTACTGTAGTGAGCCAGCAGAAAATTACAATATTTATCTGGAATGACTAGATTATGAAGCTTTCTTGGAGATGTAGGAACACCATTCATCCTTGCTCTATTTACCACCATTCTCATCGCATTTGTACTGGGTAAGTAGGGGGCACTTCCACTAGGAATATCTTGAATCGCCGCCTGTATTACCTGTGCCGGTCCATCCATACTATGCTTCGCTCGTCTTTTCAATCTAGCTCTCAATTTTAAGTCATCTATTACTTCTGGTTCAGGCCTGTGACAATGCTCATTATTGTATTTTGTTATTTCCTCCACCCCGCTGTTGTTTTCCTGCAATTAATTACTGATATTAATACAATTACAATAGTTTACAAAATTATTAAACCGGACTGCCTTTACAAAACATAGTTTAGTTTAGTTTTGCTTTAGTTATTTTATCACTAGCTTTTGCCCCGGTTTCGCTCGCGTTAATTTAGAATTTGACTATTAAACACTTAACACGGGACGTGGGGACGTGTTAAGTGTAGTAATATTAGAATATTAGTTAAGATTTTAATCGTAAAGGTTATGTTAAATAAAATATAATTATGCAACTTGTATGTACAATACTTAATAAACACTTCTTACCTGAGTTATTATTCGCGATCCACAGCAGTATGCCCACTTTTTTACACACTGCCAATAACATTTTGTATTTAAACGTCTGTCTAAAGTAAACAAATATCCTTCGTGTAGCAAAAGCCTTTTATTCTTTTTAGATAATAGAAATTGTAAGTGCGCCATCACCACTGACCGCAAATTTCCGCAACAAGTATTGTAAGGACGCGTACTAAGGAAAAATAATAATTATTTGGTTGATTGACACATTGACATTAATATGGCTTTTTTTTCTCAAATTTTGGTTTTGTTTGATTGTTATATGAATAAAGACTTTTTACGATGACTTTTAGAGGTTTAGTTATTCGAGATGACATGGCTACGCTACGGTGTTCAGTTTTTCGTGGTAGCGTGCATTCGTTGTTAAGTGTTTCGTGGTAGCGTGCATTCGTTGTTAAGTTTTTCGTGGTAGCGTACATTCGTTGTTAGGTGTTTCGTGGTAGCGTGCATTCGTTGTTAAGTGTTTCGTGGTAGCGTGCATTCGTTGTCAAGTGTTTCGTGGTAGCGTGCATTCGTTGTTAAGTGTTTCGTTTTCGTAAACTTACGGGGACGTGTTATTCGGTGTTACACTTTTCGAAGTCACGTAACACACCCCTTCTCACACCGTATAGCTACCTCAAGAATCGTCTCAGTTAAGCAACTATAGAGAAAGAAGACTTTTTGATTATACATGATGAGATTTCGTAAAAACCAGTATTTGTCATGTAAAGCAAAACTACAGAAGAACTACAAAAGTTTCGGACAGTTTTTGACAGGCTAGACCCATACTAACTCTGTCAAAATATTCAATTCATTCAGCGTCTATTCCACAATTACAGGATGAGCAGCTAAAACTGGCCCAGCAAAGTTTCCAACTGGTCGGTAGTTCAGCTTCTGAATGCGACACGATCCCCGGCCGCCAGTGCATGGCTTCCTCCTACTTCCTAGCGGGACACTATGAGGAGGTGCTGGTCTACCTCAACTCCATCAAGAGCTTCTTCGTCAATGATGATACCTTCAACTTTAATTATGCTCAGGTAAATAAGAACCTGGGAGACGCGATGGCCCAGAGGTAAAGGCATCGCCTCTATTGCACAATGTTGTAGGTTCAAATCCGGGCACGTACCAACGTGACTTTTTCAATTCATTAAGACCTTTCTAAGTTTATCTTGGGCATCGGTGAAGGAAAACATCGTAAGGAAACCTGGACTTATAATATTAACATAAGTCTGAAATCGCCACCCCGTCTTGAGCAAGCGTGGTGATCAATACTCGTGCCTTCTATGTAGGAGAGCAGGACTTTGCCCAGCAGTGGGACATTCATAAGCTGGGATTATAAATAAAAACCCATACTGAACCTACAGCTTTTTACTATAAGAAACGATCATGTTATTAATTTAAGTTTTGCAGGTATAATGTTTTACATAGAAATGATGCTTTCTTTTTCGTAATGGAACGTTATATTGAGCTGTTATAATGGGGGCTATCGCGCATGAATTCGCCGCTAGAGGCGTTCGGGTATAGTAAGGTCTTCGGTAATGTCAGATGTCATAGAGTGTTCGCGTGTTTACTAATTTTCACGATTGTGGTCAAGATTGAGCTATTCCTGATTAATAATGACTTGAAGATTTCAACTAGCAAGTTAGGATCTAATTTGTTAGTACTTGGAGGAGGAATGATTTTAAATGTTTTCATGTACTTATTTTAATTTTTGGGACTATATTATAGTAAATTTGTATTCGAAGTTGACACTATGTTGTTATACGTAATAAAATAAACTTTCGTGAAGTTATTGCTACTTTATAGTACAAAATAGAATTAATGACAGGAGGACCTTACTCGCCAGTGGCGCCATCTGATGAGCTTAAAAACGATAGCCTTCATTATCATGGCTTGAGTATTTGTTTTAGAGAATTCCTGCTCTTAAATTTATATGTTATTACGTATAAGTTATTACTTATTGAACTGTCAATTTTCTCAGTACTTGGTTTTTATGATATTTGTAGGCCAAAGTAGCATCGGGTTTCTACCGCGAGGCTGAGGAGAGTCTTCTTACGATACAAGACGAGAGCATCCGCAACTCATTCACGTTCCTCGCCTGTCTGTGTCGCTGTCACGTCATGAACAAGGACGCTGCGCTAGCGTGGGAGATGTGTGTTAAGGTAAACTTAAGAATTTCAGTTCTGTGCGATTTCAAGTTCTTTTTTCTCCGATTCTGATGAGAATGAAGTTTTGTCATACAATGCCAGTAAGTTTCAATGAATATGGCCCGTTTAAGACTAAACATAATATCAATTTTGCATCTCTTAAGCAGTACCTAACAACAATCTGAAACCCTGGCTTAAATAATTAAATAGATGGGGTTCATGTAGGTACTCGTAACGACTGTCAATTGTAGATCTTTGACAGGCGTTAGTTGGCCCGAAAGTCTGACAACCAGTCTTGCCAAGGGGAATTAATTACCCAGGCGTATTACCCAGTACTAACTGGGTTGTGGAGGTCAGATAGGCAGTCGCTCCATGTAAAATACTGGTATTCAGCTGCATCTGATTAGACTGGAAGCTGACCCCAACATAGTTGGGAAGGCTAGGCAGGTGATGATGTAGGTACCCGTATGAGTAAGGTGCAAACCACTTTAGAGAAACGTGCAAAAGTGGTAATTGCGCCATCATCATTATTAACAAATTTTATTTACTAATGTATGCCTTTAGTAATTTATTAAATTAGCACAGTAATTGTACATATTTGGTTGACAGTCAGCGGGCACTCCCGACAGCTTCGCGTTGTTGCAACTGGTTGCTAACGACAGCTACCGAATGGGACAGTTCCTAGTCGCCGCCAAAGCTTTCCAAATGCTTGACAGGTGAGCCCAATTATCACAGATCTATTTAGAGCGGATTTAATGTGTACTAAAATACCTTCTTGAAATTGATATTACCTCCTTAGATACCTATTGTTTTGTGTTTTTAATTGTGGAAAACCATTTAAGTATAGCTATTTATTTTTAGTGTGTAAATTGGTCCTTTTACGAATTAGACATCATAAAATTAATACTCAAGTATATTGTAGAGAATCAGCTCCTCCTTTTGTCGTTTAAAAAGATTTATATGACAGCTACTTTCTTGTTAAAACACTTATAAATGTTTCAATATCCCAGATTAGATGGTGGCCCAGAAATGTGGGAAGGTCTCCGCGGCGCAGTGTGCGGGTGTGCGCAGGCCGCCGCAGCCAGCAAGCCCAACGCTGCAGCTGACCTTAGAGATGCCCTGGCCTTACTGAAAGGCCCCAGGTAACACATCACGCCTGTAATCCCCGAAGGGTTCGGCAGAGGTGTACCAAATAGTACCTACACATATCTTTCCAGTTATGTTTAAAACCCATGTAATAGGGGCGAGCAATCAGCAGTATTGCTTGCGCCCACGAGAGTATTCCTTCCCTCGGATTTTTTAAGGTGCGGTTTATCCTTTTTTCTTTCAGGTCCCACACCCGAGCAGACAACATCGTCAGGACTATCACCAAGTGGGCGCAGCAGAACAGGATCCCTGTATGATCGGAGTCCAAGGCTTGCCGAGTATCGTAGCCCTGGTAGCCTGCCGTAGAATAGTGTAGAACTGAAATATCAAATAGTTAAGTGATACATTGTGAAGTTCAATGAATTATTTAAACTGTTGAAGATTAGTGTTTTCTTTTGGGTATCGAGTTAGATAGGCGGTCGTTTCATGTAAAATAGTGGTATTCCGTTGCATCCGGTAAGACTGGAAGTCGACTTTAACATAGTTGGGCTACGCAGATGATCTGATTTTTATTGGAGAGTGCCTCTAGGATTCGTGAAGTAAGATCATTCGAGTCGGAAACAATTATTAAAATGGTACAGTCAGTGGTGGCTGTTACCTGATCCCTTACTGCCTATCCTTCTTTGTAAGAGGGCTCAAGTATGCTGGGCACTAACAACTATAACTACCGTCTATGTAAAACATCTCAGGTTTAATTACGAGAAACTTTTAGGTGCTCATTCATCCACAATCAGGTTTTGATGCTGTGACTCCACAAGCATGAAACCTGTCCATATTTATTCATACATCGAAAGTTATAAGCGGTATACGCCAGTCGTAAGTTCTTGACCAAGTTATTATCCAGGAATGAGGGTAATTAAGTACCAACATTAAATCATAACGTGAACAAATTCTGGCCCTCAATGATTCACCTTACTAACTCGCTAAAAATTACCTTTATCAAACCATACTAATATTATAAATGCGAAAGTAACTCCGTCTGTGTGTTAGCCTTAGGGATTCGTAGATCAATAATGAAATTTGGCACAGGAGTAGACAACAAAGGCAGTGGCTGAGCGATTGGATGCTGTGCTGCGTGTTAAAGGTTCGACTCCCGCTCGGATAAAATAATTGTAGGCTTGCAGGTTCCGGATCTGGGTCTGGCCTGTTTGTGTATGTGAGCTTAAATGTTTGTATACGAACCCATGATACAGGAGAAATCCCTAGACTGGGGCAACATTAAAAAAAACCCGGGTTAAGGTATAGGTAGGACATATATACTTTTTATCCCGGGAGTACGGTGCCGTAGGATAATACCCGCCCTACACGCGGGCGAAGCCGCAGGAAAAGCTACTACAAACTAAATTACTACAAGTAGGCAAGTATGTAATCAAATAGGACCAGTATTTCTCTAACATATTCGTACGTATGCCCTAAATTGGCAGTTACATTGAATATTTATATAAAGCCGCAAATTGGCGGCATTATGCCAATGTTATTTCTTAATCCATAGACACGAATCATTTCTAGATTTGGACTCGCATGCCCCAGATCTAGAAACTTAATTTACTACTTCCTTTTAATATCTAAAAGGTGCTCGTACTACCTACCTATATTCTTTTGGGCTTTAGCATAAGCGTTGTATTTTTAAGGTACAACTTCAAATAGCGAAGCTGAAGCAAAGACGTAATTGTAATGGGTGTAAAAATACCCTTAGCGAAGCCGAAAGGTACTTGTACTCCCCGTCATTATAATATTTTTTTTGTTCTGGACCATACCTTCTAGTTACGGAGATATTGGAGGACAAAGTTCATATTTTTTTATTAATATGTGATAGCTTCACTGTAACCTACCTGTTTTTTTATGTTATAGGTATATATCATGAATTATGATTTACCCTGTAGGTACTATTCAATGGTGGATGTATTGAATAGTACAGGGCAGCACAATGTTTTGAGTGTGCTACATTGAATCCTACCGTAAACCGTGATTTTTCGCCTCAAAATAAGAAGTCGTTCTCTAGCAATAACTTTTGCGTAGAGTTACTGAGTTTGCTGTACAGAATGCTTGGTTGCAGGCTTCGCGCTAGGGTCCGGCTACACCTTGTTTATGCATGCAATCAAACAATACTGCACATTAGTGGCTGTTTTTTTAGTTACACAAAACGATATGTAAATAAATTACATAATATTAGCGATTACTTAAATTTTAAACGCTCAGATTTTCGAGGCGGATCTTTCCTTTTAGTTCCCACAGCACCATATCGCGTATGTATGTCTATGCTAAGTCTAACTAGGCAATACAAGTGACCGGTTCTAACATTGACGATTTCAACATCTACCATTTCCGCTAGGGCCTAGGGCGCTGGCTACCTTAAGTAATTAAACGTTAGACGGGATTCATAAATAATTAACTCTAAATAAATGAGTTTTACTAAATAAGGCACACCGTTTAGGTCCTACAAGACGATATTATCATTCTGTCCGAAAATAAAACTGACATAGTCCGAACGCAGAATAAAGTTCTCGTGAATTTAATTGTAATTGATTATTGCGCTAACCATGTTCAAAATGCGTAGTAGTACTTAGGTCATTTCTGATGCCAACGTCATAATGATGATAAGGCTTAACCACCATGACGTGGCCAACCAAAATACAGTCGATAAAAGGGACCAAGTCTTGGAAATTCAACCAAAATAATTAAAAGTTGAATACTGCAGATCTGCATATATTTGTTACGAATTTAAAAGCTCTTCCCTTCGGAACTAATTTTTACATCACAAAAGTATCTTAGTACATAAAAATAGTTTGGAACACAAGTGTTCCTATATCTAGAACACTACTTTAATAATAAGCTCCATTAAGGCTGATTTAGTGTTACCATCTACAACGTTAGTGATGGGATCATGACTTTTTGCGAACGCTGTGGCGTAAAGTTTCACACATGGCACAAGTAAAGGCATAAAATACTGCAAAAATTGCATTTATTTATAAAACTACATTATATTTACATGTACGTAAATTATACGATGCGTCAAGATCAGGTCCGTAGGCAACAGTCAAAGCAGTACATAATAAATAATAAGTTACAGTAGTCGGGCGAGGTTAGCAGGCGCGCCTAGTCTTGCTGAACGATCCTCTTAGGTCTACAGACTGGGGCCGGAGAGCAAAGGCGAGAAAAACTAGAAAACAGAGCCATCACCTCTCGCTTTTACATTCAAACTGAAAAACGTCCAATTGTACATTTTGACGTTTTTTTATTCCAAAGTCTTAACGTGGTCCAAAGTCCAAACAGGCCCAAAAACAAAAACATTAACTTCTACAAAAGATAGGTAACAAAAAACACATGACAATTCGCCTTTACCATGTAGCCGCAGCCTATGATTTCTAACCAAACTATCACCGAAAAATCTCAGTCAAAAATCATTTAACAACCTTAATATCACAACAGTTTTTATCAAGATCTCAACAGACTAATTCTGTTCCAAACTTGGAATCTGTCCTAACAACGGCAGAAAATAATGTTGTACTAGAGATGGGACAGTAAATTCGATTTCCAGCATTATTTTCTGTTTATCGAAGTCAATCGTTAGTCGTTCAGCAAGAAGCTAGGTCGCTTTGTGTTCGTAGTTGCTGGGCTTAGCCCCACGGGTGGGCTACTCCGACGTGGGCAGCAGGCAGCGTGTACCTCGCGACGGGTGCGGCGACGGCGACCGGCGCCGGCGCAGCGTAAATTTTCGCTACGGGAGCTGCGACTGCTACAGGAGCTGCCACCTGAAAAGAAACATTTTTTCTGAGTTCAAGAGTTGCGCTGGACAGAAAATATTTGAAAGTGTTTGAATTTGACTCTCAGAGTAGATGTGTTTCGGAAGTGATACTCGTATGTTGTGGGGAGCAAGAAGCGGTAGCTATTTTTTTATAAAAAAAAGAAATTACTCCTGCAAGACTGGAAATATAAATTGCAGTGAACTTTTTTACTGCCATTTGTTTCCAAACTGGTGACTTGCATTACTAGTGCCGGCCCGCTTGACCTGCGGGCCTCGTCCCGGGGGGGAGTGAGGTGTAAAACTCCCCTCGTCACGTCTAAGAGAGGCGCGCGTGAAACTCTACGCGCCGCCGTCTCGGGTGACTTGCATTAGCTAACTCAACTTCAGCCATAAAAACCTAAAAGCTACCGAAGCTCCTCACCGCATGTGCCGAAGCTCCTGTCCTCTCAACCACGGCATTGAATCCGTTGATCTTGTCTGCGGTGTAGGTGACCTTGCGCACGTGACCGTCAGGTTCCACCAGGCTGTAGGAGCCGTGCACCACGCCGTTCTGAAGCGTCTCTGAGGCATCCTTGTGGTCGCCGGTGGCAGGGTCTGCTACACCGTATGAGAAACTGTATGCGGGGTTCGGGTCTATCGGCTCAGCGCGTACCACCTGGTGAAGATAGAATTTGTATAAGAATTAATTGGAAAAGGAAAAAAGCGGAGTCATTTTGGTTTCGTTTTTGAGGTCATGTGTCCGGATCTCCATGAAGGTACCTACAGTAAACTCGAGCCAAGGCCTTCATTCACACCTGCGTGGCACGGCCTGCATGCATAAACCCACGCCTTTTAGGTGGTAGGCAGAAATCACAGAACGCCACCTACTAAGTACCATTGTTACATAATCTTTTTGCGTCCACATTCATACACCTGGTCATACATGGGTGCCGGTTGCGAGTGTAGTATTGTTTGGTAAGAACCTGATTCTATCGAAAGGCTTGATTCTGATGACTAACTAGGTCATGCATGCTGTGTCTTACACATGGGGGCTTTAAAAACAAAACAGTATCAGATTGGAAATCAAATAAAATTCTCTTTATACTCACCGGCGCTGCATAAGCTTTAACGACAGGGGCAGCATAAGTCGCGTGCGCAATCGCAGGGGCAGCGATCGCCGGAGCATACGCCGAGGCGTACGCAGGCGCGGCGTATGCGGGCGCAGCGTACGCCGCCGGGGCGGCGTAGCCATGGGACGCGTAGCCGATGCCGTCCAGCAGCCCCGGCCGCGCCATCGCACCGGCGCACGCGCAACATAATAATAACAACTGCAAAGGGTTACTTTAAATACAGGGTGTAAACGGACCCTTCACGAAGTCGTCAACCAAGCATTCTGTACATCAAACTAAGTACTTAGGTAACTTAACGCCAAAATTATTGCTGGGAAACGTCTTTTTTTTGGGTGAAAAATCACGTTTTACCGTAGGACTCAATGTAACGCACTCAAAACATTGTGCTGGTGGATGGATTTGAATAGTACGGGGGTCGTGGAGGTGTTTAAAGTAAACATCTTACATTAAAAACGTGTATATTAAAAAAAACTTGTGAAAAAGTTAGACCCCCAATATCTCCGTAACTAGAAGGTTCCCAGGTATGGTTTAGAACAAAACAATTATCGCAATGACGGGGAGAACAAGTGCCTTTCGGCTTCGTTAAGGGTCTTGTTACACCCTTAATAAAGTCAAATAAAATTCGCAGGAGATTCTATGCAAACGCGACGGGTACAAATGGTTAAACATAGCAAAAAATTACATCTTTTGTGTTTAGTCGTGTTTATTTTGATACACGTCTCAAGTCTTTGTACAATCACAACCGTTAGTTGTCCGGTACAAATTATTTAACTTTCAACTAAACTTATAACACGTTGGTTGCACACAGGCCGTGTCTGTATGCCATACAAAAATTTCCCATGCGAGAATCGAACTCGCGCGCTTAGCCTAGATTCGCAGTTTCTTAGCCGAGCCCTGTGTGTGCCACACACAACACAAAGGTAAACTCCATAGAAACGGTGCCCCCAAAACGCCTGTGGGCAACTCATAGCTATAAAATTTAGATCTATTTCACAATAGGTGCGATAATGGAATCTTGACCTCATTGATCAGCTATCTGCTTCACCAGTCCAAATAATTTCTGGAGTTTTAAAAGTATTGTGCGCGGTGAACTGCAAAACCTAAGTCACCTATAGCTATCTTTTGATCTAAGTTTGTACCTGGATCGAGCGAATTGTATACATACATTATATTGTTACTGTACCTCTATTTTGCCAAAATATGTGTGCAAACCTCTATTTTGTGAAATATAACGCCAAAATAACCAGTGCCGTGAAATTTCAAGATGGAGTTTGAGCTTCTAAATTCTAATTTGTTTTTTAAAATGATATTTTCTTAAACGATAACTACTTATCTAAATACGGATAAATTTTGCTTTTATTTAAACAATATAATATTAAGAATGTTTACCTTAGCTAGCATGTTTGTCGCGTGCGCACGTTGTGGGGCGTAGAGCACGTGTGTCGCTCCCTGCCGGCGCGCCGTATATAAAGCACAGCTGCGCAGGCACCTACCTACCACGCACGATCTACACCTGATACACATTTCGCAACAAGGATACTAACACATGTGTATAATGTGTCGGCTTAAGGCTAGTTATGCTTAATTATTAGTTTTGGATAGTCGTTGGTCTAGATCTAGCGCAACGCCTCGCCTACATTCTCCTAATGAGCTGGCAGAGGTGACACCCAAAACGCCATTATAAAAATCACATATATAATAGCGACGTTCTTAGCAGGGAGTTGTTTGCATAGGGCTATGGCCTATATCCAGCACTGGACTCCGTCCGGTTAGACGGGAAGCCGACCCCAACATAGTTTTGAAAAGGAGATAAGATAATGATGATGTCGATTTACGACATTGATAGTCAAGATGAATGAAGCGTTGTGCATCGCATTATTACAACTATCAATCGAGCTGACAATCCCATGGTCGAAATTGACCGCGATCTAGTCGCACCCTTACATTAAAGGCCTGGTGTTGTAGCGTGTCCAGTAAGTTAATTGGCCATGGGTGTTCTGATTTAAATCGATACTTACATACCATACACTACACATACCTGTGACATATGTGAGTGGGTACAAAAGGTAGCTACGGTGTCAAATGAAAAGTATAGCAGTATGATTGTAGTCAATCAGTAAATGAATGACAAGCTGATGCCCTCGAATTTCGTCCTCGTGAAATTATTATAAAAATATTGCTTCCTTATTTGAATCGGCATTTGTTAACAATTTCACCGTTTTTTTTTTGCACGGAACTCTAATCCTTTTTCTAAATCAAAAGTAGCCTAATTTACAAATTCGTATAACATCGGCTAGTAAAAGTCCCGTCAAAATCGATCCAGCTGTTTCGGAGATTAACCGTAGCGAGCAAACAGATAGAAAGACAAAAATTAAAAAATATATAAGTACCGTATTATACTTTCATATGCATTCAGTAAAAAGCTGTTATTTTGAAATTACAAACAGACACTTCAATTATATTTATTTGTTTAGATTTTCTAGTAAATTGACTCAAAAACTAGAATTCAGTACACATGAATCCAATGAACAAGTAGGCAACTACAGTTTATTCGAAACCTTGTTGCGAATAACGTTATTTCCGCGTTAGCGAATATAAACTTTACATGATGCAAATTAAGTTGTTTTTGGAATGGTAGGTAGGTAATAAGGTAAACAGTACTACTTACACACTTGGTAGTACTTTTGAAAAAGTCTTATTTGAAGTTGTAGTTCAAACCGAATTTTTCAAGTAGGTAGGTGTTAAAATTGTTTTATTATTCTTTTTTCAAAAACACGTTTTTGTGTTTGGAAACTAAGTCGCGAACGTAGTAAAGCTACCAGTGCAAACAGCTTCCTAAATCGAAAGTTCTAAAATCTGATGCAAGAAACACAAAGTTTTGCGCGTACTTGTCAACTTATCAGTTATCTTGTATCAATATGGACTGTTATGGACACACTTGGGCTTGGCATAACTCGCTCTTTACGGGCGTTATGAGCAATATGAGCCAATCTACATGTCTAACACACACACACTTTAGTTTAAAGCTCCACGGACCACGCTTCACACTTTAAATAATTATTATTTAATCGCACAATTAAGCAGGTGCCTATATTTAAGATTTACTCATGAAAGTACTGGAGTGAGTGAAAAGAAGAAAGAGACAACGAGAGTGGAGACCATGGACGGGACGGAGGAATGTGGGAAGACAGCCGACTAGGTTGACAGAAAAAAAACCGTATAGCCATTACACAAGACCATAAAAGGTGGAGAGATTTGCAAGAGACCTACACTCAGAATTGGGTGGCCATAGGTTGAAGAAGACGAAGAAGAAGGCATCCAACTTTTACTACGTGACCAGATCAAGCGGCCTACCATGACGTCTTAAAGCATTATTTTTTTAATCCTATTCCAGAGTGGAAAAGAGATCACGCTAGACGTTCTGTATAACTACATCTAGTTCCTACTCTGGAATAGAAACAGCGCAAAGCCATTTGAAAAACCTCCATCATTATCATCCCGAGTTCCGGACGAATTTCGTCTCCGGCGACCAAGCTCAACGAGGATTAGCTAAGTCATCATCATCTGCCTAGCCTTTTCCCAGCTATGTTGGGGTGCCGACCCAACATAGTTGGGAAAAGGCTAGGCGGATGCAGGTGAATACCAATGTTCAATGTCAATGGAGCGACTGCCTATCTTACCTCCACAACCCAGTTATACGATACCCCTTGGTAAGACTGGTTGTCATTAATATTATTATGCGCTTACGTGACTTAACTATCTGTGCTTTATCTTGTGTAGAATTTTCCTTCTATTCTTCGAATTATATATTACTAGCTGATGCCCGCGGCTTCGCCCGCGTTGATGTCGGTTATCGCGAAATACCGTATTTCCTTATTCTGTTTGTGTAAATAGCTTTCCAATTACCGCTTTATGATTGCCCATTTTTTAAAGTATTAAAATGGTGCAGTCGTTTTTGAGATTATCGCGAACAGATAGACAGAAAGACGCGGCGGAAGAGTTTGTTTTATAAAAATCAAAATCGAAATGGAGTTATGTGCAGTATCGTTGCGTGCAGTAACGTTACTGCATTTAACTCCATTTCGCAAAAATTGTGTAGCTCCATTGGCCTCCAAGGCGACGATATGTAGTGATAGTGATATTAAAGATCCGAAAGGGGCATAGGTACCTATAGGAATACCTATGAGATTACCAAATAAAATACGAAACTTAAAATGTTCATTAAAGTAAACATACTAGTGATAGTACTTAAATGTATTATTTTTGTGGCCAAATTACCGCCATTTCTCTAAAATCTAACGAAATTTTAAAACATGACAACACTATCTTCGGCATTCCTATGTTCGATCGTCAATAAAAAGTGTATGCTTATGACGTCACTACCAAAAAAACAACCGGAGTGCTGCAGTTTTACCGGGGTATTTTTTAAAACTTGTTTTCAAAAAGAATTACATATTTAGAATGTAATCTCGATACCTAATAAATAATACCCTCACGGATCGGATAGGGTTTTTTTAAACATATTGTGTATGTGTACAGCCCGCGCCAAACTTTGTGACCGCCTTGAATATAGTCGCGAGTAGTACATTTTGTGTTCTGCGCAATACAATGAGCCTAGTTTCGGGGCGGCCACAAAGTTTGGCGCGGGCTGTACGAGTATGGACTTAAAGTAAACAGAGCAAGTGAACCTACTTTAATACCTTTGCTTCGCATTCAACCTGCAGAGGCAAAGCACGGGTAAAAAGGCAAATTAAACCATAGCTAGTTTCATAATGATTATATATTGATACAAATAGTTTTGGTTCTATTCATCATCATCATTTCAGCCAAAAGACGTCCACAGCTGGACATAGGCCTTTTTTTTTGTTCCCGGGGTGGAAAATCCACACGTCATCTGTCGGACTCTAACCGACTAAAAACCACCCCGGTGTTTTTAGTCGGTTAGAGTCGGTGTGAAGGGAATTTACCTTCCCACACTTGCACCGGGGATCATGGGAACTAGTGCGCCTTCCACGATCTCCGGCTAGTGCCGGCCCGCGTCTGCGGGCCTCCTTAAGTCTGCGGGGGAGTGAGGTGTACTCCCCCGTAACGCCAATAAGGGGGCGCGCGGAACACTACGCGCCACCGCCTCGGGTCCAGGGGGGGGGGGAGGGGGGGGGGAGGCGGACGTAAACGACCCTTTTTCCACTCACTAGGGAATTGGCCCTGCTCAAGACATGCTGAGTAGAGTCCTCTCAGCTGGGGATCTAGCTCTTTCAGAGCGAGGGCAAGCGCGACGCCGGGAACTCCGTCGGGCCCCGGGGCAACGGTCTTGGCCCGAAGCCGCGTTATTGCCGCCCTCATCTCTGGTTGTGTCACCTCTGGGACGCTGACGTCCTCCTCATCCGTTGACTCTGTGGCTGTGGGCAGAGCCATCGGCGGCGGTACATGCTCTTCTCTAGCAGGGAAGAGCGTTGCGACCACTTCCTGCAGCAGCTGAGGCTGCAGACTCTCAGTGAGTGGGAGCGCCCAGGCACGAAGTTTCCTTCGGACCGCACGATACGGGCGCCCCCACGGATTCACGTCGAGAGCCGACAACATCTCTTCCCTAGCTCGAGTCCTAGCCTCGGCGATGGCCAGCCACAGAGCCTCCTTGGCCGCGCGGTACATCTCATACAGCGCGGCCTCTTCCTCCGGAACCCGCCGACGTCTCCTTCGGTATCGAGTGTAGCTAGACATAGGGCTCCCCCAAGTGTCGCCACATTGACCGGTCCTGTGCGTCTAGATCCAGTGGATCCCCGCAACCTTCACCAGGTCATCGGTCAACGCAGGTCAACGCTACCCACGGGTGACCACTGAAAACCAGCGCTGTGCTGTGGGCCCTCCATAGCACAGCATCATGCTGAGTGGTAGCCTGCTTGTCGCAGTCACGACGTGCAAGCTGTTAACTTTTCTTTTTCTGTTTCTGTCTTGTTGTATTAATGCGCCTTATGATTATTGTAATTATTTTTGTATTTTTTTGTATGCACGTCATGTCCCTGCGACAAATAAATATTTTTTCTTTCTTTCTTTCTTTCTTTCTTTCTTACCCAGCCAAGTCGGGTTCGACGATTGACCTCTTTAAGTTAGACCTACCTAACTGGACCCTATGTCCCAGGTCTACAACTTCAACACATCATTCAACACATCGTCTACAACTTCGAATGTAGTCTCCAATCTTGATGGAGTGGGTGTTACTTGGGCATTCAACATGACCTTGGTTTTGTCCATGTTCATTTCCATATTCATTTTAAGGAAGCTCAACTCTTTCGGAAGCTCTACTGACTCTGAGGTCATCAGCCTTGACCACTATATCGTCAGCAAACCGAAGGTAAGTGATATACTCGCCATTGACGTTGCCGCCTAGCCCTTTCCAGTCCAGAACCTTGAAGATATCCTCCAGTGCAACGGTGAACAGTTTCGGAGATATGACGTCTCCCTTTCTCACACCTCGCTGCAGAAGATAGGTTCCGAGGTCTGCCATGGTCCTGAAGACGGTGTGACATGGTTGCGTTTTTGTACAAACGATTTTACCGTTGGAGAGACTGCAGTATAGGCCAAGTCTCGATCGAATCGAAGGCTTTCTCGTAGTCCACAAATATTAAACAGAGAGGCAGGTTATACTCTTCTTGTATAACCTGCCGCAGCGTATGTATGTGGTCTACGAATCTAAAACCTTTTCGAAATCCGGCTTGTTGGGGAGGCTGAAAATCGTTAAACCGGCACGCGAGACGATTCGTGATGACTCTCGACAACAACTTGTAGACATGACTTAGAAGTGAGATGAGCCTATAATTCTTCAGCCGGGCATTATCGCCCTTCTTGGAGAAGAGTACCACCACACCCCTGCACCATGCCTGTGGCATTTTCCCCTCGAGTATGACGAAATCAAACAGCTTCTGAAGGACCTTAAGTACCGGTTTTCCATCCGCCTTCAATAGTTCGGCTGTAATTCCGTCCGGTGCCTTGTTGTTTGTAAACCGTTTCAGAGCCATCCTAATCTCGTACAGGCTGATGTCCGGGATGTCTTCGGTATATTGTCGGGTCAGTCTAGATCTTGGGTCGTTTGCTAGATCTACAACGGGTTTACTGGTTGACATGTACTTACAACTGCTCATAGAATCTCTTGATTTCCCTCAGAGGCTCCAGTCTTCAGTTTTGTGTGCTGGCTCTGCCCAATAGCCAGATCTCTTGCAAATACCTTGGAGCCTGTATTCCGCTCAACTGCGTCGAGAGTTTTTTGTTCTTATCTGCATGGTTCTATTAGGTATACTTAACTGTGTTAAAAAACATCATTTAATACACGTGGGCATTTGTCACTGCAGTGCTCAGCTCCTTAGCACCTTGTAAATTGTGCCTCGACTACTATGGCTATATTTGCCCACTTGTATCAAAATGTACTATAACTAACGGGAAGCTACATTATCCCAGAGTGTCATAAGCTATATTTAGAATTTCCCGTGGAATAATTCGAATGAATGAATTTGAATAAAAATAATTATTTTTTTCACAAAAAAGCTTTTATTTAAGTTAAAATATAGCGTAGCTACTTATACACACGGCCAGCAAACATAAGAACTAGCATCATTTTGACAGTCATAATGGAGAACATGCTAGCTTTAATTACACAAAAAATACCAAAGAAAAAATACCCGTTTTCTCGTGGTCCTACTATTTTGTCCTACTAGTAGGACCACGAGGGAGACCAGTTTCTGTTTGTTCTACTATGACAGACGGTTGACGTCAGGGGCACCCCGAGGTTCGGTTAGTTAGGTGCCTGTAAACCCTAAGCAGACAGTCATAGTAGGACGAACAGAAACTGGTCTCCCTCGTGGTCCTACTAGTAGGACCACGAGAAAACGGCCGAAAAAATCTTTAAGAAAAAGACTAACAAAAAGAACGTCGATAAATGAATGATCGACGCTAGCAGAATGGCCGCAGTCTAGATCCTAGCTAGATACTAGATTCAACACTGTACATACATATTCTAGGCTGCAATACGGTATATAAAGCCCAGAAACGTAATTTGGCGTAATGTAGGTCACATTCGGACTGCAGTTATTCCGCTACGAATAACAAATATGTGCAAGCCAGTTTAAAATTGATATCTAGCCGCGCCCTTTACCTAATGCACGAATAATTCTATATGTTATGCTGTTCGAAATTATAGTCCTTAAAATATAGCTTGGTAAGAGCCTTTGCACACCACTTTTTTTTATGCGCTGACGACGCGCGTAGGACGTAATCAGGACACTCAGCAAACGCAAGACTGAAGTCACGTTGTTTCACCTTTACATACGATCATTGCGTATTTATCGCTATAAACGCCCTGATACATCGCTACAAACCCGCTACAAACGCGCGTTTGTAGCGATGCACCGCGCACCTCTCCTTACATCACCTCCTTCCCCGAACCACCAGTGGTACAAACGCGCAGTAAGCGCGTGTTTGAATCGATACAAAATGCTAAAACGTGTTGACAATGCGCAGAGGACGCGCTAATCAAAAACGAGCGTAGTCAGCGCATTAAAAAAACGTGGTGTGCAAAGGCTCTTAGAATGAGAGCTTTATAGTAACGTCTAACGAGTGATTTATACTTGCACACAAAAAATCATTCGTATATGACATACATCACATTTTTTTAAACAGTGTTTCACATTTAAATCAAGACATTATATAAAATCAGCTTTAAAAGTAAAACAATTCAAACTAATTCATAGTCGTAATAAATCATCCAAACTAACTACAACGCGACGCACTACGTACTTGCGTGTTGCTAAAGTGTTACAGATGGAATAAATCGATAAATTTAAATCGATCGAATAAATTATTGATTGAAATTTGGCAGTTTCAGGTAGCTTGTGTGCTAGCGTCTGTACATAAATAATATCCCACAAAATAAGACTAAAGGGCACATTACCAAAACAGACAAAGACGTTGTCAAATTCAAACAGCCTTTTACAATGTTGCCCGCACACAAACTAAAAAAACTGTTTTTGCAGGAATATTTTAGCATTTCTGCATAGTCTGTATATTACCAACGTTTTAGATTATTAAAATTGAACTTTGACAGTGTATGAGATTTCGTATTTTTATGTGCCTACCGAAATGACTTATACTAATTCAGTAGATTAATAATGAACATTGCCACATTGTGCGAAAGTGACAATGCTACCATCCGGCAAGCCCCATTCAGTACCATTGTTTACATACATCTATCGGTAATAAAAATTGAACTTTATTGAAAGTTTATTTCTATTTTCAATTTGAAAGACAGTAAGCGGACCAGACGTATTTTTGATCCTTGAACTATATTTTATGGATTCCCTGTGTATTAATTTAGACCTTTGCTATCTGAATTCATAGCAGCTATCGCTGCACTTAAAGGTAAAAAAGCTCCCGGACTCGATCAGCTTACAGCCGAGATCATAAAGGCAATACGGACATAAGGAGTGGCCGCACTGCATAAAATATGCAAAAACATTTGGCGCACTGGCGACTGACCCGGAGAATAGACTAGATCTACCATTGCACAAAAAAGGCTCAACTTCGAAATGCGACAACTACAGAACTCTTCTATATCTCATGCTAGTAAAGTGATGCTACACATCATCAACAGTAGGGTCCGTTACGTTTTAGACTGGCAAATTTCTCACGAACAAGCAGGCTTCGTCCAAGGTAAAGGGACTCGTACTAAGTAATCACTCGTACACTATTTATCTTGTGTTTTATCGATTATAGCAAAGCTTTCGACTGTGAGGGCTGGTCAGCCTTGTGGAAAGTATTGGAGGAAGTCTGAGTACCAAACATCTTTCAGCTCTAATTAACTGAACAATCAAGGTGTCATGAGGGTTGATAAGAATACGTCTGGGATTTTCAATATCGATAAAGGCGTTAGACAAGGCTGTATACTATTCTCTTTAACACGCATGGAGAGTATATTATCAGACGAACCCTTGAAAACTGGTAAGGTGGTGTCACAATAGGTGGCACAAAAATTACAAACCTACGCTCTGCAAACGACACAACACTCCTAGCTGCCAAAGAAACTGAAATGCCTCATCTACTCCGCAGAATGGAAATGAATATCTATCAAGAAAGTAGATCTCAAGTGCAACCACGCTAAGACCAAGTTAATGGTGGTAGACCGCATAGTGTGGAAGTGCGCAAGGTGTATAGGAATGGCCAAAAATGGAATGTCCCAACTGCAACGAACATGGAAAGACCGCCACCTTTCGAAAAACTTAAATAAAACTGGCCAAATCCTTGGTGTTTTCTATATTCAGCTATGGATTGGAAACATGGACCCTAAAGAAAGCCGATCGTGATCGAATCGATGCCTTTGAGATGTGTAGCTGGACGAAAATGCTCAAGATACCTTAGGGCATTTTGTTTCAGTTACTGCATCCCACACCAACGAGTCTATTCTCCGTGACCTAAGATAAAAAAACAGGCTGCAAAGAGTTATGGAATGTATGGGTAATATCGCAATAAAAGATGGCCATAACCAAGTACAGCTGCTGGTTACTAGTAAGGTGGATGACAAGCATCTGAGGGGTCGTAGTCGACTTAGATGGACGGACCAAATTATGCCAAAGATAGTCACAGATGATGAAACATCGTCAAGCAGAAGAATGCTTCACGTCGGGGGAATCACGACCCTCAGTAATGGGGGACACGATGTGAGGAAGGAGGAGGATGTATTTATGGAACTGTGTATTTAAGGTCGTCAACTCAAATTGCGAAAATTCTTACTTTTTCTCAATTCTTCGATATTTCAAGAAATATTCGCTTGAGAGTGAAGTATTAAAAAAAAAATCAACATACAAACTAAATAATACTTCCTCTTAGATAAAAAAAAAAACTAAACAAGTTAATAATAAGTTTCCTTTTCGAGCCACTCGGATACGTTATGCCTTATGATGAAACGCCTAGTTTCATCCATAACAATCATTAGTAACATGTAAGGGACCGCCAGAAAAAACTCAGAAGAACTTATAATCTCCGTGCCAAAAAGTTCATGACACTGTGGCATATAAGAGACACACACAGCAGCGACCAAATCTAAAACAATGCTAAGATTAAGAACATGGTTTCTCATACCTTTCTTCAAAATCGAGACTCGCCTAGTCTTACAAATAATCACATCTGAAATCTGAGTCCAGCACACGGCAACAAAATAAGCCGTCTGCGTTTTACCCTCAAGTTTTTTCCTGTCGTCGTAATTCCAACTACGACCTAATGTATCTGTCACCATTGCCTTACTATCTTCCCAATCGTTGCGAACAAACATCAAGCTAGAAGGAAAGAACCCTGCCTTAGCGTATACTGTGAAATACGCACACATTGCTGCAAAGAACTGAATCAGCCCTACTTGAAAATACGTCATAAATAACAAATGACCAGTAACGAGGTGATCAGTCGGTTTGCGAGGCGGTATCGACATGATGTCGTCTTCGGAATCTTCGTATGCCAAACTTATTGCAGGAAGAAGATCCGTTCCAACGTTAATAACAATAATCAAAATCAGAGTAATGGGCAAAGGCATACCCAGGACGGCATACAATACAAAAGGCATCATTTCAGCTGCATTTGAGGTAAGGGTATACGCAATGGTCTTTTTTAAATTGTCGAAGATTCTTCTACCTTCTTGTACTCCCAGCACAATGGAAGCAAAGTTATCGTCTAATAGAATCATATCAGCAGCTTTTTTAGAAACCTCAGTACCATTAATACCCATAGCTATACCAATATCTGCCTTCTTCAAAGCTGGAGAATCGTTGACACCATCTCCAGTCACAGCCACTACGTAACCCAGCGATTGAAAAGTCTCAACAATAAGCAATTTCTGCTGAGGACTGGTTCTCGCAAACGTAATCTCTTTGTACTTGCGTTGCACTACCTTCAAATCGTTAACGCTCATTTTACGAAGTTCATCTCCAGTTACAACAATTGCCCGAAATTGACTCCTAATATGAAACGGTACATCAGTTAGATCAATGTGGTGTTCAAATGCGTAATCATAAGCCGTTGGCATTGTAATAGTGCCACACTTACGAGATATAGCCAAGGCAGTGACCGGGTGGTCTCCAGTCACCATAATCACCTTTATTCCAGCTGACCTACATAAACCAATATATTTATCAATATTTTGTCTCGGAGGGTCGATCATTGATATGGCTCCAACAAAATTAAGGTCTTCCACGGGGAAGTTACGTGCTTGTGTGTCGAATTTATAACCTAAAGGAAATTCAGTGAGTGGCAACGATATATCACAATATCCAATGACACGCTCTCCCATGTTGGCCATCTTGATGAAATTGGATTTCAATTCTTTTTTCAACTGTGGCGTGAGGGGCTGTGGACCTTCGTCCGTGAGAACCTTAGAGCAGTATTCTAATACAATTTCTGGAGCTCCTTTCATTATTAAGGAGTAGGAATTGGTTGATAGCATATGATGAATCGTGACTTGATATTTGTAAGCTGAGCTGAATGGAATTTCTCCCACTTTCGGGTTTTCATTTTGAAGCTTAGTGGCTGAGCGGTTACTCTCCATGAAGCGTAATATGGCGGACTCGGAAGCATCGCCAATAATTTTTCTCTTGTCGATGGGTTGATTGATTGTGTTAGGAAGGAAAGTTGCTTTTAAATTAAGTGAACCTGCTAAACATAAATTTGAATAACAGGAATCTACAACGTGAGAATGGTCGTCTCTATCCATTATTAAGAAATTGCAAAATAAATGGGACACCCTCATTTGATTTTCAGTTAAAGTTCCAGTTTTATCTGAACATATACACGAGGTGGATCCTAAGGTTTCTACAGCTTGCAGTGTTTTAGCAAGACAGTTTTTCTTTTTGAGAGATTTAGCTGACAGCGTCATGCACACAGTCAACGTTACAATCAAACCCTCAGGTACATTGGCCAACACCATGCCCAGCATATATTGCAGCGCTGACAGCCAACTCTTCTGTGTGAGATATACCATAACAAAGAAAATTATACCTACGAAAAATGCCACGCCGCACAATAATTTAATAAAATGAGTGATTTCTTTGGCAATAGGGGTTTCTTCTTTTGTTAGGCCTGTCACTAATCCAGCAATTTTTCCTATTTGTGTCATCTCTCCAGTCGCAATTACTATGGCTTTGCCAGATCCTTCAGTAACAGGACATCCGAAGTATGTCATATTTTTGGACTCCATAGGATTAGAATGAGTGCATTGAGGCTTGTGCTTTATAGGTTCCGATTCGCCGGTCAAAGAAGACATATCCGTACTAAAATTAGTGCATGTAAGTATTCGAACATCGGCTGGCACTATATCTCCCCCAACCATTTCTACAATATCGCCGATTACAAGATCTCTATTAGGTACAGTTTTTCGAATTCCATCGCGTATAACAACTGCTTGCGGTGGGATCAGTTTCTCGAAACCGCTCATAACTGCTATATTTTTTGCCTCTTGATAAAAACCAAATAACCCTGTGCCTATAATAGTGAGACTGATCACAGATCCCAAATAGAGATATTCTCTTGCAGAGTGGGTCTCATCTTCACCTGCCTCGCGGCTTATGGTCAGGAAATACCCTATGAAATTGACTCCTGCTGCCACCCAAAGAACACACTGAAACCAACCAAATAGATTTTCCATAAATATTTCTACCAAACTAGTGCCATGAAGTTCGTTTAGCTCGTTCGGGCCGTAACGTTCTAATAGTTCTGCGGCAAAGCTCTCTGTCAGGCCGTTGTTCACATTTGTCCGATACACATTTTCTAGTTGCTCTGGTGTAAGGAAGTGATCCCCTGTATTTGTTTCTTCCTTAAGGAGGGATATCTGGGAAAGTTCTATGGCGCTCTGGCCCAACACACTTCCTCGGCGCAGGGTTTTGAGGGAGGTGGTGCTCGCGCGGACGACGTGGCCGTGACTGGGGCGCTGCTTGCTCATGCTCGGATTTCACGAATGCAACCACTAGCTTGAACACTTCAAATTGTAAACAATTTAAAATATCTATCTTTATCTTGTTCTAGCGACGTTAAAAACAACGTGTCACTTTGACAGATTTGTATTCCATAAATTGTATTATTATCTTCATTGCCTTATAAAAAAACTAGCGACATGGGCTTTACTAGGTTTTATAAAAACTTCGTTCGCATGCAATGTAACTACCTAAGCACGACATTTCAAAACATTGAGATTTCGTACTATATCCAAGCTAACAACACTCAACTTTATCTAACTGAATAAATTCTCTAAATGATGGGGAAAACCGCGTTAAAATTCAGTGCGTAGTTTAGAAGTGAAAAGTGACACAGTAATTTCAGTAATAGCCAGGGCCGCAGCTAAGATTTGGGGGAGCGGGTTACCCAGGGTCAACCTATGGTTATACACGAAAGGCGAAATATTAGGAATAACTTTTGAAAGTTATGATATTACTTCATTTTAAACTTTTTTTATTAAATACTCTCCAGGCAGAAATAGCGCTGAACAACAGTCTCTGGATTGACCTCAACATCACTATCATGGGGCAGGATCATTTCCAGGGCGGTGCTTTTTCAGCTTCATGAAAAGAGCTTGTACCTAGTTCACAACGGATGTGTTTTGTTTTCGTTTGTCGGTGTCGATTCATACTAACAAAATATCCCGTTGGAGTGCTTTTGGAAAATCGGAGGTCTCGAAGTCTGCCTCTTTGTTTTTTATCGTTTTGAGGATGATTCTGACCGTCAGTCAAAGAAGCAGAAATGAATAAATAACATAGATTTAAAAGAGTCTCTTTGAGGGATCGTGTCCGGAACGAGGTGATCCGACAGAGAACCAGAGCTGTCGACACAGCTCACAGAATAAGTTAGCTGAAGTGGCAATGGGCCAGCTTAGCCGTAGAACCGATGGCCGTTGGGGTAGAGGTGTTCTTGAGTGGATACCGCGAATCGGCAAGCATAAGGTGGGACGATCTTCGCAGGATGGCTGATAGCAACTAGATGAGAGTTGCCGGGAATCGAGTTGAGTGGCGTGCGATTTAAGAGGCCTATGTCCAGCAGGGAACTGTTGTAGGCTGGCTAGGATGATGATGAAAAATAAGTTTAAAAAAAATGTTTGAATGTCTTTGACAAATAATGTTTTTTTTTTGTAGTGCTGTTAACGACTGTTAATGTGTCAATGGGGATGGCAACTGTAATTTATGTAATGGCGCTAGCATAACTTGTACCAAGCATCGTCATTGGTTGAACATTTCTGTCAATGTCATTTTATATTTCAAAATAGCTTGTCCTTATTGTACAGATTGGGACTAAGCTATGGACACGCCATCTACAATCAGCTTTGACCAGCCTTCCCCATTGCCAATTATCATTTATATACGTTGTATAATGTATTGTCTATGGTGGCAGACGCGGTCCATATGTGTGACAACCATCGGTAATAATGTTTGCTACATGAACAAATCATAAAAAAATTGGCATCCAGCTCTGAAACCACTAGCGACCTGCCCCAGCTTTGCACGGCTTTTACGAATTCACAACACATCGAGATTTTTTATACAACACTAGCTTTGCCCGCGGCTTCGCCCGCGTGAATGTCGAAAAATATCCAACGGGAACGTACTACCGTAAAAAGTAACCTATAGGTTAATCCAGGTTACGCCGGTAACAAAAATAGTTACATACGTTCATCTCCCTTTTTAAACCCTTCGGGGGTAGAACTATCAAAAACGCTGAGACACGTATAAATTAATTTTCAATCGTCAGCCTAAACACAAAACATCGAATGACCCCTCCCACTCTGGGCGGAGCGGAAGGGAGTGTCAGACTTTTACTGACTAAAACCCATCCATGTTCCTTCTTTTACCCTTTGTGTACCAGGGCCGTGGTCGGGTGGTGTGGTGGGTGGTGGTGGTCGTGTTCTTGCAGGCCCCTCCCGTTTGCTGACATCTCTTTGAGGCGCACGATGAACACGAACTCGCCGTCGACACTACGGACTATCGCCTCCAGATCCCATTGCGGCAATCCGGCAAGGAGGCTCGCCGCCTCACCGGAGATCGTGCGGTACCCACGGACTAGCCTTACGGCTACCACCTTTTGTGGCGCGTTCAGGTAGTGGGCGGCTCGCCGCCTCAAGGAACGCGCCCACACCGGGACCCTGCAAAGGGCCATGAACCGCACGACCCCCACCCGAGCCTCCGGCAGGAGGCGTTTGGACCTCTCCGGTTGGGCAAAAGCCGCTTGAAGGCAGCCCCGGCCGGTCCTAAATTCCTAACTTCAAAATTGACGGACTTTCATATAAACTTCCTTCCCTATTTTACCCCTTTAGGGGCGGAATTCCCAAAAATCCTTTCTTAGTGGATACTTACTCTTCATAAAGAACACACCCTCCAAGTTTCATGTCTCTAGGACCAGCGGTTTGGGCTGAGTGTTGATATATCAGTATGAATAAGGTACAGTGGCTAGCGCCTATAAGAACTAGGAAGTTAAGAATTGAAATATTATTTTTAAAGGTGTTTATTACATTTGTATGAATTTTTGTCACTAAATACGATAGGCACTTATTTATAATCACTTACACTTAGCTGTAGGCAACCGGTACAATACAATAGATTTATCGCTACCCAAGCATAACTGCAATGAGTATTGCTTTATTGATGAATAAGAGTATTGCTTTTTTTTGGTCAGGCACTAAAATATTGATAAACAACACTTTTGTCGATATCTTTATTGTCGTGTTCGTTACAGTGTTATCATTGTAAAACATTGAGAGAAGCAAATGGGAAGTAATTAATGGCCACTTTGAATTTCATTAATTCTATTTATCAGGGACACGACTACGACTCGGTGACCGGTCGTCCTGACATCAGATTGAACCAATCAGTCAGTCAGTTTACCATTTTATATCATACGAGGGCGGCACTGAAAATTTCGGGAATCAGGGAAGTGACACAACATTACTATTTAAAAATGTATTTATTGCTTTTCGAAGTATTCTCCGCGAAATTTGACACATTTTTCCATACGATGGAACCAATCATTGAAGCAACCATTCCATTCGGAAGTAGGGGTCTCCAAAATGGCCGTTTTGTAGGCGTCCACAGATTCTTCAGGTGATGAAAATCTCTGACCACGCAATCTATTCTTTATTTTAGGGAAAGTATAGAAATCATTAGGGCTTAGGTCGGGGCTGTACGGCGGATGGTCTAATAATTCTATGTTTTCATGCTCTAAAAACTCTTTTGTTCTGTGCGCGGTGTGAGAACTCGCATTGTCGTGATGGAGGATGATGCGGCGGTTGCAGTTCTCTTTACGGAGTTCAGAAACCATTCTGCATTAATCGTTCTTTGTCCCTCAAGAGGAATAGTCGCAACATGGCCGGTTTTGGAGACAAACGTAGCCACCATTTTTTTTTGTAACACTCCGTGAACGAACAATTTTTGTTGGCTTTAACTCATTTTCGAACACCCAAACTCGTGACTGGTTTTTCGTTTCGGGTTCGTACGCGTATATCCAGGATTCGTCACCTGATACGATGTTGTATACAGCATTTGAGGATCCTGCGTGGAATCTTTCGAGAGTTCTGACGCACCAAGTAACGCGAGCCGCTTTTTGCTCTTCACAGAGCGAATGCGGTATCCATCGGGAAAACAACTTTTTTACACCTAATTGTTCATGCAAGATTATTTGTATTTGACTCATGCCAATGTCTAAAGTTGCCTGAATTTCGCGGTATGTCACATGTCGATCTTCCTGAATCAGCTTACGCACAGCATCAACGTTTTCTTGGGTGACTGCAGTTTTTGGACGACCTTGACGGGGATCATCACTGAGTTTGACACGTCCACGTTGAAATTCAGCAAACCAGCGACAAATGGTGGTTTTGGATGGGGCTTCATCACCAAATGCAGAAATCATCCGGTGAACACACTGTTTTTGTGTTAAACCACTTCGAAAGTCAAAATAAATCATCGCTCTTGAATTTTCTCGAGTCAATTCCATTTCCTCAACGACTAAACAAGTTTGACAAAACCTTGTGATAAGACCGTGAATCTTTTTTTAAATAAATAAATGGTATTCGATTTTTAAAACCAAGGAGTTTTCAATTAAAAAGATTTTAATATGACAGGAACAGTGGAAATATTCCATTCCCGATACTTTTAGTGCAGACTGCGTAGCTCTTGCGATGTTGAGTGGGCCGCTAAGGCCCATTTTCAAATATTGACTCAATGTTGATCAACCCTGTAAGACCCATCTGGATATAATGTAGATTGAGGAATTCGTGGTTTAATATAACAGTCGGGTCGATCTTTAGGTTAAGCCATGCTTGCCTAGGTTGGTCTGTGGATGGGTGACCGTATTACATACCGAGTTTCCTCCATGCCTCGGAGAGCACGTTAAGCCGTTGGTCCCGGCTGTCATTTGTAGATCTTTGATAGTCGTTACGGGTAGTCAGTGGCCCGAAAGTTTGACAACCAGTCTTACCAAGGAAATCATATTACCCACCCAGTGGGCCAACTGGGTTGTGGAGGTCAGATAGGCAGTCGCTCCATGTAAAATATTGGTATTCAGCTGCATCCGGTTAGACTGGGAGCCGACCCCAAGATAGTTGGGAAAAGGCTAGGCAAATGATGAGATATAATTTAGATTGCGCGGCCGCGTATGTACTTCGCGTCGTACTACTCGTGCGCGAGGTTCCTAAGGCGCTCCTTCACCGGAGCATTTATGTATTATGTAACAATTCAAGATACGATTTCAAGAATCTTAGGTGGTACAAAATCTTATGTTGGCGCCTACCCCTTTTCCCTCGAAAACAAAATAAGCACAGTTGCGAAGTCCTTATAATCTGTTACTCAACCGTGTAGTACGTATTTTAAGATTTTATCAATAATTCTGTCGAGAGCGAGCGAAGCGAGCTCGTATATTTTTCAATCCGCCTCGCTGAATTAATTATGTTTTCCGATTCTTACCGATAGTATTAAATGTTCCAGAATAATGAAGATACTTAAGGATACATGAGCTAACGAAGCAATCTCTAAAATATTCCTTGTTTTCATTAAAACAGATTAAATTGAAGTCATCATCATCTTCCTGTTTGCCTATTTCCCTGTGCCTTTTCGCAACTATGTTGGGATCGATTTCCAGTGGAACCAGATGCAGCTGAATACCAGTATTTTACTTAGACCGTCAGCCTATCTGACCTTCACAACCCATTTAGTACTGGGTAATACGATACCCTTTGGTAAGACTGGTTGAATAGATTATATTCAAGTGATTTGGTCAAATTATGCAGAACAGTTATGTCCATTGAAAAAATTTACTTCAGATTAATTAAATAAACCGACCTAACATTATATAATGTGAGTACCTCGCTTCGGAGAGGTTACATTTTCTTGTTATCATTTAAACAGATTATATTTATTTATAATTTTTCGGTGCCCGCCCCTCCGATGAGGCGATGACGGCGCTCAGCTCGGTCGCACGTGTGCGTCAGAATGGCTAGTTGGCTGTATCGGTTCGCGTCAGGCTGGTGACCAAAAATTGCTACCTATTCGCTACTTTTTACTGCCTACATCAAAGACATTCAAATATTAAGTATTTTTAATCTCTTTGGCCTACATATAGTCAATTAATTGCTACCTAACTTGGAACCAAAATAAAAGGACTTCAAAATGACAACTCTCAACTCTTCGTTTGTGTTAATTTTTCAAATTCGTGTCATTAATTTTACTTGAGTAATTGCTACCTGATTGCTACCCTCACGTCTTTCAATGGTCACCTTGTAGCTTTAACAAGTAAGTAAAAAGTTATGATCATTTGAATATCTTACAGGAAATGGATTACGGTTATTGAAATAAAGCAATTTAAAACGATTACAACAATGTTTCTTTTTATTGGAATACACCACATTATTTTAATTGAACATAAAAACATAGTGTTAAGATGTGTCCTTATGTTTCAAGGATTTTGGGAATCAGGGTATGACAACCAAAGTGACTGTTTTATTCTCCTCGTGAAAAGGGTTTTATTGAGGTTTTACAATTTTGGTTTAGGTACACAGGATAGATTCAGTTTGTATTAAGAGGTCGTGGCAGAAGGAATAAGGGCCGAGCCGTGCTCGACATCGGTTCTTATAGTGCTGTTCCGGCACCCTCTCGTGGTAGGTGGATGAACTACGCAGCTCGCAGTGTCGCCGGCGCAAGTGAGTTCCGTGATGCGGTTGCGACGCTCTCGTCGCTCCTCCCCTTAGTGTACAGATGGCGCTGTCCTCAACACATTGGCTATAGTTTGAAAAATAACAAGGACATCATTGATGATTCTAAAGCTCTGTAACTTTTGTGAAGTTTTTATTGCAAAGTTTTACTGTAGACTTATGGCTTGTAAAGGCCCAACTGCAGCCCCGATCCAAGCTAAAGAGCCCTCTCAGTGGACCTCCCCGTTGGGACTGGGTTAATTTTTCATTCGAGCCATTTTTTTATTATTTTACAATCCATTGATAGGTTTTCATAGATCATTTGCATCATAGGGGTACTCCTACTTTTTTATTGGGGATGATTATTGCTGATACCTTTATGTAGAGATTATTTATTTGTTAAATAACATGCTGATTAAACATCTAGGTACAATAACCAACATTTGTTTGGTAATATTTTCGTAAAAGCATTATTTTTTATTTTAAAAGCAAAATAATTAATCATTACTTTATCAAAACTGTTCCATCCGTCCACCAATTGTTGAGGATATAAATTAAAGTCTGACTCGCTTAGATTCCACTTGGTTTAATACAGACTTCGTTACAAATTATAATTTTGAACCTCGCACAGTACGTGCGCCGATGACCGTGGTGTAGGCGAGTATTGGCATCCCGGCCGGTGCGGTGGCAGGATCAGCTGTGTGGGTGGCAGATTCATGTGTCCATCTATAATACTAATAATAATAAATCTGAGGAGTATTCTACTTTGGTTGGCTTTGGTTTTTTGAGGAGATCGATCATACTAGATACCTAAGTAGGAGGCGTCGCTTATCATGCTGCTGCCACTAATAAGGCCAATAAGGAGGGCTAGCAGCACTGCATTATCGTATAGTCCTACCCCTCCCCTGTTCCGAGGAACAAACGAAACTTGGGAGTCCTATCATACTGAAAGCGGTTTTTTTTACAGCTTTGCCAGGTTTTTTGCATTGCAGCATCGCCATTTCGTGTTCCCCCATGACGTTACTAATTATACATATATATATCAAATGGTAGGCTTATCGAACTAGGTTTAGTGTCGTAGGCTCTCCTACTAAAAGGGAAGTAATTTTTTATAATAATTTCACGCGAACGAAGGTCGCGGTCAACAGCTAGTATAAAATAAAACAAAATATTTTCGTTCGATATTGTTTTACACATGCTATATAGGGTGATTTTTTCAAGTGGGCGTTGATGTCCAAATCCAAAACTATGAGGAATAGCGAAATATACTTGAAGGAGTCTCGAGCCCGATTTTGGTGAAAACTTAAACTTTTTCATGGATTTTTGGAAAATCAATATCGAATTCGCTGATTTTGTAATAAAAAGACACTGTATTATTACATCATTCGATAGTGCCGCTATTAAGGATCAAATTCTGGGAAGTACTGACATGAAGGAATTTAAGGAAAAGGTAAAAGGACAATGACCAAAGTTGGTACCAAAAAGTCTCGCGCCTCAAAACCAAAATATTATAGTAATTAGTTTCATATTTTTTTACGGCATTACGCGTCGGGGATTTGATTTTTGAACTGGAAATATACTTTTCGAGTTTAAAAGTACGAATATTGTTTTACTCCCTTTATATGACGTTCCGTTTCAACTGAATATAAATGACGTTCCGTTTCAATTGAACAAACCCTTGTCTGTCGAGCGGACTCTAAAATTAATTACAATTAAGTAAGATCAGTACACCAAATCGATTTAGTTTGGTTTATTGCTATTTGCAACAAAATAGATTTTCTCAGCCTAAAGATTTTGATTTATCGATTACATCCCTAAATCCCGACTAGTTTATAGCACTTACTATACTCTATGGTTTATAGTTATCTTATCTGTGTCATCTGACATTTGTACTGTACTGACTGACTATTGGCAATGTAAAGGTCTAAAATAAAATCGAGTTTCAGTCAAGCATACTGTGGATGTTACTTTAACTCGTAATTCTTACTAATATTAGTGTATTACGCTGTTTTTAGAGCAATAATGTAATGTATGTGTGTTAAAATACGTCGTTGGTAGCGTCGAAAAAATAGACCTACTTTTTAGGTTAGTTTCGATTTTATAAAATAACTCTGAAACGCGGGTTTTTTTTCCAAAAATATTTTTTGTAGGAGTTAATACGATCAGTGTAGTCTATAAAAAACAAGGTTTGATTTTGATGCAGCATGGTACGGGATTCCATACTTCCATGAGCATTCTCTTTTTGTTTTGTCACATTTTAAGTAAATGTCCTCTATTGATATTACCCGTAGTGCAGTCATCTTGCGAGCAGCTGACGCATAGTCTGACCTCCACCATGCAGCTGACGTTTTTTTTTTCAGCTCAGTATGATGTTACTATGTATTTATGAAGAAAGTTTCAGCCGGCGTACTATGACAAAAATTTTTTTACCACTTCCGTATCCTTCCAATCCTACACCCACCGCGAGTGCGTCAGCTGACGCTTGGTTCACTATTAGTCATTCGAGATTTATTGAAAAAGATGGCAATAGATCGGCGTAAAAACACTACCTGAAATGCAACGCTACCTCCCGGACTATAATGGGTGTAAAAAAACCCTTTACGAAGTTCAAGAACATTTGTTCTCCCCATCATTGCAATCATTTTTTTGTTCTAGACCATGCCTCATTGGAGGTCAAAGTTTCAAATTTTTAATGTTATAACTTTACTTTAATTACCTCAATGTAATCCAATTTAAATACCTTAACCTACTCCTGGCGTGTGCCAACAGACCAGCCAAATAATTAAAACTTGCGCTAGTATCCGAAGACAGGAGCCGCAGAAAATCATCTCTTACACTGTACTTTATACACTATTTACATTGTGATTTAGGTAATTACTGCTGCTTTGGACTTTCGCTCCTCTGTCTGCAGTGACCTTAAGGCACCAGCTCCACAGGTGAGAGAATCGCGATGACAGTCTCGCGTACGTCAACTTTCATACAAACTCTCGGAATGGATACGGATGATATGAGGAGGGTTTTGTGTGGATGATTTCGAATTTTAGGGTATTTGGGTCAATATCAACAAAGTGCATTTTTTATCAATTTTAGTGGCGAAATTTTTTCTTCAGTTCTCGTGAAAAATAAGGAACTGTTATAAGAATAGAAAGTCCAAGCTAGAAGGATCTTCAAGAGGTCTGAGAATATCTCTACCTATAACTTTTTGAGATATTTAAGTTATGTCTAGTGTGGCCACCAAAATTGAAAGAGCCAGAGCCACCTTAACCCGCCATTTCAACAAAAGACCTGCCAGAATTCAGCAAAGACGAAATCGAGGCAGCTCGGGCTTTTCCATTTTTAAGCTGCTTAGACAGCTAGAATGAGCGTGGTCGTTCTTTTCTTTAAAAAGGGGAAAAAGACCCTATTAAAGAATTACAGATCCATTTCGCTCCTTAGCCACGTGTATAAGCTATTTTCAAGAGTCGTTACGATTCGTCTAGCGCGAAGACTCGTCGACTTCCAGCCACCGGAGTAAGCCGGGTTTTGAGGAGGATACAGCACTGTAGACCACATCCACATAGTGCGGCAGATCATACAGAAGTCCGAAGAGTAGGTATAATCGAACGCTGTATCTTGCATTTGTGGACTATGAGAAGGCTTTTGACTCTGTCGAGACCTAGTTAGTTCTGGAGTCTCTGAGCGATGCCAAGTCTACTGGCGATGCATCCAATTTACTACGGGGATATTCATCCATTAAGGTGTTACCTCTTAATAAAACTTACGAACTTGGTGTAAAAGACCTTTACTTGATAAGTTAATAATAAGTTTCCTGTTCGAGCCACTCGGACAGGTTATTCCTAATTATGTAACGCCTGGTTTCGTCCAAACCGATCATAAGGAACATAAAAGGGGTCGCCAGAAAAAAATCTACAAATGCTATCCTCGCCGTACTAAAAAGTTCATTACACAGTGGCACGTAAGTCACAAATAGTGCAAATATCAAATCGAAAACTATACTGACATTCAACACGTGGTTTCTCATACCTTTCTTTAAAATCGAGATTCTTCTAGTCTTGCAAATAATAGCATCTGATATCTGAGTCCAGCACACAGCAACAAAATAAGCCGTCTGCGATTTTATCTCAAGCTTTTTCCTGTCCGAGTAATTCCAACTACGACCTAATGTATCTTTCACCGTTACCTTCTCACTTTCCCAATCGTTACGAACAAACATCAAGCTAGAAGGAAAGAACCCTTCCTTAGCGTAAACTATGAAATACGCAAACATTGCTGCGAAGAACTGAATCATCCCTACTTGAAAATACGTCATGAATAGCAAATATCCAGTAACGAGGTGATCTGTCGGTTTGCGAGGCGGTATCGACATGATGTCGTCTTCAGAGTCTTCGTATGCCAAACTTATTGCAGGAAGAAGATCCGTTCCAATGTTAATAACCATTATCAAAATAAGACTAATGGGCAAAGGCATACCCAGGACAGCATACAATACAAAAGGCACCATTTGAGCTGCGTTTGAGGTAAGGGTATACGCAATGGTCTTTTTTAAATTGTCGAAGATCCTTCTACCTTCTTGTACTCCCAGCACAATAGAAGCAAAGTTATCGTCTAATAGAATCATATCAGCAGCTTTTTTAGAAACCTCAGTACCATTAATACCCATAGATATACCAATATCTGCCTTCTTCAAAGCCGGAGAATCGTTGACACCATCTCCAGTCACAGCCACTACGTGACCCAGTGCTTGATAAGTCTCAACAATAAGCAATTTCTGCTGAGGACTGGTTCTCGCAAACGTAATCTCTTTGTACTTATTTAGTACAGCCTTCAAATCGTTACCACAATATTTTCGAAGTTCTTCTCCAGTTATAACAGCTGCCCGAAATTTACTCTTAATGTGAGGCGGTACATCAGCTAGATCTATGTGATGCTCAAACGCGTAATCATATGTAGTCGGCGTTGTAATAGTGCCACACTTACGAGATATAGCTAAGGCAGTAACAGGGTGGTCTCCAGTCACCATGATCACCCTAATTCCAGCTGTCCTACACAAACCAATATATTTATCAATATTTTTTCTCGGTGGATCAATCATTGATATCGCACCAACAAAAACAAGGTCTTCCACGGGGAAGTTACGTGCTCGTGTATCGAATTTATAACCTATTGGAAACTCACGGAGTGGCAATATTAAATCGCAATATCCAATCACACGCTCTCCCATGTTTGCCATCTTGATGAAGTTGGCTTTCAATTCTTTTTTCGACTGTGGTGTGAGGGGCTGCGGACCTTCGTCTGTGAGAACCCTAGAGCAGTATTCTAATACAATTTCTGGAGCTCCTTTCATTACTAAGAAGTAGGAATTGGTTTCTTGCATATGGTGAATCGTGACTTGATATTTGTAAGCTGAGCTGAATGGAATTTCGCCCACTTTCGGGTTTTCTTCTTGAAGCTTTGTTGCTGAGCGGTATTCCTCCATGTACCTTAATATGGCGGACTCGGAAGCATCACCGATAATTTTTCTCTTGTCAATGGCTTCGTCCATTGTATTATGGCAGAAGGTTGCTTTTAAATTAAGAGAAGCGACTAAACCTAAAGTGGTATAAGTTTGACTTGCAACGTAAGTATGGTCGTCTCTATCTATTATTATGAAATTGAAAAATAAATGGGACACCCTCATTTGATTCTGAGTTAAAGTTCCAGTTTTATCTGAACATATACACGAGGTGGATCCTAAGGTTTCTACAGCTTGCAATGTTTTAGCAAGACAATTTTTCTGTTTGAGAGATTTAGCTGACAGCGTCATGCACACAGTCAACGTTACAATCAAACCCTCAGGTACATTGGCCAACACCATGCCCAGCATATATTGCAGCGCTGACAGCCAACTCTTCTGTGTAACATATACCATAATAAAGAACACTATACCCATAACAAATGCTACGCCACACAATAACTTGATAAAACGAGTGATTTCTTTTGCAAGAGGAGTTGGTTCTTTTGTTAGGCCTGTTACCAATCCAGCAATTTTTCCTATTTGTGTCATCTCTCCAGTCGCAATTACTATGGCTTTGCCAAAACCTTCAGTAACAGGACATCCGAAGTACGCCATATTTCTGGACTCCATAGGATTAGAATGAGTGCATTCAGGCCTGTGCTTGATAGATACAGATTCTCCAGTCAAAGACGACATATCCGTACTTAAATTAGTGCATGTAAGTATTCGAACATCGGCTGGCACTATATCTCCCCCAACAAGTTCTACAATGTCACCGATTACCAGTTCTCTATTAGGTAAAGTTCTTCGATTTCCATCGCGTATAACAACTGCTTGTGGTGGGATCAGTTTCTCGAAACCGCTCATAACCGCTATATTTTTGGCTTCTTGATAAAAACCAAATAAGCCAGTCGTAACAATCATCAAAGCGATCACAACTCCCAAATAGAGATATTCTTTTGCAGACTGAGCATCATGTTCTGCATCCCCAGGTAAGTCCATTCCCACGGTTAAGAAATATCCTACGAAATTGACTCCTGCTGCCAGCCACAGTACACATGGAAACCAACCAAATAGATTTTCCATAAATATTGATAACAAACTGGTGCCTTGAAGCTCCTGTAGCTCGTTCGGGCCATGTTGTTGCAATAGCTCCTCGGCAAAACTCTCTTTCAAGCCGGTGGTCGCATTTGTCAGGTACACGGTTTCAAGTTGCTCTTGCGTGAGAAAGTGATCGCCTGCGTTTGTTTCTTTCTTAAGGACACTTATCCGGGACAGGTCTAAGGGGGTCTGGCTCAATCCACTTAACCGGCGAATGGACAAATAGGAACTGGAGCGTTTCTTTGACATTCTAGGTCAATACAGGTACGGTTTGTTGAACTGAAGAACACAATAATTTTAACTTTATTATATATATGTAATTTTTTACTTTATCACGTAGTTAGGAGTATAATAACATTTTGAGTACATTTTGTATTTTAGCGATGTTATGACAACTTGTCATGTAGCTTTGACAGAATTTTATTCTTCCAATTTCTACAGTAGTTTCACAGTTATTTAACCATAATGATTTCGAAAGTAAAGATACTAAATCAGAGGTAAACTATAAAAGGACTGTATTTTACGTGCTTTTCCGACTAAAGCGGTAGCAGCAGGGCATCGGCGTCGCCAGGGGGGGCAGATGAATAGAGGAGGAGAGGCTTAGGATTTTCTAGACTTTTTTAAGTTCTTTTCCTGCCTGCTGCCACAGAATTAGTAAGTACGCAATCAATTGTAGCGTTTAGTAGAACCACACTCACTATTATAGTTTTTAAGTCTAAATAATTAGAAAAGGTTTGTAGGAAAATCTGTGAATGAATGTTGGAAAGAGATGGCGGATTGTATAAGGAGAGTAGCAAAAGATGTGTTTGGAGAATCGAAAGGGAAAGGTATGATAGATAAGGCTCTACCGGATTACAAAAACAAGAGAAAGGAGAACGAGAGAAATAAATCATTTAAAGTGTATAAAAGATAGCGCTGGTAAGGTTCTGTGAAAAGATGATAAAATAAAAGGGAGATAAAATGGCAGGTTTCTTTTGAAAAGCTAATGAATGAACAGAATGAATGGAGTGGTGTGCTTAAAGTGGTGAAAGTAAATATGGGTTTGGTGAGGGAAATTAGCATGGATGAGGTGAAGGCTCAAAGTATAAAAAATGGAAAGGCTCAAAGTATAAAAAAATGGAAATACTTCTACTGGTATATCATCAGAGCCCATGCTCTGATGATATACCAGTAGAAGTATAGAAGTGTTTAAAAGATGGATGCATGTGGCTGACTTTATTCTTCAATAAGTTGTTGAGTGAAGAAGCAATCCCACAAGAATGGTGCAATCCGTGCAATAGTTCTCTAGTATCCATCTTCAAGAATAAAGACTGACTGATGTGAAAGACTGTAACAAGAACAACTATCGACGAATAAAGCTCATGTCACATAGTATGAAAGTTGGGAGAAAGTAATAGAGAAAAGATTGCGAGAGGAGAGTGAGGTTACCCAAAATCAGTTTGGGTTTATGCCAGAGAGTCTGAGAGTGGCGCCGGTGACTGAAAAGTTGTATGGTAATCGGTTGTCGTGGTATGGGCATGTAATGAAGAGGAATGCGGAAAATGTCGAGAGGAAAGTTTTGAGTATGACTGTGGATGGGTATAAGAGTAGAGGAAGACCAAAGAAACGATGGATGGACTGTGTGAAGAATAATATGGCACGAAAGGAGGTGTTTGATGAGATGACGAGTAATAGAGAAGTATGGAAGAATTGAAATTAATTGGGACAAGGGTAAGAGAATGATGATAGCGTACTACCAGCTGCAGACATCTTAGCTATTAGTTTGAAAACGGATGCTTTCTTCACAATGTCGTTTCAGGAGCTCTAGTTATAACTGCACAATGATATCTCATATTTATGCCAAGCTAGTAATCATTTAAACATTGATGAAAAATTCTGCAAACTGGAAAGCAATCTAAAACAATGCATTGTTACTAAACCCCCTTGACAAGACAGGTGGCTCGAAATAAAAGACCCAGCGAGGTTCTTGTACTTTTGCTGCAATACCTACGCGGTGAGGATTGAATGTCAAGATCAAGTTGCCTTTAAACAGGTGACAGGAGTCGGTATCATTAACCTAGATTCGAAATGCATAATAAAAAGTAACGAGTTTACTTTGTATTCTCATGCCCAATCAGCTAATAAAATTAAATCAAACTCTGAAATTGTGACCCCTCAGATAGCAGAATCAAATCATATCGTAAATATATCGTTACCTCATTCATTACACCGCATTCGAAGAGCCATTAAACAGCACATTAGTTGATCTGGGAGAGCGAATAAAACAACTGAAATCTGCCAATACTAACTCACCAGATTACACTCTATTCATTAGTATACTATTTGTTACTGCCTGCTGAGTGTAGGCGTTTTGGTGGCAGCGTACTTCACAACACTTCACTTTGCGTACAACGTACGTATGGAGGAGGTGTCCAGCAGTTTCTTCAGTGGAACTATCCCAAAGTGTGGCAAATAGTTTTGTGTTTTTGCGAAAGCCGAGTACGGCTGACCGTCAGCCAAATGAAGTGAACATAACTAATGCGAACAAAAGTTGTAAACGGGACAATAGCTACGTCACCTATATCTAAAACGTGTCGCTTTAGATTAGAAGACGTATAACATTTTTGTATCTTTTTGGCCCGGAGTTCTTCGAAGTTCATTTAATAACCATTCGTTGCTCTACTAGCACTCAAGTAGAGCGCCGGACATGTGTATTAGCGTGTATTTTATTTATTACATGACGTAAAAATAGTATTCGACTGGTCTGTGACCTAGTTATTGAATCGCATTTTTGTGCCTAGTTTGTGATTTACTTTGGTAAATAACAAGTAGTTATGAGAAATATCTAAGAACTAACTAAATATGTCAAATATTGAAAACAGCCCTCGGAGTATTCCACCTCCTAGCAGCCCTTCGACCAAACCTCAAACACCTTACCATGCGGCAGAAGAAAGATTAGAAACAGTGGAAACCAGCGATATTAGTAAACTGGTTGACCTCCATCGACAAATGACTAAATGAAGTCTGTCTCATTGCTCAGGAAGGAAAGCTGAACTCCGAACAAAAGCGCATGGCGTTTCACAAATGGCAGTTTACTACCAGGATTTGAGGCTCAAGGCCAAAGAATTTGAAAATTCTGCTCAAGTGTTGGAAGAAAAACGGGACCTCACCAATTACCTTGAAAATTTCCAGCAAACACTTCAAGCTAATAGCATTCAAGAAAACTGCATCAAGACAACTATGGCAGAAAAAGTTTTATTTGCTGACATGGTCAAAACCAACATGAATAACTACTTGCACCCAAATAAACTCAGCTCTATTGCAATTTATCCAACAGATAAATTCAAATCTAGTGACGACACAAAGTCTGGTCCAAAAAATAATATGCCCGGAACAAATGAAATTGCACGTTCGTGGATTATACAAAACAAAAAACGGGGGAGTTATTATCAGCACGGACACAAAAGACGATATTAAAAACTTAGACGGTTGTCACAGCTAAGTAGTTCCGGCCTGAAAATGGAAGAACCCCATAAGAGAAGACCAAGAATTGCTGTTATAGGAGTTCCGACCGTTTTAAGTGATCAAGAAGTCTACGATTGCATTTATGAGCAGAACTTAGCCGACAAGCTGCCTGATTTACCTCGTGACTCTTTTATGGCTTCTATAAAATTAAGTCACAAGTCGGGTAAAAAAAAAACTTTATTCTTGAAGTTACTGCCAGCATAAGAAAGGCTCATATAAACGAAAACCGAGTGTACATTAATTGAAAATCCTGCCCAGTGAGGGACTTTACACTTGTGACCAGGTGCTTTAAATGTCAACAGTATGGACATGCTGCAAAGACTTGTCGGGCTACCTATACGTGTGGACATTGTGGAAAGCAAGGTCATCAGTCTAAGGAGTCCAATAAAAATGCTGAACTGCCACAGTGTACAACATGCTTGCAATGATTATAATTCTGTAACTACATAGTACATACGTATTACTTGCGCGACACATTTTTCATCAACATACAACCTGACACTGACCAGCAAATTGCAAAAAACGTAAGAAAAAATAAATTTCGCGGGCTTGCCTGTCGCTTCCACCACCTTAATTTGCAGATTCTTTTAAATAAAGTTTCAATGTGTAATTGGAAACTGAGACGGTAGTCTAAGGTTATGCCAAGATATTTGATAGATTCCGTTTTTAGGAGTCATTTGATGATTTCCCATGCGAAAAAAAAGGGGCTCTGGTTTTAATCTCGTAGCAATAATGCAACGACATTGAAGCTAGATCACTACGATGATGTTGACCCTATCCAGCCAGATAGTCCTCTGTACCAAATATGGGCACACATATCTGATACACGCTGAATAAGTCATGGATGTTCGTGGATGAAATAAAACAAGTACAGAAAATACACAATTCAATTGCTTTGCTTATATTTTCTTATATACAATTAAAATCATTACAATTAAGTATTTATACTAGCAGCTCTACATGTATAGTTCGTTAATTATACATATACATATCGTACACTAGCTTTCGCCCGCGGCTTCGCTTCCTTCATTACAGCCAGGATAATGTAGCTTCCAATTAATAAAATAATTTTCGGAATCAGATCAGTGGTTCTATTGACTATCCCCTACATCCCACCTTACAAACTTACCTCCAGGCAAACCGTTTATCTGAGGTGCCTGGGGGAGATGCGCGGTGCGGGGGGTGTGAGCTTAGCGACACATCACCACAACCCCGCGCCGCTCTGATCAGCTAAAAGGGGACAAAAATGTTATGTACATACATCTATTATATTCGGTACCCACACAAAATCATACATTTTTTTTATAAATACACCATTATTTTTAGGTCGTTCTGGAGCCGAATACCATGAACTCGATCATCGAACTCGAAACGATTGGGACTATTTTTTTAAAAAATAGCAATAAAAAAAAATACTAAGGAATAAATTTAATGTTTTTTTTGTGAAATAATGAGAATCGATCGATGAATGAATTTTTTAATGGGTATCGTTCGCATGTGTTGCCGATCGTGGATACGTTTTACACACACATATGCATTTGAGTTCTCATTATTTCAAAAAAAAAAAAAAAATTTTTTTTCGTGTTTTTTTTATTATTTTTTGAAAAAAATAGTCCCAATCGTTTCGAGTTCGATGATCGAGTTCATGGTATTCGGCTCCAGAAGGACCTAAAAATAATGGTGTATACATCGTTATTTAAGGTATAAAATGTGTCTTTATTTCTGAGGTTTGTTTTTACAGTTGCACAAATTACTTGTTTTAGTTATACGGGGTGGAAGGGACACCGACGCGAAAACGGTTACCACGTATTCAGTACATCATTCTGAGCCCCCGACTTAAAAATTTTTCATCGGTTACTAAAAAAAACAGCTGTTTCCTACAAAAGTGCAATACACGTTCAAATTGTATCCATGGAACATTTGTTTTTTTTTTTGTTAATAATCGTTGAGAAATGTCTATATTTCGAATTCTACTATGTCTTACATTAATCGATTAACTCGACATTTGGAAAGATATTTCGGAAAACCCCATAACAAAAAATACAATATTACTGTGCATTTTCACTTACACTAGGTAATACGTGGAACATAATTACGCCTGTTATCCCCGAAGGACAGGGCAAAAGTGTACCTAATAGTACACTCACATTTTGCCAGTTATGTTATTAAACCCCATGTAATAAGGGGCGAGCCTATTGCCATCAACCGGGCACGAATCAAGACTCCGTAGCTGCTACTGAGAAATTCCTGATGGAAAAACCCAATATCACTTTGCCCGACCCGGAAATTGAACCCACGACCTCATGCTCAGCAGTCGACCAACGAGGCAGTCTATAAATAATGCATAAATAAATTCCGCTCGGCTCAGTGAGTTAAAAGTTCAACAGGTTGTTTTAAATACGTATGACTGTTAGTAAAAATGAGCATAATTGTTAAAACTGATGATACATTATGATATAGGAAGGTAGATAACCTCAAAATAATTATTATGATTGATTAACATCTTTGGTAACGACTATTTTGTACTTTCGACACATATGGTAAGGTTTTATCATAGTTTATCTACATGCGAAACTACAAGACTTCTTATTTTCATACTAGTCAGTATCATCATAAGGCAGCTGTACAGCGTGTATCAGAAAAGTGTGGTCATATTTCATTGTGTGATTGAGATCATCAAACTGAACAAGAAGTGAACATAGAAATCGCAAAAAAACAGCTGTCTGATACAAAACTTTAATACCTACTCGTCCCAAATGTATGGAACAGCCGATTTATTTTTCGCGGTTTCGTTGGTGGTCCCATGGAGAAAATGGATCAGTTTGACGGTCTCAATCACACCCTGAAATACAACCTTTCTGATACACGCTGTACAAGTATTCAGGGTTAAATATAATTCGTTAGCGAAACTTCAGACATGATAGGTAAAGAAATATAAATGGATTAAATTCAAGCAATTTCGTGCTATTTGAAAGCAACACCATCATTGACAGTTAAAATATAACTTTAATAATTTACTGGTATTGAGAACTGACACTTATTATGACTGTAAAATACCTATTAAGTCAAAATGGCCCTGTATAACATCTAGCATTGTGATTCTACTTTTTAAAGCAAGAGCGACCTACTGGGTATGCTCGTTCTATTGAAGACCTCTAACATCTCTTCCTATGTAGCAAGACTGAGGTCTAAAGCAAACCTAACCATTAATTAAAACGATTAATATTAAATTAACTATTGCCTTAGAACATAGTTACATTAATAAATCTATTAAAATAATACATTAAAAAAGATTAGTATTCAGGCAGGCAGAAATTCTGAATTTGAAGTTGAGAAAGGTAACTCAGCCTCTGCTTGAGTTACCTTAAGTAACATATATCAATAAAGCCCGCAAAAAATGTGATAAAAAATAACGTACAGTATAATTTCGAGCTGGACAAAACCAACAACCAGTGGATCACATTAGCCCTGGATCGATTTACTGGATCGAAACGAATCTTTGCTGTCTTAGTTTCTCTAACAAAGTTGTTTGTTTTTAAAGTAATTACTAGAGATCGCAGTAGGGTAAGTTTATTTGCCTAACCTATAAATAAAATACCAAATTACATTAAAGACTTGACACAATTTAAACGTAAACGAAATATTTTTTATTGAAAAATGCTACTATACCATTGACGAATTCCTTCTTGACAAAATGTAATTAACTATGCTGATATTTATGTATGTGTGCTTAAAAATTCAAAAACTTGACTTATTAATTGTATTCTGAATATTTATTATAATAATTATCATCTGCCTAGCCTTTTCCCAACTATGTTGGTGTCGGCTTCCAGTCTTACCGGATGCAGCTGGATACCAGTGTTTTACATGGAGCGACTGCCGATCTGACCTCCACAACCCATTTAGTGCTAGGTAATACGATACAAAGGGTATCGTATTACCTAGCACTAACTGGGTAAGATTGGTTGTCAGACTTTCGGGTCACTGACTACCTGTAACGACTGTCAAAGATCTACATATGACAGCCGGGACCAACGGCTTGAGTTTTTGGTAAAAAATTCATTCACTATGATGGCCGTGTGCGAAGGCCCATTATCGTGGTGGAAAATGCAAGAATTTTCTTTGCACAAATATGGGCTTTTTCGTCGAATTTGCTGTGTTAAACGCCGCATAACGCTCAAATAATATTCTTTATTTACAGTTTGACCTTCCGGCAAAAATTCCGACGAGACTTTGACTTTGATCGACTTTCAAAAGTGCCTGTAATGGTCTAATTGAAATAAATGCTTTGACTTTGACTTTGACTTTTGGCGTGGTTTTTTCGGTTTCGGTTCAGTTGGTAGGCGCCACTCCGAAGCTTGTTGACTAGTTTGCATGTCAAACTCGTAAACCCACGTCTCGTCACCAGTAACAATGCGTTTCATGAATGTTGGGTCGGAATTAACTCGTTCTAGCATGTCCTCAGCGACTCTTATGCGATTTAGTTTTTGGAAAAAAATCAAGTCTGCCGCTCGGCTAGTCCTTTGGGACACCGTAAGCCTTCTGTAACATTTTCAGGGACTCCGAACTCGAAATTCCATTGGCGATGCAAAATTTAAGACAAACTCTTTGTTCGATATTTTTTTCCATGATCTAACAAAAAAAATATCCATTCCCGATATTTTTTGACTGAATGTACATTGCATGTTGAACCTAATCGTAGTGCGATAAGAACTAGTTTTCGATAAAGTGTATTGTAAAATACTTTGACTTTAACAACATCTCGATAATACCTCTCTCTCAGTTTTTTTTCGGAACTTAAAAATCATTCCGGGATTTAGGAGGTACTATCCCCACAATACTTACTGCCTTGAAGTTTAGGCTAATAAACTTTACCTACTCCGATCTCTGGCTATTTATTACACATACAATAATCATAAACTTTGCCAACATAGTGTAAGACCTTGTTATTGCCTGTATACCAAACTCTTTTGTTGACCATATAATAGTCTTTTCCAAAAAGGTTTTGCTCAAGCAGGTATTCACACATACAGTTTTAATACTCTATACAATCACAATAAAAGTTTATTTCTTAAAACTAAAACACGCATTTTATACTTTTTTTCTTCACTTTTAATTATTTTTCAAACTAAAATTCTTGAAAAATGTTATAGGAATGAGTTAAGTGGAATGATTTGTTTTTTATCTGTCGATCTACGAATGGATCCATGGAGGCATGGACTCAGCAAATTACGCATACATACATACATTATCAAACAGCGTCCTTAACATAGATTCAGTTTATTCTGTTTAACATTGTCTGTTCCTGACAACCGCCTGCAAAATCTTTACAAAAACAAAGTTTAAAGCTGATTTTATTTAGAAAGCCATTTTAAGTTTAAAATTTCAAATACACTTCAACAAAACATACAGGGTTATTGGTAATATGTCGGCAATCCGTCAAGGGGATGTAGGGGTCATTTGTAACTAAATGAACCCTATATGCACATGTCAAACATTTCCAAGTAGTTTGACAATAGACTGTTTTTTTTAAAGAAAGCAAATGTCAAATCTTTTGCATAGGAGGCATATTTAAGCATATTTGCATTTCTTATTTTTAAACTTTGCCCTAGTTTAAGACCTTCTGTATCGTGGATTCGTTTACAAACATTTAAACTCATATACACAAACAACCAGACTCGGAACCACTACCTGTAGGCCATACAAATATTTGTTCCGTGCGGGAATCGAACCCACGACACGCCACTGCGCCAACCGTGCCGTCGTCAAATGTTACCAATAACCCTGTAAACATAATTACATCAATTTTAGGCACTCAACACAACAGACTAATAGTACCATTATCGCTGGCCAGCAACAACAATCTATTCAGCGGTAATACTGCCATACACGTCAGTACGCCCCGAAACGTATCGGAGCGTAGTTTCGTGCTCGAAAAGCTGGCGTCTTGAGAAAGAGACGTGTGCACTCCGATGCGGTTGTTCGTTGTGCCTGAGATCAACTCTTTGTAGTATACTGAGAGGCAGTGGACTGGCTCCGTGCTGCCTCTGGATGGAGAAAAATAAATTTAAGTTAGTTACGGAACGAAACTTTAACGTTAACGGAACTAGTGTGCTCTCAGAATAATGCAATTATTATTGTTTGTTATGAGTACCGCCACCGCTGCGTACTTGGTGAATCTCAACAGAGATTAAACACTTAACAACTTTTAAAAGTGTTTTTCTCCTACTGTTCTGATTAAAATGTCATGTTGTTACGAACATAGTATTCTGGAACTCCTTTTTTTATGAAACATATGAGTTCCAGATCTTCCTATCTCCAAGTTATAATCGTTATTTCTCGCGAAAATTGCTTTTAAATTTAGTGAAATGTATGCATGTTGGTGCTCGTAACTGTACCAAGTACGCAGCGGTCGTGTTACTTTCTTACAATGCGCAAAAGCCTGGCTTATAAACATTTACTCTTTGTCAATGAAAGGTTTCTAAAAAGTCAAGTCTGGGCTTGCTCTAACTTGCCATATGAATGGAATTTAATAGTGCACAAGTATGTGTGTAGTGGATGTGCGGTGGTAGAGGGCTAAAAGTAGGTTCGAATATTTTCATTATAATTTTTTTCGTATGCCTTATGACAAAATGCAACTTCCCGCTGTTCTGATACGAGTATCTAAAAAAAAATTGTCACTCCACCCTAAATTGAGCAAAGATACATTTTTGTCGGGTATAGTAGTATAGAGTAACATTAATAACCAAAAAGTATTACTTACTTGAGATGTGCTATTAGTTCTCCGTCATCAGGTCTCCATAGAGCCGTGACCTGATCCAGACCAGAGCTGAGTAGTCTATGGTCGTCCACCGTCGCCAACCTCAGTACCTGAGTAATGAAATTGTTATATGTTACAAAGATTGTAAGAAATTAGCTGAAATATTTTGTGCAAATATAATTATAGACGTTAGATAAAAAAACCTAGTCACAACAACAGCCTATGAGCGGATTTTATCAACGAAAGTGAGCGCGATCAACCGCACAATTAAACGAGCGTTCAAGAGATGACAGTGCCAATATTCTTTAGTAATTATAACAACTCTTGAACGCGGTTTCATTGGTGAAGCTAGCCCTAAAGCAATTATCGCAGAGATCCGCGACCTTCACAATGGATCATTGGTTCATTACACTGAGCCCTTTGAAACGCAGTTACCACTCGAATTTTCCGGCTCTATCTGCACCCCACCCGTGTTGCGTGAACATGAGTTGCATGGCTGACTTCCTAAGCTACAACGTCGAGGAGTATCGTCATACTCTTCGATCAATAATGTACTAGATACACAATCCCATGCAAAAGTTCACTTAAAAACTGGCACCAATCGTATTTACCTAATCCTAGTTAAAAAAAAATATGCATTAATGTAAATTCAACCTTAAGTACAACAACTTAAAGTTATGTTCACCAAGCTATACAAAAAAAGCAATAAATTTTTACGACCGAAGCTCGCTGGTCAACATACAGCAAAAGAAATTCAACCTTACATGCATGATTTAAGGCATAATTTCCAGAATAGTTGATGTTTGTTACAATAGTTGGCGCGTTGTAGCAAACATTGGTCAAACAATCATAATATTTGCTAAAAGACTTATATTTACTATTTAATTCAGTTTTTATTTTATGATAAAGACATATTGATATAAACTTACCGAAAAAAAGATATTCCTTCCAAAATCTTGGTGTTACGGTGATTATTAACACAATTTTTGAACACGCACTGCGGCATTTTGACGTCTTAACGTTGGCTATGATTGGACCATACTAATTTGAAATAAGAGCACAACAGTATTTGTGCTCTTATTTTTCGGGCCGTTTTTGATGCGCTTATCGGGAATCTAGTACATTATTGATCGAAGGTCATACTTCAACGGTTGACCTGTGTCATGTTCATGGCTAGCTGTAGTAGCACAGCGCCACAGAGCATACTGACCTCGCCGTCGTGCGCGCGCCACGTGGCGAGCGTGAGGCCGGTGCGCAGGTCGGTGACGGCCACGTGCCCGCTGGCCAGCCCGCACGCCGCCCAGCCGCCCGACGAGCACACGCACATGCAGCGGATGAACGTCGTCGCGCTCATCGGTAGCTGGAATAAAATACAAAATAATTGTAAAAAATATCTCGGTCGTTAACTCCAAAAAAAAAAACATCAAATTGTATTTTTTTGGTTTATCATGTTTTAATATCGATACTTTATAATCACGCTACTATTCTTACTTAATTTGTTTTGGCTTAATATATCTCAATGACATAAGGGATGATTTAGAATGAACTTGTTACATGACAACTGCCATTCTGCCAGAAACTATCAATCGAAAAACATAGACCGTTTATTGAGCAAATTACTTTTTCTTTTCCGAGCGGTTGCTATTATTCAGTTCGATGTTCAGGTTAAGCCGCGCTTGCCTAGGTTGGTCCGTAGATGGTGACCACCCATTACATACCGAGTTTCCTCCGTGCCTCGGAAAGCACGTCGTTGGTCCCGGCTGTCAATTATAGATCTTTGACAGTCGTTAAGTAGTCAGTGGCCCGAAAGTCTGACAACCAGTCTTACCAAGGGGTATCGTATTACCCAGTACCAACTGGGTTGTGGAGGTCAGATAGGTAGTCGCTCCATGCAAAATACTGGTATTCAGTTGCAACTAGTTAAACTGGAAACCGATCCCACCATAGTTGGGAAAAGGCTAGGCAGATGATGCCTTTTTCTTCTCGTTGAAAAGAAAGTGGTCGTGAAGTGTACTTCTCTCTGATGTTTTTGATTGAAATAGGTCAATTTCCCAACGCAAACCAGTTTACCTTCAGCTCGTGCGAGGTATGCGGCGTGCGCGCATCTATGACGCGCAGCGTGGCGTCTGTAGTGGCCGCCAGTACTGCCGCAGACGGACCCGCCAGTGTACGGACAATGCTGACTGGAGACTTCATGCTGTCCAACTGAATCGAAGAACAATTTGGTTAATATAGTACTTTATAGGAACGAAGGAAGTTGGGTTACATACGACCTAAAAGCACATTATAATAAAGTCCATTTTGCTAGTAACTTTTGGCCAAGCAGAAATACAATACAAAATTTATGGTCTAACTTAATTGGTACCTACAACACAAGTTGTCTAAATATTCTAGTACAATAAATATAAATATTTAAGTTAAATCTCAGATTTGTTAAAAGAAAAAACGAAAAAGATAGACCCCCGCCCCCCATAAACACACACAAGCAATAACTTCAGTTTATCCGTGATCTGCGGAAACATTTTAACAAAACATAGTAGAGACAAACCTGCGACACGACGCTCTCCATGAAAGGGTCCCATATATGCACGACGGAGTCAGTCGACACGGCGAGACGCAGCGACTCGAGGAACGTGAGCGATAACACACCTTTCTTGTGGCCCGTGTACGTCCAGTTGCATTGAGAGGTCGCGTTGCCGTCACCCTGGGAATGAAAACGAGTATTTTACTAGTCATTCTCGACTACTGTATTTTTTAGTCTTGTCTGAGGGGTAAAAAGCACTCCAATTTCAGGAAAATGCGTTTCCGGAACGACGCGTAAAATTTTCGATATTTTTATTAACCTTTCGTATGCCGGAACGTATATCTACACGAGACACAATCACTTTTTAATTGTGTCTATATACTCGGCATACGAGTGGTTAATGGATGGGTTTGCCATACACCAAGAGTGGTGACTATGGGATGAACATAGTATCAAAGAAAGCCAGCATTTGACCAGCCTTGTTCTGCAAACAAATAATCTGCTTGATGTTTGACAAAAAAGAAGAGGCATACAGGTAATGCAAGGCACTGACTGTACTAAGATACCTGATTTCTCAAAGACCTGAGCCTGACAGTCTTGTCCTTCGGCCCGCTCATGAAGCTGACAGTGTGTAGACTTGACTGAATTAGTGTGACCCACAAACGTTTAGAACTTAGTTACTACTAACCTGATTCGTCAAAGACTAGAGCCTGACAGTCTTGTCCTTCGACCCGCTTATCAAACTGCTGTCATGGTCCAGACAGTGTGTGGACTTGACTGAATTAGTGTGACCCACAAACGTCTAGGACTTAGTTACTACTAACCTGATTCCTCAAAGACCAGAGCCTGACAGTTTTGTCCTTCGACCCGCTCATGAAGCTGCTGTCATTGTCCAGACAGTGTGTGGACTTGACTGAATTAGTGTGTCCCACAAACGTCTAGAACTTAGTTACTACTAACCTGATTCCTCAAAGACCAGAGCCTGACAGTTTTGTCCTTCGACTCACTCATGAAGCTGCTATCATTGTCCAGACAGTGTGTGGACTGGACTGAATTAGTGTGACCCACAAACGTCTAGAACTTAGTTACTACTAACCTGATTCGTCAAAGACTAGAGCCTGACAGTCTTGTCCTTCGACCCGCTTATCAAACTGCTGTCATGGTCCAGACAGTGTGTGGACTTGACTGAATTAGTGTGACCCACAAACGTCTAGAACTTAGTTACTACTAACCTGATTCCTCAAAGACCAGAGCCTGACAGTTTTGTCCTTCGACCCGCTCATGAAGCTGCTGTCATTGTCCAGACAGTGTGTGGACTTGACTGAATTAGTGTGTCCCACAAACGTCTAGAACTTATAATAGTTACTACTAACCTGATTGAGAGAGAGAAGAAATACGTTGTCCCCCAAGCCGACTGGTCCTCGTGGGGGATAAAGACCACAACCCTCCAACAACACAGAGAAACAACTACAAAGAAACAAAAATATACGTCGCAGCCCTTAACGTACTCACGCTGAAAAATGAAGAACATCTTATAGAACTAACAAATGCATTAAAACAAATTAAATGGGATATCGTCGGCCTCAGTGAAGTAAGACGAATGGGAGAAAGAATTATTTCTCAACCAGACTTCCTACTATACCATATAGGAACGACCCCAGGCCATCATGGGGTTGGTTTTATTATCAAAAAACACCTCACAAATTATGTGGAGAGCTTTATAGGAGTATCAGAGCGCATAGCAGTGATGAATATTAAGCTGCCGGGGTACAAAGATCCATGGTCTATCATACAAGTATACTCGCTTACGGAACAATCCGATATAGGATCAATAGACTCATTCTACCTAGAGCTAAATAGAACAATCCAAGACCATGCTCACAAAAACCTTGTTGTGATAGGAGACTTCAATGGCCAAATTGGAGAACGACAAGCAGAAGAAGACCCAGTCCTGGGACCATTTGTATATGGAAAAAAGACCAGAAGCAGAAACGGAGAGAAGCTTGTAAACTTTGCACAGGAGAATGGCCTGAGAGTCTTAAACACAATGTTCAAGAAGAAAGAAACTAAGATGTGGACCTGGATATCACCAGACGGGAAAACAAAAAACGAAATAGACTTCATAATGACTAATAAAAGCAGATACTTCTCAAACATGAAAGTCATCAGCAATTTCAACTTCAATACCAACCATCGAATGATTCGTGCAGAACTGATGACTATCCCGCCAAAAAACCCAAGACCAAGGAATAATATGATGAACACAAAACCTACCAAATTCCAAACAGCCCAAATAGCCAATTCCATTACGACAAAACTTATGGATTACAAAAAAGAGACAACAAACATGGAGGTGCAAGGAAAATACAACTGGTTAGAAGGAACAATCAAAACATCTATTCAACAAGGAACTAACAGCAAAGACCTATCTAACAAGTGGATGACTGCCAAAACCATTAACCTTCTTAATCAAAGAGCTAGTCTAATCAATGGAAAAAATACTAACGACAATCGAAAGGAAATAGCAAAACTCAGCAAAGAAATAAAAGAAAGTATTAGAAAAGATAGAATTCAGAGAAGAATGGAAACAATTGAAAGACACATTATACAGACAGGAGGAATAAAAAAGGCATATAAGGAGTTAAATAACAAAAAGGATTGGATCGTAGAGATGAAAGATAATAATAGATTGAAGGAGCACCGAAGGCAAGGGATATTAGGAATTGCCACATCTTACTACAAGAAACTATATGAAAGTACCATAGCGGAAAAAGAAATAGAATTGTTAGAAATCTCGTCCGTACCCAACATCATGCAGGAAGAAATAGAATTCGCTATAGAAACCCAAAGAGACGATAAAGCTCCACGACCCGACGGAATAAGCAACGAAGTACTAAAACAAGCGAAACAGACAGTAACACCTATTCTCAAAGAAATTTTCAATGACATCATCCACACAAAAACGATTCCACAGCAATGGAATAAATCTAATATAATCCTTCTGTACAAAAAAGGTGATCAGTACGATATCGGAAACTACCGGCCCATAAGTTTGATGTCCAACCTGTACAAAATATTTGCAAAGATCTTACTCAAGCGAATGGAAGGAAAACTCGATGAACAACAGCCAATAGAACAGGCAGGTTTTAGAAGAGACTACTCAGTACTTGACCATATCCATGCTGTTAGGCAAACCATCGAGAAATTTGCGGAATATCAACTCATATACTATCTAGCATTTGTCGATTATAGCAAGGCATTCGACTCGTTAATCCATACAAACATCTGGGAGGCGTTAAGAGAACAAGGGATAGAACAAAAATATATAAGACTGATTAGAAATGTGTACAAAAATAGCTCGGCGTGCATTCAGCTAGAAAAAAAAGGAGATTCGTTTAAGATAAAAAAAGGAGTAAGACAAGGAGATCCTCTCTCTCCAAAACTTTTTTCCGCTGTTTTGGAAATGATCTTCAGAAACTTTGAATGGGAAAAACTGGGTTTAAATATCGACGGCCGCACACTATCACACTTAAGATTTGCCGATGATATTGTGTTATTCGCAAAAACGCCAGGAGACCTAAATAGAATGTTAAACGAATTAGCATCTGAGAGTGAGAAAGTAGGTCTAAAATTAAATCCCGAAAAAACAAAAGTAATGACAAATGGAAATAAAAGCAGCATAAATGTAGGCGAGTCACACATTAGCTATGTTGATGAATATATATACCTCGGACAGCTGATATCGCCTAAAGATAACATAAACAAAGAAATCGAAAGAAGGATAGCAAACAGTTGGAAAAGGTATTGGGGCCTAAGGGAAGTAATGAAAGACAAAAACCTTCATATAGCAACAAAGAGCAAATTATTCAATGTCTGCATTCTACCAATCTTAATATATGGGAGCCAAACATGGGCCATAACAAAAAACGCAACCAATAGAATTGCCATTTGCCAACGAGCAATGGAGAGAAGCATGCTAGGAGTAAAGAGAGGGGATAGAATAAGAAACATCAACATTAGGAAAAAGACTAAGATACAGGACGTAACCCTAAAAATAAAAAGACTGAAATGGAAGTGGTCGGGACACATGGTCAGAGGAAAGGACAAATGGAGCAAAATAATTACACAATGGTACCCAAGGGAAGGTAAAAGGAAAAGAGGTAGACAACAAAAAAGATGGGAAGATGATATCAGGCGGGTTGCGGGCATAACATGGAGTAGAGTAGCCAGAGAGAGATCAGAATGGAGTAGGTTGGAGGAGGCCTTTGCCAACTGGCAAACGGACTTACAGAAAGTAAAGAAGCACCAAATGCGTGAATAATTTTAAGTTAAATATATATATATAACAGTGAAGTAGTGTAAGAACAAAATTGTATAATTGTAAATCTGTTGTCCGAATAAAAGGCTTTATTATTATTCCCTTTATTCATATTTTTTCAAACTTTATACATTTTTAAATATTAATTAAAAAAAAATACATAAAAAAACATTTAAAAATATAAAAATATATTATTATTATTATTATTACTAACCTGATTCCTCAAAGACCAGAGCCTGACAGTTTTGTCCTTCGACCCGCTCATGAAGCTGCTATCATTGTCCAGACAGTGTGTGGACTTGACTGAATTAGTGTGACCCACAAACGTCTAGAACTTAGTTACTACTAACCTGATTCCTCAAAGACCAGAGCCTGACAGTTTTGTCCTTCGACCCGCTCATGAAGCTGCTTTCATTGTCTAGACAGTGTATGGACTTGACGGAATGTGTATGTCCTACGAAGGTCTGTAATTTGATCTGTTTCAGGTTGAACCGAGTTTCTTTGTCGGGACGACCGATTTCGTGCTCCCAGTATATGAGCCAGTCACCGCGTAAGTGCCTGTGGGAGGGAAAGAAATGTGTGAGAAATTAATTTTGAAAATAAAATATTATTTTTGTCAGTGGAGGATTTTTATTACATTGCGGTATATTTGTCATTTTCGTAAAAGTCTATTCAAACATTTTTTTTTATAATCTAATATCTGTCTCTGACATAATTATGTACCACTAACAAACATCGCATAGGATTGGTGAGCCGTAGGATATTCTTACTAGTTTTGTAGCTCCAATCTTTTGTCGGACTTGCACGTTCAAATTTTCTTATTTTTTTGATATTTAATAATAATAAACCATTTATTTCAGGTAAGCCATAGATAAATACCTTAACCTAAATATACATACTAATAACATTTTTGTTAGTATGTACAACTTAAAACTATGTTAGTATCACTTCACTCGCACGATGCTTTTTGCTTTCTTGTGGACTTTATCCGCGGAAGCGACGGAACACCACTGTCTTCCAACACCAAATCGAGCAAACACGTTGGTATGCGTTGTTGTATGGTTAGTTGTATGGTTGATTGTTTGTATTTATCGGCCAAAGTTGTTTAGTATTGGCATTTAGGTAATCAAATAAAATAAACTCACCTATTACTCTTTATCCCATTATCCGTCTTATACGCCACGACATCGAACCCGTGTCCCTGAGCACCATTGCCCACATCGCAAGCATCACTAGCGACATCTATCCTGTTCCCCACAAGTGTCACGTTTGATCCAAAACTATTCGAGCTCGATATATGGTCCATGACGACTTCGGGCTTGGTCGAAAACAGGTCGGCTTTTCGGTTTAGAGGCTCGTCGCTGAATGAGGGTTGGACCCTCTTGTCGGGACGGATTTGGAGAGGAGAACTGTGGAGACAAACAGCACATAACATAACATCACGCCTGTAATCCCCGAAGGGTTAGGCAGAGGTGTACCTAATAGTACACTCACATTTTGCCAATTATGTTTAAGCCTATTGCCATTAACCGGGCACAAATCCAGACTCCGTGGCTGCTACTGAGAAATTCCTGATGGAAAAACCCAATAACACTGCCTGACCCGGGAATCGAACCCTCATGTTTAACAGTCCACTTGCGACCACTCGACCAATGACGCAGTCAGTTTAGTTTATGGGACCAACTGATATAAAAGAGGTTTTTTTAAAACATTATTCTTAGTGACTGCATCTGCATATAGGCCCAAAAGCCTGGCTTGCGCTAGTTGCGCTGTTAAAAACATTTCCTCATTACAAGCCATGAGCTTTCATACTAAACAAACAGGTACCTTATACTGTGGTTTTGTTCATATTTCCTGCAGAGCGCGCGAACGGTGTCAATGTTCTTAAGACAACGCTCCATGGTTTCTGATCCTATGAATTTGGCGAAGGTCGTATACGCTCGATGGGCCAGCTCCTCGTCGAATACCATCAGAAGTTCTTCTTGAGCCTGGAAATATCATTCTGATTAAAACCTAGATATACTGATCAAGAGGTTGTGTGATCCCCGGCTAAACCCCGGTAAAAAGTATATGCGGGCAGGTGGCTTAAAAACTCTGATAAGGTAGCCTGCGAAATTGATTTTTTTTTTGCAATTTGCCGGTCAGTGTCAAGCTGTATGTTGAACAAAATATGATCCGCGGCCGTAACACGTATGTATTTACAGAATTGTAATCATTAAAATCATCAATACAACCCTCTACGTTCATTTAACCCCATTGAATGACTATTTTATGAAAAAAATGAATTCCGGGGCTTACTCTGGCGCTTCCACCTTTAGTAGCAGAAGGCACATGCACAGGCACACGTGTTTGACTACGAGTTTTCTGGGCGAGTGGGTGGGAAATCATCAAATGACCCCCCTCGCCCTGGGCGGAGCGGAAGGGAGTGTCAGACTCTTACTGACTAAAAACCATCCATGTTCCTTCATTGGCCCTTTATGTTCCAGGGCCGCGGTATCTCTTTCGAACAGTCCCGCAGCCCGATATTTTTGTACCTTGAGGTTGAGATACAACAGACCGGTACAGCGGACTGGAATAATTCAATTGAGATTTGAGATGCCGTGCCCGACATTTTTCTAGTGAATATGGAGCCAAACAGGTCAAATTACACCATCCTTTGACAGAATGCGCCAGTGTAACTTTTTCTGAACAGTCAGAGATTTTCAAGAAGTCTTGACTGCGGCATATTTTAATACTTTGCCTAGTGTATTACTGGGCAATGTAGACGTAGTAAATAATAAACGCTAAATCATAAAAAAGTGATGAATATGTTGATGGGCGGAAAGGAAAGGTAAGGAAAAGATGGATGGTTTGTGTGAGGAATGATATGAAATAAAAAGAAGAAAAGAAAACTGTTGCGTGGACTCAAGTAACAAGGGCAAGCAGATGATGACCAGTAATACTGACCGTAAGTCTGGTAGTATCATGTGGGTGTTCACAAGTATCAGGCGGGGAGCAGGCGAGGTCGGGCAGATCCGCGCGCACTACGCGTCCGTCTTGCACGCGCCACTCAGCCGTGGTGCCGTCTCGACAGATCTCCAGGAAACCTTCCGGCTTTGAGTCCGTTGACTCTTGGTCAGATGACTGGGACAATGAAAAATGTGGATATAATAATATGCCTGAATGGTATTGTACAATGCTCTTTCGACACACATGTAAATGAGAGGCAGCTTATGGGGCAAAAAATTATGTCAATGTTTTGAATAAGGTGATAAGAAATACGAAAAACTTATATACTGGATCTAACTTTTTCGGAAGTGTAAAATTTTTATTATTACCTTTTCAGGTGTACTTTCTTCTTGTTTCGGCCAGTTGTCGATCTTGCCGGTCGCTTTATCGAACGCTAAGAAGAATCTGCAACAAATGTTAATTGATTCTAATTTGCCGATCATCTTTCAATGTAAACACTTCTGATAATTTAATTGCACCTACATTACAAAAGGACGGACCGGTCTTTGAGTGGAGACCGCGTATCGACAAGAGTAGCGTTAAAGCGAGTTTTGTGGTGCCATTCGGGAGAAGCCTCCGTTCGGCATTGGAATATGTAGTCCCTTACCTTTGCAAAGCCGGTACACATAAGTGTCTCCTCGTCATCTCTGGTCCGATCCTCAGAGCTAAAACATGGAGGGCATCGAGTAGTTTCCTGGTGAGTGAACATCGCGCCGCCGCTCCGCTAGGGTAGGAGCAACGCGTTGTGGACGCTAGCCTGAGGGCCGGCTGGAGTATTGTCTTCAGGAAAGTGTCCTGGAATAAACATCAAGTAAGTTTAGAGACCAAAGTCACTGATGCTTTGTATATGGCCGAGAAACTAAAGTGGAGTTGGGCAGGCCACATCGTGAGAACCACAGTCAACAGGCGAAGCGAGCGCGTCCTGCACTGGTATCCACGAAATGGAAACAGACGTGCCCAAGATACAATATAGATACAAACAGAAAGTGGAGGTCTTCATTCAGAAATGGATGACCTCTTAATAAGTTAAGTTTAAAAATTAAAAGAATTGTAAATTACAAAAAAAAACTTTAAAAAATAGCGAATGAATTAAGCGATTAAATAAAAAACATTTATTTGCACGAATATAGGTAGCTAAGGTCTTAATACATTTATGGGTTTCACTATATTCGGCATTTCAGCCGGCAAATATTTAGATTTTACATCTTGAGCTATTCGCATGCAGTACACATTTAGTAATTAGAAATATCAAATTCAAATAACATAAAAATACAAATAATTATAAATATTAACAATAATTTCATAATTTAGATTAAATAACAATGCAATTAATAAAATTATAATGAAATACAATTATACTCATTTAAAATAATAAGCCTTTAAAGGCTATTTTTATAAGTTTGGATGACCAAATATAGTCCAAAACCCTAACTTGATTAAAATTACAGCTGCCACACTAGAGGGATTAGTACACTTTGGTCATTTGAAAAATTTATTATAAATGCCTATTTGTGCAGTCAGTATTTTACGCTATGTAAAAACTACTAGTTAAACTATAAACAGCAGTCTTAATAAAATTATCGGCTTAATTATGTTCCATCCTGACAGCTGTCATTTGAATCATCTTTACATTGGATTTCAATTTTTACCACACAATTATTTATTATTATTCTTCCCTTTATTCAGTTATAAACAAAAGAGAATGCTCATGGAAGTATGGAATCCCGTACCATGCTGCATCAAAATCAAACCTTGTTTTTTATAGACTACACTGATCGTATTAACTCCTACAAAAATTATTTTTGAAAAAAAAACCCGCGTTTCAGAGTTATTTTATAAAATCGAAACTAACCTAAAAAGTAGGTCTATTTTTTCGACGCTACCAACGACGTATTTTAACACACATACATTACATTATTGCTCTAAAAACAGCGTAATACACTAATATTAGTAAGAATTACGAGTTAAAGTAACATCCACAGTATGCTTGACTGAAACTCGATTTTATTTTAGACCTTTACATTGCCAATAGTCAGTCAGTACAGTACAAATGTCAGATGCCACAGATAACTATAAACCATAGAGTATAGTAAGTGCTATAAACTAGTCGGGATTTAGGGATGTAATCGATAAATCAAAATCTTTAGGCTGAGAAAATCTATTTTGTTGCAAATAGCAATAAACCAAACTAAATCGATTTGGTGTACTGATCTTACTTAATTGTAATTAATTTTAGAGTCCGCTCGACAGACAAGGGTTTGTTCAATTGAAACGGAACGTCATTTATATTCAGTTGAAACGGAACGTCATATAAAGGGAGTAAATCAATATTCGTACTTTTAAACTCGAAAAATATATTTCCAGTTCAAAAATCAAATCCCCGACGCGTAATGCCGTAAAAAAATATGAAACTAATTACTATAATATTTTGGTTTTGAGGCGCGAGACTTTTTGGTACCAACTTTGGTCATTGTCCTTTTATACATTTTTAAATATTGATTAAAAAAATATATAAAAAACATTTAAAAATAAAAAAAATGTAGCCCACCGGTATCGGGAACAGGGTCCAAGCTACCGGCGGTCGGGGCTCCAGAGAGAGGAACCTCCTAACTATACGAGCCGTGTCCAGAAGTACCGCTTTCTGAATCAAGCCCTTGATCCAGCTGCCTAACGAGAGCCTCCTTAGATATTGGTCGAGGCTCTTGGCAATTAAGCCATGGGCTGACACGACTATCGGCACAATGATCGCTGAGTCTACATCCCACACAATGATGTTATATAGTACTAGATCAGCAGTGCTCGCCGCCAAAGCGTTGCCGGGTCGTAGATGGCCACAGCCTTATCTGACTTCAGTTGTCAAGTTGACGTCAAGTGAGCGATGTTCTATTGTTGTTCTATGTTAGGGATTTTGGTTTCCGCACTTAGTCCTTAAAGTGGACCATTGTGCGTGAGCCTTGGTGGCCGTTACTCCAACCAGCCCACCTCCCTCCAGAAGCAGATCAGACTTCCCGGTCTTCTCAGGGCATCCGCAAGAGATCCTGGCGTTCCAAGGGTCGCCTCGCGTATCTGGGTGGAAGGAGTACGTGCGCTATTGTTTCCTCCGCCTCCATGCATGCCCTGCACAGGGGACTGTCAGTGATACCTAGGGTGTGGAAGTGTTTGTTCAGTGAACAGTGTCCAGTGATGGTCCCCGCCACCAGTCGCAGGCTATCTCTATCCAGGCGCAGAAGGCGCTTGGTCAGTTTTTTGTCCAGGGATGGCATGGCCTCCTTGGATTGCCTGCACCCTGGTGTCGAGGTCCACCACTTCTCCGCTTGTGTTTGAGTGTGATCCTTTAGCCAACTTCTGAGCTGCTTGAAGGGTATGGGGACAATGGGTTCGGGTCCGAAAGCTTTTGTGCTGGATCCTCTTCTGGCGAGTTCGTCAGCCGCATCGTTTCCAAGCGATCCACTGTGCCCCTTGATCCATTGTAATGTCACCGTGTTGCGGTTTAGTACCGTAACTCGTTCTAGGGCATTATGGCATTCTAATATTAGTCTCGACGTGATCTGATTACTCTTTAAGGATTGGAGGACTGAGGCACTGTCGGAAAGTATACGGATGTGAGTATCCGTAACTTCCCTGGCCTCTATGGCGTGTGCCGCTTGGATAATGCCTACGCACTCAGCTTGATATACAGAGTTGAGCATTCCCAGGGGTCTGGATATTTTGATGTTTAGATCGTCGGAGAAAACTCCGACACCTGTTCCATCGTCGGTTTTCGATCCATCAGTGTAGATCCTTAGCTCTTGTGGGCCTGAGTAGTCACACATCTCCGCTGTGAGCTCTATGTTGTAGTGCTTTTGGAAGCAGTGGGTCTTCAGGGTTCTGTCGCAGGGTGATGCCATCATGGGCTGTTGTTTGATTGCGTCGTCTTTTATGCGCGTATGTTTGATTCTGGAGTCCTTACTTAGGGTGCCGGATACTTCGAGCCTGAAGGTCGCTAGGGCTGCCTCCTCTCTTACGACGAGGTGTAGAGGTGGTAACCCCAGCATTACCTGTAACGCGGCAGTGGGTGATGTTCTCATGCTGCCGGTGATTGCTACACAGGCAAATCTTTGTACCTTCTCGAGGTCCTTCTGGGCTGTGCTCAGATTGGTCCTGGGCCACCAAACTATGGAGCCATATGTAATGATTGGTCGGATGACGGTGGTGTATAGCCAGTGGGTGATTTTGGGGCTTAGGCCCCAATTCCTACCAAGCAATCTTTTGCATTGCCATAGGGCTATGCTGGCTTTTGTTGTGATGTAATCAGTATGTTTTGCCCAGTTCAGCTGTTTGTCCAAATAAATACCCAGGTATTTGGTTTCAGTCGACAGGCTTAGGGTGGTCTCAAAGAAACGTGGCAATTGTAGGTTTGCCAACTTCCTTTTCTTTGTGAAAAGGACGAGTTCGGTTTTGGTGGGGTTTGAAGTGAGCGATTGCTTAAAACTAAAAAAATTACAAAATGGAGAAATGTGCGGTTAAAATTTGTATGTCACGGTCTCAAAAGATGAATAAAACATGTGGTGTTACATTTCACAGGTAAGTTAGCTAAATTTTCTTCAGATTAACCATAAAAACATGACGAAACGAAGTCAAATTTTTAAACATTTTTATTGTCATCAGTGTTACCAGTAAAAACGATTTTTATTTTGCCAGAGACTTGGGAGTTTAGTGAATGACGAAAGTATGTTCCTGTAAGTCTTAATTATTATTATAGTCTGTTTGGATTAAACAAAGGTATTTTAATATAATTATTCTTATTAATATTTTAATATAATAATTCGTTACAGATGCATGAACTGGTCACTAGAAAGGCATTCCGCGTTGTCAGTTCCTAACAAAATCCTGCTCTACAAAACAGTCCTTATCTATTTATATGGACACAAGAACAAAGTGACAAGTAAACGCAATGGACGTGCTCTTAGATATAATTTTACTTTTAGCAAATTAAGTTAGATTAAAATTGCTTATTAGCCTTATTAGGCTAGATTGTAGTATAATAAAAAAGATAAAAAAAACCATTTTGAACAATCGTTATTTTACACAATCTTAATAGTCTTGAAATAAAATATTTACGTTTACGCATTTTTTTCTTCCTTTGAGTACATAATCCATCCATTCATCCATTTCTTTAATTCTCAATTGAAAGATACATAATACAACCTTTCATAGTAATTGATTCAATAAATACCTTCATTCATTCTGGGGAAATTATGTGGATCATTGGCAACTCTGACCGTTCGTCCGATAACAATGTCTTGGCTCTTTCCAATGTCATTAGTTTGCCGGTAGAAGAAATGAGACAAACATATTATTTTGACAGATGACATAATCTAAGTATCCGTTTCAAAGCTACGACTTTAAATTCGTAAGTGGCTACGTTTTTCCAAGAGTTGTTAGTAGGACACTGCTCCTCTAGTATTATATAACCTCATTGATCCCACATGTCAACAACCTCGCGAGCCAAGTCAAGATACTTGATTTGCTTATCTTTCTCGGCTTTATTATTCTTATTATTTATTTTATTATTCTTATTTCAAGGAGAAGTATATTGTCAATCATGAATGACAGCGCCTTTATTTCGCAGCAGTAAGGTCGAAAATGGTGTGTAACTATTGAATTGTGATTAATGTGCTCTTTAACCGACTTCTAAAGGAGGAGGTTATGTATTCCACCAGCATTATACTTTTCGTTTTGTTGTTATATATGTACACCGATTTCCCAGTGATTACTGGTCTGATATTCGTCATTCTTTTTACAAATAGATAGAATAGGTACCTGTAACTGCTCCATAAGTTTAACATCAGACATATGCGGCAGCAGATACTTGACGAGCTGCAGGCACGCGACGACCCCGCCCTCTAGCGGCGCGGACAGGCGACGGCGACACGACGCGATCAGCTCGCCCATGTGGGGCAGGTATTGGAATATTATTAGCTGTTCGCCATACATTGCTGGAAGGAAGATGGAGAAATATTAAAAGGTTTTAGCGTAATTACCAGCACGTATACCAAGATATTATCTGTCAGAGTCCGTAGACAAGCTCGCGATTTGTGCGTACCGGTTGGGCCGAACGTCGTTTCGTATTTCTTTTTTAAGCATATGAAATTTAAATTGACCACAATCTCTCACTCTTTGACAAGACACAAATATTTTATTAATGATTATGTATACAATGTAGTTTATCAGCCATCTAGTTACCATAACACAAGCATTAGGTTGCTTAGCTTGGGACTAGATGGTGCTGTGTGAAATGTCCAGGGATATTTATTTATTTATTTATTATTTATTTATTTCCACTGCAGTAAAGAGTTAAGTGTCATAAAAATTGACTACTTTTTAGTGCATATTGGCGCTAGAGGAAGATACCCGTTACCTTTTCTAGCCAGTCATACTCTAATCGGATACATCTAGAGATTACAGTATTTCTTCTCAAAAGTAGTTACCAAACTATGTTATTTTTGCAAATAAAGGAGTCATAAACTAACGTCCCATTTTGGTGGGGTAGCAGTAGTGAAGATCAGAGAGGGGTAAAAACGTGTGGAGCGCTGGGGGTGCTGGGGCTACAGTTCCTCAACACTGGGGACATTCCCACCTTCAACACAAAAACCATGCTATTTTCTAGAAATATTTAGTTACTCACCAACTATAGAAGTGAGGCACTTGATAACCTTCATAGCATTCCGATCGCCAACCACTCTGCTGTTCACAATAGATATCTCATCAAACTCATCCTTCTCCTCACTGTCCCACGGAGCAAGGTTATCCTTCCCAATATAACATAAGGTCAACATTTTCAACAAATTCCTCGTAATATACCTACAAGTTAGTACAGGGCCCAGTCTATGAGACAGCCAAATAAGACTTTCAGAACTCATATCAGATATTTTAGAAGAACTTGGGTCTTTAAAACCGTTAAAGTCTTCATCGTTCATACTTCGAGACCCTTTAGCAGAAAGTTCTAGGTGTTTCCCAAGATCTAAATGGACTTGTGGATCGTGAGATTGCCTTCTCAATTCGACCTCTTCGGAATCATCCTCTTCGGCGAAATGTAAGTAGCTTGTGAACATTGGTTTCGTTGGAATTTCTATTATAGGAGAAGTAGGCTTATTAAATGGTGTTACTGTCTCGTGATTTTGATCTTTATGAACTACGAAGTTAAGTTCTTTTTGCGTTGTGTTGTTCGGCGTGAAGTGTTTAGCGGATATTGGAGATACATGGTCTATGGATGGAGAAGGAGTATGGATGTTATTTTCTTGTGTAGTATTCGAGTTATAAGAGTCTATGGATTCCGCAGGAGACTTGCTTCTACTGCTTCTACTAGGGAGCCTGTCTTTATCAGTTTCAAAGTGAAACAACTCATTTTCGCTCCTGTTATCACTGTCTTTCTCTTTCAGAGCTTCATTTGTTTCTGTCTTCTCAACACTTGGGGTCGTAACATGTTCAGAACCATATGACGTATCGGGCGAAAATATATCAGTGTTACTGGATAGAGCATTTTTCACATTATCGTCGGAATATCTCGGCTTTTTGTTCGACAAGGCTTTATTGTGACACAAATGGCCAGGCGACCCAACATCCTCGGTAACATCTTTGTAACCACCGACCGCTTCTACTAGATGCTGGGTGAAGTTGTCTAAGAAGCACTGAAGACCTAACCTGACCATCAGTTGTAGAAGGAATATATTGTGATAGAGTTTCACGAACTTCTGTTTATTTGAAACTCCACTAGAGAGGGATAAACTATCGAAATCCGTTAATTTATGCTGATCAGGTTTATCCACTGCAAAGTCGTCGTCTTCATACAGATTCAAGACATGTTTTAGTAACTTTTTCCTCGTCTCAGCTGGCCCTAACGCTTTGCTGACGGTATCAAATAAGTACCACGCGGCTAATACTGATGTGTCCTTGTTTTGCAGTAACTCTATGTAGTGAGATAAGAATATATCTAGTACATCGAATTGATTGTAACAGTTAACTTGGTTTAGGAGCACCTCTAAATGTGTCGTACAAGCTTGAATCTTTCCTTCAGCAATTTTCTGATTGAAGTACAGTTTTGTTTTATCAACGTTTTGGTATTTTTCGCACTGAACACCGTCACACTCGTACATGTATAAAATGTTTAACTCTGTACTAGTTAACTCATACTCATGTAAAGTATTTAATAACTTGTATAATATATTAAAACTTTGTGGGAATGGTATTAAATGTTGCATTAATAAAGGTTGGAGTAGCTGTGCAGGAGTTGGCGCTGGCAACCCCTTCTCTGTGACTAAAATCTTCTTTAATGGTTCCTCCTTTTTGGGAGTCAGTTCGTTCTTGTAACTCAAGTTGGGCGGTTGTACGTTTAGGAGTAAAGATGCTACGTAGCTAACACTTCTAGGTAAAGCATTGTAGTTATGTTTTAAAACCGTCCGGCAGTTGTTGTAACGTTCTAAAAAGTTGTCGCTCGTCGTTCTTAACGGACGCATATAAGTATGAAGAAAGATTTCCACGATCAAACATCCTATCACAAGCATATCTTGTCGACGACTTTCAGTCACAAACTGCTTATAAATCGCCGCATCAGTTGTATACCTCGTATTGAAAGATCTGTTTTTCCTCTCTTTAAGCACACTTTCTAAATGCGCATCTTGCGTGAATTTCTTCAAGTAACTTTGATCATATGACGCTAAAAACATGTGGTTTGTGAAGGCAGTATCATCATGTTCTTCCTTGGAAACTGTGCTATCTTGTCTCATATCCTGTTGTACGGGATACAAGTTTAAAGTCGTGACATTTTCTTTATGTTTCTCCTTATCTTCCGCTTTGGTAAAGAAGCATTTCGTGCGGAAATTGTCCAAGGATTCTATAGCTTGGATTGAGGCTACTGGGTTGAATTCTTTTGGTAGATATATTACTCCTTTTCCAAGTTCTGACCTTTGGACCCGGTAGTGTCGTGAATGGGAGGATGCCCTGCCTTCCGTGGAGGTCGTCTGCGAGTCTTCAAGTCCTTGGCTCTTGGAGATGGAACGAGCTCTGCTACTACTTTTATGACGCGATCTGACGCGTTGGGGAGGGACGTTTAGTCGTGAAACGTGTTGAGGAAGACTGGTGGATTCTTCTTCATCATCCGAGACGTCGTCTGAACTGTCGTTTCGAAGGGTTTTTTCTGTGGACAATAGTAATAATAATTAGCGATGTTACAAACGGTTATTAAGTTGGGAAGAGAATCAATCTAGCAGCGCACGTGTAACTTTAGGAAGTCGGAAAGGGACGTGAGTATATAAGATTACCTCTTTTTATAAGACGGATTGGTTTCCTAGATAATGTATAGTGAAGCAGTACATACTGGCATCCTTAGGCGCAGTCCAGTGCAGGCGCGGCGGCGCGGGCGGCAGCGCGCGGGCGGCGCGGGGGGGGTGCGGCGCGGCCAGCAGCTGCACGGCGCCGCCGCGGCGCAGGCGCGTGTGCCCGTCCACCAGGGACAGGCACACGTTCTTGGCTTTGATTGAGGCGGCGCCTGAGAGCCTAGGAAAGACAGTTTTAGGATTAGGTAAAGTAACATCAATATTGGTAGCGGTTTCTTGCCCACTTGCAGGACAACAACAAAAAAAAACCACACAGTAAAGACAGTTTCACATTTTTGTGTAACGTTGTCAAACGATCAGTCCCGCACAGTCCCGCCATCTCTTTCTGGGCCTGCCGCGTTGCCGTTTGCTGCTGATTGGGACGCACTTTGTGGTAATTTCAGCCCAAAGCTCTGCCGACATGCGGCAGATGTGGCCAGCCCAGTTCCATTTTAGCTTGGCAGCCGTGTGACCTACATCAGCAGTTGTTTTGGAACGTAGTATCGAGTTACAGTACTGATCAAAACATTCAAGTTAATTAGTCAAATGAACTTCGATCACAGCTGCCACATCGACGACGTGAATATACTTCTTAATTACAAAAAAAAAAAACATTTATTTATTGACTATTCTTTCGCACATAAACTTACTTGTAACCAAATGTGATATCAATCCAATGATGAAGGTTCTCAGACACATGTGTACTCTCCAATGCTTCCCTGTGTTTGGTTATGAAATCTTCCGCACATGACGCCCAAGACGGTATACCCAGGTCCTGGAAGAAAAATGAAAGAAATCATAAAACTTTTATATTAGTTGCCACGCTAAAAAAGGGCTGCACACATCTGCTGCATGTCATACGACCAATAGGCAAAATTCGCAACCCAATGAGTCTCTTGTGGTAAGTGTTATCGCGGCAGATCCAGACGGAGATGAGCTGGACTATTGATAGCTTGAAATATAGAGAAAAGTAGAAGAGGAGAGTAGGGTAGCCAGGCGTTTGCTCCGCAGTGGTACATTACGGAATTTTGTCTCATAATAGGATAAAACCAAGTCGTTTTCAGGGTTACTGGGGTTTTAGGGTTGAAAACGGCATCAAAATCCATTTTGATGTAGTTTTTCACTATCATTTCGAGATTATTCCGGAGGTTTTTAAATACTGAATATTTTATTCAGATATAGCACAGAAGTCTCAATATTTTGACATAATGTTACATTAGTAGCAAAAAAAAGTTCAGTGAAAAGAATAGCACACGTGCGAAGCCATTACAGTATATGAACTGCTAAGATATTCTCTTACCGGCAGATCCTCATGTATGCTCTTAAACACGGTGGGGTCCGTGTAGAACTCGGGAATGCACTCGTCTGGCGTCCATTCCTGCATGCGCTGGATTGAGGCGGGGTACTCCGCAGGCACCCACTTGTTTCGCACATGTTTGCACAGGACTTCTTTGGGTGTTCTAGAACAGAAGTTATTATTAATCATCATCATTCGCTTAGCCCTTTCTTAACTACATTTACGTCGGTAAGACAGCCTGTCAAATTATTATAGTAACGATTGGGTCAACGAGTGTCGCCATAGCGGCGGTTAAAATTCTACAAATGACAGCCGGAAACAACGTGCCCTCCGAGACGCGAAGATTGCTCATGATGTAAAGGACAGTCACCCATCCATCTCAAATTCGCACGAACCTGCGCGCCAAGTAGACGTAGCATGTAATATCGGACAAGGCATCATAAACGTGATGCGGTATCTGGTCGGTTCAGCTGCTGACGTCGCAAGTAAAAACAAACCATATTCCCTTGACATAAATCTCAAATTCGCATTAACATGTGCGCCAAGAAAACCGACGATATCTGGTCGGTGTAACTGCTGACGTGATAAGTAAAAACAAACTATATTCCCTTAACATAAATCTCAAATTTCCACGAACCTGCGCGCCAAGTAGACGTAGCATGTTATATCAGACAAGGCATCGGATACGTGATGCGGTATCTGGTCGGTGCAGCTGCTGACGTCATAGGTCATATCTAGCTGTCTATCGCCCTTGTTCAGGCGGTACTTCGACTTGCTTAGTTCTCTCCAGTTCCTCCCTAGGGATGTGAAGAATATTTTAATGGTGGACTGGATTAAAAGCTTATTTAATATGATTATTATGTTTAAAAGATTTGCTGAACCAAAATTTACTCCACATCTACAGGAAACAAACTATGGAAAGTAAGGCATGTTTGTCTTACGCCTACAGTGCTTTTTTAAATTTTACGTGCAATATGTAATGCCCCATTTAACATAACATCACGGCTGTAATCCCCGAAAGGGTTAGGCAGAGGTGTACATAATAGTACCTACACGCACATTTCGCTAGTTATGTTTAAATTAAATCACATGTAATAGGAGGCGAGCGAATTGCCATCAACCGGGCACAGCTCCAGGCTCCGTGACTGCTACTGAAAATTCTTGACGGAAAAACCCAATAACACTTTGCCCGACCCGGGAATCGAGCCCAAAACCTCTTGCTCAGCATTCACGCTTTCAGTAGACTAACGAAGACAATAACGTCCAAATTGCATTGTAGACATAAGTTAGAATATCCTTCACACTTGTCTATTTAGCCTTATGATTATAGAGTTGATTATATCTACTTCAATAACTCAACTCAAAGCATTTATTTCACTTAGACAGGTACTTTTGAAAGTCAAAAAAAGCAAAGCTACAGTCACAAGGCATAATAACTTGAGCCAGTACTGAAGTTCACATTCCAAATCGTAGATCTCTATGGAAAAGAATGGGCAAGAAACTCCATGGACACTCTTTTAAATCAAATTATTGTTACAAAATCTTGGTTACATCAATCATGTTGAGATTATACATATATGTGAGAAAAATGTAGAAAGATGTGCACATTTTAAGAGCGTCCAGAGTAAAAGATTAAACCAATGATTTAAAAATTAAGTAATTAAAATAAGTTGTGGCAGCTAAGAGATGACCAGTCTCAACTGACACATTGAAGCGTTATTTGAAGAAATCGCTTTGGAGAACTGGTTCCACTATCACTTTTTTATCATATCAATATTTTTATTTCATTCAAATCAATCAATATAAATTGTAACAAGGGTATTGATTCATTGATAAAAGATAAAAATTACAATCAATATTAGTATTTATTTTGCACATAAGTATTTACTTCCTGTAAAACAATTTTTTTATTTATTTTTTTGTCTTCTTTTTGGTTCTCATCAATATTAAAGGACATAATTTCTTTCAATTTTACGAGTGTTAGGAACATGGCTTCCTTTAGTCACTTACTAAGTCAAGAAAAACTGACTTATAATCACATCCTCCATGTCACCCTACACTAAAGATTCGTTTATTTTGTAATTTACTGTGCCTATACAAGTATTTACATACAAACATTAGTGATAATTACCAAGCATCTGTACAGTAGATAACATAATGAATCATAACAAACACATTTTTATCAAACAAAACAAAATTATTACTACATTTATAACTACAACAACAAAGACTTACCACATCTGGAAGCAAAATCAGTCACCCAAGGAACCATGAAATGCGCCTGGGGATCATTGGCGGACCTTCCAGCTAAGATGTTCAGGTGTATCAGGTAGTCCAGGTTAGATATCCTGCCTCTGATCCACAGCATGCACAACTTTTCCAGCTGTACAGCCTCTTTTCTCCAGCACCTCTCCTCCCCTCTCTTTCCAGGGGGACCCTGACTTATTGCAGGAGTGGTTTGCTTGCTCCTATTGTGTTCAATGATCAGGGATGCATCCAAGCAGTGGATATTGTTTGTTATCATTGGCAACACTTGCAGCCACAAATTTTCAGACAAATAAATATCTTGAAGGGTCAACATGCCTATACTTAACCCTCTGTCACTCATAGCTTTAGATAAATTCAACAATTGGTACACAATAAACAGGCCTCGGCTGTAATTCATATCTATTAAGTTAGGACTAAAGTTCAGACAATCTAGAAGAGTGTTCTCATACTGTCCTCTGTATATAATGTAGAAGTTATTGTCTGATTCTATTGTGAACATTGCTGCTAGGAGGTTACCATGTGTTTCATACATTTTTAGAACATGTTTATTAGGTATTATCTCTTTGTATTCTATATGCCCAGCTCCATCACACTTTACCCTAATTATATTACATCCATATAAGCGAAGCACTACTTCAGACATCAGCTGATCATGTTCTAAAAGATTCACTATGGTACTTTCCTTGCTGCTATCATTATTTTGACAGTACTTCTTGTAAGATTCTTTCCACAATGTTCTTTGGTTGCTTTGTGACACATATTGCAGTAGTTGAGAGAACGTGAGGGGCGTATCGTTCGTGTTTTCATTGAGCTTGTATCGAGGCAGTGGAAGAACCTTGGACACTTTTTTACTCAATACCTATAATACAAAGGATTTTTTTGATTAGAAACGCAGTTCTAGCATAAAAATTCTATTGTTATTGTATTGTTGAATAGATACATACCCTCATAAATATTTTTCGCCACGGATAAGGTACACTTTCACCAGGCTGCAAGTTAAAATCTACATTGTTCAGTGAGGTGTCCACTTCGACGTTTTTTATCCATTTCTTCAACCAACTCGTGTGGACAACAACGGTGTAAAGGCCAGGGGAGGTAGTGGGGAATATATTTTTATTACTTATACCTAATTCCTTAACTATATAATCCATTTCTAAATGAATAATGATGTTTTGTTTTGTTTTGTTGCGTACAAAACTGCAGTCATCATTATCAATTTTGACGTTTCTTTGATATTGACAACTTGATAGATGACAGTTTCGTGTAGGGATGCCAGCTATAATAAATAAGAATAGTATCGTTCATAAATCAATATTTTTTGTCCTTCAAGCTAAAAATAGTAGTAACCAGCAGGTGCCAAGAGAATGACTCGACTTGACTTGTTGGCCCAGGTGTCGCAAGCGCTACTACCGAGGTATGAGGGAGGCATGAAGTCCAGCGTTTGATTACCTGGTCGGGCAGTGTTATTGAGTTCGAAAAGGACTAGGGTAGGCAGAAAGCACTTGACTGAGCGATAAATTTCATTTCGGCTGCTCTAAAAACATCTTGAGGAAATCAGTGTGTTAAAAAACAAAAACATCAACCAACCCTAAAAATGCTGGGCCCGCTGGGTGAATATTGTCAGAGAGGAGGAGTATATTCCAGCAGTAGGAGCGTTATAGGATTATGCTATCACACTGCAGAGCAAACTCCTCTCAAACAGTAACATAACAATCGCTTATCACAAAACTTGCCCAGCGTGAGTTAGCGATTTCCGACCCAGTTTTCACGTCAATGGAGCATTAAGGAACGAAAGGGTCTAGGAAAATAATTACCAAGTATTATAGATAAACACTATTTACTCGATCATAACATGAATACAATACTTGTATAGCTTATATTTTAACAAAATTAAATCAGTTTTATTTGTGAAAAAACACCTAGGAATGTTAAGGCACAGGGTATTAGCACCAAAATTTTAATTATAATACTACCTATGTTATGCTATCACAACAGTTATTGGTCCTTGTGCTGCTTAATGTCAACAGGAGTATTCAAGTCTATGTACACTTCCACTTATTTCTAGTAGCATGTAACATGCATAAACTTACATATAAAACATGATTGTGGAATAACGAAATGTAAATCTATGGAAAAACTTTATTAGCACCCCATCAGGTGGCTCATAAAGATAAAAATGATATAATTTTGCTACTCTAGTTTCCCAGAAACTCTTTTCAAGTAACATTTCCATAAAGTATCCTTATAAATAACTGCTTGGGCTTCAGGGCTTTTAGCCGCCACAATGCCCCTCCCCACAACTATAACATCAGCACCTTTCTCCAAGATAACCTTCTCAGGAGTATTGTAGACCTGGCCCATGTCATCTTTGCTGCTCTCTAGCTGCACTCCTGGAGTCAGCTGTACGAGACCTGGGTCTTTGAAAGTGTCTTTATTCTGACAGACAAACCCAGTGATCAATTCTGGATATTTAGAAGCCATAGACACTGTTGCTTCTTTGTAGTCTGGTGTTATTAGGTTTCCCTGTAGACAAAAACAAAACAAATTAAATTTTTGTCCTAAAGTATATTGGTCAGAAGCCTGAGAGTCCGACTTGTGGCAGTATATTCGTGCAAGCTTAAAAGCTAGACTTGCCCTTATAACTTACTATTCTTCATGATGTTAGGTTTTCTGAACAGCCTGCTTGTTTTATGGGCTTGCCATATTGTTGGACCCAAGGAACACCACTGTCTGACAACCAGTCTTGCCAAGGGGTATTGTGTTACCTATGCAGTTGCTCCATGCAAATGACTAACATTCCGCTGCATCCGGTTAGACTGGAAGCCAACCCCAACATAGTAGGGAAATGGCTAGACAAATGTTCTGAAGTATACTGGTAGTGGTAATTAAATACATATCTTTGAAAGAAATCTTACCTCACTGCTCATTTCAGCCAATAAGAACACTCCTTTATTAACACCATTTGGCGAGTTCAGGGCTTTCAGTATTCCCTCACCGGGCAAGGAATGGGCAGTCACACAATCGGCCCACTCACCAACTTTGTACAACCCTTTCAAATACTGCAAGGAGACTGTATGTCCAATATCAGCATACTTTCTGTCCTCTAGTATTAAAAAGTTAAATCTGTCAGCCAGTTGTTTAAGTCTGGTAATAAAATCATTACTGTAGTCTTCAATAATGTCTGCATGAGTCTTCACTAGACAGACATGTTCCCCAACTTTTTCTATCAGATCTAGAATCGATGTAGTAGTTGTCAAATCAATGGAAAGGCACAAGTTGGTTTTCTTGGTTGCCATTATGCCAAACAGTTGTTTTGCTATACCATTCTTGGCTAGTTCAGCACGCTTTTCATAGGTGAGCAAGATTCGGTCAAGAGGTTTAGCTAAAAAAAAATTGTTTCAATACAGTTAAAAAAATAATGTCAACAGGCAACAATCATGTAATAATCAGACAGGAAGTTTTGAACCCCACCCAATAATAGTATCATCCTGTTAATGATACTATTCTAAGGTGTTAATAAGTTCAAATATATTTTATCCCTACTTACCAATAACAGGTGCTTGTGTCTCCTTTAGATAATTTTTGACTTTCACCACCATTTCTTCAGTGATCTTCCCATTCTTCACCAAAATATCAATCAAAGAAGACATGGTAAACAGAGATTTTATTTGTACATCATCTACTTCCAGATTTTTGCTGCCTCCTTGCTCTCTGTCTAATATAATAACTGCATCTGTGACTATTAAACCTTCTTTGCATAGATCTCTTACAGTTTCGAGAACGCTCGAGCCAGATGTAACCACATCTTCAACTATAAGGCATGTCTGATCGGCTTTGTAGTGGCCTTCAATAGATTTCTTAGTACCATAAGCTTTAGATTCTTTTCGTCTCATTAGCATAGACTTCTTAGTTAGTATGCTAAGTATTGTAGCGATGGGCAAGGCTGTGTATGGCACACCGCAGAGATGATCATATTTTAAATCCTTCATGGTACTTTCCAATAACAAGTTTGATATTGATTGCTAGAAAAAGTAAAAAAATACATGGGTGACGTTCAATATAAATAACCTAGTCTTTCTAATTCTTTACTGTTAATGTTTGATAACTTGCAAGGTTTTAATTTCAGATATTTGGGAGTTCTGTTTACTAGCTATTAACTATATTTTTTTTATATTGAATGGGTCTACTCTTGACCTCAATCTAGTCCTGAGGACAGAGATGAGATCGATGATGGAACGAGCTTACCCAATTTTTAGTCATGTGTTAATATCTGTTATCTGAAGTTCTTCGACTACGAAACTAAGTTGGGACAGACCGAAAATGACACGTGAGTTAAACTATAAACATGAAAGAGTATCAAAAAGTTATATTAGAAAAACGAGATCTTTCTACGTAGTATGTTCATGGGTATTTAATAATCGAAGAACAATTAATTAATCAATTAGAAACACATACCATAACATCAGGGTAACTGACTATAACCCTCAAATCAAAATATACAGGTGTTTTGATGCCGCTCTTCGTTGTAAATTCTCCAAATTTGACAGCATCTATTGAGAACAGCTTAATTGCTAGGTCAACCAATTTTTTATCGTAAGACATTTTAGTTTTAAGTTATTTTTCGTTGTTACACGAGAATTTCGTTAGTGGAAATTGCGTTTTTGATTGATGAATGGACAATATGGGCGGGCATTGAACGATTGGAACGATTGAATGAAGTTGACTTTGTTTGACACTTGACTGACAATATTCGATTGACGTTTTCTAGTTTGCCTAGAAATCACCGCTTACTTGTTTTCAATTTGTCAAATCATCCCGCATTGCTTTTTTTATTGTAGCAATAAAATCAAGGTTGTCAAAAAATATGAAAACATGACTAAGGTACAATAATTAGGGACTGAAACTCTGTATTCTATTTCTCACATAGAGCCTTTGAAGAAAAAATTTTTTTTTCTTTACCATAGATTATTCTGACAAACAACTTTTTAAAGAGGTGTTGCCAAACATAATGATTACTAGTAGCTCTACATTCTACGAATATTAATCATAACTTACTCTAAATACATTCCACAAATATTAATTATTGCAATATACAAAGCAACAACATTTCAGCACCATCATTATCAATTGTTTAACCTATTCAAAACCATGTTGGGGTCAGGTTTTAGTCCAAAAGGATACAAGTGTCCCAATATTTTACATGGAACGACCGCGACTATGCTTTTAAGTTCAACATGAAAAATTTTGCTCGTTAAAGTAAATTCAAAACATTCTAACCAGTTGTCAAAAAAATCTGTGGTTTACCTAAATTATTAAAATTGAGGCAGTTAGGAAACGTTTCTTTTGAACGAATTTGAGATTTTCTTACATTGAAACTGATTGAATTACAAATCACAGGCTACCATGTGATTATTTATACTTTTGGTACTATGTTGAAGTGTTTCTCGTTCCTTCTTGCCACTCATTATTTTTTGTTAAGTTATAATAATACCTATAATCTTTTTTTTCTCTCGACTTTTACCAGTTTTAGCAGTTTTTAAACCATGACATGAGAGTAGGCAACACAAACACTACCAGTCATTTTCAAAACGGTGTGTGTAGTGTGGGGGTGCGCGTCAGTGTTTAAGTTTAATTTTTTCGGGCCTTTTTATTTTTCGTATTCATTTTCGCAGTAAGTTGTGTAAAATTTCATTTGTGCCGTGTGTTTAAATCTAATCATCTAAACTTTTGTGACTTGTTACATGACAAAACCGTAAGTATATTGTGTTGTCAATAAAAACATGTTGCTTTTGTGTAAGTTGTAGAACTTTTTCGCGCGCTCAAAAAAAATAAATAATATGCAATGCTTACAAGAGAGTATGTTTGGTGCAGAATATTATTATTAGCTCGATGTTTTTAAACCCGGTTTGGGACTCAGGTAGAGGATTTTGAATCAATGCCGAGCTTGGGAAAGGTAAATCCACCCCTCCTATCGGGTCGAGCACGGAGTGGGGTTCCCTCCCCTCTTTAGGGGAAGTTTGGGTAGACAAAGGGTAGTCACCCCAAAGCAGAGGGGAGCTTTTGGGCCTTGGGCGATATCCGTTGGAAGGGGAAGGGATCACAAATTCAAGTTCAGTTTTTTTGGTCCTTGCCCTTTCTAACGGTTGTGCGCGTGTGGGAAACTTGTCTCTAACGACGTTTGAAGTTTCTAATCTGAACAAAAAATATCTGGTCTTAAAAGTTTTAATTTTCAGGTCAAAGTATAGTGTGAGGAACATGGACAGCAATAATGGTATGGCATTCTATTTTTAAATATTCAAATAATTTGTTTTTAAAGTCAACTCACACTAAACCAAAGACATTCTTCCAGAGCCAGTACCAAACTTGGAGCTGGCTATAAAAAGGAGTATGTTAGCCAAGAACAAGTTGGCTATGATAGTGAAGAAGCCTAATGGAGTGGTGCAGTACTCCTGTGTGGAGTGCTCTGCCTATTATTATACTAAGGAGGAGCTTGAGAGGCATCTACTGGTCCATAACAAGGATTATAGGTACCTCTGTGGAATATGTGGCACTGGGTATGTTTTTTTCATTTATTATTATTTAAATTTGAAGCAACTAAAAGAGTTCAAAAGTGGACTAACTAGCTGAATATATGTCTCTATGTACTAACATTAGTACAAAATAAATCTCCTTTTCTGTAAAAAGAGGGCTTTCTATGTTCTTGAAAAAAATTCCAAACCAAAACATTTTCATTTAACTTTCTAACTAATATTTAAATAAGATTACTTAACTATTTTTTTCTCAAACTTATCAAACACTAACTAATCTAATTATATTTCCCTTTAGATCTAGTTTAAGAATATCTATAATTTTTTCATCATACATAACATACATTCAACCCCTAATACAACTTCATTCCTACGCAAATCTTACACCATTTGTCTCGAACAGGCTAAAACGCAAGGAACACCTAGACAGGCATACCATGGAACATCAGGAAGTGAGGCCTCATGTCTGCCCTGACTGTGGGAAGGCCTTCAAGAGGAAGGAGCACCTGAACATTCACCGGTCCATACATAGCGGAGACAAGAGTGAGAGCTGTCCTGTGTGCGATAAAAGTAAGTTTTAAAGTTAAATATTTATAGATCACTAAGTTTTGCCCATTTCTTCGCCGCCATTGTGGTCAGATAGTATTACACAGGAACATCCCATTATGATAAAAAATTGTCTATGTTCAGACTAGGTCATGGTCGAATGGTCTACTTCGTGTGCTATCTGTCAAGCCCACAGAGAAAGATATACCTAGGTTACGCAAGTATCGCGATCTGTACGAAAACCAAGCATGCCATTTTTTGACTACCTACTATGACATCATAAGCACAATTTAGTTACTATACAAAATAGACTATGTTTTTATTCTTTAAATGTCTAGAATTAAGTTCTTGAGTTGTTGTTTTAAACAAATTAGGTTGCTGCGTCATTAAGCATAAAATGCTAAAGCTGGGCATGCGAATGGCCAAGCCCTTAAGGTGTGTAAAGGTGTCAGATAGACTGTTACTTTCGCATTTATAAATAAATATGAATTTATAGGTCTATTGGTCAGACAAATATTAGGACTCAAAAGACATAAATTTTTATCTAATAAAAATAAAACAGCAAAATATATGGATGCAAAAATAAAATGTATGGAGTCAACATGGGTGCAATAAATTATGTTTTAACATGCGTTTATAATGTTTTGTTTGTAAGTGGCAATCTAAAAAATCAAGTTCCATTGATTTTGTTTGTTTTTAGTTATACTCCAAACTTGTTGATAAAACAATAAGTTTGGAGTACAAATAAAATAAAAATGCAGATACTGCAACCATTCCTCAGTTATAAAATACTTTTGTTTATTACATCTATGATATTGTAAAGTATATAATAAACAAAATACTTTTGTTTATTATATACTTTACAATATCATAGATGATTGTTAATTCAAGTAACCTGTTATGCCAGAAAGATATCTCTGAGTTATGAGATTATTTTATGCCAATTCTAAAATGCAAAACAGAATACACAACAGTGCAGCTATGAGCAATCACTTGCAAAGTTAAAGCAAACAGGCATTCTTAGGTATAGCACAATGTAAGGGAAATGGGCATAATTTTACAAAGCAAGCAAGCTATTGCTAAATAGACAACTAACTAAAATGGAGTCAGGGCCAATCTTATCACAAGCAAGTTACAATACAAAAGTGGTTCTGTTAGAATCTCAGTTCAAATAGCAAGTAAAGGGGTGAAGGTCACACAAAGGGTGCGTGTAATAATAATAACGATTTTATCTTTCTCCCCTGCTTCATCTTGTACAATTGAATTGACATACCAAGTACCTGTGTGTGTGGGAAATGTGTTTTGTAATTTATTTTAAAGAGTATTTTAATTCACTAACGAAACAGAATCAAGTGATATGATCAGTAGATTGAATTAAAATGTAAAACCGTGATAGTATTTTTTTTTAATGTGTTTAGCAATTCTAAGATTTAATTACTCAAAAATTTGAAAATATTCTCTGTCTAAAAAAATGCGTGGTTATATGTATAAAACAATATACTTACTTACAGTAAGAAAAAACTTTGAAATTAGTTAGCGAAGACGTTAGTAACAAGCTATGAGGCACGCGATTTAAAATAAGGACCAAGCTGAGTGCATCATAATTATGTCACATAAGTGCAGATCAGAAAACAAAAATCAATAATCAGATCACTAAATCTTTATTTTAGCCTTTTACCGCAAAGACCACTTACGAAAGCACCTGCAAATCCACACAAAAGTGTTCATAGAAAATGTGGACGTCGTGGATGATCAGGGTTATATGGACATGGGCAACGACCAGATGGTGGACATCAAGCAGGAGATTATTGATGAGTACAGCAGACCGGTTGTAAGTGAGGAACAGGATGAAGAGATGGAGGTAAGGACTTGAGTACGTGTAAAAAACATGTAGATATGTGTGTCATCATCAGACTACAGCAATAAACTGCTGGATACAGGCCTCCCCAATTGCACGCCATTCAGTTCGATTCTAGTGTGTATGGGGTGCTAAACAAATGTCCGGGTCGACCTGATTCGGCAAGCTTTCTGCACACTGCTGCTTCTTAAGGCGGTAAAATTTAATGTATTGTATTATATACTCCTAACAAGATCGAAGACTACACTCGAAGTTGTAAACGATTATGTCTACCTGGGACAAACGGTCCAGTTAGGTAGGTCTAACTTCGAGAAAGAGGGCAATCGTCGAATCCGACTCGGTAGCGTTCGGGAAGTTGCTCGGTATATTTTCGTCCAACTTACCGCAGTGTCTCAAGACGAAAGTCTATGACCAGTGTGTGTTGCCAGTGATTACATACGGGACCGAAACGTGGTCGCTCACAATGGGCCTCATAAGAAGGCTTCACCCAAAGGGCAATGGAGAGGGCTATGCTCGGAGTTTCCTTGCGTGATCGAATCAGAAATGAAGAGAACCAAGGTTACCGACATAGCCCGAAGAATTGCCAAACTTAGTGGCAGTGGGCAGGGCACATTACTCGCAGAACGGATGGCCAAAAGTTCTGGAGTGGCGACGGCGAACCGGAAGACGTTACGTTGGAAGAGCTCCCACTGCGTGGACCGATGACCTGGTGAAGGTTGCGGGGATCCGCTGGATGCGAGACGTACGGGACCGGTTAATGTGGCGACACTTGGGCGAGGCCTATGGCCAGCAGTGGACGTCTTACGGCTGAAATGATGATGATGTATTGTATAACGGGCTGGTGAACTCCACGTCCAAAGCCCGTGTTTTGTCGAATCAGTCCGACCCAAAAATGTGTTATGAACGCTAAATTTGAAGCACATGGCCGAATAGCACTTGGTGTTATAGAAAACTAGTTATCCGCCCGCGGCTTCGCCCGCGTCGTTTTCGGTTATATCGCGTTTCCAAGAGAACTCCTCAAAAGTCCGGGATAAAAACTATCCTATGTTCTTTCTCAAGTTCAACTCTATCTCTGTACCAAATTTCATTAAAATCAGTTCAGTGGTTTAGACGTGAAAGCGTAACAGACAGACAGACAGACTGAGTTACTTTCGCATTTATAATGTTAATAGTAGGGAAGTAGGGATGTTCGGCCTTGTAGAGCGTCGTTATTTGAGCTGTGTGACAGACACCTTCTATATCTCGATGAGTCATATCTACGCCTACGTCGGTAGTGTACTTACGGCTGAAAATCGTAAAAACAGTTAATAGTTTAATACAGCACAGCTGCTTTAATAGTGGGGGAATCCAAAGTTACAGTATGTCATCATCATTCTCCTCTTATGTAAAAGTTATAAAAAAAAAGAAAGTAATTTCATACTCCGCCGACCTTATGGGACGATTTTTGAGATCTTCTGTTTCCTAAATAATGGCCAGCTGCAAGTAAGTGCGGCTGATTCTAATTTGAATGATAAGTAAATATTAAACAACTATGTACAAGATAATTATGAATTTTATACGGTATAAAATGGTTCGTAAAAAGTAGTCGAAACAACTATAAAACCCGGCTGAAAATACTGAAAAGCAAAAAACAAACACATTTTAAATTAAACAAAAGTTGGAAGCAGGCGGGGCCATTTGAATATAAAATTATGAAAATGCAATGGGCCCCGCCTGCTTCCAACTTTTGTTTAATTATAATAGAATTTGTATAGTTAAAATAGTATTTGATGAAAAAAAAATCGAACTCTACAATATGGCAGCCCAAATCCGCCATTTTTGTTTTTTATTTTAATAATTATAGCCAGTGGCACTCGCGCCCCCAAGACCAATCTAACGACGTATAATTTATCCAAATCCGTTCAACCGTTTAAGAGTTACGAGGGAACAAAGAAACGGACATACCCACATACATACATTCGTACTTACTTACATACATACAGGTCAAACATATAAACCTCCTTTTGGGCTTCGCCGCAGTCGGGTAAAAATCGTGCACTACCCCTACGACTCGTCGATATGCGCTACGGGGGGTATAATAAAAAACAAATCACCCCCATTTTACAAACCTGTAAGTGAGGTAATGGTTTTTTTTTTTATATTTCAATTCAAAACTACGTAGGGGTTATGATTGTCTATAACCATGGCAAATGTCGGCTTTACTTAAAAATCTCCGAGTCTTTAGAGAGACTGGCAAACCGACAGACACATGAAAGTGGCGTAACTATAAGTTCCTTCTTGTACCTACCGAATCCAAAAATGCTTGATTAAGAGCCTAACTTCGTATGTACATATATGTATATATATGTGAAGCCTAGGTTTAGTAAAACGAGCATATAAGTTGCTTTAAATCCTATAAACGCCTCCCAGCAACGCCCTTTCCCGGGGTCGGCTTAAAACCCCTACAGGGCGGGCTTGCCTTGTTTTGCTCAGTTTACGTCGGCTCCGAACATCTGTGCTCGCCGTTGACCGATGAAGCAGGATAATTTATTCTGCTTTTTTTATCACTGCATGTGGTTTATCCTGGATAAACAACATGCAGTGATTAAAAAAAAAATTGGATGACGTAACGCGTCGGCTTAATAGCGATTCTTAGTAAGATGTACTCACAAGTAGCCTAATCATTAGCTTTCATGTTTTTGTTTTTCTGCAGAATCGAGGTCACTGTTTCTTTGACCACTTGGAGCTGTAAAGCTCCAAGTCGAAACCGTGGCCTAATGTACCGTAGAAAAAACTAAATTTACTTCTCGTCTGACCCTTCCTCACTGGCATAATATTATATTACCTTGCTTCACATGTAGCTGACGTTTTTTTCTGGGTTGAAAGTTAAAAAAATCATACCCATAAGGTTTCCACGCGATATGAAATTACTTTTTTTACAACGACATACTGTAAAACATACTAGAACAGCTGACGTTCAGCTCTCAATATGGTTAAACTAAGATAAAACACAAATTAACGTAAATATGTGATATTTTTAGGCACCAGAAGAAAAGTACAACATTTCAGAAAAGACTAATGGGTCGGCAGACAAGCCATACGTGTGTCTCGTGTGCACGAAGACGTTCAAGAAAAAAGAATACCTCAAGATACACAGCTGGACGCATATGAAGAAGGAACATTCTTGCACGTTGTGCGGGAAAGGTAAGCTCTAATTTTATTTAGCGGAAGATTTAGAAGTAATTTTAAGATTTACAAGTGCAGCACCCGATGGGATTTCTCATCGGCAAAGAAGCTTTCATACAAGCTTTCACCCTCTATTTAACCCGTTTAGGACATGAATTTTCAATAATCCGTCCTTAGTGCAAACTTCCGTTGTATACGAAACTTGAGCAGAACTTCAAACTTCTAGACTCAGAGATTTTGGCTGCCCGTTGTCTGCAGTGAATGAAATTAAGATCTTTAATAGGAAGATTAACCCAGTTTCTATCTTATGTGCATAGGTACTTAATACGTGCGGCAATAAGCTCCCTTCATTAGAAACAAAACTGGCGCATGAGACTATCCTTACCACCTCTTCCCAGTACACAGGCGTGATGTTATATTTAATTAACAAAAAAACATTTTCCCATATAAGTAAGGTAAACGCGCAAAATTCCAACTGTCATCAACGACATATAAATAAGTACCTTATCGGCGAACCGTCCTTCAATTACGTCCCTTCTTCGGAAGGAGTGGGGGCTACATCCGATGTAAGAATAACATGTAGGTACCTATCATGGCTAATAATACTGTAGTGTGCCAACCCGTTGGCCGAACGGGGCGATTACGACAGTTCAGCACCCCCCCCCCCCTTGAATTAGGGGGGAGGCTTAGGCAGCAGTCTGGAACACGCAGTGAAAGATAATACTGGCTGAAGAGAACAGGATTTAAGACGTTTTTTCCCGTGTGCTCACTATCATAAATTCATATCGGGCCCGAATTAGAGGGGGAGTTTGTCCAGTATGGAACAGGCATGGTACGATAAGGCTGGCTAAAGAGAAAATAATATTTTTATGTTACTTCCCATGTGGTCACTATCAAAAATTCACTCCGGGCTTTACCTGCACTTTCAGAGTGCCACGGTCCCTGTAGCACTGTTAAACACATAATATAATTGAAAATGTAGTAAGTAATACTGGCTTTTACACGCACCTTTGCCAGCGTTAATATTGGAAATTATGCCAAGGGGACGTACCTACCTACTACCGGGATAAAAGCATCTTATGTTCCCAGTTCATGCTTTACCTGTAACCTAAACTTCAAAACCCCTGAAGGGTTTGCCGTTAGGGCATCAGACTGGCTGAGTTACTTTCGCTTCGATATAGGTATCTAATGTCCCACTTACTGGAGTGTCCGAAGTGTCCCAACACCTGCACTTTAGAAGACCTAAAACACGCGATTAACGTGGCCACATACTGGGCCGAAGAAATACATATAATCAAGTCATACCATCGACACGAAAGAAGAAGGTATATAATATTGGTATTAGTATGGATAACCCTAAAAGTTATTTGGCATTTCATTAGCTGTCTTCGACGTAACTTAAAACTTACCCGTTACCCGCATGCATTTTCGATAAACATGTTCGTTCTGCCCTTCCCTGACGCTCTGTCAACCCTCCTTTCGATAGCTGTGCACGTGTGTAATTTTATTTTAGAAAAAAGGGGAGGGTTACTTTTCAAAAAGTTTTTTTTAAACTGGCTGGGAATAAAAATGTACACTCAAGCACAGAATACAAATACATAGTACAACTAACTCACGGCAAAAAATATGAATATGTAAGGCATATTCAAAAGCTCTTTTCAGTTCAACTATCTATTGAAATCGTGAGATATTAAAAGTAGAGTGAGTGAAAATTTATGCCAAAAGTTTTTAAAAGAATTACATTTGCAACTTAGCTAAGTGTATGACATATTTGCCCTTGACTGTACGTTATTTTGTCATGGATCGAAAAGTTGTCATTCGAGTAAGGCAGAGTACAGCCGTTTATTATTTATAAAATATTTGAACGCGTACCCGAAGTGCCAAAGCCAAGGTCGCGGTTAGGGGGTGTGGTTACACCCCCCCGAATCGTTGGCAAGCCGTAAATAGGTATCAAGTTTCAGAATATTCCATTAAAGTAATGAGTACCATACCACAAATATTGAATTATATGGTGTTTAGATACTTTATTTTTAGACGTAGGTAGCTGGTTTTTCCCAATTTCCACCTCAATGGATGACGCGGATCGTCGTTCTTAATTCAGTATTCCAAGTTTTATCATTGAAAGTATTATAACATAATTTATATCTAGTCAGAACGATTCAGTAGCAGGCTACACGAGTTACGCGACAAACCATACATTCTGTTCTATTTTTAAAACCAGGGGTAAGAAGGCTACCGCCCTCCATTTATGCTTAACTTTGTAATATACTTTTTTTTTTATAACGAAGATCTCGTCTTCGATGACTCAGCGGGGACCATTCAATCCAAAAAGTTTTTACACTTAGCGCAGGTAGGTCTGACTCAGATAGTAGCCATAAACGAAAAAAAAACCTTTCTTACTAAGAGTAGGTTAGAGGAAAACTGACCTTATTTAAAACGTGTTTTGATTCATAGTTCATTGTTGCTCCATAGTAGGGGGTGATAACATTTGGTATCCTTGTCGTCCTCTCGAGGACCTTATGTTTTTTAAGGCTATACATAAAAACTCACGCCTTTTTCCCATGGGGGTAGGCAGAACCCACAGAAAGCCACCTGCTTCCATTCTTACATATTCCTTCTGCTTCGCCCACATTCATACCTGATCATACACGCAAAACAAGTTTGAACAGCATCATATTATTTACAATTTATAAAACCCATTCCCACAAGCACCCCGCCAAAGGAACATTATAGTTTTTTTTTCGTCTCCCATTTTGAGCCGCTAGGGAGCAACCCCAGCCCTTCCATTTTTTGCTATATCTTTTTATTTTGGGCGAGCTAAAAGGGTGCCCCTCCCCTTTGTATTGGTTTTTATGGGTCTCTGGTATTTCTGAATAAAGGTTCAAAAGGGTTTGCTTAAAGTTTCACGGCTCCGAAAAGGATGAGCTTTACTTTTGGGACTAAATAATGAAAAGGGATTTGTAATGAAAGAGCTTCGCAGTGTCCTCGAATTCAAGAAGTACGTGGGTTGAACTCGTAGGTCCGGGCAAGCATGATCCCTGTTCCTCATCTACGTAAGCTAGTCAAGTTACATTCATGAAAGCACGAGGCTACAGCCTCTAAGAACTAATAAAAACATTTGCCAAAGTTAAGTAAGAGGTCGGTACTTTAAAATCGATACGCAAACTTACTCCTCTAGACTTGCTCGTAGTCTAATATCAAATTTTTGACCTTTCATATGCTATTTATTTGTATGTTTTGCGCTACTGCAGATATTCTGAATTAAGAGGGGACATGGGCTGCGATCTCCATACAAATTTTGACGAAATCGACGTTTCGTATTGCTCTTTTTCTTCCGAATAATGCCTCTAGAGCATTTTTTTTTTCATAATATCAAGGTCTACTGTAGACACGTCCCTCTCATTTCCTTTTTTTCAGCAAGTAATAACTAAAGAAAATATCACCCTCCAAAATTGACAAAAAATGCCCCATTTTGATGGCTGTGATTAGAGGACTACCAGACAAATTCTATAAAAATAGTTTACGAGTATGACATAGAAGAAATTGACAGGAACCTAGACAATATACTCTTAAAATTTTAATGTCAAAAATATTGAATCGGCTTCGTTTTCAAGGCGAAAAAAGGGGAATACGAAACGTCGATCTCGTCAAAATTTTTGTGATATAATCGATCTGAACTGCAGCTGTCCCTATCGCACTCTACGGGGGCAGGCTTGACGCAGCGTGACGGCAATAGTTTCTTCGAATACCTATTTTTCATATTCCTCGCAGGCCCTGTCCCCTCTTAATGTGTGTGTTGATGTGCTCTTAACTGATGTGGACTATAATCTTAACGTATTTTGTACGTTGTCGTTTTGGCCCTGCCTAGGTAATGCGACTAACCAAAACAAATCACCTAAAAGTACGGTAATTGCACGTATTTACTAGCACTAGGTGACACCTAAACAAATGCCTTAATATTATTGCTAGGAATATCTCCTGTACCGTGGGTGCGTTTACAAACATTTAAACTCACATGTACACAAACAGCCAGACCTGTGCAGGGATATAACCCGCGATACGCAGCGCGTCAATCAGTCGTCGTCAGTCAATCGCACAGCCACTGCGCCAACGAATGATTACGAACTCTTGGTTCTTCTTCGAGCGTTGTAAAACCCACTGTTATTTTGTCTCTTATTTTTTACCTGTCTCTTCACATTCGTAAAATGCCCTTTCTAACAACATGGTCGGTTATAAATTCAATAAGCACACCCAAAACATTCCCAACGGCTCAAATTATATTTAACTTGTCGAAAACTTAACGTACTTTTAACCCAGTGCTGTGAACGCAACAACGAAAGGGGGACACTTTAATTTAGTCGTCTGTATGGCTGGGGGTAGGGATGTCCCCTCGCTTAAACGAATTCACAGATTTAGAAAAATGTAAAGTTGATCGATTGAATATACGATGACGAATGCTTTGATCTGATACGATTAATAGACCCGTCTCCTGCTGTAATAATAATTACATTATGTAAATTTTCAAATGTTTTGTTATTATTGTTTTATATCGGAATATTTAAAAATGTAAAAGATATGTGATAAAATGAATATAGGAAATAATAACAGTCATTATTATCCAGCCCTTAACTCAATTTATTTGGGGTCGACGCAGTAGATACCGCTTCCATACTGCTCTATAATAAGTCAACTCGGTAGTCACCCCCTTTCTAGCAAATCAATTATAGTAAAATGCCATACTACGAGGTAATGCTGCCAGCCTTCTAATGGGCACTTTCCCCGCTAACAGCGATGCGGACGAATTTTTTGACGCGTTTTCTGTTTATGATACATGTGTAAATGTTTATTATTAATTTGCGTCCTTAAAGTAATACTTAGTATTAAAATATTAATCTATCATCAGTCATCAGCGTCACCCAAGAAAAACATGTAAGTTGTGTACGGTCATAGGAACGTATAATACTCCCATTTTCGATGTAAAAGTAGACATAATATAATATAGTTTAGTGTGGGACCGTCGACAAAGGTCGTATCGTGACCTCTGTCCCCCAGCCAGTCTACCCTCGTCTTAGAGCTTTACTTCTCAATTTTATTAATAGCTCTACGCTACTACCCCAGATCAGACCCCGCCCTAACATAATGATATCAGCAGTGACCAGCCAGGGTACATTTAGCTAAACGCATCGTCGATACTCCCGCGCTGTTTCTTGCAAATGACGTTTCTGAGCGACAGAAAAGGATAGGACCCCGACCCTGGAAAAATGCGATTCCGTGCTGCTATATGAGGTTCAACCCTTAACAAATAACACATACCATACCAACCCGCCCCCCTCTATACCTACGTCATGTATCTAGACTTCTGCGAGGTCCTGCGTTACTGTTAACTAGCGTGCTTTGTTCTTTGCTCTTATTCTCCCTATCACGCTATATAGGTACTCTTTTTTCGGTAGACTTCTTATCCAGACTTCTAAATCAAAGTTTAATAATTTAAATTTACTCTGTAATAAAAGCAACTCAGAAGTTGTTTTTAGTATTTTACAAGGTGACCTTTTTTTTTTTTTTTTTCTTTTTCCATTAAATCTGCAATCAGCCCCAGAGCTATAATCAGATCTTTTGAAGTACTAGTACTGTTGAGATTGCACATCCATCGATATTTAATCTCTTATTTTAAAACTCCTCTTTGTGTTTAGATTGACGCCAGTCGCATTCTTTTCAGCCGAAATATGCTGTCATTGGTATTTATTAGTTTTGCAGCTAGATGATTTCTATGTACTGTGAGTCTTTGTTTATAGGTCGAAGAAGAACTTTCTATTTCTTCCTTAACTGTCGGGATTTCCAGGTACTCATGGACTTCAGTGTTTCGTGTGAACCATGGTGCGTTGCAGAGAATTTTCAGAACTTTATTCTGGAAGCGTTGGAGGATTTCTGTGTTTGAGTGGCTCGCTGATCCCCACAGTTGTATACCGTATGTCCAGACCGGTTTAATGATACATTTATATATCAGGAGTTTGTTTTCCAGACATAGTGTCGAGTGTCTGCCCAGTAGCCAGTACATGTCTGCAAACTTTTTATTTGCCTGTTCTTTTTTTGCCTTTATGTGATCTCGCCATGTGAGTCGTCTATCAAGGTGCACGCCCAGATATTTAACGGTCGTTTGGTGTGGTAGGATAGTTCCGTCAAGAGTGACTGGTGAGCAGTCGCCTCTTTTTAGTGCGAAAGTAATGTGTACTGATTTCGCTGGGCTTGCTTGGACTCTCCACTTCTTGAGCCATAGTCCAATTTTATCCAGGCATTCTTGTAGTTTTGTAGAAGCTGTGTGTGGATCTTTGTTACAGGAGAGAACTGCGGTGTCATCTGCGTAGGTTGCAGTAACTATTTCTTCTGAGGCAGGTAGGTCAGCAGTGTAGATTGTATATAAAATTGGACCCAGTACGGAGCCCTGCGGTACACCAGCTTCTATTTGATTGATCGATGATAGACAATCTTCGCATTTAACCTGAAATATTCGGTCTTGCAGGTAGGACTTCAATAGCATAAACGCTGTATTTGGGAGGTGTAGCTTTAGCTTATATAAGAGACCCTTGTGCCATACACGGTCAAAGGCCTGTTTTATGTCGAGAAAAACGGCTGAGCAGTATTCTTTCCTCTCCAGTGCTTGCCGTATTGTATGAGCCACCCTATGTATTTGCTCTGTAGTACCATGATGTGCACGAAAACCGAACTGGTGATCTGGTATTAATTTTTGTTCTTCGAGTATTGGGAGTAAGCGTCTCAGAAGTAGCTTCTCAAAGAGCTTTGATAGTAAGGGGAGAAGACTTATGGGCCTGTATGATGTTACTTCTGTGGCGGGCTTTCCTGGTTTAGCTACCATGTTTATAATAGACACTTTCCACAACTTTGGAAAGTATTGTATTCTCAATATTGCATTGAAGAGGATTGTGAGCAGAACAATGCCTTTTTTTGGCAATTGTTTTAGGACTTCTGCCGTTATTAAATCAAACCCTGGTGCCTTTTTTTGCTTTAGACTTATTATTGTTTTTTTTACTTCTGCCGGTGAAACTGATTTCAGTGGTAAAGACATCTGTTGGTCACTGTTGAGGAATTCATCAGTTTCTTCTTCGGTCTGGGCGATGTCGGGTTCGTTAGGTTTGAACACGTCTTTTAGATAGTTAGCAAATAGCTCAGCTTTATCTTGAGGTTTTCGTGACCAGTTACCATCAGCTTGTCTTAGTGGAGGTATGTGTTCTTTTGGTCTTTTTAATGAATTAGTCATTTTCCAGAGTGAATAGTCCTCAGCTTTGTTTGGTGACAGGGTTTTTAGTTTATCTTGCAGGGTACTATTCTCATTTTCTTCAAGCATTTCTTTGAGCTCTTTTTGAATTTTATTGAGTGCTGTTTTGTCTTCTCTATTTCTGCTGGTGTGCCACTGCCTTCTTAGTCTTCTCTTTTCAGTTATCAACTCTTGGATTTCCTGGGTCGCGTCATAACTTTGAGGTTTAGATTTTATAAACGGAGTTGTTAGCCAGGCTGCTTTTTGAATTAGGTTGGTCGTATACCACGCAGCGTTTTCTATGTCTTCTTCAGTTTTTAGTGGTATACACAGATTAGCATTTTCTTCGATGTATTCTCTAAAAGCCTCCCAGTCAGTTTTGTGGTTGTACAAGGTCTCACGTGGTTCTTTCAGTATGACTGTAGAACTCAGTGTGCAGATGACAGGTGTGTGGTCCGAGGAACCGTCTAGACACGATTCTACTTTTGTATAGAGTCCTGATATTCCTTTTGTGATAAAGAAATCTATAAGATCCGGAGTTTTTCTAGGATCTGATGGCCAGTGAGTAGGTTTCCCTGTTGATATTACATTGAGGGCATTGCTATCAATTGCCTTCTTTAGCTCTCGGCCTCTTGTCGTCGTGAGTCGCGAGCCCCAAAACGTATTTTTGGAGTTCCAGTCTCCACCTGCAACATATCTCTTACCCAGTGTTTGTAAAAAGTCTCCAAACATTCTCTCATCTATGCGGTGTCTCGGAGGACAGTACACTGCTGCCACATTTAGTGGACCCTGCCAATCATTTATTGAGATTACAGCGGCTTGTGTGTGTGCGTGTCTAAAGCTTGGTAAAACGTGGTGTTTTATGTTTTCCTTAACTAGCACAGCCGCCCCAGCATGTGATGTTCCATCTGGATGGTTCGCGTAGTATATGTTGTATCCTTTAATTTTAACAACTCTTTGATCTGTCATGTGCGTTTCTGTGATTAGAAGGATATCTATTTTATTATAGTTTATGAAAAGCTCAACCTCTTGCGTATTCGGAGATAAGCCATTTATATTCCATAGAGCAATGCGTAGGAATTTCATTTTTTCTGTCGGGCTATGAGGGTTGTTAAAAGGCCCATTAGGGTTCCTATTTGTTGGATGAGAATGTCTATCTTCTCTGATTGTTTAATAATAATTTGCTCGAGGGAGCTTGTTGACTGAGATTGCGTATTCTCTGTTTTTCTATTCCAGTAGTTGGTATTTGTGGTGTTGGACATATTTACAGGTATGTTCGCTGTGTTTCTTTCTTGATTAGAATGTTGTCTAGTGTATCTGCTAGGTTTTAGTGGAGGAAAATCATCTTTTTGAGGTGGTGGTATAAATGGAGCTTTTCTTTTTCCAGCTTGTGTCATTTTTCTTGCTCTAATCTCTTTATAAATTTGGCAGCCCTTGTAATTGGCTGGATGGTCACCATGACATAGAGTACAAGTTGCTGGTGTGTTCCGATCCTTTTTTGGACAGTCAGTAGTTTTGTGTCCTTGTGCACACTTGACACACCTGTATGGGCGCATGCAGTTATTTTTGGTGTGCCCATATTGTTGACACCTAGTACACTGAGGAATATCAGTTGTTTTCTTTGGATCTTCGATCTTAACTCTCGTGTGGTATATATATTCTATATTTTTTATTTGCGGGTTATTGGGGCTAGGTTCCACATTTACAAGGTGACCTTATAAATTATAAAATTAAAGCAAACATAAAGCCACCCCTACGCGTTACATGCCACACATTGCACACGTTGGAAGGGCACCCTTCTTATTTTTTCCCCTCCATTTTGACGTACTCGCCCCCTCATAGAGGCAAGAAGTAAAAAACTTAGTAAACCATGCGTGTATTAGCAGTTATGCATTTGCTCATGTCATCTGATGCACGTCGACGACGCAAAAGAAGTATGTAAGGATTGTAGCAGATAGCATTCTACACTTTCTGCCTACTACCCCCATTGGAAAATGTTTGTAAACTTTAAATTATGGCTCACTTAAACCATAAATCATTAAACACGTTTAGTTAGTTTAAAATACTGTGCCTGTCAACATCAAACGTTTGGTAGACACAAACAATGTTATAAGTAAGTTAAGCGTTTAGGTGGTGCAAATGGGCCGAAAAGTATAACTGTCTTCTGTTTCCACACGTTTCATTCCACCAAAATATGTTAAGATCACTGCAATATCATCATAACAAGATATAAAAGTAACATTATGCAACGATAACATTGCAGCATAGGCTTGCTTTCTATCTTTGCGCAGTGAACGGGCTGGCCTTGCCCTCTCGTCCGCAAGCCGTAGGGTCGGTCGGTGTGAACCGGTTGGGCCCGTTACTCGAGATGGGCAGCTGACGTCATGAGGGTACATCCCCCTCTCGATGCGGCAAATACCTCGGGGTTGATGGCATGGAGTAAAGGATTATGTTGGATATGGACAGTTGCTTTGTGTTGAATATTCTAGCAGAGTTTCCTGTATACTGCTTTTGTTTTGTATCAACACACATGGTGTGTCACGCTAAGTTCGGAGAAGAACATAGTGGTGTCATTTCACACGAATCATTTAGTACTTTTTTTATAGGTCGACAAAGTTGCAATTTTCTTAATCTTACGTAGTATAAAGTTACTTTTATGATTTAATTGTAATAGTATTAAAGGCGTCCAAATATCACTATTTCTATTAACAACCTACCTACCTATCCAAAAAATCTAAACCATTAAATATCAGTCGTTCCACTTAGACGTAAAGGTAGTTTATTGGGATAATCTGGAAAACACAGAAAACTAAAAATTGTATACGTGGGACCGTAACCGACGCGAAAACGGTTACGGTGAGCCCCCTTTTTTTAACCAATGAAACATTTCTAGCCCCCCAGGTGATGTACTGAATACGTGGTAACCGTTTTCGCGTCGGCTTCCCTTCCACCCTGTATAAGTACAAAAGGGTGTGCACTTGACTAATTTTTCACACGGATAGCGTTGTCATGACGATGCCCCCTTTTTATGGAGCAGATGGATGGAGAGGGTGACTGACGGGCCGTAAGCTTGAGCTACTGACTGAGATACTATCGACTTGAAACTTTTTCGAAAATGAATCGATTATTTATTGGTCGACGATAGAGATGAATAGGATAAGTTACCGAGTAACAATATTAATCTATATTATTAACTTCCCAAAAATTTATGTTATCAGCATTATGATAGCACATGACACAGGATACTGTTACCCAGCCCAGTAACTAGGTCGGGTTGGGTGGAGGTCAGATAGGCAGTCGCTTGCGAAAACGGTTACCACGTACCTATTCAGTACATCATTCTGAGCATAAACATTCTTCATCGGTTATTAAAAAAAACAGCTGTTTCCTAGAAAAGTGCAATACCTACACGGTCAAAATGTATGAAACAGCTGTTTTTTTGAAGTGAAAACTTCTTTAGCGGCGTTGAGCACTTTAAAAAAATTGTTCTGTAATGGGTATAAAAATCTTAAACTCGCGTCAGGACACGTGACAAAGCGTAAGACGGATGGAGAGTAGACGATTTTGAACTTAACCTTCAACATTTTATGGTTTAAAATCATTTAAAGAAATTTGGAAAAAGCGTAAGACGGATGGAGAGTAGACGATTTTGAACTTAACCTTCAACATTTTATGGTTTAAAATCATTTAAAGAAATTTGGAAAAAGCGTAAGACGGATGGAGAGTAGACGATTTTGAACTTAACCTTCAACATTTTATGGTTTAAAATCATTTAAAGAAATTTGGAAAAAGCGTAAGACGGATGGAGAGTAGACGATTTTGAACTTAACCTTCAACATTTTATGGTTTAAAATCATTTAAAGAAATTTTTAAATGTTTCCAATCAACTTTGAACCTAATGCTTTAGGGATAAACACGGAATAGAAAAAACCGTAGACAGAGTATTCTATAGACTGCTGGATATCTTCCTTTGCATTCGCACAAGAAAAAGAAGAACATATAAACGTCACAAGCAAAGAAAAGAGACAGAGTATAAATATTTCTGTCCCTTATCGCGTGTCGGCTGAGCACATCATTGTGCACAACAAGTTTGACGTTTGTGGCGGTACCAGATTGACATCCAATTTGTTTATTAACAATTGCATCGAAATTATACACATTATATGATCTTTTCGAGCTTAATTCGACAACAGTACATTTGTGCAACTGTGCAAAATGGTAAGGTGCAGTGTAATAAACTGTAAAAGTGATAGTTTGATGAAGATTGCTGGACTGTCCTTTCACTCGTAAGTATTAGATCTTTTTAAGTATTCAATCGCTTTGTGTCCTATTATTTCTCATAAAATAGTCGCAGTAATGTACCAACTAATTCGTTTAATGGATAAATCTCGTATAATCGTGATTTTTGCAATAATTTTATTATCTTACCTCAAAATTCAGTGTTGCCACTTTTTGACGGGGAATTTACCCTTTAATATGGGTAATACCGAATAATGCAATGTCTATAAAAAAATACTCTTCCGACCTTGATTCATATCGTCACTGGAAAAGCAAAATTACTTAACCGCCAAATTAGGCATATTGAGTTACATACATATTCGGAATCAGCGATTTTTTTTGCATCGAACTGTTTAGGTAGCATTGCAATCGAATCACTTTTGTGGCGCTTCAGTAACCCGTAAAAAGGCGGAATTTTTGTTTTTCGGTTACTGAAGCGACACACTTTTCGGTCTTTTTTATACGAAGGTCGCATAAGTCATGTTTACTTACTACATAAATATACAAATTTCAAATAAAGTAAATCTAACTTTCTGCTGTCTTGAAAATAATGTTGTATTAGTAGTTATGCTCTTCTTGGAATCTAAGAATAACTTGGGTTAAGTAATTTTGATTTACGTAAATTGGAATGAGAAATGGCGTTTACGGAAAAATGCCTTATTATTTTCATCCAGTGAATGGCGCTTAAGTAATTTAGCCTGACTGTTATTGAGCAGTTTGCGAGTTATCAGCAAAGTTGCTTTGCAGTTAAATTTCGACAAAAGTATAATACCCTTTCCGTCCACGTGTAAACTACATCATTAAGTGATGTAGTTTAGTTAGTAGTAAAATTACTAGTCGTTATAAATCATTATTATTGTTGAATAAGTATCAACTTGAGTCCCTTTGTGACAACGTGGTAGAAGTGTCTGCTGTGTCGAACAGGGTAGCGTACCTCATAGTGAAGCTAACTGAGAGGTATAGCCTCAAGGTTTTTCAGGTGTACGCACCGACTTCGGCACATCCGGACGACGTGGTGGAGGAAATATTTGAGGACATCTCCAAGGCCTTGCACTCCACTACTAAGGCCCACTACAACGTTGTCATGGGGGATTTTAACGCTAAAGTGGGAGTACAGAATTGCAGTGAATCGGTAGTAGGATCCTACGGGTTTGGCAGCAGAAATCATAGGGGGCAAATGCTTGTCAACTTCCTTGAAAAGGAGGGGCTTTTCGTGATGAATTCCTTCTTTAAGAAACAGCCCCAAAGGAAGTGGACATGGCGAAGCCCCGACACTATGACGAAAAATGAGATTGACTTCATCATAACGGATAAAAAGCATATATTCAAAGATGTTTCGGCGATCAACAGGTTCAACACCGGTAGTGATCACAGACTTGTTCGAGGCACTCTCAATATTGATTTCAAGCTGGAGCGAACCCGTTTGATGAAGTCTAGGCTCCGTCCAAATATGCTCCAAACCATGGTAGGGTCTGAAGCGTTCCAGTCAGATCTGGAGAACCGATTCGCGGCCGTGGAAACCACAAATGACGTTGACCAGGCGCTCGAACAAATGGTGGAAATACTCAGGGAGGAAGGGACGCGTTTTTGTAAAATGTGGCGTAAGGGCAAGAAGTCCAAACTTTCGGAGGAGACTCTGGAGCTTATGACGGAACGACGTGAAAACCTACCCGCCACTTCGTCAGAACTACAGGCACTCAATAAAAGAATCAGAAAATTGGTACGACGCGACCTTCGATGCTCCAACACACGCTCAATAGAAAAAGCGATTGAGCAAAATCGGGGGTCGAAAGTGTTCGTCCAATCACTTGGGAGGAGCCACCTGACGAAGTTGACCAAATCTAGTGGGGATATCGTCGTTTCGAAGCCAGAGATTCTTTCGGAAGTCGAAAACTTCTACGGCCAGTTGTACGCATCGCATGCATCTCGACCGGTTTCCGAAAATGAGGATTCTAGAGCCACCTTAACCCGCCATTTCACAGAAGACCTGCCAGAAGTCAGCCAAGACGAAATCGAGGCGGTTCTTAGACAGCTTAAGAATGGAAAGGCCCCTGGTGATAATGGGATAACGACTGAGCTTCGGGAGCTTTTCAACTTGATCCTGTTCTCTGGGAGAACACCAGAAGCGTGGAGAAGGAGTGTGGTCCTTCTTTTCTTTAAAAAGGGGAACAAGACCCTACTAAACAATTACAGACCCATTTCGCTCCTTAGCCACTTGTATAAGCTGTTCTCAAGAGTCGTCACGAATCGTCTAGCGCGAAGGCTCGACGACTTCCAGCCACCGGAGCAGGCCGGGTTTCGAGGAGGATATATAGCACCATAGACCGACTGACTGCTGCGCTGCATGTCGCGGGTTCGATTCCCGTACGGGACAAATATTTGTATGACCTACAAGTAGTTGTTCCGGGTCTGGGTGTTTTTCTATCTATAATATGTATGTATTTACAAAAAAAAAAATGTATATATGTAGTTTATCAGCCATCTAGCTACCATAACACAAGCATTAAGTTGCTTAGCTTGGGGCTAGATGGTGCTGTGTGAAAATGTCCAGGGATATTTATTATTATTTATTATAGACCACATCCACACAGTGCGGTAGATCATACAGAAGTCCGAAGAGTATAATCGGCCGCTGTGTCTTGCATTTGTGGACTATGAGAAATCTTTTGACTCTGCCGAGACCTGGTCAGTTCTGGAGTCTCTGCAGCGATGCTAAGTCGACTGGCAGTACATTCAAGTGTTGAGAAATCTTTATGAGAACACCACAATGACCGTCCAAACTCAAAACCAGCAAACGGAGCATATCCCATTGCGTCGGGGGGTAAGACAAGGGAACGTAATTTCCCCGAAATTGTTCACCAACGCACTGGAGGATGTGTTTAAGACGCTGAAATGGGAAGGACGTGGCATTAATATCAACGGCGAGTACATCTCACACTTGAGATTTGCAGATGACATCGTCATACTGGCTGAATCGCTGCATGACTTTTGACTTATGCTGGATGGCCTAGTTGATTCTTCTATACGCATTGGTCTCAGGGTGAACTTGGACAAAACCCAAGTTATGTTCAACGAACACGTCACCCCAGGACCTATTGTTGTCAATGGCGGTCCTCTCGAGGTTGTTCGAGAATATGTCTACCTCGGGCAAACTCTGCAGTTTGGTAAGAACAACTTGGAGAGGGAGGCTAATAGAAGAATTCAGCTGGGCTGGGCAGCGTTTGGGAAGCTTCGCCGGGTCTTCTCGTCACGTATTCCACAGAGCCTAAAGACTAAGGTATTCAATCAGTGCGTCCTGCCTGTTATGACTTACGGAGCCGAAACGTGGACACTGTCGGTACGGCTAGTTCATAAATTTAAGGTCGCTCAGCGAGCTATGGAACGGGCTATGCTTGGAGTTTCTTTGAGAGATCTCTACGCGGGGATCGTGCGGGGCCCCGGTGTGGGCGCGTTCGTTGAGGCTGCGAGCCGCGCACTATCTGAACGCGCCCCAAAAGGTGGTAGCCGTAAGGCTGATCCGTGGGTACCGCACGATCTCCCGCGAGGCGGCGAGCCTCCTTGCCGGATTGCCGCCATTGGATCTGGAGGCCATAGTCCTTGCGCGCCTACACGAGTGGCGCGCGGAGGCACTACGCCGCCGCCGGGGGGAAACTCCGCTGCCGCGGCAAATTGTCGCTCAGCGGACAGACCTCCGCGAAATGGAGAGAGCGACTGTCGCAACCCCGTGCAGGGCACACAATACAACTACAATTTAATATAGTTGATGAGAAGATTTTGTTACTTACTTTGACAATGTCTGTTTTATTTAAATACGTTCAATAACTTGATACGTTGTCAATAATTTGGTACGTGCTGGACGCATGTGGTAGGTGCGTGGTGTTTCATGTTACCCTGTGTTGGGTCTTTAGGCTTAAGAAAAAAAAATTTTCAGTTTATACATACGTAACAGTTGTTACGTAATTTCCAAGTGTCTAATGATTTTATTTTAGACTTCAGTATAATAGATAGCCATCTTTTTAAATCAATTATAGTCATCAGTATTTTTAATGCAGTTATTCAAAGTATCATTAATCTCTTACGTCGTTTATCCTATACAATAATTACGGCAAACTTACTTTAAAGAAATTGTGGTAAACTTAGTAAATTAACTGATCACCTCTTAAGTCCTTTTGCTAAACATGTGAAAATGCAAAATGTGTCCTTGAAGTAATTCTGCTTCACCAGATTATCAGTATATTTATATTAAAAGAAATTTTATCGTATTTCTATTTCTCTAAGTTATGTGTAATCAGTACGTTTAACTTGCAAAGAAAGTTTTACTTGACGGCGTTAAGGTAAATCTGACTTACTCTGAAATGAGGTATTTTTACCTATCCACCACTTACTTCCTAAAATAGCCTTTACAGTGATTTAAACCATATGAATAAAGATATAAATAAGGAAAAGGTTTGCATATCAAGTTATTTGATTAAAATCGGATGATAAATTAAAAAGATACATTTTTTTTTGTTAAAAAAAATACTTTAAATGGCTTTTTCTCGAAATGGCATTTTGGCGCTCCAGTAATTTTGCCTTTCCAGTGACGATATGATATTAGTAATACGCACTACTTAAAATCTATGTTAGTAACACACGTATTATACGATTTTAATTCGTATAACTGCACTCACCTGACGCAAAAAATGAAAGATAATAAAAAATCTTATTAAATTTTCAGATTTCCGAATAAACCCGAAATAAGAAACTTGTGGATTGCTGCTACCGCATGAATCTTTAGGATGTGATCCTATTTATTTATATTTAATGAACAAGTAACAGGACTCAAATATGTTTGTATCAACATAGATCATGATTATTTAACAGATCCTTCTAGGCTTACTCTTTATTCTAAAGAAATAATAACCTATATTGCTGGTTTTATTGCAAGAAAGTTGAGGAAAGTTATTAAATGTGAGGATTGTCTTTTGGCTTTGATCACAGATAAGTATCACGGAATCATTGTTAGAAGAGACAAAGGAGGCCTTATTTATCCTTCTACTGACTTAAATAAAGTCTGTGAATTGGCAGAAAAGATATTTCGAGCGCGTTCACATAAAGGAAATTCATTTTTTAATGAGAAAAATGTGATGTCAACACTTATATTATCGTGTTACAAGGAATGCACACGTACCAATATTAATATATTTATTAATGAACATTTCGACAGTCAGCCTTTTATAGGGAATCACAGAACTCTCCTCATTAAATCAATCGCAATGCATTACTTCGAAACCCGTATTCACCATAGTACCAAACAATGTTTTGAACCACAATCGAAAATAAGAATTATACATAATAAGTTAGTGCTTTTTCAAGGACAGTAATTTGTTTATAAATAAAATATTACAGTTGCATCATTGCTATGTTTTATCGTTTTCTGTGTATTGGAATGTTCATTTTAATTTGCAAGTGTATGAGTTTGGCGACACTGGTTCCCGTACTAAGGCAGTCTAAGGGCACTTCCACAAATGATAGTACTTTTATACTGATAAAGCAATTGGAGCAAAATTATTCCCTAACCATTCCAAAATATCAAACATGCTCAACGTTAATAATCAAGTTTTCACTTCTGCCGGCACTCCCGGAGTGCTAGTTTTTTTTTTTCAGAATGATATACTGAATACGTGGTAACCGTTTTCGGATCGGTGTGCTTTCCACCCCGTATACAGGCGTGGTCCCAGCCTGCATCTTCAGGTTCCCGAAAAGAGCTTATACTCCACCATGGATATGTTAGGTTTTCGTTGGTCAGTGTCGATTCCTGCAAGCTGCAAGGAATAATTTTGTCCACATAGACAGAAATGCTTAATAGAATTGACTTGAACCAAGAATGTCAAAGCGAGCTCGAAAATTTTAGCACTACTTCGGGTAGGTTAGATTTTCTTTTGACCATTCTTACAGGAGTTATACAGTAGGTACTTAGACGCAAGAGCGAGCGCAGCGAGCTCGAAAAATTTTGCACCATCGAAATTAAGTTCTTTTTGTTCATTCATGCAGGAATGAGAATAAGAGGAACTTTGTCAACTTATGGAGAATTGAAAAAGTACAGGATATATTAGCGAGTGAAGCGAGCTGGAAAATTTTAGCACCACTCCTTTTGTTAATTTGTACAGAAATGAAAATAGGAGGGTTTTGCAGAATTGAAAAAGTATAGGATGTATTAGCGAGCGAGCGATAATTTTAGCATTCCACCTCGGATAGATTGCTTTCTTTATAGTTGTCGGAGATTTCGTGGGGGTTGAACCCTCACCCACCAGCCCTGACCCTGAGATAGTTACATTTTCAAGATATAGTCTTTGATTTAAATCAACGAGTTCAGAAACATTATCACGGTCGACCTAGGCCCAGCCCAGGGCGGTTATGACGCCCGGCCCTGACTCCTCCCCCTAGATCCGTTCTTGGTACTAATAGAATGCAAGAGCGAGACAAAAGAGCTTCAAAATTCAAGCAGTTCACCTCCGCCTAGTGTATTAGGTTATTTTTGGTTCGTTTTTTAGAGATGAGAATTAAAGTAACTCAAAAGGGCAAGATGCATTAGCGAGCGAAGCGAGCTCGTAAATTTTAGCATTTAACGATAAGCAGGAAGTTAATAATTTATATCCGAAATTAAAAAAAAATCGAAATTGAAAAGGGTATTACAGGAAGGATTGTCAATGTTGTGTATTTTGGGGGGGTCATGACCCATGTGATGCGCCCTCCCCCCCGAACCGCACCTGCCCGTATACTGGTATTCAGCTGCATCCCTATTATTGTTGGGAATAGGCTAGGCAGATGATGCGTACTTTGTACGGTGGCAGCAACAATATTATGAAAAGAAGCAACATTCCTTAAAGTTACTTTAATTTTTTTTTATTCTTTTTTATTTTGTTTGTTTTTTTCTGGTGTTCATTAGTGTTCAGTAGTCTTATATTAACCAGGGGTAGGGGGGTTGTACTCTCCTTCAACCACAATTTGCCAACTAAGATGGTTAGATCCCATGGGGCTTGATTCCGCAGTAGGTAGGAGATAGCGATATATCGGCAACTCCTCAGTCGATGACCCATTCCATCCGCACTCGTGCTTCTGCGTAGTTTGATAACGTGTGTATTTATTACTCATCTACTACTTTTTTATTAGCTTTTATTTAACTTGCTTTGTTAGTTTAGTTAGTACGAGTCTGTATTGGTTAGAATTTCAAACCAGTTCCCCCCAACCAATTGAGCTGAAATGCACACACCTATGATTCTGGTGACAATACATTTTTACGACAAACATAACTTGATCCTGCAACCAGGATCGTCTCCTCACGAAAGAACTACTAAACAGTTAATAGCACGGACATGAACTGCTGTGATCCTTACTTACGCCTTTTGCTTCATCCATTTAAAAACGTGATTTTATTTACTAGTATCTAAGTAAATTAATATTGTAAATAAGTAATTTTTAATATCTTTGCGCTAAATAAACTCTGGAAGTACTGATTCGATGAAAAAATCTTTCTCTGGTAGAAAGCTGCGCGATTGGCGAGTCTCGTAAGATATGTTTTATGTTAAAACACGCTGACGAAGTCGCGAGTAGAAGCTAGTTTCGGATAAAATCTTTTGACAACACTATACATCTTTGACGTTAATTCCCCTGTGAGAGGGATCGTAGTCAAACTGTTAGAAGTTTTATTATGAGGACATCTGTAGATAACAGATTAGGTGTAATCTTATAGCTTACTAGCGACGCTCCGGTCGGCACGGTTGGCTGGCAGTGGCTGAGCGATTGGCTGCTGCGCTGCGTGTCGCGGGTTCGATTCCCGCACGGAACAAATATTTGTATGGCCTACAGGTAGTTGTTCCGGGTCGGGCTGTTTGTGTATGTGAGCTTAAATGTTTGTAAACGCACCCACGATACCTGTTAGTTATATAATTATAGTATGTATTGGTTAAATCTTGCAACTGAATTTCAAACCAGTTCACCCCAACCGTTGAGCGGAAACTTTAGCACACCTTTGGTTCTGGTGACAATACATTTATAAGTATGACAGACGTGACTTGATCCTGCAGCCAGGATCGTCTCCTCACGAGAGAACTCCTCAACGGTTTATAGGACGGACAGTACGCGTTCAATGTTGATCATCCTCATCATCATATCAGCCCAGAATGACCCACTGCTGGGTATAGGCCTCTACTTTTTTCTGCCACACTTCCCGGTTCTGTGCGTCCCTCATCCAGGTGTTTCCCGCGACTTTGACGATATCGTCGACCCAACAATGTTGATAGATAAGCCTAGTTTTTTCGTTGTGTTTTAAAAAAAGTTCATTTTTTCTTGTAAATGGTGTTGAAAACCACATTAAAATCCATTGTGAAGTTTAAAAGAACTCAGTGATCATACAGACACAAAAAGCGACTAATTTTATACCATCTAAAGATTTTGCATAACTATCTACAATCCACTATTAAGCAAGTATAAAGACTTTATTATTAGGTTTAATAAAATACAAACCTTTGACCCGGACAAACTGGCAACAAAATCGGCCACCCACATAAGATGACGAAATCTAGAAAGTACATAGACAGGAATATGACTATTACTAAAGTGGTCCCTAAATCAACGGCGCGCGTCGGCTGCACCTATGCTGCGTTAGGCAATCTGCAGATGTGCCAATGATGTGTCACAGCTTGCTGCTTCATCCTGGCTGTACTATCTAGGATAAATTTATTTCGGTTCATAATCTCCGCTATTTGGAATGTGGATGGCTATAAGAGTAGAAGAACACCAAAGAAACGATGGATGGACTGTGTGACGGATGATATGGCTAGAAAGGAGGTGACTGCTGAGATGACGAGTAATAGAGTATGGAAGAAGAAGACATGCTGAGCCGACCCCAAAAATTAATTGGAATAAGGGCAGGAGAGTGATGATGTTCTCCGCTATTTTGAACTCTCCTTTTAGTAAGGAGAATAGAATCGACAGAAAATTGTCCCTGTTCTTTTCGAAAACCTTAATCCTAGGTTAGTTTTGAAAGTAAAAATATAAATGACCGTTGCTTAGACCACTTCGGCTCTTCATTTCTCTTCAGCTCACTAGACATTGCATTAGCTAATGGATATTGAAAACAAATAATTAAAAAACACGCCTGCCCAAGTAACACAGAGGTGCTGAATAAAGATTGAGTAAGAGCAATCATCAAGAATATAATCTGAATACTAAGCTGAATAACGTCTGAGTACCGTCTATTCAGCTGTTATTCAAGCAAAAAGGGCCCCAATTTTGAATGCTTAACGCTGAATAACATCTGAGCAACATTTGAGTAGGAGCTTAATAACGTTTCAATTAGCTTAGTAACTTATGAATAACAGCTCACATTGTTTTTATTAAGCTCTTACAATTGAGTTATTCAGCTTAGTCGAATTGGTTATTGTATTCAGAATTTATTAAGCATTTAAATTATTGTTTACATTTTTGCAAACAATATTCATACAAATTTTGAAAAGAATTAACTGGATTAAGTGTTTTAATGTCGATGTCGAATTTAAATGTTGATTTGACATGGTGAACTTACAAAATCGGTAAGTAAATTTTAATTTGTAAGTTAGAGGTCTGCTACATGTTAATTGTTAGTGCGCAAGTAATTTTGTCGTGAATAGTATGTGTTTTTTTTCATTACTTATGACGCGCCGCGTGAATAATCAAGATAATTGATAGTAAATAGTATTTTCATACATACATACTAGGTCTGACAAAAGTACTTGTGACGAAATAGCTAATACTAGCAATTTTAATCAAACAAAATAACGTGAATCGAGTTGAAAATGTTGTAGTTGTAAGATTAAGCATTTTGGTGATCTCATAAATTCCTTTTAAGTATAAATTATAAAGATTTTTAATGGCGATCGATTGTTTTGCTTTATAATACTGAATAAAAGTGCACACATGTCTTGTTACTAAGCTATAACTTGAAAAATAGTAGTCTCGTTACACTAACTTCTGAATAAAAATTATTTAATTGGCCACTTTTCTACATTACTCAGATTTTTAGGGTTCTCTAATCGAACGAACAAAAATCTTTTATAATGTGGAATTTTCCCGCCTGGCTTTTACTAAATTGATATAAAATTGATTATATTTAAAATTATAGCGTCTTTATCTTTTTTAGGTATCTATTTTAATGAAAATAACCACCAAGAAGATGATAACCAAATTGGAGAAGAAAATGAAGAAGAATCTCTGTGTTAGAATAAGTTTTTTTAATTTTTTTTATTTGTTTCGAAAAGAACTGTCGTAATATCGTGTACTGATTTGAAGGACGTAATTTTGTAATTGTGACGTAGTTGATAAAGAATTTTGTAGTTGAAATAAAACGACTTAAACTTATTTAGTTTTAATTTTACTTCGAACTTAACCTATATTTTGATTTATACAGTGTGCATACGAAATATAATTCATTCCTATATTCACTACACACAAACTTGAATTTTACATCTTGAGGAGATAGGTATATTGAGGCGCGTGTTTCAGTTGGCTTTTCTCGAAATATCATATTTTTAATGTGTTTGGTACATTGTTCTTCTTCGATATCTGTATAGCTGCCATCAGATGCATTCTCTTCTTGCGTGAATCGCAATGCTGTATGATTTTTTTGGGGGACGGAACCCTCTTCATTGCACGACAACCACGCATGCCACCATGCGTGGTTGTAAATACGTACAATAATATTTTAATTAAGCTGGTATTAAGCTATGGGCGCTATAACAATTCAAATATGGCTTTTAATTTGAATAAGTTAGTTTGTAACTCTCTATTATACTGAAAAAAGCTTAATAAAAATATAAATGAAATTGTTTATTCAGCAGCTGAATAATTAGTAAAACATAGAATCTTATCCAGTTTAAAGATAAAATAAAAACAATTATTCAGTATCAAACTGTATAATAGAATTATGTAACAATATTATTCAGAAGGTGATACTTTATTCAGATAATAACTGTTTCAAACGCTACTAGCTTAGTACTGCTTTAATAATAGCAATACAGACTATGGTTACTCAGATAAATGCTGCCGACGGGGCTGTTTTTCAGCTTTAAGCCACCTGGAATGCGTAATGCTAAATAACATCAGTAAAATAATCTTACGGTGATTGTTTATTAAGCATAAAGAAGGGAAGGACAGAAATACAGAATTTATTAAGCGTTAAGAATTTTAAGGGTCCGAACTCAACCTAATTCCACATTTGGCTGTTCCTAAAGCTCTTAAACAAACTATATTCATCTTTGAACTGTAAAATGTTCTAAATGTGTACTGTTATCTTGCTTATGTGTTACTTGGGTGCCATATCAAAAAGTGAACTAAAAAATTAAAAACATGTTACATGATTTTAGTGTTAAATGGCCACAAGGTAGGTACTAAATAGATTATAATATTTACTGTGCAATTCAACATCATGCAACACTAAAATCATGGAACTTGTTTTTAATTTTTTAATTCACTTTTTGATATGGCAGGCTTGTCTTTAATTTTTTTTTTAATTAATTGTTTTTATTTTATACCTTATAGTGATAAAACAATATTTATGCAAGTACACACAATGTGCCACGAAAAGTAACTTTAATTTTTTAGGAAATCAATATTACGCAAAAGATAACTTATTTAATTTCTTTTTATTATATTAGTGAACGAATGCATATTGAATACTACTGTTACATATTTTTTTTATGTACTAAGCAAGCTCTAGACAATGATTGATAAGTACGTAGAAAAATTTTCATGAAAAAAAAAACATAATTTTTCTTTTTTTTTTCATGAACCATGGCTCCCCCTTTATATTCTTTAAAATGTTCACTAGCCTATGTTATCCGGAATAACTCAACGCTTCTAATGATACCACATAAATTGGAATCGGTTAAACCGTTTAGAAGTTATGGTGGAATAAAGAAACTCACAAACAAACATACATACATACATGAAGAACCCTGAAAAAAAAATAACACTCCTTTTTTTGGGCTGTCGTGTAAAAAGATGCTAGTCATGAAAATAAACAAAAGAATTAAGATAATAATTTGTTTAATTTTGTGTAATTCATGATAAACAACGCGCACCCTTACCAACTGGGTTTGAAAAAATAAAATTTTGCACAAGAGTGTCCTGCAATAGGAGGAACTAAAGAAGAATTGAATAAATCGGCCCCTAAAGAGGACAGGGGTTATACAGGGGATGGAAATTCGTCATTTTTGAAGTTAGAAACTTATAATTTGCTACAACGGGAGTAAAAGTTAGTTGTTAAAACATTTTTGTAAGCTGATTCCCTAAGGATCCTGAAAAAGTTGCCAAAGGGAAATCATCGAACACATGGCTTGTCGTGTAATATAATAGCACAGCATTTAGCGTTGTTGATTGACTCGTTGGTCTACTTTCACTGCTGAGCGTGAGATCCTGGGTTCGATTCCCAAGCCGGGCAAAGTGTTATTGGGTTTTTCCATCAGGAATCTCTCACGGAGTCTGGATTTGCGCCCGGTTGATGGGAATAGCCTCGCGCCCGGTTCATGGGAATAGGTTCACCCCCTTTTACATGGGACTTAAACATAACTGGCGAAATGTGGGTGTCTATTAGGTACACCTCTGCCTAACCCTTCGGGGATTACAGGTGTGATGTTATGTTAGGTTTACGTTGTTAGTAGTGGAAAATACATATAAACTGGTGTTACTAATATTGTGTTGTCCTATCGACACACCTTTGACACTCCTCTGTTTGAAATCTCGCCCATATTTGTGTCGCCAAGCGTGTGTATTATCAAGTACGTATGTAAGTATGCTAATATCTAGATAACTAAAGTGTGTCCTAGATCTTGTATGTGTGTTACTATGACATACATATTGTTCGCAATGCATTAGCTTAATTTACATATCCAGTGTACTTTGTGAATGTTATGTGTGTGTGAATAAGCAAAAAAAACAGCATTTAAAAGACCAAGTTACCTACTATCTTGAATAAGTAAAAATCAAATCAAATCGTATATTTGTGATACATGGGTAACATGCAGATGTTCATTACATAATTATATACTAATAAAGTTCATTCCATGATCAGCCACTTGGACATACAAATTATTTAATAATATAACGACAATATGATTCTAAAATTCTAATGATTCGATATAAATAGAATAAACATGTATTTATATTTCGCTAGAACTGATTTAAAGTTTTTAGTCATTACTGATTTTAGGAGCAATGCAAATAAAAAGGGTCACCCTCCACCACATACAATATATTTAATTGTTTAAATAATGTAGGTACATGCTACTTAGACACTTATCTTAGACATATGTAATAACATGACATAGGTTATATAGTTATCATAATGAATTAAATTACTGTAAGCGTCTCATAGCTTCGCTTAAAGGAACGCTGCTCAGGAACACCACACAAGACTCTAAGCCAGCCGGGTAGGCGAATAATAACTTGTCCCCATAGTTATCAATCAGAAGACTTTTGACTGTCTCAGGTTCTATTATTGCATCTTTAACTTCAGTCAGTGTCGCCAGTCGTTTCGCTAAGAATGAGAGTTCGAAGCAGGTTGTTGTGAGCTTATCGGCTATCTCTTCCAGCAGTTTATTCCAGCCTTTATACATATCGTTTGTGGATATCTTCCCAGGTCGTTTCTTTGGTTCAACATATTTGACATAGCATTCTTTGTGGTAGTGCATGCCTTTATCGATCATATCTTCGGGTGAATGGTATCTTTGGATCTTCATAAACACGCCGTCATGCTTCCGATGCGCTGTTTCATAAATAAGTCTGGCTGACATCAGCCTAGATTTGAATGAATGGTCCTGCCTGTGTACCAAGTTCAGTATTTTATCACAAATCAAACATCTCACAATTTTTTTGGAAGGTACACCGCGACTTTGAAAATATGGAAACGGCTTTATGTCAGAAACTTTGTCAACTACTTCCAATTTGACTTTGACGTCCTCTTCCGGTTCATCTTTGATTTCTATTTTTGGTACAATCTGTGGCTCTGGCCTTCCTTTGCTTTTATTATCATCAAAACAAACATAGGCGGTCGCACACTTCAGATGCCACGAAAAGCACTGACTCGACAAACTAGCATTATACAGAAAGTAGAACTTGTCGCGAGTCGCATCTTGCCGCTCGTCTGCCACATTTTTTATCGCATGATATGCTTCTTCATCCGGGTCAAGAACCAAATTTCCCGGTTGTTCACAAAACAAACACCCTGGCAATTTCGGTCTTTCGATACTAAATCTAGCGGCTCGCACTGACATTGTGAAATTAATTAACACAACAACTAAAATCTAGACTAACGGGCAGCGTGAGGACGCGAAGGAACTGAAATTGCAACTGCAATATATTTAGCTGTATCCATAATAATACTTATTTACTAGAAGCTGCGCGGCGCAGCTATCTCGCGGACGAACAGGTGACAGCGGGAGGGGGGTTTCGAGGGGGTTGGGGGGCGCCACCTGGCATAGAATAAATACCGAGAGACCCACGCAGGCCTTCATGTTACAGCCATTCCACTCAGGTGAAAAACTGCCGAAAAGATCGCGGATCTTAAACTTTTAAAGACCCTTTCATTCTGAGATCTTAAAATGTAGTTTATATTGTTTATAGTTAGATGAAAAGGCACTCAATAATCGTATCTATTATAAAATATCCCGATGTTTCAGTATTACATGTTCTTCTCTCAACCTACCAATCAATATGGATTATAATCGAACACAATGAAATACATCACAACCAAATATTATACGCATTAGCTTGCTTAGGTATGGGAAAAAATATGTAACGTTTATACATATTTAAGAAATACTACCATAAAAATACTCCTCTGTACCAAATAAAAGTACCTACAAAGTAAGTACAGGCAACCCACGTATGACCTACAATTTGTACAACTTATAGTGTATAGCCGCCCAAATCAATATCGAGTGCCCAGTTTACAATTACGTAGCGAACACATATGCACGCGTAGCAACGGACCAGTCGACCTTTTTAGACCCTCCCCTATTTTAGGGGCGATCCCCCATGGGCCTTACGAGGGGGCACGGTTAGGGTGGTTCAAGGGACGCTAGATTATGGACGGTTTTAGAGATCTAATTTATTTTGGGGAGGGGTCTTTGGGGGGTTCAGGACGGGATTATTTTTAGGGTCGGCTCCGACCCCTGCAAATGATGAAGCAGTGACGATCCTCTCTTGCCGAGATTAATTTTGGTTTGCGCATTTGTGGTTAGTTTTTGCTAAAAACAGAATAACCCATACCACAATTTCTTCCTTTTTTAGAAGTAATTGTATGATTTTAGATACTTAATTTTATATCTTACCTGGCATACCTAAGTATCATATGTTTTTTGTACTGACCCTGCTGGTTAGTAAAATACATATGGTATATTTGGTGTATTTGTAATACTTAGTTTGTCATAGTTAACTGAATTCTTGAGAGATTATAGGTCATTATAAATTCAGTAAATCTTAGATTCAGTAATTATTACTGAATCTTACCTACTCATAATGCAACAAGTTCCTTCACCATGCTTTCATTCATTGTGCGTGCGAGAATTTTTAAGAAAAAATAATTCTATATAGTGGGGCTCCGAATGATGTACTGAATACGTGGTAACCGTTTTCTCGGCGGTGTCTCTTCCACTCTGTGTATTCAGTAATGCCGTTTTGTGTTTTGTTAAAGTTGTTGTGTTTTATCTGTATAGAGATTGACTTCACGTCTCAAAATCTCTGGATATAGAGAAAATAGATCAAAGTTAAAAGAAATATATGAATATGACACTGTTAACATCACCTCACAGGTACTCGTAGTATCCGTGTCAAACTGGCGATGTGGTGACCCATAGTATAGCGTAATTGCAGCTGGCGTGTATCGATTTTGTATTCTATTTCATGAGCTATCGTGAACTAGTTATGCTTGCATTTATAGGCGATATACGTACAGGCATACAATGATTAGTTAAATATAATGAACTGTCACTATAGTGAATTATGCTGTGGCAAGCCGGTGCCCGATGATACGAGGAGCAGGATTGTCAACAATCGGCATAAAATGACGAACTTTCATCCCTTATTTAACTCCCTTAGGGCATGAATTATCATAAATGTTTCGTTAGTAGTGCTCAATTTTGTTTTACTATAAAAAAACTTTTTGCTTTTTAAAAATATTTTTCACTTTTTTTACTTTTTGAAGTCGGTTTTATTTTTTGCAAAAAAGGTTTTTACTTTTCCATTTTTAGTCGTAATATCCTACACAAATATTTGCTATGCATTTGTTTCACTTTGTTTTAACAATATATGTCATGCTTATAGGCTTATCTATCTATAATATAAAAATGAATCGCAAAATGTGTTGGTAAGCGCATAACTCAACAACGCCTGGACCAATTTGGTCAATTCTTTTTTTTAAATGTTCGTTGAGGTTCAAGGATGGTTTTTACGGCGAGAAAAATTTAAAAAATTGCCTGGATAAGTCTAAAAACAACACTAGGATACTTTTTTTTTGGTAGGATTAGGGTAGGAGTAGTGTAGGAGTAGGTTAGGAGTAGTGCAGGAGTAGGTTAGGAGTAAGGTAGGAGTAGGATAAGAGTAGTGTAGGAGTAGGTTAGGAGTAGGGTAGGGTAAGGGGTAGGACACCACGCGAACGAAGTAGCGCTGGGCAGCTAGTCCCCAATAAAATGGAACTTAACATACCTAACTGTCGAAATGTGGGTTTACTGTACACGTAAAGCCCTCAGAGCATACAGGCGTGATGTTATGTTATGATGTTGTGTAAACAATAAACATCCAAGCGATTGCAGCAATCACGGCAGATTCGCTGTCTATTTGTTTATCTCCGAAGATCAGATATTCACCAAATTGACCAGAGGTGTACCTAATAGTGCACCCACATTTCGCTAGTTACGTTTAAGTCCCTTGTACTGAATAGGCTTATAAATAAAATCCAGCTTGAAGCACAAGTGCTGTGGAAGTCAAATAAGAGATATCAGCTTTGCCTTTGGTAACAAATCTGCGATACCCACGGCATTGTAAAAGTATTGGCGTCGGTCACCACAAACCACAGGTGGGACGCCTGCTTTCTAGTTATTAACAGTTTGTTTCCCTTCTCCTCAGCTTTCCACCTAGAAGACCAGCTACTGAATCACATGAACGAACACTTGCAGCCGTACACCCTGTACAGCGGGGATGAAGATTATGCGCAAGGGGAGCCGATACAGAATGATTATGTAAGTTGTGCAATAATTTTAACATTGATAGGTAAAACACTGCTACTGCACTGGTGTTAGAAGCTACCATTTGATTTTTTTAGGAATTATAAGTTACCCTTATAAAATGATGTATGGCCAAGTACTGGTGATTTGTGACGGAAAAGGTTGTAACAGAAATCGGTATACGTATTACGGCCCCGAATCATATTTTAGTCAACATAGAACCAGACCTGCAAATTGTACGTATTTAATACGTAATACGTATTTTGATACGTAAGGAAATTCGAATTTCGCGGCCTATTCTGGCGCTTCCACCTTAAAAATAAAACTACAGCCTTTACGTGTATATCGAAAAGCGACCACAAGATGTCCCATTAGGATATTAAGACGATCATCAATTTATTCATCATCTCTCTAGACTTTTCCCAACTTTGATGAACTCAGCGTCCATTCTAACCGATTTTACCGGATGCAGCTGAAAACTAGTATTTGTTATGGACCGATTGCCGGCTAAGACCACTAGGATAAGACAAACAAAATGTAAAAATAAATAAAAACGACACAAGTACAGTAAAAACTTCTTTCTTAGTTTTAAAATCTGGATCGAAATTACCAGTTGTATGAGTTTTGAAGATTATTTGGAATTATGGACGGCATCTTTAGAGTTAAAATACACATTTGCAGTACTAAGGTCAAGCGTATTTGACATTATAATTTGACCTTTGAGATCAAAATTTTACTGCGCAATGTAATCGTTTAGAATTAGATGAAAGGCGGAGTACAGGGTGCTGTTGAACGGTAGCGAGCCAACCTTTCTGTTTATCTCCAATTTTTCAAATATCTAGATGGTTGGAATGTCCCCTGAAGCCTGAAGTCCCCTCAAACTGAAGACGCGGTTGCGTGCTACAAAAAATTATGATATGGGTAACCTTGATTAATTATCAACATACAGGGTGGAAGGGATATCAAAGCAAAAACGGTTTCCACGTAAACAGAACTTCATTCTTACTTTAAAAAAAAAACCTGTATATCCCTCCAACTCAATAGTAAAAGAAAATAGAACTTTTTGGGTGAGCTTGTTCCGTTGTATTTAGATCTCTGCCATCAAAGCCAATCTGCTAGTTTTAATCAACTCTACCTATCTCAGTCCATATTTGGACAAAGGCCTGCGCACACATTTTGTCCCACGTTTCTTACTCATCATCTGTCTAGCCTTTCCTCAACTATGTTAGGATCGGCTTCCAGTCTAACCAGATGCAGCTGAAAACCAGTATTGAATTAGTTTACAAATTAATATTAAAAACACGCTTTTCCAGTCAACAGACAACAGCCTACTAATAGCGCGTTCGGAGCGCCAACACAAGGAGAGCCGTCCTCACGAGTGTGACATCTGCCACCGACGGTTCAAGAGGAAGCAGCATGTGAAGACACATCGCCACGTGCACGACAAGGTGGTCTTCAAGGTGTGGTGCTCCGCCTGTGGAGAAGGTACGTGCTATAGTAGGCTGTAACAGCAGGCGATAGAGTCGACAGTTGTGTGTGTCTAAGAAAACTATGACTTCCTGCAATTCCTCTTATATGCTTTTTTATGTTTAATGGGCCTACTCTTGACCTCAATCTAGTCTTAGAGGACAGAGATGAGGTCGACGATGGAACGAGCTAACCCAAAAGATGCCTATTAACTCGCGACTTAAATAGATTGGGGTCATATGAACTTGGGAACACCGACGAAGGCAGGGAATTCCTTAGCTGTGCGCATAATAAACGATGTAGCAAAGCGCTTCGTGCGAATGTGTGGAACATCGACAAGGAATGGGTGATAACCTGCAGTACGTCTGGACTCCCGATGAAAGAAGCGAGATGGTGGAATGATCTCGTGGAGCTCTAAGCTGTTCGTCATAGAGAATTCCCCACGGAATAAGCAGGGATAAACCTCAGGCGAACAGCGGGAGTCGACTAGTCCAGACCACAACAATTAGTGACAATATTCTATCAGAAAATATAGCCCTAATTGTGAGTCAAACCCAGGAAGCAGTGCTCAGCAGTTGCTCTGATGACTACCAGGTCAACCATCATCATTTTCCTGCCCTTATCCCAATTTAATAGGGGTCGACGCAGCATGTCTTCTTCTTCCATAATTCTCTATTACTTGTCATCTCATCAGACCTACTTTTTGCCTTCACACAGTCCATCCATCATTTCTATAATCTACTTGTATACCCATTCACATTCATACTCAAAACTTTCAGGCCAACCGAGCAGTAAAATTTAAAACATTAAGAATATTATAATCTGTAGTCCCCAAAACATTTGTCAGAGGTGTACATACGCTACAGTACCCCCTCATTTTGCCTGTTATGTTTAAGAGCCTGTTGGGATCAACCGGGCACAGATCCAAAACCCCAAGTTTCTACTGAGAAGTTCCCTGTCGAAAACCCCAATAATGTATGCATGAAAAATAATAAAAACTATTAAATAATTGCAGGTTTCCCAACAAATGCTCAGTGCGAGGCTCACCAGTGCATCTCGTCGTCCCAGTTAGTGGTCACACAGCTGGACGAGGCGCCGCAGTTCGAGGAGCTTCCCCCTCCGCCCTCCCCGCAGGTCATCACTCGGGAAGCCAAAAAAGAAAACAAATATCCGCAAGAGTTTGTGAGTCACAACATTCAGATAAATAATAATAGAAACAAGCTTAAAATTTTGCAACCTTTCAATATTTAGGCGATATGCCAAATTGTTAAGAGCTAAGGATTTTCTTACTGCATTCTAAATGTCATTTAGCGGCCCTTATTCGATACATCATACAGGGTGGAAGGACGCACAAACGGTTACCACGTATTCAGTACATAATTCTGAACCCCACATAGAAATTTTTCGTCGAGGATGCCCCATTAACCCCCGTAGGATCAAAAAGTTACCTCTTAATCTACAAGGACCATTCCTAAACTCTTCAATCCTTTTCCAGATGGACGTATCAGAGCTAGCAGCCCTCGACAGTGTGCAGTACGTGGAGGTGGAAGAGAGAGAGCTACCCACCCCGCAGCGAGTGTTCGTCTGCAAGTACTGCTCCAAGCCCTTCAAGAGGAAAGACCATTACAAGATACATCTGCATATACATACTGGCGTCAAGTCGTTCTTCTGTACCGAGTGTGGGAAAGGTAGGCATTTACTTCAAATAATAATAATAATATGCACTATCTAACACAAAAAAGTATAGCACCAGTTCATTTAAATAAAACTAATAACTGATAGAATGAAGATAGAACATTATTACAGTGTCTGTTAGGTGAAAAACTTGTTGGCAATTTATTGGTTTGAAGTGTTGTGAAAGGACAACCGATAATTTTCCTGGAATTTTGAATGATGCAGGCACACAGTAACTTTAGTTCGCATGTAGCCATCCCTAACATACTGCCTTTTTGCTTGTTTAAAATCTTACTACATGTGGTTCTAAGTCTATTCAGACGAGTCGAGCTAGTTAGCGATCAAAGCAAAATCATGATCTGCAAATAACTAAATAATGATTTTGTGTTTTTCTCCAGGTTTCTACCGTAAGGACCACCTGCAGAAACACATGCTAGTCCACAACAAGGCGAAGCCTAAGAAGGAGATCCCAGACCTGTATCCCATCAACAAACTACCGCTACCTAGTAAAGTGCCCAAGAAGCAGATCTTACCTGAGATTACTATACATGTAAGTAGAAAGAAATAATTCGCTTTTAATACATATTCGCACACCAGAATTGCTAACAGGAGTTGAACCGATCACACGAAGCGACGCGGCACATGAACAAGAGACACCGCAAATCGAGGTCCCTCAGGGACCTTGTCACTTTTGGTACAGCATCGGTCAATTGTCGGCATAGATATCAAAATAGGATTGTAAATATTTTATCAATTCAATTTTGTATTTTCTATATCCTCCTGCCATTGCGTTCATTATTGGCGTTGTTTAAGGGTAGTAAACCCTAAAACGGTTATCAAGATCAATCTTAAAAGTGTATTGTGTACTTAGAATATTTGTACCAATATCGAATTTAGAGTGTCACTTTAAAGGAGAAAAAAAAGAAGAGTAGTCCAAGAGGAGGAGCTCGTGGTTAAATAATAACAACCGCTCGGGTCGATCTTTAGGTTAAGCTGTGCCTAGGTTGGTCTGTGGATGGGTGACCACCCATTACATACCGAGTTTCCTCCGTGCCTCTGAAAGCACGTTAAGTCGTTGGTCCCGGCTGTCAATTGTAGATCTTTGACAGTCGTTACAGGTAGTCAGTGGCCCGAAAGTCTGACAACCAGTCTTACCAAGGATATCGTATTACCCAGTACTAAGTGGGTTTTGGAGGTCAGATAGGCAGTCGCTCTATGTAAAATACTGGTATTCAGATGCATCCGGTTAGACTGGGAGCCGACCCCAAGATAATCGGGAAAAAGCTAGGCAGATGATGACATTTTTCCAACAAAAAATTTGTGAAGTAGAACGAAAATTATTCATTCATCATTTTTTTACATGGTATCCCATGTTTAGTACTTACAGCCGGCGCCAAACTTTGTGGCCGCCCCGAAACTAGGCTCATTGTATTGCGCAGAACACAAAATGTACTACTCGCGACTATATTCAAGGCGGTCACAAAGTTTGGCGCGGGCTGTACTACGTATGATCTGCTTACGCCTGCTAATCTGAAAAACAATTGAATTTCTTACATCCTATTAAAGTCACATTATAAAAAATTGCCTTTATTTATTTTTCAGGCTCCATCGAACACGAAACTCCGTGTGCCCCTGCAAATCAAAGTCCCGTACCAGATGGTGGTGTCTATGGACAATGGAGAACAACGTGCAGTCACCATAGACCCCCAGGCGTCGCCCGTCGCCTCGTAATGTATCTAGCAATGAGAGTTAGTCATTTTATAGGTGATCATTGTTCTCTACTTTGAAAATTGTGGATTCAATTTTATTGGTCGTATCGTTTCACAATTTTTAATAGACACTATTAAAAATGGAACCGATTTTGAATTCTAAAGCCAGGTGAATTGATCAGAACTTATAAAGTTTAACGAAGAAGTATATGCCCTGTACCGAAGTCCAACATTGTTGGATTGGTTCAATTTGTGTTCAGATGTTTCACTTAGAATAACAAATGATGAATGAAATACAAAAAGTGGAGCGTCTGATATCTGCGTTTATTGCTACAAAGAACATATAGCAGTTTTAATACGTAATACATTCCAGTAAAGAATGCTTTTCGTCTTTTACTACTATTATATATATATATTTTTAGTATGATATGAGAATTTCTGTCTTTCAGCATTTCGAATGGTCTGTTCTATAAAAATAATGAATTAATATTGGATTTAATAGCTTTTTTTGCATTGAAATTAGAATAATTTTGTATGGAACAGAGCATTTATTTATAAACTTAATTCTTGAAACATTGTATATATACTATAAATAGTTATTTGAAATGAATGTGGGGCATATAAAGTAGACGACAAAACACACAATTTCTTACTAGTTAAAGACATATAAAGTAATTATTTATCTTTATTCAGTTTAATGTTACTCAGTCTAAGTAATGCACACTCATATTTTCCAATTAAAAAAATTATGTTTAGTTTTTACCCGCGGTCCAAGACATAAGATTTTATCTAGTTAATAGAAACCGTGGGCAAAAGCTAGTTTCTCATAAATATATGTTTTTTTTTTTATATTTTTGCTGTCTACTTTCTTATGTGTATGAGCACGGGGTCCAAGTACATAGTATATTGCCATGATCTCAATGATAAAGAATTGCATATCTCTCAAATTCTTCTTCTAGTATAACATTGAATGTTCTTCGGTAATAAACTTTGATACTTTATTGTGATTTGCTATGTATTAAGATATTATGGAGAGTAAAATTGTTAGTTGTAAGTGTGTCACTATATGTGCCATGTGAACCAAATACTCAGATTCGTTGCCAGTTTCTACATTTCTCTTATTGAATCATGTTTGTCTTTGTCACTACAATTTTGTATTTTCTGATCTATTTAGTGCCAAAAAACCTAATTTATTTTTTCAACTCTCAACAGAAAAAAATCAAATAACTTTTCAAATTAATTGTTTTTTATTCGTCTAAAAGTTTCTAAATCATGTTTTATTTATTTACATTGTAACTGGCAAAGTTATCGAAATTAGTTGTAAGTTTATCATTCTGTAAAGTTCCTCTATTTTGTCTTTTCACTGAAAATAACGTTGTGATTCTAATCTAAGTTTATTAATGTGACATTGAAGTACAAAAATAAAGTATTTTGCACTCAACCTCTTTGCTATTTAAACTCATGTTACGTCAACATACGTTTTTCATTACTAAGATTGATACTCAAAAAATCACGTCACTAATTAACATTTATCAATTATCGATAATAATCCTGGTATCCTACGACTTACTGAAAGGCAATTACTCTACTTAAGTTCTAGTAATAATTTGAGACAAAATCCTATAAGACATAAACAAGTTAACGGGGAAAATATACGAGTCCGTGATTACGCCTGTCGTACTGTATGGATCGGAATGCTGGGCGCAGATGAGAATGTTGAGGTGGATGTGTGGTGTGATAACAATGGATAAGGTAAGGAACGAGTACATTTCAGGAAGTTTGAAAGTTGCGCCAGTTACAGAAAGTTGAAAGGGAATCGACTGTCTTGGTATGTGATGAGGAGGGATAAATCGCATGTGACTAAAGCAGCAATGAATATAAATGTTGATGGATCGAGAGGGAGAAAAAAAAGATGGTTGGGCTGTGTGAGAAATGTTATGAAGGTAAAAGGAGTAAATGATAGCATGACGATTGACAGGGGAGAATGGAAGAAAAAACGTGTTGCGCCGAGCACAAATAAGAAGGGTAGCAAGATGATGATGACTACTAGATAGAAACAATTCAAATAAAACTACAAAATCAAGTAAAATGTTATATTTAGTTAAAAATATGAAAGCACGATGTCGGCAAAGGGAAGCTGGATATAACTATGTGCTAATAGGTCTTTAACTATGAAATTGTCGTTTTCTCTCACATTTGTTCTCTTTGTAACTTTGACGTATAGTTATATTTTTTCCTAATTCCATTTTTATTCGATTAATTGTTAAATTACTTACCTTTTAGAGTTTAACCGTATTATTTGCATACCTATTTCCTCATAGGGTAGTGTGTCAAAACACCTGTTTCAATGTGCCGTCGGTTTCACTAGTTCAAGTAGGTATATTTTTCTCATAGACTGTGTTTTGAGAATTTAAAACACGCAGTGCAGTATAGCTTTCACTCTAAAGTTTGCAATTGCATCAAACATAATCGGTTCAGACGTTTCCAAGAAAAACAAAAAATGGTTAGTACGGAGATATCACTTTTCATGAAATCGTCTACACAAATCGGCAATTTCATACTTTAACCCCTAATATTATTATTATGAGTTGTGGAAAAATATTATGGGACTGGGCTTATATCATAGAAACGGTTTTCCAGCATAGGTGTGTAGCAAACTTTCGAACAAAGTTAAATATCATGTACCTAATACACCATTATTTTTAGGTCGTTCTGGAGCCGAATACCATGAACTCGATCATCGAACTCGAAACGATTGGGACTATTTTTTTCAAAAAATAACAATAAAAAACGAATGAATAAATTTAATGTTTTTTTTTTTAAATAATGAGAGCTCAAATGCATATTTGTGTGTAAAACGTATCCACGATCGGCAACACATGCGAACGATACCCATTCAAAAATTCATTCATCGATCGATTCTCATTATTTCACAAAAAAAAAACATTAAATTTATTCATTCGTTTTTTTTTATTGTTATTTTTTGAAAAAAATAGTCCCAATCGCTTTGAGTTCGATGATCGAGTTCATGGTATTCGGCTCCAGAACGACCTAAAAATAATGGTGTATAAGTAATGTTTATTTTGCGTCACCTACGCTGGGCAATGTGTAAATGCGATATCACTAAGAAATACTAGGTACTGTAAACAATAAATTAGCTATACAATTCAGAAAGTGCTGCTTAGTAAATAAACCTTATTCTATGGTTTACTGATTCTGCCTGTGAGAAACTCGCATTCGTGGCTCTATCAATATATGAGCGATCTAGCTAGGTAGACAAATATAAAGTTAAAAAATATAATCGACTAAAACAAATTTTAAAATCAATTTTGTACTTAAAACTTTTTCAAAAATTACAAGTACTTAAACTTTTAAGACTGAGCGTCCATTTTACTATAAAAATATGTTTTGTACGTACCTAAGTGAACCACTACCCGTAGGTATGTACTATACTATCCTAATATACGAGCTAGGGGCCATCCATAAAGTACGTCACATGTTAAGGGGGGGGGGGGAGAGGGGGTCGACGAAGTGGGACAAGGGGTGGGAGGGGTCCTACACTTCGTGACATTTCTAAATATTATACATATATCTAAGTTGAAAGTTAAGTCACTCTATTTAATCACGAAATTTGAATTTGACCAGCTGTGACAAGGACGTGGGAGGGGGTCAAACTCATGAAATTCGTTACGTAATTTATGTATGGCCCCTAATGAACAAACATTCTATGGTATATAACAGCTATGTTGCATAAACATTTACTTCCATTAGGTACCTACATCGATTCACATAAACGAACTGAACAATGATACAGACATCAAATGAACAACAGTAATAGAAAACCATCCTTCAAGGAGTACAACATTTAAAATTTATATTAAAACAATAAATGCATGTATAAAAATTTACATCACAGCGAAATATATTCTTTAAGGTTCTGAACTCATCGAAAATAACGCGTTATCCCGATTTCAGTACATCACACCCTATCTAATTAATTAGATAGTTTCATTCTCAAGGTAAAATGGGTACTGTTACCCCGCGTACTAACTAAAGAGAACGGTCGTGCTTATTTGCAATCATTGCACATAAAAAATGAAAATACAATTATGCTACTCATTTTCCCGTAAAACCAGGAAGCGCCTTGTGTAGGCACGACTTGTCGTGTTCTCGCGACGTTCGCTTATATGAGGACACGGGGTTATACTCTCTTTCACCTTGTAAAGCTAATAGCAGTGAGCAAATTATTTTATATTATTGCTTAAACTGCCCTTATAGCAAAGCTTTGCCTTGGCGTACTCAACTTAACATCAATTCTGGAAATAACAAATTAAATTACACAAATGTTTCTAATAAGAAAATAAATAAACAAAATCATTTAACTCATACCAGTTAATTAAGTGTATCTTTTAGACGCCCCAGTCTCTCACTTGCAATCTTTGGAACCTTTTACAAATTCTTTGCCAATTTATTTACAGAAACGTTCTCAACATTACTTTCGGTCCAGGCTTGCAACACAGAATCTGGGTTGCCCATGAACACTTTCACAGTACTTGGTATCCTGGCGTAAATATGGGAGATCGTGCTATATTCATACATTTCAACCAACGTATCTGTGCAGGTGGGAAAACAACTAAAATAAATTTACCAAGTTTATTATATCGATGCACTTTTTAGGGTTCCGTAGTCAACAAACAAAGAACCCTTATAGTTTCGCCATGTCCGTCTGTCTGTCTGTCCGCAGCTTAGCTCAAAGACATAGTACTAGAAAGCTGTAATTTGGCATGAATATACAGATTAGTTACGCCGACAAAGTGGTAAAAAAAATACAGACACGTAAAGTGGGGATTTTTTTCCTCGCGAATCCCATAGTGTGGGATATCGTTGGATAGGTCTTTAAAAATATTGCGAGTTTGTTAAAGTAGTTTTTCGATTAAGGGATTCGTTTGTGAAATATTAAGCTTTAAAGGGCAATTTTTTGTTAGACTCAAGTGTCCCCTCCCTCTACCAGATAAACGATTGTGTTTGGGTGCGTGAAAAAATCACAGTGATGGTATATATAACGACATTAAAAGGAAAACTATCACAGCTAAGTAGGCTTTACAAGTTTACGAGTAATAGTTGACCAACTTATAAAATGTACTTGGATAACATATTTTCCTAAACATAATGTATGGGAGCACAGGTTTTTCAACTGCAAATGTAAGTTTGTTTATTATTATTACAATAAAAATCATCGGAGGCAAATCGGACCGTAGGGTTTACGCATATTTTGATGAGCAACTATGGAACCCTACATTGTGCGTGACCCGACACGCACTTGGCCGGGATTTTTTTTTGACAAGCAGCGCCATCTTCAACTACTAACTTAAAGTGGTCGTACTGTAGATGAACTTCCCGTACGTATGAATGACAACAATGAAGCTTTCTGAAACTGGTGTTCGTTGTAACTAAACCTAAACAACAATTAAATGAACGCCTGAGTAAGGTATTTAGGAACAAATGGGCATGGGTGTGCCATATTTACAGCCAGATCGGTACTGTACTTACATTCTACTACAGGTACCTCACATCCGATATGGAAGATCGGTGCAACAAAATATAATGTTGCCCCCCATATTAAAAATTATGTACATTTTCTAACGCAAAATGACCATATAAACTATTTAGAATGTCATTGAAGTGATCTGCTACACAAAATACTTACCTATAGCTATGTACGTTTTTCTAAACGATATTGCCTTGGAATTTACTTATGTTCATAGTGCTCAAGTAGCTAACTGGTCTTATCTAGGTAAAAGGTTTCAAATATAGGTTATTTACCTAATCATTTTAATATACAGCACTAAAGAGGAGAGTTGATTCTTTGCCTGTTCCAATTTATCAACTTTTTCCTAGATTATTAAGCCCATTCTTGCTCTACAAAGTAAATAAAATATTTTAAACTAAATAACAAAATTTCTAATAACCGTGTAAAGACATTCAAATAAAGTCTGGAGAAAAAATCAACCAAACAGTTAAATAAACATCAGTCATTACACTTCATAGCAGATATATTACACTGTTCCACGATTCCAAGTTACCTATTTACACGAACGCTTGAATCAACTCACCTCCATCGTAGAAAAAGAACTAATATTCGTCTAGAAGCGAAACTGGGCGTATCATGTCTCTGACCCTAATGACTCGATTTTCCGTTCAACGTGTATCACATTTTCAGCCTAACAGGATTGTACTGAGTATCTTTGAAAGTAATATTATACCTTGAATCTGGACTAAAAGAGCGATTAGGGCTGAGCCAAATCTATCCGCATTTTCTCGTAGGTCTATCGTTTTTGTCGTTCAGAAATATCGCTCACTAGCGCGGGAGAAAAGTGCCTTCCGGATCGATTATATATCGACGTTGCAAGCAGTCAATCAACGGGAAATGCAAAGCCAGGCGGTTAAGTCTTCCTGTCAAGCCCTGAATATACCGAAGTTACTTTTTTTACATGGTAACATTTAGTAACTTTTGGAACCCTTTTACTAAATTTTTGTTATCCGTTGTTGCCAACTAACACATGAAAACGTTACTCCATAAAAGGTAAGTTGGGTTTTAATGCACGTTGAGAACGTACGCAAGCTTCGCTTCGAAACAGAGTTAGTATTATTTCCTTATCTATCCCTCAACCTAAGATCCCCTACTCGAGTCGAGCCGCGATGAGTGTAAGCAGATCGTTGGCGTTCTTATCGTCGGAGTGCGGTCAGGAGGGGTCGGGCGTGGGCGCCGGCACCGCCATCGCGAGCGGCGGGGAGTTCGACGAGCTCTGCTGGGACATCTCCGCCTTCACCCGGCGCGCTATATGCGAGCGAGTGTGTTTGCGAAGGTGGTCCTTGCGGTAGAATCCTGAAAATTTTGAGATTATAATATCACACCTGAATCTCAGAATTATATGTTTAGGACGCCCACGTTTCGCCAGTTATGGCCTATGTAATAGCGGATGAGCGGGGACAAATACAGATTTACGTCACTTTCACCCATTAAATATCGAAACTCAACCATATACTACGTAAAGCACATTAATCCATTGGTCCCAGCTGTCATTTGAAAATCTATGACAGTCGTTACTCGGAATCAGAAGCCTAAAAATCTGAAGATCAGCTGCATCCGGTTACACTGAAAACCGACCACTACATTGGGAAATGCTAGACAGGTGATGTTCTTAATCTATATATTATTATGTGATTTATTTATATTTGGTTGAAGAGGAGCTCGTGGCTAAATAAGAACAGCTGCACGGGTCGATCTTTAGGCTAAGCCGTGCTTATATCTAGGTTGGTCCGTGGATGGGTGACCACCCATTACATACCGAGTTTCCTCAGTGCCTCGGAAAGCACGTTAAGCCGTTGGTCCCGGCTGTCATTTTGTTATTTGTAGTGGAAGCCGACCCCAACATAGTTGGGAAAAGGCTATGGCAGATGATGATTTATATTTGGTTGAACTCACCTTTCCCACACTCATTACAAACATGCCTCTTCTCCCCCGAGTGGATGACGAAGTGTAGTGTGAGTTGCTCCTTCCTCTTGAACGCCTTCATGCAGACAGAGCAGACATGCGGCCGGTCCGGGTTGTGCGACTGTTTGTGGCGGGTCAGGTGGTCCTTACGCTTGAGGGCTGCGTTGCAGATGTCGCAGATGAACCTGGAGCAACAGAAGGTAACATTGAAATAAGTGTTTTTAAACCCTGACTTCTTATGATGTATGTTAGAAATCCTCCTATGTATGTCATGTGTGTTCCTGTACGTATGAAAAAAAGGCTTGAAAAGCTGAAAAGGACCCCGATGACAGTCGTTTAATAAGAATACATACTATGCGAAAATAACTCGGTCTGACTTTTAACTTTACATGCCTTAACTTCGATACTACGTTATAATACGTTACCGTGGGATAATTTCCGAACTCCTCGCGTGCAAAAGCAAATTTTTGGTTTTTTTTTTATATAATATAATATTATATTAATATAATATTGATTAGAAGCTAAATCTGGTGTAGATGTCGTGGTACCCTCCTACCGGTACCAGCGGCTTCCATAGGTTCATCTCCATCGTCTAGAGAAGAACTAACTTTAACTAAAAAGTTGTATCTTAATACCTTCTCTCCATAGTGTGGCCCACTAGATGCTGCTCCAGAAGCTCTCGTTCAGGATACGCCATGTGACATTCTGGACAGCAGTACAGCGTGCTGCCATCTGCAAAGAATTAATAAAATTCTTCCATTTCATATTATAAAGAATTCATTTTCAGGAATGTCGAATCCCGTAAAATGTAACTGCTCATCAGTAAAAACATTTATATGTAGGTATAACTCTACCAAACTGCCCTTACTGTTAAGAATTAAAGGAATTTTGAAATGCTTCAAATCGCAGAACTGGCTGTTGTGACGATGCTTAGCGAAAGACTATGTCCATGAGTGGATGGACTTCTTTCAGGTATTATTATAATAAGGAATTAATTAATATAAATAAGTGTATACCTACAGACTGAAAGGGAAACCGTCGTACGAACGGTTACCAGTTGGTAAATTTCGATGTGGAGTTCAGAATGATGTAACGTAATCAGTACATCATTCTGAAACCCACACCGAAATTTTTCATCGGTAATTTTATTAAATCAGTTGTTTCAGACATTTTGACCGTTTAAATATTGCACTTTTGGAGGAAACAGCTGTTTTTTTTTACAATACCGATGAATAATTTTAAAATAGATAGAAAGGATACGGATGTCTTACATGCCAACGAAAGTCTAACTGTTCTCTCGAAATGGTTCGCAGCTAACAATCTTTTACTGAATGCGAACAAAACAAAATGTCTAAAATTCTCTTTACCAAATGTACCTCAACGGGATATAAATTTAAATCTTGACGGCAAAAAACTTGATGTTATAGCGGAAACTGTATTCCTAGGGATTACTATCGATTCAAAATTGCAGTGGGGACCGCACATTAGAACTCTTTCGGGTAGGTTAAGCTCAGCTGCATATGCAGTAAGGAAAATAAGGCAGTTAACTGATGCAGCTACAGCTAGGTTAATATACTATGCTTATTTCCACAGTATTATGTCTTATGGCATTCTGCTGTGGGGATCGGCGGCAGACGTTGACTCAATTTTCATTTTACAAAAGCGGGCAGTCCGCGCGATCTATAAAATGGGTCCTCGCGAGTCCCTCAGAGAAAAATTTAAAGAGATCGATGTACTGACTCTGCCTTCCTTTTATATCCTAGAATGTATTTTATATGTCCGCAAAAACCGAGGGCTTTTCAAAATTAGAAGCGACTTCCACAATATTAATACACGCAGTAAACACGAAATTGTAATACCCAAATTCAGGTTAACAAAAACTAGTAAGTCTTTTCTTATTAACAGTATACGTTTTTATAACAAATTACCTAAGTCAGTTATAGAACTGACCGATGGAAAGTTCAAAAATTACATTAAACGTGTCCTTATTAAAAAAGCATATTACAAAATCAAGGACTACGTTGAAGATAAAGAGGTTTGGCTTTAGTTCCTTCTGCGCATGCGGCTTCCCTGGTAGCTCATAAACAGCACAAATATTTGGATGTCTCTAACTATTCTCAATCAATTTTTTTTTTCTTTTCATTTTAATTTACAATGGTTTTTTTTTTTTCTTTTTTTACAATGGTTATCACATCACTTAAACACCCTTTGTTCAGAATAGTTGCAGCACTGATGACAATATTTTTGTCACTTGTTTAATTTAGTCTTTTATAATATTTTCTTGCCTTTGTATAGATTCTTTTTAACGATTGTTTGTGAATGTGTGAACAGTGTAGGCCTTGTAGATTCCTAGATGTGTGTTAACTTTTGTTAACCTCTTATCTTGTTTTCCGTTTTTCTTGCAACGACTTATTGTCGGGCCTATGCTGTCCCCCCATACTTGAGCACTAATGCTGTAACATGATAATATTGTAAAACTAATCATTTTAAAAGAGTAACCATGGAGTTTCTTGCCGGTTCTTCTCCATAGGAAACGACCAACCCGAACCGTGCACCTTTTTGTCGACGTTTCATAAGTGCCCATGTAGGCCTATGTGAAATAAAAATATTTTGATTTTTTTTTTTTTTTATTGTGGAGGGTTCAGAATGATGTACTGAATACGTGGTAACCGTTTTCGCGTCGGTGTCCCTTCCACGATGTATGTAGGTAGTTTCTTACCCAAAGCAGTAGTAAGTCGTATCTCTCCAGGCTTGGGCCGCGGTTTCTTCTCCTTCATGGATTTCTTTCTCTTCTTCTTTTTAGACATAACGACGGTGTTGGTGCTCTGGTTCGTGGTCTGGTTGACTATCGTCGACGTTTGTACCACCACGCTGTTTGTGTTCGCTGGCATCTGCTGGAATATTGCAATATTTCAATTATATTTTGTAAGCTGATTGACAAACACATTAATATACAGGTCCGTCACAATTTAAAACCCAATTTAATTAATATTTATATCATTAATGTAACGAATGTCTTCCTCGTTGGTGTTGTGGTCGCAAACGCGACAACTGAGCTTGAGGTACTTACTGGGTTCGATTACCAGGCAAGGCAAAATATTTTAGGGTTTTTTAGTATGGAATTTCTCAGTAGGAGTTTGGATTTGTGCTCGATTGATGGCAATAGGCTCCTCTTCTATTACATGGGACTCAAACATAGCTGGCGATATGTGGATGTACGAGATACAACGCTGCCCAAAACTTTCGGGCATAACAGGAGTGATGTTATGTTATTTTGTAAGCTGATTGACAAATATAACAGCTCGTTACAGTTTAGGACCCATTTATATTAGGATAATTTTAATCCGTGGAGGCAACTAGGTTTATCCCAGTTTTAAACGTCTCTTTATGCCTATTGCTTTGTTCTGTTCTTTCTCCTGCTGTATGTGGCGGAAAGTGAAAAAAAATGATTTTCTTAATCCCTATTCTTTCGATTCTTATTTTTCGTTGCGGGCTTCAAGATTCGACCTAGTTAAATTGATTCTCAGGGACTTCGTTGAGCTTAAATTCATTACCTCGGCGCTTTTCTGGCAGTCGCCACAGTTCTTTCTGGCTTTCAGGAGTTGTAGTGGTTTGGTAATAGCGTGGCGGGCTTGTACAGTCGCCAGCACATGAAGTTACCACAAACTGTCAAATTTCTCCAAATGATTTCAAACCATAAAATTTTCATGGTTTAGTTCAATATCGAATGAGAAAATTTGACAGTTTGTAGTAACTTGATGCGCCTGGCGACTGTACCCAACAAAAAGCTGATTGACAGTCCTCCTGTTGGTTTTCGTTCACGGCAGCCAATTTTAGCTGAGAAATATATAATAGTGCACGAGTAAGTGTCAACATAGTTGCACTCTCCATTCATTCAATGGCATTGTCCAATGGGCCGGCAATCTGACACGACCGGAGAGCGACTGATCGCAGGACCAACGGCTTTACGTGCTACAAAGCACGCTAATCAGAAAAACTTTGTTCTAGCGGAGTGGGTACTTAAAGGACCCGTTCGTTTTGCTGTTAACATTAAAATGTGTGTCGTATCGTATTACGACTAGGGTTCCTGCACATTGGCGTTTCTCTAGCCTTGACGTATGAGACTATCGGTCGCCTATGCTAGAAAAACGAAGCCTTTAGACACTTATATTTTGTAGAAAATATGAAATGTACCCATAAAATAAAAAAACCGCATAAATCTAAATATGATTGGTAGAAATATAACATAGCTAATATATCTATTATAAAACAGGAAATAGTTTTAGCTGGATATGTTTTGCCGATGATTGAGTCCTGCGTTTAGAGGCACCTGTGCCCAGCATTGGACTGCTGTAGGCTGAAGATGAGGATGACAGAACAGAACACCGAGTTACCAAAAAGAAGAATCAATACCTTTACTTGTCTCGCTAGAATTACAAGGAAATAATGGAAATAATATTAAAAAAAATCCAAACTTACTGTGTGTGTGTGTGCAATATTAGGCATAGCATTCAAGGCGTTAGCATTGACAGTGGCCACAATTGTGGGTTGTTGTTCTTCTCTCTTGTTCTCGATCACAGTTGCAGGTGTGGAGTACTTCAGGAGATGGTGCAGAGGCAGTGGTAGGGCAGACAGGTAGTCAGCCACGCCACCGCCCAGGGTCTGCCACGTCGAGCTGTCCGTCACGTCCCCGATGCCTGACGCACACGTTACTAGGTGAATGCAGGTAGAGTGACGTGAGAATGATGGTTATGATATGCAAGGAAATGGAAAAGTCGGAGGATGTAGTAGGTAGTCGTTAGTGATGTCGAAATAGAGGCGAAAGTAGGTTATAGTTAGATAATGAGTTTGTGCTATATGATAGACGTTACGATGAAAACTACTGACAAAATTCCACTTCCTACTTACTCGGAAAGAAGATAATTACCAAAGTGCATACCTTTTCTGGTTTACCTGTCCCAATACGGCTTTTTATGTCTACTAGATGTACTCCTTACTCCTACACTGTTACCTCACACTTAGGTTATATTATAGGTTATAGATAAAATAAACTATAAAAATAATAACCTAATGTATTTGTAGAAAGTCTTTGTAACTATGCCAAGAAAACAAGAAATAAGTAAGTACTGTTCATGAGAAATATGTTAGCACAATGACACACGAGAAGCTGAATCCACTTATGGCTGAGCCGTAACTTATAAGGCTACAACCAAAGAATCATAGCGAGTTGGCTAGCAATGAGGCCACTTGAAATAATTTCAGAAAAGATTGTAAGTATTAAACAATGAACGAAATAGCTTACTTGTTAGTATTCTAGCACTGAACGAAATAAAGGCTAAAGACCATGTGAAGGCTGGTTTTTAGATCTTTAATTCTGGCTGAAGTTCGCGGTTTCGCACTATCTATCAAATTAAACAATGACCCGAGAAAAACCATTTTTGTCTGCAGATGGTGATGAAATGAGTCATTAGTGGAACTTAGTATAAAACATACAGGTCAAAGGATATTTGAATTCCTTCAAACAAAACACGGTAGGCTCAATCGGTTTGATAGATTAAACTTCACGGTAAGTAACTTACTGATAAACTCAGCAGGCGCGGTGTTACCGCCACGATCATTCCGACCTTCCTGCTTGATTGCTCGAGCCAATGCTGCTGCTTCCTTCGGCTCGTGCAACACTACTAGTAGCTGCTGGCCTTGCTGCAGTGGCGTCGCTTGCGCTACTAAAGATAAAGAGAAGTCGAATTAAGAAGACGTTAGAATCTAGTAAAGGATGATGAAAGTCTAACTCACTAAGGACTGTAAAATTAACAGATTGTTCAAAGAGACGACAACAGAACTCATCTCTTTTCGTTTAAAATTGAAGGAAACCCATATTTCTTGCTGAAGAAGTCTTCGGGCTGAATGAATTCGGAGTATTTCGGAGATATCGTAACCTAAGATACCGACCTACTGCCTACTAATCTATACATATAATAAAATTGTAAAAGGCCGATGTCTGTTTATTGAAGATATTGAAAATAAACATAAGGGGTAAGAGAACCCGGTAGAGAACAACAGAAGCCAAAACAAAAGTTTTTAGAATTTTTGTCTGTCTGTCTTTCTGTCTGATGTTTGTACGCGCATCACGCAAAAACTACTGCATGGATTTGAACTCAGTTTTGGCCGCTCTACAAGCTTAACTTAAAATATAGGCTAAGTACCTACATTAGATATAGTTTTGGACCCGATAGGTAGTGCCGTGCGAAGCAAGGGCGGGTTGCTAGAGTATACATAATAATAAGAACTTTTCGAACTTCCATAAGTATGAGGGTATCAAAGCGTAAAGCTATATACAGGAATTATAAAAGGTACATAATATTTACCATTGATCCCTTGATGCTGTTGCATCATAGTAGCCATAAGGTCATGATGTAGTTCTTCTCGATACTCCCTCTTGTCAGGACGCTGTTCCGCCTTCAGATGTTGATGCACCGACTCCGCCTGCACGTAGCTGGCCTGCCCGCCGTACGCGATGTTGCCCAGGTTCACTGACGAAGACGATATCGTCTGGTATTTCACGCCAGTGTTTACTGTTTCCAATGATTCGAGGTTAACAGGTGGGTGTTGACATTGGTAGGAAAAATGGAGATAAATGACTGTGATTTAACTCTGGTTGTAAACATAATTAAAATACAAAGTATTTTCTGCAATTTAACCGTTGTTTACTGAGATTACACCTGAATGATCTTCACTGGCATCAAAGCACTGACTAACCTGTATGTATGGGTGCCAGCCCAGCCAGCGCCACAGTGCCAGGCTGAGCACTACTGACCACCACCACACTCTCCGCCTGCCTGAACTTCACGCCATCCACAGCCACCGTGCCCGTGCCCGGCGCCACCGCGAACTGCACCCCGCCGCCGCCGCCCGCCGTGTGGTAGCGCGTCTCCTGCAGCACTCCTCCAGAACTACTGCCTCCACCTTCATATCCAAACTTTGCAGCGAACTGGTGGATAGAAGGGATCGCTGCCGCCGTCGGAATGTGACCAGTGAACGGAGCAAAGTTCATTGTCGTTTACTGAATCTGAAACCGCGGCACACATCGTAGTTACGCGAATATTGTTACGTGAGCGGGGGCCGCAAGGTCGCACGCGAGACATAAAAAACTGCACTCGTCCTGTTGAGCAGGTGGAGTACTCGTTGCGAACCACAACAAAGTGAATCAAAGGGTGCGGCCCCTAGTAGGGCGCTCACTCAACCCCCGCCATTCTGCCTCACCCCAATCATTTCTAACGCTTTATTTTTACCGGCCCGCCGTCTCACACCATCGATCTTGGAACGCGCACTGAGACGCTGCGACACGAGAAGACACAAAAGAGTGGAAACATAATGGAATGGTTACCTGTCTCGTGTCCAGAAAGTAGGTTTTCATCGCGTTTTAATTGTTCGTCGTTGATGAAATAAGTAAGTGGTGTATGTGCGGGGTGCGCGGACAAGGTGCGCAGCGCACCGGGCGCAGGGCGGGGGCTGCGCGGCGCGGCACACGCGCGGCCGGCTGGGCCGGGGGCCTCGCCTCGCACGACACGAACGAAGTAACCACTCAAAGGAGTAACCCTCTGTTTCAAGATCGCAGCAAGTTCAGGGTCAAAGTTTGGCAATGTAATTTACATAAGAAGATTTGGTGTGAATTAGGAGTTAAGGAAAAGGAGTAGGAAACCTAAAAGTAAAAAACAAAAGGCATATTATACTAAAGTAAGTAACCCAGGTAGGTACCTACTTTTCTCTCTTATTTGTTTAAAAACATTTTCAGGTTTGTTTTACACGCCCCATTACCCCAAATATTTAGGTAGAAACAGATAAGCTGTGTAATAAGGTAATGTTGCGGCGTGCGTAGTGGTGTTTCATATTGTAGCGGTGAAGAATGGACGGGGCGTTGGAAACTGTGATCCTGCAGTTACAACAGCTAAGTATCTTTTACACAAATAAATACCACAATGTTGTTTTATTTATTTATCTACTGTGCCTAGAAGAGCACATGATGAGGGCGTAAGTAATATTTACATTTCTATTGATGAATAAAAGTAGGATAAAAGGCCCGGCAGTGTGGTACTTGACGTAAACGATTGCAACCCCAAATAATTAGAAAAAAACCGGCCAAGTACGAGTTGGACTCGCACACTGTGGGCTCCGTATAAACTTGTAGGAATTTTGTTATTAAACAACTTAGTCGTAACTATGTAGTTTGTGTAGTGTAGTGTGTGTGTGTTTTGTGTAAATCTGAAAACGTATTTTCAGATTTTTTTACTTGTGCTATAACATAAGACAATTAATGCTTCTTGACAAGTTTCATGATTCTAGGTCAACAGGAATATCATATAGGTTTTCAACCCAAACCCTGTAGGGTACTTCCGGTTGACCTATAATTGTCAATTTTGGTTAAAAGCAAGGTCTTACAGACTTACAGCACAAGTAAAAAATTCCGAAAAATAAAAAAAGTTGAAAATTAAGGTATATTTTGGTAAGTACTTACAAGTTTTCTCGAAAATCTAAATTTGTCCATATCTTTTTATCGTGTTGACTCAGGACCTTGATTTTTATACACCTAATAGGGACTATAGACCTCAGTATCTGGTATAAATTTCAACTTGCTAGGTCCACCCGTTACTGAGAAAATCGGTGGTGACATATGGACAGACAGACGGACAAGAGAGTGATCTTATAAGGGTTCCTTTTTTATCTTTTGAGGTACGGAACCCTAAAAAAAAACTTTTTTGCAAAAAATAAAACCAACTTCAAAAACATGGAAATTTAACTTTAGCTTCAGTCGGTGGCAAAAAACTCAAACAAACCAACAAAAGTCACCGAGTTCTGAAGCTAAAGTTATTTTTCCATGTTTTTGAAGTCGGTTTTAAGGTTCCGTACCTCAAAAGGTAAAAAAGGAACCCTTATAAGATCACTCTCTTGTCCGTCTGTCTGTCCGTGTGTCACCACCGATTTTCTCAGTAACGGGTGGACAAAAAAGTTTTTTATTTTTCCATTTTTAGTTGTAATATCCTATACAAATATTTGCTATGCATTTATTTACATTCTTAACAATAAATTTCATGGTAATAAGCTTATCCCCAGTAAAATGTAACTTAACTGTCGAAATCTGGGTGTACAGTACACATCTGCATACCCACTCAGAGCATAAAGCGTTATGTTATGTTATGATATTGTGTAAACAATAAACATCCAAGCGATTGCAGAAATCACGACAGATTTGCTGTCTATTATTAAAGAGTTCTACTGTAGATCTCCGAAGACCAGCATCAGATCCCAACTTATACCTTCCATCATCAGCTCAGCAACATGAGATAATCATTACCAGGCACAAATATCTGAATTGCTTTAGAAAGTACATTTATGAAAAACTTTGTGTGTACCAATATAAAATAAATTTACAGGGTTGCGTCAATTTCGCTGGAATCCCATCATCAGATTCTGACTTGGTGACAATGGGACCACCTCAAGAGTATAGGCTTTCGAATAAAAAAAGAATTTTGAAAATGGGTCAACAATTGGCGGAGAAATCGGTGAACATACGTAAAAAAGTACATACAGTCGAACATAGAACCTCCTCCTTTTATTGAAGTCGGTTAAAAATTGACAAAGAAGTTTTGATGAAACATTAGTGAACCGCTAACCACATGTCATGGTAATAGGCTTATCCCCAATAAAATGGAACTTAACATAGCTAACTGTCGAAATGTGGGTGTACTGACACATCTGCGTACCCCTCAGAGCATATAGGCGTGATGTTATGTTATGATGTTGGGTAAACAATAAACATCCAAGCGATTGCAACAATCACGGCAAATTTGCTGTCTATTATTGAAGAGTTCCATTGCTTATCTCCGAAGATCAGCATCAAACCTTCACCAAATTTAAACGGGACCACCGCGAAGTACTGTTCTTCCAAACAAAAAAAGAATCATCGAAATCGGTTCACAATTGGCGAAGATATCGCTGAACATACACACAAAAAAAACAGACGAATTGATAACCTCCTCCTTTTGGAAGTCGGTTACAGAAAACAATAGCGTAGTGTCAGACTTTTACTGACTAAAACCCATCCATGTTCCTTCTTTTGCCCTTTGTGTTCCAGGGCCGCGGTATCTCTTTCGAACAGTCCCGCAGCCCAGAAACTACTACTTTACCTAAGGCTGTGTTTCCTCCAGAGATGTGCGAGCATGCGTTGCGAGGAAGCGAATTCCTTCCGTAATTATTGTTTGAGGTGTGGAATCAATTTCTGTAAATGTAAAGTATTTAGCAGTCAGTCAAATTTTTTTTTTTTTCGAATAATTTAAATACTGACGTTTTACCCCTTCTGTATCTTCGTCAGCAATGTATCTTATACATTGCTGACGAAGTGTGGCAGCCGGTTATCGCAAGTAAAAATAAAATATAGTTTTCATTTGAATCGAAGAAGACATGACTGTTGAAGTAGACTTTCAAGAGTATGAATCTGATTAAAATATCTAAAGAAATCAAAACAATAGGTAATCAATAGCAATAATCAATATCAATAATGTTGTAATATCTAGAACTTGACGGGTATTGTTCCCTTAAATTATGCTAAAATTGTCATGACAGTTGGTGGAGTAGGCCTACAGGGGAAACCACAGTAAAAAAAACGCGCCGAGTACACTACCTCACAGGACAGGTGGCGTGGAAATGTGTGCAATCATGTATAATGTCTCTTAGAATCGCGATATCTCCGGAATGGTAACTCTTAGGAAAAAAATCATGAAGACCTTTTTTGTAGAGAATTTTAAGTTCTACAACTTTGGTTTGAGATTTTTTTGATAAAACTTAGTTTTCGAGAAAAATCCAAAAAAACTCGAAATTTTGACCTTTGACCCCGAATAACTTTTGTAGCACATAGGATCGATGGGGATTTTTAAAACTTTATTTGTAATGGTAAACTCCAGCTCTCCACCAATATTTGGCTCTCCGGGAATTGTTATTTTAAATGTCTATATTGACCGGACTAACTGTTGTATTTCATTTCTAGAGCCACGCGTTTTAATATCATTTTTCTCATGTTATCACTTATTTTTGTGAATTGGTGACTGTGTAAGTCCGAGACTGTAAAACCTATACTTAAGATATGTTGTACACAGAAGCTGATGGTGTACCTGTAGACAAATAAATAAGTGTGCTAGGGACGGACGCGAGCGAAAGAATAGCAATCAATCAATCTGAAACGAGCCCGCTACACATCCTCGCAGTTTCTCTGCGTCGCTACGCATCCTCGCTCCGCCTCGCACATCTCTGATGGAATCGCAGCCCTAAGCAAGGGTAACTTTGTTGTGTAGGGTCGAGTAATGGCGCGCCAGAAAAAATATGCCTAATAAATGCCTATGGAATATGGTATGTGCCTTGTGGGCGCCCGCCTATGTATGTACCACTCTTGTACATGAAGTTTAAATAAATAATATGGCTGTGTTGTGGCGGTTTGTGCTAAATGCTAGCAACATCCGACGATACATCCCAAAGTAAATAAATACGTGAAATGAAGATAATTAATCGCTTGTCTGCTGGTTACATTGGTGTGAAATAAAAAACAATAATTTTCAAAATCAGTGATTTTATTCTTACTCTTACGGTGTTTTCTTAATAAATAAAAGTTTCATACAAAAGTTTACACTTATAACTCCGGACAGAAGTTAATAGTCTATTCGCTATGTCTTAATCTTATAATACTTGCAACTAATTTCATTTAAAACCAAATAAAAAAATACGCTTCTAAATTGGTTAACTGCTAACGTTATCTTAAATGATAACAGTAACGTAAGAAGTAAAGTTTTCGACCGAAGTACGCACAATATGCCTAAAAAGTTATACAAAAAAATTAAATAAGTTTTTGAGATTTAGAACGACGAACCGAACTAGACTACGCAACGTATTATTAAATAGAGACTTATATCAACAAAATGTACAAAAATACAATTTATTTTAATATTAATTAGAGAATGAGGAGACAAATGAAAGTATTTATTAGACTTGGACTACATGAATACTTTAAAATAGTCTCAAAATTAGCTACCAGAAATAGGGAACTCTGATTTTTATAATCACCATGATATTGATTAAAACAAAGACATCTGGATGTCCAGAAAATACTTGCAAAACTTAATTAAAGTTAAGCACCTTGAACTAGCAATAGCAGCGTTCTAAGCTAAGACATACAAAACATGCCACAGTGTAGTGATGCATTACAAAAACTTAATACTAAGTACAAAAATATAATTGGAAAATAATTTACACCTACTTTAAAGCTGACAATATTAATATCATGTGGTGGAAAAGCCTAATTTTAACATAATTTTATATTATGACTCGCGCAAATGTGTGATACAACTTCAATTTATTGAACGTTACAAAAGAGAACGTGGAGTAATAGCCGTAGAGACTTAAGAAGATTCAGAAAATACCTTTCTCAACATCGGAATACCAGAGGCTAAAATACAACACTTTTTTTTACTATTTGCTTTTCATTGCGACATGTTAACAAAAAAATCTCTCACACACTTGCGAGAAACTTAGTCAGCTCAACAAGTCTATTCGATGGTGACACTGGGATTACTAATCGGTAGGCCGGCAAACTTTACACACAAAGTAGATACATAAAATATTTCTAAATAGAAAACAATATGAAAAACAATTTCCAAATGGGACGGACCGAATTAACGAAGAATATACGTAGTAATAATTATTTATTTTGAAGCGAGAATAATCCCAACATACACCAATGAAAGGACTATAAATAAATATCACAATTCGATGGAAATAGAAAAAGTTTGTATACAAAATAAGCACATGAGGATGAGAATGCGATAAAAACGGGTAATGGTATAAATATCACAGTGACGATGATATTTACAATGAATCTTATTGATCGCTCTCCGTGTGTTGTTCAAATCAAACGAGAAACCAAGCATTGGAGAACACCTTTTGGTAGTACTGAAACTTCTTGAATATTTATAAACGTATTGAAAGCCTGGAATACAACTAGTAACTAAGTTATTATGAGCCTTGTAGTCTTTTACGTACAATAGATTTATAGGTCTGTTTCCTTGGATCTAAGGTAAACTGTTATGAAAAAATATTATTAGAGTACCAGCTGACATTCGTAGACAAGTTCTTAAAACCGATGTTCGAGCAGAAACTACAGACTTATATGGATTACGGAAACTAGTATCTATGTTTATCGTCATATTAAATACTGGACTATAACTTACCACAAAAATGTACTTATTACGATGACCCAACTGCCAAAAGGAATCACGATTGATTTTTCATAGACCAGAAAGCTAAGCGCTTTTTATAAAACCGTCAAACCATAAGTTTGTGCAGCAGCGCTTGACGGAATGAGAAATGTGTCATGTCATGGCGTTTTATTATGAAAACAAATTACGTGATAGCGTGATATGTATCCACATTATACAAACATTATGCTTGAAGCTTCATCACATTACTTTCAACAAAACTATGCTGGTTCTAGTTTTATTCCTAATCTAATTTTCCCTTACAAACAATGCATGTCTTTACACGACTTTTTACTCTAAGTCTCTTCATGGAGCTCAATACTTACCGTGTTAGGTTCATTTATAGACTCATACAAGGCCACGACTTCGTAGAGTTGGAAATGTTGCGATATTTGATAAAAATGATATAATGTTTAAACTGAATGTATACTGAGAAATCACTGTAATCGATAAAAAGATTCCTAACGTCCTGAAATATTTATGACGGTTAATATTTTGTCCGCGATTTCTACAAATTGTCAGGACATGATAAGTCTAAAACGACTTTCCTTCATTTATATCAAACATCGCAACATTACTCCATGTACTCTTTACAAACAACTATTTAGTTAAATTCGGCAGTGCGTTGGGCTTATATTTCACATTACCACTGTCTTACCCTGTAATTGTTAAGTAACTGACGTATTGTTTGATGGCTCCATTCAAATCACAACCAGCAACAATCATTATCGTCCTTATTTTAATCCCAGTAGCTTTTACACTCATTCATACTTTCTCTTTAAATATTTTCGAGCAAATACAGACAAAGGTCAATTGCTAGTTTTTTTTTTCTGGCTCTGATATGTTAATTTAAAGAAGTTTGATCTGAAGAGTTCGGATCATGCTAGCTTTAGAGTCCCGCTCCAATAATCAGTTCCTAACGCAAAACCACGTCTATTTCGACAGTTTTTAAATTAGTCGTAAAATCATAATAACAAAGCGAGCATGTCCGAACAGATAGACCAGCTTGCGTACATAGCCATCGTCTTAATTATTGTCATGAGTTTACTAGGCAATGACCTGGGGCCTTTTTATGAAGAACTTAATACTTCATAACTCAGTCCCTGAGATGGACACGGAGACATCACTGACGAGCCGTTGGTGACGTCATAAGTTCCGCATGAGACAGCACGGGAGTGCGGTTTCAAAGAACTTATATGAGTGACAGAAGAAGAGGGGAAAACCTCTTAGAACTTACGAATGATAACAGAGAAGTGACCGGAGAAGACTTCTAGTATCATGATTATTTGAGTCGCATTCCCGTACTGTCCAAGATGGTACAATTTGCGCGTATAAAGATTATAGAGGCCAGGAAGATACAAAGTTGTAAGTATTTAATACAAGCAGGCGGTAGCATTGCCACCGAGTGTATTTAGAACTGGCAACCTTCTTTCACATCATACTGAATTAATTTTCGTCACAGATCCTTGTGTGAGGTCAGCTGCGGATTAGATTTGCGCTTTTCATACCGGGCTGACCGCAACTTACTTTACACAAATACCCGTGACGAATATTGTGCACAAGACACATCAAGCTATAATTTTCAGTATAAGCTATTTCTAGATTTTCCATCGTCTGTCTGGCTACATATCCAAGCAGTGCCTCGTATTGACCCTTCTACCCCTGTTCTTTGTAACAGGGGTCCGGTAACTGTAAAGCATTGACAGTAAAATGAGAGATCAGCTTACACTGGAAATATGTAGCTTGATATGATATGGCGAAGATTACATTCAAATCCTTACTATCTTGGTCTACAATCTTCCCTACCCCTACCCCCGTTCACCTTGGCCGCTGGCGAGTCCTGCCGCTGGCTGACGTCACGAGTGCTGCGCCAGCAGCGCGTCGAGCGCGGTCTGCGCGTCGGCGGCGTGCTGGCTGGCCGCGAGCGACGACACCACGTGCTGCGGGATGTTGATCTGCACCGGCATCGCAGAGTTGGAGCTTGTTGGTATCTGGAATTCAAATGTTATGCGTGAGGGAGTTTTTCAAAGAGTATGTTTAGGAATTTCATTTCATTTATTCATAAAAAAAATACATTGTGCTGAATGTACACACGCAATTTACATACTAATACTACTATGAATTATGAGATAAAATTCAAAGTGAAATTCAAATATAGTGTCAAACAGTTTTAAATGTAATGTCAAAAGAATATAAATGTAATGGCAAATGATTCTAAACGAATTTTATAATATCAAATGATAAAAAAAAATGTAATTCATTTCTTGTTGTGTACAATTCAAATATCGTATACAGACATTTTTCTAATAAAAGCTTTTAATTTTGCTTTAGGGGCCAATATGAAGGTTTTTAACTCAGGAAAGGAATGAGGAATTGATAAGGTGGGAACTCTAAGTAGGTTTTCGGTCAATATTCTGCTTATTATTCCAGTAATCTGAGGATAAGAAACATAGAAAAATAAACCTTACTACTTAAATGTGTTATTTGGTTTGGTAAGACTTATTTTTCTTTACATTTTTCTGCAGATGCGCCCCTTTCGCTAATGGTGGCAGCATAGATTACAGGTTTATTCTCTATACGAAACAACTATAAGTCTCAGTGTTTGAGCACATGAGAGTTAGACTTGAACACTATCATACACGAAAATCCTAATTAAGATTTCTAAATTTCATGTTGAGCCGACTTGCAGTGATACATAGTCACAAGAAAAACGAGACATCTTTGTCGAATTAATCGCAAAGTCTAACTGACGGCCTACATAGGTTAGGCCACTCTCACCAATTACATAATAATATCAAATACTAACGTGTATAGTAATCTCCGGCATGAGGTTATTGTTCCCGCTGGATGGCTGCGCGGGCACAGGTGCAGGTGTGCTGTCTCCTGCCGCTTCATCTCGGGCTCGTTTACTCTCGTGCGATCTCGTGTGCTTGCGAAGGTGGTCTTTGCGGTAGAAACCTGATAGAAACAAGTTTCTTGTTAATTATTTGAGTCAAAATTACAATCATCACATTTCATTGTTTCTAATACACATATTATGGTAGTTGAGGAGCAATAGCCAGGCTGTGGTTGCCATATTAGCCAATGAGCTGGCTGCCTAATACGGGCATGTCATTATTGTCAACATGATACACTGAGGAGAAAAGGACAAGACCACTGTACGTCGTGTAAGTATGGGCGAATTGTGAAAATTAAATGTAAGTATTTAAATCGAGTGTACTTATTTTCTGTTGTTCTCTGTAGTATTTAGTAACTTAAGTTTAAAATGAAGATATGTAAGTAAAGTATAAATTGGAAATAGTTCATTCAACTAACTACATAGTCTGGTCATGAAGGCTTAATCGAGGACAAGCTAGCAGTTCTTACTTACTTACTTTGTACTTATTTTTGGGCAAAGGTCCCCATGAAACAAAGATTTTTCTGCACCCTTTTCTACCGCCCGGTTGCTCTACGAAAACCGCCTGTAAGGAGTTAAAATAGCTTTTATTTTACCTTTCCCGCACTCGGTGCACATCTCAGTCTTGACACCGGAGTGTATGACGGTGTGCAGGTTGAGGTGCTCGCGCCGCTTGAAGCCCTTGCGGCACACGCCGCACACGTACGGCCGCTCCGGGTTGTGGCCTAGCTTGTGACGTTCCAAATGCTCCTTGCGCTTTAAACTTGACAAAGAAATGCAATATATATTTATTGTTATAAAGGAAGCTAAGGTCGATATTTGATTGGTTAGTAAGACTATTTTGCATTAACGTAAAAATCACAGATATCTTTAATCTCGTTACAATAAGGTTGTTGTTGGGTTGATGGTGACAAAAGTAATAGAACTGTGAAAGGACTGTACAATGACAAATAATAATAATAGTCTTTGGTAAATACAAACTAAGGAACAAAACGAATCGTAAACTTACCCAGCGCCACAGATCCCACAGATGAACCGCCTCTCAATCTTATGCACAATGAGATGTATCTCCAGCTGCTCCTTCTCCGGATACGCCATCTGACACTCGGGGCAGCAGAATATCGGCGAGCCGTCGAGTGCAGTCGCGATCACCACTTGTCCGGGCTTTGGCCGCGCCGGCTTCGGAGGTTTCTTCTTGTATTTTTTCTTCTTTTTACTCTGTATCCTAAGGGTGCCGTCTGTAAAGGAATAGGTAGATCAGTCACTGATAATAATTCTGTTACATTGGAGCTACAGTCATCATCTGCCTAGCCTTTTCCCAACTATCTTGGGATCGGCTCCCAGTCTAACCGGATGCAGCTGATTACCAGTATTTTACATGGAGCAACTGCCCCTCTGACCTCCACTACCCAGTTAGTACTGGGTAATACGATATCCTTGGTAAGACTGGTTGTCTGACTTTCGGGCCACTGACTACCTGTAACGACTGTCAAAGATCTACAAATGACAGCCGGGACCAACGGCTTAACGTGCTTTCCGAGGCACGGAGGAAACTCGGAATGTAATGGATGATCACCCATCCATAGACCAACCTAGGGAAGCACGGCTTAACCTAAAGCTCGACCCGAGCGGTTGTTATTATTTAACCACGAGCTCCTCAGCTAATACAACATCAATATCTTTTACAATTTGTTCGCAGAAGTATACACTGAACTTACAGTGATACTACAGCTAGATACCATACTTAAAACATAATTTTGCAAACGAATTGAGCTGAAAGAGACGATAAAGCTCAATCGGTCCTATTACTTAACAATTTGTAAATATAGAAGAAGTTAAGTAAGTCTTTTAAGTACGTTTTGTACAAAGAACCATTCTGCGATCGAAATAGTTCTTAATACAAAACTGGCAGTAAAGTCTGTGTTTTAAAGCCATGTTTTATTATTTTAAACTTTAGTTTTGTTGGAGTAAGGTTCAAAATATAAAAACTGGCTTGATGGATCTGTTGAGATAGCTGGCTCTGTCATCTACTATTTATGTAGGACAAAATCATGATACTGTAGGATGATGGGTTAATTAATTAATAAATCAAGTTTCAAAAACCAGTTTCTATTTTAAGCACATGGTATTGCTGGTTATCAAAAATAAGGTAGGGAACAAAAACAAAAGAAAATACGGTGAGGTGAATAAAATGTTCGAGTGCATACCACAAAATGACATTTAATTCATTATTATTACAAAATAGAAGTAGATAAGTACTTATAAGTAGTAAAAAATATTATTAAAAAAAAAACAGGCGGACAGTTCTTTCTTTTAAGAGTAGAAGATATTTTTATAATTTCAAATTTTTCGTGCTGACTCTACTTCCTAATAAACCCTCTGGGCTTCCTGACATTTTTTTTTGTAACAAATATTGTTTAATCCTAAAACAAGCTCAATTTCGTTAGTAAAATAATAATATAGTTTTTTTTTACTTAACACAAGCTCGATTAGAGTAATCCTTGGACTCCTTATTGTATTTCGATCACGAGACCATTTTGCGAGTTGGTTCTGTTGACAGATCTTCACTGGCATCTATTATATTCAGTGAGTAAGTCAGTGGGAAGAGCTCGCAAGCTGGCCTTGTGGCTGGAGCTCATTAATCTAGCTCCTGCTCGTATGGCACCTCACTATTGTGTCAATGAGCCCAGGACACTTTTTTAGTATTTTCAAAATCCTAACTCATACTTGGGCATATAATTCAGAATTATATTTAGTGAGTTGTTATGCGAGCCTAAGATACATACTGCTAGGTTTCAATTTAACATACAGCAATCATTTTATGATTTTACATTACATTCGTTTTTTTTTTATATTACCCATACACATTATAAAGAAAGGGTACAGATACTGAACAAGGCGGACTGACACAATTTCTGTATATCTTAGGCGATTCTCACACGAGTGACACCAGCACCGCTCGTCCGCGCGGTCGGACGGTGAAGCAGATCTCACGTCGTATTGCTTGTTATGAAATCCGTTGATAACTAACACTCCTACACCTCCCGACCGCGCGGACGAGCTTTGCTAAATCTTACTCTTTCATTGTACATATTTTTTTTAAATACAAATATAATTATAGAGATCTGTACCTACAAAATTAAATAATCATCAAAATATTACTTTTAAAATCTCAATACTGTTGGTTTTTATTAGACAAACCCTAAAATCTAATAATGGAACATTGTTTCCAAAGAAACAGACTGACTAGTTCAAAGAAGAATACATTCTAATATGATTAAGTTTCACACATTCTAAATTACATGCCAACAACACACTCATAATGATAGGGTATTTGACTAATATGTAGAAAGCTATACGTTCTATGAGATTGTTATCTTTGGCACGCAAAACAGTAACACTGCTGAAATGGCGCGGAATTACTCTTAGAAATTGATTATAATACGACATCAGATTACTCATCTATTAGATCAGGTTTTTACATCAGGGCCGAATTAGCCACGGAGCAGGTGTAATAGCAAATGCTACTGGCCCCGTGCTATAAGGCGGGCTTATACGTACAAAGAAAAATCATAGTACCTACACGACCGAAAACTCCAAAAACTGGAATGTAATCTTGTTTGTTATAGCTTCGAGTAATCTAATTTTAAAAGGTCAAATACCCTATTATCGTGAAATTCATCATTAATTCTTACATTCGCTTGACACATAATATTGGCGTTCGCTCACAGCTAAAATATTAATTTACACCCAGATAAACTGGAAGCCGACCTTAAGAGGGAACAGAGGCTGCGATTCTCCATACAAATGTATTCCCCTTTTTTTTCTTCCTGATTAATATCTGAATGAATGATTTTTTTTTTCATAAAATCAAGGTCTACTACAGTAGACACGTCCCTGTGTCCCCTAAAAAATGCCCCATAGAGGACTACCAGACAAATTCGAAAGTTTTTAACATAAAAGAAATTGATAGGAACCTAGACATACTCTTTCTTAAAATTTTAATGTCAAAAATAACTGAATCGGCACAGTTTTCTAAGAGATAAAAGGGGAATACGAAACGGTCGATCTCGTCAAAATTTTTGTGATATAATAGGACTGAGCTGCAGCTGTCCCTTTCGCACTCTGCGGAGGCAGGCTTGACGCAGCGCGACGGCAATACTTTCTTCAAATACCTATTTTTCAAATTCCTCGTAGGCCCTGTTCCCTCTTAACACGTGCATTTATTTACTGTTTCGGTACTTTCATTGAGAGTGCTGTTTGTTACAAACAAAATCAATTATACTGAGAAAAAGCGGTTGTTTGCGTTCTCACTAACCTTCGTTTAAATGGCTAGATTAGACATACGATTTAACCGCATAGCCGATTCTATGAATAATGACTCTATACACTTAAAAATACTGTTGCGCTGACCACATGTAAATTGGGATAAGAGCAGGAGAAAGATGATGATGACACTTAGTCATCATCGCCAATAACAAAGCTGCCAACCTTGTAGAACAAAGAATTTTAGCACTCTATGGCGCCAACTCGTACTTCTAGAGCGGGAGAATCGCGGCGATCGTTCCCGCTCGGCATTCGTTGATAGCGTGATAACAATACTATACTATAGACAATAATAGGCTTTTCAAGTAGATAAACCTCGGCATTCGTTGATAGCGTGATAACAATACTATACTATAGACAATAATAGGCTTTTCAAGTAGATAAACGCGCGATTTTACCGGTAGATTCTCTTAGCCTTAGTTCCAGCGTAACACGAACTGGGTTACAAGAAGTATAATTATGTAACATTTAAATCGGACAGAACTGAAAAATATTCATACGTTTTTTGATACAGTTTAATATAGTTTCTGATATCAAAACTGTTTTTGAAGAACATTTTGCAAACGCTTATTTTTTTACCGTCTTTAGGTACGTAATATTTGAAAACCTTATTTATTTTATTAGCTTCAGGGGTACCTAATGGAAAACCAAATATCTGCAGACAATAAATAAGTCTTCTTCTAAATAAAATAATTGCTTTTTCCTGCATAATAATTTTTTAAATATTCGAAGTTGCTGCTCTGCACCAATTTTCAATTCACACTTGTCATTACATTCACAATTTCTTCGTTTTCTAATACGAGTATTTGCAGATGGTTTCTTTACACGTACGAAAATGTTCTTATATTTGAGACTCTCTTTTGTTTTGATTGCCAGAGCGACGCCCGAAGCGATGGCGAAAGCAACGATAGGAGAAATGTTGGGGGTAGTGGTGGAGGGAGTAATGGCGGGTGTGGTACGAACGATGAGAGCGATGGTCGAGGTGGTGTTTCGAGCGATGGGATAGGTGGCGGGGGTGGTGGTATGAACGATGGTCGAGGTGGTGTTTCGAGCGATAGGATAGGCGGCGGGGGTGATGGTTTGAACGATGGTCGAGGTGGTGTTTCGAGCGATAGAATAGGTGGCGGAGGTGGTGGTATGAACGATGGTCGAGGTGGTGTTTCGAGCGATAAGATAGGCGGCGGGGGTGATGGTTTGAACGATGGTCGAGGTGGTGTTTCAAGCGATAGAATAGGTGGCGGAGGTGGTGGTATGAACGATGGTCGAGGTGGTGTTTCGAGCGATAGGATAGGTGGCGGGGGTGTTGGTACGAACGATAGTCGAGGTGGTGTTTCGAGCGATAGGATAGGTGGCGGGGGTGGTGGTATGAACGATAGTCGAGGTGGTGTTTCGAGCGATAGGATAGGTGGCGGGGGTGGTGGTACGACCGATGGTCGAGGTGGTGTTTCGAGCGATAGGATAGGTGGCGGGGCCGGTGGTACGACCGATGGTCGAGGTGGTGTTTCGAGCGATAGGATAGGTGGCGGGGGTGGTGGTACGACCGATGGTCGAGGTGGTGTTTCGACCGATAGGATAAGTGGCGGGGGTGGTGGTACGAACGATGTTCGAGGTGGTGTTTCGAGCGATAGGATAGGTGGCGGGGGTGGTGGTACGACCGATGGTCGAGGTGGTGTTTCGAGCGATAGGATAGGTGGCGGGAGTGGTGGTACGACCGATGGTCGAGGTGGTGTTTCGACCGATAGGATAGGTGGCGGGGGTGGTAGTACGACCGATGGTCGAGGTGGTGTTTCGACCGATAGGATAGGTGGCGGGGGTGGTGGTACGACCGATGGTCGATGTGGTGTTTCGACCGATAGGATAGGTGGCGGGGGTGGTAGTACGACCGATGGTCGAGGTGGTGTTTCGACCGATAGGATAGGTGGCGGGGGTGGTGGTACGAACGATGGTCGAGGTGGTGTTTCGACCGATAGGATAGGTGGCGGGGGTGGTGGTACGAACGATGGTCGAGGTGGTGTTTCGAGCGATAGGATAGGTGGCGGGGGTGGTGGTACGACCGATGGTCGAGGTGGTGTTTCGAGCGATAGGATAGGTGGCGGGGGTGGTGGTAACACCGATGGTCGAGGTGGTGTTTCGAGCGATAGGATAGGTGGCGGGGGTGGTGGTACGACCGATGGTCGAGGTGGTGTTTCGAGCGATAGGATAAGTGGCGGGGGTGGTGGTACGACCGATGGTCGAGGTGGTGTTTCGAGCGATAGGATAGGTGGCGGGGGTGGTGGTACGAACGATGTTCGAGGTGGTGTTTCAAGCGATAGAATAGGCGGCGGAGGTGGTGGTATGAACGATGGTCGAGGTGGTGTTTCGAGCGATAGGATAGGTGGCGGGGGTGGTGGTACGACCGATGGTCGAGGTGGTGTTTCGAGCGATAGGATAGGTGGCGGGGGTGGTGGTACGACCGATGGTCGAGGTGGTGTTTCGAGCGATAGCGGGGCTGGTTGAGGGCGCGATGGGAATGGTGGCGGGAGTGGGGTTACGAACCATGGGTGCGATGACGGTGGTGGCGGTGGTGATGGCAGCGATGGTGGGGTAGATTGTGGGAAGAAAAAGTACGATGGCGGAGGCGGTGGTGAGAGCGGTGGCAGATTGCACGGCTCCTCACAAATGTTTGACAACGGTTCTGGGAGAGTTACTCTATTGCGGTCGCCGATCGTTCGGACCACTACACTATTCGGCTGTACTAACTCCGCACTGGGAGCGATGGCTGTAGCTATCCTGGGAGCGATGAGCGTAGCTGCACTGGCAGCGATGGGCGTACCCGCACTGGGAGCGATGTGGGTAGCCGCACGGGGAGCGATGAGCAAAGCTGCACTAGGAGCGATGGGGCTTGCCGATCTAGGAGCGATGGGGCTTGCCGATCTAGGAGCGATGGGGCTTGCCGATCTAGGAGCGATGGGGCATGCCGCTCTAGGAGCGAGGGGGCTTGCCGATCTAGGAGCGATGGGGTTTGCCGATCTAGGAGCGATGGGGCTTGCCGATCTAAGAGCGATGGGGCTTGCCGCTCTAAGAGCGATGGGGCTTGCCGCTCTAGGAGCGATGGGGCTTGCCGCTCTAGGAGCGATGGGGCTTGCCAATCTAGGAGCGATGGGGCTTGCCAATCTAGGAGCGATGGGGCTTGCCACTCTAGGAGCGATGGGGCTTGGCGATCTAGGAGCGATGGGGCTTGCCGATCTAGGAGAGATGGGGCTTGCCGCTTTAGGAGCGATGGGGCTTGCCGATCTAGGAGCAACGGGGCTTGCCGATCTCGGAGCGACGGGGCTTGCCGATCTCGGAGCGACGGGGCTTGCCGATCTCGGAGCGATGGGGCTTGCCGCTCTAGGAGCGATGGGGCTTGCCGATCTCGGAGCGATGGGGCTTGCCGCTCTAGGAGCGATGGGGCTTGCCGATCTAGGAGCGATGGGGCTTGTCGATCTAGGAGCGATGGGGCTTGCCGATCTAGAAGCGATGGGGCTTGCCGCTCTAGGAGCGATGGGTGGAGGCGCACTGGAAGCGATGGAGGTAGCCGCACTGACACACGCTCTCTTTTTTTTATGAATATAAGTTATTTTATGTTCAGTAAGAGATGGTTCGGATTTGTGTGTTATTGTTTGTGGAACTTTTACGTCTTTTATTTTTGCTTTAGTTTTCCGTCTCTTTCTCGACAGGGCTGGGTATTTTGATCTTTTTTCAAATGGTTTAACTTTAGAAGTATTATAAGCATGAAGTTCTTCTCGCATTTTATCAAGTCGAGAAAAAACCTTGTTTATTCTTTGATTGAGCTCGTTTTCACTGTCCTTCTTAAATTCGATTTTCTGAATTTTGTTTATTTTTGTCTTTACTTTCTCTTGGTTCTGTCTTCTTATTCTCAGGTTATACCTTTTATTTTGAGTGCCAACAGGTTCTTCCACTTTAGAAGTTCCTAAGGTTGGGCCTACTAGTTCTCCTGAAAACACCGCATTTGATGTAGGTACTCAGCTTAATGCTCGTAAAAAAAAAAAACGAAAATAAAACAATGTAAATAAATAATCTTACAATTATTGTCTTTACTTACAGAGTTTCCTCAGAGACATTTCCAGTTCTCTGGAGATCTATCTTCTTCATTTTGAAAATCATTCTAATAAAATTTCAATTAAAACAGTTAGTGCCAATGGGTGAGTTTAATCACGGTATGCAAAAAATTTAAACAAAATTGTTCGTTTTCATTTGAAAAACGGTTTTTTCAGATATAAGTTTGTCGACTAGAAGTCTGTACAGGTTGGTGCATATTACCGCCGCTTCAGGTCATCATATGGCAAACGGTGGACTATCGCACACTACAGATAGATCGTACGACCCATTTCGTATTGGCAGTGCCGGCGTTAGGGCGATGGTGCGACGGCCCGGGGCGCCGAGGTCTGAGGCTGACACGGCAAACGTTACGTTATACGTTCACATTAGTTCGGCAATTCGGCATACAATTAACACTTTATAATGATTTCCTTAAGTGGGAACCACAATAATTCTTGCCCGGGGCTTCAGTGGCCCTAACGCCGGGTACTGTGTATTGGAATACGATGCGCTGCAGCCTGATGCGGCTGTAATGTGCGCCTGGCTTAACTTGCGCAAGCCTTCTAAATAATATTTCGCTGTCATAAATGCTAAATGCGCTCAGTCTTTTAAATCATCTTACCCAAACAGTTGTCGATCGTACTACGAAGGGGTGATATAAATCCACAGGTTTTAAGAGCAGTCAATGTAAGTACAATGGACCACTGTGTGAGGTAGTTTGCACGCTACTGGTCTAATATTTACCTTCGCTAAGGACTGCCTCGACAACGGGTTCCTCTTTCTTGTCGTCAGTGACGTCATCCATCTCTATCTCAATGTCTACAGGTTCTGATTTCTTCACATCCGTTGGGTTTAGTCGTAAAAACTGTTGCAAGGATACCGGGAGAGCTTGTGTTTGCTGTAAAAATTAAATCTATGTTAATAGGTGTTTTATTTTTGTAACATAAAAACTCGACTTTGTCCAGAAGTAGGACAGTAGAAGCTTAGGAAAAACATGAGAGCAATGCATATAAATTGTTTCGAGCGAAAATTTGCTGGCTTAAGAATTCAATATTGTGAGGGGTATTGAAATAGTTTAGAGTAGTAGTTTTGTCATTGATACAATATTATAAATGTGAAAGTAGCCCGGTCTGTCCTCTGTTTTCTACCTTTTTACGCCTTAAAACTCATTGAATTTCGATTAAATTTGGGATAATGGTAGACTACTACATGAAACCTACATAACATTGAAATTATCGTCGGCCGCACCGTGGGCAGTCAACCCAGCTACCAATCTGCTGATTGGCTTATCTTTTATCCACGAAATGTAAATAACAAGTTAGCTCGGTTCTGATTTGTAGGGTATCTGTGCTGGGCTGAAAATACGCGTCAGGTTGTATTCCATGTGTTGCCATCTGGCATTATAGGCGGACCTATGGTCGGAAGTGGACGTCTGCTGGTCATTTCTGTGTGGCCTGCCTCAAAATGCGGCGCATCTTACTGTTAGCGGATTGTTCAACTCGGCCCCAGCAACGCTGTGCCCTCGTCGCTGTTTTTGGTGCGGGGAACCTCCCGCTACCGGTAGTGGTTCTGTCGCGCGAACGCGTGCGAAGCCGTCGCCTCTTTGAAGGGACATTGATACTAAGGCAGCGGAGTAAACGGAGCATACGTCTCACTCTACCCGCACCAAAAGAGCAGCCGGGCGTCGAAGGGCGCTTAAGGATCTCTGGCCACCATGAGAGGTCTGCGACGAACTTTAGGTGGAGTCGTCCCCGACCAGTCGTCAGGCGCCAAGACTATGGGAGAAAGTGAGGTCGTGGGATCGGCCGCAAGTGGTGATGAGGTATGGTGGGCTCATACCAGTTAGAGATGCGCGCGAATATATGACTATCACCCGGGTCCCCGACTTACAGTGGAAGTATATACCTATAACCCTACCCTACCCCTCACCCGTTGTACTCCCCAAATGGAGGGTATCCATGAGGATTAGCACACATTAAAAAAAAGATGTCAATAGGCAGCCACTACGAGTGGGCCTGATTGACACCAAAAATTATAAAAAAAAAACATAATGTAACCTGCGGCGGCAATGTGCTGAGGTACTTGACGAGATCCTGTTGATGGCATGGGTTCATCTGCCATTGTATGGTTTCCCCGGACTCCGTGCCCTGTGAGCTCTCCTGTATGACACAACATTATCCATTAGATAGCGTCCCCACCAGAGACATGCGAGGATGCGTCATGAAGCTCAGCAATGGTACCGGCGTGCATGTATGACCAGATGAATGAACGTTGACGAATCAAGAGCAGAGTGTGATCGTAGCAGGTGGCGGTCTGTAGTTTTTCGCCGACCCCAATGCGAATAAGCATGAGTTTATGATTGTATGACTGTGAACAGTGATACCTGAGATCTTAGACATAGCGTACGCTATGTAACGGTTATAGACCTCAGCCTTAGCTGTCAGGTGAACCGAAATACGAAATGATAACTGTGAAGACAACACGCAATTTCCTTATAATTCGCATTTGCTAATAATACGCTTTATCAAGAACAGGAGCGAGCCAGTTTTCCTTCAGACACAATCAGCTGTTTTGTATTTATCAATTTTACCTCATACCTTGAAGGAACTGTATTTTAAGTCCTTTTAAGTTTTTCCACGATTTTTCTCGCCTCTTGTGTAAAGACATACAAATAATTTTCAATGTATATGATTTAATTGATAAAGATGGGGAATACCCACCATTCGGTTCAAATCATTTATTGGCTTGAATATGAGTCATCGCTATACTGGTGAAAATGCCTTCAGATGTTTCGATACCAAATGCTACAACTAGTAACACAAATAAGGATCTGGTTTGTCAATAATTTTATTAATGACATGATGATCAAGCGTTATTGGGTTTTTATCAGGAATGTTCAGTTACAGTGCCGAGTCTGTATTTGTGCCCAGTTGATGGCAATAGGGTCACCCCCTACTTCATGAAACTATACTGGCGAAATGAGGGTGTGCTACAGGTACATCTATGCCTAATCCTAAGGGGATGAAACAGATGTGATGCATGATGGTGGTTACAAACTAGCTTAGGAAAGAGGTATGTTATTTATTTAAACTTACAAGAAAATTACAAAGGCGGACTTGAGGTGAAAGCGCCAAGCTAACCGTCGAAATTCAAATTTTCTTACGTTTTTTGTAATTTGCAGGTCAGTGTCAGGTTTTATGTTGATTAAAACATGATTCGCGACCGTAACAAATATGGATTTACAGAGTTATAATCATTAAAATCATCAATACAACCCTCTATGTTCATTTAATCCCATTGAATGAGTTTTTCATAAAATAATGGAAAAAACGACAGAAAATTTGAATTTCGCGGGCTACCCTGGCGTCTCCTCCATTCAACCAAGTTAGTTAATGTTACGTATTGGTCCGCCGAGTTGGTCAAAGTTATGTTTGTTAAGTATGGGGTTACAGAGCAAAGATTTAAATCATAGATTCGCCATACCACGCTAAATTCACGGTTCTATTTCGTTGATAATAAGATTTGAATAGTATTGTCTCGTATAATATGTTTCAAATAAGAATAGGGACGTCAATGATCTGTATTTGTCAACTGTCACTTGAAAAGTTATCTGTGTTTATTAATATCTGTAGTATTTTAATAATATTTCAATAAGAATACAGATAAGTCTACATACATACTATTAACTGACCTATCTATGTATGCCTGACAATCCTGTAGTAGAGCCAAAAAGATAGACAACACAACAGTTTCTTGTTCACTTATTTTTTTTTAAATAAGTGTAAGTTTTTTTCGTAAAAGTTAGGCTTGACTTAATTTCATCAAGCAATGTTTATTCTTGTATTACGATTTCTAAAAAGCATTTTCATTCAGTAAGCAGATGGGTGAAGGTCGATCTTAGGCGGGATCTTAGAATAATAAATAAAGTATATAGACACTTTTTCGCGCGACCTAAGTATGTTGAGGGCACATCTATGATTTAGATCTAGGGCTGGTGGCATTTTGCGTACATAAGTGTTACAAAGCGGGTACTCACATCATCATTAGTTTCGTCGGGTTCGTCTTTAATATAAACCGTATCCAGAGTGTGTGTGTGTTCAGAGTTGTTGTTGTCAGACGTCGTGTTGTTATTCAGCGTCTTGTTTTCTGGCGCGTTGATTATAATCTGCTGGTTCGGCGTTATAAACACCTGCAATATAATGTTTGAAATGTATTTGGTCATTTTTCGGGACTTAAACATAACTGGCGAAATGTAATGTACTAATGGTACACCTCTGCCTAAACTTTTAGGGATATACAGGCGTGATGGTTATGTCAGTTAACTATAAATGTAAACCCTTTGTGAATAAAACAATTATTCAAAATAATCTTGCCTGGGATTTTTCTCAACTATATCAGCATCCAATTTATGGATGCAGCTGAATATATTAAATGGAGCTATCTGACCTCCACTGTTGTTATTAGGTTACACGATGGTAAGACTGGTGATGATTGTATCCATACTGACTTTCAAAGATCTAAGACTGGCAGCCGGGGCTTTACGTGGTTTCCAAAGCATGAAAGGGTCTCTGTATGTAATGTATAGTCACTCATCTACAGATCAACCTCTGTAATCGTAACCAAGTGTGAATCGACCAGTGCGCCTGTTATTACTTAACGCAGAGAACACATTAATTTATCATTTAAATGCATACCTGAGGCATATTCTGTATATGGTCCTTGTCTTGTGTTTGTTGAACTAACTGCATCTCTTGCGGTAGGGCAGCCAATACTTGAAGACCTGGTAGAAAAAAAAGCTAGTTTAGTGATGATGCGAAATGCATATTTTAGCTTACTTTTATCTTGAGTACTTTGTATGATCTTGAAAGTATTTTTTTTTGTGTTGTCATAATCATGATTGGAAATAAAGATTATAATGTTAAAAACATCATTCACAATACTGATACCCAGTCAAATATAAGCATACAACTCGTTTAAAACATCAAAGTGGACAAAACAACTAAAATTATATTAAGATGCTTAAGATTTAGGGCATGCAGAACTGGTTCCGGTTCTTGGAAAAAGCTCGCTTGCTCTATCTGTACACAGCATTAGGCGCGATTTCCAACGCAGCGAAGAGATGCCTCATAAACAATCAACGTGGAATGAATTATTGTATTGCATCGAAAGATGATGGCAAAATAATGCAAACCTATACAGAGCTACAGGGATATTTGGGGCCCGAATGACGTCGACGACAACAAACAGCCTGATAAAGAATGTTTGTGAAATTGTTTTGTGATTGATGAATTAGTCGTTCCGACTTTGGACTTGCACCAAAAAGATCTAGCACTGCAATAGGTTTTTATTGCGACAAAGAGTAATAACTACACAAGCAAGTTTGTAATAATGTTTTGCTTGTTTAGACGTCTCTCCGCTATACTGGAAACACGGCCATAGAACATTAATCAAGTAAGTTGCCACAAGTGCAAGTGTGTCGAACAGTCGAGTGCACAAGTGTTTGTTAGTGAACATTTACAACTCTTATGTCATGGCAACATCACCTGGTCGCAGCCTGAATGTACCTGCATGTGTGGAAAATTCACTTTTTTAAATGACTCTTTTCTATGTTTAACTGTTATTAAAATGATTGTTCAAGTTATTTTCTGAGAAAACTGTCGACCATTGTAGCTCATCAAAATAAATTATTAATTACGGTTTCTTTAAATTACTTATTTTGTAGATTTCTATTCACATTAGACTGATATTTATTTAAGGATTGTAGGGTAAATGCCGCTGCGGATTCGAAAATCCACTAGGACTATTATAAACTTGTTTAGGTTGTACATTTAACAAATACAAAATATAATAACTTTACCTTCACCCAAGGTGCCCTGCCCAACAAGCTGTATTTGCCCATTTTCGTTGCCCTCCTGCGTGTAAGCAACAGTCAACACCGTACCACCTTGAAATAAATAAAATAACAGTATTTATTTATATTATTAACGCTATTTTTGGTAACAGTACCTCGTTCAAAGGTCACTTTAAAAGTGAATGTTACTTGTGTAAGAGAAACTAACTTGTAATTAAGCTTAAAATGTCTAATGTGTTTGGTGATGCTTATTTGCCATAAAATAATATGTTATGAGCTAAGATAAAGTATTAATTATGCAAATGATTGTAATGTTTAAATTATTTTTCTCTCAAAATCTTGAAATTATCTCTCTTATGACCACATAGGGTTATTACCCAGATTGCCCGGTTTTAGGTCGCCCATCCGGACTTGAAACGGCTTTGTGATTTCTTTTACCAAATAAAAACTGCTAAATAACCACTGATAAAGAAAATATTTACCCACTTACCCTAGAATCCTTAAACATACATAACTTTATGATTTAAAATAGGACAAACATGACTTCCTGTTGTCACAATACAATAAACACCTTAAAGTGACAGTCAGCATAAGAATCAAATTTAGATACTATTGACCATTAGCCACAATTCTCTATAAGGTCAGATTTCTAAAAACATACAAGGTATGGTGAAAGAGATTTCTTCTTTACAAGTGCGCGTCACCTTTGTATGTAATCTTACCGTTCCTTTCTTCTCGTCGATATGTGTGACATTAATTGTTAAATGAATAATACAATTTTACGGTTTACGTACACACCGTCAGGCTGCAAACGCATCAACCTACTTTTCTCTTTCGTATTTAAAACAATGTTTAATATAATATTAAGTTGGTTGACAAATTACTTACGCGAACACCGCGGATTAGCATCCAACCTACTCATACTTAGTTGCGATGGGTATTCAAATAAACTTTTAGTGTTACCAAATCTGTGTGTGTTTACATCAACTCACCTAACTCCAAGTACTTACTTACTTGCTACTTCTTACTTAAACTGCAAGTGTAAGGTGCCAACTACTACGAGACCTTACATTTAGTGGTCCCTCTGGGTATTTCACTGTTTGGGGTAATTGTATCTCTTGAAACGACAGCGAATCGGCTTGGCTGGCCTTCCACAAGCGGATCTCACTAGTCAAGTTGAGATAGCGCGCATATTTGTAGAAAGAGTACACGAGCTCTGAGCAATCAACGAAGAGGGGATACTTTGGAACTTTTTCGTGAATCAAGCGGATAAACAAGACTCAAATGCGCCATCAAGCCAAATTACTACGACTACTACAGCTTCCGGACTACGACGTGAACTGCGGGTAATCCGAGGCCTACAAACTGGAAGACACCAAACTACGTGTTCTTCAATACCTACTTTACTACTACTTTCGATTAAATCAAGATGAGCGAAATCTACAAAACGAAGTTTTCGAGGCAATCAAACGTCTCTGTGTTAACTACCAAAAGGACAACGCATCTCGTTTAGGAAAGGAGTACTTGACTCAAAGATTGGTGTAATTGGAAAATCTCTGGCAAGACGTTAACAATAGACACAAATACACAATGTATTACTTGAACGAGAGGACAATCAGGAATTTAATATTTTACTGGGAATGTATAACGATAAAATGATGTATTGCTTACCTTGTGGGTAACCGCCTTGTAGTGGTATCTGCATTTGGTACTTGGGTTGCGTTAGCACCTGAATCTGCACCGTTTGTTGAGGGTCACCTGTGAACAATATTAAAAGATATATAATATTTATAATAAGCAATGACCTCCCTTGGCTGTTGTACTGAAGTTGTTTTATAAAGATCTTAGCTTTTGGCCAGCGCCTGCCCCTATGTAGGTCGGAGATTATCTCACAAGTAAGTACGTAAAAAGTATCCTATGAACTTACGCGTCATTAAGGCACGAGAACGTAAGAGACAGAGTTACTGTCGTATTAAACTTATTAATTATTTATTGATTATAGACGCAGCCAGTGCACCTTCAAAGTAATGGGATACTACATCATTCTGAGCCTCCCTACATAGAAATTTTTCAAGGGTTATTAAAAAAAAACTGCTGTTCCATACATTTTGACCGTGTAGGTATTGCACTTTTGTAGGAAACATCAGTTTTTTTTTTATAACCGATGAAAGTTGACCGATGATTTCTATGTGGAGGGGCTCAGAATGATGTGCTGAATACGTGTTAACCGGTTTCGTGTCCCTTACACCCCATATGTCTGCCATATCTTTCAGTCTAGTCCTTTATTGTGTTTCTTGTAATATAAATTACTTTGCGTACTATTGTATAGAATCAAGTTCTTCTAACTTTACATACAGAGGTGTTGCTAGGGAGTTTGTTGCGGCTTTCTACTCCCCGGCTAAGGCACAAGAAAGGGCGGGCGACCTCGAAGGCGATGTCCTCATCTGGTGTCTAGTTAAATTCAAATACATACCAGGTTTAGCTCCTGCCAGCTGGATCGGCACATGGAGCAGCTGTGGTGCTGGCTGCATACTGCCGTCCAGAGCGCGCATGTACTGCACCCCGCCGTCAGCCATCGCCACGCATACCTGAAGCGATGGTAACATATATATATAAGTTGGTTACAACACAAAACCAACTAATGACATAACTTCTTTAAGTGCCGTGACAGCTTCAAGATTATGGGATTTATTAAATGCTGCTTAAATTAATGATTGGCAGTTTTCCATACATTTTTTGACGTCACTTAACTTTATCAAGCGTTTATGAATAAACCAATCAATTATTGTAATAAAAACTCTGATCTTCTTCTACTCTTCTTCCACCTTTGGATATACCTACTATAATAATATCATGCCTTCTTTAACCATAACGTTCTTTACCTGCTGTGACATAACAGCATATTCATTTTTAAATACTTGGAATAAAACACTGGTCAAGCATGATTATTTCAGTCATTAAAAATTTAAAAAATTTACAGATTTTTTTATGCTCTTATTAGATAAACTATAAAACATGTATTCCTCAAAAGGGACAAAACTACAACTCGAGATAACCTTTTGAGTTTTTTTCCAGTACCTACTTCAGTTAGTGATCCTAATCACAAGTAAATCTAAAATAAAACTACAATCGTGTCGTATAGTTCCGTTTAAAGTCATGAACTAAATACGTGAATAGTTTTCTAAGAAATAGTCAATCGACACGAAACGCTTGCTTTTAACTAGAATAAATTAACTTCGGGAATTCGTCTGACATCATTCCGACGTCATTTCTGTTCTCAAATAATACTTTAGTATTTTTATACAGACGACAGCACATCAAGCTACTACAATCTGTCAAATTTCTTTAATAGATTTTCAACTTTATCTCTAAAGCATTAGGTTCAAGGCTGGTTGGGAAAATCTGACAGTTTCGGGTAGGTTGACCTGCTGGCTTCTGTACATTGTTATGTTTATCTATAGCAAGTCATAACGTCACGTTTTTAGGGTTCCGTACCCAAAGGGTAAAACGGGACCCTATTACTAAGACTCCGCTGTCTGTCTGTCTCCAGGCTGTATCTCATAAACCGTGATAGCTAGAAAGCTGAAATTTTCACAAGTGATGTACCTATTACTATTGCCGCTATAACAAATACTAAAAATTAAAAAAAAATGTTAAGGGGGGCTCCCATACAACAGATATGATTTTTTTGCCGTTTTTATAGATAATGGTACGGAACCCTTTATGCGCGAGTCCGACTCGCACTTGGCCGGTTTTTATGAAGTATCTACTATAAAATATGCAGGTGCATTACATACATTTCGCTAGTCATGCTTATAATAGGAGCGAGTCCTTGTTAATAATTGATACTTACCTAATAAAAATAGCACTTAGCTCGAGCTAGGGATCGATTCACCCCAAGCTCAGCAATCGCACTTGCGACTACTAGACCAGAGGCAGTCCTTCCTACATTAATGTTATTAAGTTCTGTTCTAAGAAACACTGATTATCACCCCTGAGACTGTGTTAGAAGTCATCCTTTGTTCAAGTCTATGCAACAATTGAATGAATGTGTAGTTTCTAAATAACGTCTTGCTCGTTACTTTCTCTAGTTGTGTAATAACGATTTATAGGCATTTCTGAACTTCAAAATACTAGATTATTTTCACATTTCAGTATTGAAATCAACAACGGAGATGAAAATATAATCTCATTAGAAACTCATCTTCAATGGAACACATTGAAAATGAATTCCAAGATTTTCACTAGTGAAAGTTAGTACTCGAAAATTATTCAAGAACTTATAAATATGTATTCATTGGATGTGTTTTATCACCTGAGTAGATTTGTTACCGTGTGATACTACTTGCTCATAATTTTGTTTACTTGTTTGTAGAAAAAACTAACATTTTGTTCCAATAAAGAGGAATAAATAGTACATAGCTAATGAGTTGTTTATAGACTAGGAGACAGACATAACTCAGTGGAAGATATATTATAGACACACAATTAGGTGAAAAGGAGGTATAAAATACCTACAAATGTAATACAATACAAATAATGTTTAACATTATTATTACCTATATTAAACAGATTTGTGTGTGTTTATAAATGTATATTCCACTTGATTGTCTTAAGATTTCAAATTGCTTCAATATCATCAAACCCATATACCCCAAAGAGTTAGGCAGAAGTGTAAGTATATTGCCATTAATTGAGCAAAAATCAGTGGACTGATCATTTTCTAACACACTGCAAAAACTCAACTACACCATCAGACCAGGGATTGAACCCAGAACCCACGCTTGGCAGTCGTTTACTTGATGAAACAGGCTGGCAAACCATACATGGTATTGAGGCTGCACGCCAAATTAAACCTGCCTGTTATGGAAGTGATACGTAGATTTATGAAAATCTGAAAACCCATAGTACTTAGGGACTGCCTTCAATTATCCAAGTCGTCTTTATCTCTGCTCATCCAGAAGAAATTAGGGGTTTATTCATAACAATTGGTTAAAGTTAAGAGATGTTAATCTTAAAAAATATGCTTAAACAGTTGTTAATCCATTAGTTATATTTTAAGCAATGTTTTTGAAAAACCTCTTCATTAAAAAATACTGTGCAACACTTGTAGTATTACCTGCTGCATGCCGGTTCCATTGTTGGTCACATTCTGCTGTAACTTAGTGACGGGCAGCTGGCCACCAGTGGTGACATAGTGCGTGCCAGCGTTGCCCACCGCTGAGAATGTGGCGAAATTCATGTCAGTATCCTCCTCGCTGGAAAATAATGATGACCTCTTTATATATTCCTTCGTGATAGTCTGATCTATTTGGTCAATTGCCCAAAGTAGGGATCTTGGGATATTCAAGTTGTTTATTTAAGCTTTGCTAGAAAGACCTGGCTTCAAGTGAGAATCCTTGATTACAAATAATAATTTTCAATATGCTATTGGGTACCAATATTAAATAGAAAGACACATTTAGTGCTTTTAATATTATCCACTTTTCCACCAAACTGGGCTAGAAAAGATCCTATATTCAGAAGGTGTTCCTGCAGTAATCCATATTACCATTACAAGACGGGCCAAGTTGATATTGAAAATTTTTCAAATATGTATTCGTCTCAAGATTTTATAAGAATAAATAATAATGACTATTAGAAACACAGTAAGTTTTTTATTGATACAAAAAAGGTTTTAAATCTATGGTGCTTATACATTCACATAATAATATTCAGTTATTTCTTTCTCTGTTGAGACAATAGCTTAGTAGAACATGGGAATACCAATGACCTTAATTTGGAGATATCGCAGTGGATTGGACAACTATTGAAAGACGCATTTCTTAAAAATTATGAAAAGATTTTCAGATGTGAATACCGTTAATCCAAGTGTTGTAATTAAGAAAATATTCATTAACCAGAATTTAAAAGTGGTTTGGTAGGAGGCCAGTGTAAGGGGCAACAATTTTGTTTTGTTACTTATCGGCATAATTTTTTTTTTTGTTTTAGAACAGTGTAACAGGCCTTTATATTATACTTTTACAAGACTATGTAATAGAGAGTGAACATGCTGGCATTAAGAAAGTTGTTTGACTCCTTATTTGTGGAATTAATGTCACAACTTTACAGTGAAAGTAGGAAGTGTTTTAGGTATTTGAAATATTAAAAAGCTTTTTATTGATTTTTGAAACCAATCATAATGATGACAGCATTTAAATTTAGGGTTCTGTTTAATTTCTTTATGTCTGACTAGGGTAAAATAATTGTTTTGGTAAAACATTAAAAACAAAGTCCGTAATAGTTAATTGATGTAAACAAGGAAGAATTTCGATAATATCCAGCACATTTACAGTAACTACTTAGGTGTTTGGTCAACATACACTTGTAAAATCGAATATAATTGAAAAAGTCATCCTCATACCAAGAGGCATCTTCTCTAGTGGGCATCTTCTGCATGTCGCACATTGTTGTTAACCCTCCGCGCTTCGCCGCCGAAGCGGGAAAAAAATAAAAATAAAATTCACTGTCCCACTTGAGTCACTATGGCAACGCGTATCCCCACGTCCCACTGTCCCACCACCGCGGCGCCACTGCGCACGGGACTACACTGGGACCACGATGGTAGGGCACATACCTCTACCGACCACCAAACACGGCACTACACTAAAATTTATTCAGCCACGGTGAGAGGCGAAAGATGATCGCCAACAACTACTAATAAGAAAGTGGGTTAAAGAAAGTTTTTTATGCAGGCCCGATAGTCGACCGACGAGTTTGTTATACATACTGACAGACAATTGGCGTGTATGTGTATGCACATGTAGCTCTAGCGTGATGCTCACTTTCTCTTTACTGTACTTTCACAAGACAGCGAGGTGTGGTTGTGGTTCACTAGCTGTAGGCAGCAACCTAGTTGGGTAATCATCTTGTAATTACTGTTAGCTTTACTGAATGTTGAAGACTCCAATAATAAAATAAAAGCGAGTCTTTCCTTTATCTTCCCAAATCGAAAACAGTTCATCTATTGATACCTTGAAACTTGAAAGTTTGCGCCTTTTACGGACATTTTGGCAATAGAAAGTTCAACTAAGGCCACACAAGTTTATTGTGTCATTGACCTCATAAATTCGTGGGACGATTTTGTTTTATATTTACCTGCTCCATTCATACAATCGAAAACGATAAAAAATACTACGAAACTGCAGTTAGGTATGTACCTTTTGGCCTAGGTTTACACTACAGAAGGGTAAACAAATTTCATTCTTAGTTTAGGACAAAGGAGTCGCAACAAATATGGCCGATATCTTTTCAGTTACGCAATTACAAATAAATAAAGAATTATTAGCGAATAGCATTTATGAGGGAACCCCGCATGCTCGTGGGCGAAACCAGACAGAAATCGAAGGTTGTTCACCCCTACTAGTCCTTTTGACCGGCAGCGGTTGTGCGACCATCACGCGTCGCATCCCCACCATGATGCGGGATCCCCTCCATGTGCCGTCACCAAATCACTCCCGCTCCCGGCTCCTTCCTCCACTGCCAGGGAAATCGCGAGAGGAGGGGTTGAACGCGGCCCTCGCGGCACTCTCTCGAGAGCGCTCAGGTGGCCACGCGCCCCGTCTAACGGTACTACGGAGTACCGCTTCCAAAATAGGGTCATGGATATTCACACGTTGTAAACAAAAAGATATGTTTCACGACTTACCTTTGACATTAAATTTTCTTTTTTTCCCTAGTTACTTAATTTATCACTTCAAGAAAGCTTAGAATATATTCCATAATTTATTAATGGCAAACAAATAAACAACGACGCCCCTTCTCTTTTACCATTTACTACAAATGGTATCCGCCATACTGTTTTGTAGTGTACGAAACATAACACCAGGTGGCGCATTAATTCCTTATCCGTGATTGGTCAAAAATATGTCATCGATTTGACATGTGTCAATGAAATGCCATAATAAAAATTAAAAAATTGTTACCATGCTTCAACAATTTTAATTAAAAAGGTACAATGTTTATTAGGTACTAATTATTAAATATTAGACATAACAAATAATACACAGAGAACTTAAATAAGTACCACTAAAACTAATATTAATATGGAAATTGCTGTCCACATCTCTGTACTCTCTCTAAATGCAGTTCAAACAACAGCTTATTGTCATAATAGTAGCTACTCTGGGTAGAAGTAATTCCAGGTTCATAGCTTGGTCTTCGTTCTGAACCTGACGATGAACTTGGCGAAGAAATTCCATTTTCAGTACTTATTCCATTAATATGGCTATGACTAGCATCTTGCGTTTGAGAAATATTCGTGTTTAGGTTGTTATTAATATGCAAATTATTTATCCTCTTTGACAATGGCATAAATTCACACGAATCGTCCTCGCGGGACCTTTTCCTGGAAAGGGAAGACATGATTAACATCAAAAGATACTATATGTAACGATTGTAATACAATTTATGATACAACTAATGAAGTAAACATACCTATTCTCAGTCATAGTACGAATTATGTTATTCCCATTACTTCCAATGCAAGTGTTCCAATTCAAATTGGCGATTCTCCCAAAAGTCATTTGTTCACGAATTCCTGTAATTCTTCTGATAACTTAGTAAAACAGTATACGTTGAATACAAAACAGCCAATTTTTATTTCACAAGAAACAAGGAATAAAAATATGAGATGGACATAAAGTCGGAAATTCGGGTTGGAACATTACAACTTTAAGCATGTTGCTCAAATAACTTACAGATTTTGCCATAGGAGTGAAAGAGATAACACGAATGCAATGTATCAAATTTGAAATCCGAATCACAAGGACAGAGCGCATGGCAGCAGCTGTTTATTTTTTTTTCCAGTCATGTCACAAGAATTGACGTTTAGTTTCTCAAATGATTAACGTTAACCTTTGTCCATAATGTTTTTTTGTTTTGCAATCTTTTAAAATATACCAAATTAAAACATTATTAAAAAAGTATTGTCAAAGAAATGCATGTGTAGTTACGCTGAAGTTAAGCAACAACAAAACGCTGGTTATTTTACTATTTTTTCCAGTAGATGGCGCTGCGTCACACTAAGGTACTCAGTACTCATCACTAACCATTTATTTTTTTACTAGATGTCGCTAAAACGCTATTTACGCGAATCAGGATAAAATCAATAATGGATGTTACTCAAAGAGAGAACGTTTTAAATAATAATAAAAAGGTATAGAGCTACACTGCACTGGGACGTTTCTTTCAAGGATTTCGCTTCAACCCATCCATAGGTGGCAGCAGGAGGCTGCAGGAGGCAATAACGAAGTGCAGGTAGGTGTCCGATGGTAAACTTGTAGGGCCATCGATTTTCATGTACTTACTATTAGGTAGTTAGCCTAACACGAGAAGCGATTTTTGCAAGGGAATAAGACAGGTCCTACATACATACTATATAGATAATCGTTTAATTCATCTGAGTTATAATTCAGTTATGTACCTACATTACATTACAGCCATTCGTTTAATTAAAATCTAAAAAAATTGTGTTTAGTTAGATCATTATTTTCATTTCTACAGAAAGATATAAATTAGTCGGTAGAGTGGACCAATTGTTTCGTTTATTGCTATAATCCCTACCTACCTACATAATTTTGCATTCAAACGTTTTATTCATCACAGTAAGGGTGAGGCCAAATGAGCGTAATTTTTTGAGATGTGAGTCGCGTAAAATGAGTCTTGGAATTTACACAGCATTCGGTTTCATACATTTTGCGTGCAGCGTAAATTACGCGACTCAAAGTCAGAGCTCAACAAATTTCGTTCGTTTGGCCGCAGCCTAAGCATCACCGGTATGTATCATCCAAATGCAATTTCCTTTTTGCGAATAATACACGTATGTTTATCTGATGATGAAGTTATACAGAGTAGGTATACGTGGAATTAAGTCCATCCGAATCGCCCTCGAGCCACTTAGCCACCCTATTTTTCGGCAGGGAGTCAACTGGGGGGCGCGAAATACATACAAACGTAATTATATTATAACTAGCTGTTGCCCGCGACTTCGTTCGCGTGAAATTTTGGTGTGTACCTATGTGAGAGACTGCCTCGTTGGTCGAGTGGTCGCAAGTGTGACTACTAAGCATGAGGTCCTGTTTTTTTGGGATGGGAAATCATCAAATGACTCCTCCCGCTCTGGGCGGAGCGGAAGGGAGTGTCAGACTTTTACTGACTAAAAACCATCCATGTTCCTTCTTTTGCCCTTTGTATTCCAGGGCCGCGGTATCTCTTTCTTGTCCTGGGATCGATGTTTATTTTAATTACATAAAGTTATATCCATAAAAAAAAGATGCTTGTGTGACTCCGCTTTTCCACTTAACATTAAACAATGTACCTATGATGCAATTGAATAAAAATACTATAAATAATAGTGTTATTGGGTTATTCCATCAGGAATTTCTCAATAGCAACCACGGAATCTGGTTTTGTGCCCAGTTGGTGGAAATAGGCTCGCCTCCTATCACATGGGACTTCAACATAGCTAGCGAAATGTGAGTGTACGATTAGGTACACTTCAGCCTAAAACTTCGAGGTTTACATGTCGTGATGTGTGAGAACTGACTGGCTGATCAAAATGTGATAATGTGGGTGATGACTACAATAATAAATCCCAAACAAAATTAAATGGCGACGATATGGCTTAAAACCGTTGATTATAGCATATACAACTTTTATTTCGAAGTGGTTTTTACGTGACGCGCGCACAAACGAACAGACAAACCGACCAACTGACAAACAAACAAACAGACAAAAATTATAAAAATGGTAGAAATGGGTTCTGTTGGTGATCCTTTAACACCCCTACTATCTTTTTTCTAAATATTTTCAATGTACAGAAACGCCACGTCTACAGATTTATTATATGTATAGATAGATTATAATCGACGCTTAGCCCTTGGGCCACGGAAATAGTTTAGTTTAATTTGTTCACTAGATGGCATGGCCACTGGGTGCATAAAACATACATAGATAAGTTGACTAAATTACATTACGGTTGTACCCTTGTACCCAATGTGCCGCAGAAATCATTTCCATGATCAATGGATACCACATTTTAGAATGTTTGATGAATTAAGAGATTGTGGATGTGGGTTAGCTCATTAAGATAGAACTAAGTCCAAAGTCACATCCTCCTGAAGACTTGGGACTCGTCATTGGCAGCCTTGTACCACCCACTACATATCGAGTATCTAATAGGTAGGCTTGCTCCCTTTTTTGTCAGGGTCCAGTATTTCGGTCTCAATTTCCCAAGTACTCTATTGTGTGTAGACAAACTTAATTTCCAAGTTTAAGACACTCGTAAGTAAAGTTGTGTAAGTTGTTTATGATTACATGTACATTTTGTGTCAGTATAAGGGGGAAAACTGCACCGAGTCGATTTCTGGCCAAACATGGCGCGCAAAGAGGTGTCGTGTTCCCGCCTTTTTATGGCTAAAGAGAACAACACGAGGCTGTTGTCGTACCAGATGTCTATGTTATTACTTCGGATTAATTAATTAAACTTGTTATAGCGCAGACTTTGAGTTAATTATGAGCGTTTGTCAGTATTCAATTAAGGCTTTTATGGAACGGTATGGAACTCATGGCTCATGGCATTATCATGGGATTCTTTTAGGCTAGATCCTGAGTTGATGTTCTACATATTAACCCTAAGAGGGATATATTATATGTAATGTTTATAAAACTGCATATTCCGGCATTTAAAGTCATTTCAGCTCAGATTTTTTAGCTCATTCATTATGGTGTTCCAACAGTAAGACGGCACGGTTGGCTCAGTGGCTGAGCGATTGGCTGCTGCGCTGCGTGTCACGGGTTCGATCACCGCACATAACAAATATTTATATGGCTTACACGTAGTTGTTCCGGGTCTGACTGTTTGTAAATGTGAGTTTAAATGTTTGTAAACGCACCCACGATACAGCAGTGATTTCTAGTAAAGGCAACGCGCAACGTTTAAAAAAAATTGGGTATCAAAAGGCTCCATTATATTGGTTATGCTAAAACAATTATTAGAATAAGAATATGACAGAATGATCTAGTTACTAACCTACATGTACAGTATGTACCTACCTACTACCAACCCACGTTTACGTAAAAATCACACAATTACATGATATTATTATCTAGCCTAGCCTACGAGGATGAGATAATAATGATGGTATGTAAGGTATATAATAATAAGTCGTCGAAATAATGCAGTGGTATTGCTATTTCGGATACTGCATAATTACCACATATTAATTAACCAAGTAGGTACTTTAGGATGGAGTTTGGAAAAATTCTCTGAACCTTTGTCCCAAATATGCTTATCTCTCTCCAGCCAGTGGTTTTCGGTTGAGGGTTGACTTCAGCTATCTGATATGAAGAAGATGTAATTTGCAGACCTGCCCTTACTACTGATGCTTCTACCAAAGGATGTAACAAACAAGTATAGCCAAAAATAAGCAATTACTCAGATGCCATCTAGAATTCTCAAATTCAAAGAAATTAGCAGTCATGAATATTTAATTTTATTAAATAACGGCGACAGTTTGTAAGTCATTAACGTCGTCGTAAGCTTCCGAGGTATTACGTGGGCCCATTTACATTACAAATTATGTTGTGCCAAAATATTGTCACCGGTTCTTACGTCCACCTTTCGGAATGCGCTTATTAATTAAGTGTGCACGGGTGTGTGCAGGCGAATGCAACGCACACGGATATAAACTTGTCTTAAATTTAAGCGAGAGAGAGCAGGCAGTAAAATTATCAAATTAACGCGGTACCGTTAGCCGGTGCGGTATAATATCACATTTTGGTGTGATGTCGTTCAGAAATCGGCAAGTCGCGTGCTCAGCGTGCGTATCGGCGCGTGAACACCTCGCTTTATCCGCTCTGCTGCATGTCGTGTGGAATTCGCCTTATATGGTAGCGTATCTGCTGTCTGCACCACACCTAAAAAAATGTCTATTGTTGTTATAGGAAAAACGGGCGTGGGAAATTGTGGAGCGTAACCTATATTTTAGGCTAATGCGTATCAAACGTCGGCTCACAATACGTGACAAATTGCCCACTCAACCCAATTCAGCTGATCGATACGGCAATACCTTCGGTCAGTTGGTTCCTGCCAACAGCTCATTTCTTGGAAGAAAAGTGGGCTCTACGAAAGCTAGCTTTAGACTCATCATGTAGGCTAGGTAGGTAGTAGAACCTTTAATTTTGCTCATAGCCCCTCAGGGGATTTTCCCAAAATTCCTCCTAACCTGGGCGTTTAGAAATGTGGTGTCACGTAATGTGCATTGATCAACGCACCTTTGGGAGAAGTGCAATTTCATTGATCAAAGACGGACATGGATGCCTCTGCATAATGCTGATATGCAACAGCTGCGCAAACTGTAGGTAACTGTACTAGCTACGGATCTCGGGAAATTATATTCCTGTTACGTGTTCGAGTCTATGCTAAGCATTAACTAGGTAATGCATACCCTTGCATCGAAACGAATTCTAGAGATACTAGACAGTCGTAGACGACGGCACGGTTGGCGCAGTGGCTGAGCGATTGACTGCTGCGTTGCGTGTCGCGGGTTCGATCCCCGTACGGAACAAATATTATTAGTATTGCTTACAGATAGTTCCGGGTCTGGCTGTTTGTGTAAGTGAGTTTAAATGTTTGTAAACGCACCCACGATACAGGCGAAAATCCTAGTGTGGGGCAACGTTAAAAAAAAAACAAATTTCTCACGGGTCATGGTAGACAACTCGGTGGTACCTTCAGTTTGTGATCAACCGTGCTGGGTTTCTTCTCTGCGTCAGATAAGACCACCGGACTGTGCTGCGCCTAGTTAAAAAACCAAAACTAATTCCCTGACCGACAACGCACAGCCTAAACCACAGGGTACAACTTCAGGATCATGCAGTTTAGCATAAGATACAACAATCCAAAGGCACTAAGCAAGGACTTTTGAAAAAAAACCTCTAATGAAGTTAAATTTATAGGAAATGTAACTTTGTCTGGAAGCTCATAATTTTACCGTTGCCGCGTTGGGATCAAATAATCCGAAATCCAAGAGAACATGTTCCCGCAACAACACCATGTGCATACTCGAACATAACTGTTTTTCATAACCAGCCAATTCTAAGATTATTATTTATTATAGCTTCCGCAGTATGGAGATGTTACTTTCTTAGAGATCCGAGCTGTTCACATCGAGTACCAACTATAATACTTTCTCTATTCATACACAGTCTCCTCACTTTCACGTGGAGACGACTATTCTTTAATGAGATATGAGATTGTTCGCAAACTTTGATAATCAGATTTAACTTCCCACAATGTTGCAAAGGATTGTGTAAATCGACGGAAATAAATGTAATTTTTTTATCACACGCATTGTTGAAGCGTGTGTTCTAACAATTATCATTACTATGTATAATGTTATAATATAAGATAGGTATCTCTTGATCTTCAGATTCACAGGCCTATTTACAAGCGTTTTGAAGAATGAAATGATGATACTTTCGATGAGACGTCAAATTACACCTCCATCTGTGAACGGTGGCTGTGGCTACATAACTTAGACCTTTGTGGCCTTTTTGAAAATAATATGACATCACGCCGGTAATCCCGAAGAGTTAGGCTAGGCAGAGGTGTCGGTACCTAGTAGAACACCCACATTTTGCCAGTTATGTTTAAGTCCCATGTAATAGGAGGCGAACCTATTGCCATCAACCGGACACAAATCCAGACTCCATGGCTGCTACTGAGAAAATCCTGATGGAAAAACCCAATAACACCGCCCGACATGCAAAACGAACCCAGGACCTCATAAAAATATTTTGAAAATAATATGACTAGGTATATGAAAGGCCTCTTATCCCGCCCATTTCTAAAACATTAATCATGATTTAGCTCTTATCCAAAGCTTATCTGAAAGTTCTGAAACTGAAACAAATCACAGTCTACCAGGGGCCCGATTCTGCTATTACAATAGTGTCAGAATGGTCCGTCATTGATTTCATAATTGTTGATTTTGACAAGTTTGGTAATCTACTAATATAATGGCGTCATTATGACTTTCCAATGGTCAACCACTGACAGTCCATTGAAAGAAATGGCATAGAATGGTAATCTTGTACATAATGACAAATGAATGACTGACTTAGGCGGTAATCTGCTAAAATTTTGACAGTTCCTTTGATCACTGACCTACCATTAGAACGTCATCGTGCAGTCATTGCTTTTATTTAGTTACGAGTAAAGTGTTTGTGGAATATTTAATGGAGACAATGTATTCTCGAGCTAGCCAACGCAGTGGATGTTAGATAAAGAAGATGGGTGGAATGCCATAACTTGACGAGAATGAATAAGAACCCATGATATACCCGAGGCGGAATTTGTAAAAACTTTTCGCCTTTGAAAGGATTCAGTAAGGGGGTTAATTAAAGAACTCTTTCCCCTTATGGCCAGACCGCGCCGAAACGATAGCGTAACGGCAGAAATGAAGGTGAGAAAACTGAATTTGACATTGATTTATTATTCTATAGCTATATACACGAAATAGGTTGATTAATGTTGATATTTTTTATTGCAGATTCTAATAGCACTTGCATTTTATGCATCAGGGTCCTACCAAAATTTGATTGGACAGATTGCCCTCCATAATGCTTCACAAATTACTGTATCAGGAGCAATTAATGAAGTAACAGGCATTAGAGAGGTATTGAATGAATTTCTTGTTATAGAACTTTAGATGCAACAGTTCTTGTACCTATATGTCAAGAACAGTGAGTATATAAAAGTAATAAGACGTTCAGTAAAATGGGGTTGTATAAAAGTAAATTTATTTTTTGCAGGTGTTTGCTTGCAGCGTTGCAGCACATGCTTTACGTTATAGTCCAACAACTGCAGGCAAGATTGTGAATGCATGTTGCATATTGCACAATATTGCAAACATGGCAAGAGCACCGTTGCCACCTGCCTGATGAAGTTTATGCAGAAGCACTTGGCTTGCAATAGGTATGTGATTTCTATTTCATTATTTTGGAATATAATGAAGTTGGAATTTTAAATGATACTACTACTATGTTAAAAAATCAACATTTAAATTACTTTTTATTTATCATAAACTAAATATTTATTTAACAATATTTAAGTTGACTTTCAAGCCAATAGAAAAATGTGAAAATCATTTAAATAATAAAACAAATCCAAGTTAAATTATCATAATATTTTAATCATCATTTCAAAAACAAATAACAAATTTTACCATATATAATGAAAATAATAACAGTCATGTCATTAATCAATAATCACTAATCAGTCTTTTAATTTAGGAGGAAAATAATTAAGCAGCACCTAATCATCAAGACCATCAAAGGGTGAATCGGGATCTTCTTGAAGGTCGGGCACTGCAGCAGGCTCTTGTTGACAGACTGTGGAGAAATACATAAATTAAATTAGCAGATATGTAATGTAAACCCACCTCAATATTCTAGTGAAGTGCGAAAATGCTCTAATTATTATTAAAATGATTTAATTCTTTTTTACAGATCCACAGTATTGTACTAAATATGATTTAAAATAAATTAATACTATTTTTATAAACACTGTTTCATTTAATCATTTATCATTACAGCCATTTGGAATCCACTGCTGGACATAGACTCCTCCTTAAATAGATTTCATTTATCTTTTAATAATCTGACAAAACCTCTTGCATACTTTAGAAAACATTAGTCAGACTCAGAATCTGATGACATTATAATTCTGCGGAGTTTCTATGAAAACAAATTTAGCTTTAATACAATAGTTACAACACTTCAATAGGATGTGTAACCTAGCGCTCAGTATCTGATCTGAGTTACAATCAAGATGTCAAATTCTGCCCAATGTACTACCACTGATGTGAGTCTACACCTAACAAAGGTTTTAAGCTTAGCTGGAGGGGTTATATTAATTTTTATTGTATTGTTTTCAATGCTCCTTAATCTTATTGTGGGTATGTTTGTAGGTACATACAATGAGTAACCTGTTGCACTTATGTGACTCTTCTGTGATTTAATTTTCTTTAACATTTTACTCTTATATTCATTGTACTTAGAACTAAAAAAAGTGTAAATATTACAATAATGATACATTTTATAATGCATACCTAATTATACTGTATTTAGGTACTTACTTGCTGTACCCAATTTAAAAATTGGGCGCACTTCATACAATATCGTTTCGATGAACTTCGCCCTCCAAGAGTCGAAATTTGCTCAATTAGCACCATTTTGTATAAAATCAATAAATATAGGCTTCTCTGTAAAGGGAATTTAAATATACAAACAAAAATCTAATAAAAACACTTAAATGTAAAAACATAACAAAACACCGGCTGCTAGAAATAAATAAACAGATAAACGTCAAAGTAATGTCACATTTGACTTTGACAGCTAAACATGACATAAATTTAATGTTTTTTTGCTATTTACGAACTTCTTACTACTTCAGATTGCTTATAATACTAATAAATAATATGTAAAAATATATATAAATAAAATCTCACATGAATAGATGTTCAAATTTAGTAGTAGTTTTTCGAAAATCATTTCTACCAAGGAATTTTATAATAATGGCAATACTACAATGTCATTATAACACAATTCTATTACGAGACCACTGACCGACCAATGATCGACCATTATGAATTTAGCAGATTACGAACTTTAAGCAAAATGACAATGGGATCGTGTTGGAATGTCGAATTTTATAAAAATAGCAGAATTGAGGCCCAGATTCCGCCAGACCAATAAATTTTCTTTACGAATGTGGGCTTTTGAATGAATCATTCAGCATTCATTCGACCATTGCAACGCGTCTGCTGCGATGAACAAAATAAAGAATGAAGGAAAGCGCGTTCCGAAATCAAATTTTTCACATTTTCATTCAACACGTTAATGTGGGTTAATTGATGGATACACGCAAACACTCGGCCTAAACTCGAAGTAGTAATTTTAATTGCTGGGTTTTAGACTTTTATTGGTGTGAACAAAAACATAGGATGTAATACAATACTATTCGGCGCGAACGAAGAACGATAAAGAGTTCTGCTTCTTTCTTCTCAGAAAAAAAAAAATATTAAAAAATTATTATATTTTTTTCATGGATCAACTACTTCTTTCCGTACTTTGGCTTGCACAAAAATACTCTGATGCCGTGTAATACTTTATCTAGGTACCACGATGAGTCTCCATAAAATACGTAGTATCAAAACTAGCGAACCATTAGTCCTTTTCAAGTGTTTGTTGACACATTCTACACTACACCTTTGAAGTTTTCCAAACGCGAAAGGAAGGAAAGTCATAGTGTGGAACTGTGGATAAGACTTAGTATGCGCAAATAGAGGTAAATGTGAGTTATTTCGATAACTTCTTCGATTACCGGAAACGATATTACTTACTGTGAAAAGGATTTTGTTTTTCGTAAAATTCGTTACAATTAAATTGCTATAAATAAATGTGATGTCTTGGTGTGGGTTCACATGCACGAAGTTATTGAGGTGATGTAATTCCGTTGACGTGTGCTGTGATAATAGGTTCATAACGTATGAAATTCAAACGCGTCTTCTGACACCAATCAAGGTCATAGTTACTCGAGCGGAATAATAAAATGATTACATCTGACAACGCAACTCCTTATTTTCGAACTATTTGCAATTAGTGCCTATGCGAGAATTCGAGATCTTTCTTTGATCTTTCATGTCTCGACGGACTCTTTCGAATCAAGGTCAGAGTTGATTATTATTTATTTACTCCAAAACAAACTTTTTTTGAGCTTTGATTCTAATTCTACCTCACCTGCTGCACCTCCGTTTCCAATAAAAGGAAAACACGAATCCTAATCCAATTTCAACATAAATGGTGAACTGCTAATTACACTTGAAAATGTGACGGAAGATTACACATGAATCACTAATTCAAGCTAAGAATTCATTGAAAATGTTTTATTTTTATATCAATATTTAATAGAATTTATCACAATTATTTGCGATATGAAACCCAGCCCATGAGATTTCGAAATAACAGGAATTTTGCTAATCTTTTCGTTGTTACTCATTTCCTGTAAACTTTGATTACAGTATCATTATTATATTAGTTTACAGCTGTTTACCCATGGCTTCACCCGCGTTGAGGTCGCGATTTTGTACCACCGTGGGAAAAAATATTCCCATTAGTTCTGTCGTAGAACTGTTTAGTAGATAACTAAGTGAGATCATGCTTGGGAACTTACTACCAGGATATAAAGTATCCCGGGTCATGTTCTACCTGAGGGCTAAATTTCATCGTAATCCATTTTGCTGAATTTGGCGTCAAAAGGTACCAGGCACAGGTAGACAGACAGAGTTTCGCATTTATAATAATTATAACATTATTGTGGATACGTGGCAGTAAAACTGTTCAAGCTAAAACTTTAAACATTGATAACAATAGAACTAGCTCTGCTTTTAATAACACAATCGATGACGTGGTGTTCAATTATGTAAACGCTGGGATAAACTGGTTAGTTATTATACAGAAGCAACGGGTAAGGAAAATGAAAAATAGTGACTATACCCTCAACCAGGAATCACTGATTATTGTCAGTTAAATCCTCCGAACTGATAGTTGTCAGTTATTCCTTGTTAATTTCCCTTTGAACAAGGACTCTGGGAGTGGCATGCTTCACTTCATCGGATAGACAGGCATAGAAGGACTGTTGTTGTAAAGAACTGCACTTGGTCGTCAAGTAACCAACAAAAGGTCATGACCAAAACGGTGACAATACCGCGAGAACTGTCCGAGCGAGTCACAATACAATTCAATCGCTCATAATGAAACAATAGTAGCCCAGCCACGCATCGATCAAGCATCCGTTAACCAAATCCATTCCGTTGGCGCTTTGAATTTAAATCGTAACGGACACGAGCCGATGGAGGCCAAAGACACGTTTCGGAAGTCCTCTCCTCTCTGTCTTATCTAATTTTAATATGTTGTTCACTGTTGTCTGGGCCGGTTTTTTGCTAACATTTTTTAGGCGCAGTTAGCCGAAACAGCCGACTGTTAAACTTGTGTAGGTTTCGTTATTGTTTAAATTAGCCTTTGTAAGCTTATCCGTGAATTTTTTTTGGAAGGCCTATAAAAAACGAACTGTTCACAGCTTTAGACAGATTAGTTACTAAGTGATGAGACGATCTTCTTACATGTGTTATGTTATGTCTGTTAGATAAATGTTGGTTTTATCTTTCTGCTATCGGTCAAACCAGCCCACACATACATATTTTTTCTGAAGTACTGTATTTGTGTTAAGACTTTTTATTTTATTTACATAGCTTGGCATGCAGAGGATATAATATGGCCATTTGTTTTTTTTTATCCGGCCGGATTCCAATAACACCCTTAAAAATGTAGGAGCGGCGAGATATTATTTAAATCCAATGTCAACTCAAGGACAAGGAAGGACTGAGATTATTAGACGATGATATCATATGTGGTTCTTTCATACAGAAAAAAAGAATACAGCATGGTGAATTTTAAGATTATACGCTCATGATCCAGTTTCAAAACGGCAATTGAATTCAGATGACTTTACAGTTATTTAAGGACAAGTAAGATATGTACCTAGTAGAGAATAGCAAATGCCACTCAGTTATCAGAATTTCACGGACAAATTATGGTCTAGTCCAGTGTCAATAAGGTTTCTAACGAATCATCTTATGTGTTTGAGAGAGTAGGTCAATCAGAGATGTCTTGACCTATTGGCACAACCGCACAATGTCCTAAGAACTACTCGACTGCTCAAAAAGGCATCGACTAGAAATTGTGTGTTTGGGACGGGTCCGATATTTTGATCACAGTAGGACAAAGAAATAACCAAGACCAAGGTAAGGCAAATAAGAGGAAATTCAGCAGGAAGGCCAACCTTGCAAAAGTATGGCACCTAAAACTAGCCCAAAACCAAATGATGCTCGAGTTACCTTATTATTACACACCTAGGTATTTGATGAGAAACATTCTTAGCTACAGAAAACTCTTTACTTTCAGTTCACAATGTGGGATAGTTCGCCTGTCTCCTTTTAAGCAATCCCTTAGTAGAACCTCAGGGTATTTAATTTTAAATTGTCTCGTTAATCTTAGCCAATGGAAATTGGGCCCACGGTTCGTGTCTTATTTGGGCACTCTACATGTTCCAAGGTGAATCGTGTAATCTTGCGTTTGTTTACGTTAGTACTTAGTTACTGATTGGTCGAGCACGTAGGCGAAAACGTTTAACCTTATGGTCTCTAATAGTGGCACATTTTTGCTTGGTTAGTTTGGATATCTGCAAGGTTTTGGCGTGCTAGTTTATGAGTGGTTCTTCCTTCTTGCATTACGGGTTTGAAGTCTTCTGCTATCCGGATTAACTCCTTTCAAGTCTGTCTCAAAATTATGGATAACTTCTTAAATGTGTCAGTATGTGTGTGGGTATAGGGCCCTCCATGACGCTCCAAAAATAAGATGGCACAAGAACGAACGGTGGAATAAAACGACAGTTTTCCATGTTCATGGTACTCAGATGAATTTTATCTACTCATGTTTTTTTATGAAACGAAGCAGGATTTACAGGAAATTTTAAGTTTACCGTTTTTCTAGTCCTCTCTACTTATTGTCTCAATAAAAATAAAAATCTCCATAACGTTGCCTCCCATGGTTAATTCGAATTTCAATTCGTAAAATTATGTTTTTCCAGTGAGTGTACCGCCCAAATTGTAACTCAATTTTGTAGAAGTATGTAGGTCCTTATTTAAATTCATTAACAGGTACCTACGCTGAAAAAAATACGTGCTCCAAATACATTAATAGCGTGACTTTACTCGTGTCGTAGCCATACAGGCATATCAGGATTCGGGGTAAATGAGTTATATGTTTGTCATCTTTTATTCAGATTTTAGGTACTTATACAATAACACAAATGTCCATGTATTGAATACCAAAATACATATTAGTGTAGTATTTTCCTGCTAAACATTACCTACATTGTTTGTCGAGGATACGTTGAATATGTTATTAAGGTAAAATACATATATAACATTATGGAACATCGATCCCTTATCCTTTAATTACTTGTCTGTGGTGTGGTGTTCACTCGGGTAATTGGTGAAACCGGATTAGCGGAAAACGTAATGTGAACGGAGTTTAATTAGATATCTGTATACCTAGCTTTAAAACTCTTCGAGCATATTTTTTTTCGAATCAGCGCACCATTACCTTGATGACGTTGCCGTTTAGATATAGGTACAGGAGGAAATTTTTCAACCTCTCTTTGAGGGAAGTAGGTAGGTACTCTAAATACTGCAGATAGCAAATTTAACTCAAAGGAAACATTCCTTTATTTATAATAAACACATTACCCTCCTTTGCGTCGCGCAGTCGGGTAAAAAGAAACAAATCTGCATTAAAAGATTTTAGATAATTCGCTTGCCACACTTTGGAATCGAACCGGCTAAAATCCGAAAAAATAATATGCTGTATTTTTATGACATCAATTGATAAGGTTAATCATAAGAATCAAATCTTTCATGATAAATTAAATGAAAGGAAAGCCATGAGATCTAAACTTATAAATTCAAGGGGATAAGATAAAGCACTTTTACTCAAAGGTTCATCCGATTACTTATGTTAGTATGTACAGCCAGCAGGTCAACCTACCCGAAACTGTCAGATTTTCCCAACCAACCTTGAACCTAATGCTGTAGAGATGAAGTTGAAAATCTATTAAAGAAAGGACAATGACCAAAGTTGGTACCAAAAAGTCTCGCGCCTCAAAACCAAAATATTATAGTAATTAGTTTCATATTTTTTTACGGCATTACGCGTCGGGGATTTGATTTTTGAACTGGAAATATACTTTTCGAGTTTAAAAGTACGAATATTGTTTTACTCCCTTTATATGACGTTCCGTTTCAACTGAATATAAATGACGTTCCGTTTCAATTGAACAAACCCTTGTCTGTCGAGCGGACTCTAAAATTAATTACAATTAAGTAAGATCAGTACACCAAATCGATTTAGTTTGGTTTATTGCTATTTGCAACAAAATAGATTTTCTCAGCCTAAAGATTTTGATTTATCGATTACATCCCTAAATCCCGACTAGTTTATAGCACTTACTATACTCTATGGTTTATAGTTATCTTATCTGTGGCATCTGACATTTGTACTGTACTGACTGACTCACAGAACATATATACTCTTGGCAATGTAAAGGTCTAAAATAAAATCGAGTTTCAGTCAAGCATACTGTGGATGTTACTTTAACTCGTAATTCTTACTAATATTAGTGTATTACGCTGTTTTTAGAGCAATAATGTAATGTATGTATGTTAAAATACGTCGTTGGTAGCGTCGAAAAAATAGACCTACTTTTTAGGTTAGTTTCGATTTTATAAAATAACTCTGAAACGCGGGTTTTTTTTTCAAAAATAATTTTTGTAGGAGTTAATACGATCAGTGTAGTCTATAAAAAACAAGGTTTGATTTTGATGCAGCATGGTACGGGATTCCATACTTCCATGAGCATTCTCTTTTGACAGATTGTTGTAGCTTGATGTGCTGGCGTCTGTACCTAATTAACAATTGAGTATATTGCATGGAATTAGTAAGTACTGTAGTAGGTAAAGTAAGTAAATACTAAGTACTACTTTGTTTTAATGCGGAAATTGGAAGTTAGTGAGAAAGTTTTAATTAAGACATAAATTAAGTATTTTATAATGGAGGAATCATAATTAATATAGAAGCCACATAAAAATTGCGCAAGTTAACATTTTAATTTTCCGATTCTGAAATCTGAATATTCATGTTATTCATGGTCTCTACTAGAAAATCTTGGAGCAAATCTACATTAATTCTCTTGTAGATCGTCAGGTCATTGCCCTCGCAAACGAATTAATATAAACACGCACAGCTCTTCTTCAGTACGTATCTCATTCAAATATTAAAATATAAATTATATTTCATTCGAATATATTACATTTCATTCGAATTTTTTATGCTGTATTAGTTTTTTTTTCGGGAAATCGTCAAGCGGTTGGTGGACTCTTCAGGTGACCAGAGGGCGGGCCTGTTTCTTGGCCAAAGAATCAGCATTGCCATCCAACGTGGCAATGCTGCCAGCCTTCTGGGCACTTTTCCTGTTGACAGCGATGCGGAAGAATATTTGGACGCCCTGTAACCCTTTTCTACTTGTACATATTTATTACTATTATAGTTTTGTAGTTTGTAAATAATTTAATAATCTTTGAAATAAATCGTAATAATTGCTAGAAAGATTAATTAATTACTTACCTACTTAGACCTTTATAAAACCAATTACGGGGTCTAAACTTTAGAAGTTTTTAATAGTGTTACTTTATTACTTAATTTTAAATATGTTAATACAACGATTTTCAAAAATAGAATGTTCTGGAAAAAAATGGAAAAGAGAAAGGTCACTGCTTCACAAATAGCGCCTCTTTTACTCTTAGCTGCCATTTTATTTTATCAATCCCCTGTAGGTTACTGCCCTTTGAACTCTCGTCTTCGCATCTCGTTACGATCGATGATTAGCGTTCTTGTTCCTGAAATTATTATACCGAAAACAGTCTATTTACGGCTAATTTCGCTCACTACATACATTGTGTTATGATTAATCATCATCATTCTCTTGAATTCTCGTGCCCTTTTTTTTTTTTTTTTTTTTTTGGAGGGTGAGAAATCATCAAATGACTCCTCCCGCCCTGGGCAGAGCGGAAGGGAGTGTCAGACTCTTACTGACTAAAAAACACCCATGTTCCTTCATTGGCCCTTTATGTTCCAGGGCCGCGGTATCTCTTTCGAACAGTCCCGCAGCCCTGGCAGGCACCGGCCCTTGCGGGCCCCTCCCGTATGCTGACAACTCTTTGAGGCGCGCGTGGAACACGAACGCGCCGTCGACACGGCCTGCCCGTCGTCATACGACGGACGGACGGCGAGCTAGCCCATTACTCGCCGTCCACAGGCCCGCGCCTACGGTGGCCGAGAGCCATCACGGCGTGGCCCCCGACGCCCGGTGCTTCTCCCGCGGCGGCTGGGACGTGAGGAGGTTCTCTCCCTCTCACGTTCCGCCGCCTCCTTCGCTAGCATGACTGCTTCGCAGAAGGAGGCGACGGCTTCCCATTCCCTCTCGCCCCGGACCATGGCTTGAACCAGGGCCGGACGCGAGAGGTCGCCGCCGCCAATCGCCGCTACGAGGACACGGCGGTGCTCCGCCCAAGCAGAGCAGACCTCCACGGTGTGCTCCACCGTGTCCTCCGGTCGATCCTCGCAATTGTAGCACCCGGGCGTTTCCTCCCGCCCGATTCGGTACAGGTACCTCCCGAAACATCCATGTCCGGTGAGGACCTGCGTCAGGCGGAAGGTGAGGGCGCCGTGGCGCCTCTCAAGCCACTCCTCAAAGAGGGGACTTATCGCCACTATCGTGGCGTGCCCTGAACGGGGTTGCGATAGTCGCTCTCTCCATGTCGCCATGAGATCACGGCGGAGGTCTGTCCGCCGCGCGACAATATGCCGCGGCAGCGGAGTTACCCCCCGGCTCTGTACCTCCGCGCGCCACTCGTGCAGGCGCGCGAGGACTATGGCCTCCAGATCCCATGGCGGCAATCCGGCAAGGAGGCTCGCCGCCTCGCGGGAGATCGTGCGGTACCCACGGATCAGCCTTACGGCTACCACCTTTTGGGGCGCGTTCAGGTAGTGCTTTGCACGCAACCTCAACGAACGCGCCCACACCGGGGCCCCGTAAAGGGCCATGGACCGCAAGATCCCCGCATAGAGCCTCCGGCAGGAGGCGTTTGGCCCCCCCAGGTTGGGCAGGAGCCGCTTGAAAGCAGCCCCGGCCTTTTCCAGTCTGGGAGCCAAACGTCGGAAATGCTCAACGAAGTTCCATCGGCTGTCGAGGACGAGTCCGAGGTACCTCAACGTCGACTCGACGCCGACGGGAACCCCTCCTACCGTGAGTATGGATCCCGACGGTGGCGCGCTCCGAGGCCCATGAAAGCACATGGCCTCAGACTTGTGCAATGCCACCTCGAGACCCAATTGCCGGATCCTCTCAACGACTATCGCAACCCCGCGTGTCATCAATTCGGCCGCCGCCTCGTGCGACCTCCCCTGCGCCAGCACCAGCGTGTCGTCAGCGTAGCAGACTACGCTGACGCCGCTAGGGAGGTCGGCACGCAGCACATAGTCGTAGCCGATGTTCCACAAGGGCGGCCCCAGAACCGATCCCTGTGGAACACCGCACGACATCTCTCGCCGGTTCCATTCTCCGTTGTGACCGGGATATATGACATACCTGTCCGTCAGGTAGTCCCCGACCACACGACGAAGGTAGGTCGGCACCCGGTGATACCGGAGTGCCTCCCTAATGCAGCTCCAGGGCATGGAGTTGAAGGCGTTGGCGATGTCGAGAGACACCGCCAAGACCACCCCACCCCTGGACACCGCAGCCCCCGTCGTGAGGGCTCTCACGCGCATGATGGCGTCCACCGTCGAGCGCCCCTTGCGGAAACCAAACTGGTTGTCCGCAAGATCCGGCCCAATCCCCACCAGGTGCCCGGCGAGGCGGTTTGCAATTACTCTTTCGAAGAGCTTGCCCACCTCGTCGAGCAACACAATGGGCCGGTATGCGGACGGAGAGTCCGCAGGGCGCCCCGGCTTCCGGATGAGGACCAGCTTCCCTGTCTTCCAACGAAGCGGGAACTGGCCTCTCTCCAAGCATGCGCTTAGGAGCCCCTCCAGTCGGGGCCCGAGAGCCTGCAAGGCCAGGACCCAGGCTTTGCCAGGTAAGCCATCGGGTCCCGGGGCGGTATTCCTGGCCTTAAGCCGGTTTACCGCCACTCTCAGGTCTACCCCAGTCACCTCCGGAGTGTCGTCATCGTCATCGTGGTCCGCTTCCGGCACCGCAAGCGGCGGAGCCATAGGCGGGGGAGGATGTTCCCCTCGCGAAGGGAACAGAGCGCTCACCACGTCCTCCACGAGCTGCGGCCGGAGACTCTGCGTCAGCGGGGGGGCCCAGGTGCGGAGTTTGTTCCGCACCATCTGGTAAGGGCGCCCCCACGGATCTCTGTCGAGAGTCTCCAGCATCTCCTCGCGGGCCAAATCCTTGGCCCGCTGGACAGCCTCTTGGAGGGCGGTCTTCGCTGCTCTGTACCCCTCGTACAGCTCCGCCTCAATGGCTGCCGCATCCGCAGGACGGATGCGGAGCCTGCGATGCCTGGCGTACAGGTGCCGCGCGGCGACGCACGCCTCGCGCAGAGACGTCAGCTCTGGCGACCACCAGTGCACCTGACGCCGGGCGCTTCCTGGCCGAACTCGGGGCATTGCCACGTCGCAAATCTCGGACATGGCCTCCTGGAACCAACCCGCCTCGTCGTTGACATCGGCAGGCCTGCCCGGTGGTGTCACCCAGGCCTGCACGATCGAGGCTTCCAGGAGGAGCTCCCGGTCCAGCTGCTTCAGCGCCCATCGCGGACCACTCGGGGCCTGTTGGACCGGCGCGCTTGAGGGGGCAGAGACATCGAACCGGATATACCGGTGGTCGGAATAGGTCTCCACCCCCTCCATTACGCGCCAGTCAAGCACACGCGGTGACAGAGCGGGGCTAGCGAACGATATGTCCACCACCGACTCGCCCCGCATCCGCACACACGTGGGGACAGAACCCCGATTTAGGACGACCAGGCCTGCCTCCAGAGCCCAGTCCTCCACCATCCTTCCCCGCACGTCCGTGCAACGAGAACCCCAAGCCAAGTTCTTGGCATTGAAGTCCCCGAGCACAAGCACGGGGAGGGAATGGCCTCCGATGACGACACTCAACTCCATGAGGGAGTTGTGGAACTCGGCGAGAGTTCGGCTCGGAGAGAAGTAGACTCCCGCTACGACAATCTCTCCGAACCGTGCTGCTACGCACCCCTGACCCTTCCTGACACTCTCAAGGGTCGGGGTACCGGCGGCGGCCGACGAAATTATGGTCACTGAGCCGCTTAGGTCCTCCACCCAGTCTTCCCTGGGTGGGACAAAGTACGGCTCAGCGACCACGGCGACATTAATCGACCACTGCGCCATGCTCTGGAGCAACAGATCCTGAGCGCAGGCGCAGTGGTTGATGTTCGCCTGGAGGAGGCGTAGTGGGGCCATTATTGGCACTCCATTTCAGCCCCCTCCCGGGCCCCCTGTGCGGGCCCCGCTGCGGGAGTAGCAGCGGTGGCGGCGGTGGCGGCGGCAGCGGCAGCGACGGTGGTGGCGGCTGCGGCGGTGGGGGTGGTGGTGGTGGAGGGCTTTCGCCTACCTCTCCCCCTGGCCCTGGTGGGTTGGGCGCAGGCCTTGCTCCCAGCCCGGTGATCGGCGGGCTTGCCAGCTGCCGCACATGCAGCGCAGTGCGGCGTGGCGGAGCAAGCCGCGGCCATGTGACCGGGCTGACTGCAACGGAAGCACAAGCCGCTGCGGTCCACCTCCGAGGTGCATTGCACCGACACGTGGTGCCCCACGTGGCAGCGGAAGCACCTCAGAGGTCTGGGCTCCAGCAGCTTGACCTGCGCTGACACCCATCCCACCAGGAGCCTTCGGCCCTCCACTATAGTTTTCGCCGCCGTCACAGGGCAGCTCACCGTCATGGTTCGCATGCCCGTGTGGTCCGGACGTAGGGTGCCCGCCTTGACCTGCTCAGCAGGGCACCCGCCGGTCCTGGTGACGGCGGCCACCACCTCCTCTTCGGTCACCGAGTCGTCCAGACCCAGGATGCGCAGGTCTGCGCATCTGACGGGCCTGGACACTCGGGCCTCGTCCGCATTTAGAGACGCTCTGAGCTTTTCAGCCAGAGCGTCTGCGGACGAGCCACTGGTTTCACCAGGGATCTCCAACACACGCGCCCCTGTCGCGGTGACTTTAAGCCGGAGACCCCCAGTGATCCCGAGCTCTTTGAGGTCCACCGTCGCCTTCGCCTTTGCGAGGACGTCGCGGTAGGACACGCCCCTCTTTTCCGCGTCCGGCTGTAGTGTAATCACTACAGCTGCGGTCTTCGGGGCGCGGAGCCTAGCCGCGACGCTTCTCGCCTTGGCCTGGCGCTTCCGCTCCGCCTGCCTGGCCTTTTTGGCCGCTTTCCTCCCCTTCTTCCTTTCCCCGACCACCTGCCACCCGGCTTCGGCCGCGGCTGGCTTAGGGGGCGGAGGGGGGGGGAGCGGCCGCTGCTGCTGCGACTGCGGCTGCGGCGGCGGCGGCGGCGGCTGGCCCGCCACTGGCACTGGCGTTTTCGCCAGCTTTGCCGCCGCCTTGCCCTTTGTTTGGGCCACCGCCTTGCCCTTCTTCTTCTGGGCCACCGCCCCCTTCACCGGCGCCGGTTTCACCGGAGCCGGTTTTTCGGGGGCCAACACAGCCCTGCCAGAGGGCTGGCTGGACGGCCCCGATCTGGGGGCGGCAGCCGCAGCTGCATATGAGGCCGCCCTCGGGCCCGGGACGGCCTTGTTTGCTGCAAGCGGGGGGCGCAGGACAATGCCCTCCAGGACGGAGAACCGCGCCTGGAAGGCAGCCAGCTCCTGCCGAACCAGGGCAAGCACCTGGTTCTCAACCGGCACGGGCTGGCTTGGTCGCTGCTGGCCCCCCTTTTGGGCCGCCTCGCGGGAGCCGGTCTCGCGCAGACCGGCCAGGCCTGCTCGGAGCTCCCCATTCTCCTTTTGGAGAAGCTCCGTGGCAGCCGTCAGGCGGGCGACTTCCGCCCGCAGTTTGGCCACTTCGCCTGACGGAGGCCTCGCGTAGGCGGCCTCCGCTGCCGCCAAAATGGAGGCGGAGGCCGCAGGTATGGCCGCGAACTTTGTAGACGGCTTTATTTTATGGGCCACCACCTTTAATGCGGCCTCCACCTCCGCCGCAAACCTGGACTTACGCTCCTCCTCGGAGCCGCCAGTTGCATTCGCCTCGTCAGAGGTGCCCGAGCCGGCCACCCCCGGGTGCCGCCCCTCCTCAGCGAGCCGCGCCGCGCTCTGGGCCGCTGAGAGGCCCCGCCCCTTGCCCCGGATCCCACCACGCTTGCTGGTGGGGATCTTCCGGGCCGAGGCCACCTCGCCCTCGGAGGACGACCCATGGTCGCCCTCCGGCCAGGACCGCTTGCGGAAGAACTTGCTGTTCCCCGCAGCAGCAGTCCCGGTCCTCTCGCGGCGGGAGGAGCTCTCTGAGCCTCCCCCCGCACTCGCATCACTGGATGCGGCGTCGGCCTCCGACCCCGCATCCCTCTTCTCCTCCCGATTGCCTTCGGCAATGATGTGTTTTTTTGTGTTTGTTTTGTCCGATTCCATTTTTGTTCCCACGAGTAGTGGGGGAATTAAAAAGTCCATCTGGGGTACCCCCTGTACCCAGATAAGCCTGCGGATTTTAACCCATAACCCGCCAGAGGGTCGGCTGGTACTCTGGCGGGGGGACGCACTAGCGACTGATCTACCCGTCAGCCATACATCCCCTCGCGGTGCGGCGCCGCTTGGGATTCGGGGTAACTTTTTATAGAGGTTTTCTACCTCGCGGTCCGGGCGGCCAAGCCAAGACCCTCGGTCCCTATCGAAGCCGCGAGACGTGATCCACGACACTCCGATGATGGGATTACGATATACGACGGGGACAGTGAAGGACGCAGTCCTCCACTGTCTGCCCGGCGGCAGGGTTAGTGCACACCGAGCCCGCCCTTGCTCCTCCACTGCGCCCTCTGCGTTTCAGAGGGACGCGCGGAGAACCGCCCCCTTGGTCCAACTGGACCCCACCGTGTCAGAATATTGGCCACGACAGTAACATTCTCCGAGGAATAAGAATTTCTTCCCATTCCTAGGGGAAGGATACTGCCGCGCCCAGGGTGCACCGTCCACAGCAGCTGCTGTTCCCTCCAGACGTATCGAGAGGGACCGGCAGCCACTGGGCCCACGAGGAGGTTTTCTGACCAAGCACCCCAATTCTCGTGCCCTTATTCCAATTTATTTGGGGTCGGCGGACCAATGTCATCTTCTTCCATACTTCTCTATTAGGATTAGATACATTTGTAGATCTTTGACAGTCGTAACAGGTAGTCAGTGACCCGAAAGTCTGACAACCAGACTTACCAAAGGTTTAGCGCTAACTGGGTTGTGGAGGTCAGATAGGCAGTCGCTCCATGTAAAATACTGGTATTCAGCTGCATCCGGTTAGACTGGAAGCCGACCCCAACATTGTTGGGAAAAGGCTAGGCAGATGATGACATGTCATCTCAGCCTTAGTTTTACATTATAGTTTTTCGGAAGACAGCCATCATTTCTACCATATTTCTTCACAATTAAATGGCATGTGGTGTGCTATCAAGTGAAAACATCCGCAAGGACAGAAAAATACGCTAAATTGCAAGTTACAACAGCCGCAGCCGTGCACACTAGTTCACCTTGACACCGTTTGGTATCGTTTCCTTCCTTCCCCGATGTTCTTGTTATGGTGCTAATTTTACACACCTGCTCCCCAATACTCCCCTTGGCCATGTTGTTTACACATGACCAAGGGGAGTATTCGAAAAAAATACATGGAACTTGTTTTTTTTTTTTAATTTTTAGTAGTCTGTCTCCAGGGCAAAATAAAAATACTTTATTTCTCACTAGTTTTCCGCCCGCAGCTTCGCCCGCGTCGAGTACGGTTATATCGCGTTTCCAAGAGAACTCTTCAAAAGTCCGGGATAAAAACTATCCTATGTTCTTTCTCAAGGTCAACTCTATCTCTGTACCAAATTTCATTAAAATCAGTTCAGTGGTTTAGACGTGAAAGCGTAACAGACAGACAGACAGACAGACAGAGAGACAGAGTTACTTTCGCATTTATAATATTAAGTAGAGATAGGCCTACATGGGCAATTAAAAAACGTTAAAAGATAGGTGCCCGGTTCGGGTTGATCGTTTGCTATGGAGAAGAACCGACAAGAAACTCCATTGTTGAAAGACGAGTCTATCTCTTTTTCTTTTACGATTTCCAATTAGTGGATAATTATCCTGGCTGTTTGCGTCAAGCTCGTTTCACTCCAGTGACCCCCCCATCTTTTTTCTGGGGTTCTGGGTCTGCTCCGCGATTCCGCAGGAAGTTTTCTGGTTATTTTATAGTTACCCACGTAGGTAGAGTACTAATAATTGTGGTTTATGAAGGTAAACAGACATACCATACCTAATAAGTACTTACATACATGTTGTTCTAAATAAACAACGCCGTAGTTTCTAGAAAATCATTAATTTATTTACGACGTAAATGACGTGTTGTTCCCGTTATAAATTAATTATTTTAATTACTTAAGTCTATCCTTAAACAACACTTTGTTATTACGTATTTAGTTCAGGCGATTAATTTAACTATAACTTTAATAAAATATTATCTTCTCTTCACGATTCTAGAGCAATTAATTGAAAAACCCTGAAAACATAGTAACCTTCTTTTTTGGGTAGCCGTGTAATTAGAGTCGAATTAAAATGTCCTAATTAAAACATTTGCAACAGTAGATAAGTATTTAGGCAGTTCTTTCTAAAGTGTAAGGTCAGCACACTCCCCTAAGCATGCCTAAGTAGGCAAGCTGCCATTGCTTCCCATAAAGAGTTAGAGCGCTCACATTGGCCACAGAAACTCCATTATGGAATCCGCCATCTGGATATGGCCTCAAACGCCAAGGTTTAATGCTCGCTTCGTCCAAAAATGGCCTGCGGTCGATGCTTGTGTTTGCGCACTCACTAGGCCTTTTAAGGCTTCTCAGTAACCTTATACACTTGTAGTAGCGAAGGCGATCGCGAAATGGGACGGAAATTATCTTAGAAACTCAGGCTTTTAAGTATAGCCTCGTTGGTTTAGAGCAAGCACTGTGGTCTGGGGTTCGATTTCGGGTTATTTGTTATTGGTTTATTTTTTCATCGGACACAGTACCAGCCACGGTCCACGAAGTCTAGATTTGTCTCTGGTTGATGGCAATAGGCTCGCTCTCTATTATCTAGATGGGAACATAGCTGGCGAAATGTGGGGTAGGTACTACAGGTCCACCTCTGCGTAACCTTTCCGAAATTACCAGTGTGATGTTTAGATATCCTTGCGTATTTGCAATTGTTGCGAAGTGCTCGTCATTTGCCTATTATTAAGTATTCTTGGCGCGTTTTCCAGCTATGAGCGAAGATCCGAATAAATTATTGCTTGTAATGTTATTTCCTGTAAGACGTAAAGTGATGTATTTTGATGGATCGCTGGAGGTCATTGAATTCGTGTTTATCGTTAAATAAGTTTCATGAGTGTTGATTGTCCTTAGAGCAATTTTGAGGTCTGAAACGTAACGAACTCCTATAAACCGCAAATAATAATATGAGACTACGTTTATGAGGCATAATGAGATCGGAAAGTATCACGCCTGTATTTCCTCGAAGGGTAAGGCAGAGAAATACCTATAGTACACCGACATTTCGCCAGTTATGTTTATGTCCCTTGTAATAGGGGGCGACCCTATTGCCACCAACTCGGCTCAAGTGCAGACTCCTGCTACCCTGCTATTGAGAAATTCATGATGGTAAAACCATAACACTTTGTCCGACCTGGGCATCACACCCAGCAGTCCCAGGACCCACTCATCGGTCGCGCTTGCAACCACCTAGACCAACAAAGCAGTCAAATAATTATGGTAAACTACATTTAGAACAGTGAGAGGCAAAGAATAATTCATTTTTAGTATAATAAATAATATATTATTCTGTTTACTTGACTGCGATGTTCCACAATGTTACGTCGAGTTTCTTTTCAAAGTCTCCCTTTCTCTCGATATTACGCATTCACAACGTGACATCGTTTCTCACAATATCTGCACGCATGACATGAAAGGCATAGCTGATATACGAATGTTTCAAATCGAGGCGAAGAAGGCCTATTATCATCAATAAACCCTAAGTTCATAATATAATACCCTTGTGGCGTTTCCGAACGTCACTTATTAAGATGGCAACACGGCCATAATTTGTCAGGATTACTTCCTTCCGGCAGCCATATTCTGGTGACTGTTATGTTGTGTGCTCAAAATAATAAACAAAATAATATGAAGTACAAACTTTATCTACCTCATCATACATATATAAACTCACGTCTTTTTCGCTGGGGGAAGGCAAAAGCTACATCACAGGACGCCACCAGCATACGCATACGCTGTCATACGCATGGCATACCGCCACATCTGGTCATACACGCACGCCGGTTGCGAGTACTGCGTTTATCCCCTTAAATATTTGCTATAATCTATTTATACTATGTTTAACATTACCCAAGGTGTTCAAGTATTGCCGTGCATGTGAGCAATGAACTTGCGCGCGCGTCTCGTTCGCCTCGACCTTGCGCTTGCGTCGATCGGCAATAATCAGAATCACTACACGGTGCATATCGCGTGATCTCTTACAAAACAAACTGCTGAAACGAATCGGTTATGAATAGCCGGCTGAAGTTACTGTGTCGGTGATTAATACTGATACTGCACCCGTAAGCCCACCCAGAACGCGGTAACTCAACAAAATTTAAATATTGTATTCCACATAAACCTACATGGGCACTTGTGATTGGTCGTTTCCTATGAAGAAGAACCGGCAACTCTTTCAAAACTGTATCTATGATTCGGAGAAAACAAGGAATATATGTCTCTGAAAGTCTCTTTTCTAGTAAGTACAAAAATGAGAGATGCAAAAAAAATTATGAATTTTCGTTTTTTTTAGATACTAAGCAGTATCTAAAAAAAAACGAAAATTCATAATTTTTACGAGTGCACAATATTATTAGGTAATCCTAGTCATCCGCAATGTACTAGCGGTTATCAGGGGATGTGGGGCTGTGGATTATGATAACAGCCACGGATGCTGGGTGACGCCATTTGCTGTATTTTTTGCCACTGGGTGTTATGTTTTTTTTCTAGCACTACATAAAAAAAATGACAATAGATTATTTTACACTCGGTAAAAATACTCGGAGCCAAAATCATGTCAAACAATATTTTTAATTGAGAGTCTGGTAGCTGAAAGTTTCAAACTACAAATATGCGGTGTGAGTGGGGAGGTGGACCCCATCGTATATTATACTTACCTCTAGGTATGGCGTAGTACTCCGCGGCTAAGCCCCGCTAGAATTTCAGCTGTAGTGGTAAATTACTGAAACTATACAGGGTCGAAGGGACATCGATGCACAAACAGTTATTACGTATTCAGTTATTCTGATAGTCATGATGATTATAGTTGATGATTAATTGATTACACATAGAATTTTGCCTTCGATAATTTAAAAAAAAAACACCTATTTTTTGACCGTGTAGAATTGAACTTTTGTAAGAAACAGGAGTCTCTGTTTTAATTATCTACCGATGTACGATGATGAAATTGTCTATGTGGGGGGGGGGGAGGATTCAGAATGATGTACTGAATACGTGGTAATCGTTTGTGCGTCGATGTTTCCACCCTGTAATGCCCTGTATACATAATATTATTAATGTAAGTAGGTACAATCGGTACCGGAAACACGTCTTCAAAATCTCATGTTATGTGGTGGTGTGATTGGTTGTCCAAAACGCTAACTTTCGAATATTTATGAATTTTACCTAAGTATACTGATTTCGCTGTAGCAGTGCAGGTGCAGGTGGAGGTGCTGGTACAGTGAAGTGCAGGTGACATTTAGTGACATTAGACGCCAAGACAGGTTTAGTGGTGGGATGTATTGCTATGATGTCGATATTTTTATAGAAAAAGAACACATTATGCAATTCAATTTTATCTGTGTGTACGATTCTCACAGCAAAAATCTCGTTCTTTTATTATCATGTTATTTATTTTAAATTATGGATTTAATACAAAAAATTAAAAAACACATTCGAAACACAACCGAATTTTTTTTTTTCGTGGTATCATTTTTGCCATGAGGCGTGATGCGTTGGCGGCAATTTTGCGTCAATACGAGTGCTGGCGGGCGCCTTATAACTAAGCGACACGTTTTCCGTTTGTCGTTCCGTTATTTATTTTCTTTTGGACTAAAATTGATACGAGTTATAGATGTTTAACAACAAAATTAAAAAAATACTCAAGGTTAACACAAGGTTTTTTTTTCTATAAAAATATCTGAAATTTTGGGAACCCTATTGTTCCCCCACTATAAAAGATTTACCTAAACCACAGCTTTATGGCAAATTAACGTAATTAGCCTAATATTTGGCGGTAAATCTACCTACCGATAGATTACCGATACCGGTAGATTTACCTACCGATGACAACCCTAGCTATGACCAAAACTAAAACAATATGCAATGCTGCCCATCCTCTTCACGAACCTAATTAGTGCCTAGCATTAAATTAATATTATATCCTTATACAGATTAATGAGAACTCGATCCAACTAATTCTGGTTCAAACTGCCTACCAGGATAATATAGATGAGCCTCGAACATCCTCAAATTGGCATGTCCTGTTTCTATAGTTACCCTGTCTAACGGCCGAATATGGCCGAATGCTCGAACCGTAGACCCGAAGTTCTCTTTAGGTCTCATGTGCTGTCTCTCTCAAATTCAAGTGAATTGATGAGACGGCAAGCTGCGAGACTGGTAGTGTTTGAGTAGTTGTGGTGGGGATTGGGGATACGATCGATATCAGACAAATTATTTGGAAATAATTACTTTGACGCATTATGTATGTATGTATGACTGCCTCGTTGGTCGAATGGTCGCAATCCCGACTGCTGATCGTGAGATCCTGGCTTCGGTTCCCAGGTCGGGCAGTGTTTACTATTTTATTTTATTTATTTAACAGTTTATGTTCACACTAAATACAGAAAAGAAGAAAGGAACAGAAAAAATAGGTACAAAGGTGATGCTTATTTCTAAAGAAATCTCTTCCAGCATACCCGCGAAAGGAGGGTAGATAAAAAGAGATGTAGACATGGTGTGTAAAAGAAGAAGAGAAAATAGAATACATAAAAACAAAGCAAATAACGAATTTAAATATAACATACAATACAAGAATATACTTACATATTTACTGTAAAGACAAAATATATAACACACATATTAGCTACAATATAATACATATCATAATTATAATAATAAATACCCATGCAACTATGGCGAATTGGAAAGATAATGTTCTTTTGAAAACTGTAACAGTTTGGCAGTCCCTAATATCAGGTGGAAAGGAGTAGGAGTAGGAGTAGAAGTCGGTAGAGTGGGGAGGGGATTTAAGGAGGTTCCTAAGATGGCTTTCCGTCGCTCTGATGCAAGGTGCATCAGAGCGACGGGAGTAGGAAAATGTGGAGTTTTTTTTCCATCGGGAATTTTCTCAGTAGCAGCCATGGAGTCTAGAATTCCGCCCGGTTGATGGCAATAGGCTCGCCCCCATTACATGGGACTTAAACATAACTGACGGAAGTGAGTGTACTATAAGGAACACCTCTGCCTAGCCCTTCGGGGATTACAGGCGTGAAGTTATGTATAATGAAATTAATGAGGCAATCAGGACCTAACATTGACCAAAGTGTAGACCTCGATAGTCATCGTTACTACCTACTTACTTGTGATTTGATAAATTATGATAAGGGGAATACGATTAAATTACGTGCGTAGATAGTATGTTGTAAGTTATTTTTAATCAACGATTAAAGTCATAATGCCGTAAAAAAATAGATATTTTTAATTTAAACAATAAACGATTGTTCTTATGTACGTACATGACATATTAAAATAGAACCCAATAAGGATAATGTAGGTTTTAATGTCAAATAAATAAATGTTACAGACATAATTGTGTCCGTTTACCAGAGGTTCGTGATAAAGTAGGGAGTGGTTCAATTTTTTTTTTTTAACTTTCTGTACGCCTCGGCGTCGTCGTAAAGGAGACGGCCAATGAAAACAGAATTGATGATACAAATTGTCTCACAATGTTATTGGTTACTTACCTACTTATGTACCTACAGTAAACATTCGACACCACCAAAAAGGCCCAGCCCCCAAAATCCGTTGGCCATATAAGAAACTAAATCGGATAAACTCGTAATCTTTCGGAGTTACTCCTAAAGATAAAATGTTAATCCGATTAATTCATAACGCGTTCTAGGCCAGTATAAAGTACCTCAAATCCTCTAAAACAACAAAATTATAAACGTATTTGAAGCCGTTTCGGCAACAAAACAGCACTCGGCACAGCCATTTTTCATGTAGGTACCTACCCAAATCACTAAAGGATGAGGTTAGAGTCCTTGACTCCAGCCTACAATCCTAAATATTTACCGCATGACGTAAGAAGCAAATACGAATGTAATTTACTGTATTATTCGCCCAAGAATTTTCAATAATCTTGGCGATACCGACTTACGTCATTCAGAGTCAGCTGATAGCGTATTTTGTAAAGATTATTGCGAACCGTCTCATACTTGAGCTTGAGGTAAAATATGCGAAGCAGGAAAAAAATCAATAATATTTAAGTATCGACTCGATTTATCTGGAATTATGTATGATTTGTAAATGATTAATAATTTTCATTCAATGGAATTAGGTGTCTCATAAACGCCTCTAGGTCGTCACCCTAGCGTTTTAGGCCTCCCTCGGCGACGACACCCGTCTTCTGGCACCCACTGCGTGACGACTCTGGCCCATCGGTCCTGATGCATTGCGTGTCTGTATTATTCAAATAACTCAACTTTAAAAGTAAAAAAAATTAATACACTTTAAATATCTTTCTACTATTTTATATGCGAAAGTTTGGATGGATGGATGTTTGTTACTCAATCACGCCAGAACGGCTGAACAGATCTGGATGAAACTTGTCACAGAGATAGATTATAGTCTCGTATAGCACATAGATTACTTATTATCCCAGCAGTAGGTAAGATCCCGTGGGCAATTCCCGAACTGCATACGGGCGAAACCGCGGGCATAAGCTAGTCTGACAACTATAAAAATTACGTGTCTAATCAGGAAAGCTAGAATGTAAGGAAACAGAAAACGAATCACTGAGGCAGAATCTTTTTAAAAGAGAATGCTCATGGAAGTATGGAATCCCGTACCATGCTGCATCAAAATCAAACCTTGTTTTTTATAGACTACACTGATCGTATTAACTCCTACAAAAATTATTTTTGAAAAAAAAACCCGCGTTTCAGAGTTATTTTATAAAATCGAAACTAACCTAAAAAGTAGGTCTATTTTTTCGACGCTACCAACGACGTATTTTAACACACATACATTACATTATTGCTCTAAAAACAGCGTAATACACTAATATTAGTAAGAATTACGAGTTAAAGTAACATCCACAGTATGCTTGACTGAAACTCGATTTTATTTTAGACCTTTACATTGCCAATAGTCAGTCAGTACAGTACAAATGTCAGATGCCACAGATAAGATAACTATAAACCATAGAGGATAGTAAGTGCTATAAACTAGTCGGGATTTAGGGATGTAATCGATAAATCAAAATCTTTAGGCTGAGAAAATCTATTTTGTTGCAAATAGCAATAAACCAAACTAAATCGATTTGGTGTACTGATCTTACTTAATTGTAATTAATTTTAGAGTCCGCTCGACAGACAAGGGTTTGTTCAATTGAAACGGAACGTCATTTATATTCAGTTGAAACGGAACGTCATATAAAGGGAGTAAAACAATATTCGTACTTTTAAACTCGAAAAGTATATTTCCAGTTCAAAAATCAAATCCCCGACGCGTAATGCCGTAAAAAAATATGAAACTAATTACTATAATATTTTGGTTTTGAGGCGCGAGACTTTTTGGTACCAACTTTGGTCATTGTCCTTTTAATTCAAAAATACTTTTGAGTTTTTTTTTGTATTTCTCCATCTAGACAACAGATGTAACCTGACCACCTGTTTATGCAGAATGCTTTTACAGTGAAACCCTTAGTCTGTCTACCTACATAATTATGAAATGGCATAATATCTAGTCTAGTGTAGATGAAGGCGGTATGTACGCTACACTCCTCACTATTTACTACCATCCATTTCACGTTTAAAATGGCGATGAGTCTGTGCAGTGTCTGGCTTGTCTGATTTTAAATGTTTTATGAAAGAGATGACTCAATAACTTGGTGGCTATAAAAGGTCGTTCAGTATATTTGATGTGAACCCAAATGAAAATTAACGGTTTTATTCAAAAAAGCATTTTACTGTTTTTTTTTCATTTCGCTAGCACGACAGTTTCAATATTTTGTTGGCTTGGAAGTTTTGTAATATTGACTTTTCCACGGTGTGCATGATTTGGGGCACACAATCCAAGAGAAGACGTGGTACACAGCGCGGCAGAGCAGCGGTGTAATTAACGTACATTATGCCTGAGTGGCTTTTGAAGTTTAGACTCTAAACCTTATTTGACGTTTTTGAAAAATTCTTTGATACTAAATTTTTTTTTTGCAAAAAAATAAAACTGACATCAAAAACACACAATTTTCCTTTTTTAGTTGTAATATCCTCAACAAATATTTGCTGTGCATTTATTTTACATGGATAACAATACATGTCATGGTAATAGGCTTATCCCCAATAAAATGGAACTTAACATACCTAACTTTCGAAATGTGGGTTTACTGTACGCATCTGCGTACCCCCTCAGAGCATACAGGCGTGATGTTATGTTATGGTGTTGTGTAAACAATAAACATCCAAACGATTGCATAGCAGCAAACACGACAGATGTTCTGACTATTATTGAAGAGTTCCGTTCCATATCTCCGAAGTCCATGATCAGATCATGACAATATTTCTACGGGACCAATTTGGGAGTATACTCTTTCAAACAAAAAACAGTTTTCAAAATCAATCCACAATTCGAGAAATCGGTGAAAATACATACACAAGTCATCGACCAACAGAAATTAACTATTATTCATAAATTCCTATTACATATTGTTTTCCAGTAACCACTTAAATATTTTTTCATGTACATAGCGTAATTAAATATCTACCTACCTCATGTCATATAAAGTGTTTTAAAATAACTAAGTAACTACACACAAATATCGGACACTGCTCTAAGGAAAATATTAATTTTTATTGTTATTTGAATTATAATGTTTCCTGTTTGCTTAGACATAACTGTATCACTTGCATTCGTCGTAATTAAATACACAACGATTTATTTTATATTTCCAATGATTACTTTGTTCGTACATAAATCAATAAAAGCTTTTACCACTAAATATTTAAATACTATTGACAACAAAATGTTAGTTTTCCCTATGATAAATTCGAGGTCTCGCTCAGCAACTAGATTAAAATGCATAATTATTTTAGTAATATTCGTATGACTTTCCTCTAAATGATTATTAATGTTGTTTTTTTGATCCAATAATTTACGTTACCTACGAATTTACGATGGCAAGAAATAACCGGGCTTTTCTGAAAGTGAAAGTCGAATTAAGTTCGCTCCAGTAGTTTTAAGTGTCGTGGCGAGGTCCCATCACAGAAACAGGTCACTTCATTCGTGTCAAAAGTGGACATGTTCGGACAACGGCAGATCTTCTACTTTAACAACTATATTTTTAGAATTTCATGAGAATTTCTGGATTTCCCTAATATCTGTAGGAATTTACGTCTACGTTAAAACTCTCCAAGTCGAATTTTATCATTGCGAGGAGTATTTAGGGATTGACTATAGTGATGTCTTTTCGTGATCCATTGAACCTTGAAAAAAGGCGAGCGAAACGGAAGTTTAAGCAGACAGACGTTCAACAATGCATGAAATTACCGTTCATCCCATCAGAAACAAAAATATCGCTAATACTTCTCAATTAAGCCGCACCTCAAGACAATCATGACTTAAACGGTTTTAAATGATTCCATTACAAAATAATAATGACGTCATGATACAAATAGATGATCGAATCTGTGATCGAGACGAATCGTCACCTGATTCGATTACATCTCGACTATGATTCATGCTGTCAAACGCTTGTGAGAAATCTGTGAGTCATCGGAGGGCCACACCAAGGTTCATTCAAATCACATACGATACTTGTTTTTAAAGTACATTTTGATTTAAATCAGACATTACTTTACTACAAGGTAATATTTTAACATGGAATGGAGGATGTATCTTGTTTTCTGTACAAAATAATTTTCCTTAATGAAGTCATCAGAACAATAGCAGATTTCATCAACTAAAAGGCGAAACAAACATGCTATTTTAGGCCCTTCAAGTTCCATCGTGGTGTTCGTCTACGATAACTCAATCGAAGTACTTAATAATGATTTAATGGATTTTATATTGATCAACTATAGGTCAAGTGCGGCCCAGCGACTGCGGACATCCTAATATGTAGTTCCCTTTATTGGAAAAAGCAATCCGTCTCGAAACCTTGCTCGGTAAAGTAATAAATAAGACAGTCAGCCATACCAAGGTGACTCCGAAAATGTTCCGGATTGCCAATTTGAGTATCGCTAAAAAGGCAGCGATCGAAATGTATCGGTAATGGCCACGTACAGTATCATAGGTACGTTTTGTTTTTATAACTTCGACGAAATCAGTAGATATACTAAGCCTAGATTAGAATCTAATATTGTTAACTATTTTATCTTTACTACCTGTTTTTATATCTTTAAGGTTCATAACTATCTGAAATTAGCCGACTTTATACATGGACGATGTTTTTTTAATTCAAATATTAGAATCTGCAATAACACGCGCTACAAAACAGCAAATTAATACGATTCAGGAGAGATGGAGGGTGCAGTCGGATGATTCATGGAACCCCATAGCTGCCCATAGCGCACCCCATGCGACGGTGCACCGGCTAGGGGCGCGTCTGCCCGAAGTGCGGGGGAGGGAAAATCAATACACGCAGACGACTGCACAATATTATTCTATACGTATATTAGGAAACATTTAACAAGGGTGTCTCGAATCTCTATTGATTTATGTCTAGCACCTCTGCAGTGGCGGGGTTGAATATTTTACGCAGTGTAATTTGTAACATCAAACGTTATTTTTACGTACAAACGTAGTTTAACTTTCAATCAATGTTTACGATTTTAACGTAATTAAAGTCACGTTTTCGACTTCCACGTGTATTCGATGTGTCATATCGTTGTAGATCTGGTTCGCTTCTAAATTATACCGCCTACGCTTCTATTCAACAACAAATAGTTTGTTTTTGTCGCGTCGCGAGGCTGGACTGGCTGCTCGTTTATCGCGAACGGCGAATCCTACACGAGCCGTCCAGTCGTCCACAGGCCAGTCTGGTCCAGTCACCTTTGGACGCACATAATTATAGATTTTTTGCACCACGTCCGTGCAGCCACTGTAACATCCTACCTACTAGAATAAGATATCTCTCATCTTTAACGTCAGTTAGTAATGCTTTCTGCTCTTTTCATAAATATAATGAGAATATTTACAACAGTAGAGTATTAAACTAATTAAATATTTGTAGGTTAATGTTAGGCGTTTGTGGCAATTAGCGCAAAACAGCTGAATCATAGAGAAAGTACGGACAGACTGAAGAGAAATTTCAGTATTTTAAAGAAGCGTATTGGTGACCCTGAGTGAGTGTGTTGTACACCAGTAGGCGGCAAGTACGTGAGTGTTCGCCTGTACACTAACAACGCTTCAGATAACGTGTAGTGCTCTATTATCGTTATCAAGTCATATCGTTATCACCAGATTGTGGATATAGAACCGAGTGCGTTACCATATATGGTGACAAAAATTGAGGCAGCATCAGGCAGCTCGTGATTGGCGGAAAATAAATTGTTCCGATAGTACGTGAACTCTGATAAGGCGGGTTTTATATAGTTTATCCTCAAGAGCCGGTTCTCATTTAGTGTGGTGTGCTTGACCGAAGCAGCACGAGTCGTACCTAGTCATTTAACTTATTATTTAACAGTAAGTTTTGTTTTATTTTATTCAATTAAATTGTGGATTTAAATCATAAATATTTGTAAAGTTTTTAAACCGAAATAATAACAGCGTTTAGAGCCAGTGTTTAATATTATATTAACACCTGTGGAAACTACACGTTACATAACATATTTTTACGTAATAAAAGTGAATAGTGCTTTTTGGATTTGGTGAATTTTAACTAACTCTTCAGTTTTGTGGCAAGTTGTCTACTGAATTTGAGGGCGTCTGGGTTCGAACCCCTGACCGGGCAGTGTGCGTTTCGGGTGATACCCTTATTTTTCCTGATTTTCGTCTGGAGATTTTGATTTATTCTCAATGTTCTCTTGTGATAGTTTCCTAACCTATTTTTTAAATTTACACAAAGATAGTAACTAAGTATAACCGTGCTTTTCCAAAAATCTTATCATTATCTTTTTAGAGATAAGTTGTATCAAATAATCCTTTTATCAGTGAGTTGGCACACAAGGCGTGACTGTTACGTAGGATATAAATTGACTACATAACGGTTGAATTTTGCTAGAAACATCCTTCTTCCCAATCGGTCTGTCCCTCTCAATTAAGGACTCTTCTTCAGGAATATCACAATTCATACTTATTATTTCAGACTAATTCAAAATGTGCGACGAGGAAGTTGCTGCGTTGGTGGTAGACAATGGCTCCGGTATGTGCAAGGCCGGGTTCGCCGGTGACGACGCACCCCGCGCCGTGTTCCCCTCCATCGTGGGCAGGCCGCGCCACCAGGGCGTCATGGTCGGCATGGGACAGAAGGACTCGTACGTAGGCGACGAGGCCCAGAGCAAGAGAGGTATCCTCACGCTCAAGTACCCCATCGAGCACGGCATCGTCACCAACTGGGACGATATGGAGAAGATCTGGCACCACACCTTCTACAACGAGTTGCGTGTGGCGCCCGAGGAGCACCCTGTGCTGCTCACGGAGGCCCCCCTCAACCCCAAGGCCAACAGGTAGGTCCCGCGCCCAGCGCACTCGTCCGCATCCACAGCCTCTGAGCTCTGCCTCTGAGCCGCGCCTGACCTTGTGTTTTGTTTTGCAGAGAGAAGATGACACAGATCATGTTCGAGACCTTCAACACGCCCGCCATGTACGTTGCCATCCAGGCCGTGCTCTCGCTGTACGCGTCCGGTCGTACCACCGGTATCGTGCTGGACTCCGGCGACGGTGTCTCGCACACGGTGCCCATCTACGAGGGATACGCGCTGCCGCACGCCATCCTGCGTCTGGACTTGGCCGGCCGCGACCTTACAGACTACCTGATGAAGATCCTCACCGAGCGCGGCTACTCGTTCACCACCACGGCCGAGCGTGAGATCGTGCGTGACATCAAGGAGAAGCTCTGCTACGTCGCGCTCGACTTCGAGCAGGAGATGGCCACCGCCGCCTCCAGCAGCTCCCTGGAGAAGTCCTACGAGCTTCCCGACGGACAAGTCATCACCATCGGTAACGAACGATTCCGTTGCCCTGAGGCTCTCTTCCAGCCCTCATTCTTGGGTATGGAAGCCAACGGCATCCACGAGACCACATACAATTCGATCATGAAGTGTGACGTCGACATCCGTAAGGACCTGTACGCCAACACAGTTCTGTCCGGAGGTACCACCATGTACCCTGGTATCGCCGACCGCATGCAGAAGGAGATCACAGCCCTGGCCCCGTCCACGATGAAGATCAAGATCATCGCGCCCCCAGAGAGGAAGTACTCCGTATGGATCGGAGGATCCATCCTGGCTTCCCTCTCCACCTTCCAGCAGATGTGGATCTCCAAACAGGAGTACGATGAGTCTGGCCCCTCCATCGTCCACAGGAAGTGCTTCTAAGCGGCAAGTAAGACTATTCCTAATTTATGATGCCCTACACCAGGCCCCTGAATGGGCGGCTCAAATTACGCTTGTGATCTTTTATTTAAGTTCAGTATTTAAAAATAGGCTGTAAGGTATCGTAATATGCATATTACGTAATAATGAATGCGGAACATTGTCGATTCCGTATTTTTGACAAAGATTTTTATTTATTTATTATAAATCGTTACTAACCTGAACATTTTTAATAAAAGATAATTTATATACCGGTATAAATCTGCATTTTTCTTGCTTTCTATCCTTTCATCTCATTACCAACGTATTTAGCTTCATAAGTGAAAGACGGGGTACCGTTCATGACAGTCATAGTGACACGAGTCTGCGATTCTCGCAGTCCGTCTGCAGCTTTACTGGAGTTTCTAACTGCAACTACTAGTCATTGACCGTTCCATTTTACATATTTTAGTATAAACACGCGGTAACGGAACTCAACGTCCGCAACTTTATCATCATGGCTGCTTCATTATATAATATTTCATTATGTTACTAATCATAAAGGGTATCAAATACGACTATATATTTGGACTATCGTAATGAAACAGCACGATAAGGTGGTTATCGTGATAAATTCCTTCATACAAATTAATGGCAGGGTTTATAGCGATAAACACATTCATTACAATCGATTCAAAGAAACGTTAATCAGGTTGACGTGAGTAGATATAATACAATCAGTCCCTAGTAACTACCTAAGTAATAGCTCCACCGTCTGCCTAATTGGAGTAATTAGCACTTCTAGCGAACAAAGCAATATTCGTGCTGCATTCAATAACACTAATGGAATATTGTAGGAACATGGGCGAGGCTGTGATAATTCTGTTGGAACAGGGAAAACCGCACCTATAAGCTTTTCAGGCTACGGACAGGATATTAAACTCTGAAACTACGCAGGTAGGGTATTTTTAGCACTATGTAGGCTAAGGAATTCCCGCTAGGAAATTAAATCACCATTATTTTATACCTAATGTGGAATGTTATCTCTATAAACCAGTCGTTGCCACTTGCCATTAAAATGTCAAGGGACATTATCCACTTATAATTTGATAGGGAAATTCAATGTTTAGATAAGATCATTCTTATCACAATTATTGGAGTATTTTCTTTATCTACATAGCTACTTATTATCTTTCTTTCATAACAACTTAATCCCCTTCTAATATTCCACTTGACGATTGATTACACCTACAATTTCTAATAGTCTACGATTGCGATAAAAAAAACTCGTAATATCAATGTTATGTAGGTATAGTTTCCCCTACCTCGATTTCTCCAAACAGGTGATATATCGCTGAATTAATTTCCATATCAATTATGTTTTTAATCATTTTTTGGATTGGTTTTCTTCTCTGGTAACGTGATTATATCAAATGTTTTTAAATTAATCTAGTCATGGGTAGCTGCTGTCATTGAATTTCGGTTTTTGTTATGGTTTTCGGTGTTTACAAATAGAGAGTGATGCGTCAGTGCGTCACACACATCACATCCCTACGTGGATAGCGTGTAGTTTATAATAGCTGACCTAGAGCAATGTGTAGTCGAAATCCTAAAATACTCGGATATAATTAGATGGACACACCCACCACGCGTTCGTTTCGTCTGCTGCGCGTTGACGTCACGGGCGCGGCCGGTGCAACTGTTTGAAATTCGAAAGCTTTCTGGCGCGTCACTTGGCCCTTGGCAGTATACGAGCATTTCCCATGCCAACAAAGAGTAGTGGTCTCTAATGATGGTTGTAGGTAGACTACCTATTTATAGGATCTTGCCGGCGTCTATATTGATCGGGTTGAGTACTGGGCTCGGCTTATGTTCGGAAACACGAGACTTAGGCAATATCTACTACCTACTTACCTATCTAAAATAATAGTTTGCTCCAAATGCTCTGTACACCTAAGGAACATGGTTTAAAGTTAAGATAAGAAAGTACATTTTCATGAGTGCTTAAAACATCAAGAGGCCCCAGGCATGCCTTGAGTAATTCGGGTGCAAATACTACTCCAATTATCAGTTAACGGAAAGGCACGAAAAAAAAAAGGAATTGAAACCGACAATATTTATCTAACGTACACAGGATAACTTTGGAAGATAAAATTGTAAAGAAATACGAACCTTACGGGTAAACAAATGCAAATAACAGTTGTTAAAACAGTATCTATGCAAGCCATAGCATAAGCCCTGCCCCGTCCGTAGGGAGTTAGGGATGAGGGACCGATTGTACACAGATGGCGATGTGAGCGTGTGAGGGTGTCCATGGGGGAGTGGACATAATACCATTACACTGAAAGGCTAGTCTGTACCTAAAGTATTGCAGATATTCAAATCGGTCTGATTGGAGTAATGGCAGCAAGGCAGAAATCGATTTTCTATTATTTCTGAGCGAACGCTTCTCTATGTTGTGGACATAGATATAATAAAGAAGGTTGTGGACCATTTCGATCCCCGTGGCGTTTAGGGTAACGAGGGTCAGACAGACAGCAGACTTACCTAAATGTGTATCTAGTAAAAAAAAATCAAGGGAACTGCTGTCTGTAAATTTAATTCCAAGACTTGTTGGAGCTGTCAAAGTGTTAACTGAATTATAATCTTGATGGCATATTATTACTTTGGGTGTATCACAGGGCAGTTTTTGGGGCCCATACACTATCTAATATCAACATAACTTATCGCATGATCCAAAGAAAATATTCAAGTTTGAGATAGATATTCTACCATGAAAATCGTAAGTTAGGCCTATTCTAACCACGTAGATATCCCATCATCTATTCGCGTCAAATATTCACCGCATGAAATCTGCCGAAGTGCCGACACCCCTCACACACACATGCTCACAGCCCACCCCGATGCAGGCGAGGGTCAAGGGCGAGAGCGGGCGGACGATCGATCCCTTTGCCCCCTTTCATCCCCGCACATGCCCCGCCGACGTCTACCCGACTAGACTGGTATGCGGTTCCGAACCAACTTACTGATACAACTGTTCCATTCCTTATTTTTTCTCCCATAAGGTTCGCAGCTTTGTCTTTGGTTTCAGGCGGTTTTGGCACATCACAGCATCTTTAGATATTGAATTTGTCTAGAAATTTACTGCTTAAATGATTTAGGTGTAGGTTATTAGATAGATGCAGGGTTCCAATACCTCGCTATTGAAATTAGATTTTCTGTGTAAAGGTGTTGTTAGGTATTAGGTACCCATGGACAGTGTGCTAAGGACCTAGTGTGACTTTGGGGACGAAGGAACCCAGTTCAACAATTCACTTTTATTTAACCTAAACAAAATCCATCAACTCGTATTTCGTAATCCAGCTCTTGCTCAAACAAACTCATAAATCACTTAAAAACCAGCCTCTATTTTTATCCAGAATATCAAAAATCTCTTTTGCCTTTCACTGACAGGTTGATAAAAAATGCCTACAAAAGGACAGCCTGTCCTGTCCGCCCTTCATCACAAACGTCCTTTTATCTGGCGGCCATAATAATGAGCCTATTCAAACGAAAATATGTCTAGTGTGATTGTGATAGGACTCAGATTAGCTATTTAAGTTTCCATTGTTCATATATGGCTGGACTTCTAAATGTGGAAGTAGGCCAGTTTGCATCAGATCGCAGTCCAGTGACGCGATCATACGTGAAATGTGATCGTGGATAATTAAGTTCTGTCCTACTTACAGCTGAATTGCAACTGCTACTAATAAGAGTTGAGAATTATTTACCTACAGGCTACAAACACAACACTCTTTTTTTTCTTTTTTTTTCGGATGGGAAATCATCAAATGACTCCTCCCGCTCTGGGCGGAGCGGAAGGGAGTGTCAGACTCTTACTGACTAAAAAACATCCATGTTCCTTCTTTTGCCCTTTATGTTCCAGGGCCGCGGTATCTCTTTCGAACAGTCCCGCAGAACACAACACTCTCAGTTGCAGTTTTTAACATATCGTTGCGCCTGGAATCCCCGAAGGGAGAAGGTTACGGCACACCCTTTCGCCAGTAATGTTTAAGTCCCATGCATAAGCGCGAGCCTATTGCCAGCAACCGGACACAAATTCATACTCCAGGCTGCTGCTGACAAATTCCTGATGGTTGTTTGGAAAAACCTAAAACCACTTTGCCCGACATGGGAATCGAATTTCGAGTTAGACTACTTGAATAGTAAACGCACACGTTTACTATTCAAGCAGTTTCTAAGAAAATAATATCTCACTATTTGTCACTAAGTAGGTACCTACCTACATAAATTTTGTTACTGTCAGTTTTCGGATTTCAATTAATTACTTACCACACGTCTTGCATAGACAAAAATGTAGAATATGCAAAACACAAAATGCGGAAGACGATTTTGTTATTTTTCTAAAACGACTAGCGTAAGTTATACACACGTCATCGTAGATTTTTTTGCAAGCTTCACAGAAAGTTGACGACATGCATAACTTCAATTGGTATTCAGCTCAACCTGCTACAAATTACATAACATAGTTTTATAACTAGTAAACAAGTTGGCGAGGCAGTCGATAATCGTTAAAATATGTAACACTGCCAAAATTACAATTCGGAATACATATTGGGCACTTTCATGTTCGTGAGCGGCATTTCATTTAATATTTACGTAGGTTAGTGTATTGTGAATTTGTGAACAGGGACAGGCAAAGGGTATGTTTTCGGTGTGTCTATCACATTGTTTACCTACACAATTCTGTCAAAGTAATATTTTATTGCAAAATTATCCAATAAGCGAACTTTCAAATCAAATGCAAATTATCTCCTCACCTATACCTACCTACTTATTTTCGATATCTTAGTTTCTCTTATAGGTACTATTCATTACGGGGCAAATCATGTCTTCAGTTATTTCGATATCTAAGTTTTTTTTTAACTATTAAATAAGGGGCTCGACAAGGTTCGATCTTAGGTGCTTTAATATTTAACCTTTTCTTCAATTTATTTTTTTCGCCTGATAGGCCACACGCTTAAAAGTGTTTAAAAAACAAACAAAAACAGGAACTTCATAATTATTAGGAGGCACAGGCAGGTATGCTCTACGTGAATGAAGAGTCTTATTGCAAAAATATTAATTTTAATATAACATAAAAGAAGTTTTGTAAACTTGGCCGTCTTTGATCCAAGAGGGTGTATGACTTTGGAATAACCTATTTAGGTAGACGTAAGTACCTACTTGTAAGGTCGAATGTTTAAGAAAAGTTGGCAACATAACACATTACTCAGAGCAAGTAAATAAAGTATTATAAGAAAAAAACGGAAAAAATACTCAATCAAAAAGTAAATACATTGCTGATATAATTTTGCGAAGTTACCGACAACGTTTCGGCAATACAATCGCTTGTGGATACTGCGGCTAAGACCTACAACAACAAGGAAGTGATGCATTATGCAGGTCTCGACAATAATGCAGAAACCACCAACACATAGGTACTACCTTTATTGGCATATTTCCTACCTAGGTATTACACCCACTATAACAAAGTATTCAGAGAATCCGAATAAGCCGATGCTGAATTTTAGACTGATAAGCTAGGTATTTCTAATTAAAACAGAAATAAAATACATGAATTCAACGAATCTACACAGGTAAAACAAATAACAAGTGTCGTCAAGTTTCCTAAAACATCGCATCGTACATTTAAATGATTCACACCATCCAAGAATACAACAAAATATTACGTATTCCAATACCGAATCATTTTACAATACAATGGTCTAACGCGTTTGTATTCTATGCACTGCGCAAGTTTCCTCCGTTGACTCATTTGATCATTTCTTAGGAACTTGTGATTTTTTGATCCTGTGGAAGTGGTGTCTTTCTTATGTTTATAGGTAACGTTTTAATTTTAAAGACATCGACTGACTACGAAGAAATTGACTGAGTTCTATGACTTCTTTGTTTTTACCATTTTAAGTGCAGTATTTAATTGCTCTCTAGTACCAATTTCGATTAAGCATTAATTTAAAATTTATCCAGATGTATGACCGTGGACGAAACGAAGCAAAAGAAGTAAGGATCGTAGCAAGTAGCGTTCTGTAGTTTCAGCCCAGGGGGGAAAAGCGTGAGTTTATGTTGGAGTAACTTTTAAATGAAATAATATTAAAAATCAATGTTGTCCACAACTCTGGTGATAACGTTGACTAATAACTAGGTAGTAAGTGATTAAAAACTTGTCAATATAAAAACAGACTCATCTGATATCCGGCGTGACTCTGAGTCACCGCCAGTTAAGTTAATAAGATAAATAAATACTGTTTACATGATGTGTCACCTCCATACATACATTCATACAAAACTTGTTTGCTCAAATGTTTTTAATATCATAAAAGAATTTCGAAAATGTTCGCCACGCAGCCATTTCATTTTATATTATAATAGCTGAAAAAGACAAGACAGATTTAGCTGATACAACACACTAACAAGTGGCTAACGAGGAATTAAAGAATAAAGAATGACTAGAAAATAACTAACAAACTGATACCGTTCCTGATGCAGTAGATCAAATGAATTTAAATATATTAAAATAGCCTGATCTAATTCAAAACACTAACGCCGAAGACTGAAAAGATTTTGAAAGTACAGTAATCCGTTAAAGTAATCAGAGCATGTTAGAATTTTGTCTGAATTTGAGAATCATCATTCATCATGAAGACGTTGCACTTTGTACGATATCTATATTTTCGCAACGGAAGAAATATTGAAGATCATATCGGTCGAAATGTTGACGAGAAATTGATGAGCAGAAATTGCACAGTATAATATTTGTTCAATGGGTTTGCGGAAGAACGGAACCGAATGAGTGTAAAACCAAATCATCAGTAGGTACTATTGATCACTTCATTGGAATTTAGAATGCCAATTCAATTTCATCAAGAGTTTCAAAATGTTTCACCTTAGTCACAATTACAAATTCGACTCGAAGAATTTCAAGAGGAGGAAAAAGTGCTTCTTTGAACGAAGAAGGTCCTCGTATCTAGTGGCTGAGTGAGAGTACTTACTCAAAAAATGTGCCAAGGGCTTAGCCACAATGAATAAGCCCTTGGCACATCCTCTTCGTTGTGTTTCAAGGTTTCATCGGGTCTTTAAGTTGAAACAAAATGGTTTTAGTACCTATGTTTTCAACGATAAACCTATGCTATGTTATCTTTTATGTTTGGCTTAGGTTGCAAATGGTTTTCATTTTCTATGACAGTCTGTCTTTCCACAAGGTTCGAATGAAATAGGTACAGCGACGAAGCAGTTTGTTTTGGAAACATTAGCTAGCTATTGTTTGTAAACTGTCACGGGGACGATGTCATCGTCATGTTACCTATTGCACGCTCAAAGGTTGCTAAATGTACTTTAAAAATGTGCTAGGTACTTATTAGTCACTGGTCATAACTTACAAGGAGCTGAATTAGTGGACTCCATCGAGTCAACTGTATTGACTCATCGTCGTAGTACGCACGCATGCGACCGCCATGACTCACAAAATTTCCTGACCGGCGAAGCCCGGAACAGATCAGCGCAGTTTAATCAACGTTGTCTAAACAACTGGCGTGAAGTGGCGTGTAATGCCAAAGGTTGGACTTCGTGATCCTCAACATAATCATTACAGTACCATTTCTATGAAACTTTCATCGAATCTTTATAATTTAATAATGATCAGAAAGTGTTCGCTGCTGTGTTCTCACGTTTTTTGCTGGGATCCGTATTGCAGTAACAGTGCAGCTGATGTTTCTTTCTCGGCTTGACTAAGTAATTAGTGCACTGCGGATAGATTGAGATCACAAAAGGTGTAGACATCTTGTACAAGCGTAGTTAAATGCTGCCTGTACAGAATGTTAACTTGATAACTAGGTACTTACTCAAGTAACATTCATCCTTTCACAACCGTGTAGGGCCCACACGGTACACCAGTACTAATCCATCGGAAATGCGTCTAAACGGCCCTTTGTGTTGAGTCAAGCAACGACATAATGAATAGTGAACCGACAACCCTTGTCGTTGGTGCGTCAGAGCACGGATAATGTGCAGACATCAGTGACTCCAGTAAATGACTCACTGTCGTGATATTCGTGTCTCCATGCGTCCCTCGTCCCTCCCGACGCGTTAACATTTTATATTGATAAAATAATGCTTCTTTGCTAACTGTCTAGCCAAGCTCTTTGTCTCTGAGTACGGGTTAGTGTTGGTATTTCTATTTTAAATAAATCCAACGTCTAGAATAATAGGCACCTATGAGATATTCAGCTTAATGATCTTATAACTTTTGAATCAATGCTTTAAAGCACTTTTAATTCTTGAGGTGATGTTACTTTAGATCTAAGCTATAGTACCTATATTCATTTTGCACACAGAAAGATTTGCAAGCCGCAAGGATGTTTCTTTTTGCAACCCTTTATAATGCCATCTTCTTTTATAATCACCCCTCTGTTATTAAATATATTCAAGTCGTCTTACTCGTCTTTATTATAATGTTCAAGTCTATTGGGTTTTTCTTCAATGGAGTAATATTTTAATGTAAGAGCCAAGAAGAAAAATGAAATGGTCTAGACCATTTCATTTTTCTTCTTGGCTTAGTGCTTGGCATCTGGGATCTGAAGTTTCTCTTTTATTGGCTCTCTGTGTAGTTTTCTTCGTCCCGCTAGCAATGAACGAAAATGGAAGCTGTTTCCTTTCGCACACTTTCCTTTATTTCTTCTTTTAATTCATACAATGCCAAAACATACTCGATCACGTTGGCGGGGCAAACGTGGCCAGAACATACACAAAACAGTGAGGTTTAGAAGGAGAAAGGGGTGGCCTTTGGCTAGCAGTGCGACACAGTACAGGCTATGAAAAAAACACATAAGTACTTTCAAGAATGTTTCTTATAGTTCTTGGCACAATTTTATGCACTTAAGTAGAATATGTGCAAATGAATCCTCTTTTGAACTGGTTTTACAATTTCATAGCAGCCTGGAGGAGACTGGATTTGGGTCCGGTTATGTCAATGGGCTCGCCCTCTATTCTATTACGCAGTACAAGGCACTTTAACATAACTGGGGAAATGTGTGTGTACAATACCTGTCCCCAAACGTTTGGGATAACAGACGAGATGTTCGCGTAGTTTCTGGACAGTGGCAAATGAACCCTCGACCTCTGTGGTCCGTCGCGCGTCAGTCAATGCCTTTGCCCGCAGGCTACTATCACTTTCTTTGGACAGGTCTTCGCAAATTGAAGACACCTTCACCTGCTTTACATAATTTCATGTCAATGAACTTAACTTAGACACGAAAAAACATCTAGGTACGGTTACGTTACGGTTATTCATGTTTTATAACTGACATGACATTACATAGAAAAATCCTTGATTAAAAAAAATGTCAAAACATAGGTACCTACAAGTCTTGCTTGAGGACCTCTAAAATTATAGTTCAGAAATGCAGACCTAGCTCCAATACCACCCAACTGCACGTATTACGGTGAAGCTGCAGAATTGTGAAGATTACCGACCTATGTTTTAAACTAGAGTGGGCACCTACTTAACTAGATCATGTCATAATGATAGTATAATATCATCTTAGGTAGGTACTTACCTACCAAAAAAGAAGATAAAATATAAGTAGACTAAAAATGTTTGAGTCTCAATTCTTACAAAAAAATTCGAAACATGTTATTTGGTGGCTAGGTACCTACCTAAGTAATTAATTCAAACTAATTTATAATCTTCAACCGACATAAATAAACTAAAAACGAAAGTTATCAAAAATATGGTGATTAGTGATGAATCGTTACATTTATATTATATCTGCATACGACGTCTTTACTAAAATCTAGTTTTTGCATAATTTATTCGACAAAATTTCACTTAATTTGTAGTAGGTAAGTACCTATACGGAAAAACCTGTAAATATTGTTAAAATTGAACCATTTCTATTACCTGCAGTAGGTAGGTAGGTACTTGTACCTACCCTAGGTATAGGTAGGTACAAGTACCTACTGTACTTATAATATACCCTACAGTGGCTACAGTACTCCCCAACCAATAAACCACCCCTCAAGCAAGCGAAAATAAGTTCAATTTACTAAGTAGGTTCCTAGGCTACACAACTACCTATTAATAGGTACCTAGCTTTAAATGGTTGAACCTTACGGAGTCATCGACAGAAAATATGAAGGCAAATGAAAAGCAAGTAAGTAAAACAATTCATTAACTTAAATCGTCTAACGTTAGATGTAAATTGAGATTAAAATCACACATCAAACGCAGGCGGTACAATTTCATATTAAACGACCAACATAAATAATCATAGAATTATTTGCAGCGTAATTGCGCATACAACCTTCTCAACTTGGCAAAGTTATTTGCCGCCTTGCAGACGGTATTGAATGGAATCGCTTTGCCACTAGACACAAACACTATCACAAAAATTATGTTTGTGTTGGAGTGCGACATGTACGTACAACGACCGTTGCCTGCCACCGTGCACCAATCAGAACTCAGGATTTTACCCATGCCCATATATGGTAAGGCCATCGGTTGCGGCAACTCGGGCGAGTCCATTTCTGTGGAAAAAATAATAACATTCCTATTTCGAATTGTAACAATTGCATGACATCTGTCAATTAGGCCTGTCAGTGGAAGCATTTTGTAGGTCGTTTTCAATGATATCGCGGCGTAATTATTAGGAAAATTTGGTATTATTAAGCACCTACAGAGGTCCGTTGGGCGAGTCGATTGAATCGCGGGGCGCCTGCGTACGGCGTATTCTAGTGAAGCAGATCGACCGACCTCAGCGAGCGAGCGAGCAACAGAAAGAAACCGGCCGGCATTCATTTCTCACGGTTCGCGAACGCTGCGGTTATTGTCTCTTTTAAACGTTTATTACTGGTAAGTGACGCTATTTTTTATATTTATTGCATTTTTTTACATAGGTAGGCTTTGTTTTTATGGCAAATTTCCAACACGGGTTGATTTATAATATTGGTTTCCTTAGGCGGAGGTGTGCGTCCTCGTGGTTCTGTGTAAAAAACTATTTGTGTCAATCAATCAATGTAATCTGTCAGTCTGTTTGATGATTGTGCATCACTGACAACACTATAAAGGCAGATAAGCGCCACTGGTTGCCTAACCGCATCTGCACGGCCCAGTGGTGCACAGCTGTCTTATTGGAAGTGTGCCAATACTGCCAATATGCATTGAATTTTCGTTAACATCTATTTCGTGAGTGAGTGTAGGCAGAGTAAATAAAGTGCATTACTGTCTGAAGCGTCCGTCTGCTCGCTAAATGTTCAATGTGAGCGCCGTTTGAGATCTCGTCGTTATCAAGAGGAGCGCTATCAGCGGCGGAGGAGCGTGCGGGGGGTCGGGCGGCGCGCGCAGGCTCCCTGCGCCGCGGAATACCATATATGGCCACGAAAACTCATGTATTGTGCCGTACTGTGCGATTGGTGGAGAAGTCGCCGCGGCGGGGTAGGGGCGCCCCGATAACCAGCCTCATTTATATACTCTGCCTGCCGCGCTCGCCGACATTCCACGAAGTGAGCTCGAGCAGAGGCGTTGTGCAGCATTTACCGAGGCTGTGCAATAGCGAGTTAATTTATTTATTTATTAGGACTATTTAATTAAAAGTAAGTTTATACAGATGTGCAGCCTATTAATTTTTTTGTGATGTTTAGTGATAATAACATAGTGGCGTGAGGAAATAGTGCAACCATTAGTGTGTGCGGGTCAGTGACACGTCGCTAGGGTTGGGCGGTTGGGCCGCGTGCCGGCCGGGAGTCTGGGATAGCCGGTTGCGGTAGGGCGTGGCAGTGCTCGGGCACCAACTGACACTTAGCGATATTTGAACTTGAGCGGGCATCAATCCAATTAGAAAGTAACTCATCTTGTGAACTACTTTCTCGCTCGGTAAGAGCAGAGGTCCGTCTTTGTGAAATGTGGTCATGCCGCGTCATGTGCCACGTTTTTTCCACCGCATCGCCTATCCATACATATCTCGCCTTATTTGGTTTCAATTTGCGACTTCGACCGACTCCGCCGCCCACTTAGCATTGTCCCGTGATGGTTTCGTGTGGGTCTTCTACCCACAGACTACCTAAATGGATGTGATCTGAAACTTGAACTACCTTAGTAGGTTTAACAGTAAGTACTACTTTTTTTTTTAAGTGAAGGTTAACAATTATTTTTTTTGTTAATTTCAGACTAATTCAAAATGTGCGACGAGGAAGTTGCTGCGTTGGTAGTAGACAATGGCTCCGGTATGTGCAAGGCCGGGTTCGCCGGTGACGACGCACCCCGCGCCGTGTTCCCCTCCATCGTGGGCAGGCCGCGCCACCAGGGCGTCATGGTCGGCATGGGACAGAAGGACTCGTACGTAGGCGACGAGGCCCAGAGCAAGAGAGGTATCCTCACGCTCAAGTACCCCATCGAGCACGGCATCGTCACCAACTGGGACGATATGGAGAAGATCTGGCACCACACCTTCTACAACGAGCTGCGTGTGGCGCCCGAGGAGCACCCTGTGCTGCTCACGGAGGCCCCCCTCAACCCCAAGGCCAACAGGTAGGTCCCGCGCCCAGCGCACTCGTCCGCATCCACAGCCTCTGAGCTCTGCGTCTGAGCCGCGCCTGACCTTGTGTTTTGTTTTGCAGAGAGAAGATGACACAGATCATGTTCGAGACCTTCAACACGCCCGCCATGTACGTTGCCATCCAGGCCGTGCTCTCGCTGTACGCGTCCGGTCGTACCACCGGTATCGTGCTGGACTCCGGCGACGGTGTCTCGCACACGGTGCCCATCTACGAGGGATACGCGCTGCCGCACGCCATCCTGCGTCTGGACTTGGCCGGCCGCGACCTTACAGACTACCTGATGAAGATCCTCACCGAGCGCGGTTACTCGTTCACCACCACGGCCGAGCGTGAGATCGTGCGTGACATCAAGGAGAAGCTCTGCTACGTCGCGCTCGACTTCGAGCAGGAGATGGCCACCGCCGCCTCCAGCAGCTCCCTGGAAAAGTCCTACGAGCTTCCCGACGGACAAGTCATCACCATCGGTAACGAACGATTCCGTTGCCCTGAAGCTCTCTTCCAGCCCTCATTCCTGGGTATGGAAGCTTGTGGCATCCACGAGACCACTTACAACTCGATCATGAAGTGTGACGTCGACATCCGTAAGGACCTGTACGCCAACACAGTTCTGTCCGGAGGTACCACCATGTACCCTGGCATCGCCGACCGCATGCAGAAGGAGATCACAGCCCTGGCCCCGTCCACAATGAAGATCAAGATCATCGCGCCCCCAGAGAGGAAGTACTCCGTATGGATCGGTGGATCGATCCTCGCCTCCCTCTCGACCTTCCAGCAGATGTGGATCTCGAAACAGGAGTACGACGAGTCTGGCCCCTCCATCGTGCACAGGAAGTGCTTCTAAGCGCGCCGCGACCCGCTGCCGACAGCAGCCCGCGGCCCGGCCGGTCCCGCGGCCGGCTGCTCAATTCAGGCTTGTAATCTCCGTTAATTTAATTGTACGTAAGATATTATTGTAATTAAATCGTAATAGTGACGGCAGGACGGAGCGCGGCGCCGCGGGCGCGCCTCTCCCGCCGGCCTCGGTACTGCACTCGCCAAAGGATCTTTTGTAATCTCATGAATGATGATTGTATGTGCTGAAACGGATAAGACTACTTTCTTACTAGGTCATTTATAAATTATAAAAAATGATAAAAATACAAAAAAAAAACTGAAAAATTTACCTGCTTTTTCTTTCATTTTTCCTTTTACACCACGCACACTACTAATGCGTGCTCGTTATCTGAGCGCAACGACCGACATTGACCCATGTATGAAAATAGATCGAACTTGGAGCAGTCCAGAAATAGCCTACCGCCAGACGGCAACCATGTTTACAATCGCTGTGCAGTAGGGATGCTACACACCATCTAATCGTAATACTATCGCATACCTATAAACATGCGTCTCAATCAAAACATTCGATAAAAAGCGCAGACTTAGGAAAACTTATCTTTATTTAATACATGAGTCAAAACTCCACAGACACATTCATTCATTCGGTGATAGGTACATTCGTGGTAATCAAGCGTCGAAACATATTGTATTTTTTCTCTCTATTAGACTCATTTCGGTAACTGATCTCAACGAGAAAGTGGAAATCCCTGTGGAGCATATTATAGGTACCTACACTATTGCCTCATGATTACAAATCTACACTACAGCTCATGTTTTGCAAATAAATAATCATTGCATGTAGGTAGGCAATTACATGATTATTATTCGTACCAGATGTCACGTCCATGTTCAATTTTAGTTGTATGGAATGTATCTTAGAGATATGTGATAATTTCTATGGTCCAAGAATGTGCACTATCAGAATCCGTGTCTAATTATTAGTAAACAATAGCGATTTTTAGGGTTCCGTAGCCGAATGGCAAAAAACGGAACCCTTATAGATTCGTCATGTCTGTCTGTCTGTCCGTCCGTACCTATGTCACAGGTACTTTATTCCGAAACTATTAGGACTACACAGTTGAAACTTGGTACCTACCTACGTAGATTATGTATTCTGTGAACCGCTTTACGATTTTCATACAAAATAACAAAAATAAAAGATTAAGGGGGCTCCCCATACATGGAAATGAAATGAAAAAAAAAAAAATCAGCTGGCCTATACGTGCGGGGTCTAAGATAGGTCTTTAAAAATGACATCGAGGTTCCTAAAACCATTTTTCTCAGTAGTGAAAGACAGACACTTCCAAAGTGGTAAAATGTGTCCCCTCCCCCCTCTAATTTCTAAACTGAAAAAAAATAAATAAAAAGCTAGCAAATTTATTATATGAGGTTTGCTGAAGAAGATTTTGTTTTCTTTTGTCAATTGTTTAAATATCGATCCCCAATTACCCATTAACGTTAAATTAATTCTGCGTGCAGTAATTTACACGATCCCAACCCAACCTAAGCTTCTTAACTAGAAGGTACTATGAGGACAGGAACATTTAATGTGGAATGAAACATTTTCGCATAACTACGTCTATACTCCATTTGTTTAGGTAGTTAACTAAAGGTAAACAATCTTGATATGTCTTTTTATGTAAAATAAATCGTATAAAAGACATACAAAGATTATTTAAATGAAGTTAATTACCTAACATCTATTTAAGTAAATACCTAATTGTAAACATTTTTAGATACAATTTTTAGTCATTTTTTTAGATAAAAGACATGCTAAGATTGTTTACATTTAGTTAACTACCTAAACAAATGGAGTATAGTTTTCACGATCCCAACCCAACCTAAGCTTCTTAAGCTGAATGCTCCAACCAGCCCGCGAAATTCAAAATTTCTTGCGTTTTTTGCAATTTGCAGACCAGTGCTAGGTTGTATGTTGATTAAAATATTATTCGCGGCTGTAAGACGTAGAGCGCATAACTACAGTTTCCACGATCCCAACATTCCCAATCCAACCTAAGCTTCTCAAGGCAAGGTTTGGAATATCCTGAATTCTAGAGACCAAATCCAAAGTCTGGGCATGATTGCCAGTCGCCTGGACTGTATTTATGTGGGTCGCTGTTGTGCAGTTACGCATAGGTTGTCGCAGCAGTGATCCACCGTTATTTGTTGTATTGTTTGTTTTTATGTTCTTAATACTAACTTATTCGTAAGTTTTTACTAAAAGTTTTTGAGTCATGGATACTCGATTAAAGAGAAATTCTATTCTAAAGTAAGAGTTTTTGACAGTTGCCAAAAACACTTAGTTTGGACTTGGTCTGCTGCACTAATATCTTGGCAATACATTTGGCAATCGTTTGGTAAATACATGTTAAACAATAGTTTGAACCCTCAATTAATGCACTTAGCTATAGGACTGCTAAAAATAATGTTTATCTGATTAGGATTTATCATACCGCTTATACTTATAGGTACTTAAAACTACTAAATTGTGTCGTAGGTACCTACATTCTTAGATGCAACATAATTAGCAGCTGAAGCAAACTCATTTCAAGTATTGATTGTTTATTTCTGACCAGTACCTACTTAGTAATGGACTGACTAGCATTCGCCCGCGTGGGTGACTTAATTTATACCACGGGGACGTATTACCGCATACTGGGATAAAAGTATCCCAAGATATCTTAACCCACGTCAAGGTACCTATACCTGTGTGCTATACTGCGTCGAAATCTGTTCAGCCATTAGGGCGTTACAAACAAACAAACCAACGCAGTTGCACATCTACATAAAGGTAATATTAGATAGGTAGGTATTGAATGATATTGATATGTCGCAGTATGATAGGCAAGCGTAGGTCAAGTGAGATCAAGAACAATGACTCATAGCCTTATATACAATATTGTCGTTAAAAATGACGTCACGTCTTGATAGTGTTGGTCATGGCAATTGTAAGTTATTTATAATTAAATCAATAACAAACTGCTATCGGAATTCTGAGATAAAGTAGTAACTCGGTAACTTTGGTTGAAACAAGACAGTGCGTTAACTTTAAGTTAGTGTCTATGAGAATAACAGCTTATTCGATCGTTTTGTATAAGAATAAACTAGGAAGACTGCAAGTCCAGACGCTTCCTAACAGTGATGGTGGGCTAGCAGAAACAGGCTAATGTACTGCTGGGACACAGGGGGCTCTGGAGGGACATTCTGTATCTGTCTGTGATTGCTGTTAGGTTACCAGGCTAAATTAACGCATGACGATAATATAGAAATATTTGGGGATCAATAAAACTGTATTATTTTTATCATACGACTTTTATTTCGAACATCACAAATATTCCACATACATAATTAGCAGTATCGGTTAGTTAAAACGTATTAAAAATTAACGAGATAAAACTGTCAAAATTCATAAAATATCATCGGGTCTAGATCTCAGTGCAACGGTACATACCAAGTTTATTGTCATACATTACACTATAAACTTTGTACAGATAATAAATATGATTAGTTTCGAAACAGTGTTGTACTTAATTTAACAGTATTTTTAAGGTGGCATACTGCCGAACACTCGAAAACTCAATTTTAAGGCACTCTTATGTATGCAGTCTGACGCTATAAGGATGTCTTAAAGTTGAGAGATATTTGAGTAGTCAGGAGCGGCACAAATACACATGCATAACATCCTCATGGCAGATATACCAAGGAACTCAATGCATACAACAATATAACTCCGATTAATTGACATGATTGATCATTATAAAATATTTTTGGTACAACAAATAGCTTTCCAAATTTTTATAGACCAAGTAACGAATTGCAGTGAAGCAGATTATTGTTAGTGGTAACTTTAAAGTACATAAACCTTAACATTAAAAACAGTGACGTGTGGGGTACTACTTAAGTCTTATTTTCGAAGAAATCATTCGATATGACTATCAGCTAACGGGAAAGAGATAAGAGGTGATTCTTGGCCCTATTTTTGCTTTACAGGACCACCATAATGGTTTTACAAAAACAACCAATAAAAATATTGAAGACAGTTGATAGATGGTTTAACAGATTTTGATAAAATTTATGCCTATTTCACGTTGACATCCTTTGGAAAACTCAACTCAGAAAGGACTACAGATTCTTTATGTAACGGAATTTTTATACCGTTATAAAGTAAACACATTAACACCTGTGCGGCTGCCGGCGGTCTTAATAGCAGTTACATGAAAATAGGGCCATAAATATCGTTAACAAGCTGTGCTTCTAAAGTATATACAAACTAAACTATCCTCTAATAAGATTCTCAAAAATTTCGCAGGGATGTTAGGCTCTTTAAAGGCTACATTCGATTTTGAGGCAATCCGTAAACACTTACATTTATATTGGCATAGAATTTATTAAAATCTAACTGGACTAGCTCCTTCACTAAGCCTATGTGCTTGATACAATTACGTCGATTTAGAAACGAGATAGGACTAAATAGTTCAAGTATTTAATACTAGTAGCTACCGAGTTAAGTTTCCTATGTATAACAATACTCCTTAATTTAGTTGAACAGTAAAGTTAAAAATATAAATCATGATTATCCAGTAAATAGTGTTTTTATTCTAAGGTTGGCAAAAGTAGCAATTTATTTGTAAATTGTTTACGAAATTAGATTTAAAGTGTATAATCCTTACAATTGGCACCGCGTTTCTAAATCAACCGTTAAAATTATAAACTAACTACGAAATAAAACCTTAATTTATTAAAACCTTAAAACAATACATTAAAAATCTACATTTATAAATAAAATTAAAAAGTATTCAGAACAGCTAAGCGTATTACGGGCATTGTGCGGTCTTGGAGATTTCATTACGTTATTCCACTGGTCGTAATCATACATCAAAAACTTAGAACATCCTTAACAAAGTCACCAACAGTGTTTGTACTATGAATATTAAGAATTTTAAAGATAAGGCCACTTGACACTACACTGAATATGCCTAGGAATGATTACTATCCTCATTCTTGAACACAATTAGATTGGACGAGAGTTTCCATTGCTTTATAGTTCACAATTCACACAGTTCAATTCCATGACACCTTAGTTCTTTTAGAAACAGTTGTATTGTGTGCTACGTCTCGCTGTCCTTGATACTGTCCTCGGTTGCCCTGCGGACGTCAGACAGCGGGTTGCCGTGTACTCTGAACCTGTAGACACAGGTGTAAGTCGGGTTGCCATGGTTACTCTCGACTCTCAGTTCAATCATGTCGTAGGCGACCGGGTATTGTACTCCGCCGATGTCGGTCGTCTTGGGATACTTGACTGGGAAGTACTGTATGGCCGTACCGTTGGCGTTGTACTGGTAGTCGCCGAACAGATGAGGCTCAGCGTCCATTTCACCGTGCAGACCCTGGAAGAGATTGTCCAAAAAAGGTGAACCGTTAATTATTTAGTTTCAAATAAAAAAAGAAGCTTATTTTTCGTTTTTGTAGCAAAATGTTCCTACAAAGTAAAGAGAGGTGTTTATACTAACCCTGAAGTCTAAATGTTAGAAATTAACAATCAAAATGCAACCACACAACACAATGATGAAGGATAACATGAATGCAAACCTGAAAGGTGTGAGCAAGATCTAATAGTGCAATTCCATTAACCCAAGACACCAAGACTAAAAACAAATAGTTTGCAAGCAAGATGTAGCACAGGAAACGAAACAAACATTAACAAGCAGGTTAAGAAGGTAGTCAAAGATTTTGCGAGTTTGTTGTTATGTGTTTTACAATAATGATATGTTATCTCAGTTTTAGTATCATAGCAGCACAGTATGCAGTTATATTAGCTTTTAGAGCGATGGCGGCCAAATTGATGACCAACGGATGACTACATGAATGCGATGATAGTTTTACTATCGCTGAGCTTAGGGTTACTGGTAAGGATCACGTAACATAAACACAAGCTTTCTCAATGTGCACAAATTCATGCAAGTGAGCTCTGATTAATTATAATTATTAAATAACTAAATTCAACTTTATTTCAGACTACAGTGCATAGTTTTGTTGGTATTTTAGTGTTAGTAACAATGGTGTTTCAGTAAATAGGTGAGTATTGTTACTGTTTCCAATTTAATTATTCATTCAGACCTATGACTGTCCCCACCCAGTGTCTCTGGACAGGGCAGTCTGGTCTGGCAGCAACCACCTTCCACTTTGGCATTCCTGTCGCACAACTTTCAAACTACATTTGCAAGACAGAGACGGGATCATCTCTTAGCTAAAGCATAGGGCCAAGTAACGTTGAAAGAAATCCGGTATTGGCCCTAGTAACCGCAAGCCCTAAAATACTTTACATACATAGACAATGTTAACAAGTGTTACGTACGTATACGGAGAAGTTCTTTGGTGCAGATTCAATCTTGCCCTCGACTGCAAGCAAACGGGACATGTGTTCCATGGAGAATCCTGTCACTTCTATTATTGCGTAAGTGCGCACCACTGAAAAAATATACATTGCGTTAGTTGTATTGTATGTCTTCAGCTCCCTGACGACTGACGGGGAAGAATGGAAGAAATAACATTGTTATGCCGAACCTAAGTAAAATGGGACGAGGGCACCCACACAGAGAAGACTTTTGTCTCACCTATGGAACTGCATATCAACTGATATAGAAGTCCCAGCATGATTGGAAATCTATCACAGTTGTCCTAAATATCAAGCCAAGTTAAAGTAGATGGAACGATTAAATTATGAGTTCACAGTCGATTCAATTGCATCATTTAAGGACACCCACTGTTGTGAAATATGTAGTAGTAGTAAATATGTAATTTAAAACAATTGCTTACTCGATGCTGATCGAAAAATTGCACTGGATTGAAAGTTTGATAACTAAATTCGATCCGCTCTTTTGTCGTCGGGAGATGTTTTAGTTTCGAAAGGAGTCTGCTCACACGTTACTAGATACTATAGATAAGAGCGTAGGTCATGCCACGATGAATAAGATAGCTTGTTGACTATGCTGCGCTGCGCCGGACATACTGCAGTATATTTTTTATTTATGTAGCCCAATTCAGTTAACTCTGACAGTAAAATCTACTCACCCAGATAGCCAGGGAAGCCCTGGAAAGCCCAGCACTCGGCGGGCATGGCTCCAGGTGTGAGAGCGTACCGCGGCGACGTGTACACCCACCACACCGGCAGACCCAGGATGCTGTATTGTTTCGTCTTGATCTGGTAAAGCTCTGTGCACTTTGTGGAGATCACTTGACCACCTGGAATGTGATGGAAGATGAGTTAGTGAGGTTACAAATAAATATTAGTGAAAAGAAAAATCCAAGTGATTGGAAGGTACTTCGTAAGCATATTTTTGTATGGCATTAAAAAGTGTATGTCGTTTAGTTTCAATAAAAAAAATCTTGTTTGTTTACTGTAGTCATACTAGAACGCGATAAGTTAATAGATTGATTGACATTCTCTCATCATTTTACGTAACATCTGAGTAGTAAAGAAAATGTAATATACCTGCCGATTCCAACGCGTAGTCAACCAATCCAGTTTTATCAGCGTCATATACATCCAGCATGCCTACGACCAATCTCTTCACAGCTTCTATATCTATTCCAGTATCTACTGTCTTTACCTCCACATCTCTGACATACTCCTTAATCCTTTCAACAATGAACTCCATCTGTCTCCGTTCGAAGACCGCAAGGTACTCTTGGACCATCAGACGGATTCGGTCCTCGTCCATATCAGGTTTCCAAGTATTGATCAAGCGTTCATGAATCTCCTGAGACATTGCCTGCATCTGCTCTTTCGTCACGTAATCCTTGTCGAAGTACTGCTTCAGTTTCGCAGCTAAAGCGTCCGCGTTGTCGTTTGCGTTGAAGATCTGGATTATATTTTGCTGCAAATGTTTGAGGGAATATTGCTCGATTTGTGCTTCAAAGTTGTCGAGTCGGGATAGTTTTTGGTCGAAGTATTTGAGGCGAGTGTCGACGTTCACCGCCCAACCTTCTAAAGCCGCCATACGCTTCGACAAGTCTGGGTCTTGTAGGATCTGTGGGGACTTGTACGTGTCAACTACCAACTGCTCCGGAGGTGCCACTTGCTCACCGTACTTGTAATCTGAAACAGATAGTTCACGTTAGTCCAGTTTGACTTTTCCTCTGTCCTTCCCACATAATGCTTTACATAAATACAGTTATAACGAGAACGACAGGGAAGGACAGAGTATTATAATTAATTAATATTACAGGTATTTGAACTCACCCAAAAGTGTAGCGTCCATCGAGTACGTCCACTTTCTTATAGGTGATTTGGCCTCTATCCTTCCCCGACTTTATAATATTTATGGCAAAAACAGGGAAGAATTATATGGGAATAAATAACAAGACTTATTTCTTACGAACAATATAATTAAAACAAATTGAACCAATTAGTAGAACACAATTTGTAGAATAATTGTTATATCATCGAAATTAAATTCGAATCGAATTACGAATTTGCTTATAAACCAATATAAATTATTAAGAACATCACATCGAAAGTAAACCGAACAAAGCAGGTTGTTTGTGACAAATAAATATTTGTGCTTATAGTAATACAATACTTGTGAATGGAGTATTGTTTCTGGTGGGGTGATATAGCACAGATACTAAGTATTGCAAATAAATCCCTGTTTTAAATATACTTCTTAAATCGTAACACTGTTAACCAAATGCGTCAAGCATTGGAGACACCAGTAATTATATAAATTTTTTGCGTAAAATATTCAAAATTATACAATTATAATTAACTTTTGAAATAGAAAATTAATTTACATACTGGCCTCAAACGAAACATGTTTATTTTATACACTTTTACACCACGAATAAAAAAATAAATAATTTTAGCTTCTTTGAATCAAACAGTAGTTGCACAATTTTGATAAGACCTCTTTAGTTATACGGGGTGGAAGGGGCACCGACGCGAAAACGGTTACCACGTATTCAGTACATCATTCTGAGCCCTTTATAGAAATTTTTTATCGTTTATTTTTAAAAAAACAGCTGTGCCATACATTTTGACCGTAGAGGTATTGCACTTTTGTAGAAAACAGAAGATTTTTCCTCAAAATGATGTACTGAATACGTGGTAACCGTTTTCGCGTCGCTGCCCTTCCACCCCGTATACTTGAAATCAAATCTCCTTTACTTATATATAAAAAAAAAACTTATGCGCAATCACATATAAATAATCAGAAATTATGACTAGGGGGTTAGTCTTTTTAATTTTATCAATTTGGAAATAAGATTAGCACGTGTTTGTTAATACAATAATTTGTACCAAAACACTAATTAACTTAATAACTAAGTAAAACTCCAATGTATGGCAACGTCATGTTAATTTAGGTACTTCGATGTTGGTATACTGTGTCCAGTATACTACTTAAATAACTAATAATCTGCTGAAGTTATATCATTCCTGGAGTAAGTGAACAGTACATCGACAGATGTAATTATTTTAGACAGAAAATTATCACCAAAATATGCTTAATTTTTCTTCATAGGGCCGTATTGTTCTGTAGAACAATACTTAATGAGCCATTTGATTGGTTGCAACTAATTATAAAAAAAGCTTGAGTCTTGAGTGTTGTTCTGTAATAAGGGCCTTGATGTATTTATGGTAATCTAAACAAAGTTGGCCTAGAACTTGGCCACGAGTTTGGCGTCTTCAATAGCGTCCATCGGTTCCTGTAATGAGCAACCAACAGGACACGCAGGATATTGAGCGCCCCATCGTTTGGGGAACAGCGCCAAATTTGTTTTTACTTTAGGAAATAATATAATACAGCAGATTGACCATTAATACAAAAATATAAATAATAATTGAAAATAGATGATCTGTATTGCGGAATGAAAATAAGTATTATTATGTTGTAATATAATATTAATCCACAATGTACATAAAATATTTTATATAATAGCAACAAGACAATCATAAAATAATGTTTTAAATTATTTTCACATTTATTAAAGAAAAATGATTGTAATAAATTAATAACATTTAAAATACAATTGAATGTAAGCATGTGCATACATAACAATACAATTTAAATTAAGTTTTTACGTGATTACCAGAAAATAATAAGAAGCAAATTTAAATTTCAGGTACTGATAAGTTCCTAACATAAAAAAGTAGCTAAGAATTATAAATCTGTAATATGAAACTCAACAATTATATTGAATTATTAAAATTAAATTTTACAACATTCTAAATGTATGCACATCCTTCAAGAATTAAAAGCCACAATTATTTTTATTATTGTTAAGTTTAAACTTACATCTATGTATCTACTCCCAAATCTTACTTATATTATAACATTGAACATTATATGTGAGCATCTGGCGAATGTTTTTTCTGAGCCCATTTTTATGTTAAAATTACTCACATATTGACTACAATTGCATGGGTGAGAGAGAGAGAGAATAGAAATTATGTCAACGTACGGAGACAAAAATTGAGCACCCTATTATAGCGGGTATGTGTACTTATACATACAATTAAGTACAGAAATAATTATGTTCTATATACTACTGGTATTGTGTACTGGTACTGGTGGACTTGAGAAACGCAAAAACTGCATTGCATTGAACTACTGTAGGCAGATAAATAGATCTTTCACAAAAGACAATATGTTCATTATTTATTAAGTAGGTACGTTCTGCACAATTACTAGTAAATAAACCCGGCTTGTAATTTTAGTCTGAAATGGCTGGCAATTCCGTTTTAACTTAAATTTGGAGCTGAATGTTCTTTGTCAATTTGGATCTCCCATTTTAGTGAGTTTACATAAGAATGGTGTTATGGCCGGAAACCACTTCAACCGCCAACAACTTGTGTACGATACAGGATATTAAAGTTAATGCTATGACCACAGGTGTTGGAATATAACTAAGTCCAATATGCGTGATACATGTAACACAAAATCTACTGATTTTAAAAACCTACCAACATCACTCGAGAATACCTGATGAAAAATTGAAATTTGTAATCTAAGAAACAAAAAGTTTTCAATGCCTATTCCTGCGCCGCCGCTGGAGGAAGCGGCGATGCCTCTCTCGAAAAATTCCAACCCGTTTTGCATTCTTCATTAATAAATCCAAAAGGAAAGTAGCTGTGACCAATATCACAAAATAAAATCCCATTTCCATCAGATTAGTGAAGTAGAATAATAACTGGGAGGAATAAACGTCGCGTCATCCGAATAACTCGCGCCAGGCCTTTTTCACCTCTTGGAAACAACTATCGGCGACAACAACGACATAGTCGGAAGCATCAGCTACCCTGTTCTGTACTATATCCCTGTACTCAATGTAGGTTTTCTTCATTTCTGGAAGGTTCTCCCTTATATCTGGTAACGTGATATTGATGTCTGGCATCTTCGGTATCTCGAAGCTCGGTAGCGAAATGTTTGGTAGCGATAACTTCGGCATTTGTAGGGCGGAGAACTCGGGGAGGTCTAAGCGGAAATCGGTAAAGTTTACCATAGCGAGACGTTCCCAGTTCTCGTAAGTGTAGTGCGCTGTAAGGAATTGGCTTGTTAACCTATTGATGTACATGTTACCGTTGAAAATGTATGTTACATTTTGTAGGTGATGGTTTCCTAAGAAGAGCTGATAAAAATCTGGACCAACTAGTTTCCAGGCGTTCTTTTGTGATAAAACAATATATTTTTTTGTTCATTAAAACTGTAATTTTATGAATTGGATAGCTTAACCGCTAGTCAGACTTAAGTTAATTGCATTATTTACTACCAGTCTGGCAAATATATATACACATATATAATCTGTATTTATTACCTATTTTATAGTTCTTACGTCATTTACATTGCCTCATTGTATTTATTCATAGGCTTTATTATAAGAATTGCCGATTATAAGGACGGTATTCATATGTTCTAAGAATTTATTAGTGATATAAAGTTCATGACAAAGGAACAACTGGCAACTTTAAACTTGCAAGAATAAAAGTTCGTTGTTCTAAGCAACACTCAAATGGTTGTTATACTTAGAACATTTGATAACATAAGAAACAATCAGCAACGCAAGATTAGCCAATTATACGTAAGATCGTTGTGAGCTAATTTAATGTAATTATTGTACAACTTTATTTTTAGAATGGTGAAAAGCAGGAATAACTCAAAATGATTTTAATTTACTGAATCCTAAACTTTCAATATTTCTTGTTATAATGTTTAAGTAAAAACTTCTGTTAAGATCTGGTTGAACCGAGCGGACTGGAGAGCAGACCGGACTGTGGCCGCGGGATTTCGACAGATCATAAAAATATAACATCACGCCTGTAATCCCAGAAGGGTTAGGCAGAGGTGTACCTAATAGTACACCCAAATTTCGCCAGTTATGTTTAAGCTCCACGTAATAGGAGGCGAGCCTATTGCCATCACGGGCATAAATCCTGGCTCCGTGGCTGCTACTGAGAAATTCACTTTACCCTGCCTGGGAATCGAATACAGGACCTCATGCTCAGCAGTCGCGCTTGCGATCACTAGAAAACGAGGCAGTCGAGTTTAACAGATCATATACTGAAAACTCTGTCAGTTTCCGCAGCCAGTCCGTCAGTCTTCAGACCACTCGGTTTGACGGCACGTCCTGTACTGATTCTCCACAAATAACTTTCAGTTTCGCACTATACTGAAAATAAAGTTGCAAATCCCATAATAGAATACAAGTACTTACATCCATAGCCGAGTGCTGGTAGCAGCAACAGTAGGAACCACGGCCACCAGCGCCTCTTAACGGCTTTCTCTCCGAAGTACTTCTCATTTACGCCCACGTGGTTCGGTGATACCTGTGAAATTTTACAGATAAAATTAGTTGGAATTTCATATTCTTGTTTAGATAAAGAAGCTATATGCTGCATAGACTTGAGAAAATTATTAAAGTCAATGACTTCCGAAACGTGATGCTGATGACTGATGAAACATACATAATATTTTGTTAAGTACAGTCTGCGTCTTAGATATAACACAGTTATTACTTTAAATTTTGGTCTGTGAGAAGCAATCTTCAGCTGATATAAACTAAAAGGAGTACTCAATTGTAAATAATAAGATTACATATTTTAAGGGTGACAAAGACCCTTAACGAAGCCGAAACGCACTTCTCCCCGTCATTGCGATCATTTATTTGTTCCTTCTAGTTATGGATATGGGAGTGGGAGGTCAAAGTTCCAACTTTTTTTCACAAGTTTTTTTTTTATTATAACTTTAGTTTAAATGACGATACCTCCATGATCCCTGTACTACCTATTCAATGCATCGAGATCAGCACAACTTTTTGAGTGCGTTCATTAAAAAAAGTTGTTTCCTAGCAATAATCTAAGCGTAGGGTTACTTAGTTGCCTGCCAGGGCTTCGGGACTGTTCGAAAGAGATACCGCGGCCCTGGAACACAAAGGGCAAAAGAAGGAACATGGATGGGTTTTAGTCAGTAAAAGTCTGACACTCCCTTCCGCTCCACCCAGCGGGAGGAGTCATTTGATGATTTCCCATCCAGAAAAAAAAGGGTTACTTAGTTGGATGTACAGAATGCTTGGCTGATAGATTCGAGAAGGGTCCGTTTACACCTAGTATTTTGCTTGGCATACTAACAGTTTCAGTGACAGTCGTAACGGTGGTTGTAACAACGGTCTTGATCATCGTGTAGATCCATACGAAGGGTGCCGCTGCTGCAGACGCGCTCCGGGATAGTACGCCTGTTGTGGACGAAATACATATGTACTTATGTGCCATCAAGACTTTACGTATAACGTAATCGGGGTAAGCATAAAACTCAGAATGCAGAAGTTCTCGAGTTTCAATGTTCTCGGGTCTTGAGTTTATTCTCCAGGTAGTGTTTTTGGATTAAGCATAAATGATTCGTATTATATTATTGGTAATAGATTACACGTGATTAACATTACTGGCGAAATTAGGTCTTTAAGGTCAGAACGGCAAAATCTATGGCAAAAAAGAAATAAACTTCATTTTCACAGTTTGTCCTGCTTGCAACTCAAATCGGCTAACTGCTACACGTAGTGGCTTTGTGGTGCAAGACTCCAAGCGGATATTTTGTGGTTTTCTTGAAACATTATTATTTAGATTTGTGCCTACTATTTTCGGGATAACAGGCCTGGACCCCAACTCCACTAATTTACAAATGGTTCAGTGGCCTGTCGATTGTATCTTTTTGGCATATTATAAAAACTGCAAAACTGTAAAAACACACACACTCGAGATACCATTAAACCGATTATGAATTAGTGGAGTATATATGTATAGCCCTTGATGTGATGCATCTAAAAAAACAAACCCCGTTATACCTTTTGGCCTCCGATCAGTGAGAGGATACCGGTGCGGCGGCCCCATCACCTTCCGGTAGGAGTTCCTCGCGCCGCTAGCGAGGCTGGTGACGCAGGTGATCAGTAGTCGGGTGAGCCACCAGCGCTGCTCCGCTGCGTACGCGCCGCCGTTGCCGTGCGGGTAGGAGCTCTCGTCGTCCGAGCTGTCTATTGACTGGGGACGGAACAAGGGATAGTTTGTCTCTTGTCTAAGTAACAGGTAGGTAGGTACATACTGCATACATAGGGTACAGAAGTTGAGATGAGGGTACTTCAATGTGGAAGCGCCAGGGTAGCCCGCGAAATTCAAATTATCATACGTTTCTTGCAATTTGCCGGTCAGTGGCGGGCTGAATGTTGAACAACAGCCTTCATGAAATAGTCATTCCATGGGATTAAATTAACTTAATGGGGTTGTTGATGATTTTAATGATCATAACTCTGTAAAGCCATATGTGTTACGGTCGCGAAATCCGCGAATCATATTTGAATGAACATAGAACCTGACACTGACCAAAACGTAAGAAAATTTGAATTTCACGTCCTTAACATATTACCTACAGTTACATTACAAATTATTATTTGTCATCCAGAGTGGCAATAGACACGTGAATTTATCCTATCGCACAAACATTAATTAGACTTGAGTAAAGTACCAAGATACTCGTAGGCCATGTAAGTATTCGTTCTGTGCCACAGCAAAAGCCTGGTGTCTTACTTTACTGTGCTACAACCTAACATCTGGTTTTAAATCAAATAAAGGTGTATGACCACCATGATTTCGGATAACAGGATACTCTTAAAGATGACTATACGGGGTAGAACGTATTCAGTACATCATTCTGAGCCCCCTACAAAGAAATTTTTCAGAATGATGTCTCAATACGTGGTTACCGTTATCGCGTCAGTGTTCCTTCCACCCCGCATAAATAGCTAATAAATCGGCTATGAACAAAATCAAAACAATTGACTATGACTATTAAAGACTGGTTTGACGTTTCGTCGTAAGTTTTACCATGATTCATACAGTATTGATATCTTGAGACTTTGCTGGGAATTCCTCAATGTATACTGTGCCTTACTAAACTTAGGTCATTTGGAATTCTCCGCCGCTGACTAGTCTCACATTTATAAACATTGAACTGAGATTTCGCAGTATGCAGTAAACTTGAAGTTGGAGACTGTCAAATGCTTCATTTGTTTATAATTTACATTAAAGAGGCGTATCCATAAAGGTACCAATTATTAGGGAGTTTATTTCTTAAGAGGCCAACCTGGGCCCGGAATCGGTAAGCGCTCTAAAAATAAAGGGTACAGGTAACTCACAGTATACCGCCGTCTCACAGTGCTGGTCGTCCAAGAAGTAGTGGCGGACAGGCGGTCGAGCTCGTCGACGCTGGTGTTAGGGCCCTGCACCCGGAACTGCGACAGGGACCGGCGAGACATGTTCGGCATCGCCACTTGCCCGGGCGCTAGTTCCACTCGGTCCTTAGACATGGGGGAGTATGTGTAGTCCGTCTTCGGGTATTTGCTGGGGAGAAGAGAAAAGGGGAGTTAATTATTTGGTAATATATTTTTATTTCTTAACGCAAAAAGAGGGGTGTTTTACTGTTTTCTACTTAATTTCGACAGGATAGTTTCCATGATGACGGTCAATTTAGATCGATATAGTTTTGTTGTTAAAATTACATTTTCATAGGTAAAATGGCGAAAGTAAATAAAGTAGATTTACTAGACTCCCGTTATATAATGGTAAATAAATTCTAAAAATGTATATATATAAAACAAAAGTGCTCACTGATAGCGAAGTTAGGTACTCAAGTGGTTAATTACAACTAATATAAAAATAAGATATCTTATCAGCACACTTGACACAAAAACTTGTAGTACTACTATAGTCGCACAAGGAATCGATACATGAAGAACCAAAAGGACCACATTCAAACACTCCATCTTCATTAATACGACAATCAAATACACTAAAGATACACACGAGTTGTAAAACTTGTAAATAGAACCATATGTAGGCGAGAACAGGCCAATAACCGTAAAATACACAATAAAACCGTAACTCTAACACACGAGTCGACACGAAACGTATAAACAGACACTAAAACGAAATACCTGATGATTTCTGTGCACCTTAGCGTCCTTAGCCCTTCATACATGATTGCTGAAGGCACTCAGATGGAAACATTCACTGTGTCACTTGAAGTATTAAACCTTTGGTATATACCAAGTTTCTACAGTACTTAGGGTACTAATCGATACTATTGTCTCCACATAGTTATATAGTCAAGCAATTCTCCCTTAACTGAGTGTTAAGGAAGTCCGTAAGTTGTAAACTTAATCAGTGTCATTTTAAGTATAAAATCACTTGCACACAGCTTATTGGGTCTTCAATAAATATTTATAGGTCAAAGTTATATATTTAAGCAAAATTCTCCCTTATCTGAGTGTGAAGCGCCAATGTGTGAAGACATCGAATTAATAACACTGAATAGATAAATTCCCATCAACAATACTTCAGAAATAGCACAAGTGATTAAATAGCGAGTGTTTCTTGAAAATATACAGCGTGTTTCCAAAATGCACTTATCACAGTTGGTGAGTAAAGTGTACTGCATGAGTTTGGCATCTCTTGGCATTTGCGCGCGGCGGCGCAATGCAAATATAGAACATAATATCTAATTTTATTGTCACCGTCCTAGTCTTGCAGGACACGTCATGTTGTGAGTACCAAGCTTTGTTTATAGTGTGAGTAAGGTCTTATTTACCAATCGTGAAATTTGATTAATACTTAATTAGCAAACAGGTTTTGTATTTTTAATTACTTGAGTAGTTCTAAGTTTGCTGTCAGTCATGTGTCGATAGTTATTGGAAATGTGAATGGTGTTTTAGCGTTACGGAAATATAACCATAATGATTTGTTTTTTTAAAGTTGCACCTGTGTCATCAAGTTGTTAGTTAGTTAAAGAGTTTGGCCTGAATTGGTTCGCAATTTTGATGTGTATCATCATCCTTCTCCCGCCTTTAACCCAATTTATTTGAGGTCGGCGCAGCATGTCTTCTTCTTCCATACTTCTCTATTACTCTTCATCTCGGCAGTCACCTTCTTTCTTGCCATATCATCGTTTACACAGCTCACTCATCGTTTCTTTGGTCTTCCACCCATCCACATTCATACTCGAAAGAAAAACAAAAAAAGTAGCCTACGTGCCATTCCAGACTATAATATCTCTCTGTGCCGAATTTCATCTAGATCCGTTCAGCAGTTCTGGAATGATCGAGTAATAAACATCCATCCATCCAAACGTTCGCGTTTGTATTAGTAACGTAAAACTTCGTGGTTTTCTTAAACTTAACTTGCTCTAAGTATAATGACCTACCGTAGCGTAATAACTCCTTCCAAAGTCTCCGTCACTTCCATTTCAGTCTCAACTTTTGTCATTTGTACAAAAATAATTAAAATTTATATTAAAATACATAAAGTCAACCATAAATTAGTCAATAAATATAAAAACTTTTCACGAAATCATTTAGACCAGCCAGCTGGTATTAAAACAGGCATGATTATGACAGTTGACGATTCCAATTTTGAAATTATTATTACAAGTATACCCGCTTAAAAAAAACGAAATGACGTCATATGTGTGCGTTCCAGATTTTTATCTGTGTAATTGATTAGAACTTGAACATGTTAACGTAGTAATTGATAATATTACGCTGTTACGGAGACTAAACATTGAATTATTTACTTTCTGTGTTAATACTGTTTGGTGTGCTTTTCAATATCGAGTCTTATCTTAAGTGTGTATATGCTATCTGTATGTTTTCGTATAGTGCACTCTAGTATTCGCGCAAAAATATCTACTGAAGCATATTTATACAGTATCATATTCGCTTTAGCTCTTAGGTTTAAGTATATTAATTAATTCTACATACAAAGTACAGTGATTTCGCTAGGAACAATTTAAAATTAGGATGTTTAAACTCAATCTATGTTTAGCCGACAACTTAAATAGCCTTTCAGCGCTCCGCGAAGCTTTTTGCTCAACCGAATCATGACACACATAGCACAACTAATTATATTTTTTTGGATGTACAGTCGACAAAGAGATAAGTACTTAAGGCAGCTAATTTTAATTATTTTCTAACCATTTTTTTTGAGTATGATTAGACAAGTCCTTTGTCTTAGGGCACCTAAACAAATCTTAAAAAATATTTAAGCACTAAATGACAAAAAGTGCAAGGGCATTGTGAATGTGCAAATACATGCTAATTTTTGCTCGTATTTAACAATTTCGTTGACTGTACTCTATTTGGCACTGACTTGCAAAGTTTGTTGACAGTAAAAAGTCGAGCCACTGTCTAATGGGCCAAACTATTGAATGCTACAGACATGACGAAACTTCATTATTGATTTTAATTAGAAAATGATAAAGGATATTGTTCTATTATAATTTTGTAGTTATTATTATTTTGTTTGTAACTTAGAAACGATATTGGCATAGCATTGACTGGTGTCCCCCTTTTCCACTCCATTATTCCCTCTTCGACTTCCAGCATAATGCTGACCAGGTGCAGTGCTCAATAAAGGTTACGTTGATACTCACTTCCAGTATTCTCTAGCCATCTTGTACAGTCGCGAGGGTAGATGGTCGCTGTTCGGGTTGACCTCGAGCAGTATGCTGGCGTCGGCGAGCGCTTGCTCAGCGAACGAGCTGTCAGTGGAGCATGCGCTGTACGAACTTGGACTGCCAATGCGGGACGACCTGTGGCAAAGGTGGTGGAGTTAGTGAAAAGAATACATGGCTTTATAGATTTCGTCGTGATAAAACGTAGGTTTCCTTTCTAGAGAGGAGGCATGTGCTCCAGGACAGGGGGGACGTTATGGGCGTACGTTACGTGGGGTGCGTTATTGAGATAGATAGAATCTTTGTAATAATACGTAAGAAATCTTTGTACCCCTCTTTTAACACACATTGCGCGCTTATAGTAGTTTTAGATTTGGCATAGTTAAAGTTTCATAAGGCGAAGGAATGCAAATAGTTTAAAAAAAATGTATAAAAGCTTTCCGAAATCTTAGAGAATTTAATAATTCCGTAGATTGGTCAATGATTAAGACGTTATTATAACGTAGTCGTGATTTATAAACGAGCAATTAAACGGACAGCAAACAAATGAGATGCGGCAGACGTGAAATTGAGGAAGACCTTGCGAATTCGGATGACATTGAGAGGATTTTAGAATTCTTAGATTTTGACGCTACACGTGTTTATGTACTAGAGAACTAAAATATTGAAAACCAGATTGGAAAAGACAATCTAACAACATTTAATATGACATAACGAGCGAATACATTAGGTATATTTGATGTGTGGTTGAATGTAGTCCGGAACTGTTTTTGAACCTGACAGCAGTTTCATGATAAACAGGCGGTTTTGGTACACTTTGCTAGCACTTACAATCATTAGTGTTTGACCGTCAACAGCCACAGTTAAAAAAAAGGTTTATGTACAGACGTCAGCAGGTCAACTTAGTCGAAACTGTCAGATTTTCTCAACCAACCTTGAACCTAATGCTTTAGAGATAAAGTTGAACTTCTATTAAAGAAATTTGACAGATTGTAGTAGCTTGATGTGCTGGCGTCTGTACGTAGCTGTTGAATTTAAAGCAAAATCAAGGATATACTTTAAGGCGGCGATATACTTCAAGATGGGGCATCGGAAAACGTAGCGTAGGACATTTCCTAGCCAAATGAACCGGTGACCTTTATAAAGCATCTGGAGCAGGGCGTATGGGAGAAAGGAATGCAGTTTGTCGGCTTCGAAGAAATATATATCCAGGTGTTGACTTTCAAGAGTAAATATCGTATATTTTTTTAAACTTTCGACAGAGAAATGTAATATACCTAGAATTCCTTTGCCATCATCATTCTCCCTTATCCCAACTTATTTAGAGTCTGCTCAGCTTGTCATCTTCTTCCATACTTATTGCATTGCACGAGATATTGCTGTCGTCAAATAAATGACATTCAGGATTCAACGATAAAAAAAACAAATCGTGCCTTTCAAAACTACTTTTCAAGACTCAAAATCAGGTGCAAATGTGCAATTTCTAAGTCATGTTTTATTATCTACTCAAAAATTAGATAATTGATCTGACAACATAGTTATACATCATGTTCCGCCTATTACCAGTTACGTCAGTAGACGTAAATTTTTAGCGTGGCACATAAAAATGTTGGCCCAGTGCCAACTGTACCAATAGTAACGTTTGGCCCAATATTTGTTTGTTTGATTGTTCGACCGATCCATTGATAGAAAAGCTCTTCTATGTAAGTGTGAATACAGATATTAACGCTTTGCTGCGAAGTGTAAGGATTTATATAAAAAATACGCTTCAGGTTATTTTCCTAATATTTTTTTTTAGGTCAGGGGCCGCATTATTTGTACTGGTGTTTTTAGCAACAACACAATAAGTATAAAAATCATGGATATAAAAAAAAAACACGTTTCTGGCTGATGCACGTACACGTTTCGAACTGCGTTAATGGCTGTAAAGGTCGATCTTTTCATTCGCTTGATATAATTATTATCTCAGTCACATCCCCAAAAACGTGTGGTCAGCGGCGTGATTTTACTTATGAGTTAGCAAGCGTGTTTCATTATCATTACGTAAAGTCACGTACGTTTTCCGATTACCTACCTGATGGGGTTAGTGGTGCGTTAAGTAAATCTTACGCGGATCATTACTTCGATCAGTATAACGCAAATGCATAGTTATTTAATGTAAGTCAAGTAATCATAACACTTTATTTTAAATTTCTAATTTCCATTCATGGTTTTTGGTTGAAACGTCATCAAAAAGTTTTCCACGTGCATACGATATTTATTTATTTAAACTTAATGTACAATAGTGGTACATAAGCGGAATTAATACCACAAGGCATTCCCTAAAAGCCAACCTTTGGGTTAAATAGGAAAACATTGTGATAGGGCACAACATAAAACCTAAAAAATAAATTATAATATATTATTGTTATCGATGTATATACTTAAATTGATATTAATACACTTAAACAAATAAAATAAACTAATTAATAAGGATAAGACGGAGATAAACTTTCAACCACAGGAGTGCCTAAATAATTGAAAGGCAGACCAATTCCCGTTTTAGCAATCCTAGATCTTATGGTCAAACACTTCTCGAGCTTCTGATATCCTGTCACGTCTATTTTCTAATTTTACATGATGGTCGGAACTTAAAGCTTCTCAACTTCCTCATTTTACCAGCCGCCTTTTTATGACAGTACAGTATGATAAGCCTTTATACTTTTATTACCATATTACCACACAAGGTGTCCCAAGTGGTTGCATGTTTACAGAGGCGTGTTTGCTATGATATGAGAGATAAGGGTCGACAGGAACACGCAACGGAAAAATAACACAGTTGATGGACAGATGCTTTCTTTTATGTCGGATTCGTTTCAATATATTTGCTTGAAGCCTGAATTCAAGAGAATTTATTAAGATGGTAATCTCGAATCTTAAGCTCTAGGAGCTATAACTTTTGGTTATCTTGAAAATTTGGGATACTAATAGATGAAAATCTTGCGGTATTTAGTACCTAATGGAACCTTTCCCTAGAAGAAATGTTATTTTATCAAATATCTGTTATCAAATAACATAATCAACCAAACACAGCGCCCCCCCTACTGGGACACAGGTTTCCACTTTGTGAGAGGAAGTGGCTCATAATCCACCAAGCGAGCCCAGTGTGGATTGGTGGTTAGTCTGTTATCGACTGTCGCATGATAATTCCAATAATTACCAAAACACAGTACTTATATTGTATTGTATAATGGGCTGGTGTCCGCAACTCCACGTCCAAGCACATATCTCAAAACTCAATCAGTCAATGGAAATATAATGTAAGCATGAACCTTATTGGTAACTACAGTTTTGAGTCGTTGGGGGTCAAACGCTCGGGTCAAGGGGGCCCGAGTGTGCGTCTCTTTTTTAAGGAAATCTCTCGTCGACTGGTCGCCAGTGAACAGAGGGCTGGCTCTTTCTTTAGCCAAAGATTTAGCATTGCCATTCAACGTGGCAATTCTGCCTGCCAGTCTTCTGGACACGTTTCCGGATGGCAGCGATGCGGAGGAGTATTTTGACGCCTAAGTATCCTATTGTCGTTCGTCGTTCTACATGTATAAATGTACGTACATACTTTTAGTCTTAATTTTTATTATTATTTTAATTCTATTTGTAGTCTTTATTATAATGTACATAATAACCTTAAAATTAAATAAAAATCTTAATCATTAGCACTCGCAAAAATGTAAGCATGAATATTATTATTCATTTGAACAGTATTTGCATAAGCAAGCATATGCAGATGCATTGAAAAAGCGTGAAAATATGTGACCTTGTTGATGTTATGTCAGCTTAGACTTGAAACTAACGGAGACGGATAAGGTTGGTGACATTGAGAGGAATTTCAAGCGAAAATAAGGTCAGACTGTCAGGCTGATGGATTTTTCGTGTTTGTTAGTCATAGTTGAACCAATTCTACTTCCTTGGTATGTCTGCCATGCAAAAGTACCCTTGAATGGCCTCACTGAAATAAATATCTTGACTTTGACGAATCAAAAAGTGCATTCAAGGTCAAAAAAGACATTGAGATGAAAGAGATATTGGTCTGTTTTCCTGTTCATATTTTTGTGGTCTCATTTGAGAAAAAGTCAATGCCAATATCAAACAAGCGGTGTTTAGAATGGTGCCAAAACCAACACACTTGATAAACGCATCGATGACACACTGCGTTATTTTTTAACTTGGGAGGATAATGTCGCTTATACCCATTTTGAGCTCGAATCCTATAATCACTAAAGCCAACACGGACAAGGAAACGAGGAAATTGAGGAATGGACGGGAAGAAGTTGCCAGGACTTCAGATTCTGACGTCATCATATCATTCTGTTCTTTTAATCTGATCTAACCAGCCAGTACTGTCCTGGGGGAGTAGCTGCAGGGCAAAGTACTTTTTGTTTTCAATACAATTCGGTCTTTAGCTTGTGCAGGCCAGACTTAACAAGTTAACCTCATCCCGTGTACCGTCATCTTCTCAACCCACTCGCCGTCTGTCTTTATTTCAATTTATTTGTGGTCGGCGCTGTATCCCGGGTAAATTCTGGATGAGGTTGGCAAAGGAAGGCGGAGATTTGCAGAAGCAAAGAGAGGCATATACTATACCCAGGAGTGGGTGAAGTCGGGCGGTGTGGACGATATTGACGGCGCAGCATGTCTCCTTCATCTTTCTTACGCATCATATCAAACTGTAGGTCAAACTTACCGGTCGTGACTCACGCCGTGTGACGTGTAGATGGGGCTTAGCGTGACGTCAGAGAGCGACGCGTACCGCTGCGAGCTCGTCGACACACGCTCATATTGACTGTTGAGCTCGTTCTGTGGACAAATTACATTGTTACTGGCAGTTCATTAATGCCTTCAAATTATTCGGATGCAAAATAAGCTGAAGACAGCGTAGAAAAGTCGATTATAAACAGCCGAATTGATTCCCTCTCGCGGACAGGAAGCATATTCTCAGCAGTGAGAACATTATAATTATTAAGAGAAGCATGACTTATGCTGTTATGTATTTTATCAAAAATGAACTCTTTCCGTTAGTTTGCCGTACCTATGTCATTATTTCTCAGAGTTAGATGCTTATTTTTTTCGAAATCAATAATAGGTTCGATTCTTGGCTAGGAATATTGGTTTTCAAAAATGTAATGATGCTGTTTTAGTTTTCATCAAAATCGGGCTCGAGACTCCTTTGAGTATTTTTCGCTATTCCTCATAGTTTCGGATTTGGCCATCCACGGCCACTTGAAAAATTCACCAACATGATCGAAGAAGTAACCACGAAACTACAGATAGCCTTGATTGTGTTTAAGATCGAGAGGTCTGGAAAAAAGTGGCGGCGAGAACGACTAACTATGGCCTTCTCATGATCTCAGTTCAGAAGACGCGAATAAATTTTTTTACATTCGTATTTTTATTCTAAATACAATTAGTTTAACCAAGCAGCCGGTTGATCTAGTGCTTTTTAAGGATCGCTACGTTCAGTTTTTTTTCCCGCGACTTCCTCATGCGTTTAACTTATGAGCAGAAATGTTCCATAATCCTATAATGCATTTTTTGCCGCAGATCCCTACTCCCTACTAATACACTTCTCATCAAAAAAATCGAAACACCTCGCAGTTTATGATTTGATAAGGATTATCAGAAAAATGTGTATATTTAGGAATAAATGTAAAATGTCATTTAATAGTGAGTAGTATGAGGTTTTTAAATCCTAATGTTATTGTTCTAAATTCAAATTAAGTCTTCATAGGTTTCGTATTTTGTATAATGAGTAATTTTTACCCTGTATGGAATATGAAGGAAATGGGTAAAACAACACGCGTAAATGAAAAAAAAAATGTAAGAAACGTTTATTTAATAACTTGTATTCCCTCCGCGAGCTCTTATTACTGCTTCCATACGGTTCTTCATCGATCGGATGAGAGTCACGATCACAAATGTTGTGGTATATTATCCCATTCCTCTTGGATTGCATTTTGCAGCTGGCTAAGTGTTTCTGGGGCTGGATCTCTTGCTCGAATTCGTCTCTTTAATTCATCCCATAGATGTTCAATGGGATTCATGTCCGGGCTTCTTGCTGGCCATACCATAATGGAGATACCGACTTCGGTAAGATAATCTCGTACGACGCCCGCGGTGTGAGCTCTAGCATTGTCGTGCATGAATATGAAGTCGTTGCCAATAAAATGTGCATAGGGCATCACATGAGGTTCAAGACACTGTTCGATGTACCGATGAGAGTTTAGTGCAGGCAGCCGTGGCCCAGACACAAAGGCAAGTTCTGTCTTACCGTCGGCGCTGATTCCCCCCCAAACCGTCCACGAACCGCCACCATAGCTGACCTTTTCTTCAATGCAGCATTGTGCAAAGCGTTCTCCATCTCTTCTGTAGACCTTGTTCCTTCCGTCGTTACCATACAGCATAATTTTACACTCATCAGAAAACAGTACTTTGCTCCACTGAAGGTATGACCAAGTTAGGTGCTCGCGTGCAAAGTTAAGGCGCGCTCTTCGATGGTCTGCAGTTAATTTCGGCCCATTCGCTGGCTTATGCGGTGCCAATCCGCGTTCCTTCAACCTTCTTCTTATTGTAGAGTCACTTACAGCTACTCTTCGTACAACGCGAAGCTGCTGCTGCAGTTGAAAAGCGTTAAGGCGTCGATTTCGTAAAGAAGTTGTTACAATAAATCGATCATCTCGCTCAGAAGTGACCCGATTCCTGCCAGATCCTGAACGGCGCGTGAACGAACCAGTCTCCCGATAGCGTTTGTAGACTCTATGAACAGATGATAAGCTTAGATGCAATCTTGCAGCCACAACACGCTGACTAAGTCCAGAATCCAGCAATGCCACCACTTGGGCGGCTTCTGCGGGCGAAGTATCCATATGTTTTAGAAAAAAAAGTTTTTTCAGACGTCCCAAAGTCACAATAAATGAAATAAGAAACAAAAAGTTTAAAGACAAGCGCTAATTTTTAGTTTTTAAACGAGAAACGTACTCCAACCCTAAATACACATTTGTCTCAAAACAGTGATTAATTTCATTTATAGGATAAACAAATGAAATTCTAATTTCGAATTTTGATTTTTTTCTTCTTACTATAATGACCAAACTGCCAGCTACACAATAATGTTTTTTTTTTCATGGAATTAATTCTCTTTTGTAAAAAATTAGGACAAAAACAATAAAAACGAAAGTGTTTCGATTTTTTTGATGAGAAGTGTATAAAAATATAATGCGAAAGTAACTCTGTCTGTCTGTCTGTTACGCTTTCACGTCTAAACCACTGAACTGATTTTAATGAAATTTGGTACAGAGATAGAGTTGACCTTGAGAAAGAACATAGGATAGTTTTTATCCCAGACTTTTGAAGAGTTCTCTTGGAAAAGCGATATAACCGAACTCGACGCGGGCGAAGCCGCGGGCGGAAAACTAATTAGCTATAAAATTAATCTATCAATTTATATGGCAATTCTGTTATCCAATTAGCTTAATCCCTAAGTTTATAGGTAAGTACATGAAGATGACCTTACAAGAAACCACCAAGAGTATTCCCTGTTCAAAGTCACCAAAAACATGATTATAATCGTCCATCTTGTTAGTATCACTAACCAGGACGTATAAGGCGTTAACTGTAATGGCGCGTGACATTTCCTTTTAAGTGGCCTGGTCCGGGCCGTCTGGTTCCTGTATCAATTAAAACGGAATGCACCTGCCTCGTGGTACACGGAGTACAATATTGTGTGTACAGCTTTGAGGGTATAAGTATCATAGAATAATAAGAACATGCTTTTGAAATTCGGCCACTAATTAAACTATTGCCCGCATTCATTAGTGTCGCCTAGTCTTAGCAGAAAGGGCCATAATGTCTCTATAAATAACCCATAGAAAATATGGATTATTTAAACGTATAAAGCATTGGTTTTCTGGAATGAAAATCGAAAATATTGAGAGAAAATATAGTCAAAATGCCGTGTGCACGACACCGGCTATCTCAAAGCTAAAACAAGCCCATAATCCAGCTAGTACTCGTAGCTGTTAGGCACTTAAAATACATGGATGGCGAAGAAAAACGTATAACTACTCCAGTGGAAATGGCGTGTAATCACATTCGTTGCGCTTCATAAGTCTGCGTCGGCGCCGATCAGAAAGTGATGTAATTTCATTTATAACTGGACAGTCGTCACGGATTAGCCTTCAAACAGATACTTATTTTGTAGAACACCTTTTATAAGGCTTCCTAATCGAAATAGTAAGAAGAAGGTCCCTTACATAAAAACTAGCATTAAGGATTTTTTATTATCATATCTCAACATTAGTACCAAAACTTTCAGACGAACGAAGCCATAGGAAACCTCTCTCTTCTTCTCTAACCTCTATCTTGGAATAAGTAGTTGAAGTAAGTTTTTTGAATTGAGAATGTGAAGTTTAGAACTTATCAAAATCTAATCCATTTTTGATATTATTTACAAACTAGGGTTGTTGTGTGTAGGGCATGCCACAATAGTGGTGGTAAGTCCCCTCTTTGACGAGTGGCTAGAGAGGCGCCACGGCGCCCTCACCTTCCGCCTGACGCAGGTCCTCACCGGACACGGTTGTTTCGGGAGGTACCTGCACCGAATCGGGCGGGAGGAAACGCCCGGGTGTTACCATTGTGAGGATCGCCTGGAGGACACGGTGGACCACACTGTGGAGGTCTGCTCCGCTTGGGCTGAGCACCGCCGTGTCCTCGTAGAGGCGATTGGCGGCGGCGACCTCTCGCGTCCGGCCCCGGTTCAAGCCATGGTTCGGGGCGAGAGGGAATAGGAAGCAGTTATGCTAGCGAAGGAGGTGGCGGAACGTGAGAGGGAGAGAACCTCACGTCCCAGCCGCCGCGGGAGAAGCCACCGAAGGCGCGGGCCTGTGGACGGTGAGTAATGGGCTAGCTCGCCGTCCGTCCGCCGTGTCGACGGCGCGTTCGTGTTCCACGCGCAAGGCGTAAGGGCCGATGCCTGCCAAGGCTGCGGGACTGTTCGAAAGAGATACCGCGGCCCTGGACCATAAACGGCAAAAGAAGGAACATGGATGGTTTTTAGTCAGTAAGTCTGACACTCCCTTCCACTCCGCCCAGAGCGGGGTCATTTGATGATTTCCAATCCCAAAAAAAAGGGGTTGTTGTGTGTGGTAGGGTTTGAGTATTAAGATAGTGGGACTTATCTACTCGTAATTTTATAGCATTATACGTAAACTCTATTTTTAAATCCACATGGAAAGAAACTATTAGCAACAAAAACAAAAAAATCAGTCATCATCATGACATCATTGGTAACAGCAATGCAGACAAAAAGTTCGTAAGCATAGAAGAATTTGTTGAAGGCAATCCAACCGTGGCGCTGTGTTGTTGCAAGCGAACCACGCACGTGAATCATCCACGGGGCTTTGACATTGAATTGTTGAGCTACTAAATACGCGAGCACCCGAAATTAAATTTGGTACTTCTTGCAGGAGTTCCAAATCTTTGCATACTATATTTCATTATCATCAGTTTTCGGGCCCAAAAGTTCAATGCCGTCGCACCATCGACATGCTCAAAAATAAAGAAGGACAGATTAGCATTTTACAGCTGGAATAGGTCTCTCCAAGTGCACGCTAATGAACTCGTGAACCGGAAAAAGAGATCGATTCTGCATGTAATTAACAGTTAAGCATTTGAGGAAACACACGACATTGATTATAAAAGGAAAATAACTACCAACGTATTAACAAACTCATTCCAATATTAACATTCACATACAATATAATATAGGTATAAATATCATAGCAAGCCTATTTCTGATCAATTCCAAGTAATAACCAATATCCGCTACATGAAAGCGGGCTGGGCCCGCTGGTTTCGATGCCTCAAATAGACTTCCAAACGGTTTGGCGACCATATAAGTGAGTGCGGAAGTAAACGAATAAGTATCACTAACTGAGGAGTAAACAGAATTGCAATTCTGAACAGTTGAAGGTCAATTCAGCATCAGATAGTTACAGCGTGATAATAGTCATGATGAAAATCAAGAAGTATCAAATCTACTATCATTGTTATACGAGTATTACTAAACGAACAGGAAAACTACCTCCACAATACTATTGTTGAAGTTTTTCTATGTCTTCTGATGCAACCGCTTTCAAGTTCCAAGTGAATCCAATAAATATTCTGGACAGTGAATAGCGGGCAGGTGAGAGTCGTTCAGGCGGACGAAACACTGAAGTAGTCTATTGATTTGGCTAGACCGCCCCGATGTTGCACATGCGCCGTATGCATAACAAATATCTTCATACGTAATATGTACAACATAGGTATTGAACGCCGCGACGAATTTAAACTATGAATAAGCACCGTGAACGTTAGATAATTTATTCATGCACTACACTTATGTGGGCTAATCAGTCACCGACCTTGAACGTCCGAGAACACATCTTCAACACACACGAGCTCACCGGACAAATAACAAATCGATTGATACACTTCTATTGCGTAATTTCACTCACCGAATCACCATAGCAACTTCATAGCACCGCACCTCCCTCTTCACGATCCTTGAAGACTTCTAAATAAAGCACCACATCCGAAACTAGGTCAGGAATCTTAGAATCACCGTTCTAAATTAGTAATTACTATCTTTGATACGGAACAAATGCACTGTGCTATCTGCGCGTAGCGACTGGAAGGCGCCAGATGGCTTGGAATAATAATCCCCATACGTGAAGTATGGGCAATTCAAAAATAAACCACGCGGGGGAAGTTTGATTCCATTTATATTTCGAAGTATAATCGTTGTGTTTTCCTGTTTCTAGTGCTCAACGGTGGCAGGACCGGCGGCCAATAAGGACATAGCGTTACTAAGCTCAGTCAACAATAAATTATTGTGTCGCGAAATGTAGGTGTTTATCTAACGGTCATATTCATTACTTATTTCAAGACCGAATGCTGCAAATATGAAGTGCCAAGCGCCTGGCTGGGTGGTCGTGCTAATAGCCGCGCGCATATCCAACCAGAATATTGTAGAGTTAATAGCTAGCTAGATCTGTGTTATCACATTGTTCTAGACTTCCGTGACTGCATGCTAATGTGTATCGATTCAGGTTTGTTACCACCGTTAACTGTGACAATAGAATACATTACCATTACTCTACGACTTGTAGCGGAAGCGGCATTAAATGTGAAGAGTATGAGCAGAAGGAAAACGTCTATTACACCAACATGTGGGCGACTGTTAAGTTCAATTACGTGATTGTTATTTATGTTACTTTTATAATTGCTTTTCAATTAAGATAGACGGGTACAGTCCAGCTCAACCTGATATGAGGTGAATGATCTTTAAGCAAATAGAGATGGGATTATCTTAAAAATTCAAAAAAGAGATAGCGGTGCGTTCAAACGGGAACAATAATGAAAGTTAAAAGCGTGTATTGATTTATTCAAAGTAAGGTCAACACACTCAAACTTAATTGAATATTTATAATACTGTTTGCATACTGCTCAATTTACATCATCGGGAGAATAAAACGGGACGTAAAAACATAAATTACTTAGTGTTGGCGAACATTTTCGCTCGGTACACACGGACATGGTGAAAGACTACAACCAAATGCCACTCCGGTTCCCATAAATACGTACGCGAGTCCTTGAAACAACAATTACTGCTGTTTGCTTAGGGTGTGACGCAAATGGTCTACTAGCCGACAAAATTATAACGTAAATCTGTCTGTACGTTGAATATTATTATAAGGAAGCTGTATTCTACGAATTTTCTCCGGATCAAGTCGTCAAATACTGAGCTCTTCACGTGGTTGCCGAAAATTGACGGCTAAAATAATTTAAAGAAAATACATTTTTGTTAGGCTAAGCACGCGCTGTTGCGGGCGGCAATGACCAACGGCTTTTTGTGGGTAAGGCACGGCTGAGTTTATTACAATGCGATTTCTCTATTCAAATGCCGCGCGTGTGGTTGGCCATACAAACGTGGTTTTGGGCGAAAACACGTGAACCTTCAGCTAGTTTTATTTTTAAATAGTTTCGGCTACTTATTTGTTCAGTAGCTTTCAGAAAGATAAGATAACCCACAGCTTAGTTTCAGCTGTTTAGGAAGAAGTGACTGAAGGTGAAATGAATTCTTCGTAGGCTATATTATGATCCTTAGAGGGTCTTGGGAAAGGATTTTTTAATTCTTCCCCTGTATGAGTCAAAATGGGGATTGTTTTATCATGATACTTTGAATCAAAGAACAACAAAGCATAATTCGTCTACTAAGGCACATTTTATTAACCCGAACAAAGCTAAAGAATGTGAACTACAGACTAACAGACGCAATAAATCTCTGATTCCCGCAATTTTTCCAAGGTTACAACGCGAGTAATATATTTCGGAACTACAGCCGACAGCGAATAACGACCGAGTATACTAGACCTTGGTCTTACGGCCGCCATAATCACTACCTTGTAACATATTGTTTAAAAGATTGCACAGTTCTTATCTAAATCTTTTAAAACTGAGGATAAAAACATTTTCAAGTATATTCAGCCCGATGACGCTCTATATACGGAAACAGATACCATACATGGTGATATGCTAATTGCTTGACTGCAGTAAAATGCAGACGGCGGCGGTCCGGAATTAATTTAACCTAATGTACAATTGATAATCGGTAGTATTAGCATTGCAGGAATGGAAGATGTTTGGTTTATAACAACACAGTTATAGAAAACAGGTTGAGATACAATCTGTTCAGGACAGCTATTTTGATAGTTAGTTTTTTTTTTTATTCTAAGTGATAAAAACTGGTTTAGATTCTGTAATATCTTTAAACAATCAATGGACCGATAGCAGTTGCATATATTTGGACAACGTAAACAAGCCTGTATTGACTTCTCTGTGTATCTACGAATTTGGCGAGCTCCTATGGCAGTAGCTTAACCCAGAGACTTCACACTTTGACCGTAACTACCTCTCCAGGCCTTATTACAACAATGCTGACATGCCGAGTACAAGCTACTCATTACATAGGTGTCGCAAAAAAATAATTTATCGTTAGACGTGTAACTTTTTTGACCAATTATGAATTAAAGACCCGAGCAAGAGAATTTGTGCCTAAAAACCTAACAAAATTATCTGATCTTTTCAAACAAAACCATTACTTACACGTGTTGCTGGCAGGGGCGGATTTGATACGTTGGCTGCCCTAGGCCTACGAAAGATTGCCGCCCCCTATGTGCTCTAAAGCATGAAAAATTAAATAAACTATAGAAATTAAATTAAAATGAAAAAAAAAAAACGATAGTCAGTTAATGATTTAATTATCTCAATCAGTATTTCAGATACTGATTCTTACCATTTCTATTTGTCAAGATTTTTAAACAATTGAGAGCAAAAAGTATTAGGACTGAGCGTGTTTCAGCACGTGATTTTTTCGTGATTTTATATTGTGGTTGTTGATATATACAATGTTGCGTGAACGAGCTGTAATCAGCATTCAGTATTCAGTGTGAAACTAATAACATTATTTAAATTTGCTAAGATAGTTGTGTTAATTTCTTGATCTGCTCATATTTTGGTGGTCTAATAAGTTTAAAGATGACTGTTGGGCGAAAAAAGTGAAGCCGAGTAGATAATAGAGAAAGAGACCCGAAAAACGGTTGAGAAATAGATGTTAGGTTTAAAAAAATTAACAATTAAAGCGCGGTGGACGGCGGGCGTTGGGGGTATGACGGATCCTGGGAACAATTTATTAGTGGCAGCGAAAATGACCTTGGAATAAACTAGTAAGCAAAGATTCAGTCGGATGAGCAACACTTCTAATAATCGTAATCGCCATACATGTAATTTTTTTTGCGGGATGCTATGGACACATTTTTACGTTTTTAAACGTGGCCGCCCCCAAAATTTTGCCGCCCTAGGCTCGGGCCTACTCGGCCGGGAAATTATTTTATTTTTATTTATTTATTTATACATACAGTTATAATACAGTTTCACGTTTGTTTTGTACCATTAAACCAGAGATGGTTTGTATTGGTACTCACATTCGCTAAAACAACACTGCTTAATAATTATTTAACAAATATTGGTAAAAAAGAAGGTACATGATAAATAAATATTTCGCACGTAACTATTTTAGCCGTAAACTTCTATCAGTTGAAAGCCGGTTCTAGTCAACGTATCCTATACAGGTTGCTCCGTTTTTATTCAAATTCAAATTCTTTTTTTTTTTGTATTAGTGTTTTACAAAGTATTTCCTTAGACTAAGTTGTTTATGCAGTTGTAATAGTATTTTTTGTATTTTTGCTTAAAATTTTTCGCGTTTATTTCGTCTTTTATGGATTTTGGTATTTCATTAATTATTGTGGGAATTAGAAATTTTACTGTTCGCCTACCATAGTAATTTCTAGCCTGAGGTACTATTAGCTTATTTTTGGTGATACTTCTAGTTAATATTTTATGTGATATGGGTATTTGAATGCTCTTGTTATTAAATTGCTCAATTAAGAGGGCCATGTCGAGTCTAGTCTGTACTGGCAAAATTTTACAATATTTAAATAATTCAACGACATTATCTTTAAATTGGTGCTTTATCTTTCTGGGTACGATGAGTTTTAAAAGTCTAACTTGCAGATTGGAGATTCTTTCAATGTATGATTTAAACGTTCGCCCATAGCTCGTAATTCCGTAAGCTATAATTGATTCCGCTAAGGCAACATACATTTTGAGCAGTATTTTGAACGGGACTTTAGGTTTCAAAATGTAGAACTTTGCCAGTACAGCCCGCAACTTATCACAGACTGAGTCCACGTGGAAGGTCCAGCTAAAACGATTGTCCACGACTAATCCAAGGTAGGTGTGGTGCGTTACTTGGTCTATTGCCTCACATCGGCATGAAGCACCCAGCAGAGTGGAGTGAAGACAACTGTGATTGTGTGCGATTATAGTAAAAGGAGTAATGTGCTTTAGGTGGCTGGAGTGGACATGGATGATTTTGGTCTTACTTGCGTTGAGGACCAGTCCAGCATCATGTGCCCACTTGGAAACTCGAGTAAAATCGTCCTGTAACCATTGAGCTGCTACTTTTACGTCTCTGTGGGTAGCTACAAGGCATGTGTCGTCTGCATATTGATACACAGAACAGTGATTGACCACATGTTCCATGTCGTTAACATATGTCAGATAGTGCAAGGGTCCCAGTACTGAACCTTGGGCTGTTCCTTCGGTGACTTCAATGGTTTCACTGGTTTCACTACAGATCTTGACATTGTATTTACGGTTATTAAGGTAGTCCTCACACCATTTGAGTATTGGTCCTCGAATTCCAGAATTATCTAATTTTGTCAGCAACGTGTCGTGTCTAAGCGTATCGAACGCCTTGCTGAAGTCGATAAATAGTAAGATTACATTATTTTTATCATTAAGAGATTCGTAGACCTCATCCGTGAATTTAGATAATAACTGTGAGGTAGACTTATTGGGTTGAAAACCGTATTGTGTGCTGGATATCACGTCATTTTTTACATAGAATTCTTGTATCTGGTTACAGACATATTTTTCTACTATTTTGTCGATAACGGGTAGAATAGTGATCGGTCTATAATTTCCATAATCAGAAAAACTGCCTTTTTTATGTATTGGGCGGACTACACCAGTTTTCAATACATCCGGGTATTTGCCTTGTCTGACACTAGTATTGATCAATTTGACAATAACGTAACAAATAAATCCGCCCCTGGATGCTGGCAGGAGGCTATAAAAGTGGTCTAAAATCCCTAACGTGATTAAAGCATGGCCCTGTACGTAAACTTACGCCTTTTGTCACATTGGGGTAGTCAGAAGCTATAGAACGCTACGGGCAGTCCTTATGTAACACTCCTTTTCCTTCGTCCTCATTCACACGCGAAATGGGTTATGAGTACTACGCGACTGACCATTTTAATGGCTAAGGACAATACCAAAGATGTCTATATTACATGCTTCATATACTGACCTTGACACCACGCGGTTACCGGCATACATAAAGACAGAGCCATCTGCACTACAACAACAAGGTGCAAACTCATTAGAGTGGACATTGCATGCTTTATTTACATTTTCCACGCATCGACCATGAATGGGCCATTCATACAAGATAATTTACATATGGTTTTGTAATATTCACTTAAATTACTTAAAAATAGATGAACTAGATTGGAGTGTCAATGTAGTTCTATTCGACAAAAAATAAGATACCTGATTATCGTGTCCTGCATTCCTTGATGCCTGTACATTACAGGAATCAATGGACGCTAGTGAAAGCACCAAACTCATAGTTCTATATTATGAGCTAGGTCTTTATGTTTGTTACCATCTACATCCACTAAAGATATGCGAGATAAGATAACGATGAGCGATTGCGGCGTTTCCCCACAGACAGCACTGCATGCTCTGTCACCAGTACACTTGATGACCTTTTGACTGCATCAGTATATGGAGTTTGCGTAGCTGAATTTTTGGCCAAACTCCTTTGAACTTTATGCCAGCTAAAAAGAAGAATATATTTTACCTGAACTGATTCTTTAGTATGTCCCTTCAGTCGATCCAAGCTCTCCTCGGAGGAGTAGTCTGAAGTCTTTATGAGATGAGCTGCATTCCTGGTGACTTGACGTGTAACATGGACTGGGTGTGACTGATGCTCTTCTTGCACTTCTGATATGGTTTCTGAGGTCACTGTGCTTGCTGGCTGGCTGAGTTGTCTGGGGAAGAAAGGAAGCATGATAGAGATGTGTTTAAATTGGTGTGGCAATTTTGATGTTTTTCAGGGATATAAAAGTACTCTATGTCCTTCCCCAGGCAGGATATTTTCTCCTCTATCTCCTTGCCAAAGGACAATGACCAAAGTTGGTACCAAAAAGTCTCGCGCCTCAAAACCAAAATATTATAGTAATTAGTTTCATATTTTTTTACGGCATTACGCGTCGGGGATTTGATTTTTGAACTGGAAATAAACTTTTCGAGTTTAAAAGTATGAATATTGTTTTACTCCCTTTATATGACGTTCCGTTTCAACTGAATATAAATGACGTTCCGTTTCAATTGAACAAACCCTTGTCTGTCGAGCGGACTCTAAAATTAATTACAATTAAGTAAGATCAGTACACCAAATCGATTTAGTTTGGTTTATTGCTATTTGCAACAAAATAGATTTTCTCAGCCTAAAGATTTTGATTTATCGATTAAATCCCGACTAGTTTATAGTTATCTTATCTGTGGCATCTGACATTTGTAGTCTGTACTGACTACCTACGTTAAGCTAACTTTGCGCTAGCGAAAACGACCGTCTGTGTTTTAAGAGTTGAGATTGAGATTTGTAAATTATTGAACTGTGTGTTGAGAAGTAGAACTTGTATTTTGTGAACTTTTTTCTGTGTATTCATTTGTGCAAACATGTTGAGTCGTGGAGTCAGCCAATTGACACCGTCATTATACATTCGACGATGTATCAATTGTTCATTTTTGATACCCAGAAATCTATCTACACATTCATTAGAGCACGTGTCTACTCCTATGATTAACTTGTTACAGTCGTGGATAACTCCTACTCAGGTAAGCAATCTTATTTTACTCTTTGAATATATACTGTCAGGCACCTTCCATTTCCTGACTTATCATCTCTGACTAATCTGACTGTACCATCTCCACCACGTACCATCTTACGACACATTTTATATAATGAAAAAATATTTTAGAATAGAATCGCACAGAAGATAGATTACGCCACAAAAACACCTTTTTAATTGATGGTTTTTATTGCAGTTGTCTTCAGAAAGTGTGCTCTGTACAGAGTGTTTGACACTGCTTCAAGATCGAGCAAACACAATCAATGAAGGAAGTTTATCTTTGCCTGCTATTGGTCATAGAAGATTATGTTTTTCTTGTGGCAAATCTATTCTACATGCTACTAGAACATATCCTGTAAGACAAGATCGACAAGAGAGAAACATTTTAGTTAGACATGTTCCGCTGCATTTGGTAAATGTTTTATTTATATTGAAATATCAAAAAAGTAATTCAATTTCTTATTACAATTACTTCTTGATCATTATAATGTATTCCTAACAGTTAGATCACACTTACATACTTTTATTAAATCTATAACCCATTGCAAAATGTTTTGTATTACATGTTTAATCATGTTATTTTTTTAGGTCTCAAGATTGGAAAGAGTTTGTGCTGCTTGTTGGAGGTCAGCTAGAAGAGAAATACAACGTCATAATCAGCATGACCATAATCGCCCTGGTCTATCAGATCATATTTTGCCAGACGCTGGATCAAGTGGGGATCTCAATATTCCTGAGCCGCCTCCTCTTCCACAACAAAACCTACACACTGCTCAAGTTAGATCAAATCCAACAATTATGTCTTCTGTGTATAAGCGTGCTGCTAGCACATCCAATCACTGTATATTTGTTAATTGTTTTGAAACAGAACGTTTACTGGTACCCTCATCTATAAAGGATTTGTTATTACTTAATTATAAATTCTATGTGCCGCCAGCAGCACGAATCTGTCGTCACCACCTGGATCATGGCCGTTGGAATGAATTAACTTCCCAGTTAAGAGATTTCACTGGTAGTCAATTTGACGCAATCATGAATATAATGCAACGAGCTGCCAATTACCATATAGATTTCTCAAATATTTTAATTATGCCTACATATTTATGTCACTTTTGGCTTGGCATGAACTCGGATCAATTTTATGATTTGTTAAACTGTATACCAAGTCTAGCAGGACAAGTACCGAATGCCACGATTGCATTAAGCATTTACTTAGTTAAGCTGAGAACTGGTGATAGTAATGAAAGATTGGCAACTCTCTTTAATAAATCTCGTGTCACCTTAGAACGCTTAATGAATAAAGCCAGACAATGTTTAATTAATGAGTTTCTTCCATTGTACTTAGGATTTAATCATATGACTGTTGAAGATGTTGCTTCTAGAAATAGAATAATACCAGAAGGATTATTTGGTAATCCTGATTTGCCACCTAATTCTAAACCAGCAATAGTAATATGTGATGCTACTTATGTATTTATTCAAAGTAGTTCTAATTACTTATTTCAAAAACAAACATACAGTTTGCAAAAACTGGATAATTTGGTCAAACCATTTATGATAGTGTGTTGTGATGGTCATATTGTGGATTGTCTCGGGCCATACAAGGCGACCACTAATGATGCTGCTATTACTAGTTTAAACCTACGTGATGAGGAATCTTGTTTAAGATCATTTTTCCGCAGAGGTGACGTTTTCATCCTTGATAGAGGATTTAGGGATGTTATTAATGAACTCCAGGGATATGGCTTTATAACACATATGCCAGAGTCTCTACTTGAGAATGAATACCAATTAACAACCCAGCAGGCAAATCGGTCTCGTCTTGTTACTATGTGCCGCTGGGTTGTAGAAGTGGTTAATGGGAGGGTGAAAAGGGATTTCAGACTTTTTCGTCATGTTTTCAACAATAGAGCAGCTTTGCACCTAATGGATGACTTTAGAATCTCTTGTGCCCTTATTAATAAGTTCCATGTTCTTATAGAAGACCCACCAGAAGCCTTGGAATATGTTAGAATAGCTAAAGAGAGGCTTTCACTAACAAACCATTTGGCAACTTACGTTGAACAGGAAAATCTCAATAGAAGGAGAGTGAATTTTCAAATGATTAATAGCAATAATCCACATTTAGATGGATTTCCACAGTTGACAATAACCGATTTAAAACGGTTAGCTCTTGGGACTTATCAGCTTAAACAGGCTAGATCGTATTATGGGGAACATATCCGTCGGACTGGGATGTATTCAGTTGAGGTGAACGATAATATTGATGATGATATACCCTTGATTTTAGGTCTTAATAATTACCTCTTAAGAGGTAGGATTAAATCTAGACATGTAACCAGTCGTACTTATCATACCTATTTATTGATTAGCAGAGATGATGCTGTGGCCAACACATTAGAAACCATAGTAGGTTACTGCTGCAGCTGCCTCGTTGGTAAGCGAACAGTGGGCTGCTGTGCTCATGTGATGACCATAGTCTGGTATTTGAGCTGGGGACGGTATAATGACGTAACTGCGCCGGCAACGGCTTTAGATGATTTTTTTCAGGAGTATGATGAATGAATGCGTTAGTGTAGGTAGGTAGGGTAGGCAGGTAGGGCAGAGGTAGGGCGGGTAGGTAGGGCAGGTAGGTAGGGTAGGTAGGTAGGTAGGGCAGGTAGATAGGGTAGGTAGGTAGGTAGGGTAGGTAGGTAGGTAGGGTAGGTAGGTAGGTAGGTAGGGTAGGTAGGTAGGTAGGGTAGGTAGGTAGGGTAGGTAGGTAGGGTAGGTAGGTAGGGTAGGTAGGTAGGGTAGGTAGGTAGGTAGGGTAGGTAGGTATATAGGTAGGTAGGGTAGGTAGGTAGGTAGGTAGGTAGGGTAGGTAGGTAGGTAGGGTAGGTAGGTAGGGTAGGTAGGTAGGGTAGTTAGGTAGGTAGGGTAGTTAGGTAGGTAGGGTAGTTAGGTAGGTAGGGTAGTTAGGTAGGTAGGGTAGTTAGGTAGGTAGGGTAGGAAGGTAGGTAGGTATGTAGGTAGGTAGGTATGTAGGTAGGTAGGTATGTAGGTAGGTAGGTATGTAGGTAGGTAGGGTAGGTAGGTAGGGTAGGTAGGCAGGGTTGGTAGGGAGGGTAGGTAGGTAGGGTAGGTAGGTAGGGTAGGTAGGTAGGGTAGGTAGGTAGGGTAGGTAGGTAGGGTAGGTAGGTAGGGTAGGTAGGTAGGGTAGGTAGGTAGGGTAGGTAGGTAGGGTAGGTAGGTAGGGTAGGTAGGTAGGGTAGGTAGGTAGGGTAGGTAGGTAGGGTAGGTAGGTAGGGTAGGTAGGTAGGGTAGGTAGGTAGGGTAGGTAGGTAGGGTAGGTAGGTAGGGTAGGTAGGTAGGGTAGGTAGGTAGGGTAGGTAGGTAGGGTAGGTAGGTAGGGTAGGTAGGTAGGGTAGGTAGGTAGGGTAGGTAGGTAGGGTAGGTAGGTAGGGTAGGTAGGTAGGGTAGGTAGGTAGGGTAGGTAGGTAGGGTAGGTAGGTAGGGTAGGTAGGTAGGGTAGGTAGGTAGGGTAGGTAGGTAGGGTAGGTAGGTAGGGTAGGTAGGTAGGGTAGGTAGGTAGGGTAGGTAGGTAGGGTAGGTAGGTAGGGTAGGTAGGTAGGGTAGGTAGGTAGGGTAGGTAGGTAGGGTAGGTAGGTAGGTAGGGTAGGAAGGTAGGGTAGGTAGGTAGGGCAAGTAGATAGGGTAGGTAGGTAGGTAGGGTAGGTAGGTAGGGCAGGTAGATAGGGTAGGTAGGTAGGTAGGGCAGGTAGGTAGGGAGAACGTCTGGCGGCCAAAGGCGGCGTTGGTGAGGTCCTCCGTCCAATGCAGGACGATGGCGTCCCTCGCCTCCTGCCGCACGGCCTGGAGTGGACGGCGCACCGGAAGGAGCTCGGGGAGCGCCCCGTCGCCGAGGAGCGGGAGGCCGTGCGGCAGGAGGCGAGGGACGCCATCGTCCTGCATTGGACGGAGGACCTCGCCAACGCCGCCTTTGGCCGCCGGACGTTGGACACGCGCGGTCCGGCCCTGCGGGGCTGGCTCGAGCGGTCCCACGGTTACCTCTCTTTCCGTCTGGCGCAGGTGTTATCCGGACATGGTTGTTTCGGATCGTACCTGCGCCGGATCGGGAGGGAGGAAACCCCGGCGTGCCACGACTGCGGCGCGGCGGAGGACACGGCACAGCACACCCTCGAGGTGTGCCCGGCGTGGTTCGAGCTGCGCCGCGGTCTGACCGCGGTGGTCGGACCGGACCTCTCGCTTCCCGGCGTGGTCGACGCCATGCTGGGGAGCGAGGAGGCCTGGTCAGCGGTCGCCTCCTTTTGCGAGGACGTAATCTCGCAAAAGGAGCTAACGGAGCGCGCGCGGGAGGACGATCCTCTCGCCGCGACGCATCCGCAGGCGAAGAAGGGGGAGAAGGCGTCGTGCCCTCCTCCTCATGGTGACGGGCGGGCGGCAGGTACGGGGGTGCCTTCGCCCGCATTGCACCCGTCACCTTCGTCGGTCATTCCCGACCCCCCACACCCATGAGGGTGTGAGGGGTTGTCTTGCGGGGCAATCGTCGGCGGAGGACTGGAAGTAAAGGCTGTGCCGGTTTCCCAGTCCCCCGCCACTCTGACGAAGCGGGAATGCGCTGGGTCGTTTTAGTGGGTATACCGGGTCCGCCCGGGGAGTCCCACATACCCCTCCTGTCCCCCGATGGGAGGGTATGCGTAATGCATTTTTTCCCAGCGTCAACAAAAAAAAAAAAAAAAAAAACTGGTGCTTGGTCAGAAAACCTCCTCGGGGCCCAGTGGCTGCCGGTCCTTCTCGATACGTCTGGAGGGAACAGCAGCTGCTGGGACGGTGCACCCTGGGCGCGGCAGTATCCTTCCCCGATGAATGGGAAGAGATTCCTATTCCTCGGGGAATGTTACTGTCGTGGCCAATATTCTGACACGGTGGGGCGACCTCCGCGCGACCCTCTGAACCGCAGAGGGCGCAGTGGAGGAGCAGGGGCGGGCTCGGTGTGCCGCCGGGCGTTGGGCGCGCTCGGTCCGGACTGGCGGGGCTGGCTCGGGCGGTCTCGCGGTTTCCTCTCTTTCCGTCTGGTGCGGGTGTTGTCTGGAAACATCCATGCGGGGGGGGGGGGCCTACCGCGACAGCGGCGCGGCGGAGGACACGGCGCAGCACACACTCGAGGTGTGGAACAGCTAGTTTTAAATAAATATTTTTGAATTTGAATCGCTATTAAAAAACCCAAATAGACTTGTTTGTTTTATTTTTTCTATCACTTACCTAGTCGATTCACGACAACAACATGAGCATGAGGAATAGGGTCTGTCATGAATAGTATCCTAAGACTATACCTGCCTCGCTTCAAATTACTCCAACGTGTAGGGCATACAATAAAAATGAGAAGATTATAGTTATTTTGTCTATGGTTAATTGGCCGTTCACAGAATAGTCTTATTGATGTAGAATGCAATGGAATCGATTTTTTGATGAATCGATTAACCATTAATCGTTTCTTTTGTTTATTATACATAGCTATAACGTTTGCTTGAAAAACACTTCAAGAATTACAAATATGTATTTGCTTTGCTTTCTTTGAATAACAGCAACGATTAAGTAAGATCAGTACACCAAATCGATTTAGTTTGGTTTATTGCTATTTGCCACAAAAAAGATTTTCTCAGCCTAAAGATTTTGATTTATCGATTACATCCCTAAATCCCGACTAGTTTATAGCACTTACTATACTCTATGGTTTATAGTTATCTTATCTGTGGCATCTGACATTTTTACTGTACTGAAGTGTACTGACTGACTAGACTACGTTAAACTACCTTTGCGCTAGCGAAAACGAACGACCGTCTGTGTTTTAAGAGTTGAGATTGAGATTTGTAAATTATTGAACTGTGTGTTGAGAAGTGCAACTTGTTTGTATTTTGTGAACTTTTTTCTGTGTATTCATTTATGCAAATATGTCGAGTCGTGGGGTCGGCCGATTGACACCGTCATTATCCATTCGACGATGTATCAGTTATTGTTCATTTTTGATACCCAGAAACCTACCTAAACATTCATTAAAGCACGTGTCTACTCTTATGATTAACTTTTTACAGTCGTGGATAACTCCTACTCAGGTAAGAAGATCTTATTATTACTCTTTGAATATATACTGTCAGGCACCTTCTATTTCCTGACTTACCATCTCTGACTAATCTGACAATACCATCTCCACCACGTACCATCTTACAAAACATTTTATATAATGAAAAAAATATTTTAGAATCGCACAGAAGATAGATTATGCCACAAAGGGTAAAAACAACTTTTTAATTGATGGTTTTTATTGCAGTTGTCTTCAGAAAGTGTGCTCTGTACAGAGTGTTTGACACTGCTTCAAGATCGAGCAAACACAAACAATGAAGGAAGTTTATCTTTGCCTGCTTTTGGTCATAGAAGATTGTTTTTCTTGTGGCAAATCTGATCTACATGCTACTAGAACATATCCTGTAGGACAAGATCGACAAGAGAGAAACATTTCAGTTAGACATGTTCCACTGCATCTGGTAAATATTTATATTGAAATATAAAAAAAAGTAATTCAACTTCTTATTCAAATTCAAAACATTTATTTCAGACTAATTAGGTCCATAGAGTGTTAGTAGTACAATAAGATGACTTAAAACTATGTTAGTAATTACACAAACACAACAAATAAGAGGAAAAGGCGCCAGTCAGCCTATAATATATGCAGCAGTAATATATGCGCCAGTCAGCCTATAATTATTACAATTACTTCTTGATCATTATCATGTATTCCTAACAGTTAGATCACATTACACTTACATGCTTTTGTATACATGTTTACTTAATCATGTTATTTTTTTAGATCTCAAGAATGGAAAGAGTATGTGCTGCTTGTTGGAGCTCAGCTACAAGAGAAGTGCAACGTAGTGATCAGCATGACCATAATCGCCCTGGTCTATCAGACAATATTTTGCCAGACGCTGGATCAAGTGGGGATCTCAATATTCCTGAGCCGCCTCCTCTTTCACAACAAAACCTACACACTGCTCAAGTTAGATCAAATCCAACAATTTATGTCTTCTGTGTATAAGCGTGCTGCTAGCACATCCAATCACTGAGAAACAGAACGTTTACTGGTACCCTCATCTATAAAGGATTTGTTATTGCTTAATTATAAATTCTATGTGCCGCCAGCAGCACGAATCAGTCGTCACCACCTGGATCATGGCCGTTGGAATGAATTAACTTCCCAGTTAAGAGATTTCCAGCAGGCAAATCGGTCTCGCCTTGTTACTATGTGCCGCTGGGTTGTGGAAGTGGTAAATGGGAGGGTGAAAAGGGATTTCAGACTCTTGCGTCTTGTTTTCAACAATAGAGCGGCTTTGCACCTAATGGATGATTTTAGAGTCTCTTGTGCCCTTATATTAATAAGTTCCATTTTGTTATAGAAGGCCCACCAGAAGCCTTGGAATATGTTAGAATAGCTAAAGAGAGGCTTTCACTAACAAACCATTTGGCAACTTACGTTGAACAGGAATATCTCAATAAAAGGAGAGTGAATTTTCAAATGATTAACAGGAATAATCCACATTTAGACGGATTTCCACAGTTGACCATAACCGATTTAAAACGGTTAGCTCTTGGGACCTATCAGCTTAAACAGGCTAGATCGTATTATGGGGAACACATCCGTCGGACTGGGATGTATTCAGTTGAGGTGAATGATAATAAATAATTGATGATGATATACCCTTGATTTTAGGTCTTAATAATTACCTCTTAAGAGGCGGATTAAATCTAAACATGTAAACAGTCGTACTTATCACACCTATTTATTGATTAGCAGAGATGATGCTGTGGCCAACACATTAGAAACCATAGTAGGTTATTGCTGCAGCTGCCTCGTTGGTAAGCGAACAGTGGGCTGCTGTGCTCATGTGATGACCATAGTCTGGTATTTGAGCTGGGGACGGTATAATGACGTAACTGCGCCGGCAACGGCTTTAGATGATTTTTTTCAGGATTATGATGTATGATGAAATAAATATTTTTGAATTTGAATCGCTATTAAAAAACCCAAATGAACTTGTTTGTTTTATTTTTTCTATAACTTACCTAGTCGATTCACGACAACAACATGAGCATGAGGAATAGAGTCTGTCATGAATAGTATCCTAAGATTATTAAAGAGTTATTTTTCAAGACTCTCTCTAGGCTCAAGCGTTTTTTTCAGTCTGACTGTTCACCCTTATGATAATGTTCTATAGGTACTGGTGTGGTAGCGTGATCGTGGTGGCGTCCAATGATATAATACCATTATATACGTTACCCGCTCACAGTATTGGCAATATAAAGGTCTAAAATAAAATCGAGTTTCAGTCAAGCATACCTACAGTGGATGTTACTTTAACTCGTAATTCTTACTAATATTAGTGTATTACGCTGTTTTTAGAGCAATAATGTAATGTATGTGTGTTAAAATACGTCGTTGGTAGCGTCGAAAAAATAGACCTACTTTTTAGGTTAGGTTCGATTTTATAAAATAACTCTGAAACGCGGGTTTTTTTTTCAAAAATAATTTTTGTAGGAGTTAATACGATCAGTGTAGTCTATAAAAAACAAGGTTTGATTTTGAGGCAGCATGGTACGGGATTCCATACTTAAATGAGCATTCTCCTTTCATAAGGATCCTAACAGCCGTTTAGTCATGAAAAGGTATATAAATAAACAGAGTTACTTTCGCATTTAGAATATTAGTATGGACCAGCTTTTGCCTGCATGGAGGTCAGATATTATGCCACGGGAATGTACTACTGCGATAAAAAGTAGTAATCCTGACCCACGTCACGGTCTACCTCTGTGACGAATTTAGTTAAAATCTGTTCAACTGTTAAGGTAAAGACAGACCTGGTAACGACCGTTGTAGTTAAATGAGTACATAACCAAAAATGCTTTAAAAAATAAACATCTCGAGGTATTCATATTATAAACAAATGGTCGATTAACCTTGATTCACTGTTTTGGCTACAACATGCTATTGTACAACAACTCTTTGGCACATTGCCTATCATGTTAGAAGATGATACTGATGTTGTAATGTCATTATTTAACAATAATAACTAACTTTATGGTGTTAATTTGTTGAGAAACAATTTGGTTGATGGTGCAAAATGTTTCATCAAACATTGGAGTATGTGATGGAATGTGTATACATGTTAAATGCTTGTATAATACAGGGGTAAGGTCTCGTTATCAAGTGAGTCACTTCCGTTTGCCAAGTTTAAGTTCCTTTGCATTCACATCTTATCAGAGGAGAGTTGGTTAATTAGAGCATTTCATTTATTTAATTAGGTGTTGGTATTTGTTTATTGGACAGATAAAATAATCAAATGTAATTGTTTCCTAAATTGGTTCTTGTTTATCTAAATAGGGTTAATTTATCATTAGGACCTACTTTAGTAATTAAATACTTTAGTTATCTTGTAATAAATTTCAGAATATAAACTAGAACTACATGTTTGAATGTTTACAAGTTTGAAGTTCTTACAATAAAATACCATAATGCGGGCATTTAGTCACTTAAATATAAATACAGTAACAAACATGGATTACAAACTTATTCTAAAATTAAGTCATGACCAAAAGTTCCAAGAATCCATGTTGTGCCTAGTTCCAGCAAGGTCGGTTCACACTATGCTGCTATGACCTCGGTATCTATGGTAGTGACATCATTGTCAACAAAACTTGTCCTTTAGAGGTACTCAGGCCCTAGAGACCTTGTGATCATTCAGTCATACAAATCTGAGTAACCAGTGGGTGTCATAGATGACATATTTAAGCTCAGTATTTGTGGTAAACAAATATTGTAGCAGTATGATTTTATGTTCATGAATTTCTCAGTGCCAGTCCAGAGTATGGATTTGTTTATGGCAGTAAGCTCGCCCCCTATTAAATGAGACTTAAACTTTACTGGTGAAATGTGGGTGTATTTTATTTACATTTCTGCCTTATCCTTTAAGGATTATTATGTTATGATTTTGTATTGATAGTAATATTGTTGGCAGCATAGAACTAGATGTGGTAAGCTTGCAATGTGTGCACAGCTTTTGTTTGTCACAAAAAAAAAACAAGGCTAGTCATTGACAAATATTTAGTAGTCAAGCCAATAATGCTATTTCATTATGAACATTAAAATCAATTAATTATGAATGAATGCACATGATAGAAATGAGGATAATAAATATTATATCTTTATCTTGATTGATAAATCAACATCACATATAATAAGCTTTTAATTTAGAATGTATTCTGATAAGATTTGATTAAAAATTTGATACCTTACACTACAAAACCTATCCACATGTTCAACATTAACTTTAAACTTCTAAGAATTTAGCAATGAATACGAAAATACAAATTTTAAAACACAGAAACAAGTTTAGCAAGAATTTTATTATTATCATAATTGACAGGTGTGATAAACAGGGTTTATCTTTCATAATCTTTGATACTTCAATAACTTACCTCAGCTCAAGATTATGATAGGATTCAACTAAATTAAGCCATAAAAATGAATTTAATATACTATTGCTCTACTTAAATAGGACAGTGCTAACTGCTAACAACACACATAATTGTTCTTAATTAGAAAACTAGGAAGCCTACTCACTTGATAGGGGTGCTTCTCTTCACAGGGGTTTTACGCCCAGACTTCTGATGATGGGTGTGTTCCTCGCCCTCCAGGCAGTTCTCACGGTCGCAGCTCGACCGCAGGAAGGGTGTCTTCGAGCGAGACCTTGACCTCAATCCGCTAACCGTCGGGTTCTCCATGCTTCTATCACTGATACTGACTTGCTGTTATCACTGACTTCACACCATCTTCACACCTCGCTCCCAACGACCCAAGGTTGATGATCTCACCGGAATTCCACCGATATTTAAATTACTTCACCGAATTTTTAATACACCGAATATTGCACAAGGAAATCTATTTCTGTGGCTTCATGCGATGCCGCCAAAAGTAACGTAACGAACGTCTCGGTGACTTTCAGCTACACTACACACAGATGCTCGGTTTTACACGTCGTACGATATTTTGTATCTTTGATATGTAACCATTTACAAATATATAAGCGCGTACAGTAAATTGTACACAAACGTGCGCGTTAAAATGAAATTCGTGAATTTCGTAACTTCTCAATCGCTAAACATAAACTGATGACGTCATCAAAAAGACGTTACGGGGATGCCATTAGAAATATTTTAGTAGAAGAAATCAAGAAAATACCCTAAACTTATTTAAAAAAAATAAAACAATATGATTTGTTTTTTCATGACTATGTTACTATTATGTTGGTAAATAAATAAATGACAGATTAATATCCAATAACCTAAGCTACATCTGTTCCACAAGGTGAAGATCCTGCAAAACACGAGAGCTGGAACGGTTTTTTGGTGTTGCAAATTCCGAAAAAAATAGGGATGGGATAAAGAAGCCGAAGCCAAAAGGGAAAAGAACTGGGAACAAGAATTAACGGGATTTCCGTTCTTTTTGACAGTAAGTAGATATAATCTGTGGTGTGGTGTTGTTTTGGCGGGTGAGCACAAAAACAAGGGGAAATAAAAATCATTGTAAAATGGATGTGAGCAAGGTATTTAATAAAATAAAAGAACTTGGACATGTACCCGGTAAACGTGAAGAGTTACGTGAATACTGCCAACTCAAAATTGAACAGGTAAAGTAATTTATCCAATAAAACGAAAGCTATAATGACACCGTACCTGTAATGAGTTTTTCGTTTATTTATTTACAGATATTAAAGTTCTTACCGCGGCGTATAGTAAATAGTGACGGTGGGGACCTGTTGAATTGTATATTAAATGGATTCCCGGATAATGCTGCTACTTGCAGGAATAAAATTAAGGTAAACAACAACATTGACAAGTGAACAAGTTCTAACATGTTCACTACTTTGTAGAATGCATGTTGTAGTGTTTAGAAGTGTTTCACCATGAAACTAGAGTAATACACGATTTAAGTTTTCACTGAAAACATAAATAGCTATGGTATTTATTTTTCCTCATTATTCTCAATATGAAATGAAATGAATGGGACAGGGGCAGGAAGATGATAATTCTCAATACAAAACTGACTGATATCATAGTTTTTACCTTGCCACTAAAGCTAGTTTCTAATTTTATTCTGAACCAAGCATCATTGTAAAGACAGGGCTAACTTGTGTAAGTTTCAAGTTCGTTTGAAGACTATTATTACTGTCAAAAACAAGAATTTATCTACCTGTAGTCAAGCCACAGGCATAACAACTGTGAAAAGTCTAAGAAACCTGTTTTGAACCATGAAAGTTTAAAACAGTGTTTGTGATAAGACTTTATTGTAGTTAGCACGAGGGGGTTTAACATTTATTTATTTATTTTATCATTTATGTACACACAAGAGGGAATATAAGGAATCATCATTGCATAACTTACAGTACAAAGGCACTGCTTATTTCAAAAGAAATTTTTACCAGCAGGCCTACCAGAGATTAAATGAAATGTAGAGAGTAGTGTGTAAGAACAGGAACAGAATAAAACTATTCAAATTTATGATGGAATGGCACTTATTCAATAATGCAGTGACATAATAAGGAGCTAAAAACTTAATTATACATTAATTGCCAGGTGGTGGAGCTTGTACTACAGACCATGAGAAAAGAGTCCACATCTCTCACTCATTGTGGAGATGTCATTAGCAGACTTTGCTTGGAGTTGCCGAGGTTGCCAATAGATGACTTGGTGCGCTGGTCCAATGATAGTGTGCAGTCCATTGTACAGGATACTGATGTTAATATGATGTGAGTGTAGTACCAACACTCTTTAATTTCAGTTTTATACTGTTATTTTATTAGAATTCTTGGCAGTTGGAAATGTTAAAGTAAAAACTTCTGTTAAGATCTGGTTGAACCGAGCGGACTGGAGAGCAGACCGGACTGCGTCTGCGGGACTTCGACAGATCATAAATACATAACATCACGCCTGTAATCCCCGAAGGGTTAGGCAGAGGTGTACCTAATAGTACACACCCACACTTCGCCAGTTATGTTTAAGTTTCATGTAATAAGGGGTCCCTATTGCCATCAACCAGGCACAAATCAAGACTCCGTGGCTGCTACTGAGAAATTCTTGATGGAAAAACCCAGTAACACTGCTTGCCCTGGGAATCCAACCCACAACCTCATGCTCAGCAGTCCCACTTGTGACCTCTAGACCAATGAGGCAGTTTTGAATATTTTATACTTGATACAGTCCTTTCACAGTTATTAATCCTCCTGCACATCCAGCAGCAATCTTATTGTTACAAGAGTAAATAATATTAATGGAAGAAAACACAAATTTTAATGGTCTGTTATTGTTTAAATTTCATAAAAATGCTTCACAACTCCTGTTTCTAGTTGGCGCGACGTCCTACCAGAATGCATTAATGCCATATCAACACATGACATAATCAAGCACTGTGGATCGGAACTGACGGGCATAGAGTACAAAGAGCAGTGCATCCACACCCTGTGTCAGTGTAGCTGGACTGAGAAACAGCTTGTCCAGCTGACTGCTATGTTCAAGTTAGTATTTAACTATTTTTAATGGTATCTGGGTAGTGTCCAGATATTATTAAAGATTCGATATCTGGTAGATAGATACTAAAAATAGAATAGAGTTGAATCTCTTCAAATCAATTTCTCTCTTTACTTTCATTTCTTGAATTTATCAGCCCGGTAAGCTAACCAGGAGATAGAAGGAGTTAGAGAAACTGTGCAGTTGGCCATAGTACCAAGTTTACAAGTATAAACTTGTAAACTTGGTACTATGGCCAACTGCACAGTTTTACTGTAACAGATAGATACCAAATAACCCAAAAATAATTTTGGGTTATTTGGTATCTATCTGTTACAGTAAAAACATGTACAGACACCAGCACATCAAGCTAATACAATGTGTCAAAAATTTCAAAAAGTGATTTTTAACTTTATCCCTAATACATTAGGTTCAAGGTTATTGGGACAACTTGACAGTTTCGGGTAGCTTAATGTGCTGGCATCTGTCCTTCAGATTGAGAGTATTTTATTCTAATTTATTATTTATTTATTCCTGTTGGTCTAGTGGTTGTGGGTTCGATTCCAACACAGGACAAATCTTTGTGCGATGAGTACGATTATTTGTTCTGTATCTGGGTGTGTAATTTATCTATAATATGTATGTGTTTAGAAATATATAAGTATGTTTATCAGTTGTCTGGTTACCATAGTACAGGCTCTGCCTAGTTTGGGATCAGATGGCGTTGTGTTGGTTGTCCCAAGATATTTATTTATTTATTTATTCTGGTTTTCAGAGACATGCAGCTATCTCGCAATGATCACAAGCAGGTAGTCAACAAGGTCTGTTCTTACGTGATAGACACGCCGCCTGACACACTGCCTCCTCTCGTGCATCAGTTACTCAAGTGAGTTAACCAAATACTAACCTGAGCATAGCAGTAAAACTGTAGTATTTACAGAACCTTTATTAAAAACTAAGGCTGTAACTAGTGAGCCGTCACCTCCTTCTGCGAAGCAGTCATGCTAGCGAAGGAGGTGGCGGAACGTGAGAGGGTCAGAACCTCACGTTCCAGCCGCCGCGAAAGAAGCACCGGGCGACAGGGGCCACGCCGTGATGGCTCTCGGCCACCGTAGGCGCGGGCCTGTGGACGGTGAGTAATGGGTTAACTCGCCGTCCGTCCGTCGTATGACGACAGGCCGTGTCGACGGCGCGTTCGTGTTCCACGCGCGCCTCAATGTGATGTCAGCAAACAGGAGGGGCCCGCAAGGGCCGATGCCTACCAGGGCTGCGGGACTGTTCGAAAGAGATACCGCGGCCCTGGAATATAAAGGGCAAAAGAAGGAACATGGGTGGTTTTTAGTCAGTAAGAGTCGGACACTCCCTTCCGCTCCGCCCAGAGCGGGAGGAGTCATTTGATGATTTCCCACCCGAACAAAAAAGGCTGTAACTAGTGCGAAAGCTGGTTCATACTTGAACACCAAACAATGGAAGCAGGCTCTCATTTTATCACATCAGTCAGATGCAAGGAGCTCGATAAGTGATTGATAGTCACTCATCCATGGACTAACCTCGGCCAGTGTAACTTACCTTCGATAGATCAGTGCGGCTGTTATTACTTAGCCACGAGCCTGAGACAGCGCCAAATATTTCGTAATATTTTGCGCGGGAGGTTCATAGAAATTTTTCGTCAGTTATTAAAATAAAAAACAGCTATTTCCTACAAAACTGCAATATCTAGACGGTCAAAATGTATGGAACAGCTGATTTCTTTAAAATATTTGATGAAAAATTTCTATGTATGGGGATTCAGAATGATGTACTGAATATGAAGTTCTAGCGTTGTTTTAGCGTCGGTGTCTTCCTTCCAGCTTTTATATCTTCCTATTTCCAGCCTTGGTACAATCATCACCGTCAGCCTATACATGTGTTTCTATTTGCTCACTACTCTGCCTGTTCTTTAACTCCGTAATTATTGTTTTCAGACTATGCAAGACATATCACTTAGAGATAGTACTATCGCATCTGAGCCATTACTTCAGTGCTCGGCTGTACAGTAAGCTGGAACCTCCACCACAGGATTCTGAATCTACTACCATTGATATAGATGATATTGGTGAGTGATGAAATGAATTAATTTTTTGATTCGAAATATTTGACAGGTCACCACACAAACAACATCAGGCCTGTTTCCCTTGAAGGGTTTCGCAGAGGTGACTCATAAGTACTCGTACTAATGTAGACTAACTGTCCTTAGGTAAACTATCGAAAGTGAAAATGGGTTACTTTACAAGACAGCAATTTGATGTGTATTTATTGGATAACTGACTATACGTAATATTTCGAAATTGGGTACCCAATTGTTATACAGAATAATACGGATATAATCATTCACACTGAAAACAGGATATATTTCTTTTTTTTTACCGTTTTTTCTGCTCATAAACAGCCACCCGCAGTAACTTCAGTTTATCCGTGATCATGGTGCTTGCAACAGCGACGAAATATCGGGATCTCAAAACAAATAGTCATCATCTTCTGCCCTTATCCCATGTTACTTGGGGTCGGCGCAACACGTTTTTTCTTCCATTCTCCCCTGTCAACCGTCACGCAATCATTTACACCTGTTTCCCATTTTCATTGTGAATGATAATGTTAGTGACCATGTCAGTTTAAAAATTAATACAATATGCTTAAAAAAAACTTGTCCGATCCGAAAGGGGCATAGGTACCAATGACATGACCAAATAAAATAAGTAACATAAATATTCATGAAAGTTCTGTATTTAATCAAAATATTAATTATTTACAAACTACAAAACTATAATAGAAATAAATATGTACAGGTATAAAAGGGTTACAGGGCATCCAAAAATTCGTCCGCATCGCTGTCAACAGGAAAAGTGCCCAGAAGGCAGGCAGCATTACCACGTTGGATGGCAATGCTGATTCTTTGACCAAAAAATACGCCCGCCCTCTGGTCACGTCGAGAGTCGACCAACCGCTTGGCGATTTCCCGAAAAACTAGGTGGGCACTCGGACCCCATGGCCCTAGTGTTTCAACCCCAAACGGCCGTTTGAGGTTTTCAGCACCTGCAGCAGCCGCCCCAGCGCAGCCCACTGTGCTAGGAAGATGGGATGGCGCAAGGGTGTCGACGCAAGTTGCGTCCCACACCAAAGGCCTACCCAACTTCCATGGCATTATGGTCATACCATCTGGTCTCTTCCCATCGACGCGTGCCAAGCCATTGGGTTCTAAGACAGCTGGCACCCCAGCGGTGGCAAAAGCACGACGGATGAGATCATTAATGCTAGCGTGCCGCGCAATCCGACCTGCACTCTTACTGCATGAAAGGCCATGGTGTCCGAGGCAGTCGACTGCTTCACCACATTGACAGCGATGTGGAGCCCCACATGAAAGTAAGCAATTTTAAACCCTGATTTTTGTGCCCAAATTACCGCCATTGCCCTAAAATGTAACAATTTTTTAAAACGTGACAACACCATCTTCGGCATTAGTTGTTCGAGCGTCAATTGTTTGTTTATGACGTCACTACCCGAGAAGCGATCGGTGTGTCCCTTGTGTTGCCATGTACGTTTCCCCATTTTATTTTATTTTTATTGGGGATGAGGGATTTTTACATAATGCGCGCACAAACATACAGACAAACCGACAAACAGACAAAAATTCTAAAAATGGTAGAAATGGGTTCTGTTAGTGCTCCTTTAACACCCCTACTACTTTTTTTCTAAATATTTTCAAGGTACAGAAACGCCACGTCTACAGATTTATTATATGTATAGATTTTTTTACTTGTTCTACAAAAAGGATTACATGAATAAAATTTAATCTCGATACCTAATAATACCCTCAGCCCTCACGGATCGGACAGGTTTTTTTTTTAAATATTGTATAAAATACGTAAAGAAAGAAGAAAGAAAAGTAGCAAGATATGTTTGAACAAGTCAATGGCCAATGCTGAATTAAAGATCACTTATCAAAACATCTGGCCTTACAAGTTTTGAAGACTTCATAAAAAATCAGCTTCCAGGCCCGAAGTCACCTAAGGGAGCATTCAAGTATTACGTAACGCAATTTGGGGGGGAGGGGGGTCTCGTAAAACGTTACGATGCGTTACAGGGGCGGGAGGGGGCTTTCTTACAAGACGTTACGTAACATTGTTTCTTTTTTTTTAATAAAAATTTAGGGAATTAAAACTCCCAAATTGGCAACCCTGGTTAATAGTTGATTATTTTTTAATTTTGTTAAGAATACGATTTTATTTCGAGTAAAATGTTTAATTTCAGTTGGGTTTCTGTTTATAATTGCATTCCCAAAGGTTAAAATAAACATGTTATGTATTTTAAGAGTTTATTAGTAAAAAAAAGCTAAAATAGGATAGAAAAGAGGAGAAAAACAATTGTGTGTGTAAAGCCAAAAATTTTTAGAAATATAAACAAAATACGCAGGTGTTGCGGATTAAAAATCTCTTGTTTCATTTAGTATGATTACCGCAAAAGCAATTAAAACTATACCGAGGACAAAAACTATAACATAACTTTTAGCGCCTTTAGGGTAAAAATGGTCACTTGAGTGTTACGTAACGTTTAGAGAGGGGGAGGGGGGGTACAGAAAAACGTTACGGTGCGTTACAAGGGGGGGAGGGGGAGTCTAAAATCTTCAAAAATTGCGTTACGTAATACTTGAATGCTCCCTAAGAAGCCGATTCCTGCCGGCTTCCCCTTTTCTTACTACCTCTGCCGTTCGCACTGTCAAAACGTTCACATTAAAACATGTTGTCTGATAAGGATTGCAACCAAAACAAGAGAGGAATGGAGATTTCTACATGTTACTTGTGCTCTGTAAATTCTTTAATTTCAACCCCTTTCTTCTTCCAGTCCCCCACAGTTCAGCGGAACTAAGCCGCTGCCTCTCTACCTGCATCTACCACATCTCGCAAGGCGCAGCGGACCCCGAGCTGGTCCGGAAACACATCCGGACGTGGCCAAAGACCCAGCTGTTAAGGGCACCCTTCATCATAGACCTGGCGTTAGCCATGTCAGATAAGGGAGCTGATTTTAGATCTGTTTGTTTGGATGTAAGTTTTCAGAATGGTGCTAAAATAATAAAAATAAAATAATTATGTTGGTTGCACTATTTATTCTAATGTATGACAGGTAATAAAATCAGCGATAGAACAGCGTGCCATGGACGATCTAAGAGCTAAGGAGTCGGCGTGGGTGCGCGCAGTCATGCCGCCCGACGTTGATGTGGTATGCGTACTCAAGCTTATCACTACTGAGAGGTAACGCACATTTAAATTACCATCACATCATGCTCATCTTCCCCAAAAGGTTAGGCAGGGGTAGTAGGAGACCCACTTTTCATCAGGAATGTTTAATTCACATGACACAAATCCTGACTCCGGCCTTGCTATTCGTGGACACATTATGGAAGCACGAAATAACATTGTGCAGACACGATCAATTTCGTTCAGGAACTCTGGAAGCCAATCACGCTTGAGTCCATTAAATAAATGAGTCTGTTGCAGCACACAGCCATAATAACACAGTTCTTATATTAAAATAAAAAACATTTTGTTCCAGTGCCAACCACCGCCAACTAACAGTTGTAGGTTTAATCAATCTAGCTTTCCTCTTACTCTCCGTATCTCGTCTAAAGCCTGTCGCTCCCACATGCTGGTCACACGGCAAGTTAATACTGGTGCGACTCAGCAAGGCACAGCCCGAGACAGCCGGGCACATACTGAGCCAGCTAGCTGACAGACTGTGTAGCGACACTACGCAGAGGCAGTATGCAGGTACAGTGAGACATGTGTGCAACATATAAGTTAATACTGGTGCAACTCAGCAAGGCAGAGCCCGAGATAGCTGGGCAAAATCAGCTGTCCACATTTGACATTTGGGACGACATTAGGTATTGAAGTTTTGTATCAGACAGCTGATTTTTTTGTATGATTTCTGTGGTGATCCCTTGGAGAAAGTTGTTCAGTCTGATGTTCTGAATCACACCCTGAAATATGACCACACCTTTCTGGTACACGCTGTATAGCCTGCAACCACAATCCACATCTGCCCACTTTTCTTTTCAGACTGCCTATACATCCTATGCAAGCTGACTCCGGTATCAGTAGAACGTTGCACTCAACTGGGCGCCATCTTAGAAAACTGCCAGCCTTCCCCCACCGACTACAAGGCAGCTGCATCAGTCCTGGATGCTGTACATCCACTCCTCAACTTCAGTACTAGGACTAGAGATACACTTGTCATGGTGTGCAGAAAAGGACTTTATTCCAGGTATGTAAGACAAATCCAAGCATGCTTTCTAACTGCGGCAGTTGCTAACAAATGAGAGTGTGAATGTGTTTTAATGGTCATTATAATTAGGTTTAAATCATATAGGGCCTTTTTAAATCAATTGGTAAAACTTCACAAGCATGATCATAAGACCATCGCTTATACGGACGCGGCCCGCGGGGTAAAACACTGAAAATAAAACGAAAACTACCTAAGCTTTTGTTAACTAAAACAGTTAGAAATCAAAACATTACATTAAATATAAAGACTTCATACGGAAAGACTTGATTTCACGAAAAATACACGATTCGTTCTTTTATTTTTAGTCTTAAGTCTATTCATTGTCGTCGCTGTGTTCGCTACCAGCACAACTTTGATAACTTAAATCTCGTCACCGTGACGCTTTAGAAGATTTTGTCTTATTCAAAACTTGTTTGTATTGATATCAGCTATCGATTAATATAGGTTATATTCTCAGCCGCAACATTGAAAAAAAATTAAAATGGCGGAAGTTAGGCCTGCCATTTAATTCAAACCCTTTTAAAATGACTATAGTGCGAGATTGGCCAGAGAAAACCGCACGGAGAGGAGTGAAAGGCTATGGGGGAGGTCTTTGCCCAGCAAGCTAAAGAAAAAAAGAAAATAGATGTGTATATCCTAGTTTGAGTATAACCTAAATACAATCTAACAAACATACATACTTCAATAAAAACCTGTTTATCTGTTGTCTTAGTTATGCAACAGTTTAAACACAACATTAATGCATGTACTTTGCAGTAGCGAAGGGTCAATTTTTGTAAGAGGTAAGCCGGAGTACATATTTTAATGTGGTTATTTATTATTTGTCTATGTCGGTAGGAATCGAGTTGTATGAAACCTTCGCCACTGGTACTTTGACAGATATAAGACAAGCTTTGAACAAGTATCTTCGTTTTAATGGCATGTATAAATGAACTCCTGAAAAACACCTCTCTTGTCATACTCTTGGTACACATGCGCACCACTGGACCTAGATGTTTAAAACGCTTACTTTCTTTTTACGATTTCGTCTCCTCCGCAGAGACTCCCAGCACCGCTGCCTGTCGCTGTCCGGCTTCCTGTCCGTGCTGCGCCACGTGCGCGTGAGCGGCTCGCTGGCCAGCAGCAGCCAGACGTACAGCGAGCAGTACAGCGCGCACTCCTACCTCACGCAGCTGACGGTGGACCTGCACGCCACGCAGCAGGGGAATGTGTGAGTTTGAACAGCTTTTTTACGACTTATTTTGCTATTTAAAAAAGTTTGCGGGCCCTTAACGAAGCCACTTGCACTTGCTTTCCCATCATTGCGTTTTTTTTTTTGTTCTGTGCCATACCTGGGAACCTTCTACATAGTTACGGAGATATTGGAGGCCAAAATTCCAACGTTTTCACATATTTTTTCTAAAGACTAGTGTTTAAGGTCACCTTCATGAATGGTCCGTTTACACCTTGTATTTGTAGAGAAACAGTAAAGAATACAGGCCAATGAGTGAGAGAGAAGGCAACATATGTTGTGTCACTGTCTGTGTGTTATTATTGAGTGCATTCTTGATAGACGATTTATGTTTTTATTCGGGCAAGCTGAGCTTTTGTGCTTGTGTGGAGGTACCGCCACTGATTACACAACTTGGTTAAGTTTTTTTCATTATTGTTTTGGCAGTGTTACTTCGCGAGTTCGTAATGAGGCAATGTGCATGGAGGTAGTATCAATACTGCGACGTTGTCTGGTGCAAGATGCACTCGTCAAACAGCTGCTCTATACGAGTAAGTATTTATTGTATTCTTGGTCAATCTATCCACGCTGATAAATCACAATGCAAGTTTTTTCTTATAAAAAAACTTACTCGATTGCGTTAATTCCCTCTGCTGGGTAAATGACCCAATTCCTTCCATGATTTCTTCTATGCGCTATATCTCGCCAGCCCTCCGCACACGCCCAGCTGTGGGCCGCCTGCGCCCCGTCCCGGCCCTCACTGTGTCGAGACTTGCCCAGCGGGCATCGTGCATGCCTTCAATTATAATTGCGTATCCCATTTTTGTCATCAAACGGCGCTAGTACAGTTTCCATTCAATTCGTTGAAGCGATCGAATGGACTTAAAATTTAAAATCAAACAAATAAAAAACAAAAAGTTTTCTGTTAAAAGCTTCAGCCAAACCGAAGTTGCAACTATTCTGCCTCTATTAACTTCCTTAAAAAGTCGAGCTTGTAACTTTCATACATTTTATTTTTTAAGAATTACACGGTTGCGCGAAAGACAAGCAGTTTCTACATGAATCTATCTTGGAGTTGTTGTATGAACACTTGAGCAAGTACTTGCCGGAGGGCGCAGAAACTGCCTCCCTGCTCATCAACAAGTGTGTGCAGATCAATGGTGCGACTGCTGTTTTAATTGTAAGTACTTATATGTACATCCGACAATTTGCACAAAGTTGAATATTTGCATACACTTGTGCACTATAATTTCTCCTGCATCGATAATTTATCTTCGCTGAGATTGGCCGCAAGAAGGCTTGTTACATATGCACCCATCTAGGGTCGAGTTAAATGACATTTATTAAGTGTGCTATGTTCAGCAGTGGAAGTGGACTGCTAATCTGCTATATACCGACGATGATGACACCATTTTTTTTCATATCTCTCTCGTGTCCTTTTTAATTTTTTGTTAGAATTTTTCAAATCAAATCTGAATTGTTGTGCAGGTATATCCTACATAATTTCTTTCCCCCTTATTAGGAGCCTATAGCTCAGCTGCTGTACGCGGTAGCTCAGTTCCTCCAGCCGAGTGAGGAGGAGGATTTGGAAGACATCCTGGCCAGCCAGTCAGTGGAGACCGGCAACGCTTACCTGAAGAGTAAGCTGTCCAGGGTCATGCAGCAGCTCTGTGATAACGAACAGTTTATGAATATTGATATGGTGAGTTTCATTTTAGTTCTTATGTTGATGTTTCTTGATGAGTTAGATTATCTCTGTCGTCGATGGTTAGTCTCCGCTGAGATTGGCCGCCATGACCGCAATCGGTCAGAAGCTAGGACTGTACACGGTGAAATTTTAACATAGGGCAGTAAGGGCGGGTACCCGTAACCGTGGTAGCTACAGGAAAACGATCTAAGGAGAATCACCGTAACTTTTTTGTAAGGTTTCGGAGTTGTTTGATCCTTATAAGGATCAGGATCGCATTTGCATCAAAAAGAGTTATTGCGAAAATTGGTATTTTTCTTTCTGAATGTTCACTTTTTTCAAAATCTGTGAATGCAGATCGGAATTTCTCAAAAGATTAGGTTAGTCTAAGACAGTTTTCCTGTACCTACAACGGTTACGGTACCTGCCCTAGCTATCCCATCTCAAGCAGCGTGTCTGTCAGTCATGCCTGTAAGCTCCATGGATTAAACTTACGCCTGGGAACTATCTGAATAACTAATGCCTGCAAGAAATTTAACTTACTATGGGTCATATATATTTCAATTTCACCGACCATTAGCGATGGTTACATGCTGTCATATTAATGTATTTACATGCTGGAACCCATAGCATAAATAGTATAAACTTTTTTTGAATTCTATAGAGACAAACAGCTTTAAAAGACTAATAGAGCGGACAGGAATATTTTCATACAAAAATTTTGATCCCGAATATTTTCGATTTTGACACGCATAACATTCGAGATGCTACGCTGACAAGCGGGCGTATGACGATAGACAGAACGATTTGTTACCAAGTAGTAACAAGTATTGGATTACGATTTTCTTCGTCTTGTCCCGTAAATCGCTCGTAAATATTTGAACGTCTTTGTACACAGCCAAATTTAAAGAAAAATATTCTTTTACAGGAAGAACCCGGTCTCTCAGACTTAACACCAGAATCGAAAGCCAAATGCCTGAAAGTTCAGCAAACACTACAATGTTACGAAACATTGATAGCACATAAAATACTGCAGTGGAATCCTAGCAGTGAGACAGCTGCTAACAACGTTTACAAAATGTTTAAAGCTTGCAATCAACTGCTGGAACAGACTAAGGTATTGTGACTAAATTATTTACCTAAGACTGACAGGAGAAGGATGTAAGTCGACAAGTATGGAAGCAGAAGACATGCTGCGCCGATCCCAAATAAATTGGGATAAGGGCAGGCAAGTGATGATGACTGGGAGGAGAAGCAGAAGGCAAACCGAAGAGAAAATTGGAAAGGCATGGAAGAGGACTTTTCTCAGCCGTGGGATAAAATAAGGTAGTTAAAAAAAAGACTACTCTCATACTGCTTGAGTTAGGCTTCTTGAGCTTCGGACAGTCCAGGGTCAGTGCTGCGTGACCGGAAACGTGATCGTAGCGATAAATCTGAGTGGAACAGCAGGACAAATTTGTCACACGTATTACTCGCTCCTCTAGCTATCTTATTAAATAAAAATGGTCTAAAAGTGCCATATCGATTGTTCGGCTCTAATTCGTTCCTAGGGAGTGCAAAATCCGAGCACACTATGAGGGCTGGTAAGTGAATCGGTTTCTTCCAGGTGCGCGTGCTCCAGCCTAGGCCACGTCATCGCTTCTCATCAGACGAATTGCGGCCAAACGCAAGCCTATTTCTTTTTTGGCCTACACTCTCCCACTCCTGGGCAAAGGCCTCCCCCATTCCTTCCACTTATCTCGATGCTGCGTCTCTTCTCGCCAATTAACGAGGAAGCCATCCAAGGCGCCTCGGTCTTCTCCTCGGTATACTGCGACCCCATCAACTGTCTCAGGGCTCTAGCGACATGCGGGCCCAAAGCTTTGCCGCCATCCGGCAGACAAGCATATTTAGTATACAAAAAAAAAAACACAAATAGAACACAGATACACACAAACACATACAGAACACAAAACAGATAGATAAATAGACGGAGATACTCCGAGTTACTATCGTATTTTCGCAGTGCCATTTTCACGACGACAGCCTTGTTTCAGGTACCTGCAAAAGCAGCGAAGAAAGGCAACAAGTCTCTAAACGAGACGCGCGAGACAGTAAAGACTCAGAAGAGTCAAAAGTCTCAGAAAGAAAAAGGCAAGGCGCCCGTGAAGCTGGCCAACTTGGTCAGAGACAAGGCGGGCTCGTTCAAACCCCTGCCTTGTGTGTGGGACACCAAGTTCTGTGTGAGGGTCGTTGAGCTGTTGTACAGGTAGATCAACTTGAAAGATATACAGGACTAGCTTTTGCCGCGGCTTCGCTCGCGTTAATTTAGAACTTGACAATTAAACTGTTAACACACTACTCTATTATCTATAATAATATAATTCAATAATGATTCGAAAGACACGTGGCGCCATCTATTATCATAAGAACGTTATTGTTGTCTTCCTCGGGACAGTACTTTTTTTCGGGTTGAAAGGTATCTCTATTTCTGTACACCTAACAACGAATGTGCATTTCAGGATGATCGGTTCAGTGGTTTAGGCGTGAAAAGGTAACAAACAAACTTACTTTCGCATTTATAATATTAGCTAGGAAGTAAGGATTAGGATGCAAACGGACCCTTCTCGTAGCCGTCAACCAAGCATTCTCTACATCAAACTTACGTTGCGCAAAAAAGATTGCTGGGAAATGACTATTTTTTTTTTTTGGTCTGATCATCACCATTTACGGTAGCGCTCAATTGTTCTGATGGAAGCATTGAATAGTACAGAAGTCAAGAAGGTATTTATGGGGCCGTCTCCACGAGCGAGAGAATCGCGGCTATATTATCGTCGTCCCACGTATTTGTATGCGATACTATCGCCGCGATTCTCTCACTCGTGGAGACGGCCTCATAGATATACGTGGCACGACGATAATATCGTCGGGATTCTCTCGCTCGTGGAGACGGCCCCTAAGTTAAGTTATAAAATTTAAAACTTGTATTTTGGTCTTTAAAACGGTGTGAAAAAGTTGGAATTTTGACTTTCAATATCTTCGTAACTAAAAGGTCCCCAGGTATGGTCCAGAACACAATGACGGAAAGAACAAGTGCCTCTCGGCTTCGCTAAGGGTGGACTACACCCTTTATTAAAATTCAATGTAATGTTTGCAACTGACGTACATATTTTATTAAGGTTCTGAACAAAACCAAATGGAAGATGTAAATCTTTATTTCAGACCTATATCCGTCAATAAGTTGTTAGTTGTTTGTTGTTAGTTATTGTTGTTGTATTATCTCACTTTCTTGTTAATCCTCTTTCCTTGAAAAGTAGGCCCAGTTTTTCTCGGTTGCTGAGCTTGTAGTCCTACATTAGATCCCCAAGTCGCGTTGAGTTTTATTCGAGTTTTCATCAGGAATTCCTCAGTAGCAACTTTGAGTCCTGGATTTGTGAAATGTCGATTAATACACCTCCGTATTATCGTTGACGAAATAAGGGCGTGAATTAATCCTATATTTTTAATTCTTTACACTGAGTATGTCTTTCCCAACAGTGAGAACGTGCCCTGGTCCTCCCTGGAGCAACGCAATCAGATCCGCGGGCGCCGCGACTTCCACGCGTGGGCCTTGCGCTGCGTGCACTCAGTACTGCTCGCCGAGCAGTTAGACAAGAAGGCCGTCGCTACGCACGTGGTCAGCATAGCGAACGTCCTATACAACAGATGTGTTTCTAGGTAAATACAAACCCCTGGTTCGGTTCGGCAATCATCGGTTATCTTCGGAAGTACGAACGCGCGATGTTGAGATTTAATATAGAGCCTAACATCGTTAATACTTAAGATGAATATTCTCCTATTACATGGGACTTAAACATAACTGGGGAAATATGCGTGTACTATTAGATACACCTCTGCCTAACCCTTCGGGGATTACATGCATGATGTTATGTTATATAACAACTCTACGGGGTGAAAGGGATATCGACACACATAATGTGAGTGAAGAAAGTAACTCGACAGGTGATTATAGAAGCATGTACTTTTTCTGGTTTAACTGTAGCAGTCTTTGTGAATCTCGAGGAGCTCGTGGCTAAATAATAACAGCCGCTCGGATCAATCTTCAGGTTAAGCCGCGCTCGCCTAGGTTGGTGTGTGGCTCGGAAAGCACGTTAAGTCGTTGGCCCCGGCTGTCATCTGTAGATCTTTGACAGTCGTTACAGGAAGTCAGTGGCCCAAAAGTCTGACAACCAGTCTTACCAAGGGTTGGAGGTCAGATAGGCAGACATTCAATGTTAAATACATTCAGCTGCGTCCGGTTAGACTGGAATCCGCCCCGCACATAGTTGGGAAAAGGCTAGGCAGATGATGAGTCTGCGAATCACGAGCACGCATCATATGACTTTTATAAATACTGAAATAAGGATGGAAAGTACAATGATTGTTGCATCCCAAATAATTATGTAGATCTTACTTTGTAATATCACAAAAATTGATACTGGCCTCTGATGCCAACAAATCATGTCGTTTATTCAAAATTGATTTTTAATTTCATGGTAACAGGTTCCAACATATGTGCGAGTTCGACGACCAGACGACGCTGGGGTGTCTTGAAATATTCAAGACTTGCCTCTCGTTGTTGTTCTCGCCTCTTTACTCGCTCAAGATGGATAGTTTCCTGTTGGCTATAAGTAAGTACCTACTGTGTATCCGGCGATTGCAATTTAGCTACAAAAATGTTACTGTCTCACCTGGTATTTGAACTTAGGACTTCACGATCTCAGGACCGATGGTCCTGCTGTCTATAATGATTGACAAATTATTTGGACTAGCTTTTGTCCCCGGCTTCCCATGTGGAGGTCGAAAATTACCCCTCAGGAACATATTCTTGCTATAAAAACTATCCTAAGAATTTTGTTGGTCATGATCTGTACGTCATATTTTATCTAAATCTGATCAGCCGTTAAGGCTTGTAAAAGTCAGACAGTTCCCAGTTTCCGTATGGATTCCCCTTATCAAACTAAAATATAATTCATACATTTTCTTCCTGCAGCCGAAAGCAACGACGGAGCGTCTGGAGCAGAATGCCTAGCGAGTATTCTGGAAACCATCCACACTGCGCTCGAGCACATTGAAGAGGACAGTATACCTGACGAAAGAGACGTTATTGTCAAGAAGCAGTTGACCATGCTCATACAAACCGCTTCTTTGTTGCTGGAGACGCCAGTAGCTTCTTGTCCGCAGAAAACGAGGGTAAGTTACCCGAAAGATCAAACGTGAGGTGGCTGTAAGCAATAAGCTTAACTTTCATACTTACATGCGTATTCATTCAATGTGTCTTAAACATACAATCCTAATTTGTGATCTATTTTCTGTGCCAGAAACTCGTAAAGTCAAAAAATACAGCTGAATTGTGAACCTCCTCCTTTTAAGAACGCGGTTGAAAATTTACGCAAATTATTTGTGTCATGAGCAGTGATCGGAATAGGCTGACTATATTTGCCTAAACTTCAGAGAACAGATACAGAAAGTGGAGACTTCCTTACGACTATATTTTTTTTCCAGGGATTCGGGAAAAATCTTCAGTAAGTTGAACATAAGCTTTATTTAAGATGTGTAAAGGCTATTTTTAACTAAACTTGCAATTAACAAATCTTGGGAATTTTCACTAAAACTAATGTAACTTAAATCGTGTATTAGAATAATTTGATACAATGGCTAGTTATGGATCATAAATATAATTCGAATACATGAATTAAAGTTAGATTATTCATTTCGGGATTTTACGTGAAAATCCCGAAATTTGGTAATTGCAAGTTTAGTTAAAATAGCTTTTACACATCTTAAATAAAGCTTATTAGCTTACTGAAGATTTTTCCCGAATCCCGGGGAAAAAAAAATTGTCGTAAGGAAGTCTCCACTTTCTGTTTCTGTTCTCCGAAGTTTAGGCAAATATAGTCAGCCTATTCCGATCACTGGTCTTGAGGTTGCATTATGTTGAGTTTTACGCCGCAAATCTATTTATATGTTCATATATTCCGAATCTTTTGCTGTGATCAGGTGTGTTATTATTATTTTCAAGCAAATTATTTATTTCAGATACTTGTGAAATTCGAAGAATACATCCGAACTAGCAAGCAGGACTGCCTCTCATTGATAGGACCGCTGCTGACGTCATACTACAGCTCGCAGCAGGAGGCGACGCTACTCGACGAGCTGCTCGCTAAACTGTCCTGTGCACTCGGCAGGATTGATGTAAGTTGATATTACCACCAACCTGGCATGACTAAATGATTCAAAAGTGTCTTGAGGCAAAATTTTCAAATTTGCAGGCCAAAGGACCCAAGGTCAAAAGTCCCCAAAGCTGCATGATATAATTTTCGTAATTATAATAAAACAAAGAAGCGAGATCTTTGTTAGGGGTTAAATCTTTAGCAATGTGATAGAGAGACTTCAATATTAAAAAAACTACTTTTTTTGAATAATTATAAAAGTGACTGCAACCGGAAACCGCTTCTATAGATAGTTATATTGCCTCTTGGTCTTGTTGTCACCAGCCTGTAGGACCATTACGGTCGATTCGGTCTTTCATTGCGATTGGGTGGCTGTACCGCTAGTTTCCGGTCGCGTTCGAATTCTACCATAGCTCAGTACATTACATTTTTCAGGAAGAAGACACTTCAGCCGGCGAGGACACGAACTACTTCACCACGATAGACTCGCGCACCGGCCACGCCGTACTGACCGCGGTGTGCGTGCAGCTGGCCGCGCGCGCCCGCAGTGCGGAGCACCTGCTGGGCCGCGCGCGGGACCTGGCTGCTGCTGCCAGCACCGCCGCACATGCTGCCCAGCAGCGGGTACAGAGAGGTACACACATGTTACTGGCCGCGCGGGACCTGGCTGCTGCTGCCAGCACCGCCGCACATGCTGCCCAGCAGCGGGTACAGAGAGGTACACACATGTTACTGGCCGCGCGGGACCTGGCTGCTGCTGCCAGCACCGCCGCACATGCTGCCCAGCAGCGGGTACAGAGAGGTACACACATGTTACTGGCCGCGCGGGACCTGGCTGCTGCTGCCAGCACCGCCGCACATGCTGCCCAGCAGCGGGTACAGAGAGGTACACACATGTTACTGGCCGCGCGGGACCTGGCTGCTGCTGCCAGCACCGCCGCACATGCTGCCCAGCAGCGGGTACAGAGAGGTACACACATGTTACTGGCCGCGCGGGACCTGGCTGCTGCTGCCAGCACCGCCGCACATGCTGCCCAGCAGCGGGTACAGAGAGGTACACACATGTTACTGGCCGCGCGGGACCTGGCTGCTGCTGCCAGCACCGCCGCACATGCTGCCCAGCAGCGGGTACAGAGAGGTACACACATGTTACTGGCCGCGCGGGACCTGGCTGCTGCTGCCAGCACCGCCGCACATGCTGCCCAGCAGCGGGTACAGAGAGGTACACACATGTTACTGGCCGCGCGGGACCTGGCTGCTGCTGCCAGCACCGCCGCACATGCTGCCCAGCAGCGGGTACAGAGAGGTACACACATGTTACTGGCCGCGCGGGACCTGGCTGCTGCTGCCAGCACCGCCGCACATGCTGCCCAGCAGCGGGTACAGAGAGGTACACACATGTTACTGGCCGCGCGGGACCTGGCTGCTGCTGCCAGCACCGCCGCACATGCTGCCCAGCAGCGGGTACAGAGAGGTACACACATGTTACTGGCCGCGCGGGACCTGGCTGCTGCTGCCAGCACCGCCGCACATGCTGCCCAGCAGCGGGTACAGAGAGGTACACACATGTTACTGGCCGCGCGGGACCTGGCTGCTGCTGCCAGCACCGCCGCACATGCTGCCCAGCAGCGGGTACAGAGAGGTACACACATGTTACTGGCCGCGCGGGACCTGGCTGCTGCTGCCAGCACCGCCGCACATGCTGCCCAGCAGCGGGTACAGAGAGGTACACACATGTTACTGGCCGCGCGGGACCTGGCTGCTGCTGCCAGCACCGCCGCACATGCTGCCCAGCAGCGGGTACAGAGAGGTACACACATGTTACTGGCCGCGCGGGACCTGGCTGCTGCTGCCAGCACCGCCGCACATGCTGCCCAGCAGCGGGTACAGAGAGGTACACACATGTTACTGGCCGCGCGGGACCTGGCTGCTGCTGCCAGCACCGCCGCACATGCTGCCCAGCAGCGGGTACAGAGAGGTACACACATGTTACTGGCCGCGCGGGACCTGGCTGCTGCTGCCAGCACCGCCGCACATGCTGCCCAGCAGCGGGTACAGAGAGGTACACACATGTTACTGGCCGCGCGGGACCTGGCTGCTGCTGCCAGCACCGCCGCACATGCTGCCCAGCAGCGGGTACAGAGAGGTACACACATGTTACTGGCCGCGCGGGACCTGGCTGCTGCTGCCAGCACCGCCGCACATGCTGCCCAGCAGCGGGTACAGAGAGGTACACACATGTTACTGGCCGCGCGGGACCTGGCTGCTGCTGCCAGCACCGCCGCACATGCTGCCCAGCAGCGGGTACAGAGAGGTACACACATGTTACTGGCCGCGCGGGACCTGGCTGCTGCTGCCAGCACCGCCGCACATGCTGCCCAGCAGCGGGTACAGAGAGGTACACACATGTTACTGGCCGCGCGGGACCTGGCTGCTGCTGCCAGCACCGCCGCACATGCTGCCCAGCAGCGGGTACAGAGAGGTACACACATGTTACTGGCCAACATTACATGTGATGCAATTTCGAACTGCGATTGAAATAAATTGAAAATAATAATGATCTGCTACCGTTGTCTCATAGACCTAGCTAAGGATAGTACTAGTGTGGACCGAATCATAATGTGGTCTAGGCAGTTTTTGCCTCTCGTTGGATCTGTATGAGCTGGTAGAAATCCGAGATATGCCAGGGTGTAGAGATATTAGTGGGCTCGTGAATCTTGAGTATCAGGTTTGATGTCCAAGTTAATGTCTCCAGTTATGATAACCGATTTGTAAGAAGTGAGAGTTGGAATAATGTTATTGAGTGCAGTAAGAAATGAATTAATGTTTATTATTTCGAAATAAGTTACTTAATTTTCAAGGCGCGCTATAAAGCTTCATTTATGGCCCAATGTGTGCCGGCGCTATTTACTTTTTAAATATCGACCACAAAATTGACGAGTAAAAGTGTCATTAGAAGACCTACTTACAGAAATTAACATAATTTCTTTCCACTAATGCTCCGTTTTCTTCCAGAACTGACTGAAGTATACAAGTCCCTCATAGTCCAGCTGTGCCAGCTAACAACGTGGACGGCTGGCTGCTGCAAGCTGCGCTGTTGCGTCGGAGGAGGAAGCGAGCGAGTACTAGCCAGTGCAGTCCGACTCTACACGCTACTCGCCGCGCTAGCCAAGCAGATCGATGCCAGTATGGCGCAACAAGTACGGTAAGACTACTAATAATTTATCTCTGGCCATTTCAATATCAAGGCGCGGTGGCCATATACATCGAGCAGTGACCAAATAGAATATATTATATCATTCGTTTAGCTACAAAATAGCCCAGGACCAACATATCCATGTAAAGGTGATACTTACATGTCTCTTACTACATTTACGCCTACCCCTTCGAAGATTGCAAGCGTGATATTTAGTTATATAGCTTTTTGACAAGCTTTGTAAACAACTAGTTTTACCTTACACCTTGGTTTACATGTAAACGATAAACGAAAAGAGTGGACTCGAATATGTTAACGCGGCATATATTAAAGTGGAAACGCCAGGATTGCGAAATTTGGTAAGTTTTTTGTAATTTGCAAGTCAGTGTCAGATGTATGCGGATTAAAATATGATTCGTGACCGTAATAACTATATATTTACAGAATGCTAATAATAATCAAAATGAAGAATGATAATAATAATCAATACCACCCTCTATGTTCATTTAATCCTACTAATTGTAATAGTCATTCCATGGGATTTTAATCAACATACAGCCGAACCTGCCATGCAAATGCAATAGAACTTAAGATAATTTGAATTTCGCGGGCTACCCTGGCGCTTCCTCCTTAGGTTATACTTGTTCCAGCACCAACAGGTGTCGCCACTTATTCCTTTGAAGCAGTGACATCTGTTGGCGCCTGTTGATTGAGACAAGCTTGCTGCACTGTCTTGCTACCAAGTTACTACGTAGCAGTATAGGTGTCGCTACAGTACTATTATATTGCTTGTATTGACCCCAAAAATAAATATCTTTTTATCATTTTTTTTTTAACTTTTACTCACTCTAGGAATTTCTTTCGTATCGTCACATAAACAAATAGCTAGACCCGGAACAACTACCTGTAGGCTGTACAAATATTTGTTCCGTGCGGGAATCGAATCCGTGACAGGCAGCGCAGCAGTCGATCGCTCAGCCACTGCGCTAACCGTGTTGTGTCACCCTCACCCTACACTCATCACGTCTGCAGACTTTCGCTGGCTATTTTACTTTGGCATTTTATCCAAACATTGATTTCCCTCCTCCAGTTTCGAGCGCCTTCTAAAGCTAAGTGGCAAGAAGTTATCAACAGTGATGGACAACCTCATTACGTACTTAGAGGCATCGCAGCAACAACAGAACGCAAGCAAAGTCCTGCGCGAGACCAAGCTCATACCGCGTCTCGTGCTGGAAGCTGAGCAGTTCAGCAAGCGAGTCATATTGCTCGCTAACAAGGCTAAGGTAGGTTAAAAGTATCTTCACTGCTCTCAAGGAAGACATTGTGAGGGAACCGGGATGTCTTGGAACCATGTACTAATCTGTACTGGGCCTGGTGGTGGATTACTGCTCACCTTTCTACCCCTACCCCTCACATTGAGAGGAGGCCGGACCCTGTGGTCCAGCAGTCGATAATGTCATGCATCATTTGAGCAAAGAGTATGTCTGAGGAAGCACCAATAAGTATGTATGTAGGATCAATATGTATGTATTGTGTATTACGTATATTATAAATGTATGTAGTTTAGTTTATAAAATTAATTAATTGAAGCAACTAAATATACTGTTGGCCTGCTCCTCTGACATTTCCCACCCAAAAGAAACATATAGCATAATCAGCCTAAATGTTCCCACTGCTGGGACACACGGCCTCCTCTCTAAGAGAGGGAATGGGCTATAATCCACCACGCGGGCCCAGTGCGGGTTGGTAGATGTCACATGTCTTCGAATTTTTGGTTCTAGTACATGCCGGTTTCCTCACGATGTTTTCCTTCACCGTTTTGAGAGCAGTGGTGATGAAATAAATTACACAAAGTAATGCGCCTGCCTGGGTTCGACCCACAACTTACTGTTCGTAAGTCGGGGCCGCCAGCACTGGGTCACCGCTGCTCTCCGAAACATATAAATCCTCTGAAAACAGCTTACATTAAATTTCCAAAAAGTAAATGAAGTTAGTAATTCTGTGTATTGTATTACAGTTAAATTGGCAGCAGTATTTGTCCCTGGGTACCGCGCGCGACTTCAGAATCAAAGGTCCCGTGCTCCAAGAGGTTCTCCACCCGAGAGAACAAGCTGATGAGACGAGAAACGAAGGTAGTTTTTCATACTTCGAGTTATAATGGGTGTAAAAACCCTTAACGAAGCTGAAAGGCTCTTGTTCTCCCCGTCACTGCGAACATTTTTTAACATTTTTCTAGACCATACCTGGGGGGTTACTATGACGTCTTAAAGCTGGAGTAATTACAGTGTGGGAAAGAGACAAAGCTATACAGGTCGTCTAGCACCATCTCTTTATCGGTGTAACTTCCAACTATTCCACAAGTTCATTTTTAAACATTTTTTAAATGTTATAACTTTCCGGACGCAAAATACGCGCATTTGACGTGGAGTTGCGGACACCAGCCCGTTATACAATACAATACAATATAATGTTATTACTTTACTTTAAATACCTCCATGACCCCTGTACTATTGAATGTATCTATCAGCACAACGTTTTGAGTGCGCTACATTGAGTGCTACCGTGAACCGTGATTTTTCACCCCATGAAAAGAAGTCGTTTCTCAGCAATATTTTTTGCGTAGAGTTACTTAGTTTGATGTACAGAATGCTTGGTTGACGGCTTTGTGAAGGGTCCGTTAACAAAACTGACTTCAAGCAATGAGTCACACCAATGTTTTTTTTTATCAGCATGTCTAAAAAGTCGGTAAGTCGAGAAAAATTTATCTGTTTTTTTCCTATCTTCAAAAATGACAGAGATAAGTATTAAACGTTAAAGTACGTTCTCCGCGGCAAAATCCGACTAATGTTTAACGTCACGCTGCGAGCTGCGAGTCGAAATAATAACTGCAAACCACTTTACAAATCAAATTTTATCAACGTAAACACTGCATTACCCGCAATCGGACATGACACTCGCAGCGTGACGTCATCGCAGTAGCGCGCGAAGGAACGCAAATTTAAAAAAGCGGTGGAACTTTGAAAATCCTGGCCCGATTTCAATGAAACAAAAACTGTTATTATTTAGAAGAGTACGCGCATTAAATGCAGTTTAACCATATAGTTCGGTACGGGCCCCTTCGGGGGCTTGACATACAAACCTCCGCTGGCTCGGTATCGGCCCCGAAAGGGGCTAGCATTTAAGTCATACGTCATCCTCATTATTTATGTAAATATTTAACATTCTGATAATCAAATACTATGAGTGTGCGTTAATTAAGAGAGTTGGATAAAAAGCTCATATGTCAACGCCATTAAAACTTCTGTATTTAGCGCGCAAGTTTCTTAATTTCACCTTACAAAATCAAAGTGCGTAAATACAGTCATCGCCATTTTGACAGCAGTGCTGGCCGAGGCTAAAAATCATAAAAATTGTAGTTTTCCGACATCCAAACTCCACTTTATTGATAATAATTAACTCGTCATTTAATTATGTGACGAATTCATCCATAGTTCAATTTAAATAAGCAGTGGTAATGATGAATTTTGGTATCTAAAGTCGAAGTTTCGCGCCAATAGTGCGTGTTTACATTTTTATTTTTCACATTATATCACACAAACGCATAAAGATTCGATAACAAATGTGACAAATATAATTTCAAATATTATAAACAACATGAAAATGCCCAGATCTTAGCGTAATTTACTAATTCAGGACCAATAACACGTAATATTCATTACCACTACTCAATTTGTATTCGAAATTGACGACCATTTTTTTTTTTAAAATTTGTGATGTGTGAAAGCGATTATTTCCATCGATTCTTGTTTTGTAGATTTCGATTAAATCGAGTAATTAAATTAAATGTAAGGAATTTAAGAAATCGATAGATAGAAATTAAAATAATTTTGTTTTAAGCGTTAAATACAATAAAAAATGTTATAATATTTTTTAAAGCTTATACATATAATGGTAATCTTAATAGATTTTCGTGCATTGTAGGTATTAAAACCGACCCAACAATAAACAGAACAGATTAATCTATGGCTAAATTCGCGCCGATTTTTTTTCCATGTTAAAATTTAAATTAGGAATGCACTCGCTGTTCCAATTTTATTTATATTGTATTTATAGTTACTAGATAATTTATTGTGATTTTTTTTCTATTGGTTGGTTGAATATAGAACGCCAAGGATCTTGGTATGCCACATAGTGTTTGTTTGGTTCCCAACAAACACTATGGCCAAGATAAATTATATTTAGTCTACAAAATTGGGTTATGGTTAGATGGATTGGTTAATAGGTATTCACTATTTACAAAAACTTTTTTTTTATCAGACAGTTCTCTCCCACTGCTGGGCAAACCTCCCCAAGGCTTTCCAATTTTCTTTATCTTTTGCCTTCTCCGACCAATACTTTTAATCGTCATTATTTTTGATGCGTAGATAAGCTTGGTTTAGTAGCAACCCCAAAAACTATAAAATTGTATTTTTAAGAAAACTTCTAGAAATGCGAGTAGGACTCGGCCTCACTCAAGTGACACGGCCCACGGCCTATGATGGATAACCTGAACTTTGCAGTTGTTAAAAGAGGTTTTAGAGTGGACAATGAACCCGTTTGAAAAAATAAACTAATGTTTATTTAGGATACGGCCTATGCACTGCTGATTGCGAAATATAGGACAGTAAGTTTGTCAGTCGTCGTCACCGAGGCAGGCCCAAGAAACACTGGCGTGACGATATGGACTCACTCGTTTTTGACTGATTGGCGAGAGAAGGCAAAACACCGAGAGAGTTGAAAAGGTATGGGGAGGCCTTTGCCCAGCAGTGGGAAAGAATAATCTAAAGAAAACAAAAGTTTGTCCCAACCTAACTCTATAAACCAACCGTACTATACACAATTTTGTAGAATAAGTAATATAATGTATCTTTGACGGATCAAACTATTTTTTTATTATGCCTACCTACCGAGATCCTGGGCATTCTATATCCAACAGCTAGATATTCATCATCATCTGCCTAGCCTTTACCCAACTATGTTGGGGTCGGCTTCCAGTCCAACCGCCAGATATTAGAAAACCAAATTCACAATAAAGGATGTAGTAAATTAAAATATTTTAAAATTGTGAATTGCGAGCGTATTCTTAATTTAAATTTTGAAACAAAAAAATCGACGCGTATTTAGCCATAGGTTCAAAAATCGATCCATTTTCAGATGTTTCTTTGTTTGAACTGTGAGACTTATTTCTTGCCAAATTTCACGCTGCTAGTTCATCGGAAAGAAAGATAATCATCAAAATGATTACATAGAAGCAAGTTTTTATTTTATTTTATTATTTATAAATCTTCTCTTGAAGTCAACCAAAAGCATCGAATAATTACTAAATGAAATTATTAAAAAAGATAAAATTAAATGATTAATTATTATTCGAAATTATACCAAGAATTCAGTCTCAACTCTTTTTTTTTTCTAAACTCGATTTCATTGCGAGTATCGATTAGGCTGAATACCACTTTTTAATCGTAATGATAGAACTTGGGTTTACGGTCAGCACTAAGGCCCGTATTACAGAACGTCACTCAATACTCAAGCATCATTTAAAACTAGATTCAAGCCATTTGATTGGTTGAAACTAGTCTTAAATGATGCTTGAGTATTGAGTGACGTTCTGTAATACGGGCCTTAGAAGTGTCATTTTGCAACACTTGCAACTTTAGTTTTTTAGTAATATTTGTCAAGACTTTGATCGTGTTTTTTTATGAAATTATGTATGAATAATAGCAAAAATAAGAACGCAGATAGAATGTTACTGTATTTATTTTTCCTTTTCGAGTTTTTTAGCAAACGAGAAACTTGTCTATGTACATTATTTCCAGCGCATCTAAGTTACCTATTTTTTGGAAGCGTGCCGTAATATGTATTTTACACATATTTGACAATAGACTGACGCCGTTTTACGAACCTCAACACGGTATTGAAGATATTTAACACAAACTTATCGTGTGAAACAGCTGCCGTGACATAATTATCATCATAAAATCGAATGCTGAATGTTCACGATAATTCTTGAATTTCATGACAATTCGCATCACCCCCCCCGATTCAGCTGATGTGTTATGTGTCAAAATCTTGTCGAGCAGAGTGGTTAACTTTTATGCTAATATTTTGATGTGTTTGTATTGTGGTGTGACTCATTCCTGAAACTTTTTGTTTTGACTTCAATTCGTAATAACGATAACCAGACGGTAATTACTAACGGCATGGCTAACTACCAAAATGTAGGTAGGCAGGCACTTGCGTGCAGCTGTAGCTTCAGATTAGCAGGAACTTTTATAGTAATATTTTGAAGTGCTGCTGGTGTCATTGATTGTTACACATATTCAGGTCGTGCCGATCGGCATCTACTAACGCTGAATCATGTTTGGGTTTGCTCGGCACAATTTCAGTTAAGCTATCACAGGGATCTTTTTTCGTCACCATCAAGTTATTGGGTAGCATCTATCAAAGGTAAAATAACTTCAAAAAGGACCGACTTAAATACATTGGCAATTATTAAACATTTAACCAAGTTGTAATGAATGAACACCTCTAAATCGATTTGTTTGCAAGCTGCTTAGCGACAGTACTGCCTTGTCTAAAAACTGTATTGGATATTATGCTCAGTTCTTGGTTTGTGAGACAATAGTTTACTACTAACTGTGGAGGTTTGTAAATGGCTTATCGTTGATTACCTCACTATTACTTTTGTATTGTGAGCTGTAAGTCAACCAAACACAATACAATATATACTTTTAGAATTTCTGGAAATGTACAATAGAACATCGTTTTCACGAAAGTCATTACCGTTCTTTAGTATTTATTTAGGTACTGTAAATGGTTGCTTTAGACCGCTATTTTTTTCATGTTAAGTTAACAACGATGCGGTCGACGTTAAAGCAAGTTTTCCTAGAAGATTACTCGTGTCTGTACACCTTTAAAATTCTTATAATTTATTTGTATACTTTGCTCATTTTCAATGTAAAGTCAACGTACTGAAGTCCTGATTCACCTTGGGTCGTCAAATAGCTTTGTTAAGTACTTAGGTAAATAAGTACATACTTCGGTTATGGACTTAGTAAATCCGGGTGCCAATTTCGCATAAGTGCAACTTCACAGAATTGGTTTTTTTATGTATCCAGGAGCATGCGGTAGCGACCAAATTCCGTGACAAAATAATAAACTCTCGTTTTGATACTACATCTGGAGACTGACAACTAGTAGTAGTAAAAACCGAGCCCATACGTCGTTTATTACCTGACTGAGCGACAGCAAAGCCAGGGTTATGTTTTGAAAATAGGTTTTGTAAAAAATAAACTAAGGGTACAGTATAGTATAACAGGCTGATGTCCGTAACTCAACGTCCAAGCGCGTATTTTGCGTGCGGGGTACAGTAACTGACGATGGAGCAAGGTGTAGCCTCTTCCTTTCTTCATACCGATCAGGGTATTCGTAATTCTCGATTCTGTCTATCCAGCGCTCTGATCATAGCTAAGCCTTGCTATATGTGATAATGTTATAATTTCATTTCAGCTGCATGTAAAAAATGTCTGTTGTAGAATTTGTCAATTTGTCAATCTTTAAAGTCAATGTATTGTTCGCAGATGAAGCCGATATTGACGCTGCAAGCGTTGCAACTGAAATAGTCGAGCAGATCGCGAGTGACGCTGAAATTGAGGAGGAGGCGGCGAGTGATGAAGAACCTTCTAGAAGAAAGCGCAGAAGAGTTTCGTAAATTGATACATTATGATAATAATACAAAAAAAAAACAAATTATGTAAATAATAAATAAAACTATGTTAATTGAAAAAATATCGTTTTATTACCTCTCTAAGAATGTACCATCTCCGTCAGGAATATTAATTGATAAGCAAATTTACACTACGTCTACTGCCGTGGTTGCATAATTTGCAAATAGTGTTTAACCACTTCATATTATAACTGTCAACGATTGATATTGTAGCGATATGAGAATAATCAAATTGCTAAGCATGCATTTTCTCTAAATTTAATAATGAATTGGCGTCCGCACCCTGAATTACTGACTGATTTACCCATCTACGGTGCTTGCACATGGACAGGTATTCATGTAATTACTAATATAGTATACCTAATCGGTGTTCTCATTGTTGCGACCTCGCTATGAGAAGCAGAGAGCCATAATGCACCACGCCAGACTGCCAGCACACGGCAGTTAGTTGTCGTGTCTTTGTTTGTTTTTCATGTTTTCGTATATTAAACTTGCTTTAGTACTAAATTATTCACGATATTTTTAAACATTATGTTTTCTTGTAAAAGATTAGGTAACTACGTTCTATTGCCTTATTAGATTGATTGATTGGAATGTAAATCAATACATATTAGGTAAGCAACTAGTTCCCCGTTTTCCTCCATGATTCCGAAAATTTACGTCACGTTGTAGTTAGTGTGGCTTCTGAAAACTCATTACTAACTAATCCATCGACATTCTGGCCACTTTAGTGTTGTTTCTTAATAGGTACATTTTGGTGCAAGTGTGGAAAGTTTGTCACATACCAGAGACTGAGAATTTTTAGTGTAAGCTTCAAGTAAGTAATACGTGAATAATAATATCTCGTATAAAATCGACAATACTTATTAAGTTCCGTAATAAGGCAGTTAAATTAGAGGGACATATTATCCACATGTTGCTTTCTTCAAGTTTAGGCAAATAAACTACCTATTCCAATTTCTGGATTGCAGCCGGAAGACGAGGGCTTATACGGGGTGGAAGGGTCACCGACGCGAAAACGGTTACCACGTATTCAGTACATCCTTCTGAGCACATAGAAATTTTTCATCGGTTTCTAAAAAAAAACAGCTTTTTTCCTACTAAAGTAACACCTACACGGTCAAAATGTATGGAACAGCAGATTTTTTTTTATAACCGATAAAAAAATTCTATGTATAGGGGGGCTCAGAATGATGTACTGAATACGTGGTACTTAACCGTTTTCGCGTCGGTGTCCCTTCCACTCCATATAACTAGCTTTGCACCCATTCTAAGGGGCTGTCTCCACGAGCGAGAGAATCGCGACGATATTATCGTCGTTGCCACGTATTTCTATACACTCTCTTAGAGGCCGTCTCCAGAGAATCGCGACGATATTATCGTCGTTGCCACGTATTTCTATACACTCTCACTCGCGGTTCTCTCGCTCGTGGAGACGGCCCCTAAGCGATCAGCGACCCAACGATTACGGGTCGTGAATTCGATCCGCGCTACTGAGTGAACCATCACAGACATTTGTTATTTTCTATTCATTTAATGAGTAGGTAATGAAGACTATTTTTGGTGAGGCAAACAAACAATTTTCGCACTCATAATGTATTACTCAATAAAACCCTGACCGTAACCACAAATGACTTACAAATGATCATTACCTAAGTACTTATTAATAATAAATAATTTATTTTCTGTGGTCGTTAATGTTACAGCAATAATGACTATTTCAGGAAACCGGGCGTCATCAATTTTTTTCTTTGGAAATGTTTGTTCGACTTGCTTTATGTTTTGTTGAAGTACATACGTACCTATACCTAAACATTGTGTATGACACATTTAGTGATTTGTTCCAATTAAAGAAAATAAGAACATACCTAATTGAGTTTATTTTTTGCCAGTTTGGGGGTTCCCGTTGGTATCAAAGGTTTTGCCCACACACAATCATTACGTACGCGTAGGTAGAAACCGTTAGAACCATAGGGATTGCCCGCTCTAGCCAGAGTAATGATGAAAAATTTCTTTTGTGGGGGCACAAAGAATTTTTTTTATGCATGTTTTGCATGATCCATGATGTACTGAACACGTGACAACCGTTTGTGCGTCGCGCGTCGATTATTCCACGCTGTATAATACGGATTTCAATGCAATTCGGCACACTGTTGGGTTAGGACATATCCCACGACTCAGTTATACGTTCCTGTCGCATTTCCAGTCGGGTAATGCGACCACACAGGCAAGAACTACTTACAAATAACTTACCTATTAATGATTAGCGAGCTGACTGATTGACTCAAATTATTGATGGAGCTATGCTACTTACTTACTTTGATGCTACAAATTCTCACAAAGCCTTGTGAGAATTTGTAGCATCAAATTATTCTGTCAACATTAACATTCAATCCAAGCTACTGAAAACTAAAGTACATAGATATTTATAATAAAAATGTCGGAAAGTTCCAACATTAAAGTAATGATCGTTCTAAGCGAATTGTATTGCTCATGGTAGGTACGTATATTTCGTTGAAACGGCAACACGAGGGGAAACTGTTAGCGGTCCCCGATTCCAGTGAAACCACAATCACTGTGTTGCGTAAATTCCGTAAAACGACCGCATTCTGTATAATATAATTAAAGTGAAAAGCGATAGCTTTAATGTTGTTTGTTATTATTATTATTAAAAAGTGAGTACTTACCTACTACATACCCATCGGCCATCTATACTAATATTATAAAGAAGTAAAAGTTTGTAAGTTTGTATGTAGGGGTATAATCTTCGGAACCTCTGGGCCAATTCCGAACTTTCACTAAAGGGAAGCCACATTATCCCCGAGTGTCATAGGCTGCATTTTAAAACTTCCCGTGAATAATTTTTCAAAAAGCTAGTACAAACAAAACAAAAAAACACACATACAAACAAACACACAAACACATACAAATAAATAAAATAGAAGTGTCTGTTTGTAATTAAAAAATTACAGCTTTTTACTGAATGCTGAAAGTATAAACGGTACTTAAAACAGAAAAACGTTTATTTTTTAATTTTTATCTGTCAGGCTGTCTATCTGGAGTGTAGGTACGACTAAACGCCGACAGACACTACGCCGACAGACTGAACACCGACAAGACTATAGGTACTTCGACGGGACTCTTCGCCGTCAGGACACTTCGCCGACAGGACTCTTCGCCGACAGGGCTCATCAGCGACGCAATTTTATTTATCTCCGATAATCAGATACTTACTTTGGAAATCGATTATGCTTTTCTTGTAATTATACAATTCATAAAAAATAAATATCTTGCATTGATTATTAGTATAAGTAGGTACATACATCTTTGTTATATATAAAATTCTCGTATTCTCGGCACAACTAGTATTTTTTTTGTTCCTTTTTAATTTCATCTATAGTTTTGTAGTTTATTTATAATTTTTTGTTGTATAGTTGTGCCCGGCATGCGTTGCAATGCACCTTTTTTTTACCCTACCCTACCTACCTACCCCCTTATCACTTAGGGGTATGAAAAATAGAGAGTAGCCGATTCTCAGACCTACTGAATATGCATATAAAATTTCATAAAAATTGGTCAAGCCGTTTCGGATGAGTATGGTAACTAACATTGTGACACGAGAATTTTATATATGTATAAGAAAGATGTACCTATACTAATAAACAATGCAAGATATTTTTTTATGGATTGTATAATTACAAAAAAAAGCATAATCGATTTCCAAAGTAAGTATCTGATTATCGGAGATAAATTGCGTCGCTGATGAGCCCTGTCGGCGAAGTGTCCTGACGGCGACGAGTCCCGTCGAAGTAAAGCCTTGTCGGTGTTCAGTCTGTCGGCGTAGTGTCTTTCAGTGTTTAGTCGTACACTCGTCTATCGAGTTTGTTCCGGCTAATCTCCAAAACGGCAGGACCGATTTTAGCGGGATTTTTAAGGGAGACAAAAAAAATAAAACCCTTGAAATTGTTAACAAAATCCGATTCAAATAGAAGGCGAAGGTCGAGAGGCACAGCTAGTTCTTAATAAAATAACCAGTAGGAAATTACAGGTTACCATGACATTTAAAAAGCAGGAGTAATTCCAGTGTGGGAAAGAGATGGCGCTAGACGGACTGTATAGCTATGTTTCTTTCCCACACTGGAATTACTCCTGCTTTAAGACGTCATAGTAACCCCCCAGGTCATACGAAAGTATCTAGATGATTCAGACAAAAGTACCTATTTATTGGAACCGTGTGTTCATACCTGGAAAAATCTGAACAAAGAATAATTTTCCCTTTATACAATATACATAGAACGGGAAGCTTAATTTTAAATTAAAATTCCCCAGTGAACCAATATCGATGAAAACGGTCAACACCTACCTGGAAAACGATTTCAAATAGCGTTTTTGTTTTGTTTCTGCAACAGAGTAATTTACATGCGGGAGTGAGCGCGCCAGCCTCTGCAATCGATTGAGTCAATACCTCAACAGTCCTGTGAATGGACGCCACCGATTACGTCAAATCCACACGGGTTCAACCCTCGGACTCTCGGACTGATGACATTTGGTAATCGAAGTATTACAAAAATAATATAGGTACTTAAAAATCAATTTCGTACTACAGAAGGGGAATGAAATTAATATTTTTTTTATGGGTTAGCGCCTGAAAATTTAATGATAGCAAACTTTTAGTGCGAGACTAAGCGAGCGTTACGGCTCGCTCAGAAGTTTCAGGAGCTTTACGAAGAATCCGTGAGTACGGACCAAGAGAAAATAGTTCGATCGCGAACTATCCGTGATTTAAACTTGGTGACTATACACCGTTTATCAGAAAGGTTCCCAACCAAACAACGAATGGAGGAACTATTGGACCGACATCCGTGAAGGAATATCAGATACTTACCTGCGTTTGGGTCGAGTAGGTATACTAGGTATTGAAGTTTTGTATGCGACAGCTGATTATTTTTTCGTGATTACGTTGTTGGTCCCATGGAGAAAATTTTTGAGTTTAATGGTGTGTACCACACTCAAAAATAGTTAAATATGACCACGTCTTTTGCTGCGTTGGAGCTTCGTGCTCTTCTCGGGCTTCTCCTGTTGCTCGCAGTACGCAGGCGGGTAAAAGAAACATAAAAAGTTACGTAATTACGTACTATTCATCAAAATTATATTCCAGGTAATCTAATAAATAGTACGTATAGCTGGCCGCAACATCAGTACCTACGTTCCCCGAAACATTGGTTCTAGGAATGGTATTCGATCTAATGTTTCAAGAACATGGCAACGCAGTCGCGTACCTAGTTATATACATATATGCCACTTTTAACTAGCAATATTGGATTCTACGGCATCTACAGATTGAAAATATTATTACCAAGAACAAGATGGTTTTTCTGGTCATGTGTATGGCCTATTCGCATTCGAAATTCGAAACGTAATTGAACACCCTATCTAACGAATCTAAGGTGTAAAAGTAGTCGTGTTTTCGTATATTCAAGGTACAGTATTACAGCTTCACAGCAACAAAACTTTTATACCGAAACCAAAAGAGAGATCGGTCTAATCGGTATAAGCATTACCATTAGGGCCGGATTCCACCGAAGCGGAAGCGAGACGAGAAGATACTATGTGTTTTAAACCACCAATAGAATTTCGTCATTTACACTTCTCTTCCCCGTTTAGCTTAAGTTGAAAAGGTGGAGCAGAAAGGAGAGGAGATGTCTCGTAATTGTTTAGGCCAGCGGAGACGGGAAGAGACGTGAACGGTGTGCTGTGAGCGGCGCGCGGTAAGCGGTGTACTATGTCACAGTTCAGCGTTGATAAGTTGTACAAGTCTGATAATAATATCGAAACGCGAAAACGGCGCGGCTGCACGCAACCGGCTCCAGTCTCGCTCTGAAATAGGCCTCAGTCAGCACTGGTTTTCATCTCCATTTGTACCCTCTGAAGCTGTTGGTTGGATTGGAACAGTAATAACTATCCATGGAATTCTATGCGACATGCACATACGAAGAGACTTCATACCAGTCGTGATTACATAGCATAGGTATAATTAACACACGCAATACGCATCCATATTTGAAGACTGAACAAAGAGAGCAGTTAATTCTCATTTAGCATATCACATCACTGACATCACAAATATACATAATTATTCTGCTTACTAGTCATTTCATAAAGGACATAATTTTATGTAGGTAGGTACCTAAGGGTGCAACCACTTATTACCAACTATGGGAAATTCTATTTTAAGTACAGGTACGTTTGAGCGTTCATCAATTCCCGACATAGTAGTTATTTCTAAAAATAAAATAACTACGAGTATGTGGTTTTCATTTCAAACATTTAAACAAGCCTATAATGGAAAATCAAAATCAAAGCATTTATTTCAAGTAGGGCAGTTACAGGCACTTTTGTATTGTCGAAACAAGAACAGTGAAATGTAGCTACAGTCCCAGTCACAAGGCATAAAAATTGTGAAAGTACTGTAGTTGCTCATTCCCTAACGTAGATCTCTATGGACGGGCAAGAAACTCCATGGGCACTCCTTTAAATCAGAATATTTTTACAAAACCTTGGTTACATCATTCATGTTGAGATGGTAAATTATGTGAGAGCGATGTAGCAAGATGTGCACGTTAAAAGTGTCTATAGTAAGCCGTGGCAACCAAGAGATGACCAGTCATAACTCACAGCGCCCGTTCACGATTCAACTCATTTTGAAGGGAACTAAATGGAAGTATTGGAACTCTAATTGAAAGCCAGAAACACACGCAATCCTCGATGAACATGTCACATACAAGTTAGACCCAATTCCGATTTAGCTCACGTAGGTACTTTTTAATCAAAGATTAAAACTGAACCAACAATGAATTATTATCCGAAACTGGTACAGCACCAAAATGGAACCTTTGTCACCGCCAGGAACGAACAACAATCGTGTGTCTTAAATCATCGGGCGATGACACAAATGTTTCTTCAACACGCTCATTTGAAACCCGGCCAACGACAAACTCACTGAGAAATTGAAACATCTTTTGTAATGATTAATAATATCATTAATTCTCAGCTACAGTTTTATTGTGTCCTCCCATTTTCGATTCTCGGAACTCGACAATTTGAATACCTAGTATAATTTTTAGCAAGTCTTGTAATAAAACTCGTTCGGCGAGACGATTTTCTCTGAAATATTGAGAAAACATGTCTAGAGCTTATCCTTGACGAAGGAGTTTCATAGAATCGATTCTAAATGCGTGGAATTTATAAGTAGGAGGTAGGTGCTCAATTAGATTCTCATACGCGAGTTATGTTTGTTATAGACACGTGTAAACATAGTCTATTTTATCTTCGAATGATTAACAAATTACCATCGGAAAATATAGAATATCGGTACCTAAGTACCTACCTTACCAAGTGAACCATGATAATTAATGGGAATTGTCCAAAATATTGCAAATCGTGAGGTTAAACCCCGCGCGATTTCAGAATCGCATGGGAACCTAATTTTGGACAATGCGGCGGCGGCGCGGCGCGGCGGTGTATTTCACGATATTACTTCTCGAGATGACGTCGTTAAAGGTGAAATTAAATTTATTTTATAAATTCATAGGCATATTTCATGTAAACTAGAAAGAAATGATGTCCCTTGAGCTCATTTCTCGAAATCAATCCAATCAAAAACAAAACTAATCCAATCAAAACAAACGATTAACTAGTTAACGCTGAAGAATGTTGGTAACATAAGTTACTTCCAAATTCTGGGAATAATCGTCTCGTAATCGAAATTTTGATTAGGTAATTAATTAACCGAACATAATTTTCAAGCGATTTATGTTTAACATCGTGAGCGAATAACATTGTTGATTATCGCAGCCGAATCTCAGAAATAAATGCTATTTCGGCAACGAGTCCAAAAATATTAAACAGCAATTTAGTAGTCATTTTGAACTTTTGTAGCTTAAAAATCGGCTATGCAAAGCACGTTTCTCAATTAGTGGAGAGAAAGAGATTCATGGAAAGGGATGTATTAAACTGTTGAGAGATTTGCAGGGCCGGATTTATTGGTGTGGAGGCCCTGGGGTAATCTAGAAGTGGAGGCACCGAAATTGATTTTGGGACAGCCGAAAAAGTATATAAAGAAGGTGTAACATAATAACCACACAACCCTCTTCAAATTAATTACGTTATTTTTGCTCATTCATTTAGAAATGAGAAAAGAACTAAATCTGTCAACTAATATTGAATTGAGATAGGATTAGGATGTATTAGCGAGCGAAGCGAGCTAGAAAATTGTAGTATTCCGCCTGGGATAGGTAGATATCCGAGATTTCGGGGAGTGTTTGAGCACTCTTTGATGAACTCTTGGACGCAAAGGATGTAATTTTTTCTTAACCAAGATGTGGAGGCCCCTTCCTTGTGGAGGTCCGGGGCAAGGGCCCCTTTTGCCCTGCCCTAAATCCGGCACTGGAGATTTGTATGGGTATTAATTTGATCTCGGCCCCTGTTATTAGTCGCCATTGAAGCAGCCGGCCTTTCTGGGCTACGCGCGACAGCTGCGAACACCGTTCGGCGAAAGGGGGAGGATGCTGCCCGGAATATTGAGTGAGTTCACATAAATAATTGGACTATGTTGTGGATATGCGGGTGTAGACGTGTTTATCATTGTAGTAGTGTTTATCTATATACATTTAATAAATCTGTAGACGTGGCGTATCTGTACATAGAAAATATTTAGAAAAAAAATAGTAGGGGTGTTAAAGGATCACACACAGAACCCATTTCTACCATTTTTAGAATTTTTGTCTGTTTGTCTGTTCGTTTGTGCGCGCATCACGAAAAAACCCCTCATTGTATTCAAAATCGAAATATTAATACATAAGAAGCATTGTTCCGAGTAACATTTAGCGTTTATATAATCAAAATCGACCAACAGACGCAAAAGATATTAATGTTTAAAATTTCGTTAGTAACCTCATACGCGAATTATTTACGTCGTAATTTAGTCGGAATAGCTAAAAATGGATTTGGTTTTATTTTTCCTTTTGTGTTTACTCTTTGCATGGAAGTAATAAGTACTTACTTACAACCCATTACGAAATAAAATCTCTAAAAAGTGTGAAAAACAAAACAAAATTAAAATTTGATAAAATCCACAACGTTGTACATTTTTTTTAACACTGCCCGACCTCCACATCGATCCCAGGACCTCATGCTTACCAACCAACGAGGCAGGCACGAAGTCGCGGGCAACAGCTAGTTATTAAATAATGCTTCTGTACCAATCCCGCACAACAGACAATGGAAAGTAGAATAAAAGAAAAATCCAGTGAAAAGCACCAATTACTAAGCATTTCTTAAAAATTGTCGGTAAGATGAATTTGGAGTGGATTTAGTATAAGAATTGATGAGTACTAGCAAACTAGTAGTCAGGTAGGTACTAAGCGTTAGGTATCGTCGGTCGACTAGTAGGTCGATGGGCAGCAGTAGGTACAGAGCACATGGCGGCCCATTGGCATTGTCCCGAAGTCCCGATTGTCCGATTTGCCTCGATTTCCGAGTGATCGATAGATATACAGGGTGTGTAACGAGTGCTGTCGCAGACACAGTGTCTCAGAGACAAACCACACGGGAGTCTTGCGTTTATTATGTTCATAGAGAATATAACACATCATGTAGACCCGCAGCAGGAACTTTATTTTTTGTAATAAATAAGATACATATCCAGGTAATACGTTTCCGTGGGATAATTTTCTCGCACCTCAATGCGGGTGAAGCCGTACGCAAAAGCTAATAATGTTATAAAACTTACCGCATCAGTTTGCCTGGAAGATATAATTTGAAACGTGATGCGCCTCTAAAACTCAAAGTCCCTACCTAACCTACCTATAGTATGTACCTAGGTAGATTAGGTACATAGCAGATCCCTGATTGACATAACTTCTCCATCACAATCCCCATTCTATCATGGGATGAGCAGAGATACGGCAAAGCGTCACGTTATCACGTATCTGGTTGAAGTGCCACGAACCCGAACAAATTCAATTCAATTCAAAACATTTATTTCAGACTTTTCGGTCCATAGAGTGTTAGTAGTACATCAATATGACTTAAAACTATGTTAGTAATTACACAAATACAACAAATAAAAGAAAAAAGCGCCAGTCAGCCTACAATATGTGCAGCCCAATCCAATGCCTCCAAATAGGACTATGGATGTAGTCTGCAATTACACTCAGGTAGCTGTTACATAGCGCTATGCTTCCAAAAATATGCTAACCGCCAAATCTGTGGAATTCACTGCTGGCTTCTCTGTGTCCCAATCTCTTCAAAATTTGAGTGAATCGGTTTCTTCTACCGTCTACGCAAGTGTGCTCCACCTAGGCCCCATCAACATCGTTTCACATCACGCCAATTACGGCCAAACGAAAGCCTATTAAAGATAAAAAAAAACAAATTAAGAAATAATTGGGTACTTAAACTGTAGCCAGGAGCAAAGTGAAAAAGCTTGTTTGAAAAACCTTAGGAAAAACGATTATAATTTCTATGTACCACAGTATTATTAAGTTGGCCTGCTCAGTACTTCTTAGGATGTTAGCTATCAACGTTCTGAGAAGAGATAAGTAATTAATTTCAATTTTAGCTTTGGCTGTGGGAGTCTTCTAGGTAAGCGAGTTTCCTAGAAGTCCTGTCGCCCCTATAGGGCTCTGTGACTCTGTGCCGTTATATCATGTTATAATATAACGTTTAGAATCCAATACTTGTTAATTTAATTGGCTTACTAGAAGAGCTAGTGATTCTTGCGAATAAATAAGAGTATATCTTTGAAATAATTGAATTATTATAGTATAGACTACACGTCTTGTGCACGTAGTTGAGTGGTCCGAAAATGGCGACTTTTCATTAGAAAATTCTAGGTAGATGGCGCTAATGGACATTGGGGTTTCCCTTTTTTTTTTTTGCAGAATTTTTGGAAATACGATTTAAATCTTGCCTAGTAAATTACAGCGCTGCATGATTGTTTTGACGCTTGAATGGGCGCTGTTGGTAAAGAAAGTTGTTGTTAGTGAAGGATAATCATAATTTTGTCAAGTGTATTTGCATGGCCATCTTTTGGTTATCGAATCACATTAGGGCAGGGTGAGCTGTTGGTAATGATCATTGTTCTGTGAAAATATCTTAAAAATACAAGATGTGGAGACGTGCAGCTTTTAAGTACAGGAACGCCAGGTAATATTATTTTGTATTGTTACGTCAGTTGCTTTACGAGAACATTCCGTGCGAGTCTCGAATGTTCTAGTAAGGACCTGTCCATAAGATTAGAGTCTAGAATGTTACACTATAGAACTGTCTAGAAGATTCGAGAAGGTTGTAGAACTTTCTCGAAGGACAATGTTCTACTATGGAGCTTTCTAGAAGATTCGAGATAGTTGTGGAACCTTCTCAAAAGATGATGTTCGACTATGAACTGTCAAGTATGTTCTTAAAGTTGTCGAACCTCCTCGAAGGATCGGTCGGCATATAAACGTCGTGTTTGCAGGAGCAGTCAGTCTGATTTTGGCTACACAACGAAGCGAATCGAAGTGAACTAGAAGAGCGATTCTAAGTGAATAGTGTACTTGTGATTAAGTTTAAAGTGTTTTGTGATTAATAAAGTTATTTGTTGTTTAATCGGTAGTAATTAATTTATCCCATACCCAGCTCGTTACAGTATCAACGAAAACGCTCTTGACAACGTATTAGGTACCAATATACCTACCTAACTAGTAGTTTAGCTTTTCCTTCATGCTTCTATTCACAATTAAGTAATTCATAGTGAGATACCGTCGCGAGTATTGCTGTAGTGGCACTATAACAAAAAGTACTACAGCAACATAGTACAAAAAGTACTACAGCGCCATCTATGCCACTAATGGAGAACTAACATCTAAATTTTAAATTGCGCAGATAAAGTTATTCCCGACTTAGGATTATATAGAAAAACCCGAAAACAATTGCCGGGCAGTAGCCCACCAGACGCAACACTCGTCTGGACAGAGGATTCTCCCTTTTCTATGGGAGATGAAGAACTTTACATACCTACTGTTCTTCATACCCCTGAATTGGCAATACACATATTTGCCGTTTGATGTGAAATTTTCGAGCTCCAAAATAGATAATAGGACCTCGTAATCCATGATTTTCACACACATTGCTAACAAACCCGCATTTATTTACTATCCAAATAACCCAGTTTTATATTATAATCACACAACACTTAACATGCGATTATAGCGTGAATAACTTCACAAAAAATCATCTTTTTTAAGATAAACGCACACTTAACAGAACCGAAAGAAGCGAATTTTAGAATGACTTGTATGAAATCCTATTAAACCTCGCACAGTAAAAGGAAATCCAATGAACCCTTGCGAACTTGTCCGCGCCGAAGAAAATGTTCTATCATACATACGTACATCGTTAGCTATTCGTGCGATGCGACGCGGATTTATGTTTAGAGTTCGAGAATTTGGGCTATAGTGCTGCATGGCTTTTTTAGCACGTGGCCGTAATGGGAACTAACGCCGCCATATTGTTTTTTCAATACCATAGCATTGACAGCCTAGTGGTGTGACCGTCGCGGACTGCCTAGTCATAGGTTTCAAGTTCAAACCCAAGACAAACCACAGATTTTTGCGATTCATGTGCGTATTGTATAATTATCACTTGCTTCGGTGAAACAAAACATCATGAGGAAACCAAACCAGCCTGAGAGATATTTCTCTTCGTATGTAAAGTCAAGTCAGAGGCCCGTGGGCGGCATAAAAACTCTGATACCAGGTTAGGCACAACTCACACGAAAAAAAAAAGAAAGAATTTTCACAGATACATGTTTACCAACAGTGCGCTCGTGAGGATATCATCCAAGCGCTAATAGTACCATGAAGCTTTATACAGCACTACCATAGGAATGGGCACAACTATACAATGGTAGGGAGGACGGTCAATATGTTATATTAATAAACTTTTAGTGCTAAATAGTTGACCGGCCGTGCGTGTGTTGTTTTACTTACCACGAAACATGGCAGTTAATATGAAACGCCAACAATTATTGTTGTACTGAGAACTGAAATTGTTTGTGTTATCAGTTTCAAAGTTGATGTCGGCTATGTCGGGTTCGTTCTACGAAATCCTTCTTTTCGTTATAAAATTATATTTTATTTTGATTACCGTCTTATTGTACGAGTAATGAACTAATGATGCAGAATATTTGAATGAATTCGGGATAATTGGAAAAGTATTTTGTAGGCAGTTTAACTGGACGACATTATTTACCTAGGTAGTTATTTAAATTTTTATAATCACTGTTCTTTGTAATTAATCCTTCGATAATTTTATTAAATTCATTACTTTGCCCGGACGTTTATTTATGGCTTCTTTAGTTTTGACACAAAACATACTTTATATTCGACCGGTCGGATATTCGACCTATTTTATTTCATGTTATGTAGAAACTCTTTTGCATGCAAAATTATCAAAATCTCGCAACAATGAAAACTATAGCAGAAGAAAAACATTCTTTGAAATATGCTTGTCATTCGAAATAAACAAAAAAAAAATCCGTGCGTATAAAAGCCCTGCAACTTCATTGTAAAGTCACTTAGCAATCATTCTTCAACTCTTCAACATACAGTATATAAAATTAATAAAAAAAAAATTACAAAAAAAAGTGAAAACGTCACAAGCTCGCTTCCTCTACAGTTAAATTGTTTGCGACGGTTGCGTTTCGTTGAGCAGTAATCTACTACGTCAAGATGCCTTGCTACCCTTGCGGAGGTTGTTGCAGCCCGTGCTGCAGCCCTTGCTGTGGCCCCTGCTACTCGTGTTGTTCCCCGTGCTGCGGCCCGTGCGGCGGTTGCTGCTACGGCGGCTGCTGCTGAAGCCTGCGGGCCGAGGCCCCGCTGCGCTGCGGCCGGTCGTGATGAAGCAGCGTGGCATATGCTTAGCGCCAATGCTCCGTTCTGAGCTAAGCTCCTCGTGCTGCCTGTGGCCGCGAGTACGACGTCGAGCGGGTGTCGAGCCTTGCTCCGCCGAGCGCAAAGTATGGCCTTCTCAGAGCTCGGGAGGGCCCTACGCTGCAACTGGACTCGAACACGGTGCCTGCCGACCGGATCAAACGGACTTCAAGCGATATCCCCCGGTTGACCACAGCGTACGTGTGGGCCTCTAACGAAGATATCGCGGTTATGCCGTCCGCAGTCATATACAGTGTTTATGTATGGATTTTGTATTAATATACGTTCAGGTCACAATTATGATTTGCTTTTGATTTTCACGATACGATGCACCCTGGATACTTCGCACCCACGCCACTCTGATACTCTGCAGTACCTCGCCTCTACACCCACGCCACTCTGCTACTCCTCGCCTCTACACCCACGCCACTCTGCCACTCCTCGCCTCTACACCCACGCCACTCTGCCACTCCTCGCCTCTACACCCACGCCACTCTGCCACTCCTCGCCTCTACACCCACGCCACTCTGCCACTCCTCGCCTCTACACCCACGCCACTCTGCCACTCCTCGCCTCTACACCCACGCCACTCTGCCACTCCTCGCCTCTACACCCACGCCACTCTGCCACTCCTCGCCTCTACACCCACGCCACTCTGCCACTCCTCGCCTCTACACCCACGCCACTCTGCCACTCCTCGCCTCTACACCCACGCCACTCTGCCACTCCTCGCCTCTACACCCACGCCACTCTGCCACTCCTCGCCTCTACACCCACGCCACTCTGCCACTCCTCGCCTCTACACCCACGCCACTCTGCCACTCCTCGCCTCTACACCCACGCCACTCTGCCACTCCTCGCCTCTACACCCACGCCACTCTGCCACTCCTCGCCTCTACACCCACGCCACTCTGCCACTCCTCGCCTCTACACCCACGCCACTCTGCCACTCCTCGCCTCTACACCCACGCCACTCTGCCACTCCTCGCCTCTACACCCACGCCACTCTGCCACTCCTCGCCTCTACACCCACGCCACTCTGCCACTCCTCGCCTCTACACCCACGCCACTCTGCCACTCCTCGCCTCTACACCCACGCCACTCTGCCACTCCTCGCCTCTACACCCACGCCACTCTGCCACTCCTCGCCTCTACACCCACGCCACTCTGCCACTCTGCAATACCTCGCTTCTACATCCTCGCCACTCTGCCACTCTGCAATACCTCGCTTCTACATCCTCGCCACTCTGCCACTCTGCAATACCTCGCTTCTACATCCTCGCCACTCTGCCACTCTGCAATACCTCGCTTCTACATCCTCGCCACTCTGCCACTCTGCAATACCTCGCTTCTACATCCTCGCCACTCATACCTCGCCTCTACATACCCGCCACTCTGCAATACCTCTCCTCTACACCCACGCCACTCTGCAATACCTCTCCTCTACACCCACGCCACTCTGCCACTCCTCGCCTCTACACCTGCCACTCTGCAATACCTCGCCTCTACACCCTCGCCTCTACATGCCACTCGGCAATACGTCGCTTCTACACACTCGCCACTCTGCAATACCTCGCTTCTACACCCACGCTACTCTGCGCCACTCCTCGCCTTTACACCCACGCTACTCTGCCACTCCTCGCCTCTACACCCACACCATACTGCCACTCTACAATACCTCGCCTCATGTGAGCTCATGTTAAAGGAAATTAAATTTCCTTTAACATGAGTTCACATTATAAAATCTGTCATAATAGAGTTCGATAGACGATACAATGACTTAGGCCGCGGCCCCATGTCCACGGCGCGGTGCCGGCCGCCGTGTGACGTTGCGGCGCCGCCGCCGTAACACGGCACGACGTCGTGCCGCAGCACGGTGCCGCGGACGGTGCGCCATCCATTGCCCCTCAGGCCGCGGCCCCATGTCCACGGCGCGGCGCCGGCCGCCGTGTGACGTTGCGGCGCCGCCGCCGTAAGGCCCGGTATCCACCAAAGCGGAGAGGAGAGGAGACGAGAGGAGATGTGCCGCGAAGCTGGCAGGTTATTTCCACCAAAGCGGAGAGGAGATGCGTTGCGGAGAGGAGATGTGAGCTGTGTGTAGCAGAGATGTGAGCTGTGAGAGATCGAAAACAGTCAAGTGCGGTCTGCGAAAGGAAGACGTCATGTCGTTACAAAAGTTATATCTGAATTGCATTTATAAGTGCTTAAAAGTGTATTCCAAAGACACGGATATTTTTTAACCACTTCAATGAAATGTTCGTCATCCATTTTGCAAACTGAAAATATAAAAATATGGACGACACACGCTTGCATTCAAAGCCAGTCAATCGAATGACGCTTTCGGGATGTGCGAGGCGCGCGGAGAAGGCAGCGGGGTGAGGGGTGCACGAGCGCGTGCGCCGCTGCGCCGCCCGGCCGCCCGACTAAACACTTCTCTGCTCTGCCGCGCCGCTTGCTCGCTCGCTGCACAAAATTCTATAGAAAAATGAGACATCTCCTCTCCTCTCCGCTTAACCCATTTCCACCAAAGCTAAGCGGAGAAGAGATGTGGAAATAACGAAATCGGATTGGTTTATTCAAACACATCTCCTCTCGTCTCCTCTCCTCTCCGCTTTGGTGGATACCGGGCCTTACACGGCACGACGTCGTGCCGTACCACGGTACCGCGAACGGTGCGCCATCCATTGCCCCTCAGGCCGCGGCCCCATGTCCACGGCGCGGCGCCGGCCGCCGTGTGACGTTGCGGCGCCGCCGCCGTAACACGGCACGACGTCGTGCCGCAGCACGGTGCCGCGGACGGTGCGCCATCCATTGCCCCTCAGTCGATCGAATCAACTGCGAAATATCGACTGAAAGGGGCAATGGATGGCGCACCGTTCGCGGTACCGTGGTGCGGCACGACGTCGTGCCGTGTTACGGCGGCGGCGCCGCAACGTCACACGGCGGCCGGCGCCGCGCCGTGGATATGGGGCCGCAGCCTAAGTCGCAAAATGTCTCTCGCAAAATGTCCACTGGTCGTAAAATGTCTCTTCTCATAATGTCGCTTTCGCAGAATGTCTCTTTCGCAAAATGTCGCGTTAGTAATAACTTAGAATATTTTTGGGTTAAAATAAAAAAAAAAAAACTACATTTGTTAGTCATATAATTATTGCAAAAAAGAAACAAATCATACAAGTCTTCTCTTTTGTAAGTACTCGTAATTTACTTATTTAATTTCAAGATAATTAAATTATTTACAAACTACAAAATAATTTACAAACTACAAAACTTGAATAGACATTATAACGCAGCAATATGGAAAAGAGCAGAAAAAAGAGCAGGGCGAAATATTGCAAGAATTGCTGCAATCATAGCGTTGGTGCCGGCCGATGAAATCCCTGCTGCGTGGGGATATGTTAAGTATAGCTCCGGAAAGTCAAGAAATGAAAAAATTTAGAAAATAATACGAAAATCAATGGTACTCAAAAATGGCACCATCTTTGCTTAGTTGCACTTACCAACGTCATCGTACAACAAACGATGATTTTTATTATGGTTTGGGCGCAGAACGTCAGAAACGAAAAATGACAGATTAGCGATAAAATAAAACAGTTTTTTGAAAAAAATATTTACTTGCGACTTTCTTTGTTTAGGTGAAAATACTGAAAATGTGTTTTAATTTATTTTTTTTTGTTTTTTTGGATATGTAGCATCATTGTGTTGATAATTGTAGATTATACCATCCTGACTGATTATAGCTCGTTTTTTATTTCAATTCTTGGAATTGGACACTGGGAATTGGACATTTTGAACCTAAAACGTTTTTTTCTTCAGTTTTTTTAGGTTATATTATTTTTATTTCAAAGATAATTAACTTATTTACAAACTACAAAACTATATCTATACATAATAATAAATCTGTAGACGTGCGCACTGAACATTATTTATGATAATGTTACATTAAAACCTTTCATGACGTCACTGAAATAATTATCAAGCAAAACAAAAAATTATCTGAAATCCAAACAAAACCAGGGACAACACTGGTATACCTAAACCTATAAAACGATATCTGCTTTGCCCGGCGTTTCTGTACATTGAAAATATTGAGAAAAAAAGTAACTAATAGGGGTGTTAAAGGATCACAAACAGAACCCATTTCTACCATTTTTAGAATTTTTGGCTGTTTGTCGGTTTGTCTGTATGTTTGTGCGCGCATCACGTAAAAACGCCTCATTAGATTCAAAATCGAAAGCGTTTATTTCATCAAAATCGACCAACAGACGCAAACGATATTAATAAATATGTTTAAAACAAAAGAAATATGTTTTAAAATTTAGTTAGTAACCTCATACGCCATTTCTATGATAAATTGAATTATTTACGTAAATAGGTTATAGTCGAAGTGTAGTCGGAATGGCTGAAAATGAATTTGGTTTTATTTTTCCTTTTGTTTACTCTTTGCATGGAAGTAATAAGTACTACGTACAACCCATTACGAAATAAAATCTCTAAAAAGTTTAAAAATGAAAACAAATTAAAATTTGATAAAACCCACGACTTGTGTGTATGCAGCGCCGCAGTCAATAGCTCACTGCGCAAACCGTGCCGTCACATAACTGTGGTTGTGACTTCGTTGGGCATTGATGCAACTTTGCTTAAGGGTGGCCGGACTGCACATTCCATTTTCAAATTGCTGCTGAATCTTGCAAGCGAAGATACCCCAACATGCAACATCACAAAAACGGAGGAGTCCTTTGTTAGCGGTGGCGTCGTTCGGCGACTTCAGACCCTGTGGACGGTGAGTAATGGGCTAGCTCGCCGTCCGATCGTCTTATGACGACAGGCCGTGTCGACGGCGCGTTCGTGTTCCACGCGCGCCTCAAAGAGATCAAACCTTCGAATCAAACTCAGTAAAATGGAAGGGGACCCCTTCCGTTTTGCTGAGTTTGATGAGTATGAGCAAGGGCCGATGCCTGCCGGGGCTGCGAGACTGTTCGGAAGAGATACCACGGCCCTGGATCACAAAGGACTAAGAAGGAACATGACATGCACGTTTTTCTCAATTTGTAGGTAAATATAAAAAATAAAGAGTGGTTGTGTGAGTTGGCAGTCCTGTCGCCACATAACGAGTGGATCAGTAAAATAAACAAACAAAAAATTACATTGTCGTCGAAGATTCAAAAGTATACACATCCATAGACACTGTGATGGCTAATGATGATAGTACTGCCTACCCCATTGAATTTCTCAACTCCGTGGAGTTAAAAGGCGAGGCGTCCCATCAGCTGGAGCTTAAAGTTGGCGTTCCAGTTCTGGTGATGCGAAACCTTGATGCAACCAGACTGTGCAACGGCACCAGGCTTCGTATCACAGAGCTGGGCAGTAACATTATAAAAACGGAGCTGCTAAAGGATAGAGCGTTTTATTAAAATCCCCGCATGCCCACTATTTCAAATAACTTTCCATTTCAATTTAAGAGGTTACAATTTCTCTTAAAATTGGTTTTTACAATGACGATAAACAGATCCCAAGCCCAAACCATAAAAGTGACAGGCATTCAATTGTACACTCCATCCTTTTCAGACGGTCAATTATATGTTGGTGGTTCAGTGCCCAAAACTTGCAGTGCTTGCGGAAAATTCGTTAATGTTGTATACAAAACGGTATTAGAATAAATAGTGCCCAACAAGGTGTGTAATGGTTCACTTTGAAAATAAAGTTGTATAGCGCTAAAATAAACGGTTTTTAAGCCATATCGTCGCCATTAAATTTTGTTTGGGACTTCTTTTTGTAGTCATCACCCACATTATCACATTTTGATCAGCCAGTCAGTTCTCACACATCACGCCATGTAATCCCCAAATGTTTAGGCAGAAGTGTACCTAATCGTACACCCTCATTTCGCCAGTTATGTTGAACTCCCATGTGATAGGGGCCGAGCCTATTTCCACAAACTGGGTACAAATCCAGATTCCGTGGCTGCTAATGAGAAATTCCTGATGGAATAACCCAATAACACTATTATTTATAGTATTTTTTTCAATTGCATACATTGTTTGATGTTAAGTGGAAGAGCGGAGTCACACAAGCATCGCCTTGCTCAAAAGGTGATCTCTAAATCATGTGCGTTATAGCTTTATGTAATTAAAATAAACATTTTTTTTAACCTTGCCCGACCCGTGCATCGATCCCAGGAAATGCTTAGTATTCGCACTTACGACCACTCGACTAACGAGGCAGTCTCTCACATACATACCAAAATTTCCACGCGAACGAAGTCGCGGGCAACAGAGTAATAGTAATGAATATTGTACAAGTAGTTCTAAGACAGCTGGACATCAGAATTGGACATTTTGGGAATTGGACATTCTGAACCTAAACGCTTTTTTCCTCAGTTTCTTCAGAACTGCCGCTGCCACTACACAAATGCTATTATATAATACATCATCGTCGTCGTCTGAACTAGACAACAATGATAGTTTAAGTAGTTTATTGTTCTGAACTCATAATATGTCCACTCAGATCCCTACTTTAGGCACTTGTCTCACCGGCAACGATTAACGAGTAACGAGCTAGAACTAGAAACGAGTTAGCGAGACGCGGGGAGCGAGTGCGTAGTTCCGATATCTGTGTAGCTCGGCTATAAGCGAGTGTGCGAGTGAGGCGGGCGATTACTCGCATCACTCGCTCGCGGCAGTCAAGCGTACAGTCAGTCTTGCGGCCTCATACGCGATAAACGTGTTCCCAATTTTCCAATAAGAATGGATGAGTTTTTTATTGAATGTGTCCGACAATATCCGATACTCTTAGAGCGTGGACCCATGTCTACGGTGCGGCGCCGTTTACCGTGCAACGGTACGGCGTCGCCGCCGGCGGATGGCGCAGCGCCGTGCCGCACCACGGTAAAGCGAACGGTGCGCCGTCCATTGCCCCTCAGTCGATCGAATCAACTGCGAAATATCGACTGAAAGGGGCAATGGATGGCGCACCGTTCGCGGTACCGTGGTGCGGACGGCGCCGCGCCATCCGCCGGCGGCGGTGTCGTACCGTTGCACGGCAAACGGCGCCGCACCGTAGACATGGGTCCACGCCCTTAGGCCGCGGCCCCATGTCCACGGCGCGGCGCCGGCCGCCGTGTGACGTTGCGGCGCCGCCGCCGTAACACGGCACGACGTCGTGCCGCAGCACGGTGCCGCGGACGGTGCGCCATCCATTGCCCCTCAGTCGATCGAATCAACTGCGAAATATCGACTGAAAGGGGCAATGGATGGCGCACCGTTCGCGGTACCGTGGTGCGGCACGACGTCGTCGTGCCGTGTTACGGCGGCGGCGCCGCAACGTCACACGGCGGCCGGCGCCGCGCCGTGGACATGGGGCCGCGGCCTTAGATACGCACTGTAGAGAAATGACCACTGGTTGCTCTCTCGGCGTGAGTTCTAATCGCTTGGCGAGTGTCGCCGAGCGAGTGTTATCTTTCATAGCTCTTGTCGCTCAGCGACAAACTAGTGAAGCGAGTGCTCGCCGGCAGTGTGAACAGTCAGCGATCAACTGTTTGTATATGCATCTCTTTTGTTCACTCGGAAAGTATATCTATTGTACGTTTCTTGAGCGAGGAAATAGCCGATAGTTAGTCGTTTTCTCGTCGTTGGTGGGACAACTGCCTTAGGTATAAATGACCGCTGGTTAGTCTCTCTATCCGCTAGTTCGGATAGCTTTTGTCGCTCAGCGACAAACTAGTGGAGCGAGTCCTGGCTGGCAGTGTGGACAGTCAGGTGCGCACACACTCCTTTGCACCTCTATTCACACACTCTCTTCGGCACTCTGTACGCACTCCTCGATGATTAGTGGCGACAACAACACACCGTTACAGAAAAACAATCAATCACTTTTTACAACTTTTATTTAACGATAACATCCACGTGTGAATTGCCGCCATTGCCATTGTACTCGGTGAGGAAGCCCAGCAGACCAATGGTCGTCAGCAGCATGAACATCAACATCGACGTAACAAACTGCACGTTCTTCTTCAATATACAGATCTCGCTCGACCAGTCTACTGGTAACTGCAACAAGGTGACGGTATTAGGATTCTGTCCCATCGTTGGCGAGGAGGAAAGGCTGAAGAGTGAGTAGAGCTAATGAGAGCTTATGCACACGGTGCGTTGCGGCGGCGGGCGGCGAGAAGATTTTGCCGCATTGGTGGGCACACCGACAGTGCGGCGGTGTCGCGCCGTGCTCACAGACGGACATGCAGAGGTTTTGCCACAAACATCTAAACGATGCCGCTCCGGTCGCGCAATGCACGCACACCGGACATAGGAATTGACGAGCAAAGAGCAGAGATTGCGTGACTGTGACAAAATTAAACGCACACAAAAGAAATAAATATTTTGATTGAGGCTCTCACTAAGCAGGCCGCACACCATGGAGTTGGTGTCATTGTAAAGGCTAGCGCAAGACGGGGTACGGCACGTCATCGTCATGGCATTTTATCTGTAACGTAAATTCATACGTTGTAGCTAGTCGTTAAAAGACAGATTCCAATGTTCAATGCCGCGAAGGGAAATTCCAAAGACATTCAAATATTTACGAGTGATAGACGGGACAAGACGAAGGAAATCATAATCAAATACTTATTACTACTTTTTAGTAACAAATCGTTCTGTCTAGTATCACACGCCCGCTGGTCAGGTAGCATTCGTGTGTCAAAATCGAAAATGTTCGGGATCAAAATTTTTGTATGAAAATATTCCCAATATCCGCTCTATGAGTTTTTTAAATCTCTTTGGGAAATTCCCTTTGATGCCTTGGAGTTGATCTCTAAATATTAGAATATTTTATTCTATTACCACTAAGCTAGGTACGTATGAATTTACAAGTTGGACAAAGATTAAATGCCCGGCTGTATAATCAAGTGAATTCCAGTCAAGAAAACGACTTACCCGCCATAATTTTTATCGCCTCTTGGTTCTTAACATTTAGAGCTTATTGAGCTTAACAAAATTACCTGACTAGCCAGAATATCCGCAGCATGGTCCCGGCAGTGGGCCACACGGACCACAGCCCCCGGTCGTTGGGCTGCAGCCGCACGAGTATAGGCAGTAGCCGCCGCTATGCGGGCCGCCGACGAAGCCGCCATAGTACACCGGCATCGTGGGGAACTTCCTAAAATATTATCAATTTTGGCCAGTAAATAAATTCCGGGGTAATTTTGTAACGGAAATGTTGCGTGTCTGGAAAACGCGTCAGAGCGTTTCCACATTATCCGATCCGATATCGGTGTCGGACGCCCGATACGATATCGGGGCAAGTAAAATGTATGAAATATGTACCTGCCTTTCACATTGTCCGTTCCGATATCGGATATCGGAGCCGACACCGATATGCTGGCGGCACCATCGGACGCCCGTGAGCCGTCGGGCGATAATTTTTGTATGTGTGCTATACGTGTATCTAAATTGTCTCTGTGTACGTAGAGCCCGATGCGTTGCGGCCATTTTGAGCTTGTTTACTAGTTTGGTTGTCATCATGGCGTCGTCATTATTTAAATACGACATAATTACACTAATTGAACTGATGTGTGTCTTGTTTCTTGATACTGTTTGTGAGATGAATTAGCAAATAATTGAATGTGGATTCACTCATACGAAAGTAATTAAAAAACTTTCTAGGTGCGTTTTGTAGCTTGCTAAAAAGAGTATAAAATGCTCCCTCTGAATATCTAGCTTCCACAATGGGATGTATCCAATACTGTCTGTGGACAGATCTTTTTTTGCGTCTCAAATATAATAGATACAGCAAATAAAGTTTTCTATTATAGTCTGCCTTGATGGCCTGCCCGCACTAAGCTATCGAGCAAATGGCCGTATCGGAACGATTTTGTCGGAAATATATGTGAAAATAGCACATGGTGTCGGCTATCGGATGTCGGCTATCGGCGTCCAACACCGATATCGGATCGGATAATGTGGAAACGCTCTCAGACCTTCCAGATTTTTTCTGCTTGAATGGTGACAGGGCGATGTGGAGCGCATTCGATTTTTAAATTATGTCGAATACATTTTTTTCTTTTTGGCCAGTTTTTTCTACTAGCTTATTTATGTACATGTGAGGAGGAATGAAACGCATGTATGTGACTAATGAACATGAATGTTGATGAATAGAAAGGGAGAGGAAGGCCAAAGAAAAGATCGATGAATTGTGTGAGGAATCATATGAAAGAGATAGGATTAAATGATGTCTGTCTAGGGAGAATGAAAGAAGAAAACGTGCTGCGCTGACCCCAAATATGTAGAATGGGACATGGACAGGAAGATGATGATGATTGATGATGGCAGTGCTAAGATCTTTGGCACTTGAATGACTTTATCAGGAGAGCGCTATTGCTACACATTGTGAAATTGTCTGTGAGAATCTTATTGAAAAGCTAATGGCGACTATAGTTCCGATTATGGCCATACGCAAAAAGATCCGTGTACACTGCACTTAAAGTTACATTGCTGCTTGCTTGTTTTGGCGTTTGAATACGTAATAGAGACAGAGCTATTACAGGTCGTCTAGCACCATCTCTTTTCCACACTGGAATTACTCATGCTTTAAGACATCATGGTAGGCCACCAGGTTAGGCACTAACCACACGAAAAATAAAAAAAATAAAGACTGCAGGGGTGAGAAAAAGGCATAGAAGCGTTACCAGTTGTGATAGGTAAACCGTACTCTTCGTTGAAAACAACAATAGATGGTACGAAAAACATTTACATAAAAATAGAGCAAGCACTGTAGCATGATTCTGAAGATTGATTACCCGCGAGACCCAAAATGTCACGGTTATTAAAAATGTACTAAAATAAACCGTGACGTTGTATGGGGGCGACGTTCGTGGAATGCGACCCTTCGCCACGGCATTCTATGAAAACGGTACCCGCATCTATAAAAAAACCCCGCTCTATTCTGACCTACGATAATATTATATAATAAACAAACCTGAGCTCAACATAAAATGGTTATTGTCTTTTGTAGATAATGGGGAAAAATTGAGAATTCGCCGAAACAGGTCAAAGACCGCGCGAACACGCAATTTACTAGAAATAGTGTGAAACACACAACAGTGCGGCATTGTCATTGGGAAAACTGAAATCATTTGTTCCACGACTTTGGCTCGACCCCTATTCCACAAACCTACTTAAGTGTGACAAATGAACAACACTGAACTTGGCTCCCAACTCCATTATAGTGATTTCATCCATAGATCCCTTTGTGCTAGCTTGTAAACTTGTTCACCTAGCTTGTAAATGTCCACGCTATTTGAGGAGGCCATTGGACGAGTAGTTTGCAAGTCGGCAAGTTTAACGTAGGCTTGTCAACACTAACACTGTTGAAATAATTTTCGGCAAGTTTACATTAGGTATACTCTTTGTCTCACTTTCTCGACACTGTCACCTTCGGCTCGGATACATCAGCGTCGAATGCGATAATAAACTTTGCCTATTTGTATTAGAACCTATTTTGCAGCAGATCAAAAGCCGAAATGGAAGGCCGAAGAAAATATATATGCCTACAGGGTGTAAACCGACCCTTAACGAAGTCCCTTAAGGTGAATGCTCCAACCAACCCGCGAAATTCAAATTTTCTTACGTTTTTTACAATTTGCAGGCCAGTGCTAGGTTGTATGTTGATTAAAATATTATTCGCGGCTGTAAGACATAATTATGTAGTTACAGAATTATAATCATCAAAATCATCAATACAACGCTCTAAGTTCATAAAGCTGTAGGAATGACTTTTTCTGTTTTTTTTTTGTTCCTACACCTTTATGAACTTGGAGGGTTGTATTGGTGATTTTGATGATTATAATTCTGTAACTACATATGTCTTACAGCCGCGAATAATATTTTAATCAACATACAACCTAGCACTGGCCTGCAAATTGCAAAAAACGTAAGAAAATTTGAATTTCGCGGGTTGGTTGGAGCATTCACCTTAAGTCAACCAAGCATTCTGTACATCAAACTAAGTAATTTTACTCAAAAATTATTGCTGGGAAGACTTTTTTTTGGGGTTAAAAAACACGTTTTACGGTAGGAATCAATGTAAAGCACTCAAAACATTGTGCTGATGGATGGATCAAATAGGACAAAGGTCGTGAAGGTGTATTAAGTAAAAATTTAACATTAAAAACACTTGAAAAAACTTGTTTAAAAGTTGGAACTTCGACCCCCAATATCTCCCTAACTAGAAGGTCCTCAGGTATGGTCTACACCCTTTATACAAGCATTTGCATAAACCTAGGCCACAGGTAGTATGATGTTGTAGGTAAACTTCAGGCAATATTTATGGCTCACGTTCACGAAGGATTCTGCGGCATCGGCATCATATTTATCGACTAGCTGCTGCCCGTGACCTTCGTTCGTGTAAAATAATTATTAAAAAAAAATGTTACTTCCCTTTTTGAATTGAGTTTTGTTATCAATTTCAAGTGTTTCAATTTTTTTGCACTGAAATCTAATTCTTATTCTAAAATAAAAGTAGCCTTAGTTACTCGTTATGACATCATCTATCTGACAGTAAAAGTCCCTTCAAAATCGGTCCATCCGTTTCGGAGATTATCCGTTTGAATCGGATTTTGTTAACAATTTCAAGGGTTTTAATTTTTTTGCACGGAAACCTAATTGTTAGTGTCAGTCATTTATGTCCCATTGCAGGGCAAAGGGCTCCCTTCCCTCTTTCCACTTATCCCTGTCCAGTGTTGTTGTTTGCCAATCCTTTTGAAAAGAGTCGAGTTCGTCCCGCCATCTCCTTCTGGGCCTGCCGCATTGCCGCTTGCTAATTTATTTTTATAAAATAAAAGTAGCCTCTGTTAGACATACAGCTATGTGCTAGTAAAAGGTTCGTCAAAATCGGTTCAGTCGTTTCGGAGATTAGCCGGAACAAACAGACAGACAGACAGACAGACCGACAGGCAGACAAAAATTGATAAAAATGTGTTTTTGTTATAAGTGCCGTATATTTTCTTATGTATTCAGTAAAAAAGCTGTTATGTTGATATTACAAACAGACATTTCAATTTTATTTATTTGTATAGTAGATGTATAGATTCTAAAAACTCGATTTATCACAGAATGAATTCCTTGAATGATTGAGTCGATATCAGACGCCCGGAGCTCATAACGTTTTACTTTACGTGATCATAATCACGGGAATACTTTATTTTTATGAGTTTTCGACATCCAAGAACTTTATGATTTCTACGTAAAAACATTAAATGCGTAATGACTGTTACACGCGAAATCCATTAAAAGAGAAGTCGAGTGACGAAATATGTTTTATCGCGGGTACATCGCTCGGCATTTCCGGCCGACATTGTCTGATGTGGACGGTGAACAAAATGACCGTACTTCCGTTCTCGCGCACCTTGACGCCTGACGCTCAAAGAAATTGTAGGTGTTAGGTTCATTAACTCACAGCTATATCTTCAGTACCCATAATTTGATAATGGACTCTATACATATATTTTTAAAGTATGCTAGCTCCTAAATGGCGTCATATTGTAAGGGTCCCTAACGCTTATCTATACAGATGAGACCACTGACAGTGGGTGTGTACTGTGTATAGTTCTAACTTTACTTTAACGTTGTATAGAGAGTCTAAATAGCTTTTTCAAATGAGCTACGCTGGCTTAATTGAATGAAAAAGCAATACACCCATTCCACAAACCCACCATTTCAGAGCCGTATCGGAGTAAAAGTATGAATGCACATGGACAGACATCTTAATATCATGTTAATAAAAAATATTTAATTCCTCGCTCTTGCGCTTTTTTTTTTTACAAAAAAAATAAGAACGTATGCATGTCATGTTTAGAGGATGAGTGAAAGGCGATTAACAAGAATATTTGCAAAGCAGATTTGAGAGTAGAAGGACATACACTGACGTTATGGGGTCAGGAGTCAGGTACATAGTACTCGCCACCGGCGGCGCGGCGGCGTGCTCGTACGTCTAAATGTATGACCGTGGACGACGCGAAAGTAGTAAGGATCCTGGCAGGTGGCTTTCTGTATTTTCTGCCTACCCCATGGAAAAAAGGCGTGAATTTATTTTTTTGCTCTGCCTCTCCAGTAAAACCCTTATAGCACGACAAGTCCAAGCACTGAAATCTACCCTTGGCAGCTAAGGTTTGTCCGGTGAAGAGGCTCTCAGAGTGAACTGTGCTGTTAGGTCAATCCAAATATGATACGACAGACAGAATATACTTCATTGTAACACAGCTCTCAGATTAATATTCACGCTCGTGGAGACGGCCTCTAAGAGAGTGTATAGAAATACGTGGCAACGACGATAATATCGTCGCGATTCCTTCTCTCGCTCGTGGAGACAGCCCCTTAAGGTCATAGCATACATATCAACTCTGTCGTCACAGTATCGCCGCGGTTCGCGAGCTTGTCCCGAGGGGAGGCGATTATTCCGATTAGTGTGTGTTGCAGGGAATTTCATACAAAGAATAGGTACTACTGAATGGCTCAAGTTGATACGGTGACGATCCCTTTCCGAGTTGATATTAAGTATGTGCTGTTTCCTTCATTTTCCTATATTTTCTTCATCGACATCGACTCTTGGCTGCTAGAGTGCTACAAAACCCGTGTTATTCTAGGAGCTCTCCTCCTGTCTCCACTCCTAGTATCTGCTAAAATTGGCCGACATGACCGGAATATTTGGTCAGTAGGAGTGGTGGTCTAGTTTGAATGGTAATATTTAATTTGATTAAGTTTTGTGGCAGAAGGATTCATTGGAAATTAGGCTTCATTATTTTTTTCTAATAGAACTCCCAGACAAGGTAGGTACCGTATTTATTTATCAGGTTGATTCCTGAGTCTTGTCGCGTCTTTGTTGTCTATACAATTAAATAAAATTTAAGTATCCGTTTGTAATTTCAAAATAACAGTTTTTACTGAATGAATAATATGAAAGTAAGTTTTTTTTAAATTTTGTCTGTCTGTGTGTTTGTTCCCGCTAATCTCCGAAACAGCTGGACCGATTTTGACGGGACTTTCACTGACAGCTATGTTGTAAAAGTTAGGGTACCTACCGTGCAAAAAAAACCCTTGAAATTGTTATCCAAATCCGATTCAAATACGGGACTAATGTTTTGTAATAATTTCAGGCGGATGAAGACCGCAGGCAACAGCTAGTTAATAAAATATGTAGTCTCATAATGTCTGTATGTTGTTACCCTGGAAGTACAAATATCTCAATATCTTTAATGAAACAATTCAGAACACCAAGCATCAAGCATCGATTGCCAGAAAATATTATTTTGTCATACTAACTTTGTTATCATAACAAAACCACTTGGTAGCTGTTACTCAAACATCAATATTTTTAAGTACTTCAGATTTCACGATTCATTTATAAACATGTGGCTATTGTTTCAATTAATATTATGGTATATAGTAGCCTTCTCTCCCATACCCAAGATCGATCGAGAAGCGTATGCGGAGGAACTTAATGACCTATGAAAAGACGTAAAGTGTAAAACAGACATTTATTAACGGAACGGAAATTTGGGACATCACTATTGCTAAGTTTTAAGGGCAGCAGCATGGCCTGTATCTCCAGCTGTAAGTGCCGAAGGGCCGGCCGCACGGGCCCCTGCACACGCCACCACAGGGGCCGCAAAAGGGGGCCGGGTATTTGAGTCCGGACGTTTGGCAGTTGCAGGGAGTGCCGCAGCAACAGGGGCCCCCACCGCAGTAACCACAGCACCCACCGCAGCATCCCCCACAGCATCCACCGCAGCAGCCGCCGCATGACCCGCAACCCCCGCAACACATGATGTAAAAGTTTCAGAAAATATGATTAGGAAACGTAATTTTTAATAATTTTAACAGTTTTTACTATTTTTTGTACTTTATTAGATTTTATTAATAATATTGACGTGTTTGTTTATTTTTATTTCAAAAGCGAGCAAGTCCGAGAAGTCTATGATTTCTAGCAGCCAGTTGCAATCGTAACTCGTTTGCATAGAAACTCTATGTTTACACAAATTCTAATTCTAATTGCGCTAGCATAATTATCGTCATTGGTAGAAAATTAATGAATGTAATTTTATATTTCAAAGTAGTTTGACCCAATCTGACCAATGAGTCAGTTTGAGACCTAGCTATGGTTGCGCCTTCCACAATTAGCTTCTAGGGGTATTTCCCATTTAATGTTACATGTGTTGATAGAAATAAAATTCGCATTCTTGAAGTTAGTCGAAACATGGCTGAGAAGTTGAATTTAACACGTTACCAGCATAGCGTAAAGATCTACCTTTATTTCTAATGAATAGAAATACAGGTAGAACGATCTTTACGATTTTTCGATTTATTTTATGGTCTAAGCGGATTTCACAGAAACAGTGTTTCCGAATGGTTTCCAAGTATTAATCAATAGATTTTCCTACTTTTGTAATCAGTGGACAGAAAAGTAAATAAAGTAATTAACGAAAGTCTTATGGCTAGAAACGGGGTGGGTGACTCATAAGATGACAACTAAGAGCGTTTCCACATTATCCGATCCGATATCGGTGTCGGACGCCGATACGATATCGAGGCAAGTAAAATGTATGAAATATGTACCTGCCTTTCACATTGTCCGTTCCGATATCGGATATCGGAGCCGACACCGATATGCTGGCGGCACCATCGGACGCCCGTGAGCCGTCGGGCGATAAATTTTTGTATGTGTGCTATACGTGTATCTAAATTGTCTCTGTGTGCGTAGAGCCCGATGCGCGGCGGCCATTTTGAGCTTGTTTACTAGTTTGTTTGTCATCATGGCGTCGTCATCATTTAAATACGACATAATTACACTAATTGAACTGGTAGAATCTAAACCATGCTTGTGGGATAAAACTCACGAGGAATATAAAAATAAAATACTAGCATTTCTTTAGGCCCCACAGCCATTCGAAAATGTGTGTCTTGTTTCTTGATACTGTTTGTGAGATGAATTAGCAAATAATTGAATGTGGATTCACTCATACGAAAGTAATTAAAAAACTTTCTAGGTGCGTTTTGTAGCTTGCTAAAAAGAGTATAAAATGCTCCCTCTGAATATCTAGCTTCCACAATGGGATGTATCCAATACTGTCTGTGGACAGATCTTTTTTTGCGTCTCAAATATAATAGATACAGCAAATAAAGTTTTCTATTATAGTCTGCCATGATGACCTGTCCGCACTAAGCTATCGAGCAAATGGCCGTATCGGAACGATTTTGTCGGAAATAAATATGAAAATAGCACATGGTGTCGGCTATCGGATGTCGGCTATCGGCGTCCGACACCGATATCGGATCGGATAATGTGGAAACGCTCTTAAAGAGAAGACATACAAGCAAAACAGCCAAGGAGTTTTTTCTAGAAGGAAACTTTATAGTCCTAATTTTGAAATTCCAAATTCAAAGTCACTTGACATTGTGCTTGACCTCATTTTACAAAAAATCTGCTGTGAATCAGCATCGAAAATCATCAAAAAAAAAACAATATTTACTTTTTGTAATAAAATTTTGTAAGTATTCGTAAGATTTTAATGGGTCATGCAAGTAATAGTGCTTAATTACGATGTTAAGGCACTTAAGGCTATGACAAACATTAGCTTGGATCTTCTGCGAAGTCTGGGTGATGACCATGACCTGAAGAAGACTAGCGCAAACAAAAAAGGAGACGTTACCAATGCCTGTGACTTGCTGCTGAAGACCATAACTTTGAGATGCGTCGTATGCAAAGAGATTTAAAAGACTTATATTGGGAATATTTTTCTTACAAAAATATTGATCCCAAACATTTTCGATTTGACACACGAATGCTACCTGACAAGCGGGCGCGTGACACTAGATAGAACGATTTGTTACTAAGTAGTAACAAGTATTGGATTATGATTTCTTTCGTCTTGTCCTGTCCCGTCTATCGCTCGTAAATATTTGAATGTCTTTGGTCGTATGTGGTCGTGACGAGGAAGAAATATAATGCTGTAAACTCGTCGTTACCGAGGCAGGCCCAAGAAGCACTGGCGTGTCGATTATGGACTCGTTCCTGACTGATTGGCCAGAGCAGGCAGAACACCGAGAGAGTTGCAGAGGAATGGGGGAGGCCTTCTCCCAGCAGTTGTACAGAAAAGGCTGTACAAACCTATCTTGATGCGACTGTCAAACCATTGAACTAATATACCTACTAACATCATTTTATTTTTGTTCGTGTTTCCAGATAAAACTTCGCGATGCCTGTCCGTAACTGCTGCGTAGGTTGCCAGGGCCCGATGGCAGGGCCGTGCTGTGGGGGCGCCTGTGGCCGCCGCATTGACTGCGGCTCTGGACCCTGCTGCGTCCATTCATGTGGTGCCTGCTGCTGCGCTCCTTGCTGTGGAACGAGAGGATGTTTACACGGGTGAGAATATACATAGAATTATTAGATGTCATGAAGGTTACGTACTAACAATATCTAAGTTTATTCTAACTATTTTCGAGAGAAGTACGGTTGATGCAAATATGTTCATAACGCATATTAGTCGACTCAAGTACTGTTTTACTTATTAATTTTGATTAAACTAAAATTATCCGCACTTACGAACGATTGATGTAATGGTTGTTTAAGATATTGGATCTACTAATACTGCGCGCCCTGGATTGATTTCTATAGTGGTGGGTAGTTACTAGGGCATATAAAACGGTTTTTCCAGAAAACCGGGAATTCCCGGGTTTCAGCTTTGTAAAAAAAACAGTACTGTCGTATAAAACCCATCTTTATTTAATCACTAGATTTGGTCAACTTCGTTTGGTTAGGTTAGGGCTCCACCCAAGTGATTGGACGAACACTTTCGAACCCCGATTTTGCTCCATCGATTTTGCTGGAGTATCGAAGCTTGCGTTGCGCGTCGTACCAATTTTTTTTTGTTTTGTTGAGTTCCTGTAGTTCTGCTGAAGTGATGGATGGGTTTTTACGTCGTTCCGTCATAAGCTCCAGAGTCTCCTCCGGGTATGGTTTTGGATAAAACACGAAAGCGAAAAAAAAGGTTCCAAAAATGGTTGGTTTTCGATGTCCTAGTAGTTACAATGTCAATGTCTTTACACGTTGCGAGTACACATTTTGTGTTAAATTGAGTACCTACCTACAAATTGTTATTAATATTATAATTGTGGCTGAAAACGTTGTGAAATTATTCAAAACGCAAAGGGGAGGAGTGATAGTACGGAACTCTTAGTGTGCGAGTCCGACTCGCAGTTGGCCGGTTTTTTTTGTTCCGGGTTCGAAAATCCTAATGGATGTCCTCCGCCCTGGGGCGGGCTGAGTAAGTGCATCGAAATGGGTTCACATATTATGTTGAAAATAGAAAAGAAGTGACAAAATGCATTGAGAATGTGAAATACACTGCAACATAATGTATTTACTGATATTGAATGTTGTCAGTAAACCCAAATATTATACTCATGGATTTCGACAAAGCGGCAAATTGAAGTCTCCGTCAAAATTTTGAGTCAGTTATTGTAAATGGTTGCTTTTCCATTTTCGTCAAATAATTTGTTGAGAAATACAGCGCGAAGGTTTAACTATAAAATAGAGGGTGTAACAAGACCATATACGAAGTCGAAAGGCACTTGTTCTCCCCGTCATTGCGATAATTTGTTTGCTCTAGACCGTACCTGGGAATTTTCTAGTTACGGAGATATTGGAGGTCAAAGTTTCAACAAGTTTTTCTTTTAAGGGATAATATTATTTGATCCTCTAATGATATTATTTATTTTTTAATATTATTTGATATACAAAAATAATATTTAATACTCTTTTTTAGGTATTGGTCTTTTTGGCAAGAGCGAGCGAAGCGAGCTCGGAACTTGGGACACCCCGACTCCGGACAGGTTAGGTTCGAAGGGGATGGCGGGTTCTAGATAGCGAGGAGCGCAGCGAGCGAACTAATACCCGCCATCTCTTTCGTGTTAGGTTACTTTAAACCCTGTAGACAGAAAAAGGAGCCCCGCGTAGCGGGGCTACGTCGACTACGCCTTACTACAACATTTTGGTATTTACCTTGAAGTTGATTTTATTCCTAATTTGACCTTCCAAAACTTCGAACTATATAAAAAGTATCTAAATATTAGATACTTAATGCTCATTTCTCTTAAGGGCCCAACAAGTAACGCAGACGTAATTTCTACATTTTTTGCGTATCGTAACTGATTAAAATGTGTATTGTTTTGATTTGTTTTATGTCTCAAAGAAAGAAAATCAATCATTAAAAAAGATGATCGTTTAGATTTTTTTTGCTTGCCGTTTTTGCAAAATTAAACGATCATTTAAATACATACCTTTTTAGGGTTCCGTACCCAAAGGGTAAAACGGGACCCTATTACTAAGACTCCGCTGTCTGTCTGTCTGTCTCCAGGCTGTATCTCATAAACCGTGATAGCTAGAAAGCCGAAATTTTCACAAATGATGTATTACTATTGCCGCTATAACAACAAATACTAAAAATTAAAAAAAATATATTAAGGGGGGCTCCCATACAACAGATATGATTTTTTTTTTGCCGTTTTTATAGATAATGGTACGGAACTCTTCGTGCGCGAGTCCGACTCGCACTTGGCCGGTTTTTTTTAATAACGAGGTTTTTATCTTGTAACTTTACTTTAAATACCTCCACAACCCCCGTACTATTCAATGCATCCATCAGCACAATGTATTGAGTGCGTTACATTGAGTTTTACCGTAAAACGTGATTTGTCACCCCAAAAAAAGTCTTATCCCAGCAATATTTTTTGCGTGGTGAATCGTCCGTTAGTTTAATCAACCTTAGGTTAATTAATTGTAGTTGAATAAACCGTAGGTGGATTCTCCTTTATACGATTTCGTTATTACAAAAATCTGTGAAACGATCTTTGTACCGTTGTCATCTCGAAAATAGTTAGAATAAACTTAGATATTATAATACGTGGGTGAATATTTGAAGATAGACATATTCAGGATTCGTAAATTAAGGTCAAATATTGCTTTCAATTACAACTTTTATGGATTTAACCTAAAGTTTATAGTGCAGATTAACGAAATAAATCAAACGCACAGTATTTGAACTGCTATATAGGTCTAAATCTAAAGCTGAAAATTTTTGTCGAACGGTGATGAGATATGAAACACACGGTAATTAGCATTTTAAAAATGGTAATTATGCTTCGTGATTGGTAATTAGAAATAAAATGAATAATGTACTTTAATCACATATTAATTAATTATTTAGGTGACAGTAAATGACATCAAACTTAGCTATTAAGCGAAGTGATTTAATAAAAAAAAATAGGTACTCAAAAATCAACCGGTTTTCCTAAAAATCAATAACATTATCTGTCTAGTAATTCAAATAAAATCAACTAGAACACTAGTTCAAAACTCAGTGTAAATAGAACTTAGACTTAAACAGGGTTATTTGTAAAACACCATGCAACCTCTTAAGAGGTCATTGTACTCATCATTATGGACAACTTTTACTGTGGGCCCAAACCTGAAATCGCGAAAAAAAATCAGCTGTTCCCTACATTTATGATCGATTAACTCGTCAAAATGTAGGGAACAGCTGTTTTGTTCTTTGGTTAGTGTTCTTTATCTCTCTCACTCGGACAGTAACGTATTCCTCAGTTTTCTCTCCATTTCTTCCGCTGTAGCCTTCTAGCTCTTGGCGTCATTTCTACTACTGACAAAAGTTTTTTTCTGTTCTCTTCGTTTTTTGTATCGTTGTCGTTCTTTTTCTTTTTGAAGGGCGTATAAAATAGGGTCAGCTTTGATTTTAGCGTATCGATTCGGGCGCGCGATTTTGGCTTTAGCCAATGTTTCCTCCTTCGATCGCTGCTTTTGCCGAGGCATGTTTAGTCTGAAAGAAAATAGTGGTAGGTGGGTAGCCAGTATGTAGGTTTATTTTGTTGCGTAAGTCCCAGTTCACACCGAACGATCAACAATCGATCACGCGTTGGTAGTAACAATTCTACCTTGGGCTGGCCTAGCGAAGTAAGGCGTTTCAATATAATAAGAGGCCAGCTTATATTGGTACTAATTACCATTTTCAATTGCTCATTACCGTTCGCTAAAATACGAACGGGAAAAATGGTAATTATATAAATGGTAATTAGGTTTTTGTACACTTTTTCACGTTATACGTTCTTTGTAGAACTTAAAACATCGAGAACTTGATCAAACCAAAGAGTATCCTATGGCGTCTATTACAATGCATGAAAATGATAAATAAACATATTAGACTTACCAGGGGAAACTCGAACGGTAAGGAGATTTTTGTTTGCCAAACACAATTTCTGGGCGATTAAGATAGGCTAGAATTGGCGCCAAAATACTTTTTGACATGTGACCCGCACGAGTCGAGACGCGAAACGGAGTGCGACCGCCGAGTTACTCTTACAGATAGCAATACACTACGCAGAAAAAATTTACCCTGCGACTGTGTGAACAAATGGTAGTGAGTATAAAGTGTTGGGACAATTTTCAAAGTCGTTACAAATTACCTAGAAGTGTTCTTTAATGTGTATAGTTTTGCTAATTGGTAAAACATGTTGTGTACAATATAAATTACTTCTTAAAAATACGATCTTTAGGGTATTTTTATAACTTTTTGAGCATGAACAGCAAAAATTTGGAAATTGGGACACGAATGGTGATGAGATTTGAGGAACGTTTATGAACATAACTTGGTTGTTTATAACAATAGGAATATATTATGTACATCTGTATATAGTGCTGGAACTATGTTTTACGTGAAATAAAAAAAAACATACTTAACTTTATATCTAACTAAGTAGTTATTTGGGGAGGGCCGCGTGATATGCACATGTTCAAATAATCACCCACGTAACCGTCATGAAAAGGTTTAAATGGATTGCTTCAAAATGGAGAAAAAATTCAACAACCTAGTGGATACAATAGAATGTGATCCCTATACATGAGATCGTAAGGCCCATATCATACAACGACTCTCAAATTGAACTACCTACTTATTAAAGTTCGATTCAACCAATCAAATGCTCTACAATATCGTCCTATAATACGGGTCTACGGGCCAATTAATGACAAAAATATGTTTATATACTATTTTGTCGTTTTGGCTCAAAACAAACCCATACCGTATCGTATTACCCAGTAGTCCCAGTACGAACAGATTTGTGGAAGTCATATGGGGGCAGTCGCAACTTGCAAAATGTGGGTGTAATATTAGGTATACCCCTGCCTCTCACTCGTTGCTCGTCGTAAGTCGTCGCTCTCACCGCTGCAATGTAACGACACACCTGTATCATTAAAAAATGTTTCTTGCAGTGCCAGGCCCGGCATGGCGGGTTCATACTTCAGCTGCGGTCACGGCTGCATCGGCGGCTGCACCAGCGGCCTATGTGCGTCGTGTTGCGGCCCCTGCTGCGGTTAGTCCGGCCCTGGAATATTTGTTACAAATTGTTGTGAACTCTGTCACCTTTCGTTCGGATCATTAAAATGTTGCGTTGATCTGGTGGTTTTTTTTTAAGCTAGCTTACATCTCTATGAAATATGACATCACATCCTACTCAGTTTTATTTACAAACGGTTTAGTGGTATCAGGGTTAGTTCAAACAAAATGAGACATTACCAAAAATGACGTGACCTCCCACTGGGATAAGTACCTAGTGTTAGTGAAAACTCTTTAAAAATCAATGTGACACCAAGAGAAGTAATTGGGTGTCATGTAACTTCTGACTTGAAAAAAGCGAACGGGTAAAAATATCCGTAGCTATACAACTTTTTATATAAAACTACAATAGTTTTATATAGCTACGGATATTTTTACACATTGTATTCTTAAGAAGCTTTATACGTTTTATTTGTACAATCTACATTATAGAGCCCTATTTAATAAACGTTCCATACCGACAATTTTGTAAATAGTGACATATTTGTAAAGTGGTATGACAAAGTGCTGTTTAATAAACCTTAAATAATTTTACAAAGTAAAACCATTACAAATATTACTATTGTGAATGCTGTTTAATAAACGTTTACATGTGCAGAAAACGCGCCTGTAGATTTCGATAATTAATTGTATCTACAAATTTGTAAAATTGTAAGTTTCAAATTACATAAAATGTTTTAAAAGGTTTTGTTGAAGATTCTTAAATCGAGGGTAGATTTAAAAAATCTTAAATTTTCAATATTATATTTTAAAACTGAACTCGATTCTTTATAAATTTTAATATTAACTATAAAGTTAAACTCTAAACACAATACTTTATAATTAGATACCTAAACTGTCAAATTTTCCCAATCAACTTTGAAACTAATTCTTTGGCGATAAAGTTGAATTTTTTTAAATAAATTTGACAGATTGTAGTAGCTTGATGTGCTGGCGTCTGTGTTCCCAATCCTACATGCCGACAATATTCCCATACAAAAAACCTGACCCAAAACAGCTGTCAAAAAAACAATGCCACCGCTCGCTGAATGACATTATACACTGTGACTTTTTAGTCGTCTTACAACGGCAGCCCACTTCATGTATCTAATGACTACTAAACATTCATTAAAAAAAAATAGGTATTTAAGAGAATTCAATAATATAAAAATAAAAATATTAAGTATTCATTATTATGACGCATGGCGTAGTTGAAACACCCTGTTGCGAGCGATGATCTACTCGACTCGTGCGCTGCATAGGTATATTGTTCTACCGTTTGACATGTAAACATTATTAACAGGATGTTTCATAATTGTAAAGTATTATTTATTTTTCTTTGTACCTCTCATAATTAATGGTAAAAAAATAATAATCGCTCCAAGAGGTATTTTATATCGGATACATTGAGTGGGCCACCTTTGTAAGACGACTAAAAAGTCACGGTGTATAGATTCATAGAAAATAAATATGTACGAGTATAGTGATTTGATTTGATAAAACATTACACATAACTAATGGCATTGCGAGTCACAGCCCATCCAGGGCCGGCAGTCTCGACATAGATACCGACAATGTCGCAAACTTTCGATCGCTTTATAATAACAGAAAAAAAGGATCATTCTCACTAGTTCCATGGAACTAGTGAGATTTTTTTTTCTCAGTAGTTCCATGGACTTTGATAATGGAACAAATGAAACAAAACTTAATCGAACTCGTCTCACTAGTTCCATCGTAGTTGTTCCATGGAACAACGTACGTAACGTTGCTTGCGAGAAATGCAAGTCTCAACATCCAAGATGCGTTTCTCGCAAGCAACGTTATTGCAACCGATTTTTTCTGTTATTATTAAGTGATCGAAAGTTTGCGAAAGTGTCGGTATCTATGTCGAGACTACCGGCCCAGTGCAATGCACACAAAGTTTGCTGAGTAGGTAAGATCATGCCCCATTTTCGTTACCAAACATTCGACGGTAGTTTTGCTGACCCGAAACTTTTCGTTGAACGTAAAATCTGTCACATAAAAAAGTTTATCTATTTACGAAAAACTCGCCGTTGCCGTTCACTCAGTTTCATCATCACTACTGTCACTACTTCCATTACTATTTGTTAGAAGTATTTTTTTATGTACCTATAACAATTAAATATCTTCACTTAATAAATTGAGGTTCAAAATTGTAAAGTTCTGTCAGCGAGTCCACCTGTCGGAATTGTTCTACAATTTACAAAATATGTAAACTTGTAATTACAATGATGTGTAATTAACAAGGTTAATAAAACAGTTTTCCTTACAAATATGTAAATTGTCACCTGTATACAAAAAATCTTTATTCAACAGAAATAATTTTGAAATTGTAGGCACAATTTTCAATTCCTAGTAGGTACCATACACAGTAAACAAGAGTTAGCATCACAAAGGATTTTGGAAAGAGTTGGACTTTTGGGAAATACGAGTTTTAAGAATTAACCTTAAATCGATTTATACCCCTGCTCTGCCCAAAATTTCCCCCTGTTCGCAAGAGTTCAACTTTCTCAGGAGTCCAACTTTTATAACATCCATACAATTCTCCATTAGGTACCTACTTTTCGCTTTCCAGGAAAACTAAGTTAACGTGAAATTCTAACTGTAATTGCCTGTTTCCGCGAAGGGTAGACGGCAGGGAGATGTAGTCACGGAGCACTATAGTACATTATAGTAGGTAGGTACATACAATTTCGATGCCGCAATTTCGCTGGTTATTTTACGGGTAAGTCTAAAGTTTAGGTTTCATATCGTAGAGGATGTTATAGGTACACCTTTGGTTATAAACAGGAGAAAAAAAACAATATTGCCATGCTTTCATGTCCGGACTCTTACTAATTGGTTGATTCTCGCACTTTTCCTCTTAGCTCCGTATCTGCGTGAGGAGTCCATGTCGCTCTTCTCGTCTCCGCAACGCTGTGGCCGCCGAATGCGGAGACATACACGCGAGAAACAAATATTAGATATCTCTCCTCTCCCCTCTGCTCAACCATTTCCACTAAACCTAAGCGGGGACGAGAGAAGAATGAAACTGTGCTGTTGGTTTACAACGTCTCGTCTACTCTCTCGTCTCGGCTGGCCAAAGCAAGTGATCACGTTATATCGGAACAGATGAAGTTACAATGAATTGAGTTAAATGTAACTGATGAGCTACGGTTTCCAAATACGAAGTAAGGTTCAAATTATAATAATCGTTAGTCTAAAGGCGCGGGCCCACCGCGGTGCATGGAGAGGCTACGCACGTGTATTACGCTTCGCTTTGTTAGAAAATGTATGTGGTTGTGTCCACTGCAACCCACGGAGAGGCTACGCATGAATTGACGTCATTGATACGTCTCCGTCAGGATGAACGGTCACTAGGCGTATTTGACGTTGAATTTATGCCCAAGAATTGCTTCCCTATTGCTTCTATTTGCTTCCTATTCTCAAAAAATTGCTTCCATCATATTCTAGTAGAAAAAAAACATTTTAAGGGTGACCGTTCAATCTGATGTCAGGACGGCCGGTCATCGAGTCCTAGTGTTCCTGGTAAATAGAATTATTGAAATTCACAGTGGCCATTAATTACTTCCCATTTGCTTCTCTCAATGTTTTACAACGATAATACTGTAACTGTCACGGCAAAAAAGATATCGACAAAAGTGTTGTTTATCAATATTTTAGCGCCTGACCAAAAAAAAAAGCAATACTCTTATTCATCATAAAGCAATACTCATTGCAGTTATGCTTGAGTAGGCGATAAATCTGTCGTATTGTACCGGTTGCCTACATTTAAGTATTATGTTATTAAAAATAAGTGCCTATCGTATTTAGTGGCAAAAATTCATACAAATGTAATAAACACCTTTAAAGATAATATATCAATTCTAAAGCGAGTGTCTAATACAGCAATACAACAATAAAAGTAGAAAAAAATACGTTTGTGACAACAGTTTATTTATTTATTTTTTTATATACATAACGCAAAAGAATGAAGAACAACAAAGCCCCTGTGGCTTTGACCTAATCACTAAAGAGGTTCTTATGCAACTTCCTAGAAAAGCTTTAGTATTCATTACAACACTCTTTAATGGTGTCCTCAGGGTCCAACACTTCCCAACTATGTGGAAAGTATCCATCATCTCCATGATACATAAGCCAGGAAAACCTCCAGATCATGCTACATCATAAAGGCCGATAAGTCTTCTACCTGTCCTGTCTAAAGTGTTTGAAAGGATTCTCCTGAACAGAATACTGCCGCTATTGGATGAAAATGAAGCCATCCCCAAACACCAATTTGGGTTCAGAAAACACCACTCGACCATCGAGCAGGTCCACCGAGTTTGTGACAAAATACGGCATTCCCTTGAAGCCAAAGAGTACTGCTCTGCTGTGTTTCTTGATATCCAGCAGGCATTTGACAAGGTATGGCATAAAGGCCTAGTCTCCAAAATAAAAACTTTGCTACCACATACCTACTATACTCTGATGAATTCTTACTTGTCAAATCGCATGTTTCAAGTACGAGAAAGTGGTGATGCATCAGAAATTTATAAGATCTCGGCCGGTGTGCCCCAAGGCTCGGTTCTTGGCCCAATCCTGTACACCTTGTACACTGCAGACCTCCCTCAGTCAACACAAGTAATGAACGCTACATTTGCTGATGACACTGCACTATTAGCAAGCAGTCCAGATCCACAAACTGCTTCAAATATTTTACAAGAAAGCCTCAACAAAGTAGGTGACTGGCTGCAGAAGTGGCGCATCAAAGGAAGCGCTTCTAAATCGACCCACATAACATTCACGCTTAGAAAAGGAAATTGTTCACCCGTGCAACTGAGAAACAATACCCTGCCCCAAAGTGACTCTGTCAAGTACCTTGGAATACACCTAGACAGAAGGCTGACATGGAAAAATCATGTCAAAACAAAGCGCGATGAAACAAACATACGGTTCCGGACCATGTATTGGCTGATGGCACGCAACTCTAAACTTTCGGTGGACAACAAGCTACTAATCTATAAAATGATCCTCAAACCTGTGTGGATGTACGGGATCCAACTCTGGGGAAGCGCTTGTAACTCCAATCTAAATATTATACAGAGACTGCAGAATGGCATACTTCGTACCTTGTCGAATGCTCCATGGTTTCTCACTAACTCTGAAATCCATGAAGCTCTGGAAACTAAAACAGTAAAGGAAGAGATCCAACAGTCCTCCACTAACTACAAAAATCGGCTCGACCACCACCCGAATGACTTAGCTGCCGAATTAACAAAAATCAGCTACAGGAAACGCCTTAAACGCCATGATATCCAGACTCTACATGCTCGATGTTAAATAGGAGTGTCTCCTGCTGGGGAGACCCCTCACAATGCTTCAACCGCCCAACAAATCTGCTTATAGTCCTGGGACTGATTGTAGATGCAGACGCACAAGAAAAAAAAAAAAAAAAATAATAATAATATACATAACGCAATGTGGTACCACTTTTTTATTATATTCAAGAAGCTGCAAGTTCACTGATCGACAATATGGATTTGACTCGTTGCCGTCGACTTTTATATGATGGTATCATGTCGTTTGACTTACAGTTAAAAAATCTTATAAGTTTTGAAGTACTGGATGACCTAATGTTTGTACATGAAGCGCCTCCAAAGTTAGTTTTACAGAATCACAAATATGAACTGCTTTCTATCATTGAATTTGTTCCGCCTGCTATTGGTACTATGGGTCACTATAAAGCACATTGTAGACCTGGCAATGTATGGGAGTGCTATGATGATTTAAGTAAGATAGTTGTAAGGAGTAATAAAAAAGTGGTACCACATTGCGTTATGTATACAGGATAATTTTTTATGCAGTGCGGAAATTTTGACAGGGTGTTCTAACCATAAATATGAACAACTTTCACTATGGGACCATCTCTGAAATAACAAGAAAAAAATCAGCAGATTCATACATTTTGGTCGAGTAGGTATTGAACTTTAGTAAGAAACAGCTGATTTTTTTTTCGTGATTTCAGAGATGGTCCCATAGTGAAAGTTGTTCATATTCATGGTTAGAACACCCTGTCAAAATTTCCGCACTGCATAAAAAATTATCCTGTATAAAAAAATAAATAAATAAACTGTTGTCACGGTTGTCACAAACGTATTTTTTTCTACTTTTATTGTTGTATTGCTGTATTAGACACTCGCTTTAGAATTGATATATTATCTTTAAAGGTGTTTATTACATTTGTATGATTTTTTGCCACTAAATACGATAGGCACTTATTTTTAATAACATAATACTTAAATCCTTTGTTCTCATATTATTACATTCGCAAAATATTATATTCGCAAAATATTATATTCTCGAATTATTATATTCTCAAAATATTAGAAGTACAATCAAACACAGTGAAAAATAAAAATGAATTTATTTAAATCAAAATCTCTTTATTCCAATACCTAGGCATCATGGAAACACTTTTGAACGTAATACAATATTAAAATAAAAATTAATTGCAGTATCATACAGTATTGCAAAATTATTTGCATTTAACATTAATAAAATAATAACTGAAACTAAAAAAATCCCGAGTGATCAAGTGCATGCAAGTTTTCACAAGTGGCATCTGTTTCCAAGCACGACGATTGGTACAGTCGCTCAACAATAAAAATTGCAATAGTATATGTATAAGTACATCATGGACAATTTATGGGAGCTTATTCAACGCCGCTAACATGGTTAAGCATTCTATTGATTGAATTTTGTTGGATAAGCAGTCTGTGATAACGCAATTAATTTTTCTATCATTTTCAATGTATTTTAAAGATCTTTTTTTATCGGGGCAGTGGAAAGCACTTTTTAGCAATCTTTTATTTTGAATTTGAGCTTCTACTTTTAATGCTACTAAAAATTGGAAAATGGTTGGTCGAGATGGAATTCGAGAGTTAATTCTTCTGTGCCATCCTTCCACTGCATTCGTAGTGCGGTTCTTTTCACCAAAACAGCTAAAAATATCTTTGGTAATGGTTTGTATCCACTGGTTATTAAAATCTGTGAAACTTCCGTCTCTGGTGCGATTTCGTATAGGTATAGCAAGATATGCTTCTGGAATTAGATTGGGTGGTAACAGAGCCAAACTTGTGCACAACTGTGTGATTTTGCGACCTAAGTGAGTTTCGTTGAAATTCAATTTTTTACTCACTCTAAACACAGCATTTAAAAAATGGTAATAACAGCCTTTTACTTTTATTTCTGGATATACCTCACGTATAGCATTAATTGCAGCAATTTCGTAATCGCATTTGTATGAACTAATATTCATACGAAATTGATTTCTAAGTACAGAAAAAAACCTTTTGTATGTATTTGTGTTCTTATTTGGTAATAAGCCATAGACAATAGGTACAAAACTAATTGTGTTTTGGTCTCGTGCGATATCAATATGTAAGGTGTACAATTGGTAAAAAGGCGACGGTGTCACCTTGAATGTACAATCTCCGTATACAATATCAATTGTCTGGAATAATTCTCGTAGTTTTTGAGCAGGTAACATCGAAAAGATTATAATTCTATTGTAAGACTAGCCAGAGCAAAAGAGAAATAAAAACCTTGCATTAGAACAGATAAGCATGATTTATTTACTGGGTATCAGACCATCAAAAATAAGCACAAAATAATGAACTACAACATTACATTTATAATTATATTATTACAATTCACTGTACTTACACACGTATTACAGAGCTCATTACACTTCCACAGTTCAACCACTACTGCCTTGCTAAAATGGCGCTGCCTCGAACTTCTAAAATCCCCCTCTACCAGACAAATAGTCAAGCGACATCGCAATATCCGTTAGCGCCATTTTAGCATTTTAAACAAGTCAAATAACTTACTAATTTTACCTAATACATTTGTGTAATTTAAAAAAATACTGTAAATATCTTAAAAATACATAAACTTATAGTATTTAGAGTTTAAATAGCTAACACTATCATCCGTTTCACCATCATAATCATCAAATTAAAAAAAGTCTTGCACAATGTGGTGTGGCAATCTCACATTACTTGTAGTCTTTGATGTACCGACATTCAAAAAATTATTTCGTTTCCTGTACAGTGTATCCTTTTTGGACGTAAATGATGGGATCAGATACTCTTTATTTTGAAAAACTTGTTTTCCCAAGAAGTGCTTTTCAAATATTTTTGGAATGGGTTCAAAATTTTTGCACACTTCTTTTTTGCACTCCTCCATTGCCATATCAATTATATTTCTTTCAAAATCAACGCTGCAACTATGTTTGGGCTGTCTAACGACTTTCTTATCCAAACTTAATGTAATCGAAGTCTTGCACTCCCTTTGGTTGCAACATCTCCAGTTGGTTGTACCATTTTTATTTTTCATGAAGAAGTTGTATTTGTAACCGTTATATAAAAAAACAGACTTGCCTTTTTGACTCGTTATAAACTTGGCTTCACTGTCTTCAGACATTTTTATTTTAATATACAATATTAATCAGAATGCAAAATTTATTCCCAATAAATATTTTTCACAATGACACACTATACATCAAAAACAATTGATAAATAAAAACTGACACTAGTACAAACATAGGTTTTTCATTGTAATCTGACAGGAACTACTAGCAAAGAGTTTGTCTATTAAAACTTCAATATAAATGCACATAATATTATATTAATGCATATCTTCAGGATTACCTACTACTGGGTGATATAAAATAATTAGTTAGATTTTATTTTACAGAAGGTAGGTAAACCTTAAAAAAAGGGGTTGTAGGTTTGATTCCCATCCGAGACAAATATATGTGATGAATAACCTATGTGATGATGTCAAATATTTATTATTGTTTCCCACAAATTAAAAACATTTTCGCTGTGATTGTTCTTTGTGTAATATTTTGATAATATAATAATTCGAGAATATAATATTTTGCGAATATAATATTTTGCGAATGTAATAATATGAGAACAAAGGACTTAAATGTAGGCAACCGGTACAATACGACAGATTTATCGCCTACTCAAGCATAACTGCAATGAGTATTGCTTTATGATGAATAAGAGTATTGCTTTTTTTTTTGGTCAGGCGCTAAAATATTGATAAACAACACTTTTGTCGATATCTTTTTTGCCGTGACAGTTACAGTATTATCGTTGTAAAACATTGAGAGAAGCAAATGGGAAGTAATTAATGGCCACTGTGAATTTCAATAATTCTATTTACCAGGAACACTAGGACTCGATGACCGGCCGTCCTGACATCAGATTGAACGGTCACCCTTAAAATGTTTTTTTTCTACTAGAATATGATGGAAGCAATTTTTTGAGAATAGGAAGCAAATAGAAGCAATAGGGAAGCAATTCTTGGGCATAAATTCAACGTCAAATACGCCTAGTGACCGTTCATCCTGACGGAGACATAGTCGTGGGTCATATTCGTGTACTCCAGTGGAAACGTAGACCCACGTTGTCAAACAAATTAATACACGCAGCTAAAATGCGCCGCGTGCCCGTGCACAGCATGCGCCGCGGTGGGCCCGCGCCTTGATTATAAGCACACCTAAGGGGCCTTCTCCACGAGCGAGAGAATCTTGGCGATATTACGTATTTGTATGGGATAATATCGTCGCGATTCTCTCGCTCGTGGAGACAACTGTATATTCATCTGACGAACATCTCGTCGTCATACTACGTGGCTATTATTGTTCTTTGAACATTGTTATACGTTCTATTTAATTCTGGTTCTGGATTCATGTTAATTAAAGAATACTGTAAGTAATTATGTGGTTAGATAAAGGCTTTCGAATTCTATTACTAAGTTCCACAATAAATTCTTTCAAGTTTCATGTATCGGAATAAAAAACTTCTTTTAAACTATCGATATTTTTTAATAGGTTTTTAATATTCAAATCTCTCTAACTGTGGTCACACTTTGTGTGCGCTCTGGATAGAATACCTCCTAATCGAGAGGGACACAAAACATTTAGATAAAAAAATATAAACAACTGGTTGTGCCGTGGGGAAGGATGTTGCAATAGCGTTCCCGACTGCACAACTAGTTGTGCAATCCAGTTGATCGGTGGGGAAGCAGTCTTTATTTCGCATAATTTTTATCACAGTTCACTTTCGACCAGACAAAACAACGACAACCACGTGGCGCGCTTACCCTGGACCTCGGGTTGGTCAGTTAACAACCCAAGCCCAGGTGAATCTGCGGCATTTTTAAACAGCACAGGACATTACGGGCACGACCACTCTTGTACATCAACACTTGTAGAATCAAAAATATAAGCTCGTACGCACGACAGGCACGACCTCTGGCGCTAGCAGTACGGTCAGCACGGATGTCCGCTACACGGGCCACAGCATTATCCACAGCGTCCACACCATCCACCACTAGGTTGGTCAGTTAGCAACCCAAGGAAAATTTGCGAACAGTACGGGACAATATGGAGCAGCTCTTATAGAGGTATCTATGATCTCGTCCACAAGTCAAGCACGAGCGCTAACAGCACGGTCCAGACGGGTTCCGGCTGCACGGGCCACAAGGACCACAGCAAGGGCCACAGCACGGACCGCAGGGTCCACAACACCCACACGTGGGCTTACTGCAGGGTATCAAAGTTCTAGGCCAGCAAGGTCCACAAACAGGGTTACAAGGTCCACGACAGGGTCCACAGCATGACCCACAGCAGGATTCACAACCGCCACCGCAGCAGGGTCCACAGCAGCCACCACAGCAGCTGCCGCAACAAGCCATTTTCTGGTTATTTAAAAATTCCCCAAACTTTCATCACCACGTGGAAGTATTTAGGCGGAGGTAACTTCTACTATTTTTCACTCAGTAATTTTGTAGCAAAATCGTAATTTATAAAGATTTTTATTTTGACATTTTTTTGAGCGTGTTGTATAAAATTTTATAAGAAATGAGCTCCGCCTCGTTATGTCAGAGGGCGGATATTTTTTTTTGAATTCAAGTTTTTTTTCTTAATAAAATGATTTCTAGGTGGACAACCTCTACCAGATATTGCAGGAGGATTTAAACCTTACTTAGCAGAGGATGAAAACTGCGAAACCAATGGCGCTAGTATAGCGTCAAGCATCATCATTAGCTGGATCAAATAGCTTGCCTCATTGGTCAGATCAGGACTTACTCGTAGCTATGGAGATACCGTTTACAATGAGCTCTGACAAGTATTCCCCATTACTCGTGCAAACCACAATTTTGTTTTCCCTTCCCATTAATTACCTACCTATTAAAAGTCTCAAAATGTCCAGCAGAGCATTAAATGATTTAATTTAGCATTGAATACCAGGTAAATTGCCTGCTTGACAACATAACTATCAAAATTGCTACTTTCTAACTCCTTCCAGGTAGCAAAGCTAAGTAAAGTGTGTAATGTGGGTAGACAATCAGTTAAGGCTGTTTACAGACGCAGCAGTTGGGCAAGGGGCGTGCAATCGAAACGCAGCAAATTGCTGCGATTACCCGCATCCGGCGCGCTTACACAGAACCGATGGTGCAGAGGCCGCTACGCACTAAGCACGCACCCCAAACACAGGAGTGTGCAACAGTTTGGACATTGATGAATGAATTTGTTATACTTCTAATTATTACAATGAAAAATTAGAGTAAATAATAAATCATGGCCTTGAGTTGGAACAATTACTTCGAACTACCTTTGAATACGTCAGAAGATTACTTAAAATTACTTTGGAAATACCATACGTAGCTGGCTAAAAAAAAAATAAGTCGTTAAATTTTTATACCTAAAAATTACTCGTTATTTAAATGAAAACTAGTGTCCGACCGAAACTTCGGCTTCGGCCAATATCGAGTGTCGACCACAAAATCCACTATCGGCCGTAGTTTTTAATAATCGTCGAAATTGAACGAATGCACGAAAGCACAATGGACCAGGCGACGCGCGGGTGGCAAGGGTTACATATTTCGAAATGTTTATATTTTTGACAACTTGCTAGGTAATTTTAACCATCTTGTTATGTGGTTTATGTGGTTCGATCCCATTAGTTCTACTAAACAGTTCTACGGTAGAACTAATGGGAATAATTTTTCCCACTAGTCCTACGATTTCAGGTGGTACAACATCGTAAAACTAGTGACACGAAAAATCCCATTTGTTCTACCGGTTGTATCACACAATTCTACTTTAAAACTACTGGGGTTTTTGTTTTCATAGTACTACGTTTTGGCGTAGGTCGTACATTCACACTGCGAAACTCTCACCAATGTGAATTTACCCCGCTTTGGACTTTGGATTTGCTAGTAGTAGGATTGGCACGAATAGCCTCTGGTTACTGTGCGAGTTTACACTCGAAGATTACGCAGTAGGAAATTGGCAAGGATAAGTAGGAAATTAGAAACAAGGATAATACAGTCTTACAAACTGCCAGGAGGCCAGGAGGATGATCAAAATGTACATAGATTTGATTATGAGATTACTATTAATAATCTAATACCGCCTTCATATTTCTAGCTACTGGTAGTTTGTGAGACTTAACTATAATTGTTTCTCATCTCTCTCTGAAAGAGTAACAAACATTCATCCATCCATCCATCTATCTATCCTCACAAACTTTCACATTTTTAATATTAGTAGGATAGTAGGATTACATTCATCAACAGAAAAACAAAAGTGTAAGTTGGCCGAAGTTGATGTTTGGCTCGTGACCAAAATCGAATATGTTGAAACAAAAACCTTCATTTTGTTTCAACATATTTCACAAAACATCTTCAAAACTGGATTGCAGTTGCGCCACCTGTGTACCTCACTAAAATGCCAAAAAATCCTTGTAGCACAAAAATGTTGTCAGCCCCTGCCACAAGTCACATCCGTCGGTAAGAGCGCCTTCCCACGGCAAATTGTAGGAAGTGCGTCCCAAATACACGACACGACAGCTTTCGAAGTAACAGCCGCGAGGGTGTGCGCCCATCCGAATATTTCTAGTGAATTTTGTGTTACAAGAGGCGGACACGGTTGGCAGCTGGGCGGAAACTTTGACGCAGAAATAATGAAAAAAAGGATGAACCATTTAATACTTTACGTGAAATTAGATGGCGCTGAGCTAAAATAGAATATTAATAACATAACATAACATCACGCCTGTAATCCCCGAAGGGTTAGGCAGTTGTGTACCTAATAGTACACCCACATTTCGCCAGTTATGTTTAAGTCCCATGTAATAAGGGGCGAGCCGATTGCCATCAATCAGGCACGAATCCAGACTCCGGGGCTGCCACTGAGAAAATTCCTGATGGAAAAACCCAATAACACTTTGATCGACCTAGGTATCGAACACGCTCACACACATTCTCTAATTGCATACATATTATACCATATAGGTAAGTAGTTCGCATGTCCTTCCAGTACAGTTACTCTTCTACGTAATAATGAGTCTCTGCTTACTACAGAAAAGTTAACGGGCTGCAATGAATATTAAAGGCGTAGGGTCGGAAGTAGGAAACACGTGTAACTGACGTGTTCCGTATAGTAATACTCATAACTGTGAATAAGCATGCACCTAGCGCGCCTGTCAGCTTATGGGTACTTCCGCTTCTAAAGACGGGTATGAAGTATGAACAACTGTAAAAATCTACAGCCTAAACAGAGTTTTTTCAAATTCAAATTCTTTATTTGTGAAATATAGGTACAATATAATATGACCTAATTCGAATGTCAGGATCGCTTTATGGTTTAACGGTTAACCCATGGGCATACAAATTTTGGATACTTATTTTATTAATTTAATTAATATATATATTTTTTCATGCATTGTATTATTAATTTTTTTATTCAAATTAAATTATATACTATTAATACCATTATATAGAATTTACCTTAAATAAATAGGACATTTAACTGACACAACGACCTATGTAATTATTATTTATTTAAATTCAATGGAATAGTACGCTTTCAGAGTCTGTTAACATTCTTTTGAACAGAGTATGAATTTTCGCGCAAGAGTTCATTAAATCAGAAAGCAGTAAAGTCGATTACTGAAAATTCATCTCTTAAATAAGGTAAGAAAGTATCAAGTTTCTAAGCAAGCCGTTATTTTTGAAGTAATAAAGGTAGAAGTTGGTAGGTAGGTACTTTTGTTTATAAGCAAACTTAGTTGTATTACATTGGCTTTTGGAAACGCACCCCGTGAAGCTTTTGAAAAGGTGTCGCTTTTTTGATCAAATAAAATATTAAAAGAAAGGTTTAGTTAAATTCCTTGAAAATATTTACATCAACTACAGTTTACGTGGAAAGAATTAGTCTTGTGTGGGTACGACTGGCTCGGCTTTTCTCTATCTAAATTCCATCCCGCTATTACGCTTCGCTCTACCCGCCCTTTCAAGATGACATAATTCTGAGTATTCCTAAGAGCTCTAAAGTTACTTTGTTAGAAATTCATGCTACGCTGAAACCTGGCTACCTCGGTATTCCACTTTAATTAATCCTAGAAAATCAACATGAATTTTCGAGGAAGCACTTTGATTAACTCTGGCTTAGAGATTTTCAAAATTAATAATGTGCCGAAGCACGTAGCTAAGTAGGTACTTTTGTTTTTTAAAAAGAATCGCGACTGATAATACATACCTATTTAACTTGCACCTGGGGGTAGATTCCCTCGCATTCTAGGGAAAACCTTCATATTTCAATTACGCACCTTAATGATTTTTTTGTGGTACTGTTTACTATCCGAAGCAGCCGATCTTTGGACTTATAATTATAATTATAAGTCCAAAATTCGACTCCATAGATCCATCCAACTCTCAAAAAAAAAAAAAAAAAATCTTTAAAAATCTTTAGTTCTTTAAAATTTTTAAATTAAAAAATTAAGTTTAATTACGTCTGGAATTTTAACTTAGTGCACTTGCTTGTAGCAGTGGCGCGAGCACTTGCTTCCAAAACCGGCGCGAGCACTTGCTTCCACCACTGGCGTAAGCAATGGCACGAGCTCAGGCGCAATTACTGGCGCAAGCACTGGTGCGAACATTAGCGCGAGCAATGGTGCGAGCACTTGCGAATGTCACCAGAGCCTAAACCAGGTTGGTAATCTCAACAACATTACCATCCAAGGGATCAAGGACATAGCGTTACCCGGGGCAACGGACGAACTCGCTAGGAGGGGATAGAGCATGGTTCCAGTAGGACCCGAACCCATCGTGCCATTGCCTTACGGATACCTATGCACACTGGTAAGGACACGCACCAGGAAACAACAACACAAACTGTGGCTGGACCACGGCGAGTGCAGGCAGGCCAAGGAAGCGCTTCCTACTATCGACGGCCGATTCACACATTACATTCCACATTCCACATTACAGCCGCCATTACTGGACACGGTTCTTTTAATAAAAACCTCTTTATCAAAGGAGTCACAGACAGCCCACTGTGCACTGTGCCGTGCTGAGCCTGTATGGAGGAAGACAAGACAGCAGCCCACGTGTTTCTCTACACTGCCCAGGGGTTGCCTCATACAGGGCAAAGTACTTCGGTAACCCAGGTATTCTACGCGAGATCGTCAGTAACACCAAGGCGTTGCTGCCCATTTTCGGGGAACTTGAATTGAATGATTTTCCCACTCGTAGTCCGTACTTACGCAAAATGGACGCTTTGGACGTGGAGTTGCGGACACCAGCCCGTTTATACAATACAAAACAATAGGCCTTTGACGGGACCGATACGAACAAAAGGATCCGCTCCACAATCAAGTCTATACACCGTGGAGTAGAACATTCAAAGACCAGTAAAAAGCCGTTGACAAACGATGTAAAACCTACCCTAATAGCGGGGTAATAACGTTGTTAGTGTTACACCTAAACTTAACTAACTTAACCTAATAAGGGCCGGCCCCCATTAACGCGGTACAAAATGAGTAAAACACTAGGGGTGCGCATTCAAGCGAGGATGCAATTTGAAATAGTCAAGTGAACGACGCCAAGACAGATTGTTTCGAGGAAACCGTAGCATAAACTGACATTAATTAATTGATTAATACTCCGACACTTTGATATCGAGAGTTATCGGAACTGGTTAGCTCATTCGAGAATTTGTTTTCATTTGCTGTGGAATCCCGATTTCAGCACGTCAAATACATTTTTTAATAAGGAAATAGTATGCGAATTACCTACTTAAAAAATGTAACTTATTTTATGCCAATAAATATATACTTACTTTTACATTCATTTTATTTTCCTCGATTAACAATTCTTTTTGTAATGGACGGAGTCAATTTATAGGTAAATTTCCTTGATTTATTCTCCAACATGTCCTGTACAGTCAATAGCAAAAGTAGATGATCAAAATCAGAAATTCAATACTAGTGAACGGAGTTCGCGTCAGAACTGTGTGGCGTCGAAGTGAATTATTTGCCTTTAATTTACAATCACATACTATTGAATTGAATTGAATTGTACGAAAGAAAAGACCACCGTAAACCACTGAAACTAAAACATAAAGTAAATTAAATGTTACAGACAACTTCGCTATTTGTTGATTGATACACTGCGGGAAATCGTGACGCCGAGACGCGCAGCACAACGTCACAGGCCCTAAAATAACGCACGCCTACGTGTGACGAGATGTCACATGCTTATAACAATGATTCACTCATACGACGCACAGAAAACTTACGCAAAATACTCACAACCGCTTCTAATTGCGTCGCATTGGCCGGCGCCGGCGCGGGGCGCGAGTTAGCGATCAAAATAAAACAGTTAATTGAATTTCCAAGAAAGTCTATTTATGTTTACAGGCATCTCATATACATGTCCATTATATTTACGGCTTCGCCCTTGAAACTGTGAGCATTTGAATGCGGCACAAACATGATTGGATCGTCTTGGAACAATAGCTAATTAAAAAGTAACAAAGAAAGATGTGTTTACGAAGTCGGGGCACGTTTCTTAATGAGGTAATGTATGTCGCCTGCCAATTGTATGGACACCTCTGAACTCTGATTTTGACAGTTTATGGCCAGGGCATCGTCGTCCTGCGTCAGCGCAGCAGTCGGTGCGCAATAACAAACGATTTGTTGGCCCGCCGGTACCACTCGATTCTCGTAATCGATATGTTTTAAACAGTCAATTCAAACGAAATCGTCATAACACTTCTTGTTTTCTTTGAATATTTGGCTGTTGTTGTTTGCTACATATCTTCACGATGATTCGTGTGGCCATTTCGTTGACTATGGGCGTGGGTATTTCATGAGATGGCGATTTAAGAATTTCTAGAATTTCGGAATGCGGACAACGTCTCCATAAAATAGAATAAAACTCATTAGCTAATAATTAGATTCAATTTTCGTTACTCAAGGAAAGTGGCTCGACCTTTCCAAATAAGGAAAACATTGCATGGGGACGGGATTCTCGCCTTCTCGGAATAGACACACTAAAATGATAGCGATCATTATTGAAGAATGGAAGTATGCTTTACTGCTGCCTTTTATCACTCTACTCGACTGATTAGATGTTTTCATTAAAATTAAAGCAATTATCCTCTTCATATTTTTTTCTGATAATATCGTTCACGTTTACGGCATTATCGTTATTCTGTTCCGGGACTTTACTTCCCTTGAAAGTCGAACAAAAAGCTTTCCCTAGAACTACCGTTTGCTAATGTTATCTATGTAGTAATGGTCCAGTGATCGTGAGACCATTGCATTATAATGTCTGGAAATCGTTAACCGATGCATGTTATCACATTTTTGTCGAGGTAAATGGAAATATAGAATATTCAAGTTAACGTCTTCATCGTATTGTGGTGTAAAAACAAACATACATTGCTGTTGGGCTCGATGAGCAATGCAGAAGGCGAACGATTGACAACTGCATAATATTTGCTAACTTACTCATGTCTTTCATGTCTCTTGTCCTTATTTGGTGTTGGTGAAGCTCGTATTGTTATTTCGTAATTACTTTTCTATTAGTCATCTTAGTTACCCTTTCTAGTTGTATCACTTTTCACATGGTTCATCCATCGTTTCTTTGGTCTTTTCCTACTCTTCTAGACAGTTACATTCATCCTCCTTCCTCCCACGAGATCATATTCTTGACTTTGTAGCGCATAAAAATACCATTAGTATTTCATGTCTGGTCCTGGAATACGGTATAATAGATACACCGAATGGCATTTCGGGATAAGCGGTCTAGATTTTTGCTACCAGAGTTCTTTTAGCAGCCTGAGTGTAGTCGCATCAGACAGCAAGCTTCGATGAATGTGACCATCAATATTCAAATATCACCTAACACCTAGCCTGTAGGAAACTGGATTTAGTTATGAGACGACTATTTGTTTGGAAATGCCAAGTTAAAGTAGTTAAAAAACGGTGTAATCTGAACACCATTTCACAAGCCAGTGGGTATTCTGTAGCCCACATTTGTCGTGGTAGTCGGGTGTGAGTTGTACCAGGAAGGCGCAGCTGGGTCGGCATTGTGCGGCCAGCGGTGTTCCGCGAACGCGCGCGCAGCGACTCAGGCGCAGGCTTTCTATAGCGGGCGCGCGGAGAAAAGGCAACGTGCGCCGTACATGTATTGTTTCCTCCGCTCTTCGCAGAATGAAATCTGTGTGGTTTGGTTAAGATGATGGTGGCCAGTTGTATGCGTTATTGAGATAACTACATCGCAACACATGGATGGGATATTACACGTGAAATTTAGCGCGTCAAAAAGGATTCGTTTTCTCGCTTTGTATGCTTCATACTAAAGTACATTTAAACTAGTGGCGGTACATGTATACATTCATACAAGCCCCCAGCTTGGCTTGTCCCTATAACCTATTACTCTTCACGATGTTGGGGTTTCTGAACACTCTGCTTGCCTTATATTATAAGCTTGCTGTAGTGTTGGCCCCTAGGCACGTCCCTAAATTATGATAAAGCTGACAGATTTTCCGGGATAACGCACCCAATGAGCAACGATTTAGGACTCACTTTTGAAATGACTATTTCTGACATATCGATTAGAACTTCATTGGAATTATCTAAATCAGCCTTGAGCAGGTCAGCAGGTGGTCAGCAATCAATGCTCATACCATTTTTTTGAGGACCTCTTCATGCATTTTTCATTTGTCCCTTTATTTATTTTTTTCTACTAAAAATATTATGATTATCTGAAATGTGACCTGTTAAAGTCCGTCGGCCACTCCTCGTCATCCCGACTACACCACCACTGCACGGGCGGTATTTGCCGAGTGCAATCTGCGCATGCGCGTACAGATGGCCTGCGCCCGCGCGTATTCCTCGACATTTATAATGCGCACGAATGTTACCGAGAACATCAGTAAATAATTTATCAAGCTTTATGTATATTTCAATCTCGCCGGAATTGTTAAGAACATTCCCATAACTGCGTGTTTTATCTTTAGAAAGTTGTGTTGTCTTGTATTTCCTTATACACCGTGACTTTTTAGTCGTCTTACAAAGGTGGCCCACTCAATGTATCCGATATAAAATACCTCTTGGAGCGATTATTATTTTTTTACCATTAATTATGAGAGGTACAAAGAAAAATAAATAATACTTTACAATTATGAAACATCCTGTTAATAATGTTTACATGTCAAACGGTAGAACAATATACCTATGCAGCGCACGAGTCGAGTAGATCATCGCTCGCAACAGGGTGTTTCAACTACGCCATGCGTCATAAAATGAATAATATTGTTATTTTTATATTATTGAATTCTCATATATACCTATATTTTTTTAATGAATGTTTAGTAGTCATTGGATACATGAAGTGGGCTGCCGTTGTCAGACGACTAAAAAGTCACGGTGTATATGGAACATGGTCAAAGGATTATATCGTCATCATGTACAATGACGTTAATTTCGGATGTGATGGCCGTCACGTAGACGGTTTAAAGCAGCACTTCATCGAATTTAAATGTATCTATTTATTTTCCTGTTTCACCAATTTACTCATCGCTATCTGTAGTCATATTAGGCTTGTTTGTCATATTAGATACACACGTGGCGTTGCTGATCTTTGACTTGTCGTTGATCATGACTTGAATGACCCCTCTATAAAGGTCATGACGATTGTTATTTCAGATCTTATTTTCAGAGAAATGGAAATAACACGATGTTGTTACCACGTACTTTTTCTCTATTAATATTTTTCCTATTACCGTTTCAGTTCAAAGGAAATGAACCCAAATTAGATTGTATTTTCAGATGGCAGTACCTTTAAGCGCCGGCCACACCGCCGGCTGGCGAGCGAGCGAGCGAGCCGAACGAGGCATCATTTCACCCCTTTTCATACTTTGGTTCACACCGTGAACTACCGAAAGAGCCAAACGAAGTATGAAAAGAAGGTGTGGCCTGCGCTTTACGCACGAGTTGTCCGTTCGGAAAGCTTAAAAAGCGTTCTGGCTTCCGTTGGCGTTTCGGCCTACGCAGTACCTTTCGACCTTCAACCGTAATTATGTTAGATTCTGTATTTCATAGAAAACTTTCCACAGATAATATTTTATTAAAACTTAAATACCAATTTCAACGTTATTTCGTAACTTTATGTAAACTTTGAAAAAGATTTATGAATATTTATTAACGAGGCAAATATTATCTTTTAAAACAATGTAGGTAGCAAGTATTCATTTATTAGAACTAAACCTCATAAATGGGTTTATAATTAAAAGGTTAACTTAACAGTCTGCTGGCTACAGAAATTTTACTAAGTGTGAAAATAAATGTATTTTTTTAGAAGGTACACCGACGCGAAAAATACGTGGTATAACCGTTTTCGCGTCGGTGTCCCTTCCACCCTGTATAGAATCTATCTTTTTAACAAAATTAAAACTTAATTTAATAAAAGTAAAAAAAAAAAAATGTTTATTTTTATTTTTACACGACTGCCCAAAAAAAGGTGTGTATGTAACGGTGTGTGGAAAAGTCGGGAGACGTTTCCTTGGAATAGTTCTTTACAGGTCCCCCGAGTTCGATGAAAAGATTGGTTTTCAGTTTTGCACTTTTGGCACAATGGCGTTATAATTGCACGGTAAATATTATAATCTATTTAGTACCTACCTTGTGGCCATTCAACACTAAAATCATGTATCCTGTTTTTAGTTCACTTTGTGATATATGGCAGGCGTGTTTTTTAATTATTTGTTTTTTTTTTTAACTTGATGACTGGTAGACACACTGCGTTCAACAATGTAACAATGCATCGAAACATGAAATTGCGACACGAGATCTTGCCCAAATACGACGCCTCTGCTGTAAGTTGGTGAGGAGTTGAGTATCCTGCAGAATCCAGGTGATGCTTCTTCAGTATCACAAAGAAAAGAGCTGATGATCTTCAAACAGCTAAAAAGTTATTTTTATCATAGCTAAGAACACTTCCGATCAAGTCACCTTTCAAACAAAGAAAACTAAATCAAAAGCGGTGCATCCGTTTAGGAGCTACGATACCACAGACAGACACATAGATTAAAAAAACAAATGAATTTAGGATTGCCTTATAAATTACCTCCTGTTCCTTAGTAAGACTACTTTCTACTAATATTTTTAATGCAAAAGATTGTGAGGATGTATCTAAGATGTCTGGATGTTTGTTACTCTTTCACGCAAAAACTACTGACCGGATTTTGATGATTTTGATAGGCACAGAGATAGTTTATAACCTGGATTCACATATAGGATACTTTTTATCCCAGTACGATCCCGTGGGACAATTACTGAACTCCATGCGGGCGAAGCCGCAGCCATAAGCTAGTAGTCTATATACTTGTTGTTATCAGATTTTAATCGAATAGTTTTGCACTACAAAAATGTTATACCTATTAAAGCCGAGGTTTTAATATAACTAGCGCTTGGTCACGGAGCGGGTAAAATTTTAAATTAAATTTAGAGCTTGTGCACCATTTCGCAGTAAACCTTTTGAGTTTCTGAAAGCAAGCGAAATTAGTTTTTAAGAGAAATAAAATAAAATTAGTTTTTACTAGAAATCAGTTTATTCGCTATCTTTTTTTTATACTGACTGCCTCGTTGGTCTAGTCGCAAGCGCGGCTGCTGAGCATGAGGTACTGGGTTCGATTCCCAGGTCGGGCAATGTATTATTGGCTTTTTCCATCAGGAATTCCGCAGTAGCAGCCACGGAGTCTGGATTTGGGCCCGGTTGGTGGTAATAGGCTCGCCCCCCATTACATGGGACTTAAACATAACTAGCGAAATGTGGGTGTACCTACTATTAGGTTCACCTCTACCTTACCCTTCGTGGATTAAAGGCGTGATGTTATGTTATGTTTTTCTCATACAACATTTCTGGGGGAAAGAGATGGAGCTATACAGGACGTCTTGCTTCATCTTTACCACTCTGGAATAAGATTTAAAAATGCTGCTTTAAGATGTCATGGTAGACCAGTTGGTCCACGCATTTGCCCAACAGTGTTGATAAGCAATGTAATACAAAATTAAAAAAGCCAGTCAAAGCCCAGACGGAGGGCCATAACCGAAAATGCCAGGAATAATCCAGACAGATGGTAACCCTAGACGGAATTGGACGTGTTTCGACGGCGATATTACAAGGCCGGTCCGGTCCCGAAGCGTTATTATTTCCCCACACTCCACAGTGGCTAGAGGCGACGTTCTATATCATTTTCCCTATTAGCCACAACTATGAGATAATGATTGTCAGGATATAAATGGTTTTAGTGATTGTGCAAAAAAAATGCTGAATTGGCGATATTGCGTCATATTATGCGCGTATTAGATGTTAGTTGACGCAAGAGAAATAAATTATTTAAAACAATTTAGATTAGTATCTGTGTGTCATATAATTCCGTTAGATCCGTTAACACAAGTTTGCCTTGATTTCTTCTTGTTACAAAGTTTACCAAAAAAATAAACTGTGGGTAGAAAGCTTGTTTTTGTTGCCCATCTAACCAAAAAATTCGTTGAAAATCCTTTACAATTTCGATGCGTCGCGTCGATTCAGTGCGCTGGGTTCAGTGAAATGTTACACTTTTTTCACAGTTTAATATTTTGTTACTGAAAAGGGAAAAAAATGCAGTTAAATAAAATTATGTAGACCAACGGGTTTTAGGAGATTAATATCCGTTTTCCCGAACAGGACGCGGCCGGATCCACTAAATGAAAGTCCAAAATAAAAGCACTATGTTGTTAGATTTTCATCCTTCGGCTCAGCACTCAGATTTGAATTCCATCAGTGCAGTCATAAGTATTAAAGCATTCATCGGTTTCGCTGAGAGTTAGTAAAAAAACCGGTCAAGTGCGAGTCGGACTCGCAAACGAAGGATTCCGTAAAACGCCGATAAAACGTGTTACTTACACCATACAAGAAACCTTTAATTTTTGTTATAGCGGCCATAGTTATACACACTCTGTGAAAATTTTAAGTTCTACAGCCTTGTGAAAGACGGACAGACAGCAGAGCATTAGTAATAGGCCACCCCTAGGCTTCCTTTAGGTACGGGACACTAGAAATGAGCATATCTACAGTCAGAAGAACTTCCTTAAAAACCTCATCCATCAAGGCATCCAAAGATCTCTTTGACGCAATCTTATTCACCGACTCACAATATATTGCAACCAATTACGCGATATTACTTAATCAAGAGTACGTGTAGGGAAACCACGCACAGAACTGTTCTATCCTTATAAATACGAACTTTGGTTTCCCAATTACGGTGGTTGGGCTATTAGAGAAACCCACGCATTTAGACTGGTGACTGTACTCAGGTGCGTCAGACGTATCTTAAATTCAACCACACTACAGCAACAAATTGTATGATAATCACAGATGATGATACTCTTCACGTGGCAATGAGCTGTATGCACCCACAATTTTGTTTTTTTTTTATACTTCTATTATTTCAACAGTTCATGTAAATCCCAACTAGCAAAATAATCCTGGAATGCGATTTTATAATGCTACGTGGACTTATAAAGCTCCGATAAAGGTTTTGGTGGTTGCTACTACGCTTTTAACAGCATAAATACATGCTGTTTTTACTCAAGTACGTTGAATCCTATAATTTGTACTTATATCCGTATATAGGATCATATTTCCTGACAAATGTAGGATTAAGACTCCTATATAAGCATGAAATAAGAGTAAATACACTCAAGAGTAATTACTCCGGTAAGTCAGACTTATATGCGCCTATTAGATAACATCTGCGGGCCATTTAAATCGTAATACTCCTGTAGGAGCATGTACCAGGAAAATATGCACTGAGGAGCAATTACTCTTGTTATTTTTACTTATAGCCTCATATAAGCTATAATATTTTGTGGCCAATATAAGTAAATTAAAGTTAAATTACTGTAAGTCATTTATGTATCTGGTTCGGTTTAACATAAGCTTAGAAGTAACTGTTAAATGAATTTCATATCCACGTTTTAAAAATAAAATAAATCACCAAGATTATAACAGCACTCGGTAGGATAAAATGTTCTCTATATTTTTTTTTTAGTTTAATCGCATGCCGTTTTAAACCTAGACATATTTATATAGGCATTCCCCAGTAGTGTTATTGTCTAAGTAATCTCAAACAAACCTGGTTAAAAGTCTTAAGAAGCCACTTTAGCTTGTAACGACCAGTACAGGCGAAAACACGCTTTATATAGTTTTGCAAATTCTATTGTAGGATTTGACATCAGCCATTTTGATTACAATAATTTTTGTCTACAAATATTGAAAAATGGATTTACATAAGTGGAAGCGGTTTAAAAAAATTGGATTTTATAAAAGAAAAGTAAAAAAAACATATAAAGAAATGTTAACCGCAGTGAGCACCGATTTTTTTAATTTAACTGGTGAAGGCCGTATCTCGAATTCTAGCGAGGGTTCCGGACAAGATAATTGTAGTACTACTTTAGATAGAAGAGGTTCGAACTACGAAAATACCAAATCTTTGAGCGATATTGAAAATGAAATGTCTTCAGTAGATATAGACAAACTTAAAAAAAAAACAAAAAATATCCAACAATAACGAAAGGAAAGTGCGAACAATCTGGTTTGGTTTTAGAATTGGGGACGTTTATATTATCAGCCAAGAAACAAGATAAATGGTTTCTAACTAAAGCAAATCATGTGGTGGAGTTTATACCGGTAAATTTAAAAAATAAGAAGAACTAAGTGCACGAAATAGAAATACATGGCTATCACATCGGAAGCAATCTATAAGTTCTTCATTTTTGAACATTTGCAAATGCGATTGCAGTCAAAAATGTATATAACGTTGCAGACATTACGTTACGTGTAAGCTTGTCAGTGTGTTGTTCAATACAAATTTATATTTGGTACCATTAGTACATACTTTGTACTTAAAGGTTTAATTAAATAAATAAAACTAAATGTTTGAAATTTTACATTTATTTTTTATTAATTATTCAATCATGTTATTGATTGAATACTAAAGTATTGAGTTCGGTAAAATAATCAGTAGTTTTGCTTACACTTTTATCAATCTTATTTAATGTGGTATCTATTACTTTACACTATAACTAACGTAACAATTTTGGTTTACAGCTAAAAATACAATTGAACTCTTAATTTAAAACAGTCTAATATTGAGTCTTTATGGTAGTATTATTTTTTTAAATTAACCCTTTGTAATTATAATAAATACATTAGGGTGCGTTTCTACAGAAGCAGAGCTAAGCGGAGTGGAGCGGCGTTTCCACACCTACATTTGACAGCCCGCTCGACACAGCTCTAGCCACGTGACATCCAGGAACACCGGCATAGTCTTGTTTAAATCGTCGGTAACCTGTTATAAAATGAAGTCAAATAAATGTCAATGTTTAACCTAGCACGTAGAACAAACCTTAAAATATCTTTTTAACTTATCTATAAATATCAATCGAATTTCACCTGGGCATTGCGGAACCGTAATCGGTAACAATGGCGAATCTTCTTCGGTTTTGAGAAAACCCAATATAGAACCAATACACTTATATTGGTACTATGTCACACTTGGAAATGCTAAAAATACTTATTTTAGCACTATGTCACACTTGGAAATGCTTACTAAGAAAATGTCAGCTGCCTTTATAATATTAATTTAATATTAATTAATAATAAAATGTAAATAAGCAAATTTCAAGAGGCGCTTTAAAATTGTTATTAAAACCATGCTAGATTTCACAGAAAATTCAAGTTCCCCTGCGAATAAGCTAGGTAAAAGACTAACAATTTGACAACAATAACACTTTGTGTTTCTACTATGGTTGACATTAATAAATTCTGATTCATATAAATACTTACCCTCAAGATGTTAAAAAAATATTTTTGCAGAGCACTTCAATGTCGGATACACTCACTTCGACTGTTAACAATATGAGCTTTAAGAAGCATTTCTAGGCGCGTATTAATCAATTTTTTTACTATAACTTACTTATTATGAGATTAACAGGAGTAATTGCATTGACGTAATTCAATTACAGGAGCAATATAGGCGTATATGGCATTTCAGCGGTCTAATATAAATACGTTATAAGTAAAAGTAGACTTATAAAGTGGGCCCTTTTCGCGACTTATATGTGGATATAAGTCTCATATAGTCCTCGATAAATGATGGTTCTAGGATAGTATAAAAACTACTTTTTGCTAGTTGGGATGTTATCGTAAAATTACATTATCAATTAATACAGTGGTATTCAACGGCTGTCGAGAATACAGACGACCGCGTGGCCACACTGGCCACTAACGCAACAAGCAGCCGATCGCACCGTGACCACCGGTGATCACCATAATTTAAGTCTTTTCAACCTGTACTCGTACTATGTTTATCCATTATACGGGGTGGAAGGGACACCGACGCCAAAACGGTTACCACGTAACTAAAAACGCGGTTATTAAAAAAACCGGCCAAGTGCGAGTCGGACTCGCGCACGATAGGCTCCGTACCATTATCTTTAAAAACGGCAAAAAAAACATATCTGTTGTATGGGAGCCCCCCTTAATATTTATGTTTTTTTTTAATTTTTTGTATTTGTTGTTATAGCAGCAATAGTAATACATCATTTGTGAAAATTTCAGCTTTCTAGCTATCACGGTTTATGAGATACATCCTGGAGACAGACAGACAGCGGAGTCTTAGTAATAGGGTCCCGTTTTACCCTTTGGGTACGGAACCCTAAAAATCAGCTGTTCCATACATTTTGACCGTGTAGGTATTGCACTTTTGTAGGAAACTGCTGTTTTGTTTTTTTAATAACTGATGAAAAATGTCTATGTTGTGGGTTGAGAATGATGTACTGAATACGTGGTAACTGTTTTCGCGTCGGTGTCCCTTCCACCTTGTATACTCTCATCTGCTTTCTTATTAAAATAAATACCAGATAATTTACTTCTACTTAATAAAAGATTATAACTAACACGATGGTATAAGTAAAATCAGTGAAGCCTCACGGTTGTCGCAATTTTAAATAGTCTTAGGATAGTCTCCAGAATATGTTAAAGAAGAACTTGTACCTACCCAATCACATCGCGGCACAGTGTGAATCGTGGGCACAGCTAGTTAAAAATAAAAACAATAGAGTAACCTAAACTAAAATATACACTTCTCATCAAAAAAATCGAAACACTTTCGTTTTTATTGTTTTTGTCCTAATTTTTTACAAAAGAGAATTAATTCCATGAAAAAAAAAACATTATTGTGTAGCTGGCAGTTTGGTCATTACAGTAAGAAGAAAAAAATCAAAATTCGAAATTAGAATTTCATTTGTTTATCCTATAAATGAAATTAATCACTGTTTTGAGACAAATGTGTATTTAGGGTTGGAGTACGTTTCTCGTTTAAAAACTAAAAATTAGCGCTTGTCTTTAAACTTTTTGTTTCTTATTTCATTTACTGTGACTTTGGGACGTCTGAAAAAACTTTTTTTTCTAAAACATATGGATACTTCGCCCGCAGAAGCCGCCCAAGTGGTGGCATTGCTGGATTCTGGACTTAGTCAGCGTGTTGTGGCTGCAAGATTGCATCTAAGCTTATCATCTGTTCATAGAGTCTACAAACGCTATCGGGAGACTGGTTCGTTCACGCGCCGTTCAGGATCTGGCAGGAATCGGGTCACTTCTGAGCGAGATGATCGATTTATTGTAACAACTTCTTTACGAAATCGACGCCTTAACGCTTTTCAACTGCAGCAGCAGCTTCGCGTTGTACGAAGAGTAGCTGTAAGTGACTCTACAATAAGAAGAAGGTTGAAGGAACGCGGATTGGCACCGCATAAGCCAGCGAATGGGCCGAAATTAACTGCAGACCATCGAAGAGCGCGCCTTAACTTTGCACGCGAGCACCTAACTTGGTCATACCTTCAGTGGAGCAAAGTACTGTTTTCTGATGAGTGTAAAATTATGCTGTATGGTAACGACGGAAGGAACAAGGTCTACAGAAGAGATGGAGAACGCTTTGCACAATGCTGCATTGAAGAAAAGGTCAGCAATGGTGGCGGTTCGTGGACGGTTTGGGGAGGAATCAGCGCCGACGGTAAGACAGAACTTGCCTTTGTGTCTGGGCCACGGCTGCCTGCACTAAACTCTCATCGGTACATCGAACAGTGTCTTGAACCTCATGTGATGCCCTATGCACATTTTATTGGCAACGACTTCATATTCATGCACGACAATGCTAGAGCTCACACCGCGGGCGTCGTACGAGATTATCTTACCGAAGTCGGTATCTCCATTATGGTATGGCCAGCAAGAAGCCCGGACATGAATCCCATTGAACATCTATGGGATGAATTAAAGAGACGAATTCGAGCAAGAGATCCAGCCCCAGAAACACTTAGCCAGCTGCAAAATGCAATCCAAGAGGAATGGGATAATATACCACAACATGTGATCGTGACTCTCATCCGATCGATGAAGAACCGTATGGAAGCAGTAATAAGAGCTCGCGGAGGGAATACAAGTTATTAAATAAACGTTTCTTACATTTTTTTTTCATTTACGCGTGTTGTTTTACCCATTTCCTTCATATTCCATACAGGGTAAAAATTACTCATTATACAAAATACGAAACCTATGAAGACTTAATTTGAATTTAGAACAATAACATTAGGATTTAAAAACCTCATACTACTCACTATTAAATGACATTTTACATTTATTCCTAAATATACACATTTTTCTGATAATCCTTATCAAATCATAAACTGCGAGGTGTTTCGATTTTTTTGATGAGAAGTGTAGCATCAAATAGTGACCTTTTTTGGACACCAAAAGCACTTGAAGCAGCTGCAGCAATACTTTCCACACTAGCCAATATTCTCACTGCTGAGGCATTGCATGGACTAACTTGAAGTAGCTGCACATCTGACCAGACCCTAACTGTATTAGTGGCGTGAAACTAACAAGGTTAAGTTTCTCCTCAGCGGTATTCCTGACCTTTTTCCTATTGCGGTTAATAAATAAAGATAAATTAAAAATTACTTAATTGTATTTTTCCTGTAATTTTAGTGAACTGGGATCTTCGCTTTGAGTTTCCTATGACGTTAAACTAAAATTACTTTGTTAGAAACGTTTTAATTTATTGGTTTCGAGTTTCCTTCCTTATAATAAAATATCATATGTCATATGAGATTGTTATGTGGCCAAACATGTAATTTTCCCGTAAATGTGTATGTGACATGTACTTGAGACATGTATGACATGCGAAATCAGTATGCACTATTAGCACACCTCTGTCCAACCTATCGGGAATAACAGGTGTGATGGTATGTGATAAAACTGTTAAAGCTAAACATTTGAACAAAGGATGGTCTTTTCTCACGATGAATTTCGTAAGTAAATAAGTATGTAAGTGATTTTAGCAGTAACTCCTGATTGTATCGTAAGTACATCGTCCACAATTGAACCCATGGACATAGTCAAGTAGATAATGCCCGCTTGAATCTATAGGTACCCTCGCTCCGATCTCCAACGAGCCATGATTACCAATTTCCTCAATTGGCTGGAACGAATTGTGGAGATCAGTTGATACTAATATTGCTCGAGCTGCCTACTCATATACTTAGGTATACTTTGATTTAAAAATACGGGTATACTTGAATGGGAAAATATATAAGAAGATATGAATGTGTATGACCGAGCGTTGTGTCCATGCTTGGGGGAGACATAAAGAATAATATCCCCCGTGCTGGACATTTTTCAGTTAACTACTTAAGTAGCTAAGTCCATATTTAGTACCTACAACATGATAGAAAGGCCGACTTGGTAGAAGGTCTTCGAAGTGATAATAATGAAAGAAGAGAAAGTGGCAAACTGAAATGTCTACTTCGCTCCCGTTATGTACGGAAATTAGGTAACCCCCGTTTTAAAATGAAGCCACTTTTTACACTCGGGGATAATGTAGGTTCCCGTGACTGAAATTACCCCCTACATACATACTACCTATTATATATACTAGCGACCCCGCCCCGGCTTCGCACGGGTGCAATGTGTATACATACAAACCTTCCTCTTGAATCACTCTATCTCTTGCTGAAAACTGCATTAAAATCCGTTGCGTAGTTTAAGATCTAAGCGTACAAACAGCGGGAGTGTCTTTGTTTTATACTATGTAAAGAAGTATAATAGATGAAACTAAAACATTATATATTTTAACGTTATCGCTGAAAATAATTATGACGATGAATAATCAAAATTCAAACCGGAGTAAGTGAATTAATTGTTTCCCGCAAGTTTTAACAATACGCTACGGATTCCCTGAAACGAGAGTTTTATGAGAAATTGCTGAATTTATGGAATTCCAATTTCAACTTTCCAAACCAATTACAACTTTTTTTAGATTTGCGCAGACCGCGTTTTTTTTTAATACAGTCTTGGGATTATTAAAAAAACTGCTGATTGCTACAGTTTTTTTTTTAATAACCGATGAAAAAATTCTATGCGAGGGGGCTCAGAATGATGTACTGAATACGTGGTAACCGTTTTCGCGTCGGTGTCCCTTTCACCCCGTATAAACCCGTGTCAGTAAAGTATCAGCGTCAATACAAAAATATTAGTTTTGTAGTCGCCCCAGACATAATATACAGACCAGAAAAGTTACAAGTTTTGGTAATCTTCGTGTATCCGATTCTAGCACGAACATCGCGCCATACAGTAGCCTCTAACAAAACATAACATAACATCACGCCTATAATCCCCGAGGGGTTAGACAGACCCACATTTCGCCAGATATGGTTAATTCTCATGTAATAGGGGGCGATCCTATTACCACCAACCGGATAAATGCAGACTCCGTGACTGCTACTGAGAAATTCCTAATGGAAAAACCCAAAGCGCTTGTGACCATAGACCAACGAGGTAGTCAACCTCCCCGGAAAAGTCCTCGGGTGAGTCGGGTGTAACCTCTAACAGAAGCAAATAAGAGTAACTTAAGTCAGTTTGGCGCATTTCAGAAATGCACCTGCTAAATTGCATGTTTGTACGAAGTTACTTGGTACTGAACTTCGTTTTTCTTTTGTTCATTCTAACTACCAATATCAGTATTCCCTGGGTTTAGCTCTCGCTAGTGGACCTTCAACTTTGAGGATATTGTGATTAAGTCCGTTATAGAATGTATATATTCTAATGATCATGTTCAAAGTTTTGCCCCGGTGTGTTCAAGTTTTCCTAAAGGAAAACAAAACGGCTTCAACTTAAGTTGGGCTTAAGTTAAACATTTCCGTAGAGCAATCTTCTACGAAGTGGTATAACTTTAAGAGCTGCAATGCGATGCAAGACTGATTACTTAACCCCTAGGTAAGTTTTTTTATAAACGTTACATGAATTTTATGTTTTAATCGGTGTCGTTTTAATACTCGTAGACGACACCGATTAAAACATATTACTTGCTTGCCTGTTACTTTTATATCTAGAACAATTTGGCGAATCATTATGTTTACAAACAATGGGGATATTTAATACTATTACATACAAAAGCAAGCATACTAAGCAAACTAAGTATAGGTACTATAATGTTAGTGAATTTCTGTCAGAAACATTTACTGTGACATAGATTTAATATATGATAATTTTATTAATAACTTTTGACATTACTGGGTATACTTTGACATTCATTATTTATTTGCGTATTATTTTTAATAATGATTTTTTTATTTTTTCACTTTTGACATGTATCTTTTTAACATTTATTTACTAGTTGCTAATTTTATAGACATGGTTTAAATTATGATTTTATTTTTGCAATGTGTAATTTTACCATACGGTATTTTTTTTTTTTTGTTAAATAGACCTCTCCAATTGAAATTATATTTAAAAATCAAAATTTATGCTAAACATTTGCACGCATAGTATGTGGCAAACATGTCTGAACCAATTTTCTTCAATTTTATCCTGCATGCACTTTTTAATTTTGTATGTGTATACATGTTTGAAGCAAATAAATTATCTTATCTTATCTTATATTATTTATGTTCAGTATTAATAATTTTCGTGCTTGCTCCGCTCACTCTTGCAGCTTACTTCCTCTTGAATCTTGACTTGGTATGTAAGTCTACCAAGTATCTGCTATATGAAGGGCTAAAACAATTCTAACCTGTCCAAGGTAGGGTGTTCAAAATTTCAGCTACATCCGTAAATACGGGGTGGAAGGGACACCGACGCGAAAAAGGTACTCATCCTCCTGCCCCCCCTCCCTATCGACGCCCATGGTGCGTATTGTTTGATTATAACTTCTTTCAGTAAAGGGAAACATCATGAGGAATACATACCAAAATGCTTGAGAGATAATTCTCGAAGCCATACACGGTATGTAAAGCCAAGTCAGAGGCCCATGGGCGGCATAAAAACTCTGATACCAGGTTAGGCAGCAACGATACCGAAAAGAAAGCTGATCGAAATTAACCTCGGATTCAATTTCAGCTGAGCGTTGAAATCTAACGGTGCAATATTATTAAGGTGTTAATTTAAGTGTACTTTAAACAAACGGCCATTAGGTGCACCGTCCTTACTATTGAGGAAATAATGAAAGTCACTGCGAGTATGAGTCGTACCTACTGGGCCCAAACTATGTAATTTAAGAAAATTTTCACCAATACCTATGGTACCCAGAAACCGCAAAAAACAAGAAACTATGCATTGTTAAGTTGGGTGTTTTGTTATTGTGTTTCAGTATGTATGCATGTTATATTGAATGTGTCATACAATACTAACGGTACTTCCTGAATCATATATTATGTAGTCTGGAATGAAGAATATTTCCTTATTTATTCACAACACAATGTTTCCCTTATGATTTAATATACAGTTCAATCATTAGTAACCAGGAAAATGATGGCAAGATGGAGACGTCACTGATCAAACAAATCAGAATTTGTCCTGTTGAGGTTGACACTAATCACGGGCACAGGCATTTGGTGAGTAATGGGCTAGCTCGCCGTCCGTCCGTCTTATGACGACAGGCCGTGTCGACGGCGCGTTCTTGTTCCACGCGCGCCTCAAAGAGATGTCAGCAAACATGAGGGGCCTGCAAGGGCCGATGCCTGCCAGGGCTGCGGGACTGTTCGAAAGAGATACCGCGGCCCTGGAACATAAAGGGCAAAAGAAGGAACATGGATGGTTTTTAGTCAGTAAAAGTCTGACACTCCCTTCCGATCCGCCCAGAGCGGGAGGAGTCATTTGATGATTTCCCATCCGAAAAAAAAAGGTTGACACTAATTTAAAATCTTTCATTTGAAGCAGATATTTTGTCCTTTGTTTCTAATTCCATTGAAAATCGAAATTCTATTCAAAGCGACTTTACTTTAATTTAATAAGCCTGGCCCATTCTCAATAAATCAATTTTAATTGATTTCAGTCACAAACGACTCACAAACAATCCTGAAATCAATTATTAAAAAGATAAAGTTGTTTGTTAGCTCCAGGTAGGGGCACCTTCATCTACAGTATAGCTAAGGACAAAAGTTAATCATTTTACCCCAGGCCAAACATTTGACGTAAATGAGATATCACATGACACAGCTACTCGTACCCTTTCAGCTTCACCCCGGATCTGTTGCAAAAACAAAATAATCACAAATAGTGAATACTGGCTGCAATTCGAACTTGCGAACCCTGGTTTCCAGGGTAGTCGCTGAAGCGGTAGGCTACTTATTCCTGTGACAAATGGTCTAAAACAGCCGTTCTATTCTAATGAATGTTATGACAGTTGTCAGTTGAATGCACTATTGGTCATGTCCCTAAGTTAGTAGCAGGATATATAGCCTATATGCTATTCCAGACTATAATCTATCTCTGTGCCAAATTTCATACAGATCCTTTCAGCCGTTCTGGCGTCATTGAGAAACAAATTCGCATTTATAATAGTAGTACGATAGATGTTATTCTGTCAGCCTTTCCATCATGTCCTACTTTTTACATAAAATGAACCTTATTAGAATGGGACTAAAGTCGCGAAGATCCTCTTTTTCGGTGCAATAAGAACTGCTGTTGCACGTAGTAATTATTACTTCCATGCAAAGAGTAAACACAAAAGAAAAAATAAAATCAAATTCATTTTCACATTTTAAACAGGTTTTAGTTGAAGTGTAGTCGGACACTTCGACTAAAACATTTACGTTAATAATTAAATTTATCATAGATCATATATGAGGTGACTAACTACATTTAATTATCTTTGAAATTGCTTTCACCTTTTTTTTAAAAAAAAACTACAGTTTAGAAATTAATATGTTTTGAGTCTGTTGGTCGATTTTGATGAAATAAACTCTAAATGTTACTCAAAACAATGCTTCTTATCTTTAAATATTTCGATTTTGAATACAGTGAGGGGATTTTACGTGATGCGCGCACAAACGAACAGACAAATAGACAAAAATTCTAAAAATGGTAGAAATGGATTCTGTGGGTGATCCTTTAACACCCCTACTATTTTCTTTTATATTTTCAATGTACAGAAACGCCACGTCTACAGATTTATTATGTACTAGCTGTTGCCCGCGACTTCGTTCGCGTGGAAATTTTGGTATGTATGTGAGAGACTGCCTCGTTGGTCGAGTGGTCTCAAGTGCGACTACTAAGTATGAGACATTGACATTGATGACATTTTTTTTAACACAGGACGTGTTAAAGAAAATGTTTATTTTAATTACATAAAGCTATAACGCACATGATTTAGAGATCACCTTTTGAGCAAGGCGATGCTTGTGTGACTCCGCTCTTCCACATAACATTAAACAATGTGTGCAGTTGAAAAAAATACTATGAATAATAGTGTTATTGGGTTATTCCATCAGAAATTTCTCAATAGCAGCCACGGAATCTGGATTTGTACCCAGTTGATGGAAATAGGCTCGGCCCCTATTACATGGGAGTTCAACATAACTGGCGAAATGTGGGTGTACGATTAGGTACACTTCTGTCTAAACCTTTGGGGATTACATGGCGTGATGTGTGAGAACTGACTGGCTGATCAAAATATGATAATGTGGGTGATGATTGATGACTACAAAAAGAAGTCCCAAACAAAATTAAATGACGACGATATGGATTAAATACCGTTTATTTTAGCGTTATACAACTTTATTTTCAAAGTGAACTATCACACGCCTTATTGGGCACTATTAATTCTAATACCGTTTTGTATACAACATTAAATGACTTATTATTTTCTGCAAGCACGTGCAAATTTTGGGCACTGAACAACCAACACATAATTGACCGTCTGAAAAGCATGGAGTGCACAATTGAATCCCGGTCACTTTTATGGTTTGGCCCTGGGATCTGTTGATCATCATTGTAAAAACCAATTTTAAGGGAAATTTTAACCTCTCAAAATGGCAAGTTATTTGAAATGTGGGCATGCGGGGACTTAAAACGCTCTGTCCTTTAGCAGCTCCGTTTTTATAATGTTACTGCCCAGCTCTGTGATACGAAGCCTGGTGCCGTTGCACAGTCTGGTTGCATCAAGGTTTCGCATGACCAGAACTGGAACGCCAACTTTAAGCTCCAGCTGATGGGACGCCTCGCCTTTTAACTCCACGGAGTTGAGAAATCAACGGGGTAGGCAGTACTATCGTAATTAGCCATCACAGTGTCTAGTGTGTCAGTGTTCTGTCGTCATAAGACGGTCGGACGGCGAGCTAGCCCATTACTCACCGTCCACAGGGTCTAAAGTGGCCGAACGACGCCACCCATCAGCGCCTGGTTGCCGCGGATGTCCTGCAAGCTGCGGTTCAACGCATTTAATGCATGCTTCTGTGACATTGTTTACTTGTCCCATAGGCTTAACTTCCACTGCTGCAAAAGGACTCCCCCGTTTTTGGTGATGTTGCATGTTGGGGTATCTTTGCTCGCAAGATTCAGCGGCAATTTGAAAATTGAATGTGCAGTCCGGCCACCCTTAAGCAAAGTTACATCAATGCCCGACGAAGTCACAACCACAGTTATGTGACGGCACGGTTTGCGCAGTGGCTGAGCAATTGACTTCGGCGCTGCACACAAACAACGTCGTGGATTTTATCAAATTTTAATTTTGTTTTAATTTTTAGAGATTTTTTCTCGTAATGGGTTGTACGTAGTACTTATTACTTCCATGCAAAGAGTAAACACAAAAGGAAAAATAAAACCAACTTTATTTTCAGCCATTCCGACTACACTTCGATTAAAACCTATTTACGTAAATAATTAAATTTATCATAGAAAATCGCATAATAATTTTAAACATTAATATCTTTTGCGTCTGTTGGTCGATTTTGATGAAATAAACACTAAATGTTATTCGGAACAATGCTTCTTATGTTTCAATATTTCGATTTTGAATATAATGAGGGGTTATTACGTGATGCGCGCACAAACATACAGACAAACCGACAAACCGAAAAACCGACAAACAGACAAAAATTCTAAAAATGGTAGAAATGGGTTCTGTTAGTGCTCCTTTAACTCCCCTACTACTTTTGTTCTAAATATTTTCAATGTACAGAATCGCCACGTCTACAGATTTATTATATGTATAGATGTATGTTTAGTATGTACTCTCCATCCGGTAACCATGGCAACGGGTCGTTATCGAGAATCACTCAACCTACCTACATTGAACAAGCAATTTGTTCGCGTTCGAGCTATGGACTACAGACAGATCGCATTTCGATGCTCATAAAGGACGGAGAATATTCTACTAAAGGATGTTGCGCAGTGACTAGATAAAATGAGATGAGAGATTCTGCATTCACGATGCTGAGCCTTATAGGTTTTTGAGTTAGGTAAATTTAAAAACTATTCAATATATTATTTAAAAAAACTAGCTGTTGCCCGCGACTTCGTTCACGTGGAAATTTTGGTGTGTATGTGAAAGACTGCCTCGTTGGTCAAGTGTTCGCAAGTACGTCTACTAAGCATGAGGTCCTAGGATCAAAGTGGAGGTCAGGCAGTGTTAAAATAAAATGTACGACGTCGTGGATTTTATCAAAAATTTTGTTTTGATTTTTAAACTTTTTAGAGATGTTCGTTCGTAATGGGTTGTAAATAGTACTTATTACTTCCACGCAAAGAGTAAACACAAAAGAAAAAATAAAACCAAATTAATTTTCAGCCATTCCGGTAATTCCGACTACACTTCGACTAAAACCTATTTACGTAAATAATTAAAATCATAGAAATCGCGTATGAGGTTACTAACAAAATTTTAAACATTAATATCTTTTGCGTCTGTTTGTCGATGTTGATGAAATAAAGGGTTTTTACGTGATGCGTGCACAAACGAACAGACAAACCGACAAACAGACCAACATTCTAAAAATGGTAGAAATGGGTTCTGTGTGTGATCCTTTAACACCCCTTTTTTTCTAAATAATTTCAATGTACAGAAACGCCATGTCTACAGATTTATTATATGTATGATTATAAGATGTATGATTATAATAAGATGATTACATAACATTTTAAAACGTTATTAAAGTCACCTACCAGTAGATATACCCACCATAAGGTACCGGAAAACACTCCAAAAAAAAAAAAATTGTCTACGGACGCTTCATATAAAGTTCATTTCAAAGACCACATAAAAAGCTTTTTCATGAAAGCTCGATGCGATGCAAATGCAATGGAAATTAGAAGCTTTGCATGAAGCGACGTCGATTTGAATACGCAGTGATGCCATATTGCAGCTACTAGTAAGAGTAAAAAGAGAACCAATGCTATTCAACAATATTGAAAGTCAGCGATATGAGAATTCAATACGTTTGTTCGTATTTATTTGAAACTACCTGGTGCCCGAGACTTCGTCCGCGTAGTATTTCATAAAAAATATTTTATTTCATTACTAGACTTTTTTTTTCTAAAATAAGAGTAGTCTTGTAAGTTAGTCCTTATATCATCAGTTTTATACCCGTAAAAGTCCGGTAAAATTAAAAAAAAAAATGTTTTTATTTGTTACAAGTAACGGCATACAATAAAAAGCTGTTATTTTGAAATTACAAACAGACACTTCAATTTAATGTATTTGTATTTTATAGATACTAGTACTGGTTTGTAGAAAGTAAAAAGTCGATCTTTGATCTGTTTTTCCTTTGCTTTTGGTTCGAGTCTTTATTGCTTTTGAATTCGATCACTAAGATGGAACAGGAGCTGCGATACTCCATTCAAATTTATTCCCATTTTTTCTTCTCGAATAATACCTATAGAGCAATATTTTTTTTACTCATAAATTCAAGGTCTACTGTAGACACGTCCCTGTCATTTCCTTTTTTTCAACAACTTATAAAGTATGACTAAGTAAAGAAAATACTTAGGACTCTTCGAAACTGACAAAAACCCCAATTTTTACGACCGTGATTAGGAGACTACCAGACAAATTGGAAAAGTTTTTAACTTAAAAGAAATTGATAGGAACAAGACATACTCTAATTGATAGGAACAAGACATACTCTTTCTTAAAATTTTAATGTCGAAAATAATTGAATCGGCTCAGTTTTCGAGGAGAAAAACGGAGAATACGGAACGTCGATCTCGTCAAAATTATATAATCGCATCTCTGAGCTGCAGCTGTCTTTGTCGCACTTGACGCAGCCCGACGCGGCGCGACACAACGGCAATAGTTTCTTCAAATTCCTTTTTTAAATTCCTCGCTGGCCCTGTTCCCTCTTAATTCAAATTCGTCTAGCGGAAAGGAATGCCTGAAAATGCTTTTAGAGCTGCAAAGCCGATTGAAAAGCTCGCTTTCCGTAGGTACTTACATTATTACATTTATTGTATTTCTGGATTTAATTTCCATGGCTTTTGAAATGCAAAACGGAATATTGCAATCGCTCTATGCTAAAGTCAATTTCTATTTTGTAAAACGGACTTCAGCAAGATAAGGTTAAGAAAGAAAAAGCTCTTAAAAGCACGTGATATTTGAGGCTATTATTGCATGTTTTAAGTTGGTACTTAAACTTCTTCATTTCGGAATACTACTTAGGTATATTTTTGAGACCTGAAGTCCCGAAAACTAAGCTTTGTGTTCACAAGCTTTTATTCAACTTGCAGTGTTTTCATGGATGTTTTTTGTTAAGGTCAAATCTTGCAACTGAATTTTAAAACCGTTATCCCCAATCGATTGAGCTGTTTGGAATACACGTTTAGTTTGGATGACAAGGCATGGCTAGCTAAGTGACATAATTCTAACTCCATTTTGGCGGATTCCCAACTATGGTGGACTATCAATGAAACATTTAAAAGGGTTTGCTGCGAAGAATAAGAAGATTTATTAAAATGACGTCATACCTGTACAAAAAACGTTTATTAACGACTTCAAAAAAAGGAGGAGGTTCTCAACTCGGTTGTTTTTTTTGTGTGTTACTGTTATTTAGGAACCGATTTGAAAAATTCTTGTTTTATGTGAATTTATATACTTTCCGATTGGTCCCATAGAAGTTTCATCAACGTCGGTTCAGTAATTTCGTTTTTTTCCTTTAATACGTAATTTTTTTCTTCTTGGGCTTTGTTGATGACATGATGATCCCGTATCAACTACTAGTTACAATGTAAACATTAATTCTTGACAAGACTCTGTGTGATAGGTATACTTACTACAACTTAAAAGTAGTAGAAAACTAGTCAGTAGCAAACAAGTAAATAAAAGTCACCGACTTTCGAAAGTAAAGTTATTTTAGACTTTTATAGTGTATTATTGTAAATCGGGTGTTTTTCAGTTTTCTTTTTATTTACTGTATGCTTGTTACTCACTCTTTTGACATAAATCTGCCACTGTTGTTGGCTTTTACTTTAGAATGTATGTGCTATCTGTTAAAACCAGCGCCGGATTTGGCTTCAACAGGAGCGTTTTTATTGCTGGAGCCAGGGACGGACCCAGCCGAGGGGAGGGTCATGACGTCCATGATCCCCCCCCCCTGGCCTGACTCTACCTCTACCACTGATATTTTCAAAATCACTAAATGTATTTATTTATAGTAATTATTTACAAACTACAAAACTGTAATAAAAATAAATATGTACAAGTATAAAAGGGTTACAGGGCGTCCAAAAATTCGTCCGCATCGCTGTCAACAGGAAAAGTGCCCAGAAGGCTGGCAGCATTACATTGAAATCACTAAATTGATTTTAATCAAATAAATACTGTGTCTAATTCGACGAAGAGTAGCGATTAGTCAGTTATTCTGAAACTTTTTTGCAAATATGGCAGTCACTTCAATATTATCTTACGAATGGTCAAACAAGTACCTAGTCACCTATAACATATCCTAATACCTTAATATCAGTTTTTAAACTGTCATGGTCACTAACATTATAATCAAAACAAACAGTGGACATGGTAAATATCCCGTTTCTAGTGTTAATTATTACCTTAATATCTATTATACATCTATAGATATAATAAAATCGTAGACTGTCCGTGTCTGTACTTATAGTTTTTGCAAGAAATCTACTGGAAGACGCGAGAAATAAGTAAAAGGAAGTACTTAATTTTTATTTAAATGTTTGTCTGTTTGTTTGTTCGTTTGTGGTAAATGCATCATCATGTATCATGTAAAAGCCACTCATTGAATGTTCAACGTTCGGCGACTCATTCATTCAGATGTCGCCTAGTGTTAGACAAACATTAAATTAATACCCAGTGGTATTAATGTATTACAAGCTTACTAGTAAATGTATTCAACCGTAGCAGCCGTTGGTTCTATGATGTAATTCCTTAGCCCCACCATTCACTAAACTTTATGAATGTGGGGGCGATAAGATCTCTGTTCTCGTTTCTCTAGAATTCTACTAAATTATGATGTGGATGCTGATATCGCGTCGTTAAGGTGTGTTGAGATGACACGACCTAACGGCTCGAGTTCTCATGATATGTGTACAGTCACGAGCACCAATATGTATATTTTATTTATAAAGCTTTATTAATTCCACACAAACAATAATCAAATCACAATCAAATAATATAACAATAAATATTATTGATAATCAAATAAAAATTATAAAATAACCTTAATTACAAAATTAATAAATAGATTTCATTAAATTAAATAAACACATTCATGATTACTTCGATTTAAAAAATACTTAAGATTATGAATTTCATATGTAATAAAATTTAAATGGATATAATAGTGTTTCGATAATTATCATTATTAACAACTATAAAACAACATTATTGTGTGGACCCCTTCGGGTAAAAGCCTCCTCCAAAGAATTCCACTTTTCTCTATCCGAAGCGTTGGCTAGCCAGTCCCCTCCAGCATTCGTAATAATCTCGTCATGCCAACGGGCACAGGGCCTCTATTTCTGGTGCCCTGTGGACCTTTCCATTTAGTTGCCCGGATCGTCCACCGATCATCGGCATACCTTGCAACGTGCCCGGCCCACCTCCATTTTTGGCTTTGTGAAAAGAGAGCGTCTGTCACTTTGGTTCTATTGCGAATGTCTGTGTTTCTTATTTTGTCACTTAGTTTGAGCAGCTTCTCTCCATAGATCTCTGTGTGGTTTGGATCTTGGTTCTCGCCTTTAAGTCGTATATCCAAGTCTGGCAGCCATAAGTGAAACTAGGTAAAATTGTAGAGTCTAATATTATCCTTTTCACGATGATCGGCAGGATTTGAATATCTCTTTGTGAGCCCAATATTTTTTCCAGGTAATAGCTACCTATCCTTCGATCTTTTTCTTCAATATTCCTATTTTTGCTTACCCAGGTATATGTACTCCTGGACGTAATCGAGCGGCATGTCGTTGACCAAGATTATTTACATACATAAAAAGTCTAAGTGAACACATACCAAAATTGCTAGAGACACATGAAAATCATACAGTCAAAGATTACTACAAGATAATAAATCTGCATTAAAAACCAGCCTGAAAGACAAATCAAGATCCAAGAAACCAACTATTTCAACAAATAAGGCAATAGAATTAATGAGGAGAAGAGGCGTCTTACAAAACAAACCCTATCTAAACAAAAAAGATAGAGAAGACCTGAAAACCCTATATAAACAAACAAACAAAGAAATAAAACAATGTTATGAAACACACAGAATTGATACTATAAAAACACACATAGAAAACACAAGATCAGCTAAAAAAGCATTCAAAGAACTAGACAGAACAAAAACATGGATTCCATCTCTTCAACACGGTTCAAAAAATAGTAAATCACGTAGTGAAATTATAAAAATAGCGACAGATTTCTACGCAAGCTTATACAGGGTTATTTGTAAAACACCAGCAACCTCTTAAGAGGTCATTGTACTCATCATTATGAACAACTTTTGCTATGGGACCAAACCTGAAATCGCGAAAAAAATCAGCTGTTGATCATAAATGTAGGGAACAGCTGATTTTTTTTCGCGAGAAATAACGATTGTAACTAATTGGAGATAGGATCTTTTTCATAAAAATATGGGTTCCTAAATACTATGCTCGTAACAACATGAAGTTTTAATCAGAACTGTAGGAGAAAAACACATAAAAGTTTTTAATTGTTTACATTGCTGATCGTGACTGTACTCGTGTTTACAAAATTATAATAATGTTACCTCTCGAATAAATTGCTTCTAAAAGCACCAGCAATAAGTTCTCGTAATTTTTAGAGGCAATTTGCTATCTATTTCAAACACGTAAGTAATGTAAGTCTGTTGAAAATCAGAATCTGTGCGTGAACTTAGTTGATGTTTATCATTCCGGAAGGGAGTGTCAGACTTTTACTGACTAAAACTCATCCATGTTCCTTCTTTTGCCCTTTGTTTTCCAGGGCCGCGGTATCTCTTTCGAACAGTCCCGCAGCCCTGGCAAACAGTCCTGCAGCCCTGGCACAGTCTAGCTATCTGCAGTGTGTAAACTAGCCACGACCTTCTCCTTCCTACATTTAGCAAGTAATTCCATTCATCTTGTAAACCTGACCAAAAATATGAGACAGGTATAATAAAGTAACTTGTGTATCGGTGTATGTGTGAAAAATCTCATTCCGGAAATTGTTTTATTATTCTGAGTATCCGTTTTTTATTTTATTAATAAAGTCTACTTAAATATGAAGGTAGAATAAAGCACTATGTTATATGAAGAGAAGAAAGAACCCGCATGTGGGATGCGGGTATGTAAACACGATACGGATACACAATTTTTGCCATTCCTGCTTTTATTTAGAAAAGTTTGGTTGGTAGGGTTTCTTCATTTGTAGTGATTCTAGTGAAACCTTACGTTAAAATTGCCTACAAAGTGAGAAGCCTAACACACAAGTTATGGAGTTATATAAACCCACAGTCTAACTCTCCCTCTTTTTTGTTTTGTTTTTTGGGATGGGAAATCATCAAATGACTCCTCTCGCTCTGGGTGGCAAGCGTATGGCCAATGGCGCTTTGCGCCAGCTAGCAAAATCGTCCGAAAAGAGACCACAGCTTGCCGCCCACGACCGCACTAGCTAACATACTTACCGGGTTACTGAATTTACAATTTACTACATTTTAGAGTACATACATAATTATATTTAACCATCGAAGCGATATTGTGATCAGCTGAATTTGATTTTTGAAGCATCTTAAAATATTCAAAGAACCCATGATCCATAATGCATACTAATAAAAGAAAAAATCAAATCTGTAAAATAGTTAGCATGAATTTTCTAAACTACAGAACGAAAGTTATTTCACGTAGGTTTTTTTTTTGTCAAACCATTAAAAAAACATAAACAGAGTAAGAACTCATTAAAGTTTTGGATGTCCAGAACTATACAATAGTTCGAAGGTATGTGTAAACGGGCATTTTAGCACAGATTTTCGGCATTTTAACTGTAGGATATTTCCTCTTGGGCTACTGCAGCTGACATTTCAATTTATTCAGGTGAAGTTTGTGACGTTGTTTCCTTTTTGTAATGTAAGTATTAAAGTCTCTCAGCTTGTACTGTCGACGTTATTAAAATCGGCTTAGAATTTTCCCCTGCAGTGTTGTGACCAAGAAGTAATACTTAGAGGTTTAGAGCGACTTCAAGATTACCTAACTAAATAGGGATATCAGTTATAATTTCGGTATAGAAATCAAAGCAAGCACGCTACGAATTACGCTTCGTGGTCGTTTTGAGTTTGCCAGAATGCGTTGTGGTCGTTTTTTCGCTCAATGGCCGTTTTCGGTTTTTGTCGAAGTCTGATGAGATGACGAGTAATAGAGAAGTATGGAAGAAGAAGATATGCCGCACCCCCTTAATGAAAAAATTAAAGAGTTGAGGTCAGGAGAATGATTTTGATGTAGGGACCGTTCTGTACTTTCTCTCTTCCCTGATAGAGAAGAGGGTAACTTTAATTATTTTAACAGACGATAATTCATAAGGGTAGGTACATAGTTATGGCCTATGTCAAACAAACATAATTAAAACTTAGGTAGGTATTGAAACCACAACGCCATATAATATTCTATTGAACAAAATTCAATTTATAATTAAGCACAATTTTCGATACCCAAGTGCAAATTGGAAAACCATTAGCAAATATACTAACTAAAAGAGAATGCTCATGGAAGTATGGAATCCCGTACCATGCTGCATCAAAATCAAACCTTGTTTTTTATAGACTACACTGATCGTATTAACTCCTACAAAAATTATTTTTGAAAAAAAAACCCGCGTTTCAGAGTTATTTTATAAAATCGAAACTAACCTAAAAAGTAGGTCTATTTTTTCGACGCTACCAACGACGTATTTTAACACACATACATTACATTATTGCTCTAAAAACAGCGTAATACACTAATATTAGTAAGAATTACGAGTTAAAGTAACATCCACAGTATGCTTGACTGAAACTCGATTTTATTTTAGACCTTTACATTGCCAATAGTCAGTCAGTACAGTACAAATGTCAGATGCCACAGATAAGATAACTATAAACCATAGAGTATAGTAAGTGCTATAAACTAGTCGGGATTTAGGGATGTAATCGATAAATCAAAATCTTTAGGCTGAGAAAATCTATTTTGTTGCAAATAGCAATAAACCAAACTAAATCGATTTGGTGTACTGATCTTACTTAATTGTAATTAATTTTAGAGTCCGCTCGACAGACAAGGGTTTGTTCAATTGAAACGGAACGTCATTTATATTCAGTTGAAACGGAACGTCATATAAAGGGAGTAAAACAATATTCGTACTTTTAAACTCGAAAAGTATAATTCCAGTTCAAAAATCAAATCCCCGACGCGTAATGCCGTAAAAAAATATGAAACTAATTACTATAATATTTTGGTTTTGAGGCGCGAGACTTTTTGGTACCAACTTTGGTCATTGTCCTTTTTGTTAACTTTCTTTTTAAATAATAATAAATAAAAATAAAAAAAAAACCGGTTTAATTGAAGTGTAGAATGAAATACGATACATAATAATTATTATAATGCTTGATTTTCATGGACTTTCATTAATTATTTCTGTCCATTGTTACGATTCTAACAGTATTAGTTATAATTTGAAAATCCACTTGTTTGTGAGGTCTTATTTGCATAATTATATAACATCACGCCTGTAATCCCCTAAGGGGTAGGCAGAGGTGTACCTAATACTAATAGAACACCCACATTATTTTTAAGTCCCCTGTAGTAGGGAGCGAGCCTATTGCCATCAGCCGGGCACAAATCCAGACTGCTCCTGAGAAATTCCTGATGGAAAAACCTAATAACACTGCCCGACCTGGGAATCGAACCCAGGACCACGCGTTCACACTCAGGACTCGTTGAGTCGAAACAGATATCACTAGATCAACCACCACGGCTTACGTAGACTTGTGACGACGATTTGTATCAAAAGTAATGTCCTAATCCTAAGTCTTGCTTATCTAAATTGTAATTGTTACAATAACTTAGTTTAATAAAACAATATTGGAATGCTGAATTCTAGTAAATGGAATATACAGGGTGTAACAAGACCCTTAACGAAGTCGTCAACCGTTACTTTAAACATCTCCACGGCCCCCGCACTATTCATTCAATCCATCCATCAGCACAATGTTTTGAGTCCTTTAAATTGCGTCTTACCGTAAAACTTGATTTTTCATCCCAAAAAAAAAAAACGTTTCCCAGCAATACTTTTTGCGTAAAGTTACTTTGTTTGATGTACATGATGCTTTTATTTACGCAAAAAGTATTACGTAAAAGTTTGACCCCCAATATCTCCGTAACTAGAAGGTTCCCAGGTATGGTCTAGAACAAAAAAAATATCACAATTACGGGGAGAACAAGTTGTAAACAATCCTTTATGTATCACCCATTTACCTTTAACACCTCAAAAAATAAAGATTATTCTTTTCTAAGTCAAGTTAAACAAGACTTGTAACTTTATACTACCTACAATGCTCAAAGTTGCTCACAAACTCTTTAGCCGAGACTACGGCTTTGTGAAACGCGAGAATTCTTTCCAAGTACCTAGATGGAGGGTTACAGAAAAGATTGGTTTTATCCTGAGAAGCTACAGACGTCAGATGGAAATACAAAGACGAGATCACGAGATGATGAAGCTAACACCATTCAATTACCAACTTACCTATTTTGCGACACCGTGGTTAGAAAATGAGAGAAACTAGTCATAAACAAAGAAAACACTGTTGAGTAACAGTTGGCGACGTACACCCAAAGTAGATACCTAATCCAATAGAAAGCAATAGACAAACTTGATGGGTACACTATTACAAACTCATCATCTTCCTGCCCTTGTCCCATGTTATTTGGGGTCGGCGAAACACGTTTTTTTCATCCATTCTCCTCTGTCAACCGTCACGCTATCATTTACTCCTTTTTCTCCCATATCATTCTTCACACAATCCATCCATCGTTTCCTTGGTCTTCCTCTCTCTGTCCATCCATCAACATTTATATTCATCACTCTTTTAGTAGCATGCGATTCGTCCCTCCTTATCACATATCCATAACTAGACAGTCGATTCCCTTTCAACTTTTCTGTAACTGGCGCAACTTTTAAACTTCCTCTGATATATTCGTTCCTTACCTTATTCATTCTTGTCACTCCACACATCTATCTCAACATTCTCATCTCCGCTACATGCAAGCTTTTTTCAGATTCATTCATATATTGTAAAACATAGGTACCTACATTATAAGTTCTTATTTTTTAATACATTGAGGGCGCTATGTTTTGCATCTAGGGCGTACAAAAGTCACGCCGTGATGGCTCTCGGCCACCGTAGGCGCGGGCCTGTGGACGGTGAGTAATGGGCTAGCTCGCCGTCCGTCCGTCGTATGACGACAGGCCGTGTCGACGGCGCGTTCGTGTTACACGCGCGCCTCAAAGAGATGTCAGCAAACGGGAGGGGCCCGCAACGGCCGATGCCTGCCAGGGCTGCGGGACTGTTTGAAAGAGATACCGCGGCCCTGGAACATAAAGGGCGAAAGAAGGAACATGGGTGGTTTTTAGTCAGTAAGAGTCTGACACTCCCATCCGCTCCGCCCAGAGCGGGAGGAGTCATTTGATGATTTCCCAACCTCCAAAAAAAAAAAAAAGGGCGTACAAAAGTAGTAATACATGCAATATAATTAAAACAAACAATTAATATAGCTTTAAGAGCCACAAATGAACAAGTCAATAAATTAGATCATCTATCGTATTAAGAATTTACTATCACACTGAACAATGTCGATTAGATAATTAGATAAAATATGTGTAGTGAGAAAAAATAAAATAATGAAAATTAAAAATGTCCGCAGTTATTGTAATAAAATGAAAATTGTCAGCACTTACTTATTTAAAGAATGTTAGAGAAATTGCATGATGTCATAAATTAAGATTAAATGTCATTAAGGAAGATCAATAATTATATAATAATAATTGTTGTAATAAAAGTTGTGGTGGCTCTATGGTGTGGCGATCGCTACGATTCGGAAACTCAAAGACTGAAGAAGATGTAGAAGCACCGAAGCACATACCTTTTCAGGTTTACCTATACTCCTGTTGAAAATGGGTTCCTAATTACCATTTCGTAGCTAAAATGTCCGTGTAAAGGTGGGTCAAATAGAAATTGTTCCAAGAAAACCTTAGGTTCAGATTCTCAGTCTTATTTATTTACGGCGCTTTTTGAATTTGTGATAATAATATAGGTATCTAATAATGATGGATGCATTGAATAGTACAGGGTCCATTAAGGAGGTATTTAAAGTAAAGTTCGGTATAACATTAAAAAAATACAAAAAAGTAGGTAGGTACTTAACTCTGATATTAAAAAAAAAAAAAACGTAAGTAGGTAAGTAAATAACATAATGATTTTGTTACTTCTACGAATTAATCGCAGTTTTTTTGTGCACAGATTGAAATCTTTCCGAGATCTATCAGATATTTTATGATGGATCAGTGCAATTATCTCGTTATATTGCAGACATTGTAAATATACTTGTCTAGATCTTGTCTTCGTCCGTTTCGTAGACATACTGTCTGACATGACATTACTACGTCCTAGGTACCTACTTACCTACCTATCTACGACTCATGAGAAATCCTTCGTTTACAGATGAGTAGGTACAATATCCATTGCTATTAAATATTGCATCAACTTTTGAATTTCAATTGATTTTCAACGATAATTCCACGGTGTAAGGTTGGAATTCAAACAGTTGGATCTCGAAATGATGATCATTTTTACCGCGAATTCGTACTGGATAATTTTATGGAATTGTAGGAAAGTTAAATTAATTCCATCCGTGTTATTATGTCATGTTCATACTGGTTTTACCTAGAATTTTATCATAAATGTAAAATTAATAGTTAGGTAGGTACATTCGCTAAAATTTATAATGAATAGGTAGGTACTATGGCTTTTAGTTGATTTGTAATCATGTAGTACAAGCGTTATTATTAATAAAGCTGTGAAGCCTAGTGGTGTGAGTTGTGACCGTAGGTCTGTTAAGTTGGCCTGTGGACGGTGAGTAATGGGCTAGCTCGCCGTCCGTCCGTCTTATGACGACAGGCCGTGTCGACGGCGCGTTCGTGTTCCACGCGCGCCTCAAGGAGATGTCAGCAAACAGGAGGGGCAAGGCCAAGGGCCGATGACTGCCAGGGCTGCGGGACTGTTCGAAAGAGATACCGCGGCCCTGGAACACAAACGGCAAAAGAAGCCACATGGATGGGTTTTAGTCAGTAAAAATCTGACACACCCTTCCGCTCCACCCAGGCGGGAGGAGTCATTTGATGACTTCCCATCCCAAAAAAAAAGGACTGTCAAGTTCGAACCCAAGACGCGCACCTCCGATTTTTCGGATACATGGCTAAATTGTGTGTGTATTGTATAATAATTGTCACTTACTTCGGTGAAGAAAAACATCGCGAGGAAACGAGCATGCGTGAGACATAGGTACCTATTTCTCGATGGCATGTAAAGCCAGCAAACTGTACCAATCGATTTTGTTATCATTCATATTTTTGACTCCCACTATGGAAGCAATTTTAAAGACGTATTCACGTTAAATTAATCGTAATTCATTAATAATAATCTTACGGGGTGGAACGGACACCGACGCGAAAACGGTTACCGGTATTCAGTACATCAGTCTGAGCTCCCCCACATAGAAATTTTTCATCGGTTATTCTTATTATAACCGTTTTCGCGTCGGTGTCCCATTCCACCCCGTATATAAACCTACCGGAATTAATTCCCTAAATTACAGTGAACGATCAAACAAGCACAATCATAGAACAACGGTCACACATACAGATAAAATGGCGAGTTTAATAAACTTAAAATACCCATCTAGTCATTTGGTAACACAATTATAGATTGTATGTCAGATAGACGAGATCACGAGACATAACATTAAACAAATATCTGTACACAGAATTAATAACCATTTCTTTGAATTTCATTCTGAGAAATTAGCTCTCCCAAGAAAAACTATTAACGCTTTAATATCCAATATCATTCTCCACATTGTTAGGAGAACTATTATCATTTATTAGTCACAATAAGTATCTAATAACGTAAGTAGGTACAGTCGCCAGCGCATCAAGTTGCCACAAAGTACAAACAATCTTTTGTCATTCGATTTTCAACTTAACCACACACACACACAAGATACACACGTGTTATGTATAACAACACACACAAAAAACAACACACACACACAACGCACCACACACAACGCACCACACACAACAACAACAAACAAACAAACAACACACAACCCTACACACACACATTAACATTTTATGGTTAAAAAATATTTGGAGGAACAGTTTGTGGTTCTTTTTTTGCACGCGCATATTTCGAAAATCATCCCACGGGAACTTACTACCGGGATATCAAATAATCATCATATGGCCTAGGAAGCCCAGTCATGGTATCCCTGCGTTGAATTCCATACAGTTCCGTTCAGTCGTTCAGCGTGTATGCCTGACAAAAAAAGAAACAAATTCACTTTACAATACAAGGAACTGTGGCCCGTGGTCAGGTTCGAATTTTTTTTCAAAATCGTTTTCACAAATACTCACCTATGTTTAATCCTAGAACTGCGCTTCGTTAACGTTACAAACGCGCCAAAAGATTCTAATCACTATAACAAGTTATTTCACAAAATATGAACACAAATTGTTTCTCAATAAAGCATCGTTCGCGAGTCCGTCATACGATTCCAAGTAAAAGCAATTAAAGTTAAATTAATTTCATAAAAACTCGAACGAAATGTCGAAAAACAATTAATAAAAGTAAGTTCCACAAAAAGGCGAGCATGCTTTTTAATTATTATTATCTGTCTCGGTATGTCGTAAGTAAATTCAAAGTAAAAGATAAAAAAAAAGGATTAACTGCGTGTCGGACAACGTACAGTGAAGGGTTCCGTCGTCGGATTATAACCTTGCCTTTGTAGGTATAGGTTATTTTTAGTTTTTCGATAATTTAGTTGCGGTCGTATATAACAATATTGTGCATTTGCGCATGCTAAAAAATTTGCAGGTAAGTATAAAAAACTATTAACTTACCTCATAGCAAAGTTTCTTAGAAACATCATGTCTTTTTATTATGAATGTGTCATGGGATCCAACAATACTCTAGTCACTTATGTACACAGACGCCAGCACATCAAGCTACTACAATCTGTCAAATTTCTTTAATGGATTTTCCACTTTATCGCTAAACCATTAGGTTCATGGTTGATTGGGAAAATTTGACGGTTTCGGGTAGCTTGATGTGCAACCTTATTACTCAGGGCGTATGAGTAAAAAGTGGTCGATCGGCAGTGAGCGCGGTAGTACATTTACAGTGCCAATTTTCATCGATTTAGAGTTGATAGTCCCCGAGTAAAATTAACCATTTTATTCAGGTTTAAGACATATTGCACATCGCTGCAGTATTCGGGGGCTCTGAGAATCAGATATACCCAAAGGGCATCCAATTTAATAATGCGTTCAGGGTGCTTTTACGACTGCCATGCTTTTACAGCGCGTCGGCGATATTTACCAATGCACTGACATCTTTGACATAGTATGAGGCAACAAATGCGTGACAGTCCTAACGTCATCCTGCACGCGATAGCCGGGCAGATAGCCCGCTTGTGTGGGCGCGGTCCGATCGCCCTAGATCGCTTCTAGTACATAGGTACGTAATACGTATATAGGCAAATTTTTTTAGTTACTAACACAATAGGCCCCTGTAGTCTGAATAGATAATAAAACTAAAAACTTCCGAACATTCGGAAAGACAGACGAAATGATAAAAGTTCCGTGTTTGCCATTGGGCTACGGAACCCTATAAATGAAAAAAAAAACGTTTAAAGTGCAGTCGATTATTCACATTTCTCTGAAACGTTATCCGACGGTACTATAAAATTAATTCTGGTGAAACGGCAAGGAATTTTTGTTGATATAATAATGGTATTTCCATACTTGAAAAGGTATGTATGTAGTTATGTTGATCTTCACATTCCTTGCAGTTTTTCAGCAATCATTTCAGTGACGTCTATCGTTATGCTGGGTGACTCGTTATTGAGTCACACGAATGTTTTTTCGTTTTTGTTTTTTTTTTCAATTCGTAATAATAGTATTAATCGTAATTCGTAGTAATTAACAACGGCATGGCTAATTACCAAAATATAGGCAGGCACTTGCATACAGCTGTAGCTTCAGATTAGCAGGTAGGTTAAGTACAGTACATACAGTTCCTGCCTCGTCGCCCAACTATTGTACGTAGCAGAGCAGTATCCTTTCCATGCGAACGCTAATAGCAGGGTGATGGTAGCTTACCAATTTATTATTATAAGTAGTTAAAGAAACTTTTCGTAAACAAGAAAATTCCCCGAAAAATCTTGCAAAACACTTTAACTTTGAACTCTTTTAAGAATCTGCCTTATAAATCTTATTATACTGTTTTCGTGAATAGAATAGACTAGAACATTATTATTATGTACACCATGGGGGGGGGTTACCATGACGTCTTAACGCAGGATTAATTCCAGTGTGGGAAAGTGACAGAGCTATATAGGTCGTCTAGCGTCATCTCTTTCCCTCACTTCACTGGAATTACTCCTGCTTTAAGGGGCCGTCTCCACGAGCGAGAGAATCACGGCGATATTACGTATTTGTAGGTAAGGGATAATATCGCCGCGATTCTCTCGCTCGTGGAGACGGCCTCTAAGAGAGTGTATAGAAATACGTGGCAACGATGATAATATCGTCGCGATTCTGTCGCTCGTGGAGACAGCCCCTAAGACGACATGGTAGGCCACAGGGAATCCTAGTGTGGAGGCTAGTCATATTTTCAGGTTGTGTAATGCTCTCTTGAACAATAAAGCTTTTTATTATTTATTATTACCAGGTGACAATCATAAAAGAAAGCATGTCACACAGGGTGACACAATGGGCGGTCTTATACCTAAAAGCGATATTTTCAAGTTAATAAATATCTATCTATATATCCATACATATATCTCAAGTTCTAAGAATCGGAACAATTCCTGTTGCTGCCTGAACCCCTACAGCTTTTATATCCCATCGTATTTGAACTAAAACACGGTGTTCGCGCTAACCACATTCGCAATCATGATTCATGAATGCATGAATGAATATTTACATTTCATTTCCGTATGAAACATCACTTAATAGAGACGTTATTAAGATTTATACACAAATGTAAATGAGACATTACTTACACTTGAATACCTAATGATTTCTGATGTAATCTCGCCTACCTGAAAATTCGCAGAAGGTGATAATTATTTCTTGAGATCCTTCGCGAAGCCGGAAACACGGCGATTCCGTTACGAGTCGTCGCGGGCACGCGGCGATTCCATGACCAGTCGCGACGATACGCTGGCGGAATAATCAGTCGTTCGTGGAGACGACCCGATGATAGAAGCGCGGATCCGTCGCGATTCTCTCGCTCGTGGAGATAGCCCCTAGGGTTGCGCCAAATCTCAGAGAAACAGCGGGAGTGTCATCGTACGCGGCACCATCAACGATGCGGTCGACAGCGCGCTCTGTTTCTCGCTCTATCAAATGACGGTTCTGAGCGACAGAAAAGGTTAGGAGCATGGCCAAATGCGATTCCGTGGTGTTAGATGAGGCGCAACGCTCCTTTTTTTTTTTTTTTGGAGGGTGGGAAATCATCAAATAACCCCCCCCCCCCCCCCCCCCGCCCTGAGCGTAGCGGAAGGGAGTGTCAGCTTCTTACTGACTAAAAACCACCCATGTTCCTTCATTAGCCCTTTATGTTCCAGGGCCGCGGTATCTCTTTCGAACAGTCCCGCAGCCCTGGCAGGCACCGGCCCTTGCGGGCCCCTCCCGTTTGCTGACACCTCTTTGAGGCGCGCGTGGAACACGAACGCGCCGTCGACACGGCCTGCCCGTCGTCATACGACGGACGGACGGCGAGCTAGCAGGCGCAACCCTCCTGAGCAACGCATTTTGATGCGGTTTCCCCAGTATTTATTTAGACTAGAGAGGTCTATGTGTATTGTAGTACACTTGTTTATCTAGCTTCCGATTACATGGGATTTAAAACATCACTAGCGAAAAATGTGGGTGTCTCACCTCAGGCGTTATGTTGTGTTATGTTAAACTTGAAAGTTAGATTACAGTAGGTACCCAATCTCGATGATAGGGTGCAGTCGGTAAAACCGTGCGAAGCAGGGGCGGGTAATACCTATTACATAGCATAACATCACGACGGTAATCCCAAAAATTAGAGGCAGAGGTGTACCCATTAGTACACCAATATTTCGCCAGTTATGTTTAAGTCCCATTTAATAGGGGCGAGCCTATTGCTATCAACTGGGTACAAATCCAGACTCCATGGCTGCCACTGAGAAATTCCTGATGGAAAAAACCCAATACTTAAGCCACTTTGCCCGACCTGGGAACCGAACCCAAGACCTCATGCTTAGCAGTCGCGCTTGCGACCACTAGATTAAAGAGGCAGTATATACCTAGATATCCATTACTGATGTAATCGCGCTCATCAGATTTCCCGGAAAGCAATAATTATTACTTGAGTAATTATGCGGTTATTGGCTAGATAATCACGGGTTAAGTATAATCTTACAAACACAAATGTAAGAAAATGCTTTACTCGTAAATATTATAACTACGTTATAATTATAGAAATTTGTTTATTACAAGATCCGCAACGCAGTTCTAATTCCAAGAAGAATAACATTTAGCCTGAATATTATAAGCAGAAAAAAGAAAAATTAACAGTAAAATAACATTTTTTTAAACAAAATAGATCAAAGCAAACCTTGGCAGGAACACGCGGGTTAATCTCGCGACAAGCTTTTATATCATTATGCAGGGTGGAAGGGACACCGACGCGAAAACGGTTACCTACCACACTTACCACGTGTTGAGAACATAATTCTGAGCCCAGAAATTTTTCATCGGTTACTAAAACAAAAATCATCCGTTTCCTACAAAAGTGCAATATACCTACACGGTCAAAACGTATGGAACAGCTGATTTTTTTTTTAAATAACTGATGAAAAATTTCTATGTGGGGGGCTCAGAATGATGTACTGAATACATGGTACTCGTATGAACACGTTAGATAGGTAGGTACTTAGCTCAGCCGTAAATACCAAGACCTCCAGCAATTTTCTTCTTCATCATCATCATCATCTAGCCTTTTCCCAACTATGCTTGTTGGGGTCGGCTTCCAGACTAACCGGATGCAGCTGAATACCCGTATTTTACATGGAGCGACTGCCTATCTGACCTATTTTCTTCTTCGTATTAGAGTAATTTACTTCTGTATTTTTAAACAAAACATTATTATGTCGACATTATATTAGTATTATTAAGTAGGATACGTATATTCTTTAAGCCCCATATTGCCCCAAACCTACCCACCTCTACCCTACTTACGTTGAAAGTGTTGGTAAAAGCATTACCATGAGGCCACCCATCCATTAGCTATCCCGAGTAGTCCCTTACGAGACGGGTAAATGAGTATTACCGCCGCAAATTAGCATAGTGTGTTATCGCGTCGAAATCGACAGATTTATTTGTCCAGTATAGGAATTCTAGTAGCACCATAGGAGTATTCCTACCCAAGTGGAACGTTACCAGCATTCTGCGAAACAATGTTTCTATCACAATCTGAAAGATTTGGAACGAATTCGTAATCCATTGATTCTTATGCTTGATAAAATGGGCTGTTCAACAACAAAGATAACGCAATGAATGTTGTTGAACTTTCAAATCAAAGGCATTGCCATTATAAGTGTGTTGCGTAATTTCTCCGCTGATTATCAATCTATTAACAACCCCAAACCCCTAGTTCAACCCTTACGGAGACCGGTCAATGGGTATTGCCGCGGCTTATGCGTACCCAGATTCTGTTATCGACCCAATATACAAACTTTAGCTAAGTTCGTCGTAATTCTAAATACACCATAGAGTGCTATACTCTAGTATCAAAGAGGCTTTGCTCAATCAAAAAAAAAAACAAGGTCAGGTTACATCCGATATTCATATAAATGGCGACAACGTAAGCCATCAACTATAAATAAAAAAGCTGTATTTCATAATAACAATAGTTACAACGTTGCAACTATATACGTTTTACGACGACGCCGACAGACGCCTGGTTAAGCAATGAATTATTAATGGAACAAAGCATTATGTCATGTAGCTCTGTGTCGACTCGAAGGCGGATGTGCAGGTGTGAGTGAGATAATAAATATCGTAATCATGTCCTGCTGTTCCTCTTGTTTGCAAGTGGTGTGATTATGTTCACACGCGGTTCGTACTGTGTCCGTGGGTATGATTTTACAGTATAAAGGTCTCTGCACACAGCGGGCGCGGCGCGGCGGGACGGGACGGCGCACGGTGGGCCGAAAATCGGCTTTCATAGACTTAGGCATTTTATTTTGCAAGTGCCAGTTTTTATGCCGGATATCCCTTCTATTAGTTATAACAATATACAAAAATGACACCAGAATTGATTCTGCACAAAAACGAAGGAATTATAATTTTTTTACGAAAATTTTGTATGGAGCTAGTATGAAAAATCGAAATATCTCTAAAAAGGCAGGGATAACCGTAATATCCTTATAGGGGGTTATAGTACTAATTATTTGTGATTTTTTGACATAAGTTACATAATGGTTGTGAATGCCGTTTTTTTTTAAAAAATCGTCAAAATATTTTCATTTATTTTTACATATGAAACGTTCCTTTTAGTGTTAAAGTTGAAGATTTCAGAGCTTTAACAACTCTTAACATAAAATAGCATGACCTCTATAGACCTGAAGGACTAGACAGAGGTGAAAGAAAAGTTATTTTGTAGGTTATTGTACCCTTTTTTGTGGTTGTTTTTGAAGGCGGTTATATTTTGTTTGAAAACTCGGTGTAATCTGTTGATTGATATAGTGAAACAAGGCTCGGGAACTACCAATGACGGGAATACCGCAAGGAAGTTTTTCGAGTTTCCCAATAAAACTGCAGCTATTACTGGGTTGGATCAAGACCTGATAAAAAGATTTGCTGTTATTTTGCAAGCAATAACATCTGGTGAGAAGATAGATGTCATCAAATTTAAAGATTTTGCTCGCAAAACAGCAGAAAAGTACGTGGAATTATACGACTGGTACTACATGTCATCAACCGTACATAAACTATTAATACACGGTGCTGACATAATCGAAAAAAATGATATTGTCCCGATTGGGACTCTCTCGGAAGAAGCCTCAGAGTCTCGAAACAAAGATTTTAGGAGGTTTCGGGAACATCATTCGCGGAAAAGAAGCAGGCAAGATTCTAATCAAGATATCCTAAATATGCTTGTTGTTTCTTCGGATCCTTTCCTAAGTGCACAAAGGCCGAAGTTAGATGCCAAAAGGAAGACAACCTTTTTTGCTGAAACTCTCGACCTAATACAGTTTCCGAAATTTTCCCAATCGGGACAATATCATTTTTTTCGATTATGTCAGCACCGTGTATTAATAGTTTATGTACGGTTGATGACATGTAGTACCAGTCGTATAATTCCACGTACTTTTCTGCTGTTTTGCGAGCAAAATCTTTAAATTTGATGACATCTATCTTCTCACCAGATGTTATTGCTTGCAAAATAACAGCAAATCTTTTTATCAGGTCTTGATCCAACCCAGTAATAGCTGCAGTTTCATTGGGAAACTCGAAAAACTTCCTTGCGGTATTCCCGTCATTGGTAGTTCCCGAGCCTTGTTTCACTATATCAATCAACAGATTACACCGAGTTTTCAAACAAAATATAACCGCCTTCAAAAACAACCACAAAAAGGGTACAATAACTTACAAAATAACTTTTCTTTCACCTCTGTCTAGTCCTTCAGGTCTATAGAGGTCATGCTATTTTATGTTAAGAGTTGTTAAAGCTCTGAAATCTTCAACTTTAACACTAAAAGGAACGTTTCATATGTAAAAATAAATGAAAATATTTTGACGATTTTTAAAAAAAAAACGGCATTCACAACCATTATGTAACTTATGTCAAAAAATCACAAATAATTAGTACTATAACCCCCTATAAGGATATTACGGTTATCCCTGCCGTTTTGGAGATATTTCGATTTTTCATACTAGCTCCATACAAAATTTTCGTAAAAAAATTATAATTCCTTCGTTTTTGTGCAGAATCAATTCTGGTGTCATTTTTGTATATTGTTATAACTAATAGAAGTGATATCCGGCATAAAAACTGGCACTTGCAAAATAAAATGCCTAAGTCTATGAAAGCCGATTTTCGGCCCACCGTGCGGCGACGCGACGCTGAGCAGTTGTAATGTACTAGATATTACGGACGACGCCACACAGAGCCGTCCCGCTCGACGCGACGCGACGCGCCCGCTGTGTGCAGAGACCTTTATGTGGTGATGTCGTGCTAAATAATAACAGTAGCTCGTGGGTAAATAGTAACAGCCGCTCGGGTCGAATTCCAGGGTGATCACCCATTACATACCGAGTTTCAAAGCACGTTAGCCGTTGGTCCTGTGATTTGTAGATCTTTAACAGTCGTTACAGGTAGTCAGTGGCCCGAAAAGCTGACAACCTGTCTTACCAAGGGGTATCGTATTACCCAGTACTAACTGGGTTGTGAAGGTCAGATAAGCAGTCGCCCCAACATAGTTGCGAAAGGCTAGGCAGATGAGTGTGGCAGCAAAATTTCACTCAGTTTTCTTTCACCATCCGTCACATAATCCATCCTTTTTTCCAATCATATAGAAAAAGAAAGTATTTTAAGTTTGATTGAAATCATGGTTTTCTAATAATCTTACCGTAATGAGCTTGCTTTACGTTACGCCCTACTTGAGTAGGTATAAACTCAGTCCAGCGAAAGGAAACTGAAATTTTGTCGCAGTAGAATTCAAACAACCGAGTACCAAAGACAAGAATATAGATAATATCTCTTTGCCAAATACCATCTCATAAATGAATTATCATCAACAACATTGTTATTGTAAAAGGCACAAAAAATAAAGTTAATTGTCGAAAGAATAACATGTAAAAAACTTTTTATTATTACGCTCGCGGCGGATTCTAATTGACCTTACTTATCTATTTTTTTGTTATTTTGTTGGCAATAACAATTTAATCAACGTTATAAAATAATGCCGGCGTCGGTTTGTCTGTTCAATGTGGTTTAGAATAGTACCTGAATATGGTTCTGAAAATTTTTACTTTTTGATTTTAGTCAGATATTACCTTTCATGAGTGGTGAGTTCTCTCTCTCTGGGATTTAAATTTGAAGATAATAATAGAACTTAGCAAGCTGCCTACCTCGTTGGTCGCAAACGAAAGCCAGACTTCTGAGCATGAGGTCTAGGTTCAATTCCCAGGTCAGGCAAACTGCTATTAGGTTTTCCCATCAGGAATTTCTCAGTAGGAGTCTGGATTCGTGCTCGGTTGATGGCAATATTTATTTATTTAACACTTCAAGCACTGAGGCGGACTTAATGCCATAGGCTCGCCCAGCTCGCCCTATCCTATAACATGAGACTGGCGAAATGTGGGTGTACTTTTAGGTATAACTCTGTCTCTGGGAGGGTTCAAAATGATGTACTGAATACGTGGTAACCGTTTGTACGTCGGTGTCCCTTCTCCAGCCTGTATAACTTTGTTAGATATTCGTTATGTGGGAGCATTAATACATTAGAGGCATACAATCTGCCCACCCGCTCAGGGAAAACAAAAGTTACGTCAACGGTCTTGATTGACGTGCCTGTGGGTGAACACGTACGACTAGTTGCAACCAACCCTCGCAAATATTTGAAAACGTAACAAAAAAGAGTTGCTTATAATAAAAATAGCAGAAATACGTATTTGTATAAATAAGTATGCGTAGGCTGTAGTAGTGCGATAACAGCCAGTTTTCGAGGAACAGTATTGAAAAATACATTACTCAGTAAGCAAACCCACGTGAAAGTTCCAGTTTGAAACCGGTTTCCAGGACATGACTGTCGCATCCAGGCCGTTTGTTAACGTTCGCAAACAGCCAGCTCTTCTACGAATTTCATTGGCAAATCAAAAAGGCTCTGAAAAGGTTTCGTCGAACAAAATATAATATTTCGTTCTTAAAATGAATAGCGTTCATTTCTGAGTATTACAAATGATTGGAAATTCCAGGAGTTTGAATGCTATAATTTTCTTTATTGTACATTTTTCTTTTTTGTAGATTGCATGTTCTATTTTTATTATAAACCTATCACTATTATCCACTTTGTAGGTTGTGCTCATCCATAAATTCCTCGAGAATTTCTCGACAAAGTTAGACAGATTGCCGAGCTCTACGACCGCAATGCAAATCCAGATTTCTCAGTATAATTTAACTCGCATATGAGGTGTTCATCGACCATAATATTTCACGAATTGTAATCCACACTTTTATAACAGTTATAACCTTGTGTTAATTATATTTCTGTAACATAAAGAAACCGGTTTAATGGTTATTGATATCTGTGGAAATAAAACACAAGTAGAAATAAATAAAACGACTGAAACATTTCATATTTGTTTTGTTTTTCGTAAACAAAAACCATAACATAATTGGTATAAAACGGGTTTTCACAAACGAAATATTTACTTAAGTCGCGTATCGAAAAGTTCGATGAATTCAGTAAAAAAAGCGTACAAGGAAAATGGTTGATCGTTGGTCCCGCATCGCAGAACTAACGGTTCCCCTTCTAAAATTCAATAGATTACGATGAAAACCATTCAAGGGAAAGTCCAAATCAAGTGTTTCAAAAAGGTGTGTTTGCGAAAATGGATTAAAAAAAATCTTATTCATAGACACATGTTTGCGTAAAATCAGTCATCAAAATAGAATTTGCTTGTTGAAACAATTGGAAATGCCAGTTTGTCGCTTATTTTCTGAAAAAACTGAAGAGATAGTGATTGGGCTTTTAACCACTACACATTAAGCTTAATTTATTCTTTTTACACACTATGTCTACGTTTCTTGTCTATCTACCCTGTCGCAAGTCAGCTGGAAGAGATTTCTAAATGAACTAAGCGGTACCTTTGTGCTTTTTTGTCTTACACCTGTGCTGCTGGCATGTCGTGTCATTGGCACCACATTTTATCGGGCCAAAACTTAGCCACATCCACATCTTCTGCTGCTGGTCAAAGGACAGAACCATCTTTCTGGCCGGTTCAAGCTGATGCCGTATCAGTGGGGTCGGTCGCTCCCTAGTATTGTCTTACCATCGAGAATAGAATTATCGTCCGTAACTTGGTGTCAGAGTTTTTATGGGCTTGTGACTTGGCTTTACATGCCGTCAAGAAATATCTCTCTGACATGCAAGTTTCCTCACAATGTTTTCCTTCACCGAAGCTAGCGATAATTATACAATTCGCACTTGAATTCGGTAAATTCAAAGCTTTTAATCTAATTGTACGACCAGCAAATGGAATCTCTTTGTGAGCGCCCAACACTCACAGCCGCGTAATTAGTACAATTGATTCAGTAACAACATTGGGGCTGATTATTGTGGAATATCATTTTATTTTATTGGGAATTTTGTTTGAATGGTTATATAGAAGTAAGTAGAAGTACCTACATACATACACATTACACACAGTGTTGTGATTTTCTATGTTGCTTAGTTTGTATTTGAGTTTTTCGTAATTGTCTAAAAGTATCCCGGTAACATGATATATAAGTTCTACAAATTATTTAAAACAAACAAACATTTTCGAAATAATTTACATTTTGCTTTTTTCTTAACCACAGATGCGAGTAGTTATATCTCAAATACATATAGAAGTGGTAGTATAGTAGGATAGCTCATTCATTTCGTGCTTGCACTAGGGTATACGACCCGGTTTTTCACGGTTCTTAAAAAACCGGGAAACCCCGGATTTTCGCTTTGTAAAAAGACCAGTTCCGTAGAAGGAAACCCGGGTTATTTCGGGTTTTTCGATTTCTTTTATTTCTTTTTGTAATTGTATATTATTGATCTGTGAACTACGCAGATTAAACACACAACACGTCGTAGGTCGTTTAAAATGTAGAAACATGAGTAAGTCAATTTATTGTATTCTCCCAAGACTTCTTAATCTAATACAAAATTTATTCTCCTTAATACGTTAGAGGGTTTCTTGGGTTGTGGAATTGGTAGAATTTTTATTCGAAAGTACCCGTTGTATGTTTTGGTTTCTTAATTTTATTGAGTACTTACAATTCTTCTGAGATATAATTTAACATTTTTAAATGTTATTAAACACAAAAGCGTAAAAAAATCAATTAAAAACATAATACAAAATAGTCGCCCACCGTTACTTAAGCTGGTAGCTTACATTCAGTTGCTACCAACCTCCCAGCGAAGATCGTCGCTCCACCGAGCCCGAGGGCGTCCCACTTTAGCATAATCAGCTATAATCCACCACGCGGGCCCAGTGCGGGCTGGTAGATGTCACATGTCTTTGAATTTTTGGTTCTAGGACATGCCGGTTTCCTCACGATGTTTTCCTTTACCGTTTTGAGAGCAGTGGGCCACCACTGGGCCACCGCAGCACTCCCTCCTTACGCTTCCCGATTCGCGGTCTCCACTCAAGAACACATCTACCCCAACGGTCATCGGTTCTACGACCAATATGGCCGGCCCATTGCCACTTCAGCTTACTTACTCTGTGAGCTATGTCGACAACTCTGGTTCTCTGTCGGTTCACCTCGTTCGATACGATCCTTCAGAGAGACTAAAAGTATAGCCCGCTCCAAAGCTCGTTGAGTGACCAAGAATTTATGGATCAGCGGTACCGTTTCTGCCCCATAAGTCATAACAGGCAGGACGCACTGATTGATGATCTTAATATTTAGGCTCTGTGGAATACGCGACGACAAGACCCTACGAAGCTTCCCAAATGCTGCCCAGCTCAGTTGGATTTTTCTGTTAGCCCCTTTACAAAGTTTTTCTTAAACAAATAAAAAAAGAAAAAAAGGTAAATATATTCTCGTAAAACCTCGAGAGGACCGCCATTGACAACAACAGGTCCTGGGGTGACGTGTTCGTTGAAAATAACCTGGGTTTAGTCCAAGTTCACCCTGATACCAATGCTAATTATAGAGTCAACTAGGCCAGCCAGCATATGCTGCAAGTCGTGCAGCGATTCAGCTAGTATGACGGTGTCATCTGCAAATCGCAATTGTGAGACGTACGGTTCAGCATCTTAAGCACATCTCCAGTGCGTTGATGAATAATTTCGGGGATCTTACGTCCCTTTCCCTCACCCCTCGACGCAATCGGATATGCTGTGTTTGCTGGTTCTGAGTTTAGAGGGGCATTGTGGTGTTTTCATAAAGACTTCTCAGCTCTTGGACATACTCCGGCTTCGAAACGACGATATCCCCACCATATTTGGTCCACTTCGTCAGGTGGCTCCTCCCAAGTGATTGGACGAACACTTTCGACCTCCGGTTATGCTTAATCGCTTTTTCCATTGAGCGTGTGCAGGAGCATCGAAGGTCGCGTCGTACCAATTTTGTAATGGTTTTGTTGAGTGTCCGTAGTTCTGCCGAACTGATGGGTGGGTTTTCGTCGTTCGTCGTTCCGTCATAAGCTCCAGAATCTCATCTGAAAGTTTGGACTTCCTCCCTGGGAATTCCACCATTTGGTACCTTTGTAATTTTTAATTAACAAATAGAGCAAAAGTATATTTTTAATTAAGGAAAGAAACGAGAAAAACCCGTGTACCCGGTTTTGAATAAAACCCGAAACTGATCCGAAAAAAACCGGTTCAGAAAAATGGCTGTTTTTCGATGTGTACCTACCGTGTTTCGTAATATGCCTGCTGCAAAGAATTGCCTTCGTTAGCAATTTCATTTGTGCATAAAAAATAAAATGTCCATTATAAAACTTTTTTAATTGATTCGGTGTGACATCGGCACGCAGCAATATTTTCACTGTGCTCAGCGTCGGCGTCAGTGCATGCACGAGTGAATATACGTATATAATATATATGTACCTACGTTGCGTGAATGTGATATCATAGTGTGCGTCACGCAAGGCCACAGAGGCGCCGTTGATCACACGTTGAATGACATGTCACTCTATCAGCCTGATATTTCAATTTGCTGTCTATACAAAGAGTCAGTAGTTGCCATGGCATAGCATAGGTATAATAGCTCTATTTATGAACATACGTGAACGCAGCTCATCGACGCGCAAACGGTTACCACGTGTTCAGTACGTCATACTGTACCTCAACGTATATATTTTTTAAGTGCAATACGTCTACGGTCGAAATGTATGGAACAACTGGTTTTTTTTTTTAAATTACCGATGAAAAATTTCTGTTTTTCGGTTCGGACTTCAGAATGATGTACTGAGTACTGAATGGTGACCGTCTGTGTGTCGATATCCCTTTCACCCTGTATAATTACCACAGAACTCACAAGATTGTCAGACGAATACGAAGCTTCTATAAAACCATATTCCATAAAACATAAACACAGATATGTAGCGATCGACGGCAAATGTCTCAATGTCGCAAGATTACCTATCGTATTTCCAGCTACCCTCCTATTGAGAATTAAATGTAAATCAGAATCTCCCTTGGGATATCCAAAGTACTCAGTTGCCATGGTGACGACAAATCAATAAGGTCGACTTAGCTTGCCTCGATTTACTTACGATGAAAGTGAAACCAATCAGGATGAATGAACTTAAATCCTTCAAGATATACGATCGGAATTTCAAACTAAGTGATCGTTACTTTACTGATTTCTTATCGGTCTTTCGTGGTTGGGGTTGCTATATTGCTTTGTATCTCGTTATGGTTTATGATATGAAGCTATTCCGTAAGTAGAATTATTATTCTGCTTTTGATGTTTACCTTTTTGCAGTTACCTTTGATCCCTTATAATAACGCTTATTTAGGTTATGTGTCCTTTTCTGCTTTCGTATCGTCTCTTGTATTATTTCAGCCGTGATTATTTTGGAAACGATTTTTTATACGCTGGGGTTTTAGAATCATGTACGGTCTACTGAAAATCGATATATCTTGGTAAAACTTCGTGTCACATAATCCTTAAATTAACACAGTGTATAAGAATAGCTTAGATAGTCGTAGACATATTTATTTAAGCCTGTTATAAAGGTTATGCTGGTTATGGTGTTGTAAAAGCTGTTTAACATTTTTTCGCTAGCCTACGCCTTGCCCCACAGCTAGGCCTCTCCTTTCTCTCTGGCCTTATTTGCCACACAAACAAGATCACAGCTTCACACCAACTTCACCGCGGTGAACCTCAACGGCGGTACAGTCAAATTTCTCCAAATGATTTTAAACCATAAACAGGGTCAAATTCAAAATCGAATGAGAAAATTTGAAAGTTTATGGCAACTTGATGCGCTGGCGACTGTACAATAAAGTATACTGTGTCATCTACTGTAGCTTTCTAGATTCACCCCTATCGACCTTTTCTGATTGGATAACCTCCAGTGCCACGAACAGATCTGTTCAGGAAACGGATGTTACAAGAATGACACCTTTGCCTTGTAAAGAAAGATTCATACGAAGATGACGACATCACTACGTCATTTCCAAGAATGGATACTGAACGAACATGTACCTACATTTGTAGCGTTGAACATTCATCGCGGAATATCTTACACCCACCTGCAGGGAGAATTCTGACTGAATCCGGGTGAATTTTTGAGATAAAACAGAATAGTACTGGAGTAAGGGCCACTGACGCCCCGGGCAATAATATTGTGGCGCCCAGGAAATCATTGTCAAATTTTAATTTTCTGCTGAACCAATATGAGAGGAGAGCCATAATTGTTTTGTTACGGTTGCGAATCATATTTTAATCAACATACAACCTGACACTGACCTGCAAATTGCAAAAACCGTAAGAAAATTTAAATTCGCGGGCTACTCTGGCGTTTCCACCTTAACTTTTGAAGTAATTGCATTTTCTGTTCTTTTTTTAAAGTGGTATAAAACCGTACAGTCAGCTAGAAAACTGTCAATTGTCACTTACATAAGTAAGTATAGAAATATCAAACGAAAAAAAAGACAAAAGACAAAAAAAAAATAGAGAGGTGTCAAGGGACACCCGGATGGAACGAAGTTCCTTTCGATGAAGTAGTGAAGGAATTGTAAAAAAAAAATTGGCACAAAAAAAAACCACCACCACCACCACCATCACCACCATCATCACCACCACCATCACCACCACCATCACCACCATCATCCACCACCATCACCCACCACCATCACCACCATCATCACCACCATCACCACCATCACTACCACCACCACCATCACCACCACCATCACCACCATCACTACCACCACCACCACCATCACCCATCACTACCATCACCACCATCACCACCATCACTACCATCACCATCACCCATCCACAGACAGACCTCGGCAACCGTTGCTTAACTTGGATCACCCATCCACAGGCAGACCTGGGCAGTCGTTGCTTACCCATCCACAGACCAAAGATGAAACGAAAATATCTGACTTGCTTTCTAACTATAACATGCGCACGCCGCACGGCTTACAATAGCTTACCATAGCAAAAACACATTACCCTCCTTTGCGTCGCGCTCTTCTTCTTCTTCTTCTTCAGCCTTTTTCAACCTTATCGGTGTAGGCCTCCTTAAATTTTTCCACTCGTCGCGACATTGAGCTCTTTGGTTCCAATTTGAACCAGCAACCTTTTTCACATCGTCTTTCCACCGCATCTGTGGCCTACCCTGAGGTCGCTTTTCACCCCATGGCTTCCACTCTAGGAGACGCTTGCACCACGACTGCTCACTCCGGGCCACATGGTCAGCCCACTTCCACTTCAAGCCCGCCACTCGTTTTGTCACGTCTGCGACTTTGCTTTGATCTCGAAGTCATTCGTTTGTTTTGCGGTCCATCAGCGACACTCCTACCAGCTTCCTCTCCACTGCCCTCTGGGCCACTTGCAATCGATTGATCACGTCCTTTGTGAACACCCAGGTTTCCGCACCATAAGTGCAGCACCGGCAGGATGCACTGATTAAATATCCTGGCTTTTTGTTCCGCAGAAATTTTCATCTTAAAAGCAAAGTCCAGTTTCGAGTATGCTGCCCACATAAGCCTTATTGCGTCGCGCAGTCGGGTAAAAGTGTCGTACACACTTTTCGTCTGAATTTTTTCCGTCTAGCCTCCTTTCGCAACGCGCCTTAAGGAACTACGTTCCAAAAACGACATGAAACAAAAAAGCAAGGGATGGGAGGGATGGAATTAAAAGACTCTTCTAGATCAACCAAGGTTAGAGTAATAGAAAAGCTTGAAAAAAATAATAATTTGGAAACTGAGTTTTTCAATTTTCTTTTATCAATAAATTATTTGTGGTCTATACTAATATTAGCATTCGGTCTTACATGTGGGCACTCAGCTAAATCACTATGGCGGCCTGGCATTCTCCTTTCGGTCAAACCACAGAAGACAGAATCGATTCACCCGGAAGCGTCTATAGATGGAAAAATATTGCCCTCTGTTAAAGACGCTGCCATAATTGAAGTTCGTTGAACGTTGAACCCCTGTCACAGACCGCGTTCAAAGCCCTAGTGCAAAGTGTAAAGTTCTTTCCAAGTTACAAAACATCTAATTTTGCTCCACTTTTAAAATCCTTGTGATCTCTATTAAGGTTATTAGAAGGTTGCAATTGGATTGCCCCTCTGCTGGCTGGCTGGCTTACAAAAAGATGCAGTTTTAAAATATGCTGTTGGAATGCTGCGAATAAGAGAAAATAACAGCAAAAAAGCAACGATGATATGCTTTGTTTGTGTAGCCCTGAGAGTGCCGCCTTTAGCAAGCAGCTGAGGCATCTCCGAGCTCTGTGGCTTAAACAAATTATTAAAACGAATACACTTCCTACACTACATACGCATCACCTTTGTACCTATTTTTATGTTCGTTTCTTCTTTTCTGTATTTATTGTGTACATAAACTGATAAATAAAAACGTAACACAAAGCCCGGTGACAAGTCCGGGTCACCCATTTAGATTTAGAGAGTCATGGGGCACAAATCCAATTAATTGAAATGTATGGAATCCGGTGCGGGTTTTCAGTGTTGATGTACTTAAACTGTACGTTGGTAGTTCGAAATTAGATAAATTGGGTAACATGCCCTCTGGAAATACAAAACTAACATTGTGGTGGATCAGGTGGATTCATTAAGTCTGCAGCCGTAGTTTAGTATCTATGGGGTGGAAGGGACACTGACGCGAAAATGGTTACCACGTATTCAGTACATCATTCTGAAACCCCCCAAATATATTTTTTATCGGTAATTAAAATAAAACAGCTATTCCATACATTTGAACCGTGGAGTAAGTATTGCACTTGAAAAATTTCTAAGTTGAGATATGGTATGGCGTAATGAGGCCACCAAAAAATCTACTTTGTAGATCTTTATTATGTATCTTCGTAATTTGTTAGGTACTATTGAATTCCAAGGTGAAAAAACCTCCGCTTATGTCGAATTATTTTACCTGGAAGATATCACTATATAATGTATATCACTATCTAGGTGAAATTCTTCCAAGGTGAAATGAGGACACCAAAAAATCTACTATGCTCACCCGGGTGATATCACTCAGATGAACAAAGTGGAGTAAACCTACTGAACACATGGTAACCGTCGGTTATGAAAAATAAAACAGTCGTTTCCTATAAAATTGTAATACTTACACGGTCAAAATGTATGGAACAGCTGATTTTTTTAAAATACCGATGAAAAATTCCCGTGGAATAGGAGGCGAGCCATCAACGCGGCATAAATCCGGACTCCGTGGCTGCTACTGAGAAATTCCTGATGGAAAAACCCAGTAACACTTTGCCCGACCGGGGATCGAACCCAGAACCTCATGCTTAACAGTCGTTTGCGACCACTTGACAAACGACGCAGTACATAAAAAAAAAATTACAAATAGTATACAGGGTTATTTGTAATTTTTTTTTCCCTACATTTTGACGAGTTAATCGATCATAAATGTAGGGAACAGCTGATTTTTTTTTCGCGATTTCAGGTTTGGTCCCATAGTAAAAGTTGTTCATAATGATGAGTACAATGACCTCTTAAGAGGTTACTGGTGTTTTACAAATAACCCTGTATAACAGAGGGCGTTGTGCGAATTTGGATCCCATTCAATACTAAAATCCGCACCAGGCCCACTGGATGCAAGTCTTCCTCTGTCCTCAACACCCGCATGCACCTTTGTTACTATTGTATTCTTTGTAAGTTTAAAAGGAAACCGCACAGGCGCACACTGTACTCCCACCTCCGTGAGCTAGCTGCTAGACGACAGAGGAGACTTTATTATGATGCTTGCAGACTTGCTCGATTTTCGACGATTGTTATTTGTACCTAATATGGCATGATCTGGACTTTAATAATATTGGTCCACAATAGCAGTAGATCGAAAAATGTAGGAAGAGGGAAGGGTGCCCTTTGTACTTCAGTGGGAGAATGTAGGTTTATAATAATAATGATTAGACTGGAAGTTAGAGAAGATCCCAACATAGTTGGGAGCAGGCTGGGCAGATGATGACGATGCTGCTGTATTTTGGCAATCAATTAGGCCTGTCAGTGAAGTTCTGAAGTCGGTTTCCTGATATTTGCGAATGAAGTTTTAGTCACTAAACGACGTACTGTGGTTGTCTTGAACATTTTTATGCCCTATCTTTGAATAAGTATCAGTAAGGTACCAATGGTAAACGAAATCTAAGTCTTAAAATTCGATATTATAGAATTATTGAAGAAAATCGGAAATTTTCAATAAAATCTTGAAATATGCATTTCATCGACAACAATGAACGAAAAACAGACAGTTGCGGCTTGCAGTCGCATGCGAAATTCAACCTTTACTCGATTTTTTTTATCGATATTACACGTGCCGATTTTAAAAAAATGTTCTAAATCTGTAGGCACCTTTACGAAGATATGCCTGGTCTACTTACGTATTCCCTCGTATAGTAATATACTTACTTGAAAATCTTCCCTTTCAGCGTTCGGAATGTTATTGGATATATTTTATTCGGTATTGAACTCGGAATCTAATGGGTGAATATTTGAAGATAGACATATTCAGGATTCGTAAATTAAGGTCAAATATTGCTTCCAATTACAACTTTTATGGATTTAACCTAAAGTTTATAGTGCAGATTAACGAAATAAATCAAACGCACAGTATTTGAACTGCTATATAGGTCTGAATCTAAAGCTGAAAATTTTCGTCGAACGGTGATGAGATATGAAACACACGGTAATTAGCATTTTAAAAATGGTAATTATGCTTCGTGATTGGTAATTAGAAATAAAATTAATAATGTACTTTAATCACATATTTATTAATTATTTATTAATTAATTGTTTATTTTTTTTTAGGTGACAGTAAATGACATCAAACTTAGCTATTAAGCGAAGTGATTTAATTAAAAAAAAATACTCAAAAATCAACCGGTTTTCCTAAAAATCAATAACATTATCTGTCTAGTAATTCAAATAAAATCAATTAGAACACTAGTTCAAAACTCAGTGTAAATAGAACTTAGACCTATACAGGGTTATTTGTAAAACACCATGCAACCTCTTAAGAGGTCATTGTACTCATCATTATGGACAACTTTTACTATGGGACCAAACCTGAAATCGCGAAAAAAAGTCAGCTGTTCCCTACATTTATGATCGATTAACTCGTCAAAATGTAGGGAACAGCTGTTTTGTTCTTTGGTTAGTGTTCTTTATCTCTCTCACTCGGACAGTAACGTATTCCTCATTGCTTCTCCAAATAAAATTTTATTCTTAGCTTCTTCTACTTTGGTTTTGTCTCTAAGTAGTGCTGTTACTTTAGAATTAGAACTCTGCAGTCGTTTTTTCAGTCTTATAATTATTTTCCTATACGCATGATTTTTTCGAATATAATAGAATCACTGTAACGAAAAAATCATGCGTATAGGAAAATAATTATAAGACTGAAAAAACGACTGCATTTCACATTTACCTATTTTTTTTGACATGTATTGTCTATTTTCATTAATATTATCTTCGCTGTCACTGGGACTTGGTGTATTTTTATTCATGTTTAATTTCTTCCTTTATTAATTTCTTTTTTTGAAAATGTTTTCTTAAGTTTTCTCTCCATTTCTTCCGCTGTAGCCTTCTAGCTCTTGGCGTCATTTCTACTACTGACAAAAGTTATTTCTGTTCTCTTCGTTTTTTGTATCGTTGTCGTTCTTTTTTCTTTTTGAAGGGTGTATAAAATAGGGTCAGCTTTGATTTTAGCGTATCGAATCGGGCGCGCGATTTTGGCTTTAGCCAATGTTTCCTCCTTCGATTGCTGCTTTTGCCGAGGCATGTTTAGTCTGAAAGAAAATTGTGGTAGGTGGGTAGCCAGTATGTAGGTTTATTTTGTTGCGGAAGTCCCAGTTCACACCGAACGATCAACAATCGATCACGCGTTGGTAGTAACAATTCTACCTTGGGCTGGCCTAGCGAAGTAAGGCGTTTCAATATAATAAGAGGCCAGCTTATACTGGTACTAATTACCATTTTCAATTGCTCATTACCGTTCGCTAAAATACGAACGGGAAAAATGGTAATTATATAAATGGTAATTAGGTTTTTGTACACTTTTTCACATTATATGTTCTTTGTAGAACTTAAAAAATTGAGAACTTGATCAAACCAAAGAGTATCCTATGGCGTCTATTACAATGCATGAAAATGATAAATAAACATATTAGACTTACCAGGGGAAACTCGAACGGTAAGGAGATTTTTGTTTGCCAAACACAATTTCTGGGCGATTAAGATAGGCTAGAATTGCCGCCAAAATACTTTTTGAAATGTGACCCGCACGAGTCGAGACGCGAAACGGAGTGCAACCGCCGAGTTACTCTTACAGATAGCAATACACTACGCAGAAAAAATTTACCCTGCGACTGTGTGAACAAATGGTAGTGAGTATAAAGTGTTGGGACAATTTTCAAAGTCGTTACAAATTACCTAAAAGTGTTCTTTAATGTGTATAGTTTTGCTAATTGGTAAAACATGTTGTGCACTATACAAATTACTTCTTAAAAATACGATCTTTAGGTTCTTTTTATAACTTTTTGAGCATGAACTGCAAAAATTTGGAAATTGGGACACGAATGGTGATGAGATTTGAGGAACGTTTATGAACATAACTTAGTGGTTTATAACAATAGGAATATATTATGTACATCTGTATATAGTGCTGGAACTATGTTTTACATGAAATAAAAAAAAACATAACTTTATATCTAACTAAGTAGTTATTTGGGGAGGGCCGCGTGATATGCACATGTTCAAATAATCACCCTAATATTCTTTTTATTTGATTGAAAAGTATGATAATAAGGTTTCTTTGATTCCATTATAAATGTTAAGATATCATTAAGGTACAGAAACCAAGAGCTATTTGTATTCTTTTCCATCTAAAAAATATCGATGTTTTACCTACAAGCTAGATTTTTTTAATCGTTTCGGTATAGTTCTATTTATTTGATTAATATCGTATCAGCGTGGAGTCTTCCACGCTGTCAATGTTTATGAAGATACGAGTGTTGTTTTAACATACGAACTCAAACAGCGGACGGTCATGCCTAACCTTTTCCCAACAATGTTTGGGGTCGCCAGTCTAACCGGATGCAGCTGAATACACCAGTAATACTCAAATAGTGGACTTTATTTCTCCGAAATTGTTGGTTATTCTATAAATCGACCGCATCACCTAGCTTATGTACCACAATTCTTACAATGAAACCCCATACTGCGTCGCACACCTATGTATACCTAAGCATCTAACAGCATCGCCTCGGATGGTTATCTGCTAATAAAATTAAGATGACGTGGTGCCGTTCGAGTGCAGTGCTTACACGTGTGCTATGAGCTTAATGTGATCAAACGCCAATGATGAACGTGAACGTTGGCGTTTAATCTCGTTGAACGCGCGTTGGTCATCGCTAAACTGGAAGTAAACATCAACTAACGAACAGGCGAACATCGTCAAATAGTGGCCAATCCCATTCTGGCGGCACGGTAGCATTTTTCTGCAGCTCTACATTTATGCACACACTGAGTACTCAGTACACTGACGGTAACTTTGTCGCGGTGCCAAGCGCCGAGCAGAGCGGGGCGCGGACCGCCGCGCTGTCTTGCCTCCTGGCATGCCGAAGATTGCTGAAGCGATCCAAGGGATGACGAGGCATTCCTACGTAAACCTTGGCATGTTTTTTTCAACTTTATTGTTATACTCTTAAGTTAAATTCTTATATATCAGTGAGCGCCGGGCCTAAGTTGAATTGCTACCTATCTATGTACCCGACAGAGACGGAAACTGGTAATTACATTCTGTCAGTGTATAATTATATTTCATAGATTGCTTTGGATGGCAATATGGACCTAATATGTTCGCGTAACTTGACTCCAACTCCTTGAAAATCGTATGTCTATCTCGCTCGCTTTCGTAATGCCAAAAAAAAAATAGACATACGACTTGTCGAATCGAAATCGAATCGAAGCATTTGTAAATGGCTATGCTGCACACATTATAATTAGATTCGCGTATTCCGAGAAATCTGAGATATGTATGTGCCTACTATCCTCAATATGTACATTATATGCCTCAATTTCCCAGTAAACGCAAAATATACTCAATATTGATGGAACATTACAGCAAATATTTAATAAAATGAAGCTTTAGTTAGTAATTCGTCGAAAAACGGCCGTTGTTAAAATATATAATATGAAATTCTCTAATACCTGTGTGAAGTTGTAGAAGTGCAATACCAGACTATTATCTACAAACGAAGTTCTTTGAAAGAGCGGTTAATAAACTGTCAATGTCAACCAGAGTAACCTTGACAGGAATTCTGAGAGCGCTATCAATTTGATTTTATCCATCTTGACACGTGGCTCTCAAAGTTTCGTCGACGTTACGGGCCAGACAAAGGGGCGCTGAAATAGTTGTAGCGACAGACGGTAGGTACTTCCTTCGGAAAACCGTGTTTAAACTAGGCATCTAAATCATCTTATTGGTACTTTGGGCAATGGATTTAAATAAAGATAAAATATTTTAGTGAATAAGACTTCACTAAAATATTATTATTTATAGTATTCTCCTTCATAATTACTTTCAGATTTTCTCTATTACTTAAGCACTGTCAACGAGACTTAAATTGAGTAGGTATACTTATAGCTCGTGTCGACAGTGGAAAATTGTAATGTTGTGACTGTTGTAAGGGACCTTGAGCGTGTTGTAGAATTTTGAATTTTTGGCACTAAGTTGAATGTTCCAAATTCCACAGCACGTTACACATCCCATACGTTCTTTACATCCCAATTTCTATAGTCGTTATGCCTTCCATTTCAAGATGGTTGTTAAATTATTATCGATCTACCGAATTGTACAAACTGATACATAGAAACGTTTAATGACTCCGCATCACTGGAAGAGCCAGTAAGCTGTGAGCTAGATACGCTCGAAGCTACAGTAACCCTAGCAAACATATTAGTGTAAAAATACATTATACAGTATTTCAGCTTGAAATAAATGCTTGAAATCGGACATACAAGTCTAAGCATGGTTCAGGTAACAGGTTACTCCTGATTAAGTCAGGGCTGTCGCATCGAGACAGGTGGTTCCGTTTTACTTTACGGGTGTGGACGTGTGGTGCAATTTAACAAAAAGTTTAGTTGACTCGTTACTAACACCCGCGTTTGATTCGACAAAAAAGGCCTAGTTGGTTTACTGGTCCATTATCTGTACAAGGTGGAAGGGACTCCGGCGCTAACGGTTACCACATATTCAGTACATCATTTTGAACAGAAAATTTTCGTCGTTTATTAAAAAAAAACAGATGTTTCCTACAAAACTCCAATACCTACACGGTCAACATTTTGACAGCTGATTTTTTTTTAAATAACCGATTAAGATCTTGTATTCTGTGCTTCTTATTACCTACACTGGAAGGAACAAGTAACTTGATATTACACTAAAGATAGGTACACTAGAGAAACTGGATAATAGTTCAATGTATTAGGTACCGACGTCTTTGATATTGATTTTAGAGTTAATGGCAATAGAAGATGGATGATGTTCTAACTCTGGTAATGGTTGGGATTTGTCGCTATTTATTAAGATTGGAGGAACTTCCAACCGTAATTTCTATCGAATTGAAGTCCATTAATGGCTGGGAATTGTAACATAGCTTTATACGTTTACTGTCTTTATATGTTGCTGTTGCCTGCCTCGTTGGTCCTTTGGTCACGACTGCTGAGCATGAGGTCCTGGGTTCGATCAGGCAAAGTGTTATTGGGTTTTTCCACCAGGAATTTCTCAGTAGCAGTCACGGAGTCTAAATTTGTGCCCGGTTTGATGGCAATAGGCTCACCACTTATTACATGGGACTTAAACATAACTGGCGAAATGTGGGTGTACTATTAGGTACACGCCTGCCTAACCTTTCGGGGATTAGAGGCGTGCGATATCCCAATCAAAAGTTAACAGACATACACATAAAGTTACTTTCGCACTTATAACATTAGTATGGATGGATAATACTGCATTCAATTTTTGCATTCATAATACAAAAAAATCCTTTAGGAAAAATTGTTTTCCCAAAAAAAATCCATCACTAGAACTCTAAAGAAACACACGCTTTAAACAAACGCCAAAACTTTGAGTGCCTCTGGCTTGATAATAAAAACGTGTTTTTATGTGATAATACGTAGAAGTCATTTTTTCTATTCACTTCCTAGTATTGATATGTGTTATCGTACGTTGGAATCGCGAGTATATTTTCACTCGAGTTGTATCCATGTACATACCTATGCCCTATATTCATACAATACTTATCTATCATTTGCATAATATCTAATAAGTACCTACCTACTAGGTTCCTAGGTACCTACTCAATTAATCGTTTAGGACTTTTTAAAATATTTTGGTTGGTGTCCCTATTTATTCAGAAATTTTAAACTGCTTAGTGTCCCACTTCTTCGTTCTTAAAAAACCAGCCAAGTGCGAGTCGGACTCGCGCACGAAGGCTTCCGTACCATGTACAAAAAATATGTGATGTAACTAAAAATAGGTTGTCGGAATTTTTCTTCATATGTGCTATAAAACTGCTTCATGCCAAATTTCAAGGTTCTAGGTCGACTGGAAGTACCCTTTAGGTTTTGATTCCCTTGCGAGTAGTTGCGTGCGAGTTTGAAAATATGCGGCTTGCTGTTTCTTTTGATTGCGTTGACATAGAAGTTTGATTTTGTTACAGCTTAAAGGTATTATAATAGACCTGAGTATTTGATATGAATTCCAGCTTGATACCTCCACGCGTTCCTGAGAAAAAGGGTCTTGACAGACAGACAGACGGACGGACAACAAAGTGACCCTATAAAGGTTTCGTTTTTCCTTTCGAGGTACGCAACCCTAAAAAGGATAATTTGCGGTAGAATTGCGACAAACGTTTCAAATAAATGGAAGATTCTTATTCTTTCCTAGGGTGGATGACAGGCAAGACTGGAACATCCTAGGCAGTAATTAAGCCACGCTACAAATTTTGCTGACTGTAATAATATCACCGTCTCATGACTTCATGCGCTATCCACTCTTGTGGTGGATTGAATAAAGAAGAAAATGCTTAAATGTATAAATAGCACACAATCTGAAAGAACAAGGCCTTCCTAAAAATTCATAGTAGCTTCAATGAATCGACATATTTCAATCTGAATAGCAACTCTCACGTGATCCATACACGAAATTTTTAGACAATAGGTGGGAACTAAACTCATACCACGATCTAGAATTCCCCACGGGCATTCCAATTTTTCACAGATTCAACTCCGTAACTTACGGAAACATTCAATTGAAATATGACACACAAAGGCTCAACTCGTCGCAGTACTTAAACCAAAGGCTTTGATCGAGACGATATCAAAGAAATAGCAGGAGACGACTGGCGAACAAACGCGAGACATAGAAAACAACTGACAAAAATGGAGACCCCCTTTTGTACCCCTCTGCAGGGTAAAGGCTTACCCTGCAGAGGGGTTCTCGTTCAAATAATTGAAATTTAATGAATAACAAACAAGCGAATTAACCTTTCGTATGCCGGAACGTAGATCTACACGAGACACAATCACTTTTTAATTGTGTCTATATACTCGGCATACGAGTGGTTAATGATAATATAATTCTCAAGAGCTCTGACCGCCGCCGGTAGCTCGGACCTTGTCCCCGTGTCATTTTATAAAGGCTTTGATAGTTCATGTTCATGCTTCATGTGTTATAAATAAATCTTCCAAACGCTTTGCTAGAAGGAGTACCTATAGGCAAACAATATACTTAGAAAAGGACAATGTCACTTAATTTAAATCAATGACAGCCGTGCACCCGATAAGATTTTTCATCGACGTCAGCATCTGCGCAGACCTTTCACAACTACTTACATTGCACAATGTTGGGCTCGGCTTCCAATTTAATCTAACCGAATGCAGCTTAGTACCAGAAAGTCAGTGGCCGTTTATGTTAATAACAGAAACTTATGTATTTTATGCCTTTATCTAGACTCTAATCCCCGCGGTTTGGGCACTGCGGTATTTGTCAGTGACTAAACGAATCATAGATTGTTTTTAGAAGATGTACAAGATGTTCCTTTGGGAAAAAAGATATGCCAACCTACACCAGTAGCGAAGGGTCAATTTTTGTAAGAGATAAGCCGGAGTACATATAATCTTCAATGTGATTATATTATTTGTCTATAGAATACTGACTGTACCATTTTTCAAAGGGAAGACGTAGGAATCCTGTTGTATGGAACCTTCGACACAGACCTACACGTACTTACCACGAAAACCAATTTGTTGAAAACGTTAATCCAGGGATCTAACCTCCCGTGAAGCTTGTAAACACATAGCCTTAGGTATCAATAATAATCCTCAACAAATTATTTTTAACAGATTCCCAAGTAAAAAAACATTCGTTTTCAACATTTTCAAACAATAACTACTCGAGCCAAGAATAGCTCGGATTCGTAATCATTTCGGTCGGTCTCGGTTTCGGAGGTTTGAATATGGCTCGAAGCCTTCTAACGCCTAATGACGACCGAGCCAGTCATGTTAACTGGAAACTTTAGTTGCTATCTTTCGAAGAATATTCAAGGTAAATCTATACATTACATAATATTAAGTTTCTCATTTGTACCTACCTGTAATAATAATCTAGGTTTACCACGCAACGATTTCCTTTTTCTAAGAACTACACACTAGCACGCGAAGCGCAAGAATATGACTAATGAGCTAAGTACAAGATTGGTTTCAAATATCATTCTCTACAACTTTGTTTTAGAAGAAAATTCCTTTTAAATCAACTTGATTGTGTGTTCATCTGTTTTCTACTACTCGCCACACGCAGCGCAGTAAGCAATCGCTCAGCCACAGCGACAACCGCGTAGACAAACGTATTCAACTCCAAATAATATCAACTTTTTCCAGGTACGGTAAAAACTGTATTCCATTTCGAAATTATTAAATGCAAAACTCTTCGTGAATTGTGCGCTGTTAAATTGCCATTGCCAATGCCACCCTTCCCCCGCGATTTGCCACTGAGTTCCAACATGTTTTTTAATATCCTTATAACAACAAAGTGCGATCGCCAAACAGTCTGCTACGCAAGATAAAACGTGCAAATATTGGAACGAGCGCAAATACAAGGTGTGCTTCTACGATTGCCCATCAGTTCAGTCATGAGTAGAAGGTTACTTGAGCGACAGCGAAGTGGATTTAGCAATGTGTTTTGCTTTCAATGAGTATTATCAATCTAAGTAATTATAACATTTTCAATGCTGGGATGGGACTGGGACACGACTGGGAAGGATGATAAATAGGGAGGGATGATAAATAATAGATTTTGATGGAAGTACGCAAAGTTTATCATTACACTCGAGGCAGGATTGACACGCGTGTTCAAAACACTGCATTATGAACATAAGGGGCTGTCTCCACAAGCGAGAGAATCGCGACGATATTATCGTCCGTGCCACGTATTTCTATAAACTTTCTTAGAAGCCGTCTCCACGAGCGAGAGAATCGCGGCGATATTATCCCATACAAATACGTAAAATCGCCGCGATTCTCTCGCTCGTGGAGACAGCCCCTAAGAGAGTAAGAGCGAAGCAATAAAGCGCAGGCCACACCGCCAGCTAGCGTACGAGCGAGCGAGGCGAGCTAGGCTCTTTTCATACTTCGTTTCGAGTCTCTCGTCGTTCGCGGTGGAACAATGCCTCGCTCGCTCGCTAGCTGGGGGTGTGGCCTATCCGAGGAAGTGTTTTGTAAAATATTAGATACCTACGACGAACATATTTTCATTTCCATTTATAATCCGAAGTTACAGGCTACCATCTAATCCGAAGTTGCAAGGCTAATAACAGACCCAGTGAGCACACAAATCCACCGAAACCGACGAGGCAGTCATTGATAGTTGATGTGCGCGGATATTTCGGAAATAGATAGAGGTATAACATAATTATGCCCTTGTTTTTATACAGTGGGCCGCAGGTGTAACAAGACATGTAAGCTGGGATCTCAATTATCATTTCACGGGATTTTCCTAATAACCCTTTATCTTGATGTTACAGACATCAATGCATTAAACAACTGTTTTATCAATGCATTTTTTATCAATTACAGTGAATTATGAGTGTACGATAAAGGTGATTGTAAAGTAACAAGTACCTATCGGCTACCTACAATTATACACGACACGATTATTGAATAGTACTCCAACTGCGTGACACACTTGCAATCAAAATGTTTTGAAGGATATTCCTAATCTACTGATTCATAGAAATATATAAACATAAATCTTATGCTTATCAACTGAATGTACCGGATTTGAACAATTGTCTTACGCATTTTTACACCCATTATAGGCAGGAAAATCAAGGAATCGCATGTGACTAAAAGAATGCTCAATATAAACGTTGATGGATGGAGAGGGAGAGGAAGACCAAAGAAACGATGGATGGATTGTGTGAGGAATGATATGAAAGATAAAGAAGTAAATGATAGCATGACGGTTGACAGAGGAGAATGGAAGAAAAAAACGTGTTGCGCCGACCCCAAATAACATGGGACAAGGGCAGGAAGATGATGATATAGGCAGGAGAGTGATGAGGTAAGACCAAAAGACCGGACATGTCAAGATCAAAAACCCATCCATGTTCCTTCTTTTGCCCTTTATGTTCCAGGGCCGCGATATCTCTTTCGAACAGTCACGCAGCCCTGGCAGGCATCAGCCCTTGCGGACCCCTCCGGTTTGCTGACCTCTTTGAGGGGCGCGTGCAACACGACGTCGTAAGACGGACGGACGGCGAGCTAGATGGTAACCCTTGCCTCAATCATACTCTAGCACTGGGAACTCGACATTATGCTAATAAGTTCCTCAAATTCTTATGTCTGACTCAATCAATATGTTCCCTCCTGTCAAGAAATAAAATGTGAGAACAATTTCGCAGAAAAAATTAGGTATTTAGGGCAAAGGAAATTAGTCATTCAAGCATTTTGCTCTAAGTCTTTTTTGCATACATTTTAGTGATGCACCAGTGGAAACATTTACGGTTCCTTTTTGCTCTCTGCCTGCAGATTCTGAAAACAACATCCAAAAAGTGTTCTTTGAAATAATATGTTGCCACACAGGCAACATGTTATTTCAGATTCATTGACATTTCTAGCTACCTAAAGAAAATCATAACTATCTAAAACGAACCTAAATCATCATCTGCCTTCCCAAACCTGTTGGTCAACTTCCAGTCTAACCGGATGCAGCTGAATACCAGTATTTTACATGGAGCGACTGCCTATCTGACCTCCACAACCCAGTTAGTACTGGGTAATACGAGTATACCCCATGATAAGATTGGTTGTCAGACTTTCGGGCCACTGACCACCTGTAACGACTGTCAAAGATCTACAAATAACAGCCGGGACCAACGGCTTAACGTGCTCTCCGAGGTACGGAGGAAACTCGGTATGTAATCGGTGGTCGCCCATCCACGGACCAACCTAGGCAAGCGCGGCTGTTATTATTTTGCCACGAGCTAAAGAAAATAACAAAAACAAATTAACAAATGTTGGTTATTACCTGAAAGGTACTGTTTCACTAAATTCGATTTCGGTTTAGATACCAACCAAAGTACCAAGCCCAGATCGAATATCTTCGGTAAATATTATGAAAGCTACGCTAGAAAATTGTTTCTCGCATTTCGTTTCATTTTTTGGTGGTTAATTAGTTTACCAAATAACCTATTTTAATTAGTAAAACCACTTTGCTTTGATATCACACTACGACTTTATTTGATTTTTATGTCACTATTTACAGATCCCACGGCTGGGCTAACGTCGCTTCCCATGACTTCTAGTTCTTTTGATCCAGAGCTAATGTAGGCCACAGGTCGGTGGTTTTGTCCAGCTCGTCCCACCATCTTCTACGAGGTGCATGGTAGCTCAAAATTTAATAAGATCATTATGGACTCTAACGGGCAAAGCAAAAATTCAAGAGCGTTCAAGAGAATACGAGTATCCTCCTGAACTTATGTAAAAATAGATTACTTAGCAAGTTATTGTGATATTAATCATTTAACGATTCTTATGATCCTCCTGCAACCCACGAAACGAGAAGGAGGTTGTGATTGTGATACATGTATCGATACTGGAGCCCATGGCAACGGCATCACTTCATGGGAAAAACACGACGGCAGTTTTTTAATTTTTGAAGTTGTTTTTTTTTAATTTTTATTTATGGTTTACATTTATTTTTACATTTTTACATTTTTACATTATTGTATTATGTTTTCAATTAAGTATGGTTAACTGAAACTGTATGAACACTATTTGCATGCCCATCGGACGGTAAAATGTGGAGAACTTGGTTATAATTTTTTTCCCATGTTTCAAAGCAATAAATGATTGTCGATAGCAGTCGACTGCCTCGGACACCATGGCCTTTCATGCAGTAAGAGTGCAGGTCGGATTGCGCGGCACGCTAGCATTAATGATCTCATCCGTCGTGCTCTTGCCACCGCCGGGGTGCCAGCTGTCTTAGAACCTAATGGCTTGGCACGCGTCGATGGGAAGAGACCAGATGGTATGACCATAATGCCATGGAAGTTGGGTAGGCCTTTGGTGTGGGACGCAACTTGCGTCGATACCCTTGCGCCATCCCATCTTCCTAGCACAGTGGGCTGCGCTGGGGCGGCTGCTGCAGGTGCTGAAAACCTCAAACGGTGCAAATACAATAATTTAATTGTTAGTTATGTGTTTGAGCCGTTTGGGGTTGAAACACTAGGGCCATGGGGTCCGAGTGCCCATCTAGTTTTTCGGGAAATCGCCAAGGGGTTGGTCGACTCTTCACGTGACCAGAGGGCGGGCCTATTTTTTGGCCAAAGAATCAGCATCGCCATCCAACGTGGTAATGTTGCCAGCCTTCTGGGCACTTTTCCTGTTGACAGCGATGCGGACGAATTTTTGGACGCCCTGTAACTCTTTTATACTTGTACATATTTATTTCTATTATAGTTTGTAAATAATTAATATTTTAACTACATTTAATAAATGATTTGATTTTTGATTTGCAGTATAAAGAGTTATGAAACCGTCAAAACTGGTGCTCGTGCTCTGTACACCAACTATCTTGGTGAGTTCAAACCTTGGTTGGGGTTGTCAATTTTTTTTTTCTGTTAACTTCGTTATAAAAGTAACCAGTTGCCTCGATGTGACAGCCCCGACTTTACTCACGACTTACGATGCTCAGAATTGATGGAACCGCTTTGCATGTGTGTCCGATTCCAACTATTTGTTCATAATTGAGTTACTTTATGTTCTTACATTCTGTTACTATGACAGAGATTAATCTGGTTATGAAGGCAGGAAATTGAAATAACCGTGTCACAGGCTCACATCCGCTAGCGGAAATTGGTTCCTACGCGATTTATTTATACTTGTATTATATTTGAACTAGTTACCTAATGAAGTACCTCAGTCGGCAAAAACGGAACCCTTAAAGGATCAATATGTTGATCCGTCTGTCAAGACCTTTTTTCTCAGGAACGCGAAGAGGTATCATGCTGAAATATAATGCTCAGGATAATATCAAATACTCAGGGTCAGGTATGCTACCCCTTAGAACGGTGAAAAATGAAACTTGTGAGTCAACGCGATCAAAAGATATGACCGTATATTTTGCGATTTCACAAAGGAATCCAAACCTATAGGGTACTTTCCGTTGACCTAGAATCATGAAGTTAGAAGTTACAAGTCGAACAAGATTGGTGTCCCCATTATTTATTATGGAAAATGCCTTTGTGTTGATGTATGGCCATTGTACGCGAGATTTAACACATGGTTTTCTTATGAGCACCCGAGACATATCATAAACCATAAAGGATCTGTTAAGGCCCAACAAACACACCAGACATTTCGTGCCTAAGCAGCCTCTTAACAAGATTAAAAACATCGATGTGCTGTATCAATGTCTGTGGTCTTAAAACCAAATTGTCGGCATGGAGAAGGAACTCGTTACATTTGGAACATAATCTGATCGCCGTAACAGGGAGCTTTCTTGATTTAAGTTTTTAAACGGTCATGGTCACTAACATTATAATTAACACTAGAAACAGGATATTTACCATGTCCACTGTCCATAGCCCTCAGGTCATCTCGACAGAACGCCACTATATTTCTAGACTGGTTAGAGAAGCTATCGAAATTACCAAATACAGGAACTTCAACCGGGAGGATGGGTTTCAACTGTCGAGAGTATGGAATCCAGTGGTTCAGCTGTGTAAAAACCAAAAAAGTGCCGAAAAAAGTTCGCGAGTGGACACAGTGAGTTTCGTGTGTCGGGAACAGAATCGAGTTGTGCGAGTGATAGTGGTAGCGGTACTGAGTGCAAAAAACGAACAAGAAAGAGGGTAGACCGATTTGTCTGCTCATAAACACATTGAAAAATAGCTGCGGACACCGTACACGAAGCAAACTTAATCGGTTTGCAGGGCACACCACAAAGATGTTGGTGTGCGTAAAATCAACTGGTGTATTACTTCGCCTATTTATTAGTGTTTGCTACCCGTTGTCCACGCACACACAATAAAATTTCTTGTCACTAATGTTGCAGGGAATATGACGCATAAATTTAGCTTATCATACAATCGTCTCCGTGGCGCATTAGTCGAGCGTGCGATAAATAATTACTTACTGCGCCGGCGCCGTAGGATCGAATCCGACTGCCAACAGCTTAATGTTTTTGTATGTTTTAATAAAATATTTTACATTTGTTTGTTCAATTTATTGCTTAACTATTAGCAAGTCTCTTTATATTTGGGTTAGAATGTATTAGTTGTCTACCCTCTAAAAATGACAAATCATGTTTAAGTTAGTAGTTTAAGTTCATCGTCATAATGCTATTGACTATTGGGGTTTCGTTACGTTTTTAGACATTATACCCTGCGTTTTTTGAGAAGTGCTTTTATTTGTGAATCAATATGAATCATTGAACCACACTTTTATGAGCTGAAATAATTCTTTTGCATGAGCAAAATGTTTCAATTAGTGAAATTGCGAGACGTTTAAAGATATCGGTGAGTAACAAAATGTTATTATGATGTTTAGAAGTTTAATATGTTTAAATAATCCACATGTTATTGATTGTTGTTTTTTGTAACAATATTTTATTATTGTTCACAGAGAAGGACTGTGCAATTGTGGGTCCATCGTTATGCAGATTCGGGAAGCATTGATCCTTGCCGACCGGGACCAAAGGCTGGATTTGCATTCACAGATTGGCATCTGATATAGTTGCTACGCATACCGCTGAGCCCTTCCTCACTACTCGTTCCACGGCAACTAAACATGACGTGACATTACAAACTGTACGAAACCACTTGCGAGCAGCTGGTGTGAAATGTTGTAGGCCAGCCAAGAAAATTTGAATGTCAGATATTCACAGGCAAAACCGGGTACGCTTCGCAAGAGAATATTTAGATTTTGATTGGTGCAATAATATAGTTATATTTAGAGATGAAAAATGTTTTAAATCAGACAAGGACGGTCGCAAAATATTGTGGCGAAAAGATGGTGAGCGCTATCATAAAAAAAAAATATTCTTCCATGCAGGTCTAGTGGAGACAATTACTTCGTGCATGAATAAGTCATAGATAGCGAAGGCGCACCAATAGGATATTAATAAAAATATCAGGGGGTAATTCGATTTGTTTTATGTGAGTGATGTTATTGTTAGTGAGATAACAATTTAGGATACCTGTATCTTAATATCTATCTTATTAACATGTTTATTCATTTCACTAATAAATAAATTACCCACTTGAATAAGAAAAGTAACGTTATTTCTTGTCCGACTTAGAATATTTGTCATGCACAAAACTTTTTAATTTGTGATTATAATATAAAAAAAAACCTAGTCAATAAATGTTGTTGATTTCTTAATACAAATTGTTTAATTTTTACTTCCATATTTTTTTTCGAATAATGTTCTTATTATCAGGTAAATTACAATAAAAATTCAACAAAATGAAAATAAAAGTTTTTTAATAATGCAAAAAGTTGACGCCAGCGGCGCAGATTCGATCCTACGACACTTGATTTACCAGCCGAATGATTACACATCTATGCCACGACACCGGTTAGTCATAGGGTTAAATTGATGCTTCATATTCTTTACCTCATATTATACATATACTATAGTGAAGCAAACACTAACAAATAGGCGAAGTAATACACCAGTTGATTTTACGCACACCAACATCTTTGTGGTGTGCCCTGCAAACCGATTAAGTTTGCTTCGTGTACATACGTTAACAGATATTTCAGTATTAATATCTGTCAGTGTCCGACTGTTCGGTGTCCGGAGCCGCGATCACAACTTATCCCTACCGGTTTTACCGAACCTTTAACGATGTATGTATGTAAGTCATCAATTTTCACCAACCCTGATATATTCTGAAAATGTCGTCTTTCGTTGTTTATATTTTAACCCGATTAAATAATTTAGAGGGAAATAATAGTAAACAAGTTTAAAGTTATTATTATGTCGACAAAACGTAATAATCTTTCATGTAATTTCCATTTTGAGACCGCAATTTAGCTGTTTGAGTAAACAATGGTTGTAGTATTGGCGTATTAAAATTAATTACTGAACAATTTGGAATTCTCTTTGTGAATTTATAAATAACGTGACAGGCAACGGAACTTCGCGACGCAATTATTGTATACTAGCTGTTGCCCGCGACGCGACGTTCGCCCGCGTAAAATTATTATAAAATTTTACTTCCCTATTTAAATCGCGGGTTTTTTTTTTCATGGAGTTCTAATAGTTTTTCTAAAATAAAAGTAGTTACTTATTAAAACATCCGCTATCTACCAGTGAGTTCTATCAAAATCAGTTCAGCCGTTTCGGAGATTAGCCGGTACAAACTAGCAGACAGACTAACTAACAGGCACACTGACAGGCTAACTGCTTTCATAAGCATTCAGTAAAAAGCTGTTATATTCAAATTACAAACAGACACCTCAATTTTATTTATTTGTATAGACTAACACCCTTATCTGTAAAAAAGTTCAAGTGTTTACTTGAGTAAAAATCATTATTTACGATACAATTTTTAGATTAATTAGGAACTCTTATAATTTCGTCATGTCCCTTCGTCTGTCCGTCTGTCGAGTCTGTCCGCAGCTTAGCTCAAATACTCTTAGTACTAGATAGCTGTAATTTGGCATGAATATACAGATTAGTAATAAAAATAAATAATTTTGCAAGTTTGTTTCATTAATTTGTCGATTAAGGGATTCGTTTGTGAAATATTAAGCTTTAAATAGACAGGATAGATATGGATAGGCAAATATGCTTGTTATAAACGCTAGCTTTAAATTGATTTTATTAATCTGGGAGGAAAGCGATCACATCTATACTTAGGTACTCTAAGTATTACAATATAAGTAAGGTACCTTTTTTTTTTGTAGGTTGGAAAATCATCAAATGACCCCTCCCCGCTCTCTCCCGCCCGGAGCGGTGGCCGAGAGCCATCCCATCACGGCGTGGCCCATAAGTAAGGTACCTAAGGTACTAGCGGCGTAGGGATATTTTTTTCATGTTTAGTTTCATTTTCTTCAAAGCCGGGTCAAAAACTGATCGAAATGGAGTCTCTGCCCCTTTGTCATTTTTAGACATTAAATCATACTTCAAATCAAGACATTTGACAAGCTTTTCTTGCAAGGTTTATTTCGTCGTGATAAGTGGATAATGATTATGTTCTGAAGTAAAAATAGTTTTTCTATATTCAGTAAAAAAGCAATTCTGTCTGATAAAAGGCCTCGTCCTTGCGACTGCTAAGCATGAGGGCTCGATCCTTTCATCAGGAATTTCTCAGTAGCAGTCACGGAGTCTCGATTTGTGCCTAGTTGACAGCAATAGGCTCACCTATTACTTGGGACTTACACACACAACGGGTGAAATGTGAGCGTATAGGGACTAATGGGCAAGTACACCTCTGCCTAACCCTTCGGGGATTACAGGCGTGATGTTATGTTATGTTAAAACTATCATCGTATTACTTGCTTATTCATAAAATTCGCAAAACAAAATGATACATTTATCTTCTGGACAAGATAATTATGTCAATAGTGCATGCATACTATTTGTCACTGTCATTCAATGTACATAATATGCGAACTAGCTAAACTGATTCGCTGAATTTAATTTAAATTTAATGTATGAACATATGTATTAAATAGAATAATTGATAATACTCTGTAATGTATAAATATTTGTACGCCGAAACGGTAGAATAATTTGGACACTGTATCTATTTACCTATGTATGTAAGGGAATCTTACAACGTTAATTTAATCCACTTCCTACGGTCCGATTTGCCTCCGAACAATGATTTTTATTGTTATAATAAAAAACGAACTTACATTTGCAGTTGAAAAACCTCTGCTCCCATACATTATGTTTAGGAGAATATGTTATCCAAGTACATTTTATAAGTTGATCGACAATTACTCGTAAACTTGTAAAGCCTACTTAACTGTAATAGTTTTCCTTTTAAATTCGTTATATGTTCCACCGTGAATTTTTTCACACACCCGAACACAACTGTTTAGCTGGTAGAGGGGGGGGGGGCGACACTTGAGCCGAACAAAAATTAGCACTTCAAAGGTTAATATTTCACAAATGAATCCCTTAATCGAAAATTATTTGAACAAACTCGCAAAATTTTTAAAAAACCTATCTAACGATATCCCACATTACGGGGTACGCGAGAAAAAAATCCCACATAACGTGTATAGGAGATACCCTAAGAAAAATACTTACGTTTCGAGATTTTATTATACCACTTTGTCGGCGTAACGAATCAGTATGTTCATGCCAAATAACAGCTTTCTAGTACTAAGAGTCTTTGAGCTAAGCTGCGGACCGATTGACAGATGGACGGACATGGCGAAACTAATAAGAGTTCCTTGTTGACTACGGAACCCTAAAAAAGATACCGGCTGAACACGTAACCTCCTCGTTTTTCAGAGGTCGATTAAAAATACATGGTACTAATTCATATTATTAATGTTATAGAATGTAAGCTTACGTGAAAATTATGCGTTTCTATGTAAACGATTCGATGAATATTTATTGAATTTCATATTCGAATGTAAATTAATTTATACTTATATGAATATTCGTCTGTTATTCATGAATTTATCGGAACTAGTAAATATTCCGTCAGTGTATGCAGATTATAAATTTATTTACCCATTCGTTTGGCAATTATGCCGCACATGAATATAAAGTGAACGAATGTATTGACTGTCTGGTTGTTCTAGTGGTCGATTACTGGAATTTGGGTCCTGGCTTTGATTCCCAGATCGATCAAAGTGTCCTTCAGGAACCTTTCAGTAACAACCTGGACTGGAGGCTGTATTTTTGCCCAGTTAATGGCCACATAGACTCACCTCCTATTTCTTGGAATTTAAAATATAGGTGCTCCACATAACCTTTCCGAGAATGCAGGCATGACTTTATCTTGTAGTTAAAGCGAATTAACCTTTCACATTTAAAAACTTTTTTGTGATAATAACATTCCGAATACAAACCGACACTATAAGTGTTTAAACTGGCATGGTCGCTAACATTATCATTAACACTAGAAACGGGATATTTACCATGTTTACTGTTTGTTTTGAGTACGCGATATTTCTGCGCTGTTGCTAGCACCAAACCAACAGACAGACATACATATACACAAACAAACAAAATACCCCGTTTCTAGTTTTAATGATTAACCGACAAGTTACGTAATCTGACATTTAGAATTAAATAATTATTTTATCTTTGTATGAAAATAAACATGTTTTGTAATAAAATTATACCGTTTCTCTGTATCATTCGGTTGATATTTAATGTATTGATGGGCAACTACGCGTAGGTACTTGGCCGGTTTTTTTCATTTCGGAATCCGATTTTTCCGGTTCAATTTACGTAATTATTTTTACCATTAGATAAATTTTATTAACTTTGCTTGGGTATGTACTATAAGAGTTCATTTCTATAATTTTTTTTGTTATGTTTACTTTTTTTGTATAATTTTGTTGTGTTGTTAATCTAAATTTGTTTTTGTTTTCTCCTGTGCGAGACTAATTAATGTTTTTTTTCTTTCTTTGCTTCTTAATACGTATTTTTTCTTCTTTGTCTATGTTCTTGATCTCCTAAATATTTTCTAGTTAAAAAATAATACTTGCCAAGGTTTTTTGTGCAGAACCACATTTAAAAACGACAAAAAAATGAATCAAGCAAACAAGTCACCGACTTCCGAAACTTATTTTGTTATTTTCCACTTTTGTTTTGGAGTCAATTGATTTATTTAGCAAAGAAGATAAAAGAATCGAGGTTATTCTTTGTACTAAAAAAACCATATACCCACCGCGTCTGCGACCGTTTGGGTAGGTACCTATACCTACCAATTAATCTTTGTTTGTTTTAACTTAATTAAAAACATAATCAACAATCATAAAATAGATTTGGAGTTCCTCGGAAATCATTATCAGAGTCTATAAAGAGAACAAGATTGAATGGACCATTCCGAGAATACGCAGTTATGAGAAGATATTACTACTGATATCATATAATATGTACCTATATGTATCAGTAATACCAAGTATTACGCCAATATATTCCCCGAAACAATATCATCATGTTAATGGACGAGTGTCGATGTGATGTCCAATTTGGACCAGGGACTGTAATACCGATATGATTCCTGTATCGATATCGAAATATCGATATCGGAACTGATATTTTGGTACCTCTTTATCGATACTGGTACCGATATTTTATTTCAGTTCATCAATATATGTACTTATGTGTGTCTTTATCGGTACCGGTACTGATCCTAAAATAACGATATATTACCAATAAAATGATGTGGCACCTTCCGCCCGTACCCCGGTCCCCGACACAGACGACACGACAGTCGGTGAAGTTAACACAACAGATAACTCTGTCTCTACCTAATTTCGACCTTTATATCAAACGCAGAGAATTATCCACGAAATAATCGCCCCAAGATGTCTGGTTTGTATTTTCTAAAGATTTAAAGTTCTTTTTAACTTAATTTTGTATGTGTATGGAAATAGGAATTGTAAATAATCGTGCGCAAAGCAATCGGAGACCGATTTATCACAACTCAACGAATTTGAAATAAACAATACTTACGTCAAAAATAAGATCGAGGGTAAGTAAATATTGGTAGAAATCATTTTAAAAAAATATTTGTATAATATGAATTTTACTTTCCAGGCATAAACAATGTGGTTGTAGATGAGTCATCTGGGGACGATGTTTCGAGTATGGAAGAAGATTGTATTAAAAGTTCACCAATTCGAGCCCGTCATTATGACGTAGATCCTAATAGTACCACTCCTGAACTTAATTCACCGGAGTCTCCAGAGTTATTCGATTCTGATGAGGTAAGTTTTTATCATCATAAAAATGTAAAGCAATATTTTTATTCATTAGGTATTATGTTTGTAACTCACAATTATCCATACTATGCGTATCATTATACTAAGTATACGAATTATCTACAAGTATACACATCGTCATTTTTTATAGTTTTATTCCAGCAAGGAAGTGACACTACCTATAAAAAAACAGCTTTTAATATGGAACGAACAATCGCGAAAAAATGTAAGCTGTTTCATACATTATGGTCGAGTAGGCATTGAACTTTTATAAGGAACAGCTGATTTTTTTTTACGTGATTTCAAAGTTGGCTCAATTATGACGACTCAATGTTATGAATTTTTTTATATGTATGTAACAAAAATAGTATTGCGGGCATCGTCGGATATTTTGTTGGCATCGTTTATATTGCTATACGTAGCTTAATTCTGTGGATCGCGATGTGAACTGCAGTATAAAAAGAGGTGAAACGATGCCTGCCTTTTTTTCGGATGGGAAATCATCAAATAACTTCTCCCGCGGTCACGGAGTGTCAAACTTTTACTGACTAAAACCCATTCATGTTCCTTCTTTAGCCCTTGGTGTTCCGGGGCCGCGGTATCTCTTTCGAACAACCCGCAGCCCAACGATGCTCGCCTGGCTTGTCTATGGCTCGCTTGCTAGCGACGTGGCCGGCGCTTTCTCGTGGACAAAAGTTCGTTGAATTATAATATAAATTAATTTAAGTATTGGTTTTTATTTTAGGCAAATTTTAATATTGACGCATCAAATAAAATATCCGTTGGGACGAACACTGTTAATGTTACGGATAATATGGAATTAAATAATTTGAATATGGAGACAGTTGGAAAATGCTACACGCTGGGATTTGTCATTGGAAGAACATTGACCATGATGCCACAAGAAAAACGAGAAAATTGCATCCACCAATTATTACATTGCTTCGGCACATTCGATTTGAAACTTTAAGTGAGGAGATACAAACATCATTCATCATTGTTTTAAAAAATAAAGTTTTTCTAATGTGGATATATCACAAATAAAACAACATGTATGTACAAATCAACATTTATACGAGACAGGAAGAAAGCTAAGTTAAAGTACAGTATGTAGGTAGTCGTGCTACGCTAAGAGTAACATTTTATCCCTGTCTAACGGTCAACATAGATCTGTAAAAAAAAATCTCGAGCACAACTTAAATGCTAATTAAAAACCAACCTTTAATTAAGCTATTTTTAGCTTTCATTGGATTCATAAATAAAGCGTTTTTCGCCAGTCTGTGTTGATCTTAAGACATTGTTAAACAATGATATTCTCTCTTTTGATTAATAAAATTGCAAATTAAGCCTTTTTAATATCTAAATAATTGTTCTGTTATTAAATTACCAATCAAAATAGTTATATACTTTAATAACGTTTTATCTTTCATAGAATTTGAATTATTTACGTAACTTTCACAACCGACTTACTCGGGTGGTAAAAATGTTTAAAAAATATGTAAATACTTAACTAAACCTTGACATAATAGTAACTAAAACCAATTTATTATTTAATGTCCTTTGGCAATAATCACAGTCGATATAATAAAACGTAAGATTCTCATAATATTGTATAATAATCAGAGGTCGGTGTAGGTAGATTGATTTTATGTACTTGCGTCAAGATATTCTAACATGGACATGCCATTTTATCCATAATGTGATACTTGCTTCTGAGTTTCTGACTGTTTGGCATATCCATATTATCATCTACGTTTGACGTCAATAACCTTAAATCAATCTACCTACGCCGACCTCTGATAATAATATTATACAGGGTGGAAGAAACATTGACAATTTAATATTTATCGGTTACCAAAATTGACATTTAGCTCTTTTTAGTTTTATTCACGGTACTGCTTTGTTTAAGTCAATTTGTTATTTTTAATTAAATACCTCATGATTTTATATTGTTTAAAGTTCAGTATCCAGAATTTATATTATAAGTATATACCGGTTGTGCGTCAATGTCCCTTCCAAAATATGTTTGATATTCATTATAATTATTAATTACAGTATCAAAGTATGTATAAAAATATTATTTTTTACTATTGTACAATTTATTGTTTCTAATAAAAATAATATCTTCAATTAAATCGCGTTTTAAATTAAAACGGTACTTCGAAACTACGAATTTTAAAGACGAAAAGAGTCTCTCAACACTGACTTGTGTGGCTGGACTGGCTAAAACAATAGATGCTAATTTATACAAGCGAGGATATTTATTTTTATTGAATTCCCAGTGTTTTAATATATTTTCAGAAGATTTGAGAAGAGGTTCTTTTAAAAACGCCATAAATTCATCATCTATGTCTCTAAAACCATGAGAATGTGTCTCCATATTACTACTTCCTCTTCTTATAAGAGTATGTATGTCATTATGAGCCTCTACATATTTAACACTAAGAAAATCTTCCAGTTCAACTCTTGCATTGTCTGTATTCGTGTGAGAGCCGTGAGATATAAACGTAGAATTTGTGGAGGAACAGTTTTCTTTATTACTGTCCAAATATTGCAAGTGCTGATGTAACTCCCATAACTTTATTTTTGCAGCATGTCGTTGCTCTTCAGACAGTGTTGAATTAACTCTCCCGTCGAAAAAAATAGCACATAAAAATGCGTCGTTGTTAAATAAAGTTTGTTCCCGTCTTTCCATACAAGTTATTAACAAAGTGCTAAGAGTTGTGTTAACTGTTTTTAATTTAATTTTACATAACAGCCACTGCAAATAAAAGTCTCCCATTGTAAGTTGCTCGTATTGTAAATTTTTTGACAACTCTTTAGCCGGCAATAGAGAAGTCAAGTAATCTTGTAATTTATTCCAAGTAGCTTCTGTTAAAAAACAATTAGGATCATTAGCGTTGTCGCTAATTTCTTTCAGATCTATTAATCTCTGTATCATGTCTACTGTCGAGTTCCACCTTGTAGGACAATCTAGGATAGCTTGATTCTTGCCAGTTTTGACAATTTCAGCCGCATATTTTTGAGTTCGCAATAGTTTAGCAATTTTTCGCGCATCACTAATGGCTTCCTTAATTTCAGTGTTGTTACAAGCTTCTAAAACGGCCAACTGCAATGTATGTGCAGCGCATCTAACAACAGCAATATTTCTTTGCTGGGTCGTATTTTCATGGAATTGCATAGTCAATGACGAAGTGAGAGTTTCTGTGAAACGGTCTTCTCTGTTAGTATCGAACTCAGTATCAGCGTCGTAATCCAAGTCAGAATCTGAGTCAATGGAGATATTTTCTACATCTTCCATATGGTTCGCACTTTGCTCATGCATGACGCCATCTTCATCGATGCTGGGATAATCTATGCTAACACTAGCGTGAACGTGAGTAACGTCATGATTTTGAGCATTGCTTCTTTCATTCAATAACCTGCTCATTTTGAGCATATTTGCTCCGTTATCTGTGGTAAAACTATAAACATTATCCAGACCAATCCGAAACCTTTGCAAAACAAAAAGTACCTGTTCTTTCAGGTGCTCTGAGGTATGCCTATCCAATAGTTCAATCATCGCTAAGTTTTTTAATACTATATTTCCCTGTTCTAGGTACTGGGCGTTTATTCCCATGAAGCTCCTCAATGATAATGATGCTATATCAACTTTTATGCAAATCAATTTGTCTTGAAGCTCTTTCGCCATTTCAATTCGTAACGTTCCAGCGGTTTCGATTAAACAGTCTCTAATTTTTCTAGATCCTATTTTTACATTGCAGTCGGGTATCAAAGCCAAAATATTTTGAAATGCTTCGTCATCCAAAAGAGCTAAAGGACGACCGTGTATAGTTACCAGACTAGTACATTCTTTGATAACTATTTCCGAATTATGTGACTTTTGGAAAGCTTCCTTTTGGTTTATATTGAGTGTCGCCACTTCTTCAAATTCTGTTTTATGTATTTTAAGATGTTTCATAAGATTAGAGCCGTTAATACTCTGAAAATAAATAAAAATAAAAGTACCTATAATATTTATTACAGTAATTTACAGGCTGCTTGCAAAAGCTTTAAGGTGAAACCCCATAATGCATTTAAAATACGTATTTATTCAAATAAAATTAACTTCACACACACTTAAGACTGAAACACCCAACTCGTCCACAGTTGCGCTCCATGCACACAGCACACTGCGCGCCCCTTTGTGTTTGGCGAAAAACCGACAAAAGGCGGATCGCGGCGCGCACGGCTCGAAATACTCTGTTCACGCGCGTAGTGTGCACGGTTCGTGCCCACAATTTTGGGGATTCTGTTACATTGCTACAATTTTTTTTTCTCTTGTGTGGAGCGAGAGGGCGTGTCAGACTCTTACTGACTAAAAAATTCCACCCCGTTCCTTCTTGCCTATGCTACTGGGGTCAGAGCATGCCCTTTCGTTTTCGCCCCCAGTCCCCAGTAGGCTTCAGCCCTGCTGGGCCCCTACAGATTGCTGACAAACTCTTTAAGGCGCGCGGGAACAGCGCGCGCCATAAACGACTTTGGCTTGGTCCGGATCATTACCGGACGGTCGGGCGGCGAGCTACCCATCCCATTGCTCTCCGCCCGCAAGCCCGCGCTATGGAGGCCGGAAATCGGGATCGGGATCCCGGCGACGGCCGCGGCGACGGTCGCGTCTGAGACGCAAGCGCCGTTGTCTCAAGCGGTTGGCCTCCTCCTTAGCTAGCATTACTGCTTCGCAGAAGGAGGCGACTGCCTGCCATCCCTCCTCGCTCCGGACCATGGCCTGTACCAAGGCCCGGCGCGAGAGATCGCCGCCGCCGATCGCCCCCACGAGGACACGACGATGCTCTTCCCAAGCGGGACACACCTGCACGGTGTGCTCCACCGTGTCCTCCGGGTGGTCAGCGCAGTGCCGACACCCGGACGTCACCTCCGCCTTCACCCGCAGCAGGTACCTCCCGAACTTGCCGTGTCCGGTGAGAACCTGCGTCATGCGGAAGGTAAGGACGCCGTGAGGTCTTTCCAGCCACGCCTCAAAGAGGGGACTTACCGCCGAAATTACGGCGTGCCCTAACATTGCTACAATGTGGACGGCAAATTCTTTCCTTACGTGTAACATTGCATGTTACATTTCGTAAATCTACCTGGCCTAATTGCGGCGGTAAGTCCCCTCTTTGAGGCGTGGCTGGAAAGACCTCACGGCGTTCTTACCTTCCGCATGGCGCAGGTCCTCACTGGACATGGTAAGTTCGGGAGGTACCTGTTCCGTATTCAGGCGGAGGTTTTTTTTATGGTAGGTGAAAATCATCTATATGACGGGTCCCGTCCATGGGCGGAGCGGGAAGCGAGTGTCAGACTCTTACTGACTAAAAAACCTACCCCGTTTCTTCTTTGCCCTTAGCACCGGGACCTAGTTTCCTTTTCAGAATCAACTTCTGGCCCCGGCAGGCTTCGACCCTATTGGGCCCCTACGGATTGCTGACTACTCCTTGAGGCTCGCGGAAACGAAACGCGCCGTATACGAATTGGGCTCGGTCCGGACAGATTCCGGACGGTCGGACAGCGAGCTGCCCATAGCTCGCCGTCCGCAAGCCCACGCCTACGGTGGCCGGAAATCGGGATCGGGATCCCGGCGACGGCCGCGGCGACGGTCACGTCTGAGACGCAAACGCCTTTGCCTTAGGCGGTCGGCCTCCTCCTTTGCTAGCATTACTGCTTCGCAGAAGGAGGCGACCGCCTGCCACCCCTCCTCGCTTCGGACCATGGCCTGAACCAGGGCCCGGCCCGAGAGATCGCCGCCGCCGATCGCCCCCACAAGGACACGGCGATGCTCGTCCCAAGCCGGACACACCTCCAAAGTGTGCTGCACCGTGTCCTCCGGGTGGTCAGTGCAATGCTGACACCCGGACGTCACCTCCGCTTGAATTCGGAGCAGGTACCTCCCGAACTTGCCATGTCCGGTGAGAACCTGCGTCATGCGGAAGGTAAGAACGCCGTGAGGTCTTTCCAGCCACGCCTCAAAGAGGGGACTTACCGCCGCAATTGCGATTCAGGCGGAGGTGACGCCCGGGTGTCAGCATTGCACTGACCACCCGGAGGACACGGTTGAGCACACTGTTGAGGTGTGCCCAGCTTGGAATGAGCACCGCCGTGTTCTCGTGGGGGCGATCGGCGGCGGCGATCTCTCGCGCCGGGCCCTGGTTCAGGCCATGGTCCGGAGCGAGGAGGGGTGGCAGGCGGTCGCCACCTTCTGCGAAGCAGTAATGCTAGCAAATGAGGAGGCCGACCGCCTAAGGCAACGGCGTTTGCGTCTCAGACGTGACCGTCGCCGCGGCCGTCGCCGGGATCCCGATCCCGATTTTCAGCCACCGTAGGCGTGGGCTTGCGGACGGCGAGCTATGGGCAGCTCGCTGTCCAACCATCCGGAATCCGTCCGGACCGAGCCCAAATCGTATACGGCGCGTCTCGTTTCCGCGAGCCTCAAGGAGTTGTCAGCAATCCGTAGGGGCCCAATAGGGTCGAAGCCTGCCGGGGCCAGAAGTTGATTCTGAAAAGGAAACGAGGTCCCGGTGTTAAAGGCAAAGAAGAAACGGGTAGGTTTTTTAGTCAGTAAGAGTCTGACACTCGCTTCCCGCCCGCCCATGGACGGGACCCGTCATATAGATGATTTGCACCTACCATAAAAAAAAACCTGGCCTAAAAGCCGCCAGGTGATTTTTCCGTGACGTCAAATTCAGTAGAACAGCATGCTGCACGCAAAACGCTATCTTAATAACAATACTTACATAGGTAGGTATCTCCTATGTCATTATCGACACATGAAATGAACGAGGAGTGCAGGTACCTATACCGTGACAGATAAACAAATATACATAAATATGATGTACCAGTCAACATGTATACTAAAATACCTACATTTAGGCGCTCTCCTATTGAGATCGCTCATGCGATGCGTGCGTCCGACCAAAATAATGTTGTGTTTTCTTTTTTTTTTAGCTATTTACACTTTAAGGAATATTGTCAGACACCAAAAACTGTGCATCTCTGATGATAAGAGACATGTCGAGTACGCATGATCGCATCGCTTCAAAATAGGACACACGATGTCATCGAAGAATGCAATCGAATCGCACCATACCATCGTACGAGCGATCTCAATAGGACAGCGCCCTATGGGTACTATTGTAATCAAATGGGATAAATAACTACATTTATAAATATCCGTAGTAGGTAATTACCTAATAAATAGTGATCGTTCAAACTTATTTCTGAGTAGGTAGGTAGTTAGGTAAGTAGGTAAGTGCTTTTTATACCAAACTTTTTCTACTAAATCTAAAAAATCACACTTACTACCAAATAGGTACTTAAATAACTAAGAAGTAGGAAGGTAAGAAGTAGGCAGCTAAACCACCACTACCATCACCACTATGGTTAGTGCGTAATAATAAGTCGAAAATGATATCAGTATCGTCCTAGTAAAACCAAGAAAATAGGTAGGTACGTATATAAATAAATTACTTACATTTAAATCCTTATTGCACACCAGACATTTCGATTTTAATGAGGTCTTATTAACATTAAAGTATTTATAAACGTGATTTTGCTTTTTACGCCCCATTACTTATCACGATTACGTAAATCAACAGTCAAAACAACAGCAATAACAAAACAACAGGTAGACACGCGCGCATTCGACAACAAGACGCAACTCGTCGCAGTAAGTTACCTACTTTCCACTGTTACACAGGGTCTGGTCTATCCGTTACAATGTTGCCGCTCGGCGTTGCGGCTGTGCGAGTGCGAGCAACTAAGGTCGCGTCATCGTCTCCCTCTCGCGACGGGTATCGATATAGAATAACGATATAGTTATGGATAATTTAATAGCAGTATTTAATAATTTCGTTATGGATATCGATATTAACATAAAATATCAGTTGCATTATTGATATCTTCTTGAAAATATCGGTATTTTTCATTTATCGATATCGGTCCCTGATTTGGACATAAAAACGAATATTCATTATGGACTCAATTACGTCATGACTTCATGAGATACTGATATTTTATTAAGATAATGTTTAAGTTCCAAGAAATAAAAATATCTAGAGATTATACGTAGGAATTTAAATATTTTATGGATTGGTTAAGCAGAAATAAACTTTCCGATGTTGTTTTTCACTTTTATTGAGGAGCTCGTGGCTAAATAATACGTCGCTCGGGTCGATCTTTAGGTTAAGCCGCGCTTGCCTAGGTTGGTCCGTGGATGGGTGACCACCCATTACATACCGAGTTTCCTCCCTGCCTCGGAAAGCACGTTAAGCCGTTGTTTGTTCCCGGCTGTCTTTTGTAGATCTATGACAGTCGTTAAGGTACTCGAAAGTCTGACAACCAGTCTTACCAAAGGGTATCTTGTTACCCAGTGCTAGCTGGGTTTTGGATGTCAGATAGACAGTAGCTCCATGTAAAATACTGGTATTCAGCTGCATCCGGTTAGACTGGAAACCGACCCCAATATAGTTGGGAAAAGGCTAGGCAAATGATGATGATGTATTTTTCACTTTTATTGCGTCTTTCGTGTACGCACGAGCTACTAAGATAAGGGATCAACATTAAATAAAAAATTACTATCATTGTTTGATCAGAAAACACTCATAACAATACAAACACTCATTTCAGGTTGGAGCGACCTTCTCTCATGAGTCATGACAAGGTATTTTACTACTTTAAATTCAGATAATTTACAACTTTTCTTTTACATTTTTGTATTCCAGACGGCAGCCGGTCCATGGCAAGACATATAAGTAGGTAGATCAACAAGATATTTTGAAGACCACTATCGTACGCTAAAATAATCTTATTCATGTAACCTAACCTGTCTTTACTTTTCTGCCACAGTTAAGTTTGAAATAATTAATACGGCTCTTATTTGGGCCAAGTCGATAAGTGAAGCCTCACGGCTCACGAGTTTCAATACTGACTTCGATTTTCGGCAATCAGGAAAAAACATAATCTGTTATCGCAGATTTCATAACAGATGTATCACTACGTTACATCATAAGTTTTTTATTGTATCTAAGCAAATAATATGAGCGATAATGACGTAATTTTGCAAGCGTGCCGCGCCGTCTTTCCTTCCTCCAGATACAATGACGTAGACAAAGCTACCGTATCTAAATGTTAGAAGGTAAAATATACAAATCAAATATGTGACGTCATGACATTGAGTCTTGACACAGCCCATTATTCATAACAACGTTTTTAATTTGAAAATCTTAAGGGTAAAACGACTGACGTAGGACACGAAGGTGGCATCATGGATGTAGACGTTTTATTAAGGAAATCCGAATCGCTTATGACTAAAAGAGTAATGAATATAGATTTTGATGGATGGAGGGAGAGGAAGAAGAAGAAGGAAACGATAGATGGCCTGTGTGAGGAATATAAGAAAACCGGCCAAGTGTGTGTCCGGCCACGCACAATGTGTGGTTCCGTAGTCTTACAACGTTAATTTAATCCACTTCCTACGGTCCGATTTGCCTCCGAACGATGATTTTTATTGTAATAATAAAAAACAAACCTACATTTGCAGTTGAAAAATCTGTGCTCCCATATATTATATTTAGGAAGCTATGTTATCCAAGTACATTTTATAAGTTGGTCGATTATTACTCGTAAACTTGTAAAGGCTACGTAGCTGTGATACTTGTGATAACTTTCCTTTTAACTTCGTTAAATATACTACCACGGTGTATTTTTCACACACCCAAACACAACCGTTTAGCTGGAAGAGGATGGAAAATTAGCACTTAAAGCTTAATATTTCACAAACGAATTCCTTAATCGAAAAATCAATAATTTTAAAAGACCTATCCATCGACATCCCACACTATGGGGTACGTGAGAAAAAAATCCCCAATTTACGTGTGTACCCTAAACAAAATACTTTTCGAGATTTTATTTTACCACTTTGTCGGTGTAAGTATGTCGGATCCAGTCCTTGGTACGAACTTAAAATGAATCGCAAGTACGCCAGTGGTGACATCACGGACCTGCTTACAAGTCTGCCCTCACCACTGCGTATTTCTACAGAGCCCTGATGTTGATAGCTCGTGGCGACGAGGACAGTTGAAGGTCCGATCGCAGCGCAGTTGAGACGTCTTGGAACTGTACTCCGATTCATTGTGCCCCGTGTTATTGTGTTAAATTGTAATGTCAAGTAATTTGTTAGTTTAAAAGAAACAGTGTATCGCACCCAGTGTGTTTTCATTGCACGAAACCCATCTTCTGCCCACATGATGTACGAGCCTAACGGAATAAATTCTGACAATCCGACAAGTATATTCATGCCAAGTTACAGCTTTCTAGTACTAAGTATCTTTGAGCTATGCTGCGGAAAGACGGACGGATATGGCGAAACTATAACGGTTCCTTGTTGACTATGGAACCCTAAACAGGAGCAAATTATAGCGTGACGGTTGACAGAGGAGAATGGAAGAAAAAAACGTGTAAGTCCCAAGTAACATGGGACAGAGGCACCAAGATGATGATGTCTTTCTTCATGTCGAAAGGAAAGTTTTCAGTATTTGTGCGACTGTAAGATTGGTAGATTGACCAACGATTGAATCACATGATGGATTGTGTTAAAAATGATATTGCCAGGAAGGGGGAGACTGAATACTAACTATATAAGGATAAGTCCCACTAACCTACGCTAAAAATTTGAATGAGCGCAGAGGGATTATGAATGGTATGAATATAAACTTCAGTACGTACCTAAATACAAATGACACACACATTACACATTGTACAATAACAATATTACATTATGTATTTTGCTTTTGTTTGGATATTCTAATGTTTCGTCTCAAATCGAATAATACAGACCTACTACCGGAATAAAAATTATCGGCAGCTAGCTGAACCCTTTGTTTTCAACGCAAGCATTGTTTGCTCCCTACAAAGTATTTATTTATCATTCGAAAAGGAATTTATATGAACAAAAACAACTTTTGTAACAGTTACAGTGTTTACCAAAGACAACATTAATTCAGTCATTATACTAATATTATAAAGAGGTCTGTTTGTAAGTTTTTATGTAGGGGGTAATCTCCGGAACTACTGATCCGATTCCGAAAATTCTTTCACGAACGGGAAACTACATTATCCCAGAGTGTAATAGGCTACATTTAAAACGCCCCGAGGGCTAATTTCCGTACAAAACGGGAGCAAAACCGCGAGAAAAAGCAAGTTTACTTATAAATAGCGATAGAAACATCTTAATACTCAGATAAGGATCTGGATTCTTTAATTTTGATAGATGAGCGTAGGTAGATAGGTGCCTTAATTATATCAAAAGCGTATAAGTGCACGTCATATAGTTCGCGGAAAAAGTGACTAAGTAAGTACGTATTATCTTTATGATAGATTATTTTGAAACATAAATTGCTTCAGCACATCCTATATGACCGCTAAATGTATGTGTTTGATTATTATCTACTATGAAGTCGAAGTATGAAGTCAATGCACCTCGTCATGTCTGTTTGAAAGTGCTTATCTCCAGAATTACTGAATTTCATTCAAGTTTTCAGTATTTGCCGGCCCAGTGCGCACTCACACGCACACAGGGTTTCGTAGCACTAAATAATATAATAAAATATTTTGAAAGCACATTCACGTGTAGTATTGATTGTATTACAATCAACAGCAAAACTAAATTTGTTTTTCATATTATGTTAATGAAAAACAAAGTTACTGCTGCAGTTTGATGAAAAAGTCCCATATCTCAAAAACAATCAATTTTCGTTGAAAATTTCTTTTTACGTTCTACATTTTTTCAGAATTTTCCTCCTCTTACTTTAGAAATTAGTGGGGGGAACACATTTTACCACTTTGGAAGTGTCTATCTTTTAGACGATTGAGTTTGAAAAAAAATGGTTATAGGAACCTCAATGTCATTTTTAAAGACCTATCTATAGACTTCGAGCACGTATAAGTTAGACGTTTTTTTAGTTTCAGTTCCATGTATGGGGAGTTCCCCTTATTGTTTTATTTTTTTGTTTTTGTATAAAAATCGTAAAGCGGTTCACAGAATACATCTACCTACCAAGTTTAAACTGTGTAGTCCTAATAGTTGCAGAATAAAGTGTCTGTGATATACGGATACACAGAAAGACAGACAGACATGACGAATCTATAAGGGTAAAAACAGTGTCCAGTGCTTCTGTGCCAGCCTCATCCAGGATATTTTCGTACAAGATGTTTTCGTAAAGTTCCCAAAGTAATCATGTTTTCATCGAAAATTCTAAAAGAAAATGTGACGTGACAAGGTAGCTGGTATATCTAAGCAACGTTTTATAGGTAGAATTGAAAACCTATTTGTTTTGGGTAAATTGTTGTCGGCTTCCAGTCTAACCGGATGCAGCTGAATACCAGTATTTTACATGGAGCGACTGCCCATCTGACCTCCACAACACAGTTACTGGGTAATACAGTACCCCATGGTAAGACTGGTTGTCAGACTTTCGGGCCATTGACTACCTGTAACGACTGCCATTAGATCTGCCATGTGAAAGCCGGGACCAACGTACCAGCTTACGTGTTTGTATGGTTACCCATCCACAGACCGACCTTGGCAAGCACTCCTTAGACCTTGAAGATCAACCCTGTGACTGTTATTTTTACCACGTAATTTTTTAATAGGTATTATACATAGAAAAGTGGAAGGAATGGAGGAAGGCCTTTGCTCAGGAGTGGAACAATTCAGGATGACAAAAAAAATAGTTCGGTATTTATGTAATTTGATAATAAGCACTGATCTCTCCTTCCTCTAACAGAGAGGAACCCAGGACTGACCGGCCGGTGGAATGTTACAGGCTGATCATACTAACCGCAGATATGTTTGCAGGGGTTTGTCGACCGTAGTACCCTGGGATGGTAGCCCCGCTACCACCTTATTGCTCGGGTAATCTTCTTCTTCCTAATATTATAAACGCGAAAGTTTGTGAGGATGGATGGATGGATGGTTGTTAGGTAATCAATCACGCCAGAATGGCTTAATGAATCTGGATGAAATTTGGCATAGAGATAGATTATAATCTGGAATAGGATACTTTTTTTTGTTTTCACACTTACACATCACCATGCGAACGAAGTCGCGGGCATCAGATATCTATACTTACTATATTATAATTATTATATTATTTTATAATAATATTATAAAGCTGAAGAGTTTGTGTTTGTTTGAACGCGCTAATCTCAGGAACTGCTGGTTCGAATTGAATTTTTTTTTTGTGTTGGATAGTCCATTTATCGAGGAAGGCTATAGGCTATATAACATTACGCTACGACCCTTAGGAGCCGCGCAGCGTGTGACACCGCGGGGAACAGCTAGTTATACAATAAAAATCGCGTGTCACTATGACCGAACACGCCAACTCCGAAACTACCCAACCGATTTCAATGAAATTTTGCGAATATGTAAGCTTCCAGTTTGAAAGATAGGATAGTTTTGGAACCGATAGGTAGTGCCGTGTGAAGTATGTAGGTGGGGATCAGCTATACTCCGTGCGCTGTAACATGGTGCGTATGACAGTTTCAGTAACATTTCATTTCACTCTTGAAAGTTGCCGCGATTTACAAATTATGATGTACCACATTCGTAATATATTAAATCATTAATAACTGTAGTAAATTAATTTAAACCCAACCAGAATGTTCTAGTCCACAAATAAAATCAAATTGAATGAAAAATTAAGCAAAGTGTTATTCGTATAACGTAACGGCATAGACGTATTTAGTGATGGGATGTACTGCTACGATGGATAGTCGATATTTTATATAATAAAAAACGTATATTGTGTGTAGGTCAATTTTTTATTGTTAAAAGCTATAGACCTTCCAGATATGAGTTTAGATGAATGCGCCATAGAGCAAAAATGTTGTCACAAAAAAAACATAAACCCGACTTTGATTATTTTATAAAGATACAAAGATACTTAAGTAGCCATAATACATTTATCTCGACAAGTTTATACACGTAGTTACACTGCACAACTGAATAACACACTAATTTTCGTAACAATATTGAAGAGAACTAGATCTAAGCTGCGAGTATCGTTATCGAAAAAATGAATTGCATAATGTCACATCCCTAGTCATGTGGTACTGACAGATGTCAACGTCATACAGGCACCTGTCTCCCGCACCATGCTACAGCGCACGGAGTATAATATGTGTTTAAAGTTTAAACCTACGACAACGACAAATTAAGCTTTTTCTCTGACATTTCGAATCTCAGTTTAAGGATAACCTTATGTGTATTTTTAGGTTTTTTTATGTGTCGCCGATTTTGTATAAACAAAACAGGAGACACATTAAAAAAACCTAAAAACAAACCTTCCGTGTGCTCTCTCGGAACATGAAACTGAACAACTTTGATTCTACGAGTTCTTGAAATTAGCAAAAAAAAATGGACTGACGCTAACACGATCAGCTGATGAACATTTAAAACTAACAAAAAAAGTTATAACATTCCAAGTCATGGATAAAAGTTCTTCAGTGTCATGGTCTGAGACACCACACGAGAGGTCTTGCGTCTATTGTGTTACACCCTGTATAGTTACGAAACTTGACTTCGACATCCTACTAGTATACTTCGTGCATGCTTAATAGTTACAGCAATGGAACTTTGTTGCTTCGAGTACCGACACGGTAATTAAGTTGCCAATTTGCAAAGTTATTAATGACTATATGCCGTAGAAGGTACCGAGCGTCACGTTCAATTCAGCCTCCGGTTTATTAAATGTTGCTAGTAGTTTGGACGAGTTTCTAGTTTAGTGTCACTCTGCAATTCAGTTTGTGAACGTCCTTAAAAATAAACTTGGTATATGTAATGTTTTTTTCCAGACCGAACTTAGGTGGCTAGGTTTCTTGCGACTAATTATCGGGTGCTTTCATGAAAGTTTTTTTAGGGCACTGATTTAAAGCGAGTTGTTATTTTTAGGTCGTTCTGGAACCGAATACCATGAACTCGATCATCGAACTCGAAACGATTGAGACTATGTTTTTTTTTAATAACAATAAAAAAAACACGAAAGAATAAACTTAATGTTTTTTTTTTAAATAATGAGAACTCAAATGCATATGCGTGTGTGTATGATCGGCAACACATGCGAACGATACCCATTGAAAAATTCATTCATCGATCGATTCTCATTATTTCACAAAAAAAAAAATATATTCTTTCGTGTTTTTTTTATTGTTACTTTTTGAAAAAAAATAGTCCCAATCGTTTCGAGTTCGATGATCGAGTTAATGGTATTCGGTTCCAGAACGACCTAAAAATAATGGTGTATAATAGTTATGATAAGTTAAAAATTACAAAATGCATATTCATTAACAAGTTCGGCAGTTAAAACTTAGCAGTAAAGTAAACAAAAATGAGAAGTTAAAAATAATAAATTGGATCATTTAATAAATCCTAAGCAGTAAAATAACTAAATGGGCAGTTATGAGTTGGTTGACAAATCGGAATTAGTCAGTAAGAAATCTAAAAACACTTTATATTCGCTTAAAAAGCGTAGTCGGCGTCGGCTCCTATATCTGTCTGCAGGGTTTACAGTAACCTAATCCCGCCATCCCCTTTGAGCCTAACCTGTCCGAGTCGGGGTGCCCCAAGTCCGAGTGTCTCCGCTCCCTGTGAACTGCCGAACTATTTATCTAACTGCCCATTCCATCATTTTTACTGGCCATTTATTTATTAGTCTGCCTACGTATTTGTAGTACTGACATTGTAAGACGAAATAACCGGCCAATTGTTTTTTTATTACTATCTATGTTTTACTGTCGCACTTTACCAACCACCGATAAAAATAATAACTGCCCATTATGAGCGAGCTGAATGGCAAAAAACGGAATCCATAAAGATTCGTCATGTCTGTACGTCTGTCCGTCCGTATGTCACAGCCACTTTATTCCGAAACTTAATAGTTTCCCTAATGGAATACACAGTTGAAACTTGGTAGGTAGATGTATTCTGTGAACTGCTTCACGATTTTTATACAAAAATAAAAGATCGCTCCACATACATGGAAATAAAACTAAAAAAAAAATTCATCAAGCCTATACGTGCGGTTGATAAGTCTTTAAAAACGACATTGAGGTTTCTAAAACCATTTTTCAAAAAGTCAATCGTTTGAAAGATACATACTTCCAAAGTGGTAAAATCTGTCCCCCCCCCACCCTCTCTAATTTCTAAACTAAGGGGAGGAAAATTCAAAAAAAAAAATTGGATTGTAGAATGTAAAAAAACTAACAACGAAAATTGGTTTGAATAAGATTTGATGTTTAGTTTTTGAGATATGGGACTTTTTTATCAAACGGCAAGAATAACTTTGTTTTTCATTAACATACTATGAAAAAACAAATTTAGTTTTCCTGTTGAAAGCCTTCAAAATATTTTTATTATATTGTTTGGTGCTACGAAACCCTGTGTGCGTGTAAGTACGAATCGCACTTGGCCGGTTTTTCGTAGAATAAGAGTAGACCCCATTTCTAAAAGTAACTGCTTTCAGTAAATTCCTAAAATATTAAGAGGAAGGATATAATTTGAATTATTATATAAACGAAAAATGGTGCGTAAAAAAATGAGGTTAAAATGATTGAGGATAAAGATTTGCTCCGAAAGTCTTAAATAGATATCAAAACTGATAATGGCGGTTGAATTGAAACCCATCATGCCTGAGAGATATTTCTCGACGGCATGTAAAGCCAAAGTAACAGGCCCATAGGCGGCATAAAAAATCTGACACCAGGTTAGACTCTAACCTCAGGATAAAGAAGAAGAATGACCATGAAGAATGATGATGAAGAAGATGATGATGAATGATGTGATGATGATGATGATGATGATGAATGATGATTTGACCTCTATCAACCTTCTTAATCAGAGCATGAGTGAAAAGTGTTCAACTGCCGCTCACCGCGGTGAATCGGTATGTAACTATGCTATGTACCTATATTCTAATTCCTAGTATAACTAAATTGAGTATGAGGTAGGTAAATAGACTCGAGAGCCTAATAACAATAAAATTCCAATGCAATACAATACGGGCAATATTTCTTAGAACTTTAGCATTGTCCGTTCCATATGGAATCATGCCAAACGTTCGCCAAACCACAATTATTGTCCCTCGAATCAAGTCAAGGTGTTTCTGCTTACACCATAAAAAAGACATTACTATATTTTACATAAAATATGCATTACGTAGCAACAGACAATTGTTGCTGAGCACTTACATAACTTTGGTACACACGCCAACACCTCAAGCTATCCAATTCCAGTATAACATGGTCTCGGTTTGTATAGGGTAAAACCAGGATAGATGCCCCACTTTTTGAAAAAGCCTCCTAATTTTCAAACTGTACGTTTTTCAAGAAGAATTTCCATGAATGTAATTAGTTTGATCTTTGTACTAGCAATACGACTCGTTTTTGTTGATCTAACATTATTTGATTCTGCATAAATTGAGTTTTTGCAAACCCTTTTTTTTTGAGGATAGATGCCTACCTTATGGATAGATGCCTCACTATGAAAATGCTAAGGAGGATAGATGCCCTATAGATTAAAATAAGTACAATACATAGTTTTGATATGTTTTATTTGTAATCTTTAGGTAATAGTATTAACGGTAAGTACTCTTAAAAATTATTAATTAAACTTAAACATTTGTTTAACAAAAAATAACTTCAAAATTTGAATGTGCATAATCGTAACTAATTGAATAGGTATGGCAGGCAAGATACCAATTTTTAAAATTTTCAAAAAATTAACCACAATTAAATGTTGTCCTTATTTTAGGTTGAATTGGAAAGTGCTTTCAGTTTGACATCTTGAGCAATCATTTCTAAAAAGTGTACATACTTCGTGCAGCGACTTCTGGCATGATATGTACCGAATCCAATCAGATTTTGACTTCGTATTTTGATAGTTATCAAAGCATTCTATGCAATAATAAAAATTTTATCAAAATAAAAATAATCATTTTAAAAATATGTTAACATGCATACAGCGTATGGGGGATAGACGCCCCTAAGGGCACCTATACTGCAAAAAATCGGGGCGACTATCCTTTTTGCTATGGATAGATGCCCTTTTATTTTTTGACGTATCTAAATACAAAAGTGCAATAATTATTATGTAGTTATAAAGGTAACTAACCAATGTATGGATATAATTAAAATAGAACAGAATTTATTACTATATAAAAAGATATGTAACAGTAAATTCTTACGTTTGAAACTTTGAAGCGTTCGTCCTGTTCGTCGCGGAGATGATCGCATGCACCAGCTAAACACGTCAATCCCGTGCGATGGCCTGCAGGGCACATAGGTATAGGGCACGTGCGCTCTATTTTTAGACTATTAAATCTGTGTTGCGATTTTGGGAAGTTAGGTTTTTAGAAAATGGGGCACCTATCCAACTGCGGCATCTATCCGGGTTTTACCCTACATTTCCTGTACAATGACAGATCCGCATAAACTGGTTTTGTATGGTAAAGCTATACAATCTTCCTTGTTTTAATTGAGCTGTTTAACCTTGCCAGGTAAGGCTCTTCTTCTTCATCATGTCAATGATCCTCTAAAATTAAAAAATCTCCGATCAGAACTCTGCCACCTGGATAGCGTTAGCTAATAGTGGCCTTGGACAAACCTCTCAATTTGCAGGTGGAGTTGCACAAGGACCAGGACAGGAGGTGGTCATCGTTCGATGTGGTTCCGCAGTCGCATTTTATTTCACTGAAAAACCCTTTAGATTTAGTTGTACCTGCAGCGGCCCACCTGGCTTCGTAGTCAGTAATTCAGAGAACTAACTACACCCGTAGCGGGAAACCTAGAAAAATTGAACAAAATGAAGGGTGAAAAAGCGATAACTGTGATATGGCCTGAGAGATTTCTGAAATCATGGCTACAAAACACTGAGACCTTTTAGATGTTTAAAAAAATGAGGATATCAGGGGTCTCAAGATCACGACGAGAGTCGATAGGTCGAAAATTCCAACCGATTAAGGGCGCACGGCATCTCAGCTAAAATTCAAATTATGTCCGCGTTTCCTCTGCCTATAGCGTTCTATCCCGCTCGCACTATTAAAAAAGTATGTTAGAGTGAACTACACTATTAATGGAACGAAGATAAAAAACCGGCCAAGTGCGAGTCGGACTCGCGCACGAAGGGTTCCGTACCATTATCTATAAAAACGGCAAAAAAAAAACATATCTGTTGTATGGGAGCCCCCCTTAATATATTTTTTTTTAATTTTTATTATTTGTTGTTATAGCGGCAATAGTAATACATCATTTGTGAAAATTTCAGCTTTCTGGCTATCACGGTTTATGAGATACAGCCTGGAGACAGACAGACAGACAGCGAAGTCTTAGTAATAGGGTCCCGTTTTACCCTTTGGGTACGGAACCCTTAGCTTCATATTGTATAAGTTTTTTTACTGAGTGCAAAAAAACGAACAAGAAAGAGGGTAGATCGATTTGTCTGCTCATAAACACCCATCCGCAATATCTTCAGTTTATCCGTGATCATGGTGCTTGCAACAGCGCCGAAATATCGGGAACTCAAAACAAACAGTGGACATGGTAAATATCCCTTTTCTAGTGTTAATTATAATAGCTACATATAAATTCAGTACCAATGATCAAAAAACCCGACTACAAATTGTATTGTGTACCTACCTATATATTTATTACTACTATATATTTATTTTGAAATCCCACTCGATAGGTTTGGTTATTTTTTTTATTAACGTGTTACTATTTCGCGCCAAATGAACACCTTTGACCAGCTCAGTTCATAGCTCAAAGACAGCTGCAATACCTCGAAATTGCAGCAAAGCACCCTATAGTAGGAATATATAAAAGCACATTTCCTACAAGTCACCCTTATCCTTCTTTACAGAACCCTGAATTTCCCTTTTGTATTTTAATACCGCTTTCTTTATTCCGCGGTACCTACGCGGCATTAGCGACTGTTCGCCAGCTTCACTGAAACCGGACCCAATATCTCAGTTGTGAGAAGGAAAACCTTTGTTATCTACCCTTTGTAAAGTTTTCTAACAGACACCGAGGTTTTATAAATAAAAGGTCTAAAATTGTAATATTCTATTTTGAAAACAGTGGTATTTCTATCTAAATGTTAGAAACAAAAAAAACCGGCCAAGTGCGAGTCGGACTCTGAGCCTGTCATTTTAGGTATGGCGAGAAAGATATGCTATTTCCGCTCGGTCGTCCTTCCACGATGTAACTAATAAGGTTTCGTTGTCAGACGGTTGTTCCTGGTAAAATATTGTCTGCTATTCAGTTGCACGACGATGATGACGTATAAAGAGCTTGTGGCTAAAAACAGCCGCACGGGTCGATCTTGAAGGTTTGGCACTTACCAAGGTCGGTCTATGGGTTGGTGACCATCAATTTACAATACCGAGTTTCCTCCGTGCTTCGGAGAACACGTTAAGCCGGCTGTTATTTGTCGATCTTTGACAGTCTTTACAGGTAGTGGATGACCAGAAAGTCGGACAACCAGTCTTACCAAGGGGCATCGTTATTACCCAGGAGTAACAGGGTTGTGGTTGTGGAGGTCATTTAAGCAGTCGTTCCATGGGAAATACTGGTATTCAGCTGCAGCCTGTTAAACTGGAAGCCGACCCCAATGTGGTTGGGAAAAGGCTAGGCAGATGTTGATAATAACTAATCCGGTACAAAACATACTTACACAAAACGGGGAAAATACATTTTCTCCGTTTCAGATGTTCTTATTTCAAAATCCGAAACCGTAGCAATTGTATAATACCAGATCATATACAAAACGTACCTATACACATATTATATCCGCATTATGAGTAATTTTAAGTTTATTAACCATTCCTGACCTCTCAGCTTTGCTAATAAAAACTAGGTAATAATACGGGAGATGACGTAGCGCGGATTTCGGCGACTAGCAAGAAAACCGGTCCGTCATGATTATCTGGTCAAACCGCAAGTCGTAGCTAAGTGGTACATAAGTAGATACATACATCTTCATTAACACCGGGACGGACGTTGTTAATCCGGTAACGTATTTCCCAAAAGAAATATGTCATGCAACACAATAGATAGGTGCTTCTGATAACGGAGATCCCAACTTGCAAAACCACAATGTATACCTACCGACAAGTAACATAACAATACGCCTGCAATCCCTGAAAGGTAAGGCTGAGGTGTATCTACAGTACCTACACCCACATTTTGCATTGAATAGGGGGCCAGCCTATTGCCGTCAATCTCTCAAATAACACTTTTCCCGACCTGGGAGGCTGGGAATCGAATCCAGGTCCTCATGCTCGCTCGGACAACATAACTATCATTATAAAAATCCATCTCCTCAGCGCCATCTATCGGAATGTCCATGGTCTTCTGCAAAAGACTTAATTATTCAATTTTCTGCAAATAGTTTAGTGTCACTACCTTGTAATTGCAATTTTTAGCGTGTATTACAAGCGGCGCCGATTCCCCGAAACGCGGCACATTCGAACAGGCAGTAATTACGAGTCGTACCAACAGAGAGGCCGCCGGTGTTACTGCGAACTGTTGGTAATTAGACCCTTCATTACCGCGCTACTCGGAACACTGATGGTAAGAAAAAGAGTTAATTCACTCAACCGGCTAACTACATAGTTTCGTACTTCCGAGGATTCGTCGGTGACCGTTTATCCGTCGGCGCTTAAATCCTTCGTTCCAGTTTGTGCACGTCTCCTCCATTCGTCATACTTTGTTAACGCGTACATTATTTATTGTATAAAGATGTACGGCTAATTATCTTTGTATGGTAGGAATGTCGGATCATTTCAGAGTTATTTTCATTTAAAAGTTGAAATAAATACGTCTGGAATACCAGGGATGATCGACGCGAAAAACCTTTGGGATCGCGGCAGCATGAAACATTTTGCTTGTAGTCCTGTGCTGCATATTCCTAATGGGTGTAAAAGTACCCATAACGACGCCGAAAGGCACGTGTCCTCCCTGTCATTGCGATTTTTTTTTTGTTCTAGACCATACCTACCAGGGAACCTTCTAGTTACGGAGATATTGGCAGTGCCGGATTTAGGGCAGGGCAACAGGGGCTCTTGCCCCGGGCCTCCACAAGGAAGGGGCCTCCACAACTTGGTTAAGAAAAAATTACATCCTTTGCATCCAAGAGTCCATCAAAGAGTGTATAAACACCCCCCGAAATCTCGGATATCTACCTATCCCAGGCGGAATACTACGATTTTCTATCTCGCTTCACTCTCTAATACATCCTACTCCTATCTTAATTCAATATTAGTTGACAGATTTACTCCTTTTCTCATTTCTGAATGAATGAGCAAAAAGAACGTACTTTATTCGAAGAGGGTTGTGCGGTTATTATGTTACACCTTTTTTATATATATTTTTTTCGTCTGTCCCAAAACAAATTTCGGTGCTTCCACTTCTAGATTGCCCTAGGGTCTCCACACCCATAAATCCGGCCCTGAATATTGGGGGTCAAAGTTCCAACTATGTATTTCACAAGTTTTTCTTTAAATACAAGTTTTTAATATTATTACTTTACTTTAAATACATCCACGACCCCTGTACTATTCAATTCATCCATCAGCACAATGTTTTGAGTGCGTTACTATGAGTCCTACCCCAAAAAAACAGTCGTTTCTCAGCAATAATTTTTGCGTAGAGATTCTTAGTTTAATGTACAAAATGCTTGATTGATGGCTTTATGAAGGGTCCGTTTACACCTTCATGAAGCCACTATATACCCAATGTTTCACAGCTAATGAAGTAATGACAAATCTCTAGTTACAACATTGAGATTGGCCTCCTGTTTTAAAACGACATGTGAATGTCAAAATCTTTTCACAAGGACACTTCTGGCTAGTCATGAATAATTCATGTCTTTTACCTTATTTCTTTCTTGGACCGAGGTTTACGATACTCAGAATAACGCTTTTTCCCTTTAATGAGGTTTTCCCAGAGCAAAAAAAAAATCCGACCTTGTGTCCGTTATAGGGTCAATCTCCAAAACGGGCGTATTCGTTTGATCGCTCTGGTGCTTTTCAGATATTGATATTTAATGGCAATTATGTATCTCATTAAAAAGAATGATATTCAAATAGTACATTTTTACTATTGGCCTTCAATTTACACAAACAGTTATTTTCCATAACTGTTTGTGTAAATTGAAGTAATGACAAATCTCTAGTTACAACATTGAGATTGGCCTCCTGTTTTAAAACGACATGTGAATGTCAAAATCTTTTCACAAGGACACTTCTGGCTAGTCATGAATAATTCATGTCTTTTACCTTATTTCTTTCTTGGACCGAGGTTTACGATACTCAGAATAACGCTTTTTCCCTTTAATGAGGTTTTCCCAGAGCAAAAAAAAAATCCGACCTTGTGTCCGTTATAGGGTCAATCTCCAAAACGGGCGTATTCGTTTGATCGCTCTGGTGCTTTTCAGATATTGATATTTAATGGTAATTATGTATCTCATTAAAAAGAATGATATTCAAATAGTACATTTTTACTATTGGCCTTCAATTTACACAAACAGTTATGGAAATATTTAAGTTCAAAAAATTTCGCGACCAGAGCAATCATAATTGGTGCCAGAGCGATCATAAATGGTGAAATCAGTGAAACAAAAAAATTTATATTGATAAAATATTATTTATTTAGCCGTTTTCAGTCATATTCAGTGTACGTGTAACAAAATTATATGTAAGAGAAATGAATTATTTTAGAAAAAGGTCAAGGCATATTATCAGTCATACATATGAAAAATACGGAATATCTATAGTATAAAAATCATAGAGAATTATCTATCTATAATATAAAAATGAATCGCAAAATGTGTTGGTAAGCGCATAACTCAACAACGCCTGGACCAATTTGGCCAATTCTTTTTTTTTAATGTTCGTTGAAGTTCAAGGATGGTTTTTACGGCGAGAAAACACTAGGATACTTTTTTTTTGGTAGGATTAGGGTAGGAGTGGTATAGGAGTAGGGTAGGAGTAGTGTAGGAGTAGGGTAGGAGTAGGGTAGGAGTAGGGTAGGAGTGGGGTAGGAGTAGGGTAGGAGTAGGTTAGGAGTAGGGTAGGAGTAGTGCAGGAGCAGGTAAGGAGTAGGATAGGAGTAGTGTAGGAGTAGGTAAGGAGTAGGATAGGAGTAGTGTAGGAGTAGGTAAGGAGTAGTGAGGAGTAGGGTAGGGATCCCCTATTAGCTCTATATTTCATCTTTCTTAATAAGGCTTTCCATGGAGAGGTTTTTTTTGTAACTGACGATATTTTATGTTTAGGGAATATGTCTAGACTTTTTTGAGACGTATGTGATATGTTGCTAATTGAGCTTTGTGGACTACCGGGACAGATGCTGGAGGAAGCACCGCCAATGCATGTTAGTTCGTTTGTTCGTTCAGTATCTTGCGATAGCCGCTGAGATCTTGTTATTCTTCTTAGTCTACTAAGTACTAACCAGTGACGCGGGTGAATCAAAATAAGACAAATTTTCGTATTCTTTGAAGGTCTCTGGAAGACAGGAACTTGTCTGAGAATGAACTTTTACACGATTAATAATGTTAAACTCATTTTCAACATCTTGTGTTACAGTTTGCAGTATCTCTCTGTGTTTTTTTACATTGTTGGTGCTTAAGGTTGGAGATGATTGAGGAACATTTGAAAGAGGATCATGGTTCTCAGACACATAGATAGGTTCTTAATGTATTGGGAGCTCATCAGTTGCTGGTAACTTATCCACTTCTTTCTTTAAATAATATCGTCGAGAACTCTGCCTACTTTTCTTCCTACGAACCTTTTGCTGGCTTGGAGTCAAATCACTCATTGGTAGTCCTGTGCCCGGAGCTTTTTTCCTTTGGTAACTCTCTCTTGACTTTACAAGCCATTGTGCGTATAGATCTGGATCATTTTTTATCTTGGCCATTCTACGACGCTCAGCCAATTTCTTCCTAAGAAGTTTTTCTTCAATAGATAATTAATTTCGAGGCATGATTTCAATCTGCAACAATAGTTGCCATTAAATTTTAGAGAAGAAAGGGTTACAGTTGTGGTTAGCTAAATGCCAATATAATAATATCATCAAGGTAAAATACGTCAAAATCTGTTTATGGGTTTAGGTTACCCAAAGAAACCCAGGAAAGGTTATAAATTAAAGGTTATATGCATAGTTCATCGTTTGTCATTGTTACAGTCCGGTACTACTACTTAAAATAGGTTTATAACGTACAATAATTGCAAAATATCATCGCTCTGGTCTTTTTGGACAGAGCAATCACAGCCATAGCGAATATAGCGATCAGAAAAAGTCACAAAATCATAAATATAGCCGAATTTAAAAGCAGCAGAAAGTTGTGATTACGTCTCATAAAAAACATCATAACGATCACTTAATTCACATAAAAAACACATTCACAAGCTTACTATTTAATTTAAATAACGTGCCATAGCAATCATAAAATTCGAGAACCAAATCCAGAGCAATCATAAACTTACCTTCGTAATGTTGGAGCGCGGGAACGTGGCACACATGTATCCTCCTCGGCGGTTAGACCACTACGGGCGTTGCCCCGCGGGAGGGGAATCGAGTGTCTATAACGCGTAACTAGGGATGAGCGCGATGTTTTACCTCAGCGCAGAGCGATGAGATAAAATGCACGGTCACGATTTTAAATTCAAATTGTGGCAAAAGTATTGTTAATATTACTAAAAATATTTTATTACCATGAAGATAAACTATTTGTTATGTAATCTAAATAAGTTGTTTCATATGAACCTTCTCAATAAAAAGTTAAAGAATATTTTATTCATTCAATCGGGAGTTGGGTCAACCCAGAGCGATCAGAATTTTAGGGTTTAAGATTTTTTTTTCAATATTTAAAATAAACTTATTCATAATATTAACCTTGTATCATGTAGATTAGACACCGAACTGTATATAAAAAAATATTTTGAAAACGTTTTTCGATTTTAACATGGGTTTATCCAGCCCGACACGAAAAAAAAGGCCTCTGGAGATCGACCCTATACTTATTATCGATTCAATTTTTGTTAAAAATGTCATCCAGGGACCGAATAACTTCATAAAAAAGTATTTATACAGGGTTAGTTTTCAATGACCAGCCAAATTCTAAGATAAATATATGATGCAGTACATCATTCTGAGCCCGGCCATATAGAAAAGTTTCATCAAAATGTCATAAAAAAACAGCTGTTTCCTACAAAAGTGCAATACCTACACGGTCAAAATGTATGGAACAGCTGATTTTTTAATGACATTTTGATGAAACTTTTCTATTATGGCCGGGCTCAGAATGATGTACCTACTGCATCATATCTTAGAATTTGGCTAGTCATTGAAAACTAACCCTGTATTGTAGTAGATAACATTGTGGTTTTGTGTGCAAAAATGGATCTCAGATAGTGTAGTCAGACGGCACATCATGCTCGGCGCTTCGCGACATCGTTTATTATGCGCACAGCCAAGGAGTGGAATTCCCTGCCTTCGTCAGTGTTCCCAAGTTCATATAACCCCAATCTTTTTAAGTCGCGAGTTAATAGGCTTCTTCTGGGTAAGCTCGTTCCATCGTCGACCTCATCTCTGTCCTCAGGACTAGATTGAGGTCAAGAGTAGACCCATTTAATATAAAAAAAAGCTAAGTACTCGAAGCTGTAAAATTTTCCCAATCAACCTTGAACCTAATACTTTAGCAATAAAGTTAAAATCTATTAAAAAAGAAATTTGACAGATTGTATTAGCTTGATGTGCTGGCGTACCTGTAAAAGTAACTCACACATGCATGCATTTTATGTTAATATCGTCCGGATGTAAACAAATGGAAAATGCGCTGTTATCAACATCATTTTCAGTCAGAGCGCATGCGAAAAAACAGAAACTTGCATAGCAGCAAACGTATGTAGGTACAAACATTTTCTCAGTAATTTGATAAACACCTTGGAAACTTGTAAATATTTCTTTCTTGAAATACTTACTTCGTTATAAATAAACTTGTTAGGTTAGTAGTATCCGGTCTTAGCCCGAGATTTTGTTAAGATAAGCATCCGACCTTATGCATTGTCAAATTCTAATAGTCTAACCTCGTCTCAAAACACAAAAGCAGCCATGTGGGGGTGAAGAAAGATTTTTTTTCATAACCTGACATGCAGAGGAACGCCTCTATCATATTCAAAGGACAATGACCAAAGTTGGTACCAAAAAGTCTCGCGCCTCAAATCCAAAATATTATAGTAATTAGTTTCATATTTTTTTACGGCATTACGCGTCGGGGATTTGATTTTTGAACTGGAAATATACTTTTCGAGTTTAAAAGTATGAATATTGTTTTACTCCCTTTATATGACGTTCCGTTTCAACTGAATATAAATGACGTTCCGTTTCAATTGAACAAACCCTTGTCTGTCGAGCGGACTCTAAAATTAATTACAATTAAGTAAGATCAGTACACCAAATCGATTTAGTTTGGTTTATTGCTATTTGCAACAAAATAGATTTTCTCAGCCTAAAGATTTTGATTTATCGATTACATCCCTAAATCCCGACTAGTTTATATAGCACTTACTATACTCTATGGTTTATAGTTATCTGTGGCATCTGACATTTGTACTGTACTGACTGACTATTGGCAATGTAAAGGTCTAAAATAAAATCGAGTTTCAGTCAAGCATACTGTGGATGTTACTTTAACTCGTAATTCTTACAAATATTAGTGTATTACGCTGTTTTTAGAGCAATAATGTAATGTATGTGTGTTAAAATACGTCGTTGGTAGCGTCGAAAAAATAGACCTACTTTTTAGGTTAGTTTCGATTTTATAAAGTAACTCTGAAACGCGGGTTTTTTTTTCAAAAATAATTTTTGTAGGAGTTAATACGATCAGTGTAGTCTATAAAAAACAAGGTTTGATTTTGATGCAGCATGGTACGGGATTCCATACTTCCATGAGCATTCTCTTTTATTTGTTTTAGATTTTCTCAGTTTCCTCCGTGCCTCGGAAAGCACGATTTAAGCCGTTGGTCCCGGCTGTCATTTGTAGATCTTTGACAGTCGTTACAGGTAGTCAGTGGCCCGAAAGTCTGACAAGCAACCAGTATTTCCAAGGATATTTATTTATTTATGCACACACAGGTACTTAACAGGACAATATTTATTAACATAGAAGAGCACAAAGGTACTGCTTATTTCATAAGAAAAAAAACATCGATATCGATATCGTATTACCCAGTACTAACTAGGTAGTGGAGGTCAGATAGGCAGTCGCTGCATGTAAAATACTGGTATTCAGCTGCATCCGGTTAGATTGGAAGCCGACCCTAAGATAGTTGGGAAAAGGCTAGGCAGATGATGATTTGTTTTAGAATTTTATTGCCCAAACAAGTATATTTATTAATTATTACATTCGTTTACATTCAGAGACGTATTTACCCTTGAGCCAAGAGGGCCATGGCCCGGGGCGGCAGCCTGAGGCAGGCGGCTTGCGCGTGCTTATTTTCTAGTCTTGCGCCTATTATTTACTTGATAAAAGCACTACACTCTTTAAGCCTGCAGCTTATAAATCTGTATTCATGTTGAAAAGGAATTTTAACAAGATCGAGGCGGGGTTCTAAAAACTTTCGAGTTCGCTGTGCTACCCTAGCACAGCGAACTCGAAAGTTTCTTCTTTTTCTCAGTTCTTCTGAGACTTTTATGTATAATTTGGCATAGTTACTTCAATATAATCTGTTTATAAAAAGAAAATCTAACATAACAAAGGCGGGGTGCTAAAACTTCTTGAGCTTGCTTCGCTCGCTCTTGCATCCTACGGTCTCATAATAGATTTGGAAACATACCGAGTTTCCTCCGTGCCTCGGAAAGCACGTTAAGCCGTTGGTCCCGGCTGTCATTTGTAGATCTTTGACAGTCGTGATAGGTGGTCAGTGGCCCGAAAGTCTGAAAACCAAGTCTTACCATGGGTATATTACCCGTACTCAGACTGGAAAACGACCCCAACCAGAAATAAATTTGGGAAAAGACCAGGCAGAAGATGGTTTTTTTCTAAAACGTGCAAAGTAGGCAGTATTAATCCAATGAACTTAATAAACTCATTTAGTACTTCCGTAGATCTAGATTCGCTTACGAAGCGAATTTATGAATAGCATTTCCTTAATCTATTATGTAGTAATGTTCTGCGTTTCATAAATGCATGTATAATGTGCCATTAAATGTATTAAATACAACAAGCTTTTAGTTGCGGTTTTTCACGCGTGCCGCTAGGAAGTTGTCCCACGGAACGGAAGTACCGGTCTACCTACTATTGAAATAAGAATTATCCTAACTCAAGATATGGTCTAATAATCCGTTTAGCCGTGACAAGGTAACAGACAGACAAAGTTACTTTCGCATTACATACTAGCTGATGCCCGCGGCTTTGCCCACGTGGAGTTGGGTAATTATCCCATGGGTTCGTACTACTGGGAAAAATATACTGTGTCTGTGTGCCAGATTTCATCTAAATCCGTTGAGTAGGTTTTGCGTGAAAGAGTAACAAATATAGTTTCATCCATCCATACACGTTGACATTTATAATAGTAGTAAGACTAATATGGATGGAAGGATAGATATATTACCCTCAATAGGTAAAGATAAAGTCTTTTTAAGGTTCATTCATGTGTACAGTCTAGGAACGCCCCACGTTTACAGTTATCTTGATTGTCTCAGTACCCTCTTGCGTTTATTATCAGCGTTTGTAAGGTTATAGCAATATGATATCGGTCACTGTAGCAGACGCTCATTCATGTGTACCACAGCAAATACACTCGGTCTGCGCGTAATGTTCCGGGTTCGACTTGAAACATCTTGCCTTTAATGCAGGAAGGGTTAGTAAGCAGTGGTGGACTAACATAATATATATTACCTACCTAAACCCACATTTCGCAGATTCTGTTTAAAATACCATGTAATAGGGGGCGAGCCCATTGTCATCAAGTAGGCAGTAATCCCGAAGTGACTATGGACTCTTACTAAAGGTGGGTCCACATTACGCACAGCAGCCGCGCCAGTCAATGTCCGACGTGGCACGGATCTGGAGATCTCGGCAACAGGCTCCGGATCGCTTTGCGCATCGTACACTTATGGAAAACCACCAAAGAGAGCCAATAATTAACCTCTAGCAGCTGAAGGTTAGCGCTCAAAATCTGTGCCGATTTATTGTACTAAAAGACAAATGTTGACTATTGCTATAGGTACTACGTTACCCTTTCACGCAAAAACTACTGAATGGATTCGAATCTATGGCACACAGATAGTTAATAACCTACATTCTCTTATGGCCGGGGCTGGCATAAGCTAGTTAACAATAATTTAATTTCTCTACCGAAGAATTTCTATTCTACAGTTCCACAATAACGATATTGAACTTAATATTTTCTTCTAATTTATTAAATATTATTATTTAGTCAAAATCAGTTCAATAATCATAAGTTTTGTTTTTTTTTTTTAATACCGATTACATTGTGTCATGATGTGTATGATTCATAACTAATCATAACACATAATCGGCATTTACCTAGATGAAGATTTTTCTCAACTAAACCCAATAATGAACATTTTTTACTAACCCATTTTTTTTCAACCACCGTAGTTTCATATTTCCAGTATAACATGGCTTCGTTTTCTATTGATTTCCAATAAAATGAGAGATCCGTTTAAACGAGAAAATGGTTTTGTATAGCTTGAATGGTCGCTGTGTCTACCTCGTTTAATAACCTCATAAGCTTAAGCACTCCCTGGACTAAAGTATCAGAAATAATTTCCATAAATCATTTACTAATTTCAAGTAAGTACCTACCTAACGCTAAAATCTACAAAACGTTCAGAAAATTTTCGTAAAAGGTATTTTTTTGTGCAGGTCGCTATTTTACACGTTGCAACAAGAAATAAAAAGGAATGAATTGAAGTTTCCACGGTTAAAATTGCTGAAGTAGTGAAGTTCCAGGTTTCCGAGAACAAATAGCAAATTTATTGTACTCCCACAGCAAACTCGAGTTTTCTTTTCCTGTGGTTACTTAAATTGATACTTTTCGTTCCCCCCGTATTGCTATACGGGGTGAAAGGGACACCGACGCGAAAACGGTTACCACGTATTCAGTACATCATTCTGAGCCCCACATAGAAACTTTTCATCAGTTAGTTTAACTAAAACAGCTGTTTGTTACAAAAGTGCAATAGCTACACGGTTAAAATGTATGGAACAGCTGTTTTTTTTATTACCGATGAAAAATTTCTATTTGGGGGGGGGGGGCTCAGAATGATGTACTGAATACGAGGTAATCGTCTTCGCGTCGGTGTCCCTTCCTCCTAGTATAATTAACATTAACTATTTTTACAGGAAGCCTTACTACCCGCAGCGGATTACAAGAATGTTCCCGTGTCCGTAAGGATTCAGGTACCACATTTAGTAGTATTGTAATGAACTTAAATACTTATTTAGTAAGTAGTAAGTTTAAAAATTTTGTTGGTTCCATCCTCGATTTTGTAGTAAGTATAATAATTCAAAAGTACCATAACTAATACCTATTATAAATGCGAAAGTAAGTTTGTTTGTTACCTTTTCACGCCTAAACACTGAACCGATCATCCTGAAATTTTGCATATACGTTGTCAGGTGTACAGAACCGGAGTCAGTTTTACTGCTTTTTCTATAAGCTACAAATTCGAACAAAGTTACTACAAATGTTTTTTGGAGAGGAATATAAATTGACCAATTGCTTTCATGGAAATTCACGCTTATTTATAGATTGAGGAGCCACATTAGCCAAAAGTATTGTATATTTTTGAATATTGGACTCAGATTTTTAGTAAGCACTATACACAATTACTACTAGATGATACAAAATTTTACCGTACCCAAATGGCAAAAAACGGAACCCTTATGGATTCGTCATGTCTGTCTGTCTGTCCGTCCGTATGTCACAGACACTTTTTTCCGAAACTATAAGAACTATACTGTTGAAACTTGGTAAGTAGATGTATTCTGTGAACCGCATTAAGATTTTCACACAAAAATAGAAAAAAAAACAATAATTTTGGGGGTTCCCCATACTTAGAAGTGAAACCCAATTTTCGTGTGGGATATCTATGGATAGGTCTCCAAAAATGATATTGAGGTTTTTAATGTCATTTTTTTCTAAACTGAACAGTTTGCGCGAGAGACTTCCAAAGTGGTAAAATGTGTGTCCCCCCCCCCTGTAACTTCTAAAATAAGAGAATGATAAAATGATAACTACAAGAGCTTTTATATTATGTTACTTACTGCTACGGAACCCTTCATGGGTGAGTACGACTCGCACTTGGCCGCTTTTTTTTAAATCCTATGTAAAGTAAAAAAAACGGGGCCTATCCATGCTACTGAGACATTCCTGTTGAAAAACACAATAACAATTGGCCCGATCCGGGAATGGCACCCAGGACATCATGCTAAGCAGTCGCGCTTGTGACTACTAAAACAACGTGGCACATTATTATAGTCTTACCACAAAATTTTTTCGGTAACCTAACTTCACGCCTGTAATCCCCGAAGGTTTAGGCAGAGGTGTACCCAATTATAGTAAACCCCCATTTCGCCAGTTATATTTAAGTCCTATGTAGTAGGGGGCAAGCCTATTGCCAAGTAATCAAAGAGTAGGTATCTGCCTTTTAAGTCTAATCATGCTAACTGAGTTGGTGATTTCGCACAAAGAAAACCGCTTCAAAGAAACCACTTTTTCCCCCACGCTCCTCGAGATTGTTTACAATCTCGATATCCTAGAAAGTTAGTTTCTTAAGAAATGCCATAAGAGTGTAATTAGTTGCTAGAACCGGTGGTTATTCGATAGTGGAGTAATAATAGCTGGTTACCCAGTATTGTTTCACTGCAATAACTTGCAACTGTTGCTCGACTAATAACTAGGTTTTTTATGATGGCAATCGGAACAATTTCCAATTTCCATGTAGAGAGAAAGATAATTATAATGTAGTTGATACCACAGCTGCATGTTCCATGTTCCTGGTACCTACGTGTTCTGAGAGCTGTAGGCAAACGTTGTACGTAAATGATAGGCTGGCAGCTTTCATTTAACTGAAATGTTTGATATTTCAACATACTGTTTACAGTTTCTATGAATGCGCCTTTACTGTTTCCAGCGCGTTGATTGTAAATTTGCTGATTGTTGAATGTAGTTTAATCCATTTATCACCGACTTCCAAAAGGCGGAGGTTATCAATTCGTCAGACTTCTTTTCCGCGATGGTTTCGTTTAAAAGAGAATGCTCATGGAAGTATGGAATCCCGTACCATGCTGCATCAAAATCAAACCTTGTTTTTTATAGACTACACTGATCGTATTAACTCCTACAAAAATTATTTTTGAAAAAAAAACCCGCGTTTCAGAGTTATTTTATAAAATCGAAACTAACCTAAAAAGTAGGTCTATTTTTTCGACGCTACCAACGACGTATTTTAACACACATACATTACATTATTGCTCTAAAAACAGCGTAATACACTAATATTAGTAAGAATTACGAGTTAAAGTAACATCCACAGTATGCTTGACTGAAACTCGATTTTATTTTAGACCTTTACATTGCCAATAGTCAGTCAGTACAGTACAAATGTCAGATGCCACAGATAAGATAACTATAAACCATAGAGTATAGTAAGTGCTATAAACTAGTCGGGATTTAGGGATGTAATCGATAAATCAAAATCTTTAGGCTGAGAAAATCTATTTTGTTGCAAATAGCAATAAACCAAACTAAATCGATTTGGTGTACTGATCTTACTTAATTGTAATTAATTTTAGAGTCCGCTCGACAGACAAGGGTTTGTTCAATTGAAACGGAACGTCATTTATATTCAGTTGAAACGGAACGTCATATAAAGGGAGTAAAACAATATTCATACTTTTAAACTCGAAAAGTATATTTCCAGTTCAAAAATCAAATCCCCGACGCGTAATGCCGTAAAAAAATATGAAACTAATTACTATAATATTTTGGTTTTGAGGCGCGAGACTTTTTGGTACCAACTTTGGTCATTGTCCTTTGGTGAAGTTCTGATGCTGATCTTCGGAGATATTATACAATGGAACTCTTCAATAATAGACAGCAAATCTGTCGTGATTGCTGCAATGGCTTGGATGTTTATTGTTTACACAATATCATAACATAACATGACGCCTTTGAGCTCTGGGTGGTTAAGATTCTAAGCCCTCGAAATAACTTTTTACCAACGGATTTGCTTACACAAATGGCTTACGTTTGATGTGAATGGCTTCCGTAATCCGTTAAATAATAGTTACCTGTAGGTATGATATTATCATTAACACTAGAAACGGGATATTTACCACGATTACTGTTTGCTTTGAGTTAATTACTGTTTGTTTTGAGAATAGCAGACAATATTTTACCAGGAACAACCGTTTCACAACGAAACCAGTTACATCGTGGAAGGACGACTGAGCGGAAATAGCATATCTTTCTCGCCATACCTGGAAAATGACAGGCTATGGATGTTTTACCTTTGACCAGCTCAGTCCAAAGCTCAAAGACAGCTAGAATACCTCGAAAGTACTGAAAAGCACCCTATAGTAGGAATATATAAAAGCACATTTCCTACAAGTCACCCTTATCCTTCTTTACAGAACCCTGAATTTCCCTTTTGTATTTTAATACTTACCGCTTTCTTTATTCCGCGGTACCCACGCGGCATTAGCGACGGTTCGCCAGCTTCACTGAAACCGGACCCAATATACCTATCAGTTGTGAGAAGGAAAACATTTGTTATCTACCCTTTGTAAAGTTTTCTAACAGACACCGAGGTTTTATAAATAAAAGGTCACATTGTATAAGTAAATTGTAATATTCTATTTTTGAAACAGCGGTATTTCTTTGTAAATGATAGAAACAAAAAAAAGCAAACTGGCTATACCTATATTGTATAAGTTTTTAAACTGTCATGGTCACTAACGTTATAATTAACACTAGAAACGGGATATTTACCATGTCCACTGTTTGTTTTGAGTTCCCGATATTTCGGGGCTGTTGCAAACACCATGATCACGGATAAACTGAAGTTATTGCGGTGTTTATGAGCAGACAAATCGGTCTACACTCTTTCTAAAAAAACTAAAACTTATACCTGTATGATATCATTCATCCTTAATACCAAAAACAATATCTTTAAGTGTCTTTAATATGACTTTGTCAATATACCTACGTAGGTCTCCATCGAAGTGTAAACTGAATCGTACTGATTTACTCATTTACCGCCAAACATTCCGGTCCATATTCGGACGCCCCGATTAAAAGATGAGTCGATGAACCAAACCACAAATAACAATAGGAATATTTTGTCAAACATCGCATTGTGACGTCAAGTTTTACGAAGAGATCGTCAACTTCAATACAATCATAAAAGTACAGAGTACTAACACACAGCCCACCTTACTCATATATACATACATATACCTAAGTAGATACCTACAAGTACAATGAACGTCTGTAATTTATTATTACACAACTGGACATTATTAATGGCACACAGCAGTAAACACATCAATTACAAAATATAGGTAATGATCAGAATTTCAGTTGATATGTACCAGCTAAGGTAAACTCCCATGCTGCAACTGGGTGCATGCTATCAACAATCTAATCCCCTGATAACTTACACACCTGAAGCTGAAGCCATTAAATAATAGTGAATCCGACAAATTGATTCACCTCCGGCATGATGAATGTCTGGACGCGGATTATATTACAACAGAGGCCCTCGCTCGAGCGGGCGGTGTAAACGTAACATAAATACGTCGATTTTTTAATCGATAATACAATTAACCTATTGCATTTTAGTTAAATTGTTTGCAACAAGAACAGACAGTGTCATCCATGGATCCGACCCGCCCCGGCTTCGCACGGGTTGAGTAGAGCAAGGCGGCTTGACTTTTTCCGACACGTCATATTTCGACCAATTTACACAAAACCTTAACAAATTGTATACCTATACACCAATGGATAGAGTAATTCATGAGGTAGGTATAGGCTATACCTACCTCATGAATTACTCTATCCATTGGTGAAAACCGCATAAAAATCCGTTCAGAAGTGTTTTGAGTTTATCGCGAACAGATAGACATTCAGACAGACGCGGCGAAGGATTTTGTTTTATTATATGTATTTAGTGATTAAATGTGAAACGAGTAGGTATTTTAAATTTTAAAATCTACGTATTTACGTCAAGTTTACACCGCGCGCTGTTTCTGGCCCCCTTGATTACACACACTCCGCAACAACAAGTGTGTAACTAAACTATGCAACATGGAAGTGATGGAAGCAGTCAGTGCTGTGACCCAATTGGAACGTTACCAGATCAAACATACGACGGCCGGTTAAGTGATTCCCAAGAATTTCTCGTATAAACATACTGACATTACGAAATTCAGTGTCTCAAATTTTTTTTCTTCTCATCAAAACCCGTTTATATATTTATTGTGCAAACACGACACGCGTTCGTAACTATGTCGATGTGATTTCAAGAAACCAACTATTATTTTTTCTTTATATCTGAGAAGTACTTAGTTCATAGATTTCCGAGAACGCTGAGGAAACAAACAATCAATTTTCTCCTATATAATATTAGTGGAATTAATTATGGAGTCCGCCCTGCGCCATGACGATGGCGTGACAAACGGAATTCTCGGTAGAGATATGACACCATCTCAGAATGAACGGGGGAAAAGTACGAAGGTCCATAGTAGGTAACATCTACTTCCGCTGTACACACGAAGAAGAATTGAATGTTTTATGTAATAATAGGTCTTTAACTATGAAATTGCCGTTTTTTTTCTGAAATTTTGTTCTGTTTGTAACTTTGACCTTTGATTTTGAGTTATATTTTTTCCTAATTCCATTTTTATTAGATTAATAAATTGTTAAAAACCGTACTAGTAGTTGCATATTACCTCATAGGGTAGTGTGTCAAAACACCTGTTTCAATGTGCCGACGGTTTCACTAAGTACTTCAACTAAGTAGGTAAGTATATTTTTGTTATTGACTGTGTTTTGTGAATTTAAGATACGCAGTGCAACGTAGCTTTTTTCACTCTAACTATTGCAATTGCATCATACATAATGGGTGCAGTCGATTCCAAGAATAAAAAAATCAAAGTGGAAATATCACTTTTCACGAAATCGTCCATACAAATCGGCAATTTCATATCTAATATAAAATTCAGCAGTGCTGTGGCCGTCGGACTGCCAAGTCATAGGTCTCGAGTCTCGAGTGCGAGCCGAAGGAACGCACCTCTGATTTTTCGGATTCATGTGCGTATTGTATGTAGGTATATTATCACTTGCTTCGGTGGAGAGAAACATCATGAAGAAACCAAACCCAGCATGCCTGAGACATATTTCTCGACGTCATGTAAAGCCAAGTCAGAGGCGCATAGGCGGCATAAAAACTGTGACAGGTATTAGGTTAGGCACTAACCATACGCAAAAGAAGACTAGGAAATTGCCTGAAGAGGTTAGACAACTATGAATGCACTTCATTGTTTAAAGATTTAGCTACTCTTTTCAGGTAAATAAAGAAATAAGTATTTTAAAAAACCTTTCTGTTTAAAACTTGATCCAGGCTTTCGCTTGTGTGCTTGCAAAATTGCAATCACCGTAGAAAATACGACTGTGACAAAACGACATTCAAAATAGGCAAAGCAATTAGATTAAAACGATGTATCGTTATCCTAAAATTATAATATCCATGTGTGCATTGCGCAATTCAATTTATCGGACGAAATGCTTTCAGTATTTCCGTTAATTTAACACACGAGAGCTGCCTAGTTTATTTTCAGTCAGCGACCGGATGTTGAGTGATAACCGCGATATGAATGCTGTTGAGTATTTTTTGCTATTCATTATTTTTTTATGACAATGCATACTGATAATGTTCCCACTGCTGGGACACACGGCCTCCTCTCTATGAGAGGGAATGGGTGATAAATTGCTAATCCACCACGTGGGCCCAGTGCGGCACACTGGCTTGATTAAGACCATTCACTGGAAAACGAATTTATTTTTGGAAGTAGCTGTTGCCCGCGTGAAATTATTACAAAAAAATATTGCTTCTCTTTTTGAATCGAATTTTGAGGTTTTAATTTTTTTGAGCGGGACCCTAATAATATTTAAAAAAAAATAGTCTATGTTAGACCTTATAACACCAGCTGCTATCTGCCAGTAAAACTCCCCCCCCCCCCCCTCAAAATCGGCTCAGCTGTTTCGGAGATTAGCTGAAACAAATAGATAGACCGACAGACAGAAAAAAATGTTATAAGTAGGTACCGTATATAATTTCATATGCATTCATTATAAAGCTGTTGTTTTGGTATTACAAACAGACATTTCAATTTTATTTATTTGTAATGTATGATATGATAACTCAGTTTTCTCGCTGAAAGGAGAATAAACAACGCCGGAATAATACAAAAACAAATACCGGTATTGAATGCAATAGTGAACACGACGATAGCATGCATATTTGCATAAATTGAATAAATATTTTCCGATGAAATCCAACAATTTACCTACATATTTGGAAAACTTTAATCATAAACAAACAAGAGTTCATACCAACAGAAAACAGTTAATGTCGCACCCGTTTATTGAATCAATGATTTCATAATCATATCTACTCGTAAGCATACCTACACTTATTTCATTAGCTTTATTGATGATTACATTAGAGAAATAGCACAAAGTCTAACATTTAAGCTTCTAAATCTCAAATCTGTGTGGTTCTTTCTTCAAAAGATCATAGCATAGTCATAGACCTCATTTGGGTTAACCAAGATTATGTCTGGACCTTTAAAGAGACTATCACCTCTGAGGTGGTTTCGGCTGGTTCTTCTCAGAGTAGTCAGGAAGGAAACACCGGCCCCATCTAGTTAAAAAAAAAATATTGAGGCAAAACCAGCTAGACATTAAGTTTACAGAAGGGTGTAATCCACTGAAGTAGAACCGTACAACGTCAGGTTAGTGCCGGTCGCCTGCCCCGCCGAGCCCCTAGTCACACAGGCGTGACGACCCACCCCTGCACTCCGAAGTTATTGATACTTTCCAAGAAAATCTTCGCTAAGTGTTGCTTGAAACGCGATCAAATTATATGGTTTAACCTATTTTCCGACTCGTTATTTGTGTACTGTTTTTCAACGCTGCTTTGTTGTGTATACCTTTTGTTAAAGAAAGTAAAACTTCCATGAACTTGGATACATGTAGGTATTATTCCTTCATAATATAAACTGGCTGTTTCGAGGTGGCGCAGGAGAAGCGTTGGAAGGATATGCGGGAGGCCTTTGCCCAGCAGTGGGACATAAAAGTATATTCGACGACACGGTTGGCGCAGTGGCTGAGCGATTGACTGCTGCGTTGCGTGTCGCGTGTTCGATCCCCGCACGGAACAAATATTTGTATGGCCTACAGATAGTTGTTCCGGGTCTGGCTGTTTGTATATGTGAGTTTAAATGTTTGTAAACGCACCCACTACAGGAGAACTTCCTAGAGTGGGGCAACGTTTAAAAAAAAACATATTAAAAAAAAACAATAACTAACCCAATTATATTCTTGTTTCGTAAAAAACATTGCATTGCAGTTTCTCCAGCTTAGTCACAATATTCCTGAACGAGGAAACAGCAATAACGGGAAGTGCACGTGCCCCCACAACATACAAACAAATAATTCTAAGTAACCATTGAATCATTAGAGAACTACTAAATACCCGCATCATGTCGTCACTATTAAAAAACCATAACATAATACACGCGTCCATTTGCGCAGACGCACCGCAGCTGCCCGTCCGTCGCGCGCCGGTAATTTCGTTAATGCTATTTTAATCGGCATGTAATTGGCCCTCATTGGGGACACGGAATACGGTAAGAGACAAATTACACCAATTCTCAGAAATTTGGTAAAAACACTTCAGTATAAACAATTAATGGAATTATGACACGCCCATACCCCGCAGTTCGAAGCAATCGAAGTAAAACATCGGAAAATTAGCTGACACAAAAAAAAACGTTCTGTTAGTAATGCATTCATAGAAACTATAGGTTTCCTGTAAATGCATTATGAGCCTTCATTACATGTAATTTACTAGATACACGAAGCATAAAATTGTTTGCGAGTATTACAAAATGTGTAAGTAAGTACTTAAAATGAAATGCGGGGACCAAACTAGAGCAACTAAGTACTTGACGTTTTTTGTATGTAATTTCCGACTTCTGTGGAACACTTAAATTCGTATCGAAATGGAAACCAAGGCCGTTGAAGTTGGTTTATCGCTTATGTGCTCTAAAAAAACAATGTATGCGAAATAATAGCGTTATAAACCGGCTTCGGTGCGCTACATAAATGCCATTGATAACAAGATACTCTTACATTTTGAAACTCTTGTTTTAACCACCATACTAGTAAGTAATAGGTATGTACATTTAGATATGTACAAAGTACCTACTTGAGTGTTAGTTCAAGATCACACGTAATCGATTTTTCGTCCTCCATCGATGGGTCGAACGAATATCGTGCTCCAATCACATTTCAATAACAGTTCGAAGGACAGAATAGATAAATAGATGTTGTAACGCGAAAAGGATCCAATCCACAACATGGCCAAAACTGACTTAAGTGCACCAAAGTGATGCGACATATCGATATTATCAGCCAGTAAAAAAGATCCAAGCAAAAAACAAAAGGTTGTAATTTTTATCAACGTTAGAACCAACCCACATGTATTAACATGTAGCATAAAGTATCGATATTAAATAGCATCAGTTTGGTGCACTTAAGTCATTTGAGGCCATATTGTGGATTGGATTTCACTTAACTATGTCCAACTTTACACAATTTTATGCTATTTGGAAAGGGTTTAATCGATCAACGGCCTCAACCTACACACATCTGATTCATATCCCCGTGGAACTCGGTGAGACAGCTCCTAATGGACAGTCCATTATCATTTGCCCTTAGAACGTTTTTGTCTATGAAATGATAAGCGGCACTTTTCTCATTGTGTTTGTTTATCCGAAGGCCTCAAGTCGTGTGTTTACGCCATAACTAGGTCTTCTGGGACTTCGTTCTTTCAAACAAACTGGAGAATTACGTTCTTGTCATACATAATTCGCTATTTTTACTGTACTAATGGGTGTAAAAGTATCCATAACGAAGCCAAAAGGCACTTCATCTCCCTCATCTCCCTGTCATTGCGATCATGTTTTGTTCTAGACCATACCTGGGAACCTTCTAGTTCCGGACATATTGGGAGCCATAAAGACTTTGTTGGTAAAAACGATTTTATGTCTCTCTACAAATATACCGACTTACCGACACCTGCATACACCTGCCAATAGTGTGGATTGATTGTCTCTTGATGTCAACAACATACCTATTTTATTGAATGGCAAAAAACGGAACCCTTCTACATAGATTTGTCAAATCGACATGTCTGTCTGTCTGTCCGCCCGTATGTCACAGCCACTTTATTCCGAAACTATTAGGACTACACAGTTGAAACTTGGTAGGTAGATGTATTCTGTGAACCGCTAAAAAAACATTAAGGGGGAGCTCCCCTTAAATGGAACTGAAACTAAAAAACCTATACGTGCGGGGTTAAAAATGTCATTCAGGTTCCTAAAACCATTATTCCTCATAGTCAATCGTTTGAAAGATAGACACTTCCAAAGTGCTAAAATATGTGCGTCCCCCCCTTTAATTTCTAAAGTTAGTGGTGGAAAATTCTGAAAAAATTCAAGATTGTAGAACGTAAAAAAAAACTTTGAACGAAAATCATTAAATTATTTACAAACTACAAAACTATAATAGTAATAAATATGTACACTTAAAAGGGTTACAGGGCGTCCAAAAATTCGTCCGCATCGCTGACAACAGGAAAAGTGCAGCATTACCACGTTGGATGGCAATGCTGATTCTTTGGCCCAAAAATAGGCCCGCCCTCTGGTCACGTGAAGACTCGACCAACCGCTTGGCGATTTCCCGAAATACTAGGTGGGCACTCGGACCCCATAGCCTTAGTGTTTCAACCCCAAACGGCTCAAATACATTACTACCAATTAAATTATTGTATTTGCGCCGTTTGAGGTTTTCAGCACCTGCAGCAGCCTCCCCAGCGCAGCCCACTGTGCTAGGAAGATGGGATGGCGCAAGGGTGTCGACGCAAATAGCGTCCCACACCAAAGGCCTACCCAACTTCCATGGCATTATGGTCATACCATCTGGTCTCTTCCCATCGACGCGTGCCAAGCCATTGGGTTCTAAGATAGCTGGCACCCCGGCGGTGGCAAGAGCACGACGAATGAGATCATTAATGCTAGCGTGCCGCGCAATCCGACCTATACTCTTACTGCAAGAAAGGCCATGGTGTCCGAGGCAGTCGACTGCTTCACCACATTGACAGCGAATTTTCAATTCTTATTCAAACTTAAATTGGTTTGAATAAGAATTGAAGTTCAGTTTTTGAGATTTGGGACTTTTTCATGAAACTGAAGCAATAACTTTGTTTTTCATTAAAATACTATGAAAAACAAATTTAGTTTTGCTGTTGAATATAAAACAATACAACATATGAATGAGCCTTCAAAATATTTCTATTATATTGTTTGGTGCTACGGAACCCTGTGTGCGTGTGAATACGACTCGTACTTGGCCGGTTTTGTTTCCTAGGACGGCAACAATACACTTTACTTTCTTACGTGGAAGTAAATTCAAGAAAACAACTCCAAAACGACACGATGCGCCGACCCTAAATAAACTGGGAAAGGAGATTGGGACAGAAGAGTCATGATGATGAATTGATGATACATCTAAAACACAGTACAAGAATAAAACTATTAGTACCTATCAGCAACCAAGCTAGATAGTGGGCAAGCAAGTAAATGTACAACATTCTTTAATTTATATTAATATAGCCCATGTTACTCAGGGATAATGTAGTATCTAATGGTGAATGAATTTTTGAAATCGGTCCGATAGTTTTTGAGTTTATTCGTCAAAAAAACTAAACTAACTTTCTAACTAACTAACTTTCTTAAAAACTTCATATAGTAAAGACTTCATATAGTAAAACTATTACTAGAAGACAGGTCTTAATTTGTCAAAACTAACGAAAGCCATAAATACTACTAAAGTTTACTTAAACAGACGAAATCTGTCCAAAACAAAAAGTACTTGGCCGCGCAGTCGAAACGTTACTTTGTACGCTGATATCTCATTATCTATAATTGTTAGGATTTCGGTGTGAACATACATTTATTCGGCATTTTAACCTCGTTAGAATGACATATCGGTTTACCCTCAGAACAGTTTTCAACGCGTGTAATCTTACAAATGATGTCATCTCATACAATGTTCGAGCAGGGTAACTATAATTTCGATTTGATTTGGGAACACCTCTAACTACAGACTAGCAATTATATTGGACAACATCTAGCTCAATTATAAATAAATAAAACCTTTTTAGTTCAAATTTAGTAGGTATTTTAAGAAACTAATTTGAATATTTTTGAAATTCAATGGCTAGTTTAATTTGTATTTAATTTTGAAGTTAGCGTCAGCCCAGGAAAAGATTAATTTGCTCATTTAACGATTTAAATTGTACGTAAGTGACACTCTATTGACAGTTGGTTTTTTAATGGCAGACTTGCTGCGTGCTATCTTCATTTTCAGCCACTCACTACAATTGGGACTCGACTCGAGTGTTCACTTCACTGAGGATCTATTCGGCGAACTTCGTGAATTTCTGCGAAAAGATAGAACACAATGTTCTATGTTTTACTTGAAAATTTGCACAAAACAGCTTAACATCACGGCTCTTTTCCCTAAAAAGGTTAAGAAGAGATCTATATTAAGTCCCATACAATACGGGCGCGAGTATTGCCATTCTAGTTCCTGATGGATAAACCCAATATTGAATCTTACTCAAGACCTCATAAATGCTCAGTCGTAGCGCTGGCGACCACTAGAACAACGCAGTAGCCTAAAAAAAATTACGAATTAATATCACAATAAGAATTAAAAATACGCGTTACGTCCACCATTTTGTAAAAAATATGTATAACTTAAGTTATTTTATTTAACAAACTGTACAGCCGAACAACGGGCCTCTCAATTATTAACTTGTTCTTCTGTTCTATTTATATTCGATAAATGTCTACAACGAATTAATTAAATAAATTGGAGAATTCTACCACAGCCGCCGTCAGTTATACGCCGACGGTTCCATTGTCTATAATGATGGATACCTAGGTACTAATAAACTAACAAGTTGTATTTGATTATAAACAGGTTAAAGTTTTATAGGAGCCAAGTGTGAGTGCTCTTAAAACGCTGAAGGGAATCATCTTGTTGAGGAAACCGGCAATATGTCCTAGATTCATAATCTAATCAATGAACATGTCCTAGAAAAATTCCTTACATGCGCACTGGGCCCGCGTATGTACACACACACAGCTCCCCTAAGTGGTTACCCCCCAAAAGACATATTATGTCTTTTAGGTTCAGCGTGTGGCGCGTTCAATCCGTGATAGACCGAAGTTGGTTTTTGTATTTTGCAAGAACATTTTATTATAATTAATGTATTGTTTTAGTTATTAATAAGTTTAAGTTAGTATTAATTTTTTTAAAGTCCGTTTTTTTTCAATAAAACGTTAATACTTTTATTATTGCGTATAAGGACTAGCCAAGTAGATTGATAAAATTCATGGAATTATTAACTACCTATCTGGCTTAGTGTGTGTATCTGGCGTATACGTGTACGTATGGATCATGACCTACTTCCTCTCACACATAGGAAGCCTGTGTCGTGTGATCGTGTCGGAGCTCCAAGTATTGGAAACGTTAAAGGCTTGTTGATAAATCGGATTATTCGCTAATTACAACACAATGAGATAAAAAACCACCATAGCATCATTATTTTGGGTAAAATATACTTTTTTTAGAGACTCGTGGCAAAATAATAACAGCCGCTCAGATCGATCTTTAGGTTAAGCCGTGCTTGCCTAGGTTGGTCTGTGGATGGGCCATTACATACCGAGTTTCCTCCGTGCCTCGGAAAGCACGTTAAGCCGTTGGTCCCGGCTGTCATTTGTCGATCTTTGACAGTGCCCCAAAATGTCTGACAACCAGTCTTACCAAGGGGTATAGATTACCCAGTACTAACAACGTTTGTACGCCCTGGGGGTTGTTCCCGTTCGTCCACACCCCGTCGTCCACACTGCGGACGACTGGGAAAGATGCGTTCTGTTCGTTCACAGTGTAGACGAACAGAACGCAACATTCCCACTCGTCCGCACCTCGTTTCATGTCTAGTTTACGAGTCAGCGTAAAGAAAATTTTAATTAAATAAATAATTTAACGGTTTAATTAATTTAAAAACAACATAACTATTAAGTATTTTTTTATTTAAAATCATCAAATGTTAAAATAATTAACAACAATTCTAGTTTTTATCACAGATCAACATAATTTACAATAATTAAAAGGCAACATTTTAACTAATATTTTTTTGGTATTATATAAACATTTTAAAGTACGGTATATAATAACAACATAATATGTACTAAGTAGTGTTTAAATTCATCAGTATTTTTCATCACAGATCCCGAATGCAAAAGCTCATCGTCACTTTATTGCCATATAGGTACCGTGGGCTAGCAATATGCAGCGAGCTGATTGGCTATTTCAAGGCCATGTATCTATTGTTCATTCCCAGAAGCGTCGTCAAAACTGATAAGCGGAGTGCAAAGACTATCTTTTGTTGGAGGATCGACAGGGTGCAGTTATAATAGTTGAGTATATCCAGGCGATTGTAACTTTAAAACTTTTTACATATTAATTGCATTTAAACTGATATTGATAGGTACAATACCCAATGTGTTATGCTATACATTTAGTATAAAATACGCAAAAAAGCTTTAGATTTACTAGGTATGTACTTTAAAAGTATTTGCCTTACTAAAGTAATAAAGCTAAGTACATAATATTTTAAAAGTATGTTTATTATATAAGGAAATACTATCATCATATTTTCTTTATTAAATCTTACTGGACGACTGGGAATAATGCGTTCTGTTCGTCCACAGTGTAGACGAACAGAACGCAACATTCCCAGTCGTCCGCACTGTGGACGACGGGGTGTGGACGAGCGGGAATGACTCCGCCCTGGCAAAGATGTGCAGTTAAAAATAAGTCATTAAAATATACCACTACACGGAATTCAAAATTTACCTACGCAATCAGTATTACATATCAATTTTAAATAATGTAAATTTTACCCCATATTATTATATTGAAAAGCAAAATATTTTTCTACCGCTGATGTGAGAACTGACAACAAACCACGAAATGAATAATATTGCGTAGAACGTTGGTACAGATTACCATTTTGGAAAGGCTAATCATGACTAATGGATTGGCTAAGCCATTATGTCGAATGTCAAAATTAATTTCTGAATGATTGCCAAATTAATGAGAATGTCATCCAGATAAACTGCACCGCAAACTGATGTAATGAGGGATTTTACTTCAACAGCAAACAGTTTAAGTAGAAATGAAAAGAGTGAGGTCTTCGCCCAACAGTCACCTTAACTATGTTGGGATCGGCTTCCAGTCTAACCGGATACAGCTGAACCTCAGTATTTTACATGGAACGACTGCCTATCTGACCTTTACAAGCCAGTTAGTACTGGGTAATTTGAAAACCAGTGTGAATAAAAATATCAAACTTAGGGCGAATTTTATCAAGAAACACGACCAGCACAATCATGTAAACGGCGGCGTTCAAAAGCTGTAAAATTATGAAATATACGAGTAGACACTGTTTTGAATTTTCTTGAGCACAGACACGTCAGACACTCAGCACGGTCGACAGTTAGCCATTGAGAGATTTGTTCGCAAGCCGCGCGGTGCGCTCGCGATGCTCATTCCCTCTTGCTCGTACGAATGCTATGGGCATGTGCGGGAGCGGGATGTGGATAGGAAGTGCAAAAGACAAAATACGAAAAAGGTGATAATCTAATTCAAAGAATTTAGCCAATACGAAAACAATAATCTAATCCAATGAGTTTATATCTACCAATCCGCATGAATCCGCGCAACCACTCTAGAACGTGGAGTAAAACCACGTCGTTCGTGGGAAACTGAACGTTCAGTTTCACCACGTTCTAGAGTAATTAAATTCACACAAAAGGTTTTTCTGCCTGATGTACGGTGCCCTAATAAAAAGGTTTTATTAAATTACATTGTGGCTTGATCGTAATTCATGTCGGGTACGTCACATTACTACAAATGCCAGTGAGTTAACTTTAAAACTTGTTCCTATGACCTTTGTTTTAAGCGTCTTCAACTCGACACTTTTCAAAACACCTATGTTACGACAAAAAGGTGTAAAAGCTTAGGGTAGGTAAAATTTCGAAGATAGACTAGCATATTAAATGATTTTTTACCTGAAACAGCCACACATACCGGTGTCTTGCTGAATACAGAAACAGTTGATTAACAGTCTGTAGGCACTGTTATACAACTAATTAACGCCATAGGGTTCATTTAAAAACAAAAGGAAAAGTTCATTAATTAGAAGATAGGTATACCTGACTCGCATAAAGTTTTAATTACATGAACATAAATACATCAAGTTCTATTTACGTGGGGTAGGTCTTTGAAAAGCTACATAGGATTTCATTATATACAATTCAAATTATTCACAGATAATGTAAACATTGCAAATTAATTGCGGACGTCGGTGATCAAATAACAACAACACAATTTATGGAATAATGAACTTTAGCCTTTTGAAACTATCGCATAAATAAATCCCCTGGGGCCTTTTTCACAATGACGAAACACGCTACACTTTTCTAGGAAACTCCCGCGTACAATATTGCTGCTAGATAATCTAGCTTGAGGAGACACAAAACAAAAAAAAACCGGCCAAGTGCGAGTCGGACTCGCGCACGAAGGGTTCCGTACCATTATCTATAAAAAACGGTAAAAAAAAATCATATCGGTTGTATGGGAGCCCCTCTTAATATTTTTTTATTTTTTTTTATTTTTAGTATTTGTTGTTATAGCGGCAATAGTAATACATCATTTGTGAAAATTTCAGCTTTCTAGCTATCACGGTTTATGAGATACAGCCTGGAGACAGACAGACAGACAGCGAAGTCTTAGTAATAGGGTCCCGTTTTACCCTTTGGGTACGGAACCCTAAAAAGACAAACGCTTCGGGCAGAATCTGAGCGAAAAATGCGGCGGAGTTTTTAACCCGAAATTCAACTCTTGGGTTGTAAGCAAGTTAAACTATAACACCAAAAAAACTGAGGTGGACGGAAATTAGCATTTGCGATGTTGACACGGTTAGCAAGAACTTGCACGAGAAAATCCGCCGAGTTGTGTCGGCTCATATTTAATTATCTCTCCCGTACCTTACTTAACTAATCCTACACATAAAATACTTCGTCACTAGGGCAATCCAATCGCTAAATCAGATTACATGACATTGATAGGACTACTGTTTCCCAGGTAAAATAAAAACCATTTATCTTTTCCTGCTAGCAGTAGCGAAGGCATTTATTGATTTCGAAATTCATCGAAGCGATAACATCGTATACTATTGTACTATGCATGTTACGATGTAATTAGTTAGCCACATTATCTAATCTAAGCCTATTTACATAAATGTAAATAAAGAGAAACAATAACAAGAGCTCGGCTGGATTTTGAGAATTGTAATAGTTACCAGGATTGAGCGTGATTCTTGGTTGTAAACTGTTCGAATTTATTAGGGTTCAGTTCGTCTTTGTTTATCTTTAAATAAAACTGCAATTTTCACAAAACTTTTAACCTGTTTACTGTGGTTTTGCAATAAGTAAAGAGCATTACATTTAACTAGCTTCTTCTGAAATCATTTTGCCTTTTTCGACGTGCGCTACAAGCACTATTAACTCCGCCGTGTTCTTTTAATCCGACCCGTGTCGACGTTCAGAAACCCGGTTAATCTTTCAGGATCTTTATTAAACTAAAAGATCCGGCCCATCATACCTACCTACAATGAAACCTGGTTACCTATACAACATTTCATCGTCGTCGATTAAATATTAATAATAGGGCCAAAGTACGTAATGTAATCTATTTGTTTTCTGTTCTCTCAGCTCTTTGTTTCAGTTGATTATTCATTGTGGGAAGCGAGTTCGATTTTCACGCGTTTCACCTGGCCTCGTTATTCATTAAAATATATTTTAATAGATTAGGTATTGATTGCGCACTGTATGTATCATTAATTGCTTTACAATTTGAGTATTTATAAGGCAAATAGCATGAAACCTAGTCACTTTACACCGGGGGGATCCATAACACATGACACATCGTCTGTTTCAAATATCGTCAGATTAATTATGATAACTAAGAGATAATGACTTTTTCACGAATGTGCTATCGCTTATTGATACAATGATACCGCGCCGGCGCCAAATTCAGTATAACTAATCAAACAATGTGTTTTAATACTTCAGTATCTACAAATTCGTCGTATTGTGATAACGGCTTTTCGCGAAACCATGAAACAATCAAATGGCTAAAGTGTCTCGTAGATTTATGTGGAAAGATTAATATTAATTGCGCATAGGCTTTAATCTTTTGTTTTTAATTTATCGTTTGTTTATTTTCAGATTTCAGGAAGGCAGCCATTACTTATGTTTATTCAAGATATTATGTTTACATTCCTTTTTTGCGCAGTCAATAAGGTATCTCACGTGAACTTTGAAGTATGAATTGAAGTAGTACTTGTACTAATTTCCTGTATTCTTATATAGGTCGAGAGTTCCCCTCACCCCATTAGAAAATAGTGCTTCGTACATCAACATCGTACTAAGGTATATGTTATAGTATTTTGTACAGATAAATATAAAGTGGCATTTTGCAGTACGGGCACGGAACCATACTACGTGAACGCGGGTGTGTTATTCCTAAATATTATATAACTTGGTATTTGGCTATATGCCAAGCGACACGTGCTGTCGATATAAAATCCGAATTCCCCGAGTTCATGTTAGCTAGGCAGACAATCCGCACGTTCTGTAAACAATGCTAAGCGACCGGGGTTCACCATCACTGGGCTGTGAAGTTGGGGCTTTCCGATCACGGATTACGTACCTTTGCTTCGTACATGTATAAACAGGGAAATACACAGACATATACATATATGTAGATAAACTCGTCTTATTAGGTATGTACTAGCTGTTGCTCGCGAACTTCATCCAGACAAAATTAATAAAAATATTACTTCCCTATTTCAAGGGTTTTATTTTTTTATGCACAGAACCCTAATTTTGTTTCTAAAATAAAAGTGCCGTATCTGCCGTCAAAATCGGTCCAGCCGTTTCGGAGATACCGTAGTCGGAGTAAACAAACAATAATAAAAAAAATAAAAAAAATGTTACAGTGCCGTTTATGTATACTTTCATAAGCATTCAGTTAAAAGCTGTTAAAACTTGTTTTGAAATTACAAATAAGACACTACACATACATTTGATTGTTTCGGATTTTAATTTTATTTATTGTAATGTATAGATTTATATGTAGATGGTTTGCCGACCAACTTAAGCCTCCTCTATGCATAGACACTTCTATCAATCAATTCTAAAGGGATTAATAGATAATCAGGCTTATACCGTTAAACCAAGTGCTTTGAGGATATGCCGTAGGTACCTTCTGTAAACATAATACTACTGTCTAAGTACACACAAATACGGAACCCGGGCGTAAAACAGACAACTTTTGTAAACTTGATAAGCATTTTTACTCGTAGATTAGTAAGTAATATCCAGGATTTCTGGGACATGATCTGTGAATAAGAAAGTAGCTCTGAAATGGAGGTAGACACTTGGACACTAGACGTGGTGATGGCAGATAGAGATCCAGAGAGAGATAGAGCCCTCACTGATTACCGAGAGACGGTAGAAGTGTTGGCAGACCAGCCAGATTAGTGGAGGACGTTCAGGAAATCTCGGGTACGGGCCATTCATCATCGATAATTCTGATTCCTTACGGCCAATTTTTGGTTGTCATTGTTATTCACCGGCCTGATGTGTTCTAATATTCGACAAGCTACCGTACGTTTCGTCTGGCCGATATACGACTTGCCGCAACTGCAGTCTACTATAGAAGCACCAGGCTTTTCCAGCGGAAAGTCGTCCTTTGGCGAACGCAGGATAACCGATAACACTTTAATATCGGGAACTTAATACAAATAATAATAACATCACACCTGTAATCCCCGAATGGTTAGACAGAGTACACTCAAATTTCGCCAGTTATGTTTATGTGCTAAAAATAATAAACATGGTAAATATCCCGTTTCAAGTGTTAATGATAGAGTATTAGCGACCATATCAGTTAAAAAAATAGAGAACACGTTGAGAAGAATAAAAACAGACACGCATACACATTATTATGTCACATATATGTACATTCTAGACACGTTCTAAGTAGATTGCTAGCTTATCGCCGCGCACCGCTGCGTTTCAAACTGAATTTTCCTTTCTCTCACAACTTTTACGACTTCCACGAAGATAAGAAGCCGACATGCTTTTGTTTCTATTACCAAAACAGGAAAACGACTGGAGGATAATATAGTACATATTTCTTTACTCAGTTTTATTATTTTGCAGCTTTATCTATAGATAAATATTACTTATAAGTTATGTAACGCAATGTTGTATTAATAATCAGGAAAACATATTTACTAAAATAACATAACATTGCTAATTTTCGCCAAAAATTTCGACGGAGATGTGTACACACGTATAACGCCTGTAAGTCAATAAGAACGGAAACACTCTATGAAAATAATTATGTCCATCATTCTTATAAATTCCAGGATCATTCTAAAATTAACTTCAGATGATTTATTTGACTGTTTACCAAGGAATAAAGCAAACCACGTAAAACTTAGCAATAAACTAGACAAGTTTGACAGCTGCTGTAGATAACTAGAAGTCTTAAACCCGGTTAGGTGGTTGCCGACACAGAGTTTCCGAGAAAAATCCGTCGGCCGTGTAAAATGTATACTTTCGTCTTTCTTTCGAGCGATCGTCAAGATAAAATTAGCGGATTGGACGTTGTGTAAACAAAAACATGGTTTTCCCGCGATCGTTCTGCTATTAAAGTGTTGAAAGTGAACTAACTGCGCATTTGTTTCATTTGGGAAATTCAAGCTGGAATTATTCTGCGAAATGCTTTTTTTTACCGACTTCAAAAAGGAGGAGGTTCTCAATTCATCGGATTTTTTTTTAATGTATGTTGACCGATTACTCGAAGACGCCTGAACCGATTGGAAAATTAGTTTTTGTTTCAAAGGGTTCACAGTTTTTGAAAAATGAACAAAAATCAAAAAATTGTATCCATCGATGACATTTTCGTTTACTCCGAAAACTCGCTGTCTCATTAGAGCAGTGCGCCATTACTTGTATAGGATATTGCAACTAAAAATGGAAAAATAAAAAAAAACTTTTTTTACAAAAAATAAAACAGACTTCAAAAACACAAAAACTGAAAAAAGTAATTTTTCACTTTTTTGTGTTTTTGAAGTCGGTTCTATATTTTGCAAAAAAGTTTTTTTTTTAATTTTTCTCATATATTCCTTTTTGTTCGAAGCAAGGCGGTGGTTGTTTATCTGAAATCATTGTCTACGATAAGATCGTCTTAATACGAGTACACAAGACTATAAAAATGCATTGATGTATTCTAATGGTGTACGTAGGTATGTACTTACGTTTGAATGGTTTAGCTATATGAATGCGAATCATGCAGATGTAGTTGTAAGGTTACATGGCTGATGGCACGTGTTGTCTTCCTAACAAATTATTGCATGTGACATTCAGACGCAATTGATGTACTTATCTTATTAACCAAACGCCTACTTCTGCTACTTAAAAAGTGTTTCTATGAATTCATAAATTTATTAAGATATAAGTAGACCGACAGTGCCCACACCCACCGTGGCCGTGGGCACCCAGTCAATTTATGACGATGAATATTTTTTTCTACTCTGTGTTTGTTTTTAAATCATACTGCGCTTATACAGTTTAACTTATTAGAAAAACTCAATAATTTCTTGATCAATTTGTGGTCTTAGATACTATCGTATCACTCGTAGGTTTAACAATTTTTTTTAGTCAAATAAGCAATACCCAATAGGCTTATACAGGTATAATTTCTGCTTTAGCTCCCATGGCCAACAGTTCTTTTGTGAAAATGAATATTACTCGTATAATAAATACTTATATTTTAATTAACTAGTGTATTATATTAGGTCTATTTATAGTCAGTCAATATTATACTTACATAGTAATGAATATGAATAAAGTTGACACTAGGTTTTTCGAGGATCGGAACTTGTTTTATCAGCGCATATTTTTTATTTTTTTTAAAGTAGGTATTCATATTATTTCCTAGTAAAATTGAATTTTTTCATCTTTTGAAGGCATTTATTTCATTTATTGGGTTAAAATTCAGCCTAACCGAAAATACTGATATCATGTTTTTCTGGGACTTCATCGATCTTCATTGTCTCCGTGCTTTTCTGGAGGGCAGTGTTGATTCTTGATTGATTGCTTTCAAGAGTTGCAGTGGTTTGGAAATAGTGTGGCGCGCTTGTACCAAAAAAAGGAATATATTATTTTTGTTTTATGAAATACGAGGGTAGTTTGGGACCGTTGACACGTTTAGTGACGTATTTAAGGAAATTGGGATAGAACATAGGAAAGCCTTTACCTAGTCGAAGGACAAAACTTTTTATCGAGAACAAACATGACAGAATGACAGGCAGAAAAATATCTAGTGAATCTAAAGTTCACTAGATATTTTATGGTAATCCACAATTAAAGAAAATGTATTATTAATTGTTAAAATGATATTGGTCTAGATACAAATGAAATGTTACTGGCAATTTTATTTGTTTAATACTCGAGGGGTTTTGCGCTGATAGTCGAAATACAGGCTCTGCCTAGTTCGACTACAGGGCCGGCAGTCTCGACATAGATACCGACAATGTCGCAAACTTTCGATCACTTCATAATAACAGAAAAAAACAACGTACATAACGTTGCTTGCGAGAAATGCAAGTCTCAACATCCAAGATGCGTTTCTCGCAAGCAACGTTATTGCAACCGATTTTTTCTGTTATTATTAAGCGATCGAAAGTTTGCGAAAGTGTCGGTATCTATGTCGAGACTGCCGGCCCAGATGACTACATAACACAACGCTATAGAAACTGTAAGGCATCTTAAAATTTTCATACTTTTTCGCAACTGGTGGAGCATTCCGTACTTAATTTAGGCACATCAAGGGAAGTATCATAAGGAAAATTGATTCGACGAAGTAATCCCTAACTGCAGCATCGGCCCCCACAGAGATCAAAGGAGAGCTTATTCTCGTTCAGTTCAACGTATTTTCAGATCACATCTAAAAACTGCTTTAAGGAAAAAGCTCCACCGATGCAAAATCGATTAAGAGTGCACGAGTATGACCTTGAACTTTATTATCCGTTTACGTAAGCGTTTAATTAATTACTTGCCAGGGTAAATATAATGTGTGCGGTTTCAGATAAGGTAAAAATAGTTTAACCGCTGTGTTTTATTAGTTTCTATAACGTTGTTTCAGTAGTGGTTGAATGCGTATCAATTGACAAGATTCAACATTTACCGAATCAGGAAGAATTTTCCCAATAAAACTGAACCGGCTCAGTACAATCATCTAAACTAAACCAGGTTCAAATCTTGATCAGTGTCATAATAATAATAGTTATGGGATCTTGATACTGACAGCTCATGGTGGAATCCGCTCTTAAAATGTTCACAAATCGTGACAAGTTCCGACTTTGAATGTAAACATGTCTACTGAAACTGCCACTGAAACATAAATAAAGCATGGCGCCAAATTTTAAAGGGGACATTAAGCAGCAAACACCAAAAGCTCTTAACTTTATGATCCGAGCCATTATTGTCGACGTTCGGTGCACCCACACAGGCACACGTGCACGACATCTGTCCCCGAGTATACACGACGGACACTCAACGACAAAAGTTTAATTAATTATGTAGGTCATTCACATGTCATGCCAGCGTAACAACGATGATAGACTTATGCAATCATAAAAAAACAAGCTCAATCTACTTTATTGGTTCGATTTTATCGTGTCGTCAATAAAATTGAAATGTTATACCAATTTGTTTTAACCTTTCACGAAATTGATGTAATTTTCTGACGATATTGATTTGAAATAGATTACAAGCTGTTTCCATTACATACGAATGCTGTTACCAACCTACGACAGTTTTTAGATAATACTTACAATTAAGACTGAGTTTTTTTCTTGTAAGCGCCAATCAAATGTTGATAGTGATCAGATTCCTAATTTATATTAATTTTAAGGGTATTACTATTACGCTAAAAATAACACTAGAAAGATTTTTGGACACGAGATAGAGATATTTGCATCTTCACGAACAGTTTTGTCGTCGCCTATACATACGGTGAAGAGCACTCGTTCGTAGAAGTGTGGCGCATGTCACACGCATTGCCTTTCGAGGAATGCTTGATTATCTCCAGCATTATTGATTACTTGCCCTACTCGGGAGACGAAATCACCCATTGTTACTGACGTCACAATAACTATATTATATAAACGTGTCTTGCTCATCATAATTATAGATCTCTCCAACAGAAATAGCAAAAGATGTAACAGATGTAGCTGGATGGGATGAAACAAGTGTGAATGTCAACTTTGGAACTATTTAACAGTAGAGTTACGTTTTTTAACCAACGTCTAAAACAGGAGGTGGTTATGTATTCCATCAGCATTTTTTTTTCATGTATGTTCACCGATTTCTCCGTCATACTGGTCCGATTTAAGTGATTCTTTTTTCATTTGGTAGAAGCTCGCGCGGTGGTCTCTTATGAAATTTATTAACTTTGCTTCGGAACTTTATGAGTTTTCCTGCATAATATGCATGTTTTTCTCTAGTCTATGTGCTAATAACTTTACTTTCGTTTTTAAAACCATTTCACGTTTAAAGCAATGAGTATACTAATTTTTATACCAGATCACCATAGTAGGATTAGGTCAGTTCAAAACTTTATGGCGTGGCGGCTCGGAAGTAAGCTGCCAGTGACTGCTGAGTCAAAACAAGACGACGCGTCCTCTGTGCCCTACTGATACCTAAAATTGTGTTCTGCGCAGCTTTACGTTTGATGTTCCGAGCCGCCAAAAACTTTGAACAGAACCCTTCGTAATATTTGGCATGCAGATGATATTTTGGAAATGGTATCTACAAACAACGTACCTACCTAAGTAAATGCAAATTTCATAGTTTAAACTATCAATTCTCAATCGTTACCGGACTGTTTCAAATTCTGCATCGTCATTCATCAGTTCATCACGTAAGTTCCGTAACCTGTTAATATTCTCAAAAAGTTATAATTAGGTACCTATGTATTTTCACACTCTGAACAACATATTATGATCATGAGAATGACTCTACTGTCACCCATTTCACCTCTAAGTTAAGTTTCTTAGGAACCCTAATCTACAAGTGTTACTATTTACTTTTCTAGTAATGTGAAAATTCCTATTGTCGTCGCTATTGGATGATTAATACCTACTGTAACAGTTTTGAAAGAGGTTGATAACACCTCAATTCATTCAAAATCTACCTGTATTCATACTAAAGTAGGTGTATGGGTGTGTTTGTCGACAAAAAATAGACCAAGAAGTGAATGAACTTTCCAACGTTTATTACCACCATGTCTAGTGGAGGTAGGGGGCCGAGCTCGCACTTTGATTGATGGATAGATGGATACTACAAGTTACCTAATTTAACGTCGTGCACCGGTCATCGGGGTCAACAGTACCTGGTGGACGTCTTAACGTCACAGTCACGAGCTTTCACGGCGGAGCCAGCCGGTGCCTGGTCGCAAGCCTTAGACGGAAGACCATAAGTTTTATAAATTAGTGACAATGCCTTGAGTTATTTCGTGGAAGTGCCAAGGTTGGTAGTTCTGGGAAGTGGTGGCTCGTCGGCAAGTACGCTCGGAGCAAGCCCGCTCGGTCTCGGTCGCACATTCACATGCCGGGCCCCCGCGCCCCGCCAAGCCGCGCTCCGCCCGCCACGCGTGTTTACCTCACTCGCTCCGGTGCGCGCCGCGTGCCGGCTCCGCCGTTCGCTCAGTACGCTTTTGTACACGAAAGAGGATTGTCACGCCGAGGCGACCCACCTCGCCGAACTTTCACCTCCCGCCGCGATATCGTTATCTGTGATAAACACCGACCGTTGAGTGAAATTGAATGTGCGCGTACTTAGAAAGCGTTTCTGTCGAGGCACGCGGACGGACTGCCTTCGGCGACGTCGATTTCTGCAAATTAATTTCTCCAGTGCAGTCGGTTTCTACGAAACTGCTTATAAAGAGTTTTACTGAGAAACGAAACGGCCATAAAGTGGATTTGAGGAAATATAAGTAATTATAAGTGGGCCTTTGTGTTTTCGTGTTTGTTGTTACCTAAGGCGTTTACATTGGATCCCAACCGACCACGCACACCTCCAATGGTGGTCAAACTACCAGGTGAGAACTTTGAAAGTCTTGAACCAAACGGTTTTTCATAGTGACTACTAACAAATTAGTATATAAACCAAGTTTTGTATTTTCCTTAAATGCTATTCATAACCGATACGTCAGCGTGAAAGTAAATTTGTTTAAGTCTTCAAAACACATGTAGACCACACAAAATGTGAAACGGCGCCAGCTGTTATCATTATCACATAGGCTTCGGGGTCAATGCGTTCTCAATGATAAAAGCGTAGATTATATTAATGAATGACGTAATCCCTTGCCATTTAAAAACAAATGATCATTTAGTTTGTGCTGTTTTTGTTTCTAATATCTCTTTTGCAAAAATAATGATGTCAATAGTGATGGTCACATTGTGAATGAATTTTCTATGTATTTTATTTAGCGATATATTATTTGGTATGTAATTCAAACTAGCCACATTGATTTTAACTAAACTGATTGTAATTAGGTTAGGAATTCAGTTTATCTTAATTACAGCGATGTAATACCAACATAACGTTATGCATGTAGGAAATGGTATAAATAAAATGATGTTTATGCACAAGCGTGCTGACTGTGTTAATGACACTTCGCCAGGCGGCGAATCGCTTCATTTGAAAACAATTATCGTGCTAGCACGCTACGATATAACGTTTCCTAAGAATGAACGATCAAGTCATAAATTGTTTGAGGAAATGATTGCAGATTTTGCATAATTATAATACGTAACATGCAAAGTCAGAAGTCAGTCAGCTAAGATTCGAAGCAAACTAAATTACCTTTTTTTAGTATTTTTCTGCAATTCCATTTCACGGTTTAATCTGACAGCACCAATTAACCATCAATCAGCTTTACCACGAAGGCAGCTTTATTTATTTTAAGGAATTTGTTTTTTCGTAACCGAATTTGCTAATTGCGTTCTAAGAAACTCATGAGCAGTAAAAACAGAAGGCTAGAGTAGAGCTGGATTGTTTGTTTTGTTCACGCTAAATACTTTTGATGTAAGTAGGATGCCTATTTCCACACGCACACGTGAAGTACCACGTAGTAACCACTTCACCACTCACGCACTTGGTAGCGGCCTCGCGAGTCGCAAGACTGTTGACAGCACTTAGTTCAAATCAATGTTATTGTTAACAATACCATTGTCCACATTCTACCGGGAACATCACGCTGTTAAATCGTTTACAGGGAATCGTCGCGGCCTTTGTTTATCCTCAAAGGGAGATAATGTATTTTTTGTTGCCATTTTAAAGCTAAAAGGAGCCGAGTCTATTGTTACCGGTTAATGTACTATGACGATGATACCTATGATTCGTAGAAACCTTGTAGAACACTTCAATTGTCATTGATTGAGAGGCATTGAAAAAAAGATTAAGTAGGTACCTACACTGTTTTCGATGTTTAACGTTGATTGATAAAGTAGATTTAATTGCAATTGCTGTAATAAAATTATAGAGTTACAAATAAATGACATCAAACGTAAGAGGCTACCTCTTACGTTACGCAGGGCCAGCCCTACGACAAAAAGTTCAGAGGGCAACTCCGCACTAGGCGCATTAAAATGCTCTGCTAAACTGCTCCGTATATTTTTTATACGAAGGAGTAAATCCGTTAAAAAATACAAATACGGAGCAAAGTAAAGGATAAAAAGGGGTTTGCCCTATCCCCTCATACTTGTCTGCGTACCCGTACAGGGATGCCATGGGTTCTTCTGTATCTGAATATATTGCAAAATAAAAAACATACTTTCGTAAGTTGCACAAATAATGAGGATACAATACTCCACTACCATGTTGGGCGCCAAAATAAATCCTAACCTTTACAACACTGCTATGTGCGTATTGTATAATTATCACTTTCTTCGGTGGAAAATATCGTGAGGAAACCAACCTGCCTGAGAGATAAATAAAGATACGAATATATGAGATATTTCACGACGGCGTGTAAAGTCAAATCAGAGGCCCATGGGCGGTTAAAAAATTCTTAACACCAGGTTAGGCACTAACCACATGATAAAGAAGAAGAACACTGAACATGAACGGGGTGTTTGAAACGAACCTCCCGTAAAGAAAACTGGCAAAGTAAAAATAGAAATGCCTGTACTTTCTTTCGTAACTGGTTGATAACACGGATACAAATATTTCGCCAGCATGTTCTGCGCCAAAATAGGCATTGATACCACTCTAAATAGAATAAATACTTATATAACGCAAACGACCGCAACGATCGGTTTTGAAATTCAATGTCAGTTCACACCTTGTTAGTCGGATTTGCTTATGGAACAATTTTCACTAGCCAGTCTAAAAATAAAACTACCAATTTTCGAGTGTGCAGAAATACAGCTCTTTTTAGGGTTCCGCAGCCGAATGACAAAAAACGGAACCCTTGTAGATTCGTCATGGCTGTCTGTCTGTTTGCCCGTCCATATGTCACAGCCACTTTATTCCGAAACCTTTAGGACTACACAGTTGAAACAAGGTAGGTAGATGTATTTAATCTGAGCCCCTTTAAGATTTTTATACAAAAAAAAAAATTGAGGGCTCCCCATACATGGGAATAAAACTAAAAAAAAACTCTGTAGGATAAGTCTTTAAAAATGGCATTGGGGTTCCTAAAACCATTTTTTCTCAAAGTCAATCGTTTGAAAGGTAGGTTTTGGAAGACACTTCCAAAGTGGTAAAATGTAAACTAATTTCTAAAGTAAAAGGAGGAAAATTCTGAAAAAATGTAAGATTGTGTACCTAGTTGAACGTAAAAAAAAATTTCAACGAAAATTGGTTTGAATAAGATTTGATGTTTAGTTTCTAAGATATGGTACTTTTTCATCAAACTGCAGCAGTAACTTTGTTTTTCATTAACATACTATGAAATGTTATGCTGTTGAATGTAATACAATACAACATATGAATGAGACTTCAAAATATTTTTAATAAATTCTTTGGTGCTACGGAACCCTGTGTGCGTGTGAGTACGACTCGCACTTGGCCTTCTTCAAGTAGAAGTATGTAAATTTATCCAATATTTTATTTCACGATTCATTGCTTGCTACCGACATATTAATATTCAGATGAGTGCGTTCATTAAAATATTACGTTTGATATAATTTTTCTTTCAACTGTTATTGTTTGTAGAGTAGTTCTTTTTTTTTGTAATGTGTACAATGACAACAACCTTTTTTTTTACTCCATATTTGTACATAGGTTACAATTGCTGTACCTGTGCATTAACAACGGCATTTCAAGTTCATATGCTTGATAACGGGATGCAAATTTCTGACCATCCAAAAGAGCTTAAAAACTAAACCGTATCATTGAAGGCAATATGCTAATTAAGTATCCGCCAGCTGGACTGGAATGAAATGTGAATCATGTGCGGTTGAAATCCATTAACGTTGCAACATGGAAAATCGCTTTTCCTATTAACTTGGGAATTAAGAAACACTTCTTATCGCGAAGCAAAACGTATTAAAACAGACTTAAGCCTGTCGGCAATTTAAACTTTATATAATATAAACCGTCATTCTTTCCAAGTTAGCTACATAATCATGAGCAACTTGGGGTTAAAAAAAAATCAAGAAGATTCTTCGATTGTCGCTTACATTACATCCCACAAGTTATCTATCGTTGTCATCAACGCTCTTCCCATGCATAATATGAAATGTCTTTTCTCTGAAAATAAGACTATTACTTGTAGATATTTCTACAAGAAACACACAACATGTTTATGATACGGACTTTCGTATTTGCATATGTCATTTCCGTGGATACGTTGGCTTCTAGTTACGAATACATTTGCTTGAACCGAACCGACCGTCGAACTCGCACATTGTTAGTTTCCCAGAACTTATCAATATTAAGTGCGGTACTTAAATCTGATTTCAGAAATATGATAAACTGCCATCGTAATTCTAGCATCATCAATGCTTGGAAATTGCATGTACCGATTTACATAAAATGCAATTTAAGGTAAAATTTTACTTCGTTAAAAAGCACTAAAACCAAAAGGCAAATGCTTACTGCTTTGAAACCGAGCCCAGTTATGGTATATAGTGCCATGATCAAGTCTCTTAAGCTCTTAACAATTATTTGTAAAGTCCTCCACTTAGGTACGTCAATACATTGGGTGCAGCTTGCTACAGTTTACATGATATGAAAAAGAGAAAATGTTGTTTTACTGGGGAGAGTAACTACTAGGAAAATGGAGTTCTCTCGAATCGGCGGGCGGACGGAACAAGGTGGGATGGCTGCGCGGGCGCAGGTATGCGTGTTCTCAGAACGCGCCGCGACTGTTTTTGCTCCTTTTTCGATTCGAGTTTACCGAGAATCGAATGGCCCGGTGGCGGGCCTACTCGGAACTCGTAATTAATCCTTGGAAGCCTCCGACCCAAGGGTTGTTATGAGAAATCGCCAGCATTATGACTTCATTTTTTATTTATTTTTTGCATTGTCTCATTTTGAAAATTGTATGCGGGTTATTGTTCGCCGAAGGACCAACAACGCATACACAACATTATGCACGGCTATTAAATTTTATGCAGTGTTCGCCTCTGACCTCAGGCTCTTAGGAAACTTCAAAGTTATTGATGCGCTTCCAAGAAACTATATTTATTCACATGCATGCTAATCAAGAACGTATTAAATAATCTAGTAACAACTTTCTGTATTGCAAAAGGCAACATACGCAATTAAACTTTTTAATGAATTCCGAAAAGTATGCTTGAATATCAGAATAACGCAGGATTCTACAGCTATACCAAATTAGAAAACTGTTATTTCCACGAGCGTTCCGTGTATGTAATTGTGCGGTTGACAAAACGACTTTCATTTAAAATTTCTTTACCGACAAGATAGTCTTATAAAGACAAGACTGAACACAGCAGAAACTGCAGAAGAAAACAAAATCACATTCGTTTTTGGACCACCAGGATTCAAGAACTGTTAACTCCGTATCCAATTTGCTTTGCTCTGTGGGCATCTTATGTTTTGTTGGGCTAGGACTGAACTGACTAAAGCAAAACGAAGGAAAAATATATGGTCGCTTGCACCGCTTTCCCAGAAGAGCGGCTAGTTTAAATTTCAATGGCGGACTACTGCGAACCCGCTCGTCAGTTTCGTCTAACGAACTGATTGAAATACTGCTTTGATCTGTACCTCGGCCACACAAAATCAGTCTCTATATCGAGCATATTTAAAGTGCTATGTTGAATTTATCGTAGGCAGCGATTTAATTTGCCGTTTCGCCTTTGAGAGCGGACTCGTTCGTCCTTGTGTTGTTTTTTTTTTAACTGGAGAAATTAATACAATCATAAAACACAGCATCGCTTTTTGCTTCAAAAAAATAAACTGATTGCAAAATGTTGTTCCAATAGCAACTCTTTTATTTTATCTGAATGGAGCGTACACTAATTGACTTTGCACTGGTAGCAACAGATATGTCGATAAACTTCTGTAAATAAGGTGAAGGCAAACGATTAGGTCACCTCTAAGGCTACTACTATTCAGTATATACATACAGCGGTGTAATGCCACGTCAACATTGTACAAGTAGGTATGTAGGTAGATATATTTATGATCACCTACAGCATTATACGTACAGTCGGCCACACGCTGATTTTAAGATTCGGGTAGTACGAACCCACCAACCAATCAACCAACCTTGAAACCTACCTACACGGTTCCTTATAAGTATCTGAGAACTGGGTCCATGCCTAACCACACACTACATTGTTTATACGTATGAATATAGATAAATACAATATGTAGCGATGTTATATGATGATACGTAAAATCAATCACAGCCAGTCTATTCCTATCAGAATTCAAATCACAAAATCGAAGCTTAGTTCAAACGAAATGAAACGTCAGAGGAGGAAAGTTCGTAACGCCTAAACCTGTTTTACAAGTTCACAGTAGGAAATCCCTTTCACTCGGAAACGGGTCTGAGCTCAGGATAAAAATAGACACTCTCATTTACAGATTACACCACAACGTCTAATTGACTGTCCATAAATCGGAGCTTCTATATAGGATCACGTATAACGGAACGCATCTATTTTAAAAATCGAAACTACCACGGGTCGACGTTCCGGGAACCGCGGCGCAGCGTCGAACCGACCGGTCGGCGAAGTTCTCGGAACACGCGAAGGTTGCTCAGCTAAACTCTTACATTGAATCCGAATGGTTATTGCCAAAGTCTTTTATGTGATATCGGACGAGCGTCAGTGATGCATTAGAGCTTTTATAGCGCACCATAGCGAGATTGAGGCCAATCATTTCGGAGCTCGCAATCACTAAAGACCATGAAAAAAAAACTTGATGCACGTTTTGCGTTTATCTCGGATCGTGAGCCGACTTTCTACATAGGGTCATTAAGGAATTCCTCGAGTGTTTGTCGACGGAGCCGTGAGTGTTGATGGAGATCAGCAGGCCGCCGCCCCGTGCGCTCGTTGGCGCCGCAGTGCCGCTCTCGTCTCGATGTCAAAGGCCAGAAGCGCGGAAAGAACTGTTTTATCGTACACTGAATACACTGTGTACATGTACGACAGTTTACATTATTAAGCTTAGATAGCTTGAGAAAAAAAATGCCTTTCTCATTTCAAAACCCTTTTCGGCAAAAAGTTTTCATTATTTTTCTCATCCTTGTGCTTACGTCGTCCTACTTTTTCTTTCCCGCATCAATCTTTATGGCCAGTATTGTTTAAACTCAAATGTGAAAGATGAGCGTCCATATGTCTCTCGTCAGAGCGCACTTCAAACTGTTCGTTTTCAATATCAGCTGTTACCAAAAATATGTATAATGTTGGAGCGTTATTTATAGCCGCCACAGGCTTCCGAGAACATCGTGTGTGAATACAGTTTGTGTTGATACAACGAGCAACGGGTCTCACTATGATTCAATACTTATATAGAAAAGATACACCAGAATCAGTTGAATAAAACTGTTTACGCGGATCAAGCGAAATATGCGAACAAATTTGTAAAATTGACAATACCGCTTGAAAGGAAGGGTCCACAATTCCTTAAAATCCTGGTCACAGTCTCCTTGAGCGTTCAAACTCACAAAACGACGAAAAACACACAATTTTCACTAATTTCGATTTTTTTTTAGGAACACGCGTGATTCGCGGCGCTCGAGCATTAGCCTTGTTTAGCATTTTTTCGCGAGCCGCGCCGTATGGACCCCCGCAACGCACATTACTTCTCGCTCGTACGAAGGCGATGGGAGAAGGATGAGGATAGGAAGTGCAACTAGCCAAACAAATAAAAGTGATAGTCTAATTTAAAGTATGTTGCCAATGCGAAAATAATAATCCAACCCAAGGATTTTATATTTACCAATCTATATGAATCCGCGCAACCAAAAACCTTTATAAGAAAATGCTTCATTCATTAAATACTTCCAGTGTTAATGGTACAACAATCTTTTACAGCTGAAAAATGAATGGCTGGAACAATGAAAACTGTGAGCGAAATACCATTATGTCAAACCGACATTATTAAAGACTTTCTTTATGCCAAAAAACGAAGCCTTGGAAAATGCGCGATTACTAAGGCAATTGAATATATGTTTTACTAAAGAATGGTGTTTGTCTGATAAGCTTATTGTTATCTTGCCACAATGGTTCTACTACATCTGAGACAAATTAAAGAGATAAGACGATCAATTTTGAAAACACTTGTTAAATAGAGGGAACAAATGAATTGATTTATGTCAATTATGTTCGAATAAAAACGCGTGTGTTTGTACAAAAACGCCACCACATAAGACCGACTTCAGGACCAGACCTCGGAACCTAACCTTCTGCAGCGAAGTGTGCTCTTCAAGGTTCGGGACTGGAGAGGGCTAGGCATCAACGTCAACGACCGAAGGTGAGAGATGTACATCGTTCACCTGCGATATAGTGGTCATGGCTGAGATCATGGAGGACCTCAGTACAATGCTTGATGACCTCAGTAGAGCATCCGAAAGAGTGGGTCTTAAAATGAACATGAACAAAACCAAGGTCATGTTGAATGCCCATGTAACACCCATTTCTATCAAGATCGGAGACTCTACACTTGAAGTTGTAGACGATTATGTCTACCTGGGACAAACGGTTCAGTTAGATAGGTCTAACTTCGAGAAAGAGGTCAATCGTCGAATCCAATTCGGCTGAGCAGCGTTCGGGAAGTTGCGTGGTATCTTGTCGTCTAACTTACCGCAGTCAAGACGAAAGTCCAGACCAGTGTGTTTTGCCAATGATTACATACGGGACCGAAACGTGGTCGCTCACAATGGGCCTCATCAGAAGTCTTAAAGTCACCCAAAGGGCAATGGAGAGGGCTATGCTCGGAGTTTCCTTGCGTGATCAAATCAGAAATGAGGACATCCGCAAGAAAACCGACGTAGCCCAAAGAATTGCCAAACTTAAGTGGCAGTGGGCACGGCACATTGCTCGCAGAACGGATGGCCGGTGGGGCCGAAAAGTTCTGGAGTGGCGACCTCGAACCGGAAGACGTTGTGTTGGAAGGCCTCCCACTATGTGGACTGATGACCTGGTGAAGGTTGCGGGGATCCGCTGGATGCGAGTCGTACGGGACCGGTCAATATGGCGGCACTTGTGGGAGGCCTATGTCCAACAGTGGACGTCTTTCGGCTGAAATGATGATGATCAAATACCTCGTTCTCAAAAATTGAATTTATTTTAATTGATAGCAAAGGCGGCCTTCTTTCAAGACGTTCTTTGGATTCTACGAATGGTATTAGTAGAAAATTCTCCAATATAATTTCCATGTGAAGCAGGTTCCAACGTCGTAAAACCTTAACAGCTTTAATTTCAATAATAATAGATGAATAGAGAAATATGAGGGTTATAAATAACAGACATAACCGTACATGTTACCGTTACGGCTATTGAAATATAAACTAAAAGCGGTCATTTTACAGAGTCAATTAGCAGTAAATAACGTTTGTAAGCGTCTTACCTAGGCACCGGAGCTGAGAACAAGATCTGCCAGTTATAATGTTTCTTCTGAAGATAAGAAAGTTTATGAACGATGTTTGAAACTTGAAGTGTCACAAAGGCATTTTAATATTTATTAGCGACTAGTTCTCGTCTAGATGGTGTTAATTATGGTCTATGTTAAACTAAATGGCAGAATCTGAACGTAATGAAGAGAGCAAAAATACCTATATTTAAATTGAAAATAAAAGAGCAAGGTATTCTCACGTTATTTTTAGCGTATATACGAAGAATTTCAGGACTTCATAAATGTTTACTACTCTGGCGCTTTGTACACGAAACTAAAATGATTTTCTCAGGAAAGTGGGTAAATAGTCTCGTTTAATTTATTCAATAAGTACCAAATACGATATAAATTCCAAGAAATGTGCAAAACCAATTATATCGAAGTAACAGAGGAAAATAACAAAACACTCGAAGAACTTATTTGCTTTCGAAGATTGCATCTTGAATTTTTCGAGTTGAAGATCTCAAGAGTCCCAGAAGCAATAATTATTTCTATTAGCAGCAATCTAAAGCGATTTTTCTCAGTGAATTAAATATTAACTAAACGCTACAGACGGTTTGGGAATATAAAAAAAAATCTTGGGAGATTGTTTAGTACGTTAAAATGGATATAAGATTACATTTCTTTCGTTTTTTTTGTGGCTTTAATGCGCTTTATATTGCTAATTACTCTTCATGCTTGTATTTTGCAGACAAACAATACAATATGTTGATAGGTATTTATTTTTAGTGTCTTGTCTGCTGTTCTTGTCGCGTCGCGTCACCATGTTTCAGACTGTACGAATTAAAATAATTACATATAAACATGCCTCTGCATGATTCCATCGTGTTCTGAGAAAGTATTTATACTTTATATTACAAGGTCGAAGTATAAATAAAATGAAGAACACTCGCGCGCCAACCTTACCCCCGCGATGACTCAGTTTTACCTGTATGGACGAGGGCTAGGTTATTTCTAGAGAACTGACGATAATTTTAACGTTCTGACACACCCGTTCCTAGTATTGTTACCAAATTGCCAACGAAATTCTCTATTTTTAACGATATTCTTATTGTAAATTGGGAAACAGTAAAACAGTGATAAAATTTTCGTTCATACACTCGTTTGATTGTTGGCAAAACTGCGGAATTTAAAAAAAAGAACACGCTACGAACACAATTAACGCTTCCAATGCACGATGTCAACAGGAAGTTAGTTTCACACCACTCTTTGTCACTTCAGCGCACTGTGACAATATTTTATTTTTACACATTCCAAGTTCGAGTCGTGAACATTTGATATATGTACGACTACTAAAGAATGTTTCTTAAACTTCCACTATATCTGCTATGAATATTAATAATATAATCAGACAAGAAAAAACCGAGATCGAGTTTTCTGTTAGCCCAACATTTTTTTATTACTTCCTCCCGCGCCATTTCGATTTCTAACTTAAACAAACTCGTACCTTGTAAATTATGAGGTCAAAGTAAAAGTGTGTCGGTTGGTACTCAGGATGAACGGACGACAGTATAGAGATCCTATCCTGACGTCCATTGTCGTTTATTGCAAACCAACTATTTCCGGATTGCAGCAATATTCTAGAATCGAATGCTGCGCCACGTTTTGCACGCTATCTTTAGAACAGCCAGCAGCAGAAATTATTTATGACTAATTTTACTAACAAAGTTAGATTTCAAACTAACATTTCGAATTGTGACCCTTTATCTTTAACGTCGCGGTCGGTTCTATTACCTACCACAACTTCATTCATAATGTGCTTTAATTAATTTAATTAAAGTGTGTCAGACTGATGATAGCGACGAATTTCCTGCAAGTGTCCAGTCACGTTTTTATTTACGTTAGAGTTTGACATGCACGCTTGCGCCGACATATGAAGCGTATGTACACATATTAAAGTTTGTTTTGAATACGTCACAGCGGGTTGACACACTAAATACGTAATAAAAACAATTGGCCGGGAATGTCGCTTGATGAGCTGTTGAAAATTATGATGAATGATGATGAAACCATGTCCGTTCGCGTGAATGCTACCTACGTGTATGGAACACATGTTAGGCCCATGTCTAAGGATCAAAAATGAAAATAAATCGGTAAATAACAGTTTTTACCAATCCATCTTCAACCTCATATATTATACCTTTCAACCAGGCGAGATTGCGATCAAGACTTTAAATTTAAATAGAGAAACGTTTACCAATAACACTACCAATACCAACCTACCAATAATACCATAATCCATCATCCTCATTCTATCTTTACCAATAATAAGTACTTACTTATTTGTTAGGATGGAGGGAAAATTTCAATACTTTCGATTTAATGAAGGTACCACTTAATTTCCAATTTTCTCGGAAACCGATATTCTGAAAATACATTATTCTGTTACATTACTTAGTACCTACTTTAGCTTCTTTTTCTAAGTACTGCCTCGACTTTCGATGAGTGAAACTGCCTTCCTATGCTATAAATATAAAATAATACCAGGATTTATTTTAATATCAGAGCAGAACTATTACAAAAATATATTCCTTTGTACACAAGTTTAAACTTTGAGCCTGAACTAAAATACTCGGTAATGTTGTAACCCCACAATGTCTTACTAAGTACTTCTTAGTAGCTGGAACTTCAGCAGATTCTCAAGAAAGTTATATTATTTTCGTAGGCACACTTCGAAGTAATTTAACTTGTATTAATGTTCCATTGCAATTTGGATTAACAGTAACTTTGCATATTTATGCACAAACTAAACATACTCATCACTATTTTCAGGGAATCGTCTAGTTTTTTTGCTTCTGATATTCTCAAAAGCTCGTTTCTTCTAGAATCTAGATTAACGTGGGCTACTTAATATTCCAGACAACTTAAGGGTCACACTGGAAATCAAGGTTACTGTGAACGCGTACCCAACCATCGACTCACATAATAAAACCTACCTCGTAAACCCTAAGATGACTTTGATATTTGATGTGCTATTAAGGACTCTAAGAAGAAGATCTAGAAGATTATTCTTTCTAGATTTGGTGGAAATGAGTGTTACTTAAACCAACCAACACATTCATAATTTACTCAATCCAACTAGGGGCATCTTACTAAATGAATCATCTGACTTAAGCGTAACATTAATCATTGCTTTTTCAACGTAATAGCAGATAAAGAAAATTATTATATTACTTCACACACGCAAACGTATCTATACACCTACATATCTAGGTAGCTACATAGATATTGTAGACAGCGATTCTAAGAAAGATACCGTCACACGATTGAGAATTTCAAGAAAACCTCTTGGTAACAATACAAAGTAAAGGCTGCAAGAAGTGGGTTCCAAGAGACGAGACAAAGTACAGAACGACCTTTTGGCTTCGGATAATATCCACAAAGGAGCATCATAAGACCTATTCGTCGAATGTAGGCGCACCAATAAAAGAGAGGTCCAAGAACTACTCTTAGGAGGTCATGCAAAGAATAACATTTAAGTACGTATAATTAATTCTTATACTTGGAATATCGAAAAAGGAATTTCAATTTAGAAGTTTTCGACTTTATAAGTACTTTTCCAGTAAGGTTTTCATTACAACCGAAAAGAAAAGAAAAGTCAATAACCACAAATAATAGTTTCATTCAGAAGAAAAGTAAATAAAGGTACTTAATTTTCACTCGCAACGTCAAACACTTCTTTTTATATTTTAGGTTCTAGCTGCTGCTTGCGACTACGTCTGCGTGTTTTGTTTTTAATACAATAAAATATGTATCCCAAATTCTTCCCCAGGTCCCAGGGTACTAAACAAATTTCAAAATGAGACCTGCATTTTGGGGACCAATAATTTTATTCATCTCAAGAAAATGTTTTTAAAATTGTTCCACAAGAGTTAAAATTCGTGAAAAACAGCTTAATCTTTAAACTGCAAATAAAGATTTACAGCTCAACAGTGCTGCTTTATAAAAAATATGATCATTAAAATACGTATAGGTAATACTTTTACTTTCTAAACGAGATGAACACGTCTATGAGAAATGAATATTAACAACACTGTCCTGTTATTTCTAGTTAATTACATAACTGTATAAGTATTTAACAGTTAACCCGATAGCAAATACCATAAAATCTCTCTTTGGAATTACTAATCTTTCAAAGACAATTATATTTTGTAAAGTACCGCTCTCAACGCCGTATTTACAAGGAGTAGGTACTTGTGTAAAGATTGCTGATGTGATTAATACTGGGACTGTCACACATTAAAAAACCGACCGTGGACATTTCAAACTTTGCCATGTGTTTTTCATTAACTGAACAGTGTGGTCCAGCCATTGTGGTATCAAAATAGCGGGACCACTTTCTTAGTAGAATATTAAGTTTTATGAGTGCAGAATTTTACTATGAAAGTATGAAATAGTAGAAATATTGTATTAAATCCTATTCACATGATATTCGAAAAACCTGGCGGGGCCGTCATCTTGACGATATTGGGGGCATTTGGGGGCCAGCCGTAAGATTTAGATATCGTGTAGAGGAGTCGTATGTAGAGGACACGTTCAAATTTTCAGTTTACATGACAAAGAAAACAGTTAACCCATTATAACCAAGCATAATTATCATAATTCCTTACTTATTGATATTGATAAATTATAATATTTAAATAGAATCCTCGGTCTGTTTGTTTATTTGCGACGTTTATACATTACCTAGTGGGTGATGTTTACGACGTGTTTTCCTAGAACAACTTATTATGGCGCGAACCCATGTGAACTCATACAATAGCGCGTATGAATACGTAACTCTTTAATGTAAAGCTATTGTCTGAATTTACAAAGCGTGAATTTCACAATACTTTATTTATATTTAAAGTAAAAAATACTTTATTATTCTTCATCATGATTTCAGGCTATTTCTACACTATTATAATATTATAAACAGGAAAAATTTGTATTTTTGTGTGTGTGTGTGTGTGTGTATGTTTGTAATGAATAAACTCAAAAACTACTGCACCGATTTCAAAAATTTTTTCACCATTGGAATGCCGGGACGAACCGCTAGTATATTAATAAATTAATGCCTCGTTGGTCTAGTAGACGCAAGCGTGAATGCTGAGCATGAGGTCCTGGGTTCGATTCCCAGGTCGGGCAAAGTGTTATTGGGTTTTTCCATCAGGAATTTCTCAGTAGCAGCCACGGAGTCTGGATTTGCTCCCAGTTGATGGCAATAGGCTCGCCCCCTTTTACAAGGGACTTAAAACATAACTGGCGAAATGTGGGTGTGTACTATTACGTACAGCTCTGCCTAACCCTTCGGGGATTACAAGCGTGATGTTATGTTGTGAGTATAACTGCGATAAATTCGAAAAACATTTCAGTTTCTCTATAAAAAGCAGAAAAGAGAATGCTCATGGAAGTATGGAATCCCGTACCATGCTGCATCAAAATCAAACCTTGTTTTTTATAGACTACACTGATCGTATTAACTCCTACAAAAATTATTTTTGAAAAAAAACCCGCGTTTCAGAGTTATTTTATAAAATCGAAACTAACCTAAAAAGTAGGTCTATTTTTTCGACGCTACCAACGACGTATTTTAACACACATACATTACATTATTGCTCTACAAACAGCGTAATACACTAATATTAGTAAGAATTACGAGTTAAAGTAACATCCACAGTATGCTTGACTGAAACTCGATTTTATTTTAGACCTTTACATTGCCAATAGTCAGTCAGTACAGTACAAATTTCAGATGCCACAGATAAGATAACTATAAACCATAGAGTATAGTAAGTGCTATAAACTAGTCGGGATTTAGGGATGTAATCGATAAATCAAAATCTTTAGGCTGAGAAAATCTATTTTGTTGCAAATAGCAATAAACCAAACTAAATCGATTTGGTGTACTGATCTTACTTAATTGTAATTAATTTTAGAGTCCGCTCGACAGACAAGGGTTTGTTCAATTGAAACGGAACGTCATTTATATTCAGTTGAAACGGAACGTCATATAAAGGGAGTAAAACAATATTCGTACTTTTAAACTCGAAAAGTATATTTCCAGTTCAAAAATCAAATCCCCGACGCGTAATGCCGTAAAAAAATATGAAACTAATTACTATAATATTTTGGTTTTGAGGCGCGAGACTTTTTGGTACCAACTTTGGTCATTGTCCTTTCCAAATTTTAACGATATATTTTGTACTGAATGAACTTTTAATATTTTTGTAATGTTACAAAAATATTTCTGATTATCTTATTCCCGAAAACAAACAGAGAGAAACTTTCGTCTATATCTAGGTATTACTGAAATCGAACACAATAGAATGTTTAATGATTATTTGGAAATGCCGCGGCTGAGCGAACACTGAATAATATTAGCGAGCAATACATAATTATATAGCTAAGTACCTAGAAGCCACACACATAGATCGTCTTCTGTTCCTAGAAATATAACAATTACATGGCTAAACAACCATAAAATTAAGCGTATTACTGATTTGGCACAAGCGCCGCGTTTTATTTTAAAATTCCACAAAAAAGTAGATTCGATATTTCTTTCGTAATGGTACGCTATTTGCATTTTTATTGTTAATTATGTATAATCGGTGATTACCTTAATACTCGAGTAGGTCACCTATAAATGGAAAACTTATGGGTTTTCCAGTTATCAGTTTAAGCGGTAACGTGACATATGGAGGGTAGATTAAAAGTAGTTTAGTGGACTTGGGATGTTTAGAAAATACTTTGTTTAACCTAAAACGAGGTAATTAACGGTCACCGATCAAGTTCATAAATAATTTCATCGTGATGGCCATGGCCTGAAGGTTACCGCTTTACGAGCGCGAGGTTGCGGCTTCGAACCCGCTATGTACCAAAGTAACCTTTCGATTTCATATAGCTACTTACATACTTTCTAAATCATTGACGAAAGATGTAAAATCTCATCAGAAAATTACAACTCGTAACTGCAATATGAGCCAGTGTTGTAGTTAATTCTCGATCCTCTCTGCATATTTCTCATTTTTATGTATATGTTTATAAAGAGTACCTAACCCACTAGATCTAATTGTTCGTCTGTCAAACGTATAATATGCTTTGCTTTAGTTTGGTTGCTTGGATTAGTCCAGGAATATGGTATTAAATAATAACCAATTCTATGAAGATGTTTAGAAGCGTAGTTTTGGATTTCTCGGGACTCGTAATTTGCAATGCTGATTGGAGCGCAGACATGCCGAAATTTCCCGGAAGTCGGGGCATGTGACCGGCCTGAATAGGCAGTTCTGCGAAAGCCGCTCAATTTGTCCAAAACTTTCTATCAATACAAGACGGAACTGTTACTTTTTGAATACTTATCCATCTGGATCTGTACTTCATTGAGCAATACCGTTATCTCTACTGGGTAGTATGAACGTATCGTTTGCAAAGTTAAGCAGTACGTATATTATGAGTGATAAAGCATTATCGGTATGAATTCTGCGAATAAGTTTATTCAGTCCAACTCTTTGCGTCTAATAAAGAAGTACCGAGAACAACGGTATTCACTGTGAAATTGAAATCGGAGTATGCCAGCCAAGTTCTACGAAACAGCATGACCTCCCTAAATAAATACTTGTTTCGGGTTTTCGTTTTGAATAATTATGTCGGTACGGTAAGTCACCTTTGTCACATTTTAATGTAACCTTTTTTAAAAGGTGAGCTCCTGAAGTACCTTCTATATATTTTAAGATGTAGCATTAAAATGGGCGTATTTGACTATATGCTTAGCATTAAACGTGCATTATAGAAAGGGTATGTGAGATTTGATCTGTAAATGGACCGAATGTGAGACATCCCATTATTAGCAAAACACTTAATGACATAAGGGTCGAACATAACGTTTTATACACGACTAGTTTATGCTCGCGGTTTCGCCCGCACCGAGTTCGGTAATTATCCCACAGGATCGTACTACCGGGACAAAAAGTATCCTATACAGAGTGTACAAGACCCTAAACGAAGCCGTGAACCAAGCATTATGTACATCAAACTAAGTAAAATATTCATAGCATTATATACATCAAAAATTATTGCTAGGAAACGACTTTTTTTAGGGTGAAAAAACACGTTTCACGGTAGGACTCAATGTAACGCGGTCAAAACATTGTGCTGAAGTATTATGTAATAGTACGGTGGTCGTGGAGGTGTTTCAAGGTGTTAAGGCGCGGGCCCACCGCGGTGCACGGAGAGGCTACGCACGTGTATTAAGCTTCGCTTTGTAAGAAAATTTATGTGGTTGTGTCCACTGCAACCCACGGAGAGGCTACGCATGAATTTACGTCATTGATACATGCGTGGCTTGCTCAAATAGGCGGTTACATAGCTCAACGCTGTCGACGCGTGGGTCTACGTTTCCACTGGAGTACACGAATATTGACCCACGACTATGTACAGCTCACTTATCGCAGCGCAGTTTTCAGTCATACACCGTGGATTGCAGTGGCACGTGCGTAGCCTCTCCGTGTGCCGTGCCACGCTATACATAGTCATGGGTCATATTCGTGTACTCCAGTGGAAACGTAGACCCACGTTGTCAAACAAATTAATACACGCAGCTAAAAAGCGCCGCGTGCCCGTGCACAGCATGCGCCGCGGTGGGCCTGCGCCTTAAGGTGGTAGGTAGGTGTTAAAGGTTCTCAATATGGTCTAGAACAAAAAAATGATCGCAATGACGGGGAGAACAAGTACCTTTCGGCTTCGTTAAGAGTCTTGTTATACCCTTTAATTCAGTTTGTAAAGTATCTGTGTGCCAAATTTCACCCAAATCCGTTCAACCGTATTTGCGTGAAAGAGGAACAAATATCTATCCATCCATCCTACCTAACAAACTTTCGCATTTATAATATTAGTAGGAAGTAAGATTAACTAAGGGAGCACGTTACGAAACAGCGGTACCCACATTCCTGACAATACTTAAAAGTAATAATAGCGACTATATTACAGAACCGTTACCATCTGCATCCACTAAATAAAGTCGTTAATCCCACGGGAACAGCGAAAAGCCGTCTAATTGCGCTAAATTGTGTAAAATAAATCAACTTTATAAATTGGAGGGGGCTTATACTTATTGAATGGTTGGCAGCTGCGCGGCTGCGCTACGAGTCCGCGTTCGCGCCAATGACAGCCGGCAGATGGTTGTGAAAGCTGCGCAGACGCAGGTAAGGGATTCCGAGAACGCCGAATATAATCGCACTACGAGGAACTCGCTCTCTATGGCACGCTCAAATGCGAATCGAACACCTGCGCGCGCGACCACGCTGAGGCGTTTAAGGCTATCCCACACAGGCGCGTTATTATTGGTCGATAATACCGGAGGCGTTATTGCGATATCTGTTTTTAGTACATCATGTATTAGGAAGGCCACGAAGTTACACACTACTGCGATAATAACAACGCAATAGAAGTAGAATGCTTGCGTTTCTCCGTCCTGCGCTATTCCGATATGAGTTCTTAGAACATTTGTATTGGGACGCATGCACACATGTACACACAGCTGCGAGATCGTTAGTACTAGTAGTACGTTAAGGACGAAATTTGGTTTTACCGACAGTTACGAGTGTTCTAAAAATCTATAATATGCATATTGATTTATCATCAGACGAAGAATTTTTATCACTAACAGTAGTTATGGAAGAAGACCGACAAAGACGCCTAAAACAAAAGTAAATAATTTTATATAAATCAAATTAAGGTAGGGGTGGGGTACAGGGACTACTTTGATAAAATATTCCGTGCATATAGCTGGCAGACACATAAACGAATTGGATTGTTTTGTCTATGTCGATAATAATTAGTAAGTAATTAACGACAATTAGAGACTGTAAATAATTTGTTATATTGTATAGGGTAGGGGATCTACCTATGTTCTACAGTGTGACCATCACAAAAATGGCGAATCTGCCCTACATTAAGAAAAAAACCTGCCAAAAACACGAATAAGAAATAGAATTATCGAATGATAAAAACACAGCTGTGTGTGCAAGGAATCAGGACGCATTATCGCAATAACGCATCCGGTATTATCGACCGATAATAACGCGCCTGTGTGGGAGAGCCTTTATACTCGCAACGCTTTTTATTACGCCCTGTCGAAACGTTGAAGAGGACGTTAATTGAAACGAATATACATTGTTGGACGTAACCTTTTGTCGAGTTACGGGGAGGCTCGAATCGGCTATAAACTGTGTGCTTTTGCTGCGATGTGCTATTGTGAGCTTTTATTTTATAAAATCACGTATGTAGGACAGCTACCACGCTGATGTTGCAAAAGTGAAAGTGAGTCACAGTCAATCTGTTTTGTACTTTTTGACAAAAATTGACAATTAATTAAAGGCATATAAAATGTAATGAAACTTAATAGTTTTCTTGTCAAAGTCAAAATTATTTATTTGCGGAAAATGTCGTAAAAAAGGTGGTATAAATAACATAAAACTGCAATAACACTTGGAGAGTGTTTTTCATTCCCAGATCATTTTGTCTAGAACTTTACAAACCCAATTAACAACGTTATTATTATAAGCCTTGTTTAACAGCAATAACATTATGACAAGGGAACGCGCTGACCGTTTTTGAATCTTTAAACCTCTTGTTCCTTTGTTGTACCTACCCGGAATTTCACATTTTGCGAACAAGCCCCATAAACGATTTCAGGAAGTACATAACTACAAAGTTTCGACTTCCCGCAGATCCACAAGGTTCTTCCGCGTAATTTCTTATCTCGAATTTCGGAAGATTTTTTTCTATTTCCTGTTTTATGAACTAAAGAGATGTTCCGTTATTTTAACAAAATGAAACTTTGTAAACGACTCATTCAATCCTTAATAATTTTGTTGCCTAATCGGAAGTAGGCTAAGCTGCTTTATGAATCATTTCTCACGTTGTATGAAACACAAGAGCAAGTTAGACGAATGAGCGTGCTGATGACTGATCACTTTATCTAATAATTTTCTCGAAACGGAAGCTCTTTTTCCCATTTGTCATTGTAATGACATGTTCTTTTTTTATTGCAGGTAGGTTGTTTTTTGTACGTAAATAAAGCTTTGTCCTCGAAAGGGCCACGCTTCCATGTCTAAAGTCAAAAAGAAATGTCAACATTTGAATAATGCTTAAACTATGCTTTCTTTACGTTTCAATACTAAATAATAATACATTGAAGGAACAGAATTCCTCAAGTTCATGCGTCTACTATAATATTAAGCAACTATCGAGCAATACCATGCAAAATCTGGTTTGATACTAGGAGCGTTAGCCAATTGGGATCCAAGAATTTACATTCTTAATACATAAACATCGCAATACCCATATGGGTAACATTCGCAGAACCAGAGATCGTGACGCGTAGTAAAAGGTAAAACCATTCAACTAACAGGACACAAAAGACTGTCCATAGTTAATAGTTGCTACCTAACTATACGCGATAGAATTCGCTAATGGAAAGTAGCCAAACACACGACAATACGTCAAATTGCGATGTTATTAAGTTTCTCCACAACGCCACCGGAATATTTGGCAGTTACGCCTAAAATATATCGGTGTTCGAAAGTTTACAATGAATTTCACGTAAACGATTCGAATCTACAAAACACAACAATAAACCGCGTACAGTGGAACAACAGATCTCGGAAATCGATATAGGTATTTTACTACAACTACAGTACTGTTTCAACCAAACGAGTGAGAGTCGATTACGGAATTACAAGCAGTACGTCGTACCTGCCCACATACTTTTCTATAGTTACACACTAAAGTAGAAACCATGCATTAATATTGTAACCACGTAGAAGCTCTAAAAATTGAACATTCAATTGACGTCAGGATAATAAATGAGAATTTGATACGATTAACACACAGCGGCAGTGCCTATGATGATGGCATATGTAAAACACTAACAAATGAATGGGATCTTGTAAAAGACAAAATATAATTGCTTGTACACGTCTACATAAATGTAGGTAGCTATGTATATAATCACGTAATATTCTTAGAACCTAACTTAGTTAAAATAGGTACTTATCTAGTTTGTTAGCTTACTGAAAAACACTTAAACTTGTTATTATTTTGTAGTTGCTTGTTTCGTTATATACCTACCTAACTAGTAACTATAAGTTTATTGTTCTGAGCGTAGGAAGATCGTACCGGTCTGGCTACTTTCACAAACAACGTTTTGTTCCGAAGACCTTGTATTTCGCTGGCTGTAAGTGTCTAAAAATACAACGAATAATGACCAAAATTAAGAAAACCAAACAAACTTACCCGATTCTTGTTTCCGAATACAAAGTTTGACGGTTGAAATGTTCATCTAACTAAATTCCTAATTAAAAAGCTAAGTAGGTACAATACAGAAGACTAAATTAATGCGAATCACATAAGTTAAACAATTTTATAACAAATCTGATATAAAAATCAGCCAATAAGGCACAAATTCATGTATTTAAACATTTTATTTATTCAAAACAACGATGACACTGACGCTGGTCAAATTTTTAAACAAAGCGTAACTAGAGTTGCACGCATCACCATCCATAGTCAATTCGCTCAGAAACAAGTCACGCGGTACTAGGAATTGTAATATTTAGTCGTAATGCATAAAATATTTTTTGTTTGGTATGTACATATACGTACTTATTTATTAAATTCTTACGTAATTACCAAAAAGGTGTCTAACTTAATCACCTAAATGAATAGTTAGTTGGGAATACTTGTTGAATTACCGTTTTATGTGACACTGTTATACTGCATAGGTTGGCATGCCTTTTATTTATTGTTATTATGGGAATAAATAGTCTCAGCGCATCTCTTTATGAACGTTCAATTATTTTTATCATTCTGCGAATCTAAATGTAAATGCTTCTATGGTTTGACATCAAAAAATTCTTAATGATTAAAGAGACATAGTTTTACGCAGAATCGCCTAGCTACATATTACTGAATACAACACAACGTAGATACGAAATAACTAGTAATTATTGTCGGTGAATGAATTCTCAGAAGGCAGTGAACGTTCGAGTTTCGTATCACTGTCTGTTGCTCAGCCTCGTCCACCAATCCCCTCATTCCCCCTCCATCTGTTATATCGTCTACAGAGTAGCGCTGGCGTCGCGTCAGTTCAGTCGAGTCGCATAGCGCGACGGTCCCACCCGGCTTCACACTTCTCACTCATTCCGCTTTTAGCGTTGCACATAATTATTTTTAAAACTTTACAATATTTCGTTACGATCTCTTGGTGTATCAAAGGGACTACTCTATTTTAGTTGTGCGTGAATACTGGATGACAGTAAATTATGACAGTGACGTTTGGAAAGTTTTTCGTGGAATAGTTTAGTGTAAACATTTCGGAAAACTTTTTCATTAGGATTCAACAAGGAAGTGACTAAGTTATATCAATTTAGTTTTATATTGTGCTCACATTTTGAATGCGGACGTGGTTAAGTGTTGCTTTATAAATGTGTAACTTGGATTGAATCGTGGCCTCCTCACGACAGGTGGGAATACCTCACACCAGACGTCGTTGTTTGAACAAATGTGCTATATTGAAAGGCGAGAAACAACAATTTGTCCTTTAAACATGACATTAGCAGCAAGATTATCTCCACAAAGTAAGTTGTTTGGTTTTAGCGGTAAATTATTGGTGTGGCAATAGGTTAGGCAGTGTTATCAGATCAAAAAGCTATTCGGGTTAGGTTATTCTTTTAGTTTTTTTTTTACCGAAAAATGTTATCAGAAAATACACAAGAAATGTAAGTGTTGCATTACAATTTTCAAATAAAATTGTAGCAGACTGTAAAAAGGTAAAAAAAATATAGCAAAGGAAATGCTAGAAATGTCTATGTCAATGAATAAAAAAAAAACTCCAAAAAATTCTTTCAAGCAAGACGTATGTGTACACAATATTTGCATGTGGTTCATACATTGTTTGATTAGCACAATTCACACAGCCTCATTATCAGCAGTATGTACCTAAAAATAGTGTGATAAAAGAGCAAAATGTTTGTGTCACCACTGATAACAGCAGAGAGTTTCATAGGAAAAATCCGTACTTACCATACAAAGAATATGAAAATAAACTTATTTTTAAGGCACTTCACTTAATTACTAAAAAGGTAGTTAAAATCTTTGACTTGATAATTATCATCAAAACCTAAACAGTACTTGCCTTATGTTTGTTATTTTTAATGAGTCTGCTGATTATAAAATGTATACTGTCATTCATATAATTAGGTTTTGAATTAAGAACTCGCTTAGATTACATTTTAATTTATTCAACCATGGTACGATTAATTAACTAAACGACTAACCAGATATAATTTCATTATTCATTGTGGTCTATGCGTAACAATGGAACAATATTCATAATATATACTTATCACAGAAAAAAACCAATAACATTTACCAACAAAAAATCTATTGATTTCCACTGTCAGTCTAATAATTCTATCTATAATAACTAGTTCCATAGAATTTTACACCTCCAACATGTAAAACCATGTCCGCCATATCAGTTTCATTGTCTGTAATCAGTAACAGATGGCAATCATGGCCATTCACCTTTTATGAATGTAGTTCCAATTAAAGGCTAAAGATTGCACTAATGGCAGATTAAAATGCATGTTATGAGGTGTTATCACTTCGTTTTTCAAAACGGAAGAGATCTTTCATTGAGGAAGTTGTAAATTTCAACTTATCTTAAATCTCATTTCCTTAGAAACTAAAGCAAGAGAACTAAAACGGGAAAATAATACTATCCCACTGATGTATGGATTGTAATGTGACACAAATATCCTAACCAAAAATCTCCATCTTTCCAGATGCCTGTGTGGAAGTGGCGGTGCCGCTGAGTAGTTGGTCGACGGGAGTAGCATGCTGCCCCAACTGCAGGCACGAGCTGCGGGTGTCCCTGGCCCCCAGCGCCGGCAAGTGCCACGCCGCCCACACGCCACCCCCCTTCACGGTCCAGCCAACGTACTTGCCACATTCACCTCTCACAGCACCGCTGTCACCCCTCATACCCTCACCATACAATGATGAGCTGAGACGGCTAGCGGACACCCTGAGAGCCCTGCGGCTGTCAGGCTGGTACTACGGCAGTTTGGACTGGCTGGTGTGTATTTTTCCGCATCCTAGCGCCATCTCTTGGCATTGTTGCAAACTAAAGTTACCATTGCAAATTATAATTTATTATTTGAAATAAGTACCTCAAAATCAATGTTTATCCTTCCGTAACAAGTTTACTACAGGGCAAAACTTTAAGCAGATTTCTTATCGTAATTACATTTAGTTTAAACTCAGTTTTCCTTTTATATTATTAGTGACAGATAATGGCTCAGACATTTACGGAATCCAATGATCGACTATGGTACAATGTAATAATAAATTTGCATAGGTATTTACAAAGTTATTTTTTTTTCCTTGAAACAAACTGTTAATTTATATAAAGTCATCTTGGGGTAAGTACATTAATCAAATCGTTATTTGTTCAATTTCTTAGTAGGTACTTGATCAAAGATAAAACAAGGTTGAAGTTGGGCGACCTTTGAAATCTTAATCACTGTAAAATATTGGTCAATGACTTGTGTATTTCAACTTTTATAATTATAATACGAAGAATGAGAATAATAGGTCTTTATCTAGTTATTTTTAATAAAGTACAAGAGAGAGATTAACAATTTCTTCGAATTGAACTCATTACCATGTCTGGGATATTTTAGGTACCTGATTTAATTTGTTTTGCCTCTAAAGTTTTTGATAATTAGGAACTTCACAAAATTTATAAACTCCTTGCTTTTTTTACAGGGCGCCCGAACAGTTCTAAAAGACGCGAGTGTTGGCGCGTTCGTGATCCGGGACTCGGGCGATAGGAACTTTATATTCTCACTGTCAGTACAGACTGAGCGAGGCCCCACGTCTGTCAGGCTACACTACGAACAAGGTTTCTTTAGGTAAGCCTACCTTTTTGTTGAATTTCGTACGTGTGGCAGTAAAGATATAAGATCAAACAAAGTAGACAAAAGTCGACTTTAAGCAGATGGAAAATAAGTTCATTTCATAGTCAAAATTTAAATGATAAAAGTTTATGGCTGTTATGGACATTAATGAAAACTGAACTACGTACAATACAGTTAAGGTTCATTATTCCAAATACGTTTATCTGTCATTGAATTTGTATGTCGGATTTATGTAACAATTAACTGTATTTATGTACCTAATAAGTAAAATCTATTTTGTAACTGCATTTCCTACCCCTATGTTTAATGCATGCCGTGGCAACCTTTAATTAAGGCTACACTATAAAATTTAAAAATAATATGAGTACTTTAACATGTATTTTTGGTGTACGCTTTGTTGGTTGTCCTTAAATAAATAAATTAACATAAGTACAAAGTACAGTACTGTAGGTAGCTAATGAATTCGGAAAATTGGAAAGTGATATTGATGAGTCAATATTCAACGAACAGTTTACATAAACACGTCATTTAAAACAATGTATCCGGAATTTATAATTCAATGAATAATAACTTGGGAAATATTAATGCAATGGGAGAGCTCGAGTATTCCATTATTCTGCCTGACTACTGTATCGTTGCGTCATAGTAACGTGTAACTATGTTACGTCACAAGTTCACAGTAATTCGGTTGCGAAGCTACAAGTGCCACTCTTGACTCAGTTCTCGCCATTTTCCTTAATAGCCCAATTACAACTGAAGTAAATTTTAGGATCATTCGAGTCGTTTCTTTTCTCAGAAATGGTGAATCTTACGATAAAAAGTGTGAGAACATTTTTTGTAGATAATCAAATGATTTACAATTTTTGTCTGAGCAATTTTTCTCATAATACTAACCGTTTCGCAAAAAAATACAAAAAAAAAAACTATTTTTGCGAACTTTGACCTCGCATAAATTTTTTTGCACACGATTTTTATTAGATTAGATCGATGGGGACTTTCCACAATTTCATTAATATGGTATCTAATGTACTTGTAAATCTTCAGCTTCTTGGGAAATTATGCAAGGGTACCCCTATTTTTATGTCTATTTTGACCGGACTATTAATTTTATTGTCACAGTTTTTGTTGTTAATTTTTTGCCTAATTTGTTCTGCTAACCATGACGATTAAAATCAATGGTCACTTTTTCGGATTCATCTTAAATTGTATGTCAACTAAAGATTTCTGAATCCCTGTGGATTCAGAAATCTTTGTCATGTACAATTGAATATTCAAATTCATTGACTGCCATGAGTATTTATTTAGGATTACCAACGAGTTACATTAAAATTTATCTTCTAAATGATGAAATGACTACAGAATACATTATCTTGTAACACACACTTAATGACAGTTGCTAATCTTGTTGATTTGTTTGCAGGTTAGACTGCGACAGACCCCTGGCGAGGTACATGCCGCGCTTCCGCTGCGTGGTGGAGCTGGTGCAGCACTACGCGCGCGTGGGCGAGCGCGGCGCGGCCGGCACGGTGTGGGTGGACCGCGAGGGCTGCCCGCACTCGCCCGTGATGCTGAGCGGGCCGCTGCGCAAGGCGCCGCCGTCGCTGCTGCACGCCGCGCGCCTCGCCGTGCACAAGGCGCTCGACTCCAACCCTCTCACGCCAAAACTATGGTGCGCGCCCAAACACAGGCTGCTTCCACTACCTTCCACATTAATAGACTATCTCGGAGAATATCCGTACTCGATCTAACGCTCGGAATTATTTAATCTTAGTAATTTATTTAGTCCAATCTGAGCGACGCCTAGTGAAGATATTAGTTATTATGGATTGAGAGTGATCATCGCTCCGGCTGATTGTAGTTTGATTCCTATGATTGGGTGGCGGACGGGTCGACGTACTGAGCTGCTAGATTCCTAAGGTGGACTTCGTGTTTGCATTATCATAATATTATAATCTTATTTGTACAAATTAATACGCATTGTAATGTCTAGTACAGGTTGCTAGAAAGGGCCGGATCCTTTAAATACCGACTAACAAAATAATTTATGAGTAGTAAAATTAATAATGTTAACTGTATTATTTGTAAGTATTGAATATGGGACTCAACTATGGTATTTAGTGAAATGTTTACGCAGATTATTTTTATTAAGCCAATTATTCTGTGTCTGTATATAAAGATGTTTTGAGAAAATAACGCAAGACTGATTCCTTGAACTTCAACTACTGTTTGTGTAATAGTTGCCTGTATACTGTTCTGTTAAACCGACAGTGCGCAGCGACTAACGATCCCCTGCTGATATTATTATTGTAGCAAATTGTTCACTAATGCCTATTCTTGTCCATCGTCTTAAAAAGTCATCACATTATATAATAGAGCTATATTTTTATTTATTTATTCTTGGTTAAGTTAGTTTTATTTATCAACCTTACATTTTACTTATTAGTTTTCTTGTTCCTATCCATGGTTGGTTTAGACACGTATCTCTTCACGTCGCGCTACAGTCTTTGCACACACAGAACGCATAGTTATAAAACAAAGTGCCATCAAAATATTAATGAACCATGTTGAGAATTTACTTTTTCATATTTCATTCAAATGGAAGTATTTTTGAGGCTGAACATGTACATAGTTCTTGTTTTGTTTTTCTATTTATTTCCTTATTTTAATAATCAATGAGAAAGTATGAGTATATAATCGGCTCAGGTTGTAAACCATGTAATGGTTTCGTGTATCATAATATATGGCTTGTTTGCGTGAAACTTAGTAACTTTCAAGTTATAAACGAATCCACACTCGGTAGAACTGAGTGTGGATTCGTTTTTGCTAAGTTTCGCGCAATCAAGCGCTTTAGCGTGCGGTGGAAAGTTCGGCTAGTGACGTTCACTAATATAGGATAGATCATGTATGTACCTTGAATAATCTCAATTAGAGTAAACATAAGCTTCACACTATGAATATGTTTTATTAGTAAAATACGCATCATTAAAATAACGTTATAATGAGCCTCGAAATTATTTTAAATAACTTGTAATAATTACTTGTCCGTTGTCTTCGTGTTTAACATAACCAATTGTCTACTTTGAAACTGAGTTATTTTTGTACCATTTTGTAAGGGGAAGCACCAATTAAATAAGTGTGACATAATAGAGAATACTTGTGTTTAAATGTTTGTAGACTAATGTATTGAAAGAACTGCAAATAATTTATATACAAAACAAAATATACATTCTGCCTATAGCTTCGCATTTCATTTAAAATGAACCCTCTGTCCGGCCTTGTGAGTATCTCTTGCTCAACATAAACGGCTACAATGCACCGTGTATTGGGTCCTGCACTGTGTTGGAAGCTAAGTGTGCTCCCAGGGCATTTATTAGGTGACTGCTCTGTCTTGATAGTACTAGTAGTAGAAAAATCCTACTCACACGGCACAAGGGCATCGCCAGCTTTTGGGCTAGGCGGGCGGGGAGGGCAGGAGTAAGAGGTTGAGAAAAGAAAACTGATTTGTAAGGTTTTGTTTATTATTCTAAAATATAATCTCAAAAAATTACATTGTTCATAAAGAAGTAGTAATTACTCATTTTGTTAGTTTGACTGATCTTTTGAAACTTTACTGGGCGCCACCTCAGAATTTGTTACGTACAAAAACAGTTTTACTTTACTGAAGCCAAATCATAACAATATTAAATACATTTAAGTTTAAATTAAAATTAGGAAAGTAACTGACTTAACAATAAACTAAAAAATGGCATCAAAAAACTCCTCTTGCCCGCACGTCGGCAGTTCGGCTGCATGACAGCCATGACAGGCCGTGGTGTTCTCCCTAGAGTATATACCTATGTTCCTTGTGTTCGAGTCTGTTGAACTTCACCACAGTGACAGCGATAAGGAGAACAACATGGCACCTTGGCAGCGAGGCGGAAAGTGGTGTCGTCGAACAAAGTGCCTATGCTCGACGACGGTAGTGCATGAAGCCAAGGACCCGACTTCCACTCACCCACAGCCAACAGGCGCGAACGCTCAGCAGTAGTAGCAGACGTGTTTAGTACCTAGATTTTATATTAATTTAGGAGCTTATTTAGACTAAAAGGATTTTTTAAGTATAAAACAATATGGGTGACCTCTCTAAGAAAAGTTAAGTAACAGGAGGTATAGGACAAGAGGGTGGGTGTCTTATTTAACAAAAGTTAAGCAACAAAAAATACAGGCCTTGAATTGAGAACCTCCTGCTTTTTTTCCTGTAGGTTAAAAAGTATAAGAACGAAAGGAGCCCGCGTTGCATGAGCGAGCGAAGCGAGCTAGAAAATTTAAGCACCCTGCTCCGAATAAGGTAGCTTTTCTTTTGACCTTTTACCTATGCAGAAATAGATGTTACTTTCTTTAAGTCGACCAAGTAACATCAACACCAGAAAAAATTAAGAACAAAAAGAACTAAGGCAAGAGCGAGAAAAGCGAGAAGAAGAGCTCAAAGCCGCCACGGATAGGTTACATCTTCTTTTGACCCTTCCTACAGGAGTTACTTGACCGACTTTATATAGACACAAGTTTAAGATGAGCTTCCACCTTAAACTTTTTCATGAAAATATTAGTCGGATTTTTCGGATGTCGTTTGTTCGTCATTTAAGACTAAAACATCTACCTACATGCATTTTTTGCAACCAAGAGGATACGAGGGCCAGAGGCTCCTAAATTTATTTCAACCTCAGTCTTTTATCGATCGATCATGTGAAAGTTCAATAGGGCCAATAGGGTTGCCAATACAGAAGCAGCAAAACGCGCCTCACTCCGCCTCAGTGACAAAAATATTTCGCAGATATTGTCCCCAGGCAAGCTAATAGCAGCAAGCAGGCAAGCTAGCAGCAGTTAGATGGCACAAGCTAGCAGCAATTAGGGGCAGGCTCGATAAGGTTACTGGAGGAAGAGTAAGCTCAAGCTTGAAGCTACAACCCTAAAACAACAGCGTGAGCTAAATAAATAAATTCTCATAAGTGGTTACATTTTGTTTCACTTTTTGTCTTACTTATAGTATGGAGATGGATGCATGTTTTATTCTGCATCAATCATACTGGAAATAATCTAAAATTAAGACAGGATTGAGTACAAACATTTATTTTCCACGCGGGAACGCAACCGTCCCGGAACGCATCCTCTTCCTCTTTGGTTGGTTACTCGTTCTCAATGAATGAACGGAACTTTGAACGGTTGAACGGGGAGGGACAAAATGACAAATGATTAATGAAATGAAACGAAACGCAAAAGTGGTTTTGGGGGTTATTGTTTATTGATTGAACTTGTATTTTCATAATTATTCATAAAAACTTATTAATTTGTAGAAATACAATGTGAGATAAAATAATTTTGGACCTTCGTCATGTCGGCTAATGGGAATGGTGGCTTTTATGCACCGCTGAAACAAATCCTATCAGACTCTGAATCCGAGGACGACAAACTCGAAAATGCAATGCATATCAAAGCTACGGACAGTTGCAACAACCTGGACTTCAACAGTGGCTTACAATCGTCGAAAAACTACAGCATAAGTGACATGGACGAGTTCAACACCAACGTGAACACGGTGGAAAGCACAATGGACAACGTTAGCTTCTTGCAATCCGATATCTCCACGAAGATGTCTTTCCCGCGCCGGTGTGCGTTCATCGCCTCGATAGTAATGTGCATATTCACCGTCGTGATATTTCTGTGGGGCATACCGTGTTCTGAAGTCGGCAGCTGTGCTGCTAACGAATGGCAAGATAGGACGACCAGCTGGGAATTGCCTTACAATGAAATGGAACTGTCGGGAGCCGTGCAAGTTGTCGATGGTGCTATACCAAACACAAAGAACTTAATATTCATATACCGCGGCAATCACATGAGACTGGAACCTAAAAGCAGCAGTGACAATGTGAATGGCGTAGTCCTCATTGTAGGCAATTCTGGAAAGGTTGGCTGGTTTACTAGAGAGAGTAGGATACCAACTGATATTAATTGTCACCTACTTGATGTGAACCGGGACAAACAGAAGGACTGCATTGTGTCGGGTACAGAGGGATTACTGGCAGCTTTAGACTCTGTATCTGGAACATACTACTGGCACATACACAAGCAAGGCAAGGACTTGAGCAAAGTAGTAGCTATAGATTTCCCTGTTATGGTGAAAGACATGAATGATGATAAAGTCAATGATTTGCTCACTGTTGCCACTGTGTATCCAAGCACAAACCATAACTCTTTATTGATGATATCTGGTGCAACAGGGATTATTATGGCTGAACCAATTCCGATTGATGATTGCCTTTCTGTAAAACTTCTGGCAGAGATGGACACAGTCACATACATTTGTAAGAATGGCACAACGGAAGCTGTGAGACTCATATCATTTACAGTATTAAAGAAAATGCTAAAGAAGGATCTACCTATCAATCATAATCAGCCACCACCTACAGTCCTTAAAAGAATCAATGTAAGCATGAAAAAGAATATTGGGAACACAATAGAAACATTCACAAATGGTCCAGGAAAACTGAAAGTAGAAAATTCAGGAGAATGCCCTAATTCTTGCCGAGTCTATTTAAAACTAATGTTGGAAAGGAATGGCACAACTAATGTTAGCTGGGAGTACACTGCCAACAATGTTTATGCTATGCGGCCCAGCTCTTTTGCTTTTGCAAACTCCATACGAGGGTTTGTGTTAAAATTATGACAGTGGAACAGTGCACACCTGGCAAAGGGTGCACTTAAAATTGACGAAGTCAGATACAATGTTCAGAACCAGAGTCCAAAGAACATCAATGACATGTTCTATCGGTCCACAATTGATGTTGCTTCAATATCGGCTTTCATCAAGTATACTAACTTTACAGTTCATGATATTTCAGAAAGGATAGTTTTGGTGTTATTTGACAAGCTGCAGACCCACAATGTGAACATTAGTCAGACGGATATTGTACAGATATGTGTGCGAGGACCTATAGAGAGCAAAACACCACTTCCACTTTGCCAGCCTGATTTAGAATACCAGGAGAAGTCTTTGATGATCGCAGATTTGGATGGAGATCAGTCCCATGAACTAATATCATACTACAGTACCTTTGTGGCTCCTGAGTACACACCAAAGAGTTCTAATCCCTATGATAACTGGAGCCTAACCTCCTTAGTGAGGGTTATTCGTTTAGAATCTGAATTACCTAAACTGTTTATTACTGATGTTTAAACTTACAATATAACCATATAATCATCTTGCTTTACAATGTATTCAGCTGATATATACAGTTTCAATTTGCCAAAATATGTAATGCTCGTTTGCTGTACATGTAGCTTGGGCAGCTAGCAATAAGATGTCTAGTCATTCATCTTGTATTTATATCCATTTTAAAATGATATTGTCAAAGGAATTAATCCAGGCTTTTCTGGCTGCATTAAAAATCAAATGATTTAGGAATCAACTCTAAACTCGACCCAATGTAAGGGAGAATGTTTTGCTCCCAGTGATCAATTTACTAGTCAGTTCCATCAGGTTTTTCTTGGCATATAATTCTTCATATAACTAATTAAGATCATAATATTCATGCATGTAGTTTTACAATCGTTTTCGCCTGGAGTGTTCAATGTTTATTATAATTATAATCATACAATATTAACTATAGTAAGTAAGTATTTCATGTACCTATTGATATTTATTTCTAGTCTTATAAGAATTAGGTAGTATACAAGGTGAAAAGGACATTGACGCATGAACGGTTACTACACACTCAGTACATCATTCTGAACTCTCACATAGAATCAGTAATAAAAAAATAGTACCTTTAAGCTATTCCATACATTTTGACTTTGTAGGTATTGCACCTTTGTAGGAAACAGCTGTTTTAAAAAAAAAGATGTACTGCATAGTAACCGTTTGTGCGTCGGTGTCCCTTACCCTGTATAATTATGACTGTATACCAATTAATAGCAGTTACAATCGTACATAACAGTTTATCAATCTGTTTCAAGTTAAAGGGGCCCCCTGTGGGATTATGTGATCTCAGGTTCATAATACAAGATATAAGGGCATATATTCAGGGTCTCATTTTAAAGGTACAAACTAACTATAAGGAATGTCTGAATAAAATAGTAAAGCCTATTTTTAGTTTAGCCTACTTTAATTCTGGTATAAATATCGATTTTGGAAGTATGGGCTCAACTCTCGCAGATTTTATTGACACGATATCGCGTACTGGTTTTTATTTTGGCCCTCAATACTTTAACTATGTACAAATGAACTCAAAATCATAACATAACAAATCCTGTAATCCCCGAAGGGTTAGGCAGAGGTGTACAAAGATCATCCTGGGTATATGCCCATACAGGTACCTAGAATCTCAATCTGAATCTGTTTTGGCTTGGTTATGGCACATCTAACTGTTTGACCCAAGCGAGTGTTTGCTTCAATGGGTGTCAATACTATTTCATATGTATTAGAAAATAATATGCGGAGTGAAGTGCCTTAACGCGGGGGCTATGGAGTGGTTCTTTTGCGTCGATTCGTTGAAATAAAACTCTTTATTACAGTATTCTGCATTTTTCCTAAAACCTTGAATGAGTTTGAAAGGGATGTAGAGTAGAAACAGGTTTCAGCTCGGTAGGTATAGACGCCAGCGCATCAAGCTACCCGAAACTTTCAAATTTTCCTAATCAACCTTGAACTAGCGATAATGTGGAAAAGAAATTTGACAGATTCTAATGGTTGATGTGCGTATCCCAAATAATAAAACATTTTGTGTAATTGTATAAATCTTTATTGCAAACTATGCTCTAAACGCGGCTTCGCCCGCGTAAAATCAAATTTTACGTCATTTTTGAAAATTAGGTCGGGATCTTTCACGTGCTGAGCGGAGAGGAGAGGAGACGTACGGAAACCTACCAATTAAATTTGTTGAAATCTATCTCTGGTCTCTCGTCTCTCCTGTGATTGGTCGAATCTTGCATAATTATCTCCTCTCCGCTCTTTTCTGCTTTTGTAGAGACTGGGTGTAATGCAGTGCCCACCAGATAGCTCTCGGATGGCAGGAATTTTCCGACTCGACACTTATCTATTACATTTTGGACAATTGACACATAATAATATATACATTATATCATTGGAGTTATTCTGCTGTGTAAGCTATGTTGTTGTAGTTCAGTTTAATCTAAATCCGTTTATTCGTTTTAGCGTGACAAAGTAGCAAACGCATACTTTTACGAGGTGGAAGGACATATTCAGTACATCATTCTGACCCCCGACAGAGATTTTACATCGGTTATTAAAAAAAAAATGCTGTTTCCTGCAAAAGTGTCACGGTCAAACATAGCAAGAACCTTAACTATTTATAAGATCTCTAATGTTATACCTATGTTTTACAAATAAATGATTCTGATTCTGGTCAATATGTTTACAGCTGATATTTTTTTTTTAAATAACCAATGAAAAATTTCTAAATTTGGTAACCGTTTTCTCGTCGGTGTCCCTTCCACCCTGTATACATCCACACACAACCAGCCGCACACACTTTTCCGTTCATAATAGTAGTACGTTAAAGCTCAACTGTCTTAAGTTGAGTCCTACTCTAGTAGGATCATACAATAGTTGAGCTTTTTACAATTAAAGAATATAATATACTAATTTACCATAAAAAAATAATATCTCTAAAATAAGAATCTGCCCAACAAGCAACTTAATACTCTTAAAAAAAATACTAGACTAAAATTTAGAATCTATCACGTATGTAAATGCGCTCCCGCAGCGTCTTACCGGGAACTTGAACATTACATCAGTGAGTACCTAATAACACTGATAACTATCGAGCATTACAGTGCGCAACCGATACAATTTGTAACATTCCCTTGTTTCTGCACAAAATCTAATCATGGATTGTAACATCACAAGGGAACGCTCCCTTACCAGGAACGTCTATTTGTAATGTAATGCTCAAAATCAAACCTAGGATTGTTACATTGGTCAAAATATTTATATCAGAATGCTTAAAATGATTGGCAGGTATCATAGGCAGCAGGCTAGCTACACTATAAATACATATAATATCAAAATCGTTAAAAATACAAAATCTATTTAAAATCCTCAGTTGGTTCACATTGTGTAATGCTAAGTAATTATTGACCCTCGAGAAGCAGCGATAAAAACGCCATTATACTTTTTAAAATTTTATAAATCAGCTGTAAAATATTAGTGTGCAATAAACTCATCTATTTAACTGGCTAGTTTTACGATGATTATATTGTAATGTAAATTTACGAATTTGATTCGAATGGAAAGCATTGAATATGCACTAGCACGGAATGTCGGAGTACGAAATTATGCAGTCTATACAATGCGAGGTACATGTACAGAAGTATGTACTTAGTTCCGATACTATTGACTCTAAGTACACCTCGCAATCATAATCACAGATTTCATAGCATTTTGGCATATATACCTCGCATGCCTAAGAATGTGTATTAAGAGTTGACTGATAATTTTAAGGCTGACTTAATTTAGATTGTCATCGACACGCGCGTTATGAATCATTCTTATACATGATTAGCTGTGCCTACCCTATCTACCTACCTATTTCAGAATTGTAAAAAGTACCAGGTTGGCATCTATTCAAGGTGGTATTTTAACAGTCGTGGATCTTAATCACAATTTTCTGTAAAGTGTACCAGGCTGTCATGAATTCAAGGTGGTTTTTTTTTACAGTTTTGGAACTTACATAATTATCCGCGCAATTTTTCTGATATCTTAAGAAGACAATAATATTCGAGACAGTACAGCCTGCTATGATTCGAGAGACTTTGCACACAACAGCTAATAGAAACTTAAAATTATATACGGCTATCAACTACGATATACCTAATGTATGCCGTGTTTAACACAAGCTCATCGAAAGTTCCTCAGTATTATCTCATGATTTCTCAGCCCCTAATCTCAATTCAACAAGTTTCTTTACTGTGATTTAGGAAGCAAGCGTCATAAGGTCCTTATTAACAATTTTCTTTTTAGAACAGGACCCGGTACACCACTACTTATACCAGTATTACTTTAATGTCACTTCAGAACAGAGATGGAGCTATAAAGGTAGCCTAACTCCACCTCTTTCGCAGTGTAGTAAAATAAAAGCAATACTGCTTTAGGACGTCATGGTAGGCCGCTAGAATCATATTTTAATCAACATACAACTTACACTCATTTCCCATTTTTTTAAAAAACGTTGCTCCACTCTAGGAAAATCTCATGTATCATGGGTGGGTTTACAAACATTTAAACCCACATACACAAACAGCCAGACCCGGAAGAACTATCTGTAGGCCATACAAATATTTGTGCCGTCCGTTTCGCGGGCTACCCTGACGCGTCCCTTTAATAGTGACTTTTACAAATATAGTGCTTTTAATTCCACACGCAGACACACTATACATATTTATTATTCCGGGAGCGGCTCTTTTATATATATAAATCAAAAATATACACCCATTTTTAGAATATTCTAAAAGGTGAAAACAAACAAAATTAACTAAAAATCAAAACAACAAAATTGAAAAGGTAATCTTAAATTTTCGATAAATTTGTGTGTCAATTCAATATTTAGTAACTTTGACAGTTCACAATTGCGACGATGTCAATCCCATCGTAGTTTTACATTCATAAGCTAATTTAACTTATAAAAAAAACCCCAAACCGAATGAACTTAATCTAATTTCTTATCTAATAAAATTATATAATGTAATATAAGTATGTAAAGTATATAAGGTAATATTTGAAAAAGTACGATGGGATTGACATCGTCGCAATTGTGAACAAAATCCCTTAAATAAAGAAGATTAAAATAAAAAAAACTTTGATAGTATTGTACTTACATTGTTATTTTAGCTCTGATTTTGCATTGTAGTGACTTTTATTCCCTTTGTCATAAGGTTTATGTTAGTGGTACAATAACTGCGAACAAAATGCAAAACGTATAATTACTTTGACTTAGGCCTGCCACATCATGTGGCAATATTACAAGCTAGAAAAATCTCCAAAGAAGTCTTGTATGTTTATATCACAATATTCACTTGTGAGTTTCGGCGTGAGGTGGTAGGGACACCGACGTGAAAACGATTACCACGTATTCAGTACATCATTCTGAACCCCAACTACATTCATTTTTTTCATCGCTGTCCCTTCCACCTTGTATTGTAACGAGATTTCAGTATATACCTATACAATCATTTTGCTCGATAATAAATTCGTCCTCTACAAGAACAAAAGGCACGTCCATATTCAAGTGGAGTTAGTTTTGTCTGTATATGCACTTCTGTGCTAGATATTTATGCTTTCGACATTGTGTCATTGGTCCATAGTCATTTTGTAAGACCAAACTCTATCAGTACTACCATAAATCCTGAAAACTCACTGGGTATTAAGTGAGACATGTAGTGTAGAGGCGGTCATACCGGAGTGCCTGATTGGTGGCTGTTCTACGGCGTTCACTGACGGTCGACTAGTTTTCAACCTTCTTACGACCGGATTACATGAAAATGTATCATCATAATCGTCATTCTCTCCTGCCCGTATCTCAATTTATTTGGGGTTGGCGCAGCATCTCTTCTTCTTCCATACTTCTCTTTTACTCGTCATCTCAGCAGTCTTTCTAGCCTTATCATACCTCACACAGTCCACCCATCGTTTATTTGGTCTTCCTCTACTCTTATAGCCATCTACATTCATATTCAACATTTTCCTCATTCCGCATCACATGTTCATAAGACGATAACATTACCACAAACTTTTCGGTCACTGGTGCCACTTTCAGACTTTCTCTTATGTACTCATTGCTTATGAATATATACTATTAATGTTCATTTCTTATGTATATTTTGGCATATTTCTTTTAATTTTAACTGAAGTAACTAGAAAAATGTGCCAGAGGTCATACCTATTAGATGTAGGACGATCGATTACATGTTATAAAAATATTTTAATTAATAGAAGGCTCAGACATCATCATCCTGCCCTTGTCCCATGTTACTTGGGGTCGGCGTAACACGTTTATTTCTTCCATTCTCCTCTATCAACCTTTGGAGCAGTGCTCTGCTCGGTTTTTAAGAAAAAAAAAATAGTAGCAATAATTAAAAAAAAAAAGTGTATGTTAGTAGTACTCATGTATTTACTTGCATATTTCGAGCATGCCTTCATATTTCGACGAATATAACTTGCATATAAAAATAATAGAGACCGGAGTCTCTACTTATTACTCAGGGCATAAGGGTTAAAATTGGTCGACCGTGAGTTAGCGCGGTAGTACAAAGCCAAGCTTCTAACCTTGAAGTGTAGCTTAAATTAAATTAGCATGCGAAACTCTGCAGACGTGACGGGTATCGATATTGATACACAATAAAACAAACAACAAAGATTAAGATTTTGTTGCAGTATTACAGAAAGTCGCCCAACAGTCAAACTAAGCTAAAACTGGATTTAAGCCATTTGATTGGTTGAAACTAGTTGTAAGTGATGCTCGAGACTTGAGGGACGTTCTATAATACGGGAATAAAATGTTGTACTTGAAGTATGAGTTGAGCATATCAGTTTGTTTTGGTATATTATCATGTTTAGATATACGTCTGCGGAGTTTTAATAGCTAATTTAATTTCAACATGTATGCTTCGCGCTGTACTTTATAATAACAAAAAGCTATTCTTATGCCTAAGTCTGTGTCTAGGGCACGACTATCTTCTTGGTAACGGCTGAGTCGTCGATAATGTCGTATTCGATCAGCTTTACCATGTCGTTGGCTGCTAGCTGCTCTGCTATGCTGTAGCCTTCCTCGTCAAACAGCTCTACTGATATCTCGTCGTAGTCTCGGGCGCTGGAAATAAGTTATATCTAAGTATTAAAAACCAGTTACTCAGTTGTGCACACAAGTATATTGAAATAATGGAGGATTTAAGATCTTTCCGACACTCAGTGTCATGGCGGTGATTCCGAGACCATGCCCCTTTGCTGGAGTGTCCTAAGTGACCCTACACCTGCACTTCAGAGGACATAAAAACGCGTGGCTGCAATAAAAATATCAGTTTCTTCTTTCCCCTAGTGTGGAGCATAAGCCTCCACGCTTTTGTGGCACGATACCCTGATCACACGAGTCTCTCTGTTGGTCTGCTATCGCTTCTTCTGCCGTCGCTTGGCAACAATGGTTGCCGAAGAAACGGCAGAGAACAGGTATTTTCCGATGGAAATTACAGTTTTTGTCGTTTAAACCATAAAAGTCCAAAGTCGCAGTTCGGCTTTTAAAAAATCACAGTAAATTACCACTAAGTAAAGACTATATTAACTCGACAACAACTTTGTAACGTTACTCACATGACGTGTGCATCTAGTTCCTTATCCAGCACCATGTCTTTGAGCGCCAACTTGGCCTTCGCCCACTGCTGGCTCTGCTGGGTGCGCGCGCGCACGCCGGCCAGTACGCAGCGCACGGCCTGCATCGGCAGCGACACGTGTCGCGGCTCCAGAACGCGGAGCTGGTCCTCTTTCACCCACAGGGTTGTGCCGTAATCAATGTAAATCACCTGGATCGAGTAAATGACATACCTATTAGAAAATATTTACAAAATATTACTTTAACTGCCTTGGTTGGTCTTAAGAAAGAAATAAAGAAAGTCATTTATTTAGCAAAAAGATGACACTGCACATCCTTATGTTCTGCAAAATACACACAGGAGATACACGGGAAAAAAGTCTAGTCCAGGGATTGCGAACCAATGGCACGCGACATTTTGGGCACGTCATAGAATAGAATAGAATATTTATTTGCGTAAAACATGGTATACAAGGGTGATAGATCAAAACAGGTTTACATTTTAGGTCAGAATAACGAAGTTCATTACGAACGAACGCGAGTGCGAAACCATTTGGCAGATTAGTACAGCATGCATTCTACTCAGTGCCGGATTAAGCCAGCGCGGGGCCTGTAGCAAATTCTACCAAGGGGCCCTTACACTTTTTTAGGTTAGGTACTTATCGAGTTTATGGTATTATAATAAAACAAAACTGTTACAAACAAACGTTTCTTGATTTAATTTGGGCAAATTTATAAATAATGCTGTTGATATCGACTTCTCGGAGTAAATCATGTTCAATATTCATTAAAGTGAGGTGATTAAGACGTTGTTGGCTCATCGTGTTCCTCAATTCATTTTTAACACGTTTTAATGTTGAGAAAGATCGTTCACCACTGCAGTTGGTGATCATGAAAGACAAATAAATGCGCAAAGCAATTTCAACGTTCGGGAAACAAGATTGTAAAGAATTTTGATATAACAGCTTCGTTTTTTTTTCTTTTTCATCTTTTGCCTTACGCTTTGCACTTCCTGAAGCGTAGTGTCGGCCAGTATCTCTTGATCTGCTGCTCATATTACCTACGATTAATCAATTTTTAAAATTAATGTTCAGAATAATCAAAATCGAACTTGACGCAGCAGGCAGGATCGCAGCTAACGCTCCATTTATTTTACGAGAAAAATCCGACCGTATTTAACAAACCACATAGGTAGACTCTAAAAAATATTTAGATACATAAGTACATATTACAAAATATTCTAGATACAAGAACATATTTAAAAAAACTGTTCTGAATAAAATCATAAAACTTCGATAAAAACAATCACAAAAAGACGTATTGTTTTTAACCAATTTTCATGTATTTTCAATAGTATGCATGTGAATACGCCAATATTTTAATAACAATATGTCAGTAATTTTACCTATTACGAAGTAAATGTATTAGCAAAAACCGAAATGGTGCTTACTGTCTTTGTGGGTCTGATAAAAATCAAATCTACGACCTGACCCACCCGTATACAGTATAAGTATCATAAGTATGTATGTATATCCCTTCTTAAGAAATAACATAATAAACACTTTCGTCACTTTCCATGCGAATGGAGTCACAGACATCCAATCAGATAATTAAAAAAAACACAATTAATTGTTATTTTATAAGGTTGGCTACGGTCAGATCTTTCAGATGAACCCAGCAACTGCTCAGAGTGAAAAGTAATAATAATTTCATATTTTAACTTAAAATATCTTACCACATGCACAGTTATTATCGTTGAATACTTTTCTCTTCTTGACTACGTAAGAACACTGATCTATTTAGTATATTTTAAGAGATAACTGAATACTTAAAAAAATCGGTTGCACCGCTATATTATGTAAGAAAACAATACTCAACACAATTACGAAACCACTTTTCTCAAGAATGGTTCATATCGAAAGTACTATTATTATCATTGAAACGTAAATATCGATCATTCCTCCTCGATTGGTAGTCAATACGGCACGGAGTCAATACGGCACGGAGAAAATATTAGGGATTTCCCCGTTTTGTTTAGCAGTATTGCCAACTTGCGTGTACTGCGGTGCGAAACATGATTTTTGGTATGACCAGCAGATAGAAAAATAAAATTATAGTTGATCATTTTGATGCAAATATTTTCTTCTTAGTAATTGTGACTAAATCTAATATATAAATAATACTTTTTTATGGTCAGAAAACGTTGGTGCGCGGGGCCCCCAAATGCGCGGGGCCCGCAGCATTTGCTACTCTTGCTTCGTGGCTAATCCGGCACTGATTCTACTAAAAGTAACCTCTTACAACTCTAATACAAGTTATTTGTCATCTAATCTGCAACAACAAAAGTTACACTAATGTTACTTTAATTTGAATTACATGTATAACTGAAATATTAATTATTATACAATTCAAAATTTATTTTCTCGGTAGTAATTAAAGAATTTTGAGTTGATAGTATATATTTAGTTTTATTATTTTTCCTTTTCCAATTATCGCTAAGTTATTTGACGGCACGTCTAAGGCCTCATTAAACATTTCTTTAAAAAAAATGGCATGTTGATTCATAAAGGTTCACCTCCCCTGGTCTAGTTGCTTACCATCTATCCAGTCAGTACTGTCGAGGTTGCATAATAAATAGCATAGACAAACTTAGCTTAGAACCACTTCTATTAGATAAACTTCCCTGCAAGATGGTGAAGGATTCTCACATGCCTTCGAATGTTCGGTTCCTCACGATGTTTTCTTTTACCGTTTTTTTGGCGATGAAATAATGTACAGAAAGTAAGTTTACTTTTTTTTTCTTTCTCTGCGTACAGTCTTAAATCACATGACTTCGGAAGTCGGTGGCAACACACAAAGACACCGACATCCGAAAGTAAAGTTATTTTAGACTTTTGTAGTTTAGTTTCTTGGGAGTTGGTTTTTTTTTACAAAAAGTTTTCTTTTTTTATTTTCGTACAGAAAGTAAGTTTGCTTTCTGTATCCAATCTGAGTTCGAACTACGACTTGTAACTCGTAAGTCTTTCCACTGGGCCAACACTGCTTACATCAGATATGCTGCGCCAACCTAAAATACATTCAAATAAGGGGAGTAAGATGATGACGTATCAGTGAACATTACCTCGACGCTCTGATCGGACCTGGTGACGGAGACCACTCGCGCGCGGTACCAGTTGTTATCCGGCGGGTACAACGCCGCCACCAACTCGCCAGGCGCAGGAGTTATCTAGCAAATAAATTAACATTGTGAGCAGGACAGACTAAAGAAAAGAAATTAAGAACATGCTCGCTAGACAATACACGACCAAATTTATTTGGCTACAACAGGACACAACATATAGGGAACGGTACAAGACACAATACAAAGTTTTAGTGTCCCACGCCAAGGATTATGTTTACCTCCTTCGGTTTTGGTGGAACGCTGTAATCATGGGTCAATCCTTTAATAGGAGACCAGCTCATCCAGTGATCTTCAGCCAGCAAAGATTCTGTGTCCTGCTAACACAATAGTACTGTCATTGCTCGATCATACAGTTCTAAGACACATCATACAGTCCTATTGTGTTTGGCTAGCGAAACATACTCCGAGCGAGGTTTTTCCTGGGATGGCCATCTATTACATACCTACTTTTCATTTCCGAGGCACAAAGGGGGTCTCCGACTCTGAAAGCACGTAAAGCCGTTGGCTCCAGCTGTCATTTGTAGATCTTTGACAGTCGATATGGGTCGTCAGAAGCACGAACGTCCAACCACCAGTCTTACCAAGCGATATCGTGGCACAAGGTAACAGCAATTGCGTATAGTTGTAGGCCTGATAGGCAGTCGCTCCATGTATAATGGAGCCTACACACCAAAGCCTGTATGTTTTTTTTTTCCTATACTTTTTTTTATGTATATTGTTTCGTTTAACTGGTATCAATATTGTTGTGGCACCGAGTTGTCGTGTCTGGCATACCACTGTTAAATCCATGATGGTTTGTGTGGTATGTTTGAGTTTTTGAAATAGTGTAAAAGTGTGTTTTGATTAATAAATAATAATAAAATAAAAAAAAATGTCATGGCATGTCGGCAACTTTGGTACGCGGTCAGTTTATATAACATGACGCTGACATGTCAAAACTAGACATCGGATTATATCATCATCATCGATTGCCTACAGCAGTTCACATAAGCGTTCTCAATCGCACGCCACTCAACTCGATTCTCAGGAACTCTTGTCCAGTTGCTACCAGCCACCCTGCGAAGATCTTCGCTCCACCGAGCCCGAGGGCGTCCCACATTACGCTTGCCGATTCGCGGTGTCCACTCATGAACAAGTCTACCCCAACGGTCATCGGTAGTATGGGCGGCCTTTGGCACTTCAGCTTATTAAATGCTATTTATTATTAGAATTTACGGTCAGTGTCGCCTTAGGGGCCGTTTGTTGGAGTATACTAGAGGCAATATGAGGAATGAAAAAACAACTAAGAGATTTATATTTAAATGGAATCTATAAATCTTTTTAGCATATACATAGCTTAGCATCTGGTTAACCTTGGCCATAAAATCGCCTTTGATAAGCATGACCCTACGACGGCGACGGTAAGTTCCAGCGTAATGTAAAAACCCCAACAACTTTTAACGACTGAAATAAGCACTATATCGTAGAAAAAGTACAAAAATATGCAAATGCATAAAAAAAACTTTTTATGAATTTGTATGTTTGCATATGCAAATGATCCGATGTCTAGTCATGACATAACTTTAGTGTAGACTCCATAATTCTGGCATTCAGCTACATCCAGTTAGCCTGGAAGCTGACCCCAACATAGTTGCGAAATCTCCAAGCAGATGATGCGAGCTTTGAGGAGACGGTCGCAAAGTGTAAGAGTTCAAGGTCAAAAGACTATCACTGTTCCCATAGCTCGATGTGTCAAATTAACGACCAAATCACTATCTATACAAATACAGAGTGTAAGTGTCAGCTTTCCGCAAACTGACTGTATTTTGAATCATAATTCGACCGGAATTTCTCAGGTTTTTTTTTTTTAAATTTTAAATTTTCCTTTATTTCAATGTAAGTTTACATTCTCTGTACGCAGCACTACATTTATGTAAATAATACGACTGAAATCTAAAAACCAACAAAGTATGTTGAGATACTCTAAGGGAGCGTTAAGTATTACGTACGCAATTTTTGAAGTTTCTTGACCCTCCCGCCCCCCATGTAACGCGCCGAAAAGTTTTCTGTACCTCCCTCCCCATCCCAAAACGTTACGTAACATCCAAAGAGACCATAGCTAGCCGAATTTGAAAAAAAAAATGTAAGAACGTCTTTATTCTATTTAATAAGCTAGCAGGGTTACGCCGCTGCGATAGCGGTGTCACTGAGCGCCCCATGCCGTTTCGGCCCTGGGCCGCTAGTGCGCCGCTGCTGCATGTCGCGGCTAGCTTTTGCTAGGTGTACAATACAATCGAGGGATTTCCCGTAAGGCATAAACGAAAAGGGTTGCTAACTTGGGCGATTTTAAATCCCTAGTTTATTTATTTAAATTAAAAAAAAACAATGTTACGTAACGCGTTCTTGGATAACCCCTCCCGCCCCTGTAACGCATAGTAACGTTTTACAAGACCCCCTTTCCCCCAAATTGCGTTACGTAATACTAGAACGCCCCCTTAAACGAACGACACGTGAAATCAGTTGTTCACTTCCTGCCTAGCAACAGGAGTTTATCGAACTCGTCGTCGTGCTTGCCGTTCGCTAAGTGCGTTTTGCCACTGTAACGATACATTGCGTATGAGGAAATAAAACAAATCAAAATTAATGGATTCCCGTAACATTCCTGAAATAATTGCTTGTACCGGTCATCTTAGTACGATATACTGAATTCAAATTGTAATGGTCACTAACATTATCATTAACACTAGAAACGTAAACACAACACGTAACACACACAAACAACGTAACATGGTAAATATCCCGTTACTAGTGTTAATGATAATAATGAATTCAGCCCATCAGTCTGCGGTAGGCTGTCCCTTACACCCTGTATATGATTATTGGAATAAATCTAGTTACCGTAAGTGGTTTATACGCTACGCGTGTGGCGGCGCTGTTCATGTCGAGTAGTAAGGCTGGCAGCGTCGTCGGAGGCAGCACCACACCGAAGCTGGGTATATCTGGATCTGTCGTAACACAATCATTTACATTTGCATTATAATTATTTGTAACGTTATTACAAATTATCAAGAAAAGAGGAAGAATACTTGATTTTACCACACTTTTATTAATTTCACCTGTAACTATGTAAAAAATCTTAGAAGTTAAAGACCCATTTCCCGGTTTCCGATCGAGTTGTAATTTTGCATACATGTTTTGGATGACACCGCATGGTCAGCTCAGTGACGTCATTCTAAATCCAATATGGCGGGCTACTAAAGATCACAGAATAGTTATTTTTTTATGCAACCTCATGATATGGGTATCAAATGAAAGGCTTTGCAGAGATGAACACGATACATAAAATGACGTCATTCTAAAAGCATGTTTTTTAGTTTCTTTTTAAATAATAATTTTCATGTTTTTAAAATAGACAGGAAGATGCGTAATACTCGTAAATGGCGTGTGTATGACCAGATGTATGAACTTGCGCCACCAAGATGAATCTAAGAACGTGTTACTTTTCCAAATCGGTTCATCCCTAAAGTAGTTATAAGTGAATTAAGCAACAGACATACATACATACAGGTGAAACACATAACTCTCTTTTTGGGTTACGCCGCAGTCGAGTAAAAAGTAAGTAGACTACCTATACATCACGGTCACTACAACCGTGACACTGTGTGCTTGTATAATAATAATAATATAATATATAATTTATTTCAGGTAACAAAGACCCATAACATATATACCTTATAGACTATCATACATATTACATTTTTTTATCATATTATTATTATTTCGTATAGGTATACGAGTCTCACCTTGTCGCTCCTCTGACACCAGTTGCACGTAGATTCTGTCATAGTGACAGATATAGGTCACTAACACTTTCAGCCAGGTGGCCGGGGCCGGTAGTGGCAGTGACTTGCATTTGCCTACAACTGGTACGCGGTCTAACGTCCAGCCGTCTGGAAAGAATATTTCTATTAGTGCTTACATTATTTACTCATGTTAATCACCATCATCTGACTAGCCTTCTCCCAACTGTGTTGGGGTCGGCTTCCAGTGTTACTGGATGAAGCTGAATACCAGTATTTTACATGGAGCGACTGCCTATCTGACTTCCACAACCCAGTTAGTACTGGGTAATACAATACCCCTTGGTTAGTCTTTCGGGCCTCTGACTACGTGTAACGGCTGTCCAAGCTCTATAAATGACAGCCGGGACCGACGGCTTAAAAGCCGGCCAAGTGCTTTCCGAGGCACGGAGGAAACTCGGTATCTATGGGTGGTCGTCCATCTACGGACCAACCTGGGCAAGCGCGGTTTAACCTGAAGACCAACCCGAGCGGATTTTATTATTTAGCCAGGAGTTCCTCTTCCACGAAGACACATTCTTCGAATTATTGGTTCTAGGACATGCCGGTTTCCTCACGACGTTTTTCTTCACGCCGTTTCGAGAGCAATAGTGATGGCTATGATATTAGAATAATTAATATTATTAAATTTATACTGACCAGGATGCATGCGAATATGCTTTTTGTTACACCGATTTCCTTTGAAGCATTTTTTATTTGGCTCGCCTTTGTAATGTTTGCAGATATCCATTTCGTCTCGATTTCTGTAGCCCTGTAAATAATGTTATGAATTTAAGAAGTGCTTCGATTGGTATCTCACACACCTAAAGATCTCCAAGGAAAATTATGAGCCTCGGAAATCATAGTTTATCTTCGGAAGTACGAACGGTCGATGATGAAATCTAATCTGTAAAAAACAATTACAACCCTTTCTGAAGAACTTGCCTATTTTGTTATGTCATAATTACAAAATTATAGAAAACTCTTAGTTTAAGATCCCGCCAGAGGGGCGACCTTCACTCATCTGTTAACCGAATGAAAAATATTTTTTAGCAATCTTAATACATAAACAAACATAACATTACAAATAGAGATCGACCTTCGCCCAAAGTCGATCTTAGACAGGATCTCAGAATAACTATGCAATTCCTAGAAAGTGTTAAGGTTTTGAGTGGCAGATTCATATAAACGTGCATTAGTTAGGTGCATTTCTACTTAGCGCGGTAGGCGTTAAAAGTTTTACCTCTGTGGTATGTTACTCTATGGGGCAATGTTCGTGGGATTTCGGGCACACGAAAATTACCGAAGCGTGAATCTTATCTAGTTTAACTGTATATTTAAAAAATTGGTTGTCTGTAAAGCTGGTTTACGGACGATAGTTTAACGTGACAACGTCATAACAAAACATTGATGAAATGATTGCATAGATGCGGCGCAGGCGTACAATGAGCGTAACGGGACAATGAGTCATCCTCTTTCGTGCATGCAGCCGGCGTTCGTCGATTTATTAGACGTCGTCACGTCAAAATTAAAAAATGTAAGTAATATATTACCGTAACAGCCTCAACGGGGTCTTCATATTCCGGACAGTCAGTTATCTCAAAGTCAGCTTTGCTTGGGCTCGAACTTTTTTCAGGAGAAGGCTTTACTTCCTCCACTGGCTTATCTACTGAGGGATAGACATACATTTTGTCAATTTCACGGTATGCGCGTCGCAGGTTCGATTCACGCACGGAATAAATATTTGTATGGCCTACAGGTAGTTGTTCGGGGTGTGGTTGGTTGTTTGTGTACGTGAGTTTAAATGTTTGTCAACGCACCCACGTTAAAGGAGGAATTCCAAGTGCAACGTTTTTTTTAAATAGCAAGTTAAATGTTGGTAGAATTCAATGGCTAATACCTACTTTCTACATTTCAAAGTAGCTGCGGCAGTGATGCGCGATTATGATCAATTTCGGGAATGGAAGCCATTTTAGATTTATAATAATAATTACAGTTTAGACATGGAATGAGGGGGGATGAAACGTAGTGACTAAAAGAGTGATGGATATGGGCGAAGAGGGAGAGGAAGGACAAAGTTAAGCCGGATGGATTGTGTAAGGAATTATATAGAAAGGAGAAGAATGCCGTGACGTCTGACAGTCTGGCAAAACGTGTTGCGCCGACCCCAAGTAGAATGGGACAAAGGCAAGAATTACAGTTTAGCCAGTTATATTGTTCCCACTGCCGAATGGATACACTCCTCTCTCTGAGGAGCCGTAATCCACTCCAATCCAAGTTCAATTTGGGCTGGTGGATGTCACGTCTTCGAGATTTTGTTCCTAGGACTTTCTGGTTTTCTCACGATGGTTTCGTTCACCAATTTGAGAGCAGTGGAGATTAAATTTCATAATTCTCTTGCCCCTATTTGATGATATGGTGTTGTACTTTACAACGTCATCACATAATGCCTATATGTTGTACTTTAAGATGTCTATAACAATGGTGTCACTGTATTGAAATAATGATTTTTTTTTGTAGTCTTTTTCCACGCTTCTCTATTACTCGTCATCTCAGCAGAAACCTCCTTTCTTGCCATCTTTCACACAGTCCATCCATCGTTTCTTTGGTCTTCCTCTACTCTTATATCCGTTACTCATTCCTCCATATCACATACTCATAGAAAGTTCTTTCCAGTTGAGATTAAATTGTTTACACAAAGTAGAGCCTGCTGGTTTCAAACCTACGGTCTAATACTGGCAAGTCGCGGCTGTTCCACTGGGTCAAAACAGTTACTGTTACAATGGCAACTGCGAAGCTAAAGGCGCTATTATAGCTGGTTCCAAGCAATAGGTTGAAATTCTGGTAATGTCATTTTAAATTTCAAAATAACTTGACCTCATTGGTCAGGTTGAGACCTAGCTATGGCGCGCCATCTACAATTAGCTTTTAACGGTGTTCCCTGTTCTTAGGAGCTTATAAAGTAGTCTTACTTGGTAGAGCTAGTCCTTGTTGCACGATGATATTATTGAGTGTTTCGCCTGAAGCTAACACGACGTACACGCCATACGACTCCGAGGCACTGTGGAATAGAAAATAGGTATTTTTAGGACTTAGTTGCAATTTCTTTGGTATCCTCCTCCAAATAATATTTCAATTTACTTTTCTCATAAAAGTGAAAACTACTTTTTTACAAGTTTTTTATTGTTCATTTGGGTATACTCTTGCAACTGAATTTTAAAACTGTTATCCCCAACCAACTGAGCTGAAATTTTGCATACACGTTTACACAATGCATACTAAGTGACGTCATTCTAAATCCAATATTGCGGACTAGTTATTTTGAATGCACCCCCATGATATGAGTATCAATTAAAAGGGTTTGCTGCGAAGAATAAAAAAAAAACACCTATACGGGGTGGAAGCGGTTTTTTTTAATGACCGATGAAAAATTTCTATGAGGCTCAGAATAATGTACTGAATACGTGGTAAGCGTTTTCGCGACAGTGTCCCTTACACTCTGTATTTAAAAGCTAGTTTTTCAAAATGATTTTTTATTACTATAAGCTTCTTTATAATTGTTAGACAATTCAAAGCGAGTTCAGTCTGTTAAGGGGTATTGGAGTCGGCTGAGGTCAGGTGACAAAATCAAATGCATATGACACACATTCAGGCCAACGGAACATATGTGCGCTTATAGGTAATTTTTGTTCTTATAAGCGACAAGTAATTGAGTGAAATCTAAACTTTTAAATCACGAATTCAATAGACGCAAAGTGTAAATATTTATCATAATACAAACTTGTCATCGATCTCAATACTGCACTGCTTGCCGACGTATTCCATCATTAACGCTTTATGTTTCTGCATCAAGGTCTTGTTGTAGCTGATTAGGTCCACCTGCCAAACAAGTGTAAACTGAATACTTTTCATGAACGGAACGGTATTTCTAGGGTTCCGTACCTCAAAACAAAAACCGGAACCCTTATAGGATCACTTGCGTGTCTGTCTGTTTGTGCGTCTGTCACATCCCATTTACTCCGAAACTTCAGGACCAATTGAGTTGAAATTTGGTAAACATAGGAAAGTTGGTGAACCTAATACGGGACGTGTATAGTAAATAAATGAATTTTAAACACGGGGGCCACTTTTACATTGTACATTATAAAAAGAAGGAAAAAAGTTTTGTAAACTATATCGTGTTACATGCCAATTGAAAAAGCCCATTGTGAGCATCTCAAATATATTTTTTTTTTAATAATTTTAAGATAAATACTTTTGAAGTTATTTAAGAAAATAGGCGACAATTGACCCCTTTAAATCCGAAACTACAGGGCCAAAAGAAAATTTTGAAAAATATAAAAACAATGTTCTTTGCCTATACAGGAACGCCTTTAAGCAATCTTAGATTTAAAACAACTAATGGAATTTAGATAATTACCGTTACAGAACCCTCTCCACGCGAGTCGAATTCGCACTAGTCCGTGTTTTTTTTTCCGATTAACTCTATGAGCAGGATATTATCAAAAAGCCTGTTGTGTGCCACTGCAGGGCTAAGGCCGCTCTACTCTTTGTCTGTATAGCATGACATCACGCAAACAGCAGCAAACTGCAACGCGACAGGCCCAGGAGATGGCGGGACGAACTCGACTCTTTTCAAAAGGATTGGCAAACAACAGCACTGGACAGGGATAAGTGGAAAGACTGAAGGGGGGCCTTTGCCCTGCAGTGGGACATAACTGGCTGATAATAATATCAATTTTAAAGCAATATTTAAAAATGTATAAAAAATTGTGTAAAAATAAATAAAGGAAATAATAATAACATCACGCCTGTAACCGCTAACAGAGGCTCTATCACGAGCGCGCGGTGTAAACGTACCATCATACATCGATTTTAAAACTACAAAAATACTCTTTTCATAGACAATATTTTCATAATTTTAAGAATTTATTCATGTCTATGGATGATACTGATAGTGCTTGTTGTAAACAATTAAACTGAAATGCACAGTGGACGGTTATATTTTCAATTATTTAACATTTACACCGCGCTCTCGGGCCCCAGTTTCACGATTAGTTACAACTTACCCCCGCAAGGTGGCACAAGCGCGCGTATGGCGGCTTGCTGCAGTAGCGCGGGTACAGCTGGTATACCCACTCGATTGGTACGGATCTCGTCTCACCCGTATCTACAGCGTATATCTCTGTTAGTTCGCTGTCATCATCCTGTTAACGATAAAGCACATAATATTGAAGTCAATAAGTTTAAGGGCGTATACAAGTAGAATGCAGGTAGGTATATCCCTGCTATTACCCGCTTGGCAAAACACCAACGTTGATCGGAGTGGGTCGGAATTTGTTGGCCATGTTCGGCGATTATCGGTTAGCCACAGAATATAAGATTTGATTGGGTTCTCGGATACCAGAAGTAATTTCTATTTGAAATCATACTATTACATTAATTCATAATGTTTAACAGCATGTTATTTGGCTTCAGTTACGTTAAGTTAATTATTAATTTCACAAATACTTTAGTAAGTTCATTATATCTACAAGGTGTTAATGAACCAGGTAAAGGATTAGGGTTCCGTGAAAAAATCTTGAAACCCTTGAAATTGTGAACAAAATCCGATTCAATTAGGGAAGTCATATTTTTATCATAATTTCACGCGGATGAATGTTGCGGGCAAAAGCTAGGCATACATATACCGTACTTAGGTCACGCCAAAAAGTGCCTAAACCGATAAATACGATGTGCAGTATGAGTGAGCGAGATAATACTATTCAAATCTTGTCAACGAAAAAGAAACAAACATCATTGGAGCAGTATGGCCATGTTTTTACTTAAATCTATGAAATAAACAATTGTTCAATTTACTCAAGTCGCTTTCGTTGGACGAACAAACCTGATCTTTCATATGGAGGAACAGTCCCCTGTAGTAACAATCGCTCTCCTCGTCGTAGAACGCGCAGCAGGTGAGCGCCTTGACCTCCTTCCTGCTTATGCCCTTGTGGTTTTCGGAGTAGAAGTTTGTCATTTCCATCATCAGGCTGGAAAGAGAAACAACACAGCATAAGCATAGCATAATGAGCGTATAATGTTCACACTTCTGGGCCACAGGCAAGGCCTTCTTTGAGGAGCAATTAACTACGCGGGCCCAATGCGGGTTGGTAGATGCGAGGTGTCTTCGAAGTTCGAGGTTCTAGGATATGACAGTTTCCTCACAATGTTTTCCTTCTCCTTTTTGAGAGCAGTCATCATCATCTGCCTAGACTTTTACCAACTATGTTGAGGTCGGCTTCCATTCTAACAAGATGCTGCTGAATGCCAGTACTTTACATGGAGCGACTGCCTTCCCGACATTCCAGTAGTACTGGGCAATACGATACCACCTGGTAAGACTGGTCTCAGACTTTCGGGTCACTGACTACCTTAAACGACTGTCAAATAATACCAATGACAGCCGGGACCAAGTCACCCCACAGTCAAACCATTACTACGGTTTTGTGGAGCTTAGTTTATAAGATTACTTACCATTATTTGAATATAAATAAATTCAAAATAATAATAATATTTTTTATATTTTTAAATGTTTTTTACATATTTTTTTAAAATTAATATTTAAAAATGTAAAACATTTGTATTAAAATGAATAAACGGAATAATAATAATAAGTGCATTCCACCCTGTACACGTACATTTTTTTTAACCTTCAGTTACATGTTTATATAACGATATTACGATTTTCGTTCCTTTAACAAGCTCTTATGCAAGCTCGCAACGAGAATCATACATCATGTACTTGAAGAAAAGAGTGGTCACATTTAAGGGTGTGTGATTATTTTTAACCCATTACGGCGTTATCCTCTTGGAGGAAATGGGTCAGCTTGATGGTCTGTATCTCTTTTTTGATTCAAGCAGTTTATTGGTAAATACAGCTAAACATTTAGTACTCACTTCTGAACCTCCTCGGGATCTTCAGTAATCACCCAGAAGTTGGGCCCGTCGGCGTGCATGATAGTAGCATTGTATACTTGGTCAGTTTCCAGTATCTCCTGTGCTGGCAAGTTCTTGGCCTCACAAGAGTTAGGTGAGGGTGGATCTGAAGTCGTAGTAAATAAAAGGAATATGGTAAAATGTTATGCAAAATAGATTCAATTCTATTCCCATATTTGCCATTCAAGAGTGCCCTTTAATGGCCTAATTGAAATAAATGTTTTGAGTTCGACTTTGAAAAATAAGTTTTATTTTCGCAAAAATTAGACTGGAGGGTTTGATGCAGAAGCACCCTCTGGCTCGTAAAAAAATGCATATGCAGAAGACGCGATAATTTAGTGCTATAAAGTGCTTTGCATGGGCAGGTCGCACCAATAGATTCTATAAAGGTCTACGCTCTAAGAATAATCGAAAGTTACATCCAAATTTCCAAACTAATATTATAAATGCGAAAGTAAGTTTATTTGTAACCTTTTCACGCCTAAACCACAGAACTGATCATCCTGGTATTTTGCATATACCTACGTTGTCAGGTGTACAGAAACGGACATAAAGGTATCTACCTTTCATCCCGAAAAAAAGTACTGTTCCCGAGGAAAACAATAATTATGATAATAGAAGGCGCCACATGTCTTTCGAATCATGATTGAATTATATCCAAGCAGAGTTCAACCCGATTTGATTGTCAAATTCTAAATGAATACGAGTGAAGCCAGGGCAAAAGCTATCCATAATTCTGTATCAATAGACGCAACTCGACACTCAAAAGTGACAGTCTAATTATGCATGTTAGCATGTGGTTTACAATAGGCAGTAAGTAATATTCTATTTTAATTTGCAAAATTCATAAAATTCAAAAATGTAGGTTTTAACTAATAAATCAATACGTACCTTCAATCTTCACATTGCTCAATTCCGCATCCAATTCGCACTGCACCTCTTTGACAACCATGCCACTCTTCCCCTGAGGCACGGTTTCCTCAGACGACGATGTACTTGAAAACAGTATCAAAGCTTGGTCAGCTTTAGGAGTCTTTACTCTCTTGGGTTTCTCTGGCGGGCAATGGTTTGAGCATGCAGTGGAGGTCGAGGGGGTAGGCTCACTCAATGCATCAATGAGGTTAAATGGGGCAGGAGGAGCTAATGGTATCAACGGTTTTGAGAACGAATCTTGCACCGGAGTGTAGTCTATGTTTTCTTCTTCGTCTGTAATGGAAATGGACAATGGTGTTCGAAATTTGAATACAAATAATGGTTAAATTAATCCTTATTGAGATTTTAAACGTTCAGCTTTGCGCCGAGAGTAAAATGTTTAAAAGTGTGCCTTTTTAACTGACTTCAAATAAAACCGGCTAAGTGCGTGTAGGAACATGCGCAGTGAATGGTTCTATAGTCCATGTTATTATAATACCGTAGATTTCTTATCTTATAGGTTTTTCTGTACCAATAGGGGTGTAAAAGTCGCCGAACGAAGCCAAAAACTTTTCTGCCATCATTGCGACAATTTTTTTTGTTCTGGACCATACCTGGGCCGGCAAAATTTCGAGTAAAAAGTTTGCGAGAAATGCAAGTCTCTTCATCCAAGATGCGTTTCTCGCAAGCATCGTTATTGCAACCGAATTTTTCCGTTATTAATAAGCGACCGAAAGTTTGCGACAGCGTCGGTATCTATGTCGAGACTGCCGGCCCTGTGAACTTTCTAGTTACGGAGTCATTGGAGGTCAAGTATTAAAAAAAATACAAGTTTTTCATGTCATAACTTGAAATAGGTATTTGAAGTTATGACACAACATCAGGGCCTTCACGAACCCCGTACCAAATGCGTTTCTTCGCACAATGTTTTGAGTGCTTTACATGAGTCCTACCGTAAGTAAAACGTGATTTTTCACCCCACGAAGAAAGTCGTTTCCCAGCAATAATTATAGAGTTTAAAGCTCAGTAGTTTCGGATATAAGGGGTGGGGGTTCCCCCCCACCCCTTATATCTTTTTCTTAAATAATTTGAAAACTTTTTATCATTTTACTATTACTTGGTACAGTTTGTAAAACTGTAACTTATGTTACAGTCCGTCTTTGAGTTACCGACTTTAAAGAAATAATAAATTTTAAACATGGGAGCCACGTTTTTTATAATTTCAAGATAAATAGTTTTATCAGTGGCCAAGGGTGAAAATTGAGTAAAGGAAATACGAAGAAAAAAATGAAAATTGAATGTTTGTTTTTTTTTTCATTACTTTTCTATATTTATTTTGACCTCATTTTCGTAATCAATGACCTCGAAAACCATGAAAATGATAACCCTGATGACAAAACCAAATAAAATTGTTTGCGCCATTTTGAATTTTTATTTTGACCTATACAAATCTTTTCTATGCATTTATTTACATTCTTAACAATACATTTCATGGTGATAAGCTTATCCCCAGTAAAATTTAACTTAACATACCTAACTGTCGAAATCTGGGTGTACTGTACACATTTGCTTACCCCCTCAGAGCATAAAGCGTTATGTTATGTTATGATATTGTGTAAACAATAAACATCCAAGCGATTGCAGAAATCAGATTTGCTGTCTATTATGGAAGAGTTTCACTGTAGATCTCCGAAGATTAACATCAGATCCCGACTTATACCTTCCATCATCAGCTCAGCAACATGAGATAATGATTACCAGGCACAAATATCTGAATTGCTTTAGAAAGTACATAAATGAAAAACTTTGTGTGTGCCAATATAAAACAAATTTTCAGGGTTGCGTCAATTTCGCTGGAGTCCCATCATCAGATTCTGACTTGGTAACAATGGGACCACCTCAGGAGTATAGGCTTTGGAATAAAAAAATAATTTTGAAAATGGGTCAACAATTGGCGGAGAAATCGGTGAACATACGTAAAAAAATACATACAGTCGAACATAGAACCTCCTCCTTTTATTGAAGTCGGTTAAAAATTGTCAAAGAAGTTTTGATGAAACATTAGTGAACCGCTAACCATACATGTCATGGTAATAGGCTTATCCCCAATAAAATGGAACTTAACATACCTAACTGTCGAAATGTGGGTGTACTGGCACATTTGCGTGGCACAAAAACAAAACCTCCTTTTGGAAGTCGGTTAAAAATAGCATTTACTGATAACTAATAATATTAGGCATCTCAGAAACCGTAACAATTTTTAATATATTCCTAACGACTACTGCAATTTAGATAGGAAAAATCCACGTGTTTACACCTTAAAATGTAGTTAGCTAATTGATTTTTGACGGTAAAAACGTGATAAATCTGGAATTTGTTATCTTGACCTCATTTTCGTTATCAGTCACCTCGAAAACCATGAAAATGGTAACCCTGATTGTTACGGACGACGCAGCTCAATATGTAAATATTGATTGATAAATAAAGTAAATAAACATTAATTTGATATAAGGGCTAATTTATGACTTGTAAATAACAGATTAGGTTTGTTTTGATTACCCTTAGACTTAAGATAAACGAGAGTGGAGGTGTAGTACGGTGGAGACACGAATGGACAGCTCGAAACCTGTCGGGACAGCCAGCCTGCACAAATAGAAATACACGCTCTCAATCGTAGACAGCGCTCTGCGCCGCGCTACACCACCCACTACTTGCACCCTAGTAAAATTGTATTAAAGAAAGGTAGTTTGTTTCGATCTTTGTTACAATGACAACCACACATAGGCAAGCTGCGTCCGCGCGCTTGCCCTCAGCCGTGCCTAGACGGCCCCCAGCGAAGTGCCCGTAGTTGCGGGCACAAAATATTGACACCGCGGGCCCAGGGACAAGTCCAAAACCCGCCAGCCGCATCCCCTAGCGGGGGCGCAGCGACATTCCACGCGATCTTTGTAGGATTCGCCAGTGGTCCACACATAATGCAACTCAACCTACGACGAGCGCCACTAGTGTCAAGAGTTCGCAACCAATTGTACCCCCAACTGGTACATTGGTAAAAACTTTTTCGCCCGGACCGCCATTCAACTTCACTCTCCCTGTGTTCGCACAAGTGCCCCTCGCATTGGTGCGAGCACAGAGGAGCCCTCACTGCTGCTCGGTTCCTTGAGAGACACTCCATATAGAAGAAGCGGAAGACAGAAGATGCCGAAGCCTGGCGCCCGCGGCTCGTTTAGCCGTGGAGGCGACGGCTATTATGATGAACATCGTTCGGGGTAGGTCGATGCCAATATCGGCTCGTCGACGACATTGGCACCTGTGCGCGTTGCGCCGGTGCCCTCGCTGAGCCGACCGCAGCATGTAGTAACCGTGCGACCGTCCGCATTCCACCCGATGCCTATCCAGGCCCCGGGACCCGCCACCGCGCACCCAGGCCGCATGCCATACGTGCGAAAGGCGCGACAGTGCGCGACAGGCGGGACGCGCGAGCGTCCGTGCTCCTGCCGCGCACCTCTGCGGCCACCACTCGCACCCCCGGTCTACTGCGTCCCCACCAGCGCCGCCCCACCGCTGCACCGCGACCCGCCACGTCGACTGCGCCCTCTGTGGCTGCGTCCTCGGCGAGCGCCTGCAGCTGTGGACCCATAGCTTCGCGCACCGCCGCCGCCAGCCCCGTTCACAGTGCGACCGTCCGCATTCCACCCGATGCCTATCCAGGCCCCGGGACCCGCCACCGCGCACCCAGGCCGCATGCCATACGTGCGAAAGGCGCGACAGGCGGGACGCGCGAGCGTCCGTGCTCCTGCCGCGCACCTCTGCGGCCACCACTCGCACCCCCGGTCTACTGCGTCCCCACCAGCGCCGCCCCACCGCTGCACCGCGACCCGCCACGTCGACTGCGCCCTCTGTGGCTGCGTCCTCGGCGAGCGCCTGCAGCTGTGGACCCATAGCTTCGCGCACCGCCGCCGCCAGCCCCGTTCACAGTGCATCGGCATGCTCGTCGCGAGCCGGCTCGAGCATGTCGATGGTGTCGGTTGTGCTCGGCCGAGTCCGGGTCTAGCGCGCCAAGGAGGCGCACTCCGCCTGAATCACCGACGCCGTCGCTACGATTTGACTACGAGCTACAGTCGGAGCTACAACCGCAACGATGACGACGGCGTCGAAGCACGGACGAGTCTGAGAAGGCGAAGCGCTACTGCCTCGACCCGTAGCGACAACGAGCCACCGCGGGCTCTGGACACTAACAGGTCGCCCACCTTCGCGGAGGCGACTCGCCGCATCGCCTTCACCGATGGATGCGGCCACTGAGAGGTGAGGCACCGAGGCACAAGGCGCGTCGCTGATGGCGGCGGCTAACGGGCACCAACAGAGGAGAAGCCCCCTCCTCCTCCAAGCGGCGGAGGAAGCGGAAGAAGAGGCGCGGGGTAAAGGGGAAGAAATCCGCGCCCCCTCCCGCATCTAAGGAGGGCACCCACCGGGTCGGCCAAGCCCTGACTTAGGCGCAGGCTGCCCCACCACCACCACCAATAACCACAAGAAAATGGAAAGGCCGACAGCTTACGCCAGCATAGCGCGGCCCTCGGCCCAACCTACAACCAAGGGAGGCATTACGAGCGCCGGCCCAGCTGCCGACGCCGACAAGAAAAAGAAGGAGTTCACAGTCTGCGCCATCCAGCTGTTGATGGACCAGATCAAGGCCATCAGGCAGGGCCAAGACGCGGAGCTGGTCATACTCGACGCCCGCGGCCTTCAGGGCAATCTCGCCCTCCTCCGCCGCCTCCTCAGGGAAGAGGACATCGACGTGGCGCTAGTAAGCGAGACGCACCTGAGGGAAGGGGACAAGTTGCGAGTCCCGGGTTATCTCGCTAACAGGAAAGACGAAAGGTCGGCAACCAGCGCTCGCTACCGTGGCTTGGCGGTACTAGTGAGGCGGAGAGTCGTCCATCAGGAGCTTCCCGTGCACGATCGGCACGTTCTACGCGCTGGGTGTGCAGCTGCACGTCGCCGGCGAGGATCTCGCCATCTACGCCTGCTTTAGGGCGCCTAAGGTTCAATTGGACCCATCCGAACTAAGGGCGCTCTTGGAGGTCAGCGGCGGCGCGACGATTCTAACTGGCGACCTAAACTGCAAGCACCCGGCGTGGAACTTGGCCGACGCGGAAGCCTTCGGTTACACGGTGTCCAGCCCAGAGTCGCCCACCCACTACCCGGACATCAGCGCACACATGCCGGACATCGTGGCCTACCGAGGGCTACACTGCCAGCTCACACAGCAAGTGTTGGGCGACGAGATGCAGTCGGATCATCTCCCTGTTCTCGTCGTCCTTTCGAGGTTGCCGATTCGACTGATGCCCGCAGCGCCACATAGAGAAATCGACTGGGACCGATTCGCAGTGAAGATTGAGACCACCACCCCGTCTCGGCCTATCGTCACCTCCGCGGACCTGGACCAGGCGGCGGTAGATGTTACTGCTTACATACGGAGCGCCTTGGAAGCGGCGACGTTAACCGTATCGCAGGAGAAAGCCGCTCACCAACAACTACCTCTCCCTGCGTACCTGCAGACGATGATCGCCCACAAGAGGCGCCTTCGCAAGCAGTGGCAACAGCTGCGTCGTCCCTCAACAACACTCAAGCAGCAAACTGGCCCCGGGAAATAAATGAAAAACAAGAAGCCTGAAGTCAAGGAAAGTGAATCGGAGTCAGGGTACGATAGTCGATACCCCCGCACATTCGAAGATCCGCCTAGGTCGCTGTCCGCCGACCATAGCGTTCGCGTTACCGCGCACTCCGTATAGTGCGCCCGCGGCTGGGACCGACCGTACGGGGCGCCACCACCGCGGCGAGGAGATGCGCCGACCACGTCCGATAGCGCTTATACGCGCGATACAGCAAGTACGATAGAAGATCGTAGTAATGACGTGGCAAGAGTGAAGAAGGCAGAATACGAGGCACAGAGGAGGATCGCTGCAATACGGAACAATGATTGAAAAGGCGCTTGTCAGCAAGCGATTCGAATATGAAGTGTTGGCGATTGAGGCAGAGGCAGAGGCCCGTGAAGATGGCTCCCTATATAGGAGTGATGACAGGGTGGTCGATTGGCTTCAAAGTATTGACCGAAGTCACCCCCACGTCACGGAGCAGCCCCAGGAGGAACAGCCTCCGTATCCCGCTACCACGCACGCAGCTCAAGAGTCTGCCGCCTGCGTCGAGCCCGCCACCTGTGTTGATGCCATCACTGCGTACGGACGTTTCTGGTCCGAAGAAGACAAAGATCGGCCTCGCGGTCACCCACCAGCGGGGAACGCCGAGTTGGAAGAGGAATTGAACAGTTGACCGACACGTTAGACAAAATGATGCGCGTACGCCCAGCGCCACGACAAGTGACTGAGATGCTTATATTTACGGGAGTGGCCACCGGAACGGTTGCCATTTAAGGCGGCGTACACTGATTCATCAAGTGTGTACAAGTTCACCGCGATCGAGAACTTAGCAAGACTACGAAACTGCGTTAAGGGTGAAGCAAGAGAGGCAGTGTCAGCCCTCCTATACACCGCGTCAGACCCACAAGTAATTATGAAGACTCTAGAACAGTACTATGGGACGCCGGAGATACTCATGGGCAGAGTAATGGAAGACTTAAAGAAGCTTCCTCGACTCACAAACGCAGCCAGTGAATTAAATTCGTTCGCAGTGAAATTACAAAACATAGTGTGCGGGGATATACATATATGGAACCCGATTTTAGTTCGTGAAGTAGTGGAGAAATTGAGCCCGCATTATAAAATCAAGATGGTGCGACTACGTTTCTGAGGCTGTGGAATCGTCGCGTGAATCGGAAGTTATATTATTGTCCAGGTTCATGATGCGAGAAGCTGATCGAGCTATGAAATACGCCTTCATAAATACGACGAACGCACCCGCCCCGAAGAAGAAAACGAGAAGTGTATCGCAAATCAATTTAAAGAAGAAGGCGAGCCGAGAAGTAGTCTACACGAGATATCGGAGAAAGAGAGCAAGAATGTCTTGTGTTGTGGTGACCACGAAGTACCTAAATGTGCAAAGTTCCTGAAGATGAGTGTCGATGAAAGATGGGAGTGGGTACGTACTGGAAGTATATGTTTCAAGTGTGTGACGAGGCGACATCGACGCGAACATTGCCGAGCAAAACGATGTGGCAAAGAGACGTGAAGCCGCCCACATCACGCGTTGTTACATAAAGAGAAAGAAAAGAGTTGTGTTCTGTTTTTGAGTATTAGTATGACAATCAGATCACCATCTGCCTAGCCTTTTTCCAACTATCTTGGAGTCGGCTCCCAGTCTAACCGGATGCAGCTGAATACTAGTATTTTACATGGAGCGACTGCCTATCTGACCTCCACAACCCAGTTCGGGTAATACGATATCTTTGGTAAGACTGGTTGTCAGACTTTCGGCCCACTGACTACCTGTAACGACTGTTAAAGATCTACAAATGACAGCCGGGACCAACGGCTTAATGTGTTTTCCGAGGCACGGAGGAAATTCGGTATGTAATGGGTGGTCACCCATCCACAGACCAACCTAGACAAGCACAGCTTAACCTAAAGATCGACCCGAGCGGCTGTTATTATTTAACCACGAGCTCCTCATGACAATCACAAAAACTATGTTAAATGGGTAAGGGAATTTTCGGGTGCATGCGGTTTGGGATGCGGAGTGAGGCAGGGGGAACAACCTCTCCTAAACTTTTCAACTTATATGTTGATGAGTTGATAGGTGGCAAAATCCGCTGCTAGATTGACGGTCTCTTTGTCAACAATTTGAGTTATGCGGAATTCATGGTGCTGTTGGCGCCATCGGTCAGCGCACTTAGAAAGTTGTTACAGTTATGTGAAACTTATGCCTTAACCCATGGCTTACGATACAATGTAACCAAGATTGAATTTATGTTGTTTTCAAAAGGCAATCGCGGGCCCGACTCTGTTCCGTGGTTCCGCCTGTGATTTTGTATGGTGTTGCTCTTAACAGGGTTTGTCAATTTAAATATTTGGGTCACTTGGTGAGTGTCGACCTTAAGGATGACGCAGATATCGATAGGGAGCGCAGGGCGTTGACGGTCAGGGCTAATATGTTGTTCAGAAGATTTACGTCTTGTTCAAAAGAAGTCAAAGTTACACTATCTATTTATTTATTTACACGAGAAAAGTCGATGATCACTTTGAAGTCGGGTTACCATGGCGTGATGAAGATGCTTCGATGCCCAACACTACAACTGTGCCTTTAGAAGATTAAATACAATAGACAAGAAGATGGATTCATCACACTTCGCAGCACAGTACAGCGCTCTGGTCAAAAACCTACAAGGGTACGCCCAGGAGTGCCATGGAACAGAAGACCAAAGTAAGAAGGTGTGGTACCTACCGCACTTCCCGGTCTTGAACCCAAATAAGCCTGGGAAGATGCGTCTGGTGTTTGACGCCGCACACCGATACAGTGGAGTGTGCCTATATGACTACCTAATGGAAGGACCTGATCTCTTGAAGCCACTGCCAGGGATCCTGTTCAGGTTCAGAGAACGTCCAGTAGCCGTCACGGCAGATATACAACAAATGTTTCTCCAAGTAAAAATACGAGACCAAGACCAAGCTACACAGATGATTCTCTGGCGAGGCCAGGAACGTACTCAGCCACCGAATAAATACAAAATGATATGGATGATATTCGGAGCTTCGTGTTCACCCTTCATCGCGCACTCAGTACGAGACGCCAACGCGAAGTTGTACAATCAAGAATACCCCACGCTGTGCAAGCCATAACATCAAGCCACTACATGGATGACTACGTAGACATCATTGCCACCGAAGAGGAGGCGACCAAGACGGCGAGAGAAGTCATGAAGATTCACCAGAATGCGCACTTTAACTTGAAGGGTTGGTGCTCGAACAGACACAACGTGGTGAAAAACATAACACTGGAGAAGCAGGCACTCGACACAGAAGTAAGACTCGGACAAAGGGAAGAGAATACGGACAAGACACTGGGTTTACTGTGGAAAACAGGCTCAGACAAGCTAGGCTTTAGGAGTCTGCATGCGCGCACGACAACCATCGGACGCGTTACTGTTTTAACCGGTCGGTGGCTCACGCGGAGGACAATGACCTCTAATACGGTGAAGATTTGGCTTTAACGATGTCGTCAGCCGTAAAAGACGTGGCAATATTACGGCTTGTTAGCCGTTTTGATATTTGAATCGCTTCCAAATGCGAGGAAGATGCCACTCAGAAGAAAGGACGGGAAGAAGATGTCACGAGATCTTGATGACATCATCAGACTTATGACTAGCACGGACGAAGAGTTGGTTCCAATATTCGTGGCAAAGAAACTGCATAAACTTCCCCCAGTAACCTTTGATCATGTGGATGTGACGAGGCTCCTGAAAGATATATTGAGACTACAAAATCAGTTCAGTGCAATGGAGGAGAAATTTGTGACTACAGATAGGTTTGACGTGCTTAACCAAGAAATTGAGAAAATGAAACACACATCTATGCGAGATAATTGGTCATCAGGCAACTATGTGAATAAGACGAGGAGCATGTTTACAAAATAGCCCCTCTGATAGTGGACCCTTGGTTCTTAATTATATGCCTCTATGTAGGACACAAACAGCTGATGAGGTGAACGACCACACTAAACCGGCAAGTCATTCCCCGATAACAAGAACTGGCGAGGAACGTCCTATCTCTTTCTCGCAGAAACTAAAAGAAGCGACAAATACATGCGGACACGTGGAAGCGCAGGCGGCGATGCGGGTTTCGAAAAGTGCGAGCGAGAACGGTGTTGCGCTAGTTTAAGTACAACGCGTATGTGTGGTGATGAGCGAGAGGCAACATCACAGACGCGTGGAGGACGAGGCGAACATCGCGGTTTCGAACCAGCGAGGCGGCGTACGCGCCGCGTAAGAAGGATCCCCACCCAGGCACCCAACATCAACAGTTCGCCAGTAATCACAGCAGCGAAACATCGTGCTACGTTTAACTCGAACGTGCCATCATGTCCGCAATTGATTCCAAAGGTTACGCAGCTCGATATGTAAATATTGATTGATAAATATAGTAAATAAACATTAATTTGATGTTAGGGCTAATTTATGTCATGTAAATAACAGATTAGGTTTGTTTTGATTACCCTTAGACTTAAGATAAACAGAATGGTGTATCGTTCAATGCGTTTAGAATGTTTGATGTGTGATATATGTGTTATAATAATATTATAGGCATGTATTAATTGCTGACATCTCAAAAATCGGGTTTGATATCAATTACTAGTGTTTATATTAAATAGGTACTTAAGTATGATGGAGGAAATTACAAATTTATGCTTATTATTTAAAAACCTTGCAGTTCCTTCCTAAAGAGTTTCCGCTTTGCCGTATTCGATAACGTAGGCAGTAGGTACAACAAAAACAATTTTTTTTTTGCTAAACAAAAATAAGAACAAAACTGAAAGCAAAGTGGGTATTTTTTAAACCGACTTCAAAAAAGGAGGAGGTTTCTCAATTCGACCGTATATATGTTTTTTTTTTTTTTTTTTTTTTTTTTATGTGTGTTCGCGGATAACTTCGTCGTTTATGAACCGATTTTGATTTTTTTTTTTTGTTGGAAAGGAGATACTTCAAGGGTGGTCCCATGATAAGGAAACCGGGATCTGATGATGGCATCCAAGAGAAATTGAGGGGAGCTTTCAAAAATTGTAGTGGCGACTAGTGCGTTTGTAAATTTTTTGATTAAGTGTTTTAAAGCACTACAATTTAAAGAAGGTCTGGAGTCGCTCTGATGATGGAACCGAAAGACAGTCGAGGGAACTCCTCAACGGCTTACAGCAGTCACCTTATGTTTGGGTTTGATTAATTTGTATTGATGAGAAATTTACACCTAGATGGGTTGTGACTGTCATAAGGGGTCTGATGATGAAGACGAAGGACAGTTAAGGGAACTCCTCAACTGTTTACAGTAGCTACCTTGCGTTTGGACTTAATTCATGTATATTGATCAAAACTTTGCACCCATCTGGGTTACAAGTGCCATTACAGGTCTGATGATGAAAAATATTTCTATGGAATATTGCAACTAAAAATAAAAAAATAAAAAAACTTTTTTGCAAAAAATAAAACCGACTCCAAAAACACAAAAAAAGTGAAAAATAATTTTAGCTTCAGAAGTCGGTGACAAAAAACTGAATCAAATAAACAAAAGTCACCGACTTCTGAAGCTAAAATTATTTTTCACTTTTTTTGTGTTTTTGGAGTCGGTTTTATTTTTTTTCCTCACAACTAGCAACACTGTATTATGATAAGTTAGGTTATTAGAATTTTTGTTTGATGATCGATTTAAGTAAAAATAATGTATAAAATGTAAGTACTTAATGAGAAATGTAATTTGATCACATTTGATTTGATTTTTGTTTTCCTGAAGTGCTATGACATCCCTTCACGCTACAACCTGTCATTTTCAATTATTTTAAATTGTTTACTCGCGAGCTGTGTTCGACGGAACGTGACCTTGAGTACTGACGGCTCGCCGAGAGAAGCCACTATGGCTTAGTTTTAGTTGCCTCACTTTTTGCACTCGTACTAGGTTTCTATGAGTTATTATTCTAAGGTGGAGGTGTATGACTCTGGAGACACGAATGGACAGGTCGAAACCTGTCGGGATCGCCAGCTTGCACAAACAGAAATACGCGCTCTCACTGGTAGACAGTGCTCTACGCCGCGCTACACCACCCACTACTTGCACCCTAGTAAAATTGTATTAAAGAAAGGCTTTTCGTTGCGATCTTTGTTACCACCCGACCCTTGCTCGACGAGCCAGCCCGCGCCGCTGAGCATGTAGCTTTAAATTCCCTAAATAATAATTCGACCCAGCCTAACCCTAGCTGCCCCCCCTCAATGACGCACTAAGCCTAGACCCGAACCCCGCAGGGGGTGCCCTTAGTGATCGTTCATTTTTCAACTGTAAATCCTAGTTTGTAAGCCCTTGCTGGGGGCGTTAAAGTAATTTTTGGCCACCACAGGATAGTTTGGTTAAGCAGTTACAACCTTCTGGAGTTGTTGTACTGCGAATGGTCATATAAAAAAAAAAGCGATCTTTGTAATCGTCCCTCGAAACTTAAGCAGCAAACTGGCCCTGGGAAATAAATTAAAAACAAGAAGCCTGAAGTTTTATTCAAGAAATATACAGTCCACCTCGTCACTGATGAAATAGTCGTTAACAGCAACCACGAATATGACACCCATGACGAAAAAAACGATAAAAAAGTAAAGAATAAAATCCAGAAATCTTATTATGTACATGAATTAGTCAACAAAATAAAAAATCTAGTTGGTACCAAATACGTTATCGACCATTATTCATTCTATCTCATTCTTCCCTACATACTTTCTTTTTCTGCCTCTGTAATATCCATACGATTTTAGTTCTGAATTCTGACACCCGAGCACCGGCTTATTTGGCTACCTGTTGCTTTATTTGTTGACATAAAAAATGTTGTGTTGTTTTAATTTTTGAAATGTTTTCAATCCAATGTATTAAATGGCTGTACTGTGATGTGATACCCACAGATGTGCTTGTGTTATACTATTTGACTACACTAGACACTACGTCTGAGTGCCTTTTTCCCGAAGGAAGCCAGCAGGTATCGGCTTCTTAGGTGCCTTCGGTCCTGTGAAGTTATTTAAGAAAATAGGCGAAAATTGACCATCCCTCCCCCGCTTTAATCTGAAACTACAAGGCCGAAATTTTTGAAAAAGATACAAAAAATAGTTCTTTGCCTATAGATTACAGGAAAACCTATAAGAAAACAACTTACGGAATTTAGATAATTAACGTACGGAACCCTCTCCACGCAAGTTGAACTCGCACTTGTTCAGTAATTTTTTTATATTTATGATATTTTTATATTTAAAAAATAAAAATAACAAGTAATAAAAATAAATGAAGAAAATAATATGACAATTTTAAAATTATGAAACCATGACAGTACAACTTAAAACAAAGTCATTAACTAAGAAAACTTAGTAGTTATAAGTAATCCTAGTAATCTATCTAAACATGCATTTGATGAAAATAATAAATCATTTGTAAACAAAAACTCACCAAGTTTAGATATAGCAATATTGATGTCCGTCATAAGATACATGTACTCATCAAGCTGTTTCATGGAGCTCAGGAACCGCTCCTTGAGCTCTGATGGGTCACAGTTGAGCTGCAGGACAAAGCCTTGCGTCTGTAACAGTGGCAGAAAAGAAAACAACTTTTAATTAGGTACATACTGTCTATTGTCAACATAAATCATGTTTAACTTCTTTTTTACCAGAAGAATATTTTTTCCTGAAATTAATTTTGTGCATTTTGAAAGTATGTACTTACAAAATAAGAATAACATGAACTATAATAATTTTAACATTATGGAAAGCAGGTCTTACTTTGTAAAACCGTTTTGCAGTGGTTCACAGAATACATTTACCTACCAAGTTTCAACTGTGGAGTCCGAATTAATGGTTTAAGATCAAAATAAAGTGGCTGTGACATACGGACAGACAGACAGCCATTATGAATCTATAAGGGTACCCGTTTCTTGCCATTCGGCTAAGGAACCCTAAAAAACTTGTGGCCAATTAAAGTGGAAACTTATTTTGTAGATCAACAGCTCTAATATTCTTTTGTCTCAGACAAATCATTCACGTTTTATTGTAGTTAATACAATATAACCCTACCGCTACCAAGAAATTCTGTACCCACAAAATAACGATTTACCTTCATTTTCAACTTTTTTATGTCGTCAACCGCGCGATCACATTTCTCCCAAAAGATACTCAATCTGGCTTCTAGTTCGCTTCGCCGATGCATAGTCAGCGTAGCGAGGTCCACGAAACTCCTAGAAGAAGGTGCATTTAAGTTAAATAATGCATAACGAAAAGCAAACTAAAATTTAGAAAGGCACTATGAAAGTACTTACATTTTGGCTTTTAATTTTAACTTTTTGTTTACTTTATGGCGAATAAGCTTGCAAAAATATATTCTGCTGGAATTTTTAATTTGAGTATGCTCAAGTTTTAGATTTGCATCTCTGAAGTAAAGTAACAAAACAGCTTTTGGAAAGTTTTTTCTCAATGCAGAAGGAGAATTGCACTGACTGACAGACAAACTGCATACAACTGACAAACTGAAACTAAATGACCACAGAGAATGTATGTTTGCCCGTGCCAACAGATTATAATTTATTCTTCATTCACTCATTCATTCTGATTTTGCAACCAAAGTTTATCTTCAGGTACTAGTAAAACTAGTGATTATTGTCAATAGGATTGATTTTGACGCGTGATTAAATGGGATTGTGGCTTTATTTCGTCTTAATTAAATTCTTAAAATTCAACATCACTGCCATCTAGTGGATTATCATAAGCTACACTTTGGGTCTACTCGATAGTAGATGGCGTTATCGGTGGTGGTTGCATGGACTCTATTCCCTAATAGATGGCGTTAGTAGACTATTTCTAATAATGTGGTTGCGGAGCTGCATGTAACCGTACCAAATGATTAAAAAAAAATATTATAAAAACGAAACACTTTGTTAAAGTAACAGAATTAATATTTTTCATACAGAAATATTACTTATTGTTACTTCATGTCTTTGTTTTAGTAAAACTATCCAAACATCTTTAATTGATGTAGAAACTCAAAAGTCCAACATCAACACAGTAGTTTCTTTCAAACATTGTTTAGTGCAAAAGAAAACTCTCAAAGTAGTCGTATTCATTAAGCGGCAGCGGGCGGGCTACGCACTACGTTTCAATTAAAAAGGCCAACAAACTAAACAAGGTCCACATAATAAATTCAGTGCACCCCGCTCCGCTCGCCACTAATTGGATTCAGCGGCTCAAGCAACCAATTAGAGCGAAAGAGACAGAGTTACAGGGGTGTTGCTGGCCCAGGTGGAAGCGAGAAGGAAAATGTCTGCGCTAAATTTCAAAACACCCATAGAGCATCGTCCGGACCGTTAAAAGTTTTTCAGTAAAAGTTCCTGTGTGCTAAAGTTGAATGAACAAGGAAGCTTTGTGGTTTCTTATTGATGCATGTAAGTGATATTTATGAGAATAGTTTTTCTCTAAAACGTACATAACATCTAGCCTGTTACTCCAAAAGGTTAGGCAGAGGTGTACATAGCATACCTACATTTCCCTAGTTCTGTTAAGTTTAATGCATTAGGCTCGTGATGTGTTGAGGATTACCCTGACTTATCAACAGTAGGTAGGCCATCCCTAATACAGTGATCTTATCGAAAGTCTGTTTTAACTTTTATCGTATGAAACCCTTCTCATAAACAGAATCATCCGTCTACAGTAGGTAATCCACTGTTGGACATCACGGCAACTCTCATCTTGCTGCTACCAGCCACCCTGCGAAGATTTGAGTTTCCGTAATCGCCGTCTTGACTCAATAACAAGTTAACCCCAACGATCATCGGTTCTACGGCTAACATGGCCGGTTTTGTGTTGGTTGGTATGAAATAACAAAATTTTGTTTTGGTAAAGGCTGAAAAAATTGCTTTCTGCGAACATTCTTGTCTTCTGGCTTCATATCAATATACAAAATCACGTGTCTACACTTGTCTGTACACTATATTCGAACACACATATTTCTGAAACACACACTTTACTGATGAAATTTTGTGAATCGGCTCGCTAGTTCATATTTACCATAATTATGTATTGTAACAGTCAGTTTGTATACGGGAGAAGACAACGGGAAGTTAGAAACTAAATATTCTTGATGTATTGAGCGGTAGATGAGGTCTACGATGGAACTAGCGTGCCCAGAAGAAGCCTCTTCACTCTTACCTTGAAAGCTGGTAGGTTATAGGTGAAAGGAAACATCATCAGTCGCTGGCACAAAGTTCCATACTCTAGCGGTGCGCATAATAAATGTGTACGTGTGTACTTGGTAAGTAGACCGACGGCTTTTCTTCGAAATATCGAGGGTTCGTCTCCGTGTCGCTGCCCCCAGTAGGTATTCAAAACTTCACCATGTCTACAGAGTCGCCAATGGCAGCGCAGAGGTTATTTTGGCTGCATGTTTTTGCAATCGAGGCTTTAAAATCTCGATGTCAGCAAATCTTTTCAAGGCTTGATGTTGACAAACGTTTCCTTGGAGAGAGTAGGATTTGGAATAACTTCCAAAACTGGTATTAAATAGGTATTATTCGTCCGGGGCATCCTGGGCTGTTAGCATAGTCACTAGCAGTTTGGGAAATATTTGGAAAAGAAAAGTTGAAAGGGAACCGTTGGGCATTAGGTACATACTGGAAAATGTGGGCGTATGAATGGAATTAACGAATGCTTGCAGTTGCAGTACAGCAATTGAGAAGAATTGGTGTTTGGCTTTCACTTAAGTAGTAGTAAAAGAGAAGTGGCGAATATAAATGCTGATGGGAGGACGTGGAAAGGAAGGCCAATGATAAGATGCTTGGACTGTGTGACGAGAGAAAATGGAAAAAGAAATGTGTTACGTTGACCGAAGCATTTCCATGTTACTTTTTTTTTATTTCCTTCTTTCAAGGCAGGACGGTGGTTGTGTTTTTTTAACCTTTTCCTTGCCATCTCGACCCATAGTAAAATATATTTCCTATTTATTTTGCTTATATTTATGAAAACGATTTTCGAAGTAAACCATCATCTTCACAGTCGTGCGTTCAATTAGCTGGCTCCGACTTCAGTTATAATGAGTAAAGCAGTTGCTTAGATTGGTTATCGATGTAATATTATGACATCTTAATTCTAAGACGGCAGATAAAGTAATACCTCTTTGCTTTATGTAACCTAAAGGTTAATGGAAATTAACACTGAGGGTCGAGACAAACGATGATAGAAAAGACAAATATGTATGGAACTGACATCAACTGACATGACACAGCTTATTTAAATCTTGTTGGAAGTCGTTGTTGAAATACGAAACGCTTACGAAAGCGTTAGTATTATCTTTTATAGCCTTCGATCTTTGAATTTAAGGTTCATAGGTCCCTACATGATGCTTAATTTTCGTGATTGCGGGGTGTAAAGTACCTAGTGACATACTACTTAATACAGTCAGTTAATACGGTCAATGCTTTCATATACCATAACAGATCGACCACGCAAAACCAAGTAACCCACACATTAAAATTACTAGGGAATTAAATAAACCTCACAATTCTAAATTGAAGCTATCAACTGGAAAACGCAGAGCAACACATTAAAGTGAAAACTTTCCATACGTACTGGACAGCGAAGGGTCGGACATATCGCATTTGGACGTCATTATCGCGTTGTTCCCGCGTATCTGCCGACAATTCCCCGCGTCGCTCGCGGTGTCCGGGACCGGACGACTGGACGGCCGGCTCGCTGCGTCCAGCGAGCTGTTATTACAGCCGGGCGGGGCGTTTAACTCAATTTGAGGTAATACTCTGGGACAGATACTTATTCTGATCGATGCTAATGGCTTTTATTGATATAACCTAGGTGTTATTAGTTTACTAGTGGGGCGCTATCCGGTATAGTTAGCCGTCGTAAATAACGTTAATATCACACTTTGACGCGGTCGTGAGACCCTCAAATTGCCGACTGTTGTGCATTTTGAGTTATTTGATAATTCATAGGCGTTCGCAGTGGTTTATTATGTACCGTTTACCTGTTTAACTGTATTTTCGCTCGGTGCTGGGTGTGGTTAGAAATGTCGAAGGCAATGAGATAATTTACACGTCTTCGGTTGGCGTGCGCACACGCCTTGGTGCGGTGTAAAGCGTCATATTATTCTGTTACTTTGTAAGGAAGGAGACGGTAATACGGTGTTGACACGAAGGGCGGTATCGAATATAGGAAGGAAGAGGGAGGTTAAAGTGGTCAAAGCATGAAATCATAATCGTTTTACATTTGCATTACATGTCTCTTGGGATAAACATTTAATCATATAAGTACGTTTGGATCAGGCCATATATGGCTCACATAGCTGTAAGATTAAAGTGCCTATTCTGATTCATTTTGTTAAAATTTAAACCAAAAGCTTTTGGAACAGTCCGTAGGCATGACATGCTCAAATGTTTGCTGTGTTCTTATCATATTTTCCCAAGAAAATTGTGAAGCAAAGCAAGTGTCAATTCGAGAACGAACTCCTCAGCTTCATGAAAACTTTCTCACCTTCATGGTATATAAATGGACTGCCTCTTAGGTCTTGTAGTCGAAAGCGTCACCGCTGAACAAAATTCGATCGTGATCCGTTCGATTCTGAAGTCGGGCAACGTGTTATTGGGTTTTTCCATCAGGATTTTTTTAGTTGCCGCTTAGAGTCTGAAGTCTTTGTGATATCAATAGCAGATTCTCCTTCCTACATGGAGCTCAAACAAAACTTGCGAAATTATGGTATACTATAAATATACTGCCGAATCCTCCAGGGATTGCAGACGTGATGTTATTACAGTACAAAATGAAAAAAAAAATACTCAATAAAAAATCTTTAGGTGGTCAAGACATAGTTAGGTAGGTGTTAAATCATAAATATCAAACAAATCGGTGCGCCCACGCAGTTCAGGTAGGTGTCGGTTGTTAACGTACGATTTACAATGGCGACGGAATAATAAATTGTTTTGTAAATTTTCCATATAGATGTCCATTTATTGCCTTGACAGGATTACCTAAAATAAATGTTTTTTTTTCTTACCAATGATCTTTTCACGGTAGCTGAAAAGATTATGTGGTGAGGATATCACATCTTGAAAACCATGACTGAAAATTATAATTCTCAAACTTTTCTGAAACTGCTGATTGATTTTTCCCGTTATAATTCAGGCACCGCATTCAGAACGTATCTAAGGCCTATTTATGACCTATCCACAGTGAAGACCCTTCGCTTTTATATACTGACTTATAAACAGCGATATTGTGTAATAAATAATACTTATTTAAAGGAAATTTCTTTGTCGTATCTATCAGCAGGAAGGCGTTGGAAGCTCCCACTAGGTGGACCGATGTCCGGTGAAGATTGCGGGGTTGCGCTGGATGCGAGTCGTACGGGACCGGTCAATGTGGCGAAACTTGGGGGAGGCCTATGTCCAGCAGTGGACGTCTTTCGCCTGAAATGATGATGATGAGAATCTATCAGCATGTAAATACATAACTGTACCTAGGTATATTATACCAAGATACATTTATAAAGCTTGCCCTCTAATATCTATGTATGTCATATACATACTTCCATCAAGGAATATCGAAGCACAAACAGTTACCAAATATTCAGTAAGAAAAATTTCCATGAGTCCATGTGGGGGAACCCCACCCCGGTTCAGATTCCCTTCCACTCCATGTATGTTCCAAGAAACACGGTACAGACCAGGGTTGTTGCTGATGCATATTTTTTTCACATCAGCGGATGCTGATGCTGTTGCTGATCTTTTATCATTGACATCAGCGGATGCTGATGCTGATGCTGATTCTAATTATTTTCTTAAAAAAACAGCGAAAATGTATTTACCATTGTAAAATACATCTAAAAATTGCATAATTTTCCTTGGTGCTGAAATAAGATTGTTTCAATAATTTTGGGAATTTTAATAAAAATATAATCAAACATAATAAGTAATAATTAGTACTACTAGACTAGTAGACGAATTATAACGTAATGAGACTTGGTGTTTGTTTGCAATCGCAATCCCCCCGCGGTATACCCTTTGATTGCTCAAAACTCGCAAGCAAAAACTACACGTGATATAAGCCCCGCCACCTCTGCGGTCATGTCACGACTCGGACTTCAGCATGAATTATCAGCATCGATCAATGCGGATGCTGATGCTGAAGCTGATGTTCAAAATGATGCTGAAGTTCAGCGGATGCTGATGCTGATGCTGATGTGCGCAACAACCCTGGTACAGACATACATGGAAACCACTTACATCCACAATTTATCACAAACATCTCGGATGAGTCTCGCAATCGTTCATAGCGAGCGAATGCTAAACGTTAATTAGTTTATAATATCTAACGTGTTACGTCTCACGTTTAATGAGTAATTAAAGAGGTTCGAACATCACTCCGGGGCTAATTTCCTCACTAATTGCGATTACAGCTCAACCAGGAATCGTAAGTTGTACGGCAAGGCGTCAATACGCCCCTGACGTGCTGCGTTTGAACGTTGGACTGGCAAGTCGATTGCTTGGTAGGATAGTGATTGAGTTCTGTTTAATGCTAGTATAAGTAATAACAACTAACTAAAATAAAAACTAACGTTTTTTTTTTATTTCAATATTTTAACACTTAAATATTAAATTCAACTGTAACATGACAAACATAACAAAACACATAACATTCACTTACCCGGATACTTTAAGTAACTGTTTGAAGATGGCGAGATTCTTTTATTCTAGGACTATTAGCTTTCTTGGTAAAGTTTACTTTAGAAATTGTAGATATTCATTTATAGTACCTATAAATAGTAGGGGGTGGAAGGGACACCGATGCGAAAATGGTTACCACGCATTCAGTACATCATTTTTTTTTTCAGTCACAATGATGTACTGAATGTCGCTTAAAGCTAAACTGGCTCTGACAGCGATGCAGATGATTTTTTGATGTGATGATGACAGGGAGCTGTTCGCACCTCTTAGTTTTTAACATTTATAGTATTTATGTCAATTATAAGTAATTGAATGAGTAAAATTGACAAATGTATTCCAAGGTTTTCACCTGATTGGTTTATTTTGTTTAAATACTTTCAATTTCAGCGGTATACTCGCTTGAAACAAGAGTTAACCGAGGCCTTCGTTTATTCAACTTGCCAAACCGCTAGCTCACGTGGGCACACGATCTAAACGAGGCACGGTCGGCGCGATCCCTGTAATTATTATTAACATTCAGCCGTTTCGCCCGTAGTCCGTAATTAAAACATAGTTAGGCCCAACTAGCAGACGCCTTGCCAGATTAATGTCTAATAGAAATGTACCACATGATTACATTAATAAACTACGAGGTATTATCGCGTTTTTACATACTATCTGAGTGATTGATGGCAAATAGATTATAGACTTATTTTACTGGAACGCGTTAGATATTTACATAGTTACTCTACTTTGTACACGTAGGTCGTGTAAACGAGGCTCTCATTAGAAAAATGTTTAGATATATTTTTTATATATTTTTGAGCTGATTTTTATTGACTGTGTTATTTTTCATAAAGGTTCTTAGTATACGTTAACGGCTTTTAACAGCATAAATGATCAACACAAAAGCATCAAGTAGGTACAAGATTATCCATATTACATCTCAATGCTCTTGCCGACCATCATATTCACGCCGGGCGATAATTTTCACGCCTCTGATTTTAAACAGTCAAATAACCATGAATATTATTCTGAAAGTCTTCAAATCTCGTCTGGCATTCGAAATAAACTCGTAAGCAAAGCGAAATTGCGTACCAGTCATAATAGGGCCCTCTTAAAGTGTCTGTAACTTCAAAACGTCTGCGGCGTGGGCGGGGCGCTGCCTTCAAAGACTATATTAACATGTCATTGTGAGAGAGATAGCACTATTAACACGTCGCGCGTGAGATAGGGACGGCAATAAACAAGTCTGGGCTTCTATGCGCACACGCACCACAAAGGAAGTATTGTTTTCAGTTGTTAACGCCCGTTGTGTAGTTATTGATGTGAAAGGATTTGTTTATGGTCGTATTGTCTATGACCGGCTACCGTACTGAACGAGTTGGTGTGGTAGTTATTAGTGGGTGGAACCGAAAAAATATCGGTTTGTTAGTGTTTTGAATGGTTAGGTATTTTTTTAAAGAAGTCTTTTTGTTAAGCTTTCAAAGTATTGTCACTGAAAAGAGCAACGTTGATAAAAATAACAAAACATTTAAACTGAAAGAAGGTTGCATGTTTTCTAGATCTCTTTAAATGTAGGTACTCTAAGTATAACGAGCATTTTATGGTACAATATTACCACCTTATGTGTGCAGTTCAAAGTGCCGTTGCTTGTCAAGAAAAAATGCATCGATATGTCAAACTTGGTACTTACATTTAGTTTAGTTCTGTGTTTTCCCGCCACCACAGATAAGTTGGCTGAAGTATATACTTACTTTTACTATCATCATCATCTGCCAGCCTTTTTCCAACTACGTTGGAGTCGGTTCCCAGTTTAATCCGATGCAGCTGACTACCAGTATTTTACATAAAGTGACTGCTTATCTGACCTTTGCATTTCTACAAACCCATTACTACAGGGTAATATGATATCCCTTGGTAAGACTGGTTTTCGGGCCACTTAACTGCCTGTAACGACTGCCAAAGATGTACAAATGACAGCCGGGACCAACGGCTTAACGTGCTTTCTGAGACACGGAGAAAACTCGGTATGTAATGGATGGTTAGTTACTCATCCACGGACTGACCTCAGCAAGCACTGCTTAACTTTGAATTGAAGGTCGACCTTAAGGTATGTGTTCACTAAAGGCTGAAAAAATGGATTTTGTTTGCAAAATAAGTCAATGAACTTTGAAGTTCTTACCCGTAACTTCTCTAAAGTTCTAGCCCAATGACTAAACAGAAATGGAGAAATTCTATCATCTTGTCTTATCTATCGTATCTGTTTTCAGCTGAATAAGCTATACGTTGTCCAACCAGTCAATATTCACATCACTGCTCCACATAGACGAAGACACACAAAATTAAAACGCAAAACAATGCGACAAAAAGTCGTCAATATCACTTGTCATGCCACAATGGGTCTGTAATGACACTCGTTGCGACAAATCGTCGTGCATTACAACTGTCAAGGCAGTGTGACATAAACTGAGAATTAATATGGGAACTCAATTGATACTTGGAAGAATATCTTGTGGGTCTGATTTGGGGCGATTTGGAGACTGGTCCTGGTTCAAGAAGCAGATTTTCATATCGATATGAAACTTAGAAGAGGAACTCCTCTACGTTAAGAGGGTACTTACATGTTCGGGACTTTGGGTGACCAGAGAACACCTCACAGTTGTGTAATGTCCGCTTTCTCCAACACCAGGCGACACCAAGGTAAAGGTGATGCTTTAAAAAGCGCACTGTTATAAATGGCACATCGTGCATTATGTGGTTTCTGTTTTTGTCGAGCATATTATCAAAATATCGTGAGGAAACCAGCATGTCCTAGAAAAACACGAAGACATTTGTAACAAAAACCAACCTGGTTTGGGCCCACGTCGTGGATTACAGCTCCTTTTCTCTTACGGAGAGTAGGCCTTCGTCTCAATAGTCGGAATATTATTAGGCTGATTATGCTTTGGGTGCAAAAGGCTATCAGACAAAAACTTTAAGACATTATAGTGGACATAATCAAGTCGACAAAAATAAATCTAGCGACATCTATGGCGCAACTGAAGAATTAATCAAAAACCTAAATCGCGATATTAGTTATTAGCGACTTAAGAGCATATAGAAAACCCCGTCTATAGGTAACCGTCGGGCCACCCGCTACAAGACCCGTGTGGGCGAAAATTATCCTCCCTTTTCTATGGGGAATGAAGAACTTTACACCTTGTTCTTCATACCCCTAAAACATCACCAAACAATTCATGTGCTTGTATTCTTCAAACGATTTATTCGTACATACATCATGAGACTAATCAACCACATAATTCCAACCACACGCTATTTTATCAAGCAATTTCAACCATTTATAGCACTATAAGCTCATTAAATACCTTCATTAGAACTAATCGGTCACTTATCCGAGTGATGATGATTTCTTGCACACCCTATTAGCAGATCGTGAACGACTGAACGAATGAACGAGTGAGTGGAGAGCGGTTCTCACGGTGAACGAGTTACACAAATAGATTAGATTTAATTCAACTTTAATGATCTGTTCGCGTGAACTAAATTGATTTGGTTGTTGTGACTCTGAGTTTCGGTCTTTTGATTGTCAATTGGAATTGACAGTGATGTGTCAATTATGTGCTTGGAATGGTTAAAATTTTATCTCAATTTAGCAAGTACATAAAATGAATCTTCTACTTTTTATTCTAAACCTCCTCCTTACCTCCTGTGTCGTTGGTCTAGTAGTCGCAGGTGGTACTGCTGAGCATCAGGTCCTGAGTTCGATTCCCGTGTCGGGCAAAGCGTTAATGGGGGGTTTTCACCTGTTTTTTCAGATTTTTTAGTAGCAGCTCCACACTGTATTTGTGTCTGGTTGTTGGCAATGAGCCCGCCCCTTGTTACATGGGACTAAACATAACTGGTGAAATGTGGATGTACTATAGGGTACAACTCGGCCCTACGTACTTTTCTCTCATGTCTCATGTCAAGAATCAAGAATGTCCAAAAACTTCGATATCGTTACAGAACACAAGTTTTAATTGTGGTCCTCTCTGGTCCTGTTTTTTATTTCCGGACGGAACATCTTCATATATCACCGGGCTTAGGGATCATAATTATGTTCCTAAACGAGTGTTCGTCCATTAAAATTATAGGGCCAGCCTTTTACAGATAAGTAACTGTTTTACGTTTTTTTTTGTTGCCTCAGTCATCCAGTTCAAAAGCTTGCTAATGATCTACATGAACACTTCAGCCACAATTATTTATCAATTAGCACCTCTTTCCTCCCATTAGTCCCTCATCAGTTCATATAAGGACATAATGACGTACACGACAAATATCTTAATCTACACTGTGTTTGCGACAAAGTTTCCAAATTGATAAACAAAATTTGTCTTTGGAAAAACTACTTTAACGCTATCTCATAACGTTCAATCTGCGATGCAACTTCAAAAAGTTTGATATCGTTTCCCAGTCGTTGTAAAATGAACTTAATTACAGCAACAATAAAGTCGAATTTAATTTCACATCAATATGAAAGAAGCTACCATGACAAACATCTCAATCTAGCAGGTGCTGCGGAGGCTGCTCCTGCACAATTGCCGGCGGCGCGCGGCCAGTGATTATAAACACATTTGTAGCGATGAAAGTGTTGTTGACGGTACTTGGGCTTAAAGAAGCAGGGAATATGGAGTACCTGGGATGAGATTCTTTGGTATGAGAAGTAATAACCCGTCAAGGCTATCTTAAACACTGTTTTAATTTTTCACGGTTTATAACTAAACTTATACTGTCACATAAGTACGAGATATCTTCCGTGTTTATTCATTATTAAGAGCTCCCGATATTTCGACGCTGTTGCAAGCACCATCATCATGGAACATATCCCGTAAGTGACAGTATAAGTTTAAGGCTATATTAGCCTAAGCTCTGATCTGTCTCCTGCTTGATATGATATGTAGGGAGATTTATCTTTTCTTTCTACTTCGCTTGTTCTGTTGCAAAAGAAGAAAATCGTAATCCAAAACTTGTTACTACTTACTAATAAGTCGCTCTGTCTAGTGGCGTACGCCCGCTTGTCAGGTAGCATTCGTGTGCAAAAATGGAATGAAAATTAGTTCGGGATGAAAATTATTCATCATCATCTGCCTAGCCTTTTCCCAACTATGTTGGGTCGGCTTCCAGTCTTACCGGAGTCAGCTGAATACCAGTATTTTACATGGAGCGACTGCCTATCTGACCTCCACAACACAGTTAGTACTGGGTGATACGATACGATACCCCTTGGTAAGACTGGTTGTCAGAATTTCTACTGACTACTTAACGAATGTCAAAGATCTACAATTGACAGCCGGGACCAACGGCTTAACGGCTGTTGTAACTTCGGTGCAAGGTCCAAGTCCAAGACAGTTGAGTCGATTCTCCATTTCTCCGGGACTCGTCGAGTTTCATTGTCTCGGCGGTGTCACCACTGTTGAGACTGGCTTTCAGGAGTTGTAGTGGTTGAAAATAGTGTTACGTGCTTGTTCCGATAACAGGGAATATCGTGTAACTTAGTTATTGGGTTGAGTTACTTAGTTGATCTACGTAGAATTTTCATATTCAGGCTAAATCCAGCTAGACAGGGTGCAGACTGCTGATACCAACATAATTGGTAAATTGCTGGTAATGGAAAGAAAAGAGGATGGAATGGAATTGTTCTTTGTTGATATATCAATATCTACATATTTATAAAATGGATGTTGTATCTAACTATCGTATTTTTTACACAGGAAGAACATCAGGTCTCACAAGATTAATACACGTCTCACAATCAATAAAAACACAAATTAATCAAGCCATATCGCCTCGGCTATCAAAATTTAAAGTAGGTAGTTAATAAAAGGTGTTTACATTATTTATATACTTGCGTTATAAAACGATAAATTAAAAAATCTATTTCCCGTGCTGCCGACAAAACATTATAGTTTAATCGTAACAGCCGCACAATAAAATTAGGATAAAACTCATTGGTTCGAACGCTAGCTTCGAATTTTCAAATTTGGAACGAGCACGGCCATCTTCCAAATTGCCGCCATAAACGCGATAATTGGATCTGCTCATTGGCCAGTAGCTAACTGAAACCAATTTTTAATGGCGACTCTTTTATTGTGTCGATTTAAATAAAAATAAAGTTTACTTTTATAAGCTGTGATGAATGGTTCGATACATCATTTTCAATTTGCTTCGTAGTTATAATTTTGGATAAGAGGTACCTGCTTGAGGCTAGACTTTGCAAAAAGGGCAAAAATAACACGAAGCTGTCATATTTAATAAATGTATGCTAATGAGTTTGGGGATCAAGAGTAGGTATCATGTGTATAATGTTTACCTTTACCATCGCCGAATTGTCGTAATGATTAATCGCACGTATTTCATTAGATTAAGAGTTCTAAAATTAGTTTCACCAATTCTAGCTAAAGCTATTGGTTAGGGTAACTTATTAATTAATAACGATAAAAAAGGTAACAAGACAAACGATATAATAAACAACAAAATTCTATCCTCAGTACAAAAGCGACAATAAATTATAACACTGGCCGCAAGCTCATTTCGTTCGTAAAGCCAAAAAGACTCGGAAAAAATGAAGCGTTCGAAATTTAATTTATTCAAAATTGAAACGTCACGGCACACAAAGGCGCGCGGGCCACAATGGCGCAGTGCCGCGCTGGCGAGCCACACTGTTAACACGAAAATTAAATGCTGATATCACAATTAATCAAGGGCCCATATTAATAATTGGCTATTCACTACGCCGTGAGGTGTCAAATTATATTGCTCAATTAACCGCTCGTAGAATAGAATAGGGCGTGTTTGGCTGTTTGTAAAATACAACACACATTTCCTATTGTGATTCTCTGTTCTCTGCTAAACGAAAACTTGTATGGAGTTGTTCAAGAACATGAAATATTCGGTTGTTATGAAGGGGATCTACAAAAGCATTATTATAAACAGAGAAAGTTTCGAATTGAGTTTGTTACGGTAATTTCTAAAATGTCTGAAACAATTTCATAAACGTTAGAAATTGGAACGTTCATGAATACTCAATGTTAACCAAGTAAGTAGGTATCTACGTTGTACTACAAACATCCTTTTTAGTAGACCGTTAATAACAAGACTAATGATATAATTTATTACGAGCCGATTCCTACATTCAATTTTTTTTATAGGAAAACTACAGAAAAACTTTGTAAATTATGAAGATTGTTTGACACTTTATGTAAAGATTTCTAATTAGACTATATTATAGGATTATCCTTCTAAGTATTCATAGTAAAGCTGTTAAATATTTGTTTATTGGAAATACTTGAGCTGATATACAAACTCGTGAATCATGATCTCCTTTATTCTGTATCTTTTAAATTAGAATAGAGTACTTAAATTGTTTGTGGTTGTCTGGTGGCGTGACATTTGTTTAGTTATTTTTTCAACGTAGTAATTTGAGCTGCCAAAAGCTTACAAAGTGCTTTTAGCGATCAGATTAGCAGTTTTCAGCATTGTATTGAATTTTAAAGTCAATTAAAGTTAGATTTAATTATTCGCTATTCCTATTCTATTATTAACAGCTAATGATTTTAGTAATTCGGCGTACTGTAATCACCATGAAAAACAAACAGGATCGCCATAACTCCAATATACCTAAAAATCACACTAAATTATAACTCTACTTGTTAGGTACTTAATACTTCACAACATAAATTTGCCTCTATCGCAGGATAACCGTTAGGTAGACATATTACCTATGTCAGTTTAAATCCTCAGACGAGTAGGTAAATACTCAAAGATTAATGTAAAACTGATCCTCTAAGGCTCTTCTCTACCGTCATTAGGTCATCTTCAATGGACCTAACAGGTGGTCAGGTAGGAACTTTGTGTAAAAGAGATCAAAGGAGTTTCTTTGATTTCTTTGTGCGAAATGTTAACTGCGGTAGGCTAGGTATTCACTCACCGAATAGGTATGAATTAATATCCGGTCAGAGGTTTATTTATTTGTTTTTGAAGATCTTTGATGAAGAAAAGGTCGTCACCGTCAGAAAAGTTTTAATGCCGATTGCTATTAGAGCAAGAGAAAGCCAAAGAAGCGATAAATGCAGTGTTTAAAAGATGAAATGGCTAGAAAATGGTTGTGTACTTCTTTCTTTTTTTTTCGTGTGGTTGGTGCCTAACCTACAGGTCTCTGACATGGCTTTACATACCGTCGAGAAAAATCTCTAAGGACATGCTGGTTTCCTCACGATGTTTTCCTTCACTAAAGCAAGTGATAATTATAGAATACGCACATGAATTCGAAAAATCAGAGGTTCATGTCTTGGGTTTGAACTTGAGACCTATGACTTGGCAGTCCGACGGTCGTACAGCTAGGCTATCACTGCAGGCTAAGTTGTGTACTGCGGTAAAGTAACGACTAATAGAGGCCTATGGAAGAAGACATTCTGCGCCGACCTCAAATTGGCACTAGGGCAGGAGAATCCTGATGTCTTTTAATAAAATCTTCCTATGGAGTAGGTACATTTTCAGTTACGGCAGGATTAATTCCAAGAAATCAGCTTACAAAAACGAACTAACACTCAAACCTTGATCCTTTTTTATTTCGTTATTTTCCACGTAGGATTAAGTTCAAAGGTTGTAGAACTTAATACGGTTAACCAATGAGAAAGTACCAGGTTTACGCGTAAAAAAAGGTATATTTTAATAACATGTAATACATTAATAGCAGAAAATATATTATAATCTATACAAACGTCTCATTTGGATGGTTGCGGGGTACCTTTGAGGGATGTACCGCAATGAGTTACAATGGTATCGATATAACAATTAATCGATTAATCCAAAAGCTTTTGTAACCATTGTTTTGTACAATTTAAAAAAAAATGTTATTTTGGTTTTTAAACAATAACAAAGCTGGGTTTATATTAAACTTAGTCTCGACTATGTAATAGTTGATATTGATACGAAATATGTAGTGGCGACTAGAGATTGACCGCAAATCGTCTGACTCTGTGGGTAATAAATGAGCGACAAAACACTTTGCACTGACCCCAAGTAAAAAGAGGTAAGGGCGCATACATAGGAGTTTTGTTGGCTTTAAATTAAATGGACCATTTACTGAACTTAAGTAATCTTAGATCATCAAGAAGAAGTCAGTAATAAGTAATCTCGAGATCCATCATTACAATTTGTCATAATCATTTACCTACAAAACAAGGATAAAGATTTTGATCACTAAAGCAACTTCTCGGTAATGGTACCATTAACAATTTAGAGCTGTGCAGGTGGCTACATACCGGTCTAACACAATTTAAGTCTCATCGACACGTAATGAAAAAGATCGACAGAATGACAATAATCGATATCGTTTATCGACTTCAACCACATCACTGTAATAGGGTTTGGACAGGCGGCAATTCGAATGATTATTTACGGTCGATATATTTTTAGGATTAGTGAGGAAATTATTTCATTCTCGATCGCATTAACGCGCCTGCTCCGCTCATGACGTGGCAACGGTCATGTCCTGATACGGCCATTAATATTATTTTATTCGTGTCAAACAAGAAAAGCTACCGTTAAAGGGTATTAGGAATATTAAAAAATTTACGACCCGGCCTGTGATCTTCAATGGAATTATACTTTTATGAGGTTACGCCGAGTTTACTTAAAACCTCTTTTTAAATGAAACCTTTTTCAATTTGGTTCGATTTTTAGAAGTTGTTTAAATGAAATTAATGGCTAGAAATGCTGTTGCTGGCTGGATATTAAATTGTAATGTAGTTACCAGTTACCCTTGCTTTCCTATTAAATTCAATCAATTTTTATAAGTAACATATTCAGTCAACGAGATTCTTTGCTTTTATTTCTCCATTTCTTTGAAAATGCTTTAGTCGGTAATCTTCAGATTCAATCAAAATAAAGTTGGACATTTTTTTCAACCATTCCTGCTTATTGGTAAGTAAAACAGCTTATTAAAGAAAGGTGTCCCTCATTTTTCTGCAAAATATACTGCAAATAGGTGTTTTTTTAAGACTTTAGGATTATATACTTAACTATACGAAATAAAGGCGACAATCTGACCGAATAAACTTCTGAATATTTGCATATTTCTGACCAGTTTTGTGTTGTCAATGTGAAATATGTAATGTGCCTGCATACAGTACCTCAGTACTTATAATATAGTTTAATTAAGTAGCATCAGCTATTCTCCATAATCGTTCATCATTTCATCACTTACGAAACCCAAAATCATAATCCAATCCATGTTCGTCATCAAATGTACCACGTATTCGTTTGAACCGATAAAACATGTCGGTGAAAAGCTTCGGAAAAATAAGAATGCAAAAATGAACAATACAACATTGACTGCAGTGCAGTAAAACATATTGTTACAGAGTTTGTAATGTGGGCTGTACTGCTGTAGAAAGTGACAAAATATTTCATACTTTCTTTTTATTAAATTATTGATAAAACACCTTCACTCTTAACTTTTTATAATTAATCATTGAAATGCTTCTCGAGTTGTCTTGAAATTATTTTTTTATAAAAGCTAGTTTTAGTTCCTGTCACAATATTTGCATGATTATAAATAATTTTGTGCCTTTAGGGCGAATTTTTAAATAGGTACGAATATTCTTTTTCTTTTTATATTACTTACATATCACGATTGAATTTTGAAATGTTAAAGTGTTCCCAGTCACAAGTCAAAACTTTCTGATAAATACCTAATTTAAAGTCACTAAGCAATTCTATTAAAAACGGGCCCATCTCGTGTAATTAAGATAAGATCTGTCACAGAAGCTAGCACGACATTTTTTATGTTTTTATAGTCGTTTACGAATAGATTAGAATTTGCTTTATTGCTTGTTCGCGTGTCTGTAGGACGCCATCTTTGTTCCCCACATTCCTTGCTTGCGACTATTTAGAGGTTCGACTGGTTGCTGCGATTTTTCGAAAATTGTTTCTGAGGGTAATTATAGTGTGTGAATCTATAATTGCACGCTTTGGAAATCGAAAAATATCGCTACAGGTATATGTTTGATGTTGACTGTTTGAGTTGTGATTCCGTGCTTTTATTCATGTTAGGAATTAGGACAAACGGAAAGGATATATTTTTAAAAGTGTGTATTTTACTAAAGGATGATTTCCTCCAAACGCATCGTATCGGATCGGAACGGATTTTACAATCTTTAAACGATATTAAATCGTGTACAAAGTATTTAAAGACCAATAATCCAGCCGCGCACAGCAGCTTGACCGCGGGGGTCTTCCGCGACACGTGATCGTGTCCGAAAGTATGCTGCGACGCGCGATCGTCTCCGTTCGCCTGTCGTCGTATCCGACACGATAGGAATGAAACTATTTGACTAGGCGCAGAAACGGATACGTTCGCAAGCGACACTACAGAGCCGATCGTATGCGTCGATATCCTGCCGGCCGCGATCGGTTGTCGCGGCATCCGTTCGTATCCTTTCCGATCCGATGCGATGCGAGCCTTTTGGTGGAAATCATCCTTAAGATCTCACATTCGTTGTATTGCATAGAAGTAACAATAGAATGCTTGAAATACCCGTCCTGGTTGTTGGGATGCCCACTATCCTACTTCCTACTAATATTGTAAATGTGAAAGTTTGTGAGGTTGGATGGATGAATGGATGGATGGGTGTTTGTAACTCTTTCACGCAAAATCTACAGAACGGATTTGGATGAAATTTTGCACAGATATAGTTTATAACCTGGATTAGCAAAAAGGATACTTTTTATCCCGGTAGTATGATCCCGTGGGACAATTATCGACCTTCACGCGGGCGAAGCCGCGGGCATAAGCTAGTCCACCATAAATAAAATAAAAGCTACTCCATGAAACCGCACCCTAACTAGGCTCAGCTATTAAAATATTTCAATGAATTCAACATAAAGTTTCTAATTACTTAGTCCAGTTTTGCTCGCTCAATTTATTTTATCTCCACTAGAAATTAATAATTTATGTTTCCTATAGTCTGTATTACGAGAAGTACTAAAGTAGAACTAAGTTGTTGATGTATTTAACACCATAACACCATCGACATTCCTGAGATACGATAAGCTATGAAGTTAATCTTTAACACTCTAAAATATTTCTTATGTTATTGATTGGGTATTAATAATATTTTTCTGGTTTTCAATAGAATGCCTTGTAAATTAAATTTTCAATGGGACCTCTTAATTAGATAGATATACGATCTCAAAGAGGCTTGATTAGTATGAATTACCATAGATTTAAAATTACTCGGAGTGTGGACCGAATCGAATCCGCGGGGTGTTTGTAGGGCTGCCAGGAGGTACACTGATGTGTGAATGTCAACCACATAATTATGAAGATTAAAAAAACTTTAAAAAAAGTAAAAAAAAGAATGGTGAAATTGATTGAAAGAATTGAATACTATAATAACATATACATATAACATAAGCATATAGTAGGGGGCGAGCCTATTGCCATCAACCGGGCACAAATCCAGACTTCGTTAGTCCAGTTACACTTGCGACCACTAGATCAACGAAACAGTCTGAATACTATAATGTATGTTGAGAACTTAAATCTAGGATTCCATAACTAGTCAAATGACGATTTATAAAATCCTAAAAAGTAAAGACTTTTACATCATTGGGTGCAATTAGGCACTGTTTTTAGAAATGTTTATGAAGTACCTTTCTTTATTTTAATGTAGAAGATTAGCATTATCAATAATACTTATAATTATTCAAAACATTCATTGCATGAACCATGGGCATGCTCCATAGAAGATGGATGGAATATATTTTATAGTACAATACAACAAAATTGTTACCCAGCTCTGTTACTGAAAGAAAGAGTATTTTGCTAAAAAACTACCGTAACTACATTCCCGCTTCCAACATCTGGCAACCCTGCGTGTAACGAACTATCGATAACATTATTAATTAATTGAATATTCGATATTCTCATTATGAATTTTAACGCGGCGCGTTAATGAGCTCAAACACGTAACGATTTGTCTTCGTTATGGACATCCACGCTTAGATGACCAGGTATTTAATTAAAATTGAATAAATTACCCAGTGATTTACTGTAAATTAAGTTGCCGCGATGAAAAAAAGATGTTACTTCACAGTTTTTTTTTTCATTATGTTGGGAATGCTGTCGAAATCGGTTACAGGTTTTCGGTTATTGCGGTTTTCGATTACAACTATGTTACTGTCGAAAGATGAATATTATTGCAAAAAAATATTAAAGCGTTCATATTTGAGACAGGAAATGATAATTTTTACACTATATCACTTAAAGGCTCTAAATTCAAGTAATTACACCGTCGATGTATAGTTTAAAAATACCGTACCACGCCGTAGATATTATATTCCCAACAGGTATAATTAACTTCAAAAGATAGTCTCAAAAAGAGTACTTAAAACAATTGAATCATTGATTAATGTTGATTTTAAACGGAAAAGGTTTTAATCGACTTAAAATTTAATCCCAAGATTTCAACATACCGCACTTTAAAAACTATTAGTAGAAGGTAAGTTCAGCCAAGTACTTATAATACTTAACAATATAATATATGCTAGGTGTTAATAGGGTCACAACGGTAAAAACACGAAAACTAAAAATATAAAATAATAACTAATGGTGTGGACAGCTTAAACTCGTGAAAAATTACTATCATTTTTATATCGGCTACACTTAAAAGATACAGTATGACAATTCATTTTGTAGGTACCACTATCGGAATGGAGATTAATATTTTTGACACCTTTGTACGTTTTCTTGGTTTTTTTTTTCAAGATTTTTATTAAGAAATTGTTTATTTTATAAAAATACATTGGTTGTGGTTAAAAATCCTGGTTTTACTCCAAAAGATTATGCTTTTTCACATTCGTTATTTATTTAATAGTATAATTACGTAGCCTTCTCATATATTGGCCCTTATGAATAAGACGTCGTCGTCAAGATGGACGAAAAACAGGAAAATGTTGTTAGAAAAATGCAGAACAAGAAATATGGCGTAGGTCTTCGAGTCGAAAAGCTTGTTGATGATGAGGATGCTGACTTTTCAGAGGCAGAAGAGGACTAGAAGTATGTATGTCTACCTATTTGCATAGTTCTCTACTTCGTTGTGGCTGGACAATCAAATGTATACCCCCGCCCTTCTAGTGGAATAGTGGTGGCTGAGTGTCGAATGTCCTACCTTGAGGTAGCTTATTTTGATTTAGCTAACACCTTGGCTCAGAAGATTGGTGTCGAAGATTTTCACCTTAGTCAGATGGTCATTCGCTCTAAATATCAAAATCAACAACAATTTATCGCTTCTTTCACAATCGAAGCCTGCCAAAGAATACACAGGCAAAGTGTTAACTGCATTATTTGTTACAAGCAACATATATCATATGTCATTTGAATAGATTTCTATATGTATAAATATTAATTTGAGCGGACGGCTGGCCCGAATTCGTTTATAGCCAGTAAATCTTTCGTACTTGTCCGATGTCACTTGGAACGAGAGTATACGTTATTTAATGCCTTCAGAATTAACATATTAACATATTTTAACACTTATTGATTGTATTCTTATTTGTTTTTAGATTTACAAGCTCGGGTTAGGGATGTGCCGGCTATAAATTACTTTTTCGTTTTTCTATTTTGATGAATGTGTTTTCTATGAATGGCGGTTTTACAATGGCATTTAATAATGACATCTTCGTTTTTTTAATGCTGAGCTCGAGTATGTTTGTTCAGGTTTCGAAATTAAGCAGAATGTGGCGTTTACTAATAAAGTTTTTCATTGATAAATAGCCAAGGTGTGGTGCGTATGACGAAATGAATGAATGAGTCAAAAAACCGCCAAAATTCTAAGTTGACAACTATTTTAAGTTATTCTCACAAAGGTGTGGCTCATTCATTCGAATCAATCGCACCTTTTTTATGTGATTAATTTACCAAATACATTTAAAGAACGTAATAAATCAATATCTCATAAAAAATAAGCTACTGCTGGCGGCTTTGTTTACAAGGTTGTTGGACAAAATTAATACTGACCTGCCTTTTTAAACGGCATGCATCATAATGGAAAATATTATGGAAAATCGGTGGTCAAGGTAAAAAAATAGATTCTCCGTGTTAAAAACTGTCAAATTATTTGAGGTATTTTTAAAATTACTTTATTTCACTGGTATTCAAAAGTAATTGTTAAAGTTCCAACTTAATTTACTTTCATAACCCTTCAAAGTATTAAAAAAAATCGAATAAACTAGAGGCAAACAACTAACGCTGTTATTATTGGATATATTTTATTCACACTGTTCAATTAGCCATTCAAAACAGCCCGCTCAGGACCAGGCAATCATAAAATTGAAAGGCTATCGTCTGGCCGCGTGTCATTACTCACAGGCGTTTCCATACCGATGGCACGTTCGCTACGAGAGCCCTTTCTTATATTTATAAAGCTGTCAATTCCCGAAGTCATTTCGGGTTAGAGTGGAAAGAAGCGCAGATGCGCGCTCGGTCGTAACTCAGGAAAAAACGTTGCTGAGTCGGTGCCGGCGCGGGAAAGGCTCGGCCCGCATTAAATTATTATGATTTATGTGTTTTAGCGAAGCCAGCTCGCCTCCTTAATTATATGTTAAGGTTTAACGAACAAAACCTCATCGGTTTGGTGCGTCCGATTTGGTTGCGTCTACTGATGTCTCTATTGTGGTTCTGGGGACTGCTTGAAAATTATGGTGCCTTAGATATTGTCGGAGGAGCTCGTGGCTTAATAATAACAGCCGCTCGGGTCGATCTTTAGGTTAAGCCGTACTTGCCTAGTTTGCTTCTGCACATTACTTACCGAGTTTCCTCCGTGCCTCAGAAAGCACGTTTAGCTGTTGGTCCCGGCTGCAATTTGTAGATCTTTGACAGTCGTAACAGGTATAATAGTCAGTGACCTGAAAGTCTGATAACTAGTGTGACTAAAGGTTTCGTATTACCCAGTACTAACAGCGTTGTGGAGGTCGGATAGGCAGACGCTTCATGTAAAATACTGGTATTCAGCTGCATCCGGTTAGACAGGAAGCCGGCCCCAACATAGTTGGGAAAAGGTTAGGCAGATGATGAAGCAAATATAGACGGATACTTGCTGTTTTAGATCTTATACGAACTGAGATGTCAGTTGCGGTACATCTAGGTCGGTTTTAAAAACGCTTTTTATCTGTTTCAGCTTAGTTATATTACGAAAGTTATTTAACTCAGTGTTTTGGATTCCGTACTTCAAAAGAAAAAAAACGGAACCGTTATAGGATCGCGTTTCTGTCTGTCTGCCCGTCTGTCACAGCCAATTTACTCCGAAACTTTGGACCGATTGAGTTGAAATTTGGTACACATATGTAAGTTGGTGACCCAACTTGTCTTGCTGGTTGGTGTCATGGTTAAAATTCATTCATTTGAATGAATTTTAACCATGGGGACCACTTTTAGGAGGTAAATTAGAAAATAAAATATAGGTATGTTTTTTTTTATAATTTTCAGATAATATTTTTAAACTATTTAAGAAAATAGGCGAAAATTGCTCATTCCCTCCCCCCCCCCTTTAGATTAACCTATGGAACCCTCTCCACGCGAGAGGAACTCGCACTTGTCCGGTTTTTATTCAATGCAGATGCTTCCAAGATTACTGTTCCTACTCTACATACCTAGAATTCAGCTACGGTGCTATATAGTCTAGACACGTACCTACGTAGGAATGTCACAAAAGGAAAGATCAGAACATCTGTATAGGTAGTGATGCTTGCGGGATCTCATACATACTGAATCTAGGCGGCGCGCACGTTTGCAACTCATCAGCACAAGACATCTGTCCAGTTTGTTTACAGTTACATAAGTGTGTTTAGTGTGTGTGTCAGTAGATAGTGGTACTATAATTTTATTTATTTATATCATCATCTGCCTAGCCTTTTCCCAACTATATAGCGGTCGGCTTACAGTCTTACCGGATTCAGCTGAAAACCAGTATTTTACATGGAGCGACTGCCTATCTGACCTCCATAACCTAGTTAGTACTGGGGAATATGATACCCCTTGCTAAGACTGGTCGTTCTTGCATCCTAAGTTTTCCTTGCCATAATTCCTTGTTTATGTTGGTGTGGTGTATTAGAGTAACATAAAAAATAGGAGTACGATAGACGCTCTCTACTGTGTGCAATCGCCCCTCGCACCGCTATCCCCGCTGTACTTAAGAACATGAAGAATGTAATACATTTCCGATCGCTATTTACGAAATGAATAGATTTCCTACCTATCTATTTTAGGAATCGTACACATTTCCTAGGAATTGTAAAAAATGACGGATTACATACTTTTCCGTTAACATCTACATAATATCCGCCGAGACTGGTCCAGAACGAGGTGGCGAGACGATCTGGACGCGTACCGCGTGGGCTGGTTCGAGGAGGCACGGGAAAAGAGCTCATGGGAGGAATTAGGGGAGGCCTTTACTCAGCAGTTGGACAGTGTACTGTCCCACTGCTGGGCACTGTACTGGCTAAACAAAAAAAAAGTATTTACTTCTATTTACCAACTACATGCTAACGGCTGGAATATTCAACTAGCATTTTCATAACTTTGTCAGAGTTTTCTCATGAAAAAATTTGGATTGGCTTATTTAGTTATTGGTCATGTTACGATATACTTACATATGTTCATGCATATCATTACGGCTATTTCACCGAAAGATTAGCCAGAGGTGTATTTACAGTACACTCAAATTTCATCATTTTGAACCTATCGCCATCAACCGGCATAAATTCAGACTCCAGACCGGACCTGACCTGGGAATCGAACACTGGAGGACCTTAGGCTCAAGTCTTATGTCAAATTGTTAGTTAACTTACTGTTTTATGGTTTTTAAAACCGAGTACCGCATGCTAAGCCGTTGACGCGTCACACTTCCATTGTTGTAGATCTATACAAATAAATAAAATTTAAGTGTCTGTTTGTAATATCAAAATAACAGGTTTTTACTGAATGCATATGAAAATATATACGGCACTTAAAACTAAAAAACATTTTTTCAGTTTTTGTCTGTCTGTTTGCTCCAGCTAATCTCCGAAACAGCTGAACCAATTTTGACGGGACTTTTACTGGCAGAAAGCTGATGTTATAAGGTAGGTCTAACATCGGGCCTGTAGACGGTGAGCCGGGCCTGTGGACGGTGAGTAATGGGCTAGCTCGCCGTCCGTCCGTCGTATGACGACAGGCCGTGTCGCGTTCGTCGAGTGTTCCACGCGTGCCTCAAAGAGATGTCAGCAAACAAGAGGGGCCCGCAAGGGCCGATGCCTGCCAGGGCTGCGGGACTGTTCGAAAGATATACCGCGGCCCTGGAGCAAAAAGGGCAAAAGAAGGAACATGGGTGTTTTTTAGTCAGTAAAAGTCTGACACTCCCTTCCGCTCCGCCCAGAGCGGGAGGGAGGAGTCATTTGATGATTTCCCACCCGAAAAAAAAAGGTAGGTCTAACATAGGCTACTTTTATTTTAGAAATATGATTAGGGTTCCGTGCAAAAAAAATAAAACCCTTGAAGTTGGTAACAAAATTCGATTCGAAAAGGGAATTAAGATTTTTTTAATAATAATTTCATGAAGAAGAAAGAAAGTCCCGGGCAACAGCTAGTTTGAAATATTCATTCATTGAAATATTCTCCGTGTGGTCAAGGTGTTTATAGGCCTACTGTATCAGTCATAGTCTCACAGACATTCCCGACAGTCGGTCACTAGCAGTAACAATACCGTTTTCAATTGCCTTTCCATCAGTGCCATCAAGTATGGCAACACTTAATATACGCATTACACACTAGACGTACATAGCACATACTAGAAAGGCTGTATGACTGATTGGCTGTGCCTGATGTAGTAACGACATTGGTCAGTATCGACACGCTTTGGGATTATTGTGATGTTATTAGCTAATTAGTTATTACTGTCTCTGGTTTGATGGGTGGTACAAAGGTGTTTTTCATTTAGTTTTAAACTAGCAATCTTCGTCCGCGTGAATTTATTTAAAAAAAAATTGCTTCCGGTTTTTTTTTTATCAGGGAACCCTAATCCTTTTTCCCAAACAGAACCCTTAGTTACTCATTATAACATCAGCTATCTGCCAGTAAAAGTCCCGTAAAAATCGGTCCAGCCGTTTCGGAGATTAGCCGGAACAAACAGACAAAACTCAAAAAAAAAAAATGATTAGTATTAAGTACCGTAAAGGTATACTTTCTATGCATTCAGTAAAAAGTTGGTTGTTTTAAAATTACAAACAGACACTTCAATTTTTTTATTGCATAGATGACACAACTAACCTATAACTTTACCACTCCTTTTTTTTTTTTTTTTTATTTATTTATTTTTTTTTTTTTTTGGAGGGTGAGAAATCATCAAATGACTCCTCCCGCTCTGGGCAGAGCGGAAGGGAGTGTCAGACTCTTACTGACTAAAAAACACCCATGTTCCTTCATTGGCCCTTTATGTTCCAGGGCCGCGGTATCTCTTTCGAACAGTCCCGCAGCCCTGGCAGGAACTTTACCACTCCTGAGACACATAGGCACCTCTTTGGAAGATCAGCAGGGCAGTAATCCGCCACGCGGGCCCGGTTCGGGTTGATGCTTCAACATGTCTTCGAATGTTTGGTTTCACCTTACAATTTCGCCAGCAGTGGTCATATACGAACCATGATTGGAATTCACATGTCGGGATCGTTTTCAATTTTGCAAGTTTACCTACATCTCTCTTTAAACCTCTCTTCTCCTTTTCTAATTCGTCTGTTCTCGTCTTTGATCAAGGTATAGCCTTAAGTAGAGTTAGGTACCTACCACTGAAAGCATAGCATAAGCATAATCAGCCTAATATGTTCCCACTGCTGGGACACACGGCCTCCTTCTCTGGAGAGGGAATGGGCTATAATCCACCACGCGGGCCCAGTGCGGATTGGTAGATGTCACATGTCTTCGAATTTTTGCTTCTAGGACATGCCGCATTTCCTCACGATGTTTTCCTTCACCGTTTTTGAGAGCAGTGGTGATGAAATAAATTACACAAAGTAATGCGCCAGCCTGGGTTCGAACCCACTACTTACTGTTCGTAAGTCGGGGCCGCCACCACTGGGCCACCGTTGCTCTCTGAACCGCTGAAAGACTGAAGCGTTATTTCAAAAAGTGTGAAATTAATCTTTTTTTTTGTACAGTCAACAAAACTTCAAATTAATATTAGTTACATTTAACATAATTTATTGTTTGTTGCATTTCTATATAATAAATTTATTAAAATGTTTCTGACTGACTCATATAAATGTTGATAGATGGAGAGGGAGAGGAAGGTCAAAGAAAAGATAGATGGATTGCAAGAAGAATGATATGATGGAAACATAAGTAAATGATAGTTTGGCGATTGCCGACCTCAAATAACATGGTACAGGGGCAGGGTGATGATGTCTTTCTGACTGACTCATTGACCAAATGGTTGCTACTGCAGAGCATAAGCTCCTGGGTGTACAAGAGAGTAAACCTCTTTGCCTAACCTTTGCGAATGACCTACAGGCGTGATTTTATTCTAAAATACTTCTTTTCTTCTCTTTAATAACGTTTGCACTAAGTTAGTTCCCAACATTGTATGCTAAGATCAACTAAAGCACAGTTGCTAAGTCGAACACCTCTTAGCCTATAGAAATACATAGTTGTATCTAGTTAAATGTTAACAATAACATTGTTGTGACATAGTGTGTGCGAGTAATTTCAAACTGCACCCGTGTGACATGTGTTGTACTTGTACTGTACATTGTCATGTCATTCCCTTTTTAGTGTTCCACGTTTTAGAATGAATTCTTGCAGCAGAAAATTTGGTCGCCATCTTGTTTTTCTCCGGAAAATTGTAATTTTAAAAATGTTTTGTTATTCTTCGAAACGTTTGGCTGAAGTAGTTCTATTTGAAGAACTGTAAGCTATCATTGTGCGTAAAACAAGTTTTTTTTTTATAATTACGCAAGCCAAACGTCATCCCCATCGATTTGCGTAAGAATTACTTATGTCTGAATTTTTATATTTTTCGCGTTGCATACTCACGGGCCGCAGTTCAAATTACATTCTCAAATGACTTATCTAGTTTTCTATTTCACTGAATTAAAGTAAGTAAACAGATTTTCATTATCTTGAACCTACAATCATAATGTAATTAAAAATAAAATATTCATACATTATACGGAACTGTGTACCGAAAAAAGTAATTATTTGACTACTTCATATTATAACGATGCCAAACATTGCTACAAATTACACCGCGTTTTATGTAAATGCATGTATTTTAAGTAAAATGTGATAATAATAACCTTCTTACCTGTCAATCCGATTCGCCATGCAACAATCAAGTGGAAATTCTGTATGCTCACCGCGATTTATGTGAGGATTCTCTCCATGGGAAAATGGACTTTAAAACTGTGAATTTTAAACGTTGAATTTGAATGAAAACTTTTTAGCATGTGTAGAAGATGTTATAAGCTTTATGCGGTAAATTATAAGGTTGGTTTTATGTTGTGTGCCAGTCATGTGTGCAGTTAGATAGAAATCTCTCGCGAGCCGGTGACCGCGCGTTATAATGACGTTGTCGGCAAAGAAGTCATTATTCATTTTTTTAATACAGTGTTTTGTTGAAACGACATTTTCACTAGCGTAATCACGATTTGTACAGGCAATATATCAAGGTAATAAAAGCCACATTATTACCGCGCGGTTACTGTTGATGGTTTTCAATTTGATGTCTTCATCGGCATGTTGTTTTATACGATCGCTCAATCACTGAGTAAATTAAACTCGGAATTATTGCCGCAAATGAGGGAAGGAAGAAGTTATGATTGACGTTTTTTTTGCTGATATACGTGTTTAAATCAACACGTTTTTAATATAGCTCGTGAATAAACAGATGTGCGGTGTAATTATGAAAACGGTTGGCGTAGCAACGGGTGAAGTATCCGGTAGCTGCTTAATTGAGATCGCAGTTTCATATAATAAAAAATAATTTAAAATTTTTGAATGTGTTCAGAATTATTATCGCACTAGCTGTTGTCCGCGATTTCGTTCGTATGAAAATTTTGTTTTGTATGTGTGAGACTGCCCCGTTGGTCGAGTGGTCGCAAGTCCGACTACTGAGCATGAGGTCCTGGGTTATTGTGTTATTCTATCGCGAATTTCTTATTATCGCATTTTTTAAAGTGTTAAAGTCATCTAAAAAGTATCAAGATTGTTTTAACTGATCTCTGGTTTAAAACATAAAGCAAAACATACATTTTAATAGTACATCAGAACACAAAAACGTAATCTTCACAATCCGAGATACATTGCGGGTGCAATACTAAAACTTTCTCATTTCATATACGGAAAACTGTAAGCTGTAACTCACAAATACAATGTAAGGGAACCGCAACAAATAATAGTTTCCGACTGTACATCTGAGTTACGACAACATACTTCAGGAATACCAACATCCTTTTTCACTTGTACTTTCAAACCTCCAACGAATTTCCAACCTTATTCTTTTAACCTTACGAGCTTCGTATGCATTTTCCGAGTGTTAAAACTAAGTTAGTAAGATGCGTAAACCTGCTGAAATAGCGTCTGCGATGGCTCAATCAATGGAGAACGATTGTGGGTGTTTTAGACGTGTCGTCAGTAAAACAATTTCGCTTTACAATGTACGTCGCTGCATTCTTGTTCGCGGTTTTTTGTGACGACTGTACTTTTTTTTTTGTTTGGCGGTTTATATGTGGAGAGAATGCTATTATGGCCCTTATTGTTGCTGTGTTAAGAGTTTTGCATGAGTCTGATTGTTTTCGTTGACGGATCAAGTTTTTTATAGTCTTCACCTGATATGTCTGTTATTGTAAGGACTTTGGTTCTGAGAGGCTTGACAAAGAGGCCTATATTAGTACATTTTGATGTAAGTGGGGAAACTTTTGTTATTGCATTCGAGGCGGAATTAACACCCGCGCTGCAGGCGAAGGTGTTATGGAGCCGAGAACTGCAGTAAAAAATCCCCACGCGTATCAAACGACTTTTGGCAATACACTTTCGAAGAAATAAAATATTAGAACGCAAAGTATTTTTCTCAGGAATTATTAGAAAACCATGATTGATTTTTTTCCGCGTTTTTCTTTCGCCAAGTTGAAGAAGAAGCAAAGGTAATGATGCTGCTAAATATGAAAAATAAAAAATCCAAATATTCTTGAATTTAGAACACAAATAAATGTTAATTTGTTCATAAAAGTAAGTATTTGTTTTAAATAATAATGTTTAACTATGATTTTCTATTTGTAAATACAATTTAAATATTCAAAAAATATTTACGCTGTAAAGACGTACCTTAAATCTCTTTGCGGAGATTAAAAAAAAACAATCACCGCCGACTATAGGCGTTGAACCCATTTGAACTTAGTTTATGTAAAGTTATCTGTGGAAATTTTTATTTCCACACGTGTGAAATACATTAGAACCAGTTTTCGAGAAGGTGTATTGAAAACTAATTATCTCAATAATTTCCTCAAAGGGTAGAAAACACTGGAAGAAAACTTGCGGAGTCGTTGTCTAGTAGTGGATGAATAAGTAATTAAGTATCTACAGATAAATAAAAAAATGTGGATTTATCAATGTACTTATGCAGTTACCGAGCATAAGGTTCTAGGTTCGAGTCCTGGAGTCAGTCAGTCAGGAGCAAAATTGGTTACTGGGATTTTCTCAGTAGCATCCTGGAATCTGGATCTGTGCCCAGTCGCTGGCAATAGGTTCACCCCCTACTAAGTTGGATTTAAACATAGCTGGCGCGATACTGAAGGGCACACCTCTGCCTAACCCTTCAAAAATAACAGGTGTGATGTAATATATAAAATATCCAGTGCCAACTATCAACTCGTCGTAGGTAGATCTCGTACAAATGTGGCAAATGATAAATATTTTATTACACAAGTGACTTCGAAATGTAGGTAGTGTCCGAGCTAGTACCTAATGATTGAAACAGTATACCTGTACGAGTATGTGCTCCAGTTCGTATATTACAAAAGTGAGCATAAATTATGATAGATTGCTACAATTGCGAGCGGTAATACTTTACTCGATTCTTGCAAATTGCGCTCTCTGATATATAGGCTCCTAGCTGCTACATCTTCATTTAGTTAAGTCTGATCAAAGTTATTTATGATGCTTTTAGGGGTTGATTAGTTAGGCTATATACTATTTTAATATACTTTTTTTTAATTAAAAATAAAAGTAAAAAGTACTAAATGAAAAAAAGTGTATGGAAAAATAAATGGAAAATTTCTGATTGCACGTAAAGCCAAGTCAGAGGCCCATGGGCGGCATAAAAACTCTGACACCAGGTCAGGCATTAACCACACGATAAAGAAAGAAGAATAGAAAATAAAAAAGTAGTAACAGCAAAAACATGTATGTCTTGTAATGTGTGTAAAAATATATGTATGTATGTAAAAGTAGTGCTGCTGGGGCTGTTGACCTCATTGGTACCTCGTTGGTGTAGTGGTCACAAGCGCGGCACGTCGGGCAAAGTGTTATTATGTTTTATATCAGTAATTTCTCAGTAGTAGCCACGGAGTGGATTTGTGCCCGGCAATAGGCTCGCCCCCTACAACATGGGACTTAACATAACTGGCCATAACTAGCTCTGCCTAACCCTTCGGGGATTATAGGCGTGATGTTATATGTTATGAATTTGCACTAAAATGATGCTTTCTGAAAAGTCGTATTTATTTTAAGAAAACTGAAACGTTTTTAATTGTGGGCTGATTATAATCAGCCCACAATTCAAGCAATCAATTCAAGCAAGTTCAAGTTCAAGTCAAGTGTATTCAAGTTTTTTTTTTCATTCAATTTAAGCATAATTATGCTTCTGGTGTGGTTGGAAAATGATAATTGAATGGCACACTCACCTAGTGTAATGCTGATAATATGATTATCATCATGCACAGTCCGAATCCGCCCTCTGCTGGGTACACGCTTCTCTTTGCTTGTGCCCAACTCCACGTTTCAGTGCCGACCTCATCCAGACAATGCCCGCGTTGGCAGCAAGGCTATAATAATAGGTGTAAAAAGATCCTGAATGTAGCCGAAAGGCACTTGTTTCATTGCATATTTTTTTGTTTTAGTCAAAACCGGGAACCTTCTAGTTACGGAGATATTGGAGGTCAAAGTTCTAACTTTTTCTCAAGTTTTTTTCAATGTTTTTTTTTTTTAATGTTAGGTACATATTCACATCAGGCGAGTTGCGGCTGAAGGAAAGCCTATTTAGTATAAAAAAGACAAAATAAACAAAACACATGCTGATGTTTACTGTATCTTCACTAAACTAGCATAAAAATACATTAATTAATTAATCATTCGCAATCTGCAAAGCCAAGTCTGCTATACTACTCCCAACCACTGAATTACCTGAAAGCCTGAATTCACAGTGGCGATCGCCAGAAAAGCGCTCGAGGAGTCCCAGGGAAGCAATTTTAACTAATAAAAAAACTTTGCTTCACACTAGGAATTCCTCCTGTTTCGTTCGTTTCGTTTCGGAGGAGACATGGCAACACTGCCCGATTGACATGTCAAGTTTTTGTTCCGTGTTTAAAAATTAATTTTAATTAGAAATTAGGTTGTATTATGGTGTAATTAAATGTGATAACGTATTTTAAATGTGTAAATACCTAGGAAAATTGTTTTCCTGATAGTTCATAAAGTATTCGGTTATACGACATTACCGGTAACCTATAAACAACAACAGCTGACGGTCTAACTACGGAATTATACGGATATATACGGGGAGTATTTGTTTACTTTTATATTATAATAGCACACAATCGTATTTAAATAATAATAATTCTTTTTTTGTGAATTTAGTAGGTACCCAGTATTGTTTCAAAATCGCTTTGTTGTCAAATGTCAGTTCGTAAAAAGTAAAACTTTTAAACTTTGTTTACATCAGTCTTTTCAATATTAATTAAATATAACGTTCGTGATAGTTATTTTATTAACGTCTTGAAGTAAAAGTACTTTAAAATTCTAAGTTTTCATTCTAGGCAATCTACCCACTTATAAAAAAAAGTTAAATTCTTAGATAAGAAAATCTTATTATAGTAATAAATTGAACATTCAGTTAGATAATATCAATTTTGTCAAGCTAATATAGCAGCCTACCTCATTTCTTTGAGTAACACAAACTTTTTCCCTGTTTATTTCCCCCTTTAATTTCTAAATTTTCTAACATTGATCTATTCTATTAGTTCTCACCGTTTCCTTATTTCCAATTTTCAGTACCCAATCCAGAAATCATGCCTGTGATGACACGTAAGGCTACTGCTCAGGATATGGAGTTAAAATTGAGAACGGCCCTCCAAGAACTGAAGGACTCAAAACTCCAATGTCAACAACTGTTACAGGAGATAGAGGACAGTGAGGAGGAGGTCAATAACGTCAATAGCAAAAACTCCAGCTTAAAACGGGAGCTAGTAGACCTTCATCAGGATTACTTGAATGTTGTCAATGAACGGGATCAGCTAAGGGTGATTACGGATGGGTTTAACAACTGTAGCAACTTGTATGAGGAGGCTTTGTGTAAAGTTAGGGACCTAGAGGATGAATTAAATTATGCTAATGTAAAACTTTTAAATTTGAAACAGGAACAGGATCATACTCAGGCTATAGAAACTGAACACTTGTACAATGAATTAGTAAATACAAATTGCAACCCTAATTCCATAATAACAATAGACCTCACAGAGGACTCCTTACTGAAACATAATTCGTACCATAAAACTAGTAAAAATAAAATTAAGAAATATGCAAGATTGAATAAAATCATTAAAAAATTTAATAAATATAAGAAACAACAAAAGCACTATTCCAAAAATATTCAATTAAGGAAAGAACGTGTTTATCTTGTGAATAGATTAAATAACTATCAGATTAAATTGGAAGATAGTATAAATATTTATGAAATAGACACTCAGCGCTTACAATCTGAAATTGAGGCACTGAATAAGTCACTAAAATCATTATATAATAAATATGATATGTCTAGCAACCAAATTAAGGAGCATATTCTAGCCACTAATGAGTTAGTAGACAAAGTGGACTTGCTGACTCTCAGCAACACTCATTGTACTTGTAGGAGTGAACCCAGTCTTGATGCCCTCCAGCCTGAGGCAACGGAGGACCCGTCCCAAGCTATGAGCGCTCAGGACTGCACCATCAACCCAGATGCAATCCCTGTCATTACATTTCATGAGTCACAAGTAGTACAGCCTAAGATTAGTCATTTTGTATCACCTGATAGTAAAAATTGTTATCATTCAGTTATGTTCTCTGATGGTATAGGTAGAGGGCTAGGTAAATTAATCAGTAATAACCTTAGTTATTGTACCCAAAATTATTGCACGCCCGGGTCAACCTACAAACAGGTCATGGCTTCGGTAATAAATAATGTTTGTAATCCTAATACCACCATTACCATATGTGTTGGAAATAGTTCAAATATTAAAAAGGAAGACATCACCGACTATGTATCAGAGTTGTTAAAGTTAAGCTGTAGTAAGATCATATTGTGTGCTTTTCCATATTTTAAAAATTTAAGTAGTAGAAAAAACAATTATATACATATGTTAAATAAGCATGTACATTTCTTAGTAGGTCACTATAGTGACAGACTTATATATCTGGATATCAACACTATTGTTGATAAACTTAAGTCGACACGGGGTAAGGTGTATCTACCTATTAGATGTAGACACAAAATAGCTAGGCTATTAGCTTATAATATTCACACAGACATAAATAGTATGTCTAAGTTTAGTTATATTATTAACACCGCGACTATTAGTAATCATACTAATAAACATTTTTATAATAACTGTAAATCGGAGGATCCATGCGTAATTATAGATGATTCTCAAGTAGAATCCACTGGTAGTGGAGTCTCGGGGCTCACTCCAGATATTAATATTAATTAAAAAAAAATCTTTGCCCCGGCATTCGTACGGTCAACATACGTGTTTATTTGCTCTGTATTTAAATAAGTCTAATTCTACTCAATTCCAGTATAATTTACAATAAACTACCACTCAGTGACAGCAGGACATCAGTAAAGTGAATTACTTAAAGAATTCAACGTGATATAGTGCATAAACTCAACTTGAAAAGTGTTAACAGTTAAACATTTTAAATGACAACTGGTCAGCTGGTGAGTGAATGACAGGACAGTTTGCGCGCAGTGCACTGTATTCTCACGGTTCGGCAGCGCGCAGAAGTCACATTACCGCTTGCACCGACGCGCGGTGACGCATGCGACGGCCCGCACCAAAGACTAACCGACAGTGATCGCGCAACGTTTTGTACCGTCAGTGAATTGCCTCTGGGAGGACGACTGCAAAAAAGGTTTTTTTTTTTTTTTTGCTGTATTGTTCTGTTTCTGAACCCATAACTTTATTTGGTTATAATGGGTGGTGAAGCTGCACACTGGGGTTGCTGCGCTAATAAAAATGAAACGAACTTGGAAGAAAAATATTTGATGTGTTCAACCTGTGGGAAATCTTACCATTACACCTGTATCTCCATTAATGAACCTCCGAATAATATTAATACTTGGAAATGTCCAAAATGTATGAGTAGTGCCCCGAAAGTAGGCCGAAACGACTCAACTCCAATTCGTAACGTCTCCATGAACAGGGGCCCTAAAAGACAAGCCATGGGCTCGCCCTCGCCTCCCTCATCGTCTAGCAATAAAGATGATATTCGCTCTGTCATTAAAGAAATATTGAGAGAAGAACTTAGCGAGATGTTAGTAAAGATAAATGAAACTATTATCAGCACTATCAACAAAGAGTTAGAACCGTTAAAGAAAGAAATGCAAGGAATTCGAGATTCAATGTCCTTTATAAACGAAAAATTTGAAGACATAAAGAAAGAACAGGAGTCTTCAAAAGAGAGTGTCAAAAACTTGGAATTAGAAAATATAGAACTCAAGGCCACAGTTATCGATATAAACGAGAGACTTGCCAACTTGGAGCAACAGTCCCGTTCAAATAATTTGGAAGTGCAATGTGTACCCGAGAATAAAAATGAAAACGTTTTCAATATAGTTACACAACTCGCACGTGTGGTAAAGTGCGAAATAAATGATAAAGACATCTCACACTGCACACGCATCGCTAAGTCCAATCCATCCAGTGCTCGTCCTCGCTCAATTATAGTTCAGTTGGCATCACCAAAACTACGAGATCAACTACTGGCTGCAACTATAAAGTATAATCAATCAAACCCGCAAGAAAAGCTTAATTGTACCCATCTTGGATACGCAGGACCAAAATTTCCGGTGTACGTTACGGAACATCTGTCACCAACCAATAGAGCCCTTCATGCAGCTACTAGGATCAAAGCCAAGGAGATGGGCTACAAGTATGTGTGGGTCAGAAACGGTAGAATATTTGTGAGGAAAAACGACGGCGCTGAATATATTCAAATCAAGAACAAAAGTAACATAAGTAAAATAGTATAACAAGTATCATTTATTATAATTTTAATGCATGTAATGGGTCTAACTCTTATAAAATTCAAGAATATTTTAATGTATTACCAAAATTGTAGAGGTTTGCGAACGAAAACTAAAGTTTTTTACTGTAATTTGTGTTGTCAGAATTATGATATAATAATATTGACGGAAACCTGGTTAAATAGTAGCGTGCTGAGCAGTGAGTTATTTGATGATCGATATGAAGTGTACAGGAGAGATAGGGAAACAACTGGATTTCAGGGTAACAAGGACGGTGGTGGTGTGTTGATTGCTGTTAATAAACAGATTAACTCATCAAATGTTGTACATTGGCAAGGTAACTGCGAGGATCTCTGGGTCACTATTGATATATCTCTGTCACAAAAATCTCATAAAATGGCTCTATGTGCAATTTACCTCCCTCCGCCTGTAAGTCCAGCAACTCTTGAACATTTTATCGAGCACTGCAACAAGGTTATCGACTCAACAAATATTCCTATTTGTATTGTAGGAGACTTTAACCAAGGTAAAATCAATTGGGACTTGAAAACGGTAAATGATTCTTTGCCTAAAACTAGCCAAATACTAATGGATTTCATAAATGTAAGTCAGCTAGTACAGTGTAATCACATAAAAAACTATTCTGAGCGTACACTGGACCTGGTGCTATCTTCTGTGCCCTCATGTTCAGTTAACGAATCCAACTTTTCTTTAACGGCTATCGATAAACTTCATCCTCCCCTTGATATAACTCTTTCATCAGTAAATAATCGTAATCTGCCATATAATAGCTCCAATTTTAGACCTAACTTTTATAAAGCAAACTATAAAGAAATTAATAATTATCTTAATAAGCAAGACTGGACTGAACTTTTTAAAAATACTGATCATGTAAATGACATGTTAACAATATTTTACAATCATTTATACGAAGCCATTAAAAATTTTGTGCCTGAAAGAAAACAGAAGAACTGTCGTTACCCACCTTGGTTTGACAAAACAATAGTTAAATCCTTAAAGGAAAAAAATAAGTTGAGGATACGCTTTAAAAAATATAAAAATCCTATGGATAAAATTGAATTGAATTTAATTTCCAAGCGATGTGAAAAATTAGCAATGAATTTATATAATGATTATCTTAAGAATTTAGAACAGGGTATCAAAAATAATCCTAAACTTTTCTGGAGTTATATAAAAGCTAAACGAGGCGGAACTAGTGCTTACCCACAGACTATGACTGACGGACAGACTATAACATGTAATGGTTCTGAAATCTGCAATCTTTTTGCCAATTACTTCTCGTCCGTATACACATCTGACAGTAATATGGAAATAAATAATTACAAGACAGAGTTCCTACAAGCTCTACATAGTAATAGTCAGTGTTTGAGTGCCCCGGTAATCAACCGCGACTGTTTGCTTAAGAAACTCAAAACAATTAATATCACCAAGGGACCAGGACCTGATAGCATCCCACCGATATTCATTTCTTCCTGCGCGGCAACTCTGGTTGCTCCTTTAATGATAATTTTTAATGCGTCGTTAGCCTCAGGGACTTTTCCGTCCGAATGGAAAAAAGCAAAAGTGGTTCCAGTGTACAAATCAGATAGCAAAGATATCATTTCAAACTACAGGCCTATTTCAATACTTTCCACTTTCGCAAAGATTTTTGAATCTATTCTTTGTCCGTATATACAACATCATTTTAAATTATACCTTAGTGACCATCAGCATGGTTTTGTAACAGCGAGATCTACAACTACAAACTTAGCAACTTTCACGGAGTCATTGGTTCAGGCAGTAGACAAAAACAAACAATTTGACGTAATATATACGGACTTCAGTAAGGCGTTTGACAAAATGTCCCACGCTATACTAATCTACAAACTTGCAGCTTACGGTGTATCAGGGTCCTTACTTCAATGGTTTGAATCATATTTAAGAGATCGCAATTTCTACGTCGTTGTGAATGGATTTAAATCTTCAGAGCACACAATAACTTCTGGCGCCCCTCAAGGTACGCACTTAGCTCCAATAATATTTAATATATTTGTTAATGATCTCCCCCAATGTTTCCAATATTCAGAACCTTTTTTATATGCCGATGATCTGAAATTTGCACGCTTGATTGAATCCCCAATAGACAACGAGCTTCTACAGAACGACCTAAACAGAGTAATGGAATGGTGTGAAAATAACAGAATGCAACTGAATTCTAAAAAATGTTATCACGTTAAATTTACGAGGAAAAATAACTATATAAATACAGAATACTACATTGACCAAGTTAAAGTACAAGAGCTCGAAATAATCAAGGACCTAGGAGTACTTTTCGATAGAAAAGTAAGCTTCATACCTCACTTTGAACATATAATTAAAAAATCGTCCAAAATGCTAGGCTTCCTGCTTCGTAATACGAGAAGTTTTCGTAAGAGCAGTACCAAAATAATGTTATACAACAGTCTCGTGCGTAGCATATTAGAATACTGCAGCGTGGTATGGAGACCTCACTACGCCACTCACATGCTGCGGTTGGAACGAGTGCAGAAGCGTTTTGTGTGGCACTTAGCTTTTCGTGAAGGGAAATCCAATCAGCTACCCTCCTACAAAATGCGCCTGCACTATTTCAAAATGCACACGTTATCCACACGCAGAGATGTCACTGATGCCATATTTTTGTACAAAATTGTAAGAAATCGAATTGATTGCTCTAAATTGTTAGGTCTTATTAGATTCCGTGCTCCATCTAGATATCCGAGAAACATAATTACACCGTTATGCCCACCTCAACGTAGGTCTGTACTAGGCACAAACTCACCTATACCTAGGTTATGTAAAATTCTCAACAGCTACAGTGATTTAGTGGATATACACCAGGACAATATTAATAAAATTATTAAAGTCGTTGTAAATAATTCACGCGCAGAGACTTGAATCATGTTGTAATAATAATAATAATTTTAAATCTCATTGATCCGTTTAATTTATTATACCAATTAACTTATCCTAATGTAATGTAATATTTGATCCAATTTAATTTAATTTAATCTAATTTATATACCTACTTCAATTAATTATATTTTTTTATAATATGTCATTACTTAAATTTCGATGAGCTTAATAAATGTATTTTGTTTTCCTATTTAATAATTAACTTGACATCCTTATTATTTGTGATTCCATTTTTTTTTTGTTAATATGTTTATAAGTAATTCATTTGAATGTTTTAACTAACCTAATCTTAAGAACAAAAACTAACCTAAATCATAATCAAAGAATAATATGTAATAATAATAATTAATTTTGTATGTAACTCCGTTTCCTGTGCATGCGGTGTTAGCCTTTAAGTAATTGTTACACTTGTCAACGTATACCTGTCAATCTCAATGTAATGTTACGTGTAAACAATTGTTGGCTAACCTTAAGTAAATAAATAAATAAATAAATAAATAAATTTAAACTAGGTAGTGAGACAAAAGAAGGTACCTTTAACAATATTGTTAAACCTATCAACAACAAGGTATCTTCTTGCACTCAATTAGTTAGTAAAAAAGGGCCTCAGCAGAACACCTTAAAATTATTCCACCAAAATATCCAAGGCATTTCTTCCAAATTATTAGAAATTGAATTGTTTTTAGAAAAAAATATGTTTGACATTATTTGTTTTACCGAACATTGGCTAAAAGATTACCAAATGCTGATTAATTATGAGAACTATACGGTTGGTAGCTGCTTTAACCGTAAATCTATGCTGCGTGGAGGTTCCCTAATACTTTTGAAAAATTGTGTTAAATATAAACAACGTATTGACATAGTAGGTCTCTCGGTTGAACATTGCGTCGAACTGTCCTGTGTTGAGCTAGATAAGCATGTAATTGTGTGTGTGTACAGACCCCCAAACTATCAAAACTTTTCCTTATTTGAATCAATAATGGAAGATGTCCTGGCAAAACTTGCAGCCAGTAATAAATCTACAATTATTTGTGGTGATTTCAATATCAATATTTTAGAAGACAAGTCAAATAGCAGTCGGTTATTAAATCTTTTTAAGTCATTTGACTTGACCAACATTTTTATAGAACCTACTAGAGTCACTCCATCTTCTGCTACTTGTATAGATAATGTTTTCTGCGATTGCGATTACTTAGATAAAGCCATAGTAAATTGCCTGCCGTCTGACCACAGCGGACAAACTGTAACTTTTAGGTGTAACACACCATTGCAAAATGTTCAGATTAAATTTAGACCTATAACTACTAGCAAATTAAATAGGTATAATATTTCCCTGCAGAACAAGTTAAGTGTTATGAGCCATCATATGGACGATATTAATATAAATCAATTGTATGATCATTTCTTTTCAATAGTTCACACTGAATACAACAAAACTTTTGAAAAGAAGACAAAAAGTATTTGCCCTAAATTTATATTTAGTGATTGGGCAACTAGAGGTATCAGAAAAAGTAGGGAAAGACTATTTGAGCTTTATGACCTTAAATCTTATATAAACACTGAAACTTTTAATAAGTATGTTGCTAAGTATTCAAACATTTTTAGAAATACATGCAAGGTTGCCAAAGCCCTGCACATTAGCAACAAGATCAAAACAGCAGAAAATAAAATAAAGACAGTTTGGAAAGTCATAAATAACGAGACTAACAGGAAAAAAATACGTAACACTAGCTACACCTTAGATACAGCATGTGGTCCTAAAAGCTCTAATCAGGAAGTAGCTCAAGAATTTGTGAATTTTTTTACCGATATACCGTTAAAAACTACGGAGTCTCTTAATTCCTCTCCTGAAGTAGCAATTGGTTTATTAAAGGCGAATGTGTCTGGCTGCCCGGCTGAATTTAAATTTAAACACATAAACCCTATGATAGTTATTAAAGCTTTCCGGCAAATAAAAGTCAAACTGACCGAAGATCTTTGGGGAATGTCTATCAAAGTTTGTACATCCATAGTTGAGACTGTAGCACCATACTTAGCTTTAATTTTTAATTTGTGTGTAGACCAAGGAGTTTTCCCTGATTTAATGAAATACAGTAAAGTCATACCTCTTTTCAAATCCGGGGATAGTAAAGATACTAATAATTATAGACCTGTATCCGTGTTGCCAGTTTTTAGCAAGGTGTTTGAAAAAGTAATGCTTAATCAAATGCTCAATCATTTTAACACCAACAGAATCTTACACGACCAACAGTTTGGTTTCACTAAGGGACGTTGTACAACTGACGCCGGTGTAACCTTATTAAAGCACATATTTTCTGCGTGCGAAGCATCCCAAGACGCAATAGGAATATTTTGTGACCTCTCCAAAGCATTTGATTGCGTAAATCACGACACATTGCTTTTGAAACTTGAGCATTACGGACTAGGTAAGCTTGCACTTAGTTTGGTAAAATCTTATTTAAGTGATAGACAACAATATGTTCAAATAAATGGTGTTAATTCACAGGGTTTAAAAGTAAAAATGGGGGTTCCGCAAGGCTCAATATTGGGTCCTTTCCTCTTTCTAGTATATATAAACGATCTACCCTATTTATTAAAAAACCAACCTCAAAATATGGTGTTATTTGCTGATGACACTTCTCTAATTTTTAAGATAAATAGGCGGGCCCAAAATCTAGATGACGTAAATAATGCCCTACTTCAGGTCCATAATTGGTTCACAGCAAACAATTTAGTATTAAATGAAAAAAAAACGAAATGCATAAGATTTGCTTTACCAAATGTTAAAAGTAACGAGTGTGATATAGTATTGAATAAAGAGAAACTTGAATTCGTAGATAAAACCGTTTTCCTGGGGCTTACGCTTGATTCAAGGCTACAATGGGGTTCTCATTTGAAATCTCTTGCGGGGCGCCTAAGTTCAGCAGCATATGCTGTTAGAAAAATCCGTCAATTTTCTGATGTAGATACCGCTAGACTGGTCTATTTTAGTTACTTTCATAGTATAATGTCTTATGGCATTCTGTTATGGGGACGGGCTGCAGACATTGAGTCTATATTTATTCTGCAAAAAAGAGCCATCAGAGCCATATATAATCTTCGTAGGCGCGATTCTCTAAGGGAACTGTTTAAGGAAATCAAAATCATGACGGTACATTGTCAATACATCTACGAAAACATAATGTACGTTAGAAAAAATCTACATCTTTTTAATAAAAGAGGTGACAGACACAATTACAGTACGAGAACTAGAGACCAATTAGTTCAGCCGGGCTTCAGACTCGCTAAAGTAGACTCATCTTTCATGGGGTACTGTTTAAGATGCTATAATAAAATTCCACAAAGTATTCTTGAACTGAATGAGACGAAATTTAAATCATGCATTAAACGCACACTATGTAAGCAAGCATATTACAAGTTGGACGATTATATCTCTGATAAAAATGCTTGGCTCAATGCCGGTCCTGCTCCACATGGACAGGGGCGCATAAACTGATTAATGGATAGCATTAAATAGTATTGTTGGAGCTGCTGAAGATTGTACAACTATCTTTGCATTGTATAGATTCAATTTCTTTTGGTATTATATAACCGCATAGCCCATATTATGTGAGTACTATGTAATAGAAAGCTATCCTTCGTTGGAAACCTACGTCATTTTTTTTTTTTTTGACTTGAATTTGCCCTGGCGGTTAAGTGTATGTCATGCTCACTCAAATGTCTCGCTGATGGTGGCGCGTGTGTCGGATCAGTTAGTTCCCTTCAAAATGGTTGAGTTGAATGGTGCTGATACATGCGTCATGTTCGTGAACGGGCGCTGTCAGTTGTGACTGGTCATCTCTTGGTTGCCACGGCTTATTTGAATTAATTATTTTATTTTTTGAATTGTTCTTTTCCTTGTTTTTACTATGGACACTTTTAACGTGCACATCTTGCTACATCGCTCTCACATAATGTACCATCTAAACATGAATGATGTAACCAAGGTTTTGTAAAAATATTCTGATTTAAAAGAGTGTCCATGGAGTTTCTTGCCCGTTCTTCTCCATAGAGATCTACGTTAGGGAATGGGCAACTACAGTACTTTCACAGTTTTTATGCCTTGTGACTGGGACTGTAGCTAAATTTCATTGTTGTCTTTGTTTCGACAGTTCAAAAGTCCCTGTAACGGGCCTACTTGAAATAAATGCTTTGATTTTGATTTTGATTTTGGATGCATTTACAAACATCTAAACTTACACGCACAAACAGCCAGACCTGGAACAACTACCTGTAGGCCATACAAATATTTGCTCCGCGACACGTAGCGCAGAAGCCAATAGCTCAGCCGCTGCGCCAAATGGACTAATAACTAAATTTTAAGTAATAATAAAATTTCACTGTCGTAGATCCCGGAGTAGTAAGAAAAACATAATTTACATAAATTTTGAAAGCATATCTGGAGTGTAACGAGTAATATTGACCCTTTCTATGTAAACTACGGCTCATGGTAATTCTTGGATCAAACTGGCCCACAACTCCAATGCCACTTCCTCCGCACCAGGGCCACAGCACCAATGTACACGAAGCAAACTTAATCGGTTTGCAGGGCACACCACAAAGATGTTGGTGTGCGTAAAATCAACTGGTGTATTACTTCGCCTATTTATTAGTGTTTGCTACCCGTTGTCCACGCACACACAATAAAATTTCTTGTCACTAATGTTGCAGGGAATATGACGCATAAATTTAGCTTATCATACAATCGTCTCCGTGGCGCATTAGTCGAGCGTGCGATAAATAATTACTTACTGCGCCGGCGCCGTAGGATCGAATCCGACTGCCAACAGCTTAATGTTTTTGTATGTTTTAAGAAAATATTTTACATTTGTTTGTTCAATTTATTGCTTAACTATTAGCAAGTCTCTTTATATTTGGGTTAGAATGTATTAGTTGTCTACCCTCTAAAAATGACAAATCATGTTTAAGTTAGTAGTTTAAGTTCATCGTCATAATGCTATTGACTATTGGGGTTTCGTTACGTTTTTAGACATTATACCCTGCGTTTTTTGAGAAGTGCTTTTATTTGTGAATCAATATGAATCATTGAACCACACTTTTATGAGCTGAAATAATTCTTTTGCATGAGCAAAATGTTTCAATTAGTGAAATTGCGAGACGTTTAAAGATATCGGTGAGTAACAAAATGTTATTATGATGTTTAGAAGTTTAATATGTTTAAATAATCCACATGTTATTGATTGTTGTTTTTTGTAACAATATTTTATTATTGTTCACAGTGTGCAATTGTGGGTCCATCGTTATGCAGATTCGGGAAGCATTGATCCTTGCCGACCGGGACCAAAGGCTGGATTTGCATTCACAGATTGGCATCTGATATAGTTGCTACGCATACCGCTGAGCCCTTCCTCACTACTCGTTCCACGGCAACTAAACATGACGTGACATTACAAACTGTACGAAACCACTTGCGAGCAGCTGGTGTGAAATGTTGTAGGCCAGCCAAGAAAATTTGAATGTCAGATATTCACAGGCAAAACCGGGTACGCTTCGCAAGAGAATATTTAGATTTTGATTGGTGCAATAATATAGTTATATTTAGAGATGAAAAATGTTTTAAATCAGACAAGGACGGTCGCAAAATATTGTGGCGAAAAGATGGTGAGCGCTATCATAAAAAAAAATATTCTTCCATGCAGGTCTAGTGGAGACATTTACTTCGTGCATGAATAAGTCATAGATAGCGAAGGCGCACCAATAGGATATTAATAAAAATATCAGGGGGTAATTCGATTTGTTTTATGTGAGTGATGTTATTGTTAGTGAGATAACAATTTAGGATACCTGTATCTTAATATCTATCTTATTAACATGTTTATTCATTTCACTAATAAATAAATTACCCACTTGAATAAGAAAAGTAACGTTATTTCTTGTCCGACTTAGAATATTTGTCATGCACAAAACTTTTTAATTTGTGATTATAATATAAAAAAAAACCTAGTCAATAAATGTTGTTGATTTCTTAATACAAATTGTTTAATTTTTACTTCCATATTTTTTTTCGAATAATGTTCTTATTATCAGGTAAATTACAATAAAAATTCAACAAAATGAAAATAAAAGTTTTTTAATAATGCGAAAAGTTGACGCCAGCGGCGCAGATTCGATCCTACGACACTTGATTTACCAGCCGAATGATTACACATCTATGCCACGACACCGGTTAGTCATAGGGTTAAATTGATGCTTCATATTCTTTACCTCATATTATACATATACTATAGTGAAGCAAACACTAACAAATAGGCGAAGTAATACACCAGTTGATTTTACGCACACCAACATCTTTGTGGTGTGCCCTGCAAACCGATTAAGTTTGCTTCGTGTATTTACACGCTGGTCGCAATTGGTATTCATTTGATCATGATTGATTAGACATTTATGCATACCAATATCATAAATGCCAAATTAATTGTGTCTGTTGGTCTGTTTTGCAGTTTTGAGTATGAATGTGGATGGCTGATATGGTAGAGCGGAGGTGACTGCTTATATGACGAGTAAAAGAGAAGTATGGAAGATGAAGACATATTGCTCCAACACCAAAAAAATTGGGATAAAAGCAGGATATTGATAATGGTCTGTCACCATTCATAATTTTGAATTTTTGAAGGAAGTCTCACATGTAAACCAATATCTGGGGTAGAACGTAAAATACTTTTTAAGCCGTTAGAAAATTTCTGTGGAACAATTTTCAAACTGCACGCGGGTGAAGCTGAGCGTAATGGCTAGTTGTATTCTTGTTTAGAAATGCTGCGATTACTAAACACATAGAATTGAATTTAATTGATCAGCCAAGGTGAGAAAGATTAACATTTTTTATGTGTTTGGTTTTAAATAAGTTAATTTTATTTAATTTTCTTGTTATGTATGCGTGTTTTATGTACTAGATATAAGATTAAATTATAATTTATATGCACGTGTTAATTATAGTGATTTTAATCAACACTGTTGTAATCAGACATCAAGTTTGATTACGAGTTAGTTTAATCATTTTTTATAGATGTTTTCAAGAAAAACTTGATTAATATGTTGGTTTCTAAACACGATTTGTTTAGTAAAGCATTGGATCTCACGGGTATATTTTGGGTATTCATACACATACGCACTCCACGGATATGTTGAACGCATCACCAAAACTGGGTTCAGTATTAAATTCCATACAACGTAAAATGCCGAGTTCTTCAAGCACGGACAACACCATCACAGAATAAGGTTGTAAGGAGGTTATAGAGCTTTTATTTTAGAAAAACAAATAGGGTTAAAATTAAAATTGTTAACAAAGTTTGATTCAAATGGGGAAGTAATCATTTTAATAGTAATTTTAAGCGGACAAAAGTCGCGGGGCACAGCTAGTGTCGTAAGAAGCTTCTTCATCTGATGATCGTTAATTAATCGTTCTCGGAAAGTTTAAAGTATGCATCGATTGCCTCCTTGGTCTAGTGGTTGCAAGCACCACTGCTGAGCACGTGGTACTGGGTTTGATTCCCAGGTCGGGCAAAGTTTTTTTGGATTTTTCCATCAGGTTCGCAATAGCAGCTACGGAGTCGGAATTTGGGCCTGGTTGATGAAAATAGGCTCGCCTTTATTACATGCAATTTAAACATAGTTGTTGAAATGTGGGTGTACTGTTAGACATCTGCCTAAGTCTTTGGGAAAATAGGCGTGATTTTATGTATGTTATTGGCTGTAAAGTTGCTAAAGGGTGTAAATAGACCCTTAACGAAGCCAAAAGGTAGCTGTTCTCCCCGCCATTGCGATCATCATTCTTTTTTTGTTCTGGACCATACCTGGGAACCCCCTAGTTTCGGAGATATTGGATGTCAAAGTTCCAACTTTTTCAAAAGTTTTTTTTTTAATACTAGTTTTTAAGGTTATTACTTACTTCAAATACTTCCATGACCCGTTTACTATCCAATGCATTCATCAGCACAATGTTTTGAGTGTGTTACATTGAGTTTTACCGTAAAACGTGATTTTTCACCCCAAAAAAAAGTCGTTACCCAGCAATAATTCTTCCGTAGTGTTACTTAGTTTGATGTACAGAATGCTTGGTTAACGGCTTCATGATGGGTCCGTTTACACCGTGTATAGTTGCTTATCTTAATAAGCTTCTTCATCTCAGGACCGTTAATCAATCGTTCCCTGGAAAGTGTAAAGTGTGCGTCTGCGCAATAACGCGAGTGCCTATCACCGCAATCAAAAATATACATTATATATTAGATCTAGTAGTGACTAGGTGTAATCTGTGGCTCCGTTCGTGTTTAATTTAATACGTTGTCGGGGATAAAGGTAATCTAGATGTGTATAAATCAGGTATCTGACAACCTTAAAATGATTTCATGAGCATAAGCAAAATCAGTCTATAATGTTCCCACTGCTAGGACACACGGCTTCCTGTCTATGAGAGGGAATGGGCTATAATCCACCACGCGGGCCCAGTGCGGATTGGTAGATGTTACATGTCTTCGAATTTTTGGTTCTAGGACACATGCCGGTTTCCTCACGATGTTTTCCTTCACCGTTTTTGAGAGCAGTGGTGATGAAATAAATTACACAAAGAAATGCGCCTGCCAGGGTTCCAATCCATGACTTACTGTTCGTAAGTTGGGGCCGCCACCACTGGGCCACCGCTGCTCTCAATTCATGAAGTAACGCTTTATTCCTACTATTTTTTCATCGGTAATATAAAATAAAATTTGAGGCTTCCTACAAAAGTTTAATACCTACTCGGTCAAAATGTAAGCAGCAATTTTTTTTTAAATTACCTAGACACTAATGAGCCGGCCCTGAATGCGGTTTAGATGTACTGAACTATTGATAGCGTTTTGTTTCAGAGCTGAATTTCTCACTTAAACCCAACGTATAGTTATTAATCTCATCAAATCACATAGAACTCCAGAATATAATAAATACCTAATTACCTAACACATAGGGTAGTCACAACACTCGGTAGAGTCCGGTGCGGTCGTTAATCAACTCGTGTAGAGTCGGAGCGGCGCAGGCGCAAGTGTATCGTGTGATTATACTTAATAGAGACCGGCGGCCCAGATATCTTACTTAGAGTAGGGTGAGCTGGGCTGTTGTTGGATGTTGAGCTGATATATTTAAATAATAAAATGAATCGTAAAAAATTACCCTATTCATCAAGAATAACAATAAGGTATTTTTTAATTTATAACTTTAAATGTCTCTTGACGGCCGTCAAAAGGACACGTAAATGAAGCCACGGGTACGCCTAGTATTTTAACAAATTATTTTTAATTTTGTTTTTATTTTCAGTAGTTTGCATACAGTAGTAAACTACTACTAAACTACCGAAGTCGCTATATACTCGTATTCAGCTGCATTCGGTTAGACTGGAAGCCGATACTAACAAATGGTTAGAATAAGGCTAGGCAGAGCATCCTCATGGTATGATCGAACTTGGATTTAGGTAATTACTTTACAGTGACTCTAAAATATACCTGATCAATTATAAAAGTTTTATACCTACCACTAAACATCTAGAAATCTAGAAACAGTGCCGTAATCCGATTTCAAAAGCTGGAAAAAGTCTGAACCGTTTGCCACAAACATTACAAAGAAGGGTATACGAAACTATTAACTTCACACCCAACAACGACTTAATCCAAAACTACCCACGTTTACAATTTACAAGATACATGTACCGCATCGCTTCCCCCACATTCCCGCACAGCGGGGCGCGCGCGCAGCGGGACGCCTCGTTATTAGCACCTCCGTGTTCAAAGCGCGAGCCGACACACCCCCCTCCCGCCTTGCCATACTTCACCCCTGCAGACACGCAACTGACAGCTACAGTAAGTGAAATAGTTTTTAATTTTGATATAGGAACTTTTTAGTTCCTCATCAGTGAGTATATTGTTGTTGAATTTGAGATTTCTGATGTTGAAAAAAACGCATACAAGAAAGAGTATGCGTTTTTTTTTTGAGTTAGAACCAAGTTTTTCAATTATGTTGTGTCAAAAAGTCAAGAATGTTTGCTAAGCAGAACTATATTTACCCTCAAATTCATGTTAGGGTTGCCCATAAACCACGTAACCTTACATGCAAAATTTTCCATCAGTATTGAAAACAAAGTTAGGAACAAGAAAACTGAAAATTCTTTTGTTAGTTTCTCGAATTTTTTATCAAAATATTTAGTTCAAAATTAAATTTATGTTATTAAAACCCGGTTTTCTGAACTAAAAATATTTAATTGAGAAATTATCGAACTCGGGCATTATTTAGGGTGATTCTCAATCCAGAAGCCGGGTGCTAGCGTTCTTTCTATCCATAACTGCCTATTTACATCCTCGAGGTACTTAAATTTATGTAACACAGGCATAAGCAGTCAAAATAATAGAGTCTTTAATAAAATTATAACGTTTACGAGTTACTTTATTAAGTTTTTGTATTTTTTCGCAATTCACTTAAATCCAATTACAGTAAAGCCGTAAAATGTACAATTGTACATGATGAAATAAAATAGCAGTTGATAGTAGCCAAGTAGGTACAGAAGTATCGCCCTGTACTATCTGGTTTATGTTAAGGACAGGGGGTCTAAAATGGCCGCTTTAGCAGAATCATAATAGGATAATAATATGAATTACATTTATATTCTTAAAATGGTCATAGACGTACCTACCCACTATTATGAATTGTCACCCTGGGAACATTTTAAGAATTTAAACGTAATTCATATATATTTTTATCCTATTCTGCTAAAGCGGCCATTTTAGACCCCCAGGTAGGATAAAGATGCAGTTTCAGAAATGCTGTTGTCTTACATCATCATCATTCTTTTGCCTTATCCTAAAATGTATTCTTCTTTCATTCTTCTCTGAGTGGTCATCTCAGAAGTCACCCCTTTCCAGCTATATCTTCTTTAAAATAGTCCAACCATTGTTTCTTTGACCTTCCTCTGTTCTTATAGCCACTCACATTGATACTCAAAACTTTCCTCATTCTTCCGGATTCTTCTTTATGTGTGGTTAGTGCCTAGTCTGATCAGAGTTTTTATGCCGCCCATGGGCCTCTGACTTAGCTTTACATGCGGTCAAGAGATATCTTTCAGGCATGCTGGTTTCCTTACGATGTTTTCCTTCACCGAAGCAAGTGATAATTATACTACACTACACGCACATGAATACGAAAAGTCAGAGGTGCGTGCCTTGGGTTCGAACTCGAGACCTATGACTTGGCTGTCCGACGCGACGGTCATACCACTAGGCTGTTGCTGCAATAAGCTTCCTGATTTATGTCAAGTGATAAAATTGGTTTAGCGTTTTGGTTGAGTAGGTATTCTAAAATTCGTTTGAACCTCAGAGCTTTCAAAAAGCAAATGAATTCAATGTGGAAATCAAAAGCCAAGCCTCTCTCTGCAATGTGAACATTGCAGAGAGTGGCCTGGGGCCTGGGGCCTGGGGGGGGGCTTGGGGGGGGGATTGTGACTATTGTTCATTTTGAGATAAAAACAATTAAACGAACCAAAAACTGATTATTAAATATTATTTACACTTATAAATTAAAATAACCTCTTCTTTTTTTTTTTTGGAGGGTGGGAAATCATCAGATGACTCCTCCCGCTCTGGGCGGAGCGGAAGGGAGTGTCAGACTCTTACTGACTAAAAAACACCCATGTTCCTTCTTTGGCCCTTTATGTTCCAGGGCCGCGGTATCTCTTTCGAACAGTCCCGCAGCCCTAAATTAAAATAACCTAAAGTAACTTAAAAATTAACTGAAAAATGGCGTCAAAAACTCCTCCTCAACGCTGGCGCTGTCAACTGGTAATGTCCCCAGGAGGCTGGTTTTCATGTAGCAAGTTGGGTTGTTTATAGTCTTCAGCTAGTCCTACACAAAATGGTTCTTCTGTATCTATCCATATCGTCCACACCATCGCGTGCGCACACCGGGCGCCGCCGCGCAACTCAAGCGCAAGCCGCTGATTGGCCGGTCGGCCTGCCCGCCCAGTTCACACGCCGATGCGCCTGCACACAAAACAATGAACACAAGCAACCAGCAACCACACAATAATTAACCAACAAAAAAAAATAGACCCCTGATAGAAATTGTAGCATAATTGTAGGAATTATTAAAATTACCTTTCAAAAGCACTCTTTTGGATTTAATTATAAAGTGGTTGTTCGGAATGGTCATTATGAATACTTTTTGAGTAAAAAACGCAATTAAAGATGTCGTTGTTCTATGAATGGAGTGTATGAATTAATTTTCGTGGTTAATTGTATGCAAGGTTTCTACTTTCACCGGATTGTTGAATGAAGAGTAGATCTTTATTTAACTGCCTCGTTTTTCTAGTGGTCCCAAGCGGTACTGGTGAGAGTCTGCCTTTGCCCTCTGGAGCAAGTCGTCCACTTTCCTATCTTGACCACTTTTTCACAACGTTTATATTCCCAACTCATTCACTTTAAGTGTGTCATGGACTGTACACATTCTGTCCAGTTGCTAATCTGTCCAGCTGAGAAACTGTCCAGCTGGGAATCTGTCCAGTTGCGAATCTGTCCAGTTGCTCTGGAGGGAGCGTGTGTTCCTGGGTTTGATTCCTAGGCAAAGAGTCTTTGGTGATTCCATCAGAATTTTCTCCGAAGTAGTCCGAAGTCGAGATTTATGCCTGGTCGATTGCAATAATCTCAGCCCCTAATACATGTAACTTAAACATATAAGTAACTTGCAAAATGTCGGTGTACAATAGGTACTACAATAGTGTAATGTCTTGTGTCGTCTGCCTAAGTTTTCGAATATTATAAGCGTGGTGTTATGTTAGATCTTTATTAAGAATTTATTACTTCTGAACCAATGCCAAAAAAAACATCTTGCATGAAATAATTATCTGTTTAATTTTTAATTGGTTGTGACTTTGTGAGCGTTGATGTCTAATGTTCGAGTGATTGAAATATTCATGGCTATATTTTTACAGTCATTGTAAACAATTTTGATAATTTTGTTTATTAATTTAAGGTCGGTAATTGTGAATCATTGGTGGTTCACGGAATAACATTCTACTAATATTATAAATGCGAAAGTTTGTGAGGATGTATGGATGTTTGTTACTTTTTCACGAAAAACTACCGAAGGGATTTGGATGAAATTTGGCACACTGATAGCTTATAACCCGGATTAACACCTAGGAAAATTTTTATCTGGGTAGTATGATCCCGTGGGACAGTTACCGAACGCGCGAAGCCGCGGGCATAAGTATTACATATTTTTATTTTCAGAATTAAGTAACGCAATCAAACGAAAATGAATGTCTAAACAAAAGTGCATTGTTGCTTTGTCAAGGCTTGACTTTGGGACTTACATAAACTGCCGAAATGTGGGTGAACGACAGGCAAACCTCTAAAATTATAGGCGTGATGTTATGTGCTCGATTGCGATAGGCTTAGTCTTTAAGATTATAATAATTGTAACAAATGACACGTAAAGGTCATGCAAAACCCGGTTTCGATCCCATAGTAAAAGCATTAAAAAACCGGTTTTACAATGGGACCGAAACCCGGTCCCGCATGCCCTAGACACGGGCAACTGTACCACTCCAACACTCGTACCAATCAGACATAGTACGTAACCCGTTCGTGTCGCATCAGGAGTAGAACGTAAATAATAACGGTTCATGTCAGAGAGGCGTGCAAACGTCGCCGCAAATTAAAAACGTTTACATTTAATCTTACGGAACCCTATTACTACTATATGTTGCAATTCAAATAGTATTTAATCACTGTTGTTTATTGGTTTTGTAAGTGTCTTTTGTTTAATGCTGTGTAAACGCTGCCCATACTACATCTGTACAAATAAGTAAAAATTGAAGTGTCTGTTTGTAATTTCAAAATAACAGGTTTTTACTGAATCCATATGAAAGTATATACGATACTTATAAGAAATACATATAACTGTCTGCTTTTTTAAGGAGTAAATTAAGTTTATTTTATTTTAGAAAAAAAATTAGGGTTCCGTGCAAAAAAACCCATGAAATGGTTAGCAAAATCCGATTCAAAAAGGGAAGTAATATTTTTATAATAATTTTACGCGGGCGAAAATTGCGGGCAACATACTACATAATACGATAAAATATGCGAAAGTAACTCTGTCCGTTACTTTTTGGATTTTGATACGATTTGACTCATAGGTAAATCATAACTTGAACAAAAGATACTTTTTATGTCAGTAGTACGTTCCCGTTGAACTATTTTCAAAACTGTTTTTTTAAAGCCACGAGCAGAAGAAGCGAAGCATTGGGTATTTCCTTATGTATGCACTGTTGCTTTTCTTCTGAACTATGTCTAACGAGCATGATAACTTATATCCTGGTGGCCTACTATGACGTCTTCAAGCAGGAGTAATTCCAGTGTAGGAAAGAGATGGCGCTAGACGACCTGTATAGCTCTGTCTCTTTCCCACACTGAAATTACTCCTGCTTTAAGATGTCGTAGTAAGTGGTTATATAATACGTTTGTTTTCATGAGGCTGCTGAAAGGAGAAGGGGACTTCTGGGCCCAGCAGTTAACTAGTTGAAATGTGTATTAAAAAAACCGTCATATTTTTCTAAGGAAAATCACAAAATATGGTACCTGGTTTCTATCTAGGAAGCGAGAAAACTTAAATTAAGTTCTAAATAATCGATTAAATAATGCCTGAAAAGTTAGTAATCAATTACGAATAAATCGGTAAAATCTCAGAAAATGTATGAAAATCAAGTAACGAGTTTTTTTTTGTGGAATTAATTCATAGCGAATCGATTTCCTTTAATTTCTCTGCTAGCAACATTCCTGTCTGACATCAGTCTGTCAGCGATTGACAGATGGCACTCGTTCGTTGTTTTTCGTTCTGAGTGCGCACGTATTTTCCTTGTTTTATTGTTTAAACCCACGACCTCGGCTTTGAATAGGACTTTTGACGGATCCTGCATTTCTAAATTACCTGGTATTTTGTACAACTGTTTACGCCTATCGATCGGATATTGACGACATGGATTGCTGTGTAAACTGTATGATTGCGACTGGTCGCAGTAACTCTATTGGCAGCAGAGTCTTGGAAGATGAGGCGATTTTATCAGTTATTCGTCGGTGGCGTGCATCTCAGCCTGCTGCTGCTGCTGCTGTGCCCATGTAATGTGCATAATATGGTATCTGAGTTGGGCAAGATATCAAGAAAATATCGTACCCCCTGCACAATTCTTAGACGATATTCTCCTAATTATTGAAGATGAATAATACATTATTTTACTCATATATTGGTGTTTTATTTTATATCCTCCTGTCCCTTTTTTAGTTTTTAAAAGGTAGGTCTTGCACTTAGAAGCAGTAGGCTTCTAAGTGCAAGATATTGAATGTAGAAACTTGTCTTCAACTGTAGCGACTGTCCGGGGCGCGAGAGAGCCAAACGTGTCAGATCTTTGACTCTTTACACACGCTCCATGCATAAAACCATAACACAACCAAAGCCATTCAAAAGTATTTCGTAAAAAACATAAAAAACTGCAATGTTATAATATAACCTCACTTTTACTATATTTAATATAACTTGATTCCTGGATAGCCAAATTTCACCAAATTTTCAGTGAGGCCTTGTTATTATATTCTCTTAAAAATAAGACCAGTTTGATTCAGTTAACACTTGGGCCCAGGAATGTATGGAGTAGTTCCCTTCTCCTTTGTCATTAAAGCGAAACACTCTTCTTCTTAGCGTGTCGACGACAATTCAAATTGAGTCAGCCTAGAATTTGGCGACGTATTCGGCACTTTTAGCAGCGTCCATCAGTTCCTGTGATGTCCAACAACAGAACAGGCAGCAGGACACGATGTCAAGTGTCCCATCGTTTGCGAGGTAACACCACATTTACATTCCAGGGCAGAGTGATCTATGAACCTCCACATTCTCCATCTGACCAGGTTTTCCTTGACACACGCTGACGTATAAAGATAATCGACATCTGGGGGTCTAAAAATGGTTATAGACGTACCTACTATTATGAATTGTCACCTTGTGACCATTTCTCGAATTTAAACGTAATTCATATTATTATCCTATTATGATTTTGCTAAAGCGGCCATTTTAGACCCCCTGGACTATTCCAGACCACGAATTGAAGTCTGGATCGAGGATAGATACAATGTAAGTAAATCACAACATGGAAATTAACATGGAACCTTAGTTAGACTAAAGGTGCATCCACACTGCAGTTACTTTTTGTAGAACAACGTTTCAAAGTGTTACTGAGCAACATGCAACAGCAAAAAGTAATTTATTTTTAGTATATGTTGCCGTGTTAGTTTGTGTTAAGTAATGTTGGCTAACTTTTGAAAACAGTACTCGATGGGTGTAGTATGCGATAGAGACACTAGAGTAACATTCAACAAATAGTAACAAGTAGCCACAAAAGTTACTGATAGTTACCTAATGTTACCGAGTTGCACAGTGTTGCTCCACAAAAGTTAACTGCGGTGTGGATGCACCTTAAATTGCAACACAGGTTACCCAAAAAGAGAAAAAAAACCCATACCCGTGCATCTTTATTTACGCTGAAACATTTAATTACATCCTCGAAATCTGTAACCAACATAAACAACACGCATTCAAAACATATCAATAACTAACAAAGGAAATTCGAATAATAGTAAAACATAACTGTAGCACGCCCACAAATAACTACCAACCCTAATTAAATACACACACACATAAACACACACAGACACAACACAACACACACAACTTATTAACACATCAAGCCTTTGCAACGGGACTCGAGAATTATTATTTAGCTGCTTAATAATGGAGTCATCATTTCGTCCATGACAGCTTCACACCTTGAGACGCAAGGCGAATTGACTCTCTTTATTATACTCTCGGGCTGTTTTTGTTTTTTTTTTTTTTTTTATTCAGTCCGTGTTGGGTTTACGATCGCGCTTTGAGAGCCGCGCCGCCGCGAGAGAGGTGTTAAAGAGACCAAGATATAAGAAGATAATCTAAATTGTTATACAGCTTTAATGAATTGAACGTAAAAATAATTAAGATAATGAACTAAGTTTAACGATTTGTTAAGAATGGTCGACAAGTTAGAAGATAATAATTTGATGCAGCAATAATGCTATTGTTGTTATTGATTCGGATTAAGATTTTGATAACTGTTTTGTGTTTTTTTGTGTCCTTTATTAAGAGTTTTTACGTTTCATTATGATAGATCAACGTATTTTTTTTTTTTGTAATTGTTATAATCTAATAGAAACAACTTGTTAGTAACCTGTTAAAAGATTTTTCTTGACAAGTTTAAGTGTCGTTTGTACCTAAATCTTTATTAACATCGCTATTAATTTTGAGTTTTGTGTAATAATCCTAATATCGTTATATCGTACAGACATCAATCTACTACAATCTGTCAAATTTCTTTAATAGATTTTTAACTGTATCGCTAAAGCATTAGGTTCAAGGTTGGTCGGGAAAATTTGACAGTTTCGGGTAACTTGGTGTGCTGGCGTCTGTACAAAGTCGTATAAAGCTCTGGTCAAATTGAGGCGAATCCCGCTCAGTAAGCGGGACAAAATTCTCTCGCATCGACTGAGCCGACTAACTTGTATGGAGGTGTTCAAAGTTACGCAAATGGTTGTGTGACTTCTGAAGTTTTGAGACCGAGTTTCCAGCAAACCGTAGACGACAGCAGCAGAGCGCGGAGAAGAGACGTGCAGAATTAGACCAACCACAGGAGAGATGAGGGACGCGATAAGGATTTCAACCAATGCTTGGTTGATTCTGTCTCCACAGAGCTCTGCTTTAGTGGAAAAACAATCAACACGGGCGGCGATCAGAGTGGTTACCACTGAAACGCTTAAGGTTCTTTTGGTGGATAAAACTATAGCTATTCCAATATTTACTCGTGTTGTTTATTATTAAAGCCCCTATTACATGTTGAAATCTGGGTACCCTACTAATGACCTAATGGCCTACTAATATTATAAATGCGAATGTTTGTGAGAATGGATGGATGTTTGTTATTCATTCACGCAAAAACCACTGAACGGATTTTAATGAAATTTGGCACACGGATAGATTGTAACCAATTATCGAAATCCACGCGGGCGAAGCCGCGGGTATAAACTAGTAATCAATAAAAAGTAAAAACATCAAAAACTGTTTCACCTAACATCTGCCACTTATTTCAGTAATATTTTATTGTGATTGTTTACGACTACAGCTGTGGCCGTCTGCCACAACATAACTATTAGGTCTGAACCTCGGGCGGAATCGCAATTTTCCATGCTCCTGTTCTTTTCTGTCGCTCAGAACCGCTATTTGTTAGAGCGAGAAACAAAGCGGTAACGCTGTCGCACGTGGCAGCATCGTCGATGCGATCGGCAAATTATATTCTTATGGTCTATCGGCATTATGTAACTGCACTTTCGGCCCACTGACTACCTGTAACGACTGTCAAAGATCTACAAATGACAGCCGGGACCAACGGTTTAACGTGCTTTCCGAGGCACGGAGGAAACTCGGTATGTAAGGGATATTATAAATTGCATATCAAATAAATAATCGCCTATCAATACATACTCATCATTTACATTCTTTTTTACATCAGTTAAATTAATTGTTGTACAAAAATACTACATACATAGCATAAATACTGACTGCACAGCAAATTTTTGCTGACAGAAACCCTAACCCAACGTCGAGCCGAGGTTCGGTTAGTTAGGTTCCTGTAAACCCTGCAGACAGATATAGGAGTGCCGCGCAGCGGGGATCCGTCGACCTGCTGACGGAAACGCTAACCCTAGACGGTCGACGTCAGGGGCACCCCCAGTATAATGTGCATTACGATTATTAGCTGTGCATTGATGAAAAAGCTTTTGCTATTTTGAGTTGAATATTTTGCTGTGTAATCAGTAATTTTGATGGGAATTCGGAATCTTATTGCATAGAAAAAGGATATTTTTTGATTTGCGTTTAAATACTACCCGGTATGTAATACGGTCACCCATCCACAGACCAACCTAGCCAAGTACGGCTTAGCCTAAAGATGGACCCGAGCGGCTGTTATTATTTAACCACGAGCTCCATGAGCCCAAATAAATATGTAACACAGTGATGTAAACAACATAGATCAACAAAAGCTACAGCCATTTCACAGCTCATATCTCAAGTGCACTGCCGAGCACAATAATCTAACCATTTAAATACACTGTATAGAAGATTTCACGCCTCCTCCAAACGTTTTTATCTTCTAATTTATTTCCGAAGTTGCCCGAAGGTGCCCGAAGGTCTCCGGAGATGCCCGAAGGCGTTCCGAAAAGCTAATCGGTTCAATTGTTGGAATCAATAAGGCACCGCTCGCTATCGGAGATCGTTATAATATATTGTGATTCTACATCGTGTTTCTTTGTCAACTTTTGTATTATTAGCCGACGATTTGTTAGGCTTTCAACTCGATCGGGCCGGGATTTGTATTAAAATATATTTTAGTTACAGGTGTTTGGGCTAGTTAGAGAGTACAGAGGCTTCTTATTAGGTAAAAGGAAACATTTTATATGACAACCTGCTGGTTTTAATTTGTATGGTTTGATTTGAGATGGACAATGTATTATACTGGGTGAATACGATACATAAAATAATACTTTCAGTTAGGAATGTTCGGATTTCAGCGAGAATAGAAAGACCAACAAAATAGGCAATTCTGATCAATACCTAAAAGGTTGACTGGTATACCTGAAAGGTTACCTGGTTACCTGAAAGGTTGACTGGTAGAAAATGCCTATGGCATTAAGTCCGCCTCTGGACTTTGTGCTTGAAGTGTTAAATAAATAAATACCTGGCAGAAATTATACAGTCTAAGCAGCCATAAATAAATTGTAGTTATATACTTTTTTATTGATCAGCAGCAGAGAGAGATAAAGAGATATGAGAGAAAGTAGCACCTGCAATAATGAAGAAAGCTGAAGTAAGTTGCGAACTTAACTCACGTAAGTAATAACCATAACACACGATCTATAGCTGCTGGAGTGCTGGCAGATTCAATGTACCCACAATCACTGACAAAACTTTAAATAAACGAATATCATATCTATATCATATCATATCTATTGAATTTATCTATAATATGTATGTATTTAGAAGTATTTAAGTATGTTTATTAGTTGTCTGGTTGCCATAGTACAGGCTCTGCCTAGTTTGGGATCAGATGGCGGTGTGTTGGTTGTCCCAAGATATTATATTGAACAGTCTGCTGGCAGACTGTTCAATATAATATATATATAGGAGCTCGTGGCTAAATAAGAACAGCCGCTCGAATCGATCTTTAGGTTAAGCCGTGCTTACCTAGGTTGGTCCGTGGATGGGTGACCACCCATTACATACCGAGTTTCCTCCGTGCCTCGGAAAGCACGTTAAGCCGTTGGTCCCGGCTGTCATTTGTAGATCTTTGACAGTCGTTACAGCTAGTCAGTGGCCCGAAAGTCTGACAACCAGTCTTACCAAGGGGTATCGTATTACCTAGCACTAACTGGGTTGTGGAGGTCCGACAGGCAGTCGCTCCATGTAAAATACTGGTATTCAGCTGCATCCGGTTAGACTGGAAGCCGACCCCAACATAGTTGGGAAAAGGCTAGGCAGATGATGAGTCTGCCGGCAGACATAAGGAGTGAAACGAATAAAAATAGTTTTAAAAATAAATTTAAAAGATATTATTTAGAAATGTGTAAAAGTGCTACCTATAAATAATGTACTACGTTTATTAGAGACTCACTGACCCCACAGTTAAACCATTACTACGGTTTTGTGGGGCTTAGTTTATAAGTTGACTTACCATTATTTGAATATAAATAAATAAATAATAATCATCACTATATCAAAATCGATTTAGCCATTTTCAATCACACCAGATATAGATGCAACAAACGCCCAAGCAACCATAAAACCTTGGTTTATAATAATTTTATTAAGTTATTAAAGCAGTAATTTAGCATAATTACAAGCAGCTCCGATGGCTAATACCTAGGTTGGTCCGTGGATGGGTGACCACCCATTACATACCGAGTTTCCTCCGTGCCTCGGAAAGCACGTTAAGTCGTTGGTCCCGGCTGTCATTTGTAGATCTATGACAGTCGTTACAGGTAGTCAGTGGCCCGAAAGTCTGACAACCAGTCTTACCAAGGGGTATCGTATTACCTAGCACTAACTGGGTTGTGGAGGTCCGACAGGCAGTCGCTCCATGTAAAATACTGGTATTCAGCTGCATCCGGTTAGACTGGAAGCCGACCCCAACATAGTTGGGAAAAGGCTAGGCAGATGATGAGTCTGCCGGCAGACATAAGGAGTGAAACGAATAAAAATAGTTTTAAAAATAAATTTAAAAGATATTATTTAGAAATGTGTAAAAGTGCTACCTATAAATAATGTACTACATTTATTAGAGACTCACTGACCCCACAGTTAAACCATTACTACGGTTTTGTGGGGCTTAGTTTATAAGTTGACTTACCATTATTTGAATATAAATAAATAAATAATAATCATCACTATATCAAAATCGATTTAGCCATTTTCAATCACACCAGATATAGATGCAACAAACGCCCAAGCAACCATAAAACCTTGGTTTATAATAATTTTATTAAGTTATTAAAGCAGTAATTTAGCATAATTACAAGCAGCTCCGATGGCTACCTAGGTTGGTCCGTGGATGGGTGACCACCCATTACATACCGAGTTTCCTCCGTGCCTCGGAAAGCACGTTAAGTCGTTGGTCCCGGCTGTCATTTGTAGATCTATGACAGTCGTTACAGGTAGTCAGTGGCCCGAAAGTCTGACAACCAGTCTTACCAAGGAGTATCGTATTACCTAGCACTAACTGGGTTGTGGAGGTCCGACAGGCAGTCGCTCCATGTAAAATACTGGTATTCAGCTGCATCCGGTTAGACTGGAAGCCGACCCCAACATAGTTGGGAAAAGGCTAAGCAGATGATGATGACAAGCAGCTCCGATGGATTAGACACGTCTTGAAAGTAACTAGTCGAGAATCAATCTACTTACATCTAGTTGGTGTGAAAACCAGTTAGAATATTAATAACTGGCTGCTAGAGACTCGTTAGGTTAAACTTATCCAAATCTATACACCGTGACTTTTTAGTCGTCTTACAACGGCAGCCCACTTCATGTAACCAATGACTACTACTATTCACGAAAAAAAAATTTCGTATTTATGTTATTTTAATAATTTAAAAATAAAAATATTATTCAGTATTATGACGCATGACGTTGTTGAAACACCCTGTTGCGAGCGATGATCTACTCGACTCGTGTCCTCAGTGCTGGGTAGGTATGTTCTAGCGTTTGACACAAACATTATTAACAGGATGTTTCATAATTCTAATGTAAGTATTATTTATTTTTCTTTGTACCTAATGTCATAATTATTAAAGGTAAAAAAAAATCGCGCCTATAGGTATTTTATGTCGGATACATTGAGTGTACCATCTTTGTAAGACGACTAAAAAGTCACAGTGTATATCTATACAAATGAATAAAATTTAAGTATCTGTTTGTAATATCAAAATAACAGCTTTTTACTGAATGCATATGAGAATATATATGGCCCTAACAAAAATAACTCATTTTTTTCTGTCTGTCTGTCTGTTTGTTCCGGCTAATCTCCGAAACAGCTGGACCGATTTTGACGGGACTTTGACTTTTTTTTATAAGGTCTAATATTGGCTATTTTTACTTTTATTTTAGAAAAATAATTGGGGTTCCGTGCAAAAAAATTAAAACCCTTGAAATTAGTAACAAAATCTGATTCAAAGCGAAGTAATATTTTTATATAATAACTTAGCCCGAACGAAGTCGCGGGCAACAGCTAGTTAATAAAATAAATCTGTTGGTGCAAGGTCGGACACTTGTTCATTATAATTATCTTAAAGTTGAGATGCACTTGCCTCGCGAAATTAATTTTGAAGAATTTATAAACGTTGCTAAAACTATACTTTAGCTAGACTCGCGACCTGCCCAGGATTAGGAAACAAAGATTTTTTTTTGAGATTTATAATTTTCTTTAAAACAATTTTATCCCAGAAGGAGGAGCTCGTGGCTCTTATTATTAACAGCCTCACGGGTCGATCTTCAAGGTTAAGCCGTGCTTGCCAAGGCCATTCTGTAGATGGGTGACCATCATTATATACCAAGTTTCCTCCGTGCCTCGGAAAGCACATAAAGCCGTTGGTCCCGGCTGTCATTTGTTGATCTTTGACAGTCGTTACAGGTAGTCAGTGGCCCGAATATGTGACAACCAGTCTTACCAAGGGGTACCGTATTACCCAGTACTAACTGGGTTGTGGAGGACAGATAGGCAGTCGCTCCATGTAAAATACTGGTATTCCGCTTCATCCGGTTAGACTGGAAGCCGAGCCCAATAAATTTGGGAAAAGGCTAGGCAGATGATGATGACATAACTTAAAGTACCTAAGTTGTGTGTAAATTAAGTTGACAAGTTACTATAGACGTTACGTTGAATTTCTGATTGCCTTGTAGAGCTAAAATTACTTCCACTTGAAAAAACAAAGTAAAAATACTTTTTAAGGATTATTAAGCTGATTAACGATAATTAACATCCAATATGTACTTAACACTGCATTAATTAAAGATCACTCGCTTGATTTGCATCAATTAACATACCCAATTTCAGTAAAACATACATAAACATTACACTTTATGTGGGAACCCAGCCTTACAAGCAAACCGTACATCTACATATTTATACTAACTTATTATCCATTTATTTATAACAGCCATCATCGAATTACTATTAATAATTTATTTTCCATCTTCATGTAAATTGCTTTCCAATATCTAATGTCAAACAGGATTGAGAAGTTAGAATCTATACATACACGAACGAATGTTACCCGAATAAATGTGACATCAAAATTGTATGCTTATTGAGAGGCTTAATACAAAAATGGTTAATACAAACGTTATGTCATTATGACACGTCATATGGACTATTTTTATTGCTTTGTCGCCGAAAGGTTTCTGATTATGTCATTATTTATGGTGATGGAGAAAGTGTGTTGTTGACGGTGACCCATGACTTTGGACGATAAGTTAGGATGATGTTCTTACATTCGGTACGCTGACAAATTAACTGAGAATGTGTATTGCAAGACTAGAGGTTTTGTTTGGTCTGCTGTTCATGGTTTTAAGATAAGATGAGATAATTTATTTGCGTAAAACATGGTGTACAGAGGTGTTATTAAAGCATATGAGATCATACATGTTTTGCTTAAAATTAAAGCATGCAAACTTACACGAATAAACAAATTTGAATTAATAATAAATTTTAATTAAGGATAGGTTACTTCAGATATGTATCTACTTTTTCGTCATACTTTTATGTTACCATAATAGATGTGACAGAAGTCAGTTGCCTGCCTCGTTAGTCTAGTGGTCACAATCGCGACTGCTGAGCATGAGGTTCTAGGTTCTGTTCCCGGATCGGGCAAATTAATATTTGGTTATTCCATCTGGAATTTTTCAGTTGTGTTCGTGCCCGGTTGATGGTAACAGGGTCGCCCCCTATTACATGGGACTTAAACATAACAGGCGAAAAGTGGTCGCTTGGTAGTCTGTCTAACCCTGAGGGGATAACAGTAGTGATGTTATGTTTATTTAACAAATGTGATATCAAAATTGTATGCTTATTGGGGAGGCTTAATACAAAAATGTTTATTATAAATGTTATGTTATTTTTAGGGTTCCGTACCTCTAAAGGAAAAATCGGAACCCTTATAGCATCACTATGTTGTCCGTCCGTCCGTCTGTCTTGTCTGTCTGTCAAGACGTTTTATCTTAACGCGTGGAGGTATCGAGTTGAAAAAAATCTGAAAACAGTAAATAAGTAGTTCAAGAATGAAATACCTACAAGTTTATACGGAACCCTCGGCACTTGGCGGGTTTTTTTTCTTTCAACCTATGATTAAACATGTTTCCTGGAGAAGAGTTACGTAACTAAATGTTATTGGATTTTAGTTTTCATGTATAGTCGACGTTGTTTGTTACTACAGGCTTACACGAGTGTCAATAAGTTCCAAAGCGATCGTATTTCTGCAACTACCTCCAACAGGGTTGAACCAACATTCGTTAATCGTTTCTAGAGTTCCGTAGCCGAAGGGTACCTAAGGCAAAGACATTAAAAATGTCTGCAATAGAGAGCTCATTACAAAAATGTTATAGAAAAAATGTGGTCTCATGTCTCAGTGACGACTTCTTAAACCGAAAATGATATAATTACCAAGTTTGTTACTCTTTTACCGACTTCGTCTTCTTTCGTATCTATGGAACGTACGGCGATTAATCAAGCTATACCAAACCAGTATAAGCGGATCTCTCATTGTAAGGGAAACCTATACAAAGCGAGGCTATGTTACACTGGAAAAGTATCTATATGTCGCCGTGTGTACGACTTATTGGGACATTTCGGACACTTCAGTAAGTGGGACATCATCTGTGGGTCGGAGGGATCTCTAACGACGACAACCAGTTATTTGTTGCAAGCAGATTACGATTTGTGATCCGTCTGTAGTAACATAACATCAAGCTGTAATCCCCAAACGGTTAGGCAGAGGTGTATCTAATATCACACCCACGTTTCGAGCGGCCAGCCTATTGCCATCAATGGGGAACAAATCTGACTTCAAGCTGCTAATGAGAAATTCCTGATGGAAAAAACCCAATAACACTTTGCCCGACCTGGGAATCGAACCCCGGACCTCATGCTCAGCAATCGTGCTTAGAGTCGAGGCCGTCCGTAGTAATAGGCTTTAAATACCTTTGTCTATGTGCAACATTGGCACAACAATGAAAGTCAATTAACAAAATACATAACACGTATTAATAATTCGGTCACATCATTGCATGTGTAAACTTGAAAATGAAAACGCACAGAAAATGTAATTAGCAATAAATTTAATATTCAATTACTGCAGTCAGTTAATTAACTCGTAGCCGTGATACAGTGTAATTTAATTATGTCTGTCTGTTCGCTGCGCCGGCGCACCGCAGTGCACTGTATGTAGACAATGTTGTTTGTTCTGCTTGACTTCTATTAGTAGCTATTAGATGGATGGTCAGGACTATGTTTGCGTGAATTTATTTACAAAATTGAAGATCCTTTGTTTTCGTTTAGAATTTTAATCGACGGATTTGAAATTTTGGTGTGGTTATGTCACATTAACAAGGATAACTTTATATGTAATCAACTAATCAGTTATAGATAATAAGTTGTTAGTTTGCTTCACTATTGTATTGGGTTGTGCCTGTAAAAATAGTTGTAAGTAATGATTTTATAAATAAATAAAATAAATAAATTTCTCATGTGTTATTTTTTTTCGTGTATGTACTTTCAATTTTAGAGTTGTTTCTGTTATGAGTTTTTAAACTGTCATGGTCACTAACATTACCGTGAACACTAAAAACGGGATATTTACCATGTTTACTGTTTGTTTTGTTCTATCTATTTGTGTTGATAGCTTCAGTTTATCCGTGATCATGGTGCTTGCAACAGCGCCGAAATATCAGGAACTCAAGACAAACAGTAAACATGGTAAATATCCCGTTTCTAGTGTTAATGATATTGTTTCTAGGTATTATTTTCTTTCGAAATTCATACTGAAAACTTTCTCTTTTCCAGACCTACATTCTTAGTACTACAGTAACCACTTAATTGTTTATATATTTAAAATTTTAGTTGTATTAATACCGATTTTTCATTCACCTTAAACAGGACTAGCTTAAGCCCGTGGCTTCGCCCGCGTGTTGTTAGATAATTGTCCCACGAAATCATACTACCGGAATAAAAAGCATCCTATATGTTAATCCAGGTTATAAACTATCTGTGCGCTAAATTTTATCCAAATCAGTTTTTGCGTGAAAGAGTAACAAACATCCATCCATCTTCACAAACTTTCGCATTTATAATATTATATTAAGTAGGATCAATTGTAATTCGGTGCGTTCCTTGGGTGATACAGGTGATACCTACTAGAGTTAATTTGAAACTTTGACCCTTATAACTTGGAGTTCAAAATGGGTTCTCCTTTCGAATAAGTACTGTACATTAGAACTGCTATTTAATCCTCTTCGAAACAAATGTAGGCGCGCATAAAATGATGAACTTATTTTTTTTTCTGCGCATAACCGGGTGAACTTTTAATTAATAAAGGCGATACTAATTATAATAAAAAATGACGTATTATAATTGTTGGAACACAAGACGGTGCGAGCACGCTCGATGGCAATCGTAAAAAAGAGCCCCGCCTCACTGGGTGCACAGTGCGCTATAGGAGAGTTATGTGGACAAAATATTACACGTTACGGATTCGTAATTAATTTTCTGTAAATAAGATCAGCTAGACTAACTATTTTATTCCCAATTTAAATTATTGTTTTTTCTTTTATTTTCGTGTGGTTACTATTCTGTTGTTCTTGGCTTAGTTGTTATTTCTGTTCTGTTTTATTTTAGTTTTATTCTGTCTCATGCCGCATCAAAGAACACATAAAGGCGGTGAAAACGAATGAAATGAATGATGAGCAAAAATCTGCCATAGCGGAACATTTACTGCAGTCAGGGCCCAATCACTAGATCGAATTTCACAAACCACGTATTTTGTCAAGGGACAAATATTACTTACCAAGGTTGACAAGAGAAGCAATTGAAATCAGAAAACATAAAAGTTTAAATCGAGACGATGGCTTCAAATTGTCAAGTACGTGGAATCCAGTTTTGAGTATGCTCAAAAGTAGCAGTCGGCATCGTAATGAGGAATCCATAAAACTTGGTGATACTGTGTCGAGTTCAAGTAGTGCGCGTAGCAAAAGACAAAGAAAGAGGGAGACATATTTGTCTGCTCCTAACAATTTATTTTCCATCCTCCCGCATTCTCCAGTCAACCCGCGATCATGGCGCTTGCAACAGCGTCGAAATATCGGGAGCTCAAAATCATGAACAGTCACTGAAGATATTCCATAAGTGAGAGTATAAGTTTAGTTATTATTGTAGTTTCAATAAGGGCAAAATGCGCAGATGGCTGATATGGATGTGCCCTCTGATATTTGGGAGCATGACATGCTCGCTCAAATATCTCGCTGATGGTGGTACGTGTGTTGATCATTCGGTTCGCTTCAAAATGGTTGAGTTGGATGATGCTGATGTGGCATTTGTGCTCGGGCGCCGTCAGTAGAGGCTGGTCATCACTCAGTTGCCATGGCTTTTTATTTTTTTATGTTACATTTGCTTTGGACCTCTTTTAAAGGGCACGGCTCGTTACATTTTACTCACATAAGTACGAGTATATAAAAAAATCAGCTGTTCCCTACATTTATGATCGATTAACTCGTCAAAATGTAGGGAACAGCTGTTTTTATTTTCGCGATTTCAGGTTTGGTCCCATAGTAAAAGTTGTTCATAATGATGAGTACAATGACCTCTTAAGAGGTTGCTGGTGTTTTAAAAAGACCGAGGTAACCCGAATCCTAACTTCGTAACTAATTTAATTATAACTGCGAAAGTAAGTTTGTATTTTTAAGCGCAGTGTGGTGTTGCGTACAGTGTCGGTTAGTTTGACTCCTAGAAGTTGGCAGTCCTTGAATTTGGACTTTTGAATGTTTGTCAAAGACCAAGTCTGGGATCCATAGGTCAAAATGGAAAGAATGCACATGTCCATGATTTTTCGCATTAGTGACAAAGGAAGGTTTCCCTTCATAAGCTCCTTCATGGACCAGGCATTTTCGGTTCGTCTTGCCTGGACTGGAAAGAGACTAACTGGTAAGTAGATGTATTCATGGAGATAATACAATTCTTCACGATTCACTCTGATCCTATGATTAATGGTGTTTGATATCAGTTTGGTCTTTGACATGTTCATTGTCAGTCAAACCTCAAGGCTTGCATTACTGAGTTGGTTTAACATTAGCCCTAGTTCTGCTGCCATGGAAGAGCACTATTAAAAAGCTTAGGTGAAAGCGGGTCTCCTTGCTTTACGCCTTTTTCTATGAACAATGATGGTCCTAATGTTTGTAAACTAATTGAAGCAGTGCTGTTTAGAAACACTTCACGGAGTAGACTGATGTATGTAGGTGGGATCATTTTCTTGGTTGTTGAGAGCGTCAAATATAGCATCGTGTGTCAAACTATCGAAGGCTTTCGAGTAATCGATGAAGGCAAGACATAGGCAAAACCTAGTTTGCAAGAATTTTTGATTGGTTATTGAGTTTCTTGCCCGTTCTTCTTCATAGAGATCTACGCTTTGAAATGGGACAAAACAGTACACAGTTATTATGCAAATAAATGATTCTTATTCTTATGCTTTGTGTTATGTATGACTGGGACTATAGCTTCATCTTTTGGTTTTTGACAGAAACTTATGTACTTTGACAATTCAAAAGTGTCTTTTAATGGTTTAATTGCAATGAACGTTTTGAGTTTGCTGGTACTGTGTTGCTCGCGACCTTCGTTCCCGTGAAATTATTGTAAAAAAATAACTTCCCTTTTTGAATCGAATTTTGTTACCAATTTCAAGGGTTACGGAACCCTAAAAATATCAGAAAACTCTTTAACATCAAAAATCAAAAAGCTAAAATAAAAATTATTTTTAGGGATATGTAATAGTTGGTATTGACTTGTACCAAGCTTGCTACACATTACAGGCAGTGGTTAAACGCAGTGTCCAGATCTTTTTAGGGTTCTGTACGTCAGTTGGCAATAACGAAACCCTTATAGGATCACTTCGTTGTCCGTCTATCAAGACCCTTTTCTCTCTCAGTAACGCGTGGAGGTATCAAGCTGAAATGGATATCAAATACTCAGGTCTGCTAACCCTCGGAGCTGTAAAAAAAAAAACATAATTCAAAAGATACGAGTATGACCGTATGTGTAGCACAGTTTGCGATTTCCCAAGAGAATCAAAACCTATAGGGAACTTCCCGTTGACCTAAAATCACGAAATTTGGCAAGAAGCACACACACGCAGACACACATATAAAGGAAAATATCTGAAAACGGTAATATTGTTGTTTAATAACAAAATACCTATAAGTTTATACGGAACCCTCAGCGCGCGACTTCAACTCGCACTTGGCCAGTTTTTCTACATAGACGTACTACCTTTACTCCAAGTTTAAAATGTACCTATGTGTTTATGAAATTCACATAAGCGTTTCGTCTGGCAAACTTCACTGCAGTCCCACAGTGCGCCGGCAACATCGGCCAATTACATAAAAGCGTTTCATTTGCCCCTGCAAAGTGTTATTGTGTGACCCCGCGCGATACCATCGACCACGGTTCCAGGCTGATTTACTCCGCTTACAACCAATCTACATGATTTTTGAGGAACCTATCACAAAAAAAGTCTTCAGGAAAGAGAGGATTCTGTTGAACTAAGTTCTTTACAGTTAAAACTGGTATTGTTGTCAAGAAAAGCTTATCTCATGGAAGAACTTTTATCCTGGAAAGTAACACGGTAGGGTTTGACAATGTGGCTACTGAGACTTTAATATTTTCCATATCTACAGGACTTGGTAGCAAAACCAAGATAAGATATTTATTTTGTAAATATGGGTGCAAACACGGTGACATAAAAATATAATTAGCAAATATATTTAACCAGAAGGCATGCAAAAGTACAAAATACACTAGAGATGCTAAGTACATAATAATAAAGATAAACAATGTCAATACCTATAAAGATTTATTAACTATAATAAAATTTAAGGTAATAAGAGGTAGAATTTAAATAGATGTGCTATTAGCTATTACACAAAAAGTTTGAGACCTTCTATTTTTGCAAAAGCAACAACTCGATATCTTAGCCGCAACCATAACTTTTAAAATAAAGAATAGAAAGCAAGACTCGTGGTATTCAATCATGAAGACTCTTCTTCTACCCATAGAAACCTGCTTAAGATAAACCACAAAGAAAACGTTAATTGGTTTGCATTTATGTATTAATTTAACACTTAAAACACTGTTGATATGCATTTTCTACAAGTCAACCTTTAAAATTATAAAAGAGTCCTGGATTATATCAAAGTACAGGATAGAACCATCCAGTCTGGCGGTCAGAGAGTGAGAGATTCGAAACAAATGGTCACGTATGCATGGTATTAATTAATGAATGCCATTATTCTTGCCTTATCCACCCGTAGTGCAGTCTTTGGAGTCAGCATTGTTTTTGAATCAAAAGGCCAAATATAGGGGCAGAGGAACCTGCCTTTCGTATTGTTTTTTCAGAGCAATCTAAAAGAAATGATGCAGACATGCAACATAAACAATTGCCATATAGTTCAAACAACTCTATCGATGGGTTCGTTTAGATTCTGGAAGGTGCAGGTGTGCAGGATGGGCAAGAAAGGAGGTGGGCATATCCTTCAGAGAGGCTCCTCACTGGCATTAATTATCGGCATAGGACGCTTAAGGCCATCAGAATGACCATAGTAAGATGATCATCATTATTCGCAGCCTTGTTCCCACTACTGAGTATTTTTGGTTTACTCCGTTTTGTGCCCTGCTTTCCTGGTACTCGCGAGTTTCAACCAGGTCTTACTCACGATCTTCTGAATGACATTCAACCATCTGATGGTTGGTCTACCAACACTTCTTCTACCGTCTCGTAGCAACCATTCGGGGCTTTACGGAGAATTATGGAATTCAATTGGACTCTACCAATAAATAATTAGGTCGTCTCTTTTGTTCGGTATTAGGACACAGTATGCAAAGGTAAACTCTCAGTCTGCCTTACAAAAAATAAAGTTTCATAAAACTTTATTGTTATTTTTTCTGGCCTGTGTAACTAATGAGATTAGGTAGCAAATTAAAAATAAACCGGATTCAAAATAGTCGTTTATTTTTCAACAAGCTAACTGATTGCTTTGCAACACTACAATGTGTCAGAAGTAAATAAATAAATAAATAAATGTTGTGTAATTGCTCCGATTTACTTGACGAGTCGAGGTTGAATTTTTTTTTATAATAAAAAAGTATCGTTACAGGATATTCTGACAACCAAGGGGTATCGTATTACCCAGTAGGTACCAACTGGGTTGTGGAGGACAGATAGGCATGTACTCCATGGAAAATATTCATACTCAGCTGCAACCGGTTACACTGAAAGCCGACCCCAACATAATTGAGAAAAGGCCCCGCAGAGGATGACAATCTGACCTCTACAACCCTGTCACTGGGTAATACCTATTATTTCCTTTGATAAGACAGGTCATCAGACTTTCGGGGAAAATTCTATATTCACAAACGATAGCCGGGGCCAGCAGCTTAACATGCTCTCTCAGGGAACTCTGTTTGCAATGGATGGTCACTAATCCAGTCTACATGTTGAAAACAGCAACATACAGTCAATGATTAACCCACAGTTATTGCACTATAGAAAAAAAAAACGTGATTCACAAAATACAGAAAACGGCTGGAAAAATTAAAAGGGAAGATGGACGACATTTGCTCTGGAGTCAATCACACATCAGAAAAAAATGACAGGGCCTCCCTTTATGTTGTAGTAAAAGAGAAGCTTTTATTAAAATCATGCAGCTAGGCAGTCGCTCCATGTAAATTGCTGACTTTTCCTATTATAGAACACTCTTCACTACCGTACGGCGCACTAAAGGTTAAAATCGCAGTGCTAATGTAAAGCTTGCTGTTCTGCCCACAGGACATGTATACATAATATATCCGCTAAAACTATGTCACATGATCATCCATGCACCTGAAGTCATCTGGCTATAAATAATTTAATGCAGTTCGTGCGAAGCCGGGGCGGGTCGGTCGCTGCTATTATAATCTACATCTGTAGGTACTTATAATAAAATATTATTAATGCGAAAGTTTGGATGGATAGATGCATGTTTGTAACTCAATCACGCCAGAACGGCTGAACGAATCTGGATGAAATTTGGCACAGAGAAAGATTTCTGTCCGTAATGGCACATAGGATACTTTTTTTCTCACACACATTAAAATTTACCCGCGAACGAAGACGCAGGCAACAGCTAGTCATATTGTAAAAAATGACTCATGAATTCACGAAATAATGTAATAAAAGTGGGTTAAAATAATTAAATCTTTCAACTTGAACTTCTTGCAAAAGGCCATCTTTCAAAACCAGACTCCATTCTCTCCAGGAGATTTCATTGTTTAAAAAAAGCTCGCATTCTCGGACAATCGCGCGGATTTATCATAATAATAAGGCGTTAAACAGAGTACCTTTAATAGTTTGTTAAGCGTCGTAACGCCGGCATAATAAGCGCACTGCTGGTAATAACAGTAACAATGAAAAATAATAACCAGTCGGTGTGATCGGCGTGATAGCAGCCGTAGGCGCGATTAACTGTGCATGCTTTTTGTTTTGAAGTTTATAAAAGAAATGCTTAAGAAAATTATGAGGAAATGTTGAAGCTTGGGTTAAAGGTCAGTGTCTCATCATTCCGTCTTATTCAGTGGAGTAAATAGTTAATGATTTGAGAGCCCCTAGTTTTGAAAAGAAGTTGAAAATTTTAAAGATGGATTCGAGACACGGAGACAGATATGAAAGAGAAAGGAGTAAATGATGCCGTGACGTCTGACAGGGGAAAATGGAAGAAGAAAACGTGTTGCGCCGACCCCAAATACAATTAGAAGAAGTGTAGGAAGTTGATTTTAAATCACGGAGAATAGGAAATAGGCATCAGTTTTGTATCAGAATATAGGTATGCTTGAGCAGCCTTCTGAGCTGGTACAGGGACCTCGCTCGCGCACTTCGCTGATACGATTTTTGGCTGGACCGACGACGGTGACGGCTATATTGAACAAAATAATCTTTCTTCCTGATCGGAGTTCTGCAGTCAAAGTTGTAGTCGTGGCCGTGAACTGCACGAGGTCCCATAACCTACACCTACATCATCATCATCGCCTAGCCTTTTTCCAACTATATTGGGGTCGGCTTCCAATCTAACCGGATGCAGCTGAATACCAGCATATGTAAAATACTATGCAGCTGCCTATCTGACCTCCACAACCCAGCTAACACAGGGTAACACGATACCCTTTGTTAACACTGGTTGTCAGACTTTTGAGCCACTGACTACCTTAACGACTGTTAAAGATCTAAGAATGACAGCCAGGACCAACGGCTGAACGTGCTTTCCGAGGCACGGAGGAAACTCGGTATGCAATAGGGGGTCACCCATCCATGGACCAACCTAGGCAAGCGCGGCTTAACCTAAAAATCGACCCGAGCGGATGTTATTATTTAGCCACGCATAAGAAAAAATAAAACACACTAGTCAAATTAATTGGTGTTTTAAGTAATTGCTAGATGAAATTTTATTGAAATTGAAGGTGTTGAGATCCGTCTTGTAGGAAATAACTACCCAATTAGGCCAGGCAGTCAGTAGGTATAGACATATAATTTTTATCACCCGTAATACGTTTTAATGCATATTATTATTTGACCGATCCATTACCTGGCGTACTTAACCGTCCAAATAATTTGCAAGTAAAAGCCGTTTTGAGTTCCAAGTCACGCGCGCGTCTGGGCATCGCTTTGCGAAATGGTTTTTAATGAAATTTAAACATCATCAAGGTATTTTTTTTGAGAATTACTTTTATGGGTTAAAGGAAAGTGTTGAAGTATGTACGAGGTATCCTTATATGATAAATTCAAATTATGCTGTTTTCTGTCTGGAGCTAAATTGTTTAATTGAGTTGGTGTAACTGTACTTATAATTTTTATTATCGTCTGGGTTTTGACGTTACAACGTAACAAGGTGTATCTATACTAACATTATAATGATTTAGTTTGTATGTAGGCGGTAATCTTCGTAACTACTGATCCGAATTCAAAAATTCTTTCACTAATGGGAAGCAGCATTATTCCCGAGTGTCTTAAGCTACATTTAAAATGTTCCCGTGGGGTAACTTCTGTTCTTAAAAGGAGCGAAACCGCGAACAAAAGCTAGTTTGAAATAACTGCTGAAACGGGGTCATTAAACTCATCATTATGAACAACTTTTACGATGGTATCAATCCTGATGTGTTTAATTACCCTACGCGTATGGCTCTGATCAACTTTGTGATAGACACAACTTGGCCAATGTCCCATGGCTTGGAAACAAATATGTATATATATGGAAACAAATATAAGCTAAGTAACATAACCTACTTACGTACTCATACAAATAAGCCCTGAACTTGATGCTAGAGAATGAGAAACCCATGATACAGAAGTATTTATTTATGTATACTTAGATACTCACAAAATACTTAACAGAACATTACATTATTATAGAAGAGCACAAAGGTACTGTTTATTTCAATAGAATGCAAATAAAGATATGATTATGAATAGATTAGTTCGCAAGAGTTTTCTTTTTTGAACTAATTGGTAAAGTCGTTCGTTGGTAATTCTTGGGTATTTGAAAATGTCATTGATTTGAGCAGGAAGTATGTATCTCTTGACTGCAATACCACCTGGCATTCTCCACAAATTCATTCTTTCCATCCGTATTCATCTGCGGAAGAAGCTTGGTTAATAAATAATATAGTTTAGGCGTGCAATCTGCGCGGCGCACGGGATACAAATGGCGGGGCGTCGCAGCCACGCCGCTGCGCGGGCGCAGATGCGCGATAGCGACGCGGTACCACGCGGTACTTTAAGGAATATTGTATGGGATTTCTGTTATTAATGGGTTATTAAATTAGAAAATAAGATTTTGTAAATGTAGGTACTAAAAAAAGAAACAAATCGATATGGTAAGAATCGTTTATATTCTCAATCTGTCATTGATATCTGCCTGATTAATTTGAAACAATCATCACTGTAAGACCACAAAAATTAGACAGGTATTGTCATGAGCACCAAAATCAACCTATACGACTTAGCTAAATTCAAAAGCGATTTTCTAGTGCTCCTAAAATCAAATTGAAATCAAGGTAGTTAGAGAAAACTGTGTACTAATTAAAAGATCCTTAGTACTACAGTGAATATTTTATGATTAAGTTTGGACATTCCAGTTTTTGCAAGCATCGTAGTGGCAAGAGTTGCAAGACTAAATTATTTTTTCTCGTATGCGATCAAAGACATTCAAATATAATTACGAACAATAGACGGGACAAGATGAAGAAAATCGTAATCCAATACTTGTTACTACTTAGTAAAAAATCGTTCTGTCTGGTGTCATACGCCCGCTTGTCAGGTAGCATTCGTGCTTCAAAAACGAAAATGTTCAGATCAAATTTTTGTTTGATAATATTTTCAATGTCCGCTCTATAAGTCTTTTAAATGTCTTTATATGCGATAATACCTTCATAATCATGTAATCATAACAGGCTTATCACTTCCCCATCTAACACCAAACACGCTTCAATAACGAATCAAAACTCGCCAATAACCGCACAGTATTTAGCACTGGCAACACAAATCACAGCGTTAACCCCTCCACTGCCGCGGGGGTATTTATCGGCACAATAAACTTGCGTAATTTATAACAAGCAATAACAATGTGTGCTATATCTGAGGGGTAATTTCTCAAACGCACACCTCGCCCGTAGCGGCGGCTATCGGACAAATTAAATAGCCGCGTACGTCCGTCCGGGAACGGACGAACAATCGGTAGGCTCTACTCTTATTAAATGATAAGCCGTGTAATATTAATGTTATCGTGGTGCGGCTAGCGGAGGGTTAAACTGTTTTGATTTTTAAATTGCTGTGTTCGGGTTTTTTTGGCTGGCGTTTTGGAGTTGAAGTTTTTATGTGGAAGTTAACGTTAAAGTTATTTGTGATATTTACGTTAGTCACATAACGTTTACGAAAAGTAAAAACAAACACAATTATTCTTAAGTTCCCTAGGCTCGTCGGGTATATCGTCCGTTGATCATTGTTAAGATTTGAAGAAAAATCTCCTTTTTCGCTTAAATTACTTGTGCACGTCCCGTTTATTCTCGCAAATGTTTGCAAAAGGTCGCACATTTACATAAATATTGAAGGACAAAAATAATTAAATTACAATTTTAATTCCTACATAATTCTGGACTCCACGCTTCCTATTTTCCCCAAGTCTATAAAACCCTTTGATTCCGTTGCATTAATGTTGGAACATGTTTTATCCAGGCTCGGAGTTTTAGCGGCTTGAGCGTAACCACTTTACACCACCACCAACATTTACTACTCTAGCACTTCGTAATATTTTTAACTCAAAAAGAATAAATGTCGATTACTTCATTAGCGTTATGAATAACTTAAGTAGAACCAAACGACTATACACAAGTATTAATATCAACATCTGTCCGAGACGTTCCAATTACCATTTGCAAGTCATTACACATAAATACAACTCTTAATCTCGCTCCAAGAAAATTAAAGACTTAATTAAATTACGAACCAAATCAATTTGTATCTTATGAGAACTAAACAGAAATTTAATTAGCGATACGCAACAGAAGAAATGTCAAAAAGGTATTAAGAAAAAACGTAAAAATTAATACGGGTCTGCATACCTGAGCGACCGGCACCTTGTGGCAAATTGAAAAGGCCGCGCTTGCTCTCCAAGCTAATAATAAATTCTCAAATAATAATAATTCATAAATAATAATCGTGGAAGAAACAAAATAAAAATATTATACACGTCGAAATAATAAAGGATTTGCTCGGGAAGCAGTCGACACGGGTTGACTTTTGTGGAGGATAACAGTGTCCAGATGATATGCATTCGATTTGAGTTTTTAAATCCTCGACTGAAGTGGAAATTAAACAAAATGTTTAGTGAAGAAAGCTATGACGCATTGTTTGTAAATTGACGCCGAAAACATGCGTTGGACCAACACTTAAACGCAGAAATTGCGGGTTAGGTCATGATCGTTACGTTATTTTTATCATAGTGTAATAGTCAAGTTAGTGGCAGCATGCTATAATCAACCGCACAAAGGCGCCAGTGTGCGCCGGCCCGCCGAACATAAAATTGTTTTTTCGTCCGACAGCTATAATTAGGCGATGCGTTACGTTTTTGTTTGGCCCACATTTCCCGATCCTCTAATTTTTGTGTTTTTTGCCGCTCCTTTTGTAGTCGTTAATATGATTACACCGTTGGGATGATGGCTTCATACGTGTTTTAGGTTATAACTTAATTTGCTCGGGTTACTTATTTGTTTTTTTTATTGTTGTTCAACTTCCTGAGAGTCTGTCGTGTGTTTTTTGCGGCCGGTCGTTAGTTGGAGGTGATTGAATGTGATGGTGGGCAAATTGTGGGTCGCTGCCTCACTGGTACGTCGCGTCGAGCGTCGTGCCGTCCACCGCGACCACGTCCCGGCGTCACGTATTTAGTTTGATTCGACTGTTGACTCAGTGTGTCGTAATTGGATCGTAATCTGTTAGCAGAAGTTTTTGTCGAGATGATTGCGTTCTCGCGCTATCACGTACACTCAAACTTTCGATGATATTCACCGTTTAGCTTATTTCGAGCGTAAATTAATTTGTAATGAGGTAGGCAGGCGGTGGGGCCGGCGCGTTAGGGCTGAGAATGTCTTAATAATGTTTCGTGTCTGATGCAATCAAGCGGTTAACGCTTCGTGCAGCGGTGATAAATGCCTCGAGTTACGTGAGTGTTTAGGTTTAAAAAACCGCTTTTAAGCGGGCTCTTAGCTTCATATGCTTATTGAATGCATTCTTACCAAATCTCTGAACACCACCGCCATAAAGTCACCTCCTTTCACTTCAAACCTTTACCATCCCCTACCAACTCCCACCAAAACTCTACAAAATCTACAATTCCTCAGCACTTCTCCATAAAGCGCTGCCCTCGCTTCACAAGTCAGCGGTAATGGCGCGGCTCGGTCTGACAGGTAAATTGAGCTTGGACGTGCGACGTGCAAATTGGTCGACACCGCCTGCACGCAACGTGCTACGTCCCGACTGCCCGTGCGTGGCGCACGGAGCTGGAGTGACACTTGGGTAACACGCCGCCGTGAAACACTAGCTTTGACAACTAAATTATTAATGGAAATATTGCGAAGTAAAATTGTAAGAAAATTATTTCTTTGTTTCAAGTTGTTTTCAAGTTGGTTGATGTTTTATTTATTTGTGTTCTGTCTGTGTTTTTACCGATTGTTTAGATTTGTTTCTGGGCGTCCAAGTAAAGCTGTTCCACACTCGAAGTGTTTTTGCTAACTATCTGCAAAGAACTAAGCATTAGATTTTGCTAGTCTCGTAGCTTGTAGGACCACTAGGAATTCGGAACTTTACGATCTCCAGAAGATAGCATGTGGTGATGAGGAATGAAAAGCATATGACCAAAAGAGTGATGAATAAATGTTAAAGGATTGAAAACAACAGGAAGTCCGAAGAACAGGTGGGTGAAGGTGTGTGCGAGAAAATGGTAAAGGCAAAAAAAAGGTAAAATGGTAAGGTAGTAAGTAAGTAGGTGGTAAGGTAATGGTACGGCAAAAACGGTAATGGTAATGGTAATGCCAAAGGTTGACTGGTAGAGGATGCCTTGTGGCATTAAGTCCGCCTATGTACCACTCTTGTACATGAAGTTTAAATAAATAAATAAATAAAATGGAATAATTGGTATCGTACAGATACACACTCAGATACAGATAGTGATAGTTTCGTACGACTAAATAACAAGGGAATGGTAATGGTACAAGGTCAGGAAAATTATAACGAAGACAGTTCTAAAACAGTAGGTAAAGCTTTAAATTCAGAACTTGAGGTGAACAGCCAACTGTGGTGTGGTACCTAGTAGCTTATATTTTGATTTAAGGCATTTCAGATTACTGTAATATTGGTGAGATAGTAATAAACGGAACATTGCGCTAAACACACGTACCTATATCATATGACTTCTCCAGAACCCCCCACACCTCACAACTATAACAAAATTAAATGACAGTACCTTAAGCTTAAAGGCGCTTCTTTAGTATTCAAAACACGGCTAATAGACCAACGAATAATTACAAAAACACACATAATAAGCCACAAATACCACAATTACATGTAGGTGTACACATGATGTATAAACCGAACACAATTGCTTTCCGTGCATCTAAATCAATTTTATTGGATTATAGCACTTGTTATCTAATTATACTTCACCAGCTTATAAACTGACCAAGAGCACAGACCTGTGCTTTAAGCCAAGTTGTTCGTATCCAGGGATAGTTTAATATTGGTTATTCAGACTAGTTCGTACCAACTGCCCAGAAATGGAGATCTCTGATGTATGTCAAGTTGGTTGAGCTCAGAGGTTTTGTTAAATTGGTTGTTCGATCTGCTTCGCTTTGTATGATAATTTTAAAATCGACCTCGGCGATGAAAAATTGATTTCGGCTGATATGCTTTTGATTATATGGTTGGCAGTCGTTAGATACAATTATTTGGATACAGGTACGGGATTGTTTTGGGCCATTATGTTTTGATGATAATAAAGACGTTAACGTTTGTGGTGGGGGTGTCCTGTTTTTTTGAGGATCTTCCGAGTTCCTTTAGTTCATGATAATGTACAGACGCTGCAGTTTATTGATCAAGTAGTGTTGCCATCTTTTGAAGACCCTTTTTTCGCGAAAACGGATTTTTTTACAGTGATGTTATTAGTTCGTTGATAAAAAAAGTATTTTCTCTCTCACAATATCTCTCTCATGTCTAACTTTTCCGAAGTGGAAGAGTACATGCTAAAGGGGATTTTTAAATATTCTATGTGTAACTGTATATACCTGTAACTGTACCTATGTTACCTATAAAATGTTTTATTGAATATTTTTAGATCATTTAAATCAAGACGCCATAGCAACTTAACAATCACTTATTAATTATTTTAAGTTTTATATTTTAGGAAAGCTTAATAACATTATAATAACAATAATATATAACTAAATTGCTAATTACGAGCCTCCAAGGATAAATACAAAAATTATTACATCCTTAAAGCATACGTTACTTCCTAAATTATGTATTACTAGCTGATGCCCGCGGCTTCGTCAGTTATCGCGACCAAAATTAATCATGAAGACGGCATATTTTTTTCCGACACCTCCAACAAATATCATTATATTTTAGCCAATGTATACAAAAACTTGACAAATTAAATACTAAAACCTTCCTGGAGAACCACTCTATCCATTGGTGAAAACAGCATGAAAATCGGTGCAATAGTTTTTGAGTTTATCGCGAACAAACAGACAGACGCGGCGGAGGACTTTGTTTTATAATATGTTGTGATATTGTATCACAAACTTTCAATACAAAAAAATCTAACACTACAGTACTGTCAAATTACAGATTAATAAAAAAAAGTTGGGTAATTTTATTAAATTTAGGTAACTTAGGAAATAAACAGCTTTTATTTTATTATTTAATATTGACCCACCCCGGCTTCGCACGGGTGCAATTTCAACCTTCCTCTTGAATCACTATCTATTGGTAAAAACTACATAAAAATCCGTTGTTTAAAAGATCTAAGCGTACCTACAGACAGCGGGAGCGACTTTGTTTTATACTATGTAATGATTATTATTGTTCAATATTAAATAAAAATCATTCCTACCTCATAATATTATAACATAGTTAAGCAGTTTATACACTAGACGTGACTGTAGCTCTTGTTAACGACGACAATACTCCCGGATCCGTCACTAGAGATCGGAAACTCAGAAGCGCATCTAATAGCTGTCTGGGTCTGATCTTCGTCTAGTCACGAATGAAGGAATAAATCACTGACATGTGTGTTTAATCGTGTTATATTTTGATTCAATAAATCACTCAGGTAACATACCTTTTTACATCTTACAATCAATTTACAAATATCCAATTTCCACCTTTCATTCGTCTATATAAATATTTATATACCTATACGAATGAAAAGTGGAAACCGTTCTATATGAAAACTATAAATAGTGCACAAAAACACGAAAGCTGTAAAAATATCAATATTTCATAGTATTTTTCTTATGCTTATTGGTTCAGCAAGTGAAAATGGTGCGATTTCGTGGCGGCTGACGCTCGCAGGTGAGGTAATCACTTCATTATACACCACCGTCGTCTAGCGTGCTGTGCAGCGTGGTAGGGTGTCCAGGAGACGAGGACTACAGGAGGACAAAGATTGCATTGGACGCAAAAAATGAGCAGAAGCAGGAGGAGTAACAAGTTTTTTTAGAGTTATTTCTGCAGGAAAAAATCGTTGTTTTATAATGTTTTTCGAGTCAATGTTACTTTTTAGATGAGTTGGGCGCTGTAGATACAAAGAGAAGACCTTAATAAGGGCTCAGTAACCTGGTTTTTATCCTTCGCCCGTATTTTTCGAAGTTTAGGAAAATCCTTCAATATATGTACGTATTTCTAGATTCGTAAGCCAAGTATCAAGAGTGAGATGTGTTTCGTTAATCTGCCCTTATCCCAATTAAGCAACATCATCGTTCACAACTATACTTTGGTTAGGGCACTGACGAATAAGCGACGTAAAAGTACCTTAATGCCTCTTTATCGTGACAGCTTCGTTTGTCGAAAGGTCGTAAGCGTGACACGCAAAGTGTTATTGGATTTTTACATCAGGAATCTCAGCCACGGAGCCTGGATTTGTGCCCAGATTATGGCAATAGTAAGTGAGTAAGTAAGTGTACTATTAGGTACACCTCTGCCTAGCCCTTCGGGAGTTACAGGTGTTATGTTATGTTATAAAAGTATCTTTCATTTGTAGGGTATACACCAAATATTTAGTATACATATTTATATTATAGTAACACCAGTCGGAACGAATCTCGTAGCGACGCGTGCGCACAATATTCTGTGACACCTCAAAAACGCATTGTTCTGTGTTTTCTGCAATTTATAAACTCTGTACTGTGTTACGTGACTCTTGTGTTTGTGCCCTATTGACTGTTCTCCTTCTTTCTGTTTTGTGTTGTGTTGTGTGTGTGGACAATAGAACTGTGAGTATCGAGTTGCGTGTCTTACTTTCATTCCTGCATACCCTACTCACCCCACACATACCGACCATACTGGTGACCCCGACGTGATCTGAACACGCAAACGAACGAGGCCATCAAATACTTTCGCCATATGCTGGAGGCTAGGCACTTCGTCGTGTACACGGACCACAAGCCGATCAGTTTCGCATTCCACGAACGGAAGAGAAACTGTTCGCCTAGGCAGTTCCGGTACCTCGACTACATAGCCCAATTCACCACCGAGATAAGGCACATTGCTGGCAAAGACAATGTTGTCGCCGACCCCCTATCTCGCGTGGAGGAATTACAGGTGCCGGTCAGCCTCAGCGCCCTCGCAGACTCTCAAGCGTCAGATCCAGAACTGAAGAAACTTCTTCTGGAAGGATCTTCACTGGTGCTTGAGAAGGTGCAGGTCCCAGGGGAGCGCACGTCCGTGTACTGCGACGTCAGTACAGCGTCACCCAGACCATTTGTGCCCAAAATGCTACGAAAGCAAGCATTTGACAGCTTGCACTCCCTCAGTCATCCAGGCGTCTCAGCGACTGCCAAATTAATCGCAGAGCGCTTCGTTTGGCCAGGCGTCAGGAGGGACTGCAGAGAGTGGGCACGAGCTTGTCTCGCATGCCAGCGGGCTAAAGTGAGCCGCCATGTGTCCGCGCCCTTAGGAGCATATCATCTCCCACGCGCCAGGTTCACGACGATCCACATTGACCTTGTGGGCCCGCTCCCAATTTCACAAGGCTTCAGATACTGTCTGACGGCAGTCGACCGCTTCACCAGGTGGCCAGAGGTCGTACCTATTGTCGACATTACTGCCGAGACAGTAGCTAAGGCATTGCTGTCTGGATGGATTGCCCGGTTTGGCTGTCCTACCGACATTGTCACGGACAGAGGCCGCCAGTTCGAGTCGGCTCTGTTCGAACAATTGTCCAAGATTGTTGGTTTCCAGCACAAACTGACAACGGCATACCATCCAGCGTGTAATGGCATGGTGGAGCGATTTCACAGGCAACTCAAGGCGTCCATCACGTGCCATGCCAATGACAAGTGGACCGAGTCCCTGCCGTGGGTATTGCTTGGTATAAGGAGCGCATTCAAAATGGATGTCCAAGCGTCTTCCGCCGAACTAGTTTACGGCGAACCGCTAAGGCTCCCAGGAGAGTTTTTTTCTCCGAGTGATGATGGAACGACCGACATCACGGACTTTACCGCTCGAATCCGCAAGTTTGCCCACAGCTTACAGCCAACTCCAGCATCCCGTCACAATAAAACGAGCACTTTTATATTCAAGGATCTGCAGACCACTGATCACGTGTTCCTTCGTGAAGACGCGTTACGTGGCTCGCTGCAAGCAGCCTACACAGGTCCTCACAAAGTTCTGCAAAGGGGTGACAAAACCTTTAAAATTTTATGTAAGGGAAAAGAGCTTACGGTCACGATAGACCGCCTAAAACCAGCCTACATATTGGCCGAAAAAACTGACCCCCATACTCCATCTGACGACAAAACCGATTATACTACTCGTTCTGGTCGTCGGGTCAAGTTTCCAGATTTTTATCGCCCTTGACGGTCTCTGGAGGGGGGTGGTGTAGGGTATACACCAAATATTTAGTATACATATTTATATTATAGTAACACATCACAACTCAATAACATACAGACAGATTTATTTACATGTATTTATAATAAACACTTAATACACATCAACGGCATCTTATATTGTTTACACCAATATAATGTCGGATGATGCCGGGACACAGTATACTGGAATCACACCGCGGCCGAGCTACGTCATGGTGACGTGTAGCGAGTGCGTTAGGTGGGAGGAAGCGCGCGATCGTTGACGTCCTTCCATAACCTTCAGTCGGAACGAATCTCGTAGCGACGCGTGCGCACAATATTCTGTGACACCTCAAAAACGCATTGTTCTGTGTTTTCTGCAATTTATAAACTCTGTACTGTGTTACGTGACTCTTGTGTTTGTGCCCTATTGACTGTTCTCCTTCTTTCTGTTTTGTGTTGTGTGTGTGGACAATAGAACTGTGAGTATCGAGTTGCGTGTCTTACTTTCATTCCTGCATACCCTACTCACCCCACACATACCGACCATACATTCAACAACACCTTTCGCAAAAAAACCAACCATCGATTAAAAACACAAATCCTAGAAAATTCCGTTTCAGGATACCATAACACATGGCCACCCCATTCCTTCGTATTATAGAAAAAGAATGGAAAATTGTAAAAAATTGCTTCTTGTTAAGTTAGGCCTGATCGTGGGCGCCGATACAGCTACGGGGGAACCACACTAATCATTTTGGAACATTTCCCTTTTATATTTCATGGGAAACGCGCCCCATGAAATATAACCTCATTATGTTTATGGGAACGTGAATATATTTAATGTAAGCCGTAGGTGATGTTAAGGGTTGGTGGGATGGTTGCTCTTATATACATCTACATATATACCAGAAAGTACTGTCGAGAGAATTTTTATATTTTGTTAGGCCAGAACTTGTTGTAGACTACTCCACCTCCTATCATGTCCTCATAGCCCGAAAACATGAAGCTGAAGTGACTTTTGCGCTGCCACCGGTGGAAGTGGCCAAGTTCTGAGCAAACAATTTTTTTTTTTATGTGCCGTAGTTCTATGGTAGAATTGGGCTGGGCTGTTTGTTTGTGTATGTGAGTTTAGATGTTTGTAAACGCACCCACGAAACAGGAGCAATTCTTAGGATGGAGAAAAGTAAAAAAAAAATCGGTAAAAATGCGAACTTCTACTTATCTAGGGATGAATTGTTACTCTTGCCAAATTTCAACCAGCAGTTAAGGGTGTACCTGGTCTACTTAGTCAGTGAATGAATGAATTTAAGATTTTTATTTTTTAGAAGATATACCATAAGATGCACTGGAGCATTTGCAGAGAAACAACAGTAAGTTAATTTGTCTTATATTATAATTAACACTAGAAACGGGATATTTACCATGTCCACTGTTTGTTTTGTCTTATATTTTGGTCTGAATGGTGTATCCTTCCTTTGACTCTCATGAGTTGATGAGTTCAACTTAGAAGAAAAATACATGTTATTGTATTGTATAACGGGCTGGTGTCCGCAACTCCACGTACCATATTTACTTATCGGAGCAAATAACCAGCCATTGGTACTTAAGTAAAGTCAAGTATCAGTCAATAAGCCATTTATTTGTCTATGAATTGCGAAAGTCAGAAAATGTGGCTTCACTTATACACGAGATAAGGTTAAGTTAAGGTAAGCAGACAGATTCAAAACGGTGAAGGAAAGCACCGTAAAGAAACCGGCCTGTCCTAGAACCAAAAGTTCGAAGACATATGACATCTACCAACCCGCACTGGGTTCGGGTGGTGGATTATAGTCCATTCCCTCTCATAGAGAGGAGGCCTGGTTCCCAGCAGTGCGGACATTATATGCTGATAATGCAAGCAGACATACAAAAACGTTCAACTTATCACTGAAAGAGTGCTCTTCCATTCACTCCATAACTTCACCAATTTTACAGAACTCCTGAAAAGCTCTTCCGCTCCCATGCACACCATCGTATCAGTCATTATACCCCTGAAAGTCATATAACAAATTAATACAATTTCCTGCTCCGACATTTTCATTTCTAAAACATTTTTATCGTACACATTTAATTTCCTGTTGAAACATAATTAAGTTATGCCGTTTTTTCATGTAAAACACTTTTTTCGTTCAGTCACGAAATATTATTTTCTATTAGGAATGTTGGAATGGCCGTTTTTTGAGTAAGTATGATTTTATGCTACTGTTTAACATAAGTAAGTAGTAAGTTGTGAACTTGAATCTTAATGTGATCTTTGGAGTTATAAGTTTGATAACCTTATATTTTTGGTGTTTTATGTTTTGTTTAATGTATGTGGAATAGGTAAGTATGTACATACATATATAGATTACTATTTTCACCGAACACGAAATGGCTTTTTTGGTTGTAGTGATGTCTGTTGGAACCACTGGGGCCACCAACTGGCTAGTTTTATGGTGAAGGAGGGCCTCTATATGAACTCCTTCTTCAGAAAGCGTGTGCAAAGGAAGTGAACCTGGCAGAGCCCCGATGGCGCAACTAAAAATGAGATTGACTTCATCAAGTCAACCAAGAAGTAAATGTTTAATGATGTCTCTATGATCAATTCGGTGAAAACCGGGAGCGATCACCGCATGGTAAGAGGCACAGTGCTGCGCCTACTGACACTTTAACGGCTGCGACCACCGCGCCTACGACCCTGACACACGTTATACCTTCCACGAGGGCCTGGCAACAGTGCATCGTTCGGAAAAGTATAACGAACAACCCTGACAATGACACTGACGAAGCACGACTCTCCAGTCTTGACGACGAACTCCGCGCGCTGGCATACCAGCGCGAGAAGATCGAAGCAAGGTTGAGAGAATTAGACTCTGAACAACACGGGACGGGAAAGGAAGCCGAATCTGGGGGCTCTGGTTTCATCTCTGTGGATGAAGTACGTATGCTGAAACGCAAGCGCGGAAAAATCGGTAACAGAGTAAGAGATCTCAACAACCGTTTGCGCAAAATCCGCGAAGGCAATAGCCAGCGCGAAGCACAAACGGTTGCTTGTAAGGGAGTACGCGACCAGCCGCAAGTACGCGAAGGGGAAACTCAGCGCGAAAAGCAGCCGGACGCGGAAACATGCGGGCAAGGATCAGTACGCGAAGGGGAAACTCAGCGCGAAACGTCAATGCCCGCACCAGAACCATCCGGAGGAAACGACCGGAACCGCACCGAAACGACCCAACGACAACCCACAAAAAAGAGAGGCAGGCGATCTGGATTCTCGCGCGGGGAGTCCCTGGCACAAAACACCGTGCCAGGCCCCTCGGAACCGCAACCTGGACCAAGTGGTCAGGGAGCGGCAAAGAGGGTGCGCCCGGACGACACGGCTTCGCCGAGCACGCTCCAGGGCGACGCCAAGCGTGTAAGAATCCAGACTGCTCAGGGGGAGCAGAGAACCTACGCACGGGCCACAAAGGATATTCCTGCGCGGCTCGCCGTAGCGATCTGCCTTTCGCCTCCATCACGTGACTTGACCACAGACGAGACCGAGCACATCAAGGTCAGCCTCGAAAACCTCGTCATGGACGCTGACCCCTCCAAACCACTCCCGGCCTTCCGCGGTTACCCACGGGTAGCGGATGGCACTGTTCAGATGTGGTGTGAGGACGACAGTGCCCTGACCTGGCTGACTGAAAATGTGCCCAAAATAAAATTGCCCAACACAGACGCGACACTGAAAGTGATGAAGCAGTCCGACGTGCCGACCCGTGTCCGAGCAGCGCTCTTCGTACCCAGGTACAATGGGGACATAGCGCGGCTCCAGAGTATTCTGACTCGTCAGAATACTTGGTATGACATAGGGAGGTGGTCGCTTTACAGGGCGACATCAGTCGGTGGCGATAACCACGGGACTTATCTGACCCTGGGTATCCCACCGGAGGAAGTCGAGAAGGTCTTGGGGAGAGAGCGGCGGGTATCGTACCTTCTGGGGTCGATATACGTGCGCTTTTTCCCCAACACCCAGCCCTCCGACACCCAGACTACGACCACGACCAGCGCACAGACTCAACCGACACCGACAGATGACCTGACCATGACGCAACTGGAGGAGGAGCTGGCGAGAACGGCGATGGCTGATGCCGACGCTGGGAGCATGCCAACCTCACCACCAGGGTGGACTGAACAGTTGCTCACCTCGTCACCGTCACTGAGCGACGACCGGCACGGATTGGGGGAGGGGGGGGATTTATCCGATGGATCAGTCTCCTCCTAACTCCATCCCACCGCCGCCCACATCCAGCCCCCTGAACATCATCCAAACCAACCTCCAGCATAGCCAGACTGCTACGGCTTGCCTACGCAGGGCACTGGAGACGAAGCCCCGAACCATTGCACTGATCCAAGAGCCGTGGATCCGAAATAATAGAATATGCGGACTCGGCAACATTGGAGGTAAGTTAATCCTCGACACACAGGGCACAGACAAACCACGAACCTGCGCCTATATACCCAAAGATGTACCTACCACAACACTCACGCAACTATGTTCCAGAGACCTGACAGCTGTCAGGCTTAAAACCGAAGACAATGTACCCGATATCGTCCTAGCCTCGGTGTACATGCCAGGCGAGGATGAAGACTGCCCACCAAAAGAGATGGCCGACCTGGTAAGATACTGTGAAGACGACAACCTGGATCTGGTCATCTGCACGGATTCGAATGCCCACCACCCGCTTTGGGGTTGCAACAAAGCCAACACTAGAGGCGAGGTATTATGCACATATCTATTTTCCACTAACCTTAACATCGTAAACCGCGGGTCGGAACCCACTTGGGTCACGGCTAGAGGTCAAACAATCATTGACCTAACGCTAGCTTCGGAAAGCGCGACAAAACTTATCTCTAACTGGCACGTATCCAACGAGCCTTCTTGCTCTGATCATAGAAGGATTCGTTTCTCACTAGTAGCTAACACAAAAAAACCCGAACCTAGGCGCAACCCACGTCGTACCAACGTACCCGGCTACAAAAAGCTTTTGGCCTCCCTAGTAGCGCAGCAGCAAATACCCTTAACTCTAACAGATCCCAAACAACTTGAAGATACTGTAACAAAACTCTCAGAATATATCATTGATGCGTATCACGCCTGCTGCAAACTAACAGATCCAAACACCAAGAGCAAGGGAAACTCCTGGTGGAATGCAGAACTCAGTAAGCTCAGGCAAACCATGCGCAAAGAATTCAACAGAGCAAAAAACTCCAGGCTCCCAGAAGACTGGGACTCATACAAGAAAACACAATACACCTTCAAAAAACAAGTCAGGCATGCCAGCAGAGCAGCCTGGCGAAAATTTTGTGAAGACATCGAATCAAACAGTGAAGCCGCGCGAGTAAGGAAGATCCTATCCACCGATCAGGATCGCACCCTCGGGTCGCTGAAAAACCCAGACAATACCTACACTAAGTCGGACCACGAAACAAGCAAAATTCTTTTGGAAACCCACTTCCCAGACTGCAACCTCTCTGAGGACAAAACATGGGTAAGTGAGCCAATGCACACACCAAACGACCAGGACTGGTCCAGAGCCCGTACCATAGTAACTGAAGACAAAATAAAATGGGCAATCAAGACCTTCAAACCATACAAAGCCGCAGGCTTAGACGAAATTTTCCCAGCCCTGCTACAATGGGGTGTAGACGTCCTTACACCGTGGCTGGCCATCATCTATCAAGCCTGCCTGGCACACAACTATGTACCACTTGAATGGCGAGAGGTGAAAGTTATTTTCATCCCCAAACCAGGCAAACCAGACTACACACAACCCAAAGCGTACAGACCAATAAGCCTGACATCATTCCTCCTGAAAACCCTCGAGAGACTCTGTGACCGACACATCCGGGATGGACCTCTTCGGGAGCTACCACTAAACAAGAACCAACACGCCTACTCCACAGGAAAATCAACAGAATCCGCACTACACAGTGTGATCTCTAAGATCGAATGTGCAGTAGACCACAAGTGCTCCTCACTAGCTGTTTTTATTGACATAGAAGGGGCTTTTGACAAAACCATTTTCCATAGCATCAACGCAGCCCTCGAGAATCACGGTGTGGACTCGACCCTGCGAGGATGGATCACAAATATGCTAAGACTCAGGGCCGTACAGGTTACGGTGAACGACACCACTAGAGCCATCGTGGCGAAAGGCTGCCCTCAAGGGGGCGTCCTCTCACCACTCCTATGGAACCTCGTGGTGGACAGCCTTATTAAACGTCTGAATGACAGAGGCTACTACACGGTGGGCTATGCAGATGACATAACCATAATAATAAATGGCACACATGAAAACACACTATGTAACCTTATGCGCCAAGCCTTGAGGGTGGTGGAAGACTGGTGCAAAGAGTACAAACTAGCAGTGAACCCCACCAAAACCGAACTCGTCCTTTTCACAAAGAAAAGGAAGCTGGCAAACCTACAATTGCCACGTTTCTTTGAGACCACCCTAAGCCTGTCGACTGAAACCAAATACCTGGGTATTTATTTGGACAAACAGCTGAACTGGGCAAAACATACTGATTACATCACCACAAAAGCCAGCATAGCCCTATGGCAATGCAAAAGATTGCTCGGCAGAAATTGGGGCCTAAGCCCCAAAATCACCTACTGGCTATACACCACTGTCATCCGACCAATCATTACATACGGCTCCATAGTTTGGTGGCCCAGGACCAATCTGAGCACAGCCCAGAAGGACCTCGAGAAGATACAAAGATTTGCCTGTGTAGCAATCACCGGCAGCATGAGAACATCACCCACTGCCGCGTTACAGGTAATGCTGGGGTTACCTCCTCTACACCTCGTCGTAAGAGAGGAGGCGGCCCTAGCGACCTTCAGGCTCGAAGTATGCGGCACCCTAAGCAAGGATTCCAGAATCAAACATACGCGCATAAAAGACGACGCAATCAAACAACAGCCCATGATGGCATCACCCTGCGACAGAACCCTGAAGACCCACTGCTTCCAAAAGCACTACAACATAGAGCTCACAGCGGAAATGTGTGACTACTCAGGTCCAAAAGAGCTAAGGATCTACACTGATGGATCGAAAACCGACGATGGGACAGGTGTCGGAGTTTTCTCCGACGACCTAAACATCAAGATATCCAGACCACTGGGAATGCTCAACTCTGTATATCAAGCAGAGTGCGTAGGCATTATCCAAGCGGCACACGCCATAGAGGCTAGGGAAGTTACGGATACTCACATCCGTATACTTTCCGACAGTGCCTCAGTTCTCCAATCCTTAAAGAGAAACCAGATCACGTCGAGACTAATATTAGAATGCCATAATGCCCTAGAACGAGTTACGGTACTAAACCGCAACACAGTGACATTACAATGGATCAAAGGACACAGTGGATCGCTTGGAAACGATGCAGCTGATGAACTCGCCAGAAGAGGATCCAGCACAAAAGCTTTCGGACCCGAACCCATTGTCCCCATACCCTTCAAGCAGCTCAGAAGTTGGCTAAAGGATCACACTCAAACACAAGCGGAGAAGTGGTGGACCTCGACACCAGGGTGCAGGCAATCCAAGGAGGCTATGCCATCCCTGGACAAAAAACTGACCAAGCGCCTTCTGCGCCTGGATAGAGATAGCCTGCGACTGGTGGCGGGGACCATCACTGGACACTGCTCACTAAACAAACACTTCCACACCCTAGGTATTACTGACAGTCCCCTGTGCAGGGCGTGCATGGAGGCGGAGGAAACTGTAGCGCACGTACTTCTTGAGTGTACTGGCGTCACCCAGATACGTGAGGAGACCCTTGGAACGCCAGGATCTCTTGCGGATGCCCTGAGAAGACCGGGAAGTCTGATCTGCTTCTGGAGGGAGGTGGGCTGGTTGGAGTGACGGCCACCATGGCTCACGCACAATGGTCCACTTTAAGGACTAAGTGCGGAAACCAAAATCCCTAACATAGAACATAGAACATAGAGGCACAGTGAACATCAATATCAAGCTTGAAAGGTCTCATCCGATGAAGTCTACGCTCGTCCAGCACAGATCCAGATCCAAAACCCCGAGAGCTTTCAGCTTAAATCGTTTCGAGTGCCTAGTAAGCTCAGTGGCGGAATGTAACGATGGGTTCGTGGAAACTGTCCATACGACTGGGTCTAAGTTATTCAAGAAACGTCGTGTAGATAAGAACAAAAAACTCTCTGATCATACTTCCAAGTCTTCAAACGAGGCGTGGAAATATCGGTAGCTCAATAGACGGATCTCTAAATCCTTGAAAGGCGACCTCCGCCGCTTTAATACCGAGCGTATTAAAGACGCAATTGAGCGGAATAAAGGATCAAAGGTATTTGCAAGAGATGTGGCTATTAGGTAGAGCCAGCTCACAAAACTGAAGACCGACGATGGCAGGATCGTATCCGCCAAACCGGAGCTTCTGAGGGAGATCGACAGATTCTATAGGCAGTTGTACACGTCAACCACGTCGAACCCGTTGTAGATCTAGCAAACGACCCAAGAGCTAGACTGACCCGACACTATACCACTATACGAGGTTAGGATGGCTCTGAAACAACTTAAAAAAACAAGGCACAGGGTAATGACGGAATTAAGGCCGAACTTCTGAAGGCGGGTGGAAAACCGGTACTTAAGGCCCTTCAGAAGCTGTTTGATTTCGTCATACTTGAGGGGAATACGCCACAGCCATGGTGCAGGGGTGTGGTGGTACTTTTCTTCAAAAAGGGCGACAATGCCCATCTCACTTCTAAGCCATGTCTACAAGTTGTTTTCAAGACGATTGACGATTTTTAGCCTCCCGAACAAACCGGATTCCGAAAAGGTTTTAGCACCGTAGACCACATACATACACTGCGGCAGGTTATACAGAAGACCGAAGAGTATAACCTGCCTCTCTGTTTAGCGTTTGTGGACTACGAGAAAGCCTTCGATTCGATCGAGACTTGGGCTGTACTCAGTCTCTCCAACGGCACCAAATCGACTACCATACTGGTGTACCATATAGGTACATACCATACAGGTGTTGAAGTGTTTGTACAAAAATTAGCCCATTGTCAGTCCGACTTTAGCACCAGAACTCGGAACCTAAACTTCTGCAGCGAGGTGTGAGACAGGGAGACGTCATATCTCCCAAACTGTTCACCGCTGCACTGGAGGATGTTTTCAAGGTTCTGGACTGGAGAGGGCTAGGCATTAACGGCGAGTACATCACTCAGCTTAAGTTTGCGGATGATACAGTGGTCATGGCTGAGACCATGGAGGACCTCAGTACAATGCTCGATATACAAATGAAGAACTAACTTTAAAATCTTAAATCGCGCAGTTAAAGTTATTCGCGACTTAAGACTATATAGAAGAACCCGACAACAGCTGTCGGGCCATTAAGAGAAACCACCATACCAGACATAATACCCGTCTGGTCGGAGGATCCTCCCTTTTCTATGGAGTATGAAGCTGAACTTAGAAAGCAGCGGTGACCCAGAGGTGGCAGCGGCGACTTACGAACAATAAGTCGTGGGTTCGAACCCAGGCAGGCGCATTACTTTGTGTAATTTATTTCATCACCACTGCTCTCAAAAACAGTGAAGGAAAACATCGTGAGGAAACCGGCATGACCTAGAAGCAAAACTTCTTGTGACATCTACCAACCCGCACTGGGCCCGCGTTGCAGATTATAGCCATTCACTCTCATAGAGAGGAGGCCGTGTATCCCAGCAGTGGGAACATTATAGGCTGATTATGCTAAGAAGCTGAACTTTACACCCTGTTCCTCACACCCCCAAAGAAGTAAACAACTTCCTCTCGCTTGTTCCTGTTGTCTTTGTTTGTTTTTGAAAGGTATACTTTTGGAGTGCAATTTTCCCTTCTGACAATCAGCTTGCGCCCAGTTTATTGAAACAAAATTAGTAAAAAATGTTCAATTAACACTCTCATTTGTATGCTCATGAACACCCACCCGCTATAACTTCAGTTTATCCGTGATCATGGTGCTTGCAACAAAAGCCAAAATATTCGTAACTCAAAACAAATGGTAAACATGATAAATATGCCGTTATCAGTGTTAATGAAAATCTCCTTTTTGTCATATCATCCTTCACACAGTCCATCTATCGTTTGTTTGGTCTTTCACGAAGTTTTCCTGATTTCTCCGCATCACATGCCCATACCAAGACAATCGACTACTACACGACTTCTCAGTATTTTCTTAGATGGAACTTAAACCTAAATGGTAAAACGAGTACCTACAGTATTTATTTATTCTACAAAACATATTTCTTGTATTATTCAGAGTGGACCCATTAAATAATACAACATAGAACAGACACATATAATAAAGTCATAAATATAACATAAGTGTATACAAATTGTTGTATCACGCCTAAAAGCGTCATTAAAAATAACTTTTAGTTTCTCTTAATGTTCAGTCTGATCAGATAAGGGCACGTCCACACGGGTGAACGGGCGATCCTGCAATTATAAAGGAATTAGCTCAAAACAGCGCCTTCAATGGGCACAAATTGATATAATAAAAAGTAGTATGGTTAGCGTTGGCGCAGAGCTAGGGCTGCAACCTTCATACGTATAAACTTTAACTTTTAAATGTTGTAGGAGTTTTTGTGCCCGAACAGAGTAGAAAAATAAGGATGTGCCAAAAAAGCCACGTCTAAAAAAGCTTTGTTTAAAGTATAAACTAGGTTTTAACTCAAGTAAAAGTTGCAATGCTAATAAAATAATTAAAACCTGTGAGATGAACAATATGTTGACAAATCATTCTCAAACAAATAATTATTATTATCATCATAATCAAAGGAATTGGTGGTAAAACAAATTAAACACAACAAATTAAATTAGCAACATTTATAATAATAATGCCATGAAACTTGATATTTCTGAAACTTGTGATTGTGTTCTCGTGTCAATTTGATTCAGTGTTAATTTCTTGTAATCATATTTATTAGAAACCAGATTTTGCCCACGGCTTCGCTCGCGTTAATTTAGAATTGGACAATCAATTCGGGTTGCTTGTCACCTATTCTCATAGGAACGTTATAGTGGTATTCCTTTTAGGTGTGAAAAGGTAACTTACTTTCACATTTATAATATTAGTAAGGATAGTAAGGATTAGCAATCAAAAACTTTCTATTGTGTATTGTGACTAAATAGATTAATCGAATTTGATCAATTTGTTTGTTAACAAACTTGATTACACATGCTTGTTGCATGCTGATTTACCTGGGGCCTAAAATGGCCACCTTAGGAGAATAATAAAAAATAATAATATATAATAAAATAAATATCCCTGGACATTTCACACAGCACCATCTAGTCCCAAGCTAAGCAACCTAATGCTTGTGTTATGGTAACTAGATGGCTGATAAACTACATATATACATTTTTTTTTTGTAAATACATACATATTATAGATAGAAAAACACCCAGACCCGGAACAACTACTTGTAGGTCATACAAATATTTGTTCCGTACGGGAATCGAACCCGCGACATGCAGCGCAGCAGTCAATCGCTTGACCACTGCGCCAACCGTGCCGTCAAATCAGATCATAATAAGATGTCAATGTCATAGTATAGTATAATATTTAGCATGTGAATATAGTATTTATTCATAGTTACATTAAATTAAAAACAAAGTCATGCGTCAGCTGCACATCAATTAAAAACCGAAATAAAAAACAAAACAGCTAATGTATATAAGTTCAAAAAAAAATATTTTTCTCTTGTGTCAGCCCTAGCTTTAGGTGTCGCCCAATAATTAAGTGATTACGTTAGAAATGCGTGTCGCCGGCCGCGCGATTTGTATCTGCGTTTCGGGCAATCATTAGCGCCGTGTGGTATTGCCCTTATTCGGGTCCCGATTGAGACGTTGCGTAATTATTGTAATGTTCTGAACGTTTAAGTAAGGTGAAAACTGAGATTTTTGTGGGAAAATGGAGTGTGAATGTGGCTTTTAATGATTTTAGGGCATCGTTTTACAGCCCCTTTATAGGCAATATTTGAACCTGTAAAATTTACCTCGATTTTTACTTCATAATTATGTATAGCTCCTGGCCAAATAATAACAGCCGCTCGGATCAATCTTCAGGTTAAGCCGCGTTGCCTAGCTTAGTCTGTGGATGGGTGACCACACTTTACATAGGTACCGAGTTTCCTCCGAGCCTCGGAAAGCACGTTAAGCCGTTGGTCCCGGCTGTCATTTGTAGATCTATGACAGTCGTTACAGTCAGTGGCCCTTCTGGCAACCAGTCTTACCAAGGGGTTTCTTATTACCCAGTAGCAACTGGGTTGTGGAGGTCAGATAGGCAGTCGCTCCATGTAAAATACTGTTATTCAGTGCATCCGGTTAGATTGGAAGCCGACCTTAACATAGTAGGGAAAAGGCTAGGCCGATGATCAATGACTCTATTTACACTTGAACAGTTAGTGAATGGTTACTAAACGATCGACAGTGTTACCGCTTGTCATTTCCACCTCTGCAGATTTGATACTAGGAAGTGTAACCTATGCAGGACAACTCTTAATGCCCGATATACAGAAATGATAAACAAAAACACTAAAATCCATTACAATAATGACCTTAATAAAAATCGTTACTAAACAATGACAATAATTACACGAAAATATTCCAACAAAAAAAATCCCAATTAATATAATTTCCCTCAGACGTATTAATTGCTTACCCCGACTTAGTAAAAAGATTAATGTCAGTGATAAGGGAGCTAAATGAAAAGCTGGCCGAATTGAATCATTTGGGTATGAATGCCTTCATTTGCATACACTATAATTAGTGGTTAATGCTGTACTACTGTGCTCATCGGGGTTTGACCACTGTACAAGGCAGAGAGAGAAGGTTCAGTTGGTCAAAATCCGGTAGCTGCCTAGTGTTTCGAGCTGGTTTTACCGATCCTGTAAGATGAATCACCTATCTGGGTCAGCCTCGGCGAACGTTGCTCAGACTAAGAGCCCTAGCACGAAAACGTAATGTAAAAACGACGATTTTTATCGAAAATACAATTATCCTAAGGCACTGGTAAAAGCTGCGTCAAAATCGGTCCAGCCGTATCTGAGATTAGCCGGAACAAACAGATATGCATTTGGTAAAAAGCTGTTATTTTGAAATAACAGATACTTCAATTTTATTTAGTTGTATAGATTTTATATATAGCCTCGAAAACTTTAAAGGAAATACAATGGCCCCTTACAATCATTATTCAATACGTGCAAAAATATATACATAAGCGTAGCATGCTGTGTTGCCGTAGCAGAAAAACCCATGTAGACCGTAGACGGCTACAAATGTATTGTGGATTATGATTAGGTTTGTCGATAAATCATCAAAGAATCTAGGAAACGCAAATGACTAGATATTACATACAAGGTGTAAACGGACCCTTAACGAAGCCGCCAACCAAGCATTCTGACGTCAAACTAAGTAACCCTACGCAAAAATTATTGCTGAGAAAAGACTTTTTTATGGGGGGTGAGAAATCCAGTTTACAGTAAAACTCAATGTCTCTGCACTCAAAACATTGTGCTGGTGGATGCATTGAATAGTAAACGGATCATGAAGATATTTACAGTAAAGTAATAACCTTAAAAACTTGTGGAAAATATGGAACTTTGACCTCCAATATCTCCGTAACTAGAAAGTTTCCAGGTATGGCCTAGAAAAGAAAATATCGCAATGACGGGAAGAACAAGTGCCTTTCGGCTTGGTAAAGGGTATTTTTACCCTCTTTATATTATGACAAATTCGTCCTAAATAATCTTTTATGTAAAACGTTTGCATTGTAAGTACAGATCTCTTACGACAAGATTGCTTAGGGATATCCAGACTGCCAGATGCCTTAAACTACTCCACGTGCTGCTTATACGTATAGTATGACGTACTAACAAATGAGATATTTTTTTTGTTTATTTTACGCTCCGTAACTCAACTAGGCTGTATGTGTATTAAGTTTAATAGAAGAAGTAATAATTCCTGGCTGTATATAATTTGTGGTCGCTATTAATGTAAATAACTATGTACGGAGTAATAACAAGACATTTTATTTGATATACATTGTGTTTAGGCGACGTTGTTGATGTAAACTGTGCTGTAATGGTCAGTTAAATGTTGGCTTAGGCCTATTCCGTAGATATATGGTCTTTTAGAGCTTAAATGAACCTTAGAAGTAATTTATGATGAATTTAATTACGATTTAGAATTCACCGTGAAAAACTGTCGTATTGAAAACTTTTGAAGGCTTATCCATAAAGTTATTTTTTGTTTCACCTACGAACATTGTTTCTGATTATCTTTTAGTTTATAGAAGTGACTGACTGACCTCAGTCAGTAGATAGATATAGTTATAGATGTGTGACCTGCGTGTCATGCGCGCACGCTTCCTAGCTCAGTGCGAATAATCGCTTGTTTCCGAAGGCCGTGTCTTATTTAACAAGAAGTTATAGGGAATTTTCCCAAGCTTTTCCCATAAAAAAAACCTATGTCGTTGTGAACTAGGTACTTAAGCCGTTGGCTACAAAAACCCTTTGCCAACCAAAATGATTGAATAGTCGTAGGGGCAGATCTTATTCTTGTTTTCCTGTCCAAGGTAAATATAACATTATTATGTTAAATGACTTGGGACCAGTCCACAGTGCTAATCACGGCACCACTGGCCTTTTTGGAGTCCTCAGAAGCGCAGGTGTTTTATTATTCTGGACACTACAACATGAGACATGGTTTGATCAGACGAGAGAGCCATAGACCACAGATAAAGACAACTTTGAAGGAACAGTCGAACGACCTATTCAGTACTTGAGCTAAAAACTTTAGTCAACTTTGTGAGTATACTGGGTAATTTTGAGCTTTCACGGTACCTATAAAACTAAACTTACCCTCTTACTTCCTTCTTAGGAGCTTAGAATAATGAATATTCACAGAAGATATTCCGTAAGTGACAGTATAAGTTTACTTAAATCTTTTGCATCATTCAATTAAATATAATATACCTAAATCGTTATTACGCACAGAAATAATTAAATGCATTAGGAATGACGAAGAAAGATAAATATTTTGCCTGTAAACCAAATACCTTTTTTGAGTGTACCAATAACTCTCCTCATGAGTGTCCTGGAGTTTAGAATTCATCTACTTCTTCTTTTGGTGATCCTTCAATGACTGCCTTACAGTCTACTTTAAATATTTCTACATGTCCGTTGTGAGGTGGAACAGCTCAGCTGGATTGATGACTCAGGTCCATTGGTGAAGGTTTTCAACCAAGACTTTTTCTTCGCCCAGCGCTACGTTTCCCTACGTTGCCTAATATTGTTAGTTTGCAATTTCTAAGCCATTTCTTGTCGAAAAACTTGTTTAAGGTAAATAACCTTTTCTAAGAGTTAAGAAAATCCGAAAATTTAAGTTTTTTACTTAGATCCAAGTTAGAATATCGGGGTTAGTAAACCAGCAGTCATAAAATTAATTACTCGCCTATTCTCAGATATGAATGTGAATTATATGTGCCTTATCTCTTAAATCACTCTTCCAATTTGCAATATTAATTTAAATTATGACGTGCAGTAAATTATAATATTAATATTTAGTCATAATTTATGGAATGGAGTTACACTTATTTATGTGTGGTCATTGGTCATAATGGTTTAATTTTCGTACAACTTTTTTAAGTTTCTTAAATGCTTAACTTTTTTTGTAAGAAATGAACAGTTTCTTCGGTCATGATACAGTTCTAATTCGCTGCATAACCAATTTTGTCTTTTTAAACTCTTGTAAAACAAATCTTCCATTGACAGCCGTCATCAGTGTTGCCACCCACTGATATGTGGATACCACCTGATTCAAGAATTCCTTAAATCTAATACATGTTCAAAGATTTCCCAAAGTCAAACATACGTCTATATATAAGAGAAGATACCCTGAGTTGGCAACACGAATGCCGTTTTGATTGTGCAGGAAGGCTGTATGGCTATCGTCGTTGGTACCAACATTGTTAGAAGGTACCTTGCTATCATGTAGGTAACTAATCAGTAACATGTGCTGGTGCCTCATGGTTGGTATTATTTGCTCATCCAACTTACATTACCCCCTAAGAGAAGACCACACGCCTTTGCACAAATAACATCATTACCAAAACTAAAAGCCTCCAATTGAAAACCACGCCAAATAACACTTAACTCTTAAACGCAGCGAAGTTTTTTAACACCAAGATGGCGAAAATCGCAACAAATGAGCGCGAAATGCGCCTCTTAATATAAAATCCCGGCAATTTACCTAAACACCCGGTTATTACGTACTTCATCCTCACCGCGGGTAATATGTTATATGAATGGGTTATAATAACAGAAATGGCTAACGATGATGCGGCCATGTTGGAGAATGGCTGGGTATATCCATTACTCATGTAAGATAGATTGCTCTGTGAAAGTCCGAAAGTAACTGGCCGGTAATCAGTTTTAATCTGTGCAATGTAACTGTTCTGTCGTATTAGCGAGAATGTCAGTGTGTTCTTTTTTCTTTTTGGAATTTGAGTTAGGAACGTAATTAGATGAAGGTTTTATTTTTTGTAACGCGTTTGTAATGCGTTATGAGTCACTTATATTATTGTATTGATATTGAATTGTTTTGATATTTATAATTTCGTAATGCTCTCAAAATATTCCAACATCATCCTCATTCGAGACTATAGATGTCAAAAGTGGCTGGTTATGGGCTTTTTGTGTACCTACCTTTGCAAAGAACGGAGAAGAAAGTCGATATTCAGGTGTCTGCACTCTGTCTGCAAAATTTGTAGACATAGAAAACTGAGCAAAGCCTAACTTAACTGGTTTGAGAGGCGTTTTACGAATAAATGGGTCTTGTTAAATGCACACAAGTGGGTCCAGACCAGGGGTTTGAAAGCATTTCATATTCCTACGAGTTTCAACAGGATTAACAATAATCTTGCATAGCATAACATCACGTTTGTCATCCCCGAAGGCTTTCGATTTCGCCAGTAAGTCCCATGTAATACGGGGCAATCCTAATGCTATCTACCGGGCACAAATCAAAACTCCGTGGCTGCTACGTAGGAATTCCTGATGGAAAAACCCAATAACACTATTGCCCGACCTGGGAATCGAGCGCAGGACCTCATGCTCAGCAGTCGCACTTGGAACCACTAGACCAACGAGGCAGTTACATTAATCATTTTAGGTCGATTTAATAATTTTTGGACTCTCGAATACTCTTTATAGTTTGTCGCTTGTAGAATGTCTCATTGTCCAGGTCCTCAGGATGACCATACCCTTATCATCGGTAAAACAAGCTCATAATACTATTATCATCATCATGATCCCAATTTATTTGGGGTCGGTGCGGCATGTCTTCTCCTTCCATACTTCTCCATTATTCCCTCATCTCATCAGTCACCTCCTTTTTAGACAATAATTCTCATAATATTAATTTAACAATTAAGTTATCAATTCGTAACTCTAATCTAATTCTCAGAAATCACACACAGTTTCCAAGATTCATGTTATTATGTAACGTTACTTGTCTAGGTACACAATAATTACAATCACGCGCATGATCTTTGACTGGCTGCGCGGACGCATGAAATATGTGCTTTATTATGTTATTTGTCCTTATTAGTGGTTCAAGTGATTATATGACCTTAGGCTGCTATCTTACTGGCTAGTTCGTAGGTATTTGTGGAGAACTTAGGGCGAAATGCATCTGAATTATTATCTGGATCTAATAAATCGTCATCGCTTCACATGATGCGAGTTGCAACCAAACGCAAGCCTATTTAGTATAAAAAAATATACCCTGTTGTCATCTAGATATATTTATTTTAAAAGCCGTGTGTCTGATGAGATTTCCCATTATAATCAAGCCTGTTGTTCAAATCAGGTAAAGGGATCATAATCTTGCCTCAAAATGATTGAGCGCTATTGTAAGTAAGTAATGATTTTATGAATGCATGTGGCAAATAAATAGTTTGTTTATTTTTATGACTTTTTAAAGAAAAAAATTACATAAGGCAATTCTTCAAATCCAAGGGGGATTTGAAGAATTGCCTTATGTGATTTTTTTGTTTCTTTACCTGATTTGAACACCAAAAACGATGCTGTAACATTTCACGTTCCACTGCTTTTTTCTACTACAAGTAGAAAAAAGCAGTTAAAAAAAATACCGATGATATATTTCTATGTGAGGAGGTGGGGGGGGGAACCCCCTCCGGTTCAGAATGATGTACAGAACGTGGAAACAGTTTGTGCGTCGGCGTTCCTTCCATACTGTAAAGTGTTAATTTATTTATTATGGACTGCCTCGTTGGTCGAGTGGTCTCAAGTGCAACTGCTGATCATGAGGTCCTGGAATTGATTCCCGGGTCGAGCAGTGTTATTGGGTTTTTTCATCAGCAATTTCCCAGTAGCAGCCACGGAGTCTGGATTTTTGCTCTGTTGATGGCAATAAGCTTACCCCGTATTATGTGTGTACACGTCTGCCTAACCCTTCGGGGATTACAGGCTATGTTATGTATTTATTAATGTATCATAATCATTCCATCAACTCAGCCTTTTGGAGTCCACTGCTGGGCATCATCGACCATCGGTCCTTCGAAGAACAGCCCCATTCTTACTCTGCAAGTTATGTCGTGTTTTTTTTAATCAGTTTTTTTCCTCATACCGAGGAGCCCGTGGCCGTTTACACCTTGTATTTAACCATAGTTTGCATTGTCAACAACGATTCGATCAACAATATTAAAATTACCGTTGCAAGTGAACATTAAAAAGATACGATAATATGTGATATTTACACCCTACATTATACTCTAAAGTGATATCTGCCATCCATAAACGAAGCCTGTCAGTCAGATAACGCCGTTTTTGCGACAAAACGCGAAAAATAACATAAAAACTTTACGTGACATTAGTGAGCTTCAAAATGTACAGTCGATAAAAGAACTTGGTATGCAGGACTTAAATAAGCAAAAAACCGGCCAAGTACAAGTCGGACTTGCGCATAAAGGGTTCCGTACCATTGTAGTAGGGGAGCTTCCTTTAATTTTATTTTTATTATTTGTTGATATAGCGGCAACAGAAATACACATTCTGTAAAAATTTCAACTGTCTATCTATTACGGATCATGAGATACAGCCCGCTGACAGACGCGCGGACGGACGGACAGCGGAGACTTAGTAATAGGGTCCCGTTTGTTACGGAACCCTATAAAACACATTTTCATTATTATTGTTTACGGTTCAAAAGCTTTTCAAAAGAAAACAACAAAACATGATTTTGAGAATAATTGTATTTACTGTAGTGCCTGCTTATCACTTTTGTTGTTGGTTACACGAGTCTGGAGAGGTATTGTCACGAATGCTTCACGGTTATCATCTGTCAAAAGCAGCCAATTTTCGGTACAGTATGACCACTTTAAGTGTGCAGTTCAAAGCGGCAATGCTTGTCAAGAAAAATACATCGATATGTCAAACTTGGTACTATTATCTTGTTCTGTGTTTTCTGTGGTTGAAGTTTAAATTAAAATAAATTCAGGTGTCGTTGACATCATGTGCATGAATCATTTGTGACTGGTACTATTTTGGTCGAAATATGCACGTGCAGACTAAAGCCTCGTGTATAAGAAGAGAGATTTTTGATTGAGATCAAAGCTTTGTAAAAAAAGGAAAAGGTATTTAACTGAAAAGCTAGCTAAAACGTAGCTTAATGTAGTTTCTTCGCTGCCGTAGAGCTTTGTTTGTGTTATGCGCTTGTACCTTCCGCTATGTGGAAGGTCTATAGGAGAGAACGCTAGGCTAGAGTGCAATACCATCGCACAAACTGCAGCATCTTCGTTTGCTCAAACAAAAGCAAACTGCGATCACCAATCGTTGCTCACCCTGGTTATTGCCGTGTCATCCACACCCAGCACTTGGGAAAAACATAGTTTAATTAATAAAATAAATAAGAATCCTATATTTTCTTGCAATTTCAATTTGTTTACATGATGATATTCTACTTACCTACTACAATATTTTTTACTAAACTAGGTATTCAAAAGGTTTTTTTTTGTTATGCTAATCTGCAAGAACCCCTCCGCAGGTGAGTTTAATTATACTTACTTATAATAATTTCGTAATATAAAATAACATCACATAATTCCTGAAAGGTTTGTCAGATGTTTACCTGTAGGCACACCCGCATTTCGCCTATTGCAAAATTCCATTATCTCATTTCGATCAGCGGACGTCGACGGTTTGACATAACGATGACGTAGCACGTGCTAGTTCCGATTATCTATTAATCCGTAATTATATTGTAGTGACAGCTTGTTAGCTGCGTGATAAGTGCGATAACGTATCTTTTAAGAGCATCGCAATTAGCCAATGTTTTATCAGCATTTTGACATGACATAGAGTTTATTTCTGCAGATCAATATTGAAAGCTAGAGACTGGGAGGGTTATGTGCAAAACGATTTAAGGTGCGTTTTTTACATTATTTATTGGACCAGTCCTAGCTAACAGAATTGACTGAAGCGTCGAGAGAGCGTTTTAGTTTTCGTTTTTGAAACCTCTGAATCATGCAATATCGCAGTGACTTGAGTTTATTGCTATGGAAATGCTAGTTGCAGGATTTCTAGATCCACATTTCTCAGTACCTATGAACAGTCGCTCCCAAGCTCTAAAAGGTTTGGGAGCAACCGACCAAAGTGTGGCTGAAACGTACCTGCCGGATGATGATGTGTTCGTTCTGGCGCTGCATCTGGGCGGTGCCTGTTAGTCATATCGAGGGTGAATGGACCAGGATAGTCTATGGTCAACAATAACATCCAAATATTTGGTTTGTGATACGCTATTTGGGTCATAGCAACTTCAGCACTTAAGGCAACCTCACGCCAGGTATTCCCAGAAAAGACGACAGCAGTGTCGTCGGCATAAGAACTTAACATAACACTTTTATATTATTGATTCTGAGGTTGCAGAGGTCATTTATACAGGGTTATTTGTAAAACACCAGCAACCTCTTAAGAGGTCATTGTACTCATCACTATGAACAACTTTTACTATGGGACCAAACCTGAAATCGCGAAAAAAAATCAGCTGTACCCTACATTTTGACGAGTTAGTCGATCATAAATGTAGGGAACAGCTGATTTTTTGTCTATTATTTATTAGTTTTTCTATTATTTTAGATATAGCTGGTATAATGGATACGGGCCTGTAGTTGTTGACATCGTCTGTGCCCTCCCCCTTATGAACCGGAATGATGATGGATTGCTTAAGAAGCGCAAAGAAGATACCCTTTGTGAAACAGAGGTTAGTTAAGTGGGCTATGATTGGAACAACTTCCTGGCCCATGTATTTCAAGAATCTAGTGGATACATTGTCCCAGCCAGGTGCACTGTCAGATTTTAAGCTCATCAAAATCCTGCCCAGTTCACCTATGTAAGTAAATTTTCGGAATGGAAAGTATTAGAATTATAATGTGCTGAAGGTTTAATTTTTTGGGTGTGTAGAGTATGTAGGATTTTGGTGTGTCGAGGTTGGCATGATTTATTTTACGTGTAAAAAAGTATGAAAACAAGCAGCAAATTAACATATTGCCCAAAATAATAAATGCGCATATCAAGAAGCGCCATATAACAAAAAGTGGACAAAACTATTGTAACAAGCTTAAGAAACTATTTATCTCTTTGCAAGGTTAATTATAACGTAAGCACAGTAGATGACTATGCTCTAAGAGTAATTTATCCAGAATGAGCTTATGTACTTATCTGCTCTTCGCTTCTGATTGTTATTGTAGGCGAGAGTTCATTCTTTGTAAAGCAAAATTTGTAAGGTCCTGATTTCATCAAGTCCCGGGCCAGGAAGTGAAGGCGGACTTCTTGGGATTTAAATCCAAGGTTTTTATAACTCAGCTTCGACTTGTGTTTTATATTGAAAGCCTTGCCCATTTGCATAACTTCAGTCTTTAGAATGGTGGAGCCTGTCTCAACAGTAACTGGTTGATTAAGGCTTATCCTGACCTAACCTGGGAATCGAACTCACCGACCTCATGCTCAGCAGTCGCACTTGCGACCACTGGAGCAACGAGGCAGTCGGAGTCGGTAATAATAAATTAATCAAATGTGGTAAAAGGACGTAGTTACTATAATGATTCAAATTAGCCTTTCATTTGAACTGGCCTTAGGTTAAATTAATAAAAAATATCGAAAATAACAAGAAATCAATGGCAACATCGACCATACAAAGATTTGAGAAAAAGGACCAAACATAAGTTAGTAAAACAAAATAATTAAAACATTAAGTTCATTTTGCGGCCGCCATTACACGGTGTCGCATATCAGAGGCGGCAAACATTTGGTGAATAATTTGTTCACGTTTTAAATTATTAACGCAAAATCATTCGTCATGGCGGCGTGGAGGTCTCATGGATTTGTGCCAATCTTCTTTTTTTACTACAACATGATATCCAACACACAACAACGTGTTCGTACAAAAAAAAAACCATTTTTTTATTGTTGTGGATTAATGTCGGTTTCTACAAGATTTATTAATTTAATTAATTAAATCTTTCGTTCAATTTCATGTCAACTTGCATGATTTGGGTTGATGTTTTTTGTAAAATATCTGTAAGAGCAAGTTAAAAGGATTCAAACTTATTCTTATTATTTATTGCACACAAAATAACAAAAATACATACAAATTGCAAACTTCTTCTTCTTTCGTGTCGGCTCGCGATATTTTTGCCTAGTTTCGCTGAAAAATTAGATAAAGCCTGTAAACCCAGAAGGGTTAGTCAGAAGTGTACCTAACAGTACTTACATCCCCATTTCGTCAGTTATCATTTCATGGGACTTAAACAGTCCCATGGCGTCCAAGAACGGGGAAAAGTGGGTCGCCCGGCGGCCAGATGGGCAGACGACATAGTTGCCATCGGGGGAAAAACCTGGATGAGGCTGGCACAGGAACGTGGAGATTGGCAGAAGAAAAGAGAGGCCTACACTCAGCAGTGGGTGAATTTAGGCTGTGAATGATGATGATGATGATGAAACAGTCCCAAGAAATGGGGGCCAACCCTATTAAAAAAAATGTTTTAATAGAAAAATGGTTTGCTTCTATAGGAAAATCTGCAAGCACAATTAATTTTTCTTCCAAATTAGCAATTAAATGTGGTTCAAATTACGATATTATTGCACCAGGAAGAAATTAAGCTTTAAAAACTTAATTATGTGTTTACTATAAACGAGTTTGTAGTAAAACCGTACATATATTAAATATCGTTACTTTAGACTCCACATGCCTAGCCGTTCGGTGTCTTTGTGTTTTACAAAATGGGTGTTTAACGCCTTGTTAATGACACGTTAAATATTTTGTTCAAATTGTAATCACTGGCGGTTATGGTTTGCGAGAATTCAATTGTTATTGGAATTATGTTGTTTCCCTTATTTTTATAGTTGCCGCGGAGAATATGGTAAATTACGACTGTTGTCGAGAACTGAGCTCGTGGCTTTAACAGAGCATTACAATACATGTATTAACAACGCCGTCTATAACTTTATCAACGTCTCGTTTTGTTCACAAGATAATGACAAAAAAGATTTATCGCCCATTTTGAGGATGCGCGGAGTAGTTATTTAGCGCATCTAATAGCTGTTTGGGTCTGGTCTTCGTCTAGTCACGAATGAAGAAATAAATCACTGACATGTGTGTTTAATCGTGTTATATTTTAATTCAATAAATTACTCACGTAACATACCTTTTTACATCTTACATACAGTGTGATAGTCAATTTACAAATATCCGTTTTCCACCTTTCATTCGTCTATATAAATATAAATTAAAACTTATTCAATATATTTTGTACCTAAGATATTGTTTCCGACTACAAAAATGTACAGTTAGTAACCATTTATATTTACTACTACATTACTTTCAATATAAATCAAAATTAAAATACAAAGGATGTGGCGAAGAGAACTTATGAAGATCGTATGTTCTTAAAATTAATGTCCATTAATTAGTTGGTCACCCCTGAATAAATTAAGTAAAATTAAATCACTCTGTATAATAATATTTTCTTAAATGTTAAAGGTGATTGACAAAAAGTCTAAACTGATGCATTACCATTAACAATTGGCTGGTAAAAATAAAAACAAATATCTAAGTAAAACATTAATTTTAATCAGAGAACTCTAGAAATAGTTCTAATACATTGTACTGTTAGATACAACTTTAGAAAAAAAGAGATCAAAGAGTTTTTTTTTAATATAATCAGAGGGTAAAAAGCTTATCAAATGGGAATTATCAGGATATGCTGATTATAAATTGGTGTCAGTAGGTTACAGCCGACAAAAAATGAGCCGACGTCAAATGTCAAGTGCTGTAAAATTACCAAATGACAATTATAATAAGTAATAAATATTATTTGTCTTGATGTTTCCATAACAATGTAGAAAAAAAAACATTTTTATAGGTGTCAGTTTATCTAAGGGTTACTCGAAACTTAATTTTGAATGTCACTTCTCTGCGGATAACAGTGTTTTTCTTTTGATAAATTACTTAAACAAATTACTTTGTTCCTTGAACAGTAATTAGGCTTATCAATTACTAAAATAGTTTGTTTATAAAATTGCAACTTTGTAATCTGTGTAATACAAGGTTATAGGTATTTTATGTCTGATTCAATCCAACATCAATGTTTCTTCAATGGTTGACAAGAAACTGTCGTTTTCCAATTATTTGCCACTTCCAGATTTTATCGACGAGCCAGTCACAAAAGTGCTCTATAGGGTTCCAAAGTAGGATAATTTCACGTACCAACGGCTCGAGACAATAACTCCGTGACCAATCGGGTTTCACATTGTTATGTACCTATTAAACCCACTGCGGAGTAAGTAAAAATGGCAATAAAGCGAGTGCAGCCATATTGTTTTGCTAATTGGCTCTCTTATCGGTCGTTACGCATTATACGTTCATTAATTGTTGTTATTTTACGACGAGAGATTGTATTTCTTTCGCCAATAGTAATTGTATTTGCGCCGCCATCTTTATTTGGCAAATGGATTTTTTTAATTAGTTTGTATGCCTCTATTGTTCTAGTTCTTGCTCGTTGTACCAGAAGTTGGTAAACATTTTAATGTTTAATAAAATTTATATTTGCAGTTTTAAAATGAAATGGATTATTCAGTCTTGAAAAATTTTATTGCGCATTTTAATAAATGCCCCTGCTCCTTTAACTTGGACAAAATAGTAAGAAGGTGTAAGCGATTTTGGGTCTTGGCCTTTATAAATGGGCTTTGAAACGCTAATTTCAATTCATTTTAAATAAGTGGGGTTTAAAAATAGAAAGGTTTATAATATAAAGGATTCATAGTCACAGTAGTGTGTACTCAGAAAATATTGATGACAGGTGCAATTATGTTAAAGTTTTATCATGTTTTAACTTTTGTATCATGTATGAAGGCCGGGTCGTCCTTGTTACAAAGTGTTTCTGTCAAGAAATTATTCAGTAATGGCTTCGTAATTAAGTTAATTGTTCGTCGGTTTGTCTAATGGACCAAGCTAAGTTAGTGTTTCATTTACTTATTAAGTCAAACAAACTGTTTTTCCTGTAAAAGTTTTAAAATTAAGCCTACTTACTGCAGTTTTTGGAACAATTTCTGTTTTCAACCAACTATCGGCACAAATGTGCAGTTATGCAGTTCCTCTAATCTTTTTTTGGAATAAGACACCGTACTCAATTTATTCGCCATTTGTAAGTCAACAAATAAAATTTGAAAATTGCAAAAATAATAAAATACTACATCATCAACAAACGTCTATATAAAATTATTGCCCCAATTGTAAAAGAAAATATATTAACATTAAAGAAAATAAATATAGATAATTACTATATACACTACTATCTATATAATACATTGCCTAGATCTAGTATTCACACAAGATATGTTGTTATATGGTACTCATCAAGTCTTTACTGAAGCTGATTACGATCTAATGATAATAACAATTGTTTAACTGTAAGCAAAGGAACATCTCTGAAATGCCTGTAGGGCTAGTGTTTGAGTACAACAGTACTAACGTTGCAAAAATTAGGTCCCGAAGAATTTTTCACCTTAAGATACTAAGAATAATGTCCATGTTCCGTTTAGCAACGTTGCATACACTGTTGTTCCACTCAGTCACAGCGCGAACTTCACTGGTGTAGTCCAAGATCTACGAGAGCCTCTATAGTTACAAGTTACAGTCACTTTCACGTGTTAAGTAAGGACTCTATACTGAAAGGATTATGTTTTCTTGTTCCCCCGTTTTTGGACAGGTCCTGTTCCGTGGCGTGGCCGCCGCCGCTCAGGTCTAAGGACACCGCTCGGCCGGAGTCGAAGTCGAACTTCTCGAAGTTCGTGTTTGCTCCGCCGAAGTGCTTGAAGAAGGAGGGCTGGGGTTCGGGGATCGGGCTGAAGTTCCGACCGGAATGACCGTCAGACGTGGAGCTGTCCGAGTTGTTCATGCCGTCCGCGCCTGAAGGTGCCCGAAGTCGGCCTGACAGGGAGAAGTCTTCAGGACCCGAGTCGTGGCAGGAGTCTCCTCCTACTACATCGATCATGCTATCTTCTCCCTCTCCATCTCCGTCTGAGTCGGAGTACAGGCCAGTGTTCTTGTGCTGCGCCAGATACTCTGCCTTCAAAGCTTCCAGGTCCACCGCGATGCCCTTTGCCCGGAGCTTTCTTGCTTGTCTCTCCAACGCTTTTGCCAACTTCTTTCTTCTTCTCGCCCTGTTGATAAAATCGATAGGGCCCAATTAGTATAGAATCTATAACCCAATGATTAGGCTCAATGGTTAACTAAGTATCTTTTTTATGACGCATGTTTCATATTACTTAGATGTTATCAGCCTCCTGTCCAGTATATTTTTCAACGGGTGGAAAATAAAATAGTCATGCTATCTGATAATAAATAGGTAAATTAAGTAGATATCTATATGGAAATGTTTCACAATGTTTTCACTATCAGAATAATCGTGACAAATACTGTCACACAGTTAGTACTGCATATGTGATGACATCAGCCTCAGGACTGCACACGATTCGTGCGTCACACTGTAACCTCTGCATATTTTTAATTTGTTTATCTTTTTATGTTCTCTTTAATTTACTTCACACAGACGATAAAACACGATTATATTAATCAAAGAAAACCTTTGAACAAATTCCATCAGTTAATTAATCAAATTCGCACTACATTAAAAATAATCGCTTTATTTTTTATGTCGTAAATAGCAATCAGAAGTTTGTTTTAAGATCAGTGCAAGATAGGGGAAATGATTTAAAACACTTTTGAGACAGTAACGTTGACTCCATTTTAATATCAGAATATTGTCATTTTTCTAGAATTCGCATCAAGTGACACGTTTGGTGAAGTTTTGTGTGCACAGTCATGAGGTCACAGATATTAATTTTGGTACCTACTGCTTAAGCATGCAGCATGCTTTACAATTAATTATCAGTACAATTGATAGCATTTTGAACCTAAAGCTATATACGTGGTTTATGGATATATTCTAGGCTTTATATTGTTTGTCTCATACAGAGCATACCAAAGAGCTGTAAGTTATACCTACTGCGTCTTCTCGAAAATATACCATGTCGTTACACGTCCTTATCATAGCTAAACCTAAGGCAAACCTGACAAGAAATGATGTCGAGATTTAAATACTGATTTATATCTTTAGACCGTATATTCCAGAATGTATACAAAAAAATACCGTCTTTGGGTACAGTAGAAACTAGTATACCGTCCTGGACAAAAAGTAGTTTTTTTTTTGGTTTTCCGGAAACCTGCTGTTAGCTATGGAAGTAAAACTACGTTATGCACATATCTCACCTCTCCCTAGCCCTGAGCTCGTGGGGTGGAATGGGTTCTCCAGAACACGACTGCGGGTGTGCGTTGTGCGCCGGTCGACCTGGTCCCTTCTTCGTGTGTTCCTTTTTGCGCCACTTCGCCCTCCTGTTCTGGAACCATACCTGTTTGACAAATAAGAGAAAATTCGGTTAGAAGTAGTGCGAGTTTTGTGTTCAGCTACTGTAGCTGTGGCGAATAGGTTTGCATCTGATCTCTTGACTTGGATATCGAAAAAAAAATGTTTTTGGTATTATTTTTTCCTAGCCTGCTCTCTTCCACACCTGGGCAAATGCCTCCCACTCTTTCCATATCTCGCGAACCCAGAAGTCCTCAACATGCGTAAAAGATATGACGCTTGACAGGAGAAAATTGGAAGAGAAAACGTGTTGAACCGACCCCCAGTAACAAACCTACCTGGACGTAGTGCCCTATATCCTGGCAAATAAATAAATTTAGTTTCACTTCAACATGGGATATCAGCTGGAAGATGATGGTGAAAATACATGACATCACGCCAGTGTCCACGACAATATCGAAGGAGCGTGTTCTCATTAACCGGGTTCAAATGTGAGAACTCAGTTACACTGGATTAAAGAATTAGTGATTTATAGAATAACGATCTCTGAAAAGGTGCACACTCAAGCAGGTGTCTCTCACGACTGAGACGGTAAAACCGTCACGACTTCACTCGACGCAGGCACTGGCAAACTAAAGACCTAAGCTTTTTTCATGAATCTGGTTCAGACTGAAAGATGAATGAAATGAAGGATGCGAATGAAAAAACTGTTCCGTTAGTCCGTCTGCCCGTTTAACACGATCTTAAAACGATCACGATAATCTATAATATCTGTTATTTTTACAACACGAATACAAGTTCCAATTTTTTTTTTGTTCACTGATTCTTTTCTGGCCTTACTGACTTTGAAAAATGGTGAGAATTTCTTAAGTTCCCGTTAGTATCACAGTTGCTTACGAGTTTTCATTTTTGATTCACAGTTGGTCCTACATTTTAGATAAAAGCCTTAATTTAATAGAACCTTTACTTTTTTTGTTGAAATTCAATAACTCACAGTACAATTTTCTCTAACTTCATAAAGAATCCGTGACTTCAACTTCTATTTCTAACAAAATCTCTTTTACAAAATCAGGTTACAGGTTAACAGCATTTTAAGCAGCATTAACCTTAGATTAAATACTTAACCGGCATCTATAAAGGTTAGGAGTGTTATCTCGGCGCACAAAGGCATCTAAAGTGCCCGCGACCCGCCAAGAATTGAGACGTTAAATTTCAATGCGCCTGAGCATTTGCATCGTAATGCTGTGAGGCGTGCGCGCGCATTTGACGCGCTGGGTATCGGCGCTATCTTCCGTGATGTGCGAAACTTTGTAGCAGCTGGACCGTTTCGCTTAACTTTGAGAATCATGGTCAATAACCATAAATTGTAGATCGTATAATCAAGCAAATTACTGTAAGTTGGACGGTTTTTAGCGACTTGGCGAGACACTACAAGCCAGATGATTAGGCACTTTCTATTCCGTTATGTGCTCAACATTGTGTGCTTGTTGTTGTAAACTTTAAATCAAGTAAAATAAGACTGATTTCGAAATCTGACGATCATAACATAAATAACATAACCTGTAATTCATGAAAGGTTAGGCAGATGCGTACCCAAAGGGCACACACTTTTCACCAGTTATGTTTAAGTCCCATGTCACAGGGGGTGAGTCTATTACCATCAACTCGGTACAAGTCTAGACTCCGTGGCTGCTACTGAGAAATTCCTTAAGAAAAAATCAAAATCAAATGATGATCAATATGAAACAATTGATTGATTGTACCTACTATAAAACAAATGAATAAAACGAAGATTAAATCATTTTGGTTACTGCGTGTTAGCCCTACGAGTATAGCAAGCGCCATAGTAAAAGTTGAGCTAGTTAACCTCGATCGTCACATGGAGGCCTTATTACTAAGGTGCTCTAAGGTTTTCATGAATCTTTATTTGTCTTTTTGAAAGTTCTTCATTTTGTCTTTATCAATGTCGTATGTGGGCTCGTGGCAAAATAATAACAGACGCTCAGATCGATCTTTAGGTTAAGCCGTGCTTGTCTAGGTTGGTCTGTGGATGGGTGACCACCCATTACATTCCGAGTTTCCTCCGTGCCTCGGAAAGCACGTTATGCCGTTGGTACCGGGTGTCATTTGTTGTCATTTGACAGTCGTTACAGGTAGTCAATGCCCCATAAAGTCTGACAACCAGTCTTACCAAGAGGTATAACTGACTGGGCTGTGGAGGTCAGATAAGCAGTCGCATGTAAAATACTGGTATTCATTCAGCCGCATCCAGTTAGACTGGAAGCCGAGCCCAACATAGTTGGGAAAAGGCTAGATGATGAGGAATGTCGTATGTGGCCCGCAGGTACTCATAGCTACAAGTACATAGAATGCCGCCATATCTACCTTTTATGCCTCCGTGGTCATCTCTCCCAGTTTCCTCTTCTTTTATTCTTTTGACCAGTTTTCTCCAACTTTTATGTCTTTCTCTTTTATTGTCGTTCTTTTGCATGCATTTACGTCTTCTGAGTCCATTCCTCACTATTCATTAGTCTTTGGTCATATCAATTATATTAAAGCCGTTTTTGTGATAGTGAATATTCATGACAGTTTATGTCTTCAAAGACAAACGATTAACTGTTTTAAATGCGTTAACAAAATTGATGAGTACCTACCTCGGAGACTCATATTTATTGTCAAGAGGTCCCCTCAATGCCGCACCGGTGGTAATAAAATATCTTGTAATAGGTATAGAATTTAATTGTGTTGTAAAATTACTTTAATGTCAGGTCAATGGGACGAACATTCGTAGTCAGACCACCGGTAAGTAATATCGTCATCTAAGTGGCGTGACATAACGCACAAGTCATTACTCGTAGTGCATATTATGAAGAGGAAATCTTGTTGGACAATTGTTTACGATCTACGGTTTATGAGATTTTGGATCTGAAGAATCTAATAATGTCTGCAATGGCGCTTAGCAAGGAACGTCAAATATGTTATCACTTTGAGAATGTTCTTCGTTAGCCTACGTGACATAGGCAGTTTCAGGTACCTATTGTGAAAACTACAGGCACAATTCATATATTTTAAGAGCATGTTGAATGTTCAATATGCAGTGCCGGGGTGTTGAGCTTGATTTATTTACAAACAGTGTCCAGAAATTAAAAAAAAAGTTAAGTTTTTATTTCTGTTTATTCTCTTCAGATATATCATACAATACTTTATATAAGTAGTGCAATTGGCGTTCTTCTACATATTAGATACTTCTGACTACTCGAATGTATTCGCCATTAGATTTCTTAAAATTAATAAAATAAAATAGGCCTCCCCAAACGCACGCCATTCAGCTCGGTTGTCGTCAAAAGGGTTTGAATTGAATGGCCGGCCTAACCTCCGCCATTTTAATTTTCCTAAAACCTATATTAATCGATAGCTGGTATCAATAAAACCAGTTTTGTATGAGACAAAATGTTCAAGTGTCATGTTTACGAGTTAAGAGCTATGAAAGTTAAAGTCACTGATGGCATCTTCAGCACAATTTTGATAGCTTATATCTTGGAAACGTGACACTTTAAAATATTTTGTCTCATACAAAACAGGTTTGTATTGATACCAGTTATCAATCAATATAGGTTTTAAGCGTGGCCGCAACTTTGATAAAATAAATGGCGCATGTTAGGCCGGCCAGGCTTCATATAAAAATCTTTCAAGCCCTTTAGGATGTTTGATTGTATTGATTTTTGGAACATATTTTCCTCGTTCCTTAAATTGGTAAACCAAGTAGAGAACTAATGTCTTCTCCAAAATCTGTGCTCTAAGTCTAAACAAAGCCAACTACGTATTCTTTAAACCGATTGAAAAAAAGAAATACACAACGTGGATTCGTTGGGGCACAGCCGGGTCAGTTTACGAGTAAGCCATCTCTTTTTATTGCAACAGGCGCTTAATACGCCAGCGCATTCTGGCGGATTCATTCGGATTAATTTAATAAAATTATAACATAACGCCTTCCAGCGTCGACCATAATTAAAGAAGATAAATATGAACGATATCAAAACTGATTCTCTTTATTTATCGTCCGTAAAATTGGGTGAGAAGTTTATTATCGTTTAGTGGTAATGTTTTGCTTGTGCTGTAGACAGATGCTGGTTTACCAAGGGGTATCGTAATACCCAGTATTAACTGGCTTGTGGAGGTCAGATAGAAAGGCAGTCACCCATATAAAATACTGGTATTCAGCTGCATCCGGTTAGACTGGAAGCCGTCCCCAACATAGTTCGAAAAACGCTAAGCTGATGATGAGTACTTGTCATCGTTCCATCTATAGTTTAGTTCACCCGAAAATAATCTTCTTGATAGTGCGAGCGGGATAGAACGATCTAGGCGGAGGAAGCGGGGGGAAATTTGAACTTCAGCTGTCATTCCGTGCGCCCCTTAAGTTGTTGAGGTAAACAAAAATTCGAGAAAATTTCTCCAATTATGTCCTCAATTATCGTATTCAAGTAGCATTACTGAGTCTCGGTAAAGGACACCGTCGCGCGTCTTAGCAATCCTGGAGCCGCAAAGCTCTCTAAGAGAAGGTTAAATTATTCCCTTTACCGTGCAGTTAGTGCCTAACCAGGTGTCAGAGTTTTTATGCCGTCCATGGGCCTCTGACTTGGCTTTACATGCCGTCAAAAAATATCTCTTAAGCATGCTGGTTTCCTTCACCGAGGCAAGTGATAATTATACAATACGCACATGAACCTACCTACTTTGTGTACCTATGTGTTATAAAATCTGTAAAATACCATAAGTATATCAGGCAAATAAATGAATCTGAATTCGAAAAATCAGAGGTACGTGTCTTGGAGGTTTACACTGAAGACGGTCAATATTAGACAAAAAATATCTTTTACTATGCCTAGAGTAGTCTAGGCATAGACTATATTTTATACATATCTTTACGCTTGTACAATTCTTACACGTGTTTTCAAATTCCAGATGGAATTGTTTCTTCCATGAAGTCATTGTTATAATACTTTCTAATTACTATAATCATCTTTCTAATTAGCATTGGTAAAGTTGAATGCGACATTTTAATTCGAATCATTTATGTACAAAGTTCTGTAGGTACAATAATTTATAAAATAATGGCCGTTGTGAATGAATTAAAAAGAGAACCGATACTACGTTTACTATTTAATACTATTTCATGTTTCAGTAAGTTTAAGGTTATTATACCAATTTCATATTTTGTTTTACATATGTTTAAATGTCTTCAAATAATTAATTTTAAGTAGGTACTTGTTTACCTACTCTCAATTTTAACTTTAGAATCTTGACTAAAAATTTTGCTTCATATACTCGTAAAATGTTATATATAAGCCGGAGAGGTGATCTGAACCTTCCTACTTCAGACACCTTTCTCTATATAAGATATTTCATATACCAGCGCCTGTGATTTTTGATGTCGGGATAAATAAAGATTTATGATAATGATTATGATTTATGATTATTTACATAAATAAGTTACAATTATTTCCTTATTGACTGAAAAATCGATTACTTTGTTCATAGCAATTAATTAGAATTGAATGATGAAAAATGAAGTATTGCACGTGCAAGTGAAGTGTCACTTAGATTTTTAAGAATTGTAACGGAAAGAAAAGAATTAAGATTCCACTCCAGCAGATTTTTCTTTCATTCATCGTTCATCTTTTGTACATACCTTTTTAACCGACTTCATTGCTCATCAATATCGTTGTTACATTTAGTTGGAAGTGACTTGCAAGAAGGTAGGTAGGTACTTAATATTGAACATAATTCAAGTAGGTACATACAGGGTGTAACAATTGACCCTTAACGAAGCCGTTAACCAAGCATTCTGTACATCAAACTAAGTAACTGTACGCAAAAATAATTGCTGGGAAACGACTTTTTTTTGGGGTGAAAAATCACATTTTACTGTGGGACTCAATGTAAGGCACTCAAAACATTGTGCTGATGGATGGATTGAATAGTGCGGGCGTTCTGGAGGTAGCTTAAAGTAAAAATCTAACATTAAAACATGTATTTAAAAAAAATGTTGTGAAAAAATTGAAATTTTGCCAATATACTCGTAACTAGAAGGTTCCTAGGTATGGTCCAGAACAAAAAAAAATTATCGCAATGACAGGAAGAACAAGTGCATTTCGGCCTCGCTAAGGGCCTTCCTACACCCTTCATTATATTTTTATCGTGCTGTTTAAATGAGCTACTTTCTGAGTTTATCTTGGACGTCACCAACATAGGCGAAGGAAGGCATTGTGAAGAATCTTGGACTTCGAATTAATATGAGTCTACAACCAAAACCCATCTTGAGAAGACGTGGTGATCAGGAGTAATTCCAGTGTGGGAAAGAGACAGAACTATACAGGTCGTCTAGCGCCATCTCTTTCCCACACTGGAATTACTCCTGCTTTATGACGTCATGGTAGGCCATCTATGCCTTCTCTGTTGAGAAGAGGCCTTTGCCCAACAGTGGGACAGTAATAGGCTGGTAATGGGATTATAATCATAGTTTTTCAGAACCGGAGGAGCTCGTTTCTAAATAATAACAGACGCTCGGATCAATTTTCAGTTTAAGCTGCCCTTGCCTAGGTTGGTCTTTGGATGGGTGACCACACATTACATAGGTACCGGGTTAACACTGGTATTCAGCTGCATCCGTTTAGACTGGAAGCCGACTCCAACATAGTTGGGAAAAGGCTAGGCAGATGATGAGTTTTTCAAGAAATGATTATTCACTGGACTGTCGAGAGTCACGTTTTATACGGCTACACTATAGCAATAATAAAATAAAATGAAAAGATTATTCAATTAGACACATCTATACATACAAATAAATGAAATTGAAGTGTCTGTTTGTATAAAAAAAAATGTGTGTCTATTTGTTCCGGCTATTCTCCGAAACGGCTAGACCGATTTTGACGGGACTTTTACTTGATGTTATAAGAAGTAACTGAAACTACATTTTGTAATAGAAAAAGTATTAGAGTTCCGTGCAAACAAAATTAAAACCCTTGAAATTGTTAACAAAATCCGATTCGAATATGGAAGTAATATTTTTATAATAATTCGCAACCGCAACCGTCGTTCCCGTGAGGAACGACGGTTGCGGGCAACAGCTAGTCTCCAAGTAAAAACCAATCATAGTTAAAACTTAGAACAAAAATCTATCACGCAAAATTAAAAGATTACACTAAAACCACACTTTTAATTAACCCTCTTTTCTCGTTGCTAACATCTAATCGAAACACATTGATTAGCCCGTCGGTCGTAATGACCCGGTGGGTAGTTCCCTCTGCTAATGAGCCACGTATATCCACCCCCTCAAGGGGGAGTGTCGTTAATACGGGGGTGTAGAGGGAGGGACCTCTGATTTGTTTTTATTTTTGTTTCGTAAGAGTTATGTAGGGCTATTGATAGATATTGATTGTGTGGTTAATTTATGTGATGGACTTTTAATGGTTTTTAGGATTTCTAAGGGATTTTGATTGCCATGTTAACTGAACCATTAATGTAACACATTAGTGATGTATTATATTTGTAAACCTTTTATTCGAATTAGCTTATTTTTTTTTTGGTAAGTAATGTCCTTATTTGAGAAAACATGTGCAACAACAGATACATCCTAGCTATTGCACAGGTAAAAGATATACAGCGTGTAATGGAAGGGGGGTATCAACCCTGAAGGAGGTGAATGTGCTCATGAAACTCAACAACTTTCCCCAAAGAACATAGGTCGAAATATGAAAAAAAAATTTGGCCCTCCGTTACAAAACTGACTACCAGCTGATTGATTTACTATGGGAGGGCCAAATTTTTTTTTCATATTTCGACCTATGTTCTTTGGGGAAAGTTGTTGAGTTTCATGAGCACATTCACCTCCTTCAGGGTTGATACCCCACTTCCGTTACACGCTGTATATATATATATATATATATATATATACTTATAATATTTAAAAAAATATGAAATAAATCTTTAATAGGATATACATCATACGTTTATTTCATGCATTCCCTCACAGAACAAGCTCAAGAAAAGTCATCTTACGTTCATCCTCTCACGGAAACTGAAAAATCCAGGACATACGTCTACCCATCACGAGGCAAATAAATCACACTCCGGTGTCATTTCACGCTCAGCATTGCCAGGGCGCGAACCTTTGTAGTAATACTGGCCAAATCTGGGTGTACGATGAGGTAAGTAACATCTCTGCCCAACACTTTGGGGATTACAGGCGTGAAGCTAATTTCTTATTACTTTTATTTATAACTACTTATGTACTTTCTAACTTAAAGAGTCCGACGAAGGCAGCCATTGCGTGTACGAAAAAATAAGTTAGACATTTTACCTAAAAACCATTTATTAAGTGACGTCACAGGGACAATTGCCTCGTCATCCCCTACCCGGGGGTGTAAGTAAGACGTTTGCGGTGTCGATACATTGACTTGTCATCCCTCGGAGGGGTGAAGTCATCTTCTACGCCCTACGCACTTTAAGGGGTTTAAAATTACCATTTGTGAGGTTTTTCTTTTAAGACGATTTTAAAGTATTTTCACATTATTTTATGCTTTCAACTTTGCTGGATGTTTTCTTCTCATCCTATGACATGAAAGCTTATGTTGGGCGAAAATTATCCCACGGGAACATACTAGCAAGAAAAAGATCCTTTGACCAGGTCATGGACTACCTATCCATGCGCCAGATTTCATATCAATCCATTCAATCGTTAGGACATGAAATGATTCGGACCGAGACAACGTTTGCATCGATTCTATACATTTAAATAAATAAAATTGTAGTGTCTGCTCGTAATTTAAAAACAACAGTTTATTACTGCAAGTGAAAGTATATTTTATATAATTTATTTAGAAATGGGACTTTTCATCAAACTGCAGCAGTAACTTTGTTTTTCATTAACATGCTATGAAAAATATATTTAGTTTTGCTGTTGAATGTAATACAATACAACATAATGATTGAGCCTTCAAAATATTGTTATCATTTATTGTTTGGTGCTACGGAATCCTGTGTTTGTAAGTAAGACTCGCACTCAAGAGATTTTTTAATTTTTGCCTATCTGTCTGTTTGTTCCGGCTAATCTCCGAAACGGCTGAATTGATTTTGACGGGACTTTTACTGGAAGATAGCTGATGTTATAAGGAGTTAACTTTAATCTTAAAAAAGGAATAAGGGTGTCGTGCAAAAAAATAAAACCCTTGAAATTGTTAACAAAATGCGATTCAAATGGGAGGTAATATTATTATAGGTAATAATTTCTTGCGGAAGGAGGTCGCGGCAACAGCTAGTTTATAACATATTATCTAAGTTTAGATGAAATTTATTTTATTATTAAACTACATATTTACGGTTTTCCGATTTCTCCCTTTACTTGTGCTATAAGACAATGCTTCTTGCCAAATTTCATGATTCTAGGTCAACAGGACCTGTCATATAGGTTTTCAACCTAAAACCTATAGGGTACTTCCGGTTGACCTAGAATTGTCAATTTTGATAAAAAGCAAGGTCTTACAGCACAACTAAAGGAAAAATTCCGAAAAATTAAAAAGTTGAAAATTAAGGTAAATTTTGGTACTTACAAGTTTTCGCGAAAATCTAAATTTGCCCACATATTTTTATCGTGTTGACTCAGGACCTTGATTTTTATACACGTAATAGGGACTATAGACCACAGTATCTGGTATAAATTTCAACTTGCTAGGTCCCCCCGTTCGGAAGAAAGTAGGTGGTGACACACGGACAGACAAACAGACGGACGGATAAGAGAGTGATCTTATAAGGGTTCCTTTTATTTTTACCTTTTGAGGTACGGAACCCTAAAAAATTCTCATACTGATTAGAATGATAAGACTTCGTCCTTTGAAGAGACAGATAAGAAGAATCGGTGCCTTATTTACACGTTCGCCTCAGGGGAGGGACCGACTCGCACGTGTAAATAAAGAATTGACTTGTAATAGTGGTGTCATCCCCTCATAGGGGTTGTTTTTTAAACTGTAGCCTTTTGCCTGGATTTGATTGTCTGTTGTTGATTGATGGGGTTTTTTTAATCATATTTTCTTGCCAATGTAGGGGTGGCAGGGTGTGGTAATGAATGAATGAAATGAAGAAGTCCAAAGTCCAAGAAGAAAGAAGATAGAAAGCTTTACGGACACAGGTTCACACTCACAAGAGTTCCACAAAGAAGAGAAAGAGTGGTATATATAATAGAATAGTTTTCCGCCCGCGGCTTCACCCGCATCGAGTTCGGTTATATCGCGTTTCCAAGAGAACTCTTCAAAAGTCCGGGATAAAAACTATCCTATGTTCTTTCTCAAGGTCTACTCTATCTCTGTACCAAATTTCATTAAAATCAGTTCAGTGGTTTAGACGTGAAAGCGTAACAGACAGACAGAGTTACTTTCGCATTTATAACATTTGGTAGGGATAGTAAGTAGGGAAGTAGGGATGAAAGCAGAGAACAGAACAGCAAGATAAAAGAGAAAGTATCTCGCGTTTACATAGCACGGCAAAGCTTAGATAGGCGAGATTAACTATTCTGCGTTAGCTACGAGCTCAGGGATTATTATATCTGAATAGAGAACAACATTTTCAAGATGGTTTTTCTCTATTCAAATATAATAATCATAATTATTTATCTGCTTTGCATTTTCCAATTATGTTCGGGTTGGCTTCCACTGGCTTCCAGTGTTCCCGGATGCAGGTCAATATGAAATTTTATAGTAGTGTATAATCAGCCTATAATGTTCCCACTGCTGGGACACACGGACTCCTCTCTATGAGCGGGAATGGGCTATATCCACCACGCGGGCCCAGTGCGGGTTAGTAGATGTCACATGTCTTCGAATTTTTGGTTCTAGGATATGCCGGTTTCCTCACGATGTTTTCCTTCACCGTTTTGAGAGCAGTGGTGATGAAATAAATCACACAAAGTAATGCACCTGTCTTCGAACCTACGACTTACTGTTCGTAAGTCGAGGCCGCCACCACTGGGCCAGCGCTGCTCTCCACGTCTACCAGCCCGTACTGGGCCCGCGTGGTGGATTATAGCCCATTCCCTCTCATAGAGAGGAGGCCGTGTGTTCCAGCAGTGATTAATTGATTATGCAAGTAACTGTCCTGCCCTTGTAATTTTCAATATAATAGTAGTGACTAGTTAGTTAGTGGGTGTAAAAACACCTTTAACGACACCGAAAAGCATTTGTTCTCCTGGTCATTGCGATCATTATAAGGACGTGGCCTCGAACATCGGACTTTGACCGAAATTTCAGTAAAGTTTCAGACAGTAATGGGTGTAAAATTACCCTTAACGAAGCCGAAATGCACTTGTTCTCTCTGTCATTTTGTTCTAGAACCATACCTGGGAACCTTCTAGTTACGGAGATATTGGAGGTCAAAGTGCCAAATTTTTCACAAGTTTTTTTTTTTTAATACACGTTTTTATTATTTTATCTTATCTTTAAATACCTCCATGACCTCTGTACTATTAAATGAAACCATCAGCGCTTTGCTTCGGGGCGATACATTGAGTCCTAGTCTAAAATGTAATTTCCAAAACAAAAATGTCGTGACCCAGCAATACTTTCTGCGTAGAGTTACTTAATTCGATGTACAGAACCCTTGGTTGTCGGCTTCATGAAGGGTCTCATTACAACTTGTATTGTTGAAAGTAAACTTTGTTAAATGAAAAATGAGTACCTACTGAATTCTACAGTTTGAAAACTGCAGTTTGTTTTTTATACTATAAAAAAAACCTATGGGCAATAGATAAGTTATTTTCCTCAGTCACAATTTTATTAGCACCTACCTTTAAGAATCTGTTTGTTTTTATCCAAAAGCTTTATTCAGGTAACAACACTATTAATGGTAATATCAATGCCATTATGTTCAATTTTACGTTGCAATAAACATTTTATAGGCAATAGATTAAATTAAACAAAAGAATATGATTTTATTTAAGTTCGTAACAATAGGCACGTTTTCATCATTAAAACGATCTTTTGTGTTTTAATTTTAAACGTCAGTAATTAAACTAGGAAACTATTGATAAAAATGAAATCGATTTAATATAAATATCACACCAAGATTTTTCACTAAGATTTTTCAGCAGTATTTAACATATTATGTTCATGAAATGTTCCCAAAGCGGGGTATGACTATGACGTCTTATGCAGGAGTCATTCCAGTGTGGGAAAGAGATAGAGCTATACAGGTCGTCTAGCGCCATCTCTTTCCCACACTGGAATTACTCCTGCTTTAAGACGCCATGGTACCAGGTGAAAAACGACACAGTACTTTCAAAACAAATACATATTTCGAACGACTTGAGAGCAAATTACACTAAAAGTTTGGAGGCATTTGCCCAGCAGTGGGACAAAACAAGCTGGCAGCAAATATTGGGACTGGCATAAAAGAGTGTTGATATTATCACGCTTAGTAACGTTATTGTATATGCATTTCAGTCCTTAGACTTTCCAAGATTCTCCATTCTTTCAAATACAATCTTCTTTGTTATACTTCTGTTTGTGTTTATTTTACAAGGAGGTAATATATCAACCTAATATAGTTCTATAGAATACTGTAAACCAAAAGTAAAAGAAAATAATTCGTTTTCAAACAGAGTTTTCCTGAAACAAGCAGATTTGTAAACAACCGGGTAAACAATTCCGTGAACACAAACTGTAAGGTTTCAGCGCTGTTTTTCAGTGTATCGCGCTGTCTCTTTCCTTTCAGCACACAAATTGATATCGAAGTGCATGTGTGACAGAGACGGATATAAATTTCGCAAGTTCGTCCCGAATTGCCAGCTAAGCGTTTTCTAATAGGGTTGTCTGTCGTTTACGATTTGGGTTCTTTTGTTTTTATTTTAATTGAATTGTTAATTTGACAGAATGTAGTGATTTTCTATTATTGAAAAATAATTTTGAATGCATGAAGATTGCTTAAAGTATATTGATTTATGTTAATCCGCAGATTATCTTTTGTCATAGTTAACTAAATTCATGCCACATATTTTCAATTCAGGCGTTCAAGAACGAATAATATTTAATCCAGCACCAAGTAGGTAATTTACATCGAAGGGTCGCCTCACAAATTAATGAATGAACGTAGATGACAACTCCGTTTTATACATGTTTAATGTTTAAATTATACGGTTGTCCTTATGTGAAGCACCGCATTTCATTAGGCACAGTAATTACATTAAGGCAATTTAATACGAAATTATTCATGCACGATAATTCAGCGCCTCGGGAGCAACCCTATAGAGGTCTCATGTCTATCTTTTACCGCTAAGCCTACGGCGGTAAAGTCGGCCCGTGTTTGATAGCGACGAGCGCCGAGAGGGATGGAGCGACGCCTCTCGCAGGGGAGCAACTGGGACACACGACACTCCTTAAATTTTATATTCTATCCGCATTTTGTCGCCTAAGCGTTCCATTTAGTGTTCCATATTTAAACCTCGCGCCATTCTTTTTCTTCCCAACCGAGCACAGAATGTAAGAAGATTTTCTATTTTTTTTTTACTTTTTGGGGTGTACCCAGCCAGCGCCGGATGTGTGTGGAATACTGATGTGTGCGTGCGACCGCCGACGCCCTGTTAGGGAATGAAATTGGCATATAAATGTAAATTTTATGCTATGAATTTTAAAATGAAGTCGATACTTCCGCGCTTACGGCGGAGCGAGTGAGCCGTTTTCGCAAGTTTACTTCAGGCAAGGATGAAATTAGATTAGAATATGCCACTTTCGGTAAAGAATGGGCTTTTAACGTCTTCGCGAAACTCTTACGTTATGTAAGGCCATGATTACTTTTGCTGTCTCTCCAAATCCTCCAAAGCTTTATTTAATAGTTGAATAATGTTCCAATGTATTCCACATCTCCTCGTATTCAAAGCGCTTCTAAATTACAGTTTAGTTCTGCTCAGTAACACAGCGACATTCAAGTTTATTCAATTACTTTTATAAGAAAACACATTCATAACACTCAATTATTTTACTTCCATATAAAAGGCGCCATAAATCGAAGTCAATATTGCGATACTACGATCACAAACGCAACCCGGGACGTTGAACGAACGAAAGAAAATAGAGAAATCAAAGAAGAGGAAAAAATCCACTTTACAGACGCAAACAAGTCACTTTAACTTTATTGAGCTGTAATCGAATTGTGACGTCCCTATGAGCGGCGACGCGGACGAGGTCGGAGCCGCGCGATCTGCAGCCATCCTTATCTGACCCGCCCATTTAAATCTATGCTATTCAATCGTGCCGTCTCGCTCGCGTCCCAGGGGTGCCGCCAAGATTGCAATCTTTTGATTTATACCAACTATTAGGAGTGGTGCGGGATAGTCTGTCTCTCAGAGCGAGATCTGCCGCGATAAGTGCTGGATACAATCGACGTTAGTACTGATTATAGAAATGGTTTTACTTGTACATTGTTTAAGCGAAAATATTGTGTTGGTGTACTTTGAATATAATAAAAACTTTAATATAAGCTTTATCTTCAGAATGGTTGTTTTGCATTATTATTTTCTGTAAATAATCAAGTTTATAATATTAAAATGTATATTTTGTACGTAAATGATAATCCCGGGGTCAATTTTATCAGGTCATAAAATAAAACAGATAATACAGGATCATTAAATTACGCAAAATAATCGTGGAATAAGAAGACAAAACAAAACAGAAGACGTATTACTGAAAACTAATAATAAGAAAGGGTAAAAGTATTACTCTACCGTTCAGAGGTAAAGCCGAAACAAAATACCATCAATTCGTATACGGCCAAGGGTTGGCCGCAAAACGGCGTCCATTCAAAATTGTATTATCTCAAGTCGAACATTATTTCGGATCCTAAAGCTTATATAAAAAGCGGCCAACCGCGCGGTCCCCGGCGGCCGCTTAGCCTCCGAAGGTTTGGGGAAAATAAGGGAAAATCGTCCCTCATTTATATTGAACGGAAACCTTCAGCTTTTTACCCCTATGTACCAAGCCCCGTACGTCGTGTTTGTTCGTGTATTTTCCTCAAAATGAGATCGGTTTCTCCGTAATGTTTTGCTTTATTTTGATGACACGATTATATTTACGTTAAGCTTATCTGTTTTTGGAAATGGAGGCGTGATAAATATCATAACACCCAGTGATGGGACAGAAATATACAAGTTTTTGCTTTGAATTGAAATCCTTAATGATATGCTGTATATTTCCTTTTTTTTTTCTTTTTTTCCTTTACGGTTCAGTTAAACCGGTAATGACAAATAACGGACGTGGCCTCGAACATCGGACTTTGACTGAAATTTCAGTAAGTTTCAGATAATTATAGGTGTAAAAGTACCCTTAACGAAGCCGAAATGCACTTGTTCTCCCCGTCATTGCGATATTTTTTGTTCTAGAACCATACCTGGGACCTTCTAGTTACGGAGTTAATGGGGGTCAAAGTTCCAACTTTACAAGTTTTTAATGTAACTTTACTTTAAATACCTCCACGATCCACGTACTATTCAATGCAGCCATCAGCACAATGTATTTTTTTTTAAATTGAGTCCAACCGTAAAACTAGATTTTTCACTCCAAAAAAAAGTCGTTTCCCAGCAACAATTTTTACGTAGAGTAGTAAGATTGATATACTTTTTACATGCTTGGATGACGGCTTCGTGGAGAGTCCGTTTACACCTTGTGTATCCACAGTCGGTCTACATTCATAACAATTTCACCAAACCTTGCATAATGCATAATCAGCCTATAACATTCCCACTGCTGGGACACAAGGCCTCCTCTCTATGAGAAGGAATGGGCTATAATCCACCACGCGGGCCCAGTGCGGGTTGGTAGATGTCACACGTCTTCGAATTTTTGGTTCTAGGACATGCCGGTTTCCTCACGATGTTTTCCTTCACCGTTTGGAGAGCAGTGGTGATGAAAGAAATTACACAAAGTAATTCGCCCGCGACTTCGAACCCACGACTTACTGCCCGCGACCACTAGGCCACCGCTACCCTCGCCGAACCTGAACTCATGCCTATTAGCAAGGAAACCTCTCAATCCACGAACTTCCGGTCAACGCTTACATGTAACAAATCATGCCTCACTCCGTACCAAACTCAATTCGGTTCGGAATAAAATGTGCTATTTCGGTTTGCTAACAACTGTTCCGTCGTAAAGACACCCGCGATCGATTAAGACGTTAGAGGTGTGAAACCGTCGCCTTTCGTCGCGAACTAAATATACTCTAACATACATAATATCTTATATAGCCGCCAAGTGTAAACTACAAAGGATTGAGCGCAGTTTTAACACCGTAGCTAATTCTCATCGTCAAATGTGTCGTACGATTTTGTATACTTTTGATATACGCTTCCTGCCTTTTGTATTTTAAGATGCTGGGTGAAGCTGTATAAGTAGCTTCCCGTTAGTGAAAGAATTTTCGTAATTGGATCAGCAGTTCCGAAGATTTTCGATTCATTCAAGCTTACAAACAAATTTTACCTCTTTAAGATACACTATGGAATTTTCTCCGATTTTGCAACATTTTTCATTGATGCTCCGCTCCTATTAGTCGTAGCGTGATATTATATAGCTTATAGCGACCTACCCTGGCTTTGCATGGACAGTAGAGTATATTACACATTGTATGTGACCATTTTATTAGAAGTAGAATGGATATAGTAACCCATCCTTAAACATAGATATGTATAAATGTCATCCCGGACTTTTTTGTAGATCTTTAAAAGAGGAATATCCCACCTTGCATTGTTTTGTTATATCTCAAAGGGATTAGGCAGCGTTTCGATTAAAGCTTCCAGACTACTCGACTTTTCCAAAACTTCCAACAATAATCGTCATATATTTCAACCAATTTACACAAAACCCTGACAAATTCTATACTTAAACACCTGCCCAACCAACTATGTTGGGGCTGGCTTCCAGTGACCCGATATAGTTGAATACAAGTATTTTACATACATGGAGCGACTGCCTATCTGAGGCACGAGCGCGAGGTTTATATTAGTTAAATTATAGATATGAATACATTCTTTCATATGAAAATATTATATACGAAACGGGAAGATGGGAAGAAACCAGAAGGTATGACCATAATGCCACGAAAGTTGGGTAGGCCTTTGGTGTGGGACGCAACTTGCGTCGATACCCTTGAGCCATCCCATCTTCCTACACAGTGGACTGCGCTGGCGCGGCTGCTGTAGGTACCTCAAAGAGAACCTCAAACAGCGCAAATACAATAATTTAATTGGTAGTTATGTGTTTGAGCCGTTTGGGGTTGAAACACTAGGGCCATGGAGTTCGAGTGCCCATTTAAAATTTCGGGAAATCGCCAAGCGGTTGGTCGACTTTTCACGTGACCAGAGGGCGGGCCTATTCTTTGGCCAAAAAATCAGCATTGCCATCCAACGTGGCAATGCTGCCAGCCTTATGGGCACTTTTCCTGTTGACAGCGATGTGGACTTTTCATTCTTGTACATATTTTTATTACTATTATAGATTTGTAGTTTGTAAATCATAAAAATAAACTTTTTCGAAATATGTATTTTTAATTTTAAAATCGACTAGACTAAGCGAGGGCCTCTGATCTCCACAACGAAACTGGTTACCTAGTAGAGAACTGAGGATCTTAGTAAAACCCCTTGAAAGGTTATCTAAATACAATAATTAAAAATATAAATTATTTGTAAATACTTACAGCAACCCTGCTCTCCTTAAGGTCCAGCCTCATAGCGAGAGCTTCTCTCATGAACACATCAGGGTAATGCGAAGCCAGGAACGCCCTCTCCAGCTCCTCAAGTTGCCAGGAGTTGAAGTTCGTCCGCGACCGTCTCCGCTTGCCACTGTCACCGTCATCGTCGCAGACACCACCTGCAGAAGAAGGGTACTGGTAATGGAGAAAGTCAAAGAATCGTCATAGCCTTTTCACAAGTATGTTGGGGGCGGCTTCCAGTATAACCGGATGCAGCTGAATATTTGACATGGAGCAACTCATTTATAATTCCAAAATCCATTTACTGGGTAAGACGATAATGGTCTAAGAATGATGGTGGAAGTTCTGTTCATTGATTATTTTTTATTTGGCTTATGATAATTTGACGATCATGAAACTCACGGCTGTTTTGCATATAAAGTTTTCAGACTCAATATAGGATAGAAGTGTGGACATCATGAGGAAGTAAAAAAAAATACGTAAACGCATCACCAAGCTGTTGCGCATGTTGAGCCGTTTTTTGAAAAGGTACAAAAACCTTCAAAGTCATCATTTCATTTTTAATTTCGGTAGGTTATCATGAAAGATGTCATGCTACCATAGGACCAAATTCGTAAATAGAAAATCTGACTTCAATCCAGTACCGGTCCAGGTTAGCCACGCCGCCCTCAGACGAGCACTTCGAAGAAAATAAAGTGATTAAAATAGATAAAGACACCGCCTTCTCAGATCCAGTCATCAATCTAACTGGCACAATAGTTCTCCAGACTTTATGTAGGTTCTTGGATTCATGTCAAACACACTCGGATTCTCGGAGATCAAAAGAAACACTCCATAGCCCCCTTAAAAGGAAAGACAAGAACATCCATACATCATCCTATTGAGTCTGAAGATGAAGAGATAAACATATCAAGTACCTTTGATCAGATACTGAATTATAGACCAGTCCTATCTCACCAGCGACAATAAATATTGCTAAAGAAGGAAACGCTTGTAAGAATTAAATTGAATTTCAACATCTGTCCCAACGGTTACCAATTAACAGAAGTACTATCATCAAAAACTCGTATGACAGTGGAAGGGGCTCAGACCTATCATCGTTAAAGCATAACGAGCAAACTTAAAACATTTCCAATCATCAGAGAAGCAGGATTGAAATGAACAAGACATAATCGTAAAAGCCTTCGTGGTCGGAACAAAGTCCATTCAGCCAATTCCTCTGCAGTTAAACAAAAGCCGCGACCGGGGGCTCATAAAAAAGAGATAATCTCCTACAAAGCGTCAGAGCAAGTTTTTGAAAATAGAATATAATTTCTAATTTTCTCCCGGTTATTTTAATTAAAAATGGTCCCGGGAGAGCAGGACGGCTGCAAGCCCGCCGGCTCGGGTTGGAAAGGGACAGCTATAAATTAGTCGCTCGGTCCTCCGAGGGGCTAAATAAATTAGAAGTGATTAAGAGGAACGCGCTTCTGTTGTGCGTTGGATGTATCGTTGTTTTGTTACCTTGATATTATGGTAAAAGAGGTTTTTACCTTAATTGAGTAATGTATAATTATTAAATAATAATCAAAACAAAGAAAAAAACAGAAAAAAAGTCAAGACAATAAATCATATCGAATGTATTTCGGAAGTGTTGTAATTGCAGTCTTTATAATTTTATTTGCAGCACACCTCGACAAGAACAGAATGTTATCAATTAATCCAGAAATCACTTGCCGTTAGACTAATAATTTAGTTGTTTTTACTTGTCAGACTGCCGATACGTTACGTTGTCGCCTTAAGAGAAAAGGCTAAATTACGCGCGTGTGAGGGAGACAGAAGCATGTGGCTAATGAGAGGAGTGAAGGAGACGGTGTCGGTTATTGTATTAAAACAAACGACCGCCTTGGGCCCGCAGACAACAGTTTTGGCGCGCTTTAATTTAGTCTGCTCAATGTTTTAATGTCACAAGGGAGGGGCTCGGGGGGGGCCTTGCTAAGTATCTATTTGAGGGCTGTATAACGCGGTTTATAAATTCGTTCAGTTAATAATTCTGCTACATTCTGTTGTTTCGTTACGACGCGACGGCGAACGAATGATTAATTTGATTGTTCACTTAGCTTACTGGAATATTGCTTTTACAATAGCCAAACATATGATAAGCTTAACAATGCTATTTGGCGGGAATTTGATTTCGAAATTGAAGCAAAAACTAATAGAAAATGCCTGAAAGATAATTCCAATTACACCAAAAGTCAACGCTCCAAACTCAAAGTAACGACGACATAAACAAAAGTAGAGGTTCTCAAAGACAATATTTTTATTTTATTCATAGAGAGACTATCGCCGCACGACATCGCAGACCGAATTAAACGTTTCTATTCAATAAATGGGATTTTATTTGTGATGCCTTTTATTTTTCTATTAGGGAAACAGTAAAGGGGAATTCATACTCTATGAAAGTAGACCTCCTTGTATTATAGATAATTTATGACTTATATTCGCAGAGATTTTTATCTTTATCTATGGTTCGCTTGATTGCTTTCATCGAGCTTTTGCATTGATTGTAGTAATATTATTATTTGGGGACAGTATTTTATTAGATATTGTAGACTCAGGCTGTTCATGGGCAGTAAGAGATTTTGTGTTGAGCACAGTTTCGCTTAGAGGGTTTTACGTGTTCTAAATTAGTCTGTTAAGTCATAAAAATTATAAAGTAGGTATGTAATATTCTTTCCCCCTAGTAGCAACAGCTTCTCTTTAACAACTTAATACTTTTACAATCTCATAACATTCCAAGAAACTTCATTCGATCGAGAATTTGAAATTAATAGAGAGAGATACGTTGTAACTTTAGCAGTCAAGCTTAACTTTTATAGCCACTACCATAGACAAAGTTATCGTTAAGAATTAATAAAAATCGTAAACTAAAACGAATTAAATCATTAAATAACCAGTAAGACATCGTTGAATGCAGAGGCAGGCGCGTAATAAAGATTGCGCGCGCAATCAAAACATTGGATGCATTGCTTTATAATTTCATTATTCCAAGAATCAATCGTCGATCAAGGGGCGGACTCGGGTGTAAAACTTGGAAATTTCGCCGGTCATAAAATCCCGTTGCAACAACATAATCAGTACACACAGTTATCACACAAGCCGATAATTTCTTCCTACACTTCACACTAGCCAATGAAAAATTTTCGAGAAACAAATTAAAATAGTTGCGGCCATTTTCTCGTTTTCCGTGAAAGTGTAATTCAAAATTGCGGACATTGGAAGTTGTTTAATCGCGTTCAAATCGCCGGTTCGTAACCGAAGTAACGCCGAATATGGCCGAAGTTATTGCATTGTGATTTTAAATTGGAGGTTACTCTGATTTAAGGTGTAATGATACAGATATAATGACAAGTCTTGCTTGTTTCCTTTTAAAACAAATATAAGAGCATCGGTTATAATGGCGGGTTCTGGTCGGTAATATGTTGTTGTAGCTAATTGTTAGTGTTGCGAATTGACTTGCGGTATTTACCACCTTACGCGGTAATTTCGTCTTTCGGAAACAGGTCTACCTACTGTGTGATTCGAAATGCACTTTTATAGAAGTCTCTACAACAATTTTATGCTGTAAAAATCACCAAAACGTATAGCTATTTTGCTGATTTATCGTTAATTATGCAGGATCATGTCGAGATGTCTTCATTGCCGTATGGCCGGTGGGGCACCCTCTCCTCTCACTGTAATTTGGCTTCGATCCCGAGAAATTAATTTCGGAAATCACCGGCAATAATAAAGTTATAATTTTGAGCGAAATAGGCGGTTACACGCCTCGTGGACAGATCGCAGAGGCGGACTTGAGAATAACTGGCGGGACGAGGTAACAAGGTGGAAGGATGAACCTACTTGTAAAATAGGAGGATAGTTTGATTAAGATTATGTAGTATGTAAGTAGTCATTTTCATCGCGAAATGGTTATGTATTTAATAGATCATTTAGAGCCAGTAGTCCGGGATTTCAGTTGAAGCTGAAAACTTAAGAGGAATATTTTGGATTTTATGTAAGGTTAGAATCAAATGAAATACATAATTCAAAGCTTACATAGCTAGCTAGATAGGTAAATACATATTTTTGTTTTGTTAAAAATTGATAAAATATTTTTCATAAAAAAAATACTTGATTGTTCGGTACATCCCTGTAGCATTCGATGAAGACATTGGTTACGAAAAGTGGCTTCATTAGCGAAGCTGGCTGAGCGCAGGGTTCCGCGAACCAACTAATTGAATTTATGCATGTCGCGGTACAAGTTCACCGTACAAGACTTTCTTCAAAACGTCTATTGAGTGATTACTTACCCTTACAGGGTTCGTGTCAGGTGCAGGCCTTCATTTTGATATATCTATGCTTACAACATGAACGAATCAAATTAAAAAAAAAAGATAATTTGAATGAAGAATAGAATTCAAGTGAAGATTATTTCCCCCTTTTAGCAAGATTTTTCTAGAGTTTTGGTTGTTCTGAGGTTTAATTGAGAAATCAATATAAAATCAAAATTAGATTATTTATATTAAATATCTAAGATTAAAAAAAGCTTGAGGCTTAGCTGGGTACTGGTGCCGAGAAGTTAAAAAACCAAAAGAAGAATAGAAAGATTAAAAACATAAAGAAAATCTTTTTGTTTAATTTCATTATGTTTTTTTTTAAGTTAAAGGAAAGAGACGGACGCGCGCGCTTCTGCCTAGCGTTTTGTAAGAACTGACGACTTTGAAGCAAATATCGAAGTAGGTATTGTAGACTTATTTGATGACCTGAAATTATTACTATGTCACAAGTTCATTGTGATTATATTGTTGTATTTTAGACTTTTATTGCCAATTAATAGGCTTTGATAAATTCAACTACATGCAATAACATGATCATTAAAGAAGCCATCAAGATATGAAATAGAAAATATTTTTAATTGCGTAATGGTTTTAAAGAGGTACTTCTTCATCGACAACTTTTATGTTTTTAATCATAAAATTAACGTATCAATGCAATATAAAATAATAAAAAAATGCCGTGACTGTGTCTACAACATCAATATATTGATTCAAAAACAGGCTCTCCTCGCTTACCACAGCTAATAAAAGTTTTTATTGTTCCATGACATTTATCGAATCATCAATTTACAGTTTTGCCTACAACACAATTAATGTGTTAGCCTTGCCCTTAACTAATTGTTTCGTCTACCCGTTTTCTTACCACGTTATAATTATCAACTACTGGGACTGTCCCACCAGCTCTTATAGCAGTATTTCATTAACATTGAAAGAGACGGAGCTAGACAGGACGTATAGCTCCATCCCTGTCCCACGCTGAAGGAAGATCAACATAATGTTGCTATCAGACGTGATGGTAAGCCCCCTGGCATAATGTAGGATTATTAAACACGACTTTTCAAATTAATAGCAATATACATGTTATTTACGGACATTAAAGCGTATTAACATTAAGAATGGCTCAAGTCAATGATGTTGTAGTGTCACTTACTTCCTTTTGACATTATTGTTTTAAGTGGAAATGGTAATTCCGGTTTGTAAACATGTGGCTTTTAGTTAACGTTAGTTAATGGTTATATAATAACGTAATCGTATGTTATTTGCAATTATTACGAAGTAAAAATTGTGTTGTACTTATGTCTGAAAATTATGAAACAAACAAAATACTGTATTTCTGTGATATTAATATGCCACAGACTGTCTGCTCACTTATTTAGCCATAATGAATCAAAAAACGGCCTTTTCCTGTATGTTAGTTTCACTTATTACTCCTTTCTCTTTCCTATCATCACTCAAATCCATCCTTCTCTTCTCTTTCTCATCTTTTCGTTTGCCTCTCCTTCTCCATCTCAATAGCAACTTCCACTTCAATTTCCTAGATCAACAAAGAAGCATCACAACAAACTCCCAGTACCGATTACATCAGCATTACATAAACATATTTTTACATAAAACTGTGAATAGAAACTATTTTTCACGGTATCCTCGACGTGTAATATTTTGTGGCGCATCTACATGCCGGATCACATCGCCCGCGGCCACCTTCGCTTTCGAGATTGAAACATGATAAATTGATACTACTATACTTTATACACAGTCGTTCCAACCGCTATTTTATTCCCGTGAAAATAAGGTGTAATCAAATTTTAATATTTTACCAAAAACAATATTGATTGCCGACGACTTGGATGGATTGAGGTACATTTACCTCGGCGATAAAGATGTGCATAATGAGAATTTTCTTGTTGAATTATCGGTTTGCTGTCATCTGTGGGCAATTAAGCCTTACTTTACAATTTCACGCACTTCATGATGAATCATTAAACCTTCTTTGACAGCTAGCTACGACTTAATTTCGCTTTAAAGTAAGATTCTTTTTTTTTGAATTCATACAAAATCATACTCAGTAAATAATGTTGTTACTCACGATATACAGTAACTCATGTTCGTGGCGTTAATAAAGCATTTTGTCACACGTTTACCGCCGTAACTATTACCGATTTACGAAAACCAATTGGCGAACGTTCATAGTTTGCGGTCTACGTGCAAATTGATGGTACATTGTCGCTAGCTCTGACGGTAATCAAATAAATACTTCACGGATTCGAATTCGAACGCTACAAGTAATGTCAGGTAATTTAAGTAAAATTTATGTAGCAACTTATCAATAGTTATAATTTAAATAGTAATAAATACACGTCTGTTATAATTTCTAGAGCTTTCTCAAATAGTCTAGTTTCGTTATTTTACCGTGACATTTATGACTTTCTGTCAGTGTTTAACGTGATTCTATAAAGTTCTTGTTACTGCAATGTTCAATTGATAATTTACTTTTCATGCTGCAAACACAATTAATCAAGAGTTTCAATCAAATGAACTCTTCGAAAGTTAAATTTGATTAATCCCAAGGTCTGACTCCCGCTACATAACCATACAGAATTATCTTACAAGACTAATGTGTTTTGGGGAGATCCTATAGTTACGTCATCACCAAAAGCCAACAGCAGCCAATTTATTGTACACACATCTTACAATACACCGCAATAATTATTAGGGGATTACTCCCTAGTGACTTCCCGCGTCTCCGCCAAACATATCGATGCTAGTGATGCGCTCCAATTTATTAGGGTGCGTGGATTTATCGATAAATCCTGATCCTGTACTATCATTATAAAGATATCAAGTATTATCGCTATTATGCCTTGGGGTGTGAAGTAAAAACCTAATTATTCTGACTGGACGTCAACGCATGCCTGGTTGCAAGGTATTTGTAACATGACAGGTGGCGCACACTACCCTAAGTGCCAGCATAATTATTATGCAGAAAAACAGCTCTGATAATTTTTGTTGTAAAAACTCCTTTTTTTTTTTGCGAAATTAATCATCACCTAATCAGCATACCGTTTATAAGTTACAGTTTATATGGGGCAACATGCCAGGTTTATTATTATGTAGACATTTCTGTGTTCCACTTACTTCACAATTTAGCTGCCATTTTTTTCAGTGAAATGTAATGAATAATTCATTCAGTAGATGATTAGATGACTGAAATTATTGAAAAATAATGTAATTTATTTCTAAAAATGTTTTTTTTTTGGTTGTTAAATGTTGTCCGATTGAAATTCCGTTTCATTGTACAGACGTGATGTGATGTGCTGACCATCAAGCTACTACAATCTGTCAAATTTCATTAATAGATTTACAACTTTATCGCTACAGCGCGGCAGCGTTTAAGGTTGATTAGGAAAATTTTACAGTTTCGGGTAGCTTGATTTGCTAGCGTCTGTACTAACAGGTTTGCCTTAAAATAACATACGGCATTTTTTGTGGATAAAAATATTATGGAATTGACATCTATAGGTAAGTTTCCGTGTATAATTTCATTTTTTTGTCATTATTTTATACCTAACATCTACTAAACATTTATTATATTCTCTCTGTAAGATTATGTACGAGTGTAACTCTCGATAGAAAAAACAACTTTGAAAACAGATAAACCTTCTTCCCTGAATAGTTTCCTTATTTCCTCGAATAAACCAAAATATTACTCCGTATCATAACATCACTATTTTTTGCGTACAAAGTTTCTAACTCCGGTCCTACATTATCTGTGGCGATTCCCGCGGGAGCAATAATTCAGCGAAGTCAGTTTGTTGTATCTGTGCTCGACTTATTTAATCATCTGTTGTTGGCTGCATTGGCCAAACATAATAATTACTATAAGAGGAAAAGTTTATGTGCTGTTCTTACAACTAAGTTGTTATCTTGAAAGTTTATTACTATTCATAGAAAGATTACAAATTCTTCGAGAGGGATTAACTATCTGTTGGATATGATCGTTCTTGTGATTTTCTCTTTGGTATTATTGAGAAGTAGCATATTTTCGGGTAGTATCAATAAAATTTGCCTCCGTAACCTTTGGAAGCTCTTGTCTTTGCATAACTGCTACACAACATTAAAATAAGTAAGGATGGGAATATTGTCGGAAACAAAAAGCTTCAAGGCTTAAGACCCTACTTGCACCACAAATCACTATTGTAATTAAGTTTAGAGTAAAACATAATTAAAATTATCATCCTGTCTCTGTAATCTTCAAACGATAGAGAGAGACAAAACGATATTTAAAAAGCGTTCAATATTTTAGTGATGTGGTGCAAGCGTGCTTAAAAGAGTTGAAAATATGAAAAATAACAAAACTTTACACAGAGTAAAGTTCAAAATAATGGTCCATCATTGAGACCATTTATATCAGTTCCAATTGACCATAACCACATTTAATGAATGTTTTCAAAGCGAACATGTGTATTTTATTAGTTAATCTATGGTGGTTGTTACTGTAAAACAATGGTGGTTTCCCGAGGGTGCGATAGATCAGGCGCCCGCGGCCCTGTCGCCTGACGTCGCACCAAAGTTAGGAGTGCCAACTGTCAAACGATAATGGGATTCGTTTTTTGCAAAAATACTAGGCAAAGAAAATGTATTTGAGATTTTTGAAGTATCTAATACTAATATACACAACACATACATATGTATAATAATTATCTAGTAAGTATATTAATACTTCCATACTAAATCTGGTCCATTCAAAGTCAGGTCATAAGTACTTTATTGAGTAAGGTTTAGAATTTTCGGCATGTTTTAAAGACTGTAGCGGAAACTTGAATCTCGATTCCAAGATGACGGTGTTAAATCTTAAGGAGTATAAAAATCAAGGTGTAAACTTCCTCAATGCTCCATAGAAAAGGAGGGATCCTCCGACGAGACGGGTATTAATGTGTCTGGTGGGCTAAGGCCCCACCAGTTGTAGTCGGGTTTAACTGCGCGATTTAGAATTTTGATGTTAGTTGTTCAATTGTGTCATAGATGGCGCTGTAGTACTTTTGATAGTGCCGCTTCAAATCTAAACTTTGGAATAAAACGAGTTATCTCTGCATTTTTAGAGTATCGTTCAGTGCCTATTATCAAAAAGCAAAATAATGCTCACAGCTCAGTGGGCATAAAACCGTATTTAAAGTAGGGTTGATTAATAATTTATAAAATTGTGCTAATTTATGTGAAGTTAGTACGGTACCGTCCAAGGTCAACTATTTTATTTTGATCGCAATTTCCGTTATTTAGGTATAAATAGACCTAATTGCTGATAAATTACCTACCAAGTTTAAAAAAATAATAAAATACTGACTAAAACTGAACGAGGATTTCAACTTATTATTGTGAAAACCAGTTATGGTGATTAACATTATTCCCATAGCTCTACATAAGTTAAGTTGTGACAATCTGTCACTTCAATACAAACACAGACGTGACACAAAGGCAATAATTATGCGTAGTTGTGACAAGTTGTCACTGAGATGTAATGACATATTGTCACTAATTATGCAGTTACTACCTTAGTATTGCGGTAGCTAGTTTCTACTTTACAAGTTAAGTTTGTAAGTAATTAATACTAGTTAAATACAGGAAGGCGTATGGCGTAGGTTTATGGTCAACTTACACTGCTAGTACATATTTACGTATGAAGGATTCTGCCTACTTCACGGTACCATACCATGACCGTGCTATGAACGTATCAGGCAATAATAATATTGTTTGTACTAAAAAGTAGACTATGCCGGACATAGGGATTTTTCATCGGTTATTAAAAAAAAACAGCAGTTCCATACATTTTGGCTATGTGTTTGTATTGCACTTTTGTTGGAAACCGAAATAACCGATGAAAAATTTCTATGTGGGGGGGGGGGGGCTCAGTAGGATGTACTGAATACGTGGTAACCGTTTTCGCGTCGGTGTCCCTTCCACCCCGTATGTCCTATCACCTGCACCTGTGATGCTCTATTTACTGCATCAGTGAACGGGATTCGTGTGGCTGAGTTTTGGGTTAATCACATTAATTTTTTATGCCATCGATGGGCTAAGATGCTAAGAAGAAGTTTTTTTTTTCTTTAGAGAAAATTATGAAATCACCTATGGAAGCCGTGATCACTGCATTTTCTCTTAGTAACAGACAAAAACAACAAAACTAACAGAAAACGAATCAACTGTCCAACATACTGTCTACTTAACTAATCCACTAACATTATAGCATTGTTTACTAACACATTAACCCTTCGCCCGCCGAGAGCTCGAGACGCAACTAGCACCGCGGACGGTACAAAAGGGACATTATCTACTGACACGACTTGTGACACGAGTTGACACGACTTCGCTACTATTTATTCGTGTTATTATCACTACTGGTGTGGGGCTTGAGGTCTGTCTTGCTGATAATATCTTAATTAATTTGATGCGGAGATGTAATGTTGGAATGAGTTATTTTTGTGTTATGACAGGGCTGGCTTAATGAAAGTGAGAAACGTTTTGTATTGAAGTGTTTTGAAATGGAACAACCATTTGCCTATTTCATCCAAATCCGGTCAGTCGGTCCGGTCGGATTTGGATGAAATTTGGAACAAAGATAGATTATAACCTGGATTAACACATAAGATACTTTTTATCCCGGTAGTACGATCTAATGGGACAATTAATTTCACGCGGGCAAAACTGCGGGCATTAGCTAGTCATCTATAATACACCGGTTTGTGACAGAATGCCACTTTTGCCTTGGCCTTAAAGGTTGAAAATTAAGTTTAATTTAAGTAAAACTTAAAATCTTTACTATAATAATATGTTTTGTCCAATAAAATAATAATACTAGGTGGTATTTGTTAATGTAATTATGTACAAGATGTTGACAATGTGATTCTTGAAATTCGTTTTGTGAATTCTTCAGAACCCTGAATTTCCTCAGCTTTATAGGTTTACAGTAGATGTTTGATTTTACAAAAAAAATATTTAAGGGAAGGGGGGGGGGGGATTTATTTAAGGGGGGGGAGGGGATTATTTTAAGGGAACTGCTGATGCTGAAGCATTTTTAATGCATTTTGTAAAAATACAAAATAATGCAGTATCCTTATATCAACTTTAAAATACAATAAAGATTCACTGTTTATGTTTCTGTTTATTATTTCCGTGAAGCTTTCAAATAATAATGCATTGTTAATTATAAAAATATTTTTTTAACTACAAGTTAAAAATATGATCCACCTAAAGCTGACCAAAAATCCTCACCGTCCTCTAGACCCCTAACCAGAAATGTCGTATTTAAACATTGCACGCATCCAGCGTGACGCGCGGGTTAATTTTATGCTACATTAATACAGTGGAGGGTTGCAGCCACTTTTTAATAGGGTTAGTTATGGTACGGGGTCTCTCACACCCCCGCGCGTTCTCAGGGTTAGCAATATGTTACAGTCAATGGGATTATCTGCTTGTTTTGAGATAAAATGGATTAATTTTTGGATAAACAGTATGAGGGTCTTATTTGCATTTCTGTAGGGTAATTTGTGGTGGTGATTTTGAAATGCAAAGGGGAGAAAATCTACATAGATTTTTAAAATAGGTGAAAATAGGTGAATGATAATGTCTTGTTTTAGATGCTAGTGACCCATCTATATTTATTTCTGTGAAGAACTATTTATATTAAAAAAAAAACAATAAAATAACCTAAACTTAGAACACCCTAATGTAAACCCATAGCATGTTAAAGTCATTTAAATTTTCTTCTTTCAATTAAATAAAATTAGAGCATTGCTTGTAGCTTGAGTGGGTCTTAAAATTAACACGGACAATGACAATGACAAGGTCATGTTGAATGCCCATGTAACACCCACTCCTAACAAGATCGGAGACTACACTCGAAGTTGTAGACGATTGTGTCTACCTGGGACAACCGACAAACGGTCCGGTTAGGTAGGTCTAACTTCGAGAAACAGGTCAATCGTCGAGTCCGACTCGGCTGGGCGCCGTTCGAGAAACTGCGTGGTATCTTCTCGTCCAACTTACCGCAGTGCCTCAAGACGAAAGTCCCAGTCCAGTGTGTGTCGCCAGTGATTGCATACGGTACCGAAACGTGGTCGCTCACAATGGGCCTTATCAGAAGGCTTAAAGTCACCCAAAGAGCATTAGGCTCGGAGTTTCCTTGCGTGATCAAATCAGAAATGAGGACATCCGCAAGAGAACCAAGGTTACCGACGTAGCCCGAAGAATTTCCAAACTTAAGTGGCAGTGGGCAGGGCACATTGCTCGCAGAACGGATGGCCGATGGGGCTGAAAAGTTCTGGAGTGGCGTCCGCGAACCGTAAGACATTGCGTTGGAAGGCCTCCCACTAGGTAGACCGATGACCTGGTGAAGGTTGACCTGGTGATCTGCTGGATGCGAGACGGGACTGGCCAATGAAGCGGCACTTGGGGGAGGCCTTTGGCCTTTCGGCTGAAATGATGATTGCTTGTATCTAGAAAATTTTATGGGTAGGTACTTGGGTAGTACAGGTTGTGGCTGAGGTTTATAATATATGCATAATATCAATGCGAAAAAGTCAATGTTCACTCAATATGTTACGATATATAAAAAAAACTATGAGAACTATTTGCCTCTTCGCATTATGTAGTAAAAAAAAACAGCCGACCCTAATTTCTTCCAATGCAAAAACGGCAAATAACTATATCAATAAAATATTCTAACGAACATTAAACTAATAATAAAATTATATTAATTTATTCATAAAACATACTGGAGCGTGAAATTAGTTGTTTGTTTTTTTTTTGTAGGAAGAAAAAACTTCGTGGGTGACATTTTTTCTAATGGTCCCACGCAAAATCTGTGCCACCTCCTTTAAACGGCTAAATCAATTCGTCACAAAATGGAAAACAATGGAATTGTAACAAGGAAATATTTGTTTCAAAATAATATCACCATGCCTCGTTGTCTGAGAAAATATTGACATTAAAATTTTCACAAGTTAAATTCAATTTTTGTTTTTTTTTTTTTTACATTGTTGGCGCTCAAAGATTTCACTTAATTTCATCATAATAAAATACTGTCTTTATAGTTAAATTACACCGCAGTTATTATTACCCTTGATGACTTTATAAATGATAGTTAATTACGGACTACTGAAGCCGAGAATATAAAGACAAGAAGCTGTCATGTTTATTATTATAAAAAATATTTTACAAATGAATAAGCTAAAATAACAGCTGTAAAGATGATGCTCGTTACCGTTGACGCGTTTTGTGACATCAAGATATTTATTTTCGCCCAAGGGGCCAATTGGAACCAGCCGAACAACCAATAAACCGCTAACTTAGAGGACATATTGGCAGAAAATCACACAAGTCTCCCGTGACCAATTTCTAGAAAGGGTGAATGGGCCAAAACGGTGCACTATAAAAAAAGTAAATAGTAAAAAGCGAATCGAATTTGACAAATGCGTGTTTTGGGGCACGCGACGCGCGATTCGCCACGCGCCGTGCGCCGCAAGATGCGATGACGCGACTCTATTTTTGGGTGTAATCAAGTTTTAATGGGCCTTTGTCACATGTGCTTATTACGGAAATGGCGGTAAAAGCTGTTAGGGCGCGTCGTTTTGCACCTACGTTGCCAAAGTTTGAAGTTGTACACAATTAGTAAAACAAGCTTGCTATACAATGAACGGAGTAACGTAACACATTAAAATCTCGTTATGCAAAAGGACAATAAAAAACCTCTGTATTCTCGGTAATACACAGTGAGTACTTCATTACAGTATCAATTTAAACAACAGCTGTGCGGTGGCAGACAAGAGTCAGGTCGGAAAAACATGGCATCTTTGGTTTTATTTTTAACGCGGTCTCGTCACTCCCCTTGCGTTGGGTGTGTGAGGAAATGACCCTTGAAATTGGCTCGTACCCGACTCAGTTACATTTCGCACACCTTGCGACTGCCCGACGACTTGACTAATAGGCCTTATTACCAACATTTTTGGTCTTTTGTCACTTGTTTGATGTAATGATGTTGTTTTTATAAGCTTGAGTAAGACGCCATGACGCGATGGCGGCGCTTTCCCTATTGAATTACGTGACTAGGTTTTTTTATAAATTAAATTTTACGGTTCTTAATTTTGTGTAGCAATATAAATAAGGATGACTAGTTTATTATAATATATATTCAAATGAATTTCATTGATAAAAGCAAGACTTATTTTTTTCTACAGCAATTTATTAGACACCAAGCCTTTCAGAGATACAAAAACCTCACATTACTTTCGAAATGTTGAATATATCTCTATTAAAACAAAGTTTCCTGTAAAACAAGTTAAAATCCACTATATTATAGAAAGTCCTTATTTGCTAAGCTCAAGGGGCGAGTATAGTGTAATTTATGCGTTGTTCCATTGCAGCCGAATCTCCCCTCGCTACTAGCCCTTTATTGATGTTCTTTTGACTTGTTCTGATTTCAGTTTATTAGTCCATTTAGCTATGTTATTGTTGTTCGTTTGTTTTTTTTCATTAAAATTTGTTTATTTTGTTTTATTGCTTGGGCAATTTATTGCCCGGTAAAACGATTGTTTGATAGTTATTGTCTGTTGAATTGTTGTGGTTATTTATCGTTCATTGTGACGGTTGTTGGTTTTATTTTATTCTAACAAATATTGTGATTTCTGTAATTAAACGATCTAAGAAAAAATACTTTTAAAATACTGTGTAGCAATTATAAAATTATCACAATACTTAATATGTACGTAATGGTTTTTTCATGATTTTCACTACAATGTTATTACATATACTTGTAACTTTGAAAAGAGGCATTCTTGTTATCTGCAAGTAGATACTACTGCTACTTCTGTTTGCCTTTACTAAACATCACTTTTTTTTGTAAAAATATAGCAAAAACAAAATAAAGTTAAGTAATTTATCGATAAATACTTAGTAATATAGTCTTAGTAATCTAGATCCCAATTCAATTTACGCCTACATATTTATAAGAAAAAATAAATCCCTCATCAACAATATTACGTATTTATAGATTTCCTACAGCCATACCACAGACAATCATTATTTCTCAGTAATTAAAAAAAACAGCGCATCGTTTCCCGCTTTTATAACGAATGACTTTTCTTTCCCCGTTCGAAAAAAGAATCGATTAGCTTTGCGTCGAGACCGTTTCAAGCAGATACGCAATGAGCAATTGTTTTCATTCATTCACGGAAAAAAAGAAATAATTTTGCGTTTTCCGTAATCCGGTGAAGAAAAAATGGATTCCGTGAATTAATGGGTTAGAAATCAGTTGTTGGGAAACGTTGGAAGCAAGTTTGGCATTTCATGGTTAACTGTAACGGTTAGTTAAGTTCCTATGGTCTCTTCAATGAAGTAGGTACCCAGTGAAACATTTTCTTCCTCATTATTTAGGCTTATATTTTAGTAGGTAGTGGTACATTTTTAATACTTTCATATCTTTTAGCTATCTTTGAAAAAAAATTAATCCGTTTTTGTCTATAACAACTTTCGGCATTAGGTACGTTGTTTGACAGATATTGAAAGAACTATCTTGTATGTAGGTACACAATATGATCATCATATTATAATTTTTGGACATGAAAAAATATTTACTTATCGACCTACGAGGGAGGTCAGCAACCCAGGAGAAGTTTTATATCTTATCTAAGAGCATCAGGCAGCGTTTCATTTTTATTAAGTTAACAGGAAATATCTATACAAATAAATAAAATTGAAATGTCTGTTTGTAATGTCAAAATAACAGCATTTTACTGAATGCAAGTGAAAGTTCATACAGTACCAATAACAAAAAAAAAACATTGTTTTTAAATTTTTGTCTGTCTGTCTTTTTGTTCCGGCTAATCACCGAAACGGGTGGACCGATTTTGACGGGATTTTTACTGGCAGATAGCTGATGTTATAAGGAGTAAGTAGACAAAGTTTGCGGGCAACAGCTAGTAGGTAGTATACAGAGTGGAAGGGACACCGACGCGAAAACGGTTACCACGTATTCAGTACATCATTCTGAGACCCCCTACATAGAAATTTTTCATCGGTTATTAAAAAAAAAAACATTTGTTCTACACATTTTGACCGTGTAAGTACTGCACTTTTGTAGGAAACAGCAGATTTTTTTATATAACCGATGAACAATTTCTTCTGTGTCCGCTCAGAATGATGTACTGAATACGTGGTAACCGTTTTCGCGTCGGTGTCCTTTCCACTCCGTATAGGTAAGTAAAGCCCATAGATACCTTATGTTAATCACTGTACCTTTCTCTTTAGCCACCTTTTATGACCCTCATGGGAAGGTGTAACCATAACTTATTTCGGGGTTAAGCTTTTGCAGTATCCGTCGGAAGAAGTTTGAATCATAATTTAAAGATCGTAAGAGTATTTTGTAAGATAATAGAGTAACTTGAAGAAACTTTATACAAGGTGATTTTGAAATTACCAAAAATAGGTTCAGGTAGTTTTTAGGTTCTATTTACTGACACAAATTAGATTTATCATATTTTATTTTATTTATTTTTTACATTTTAGGAAAGCTTACAGACTAATAACATTTTAATAACAAAAATATATTACTAAATTGCTAATTACAAGCCTCCACAAAAAAATTGCTAATTATAAAGCAATTTAACACTACATGATACATGTACTGTCATATTAATAGATACGAGTATAGGGATTAATAGATTAATTAAAAAGTTTAAATCTATGAGCCAAAATGAGTTGCCTGAAAATAAATGAATGTTATGTTATGTTATTTAAATTGATAATTGTGTAATACTATTTTAATGAGACGGAAATCGCAATTTCATTAATGTTGAAAATGTTGAGTTCAAGGACCATTTTCAGTTATTTAAATTCCACCTTATTAAATTTATTAATTATTGTATCCATTTAATTAGCTATCGAATATCGTATTTAGCCGTAAAATCAATAAATAATGTGGTACATGAAAAAATCATTTAGAAATCCAAATATTAATCAATGGACAATTTAATTAGAAATTTCTATGATGAAGTCATAATGACCTAAGTAAGGATTATGCTTTTGGTTTCTGTTTCGAAAGGAGATTTGATCTTGTTACAATTCCATTTTTTTTTAACTTTTATTCTAAACTAGCGACCCGCCCCGGCTTCGCACGGGTGCAATATACATAATTATAAACCTTCCTTTTGAATCACTCTATGCATTACTGCAAACTGCATTAACTTCCGTTGCGTACACAAGTGCGTTGTTTTATGCTATGTAATGATAAGTAAGTAATTTCTGATATTGCACAGTACTGTGTATTGTCTCTGCATCACCCTAAGATAGACTGGTAGAAAATGCCCAAGGCATTAAGTCCGCCTTTGTACAGTTTTTACTTATGCCTAAAGTTTTAATAAAAAAAATTCTGAACTGTGGATGTACTGAGTTTTGAAGACATTTATGAGATTATTTTAGAAAATTGTATCAAATTAAAATGTTCTAAGTACGATCAATTATTGTAATTATTACTCGGCAAAGAAACACGCGGAATCATTATCATCCGGGTAGAAACACAGAGAATTCAAATGATACCGCGTTGAATTTCAGTTCGTTTTTGAAAAATGGACATAGTTCATAGCAATTTTTGTAACTTGCCTACAAGGTGTAAGGTGGACCCTTACACCTTGTAGGCAATGTGTAAAAAAATAAATGCCTTACAAAAAATATGTTTACCTGGTTAACTTAATCATAACTTGAAAACTGAACATAAAACCTCCTTACAATGAATAAATTAAGTTTACAGTTTTCGATTTTTCTGAGAAACACCAAATGTTTGAAAAACTACAGAGATCAAGGGTTTAATGGCTGCTTTAGCAGAATCATAATATGGACGTTAATATTCCTAAAATGGTCACAGACGTAGTCAATACTATAAACTATCACTTTGTGACCTTGTTACGAAAAGTAACGAAATACGTATTATTTTTCTATTAGATTCTGCAAAACCAGCCAGTTTAGGCCTCCAGTTTCGAATTAAGAGCTAGATGCCTATGTTACTAGGTATACAGACCAAGTTATATTTGTCATGCTCTCCTAATGACTTTAATGGCCATCGTGACACATTCATTTCAGATTAAGAGAAATATAAAACAATAAAGTACTTACTTATAAGTTTACAATTAAAAATGATAACATTATAGCAATAAACTTCTCGCTTAAATCATTGTAAACAAATGACTCAAGTTATTAGTAGTCACAATAATGCGAATTACTGAGCAGATAGTAGTTTCTGCCTAACCCCATGGGAAGAAGGTGTGAGCTTATGTTTGTTGGTTACGATCATGGTTTCGTTCGCGTAATTTCTTTTTTACAAAATATCTTTTTTTTACCCAAGTGTGTAATAATAACACACATGGGTAAAATAAAAACAGAAACACACTACACAGACAGAATACTGAGTAGTGGCCGTAGATTCAAACAAGCTTATAAGCTTGGCTTGGCCCTACAATACACCTTACTCTTCATGATATTGAGGTTTCTGAACAGTCTCCTTGCCGTAGGTAGGTACCGTTAGCCCCTAGACACGCATTTGATTCTGAGGTATAGTATAAGCTATATTACTGTAAACTTTCATCAAAATCCATTCAAAAGTAACGGACAAAAATCCATCCAGCCATCAATCTTCACAAACATCTACAATAGGCAGTACAGTCGGAAGTTTGATTAGCACATAGTTTTACACCTGATATTGTCTAAAATAATAGGTAGCCATTGAAGTTTATATTCATAATTTCCCACAGCTTTGTGCAACTTCACAGGCTTGCCGCACATTACCATAACAGGCAAAAGTATTTCCAGACAGCAAACCTCATTACATATCAATTCATACTATCGCCACGACCCAACCATTTCACACGTGATCATCTATAATTTACTACACAAAAAACCTATTGAAATTTCTATTACTATAACCGAAAAAAGTTTGTATACAAAGAGTCTGGAGTATGCGTCATCGACAAAACATTTAACATCCTAATTTTGTGAGTAACACCTCGGCGATTGAGCCGACAAAAGACTCGATAAACATCTCGATATCGAGCGGTATCGAGCGGTATCGAGAGGACGACCGGCCCAGCAGGCGGCCGCGGCGACCAACTAATAACTTACATTTGGATTACGCTCGTTAGCCTCTTAGCACCTTACCCGACGTTTATTTTTTACTAATACAAAATTTATTCAAACGAGCCTCGAGAATATTTCGGGAATAATGCCTTAATATTATAAAAAGCAATAAGTTATGCCTAGAAGGATAAGTGTATCGGACGCGACAAGATCATTATTTATTCTATTATTTGTTCGTTCCTTTTAATCTGGAGGTCAGGTTGGCGTTGGAGTCAACACGCGTTTAATCTAGCCATTATATCATTGGATTACAATATGTTTTAGATGAGCGATTGGCCTTGTCTTGATTGCAGCTTTGTAAGATTGAATGAAGATCGAGCGATGTCGTTAACTCATAATCGATATTGACAGTTCATGTCTGAATCGATTGGCGAGTAATAAATCGATAGTTTAAACTTTGTATCGAGTCGTGACGAGCTCGTCCCAACTGTCGCTGGTATCACGTAGTTAACTGTGACAACACGTTGATTATTGAAGTATGAAATATAGTAATAAAATGGAAAGTTACTGTGATAAATAAGAAGTTTAACGCTTCGACACTCATTTGTTGTTGTAAATTGATGATAAGTTAAATTAATTAAGTGTATTGTGATACAAAATATTCTCTTTCTATCTGCGTGTTGCATAATTTGTATTATATAAATAGGCGTTGCCTCAGATTTATATTAGCATATATTTTAATAATAAGCTTATCAAATAGTTGTAGATTCTGTGTAGGTGAGTAACTCACCCCGTAACTCGATGCTTTGTAAAGATTCTAGGTATTTTTTTTTATGAGGTTTTCTTTAGGGTGTAAACGGACCCTTCACGGAGCCGCCTACCAAGCATTATGTACATCAAACTAAGTGACTTTACGCAAAAAATATTGCTGAGAAACGAATTTTTTTTTGGGGTGAAAAATCACGTTTTACGGTAGGACTCAATGTAACGCACTCAAAACATTGTGCTGATGGATGGATTGAATAGTACAGGGGTCGTGGAGGTGTTTAAAGTAAATTTCTTACATTAAAAACATGTATTTAAAAAAAAAACTTGTTAAAACGTTGGAACTTTGACCCCCAATATCTCCGTAACTGAATGTTCCCTCGGTATGGCCTAAAACAAAAAAAAAATATCGCAATGGCGGGGAGAACAAGTGATTTTCGGCTTCGTTAAGGGTCTTGTTACCCTTTATAAAGTTAAAATCCAATAAGAATCCTTTTAAAACATATTTAGATTAAAAAAAAAAAAATAATCATTTAAGTAGGTACGTTTTGTTTTAAAACATAACTAATTTCTAGAGTGAATCTTATTCTAACTAATAAATAAAAAGGAACTCTTCTTATTACCAATAACTAACAATTTCTTTTCACATAATAATATCATCTTTTATGTTACTTAAATACTAACATAACACGCTAGTCACTACATAGGTACATTTTAACTTCAAAACTCTAATAAACACCTAATAAGAAACGATGCCTTCCACATAATCAAGAACAAAACACAACCAGTATAATAAAATCAAGAAATAATGTTACCGGTACCGTCATGAAAAAAAGTAGGATTTCCTACAACATAATATATTTTTGTCTGAATTACCTTTCTGTTACAAAAAATATTATAAAATAATAAACTAAAGGAAATTACTGCACAAATGTCCTTATTGTTCAATAATGTTTCGAAGAGAGTTCAGACAATGATGAATGTAACTATAAAATGTATAACAGGCGATGCGACGGCATCAAGAAAAGAAAACAATATTTTATTTGATGTTTATTTCTTACCTGAATATACCTAGGTAATGTTAAATTCAAGAAATAAAATCTTGTTGCATTGTTTGTACAGTTGCGACAAAGTAATTATCCGAACTTAACAGTGTTACGGAATTGATCGTTTTGCGGCAATATATCTGTACTAATATTATAAAAACGTAAAATTTGACTATAAGTTTGTACGTAGGAGTAATATTCGAAACTACTGATCCGATCCCGAAATTTCTTTCACTAATTCCCATTAGTGAAAGAATAGGGTAGTTGACACACCAATTAATTTGATATACTTTTTATGATCTGTCAAAACGCGATTACCCCTTACATTTTGTATGGCAATAGCACGCTGTGATGTCACTATTTAGTCAACTCAATGACTCAATTATTTAATGATTTCAAAGCAACTAAAAATCTAATTTAGCAATTAACTGAAAATTAATCGCGTTTTCAGGTCTAAAATAAAGTGTTTTTTTTTAGAGAAGCTGTCTTGGAATTATTTTTTAATGGTGTCAACATCCCTATTGGAAGTTGCAGCGGCCCATTCCTTTTTCATAATTTTATATTCAAATGGAGAAGGAAGCTTCCAACTTTTGTTTAATTTAAAATTGTTTTTGCTTTTCAGTTTTTTCGGCCGGTTATTTCAACTACTTTTTTATTTTATATAGTTAAGTATTTTTTGGATTTTATTGTGTAGACCTGATGTAATTAAAAAAAATACGAACTACATTTGAAATATGTAACTTTAAATACGTTTAAGAAATCACATAGGTAATGGGTTAAGCTCGCCGTAGTACTTATAAGCTATATTGTTGCAATTTGTACATATATTTTTTATTTTCTTTTGTGTGCATTATAGAATAAACAAACTGTTAAAAAATTATTGAGAAAATCAAGAAATAATGTTACCGGTAAGGTAAAAGTACGTATTCCCGTTAGTGTACCAGTACCCGTTAACAAGTCAGTTTTTTTATTATTGCAATTTTCTACCAATAATAAATTAAAGTTTGTGAAGGGCAATACCTTCTCGGTAATATTTTGTACAATTGTAATGTCATCATTGTCCAAAAAGTTCAATGGCGTCAAAACCATGCGATAACAAAAGTTTGCTGTAACTGAATAATAAGAAAGTTCAAAGTTCTGTCAGTGAACTACGAAACCACCACGTCGCATTGATGAGCTAGCCATACTGCGACGGATAACATTAAAGTAAGAGTGTTAATTTTCTAAGATATTTAAGTATATTATTTTGCGATATAACTTATAAATCGAGGTGAATCTAATTGGGAAATAAATATTTTTGCCGTTCACATCTATTGGTACTTACAAACCCCTACTTGACCTAGTACCCGTTAAAATCGTATTTTTTTTTACCGGATATTGGGACACGATCAACCCGGTAATACACGTTGTACCGAAACCCGTTATTGTGTACTTATTGCCTTGAAATAGGTCTCATTTTCCTTTAAAACTGTAGAATACAATTCTGCCTGATATTGGGAATTCAAATAACAGTTGCATTTAAACCCGACAGCGTCCTTATTGCCTTGTGTTAAGTCCTCTTTTATTTCGAATCAATAGAATGTAGTTTCTATGCTCCTTGTTTGTGTTGTAATCACTTGGATTCGATTGCCTCTTTAGTTTTTTTATGGTTTTCAAATTTTTGCACGTTTCGCGTTACTGCTCTGCTGTTCTGAAACCAGGTTTTTCGATGCGCATCGTGTGGCGCGCTGCTTTTTTAGTATGGATATTGATAACCACGCAGTAATTTGAAGCAAACTTCAGACCGGTAAACTTACATGACTCGATCTGTGGATACCAGAGTAATTTTTTCGTTGTTCTTTTTTTTGGGATGGGAAATCATCAAATGACTCCTCCCGCTTTGGGCGGAGCGGAAGGGAGCGTCAGACTTTTACTGACTAAAACCCATACATGTTCCTTCTTTTGCCCTTTGTGTTCCGGGGTCGCGGTATCTCTTTCGAACAGTCCCGCAGCCCTGGCAGGCATCAGTCCTTGCGGGCCCCTCCTGTTTGCTAACATCTCTTTGAGGCGCGCGTGGAACACGAACGCGCCGACGACACGGCCTGTCGTCATAAGACGAACGGACGGCGAGCTAGCCCATTACTCACCGCCCACAGGCCCGCCCCTACGGTAGTCGAGAGCCACCACGTGGCCCCCGACGCCCGGGGCGTCTCCCGCGGCGACTGGGACGTGAGGTTATCTACTTTTCACGTTCTGCTACCTCCTTCGTTAGCATGACTGCTTAGCAGAAGGAGGTGACGGCTTCCCATTCCCTCTCGCCCGGGACCATGGCTTGAACCAGGGCCGGACGCGAGCCGCCAATCGCCGCTACGAGGACACGGCGGTGCTCCGCCCAAGCGGAGCAGACCTTCACGGTGTGCTCCACCGTGTTCTCCGGGCGATCCTCACAATAATAACACCCGGGCGTTTCCTCCCACCCGATTCGGTGCCGGTACCTCCCGAAGCAACCGTGTCCGGTGAAGACCTGCGTCAGGCGGAATGTGAGGGTCTGTCCGCTGAGCGACAATTTGCCGCGGCAGCTGAGTTTCCCCGCGACGTAGTGCCTCCACGCGCCCCTCGTGCAGGCGCGCGAGGACTATCGCCTCCAGATCTCATGGTGGCAATCCAGCAAGGAGGCTCGCCGCCTCGTTGGAGATCGTACAGCCTTACGGCTACCACCTTTTGGGGCGCGTTCAGGTAGTGGGCGGCCCGCCGCCTCAAGGATCGCGCCCGCACCGGGGCCTTGTAAAGGGCCATGGACCGCACGACACCCGCGTAGAGCCTCCGGTAGGAGGCGTTTGGACCCCTCAGGTTGGGCAAGAGCCGCTTGAAGGCAACCCCGGCCCGTTCCACTTTGGGAGCCAAACGTCGGAAATGCTCCACGAAGTTCCACCGGCTGTCGAGGACGAGTCCAAGGTACTTCAACGTCGACTCGACGCCGATGGGAACCCCTCCTACCGTCAGCATGGATCATGACGGTGGCGCATTCCAAGGTCCATGTAAGCACATGGCCGCGGACTTGTGCAATGCCACCTCGAGACCCAATTGCCGGATCCTATTTATGACTATCGCAACCCCGCGTGTCATAATTTCGGCCGCCACCTCGTGCAACCTCCCTTGTGCCAGCACCAGCGTTTCGTCAGGAGTGCCTCTCTTTTTTTTTTTTTTTGTTCCCGGGGTGGAAAATCCACACGGATGTCCTCCGCCCTGGGGCGGGCGGTCTCTAACCGACTAAAAACAACCCCGGTGTTCCCTTCCCACACTTGCACCGGGGATCATGGGAACTAGTGCGCCTTCCACGATCCCCGGCTAGTGCCGGCCCGCTTCCGCGGGCCTCCTCAAGTCTGCGGGGGGAGTGAGGTGTCCTCCCCCCGGTACGCCATTAGGGGGGCGCGCGGAACACTACGCGCCACCACCTCGGGTCCAGTTATACGGGGGGGCAGCGGACGTCCCCAAGTCCGCCGTCCCTCTGGACCCGTTTAGGGGGGCCGGAAGAGGGCGTAATCCGCCCTCCGCCGACGCCCGGTACGTCTGCTGCGGATCGGGAGAGTGGTATCGACCTCCCTCAACCTCTCCGCAGCCTCCTTCTGTGAGATGACCATTTCACAGAAGGAGATCACCGCATCCCACGACTCTGTGCTCCCGACCATCGCGCGAGCGACGGTCGGCAGCGACAGGTCGGTTCCCACTACTGTCACGAGGGCACGGCGCGGCTCCTCCCATGCGGCACACTCTGTCAGCGTATGCCGCGCCGTGTCCTCCCTAATGCAGCTCCAGGGCATGGTGTTGAAGGCGTTGGCAATGTCAAGAGGCACCGCCAAGACGACCCCACCCCGGGACACCGCATCCCCCGTCGGCGTCGTGAGGGCTCTCACGCGCATGATGGCGTCCACCGTCGAGCGCCCCTTGCGGAAACCAAACTGGTGGTCCGCAAGATCCAGGCCCATCCCCGCAAGGTGCCGGCGAGGCGGTTTGCAATGACTATTTCAAAGAGCTTGCTCACCTCGTCGAGGTACACAATGGGCCAGTATGCGGACGGAGAGTCCGCAGGGCGCCCCGGCTTCCGAATGAGGACCAGCTTCCCCGTCTTCCAACGAAGCGAGAAATGGCCTTTCTCCAAGCATGCGCTTAGGAGAACAAAAAATGTCTCTTCTTTGGATAAGCCGTTTTTTATTTATTTTACACCGTTCACAGAAATGCAAAAATAGCATTTCTGTGAACTTTAACGTAAAGCAATAGAGTTCAAATTCGCGGCGAAAATTACCGGATTCAGGGACAATTTAACGTTTACTAGTACAAATCTACCGGGTACTGGTACAATTAGCCCTTTGTTTTATTTTTTTGTATTTTTGTTAAAGAAAATATAGACTAATAAAAAAAAAGAATAATACACTAAAACTAGTTTAAATTATCTCTCTAGTCATGTAATTTTTTTTTTTGTAAGTCTTCTAGTTTTAGCATAGCAGACCTGCAAAGTCAGTGAAGTTCAAAACTTCACGGTTACTGGGCCCTTTACCTTACCGTCATGAAAAAAGTAGGAGTTCGTACAACATAATATATTTTTGTCTGAATCATTCTCAAGGTTTATGTTAAACACTTTTTCACACGATCTTTAAAAACTGTAACAAAAATTATTATTCATGGACAATCTTAGTTGGTTACTTTTTCTTATTGTTTAGAAAGAGTTGAACTTTCACAAATAAAACCTGAAATATGACTGCTTTCACTAGGATTAAGTATACCTCATTTATAACCATGTTTTGTGCAATATTGTACACAAAAAAGAAAAGAGTTATAAGTAGGTAATTTATTATTTCCGCAAATGTGCAAAAGTTTCACTTCAACTGGTCAAGCAGTTATTGCGAAAAATCCATTAAAAAAAAACATTTTATTTTTAAAGTAGGTAATGATTGTGAATTAATTATTTTGCGACAATTTATTAATAAGTAAGTTTGATAGATACCTTCTTACCGTCCGGTAATTAAATGAAAAACACCTGAGTCTACTGAGACACGCACGAGCGCGAGGTGTTAATGTACCTAATGAAAAATCGACGATTTTTTAAATTACTTAACAATATTGTTTCACATAAAGTAAGTAGTATTTTCACAATTTTAAGAATTTCTCCATACATATGGATGATACTCATTGTGCTTGTTGCTTACAATTTAAGTAAAATGCAGTAGAATAATTATATTTTCGATTAAAAATTCGACCTATAATTTAATTACGTTTACACCGCGCACTCGTGCAAAAATAGTTGGTTTTCCACATTGATAGTTAGGGTTATCATTACTAGACAGCTTCCTGAGTAATTAGCACAAACAGGATATCAGACTTATTACTTAATTTACATTTTAATAAACACTTAACTAACATGTTTGATCTCGTTTAATTATATTATTGAAATGTCAATTGAATCTATTTATTAGATGACATAATAAATGTCACAAGAATGAAAAAATATCCGTTTTCCTTTTAACGAATTACTCTATTTTGCAGTAGAAAAACAAGAAAAAACTTTTGAGTTCTGCATAATAATAAAAAAAAAAATTTGAGTGCGTTATTCGATATTTATTTATCCCTTCGAAGCATTAAAAAATGCTATGAACAGAAGTGTCTTTAAATAATAACGTAATTAAACTCCAATTCTGCAAAATATGCTCTGTCTACTGAACTTCTTACTGACTTAAGTATTGAGCTTTAAACTCATCTATTTCGGTCACTTGTACTATCCTACGTTCTTATAAGAATTCACTTTATGTTGACCCTACCTTTGCTACTAGCACCGTCCTCATTGGAGTCCTCGCTGGGAGGCCCGTGCGGGGCCCTCGCCGGCATGGGGTGAGGCAGCCGCGGCCGCGTCAGGAACGGCGGCGGGACCCCGAAGAACGGCAGAAACGGCGGCCACGGAGGCCGGGGGGCCAGCTGCGCCGCCGCCGCCGCGTACAGCTGCAGCGGCGCCGGCAGCCCGCCCTCCAGCACCATGCCGCTGCCTTCCCGCCTCGCACCCGATATCTTGACCACAACGCTCACCTACGAACCAATCCCATTCTCTAATGTCATTTTTGAAAACACAAATTTTTTTGTTTGTTTCTTGAGTCACCACGCAGTTCAAGCACTAACACAAGATGCAACACTGGCGCGCGTCGCGTTCGGCCGGTACTACGGAGTGCTCGGGCCGCCACGCCGCGCCCGCCACTGCGATGGCGCGCCCGGGGGCGGGGCCACCTCCCCCCTCCCACCCCGCCTACACCCCCACCACCACACAAATTAATTCTCCGCCTCCTTCATATCATAGATTTATTTCTCGACGGCACATCGCGCCCGCTGCTAAACGCTTTCAAACCTTATGCCGTGAAGTTACAGATCTGTATTGAATAACGGCCCATAAATTAAGGGACCGGCATACATTGAATTAACGGTAACGTAGGCGACGGGCGGTGGTAAGTTGAAATAAACCTTATTTATATTGAGATAACGTTCGTTATCGCAGGGTAGGGGGTCTAACATGGGATTTATAGGGTTGCCGTACGTTTGCGGGCCCGTGGGGTTGTCATAATCTTTTTTAGCCGCATGGCGCGCCGCTGTACAGTGACATGTAGAGTATCGGGAAGGAGTTATGTTATGGAATGTTACTGTGGCGTAAGCGTTTGCGTTTTGCCATTGCCCTTTTGGATACCTACTTACCTACACGTAGGAAGGTAACTTGTGTTGTACCTATTTGACAGTAGGCATGTCCAAGTAGAGAGTTATTACCTAAACCCAAAGACTTAATTTAATTCCGGAACAGCTCCAAAACTCATTTATAAAATTATGATTGATCTGTGATCTGTTATACCGGCTGAGATGAAAGGTGTCTATTATCTGTAATGAACGAGAAAAAAAAAATATATTCATAGGAATTGTTCGGAGTTACTAACGGGTTATATTTTAGATTTCACCCATTCTTTTAATTTGACAGGTGATTGTGTGATGGGTGAGCAATCAACCGCTGAGGCAGACAGCGGCACAGAGATGCGCACAATAGCGTTGCGTAAAACTAGATTACGATACGACGCCTCCCAATCGCTCTAATGACGGACAAACTATCAATCATACAAAATTAACACGTTTCAGATTATATTTTTGACAGTGATGAATCATAAGCAACCGAAAGGCAATCAATTTCACAACCAATTCCTTATTCCATTAAACAAAAAAGTAATAACGTAATTGACATAAATAATAATAAAATATGTCAAGACAGCGTAACGAGCGTTCGGACGCGACATGACAGCTCTAACAGGGATCTGGTACTGACTGTAGTGGGGGGCGGAGACGGGCCGAGCGGCGCGCCCATTGGCGGAGCGGCGCGGGGTGGGGCGGGGCCGCGCGGCTCAGCCTTGCATGAATTTAATTAGTGCGAGGAGCACCTCGGGCGCATTAGGAGCCGCGATGGGCGAAGCAATAAAAGATATAAAGGAATGAGTATAAATTAAAAGTTAAATAGAGAACGCTGCGTGCGAGCGAGAGACCGACGCCCCTCTCGCTCCCTCGCCGCACGGCTCGTAATTGTTTGACGATCTTATTAGTATCAGTTAAATGTCGTTCTCTCTTTTTCTTGAGCGAATTTAATTACTTTTTAATTAGAGCGTCGGTTAATGAGAGTTTTGCAGGATTCGCTCCGGGCGCTGCGCGGACTGTTCTCGCCATTGTCATTTTTGCGATTTAGGGTAATCGGATTATTGATTCGGTTCGTTTAAGATTTTGAGATGAATTTGTAGTGATTTTGTAACGTTTGAGTGCCGCTCATTAATTTAACTGAAACGTATTTTTATAAAATCAGATCAATTGACGTTTTTAATAGTATCTACTTAAATGTTGATGTCTTTGATTATATTTTTTCTGTCACAACTACTAAAAAAAAACATGATAAAAATATTACATCAAACTTAAACTCCCCGAAGGGTTAGGCAGAGGGATACGTAATAGTCTACCTACATTTCGTGAGTTATTTTCAAGTCCCATGTAATAAGAGGCTAGCCTATTGCCATCAACCGGGCACAAATCCAGACTCCGTGCTAATGAGAAATTCCTGTTGGAAAAACCCAAATAGCAATTTGCCCGATCGGGGAATGGAACCTAGGACCATGCTCATGCTCAGCAGTGGCGATTGCGACCACTTAGACCAACGAGGCAGTGTAACTTGAATGCCATTCACAAAGTTTATAAGGCTCCATAATACTTATTAGAACTTATTTATTAATATGAAAATATGTATACAGGCTGAATTTTTGGCCTTTAGCCGCGAAGAGTCAATAAAATTGAAATTAGAACATAATGTTGCGAAGATCGACTGCGCTGCGAGTGTCATCGATCAAGGACATTAATTAAAAATACGAAAAAACGTAAAATTTAAGCTTTTTTTTAAGTTTGCCGTACGTCATTACTTTCCAGAATATGATCCTTATTAGCGACACTATCGAATGGTGTAATAATACAGTGTGTTTTTTTTTTCAAAATCCATGGGTTCGATTTCTGGCTAGGAATATTGATTTTTCAAAAATCTAATGATGCAGTTTTAGTTTTCATCAAAATCGGGCTCGAGACTCCTTTAAGCATTTTTCGCTATTAGGCATAATTTCGGATTTGGCCATCCACGCCCGCTTGGAAAATTCACCCTGTATAATAATATAGAAGCTACTTAGTTTCATGCTTAAATGCTTAGATGTAGGTTCACGAGAAAACTTGTTAGTAAGAAAATAAATGCTTCATGACCGAGAGCCTATGTTAGCTCAAGTAAATAAGTTGTTTTAAGATGAATAACGAAAGCGCAAAACAGCTCTACAGTGGGGTAGAGCTGTTTGATACTGATGTTTTATACTAAGAGTGACATCGCAATTTGACATAGCGTAGATGACTCGTAGGCAACGCGTAGGGAACTCCCAGTCAAGTCTACAACGCGTTGTTTAATTTCAACAAGTAAAATACTTTAAATCAATAATTTTCGAGAGGAATGGCTAGCGCACACCGGGTATACAACGGCAGAGCATTTTATCTTTAAACAACGTAAATTCATAAGTAGCTAGTGGAAACAAGATACAGATTCCAATGCTCAAGGCCTGGGGAACGTTATGGGCAGATGACGCAGCGGACCTTTGCCCACATCCCACTGCTGGACAATGGTTTCTGCAATTGGGTACCAGCACTCACTTATAGCTAGCCTTTGAATATGTACTGAGGTAAGTACTTAATGCACACACAACCTTACGTATTTTTGTCTTGGGGGTAGGTGGCAGATATCGTATTACCAGTGAACCAACTGGGTTGTGAGGTCAGATAGGCAGTCGCTCCATGTAAAATACTGGTATTCAGCTGCATCTGATTAATAATATCTATAATAGTAATATCTTGGGACAACCAACTGAACCAACACACCGCCATCTGATCTCAAACTAGGCAGAGCCTGTAATATGGCAACCAGACAACTGATAAACATACTTACACAACCAGATACAGAACAAGTAATCGTACTCATCGCACAAAGATTTGTCCTGTGTGAGAATCGAACCCACGACCTCCGTCCTAGCAGTCAGGGTCACTAACCACTAGACCAACAGGCCAATCGATTAGACTGGAAGCCGACCCTAAGAGAGTTAAGAAAAGACTAGGCAAATGATGGTATGCGGCAGAATCGTCAGAAGGCCTCCAGCTACGATCCTTACATGCTTCTTGTGGCTTCTCACGTTCAAACATCTGAGGGTCTAAAATGGCCGCTTTAGCAGAATCATAATAGGATAATGATATGAATTACGTTTAAATTCTTAAAGGTCATAGACGTACCTACTACACTCGAGAGCAATGAATCCGGGTCACTTAAAGAATCCTAAAAATCTCGGAAACTAAAAATGCTAGGTTAATGCAATAAATTGTATTTAATAGACAATGCAATACTCCTTAAATGAAGGTATTAAAACTTCTTAGTTATTGTAAAGTTATATCATAAAAAAATCAAATTTGAAAAAGGGCCACCTTCGAAGATGGAACTACGAAATTACAGCATTTGGTTTTGCTTTTGTTTGTAATCTGTCATTTATGTGGGTACATAAACCATGTTGATAGTGCTCTATATTCATTATTCAAGCTGAAAGTTTAAGTCCTATGTAATAGGGGGCGAGCCTATTGCCATCATCCGTGGCGGCTACTGAGAAATTCCTGATGGCAAAACCCAGTAGCATTCCTTTTATGTAATGATTATTTGCGACGACAGTAATTATTTCTTTTCATGTAGATGGAAAGCAATTGTAAGCTTTGTTTGTTTTTAATGTTATTTGCGTACAAAAAATTATTTAATTTAATAGATTAGTGAATTGTTATGAAGAAAATATTACCTACTTAGTTTCAATGTCAAAGTTCATGTAATACAATATTTAAGTTCCAAAATGTTCTCAAGTGAAATCCTTGTAAATTGTTATTGAGTAATAAATTTCTTAAACCATTATAACAATTTGCCTGACCCAGGAATCGAACCCAGGACCTGATGCTAGACCAGCGAGGCAGTATAAATTCTTCCTAAGGTAAAAAACATCTAACAGATTCAAGCATACTTCAGCACATTCATCAACAATTTTCAGTATAGATATCAACACCGCGAACATATACCTCCGTCTCTTTCTAACACGCTTGTCTCCCATCTCTCCATCCCTCTCTCGTGATTAGGCGGCCCATGCACGCGCACACCGTTACTCCTCATTATGTCTGGCTTACGCTCGCCCGCGTTATGTATTGTGTGCAGGGGAATGGCTCGCTTTACTTGTTTTATTGATGCAGCATTGTAAGGGTTGAAATGTGTATGTTTCTATTTGTGGTATCACCAATGTAAAGTATAAGATGTAAATCAATAGTTTCAAAGGGGACTAGAAGTTCTGTAGCTGCCTATCTGTTTTAACCCATAACCCTTTTTTTTCGGATGGGAAATCATCAAATGACTCCTCCCGCTCTGGGTGGAGCGGAAGGGAGTGTCAGACTTTTACTGACTAAAACCCATCCATGTTCCTTCTTTTGCCCTTTATGTTCCAGGGCCGCGGTATCTCTTTCGAACAGTCCCGCAGCCTAACCCATAACCCTGACGAGTTTTGTTACACTGACACTGACGTACAAATGACATTCTGTACACAGTGGGTAGTCTAGAATATTCACCTATTGAAATTACTACGATTTATAATTTAAATATTGCAACTAGATTACGAAAAATATAAATAAAGTTAAAGGTAAAGAGCAGCGGTGGCCCAGTGGTGGCGGCCCCGAGCAGTAAGTCGTGGGTTCGAACCCAGGCAGGCGCATTACTTTGTGTGATTTATTTCATCACCACTGCTCTCAAAAACGGTGAAGGAGGAAACCGACATGTCCTAGAATATCTACCAACCCGCACTGGGCCCGCGTGGTAGATTATAGCCCATTCCCTCTCTAGAGAGGAGGCCGTGTGTCCCAGCAGTGGGAACTGAACCAATCGCATGCACTGTTAATCAAAGCCTCACTGATATCCATAGCTATCTGTTTCTAGCAGTGCTAAACGTAGATGAAAATATTTGATTGAGAATAATTATCCAAAAGATAGAATAATAATAGATAAAAATGTTCGGGGTTCGATTCCCGGGTCGGGCAAAGTGCCGTTGGGTTTTTCCGTCAGGAATTTTTCAGTAGCGCCACGGAGTCTAAATTTGGGCCCAGTTGACGGCAATAGGATCGCCCCCTATTACATGGGACTTATATATAACTGGATAACTGGCGAATTGTTCACTATTAGGTACAACTCTGCCTTACCCTAAAGGGTTACAGACGTGATGTTTAATAATATAGAAAATAATTGTTATATTACTTCCGATTAAGTTCTATAAAAACTAACACAATGCGTTTACAAAAAAATCACCATTAATGAAAAAGTTGTCTTTATTCGTAGCCCGTTCGTAGCGTATCCGGCGTAGCACGCGCTACGATACTACGCACATATCTACACAAAATGTCGTGCGTCACATTTATATCGAACGTTTTTTGTTATTTCGTTACGTAGTACAGTCACGAGCACCAATATGTAAACACTTAAAAAACTTTTAAGTGTTTTTCTGCTACTGTCCTGATTAAAAAAATCATGTTGTTACGAACATAGTATTCTGGATCTTCTCTCCAAGTTACAATCGTTATTCCTCACAAAAAAAGCTTTTAAATTTAGGAAAGTTTATACATATTGGTCCTCGTGACTGTACACCTTTATTCCTCCCTTACATATAATGGTTACCTTACAAAGTGTCTGGTACAACGAGATTAACTTCCAACATTTTCATTTATGTTTTGTTCTGATAGCCCTTAGATATGCAGCTGGACCTACTTCATGCTTGATCATGGATATTGAAATTAGTAGAAGTCGCCAAGCGGTTGGTCGACTCTTCACGTGACCAGAGGGCGGGCCTATTTTTGGCCAAAGAATCAGCATTGCCATCCAACGTGGTAATGCTGCCAGCCTTCTGGGCACTTTTCCTGTTGACAGCGATGCGGACGAATATTTGGACGCCCTGTAACAATTTTCCACTTGTACATATTTATTCCTATTGTAGTTTTGTAGTTTGTAAATAATTTAATAATCTTTGTCAAAATTGTACGTTTTGCTACTTTTACCCTATTTCAAGTAGAAGTTAAGTTCAGACTTACCTGCTTAAGATTTTCAGATCTAGCAATTTCCTACCTAACTAATAAATTAAATAGGAAGAGATACATGTAGCTGTGTTGCCTTCGACCATCGGCGGTTGAACATATTACTTCTAATCGGATAGGTACTAATCGGATTTTGTTTAAAAATTTAAGTATTTTATCTTGTCTGCACGGAACCCTAATCTTTTTTACTGAATAAATGTAATTTTAGTTACTCTTCATATCATCAGCTATCCAGTGAAGAAAGTTCCTTCGAAATCGGTCCAGCCGTTCCGGAGATTAGTCGGAACAAACTGACAGACAGAAAGACTAAAGTTAAAAAAAAATGTGTTTTTGTTATAAGTACCGTATAAACTATCATATACATTCAGTGGAACGCAGTTATTTGGAAATTACAAACAAAGACTTCAATTTTATTAATTTGTAAAGATGTAGATGATTCTCGGGTGTATGATACTAGAGGACCAACTGTCTAGCAATTGTCACGTGTTCTCTAGAAATTAACCTTTTGACCGCCATAGTCACATATACGATACAAACAAGCGCGTGCCTGTACGCCAAACGACAGAAATATGTGACAAAATTGTAGGTGAAATTGTGGCTTGGCGTGCGTTTATTCTCTGACGGTCAAAGGGTTAAGCATGTGAGGTAAGTAGAGGTTTTCATGGCTTACTATAAGATACTCAGTTCGCGGAGGAGCTCGTGGCTAAATAATAACAGCCGCTCGGGACGATCTTTAGGTTAAGCTGCGCTTGCCTAGGTTGGTCCGTAGATGGGTGACCACCCATTACGTACCGAGTTTCCTCCGTGCCGCCTCGGAAGGCACGTTAAGCCGTTGGTCCCGGCTGTCAATTGTAGATCTTTGATAGTCGTTACAGGTAGTCAGTGACCCGAAAGTCTGACAACCGCAGTCTTACCAAAGGGTACCGTATTACCCAGAACTAACTGGGTTTTGGAGGTTAGATAGGCATTCGCTCCACGTAAAATACTGGTATTCCGCTGCATCCGGTTAGACTGGAAGCCGAACCGTATGATGATGCTATAAGATACTCAGTTTTTAAGATGTCTTCAGATTTTTCAGATGACATATTATCAAACATAACCTAACATAATCCCCGAAGGGTTAGGCAGAGGTGTACGTAATAGTACACCCACATTTCGCGAGTTATGTTTATGTCCCAAGTAATAGTGGGCGAGCCTATTGCCATCAACCTACAACAGACTCCGTGGCTACTGCGAAATTCCTGATGGAAAACGCCAATCTAACACTTTCCGCGGGAATCGAACCCAGGACGTCATGCTCAGCCGTCGCGCTTGCGACCACTAGTCCAACGAGGCAGTTTGTCAGATGGTTGAATGTAAAATACTTTGGTCAAATTAGAATCTTGACGGAAATGTTAACAGGCACACACTTGGGAAAACTAGAATAATGACCCAGCTTGACAAAGGTAAAGCGATTCAGAGCATTTTAAAGGCTCTTACGTCATGAATAGCGCCATCCTTAATAGTCACGAGACCACACATCAATTAGAATAAGTCCCGTAAGTACTTAAATACTTATGATTTATGATCAGATATCATAATCTATACAACTGCGTGCTATAAAGATAATACTAGCTGTGAACTAGTGACTCTCCATTTATTAGCACTAATATGATGCTTAAACCTATGTATGTAATAAGATATTTTATGTGCCAGACCACACACACGACCATGAGCATAATTAAAATGATTACTGTTGTGAAAACAATCATATTATCAGGGAAAACACTTTATTCTTATATTTATTAGACCTCCCATACTCCCAATGAGTTTCACAATCGTCCGGCGAGCCGCAAAGTTTCTGGGTGCCAATTTTGGTTACGAGATCAGTCATTGGTGAACTCTTAGATCTGTTGTTGTACTACATTACATACATACATATAATCTCACCAGTTTTTCCCCGCCAAGCAGAGGTGTAGTATCTATAGACTTAGACACCCACATCGAAAATCACAAATATTTTTAAGTGCCTTTTGGGGAAGCAAATTGCTATCAACCGGGTACACATCCTAACTCCAGTCTGCTACTGAGACCCCGAATTCCTGGTGCCACTTTACGTCCATATATTTTACTGTTCGTAGCTACACAGACCGTTTTTGATTTTAGTTTCCAGTCTACTTCATCAAGTTCTTCATGAAGTTATTGAGGTAGCCTGGTAAAACGCATGATGTGTGTGTTGTTTTAAAGTTTAATTTTAGTCGAACGATACTTATACTCATGCGCAAGTACCGACACAATCTCAACTCCTCCGATCTCTTTTCCATTTCCGCACGACACGTCAAACTTAAACATTTATAAATATTGATAACACAAGATGGATGGTCCGCACGCGCGGCTCCAATTGATTTAAAATTAAATACACAATGTTAGCCTATGATTGATGCATGTCACGCCTTTCCTGGGAACGGGTTGGGGTAACCTTGATAAATGGCTGATGGATATTTTTTGCGCATTTTGTACGGTTCAGTGGGCACAGTCATTAGAAAAGGGTTTGAGGGAATCTCGTTTAAATTGAGTCGAGTTGAGATGTTTTGGAGAATGTCGTGTTGACGGGCTTTGATGAATTATTTGTGAGGTGATGCTATCATGAATTTCCAATGGTCTTATGACAACGGAAGCCCTAGCACGACCACACGGGTTGAACGTAACGTAAAGATACGTCGGTTTATATACGTCAGGCAGGCGCATTACTTTGTGTAATTTATTTCATCACCACTGCTCTCAAAAACGGTGAGGGAAAACATTTTGAGGAAACCAGCATGTCCAAGAAGTAAAACCGTCCGTTACTGTTAATCTCGCAATCGAAGTAAGGTTTACTGTAAGAAAACCCAATTTTGGGTTAAGCTCGCCGTTGTACATAATAAGCTATATATTATAATGTTGTGTGTAGGTATATCTTTTAATTTTGTGTGCAATAAAGAATAAGAATAAAAATTAGAAAACATGTGACATCTAACAACCCGCACTGGGCCCGCGACGTGGATTATAGCCCATTCCCTCTCATAGAGAGGAGGCCGTGTGTCAGCAGTGAGAACATTATAGGCTGATTATGCTAATGCATATTTAATATTTTAATAATTTTATGACTTTATTAATATTCTATGGATGATACTGATTGTGCTTGTTGCAAACAATTGAACTAAAATGCTTTAAGATAAAAATAATAATAATTTATTTCCTTCACAAAAAAGTACTTAATCTAATTTACAAATAAATGCTATGAACAGTATTATGTATACAAAAGTATTAGCATCTGGAACCGAACTAGGAGGAACCTGTATTTCGGCTAGTAATGGTATCAGTGGTATCATGTTCCCACTCCTGGAACACAGGCATCCTTAAGAGTATAAGCCACCACGCTGGTCCAGTGTGCGTTGGTAGATATCATATGCCTTCGCATTTGTGGTTCTTCGATATGCCGTTTTCCTCACGATGTTTTTATAGAACAACAGATTAAAAGTTTTTCAATTAGTTCGTAGTGTGTCAGTTATAGATAATTTTTAAATGTTACCTGTGCGTCTTTGCACTCTTCTTCTACGATAGTAATTGCCAGACTAAGCAGGATTGTAACCCACCTGATTAAGTTTATGTTGCATTGCAATGCATCTGCCATGTTACGTTATTGTTTATTACTATTAATAGCTTGATATTAGTACAAGTTAGTAGTAGGTACGTGATCGATATACTCAAAGTGAGTGATAGTATACTGGATGAGGCTGGTACAGGATCGTGGATATTGGTCAGAATTCTTTATTCAGAAAAACACAATCGTATCGCAGCTGAGCAGCAAAAATCACATCAGAAAACCATGGATCACGTCAGGTCTTATTCGCTGTATGAAACATAGGGATAAACTGCATATGAAAGCTAAATCTAATCCAGACAATGCAGTATTGCAACTTTCGTACAAAAGATATCGAAATTTTTGCAACGATCTCCTTAAAAAAATTAAAATCAACTAACTACGACAAAGCGGCATTGGAAAAGGCTGGAACAAATAGTAAAAAGATCTGGAAATATATTAAAGACGTAACGTATAACACGAAACAATATGAGTCATCTTCAGGTTTATTACAAGTACACTCGTCACCGGTGGAATCCGCTAACATAGCAAATAATTTCTTTGTTAATGTTGGTAAGTCTCTGGCAGAAAAAAATATGGGTCAATCCCAAAACCTAACGAGCACTCCTTTAACATGCAACACTGCTTTAACTTCCTTCGCACTGCTAGACACTGACGAGACTGAGGTAGAAAGTATAATCATGACCTTGAAAGAAGACTGTGCAGTTGGCTGGGACAACATATCGAATAAAATTATTAAAAAATTCAAGGACATTTTGGTACCACCACTGACTTATATTTTCCGCATTTGTTTATCTTCAGGTCACTTTCCAGAGTGCCTCAAAAAAGCTGTAATTGTTCCTGTCTATAAATCAGGCAGCAAAGAGCAAGTGACAAATTATAGACCTATTTCTTTACTGCCTTCTATGTCAAAAATATTGGAGAAAATAATAAATAAAAGGTTGTTGAAATATTTGGAAGATAAATCAATTCTGTCTAAACGGCAGTTTGGTTTTAGGCCTAAAATTTCAACTGCCGACGCGGTACATCATCTGACTGACTATCTAGCACAAGAACTTGACAAGGGTAACCACACAGTAGGAATTTTCCTGGACCTCGCCAAAGCTTTTGACACAGTTTCCATTCCAATTCTGTTGCGCAAGCTTGAGATAATAGGTGTAAGAGGCACCCAGCTAAAACTGTTCAAAAGTTATTTAGAAGATCGTTCCCAGTGCGTAAAGATTGGCAATGTTCTTAGCGCGGTTCAAAAAAACACATTTTTTGGTGTTCCCCAAGGAAGTATTCTAGGGCCCACTCTTTTTTTGATCTACATAAATGACCTTTGCAATCTAAAGCTAGAGCATGGCACTATCGTAACTTACGCTGACGACACTGCTTTACTTTTTTCGTCTGACTCAGAAAATGAAGTCTACAATCTTGCGCAACACGGATTTAATATTGTAAATAAATGGCTTCAAAATAACTCACTAACTCTAAATACAGAGAAGACAAATTACATTAAGTTTTCGATGCGCAGGCAAATATCGTCTATCCCATCAGCGCTGCATGCTCATTGTTGCCCAGTCCCTACAGATAGCCAGTGTAAGTGTCCCAATATTAAGAAGACTGATAAAATAAAATACCTAGGTATTATAATAGATGAAACCCTTTCCTTCAAACAACATATGGAAGCTCTAAATAATAGAATTCGTAAGCTGATATTCGTATTCAAAAAGCTACGATTTATTGCAGATCCAAAAATACTTAGGCAAGTTTATTTTGCTCTTTGTCAATCACTTCTGACTTACTGTATTACTTCGTGGGGTGGGGTGGGTAAAAGTCTGTTACTACCCATTGAAAGAGCTCAAAGAGCTATTCTCAAGGTGGCTACTTGCCGCCCTTTCCTTTTTCCCACTAACCTCCTGTATAAATCTTGTGAAGTACTAACAGTCCGACAATTATTTATTATGAGCACTGTACTAAAACAACACGCGGCACTTCCATACAGCACTGAATTTACTAAAAAGAGACGGAAAGATATAGTTTGCCCTCAAAAAAGTACAAAACATGCTTTCATAGCCAAATTTTATATATACCTTGGACCGCTACTCTATAACAGGCTAAATGAAAAAGGAAACATCTACTCCTTAAATCATAGTAAATGCAAGAAAACCCTTAAAGAAGCCCTTCAAAATATGTCCTATGAATATACAGAGAAGTTATTACTTGTGCTAAAGTAAATATTGTTCGTATTATTGTAATTTTTTAAAATTAGTTAGCTAAGTTAAGATACTATAATTTTTATATAACTTTTTACGTAGGTACCAATAAGATTAGTATGATAATTATGTGATTATTTAATCAATTAATGTTACTTCCAATCGCCTGAAACACAGGATTACCTAGTTCAGGCACAAATCATGAGTGAACTTGACATAAATTTAAGAAAAACTGTAAAAGTTGTACCGTAGATTTTTGAATAAATTTTATTATTATTATTATTATATAGAAGAATGGTAGGCAGGAATACTCCCCCTCCTGGACCTAATCCGCCGTAAGAGGGCAGCCTTAACAAGAGCCAACGGGTGATATGCTATAGGTCCCGGATATCACCAGGGAGGAGGAGGCGAAACCCATCGCTGAGGGGTCGCGACGCATGCAACGCAACACTCGGGAATCTTCCAAGAAAAAGCGCGAAGTTGGCAAAGACGGCGGAGTTTTTAGTGGGTGAGAGTCCCATATAACCACACCGCCTTCCGGACGTTGTGGTGTGCGGTAGGCATTTTCTCCGTCGGAAAAAAAGTATCGAGGAGTCTGGCACAAGGAAAGTCTATAAAAGGAAGCTGTGTGTGATGATTTGATGATGGTATAGGTACTCAAATAACCTCCTTTTTGAACATACAAAAATCGAACCTCATTAAACACCATAGATATAAATAAAACATCAACACCAATAAAACCATACCAAAAGACATACATAATTAACTGACACGAAGCACAGCCACTCAACTTCCGAGAGCAAGTCAAAAAGCGGCCAGATTCATAATCTTGTTAGCACTCAAATTTGCATTAATTAAGGCGTTGAGGCCTCACAGTTATGTCTAAACTCTCTGAGGGTAGTCGAGGGTTGGGAGGGGCTGATAGGGGGTTGGTGGGGGTGTTAGATAATATTCAAATGGTACATGTAACGACGCGGCTGCCGCTTGAGCCCCGCCGCCCGCAAGCAATATAGAAGGTATGATGGAGGTGACAAGTGTTAGGGGTAGTATTATTTTGCAGGCTTTACATTTGCTTGTAAATGACGTATTACTAAGTACTTGGGTTAAAGAGGACAGATAGTTAGTCGCTTCATGTAACATATACTGGAAGCCGGCCCCAATATAGTTGGGAAAAGGCTAGGGAGATGATAATAATGACTAGACATTGGGTTAAATGCACTGCATGTTTGCCTGTGCAAATGCATAAAAAGCAATTTTTATATCGTTGTTGCAAAATTTAGTACTTATTTCAGTAGTTAAATGTGTTATTGCATAATTTAGTACTTATTAATTCAGTAGTTAAATGTGTTAGGCGTGTTGCATTCTTCTGAGCAAGGCCTTGGAAATATTGGAAAAAAACCGACCTAGTGTGAGTCGTACTTACACGCACAAAAAAAATTAGAGGGGAGCTGGGGACATACATTTTACCACTTTAGAAGTGTCTATCTGTCAAACTTCAATGTCATTTTTAAAGACCCATCTATAGACACCCCGCACGTATAGGTTTGATGAATTTATTTTTTTAGTTTCAGTTACATGTATGGGGAGCCCCCCGCCCCTTAATCTTTTATTTTACTTGTATAAAAATCGTAAAGCTGTTCACAGAATGACTAGACTATACAGTTGAAACCTACCAAGTTTCAACTGTATAGTCCAAATAATTCGGAATAAAGTGGCTATGACATACGGACGGACAGACAGACATGATCTATAAGGGTTCCGTTATTTGCCATTCGGCTACGGAACTCTAAAATTATTGAACATAACTCATATGGAATCGGTATAGTCACGAAAAGCCGCATGCATAACGACCGCTGAGCAAAAGTCTCCATGCCATGTCTGAGGATGGACGTCACCGCCGCGCCCAGTCCATAAAGAGGAGGCGAGATGACCACGCCGAGGACTGCGACGGCTGGTTCAAGGTGGCGCACGAAAAGAGTACCTGGACAGTTATGAGGGAGGCCTTTGCCCAACAACTTTGATAGGCCTGTTGGTCTAGTACTTAGTGACTCCACTAGGACGGAGGTCGTGGGTTCGATTCCCACACAGGACAAATCTTTGTGCGATGAGTACGATTATTTGGTCTGTAATATATAAGTATGTATATCAGTTGTCTGGTTGCCATAGTACAGGCTCTGCCTAGTTTGGGATCAGATGGCGGTGTGTTGGTTGTCACAAGATATTATAGGAAAAAAAAACAACGAGTAATAAAAAAAAAATTAACAGAGTCAGTCCTTCCGATTCCGAGTTCACTTTCAGAAATAATATGGAAATCCGTGGTAAATGCCGTTCTATATAAAACCGTGTCTTGAAGGAAAAAAGAAAGTTAGGTAAGTCATTGATTACCTTACTTTCTTTTTATGACTAATATTATTAAACCAGAAATACCACACTGCCAACACTTCTGCGCCCCACAGTACTCGAGTGAGAGCACCGAGGGTGCGCTCGACAATTTCCTCGTCGGGTAATTCACTAGGATTTAATTTAAATTAGTTTTGGCTTGGCTTAATAGCTTCCCCCCACAGGGGAGGTGGAGGGTGGTAGGACGTGGCGCCGCTCCAAACGATGTATTCTGATGTTCAGATCGGCTGCTCTTTGGATGATGATTTTCGATAGCTATTTAGTATAGTTAATTGGTATATTATTATGTCTGCTCTTATTTACTTTTATAATGACCTTTGGAGGATATGATTTTTACGCTGTATTGTTTATCTTATAAGTGAGCAACCTGTATACTATGTACCAATGGATGTGTAAGGTAGTACTTTGAGAGATTTTCACCGTGCGACCTTTGAGCATTTTTTTTGGTCGAGCGGCCGCAAGCGTGACTGCTGCGATTTCCAGGTATGGCACAATGTTATTGCATTTTTTCATTAGAATTTCTCAGTTGCAGTTGCGGAGCCCGGATTTGTGCAAAAGGCTCGCCCCCTATTACATGGGACTTAAATATAACCGGCGAAATGTGGGTGTACTATGTTCACATCTGCTTATTCCTTCGCGGATTGCAGGCGTGATGTTATGATGTTACATTTGAAACATTTCCACAATTTAAATCAAGTTACCATAGCTCCTTCCTCGGCGTAACTCGTCTCCCAGAATACAGCCGTTCGGACTCCAGCGGTAACTAGACAGGAACGCGCACCCCACACCTAATTATTTGTGTCAACTTTAAAACGCCACCAATTATATTAACGCCCAGTTTTGCCTCGATAATAACTGCTACCAAAACTAAACATTAGTGTAACTGGGACATAATGATCAGAGGTTTTCAGGAAACAAAGTCTGGACCTCCAAAAACTGCAACACTGTGTGCTGTTGGGGTATTTGGGAGTTCTTGGGCTTAGCCACCAATTACGTAGATGAGATTCAACTTATTACAGCCCCAAATATTTTAGAGTTACGTCACGCTGTCGATTGTGCTCGTAGATTATACGTGTCGGCTTTACAAAATCTGTAGCTAATAGTATTTTGTACGAAAAGTAACTTGCAAAAAGAAAATTTTTGCTGACTCTTTTTATTCCACAAAATGAATTAAATATGCTTGAATTTCATTAATACATAACACATTTTCTGTCAATGCTGTAGAAACAACATAAAACACTACTCATCAAACCGAATTAACACTAAAATTACAACCAACCTCTTAAAAACCACCCGTTACTGAATAGACAACTCCCCCCTCTAATTATTTGGGTCTCCTTTAAATCGCCGACAATTATATTACCGCCATGTAACAACACACTGAAACATCGTGAAATGTCTGTAATAACTGTTTGTAGTCAAAACTTTTCGTAAGGACACTGCATTTAAACGGTCTCGGACGCTTTGGTATGTATGTTAATATGGGACCGTGGGACGATTTAGAGATGTAGTGGGTGTGCGTGGTGCCTGGGTGTGTGGGTGACTACCGTTGGTCTAATGGTCATGTCCTGGGTTCGATTCCCGGGTCGGGCAAAGTTAAATTGGGTTTTTCATCAGGAATTTCTCAGTAGCAGCCACGGAGCCTTTGTGCCCGATTGATGGCAATAGGCTCGCCACCACCACACCGCCACATGGGACTTAAACGTAACTGGCGAAATGAGGGTGTATTTAAAGTACGCCTCTGCCTAACCCTTCTGGGATTACAGGCGTGATGTTACGTTATGTGTAGAGGGTGTTATGTCTTTAGGTTTTCCTCGTAAGTCTAGCGGTCGCAGACGCTGGCTGCTAAGCATAAGGTTATTATGAGATTTTTCATAACAATAATTTAAATTGGAAAAAAAAATTGTTGGTCTAGCAGTTTTTTTTTTTTTGAGGAATCATTTGATGATTTCCCATCCCAAAAAAAAAAGGTTAGGCACTAACCACACGATAAAGAAGAAGACCGTACGAAAGTTTCGCCGTCCTACATACTTATCACTAAGTCACATTGTCATTTGTCCTATGTAATAAGGTTTCATACGTGAATCCTGCTTCTATACTACATATTTATAGCGATAAGCAGTAAGGTTTTGGCCTAGGCAAGTCATAAATGCCTAACTAGTGGCAGATTGCCAGGCAGAGGGTCGTCTCCTAAGCACCTGTATGACCCTATTATCGAGCTGATTGCTCCACTTTAGTTATACGTAACGAGGGTCACTGTTATATGATACCGGAAAATGAGAAAAAATATCTATACAAATACCTAAATAAAAAAAACTTTTTTGAAAAAAAAATCGACTTCAAAAACACGAAAAATTTGAAAAATAACTTTAACTTCAGAAGCCGGTGACAAAAAAACTAAATCAAACAAACAAAAGTCACCGACTTGAAGTCGGTTTTATTTTTTTGCAAAAAAGTTTTTTTATTTTTCCTTTTTAACCGACTTCAAAAAGGAGGAGGTTATCAATTCGGATGTTTGTATTTTTATTTTATTATTGATGTATGTTCGGGCATAACTCCGTCATATATGGACGGATCTGCAAAATTCTTTTTTTGTTCGAAAGGGGTTTATTACGAAGTGGTCCCATTTAAATTTGGTGAAGATCTGATGCTGATCTTCGGAGATATACAATGGAACTCTTCAATAATAGACAGCAAATCTGCCGTGATTGGTGCCATGAAATGTATTGTTAACAATGTAAAATAAAAGCATATAATATATTTGTATAAGATATTGCAACTAAAAATGATAAAATAAAAAAACTTTTTGCAAAGGTAAAACCGACTTCAAAAACACAAAAAAAAAGTGAAAAGTAATTTTAGCTTCAGAAGTCGGTGACAAAAAACTGAATGAAACAAGTCGGTTTTATTTTTTGCAAAAAGTTTTTTTTAGTAGTAATATTCTATACAAATATTTGCTATGCATTTCTTTTACACTGTAATAATACATTTCATATTAATACTTATCCCCAATAAAATGGAACTTAACATACCTAACTGTCGAAATGTGTGTTTACTGTACACTGCGTACCCCCTCAGAGCATACAGGCGTGATACTATGTTATGATGTGGTGTAAACAATAAACACACAAGCGATTGCAGCAATCATATTTGCTGTCTATTATTATTGAAGAGTTCCGTTCCATATCTTCGAAGTCCATGATCAGATCATGTCAATATCTTGGGGACCAACTTTTTTGTTTGAAAGAGTCCAAATACACTCTTTCATATAAAAAAAAATAATTTTCCAAATCGGTTCAGGCGTCTTCGACTAATCGGTGAACGTACATTAAAAAAAATATACATTAGAACATAGAACCTCCTCCTTTTTTGAAGTCGCTTAAAAATTGAGGTGTCTGCTTGTAATTTCAAAGGAACAGCTTTTTACCCGACTGCCAAGGAAGGAAAAAAAACCAACTTAACGAGTGGGGTATCAAAATGAAGGGTTTTAAAATGTTTTTTTTTATACTTTTAATTAAATGTTACTTGTTACTGAATCATATGAAAGTATAATGGGTGTAAAAGTACCCTTACCGAAGCCGAAAGGCACTTGTTCTCCCCGTCATTGCGATATTTTTTTTGTTCTAGACCAGTTACAGAGATATTGGGGGACAAAGTTAGACTTTTTCACAAGTTTTTTTTTTTTAATATAAGTTTTTAATGTTACAACTTTACTTTAAATACAATCCAATGGATCCATCAGTAATGTTTTGAGTGGGTTACATTGAGTTCTACGGAAAAACGTGATTTTTCACCTCAAAAAAGAAAGAAAAAATCGTTATATTGTTTTTTTGAGTAGAATTACTTAGTTTGTTGTACAGAATGCTTGTTTTGAGGGCTTCGTGAAGGGTAGGTATATTATGTTTATACCTTGTAATATGCCTGTAACAAATTGTTATTTGGTTTGATCTAAAACTACTTAGGTACCTACTTATTCAAAATAGTGATTCTCATAATCACTATATTTGAAGGTCAAAAGTTACAAAAGCCAGACGATAAACTCATCCATCACAGGTTCTTATTATACAAACTGGTAGAAAATGTACATAATCTACCTAACTAGCAGCACATCTATTCGTTTTTTCAGTCAGATTTCCATTCGCAAATAATTATAATTATTTACAGGCAGTACACCACTTTAATATTCAAACAGATTCCGAACACCTAACCCTACGCCTGCCGTCGGGTCCGAATCGTCCCGATTCCGACAGATGCGGTCGTTACACGTTATGGTACGTTTGGGAGACGCTCTCGCGAGACCAGCCGGTTATCACCGCACTGTGATTATATCTACCAAGTACTGATTTCAATAATGGTGGAGTGTCGGAGACTTTTACGGTGATTAATTATTGAGGAGATATTGTGCTTGGGTTTTTTCCTCTTGCTTCGAGTTTTGTGCTCCGTTGATCTGTTGACTTAATTTCTGTATCTAATCATATCATAACGATTTGTAAAAATAACTGTACCATATAATAAATCACTGTTTTATTAGTTCTCTCATACAAATCTTCTCAAATATAAAAACTAACACAATTAAAAATAACACAGGATTATTAACACGATAAAAATCAACAACATTTTAAATAAACTACAACATTATTAAAATGTACGTTTTCATAATATAAAAACACGCGTAGAAGCGGAACTTAATTTAGGAAATGAACTCACAATCGCCCAATATATTTTTACGATCCATCCATCAGTGTTTATCGCCACATCATTGTGACGTTTGCTCGTAACCCTAAACGTTAAAGACGCTTCGTGTTGTAAAATAAAAGATTCAAAAGAAATGAGAATATAACTAGAACATTTTATTATTCATTTACAGTAAATACAAAGGTTTTTATGATCTGATATAGAATGGTTTTCATCATAATTTTTATAGAATTAAGTTGGGCTTTTGGCACGAAACGGATTACATTGGCTATGTTTGCGATACAGGAATTATGATGAGGAATTATGCGTTATATTTGCAAGGACAAAGATAAAAACACTCAATTTAAGGCAACTCAAACCCCTCCGCTTAGTAAAATTTATTGCTACTATAATCCAAAAAAACTGGCATAACACCGTAAGCCTACATTTCGATAACCAAATAACCGAACAGCATGAGTGACAGGTGTCGAGTTAACAGCTTTTATTACGCTAAATAAAGATTTAGATAACGTATTTCGTTAACCGCTAAAAGAACCATAAACAATGGCCCTGTCTGTAACCACAGCACCGTGACACATGTTTCAATATTATTCTTATCAGTTATCTCTTTTCATACGCATTTAGCCCATCTCTATTTATAAGTATCAAGTCTAATCCATTGCTGGGTTTTGTACTATTTGTTTAGAAAAATCCTGTTCGAGTCTTCGATGGAATGTAAATAAATGAGGGTCGTTGAACGAAATTTCAATAGTGTATCGTTTAAAAGATTATCTGTTCGTATTCAGCCGCAATCGAAACCGACTTTTGTTGTAATAGTCACATCTGGCAGAATATTCGCCCCATTGCGGTGGGGGGCCGGTTCGACCCGGGCGCCGCGAGTCAAGGGTTATGGTGACATTTGTTATTGTCCTCTTCAAATTAAAAATGTTACATTATTAAATCTGTTATTGCATCTCTATGAATGGGTTCGTTTGTTTTGGTGAAAGGACAGTACCTATGTAGGTAAGTATACTTAATTTGGAATTTTAGAAGTTCATAATAATTATATTTATTTGCTAAAACATATGTACTCATACAATAATAGCGCATGTAGGACAGATAACATAAAAAAATGGTTCAAACATGTTTGCTACATACTATGGCGTGCAAATGTTTTGAATACTAAAATTGTGATTTTTAATAAATATAACAGAAAGCATAGTTGACTGTGCGCTGTTTTGTGTTAGGGGATTAACAGAAATTGGTGGTAGGTATGATTATATAGGTTATGCAGATACCTACTCTGTTCGTTGTTCCGGTTCTGAATATTTAAGTATTTATGTACATACACCAGCACATCAAGCTACCTGAAACTGTCAAATTTTCCCAATCACCCTTGAATATAATGCTTTAGCGATAAACTTGAAAATCCATTGAAGAAATTTGACAGATTGTAGTAGCTTAATATGCTGGCGTCTGTACATAGGTAATTTAATTTAGTTTAAACCCCCTGATAACTTCAACGATCCAATAGAAAAGCTTCCACCTAGGCACGTGGTGGACTTAGAAATCCCTAAACAGACTTCGAACCCATGTCGGCCGGAGCAAAGACAATCTCTGCAGATGGGGGTTCGTGGACGGCTCAGACCTCAAGTGCGTATGCGGCGTCTCCCCACAAACAATGGCCCACCTTCCATCTTGCACCGCCTGCCCTATCACCTGCGCTCTAGATGATTTAATTACTGCATCAGAGAGCGGGCTGAATTTTGGGTTAAACATATAAATTGATTTTTTTTTTGCCATCGAAACGCTAAGAAGAAGATAGGTAATTAGGTACCTATGCGAGAGTTGTGGCACAGTCAAGCTACTGGAATAAATGGTGTTGTGCTAAGTTTGTAGTCATAACATAACATAACATGACGCCTGTAATCTCCGAAGGATTAGGCAGAGCAATACACCTTCATTTCGCCAGTTATATTCAGGTCCTATGTAATAGGGAGGGAGCCTATTTCGATCAACCATTCCTACGTTTGTCGTAGTCCTGTTGCTAAAACTAGCTATCTAAAGGACTTTTCAGACCTAAGCGGTATTCGCTACCGTCTGCGGTAGAGAAAACCGAGTGGGAATGTGGTAATATTACTGTTCACACAAAAGCGGATTTCACTGTCTTCGTGAGTTGTGGGTAGAACACGCGGTATGCACTTCTACCCACAGCGGCAGCGAGTACCGCTCAGGTCGCTCTAGCCGCGGAACTTGACACTAAATACCAGAGCGAAACCCGCGCGGTTTGCACCTCTACCCACAGCGGCAGTGAATACCGCTCAGGTCGCTCTAGCCGCGGAACTTGACACTAAATACCAGAGCGAAACCCGCGCGGTTTGCACCTCTACCCACAGCGGCAGTGAATACCGCTCAGGTCGCTCTAGCCGCGGAACTTGACACTAAATACCTGAGCGAAACCCGCGCGGTTTGTACCTCTACCCACAGCGGCAGCGAATACCGCTCAGGTCGCTCTAGCCGCGGAACTTGACACTAAATACCAGAGCGAAACCCGCGCGGTTTGCACCTCTACCCACAGCGGCAGTGAATACCGCTCAGGTCGCTCTAGCCGCGGAACTTGACACTAAATACCAGAGCGAAACCCGCGCGGTTTGCACCTCTACCCACAGCGGCAGTGAATACCGCTCAGGTCGCTCTAGCCGCGGAACTTGACACTAAATACCTGAGCGAAACCCGCGCGGTTTGTACCTCTACCCACAGCGGCAGCGAATACCGCTCAGGTCGCTCTAGCCGCGGAACTTGACACTAAATACCTGAGCGAAACCCGCGCGGTTTGTACCTCTACCCACAGCGGCAGCGAATACCGCTCAGGTCGCTCTAGCCGCGGAACTTGACACTAAATACCTGAGCGAAACCCGCGCGGTTTGTACCTCCACCCACAGCGGCAGCGAATACCACTTAGGTTTGAATAGGCCTTAAAACCGTCATAATTAGGTGCATGGTCTGTGCATAGGTAAGCTACAACTATCATGCCAGTACGTTGACTACGCGGCTATTCATTCGCACCACTATACATTTATCTCTAGCCCCAGTGAATAAATCTCCCATCCAGCTTAACCCTCTTGAGCAAAAATCCTTACAACCCTTTATACGAGTACATACATAGTGGTTACGTGTTCAATTTGTATTCAGAACATGAGCGCGCGGCCTTACGAGCGCAGCGACGAAGTAAGACTTGTAAAAAAATAATATATTGCCGGGAAAGCGCGGGAAATGATGAGAAATGGCCGCCATGGCCGATTCGCAGCCCGCGCTCGAATCTCGACGTCATTAGTTGGTGGACGTCGCCGTAAATATCTACGAAGAAAAACAATGTAATTACGAATAATTGGAGGAAAATGAAGGGATAGGCATATATTCATATGAGAAATAGATATGTAACAGATGTTTAATACCTATTAAAGATCTGCTGGCCTACCATGACGTCGTAAAGCAGGAATAATTCCAGTGTGGGAAAGAGATGGCGCTAGACGACCTGTATAGCTCTGTCTCTTTCCCACACTGTAATTAGTCCTGCTTTAAGACTTCATAGTAACCCTCCTGCTATTATTTCTTGCTTAGAAGACTTGCTTACGTACGGCAACAATTCAGTCTCTGATCGTTGATTTTAATATTGCCTCATCAATGTTCTATAGATAATAAATAAAATATTATAAAGAGGAAAGATTTTTTCGTTTGTTTATTTGTACGAAATTAGCTCCAAAACTACTGGACCGATTTTAACCATTTTTTCATTAATAGAAAGCTAAATTATCAGAAAGTAACATAGGCTATAATTTATTAAAAAAAAAATAGAGATCGAAGCTTACGCGGGTGAAACAGCGGGGCGCAGCTACTGTTCTATAACCCATATATGAAGACGAAACCCTAATTACCTACCCTTCATATATTCTGATTAACATTTTCCACGAGCAACGTCGCACAAGCACTAGGCGTTGCTAGTTTGTCACTAAATCCCACTAGAGGGCGTTGCAAAACTAAGTGGCTTTCCATTTTCCCGCCCGCAACGCATTTTTATTTATTTTTCATCGCCCGCGGCACCCCGATATTATATCAGCCATTTTGTTCATTTTATTGCACCCGCACAAATGCACCCATTATTTTTATAGAATGTTTGTATAATGAATATTGTTCGGAGGTGGGGTGTGGATGCACCTATTTACATGATAAGTAAGGTAATAAGTATGTATTCAGGCTTAGAAAATAAATTAAGGCCTTGATTTATAGTAAAACAGCATTTTTTAAAACAACCTTTCAAGTATAGGTGTGATGTAATTTTTTATTTTTTATTTTTCTCAGCAAACCCTTTTCATTGATATATACTTAATTGATGTTGAAGAATAACTAGTCCGCCATCTTTGGAAAACCGCCATATTGGGTTGGGTTTAGAATGACGACACTTAGCTGACCATGCATTGTCATCCAAACTACACTTGTATGCAAAATTTTATCTCAATCGGTTGGAGATAACTACTTTAAACTTCAGTTGCAAGATTTGACCTAAACAAATATACAAAGATTGCAACTGCAAGTTAAACAAAGGCGTAACACCTTCTAACTCTACTTCTAAATATGACCTGATAAGTACAGACGCCAACTGACACATCAAGCTACTACAATCTGTCAAATGTCTTTAATAAGTAGATTTTCAACTTTATCTCTAAAGGATTAAGGTTGGTTTGGAAAATCTGACAGTTAGGGTATGTTGATCTGCTGGCGTCTGTACATTTAAGCTATGATTATTATCTATGGTTGGCACTCTGGCTTCAGCTATCTATCCCCCTTCAAGTATTATAACACCCTGACTGAAACACGGATTCAAGTTCTAAGATCGAGCCATTAGAGGCAAACTGTAATATTAGTGCTAGAGTAAGATAGATAGAGAAGTAGACCATCATCATCAGTTTTGAGCGTAAGTTCGGGCTGAAGATATTCGCGAGTTCTTCGGAAAATTGTTAGGGTTTTCGGTACTGTTTAATAATCAGAAGTTAAATCATTTTCCCTGTTGATTTTGGATGTCCGAATGTTTTTAGCCTCGGCATTTTTAGCCATGGCCATCCACATGGCGATACACACTTGGATTTTGTAAAGGTAAATTAAGAAATTTGCGCGCTAAATACACAAGTTTTAATGACGTCGACATCTGAGCTTTTTATCCAACTCTCTTAATTAACGCATGCTTATAGGATTTGATTGGCAGTATGATCAATATTCACATAAATAATGATGGTAAGTTGTATTAAATGTTAACCTATTTCGGGGTACATGCCTAGCCAGCGGAGGTTCGTGATTTCTGCCCCTAGAGGGGGCCGTAAGTAAATATACGGTCAAAATAACAATAAAATCTACCGATCAATCCATTTTACCGCGTAAAGTGTAAACCTGCAGTATGCTAACATAGAACCAGCCACCGATCAAGCAGGTCTCAGCCCTCAGGTCACGCCGCTCATAAAATGTATTGAACGCACGTTCCGTACAACGCTTTCGTTTTACCGATCTGTTTGTATCGATGTTTCGGGCGGGCTTATGCTGGAGCTGGCAATTTCTTTTGTTATTTAAAAAAAAAAAAAAATACTGCATCGTTGGTCTAGTAACTGCTTCTTTGGTCTATTGTTCGTAAGCGCGACTGCTTAGCATGAGATCTTGGGTTCGATTCCCGGGTCAAGCAAAGTGATATTGGGTTTTCCAAAAGGGATTTCTCAGTAGACAGCCACGGAGTCTGGATTTGTGCCCGGTTGATGGCAATAGGCTAGCCCCCTATTACATGAGACTTAGACATAACTTGCGAAATTCGGGTGTACTATTAAATTCTCCTCTATCTAACCCATTACAGGCATGATGTTATGTTATCTCATATGTATTTAAACTAATAACGTTGGTAACTTCTAAACTTAATAACCGCTTCTGTGTTTACACCCACCAAATAAACGATTATTTTTGGCTCCAAGCTGTGTTCCTGTAGGAAGCTATCCCGGTTGGGAGAGTACAACATAGCACAGATCACTGATCTGCAGGATCTACTGAACAGCAGGTCTCTGATCTATGTTTGCGATGATAGCGAGGAAGAGGTATCTCTTTTCATGAAGTAGTTGCTTGTGAACTACCCCAGTAAAAAATACCAGGGAGCAATTAACCGGGTAACAATTTTAACCGGTTACACTTATAACCCATAATATGTTTCTAAACGCTTTACATATTACTGATTAACCAGAATGAAAGAGACAAAGCAGCTGGCGCGGGGTAACTACGTCCCTTTCTTGCATATTTTTTACTAGCTATTGCTCGCAGCTTCGCTCCCGTTTTGTACGGAAATTAACCCACGGGAATGTTTTAAATGTAGCTTCGCGTTAGTGAAAGAATTTTTTCCAAAGATTACCCCTTATAAACAAACCTACAACAAAATCTAAACCTCTTTATAATATTAGTATATGAGTACAAAAATGAACTCTGTGTTAGACCCGGTTATTTTAGGCTGATTAACCTTATTAACCGGGGTTCCCTTAACTTTAGGGTTTTCCACTTTACGGGTAACCTTTTTGGTCCCTGAAAAATACTTATGTATAGTTCGTGCTACACTGTCACATAGACCGTCCAAGTTTTTCGTCTAGTCATGTAATACTCGTATCAACATCGCGCCCAATCTGTCTCTGGTTGATACAACGCCATCCCGTGAGCAACTAACACTTCGGGTTACTGTGGAGCTACGTAAGGTACATACAATTTTGTATGTGTGTAACCTTACACATGAACAGCTGTTTAGCTGTTTGTTTTATAACTGTAATAGTTATAAAAGCTTTCAAGTGATTTTTTTTGTTTGTAAAGAATTTATGTTAATAATTTAATTTATAATTTTATTAAGATAATAATAAAGATACTGAAATAAGCATTGCAGAAGTTAGGTCATTATTTATTGACACTGAAAATACTGATTTTCTGTAAATTAATTCTGAAGTGCCAAAATCATTAAAGTCTGAGGATTGCGTTCTGACCTGAACCAATTGTCACCACAACCAATTCTACAAACAAACAAATCATTGTGTGATCCAAAATTCTTTAACAAATCACTGCCCATAAATAGTTATTTTACACCATTATGCAAGCTGCGCCACTAATCCTTTTGTCTAATTTACGATTATCTGATACCAACAAACATATCTTTCGGATCAATCAGTAATGAAAAGGGAGCTGTCTGTACAGTCACCGACGAAAGTGCTAAGCCTGGTTCGTCCCTCGGAGCAAACACACGCGATCGGCGCGTGCCGTCCCATTACATACACATTACGGAGATATTTGGACTATTACCGGACGGTTATCGCGTTATCTTCGGTATCGGATCATCCCGGATTATGTGGAGTCTGGGAAACTTACACAACCGATGTGCCGGCTTCGAGTTACTGTTTATTTTTTTAACTGTTAATTTATTGCAAGGCCATTAAAGTATTTTGGAACCGAAACAAAAAGGTGTTGAGAATGTATATCAAATAGAACACAAAAAATGTTACGCTATGTAAACACACGTTTTCGTAAAGTCAGGTGTTGTGCGAAACACAATGAAGTGTAAATCATTTTCCAATTTAAAAATATAACAGCAAAAAGAACCCATACAATGCAATAAAAACGACAGTCATAACACCACTTTAATAAGAAACATTGCTTCCGATCCCCGACACCATCAAATTACAACAGACGAAGGGGAGGACTCACTTAAATATGAATCATTTCATTATAATGCCGTATTCAATCCGAGTAAACCTCACTTCATGTTGTTATATTACAACAAGGGGAGCGTACAAACATAAAAATGTATTATACTCGTGCACACTAAGCCCCGTGGAGACGATAACTGACACTTAATACCATAGAGCGTGACCGCATTACTCTGTGATCTATGGTCCGCGGAATCTGTGCGCGCAACTTTATCTATGAATCGCCATCGCCGAACTGTCAAAAATTGGAGGGAACCGAAATCGGTTTTGTGCAAAAGTGTATTTCGCTAATCTGCAGGGCACTTTGTTCCTTAATACTTTGAATTAAAAAGCATATTTGGAGAGCTGTTTTTTTTATTTGTTTACATGCGAACATCATATCTACATGTATAGGCGCAAGACAGAAAGTTGAATGGTTTGGTGTTCTTTTTGGTGTTGTGCGAGGGGAGGCCGAGGTTTTATGGGAACAGCAAATTCGGCACGTGTCAACCGATGGAATTAGCCGTAATACTTGCATTAATAAAGTGTGAAATTGCCGCCGGCGGCTGGTGTTTGTTATAATTCTCTATTAGGCATTTTTTGAGCTTCCTCCCCCGGGAACGACTCGAAGTAAGCCAAATTGGATTGTTCTTTTGCGGATTAGGCGTATTTACAGAACCAGCTCCCTCACTTTTAGCGGAAAATCAAACAAATTAACGAGCGTAAATTAAGGTGACTGACTGACTTCACCCATTCTGAGTTACCAGTTAATTGTTGATGTTTTTATTTCAATTTTTTTTAATTACATCAGTGGTGTACGGTTGCGTGACGGGTGATACCTGGCTACAATGGCCGGAGCGTTGTATTTAATTCCGGCGTGGTTTTACGGTCACAGCATTTTATTGATTGCTCCGGCCAGTGAGCCGCGACGCCCCGGACTGGATAAACAAGGGCTAAAAAAATAATAAAAATAAAGATGGCGAACGAGGCACCGCCCCCCGCTGCGACGGTGGCTACCGTTTCCAAATGACATTCTCAACCGAACCAAATGCTGTGGATCGTTGGATCAACGGTTCTAATCGATATCGATGTGTTGAGCTAGCTTCTACTATTTCGAAATGTCTTACGATATCACAGTAGTCAGTTTCTTATCAGTTAGTTATAAGGAGGAACAAAACACAAAGACGGGAATATAATATAGGTAATTATGACTTCTAACCAATCATACTAGTAGTTAAAATGGCACAATGCAGAAAGTTACAAACAGTTTACAGAAACCAGAAAGCAACAAGCTTGAAGGAACTGAGGTTATAAAACTCAACTATTCAATTTTATTCACTCAAAGCAAACAAGACACTTGCTCAATATAAATGATGTAAAAATACCCTTAGCGAAGCCGAAAGGCACTTATTCTCCTCGTTATTGCGATTATTTTTTTGTTCCCGATACCTGGGAACCTTCCAGTTACGGAGATATAGGAGGTCAAAGTTCCAATTTTTTCACAAGTTTTTTTTTTAAAAATACTATTTTTTAAGGTTATAACTTTATTTTAAATACCTCCATGACCCGTTTACGATTCAATGCAGCAACCAGCACAATGTTTTGAGTGAGTTACATTGATTTTGACTGTAAAACGTGATTTCTCACACCAAAAAAAGGTGTTTCCCAGAAATATTTTTTGCGTAGGGTTATTTAGTTTGATGTACAGAATGCTTGGTTGGCGGCTTCGTGAAGGGTCCGTTTACACCCTGTATATTGTGAACGACGTATAACAATAATTTAATGAATCTGACAGCATTTATTTAGTCGACTATCGATAAAATGTCGCAACCCTACAATTTTCCACAGCCAACCGAAGCAATAAATCGATCGTAGTTTTTTTCAGTCAATCGTCTTTCAATTCTAACTTTGGTGATATCGTATCGACTTATTCAATTTTGAGGGGCATTCGCATTTGTCGTGGTTCGATCATTTCCGTCGATTTTTTTGGTATCGATGTCTATAGAAGCATCGTCCGATTGGTCACGCACATTCCTTCCAAGTCGCTGATAGAATTTTCTTGTTGAGGGGTCAGGTGCATCGCAAGATCTCGAATGCGCACGAATACTTACGAATACTCACGAAGTTGCTACTTGAATGTGGGTAGTATTGAATTGTGTAGTGGATTGTTATTGTTACAGTTAGTGGTGGTAGCTGGGGAGTTACTATGACGTCTTAAAGTAGGAGCAATTCCAGTGTGGGAAAGAGATAGAGCTAAACAAGTCATCTAGCGCCATCTCTTTCCCACACTGGAATTACTCCAGCTATAAGACGTCATGCTAGACTACCTGCAGGTTTTAGTGCAAGTACTTAGGTTTGATATTGTTGTACAAGTGGATCTATTTTTATTTAAGTAGTACATAGATAGGTACTTAGGTAGCTAATCGTAGTTCGACAGAACCATTTTCGATGTAAGAGAGGTGGATTGTAAAACCGTCACGCTTTAACTAACATAAAATGCACTGAACCTGAATAGAGTCGAATGAAACATTTAATATTTTATTATCTGTTGAAAATGTTCACAAAGGCTACGACAATGTATCGCACATAACTTTATTGAATCTTGACATACACTTGCAATAGTTTGCCATTTCTCTGAAAGCTTAATTAATATGTTTTTGGATAAAGACATTTTGTTATTTTAAGGAACTCGTGGCTAAATAATAACAGCCGCACAGGTTGATCTTCAAGGTTAAGCTGCGCTTCCCTAGGTCGGCCTGTGGTTGGGTGACCATCAAAACATACCGGGTTTTTTCCGTGCCTCGGAAATCACGGTAAGCCGTTGCTCCCAGCTGTCATTTGTAGATCTTTGACAGTCGTTACAGGTAGTCCGAGGGTCTGACAACCAGTCTTTCCAAGGGGTAAGTACCGTATTTCTACTAATACTAGTATTCAGCTGCATTCGGTTAGATTGGAAGCCGACCCCAATATAGTTGGGAAAAGGCTAGGCAGATAATACATTTTGTAGTTTACAAAGTTAGACCAACTAAATTCCAGTAGCACAAAATTCCCAGACCATCAACAAACAACTTGACTCATCATTACAAAAATGTCAATCACAAAAAATCAAATTAATGTAAAAAAACATATAATCATTGGTGTACAATTAAGGCAGTTACAGACTCCCCGAGGGGTATATCAATTCCATGTATTTAGCACGGCGGTGTCGGATTGTTGTGTTGAAAACTATTAATTAATGTGCGCAAGAGTCGGTGCCCCGTCGCGTCTGATCCTGCGCTCTGCATGGGGTAGCCGACGTCCTTGATTGTAGGAACACCATGTATACACGGCTTTAAATGAACTTCACACCTGCGTAGGATTTTGATGATTAATAGAGCGATTTATAAAGTGGGACAGTAATTTGTGTTTTTCTTTTGGGGTTCCGTTGCCAATAGGCAAATACGGAACCCTAATAGATTGGTCCTGTCCGAGAGAGATTTCGAGACTGTTGGCACTACACTGTTGAAATTTGGAGAGTACGTGTTTTCTACAAGGTGGCGACGACAATACGACAATAGATGGAAACAGTGATACTACTAGTATAAAGGGATATTTTTAATCTATTAAATAAATACTAACATAAAAAAAATGTAACTAACGAACTAACATAGCATAGACCTGTTACCGAAATAGAACACAATTTATAAATATTGGCTCACTAACCTTAGGTATCATTTGCACAAATTCGCTTTAAGAAATAAAATTTAAGGAACGAATTTTGCAAAGGTTTTTGAAGTAGCGAATTGGCAACATGTGTTTAGTATTTATACCGATGCAGGGGTCGTTAACCTCCTGCACGAATGGCGCGTGGAGGCACTACGCCGGGCAAATCGCCGAGCGATAGACCTCCTGCGCGATCTCATGGCGACATGGAGAGAGCGAATGTCGCAACCTTGTGCAGGGCACGCCATAATAGTGACGATAAGTCCCCTCTTTGAGGAGTGGCTGGAGAGGCACCACGGTGCCCTCACCTTCCACCTGACGCAGGTCCTCACCGGACACGGTTGTTTCTTGAGGTACCTGCACCGAATCGCGCGGAAGGAAACGCCCGGGTGTTACCATTGCGAAGATCGCCCGGAGGACACGGTGGAGCACATCGTGGAGGTCTTCTCCGCTTGAACACCGGCGTGTGCTTCGTAGCGGCGATTGGCGGCGGCGACCTCTAGCGTCCGGCCCTGGTTTAATCCATGGTCCGGAGCGAGAGGGAATGGAAAGCCGTCACCTCTTTCTGTTGATTGTCTCTTGTTGTTGACGACACGGTTGGCGCAGTGGTCAAGCGATTGACTGCTGCGCTGCATGTCGCGGGTTCGATTCCCGTACGGGACAAATATTTGTATGACCTACAAGTAGTTGTTCCGGGTCTGGGTGTTTTTCTATCTATAATATGTATGTATTTACAAAAAAAAAAATGTATATATGTAGTTTATCAGCCATCTAGCTACCATAACACAAGCATTAAGTTGCTTAGCTTGGGGCTAGATGGTGCTGTGTGAAAATGTCCAGTGATATTTATTTATTTATTTTATTTGATTCCTATAAAGCCCATAAAAAAATTCTATGTGGGTTTCTCAGAATGATGTACTGAATACGTGGTAACCGTTTTCGCGTCGGTGTCCCTTCTACCCCATATAGGTTAACACCTAATAAGTATAAATAAACAAACAAACTTCTTATAACAAACTGGAAATAAAATAACCACAAGATGATGACGGTTCGCGTTATCTAAGCACAACTTTCACAGCATTATAACGATATTCTTCTATTTCATTTTTGACGAAACCTCCCAAATTCGCTCTACAATCTACGAAATCAAAACCCATGGTAACACTACCACCACAATAGGACGATGTCTTCTCCCAATTCTACAAATTGATTCAGAACTTATTTGGTCCGTATCAAATGAGGCGTTCTGTTAGATTGGATGCTGGCATTCCTTTGTCATTCCAAGGGAGACGAGAGTAAGTTAAAGGCTGGTGTTGGTAAGGAATAGGGAAATAAAACGTATGTGAGGCGAGTAAATGAATGTATAATGATTTGTAGTTTATATTGGGAACATGTAAGAATTAGTTTGTCATGGAAATCTAGTAGTGACTTAGTTGTGTTATAGCAGTGATAGCCTAGTGGTTTGACCGTCGGACTGCCAAGTCCATAGGTCTCGAGTTCGAACCCAAGGCCACCTCTGGTTTTTCGGATTCATGTGCGTATTGTATATCACCTGGTTTCGGTGAAGGAAAACATCGTGACGGAACCAGCATAGCTGAGAGATATTTCTTGTCGGTATATAAAGCCAAGTCAGAGGCCCATGAACTGCATAAAAACTCTGACACCAGGTTAAGCAATAACCACACGATAAAGAAGATGGTGGTTTCCACAATAACGGTTTTATTTGCTCATATACATATAAGCACAAGCTGTATTAGTGGTACAGTTATAACGGCCCTCGACTTGAGAGTCATGTTAGGCCCGGACTCCACCAAAGCGGAGACGAGCGGAGATGTGTGAAGTGGAGAGTAGCGGAGAGGAGATGCCTCAAAGCTAGGGTGTATCCACCGAAGCTGTGCTGAGATGTGCGAAGCGGAGAGGAGAGAAGATGTACAAAGCGGCACGCCGCTCAGAGCACACCGCTCACCGCACGCCGATCACGTCTCGAGCTCCACTGCCCTAAACAATTACGAGACATCTCCTCTTCTCTCTGCTCAACCGTTTCCACTTAAGCTAAGCGGAGTCGAAAAGTGTAAATTCTATTGCTTGTTTTAAAGACATCTCTCTTCTAGTCTCGTCTCCGCTTCGGTGGAGTCCGGCCCTGAGTCTGGTTCAAGCGCGCGGGCACGGTGCGTGTTGGTAGGTGTCTCGTGTCTTCGATTTCTTAAGGTCTAGGACATGCTGACGACACGGTTGGCGCAGTGGTTGAGTGATTGACTGCTGCGCTGCGTGTCGCGGGTTCGATTCTCGCACGCAATAAATATTTGTATGGCCTACAGGTAGTTGTTCCGGGTCTGGCTGTTTATGTTTGTAAAACGCACCCACGATACAGGAGAAATTCAAAGTGTGGGGCAATGTTTACAAAAAACAAAAGTCTCCTTTACGGTTTTCAGATCCTTTGTAACTTATAAACAATGCAAACGATACTAAATAACTAATATATCAACAGACCGTATGAGTATCTTAGTGCCCACCATCGGAGTCCCCATAATTACAAACATACTTAAATTAAAACACAACAAAATGTAACTACATACTTATGAACCTTAGTAGGTATGTACAATTCATTCATAAACCAAATCCATTATCTAATAATCAGTATCTTCACAAAATGACATGAACATTCAAGATAATATCATAAATATAGCAATAATTTTGCAACCATTAAATATAATTAAATGTCCGTTCGATTGCTGACCAAAACAAACCGTTCGTTTATCAATACACTATTAGTTAAATACTTATTGTAAAGGGTCTGTAAGTCAATGGAACGGAAGCTGCAAGCTTCTTATATAGGGATTGATAGTGCACTGCCGGCTGCAAAGTGAATAAGACCTTACATAGTACGATCTATGGTTGGGTTTTCGTGAAAGAGTTTTGAGGTCGCAAGTATTGGTGCATCGGAAGTTTTGATTATCGTCGGATCGTATGTGTGTTGATAAGAATTTTTAATTAATGTGTTTTAATACGATTTATGTTTGTGTTTTAGATTAAAAACAATGTTACCTACTGAAATAAAAAAAATAGGAGTAATTCTATTTTTAACACAAATCACGCATGTACCTAATCTCTGGAGAGTTATGCAGAGGTGCACCTAATAGTACACCCACATTACCCATTTATATTTAAGTCCCAAAACGGGGCGAGCCTATTGCCATCAACCAGACACGGTTGCGGACTACAAGGTCAAAACTGATAAAATCGTGATAATAATATTAACACCTTAGGAAGCTCTCATTGTGCGGCTGGATCAAGGGCTTGATTCAGAAAGCAGTACTCCTGGACACGGCATGCATTGTGAGGCGGTTCCTTTCTCTGGAGCCCTGACCACCGGCAGCCTGGACCTTGTTCCTGATGCCGATACCATCTATTTTAAAAAAGTGTTTCCTTTTTAAAAATGTATAAAATGAGAGAAATTATGAATAAAGGAATATTAATACCAATAATATTTTGCTCGACCTGGCAACAGCACCGCGAATTTGTTGCTTAGCAGTCGCGCTTACTACCACTAGACCAAATAGGCAGTATAACAATGATACTTACTCAAATAAAATAAGAGGAATTCAATTTTTTCAATCTGCGCTCTTAATTTTTGAGGTACAATTCGAAAAGTTGCAATACACATGTAAAATCTCATAAAGCAAATTATTCTGTGACAAAAAGTATATTTTATTTCTTTCATTAACTGTGAAATTTTATCGTAAAGATGTCACCAGAATTTTCAAAAAAAAAAAAACGAGAAAGCAATCATAAAAATATCGTAAAATAAATTGCTGTACCTACGTATGTTGGTATTACAATAATAAATTGAGCCACGGTGTCATTTAAAACGCTCAATTTTACAGAAATAGGTTTGACAGTAACTAATGTAAGGAAGAAATTTAATAGCATTGTTATTGCATATTCCGCTACTTATTTTTAATTATTTGCACCCTTGTTTGGACTTTATCCATTCATCCTCTATTCATTCTACGATTTCGTACCAGTCGCATCGCGTCATCGCCAGCCAATCAGCGTACAGTAAAACGACGCGATATTGTGTTCTGATTGGCCACCATTGTTCCTATATCCCCTTTCCTCGACTATAGCTATAGTACTCAGTGGCGTGCAGTGGTTCTCCACGGAAGGTAGGCCACGCATACGGATACCCAAAAAAAAAACTTCGCGCAACATCACAACGTCGCTCTACTTATGATGATGACCCTAAAGTAGTCACATTTATTGATTTATAATATTTAAAAAAAAAAATTGAAAAGAAAGCCTGTAAAAACAACAGTATGGTGGGGGTGTAGGCTATCCAGTGAAAGAAACAATAGTTTTATAGCACAAACGAAATCAGTTTATTATGAACACACAACTTGTAGAAGCTAAGGATGTAAGTACATTCACGAGATTATTGCCGAAAACGCGTGTTATAAATGTTATAAATACAAGAACTCACCACATTATTCAAGGTTCAAATCACGATTTTCTGAAGATTCAAACTCAGTCACAGTCACTCAAACTCGTCTCGTATCTTTATAAATAACTTAAAATCATCAAAATCAAATCAAGTTGAATCTTAACATTAAACGATAATGCGAAAACTTACTACTTTGAACTTCTAACAAACACACATTATCAGCGCAAACTTCACAACAGAACACCATTTTTAAGTAGATAAACAAACAATAAACAACAAATTACTTTTAATTGAGTACGTTAAAAAAAGCAAAACATTCAAGATCGCGGATACACAAATATGGCTTCTTAAGAAACCAAATAATATTTGCATCATTTTGCCGGATTGCCACAGTTATTTTCCTAACTTCCCAAAAATCAAAGCGAAATTTCACAAAATTTTGGGAAAAAATAAAATTCATGTATTTTTTACTATTTTAATAGGGCTTTTGCTATTCCTTATAATTTATATTTTTTTGGAAGGTTTATATTCGACAATACCACCCTGTTTTTTTAAAGTAGCAAGTCATTATGGAAACGATCGTTTCAGTGTGTAGTCTGTTTCTCGAATTCCCCGCGATCCGGGGAAATCTCCACAAATTGGTAACCCTGCACTGCATTTCATTCATCTTGACTGGCACTTCTGATTGGCTGGCCTTCAAGGCCAGCCAATCAGAACTGCGCTGGCGGTCTCCTTACGGCGGAGTTCCCGCCCATAATCTATACATGTGTGCCGTTCATACACACGAAAATATGCACCAGTGTGCGTAAATTCATCAATGAGTCGATGAGAAATGAAGGCAGTTCGTTTGGTGGCCTAAGGAGTAGTAGCGTGTGCCCGTGTGACGTCACACGGGCGCGACAAGTTGCTATAAGTGTTATAACAGGAGTTTTAACTTTCTTTTTATATTTTGTATTTTTTATTAAGTACATGATTGTTGATTTGTTGTAATAAATGAATTTGGCTAAGGTAGGCTAAGCCTATTTGCCTGTATGGACGGCACGCCCCTGATAGTACTAATTATTATAAAATACACTTGCTTACGAGCAAGGAGCTCGTGGCTAAATACTAACAGATGCTCGGGTCGATCTTTAGGTTAAGCCGCGCTTGCCTAGGTTGGTCCGTGGATGGGTGACCAGACCACCCATTACATACCGAGTTTCTTTACATCGGAAAGCACGTTAAGCCGTTGGTCCCGGCTGTCATTTGTAGATCTTCGACTGTCGTTAAGTCAGTGGTTCGAAAGTCTGACAACCAGTCTTACCAAAGGGTATCGTGTTACCCAGTGCAAGCTGGGTTGTGGAGGTCAGATAGGCAGTCGCTCCATGTAAAGTACTAGTATTCAGCTGCATCTGGTTAAACTGGAAGCCGACCCCAACATAGTTGGGAAAAGGCTAGGCAGATGATGATGACACTTGCTTACGAACATCTCTCACGACAACACTGTTTTTCATTTAAAAAACCCCATCCTAATCTGAGCAAAGTAGCAGCTATAAAGCAAATTACAAGTACCTATATCACACTAAAAAAACTAGAGAGGTGTCAAGGGACACCCGAATGGAACGAAGTTCCTTTCGATTAAGTAGTGAAGAAATTGTAAAAAAAAATTGGCACAAAAAAAACCACCACCAGCACCACCACCACCACCACCACCATCACCAGCACCACCACCACCACCACCATTACCACCACCACCACCACTACCACCATACCGCGATAAGGAACTACGTTCCAAAAAGGGCTACAGTTTCCCGAAACAGTTCCCCTTATTTCTTAAGGCTGTGGATTTCCCCACTATAACCCTGATCGATATTTTGTAAGATTTTATCGATAAAATAAAAAGGGACAGTAGCAGGTCTTCATTAATCAGTCCTTAATTAACACATGTATGCAAAACATTTATACTCCTCTCAATTAACAACAAGATTTATAAAGATAAAATGCAAATTTCATCCACACGCATCTTTCACTTCACTCATCCTTTTCTAACAACAGCGTATTGTATATACCCATCTTTTTCCATTACAAATGTTTGACACCGCTCCTTGATCGTTTTCAGTTGTTCCCGATAATTTTTAACGCGGTTTCTCCCTTCTCTTTTACACTCATAACGTTTTCGTTATGGTCTCTCCCTTTAACAGTAACAAATGACGTTCGATAAATAAAAAATTGTCTCTTTACATTTATTTCGAGAATGCAATGAAGTAATATTTCGGTGTTAAAAATAATCGAGTCGATGACTTTTTTGTCGTAAAGGGCATCGCGTTGTTAACTGCCATATAGAATGTAATTATTTCATTATTTAACACTTCGAGCGGCTGATAATGAAAATATACTGGTTTTTTTATTTACTAATCAACTTTTCAGTTGTTGAGAAACGGTTTTTTCTTTTTGCTTTAAATGCTAATTGGCACAGGTGCGATGTTTAAATTTTCAAATTGCAAGTGCTCCTTAGTCGGATTAGTTACAACAGTTTGGTGTCTGTGTTGTGTTGTGTTGTGGAGGTCAGATAGGCAATGAAATTGGAAATACCTTCTGATAAAGCGCACACCACACCGCCAACTAGCGAGCGAGCGAGCAAGCGAGTCGGGCGAGGTATCGTTTCACCTCATTTCATACTTTCTTACACCGCGAACTACCTAGTATGAAAACGAAGTATGAAAAGAGGCTCGCCCGGCTCGCCGCTCGCTCTCTAGCTAGCCGTGTGGCCTGCGCTTTATGCAGAATACCAATACCATGCAGTGTGCAGGATTGCATAAGGTATTACAGGTGAGCTTGTGCACGGAACTAATATGTGTCTGGCTACAAATAGATATTTGTCCAGTCTTCTGTGTGTTCTTCGTCTTCTGTGTGTTCTTAGTCTTCTGTGTGTTCTTCGTAAACTGGTCACATGACTGGTGGACATGAGGAAGAATACCATGATGCGTGGAAAACATAGACAAAGTAGGTACAGGTGCTTTTTTATTTTGCTAACGTACGTTACCAAAGCTTGGGAGGGCCGTCATCCTACAAGACGGGTTCAGTACAGATTAGCAAATTGGACATCCGCGTTTGGCCTTAGGGCAATCTGGTCTGCTGCGGGACTGTTCGAAAGAGATACCGCGGCCCTGGAACATAAAGGGCCAATGAAGGAACATGGGTGGTTTTTAGTCAGTAAGAGTCTGACACTCCCTTCCGCTCCGCCCAGGGCTTGGGGGTCATTTGATGATTTCCCACCCACCAAAAAAAAAAAAAAGGGCAATCTGGTCTGTACAAAATGCAGACACGTCTCGGGACGGTCACATCCATACAAAAACTTACTGAAGTATCTATCTATCAATATTTGGTGACCCTTAACACTACTTTTAACTACTAACTATGAGGTCACCGCATACGTATTCTCCCGACTCAAAACCCCATCCATCACGCAGCATCTAATCTCCACAGATTGTTTACGCGATCGCACATTATTTAGGTCGCAGTGAATGAACAACTGAATGAACGAGATAACACACAGCTGTGATTCAATGAGCATGAATAATAATTAACACGGTGTTATCGATGCGATGCACAAATCATTACCAGTGCTGTTTTATTGTCCAATTAAATTTGTCGGGATGGGTGGGTGTGAGAGGGAGGTACCTACTAAAAAATACTTTTTTTTTTGTTTTTAACAGCTTATACTGTCTCACTACCATGTACCAACATCTACGACGCAACCTAAGAACCTAAAATCCTTGATCAATTATATCATATTGACAATCGCCAGACAACAGCTATCGGCCAGTAGCATACCAGACCCAACACTCGACTGGTTGGGAGGATCCTCCCTTTTCTATAGAGGATGACGAACTTTACACCCTGCTCCTCAATTCCTCATTCCACTTCACATACTATTAACTATTTATATTCTTATATAATATGAATGCTACTATCCTACTAATATTATAAGTACCAAAGTTTGTGAGGATGGATGGATGGATGTTTGTTACTCTTTCACGCAAAAACTACTGCACCGGTTGCGATGAAATTTGGCACATAAATAGTTTAAAAACTGAATTAACACATAGGATAATTTTTATCCCGGTAGTACGATCCCGTAGGACAATTATCGAACTCGACGCGGTTGAAACCGCGGGCATAAGCTAGTATTTTATAAAATCTTTCAAAATTTAGGTCATCTAGGCCTACCAAATGCAATGAATAGCCGTGACAGAAGCCCAAAAACCTGAAAAATGTCGGAGTTCTCTTGTTTCAATTAAAAAAAAAACATATATCTATCTCGAAATGAGTCACTTTTACTTACCCCCTACTAATAGAGTAGGGAAGTAAGTGGTGGGGTAGGTACTGAATATCACAAGACTAAAATGAAACTGAACACCAAATTACACTTGACGTACCTCTACCTAATAAGAACGGGCAAGCGTAGCCCGTGAATTTCTTATGTTTTTTGCAATTTGCAGATCAGTATCAGGTTGTATGTTGATTAAAATATGATTTGCGATCGTAACAAATATGGCTTAATAGAGTTATAATCATTAAAATCATCAGTACAACCCTCTTAGTTCATTTAGTCTCATTTAATGACTATTTCATGAACTTAGAGGATTGTATTGATGATTTTAACGGTTATTATTCTGTAGCTTCATACGTATTACGGCACGAATCATATTTTAATCAACATCCAACCTGACACAGACCTGCAAATTTTTTTTTTTTTTTTATGTTTGATGGGCCTACTCTTGACCTCAATCTGGTCCTGAGGACAGAGATGAGGTCGACGATGAAAAATTCTAAAAAACTTAAGAAATTTTAAATATTGCGAGCTAACCTGGCGCTTCACCCTTAGCCACATTTTTTTACGTTTAAACGTCCTTTAACTCTAATTAGCGTTTATAAATAAATCCCTATATTTCTTGGTGCAATCGTGCGTAACACAGCGAAGTGCGGGCGCAGTGATGTCAAAGGAGCTGTTGGTTACTGCCAACTTATCATAATTTCGTATTCGATATCGCGCAAGAGGTTATCGGAACACAGATCCATTCGGACCGCTGCATCCGCTCCTAATGATAATGTTATCTACTATAAACGCAACTACCTACTTGAGGTATTTAGTATGAGTTTGTTTAAGATCTTGTGTAGTCTAGGCAATGACTTGCAGCTCTTGACATAATAATTACATGAGCCACACGGGTCCATCTTCAAGTTTGGCAACGGTTGCCGAGGTCGGTCTGTGGATGGGTGAACATTGGACGTCTATCGTCTTGATGATGTTGATGTTAACAGATATTTTATTGTCAATTTGTTTTATTTTTATTATTTGCTATGTACATTTTATATACAGACTAAATAATGAGAATCGATCGATGAATGAATTTTTCAATGGGTATCGTTCGCATGTGTTGCCGATCGTGGATACGTTTTACACACACAAAAGCATTTGAGTTCTCATTATTAAAAAAAAAAACATTAAATTTATTCTTTCGTGTTTTTTTTTATTGTTATTAAAAAAAAAATGTCCCAATTGTTTCGAGTTCGATGGTCGAGTTCATGGTATTCGGCTCCAGAACGACCTAAAAATAATGGTGTATTTACTTCGGCACAGCCACACCCCGCCGCTAATCCGTCGAGGTAACCTTACATCATTATTCAGTCATCTTTGACGGCACGGTTGGCGCAGTGGTCAAGCGATTGACTGCGCCGCTGCATGTCGCGGGTTCGATTCCCGTACGGAACAAATATTTGTATGACCTACAAGTAGTTGTTCCGGGTCTGGGTGTTTTTCTATCTATAATTATGTATGTATTTACAAAAAAAAAATGTATATATGTAGTTTATCAGCCATCTAGCTACCATAACACAAGCATTAGGTTGCTTAGCTTGGGACAGGATGGTGCTGTGTGAAATGTCCAGGGATATTATATTATATCTTCCAGTTTAACCCGATGCAGCTGAATATCAGAATTTTACATGGAGCGACTGTCTATCTGACCTCCACAACACAGTTAGTACTGGGTAATACGAAACCCCTTGGTAGGACTGGTTGTCAGATTTTCAGGCCAATTTACCTGTAACGACTGTCAAAGATCTACAAGTGACAGCCGGGTAGGCAAGCGCGGCTTAACCTAAAGATGGACCCGAGCTGCTGTTATTATTTAGCCACGAGCTCCTCAGCCACGTCGAGATAAGTTTACATATTAAAGTTAAATATTATATCTGCTGCCACGCGGTAAAAAAGTTTAGAACAGCATTTTATTAAATACATATATTTTTTAAATACATATGTATATTTTAGACCCAGCAGGGTTTAAAATTTTATACAGAACTCATGGTAACTATGTGCGCTTCGTATGATCTTGTATCATCCTGTATTTTCGTCAATTTCACACGATACTATTACAGTTGCTGTATTTTCAGTAATTTTTCAAGTGGTCGTAATCGTAACCGAACTGATACGAACGTGACTTTTGCCGAATATGAGGTCCTGGGTTCGATTCCCGGGTCGGGCAAAGTATTATTGGGCTTTTCCATCAGAAATTTCTCAGTTGCACCCCGTAGTCTGAATTTGTGCCCGGTTGATGGCAAAAGCCTCGCCCCTATTACATGGGAGTCAGACATAACATAAGCTCTCAGTCTAACCCTTCGGGGCTAATAAGCGTTATGTTATGTTAAGACTTAAGAATTAGAAACAATATTACCATCAAACTAGTAACGTCACCCACGTCATAATTGTAAATGCACATGTTTACTTATATTATGAAATGAAATTAATTTATTTGCTAGAATATAGGTACATAATAACATGGTAAAATAAAGAAAAAAAAAAAAAAAAAAAAACCCCCGCCCCCGCCCCCCCCATCGCCCTCTCTCTTATAAAGAGAGAGGGCGATTTTTGTGTTTGTGCGTCCGGTTAAGCAGCTTCAACCTTAGCGAGTTGTTGCGCTGCGAGAGGCCATACCAAAAAAAAAAAAAAAAAAAAAAAAAAAAAAAAAAAAAAAAAAAAAAAAAAAATTGTGTTTGTGCGTATGCGCACCGTTGATGCTACCATGTGCATTCCCGCTTTGTTTCTCACTCTAACAAATGCCGACTCTAAGCAACAGAAAAGGATAGTACCATGGTAAAATGCGATTCCGTGCTGCTGGATGAAGTTTTTTATTTTATTTATTTGGGACAAAAAACAGTTATACATTATAATATTAATATTTAGCTTAGGTATAATATTAAACAAACGCATAACCCACACTATTGTCCACGGAATCATATCGATTTTAAAAGAAATAAGGAAATGAAACGGACGTATACAGAAAGAGACAGTAAGAAAATAAACAGAAAAGTCACACTAACCAACTCTGGACAGCGCTTCCCGTCCAGATTTAGTCTATGGTCACCAATCAAATCACAACTTAAGTAATTCAATAGCCATATTTCTAAATTTGTTCTGATTATGAGCGAAAATATCAAAATTTATAAAATGTGAGTTTATACGTTCTCTCTCTCCCCAGTATAAGTTCAACCCTTATGCATCCACTAGAAGTCATCCGTCTACACGTTACTGCTAGCCGTGCGAAACCAGGGCGGAGTGCTAGTACTTGAATAAGTAAGTACCTACACCCGACGACACATCAAGCTATATTATATCGCTTAAAACCTAACCTTGCTTTGTATGACCTGCCAGTACAATGAGAGATCAGCTTAATTTGGTTTGCAAACTTGATTGGTCGTCGTGCGTACAATATACCTCTCAATATTAACGAGTTCATTAATTCGGCAGTAATTAGTTGCGGCCCTTCTAAGTAGCGCTAAGTTACCTTGTATCCTACAAAAGGCGGACATTTTACGAGAAAACTCTCAATTTATAACTTAATAATGTCCCTTTTCACTAATGACACCTATAACTATAACTACACACGGTTGGACTTTAAAAGCCACACTCGGGCATTGAGAGTTTAAATTCCAACACAACAATTATATTTAGACATTCGTCTCTCAGTCTTAGTGAACACAGGCATAACACGTCGAAAGGCTAATGACTTGTGCCTAGACTTCAACCAAACCAACTTATATGTGCAGACGGGAAAATACAGAACTAAAATAATTACACCAAGCTTGACATTTCGATGCAAATTTTCTTGACAAGCAGCGCCACCTTCAACTGCACATTTACAACTACTTAATTACAGTGGCCATACTATACAATTCTAAACTGTCTCAAAATGTAAGCAGCTGTTTTTGATGCCCCACCGCAGAGACTCCTTTTAACATAATATAGTTTTGAAAGATGTCATTTCCCAGATTTTATGTTCGACATTTCATGTCTTCAAAGAACAGGAGAACAGTTTCCTGGTTTTGATTTTGCGATCCTATTAGTCAGTCGGCGGTTGGGATTAACTCATTATGCTCAACTATTGTTAAAGTAATGTTTCCACCTTCTGCCATAATAGTAGGCATAATATGTAAAAATATTAAAAATACCCTCAAGGTGGAACCGTGGAAGTGCCAGGGTAGCCCGCGAAATTCAAATTTGTATGTTTATGAAAAATGAGACGCGCAGGTAACATGTAATTACAGAAGTTTAATCATTAAAATCATCAATACAACCCTCTTAAGTTCATTTAACCCCATCGAATGACTTTTTCATGAAATAGTTATTGAATGGGGTTAAATGAACTTTTTGCTAGACACTCGGCATTCTGCTTGTATGTCATCCAATATTTTTTGTACAGGTTACACACGTCGAGCGATCAAGCTACCCAAAACCAAATAAAGCTGATTTCTTATTGTACGGGCAGCTCATACAAAGCGAAGTCAGGTTATACTGGATATGTATAGTTTGATGTGTCGCCGTGGTGTGTACCTATCATTCCACTGCTTGGCTAAGATTTTCTCCCTTCTTCTCTCTCGTCTCTCGTTGCTTTTTGTAGCCAAACTCCCGTTAAAGCATCTAAGTCATAACGCTAGGTTTTCCAAGGCAGGTTCGCTCGAAAATAGACTAGCCTCCTAATACCTGGGAATTGCAGACGAAACAGACGAAATGTGGATGTACTATGGTATAGCATAATCAGCCTATAATGTTCCCACTGCTGGGGATACACGGCTTCCTCTCTATGAGAGGGAATGGGCACCACCACGCGGGCCCAGTGCGGGTTGGTAGATGTCACAATGTCTTCGAATTTTTGCTTCTAGGACATGCCGATTTCCTCACGATGTTTTCCTTTACCGTTTTTGAGAGTGGTGATGAAATAAATTACACAAAGTAATGCGCGCCTGCCAGGGTTCGAACCCACGACTTATTGTTCGTAAGTCGGGGCCGCCACCTCTGGGCCACTGCTGCTCTCCGTACTATGGTATACGAGTGCCTAACCCTTCGAGGCAAAATATGTGTAATGTTATGGTATGTTATTTTACTTCGGTTGGTCAATTTCCCGCTGATTCCCTAGCCCTACCGTGGCATAAATCGAACGGCATGTACATGGGCCCGCGGGCTTTTTGATCCAACGCGTTCGCTTTAAGTTATGTGTCCCCAGTGAGCGGGCTTGTTGGCCATGATACATGCGTTTTGTGCGACTGTGCTCGTGTTAGTGTGTAAACATGGAAATTCAATTGTTACTGTTTAAAGATCGGTATCATTTACATTTTTTTATTTGTTTCACCTTGAGTTATGCGTCGAGCTACAAGAAAACAGACAAATGCGTGCACTGACTGGACAGGTGTTCTCAAATCTAACTGGTACTTTCTTCAAAAGACCATCTCCGACACTAATCTGCGTATTCCTCACATGACTTGAGAAAGATTATGTCTGGGCTTTAAAAGAGACAGTGACGTTTAAGTTTGTTTCGGTGTTTCATCTCAGAATATTCAGATAAGACACACCGAACACATCTAGTTTTTTCTAGTTCTTCTAGAATTAACAATAGAGTCTCTATAATAATGGCAATAGCTTTAAAAGCTTTTGTATTTTCTACGACTTTAAACAACATTATCATTTACTTTTTGTTACTAATATTATGTATTAGTAACAAAAAGTTTGTTATACTTTACATAATGGCAATTCGCTTTAGTCATTTCCATTATCAATATTGCTTCTATGTTAGGGATTTTGGTTTCCGCACTTAGTCCCTAAAGTGGACCATTGTGACAATATTGCTTAAAAAAAGTTACTTTGTCAAGACGCGGGAGAAACACGACTGCGCAGTTGGTAACGTGCGGTTTTAATTTTTAACCGACTTCCAAAAGGCTATTTTATATAATTAATATATATGTATATATATATAAAGATAATGATTTTAACTCAAGTACCCAAGTAATCACATTGACTTGTTTATAGATACGGGTGTAAGACTCATTCTACGTAATTAAACTCCTAAACAAAAAACAATATAATCACTAGAACAGAATCCAGAAAAACTGTAAATAATGGACGTTTTGTCAGAAACATGAAAGAAAGCAACAATCCTGTACCAGTTTATATGATTTAGTTGTGTTACGAATAAAGTAGAAACGGTGCCATAATACGATAAAACTATTGGTATATTTCTTGGCCATTTATCATCTTTATGGCCCATTCCGCCGGTACATTTCGGCAATTTCCTGAATTATTGTACACCGTTGTACCGAACTGAAGTTCTATTGCTTCTATCCTGATGTATGCTTATAGGTACTACCTTGCATCGTCGTCGTCTTTAAAAGTAACCATGTGAAAAAAAAACATTATTTGTTTGTACCAAACGTGACGCATTTGTATAAGCACATAACAATATTAATACTCAGCTATTTTCTTTTAAACATTTCAGTATTTCTTCATAAACCGTAGATTTTATGTTACTCAACGAATGTCATGTATGTACACAAACCTCGATTAAGTGGTTAACTCCCCAAAAGATATGTGCGCTCAAATCTGTGGTAGGCCCAAATTGGTTTTTGTATTTTGCAAAAAAAATTTATTAAAATTAAGGTACAATACCTTAATTTAGTCTCTGCATACAAATTTGACAATTGACAGTCTGAAAAGCGACATCGAAAGAGATAAGTTTCGAAGCGTTTACAACTATGTCTAGGACCTAGAAGTTAGTTTGGCAGGATTACAATCATGAACATATTAAGTGAAAAAAACATGTTATCTATTGATAATACAATCAATTAACATCTCTTATTAACTCGTGATATCTACTTAGAATATTTGGCTATACCAAGTAAAGTGGAATGTGTACCACTGCTTAGCGCCTATTAGAGGCTAGGGAGTAGCGAAACGAAACGAACGTTTGCTAAATCTTCGCAATCGGCCGTACTGCTTGGCGCCTCGCTTGACGGCCACGCTTGAGGTGTATCGAAGTAGCGTGCCTCTAGCTGCTAAGCAAGCCACATATCAGTCGGTGCGTAGTGCGTAGCTCTGTAGACAAAACAATATTTTGACGACACGGTATTTTGCTATGTCAATAATGTCAGAATCAGAATCAGAAACATTTATTTGTTAAACATAGGTATAACATTAGGGATCTTATAAATAGTTAAGGTTCTTGCTATGTTTTGTCGTTACTGACATACAAATTAGAATAGAAAAAAATCAATTAAAATTACAAACAAATAAAAAAAGATTACAAATAGAACATGTCAATTGAAATAAAATAAGAAAGAGTCATAAGAAACGTCAACAAAATTTAAAATCTTACAAATAATAAAATGGCAATAAAAGTAAAAATCATTAAATAAAAACAAATATAAAATGTCAATTAAGAGTCATAAAATCACCTCACGGAATAACCACATATCCTTTTTAGGGTTCCGTACCCAAAGGGTAAAACGGGACCCTATTACTAAGACTTCGCTGTCTGTCTGTCTGTCTGTCTCCAGGCTGTATCTCATAAATAGTGATAGCTAGAAAGCTGAAATTTTCACAAATGATGTATTACTATTGCCGCTATAACAACAAATACTAAAAATTAAAAAAAAAAAAATATTAAGGGGGGCTCCCATACAACAGATATGATTTTTTTGCCGTTTTTATAGATAATGGTACGGAACCCTTCGTGCGCGAGTCCGACTCGTACTGGTTTTTTTTTTCTAAAATAAAAGACGTAATGTTTTACCTACTTACCTTCAATGTGGTACATACAACCCGATATTTCTTTTAAAACTCCTCTTGTTAGTTCATTTATTATTTTAAAACAAATTTACAAAACCCCCAGTGTCCATGACAATGACAAATAAATATCACCAAGTCGATAAATTATAACAATTAGGGATGTGACATTAATTCGATTTGACAATAAACATTATTTCGGTAGCTTATTTGGTAGTTACTTTTTTATTTTTTATTGTATGTACTTTGGTACTAAGTAGGTACTTTTCGAAAACCGGAAAGTATACCAAGAAAGGAATTTAAGTGTTTTGATTATAAAACGATGCCATTAAAATATCTTTCACTTCGCATTAGACTTCATGTTTCTTTACCGACTTTTAGCGGCCTTTTGCATGCGAAATGCCCTTTCAAACTCATCATCAGTTCAGAGGGATCACACAATCTCCTCCCTGGTTACACTCTTATATTGTCAACAGGGAGAAAATTAGTTAAGCACTCATTCCATAGCGGTCGGAGACCCGGTCTTTGCAGCACCTGGTCGTCCTGGGACAATCTCCCACCACGTTACGCGTGCGCTCCTAGCTTGGTAATGACTTCGCCGGTACTTTCTTCTAGATTCTTGTTCCCTAGGTTTCGGCTTCCTTGTTCCTTTTCCTTGTTGTTGCCTCTTCGGTGGCTGTGTTGCGACTGACGACTAATCCAAAAATGGCCCGTCTTTTACAAGGGTCTTTCTTACGTAATTTAGATCTGTTTTGCACGATACATCCCCGGTGCCCAAACCTTGAGGGTTCCAAAGATTTGGTCACCGGGGAAGTCCTCTGTTTTGGTATGGACATGTAATGAGGAGGGATGAAACGCATGTGACTGAAAGAGTGATAGACATGAATGTTGATGGATGGAGAGGGAGAGGCAGGCCAAAGAAAAGATGGACGGATTGTGTGAGGAATGCTATGAAAGAGAAAGGAGTAAACGATGCCGTGACGTCTGACAGGGGAGAATGGAAGAAGAAAACGTGTTGCGCCGACCCCGAGTAAAATGGGACAAAGGTAGGAAAACGATGATTCCATAGCGATTATCTTTATGAAGAAGATCTTCGCACCGGAACATTTACGCAACCTCCACTAGGTCGTCGGTCGATGAAATGGCATAGCACAGCCCTGTTTACCACCGAAATTAATACCGAAAAAGTTCGGTTAATTCAATATAATAATTAGGCAACTGGCGACTGTGGTGATAAAGCCGTGTTCCACTAATACTGAACAAAACAAGCTGGGGTCGGGGTCAGATGATAAAAGTCTTGTATTAATTTGCTGCCTTAGCCGTGATAGTGTTGCTCACACTACTAAAATAGATCGCGATTGTAAAACTGTTTGTTTTAATTGTTTACTTTAAAGTTGTATGAACTCTTTATAAATTCTGCAATCTATTAAGGGATTGGAGCAGTGTAATATTGTCAAAGAGCCACTTTTATGGCTGTCCAGCGGTGGTCCAGTGTCATCAACTTTCTATTTGACGGACTTCTTGACAATTCTTGCAAATGTGCTTTTTTTAATTACCCATGTATGTTCCACTGCTGGGTAAGGGCCTCCCCATATCTATCCAGGTAGGTAGGTACTCTTTTCGTGCGCCATCTCGAACTAGGCACCAAATGGGTTAATTCTAATTCATGTTTCGTGTTTGAGTTTGCTGTTCGCTGATATACATCAGCCTCACCAATCGCACAGAAATTTTCCCGAGCCTCGGTTTCATCCAGCTGCAATCGGCCACCCAATCTAGCCGTCCTGAACCCGTGCCGAACAGCGCTCTATACTCAAGAGGAAGTACACGTTGACCACCAACGGTTCTACGGCTAATACAACCGGCCCATATCCACTTCCACGTGAAACATAACGTAACATGACATCCCCTAAGGATTAGGCAGAGTATACCTTTTTTTTTCTGATGGGAAATCATCAAATGACTCCTCCCGCTCTGGTCGGAGCGGAAGGGAGAGTGTCAAACTTTTACTGACTAAAAACCATCCATGTTCCTTCTTTTGCCCTTTATGTTCCAGGGCCGCGGTATTTCTTTCGAACAGTCCCGCAGCCCTGGCAGACATCGGCCTTTGCAGGCCCCTCCTGTTTGCTGACATCTCTTTGAGGCGCGCGTGGAACACGAACGCGCCGTCGACACGGCCTGTCGTCATAAAACAGACGGACGGCGAGCTAGCAGGCAGAGTATACCTACAGTACACTTACATTTAACCGTTTATACGTAATTTAAGTCCATGAACTGGGCACAAATCCAGACTCCGTGGCTGCTACTAAGAGATTCCTGATGGTATCTGACATTCTTGAAGAAAATCAATCTTAAGTTGACGGGTTAACCGCACCTCTTTATGTTTCGTCGCTCTCAATAAACCTACAGTAGTAACCTCACAGCTTTGTCTCGCCGCTGTTACGATACGAAGGTTATCATCGTAATAAATAATTGAGTTGTCTTTTTTCAAGTAACCGCCTCTGATAACATGTTTATTGAATATTAACGCTTTCGACGCAATTATAATAGAAGTTGGACAGTTTTTTAAGGTTGATTATAGGTCAGTCGAACGCGGAGTTAATTCTAATCAAAAGTCGGGGAAATCATATGATTGAGTCATTGCTTTTGACTTTGCCATAGTGTTTTTTGATAGCTTTACTAAAAAAAAACTAAAAATAAGCTACCTACAGTAGTTTATTTTTGACTATTTAAAAGTGCCTGTCACGGATCTATTTGAACTAAATGCTTCAAGTTTAAGTTTGAGCCATGTTATGAACCAGATTAATTTTCTTTTTTTCCTAATTCAGTGAATCTCTCATTGTACGCGAAATCTATATAAAGCGAGACCATGTTATTCTGGAAGTGTATAGCTTGATGTGTCACCATGTGTACTTGTTCACTTTGCCTCGCACCCACTTGGCTCTAAACGGTGAACAAAAATATCGCGTAGAAACAGCCGGCACTGAGCTCACGTGATGGATTACTATCTCTTACAGACAGGATGGCTAAGACTTATCAGTCAAGCCTTATATGCTGATTATTCACCTATAATGACCTGGCAAGAGAACAAGCGTCTGATGAGATGACGAGTAATAGAGAAGTATGGAAGAAGAAGACATGCTGCGCCGACCCCAAATATGGGATAAGGGCAGGAGAATGATGATGTTGTTGATGATGACCAGCTCCGCTTCCGGGCACATCTCAAGTCGAAAGCCATGAAAACCGGGCTTGCATTAGAAGGATTTTGACTTATTATTGATCGAATCCTGCACGTCTCCTCCCCGCTCCGCTCGTTTCCCCCTTTGGTGTCAACCGGGCCTTACAGTTATCTACACAAGCTGAATTCACCCGTGAAATCCTAAATAAGACATTTTCACTGCTCGCGATGATTTGTGGCTAGTGTTGTTCCATTGTGCTACTGAGCGTTACAACGTTGCTTAATATCTGCTTGTCCGTCATTTGTTTGTTACTTCAATTGTCTCTTTTGTAAACTTGGGTTGGAATGTGTTTTTTTTTGGCGACAGCTTTTTAAAGACCAGTTTTTGAAACGTAAATATAATGGTGGTGGTTCGAGTGGAGATTAAGAACTAGATAGGTAGTTGCGATCGTCTCTTACTGAACTGTAAATTACGGTGCGACTCTCCTTAATATTGTTCGAATTCGAGAAATACCTGGCCCACAACATTATACACAAAGGTACCATATATAGAGTATGGTATAACAGCTAAAGCAAAAAATATTTTAATAGATTACATAAAGTCTTGCTGTCGCAGTTACAATATCCAATAAAACTGCAATAAATATTACAATTTAAATAAACTCCGTTCATAAACGGTCAGCCGAGTTAATACTGATAAAAATACGTTAGGCACAGCCTGACCAAATACCCGCGAAAATAATTTAAATAAAGAATGGTAACGGCATTGCAGGGCGGAAATGTATGCGCCGCTCAGTGCTGCCAACCGAATAAAAATAAATCACACGTGATTTATTTTAGCTGCGAAGTCACATGCTATGTTCCGGGTCGCTGCAGCTTCGCTATGTATGAAAACTCCCTGGCATATGTTACTGCATAGAATTTTGAATTCAAGGATATGTTCTGGTGACTTTTGTTTTATTTAAAGTTATGAAGTTTTTAAGGCAACAAAATTCTGCAGTTTTAACTCGATTCAGTAGTATCATTGTTGAAATTCTTGTTACCATAACGTAGGTGCTTTTACATTATTAAAAAGGATTCGAAATGATAATTATCATTGATTTAGAGAATTATCTTGATAATGATTAAAAACGATTAAATAAACTAAACTAACAACAAACTATTAAAGGGCATTAAAAAAGCATCTCCTCAACGCTGCGCCATGTTGTATGAACATAACACTTAGCCTCTAGACAAGATATACGCCAGCCCTTGGGTCACGGGAAGCGCAACTAGGCGTTTCAAAAGAAGATCGGCATTTTGGGGCCCTCTTTATTTCAGAAGCGTTCATCAATTAAAGTGTGTACATTATAATGAAGCAATAACGGGGCTTTTCTTTGTATGTCAAATCTTTTATTTATTTGTTAAAACTTTATGCATAGGTAAGTAAAAACTGTACGAAGGTAGACTTAATGCCTTGGGCATTTTCTGTCCGTCTAAGGGTCATACAGAGAAAATACACAGAAGTACACCACTTGTAATAACTGTGTACCTAATATAACAATCTCTAACTAGAGGGCTATCATAAATTGTGGGGGCTGTGCGCCTTATCTCGATCGGCTGCACAAAAGTTGGGACAAAATCTGAAGAGACTGCCGAATATCTAAAAATACCAAAATACGCCTTATGGACACCGTGGTTTCCCGATCTTCCTCTATGGAGCGGAGACATGGACATTGCGAATGCAGGACCGACGCAAGATGGATGCCCTTGGAGACGCATGTCCAGGATAAGCTGGACCGTTCATCGGACTAAAGTACTCAAAGAACTCAATATTAAACAAAGACTGTCGTCGCTTGAGCAATTACGAATTCTCAGATGCTTTGGACACGTTACCCGCAACAATGATTCCATGGAGCGTTTGGTGATTCAGGGTAGAGTTGAAGGTACGAGAGCACGAGGTCGATCACCAACCCGATGGACAGACTCCATCAAATTTGTCACCAAATGTGGTCGCCATGCGGCAAATAGAGACCGGTGGGAAAGGATCGCAAAGGCAGCGACCGCAGTTGTGGGCGACACCTCATGACCACGACCACTCTGTCAAGAGTGAACGACTAAGAAGAGAACCAGAGGGCTGACTGAACATTTTATTTCTGTCTACATGCGTTTGTGCTTTCAAGAATATTATGTGCTTCGCATCTGCGTGTCGCCTTTTCCCTACCTACACACATTCTAACCCTAACTAACTACCATACAACCCGCACCATAAAGATACAGTCCCTTAAAATAAACATTCGGTTTCACCAAATATCATTTGGTGCTTTTTGCAAGAATAAATATTAGTTTTGATACTTTTTGCAATCGCCAAAATCACTTCTGCTTACTTTAACTATGGATGACGGAGCCATTCCAAAATTAAATTCAAATCATGCAACATCCTAACACCCTCCGGAAATTGAAGCAAGCGACGTCACTTGACCCGCTCCGTCAAACTGACAGCTGTCAAAACCCCCGCCTATAATAACTAGAGGCAAAGGCATCGTTGTCTTCGTCCTCTGACCGTGAAGAGGTCCGATAATATGGAAATTAAAATGAAATGAGAGTTTTGTATTCAAAATAGGTCTATTATACCAGCCCCATTTAAAATTCGTACCTATTTAAATACGCTGATCTTATGTTTCCTTGTGCAAATTGCACAGAACTTTTGATGTTATTGAATATTGGTAGGCTAGTTGACTGTTTTTGAAAAACCGATTAGTTCTGTGTTCCTTGCGGTCTCTTGTCTTCAAAATATGAAATTATCAGTGAAATACTAACATTAACAGAAGTTACTCGATTTTTTCTATCGCAATGTAAATAAATTTTGTCAACGTGCAACTTCGTCTGCGACAAATAAGAGAGAGAGAGGGTTAGAGAGAGTCGGTCGTAGGCACCAATAATACAAAAAACCGGCCAAGTGCGAGTCGGATTCGCGCACGAAGGGTTCCGTATCATTATCTATAAAAACGGCAAAAAAATGATATCTGTTGTATGGGAGCCCCCCTTAATATATATTTTTTTTAATTTTTAGTATTTGTTGTTATAGCGGCAATAGTAATACATCATTTGTGAAAATTTCAGCTTTCTAGCTATCACGGTTTATGAGATACAGCCTGGAGACAGACAGACAGACAGACAGACGGACAGACAGCGAAGTCTTAGTAATAGGGTCCCGTTTTACCCTTTGGGTACGGAACCCTAAAAATGGTTATTTTAAAACTGCGGTATCTCCTAAGATATTCATTGAAATCAATCCAATAAGAGCATTTTGTTCAAAATTAAATACTTGCGATGAATAACGTATTTATTTGGATAAGGATTAATACCATGTTTATAAAACACCTTCGCAAATAATGCATTTTTAAAAGATGGACATGCTAACGCGGACTTTTTTAGAACTTTTTAATAAGAAGAATAATTCCGTGATACATGATTGTTGCATAACTTTAACCGTTTACGCAGCGCACGCAACGGAAGCTTGCAAAAGGAATAAATTTTCCCTGTTTTTGCAACATTTTTATTGAAGCTCCGCGCCTATTTGTCGTAGCGTGATGTTATATATTGCCTATAGCCTTTCTCAATAAATGGGCTATCCAGCACTAAAATAATGTTTCAATTCGACCAGTAGTTCCTGAGATTAGCGCGTTCAACCAAATAAACAAACACACTCTTCAGCTTTATAATATTGGTAGGTAATTGGTATAGATGCGGTATCGGCATTAAATAATTAAAAAAAAAACTTACTGACAGCTAGCCTATTCTATCGTGTCAACATAAGTTCAAATTCCTAAAGACTGTCACAAAACAGGATTTGTTATAACAAAACACCAGCACAATCTCAGTAACTATCCTTTTAATGAAACAACTTAAATAAGACCCCTGTAGAACAATCTCAAACAAGCATTAGTCCATTCTGTCTAAGAGATTTATCTCTTAGATAACTGTATAAGGCCTTATCTATATCTATCTTATATATACATACTCGTATAATAAAATCGTAAAAATTTAAATCGATGTTCCGACTTGGCGCAAAAACTACTGCATAGATTCTGTTCAAATTTTGCACAAATATTCTATAGATAGGCTTCTTCAAATGTTAAATTAACCCGCTTCTTGCTTAAGGGGGTGTGTAATATTTCATTATGCCCGCATTCTTCAATTGTTTGATATTTCAGCCATGTCATGCATATGAGCAGCTATTTTAAAATTGGCAACGTATAGGTATAGCATAGCGGTTTCATGATCGCTTGGTAAACTATGGGTCTCATGTTCGAACCCCAGTACTTTTTCACTTTTTGTGTTTTGTTTTAATTTTTTTTTATTTGATTATGTGATATTTCCATTTTTTTAATAGATTTTATCGTTTGTATTCCTATTTTCTCATTTTTTTTTTCAAATATTTCTCCAAAAAGTAATCGAAAAATATAGGAGAAGACACGCCGCGCCGACATTTAGCCACAAGCTCCTCTACAATATATGCTACAAAGGAATACAAGTTCCTTTAAAAAAAATAAGACGAAGAAGTTTAAATTTTTTAGCGATAGGTCTGCAAGATGTTCAAGGATCGCTACCGCGAATCGCGTAGATTGTTGTTAGAGTGGTCGGAAGCGAGCATGAGGTTCTGGGTTAGATCCCGGGTCGGGCAAAGTATTATTAAGTTTTTCCACCAGGAAATTATCAGTAGCAGCTCCGAAGTCTGAATTCGTGCCCGATTCATGGCAATAGGCGAGCCTATTTCATGTGCTTAAACATAACTGGACAAATGTGGGTGTACTATTAAGCACACCTCTGCTGCACCCTTCGAGAATTACAGGCTGGGTGTTATGTTAGTTCAACATCCCATCTACCGAATGAAAGCAATATGTTTTAGTGTTGCGAATGGGTTGCCTGATAAAATTTAGTCATGGTTACTTTTTATTAAAATTAACGGAACTAATGTGTTTTCCAAACCAATCGAAATCAAAATTGAATGAAACTACAAAGTATATGGGCCAAGAATCTGTTGGGTTGTCTATCTTTTTGTCCCTACTACAGGGTTGTAAGGTAGTAGAGTTGATACTATATACGGGGTAGAAGGGACACCGACGCGAAAACGGTTACCACGTATTCAGTACATCATTCTGAGCCCCCTTAAATAGAAATTTTTCATCGGTTATAAAAAAATATGCTGTTTCTTACAAAAGTGCAATACCCTACTAAATATAATAATAAACGGAACCATTTACCATAACTAAATACATTAAAATAAAGCGTTTACAACATTTTTTAGCAACGGGGTTTGTGCATATTATCACTTTTGAAATTGATTGCCATCGGCTGATGAAGCTCTTAGAGTTGAAAGTTTTTTTATTTTTTTTTTAATGGATACTCAGCGTTGGGGCCTATGAAAGACCATGAATTTCCTTTATTTGTTTTGTTCATGAACTTTTTCTTAGCGTGCCAACGGCAATCTAAATTGAATCCCCCAGAAATTGACTACGAGTTTCTTTAATATTTAAAACAAAGATGTACTAACAGGTTTTAGTTTAAATTAACAATAAGTCACTTTACTAGTATATTATTACGTAGAGGATGCTAGAAACATACTACGACTTCGCATTCTGATGTAATTTTCTCAAATAATGCCAAAAGAAAACACTCTTACGTGAGCGAAGCCGCGGGCACAGCTAGTATAAAATAGAAACTTAAAAATCAATCTAGACCCTTGGGTTTAACTGATAGAGATGAACCGATAGAGCTGGGGAACGGGGAAATACACCATAAATGGCCATCAGTATGCGCATCGTTGTTACCAATAAATTCTTTGCCATACTTCCACGACCGATAGATAAGGTTCTATGATGTGCTCTGCGCACACGATTCTTCCTCATGCACGGATTGAGTGGAGAAGGCTCTTAATTTCTTAAAACACACGGTACTAGTTTCAAACAGGCGTCGATAGCTTGTCATTTCCAACATATTTATATTCATATTTACAGTGCAACGGTTTGTACCGTTGCACTGTAAATATGAAGCCTTGCATGAGAGAAAAAGGTATAAGAATAACTAGTTATAACATCAACGTTAAAGACAGCATCAAAATACATAATAAGCTTAAATACTAAAACGCTTATATGCTATGTAGGGAGTACAAAGTAACAATAATGCTAGCAGGGCAAAATGCAGTACTCCGCCGCTTAGAGTTTAGCGGTCAGTCATCTGTCCCGCGCCCGCCGTAGCAATAACCTGTGCTATACAACTTACGTAAGAAATGTATCAGAATCTGTGCTTAACGTTAATAATAATAAGAATAATCAATCAATCCATCATCACTGACAGGACTATTGTAGCCAATAAGCCTGATATAGTGGTGCTGGATCGGAGCGGCGTGCAATGATTGTTGACATAACTGTCCTGCATGATGAGAACCTCGTGAAAGCCGAGAAAGATAAACAAATCAAGTATCTTGAGTTGGCTCGCAAGGTTTTCGACATGTGGGATGTGGACTCAGCGATCATTATGCCTTTAGTCGTATCAGCCCATGGCTTAATTGCCAAGAGCCTCAATCAATACCCGAGGACGCTCTCGTTACGCAGCTGCATCAGGGGCTTGATTCAGAAAGCGGTACCCCTGGACACGGCTCGTATTGTAAGGAGGTTCTTCTCTCTGGAGCCCTGACCGCCAGTAGCTTGGACCCTGTTCCCGATACCGGTGGGCTACATTTTTTATATTTTTAAATGTTTTTACATTGTTTTTTTTTTAAGGAATGTTTAGAAATGTAAATTATTTGTACAGAAATAAATAAAGGAAATAAGAATAACCGTTATCCTGAATACTGAAACTTTATTAACGCTCGTTCTCCAACCACGATATTAATAAATCTGCAAAATGCTAAATTATAGCAAAAATAAAGTACCTAAGTATATTGTCTAAAATGTAGAGCTAACAATATTTTCTTTGAAAGAAAATTTTCCCATAGGTGAATACTTCTCCTCACTTGTTGGCCGCTCCGATGTAATGAAGACATACTGTACTGAGCCACGCCCCCACTAAGCGGATAATTGAGTCATTATAGGTGCGCTCGCGCATACGCCGCTCTCGTGCTATCTGCGATCGGCCGATAGCGCCGATTCCGATCCGGCCTCGGGTACCGCCGCGCGCCGTGACGTTACTTAAAGTACTTTACAAGACTGACCATACTTATTGACGCAGAATCGGCTTGAACCGAACACGTATCACTACATTTGTCGCAGTAGTCGGCTGAAGCTGAAGGTTAAATAACCCTTAGAAATTCAATTCAAGATTGGTGAAAAGTAAATAATTGTGTGGAAGTAGTAACAAGGTAATATGAGAAAGAATGTTTTATTGTAGACTAGCTCTGCCCGCGGTTTCGCTCACGTGAGCGCATTTTCGCAAAATCGGTGGTGACACACGGACAGACAGACAGACGGACAAGAAAGTGATCTTATAAGGGTTCCTTTTTTACCTTTTGAGGTACGGAACTTTAAAAAGTATTTATTGTTTCTCAAAAAATTATTCAAAAGCACAAAATTGAGGCAGCCCCCGTAAGTTATAAGGATACTTGTGATGGGGTTACCTCGCAACTTCCCATGGGTTACTATGTACAATGTTGAGACATAATTAAAAAGGAAAAGAAAAAGTTTAGGTTCTAGGACATTCTATAGTTTTCTATTACTTTTTCGAGAAATATTTGAAGAAAAAAAAAGAAAATAGGAATACAAATGATGTCAATTTATTAAAAACTGGAAGTATCACAGCATCAAAAAAATATTAAAGCAAATCACAATCACACCACACACAATCACAAACTGTGTTTTTTAGGGTTCCGTACCCAAAGGGTAAAACGGGACCCTATTACTAAGACTTCGCTGTCTGTCTGTCTGTCTCCAGGCTGTATCTCATAAACCGTGATAGCTAGAAAGCTGAAATTTTCACAAATGATGTATTACTATTGCCGCTATAACCACAAATACCAAAAAAAATTAAAAAAAAATATTAATGGGGCTCCCCTACAACAGATATGATTTTTTTGCCGTTTTCATAGATAATGGTACGGAACCCTTCGTGCGCGAGTCCGACTCGCACTTGGCCGGTTTTTTAATAGTCTAAACTGCATAATTATATTTAACAGTTTCTGCGGTCCAGTACAATCATATTTTAGGTATATCACTTACTGCCGTTAACACCCAAATAAATGCCAAAAGAAAAGCTTGTTGTCAAAAGTCAAAAGTCTTACGACAAGAGTTAAAATTCCACAAGAGCAATAGTAGCCTAAGTACCATTGCACTTGTGGGATTTTAAATCTTGAATTAATTTTCATTCCTTTGGTTCTCGCTTAGTTTTAGTGAAAACGGCTAAAGTCAGCTTCCTTACGCAACGCTTTATCTTATACGTTCCGTGGACCGTGTCGGATCGCTGCCGCTTATGAATGTGGTCACAATCGAATCCCTAACGTGCTCAGACTAATGTGTTTCAGGGGAAAAACATGTTTGTGGGGAGTAAGTCATTAATACAAGTTGGCGACGACGTTTAGATTAATATTTTATATTTGTATTAACCATCTATGAATACTTAAATATTCGATGATCCGTCATCCTGATATATTTAGCCGAATGCGAATTTCTAATATTTGTATTTGGTCACTACAGGTAATATATTGTCAGGAAATATTTTACCACCATGTGTTCCACCCGGTCAGGAAACAGCGCTCCCACGAATACGCTAAGGAACTGAGGCTGGAGGGTTTCCGTCACTGGGAGACCTTAGACATGGCGTTCATTCCGCACCGTGCCATATGCAGGTTCTTCTGGGCGACTCAGTATGCATCCAAGTTTTGAGCCTCCTGAGCCTCCTGGTCGTCATTGCGCTCGCGTCGCCTGCGGACTTGACAGTACAGTCTTCCAGCCACAATACAGGCCTCAAATCAAATCAAATCAAAAATATTTATTTGCTAGAATATGGTACATAAGGTGTTACAATACATTAGTTCCATCATATCCTGCCATAACATGGCGTGCAAATGTTTTCACCTTATGCAATGTCAATTTTATTCGTCTAACTTACAAATTACAGATTCTATTGACTTGTCTTCTAAGTAGTCCTTAACGGTATAATATCTATTAATTAATAAGAGTTTGAAAAGTATTTTTTTAAACATTATCAGCGGTAAGTCTTGAAAGCTATTTGGTAAATGATTGAAAATAATAATCGACATGCAGTATACATTTTTCTTAAATAATTTTAGTTTTATTGGTGGCAGCCGAAGTCTATCTTTATGCCGTGTTCGCCTCGCGAAGGTGCGCCACCTCGTCGGCGCGCACAGGGCATAGCCGCTTCGCAAATAGCCGTTTTGGCATCACGAAAACAACCAGCCTCGACATGAACTCCCTCCGACGAAAGTAGTGAGCACTGTCGTGCCTGCACTATAGCCGGCTCCTCCAGTCGATTTTTGATAAAATACATAACAATATGCAAACAGTTAGTAAAAATTAATGAAACGTCGAACAAAATCATTATTGGCGCCAACTCACTTGTGAATTCTAATTTCAAATGCTTACCATTTTTAGGGTTCCGTACCCAAAGGGCAAAACGGGACCCTATTACTAAGACTTCGCTGTCTGTCTGTCTGTCTGTCTGTTTCCAGGCTGTATCTCATAAACCGTAATAACTAGAAAGCTGAAATTGTCACAAATGATGTATTACTATTGCCGCTATAACAAAAAATACTAAAAATTAAAAAAAAAATATTAAGGGGGCTCCCATACAACAGATATGATTTTTTTTGCCGTTTTTATAGATAATGGTACGGAGCCCTTCGTGCGCGAGTCCGACTCGCACTTGGCCGGTTTTTTTCTTTTAATGAGGCCCTTAACCGCGAAGATTCAATAAAATTGAACAACAAACAAATTAGAACATAATGTTGTAAAGATCGACTGCGCTGCGAGTGTTATCAATCCAGGACGATAATTTAAAGTATGAAAAAAATACAAAATTTACCATTGTTCTTAAGTTTGCCGTATATCATTACTTCCCAGAATTTGATTCTTATTAGTGACACTATCGAATGGTGTAATAATACAGTGTGTATTTGTAATCAATGAGTTCGATTCCTAGCTAGGAATATTGATTTTTCTAAAATCTAGTGATCCAATTTTAGTTTTCATCAAAATCGAGCTCTCTCCTTTGAGTATTTTTTTTCGCTATTCCTCATAGTTTCGGATTTGGCAATCCAAGCCCACTTCAAAAATTCACCCAGAATACAAAGATGATCGATAGGGTTTCCGCTGCAGCCATACTTTGTTAATGTTGCAGCTTGCTGCAACATTAACACGATTGCAGCTATCTTCGGTACATGGAGCCTCCTTCATCGCCGCTTTTGGACGCATCTCTACGGCTAGCTGCACTCGCTCAGCCGGTTACCTGATGGTGCCTTTGACCCTTTCTTGGACTTCCTAATCGTGTCCAAGACCACTTCGAGATCACCAATGGCCATCTGCTCCAAAGCCTCCGCTAGAGTGGCGGAGCTCCTTTGCCTCTAAAGTAGAGGCAAGAGCGGTTTCAGATCATGGCCACCCTTCCGTCTCCTGCACACCCGGTAGGGCGCCTAGATGGGATGCCAGTGAGGTGCACGAACCATCCGTCTCACTATCTTTGATATGGTATTGCATGCCTGGTCGCACAAAGCGACCGCGTCTATCACGAGTACCTAGAACTTGCTGCTCTCGCCTTAGTTGGCACCTTTGGTGGCGGAAGCAACTTATCGTCGCTAGACGCCGATTCATACGGCCTTTTCTGGCCATCTTTCCTACGACGTTTGTCGGACTCCGACACTGTACCCAGTCTGGTTAACACTTCGACGAGTTCATCTTGAGCCATCGCTTCCATCGATGCAGGTGTGCGTACGGTACTCTGGCGGTCACATTAACGACTGATTGTTTCAAAGGAACACCCGTCAGCCATACATCCTTTCACGGTGTACCGCTTGAGATTCGGGGCAACTTTTTATAGAGGTTTTCTACCTTGCGGTCCGATTGGAGAAGCCAAGACCCTCGGTCCCGTTCAGAGCCACGAGAACATAACCAAGGACACATTGCCGCTGCCTATCTGCACTATACTGCCTATATCCACTGTACCCTCTGCAAACAACGTCGCTTTGGTTCAGATTGAACCCCTTCCCATGTCAAAATATTCGCCGCATACAATATCATTCCCCGAAGAACAAGACACTGTTCCCGTTCTTCGGGGGACGCTACTGCCCGTGCCCAGGGTGTACCGGCCCAGCAGCTGCTGTTCCCTCAAGACCTATCCGAGTGGCCGGCAGTCATCAAGCATACGAGATGGTCTTCTGACCCAGCACTCTTCGTGCTGTATAGCCTAGCTTTTTCCACAGACCACAAGAAAAACAACGTACCCAAATTACATAGCAAAAACATAAAGTAAAACTACACAACTTTCTTCCTATGAAAGGAAAAAGTCTTTATCACAACAACACAACACCGCTCATCCATAAACAAAAGACCCTCGTCAATAAAATAGGTGCAATTACAAAAATCCCAAAAAAACCGTTTTACAAGATCATCCCTTATACTAACTCAATTGACGCGTCGGCTGTTTGGGCGATCTATTTTTTGCGCTACCAGAATTTGCGCCATATTGCCAACCACCCCATCTAAATGATAATTCGAGGGCCCTTCTTACGATAAAAATTATTGCGGCCGGTTTATTTTATTACACTTTATATTGTGTTCGAATACCTACGCAGGGGATTGCGTTCACAAAAATAGTTTTTGCCGCCAAAATAACCTTTATAACGTAGTCATAAAGAAGAGAACCTTTTTCAAGTAAATGATGCCCGAAAATTTTGTATGTATGGCCGAACTTGTCACAAATGTCGTATTCGGCAAATGAACAGTGATTCCCCGTTTACCCTTTGACCAATTCGGTTACGATTCGTCGTATTTACATTTCGTTGGGTGCGTTTCGATGTAAATTGTGTTTTTCAGTTTATAGCCGAATAGGTTTCTGGCAAAGATATTGTAACCGCTTGTCCAGGAGTTAAACGTTCAAGCGACTGCGGAGAAAGAAATGAAAGTAATTGCTTAGACCTTAGAACATACCAGAAGTCACAGTGAGGCGGCATGCGACGCGACGGTACTCACGTGAAGGAACCAAGCGTAGCACACGCGTGTCGCTTGACGCTATCTGCATCGCCTGAGGACGTGAACGGGGCGTAAGTAGTTGCGGGGATAACAAGTCCTACACCTTAGGATTTCGAAAATGTATTCGGCGACGCAAATCACGATATCACTAGTTCACTACTAACCAGCATGGTCCGCCAACTGAGGTTTAATTAAAGACAGGTATTGTTTTCAAAGTAACTACCTACAAAAAGTTCCCAGTGGACCTCTAACTATTAAAGTGCTTATACAGCAGTCTGTAATAGTAATCAAACACAAGACAAAGCCACCCCATTCATATCTCCCTTTCAGATCGCAATCAGTGCCGCCATGTTTACGTCATTACGAATCTAATTCTCGCCTTTTTTACTTTTTTCCATTGGCTAGGCACCGGCGTGCGATCTCACAGCCGATAAGTTCTTTATTATCCTGGATGATTTTTTAATCTGCGCAGTGTGCACCTACTTGGTGATTTGCATTAGCGTATTGTTAGTGTAGTGTGGGGAAATTGCGAAGTTCTGAGAACAATAGCGGCGCTGTGATGACAGACGCTTAATGCGCTGGGTGATTAACTACCTTTGTTTGCTTGTGTATTAAGTAATAGACTTTGGAAGTTGATAGTATTTTAATTACTGTCATCCGTTTTCTTACAACTTTGGTTAAGGGGGAAGTGCCAGGGTAGCCCGTGAAACTCAATTTTTCTTACGTTTTTTGCAATATTTTGCGACTGAAACTTATGAACTTAGAAATGCCTTTGTTTTACGGTCGTGAATCATATTTTGTTCAACGTACAGCCTGACATGGACCTGCAAATTGCAGAAAACGTAAGAAAAATGTTGGGGCTACCTTAGCGCATCCTCCGTTTTTTCCGGATGGGAAATCAAATGTCATCCCGCTCTAGGCGGAGCGGAAGGGAGTGTCAGACTTGCACTGACTAAAACCCATCCATGTTCCTTCTTAGTGTTCCAGGGCCGCGGTATCTCTTGAACAGTCCTGCAGCCCTTTTTTTTTTTGTTGACGCTGGGAAAAAATGCATTACGCATACCCTCCCATCGGGAGACAGGAGGGGTATGTGGGACTCCCCGGGCGGACCCGGTATACCCACTAAAACGACCCAGCGCATTCCCGCTTCGTCAGAGTGGCTAGGGACTGGGAAACCGGCATAGCCTTTACGTCCAGTCCTCCGCCGACGATTGCCCCGCAAGACAACCCCTCACACCCTCACGGGTGTGGGGGGGTCGTGAATGACCGGCGAAGGTGACGGTTGCAATGCGGGCGAAGGCACCCCCGCGCCTGTCGCCCGCCCGTCACCATGAGGAGGGAGGGTACGACGCCTTCTCCCCTTCCTCGTCTGCAGAGCGGCGCAGCGAGAGGATCGTCCTACCGCGCGCGCCCCGCTGCCTCCCTTTGCGAGACCACGTCCTCGCAAAAGGAGGCGCCCTAGAATGACGTCGACCACGCCGGGAAGCGAGAGGTCCGGTCCGACCACCGCGGTCAGACCGCGGCGCAGCTCGGACCACGCCGGGCACACCTCGAGGGCGCGCCGCGCCGCGTCCTCCGCCGCGCCGCAGTCGTGGCACGCCGGGGTTTCCTCCCTCCCGATCCGGTGCAGGTGCGATCCGAAACAGCCATGTCCGGATAACACCCGCACCAGACGGAAAGAGAGGAAACCGTGGGACCGCTCGAGCCAGCCTGCAAGACCGGACCGAGCGCGTCCAACGTCCGGAGGCCAAAGGCGGCGTTGGCGAGGTCCTCCGGGCCCGCCCTTGCTCCTCCGATGTGCCCTCTGCTTTTCAGTCAGTGTCAGAATATTGGCCACGACAGTAACATTCCCCGAGGAATAAGAATCTCTTCCCATTCATCGGGGAAGGATACTGCCGCGCCCAGGGTGCACCGTCCCAACAGCTGCTGTTCCCTCCAGACGTATCGAGAAGGACCGGCAGCCACTGGGCCCCCGAGGAGGTTTTCTGACCAAGCACCCCAGTCCTGCAGCCCTAGCGCAACCTCCTTAAGTAAAGATTAAGCATAGGCATAATGACCGATGACTGTCATATTTTATTTATGTAGTAATAGTTAAAGACAGTTTTATTTGATCTTATGAGGTAGGCATTGCTTAATCGCCTATATAGAATGCACGCGCCTGAATGCTAGACATACCAAGAGCCACGAAGCATGTTCCTCTTACATGGACCTTGGGTCGTTTTTTTGAGAAGATCGCTTTGATTGGATGAGATTATCCGTTGGTATCCTTTATGCCTACCCAGATTAGAAAAAACCGATATGACATGTTTTTATTTATTTATTTAACAGTTTATGTACACACACACGCAGATAGGATGGAGTTTTAGGGTTATGCAGGATGTTAAAAAGCAGACATAATATTCGAGTGTTCCTGCGAAGTCGGATTGGGAGCCACTTGAGTATCTTGCGAAAGTTGGAAACATGGTCATACTTTTTGATGTGTTTGTTTTTTTTATTGGACTTTATATTAATTCTTAAAAGTTGACTAACTACAGTTCCTAATTAACAAAACACTATTAAAGAAGTTGATTTAGTATGCATATTTTTTAAAGCCAAACGTAACTTATTCTTATTGCTCGCTAGTCCTCTACTAAAATTGTTCCAATTCATTGGAGTAGAATTCAAGATGTAGATACATACCTACATCATGCAGATGCAATTGTGATCGTGATAAGAAACTATCTTCTTAATCTTCCTCATCGGTAACTGATCTTCCTCCAATATTTAAAAGTAACCATATATCACCCTCTATTTATCCAAAACTTACCTATATTGCAAAATAAACATTGTCTATGTAATTATTTGAGCAGCACTAGTGGCGTAATGGCGGCACTTCCGGTGGGCCGCCATTAGTGGCCATTTCCTGGCAACTTCCGGAGCGGCAGCACCACCTCGCGGTGACTGTAACAATCGCTAAGGGCGTTAAATGCTTACGATACAATTTCATTCGAATTCGGAACGTAATGACGATGTTATCGCTTTTATAGGCTGAACGCATACGTAATGTGAACACAAATTGATACGGACAGGCTGCTACGATTTTGAATTGGATTGGAAAAGAAAAACAAAGAAATCAAAGAAGTTTTGAAGTCATCGGACGGAAGTCTGTAAGGTTTTGAGACACATAGAACATCTATGACATACAAATAAATAAAATTGATTTGTCTGTTTGTAATTTCAAAATAACATCTTTTTACTGAATGCATATGAAAGTATATACGGTACGGGTAAAAAAAAAAAATATTTTTTCAAATTTTGTCTTTACATTTGTACCGGCTAATCTCCGAAATGGCTGGACCGATTTTATTAGCAGATAGCTGATGTTATAAGGAGTAAATTAGGCTACTTTTATTGTAGAATAAGGATTAGGGTTATGTGCAAAGAAATAAAAACCTAAAAATTGTTAACAAAATCCGATTTAAATCGTAAAGTAATATAACTCACGCGGACAAAGGTCGCGGGGCACAGCTAATTATTGAATAAGAACTGTCCAAATTAGTTAAAAAAAGAAACTGAAAACCGAAAAAACCGTCAACCGATTAGTACCTACTTGTAAACAATGTCATAAACGGATTTTTTAAATATTACACATTTTATTAGTCTTTACAACATTCTCGGAAGTTTCTACAAATTATCACAAATGCAACAAGCAGATTTCCACTCCTGAAACAGACAATTTTAAAATATTTTAACCATCGACAATATTCGTTTCTTTCTACATGTCATTTTTAGCCATGTCACCTCATTTTAGAATGTCTAATGATAAAGTTAATGGTGTCGCCACACTAACAGTTAAGTGGCGGAAACACACACTTGCACCCTTGTTAAAGGCGGGGGCATATATAAACATTGAAAACTTCCGATGCTTATAAAAGCTGATCGTCTTTCAGGCGTTACGGAGAACTGAAGAAAAGTACCGCATTTTAATCATTTGGATTTTTTTGCTTACACCAGGTGTAAACGGACCCTTCACGAAGCCTTTAACCAAGTATTCTGTACATCAAACTAACTAACTCTACGCAAAAATTATTGCTGGGGAACGACTTTTTTTATTGGAGTGAAAAATCAAAAAAAAGATTAAACAATTTTGCAAAATGTAACCACAAATAATTGTTCTATATGTTATTAACTTTGTAAGATACGTTTTTTGGAAGTAAAACTTTCATATACTTCAAGAACAATAAGAAACATGAACAAATAATCAAATTAGCCTCCTCTTCGGATTTTTTTGTAATCGAGCTAAGTATTCGATATCATGTTTTGAACCACAAATTATCAAAGTACATAGAGTAAACTATAACATTTATTTTTTGGCTTTAAACAATCACTATTTGTTTGTTTAATATTGAATCAAAGCGATATAAAATTAGGAATACCTGGAATACCTAGCCTTAACTTGTGCTGCCTAAAACGGACTTCTCCCAGCTCATCTGTTTCCAATACGGCACACAAACTGTTTGGACTACATTTTACTGAAAACAAAAACATCCGCTATGATTTCCTTTATTGTGTCATCCAGGACAACCATGACAGATCACGAACCGCTGCTAATATTTCTAGAAACCGGGAGTGGTTACTCGGATGTTACCCTGAAGTCTGGATTTGTACCCTGCAAGAGGTCCGCACCCAAGTAATTTTTGAATTTTAGAACGTTAGTTTTTTTTTCTATCTAAACTTATCAATCTCTTTTATCTAAGGACGGATTTCACAAAATTTTTCAAAAACATTTAGTTTTTAGCAATGATAACTTTTAACAGCTCTTGAACGCAGTTTAGATATACTGATCGTGTTCAAAATTGGGCCTTGGTCGGCAAATAACAACAATAAGCTCCCACCTACATCTGCACCAACATTATTAGAGTTGTTCTGCTAAGCTCGTAATTTAATGCTAACATAACTCATATTCCCTCTCGCAAATCTAATTAGCAGGAACATTCTCAATAAACCCACATGATACACTGTAATAACGTCGTAATCCTCGTTCGAGATGCCTCACCCTGTCTTTTTTATGCCCGTTTATCGCCCGATAATATAATAATCATATCACGCTGACAATAATGGCATGCCAAATAAAATCTACCTACCCTATAATATTACACCTATCAACCGAAAATTTATAATGACGTTGGGTGAATTTCCAGCTATGCAATATAGCTTTTCAATACAGCAAAGTTAAGTTTAAAATTGTCTGCACCCCGAAGACAGTTACGTCATTCTGGCACGTTCAAAAAATCTCTTGTTCGAAAACAGAACGTGTACAAATTGGGTGAAGTTCGGTGCGCGCGGGAAATCAATATGTTTTTATTTCTTTTTAATTTCCGGTTCGTTTTAATGGCGTCGAAATCAATATAATGGTGAAGCGGCCATCGGCATTTTTGCATTTTGTGGTTTTACTCATTTAGCGTCGTTGAGCATGATTCAACAGTTATGTTATAGTGGCTACTTACGCTAATGAATGATGTCGTTACAAACGTACAGAATCAAAATCATTTATTTGTAAAACATAGGTATAACATTAGAGATCTTATAAATAGTTAAGGCTGTACCTGTGTCATACTGCCTTTTTAGGGTAGGTACCGTTTCCGAATGGCAAAAACAGAACCCTTATAGATTCGTCTTGTCTGTCTGTCTGGCTGTCTCCTAGACTGTTGGCACCACACAGATGTCTTTTATGAACCGCTACACAAAATTGATGTAAAATTATAAATTACTAAAAAATTCATAGGTGTTTATCGATAGCTCTTAAAAAATTATATCGAGGTTGCTCAAATACTTTTTAGGGTTCCGTACCCGAATGGCAAAAAACGGAACCCTTGTAAATTCGTCATGTCTGTCTGTCCGTCCGTATGTCACAGCCACTTTATTCCGAAACTATTAGGACTAAACAGTTGAAACTTGGTAGGTAGATGTATTCTGTAAACCGCTTTACGATTTTTACACAAAAATAAAAAGATTAAGGGGAGGCTCCCCAATTCCCCATACATGGAACTGAAATTAAAAGAACATCAATGCTATAGGTACGTGCGGGGTTCCTAAAACCATTTTTACTCAAAGTCAATCGTTTGAAAGATAGACACTTCCAAAGTGGTAGAATGTGTGTGTGCCCCTTCTAATTCTAAAGTAAGAGGAGGACATTTTCATTCGACTTTTTTCAATCGTTGTGTGACACAAACTGAATCAAAAGTGAAAAAAAAATGTGTGAACGCTTTCGGCACTAGGCTTCTTTCACTTGCCTACCGAACCTACCTTTTTAAAATAAAATAATTAGGGCTCGGTGCAAAAAAATTAAAACCCTTGAAATTTTGGTAATAAAATCCGATTAAAAAAGGGGAGTTATATATTTTTTTATTATACAATAATTTCACGCGAACGAAGGTCCCGAGCAACAGCTAGTTTATTAGTCACACACAGTCATCAGGCACAGTCATCTCGTTTAGTTCTGACGTCAAGGATCTGGGGCTGCACGTTGACACTTGCCTGGACTGGCGTAAGCAGGTCGCGGTTGTGAGCAAAAAAGTCACCGGGACGTTGCGGTCACTTTATAGATTGAAAAATATTCTTCCATCACACATAAAGGTAATGCTGGTTCAGTCCCTTATCTTCCCCATACTTGACTATGGTGATGTGTGTTACTATGACCTGAATGCAGATCTCCTCAATAAACTCGACCGACTTCTAAATAACTGCATTCGATTCGTATTTAATCTCCGTAAGTACGATCATGTGTCCGCACATCGGTCACGCTTAAAATGGTTACCCATCAGACAGCGCAGAGCGTTAAGGGCTTTGACAACCTTGTTTTCTCTTCTAGACAAACCCACTTCTCCTTCTTATTTGACTTCTCACTTCCAATATTTATGCTCTGCGCACAGCAAGAACCTTCGTTCTTCCAATAATCGTCTTCTACGATGTCCTACTCACCGCTCTGGTTTTCTTAAATCTTCCTTTCTTGTCCAGGCGGTTTTCCTTTGGAATGAGCTACCTCTGAATATCAGGACGGCAACCAGTCGGTTCACTTTTAAAGTAAAAGCTCGCGAACACTTACAAAAGAAGTTGGCAGACTCGTCCCACAGTTAATTTGTTGTTTTTCCTTATCTATGTAAGATTTTTAACTCTCTTTACTTTGTATATTTTGTTTGTATGTATGTATATATGTATTTATTATTATATTTTACTCTTTGTAATTTTCTGTACTATTGCACCTACTGTTTTGTCTCTGCATCACCCTAAGGTAGACTGGTAGAAAATGCCCAAGGCATTAAGTCCGCCTTTGTACATTATGTGCATAAAGTTTTAATAAATAAATAAATTAGTAAATTGCACGCGTGCAAAGCCGGAACGGAACAAATAAAATTGAAGTTATAGGCACTTTTAAAGCTTGAGCATTGGACAATCTGCTGTAGACAGTTAGCACTGTCAGCTTGAAAGCACACAAAAACCATGCGTCTAGTTTATTGAACTCAGCAGTCTTTGAAATTCTGAAACATCATAATAATAAAACCGCTTAGGGAGTGCTTACGTGTCAATTATATCTAATAGGTGTTACAAGTAAAAAAAAACACGCTAATCATCACCGAATAAACCCTTTTGGTAATGATTTTGAAAGTGATAGCGTATTTAACACTTAAAAGTAATTAATCATAATAGACCCCGACGATAATCTATATAATCAACCTACTTACTCAACAGCTTTTTATCAAGTTGAATAAATATCTCCAAATATATGAATCTGATCGACAATCCACAAGTCTTTTGAAAACAGAACTCACAATGCACAGATAATACATTAAACACAAGGTTCGTTATTTAAAATTCCGCGCAGCTCCAGCCGATCCATTGGGTGATTGCGTCCCGGTCGTGGCAGATATCTTTATTTTTTGCCGTTGGTATGCTCGTGATTTAGGTAGAAAGGGCGCGAGAGTTGACACTGAAAAATGTCGCGTAGACTTAGTGGGACCATGATAGTGCTTCATAGTTCAGCGAGAGGCCAGTGATCTTGTTTTTCCAATACGAGGTCCACGGATAAACTCACTAATGTTTACCTACGACACCGCCCTAACAATATATTTAAGCAATATTAGTTTTTAAACTGTCAAGGTCACTAACATTATCATAAACACTACAACACTACTACTAAGTATTACTATTATATCGACTACTACTAAGTACCTATCACTCTCCTCTTCTATCTACTATCTACTACTATTATATCGGGAACTCAAAATAAACATAGTAAACATAGTAAATATGTCGTTTCTAGTTTTAATGACAATATAATCAAGCGCCAAAAGAATCGTTTCAAAAAAAACTTAACAATTAAATTTTCATAGTTACAATTACACAAAGGTTTGTTAGTACTGCATGGGTCTTTATAAACATTCCTGAATGAATTGTTTGTATTTATTATCAAAATGTCATATGATGAAGAAAATAAAGACGCGGACTCGACCTCATAGCCCGAGCGTTTCGACCCCAAACGGGTCAAAAGTGTAGCTACGAGTACCAATAAGGTTACAGGATTTGCGCCGCTTGAGTCTTCCGCTGGGGTCTTCCCAGCATCACGTACCAAGCCATTTGGTCCCAATACCGCTGGTACGCCGGCGCTGGCGTGTCGTCAATTTATTTCTTTTTTTACCAGAGTGATGATTTGTATTGTTTTTTTTTATTATTATGCCGAAAGGATTAAAACCTTCAGACTTTTATACATAATGTCAATAAAAATATGAAATATTTAAAATCCAAAGAAAACATCTAAATTTGTACTTTACTGAAGTCTTTAAATAAGTAGAACATCTACAACATCAACTTCTACATGTAAAATATTTTGATACCATTTAATTTTACTTTTAAATATGTATTTGTAAAAGTTTACAGGAGTTAAATTCTATTCAGCATTAATAATAAAACAGGCCAATGAACTAAAGAATGACCAAAGTTGGTACCAAAAAGTCTCGCGCCTCAAAACCAAAATATTATAGTAATTAGTTTCATATTTTTTTACGGCATTACGCGTCGGGGATTTGATTTTTGAACTGGAAATATACTTTTCGAGTTTAAAAGTATGAATATTGTTTTACTCCCTTTATATGACGTTCCGTTTCAACTGAATATAAATGACGTTCCGTTTCAATTGAACAAACCCTTGTCTGTCGAGCGGACTCTAAAATTAATTACAATTAAGTAAGATCAGTACACCAAATCGATTTAGTTTGGTTTATTGCTATTTGCAACAAAATAGATTTTCTCAGCCTAAAGATTTTGATTTATCGATTACATCCCTAAATCCCGACTAGTTTATACCACTTACTATACTCTATGGTTTATAGTTATCTTATCTGTGGCATCTGTGATCTGACATTTGTACTGTACTGACTGACTATTGGCAATTTAAAGGTCTAAAATAAAATCGAGTTTCAGTCAAGCATACTGTGGGTGTTACTTTAACTCGTAATTCTTACTAATAATAGTGTATTACGCTGTTTTTAGAGCAATAATGTAATGTATGTGTGTAAAAATACGTCGTTGGTAGCGTCGAAAAAATAGACCTACTTTTTAGGTTAGTTTCGATTTTATAAAATAACTCTGAAACGCGGGTTTTTTTTTTTCAAAAATAATTTTTGTAGGAGTTAATACGATCAGTGTAGTCTATAAAAAACAAAGTTTGATTTTGATGCAGCATGGTACGGGATTCCATATATCCATGAGCATTGTTCTTTGTAAAAGTTGAAGTGTCAATTTTTCATTTTCATCTAGTATTAACACGAATAATGATGGAACATTATGCATTACTACTTGCTAGTACTTACCTGAGAGTTCGAGAGTAGATACCTACTTACTTTGCAATTGTCCTTGATTTTTTTAGGCTCATCTTACCTTAATAATTTAAACAGAAAGAAAAGAAAGAAAGAAAAAATATTTATTTGCCGCAGGGATATGACGTGCATACAAAAAAAAAAGAAATAACAACAATCATAAAGCGCATCAAACATTAAAAATACAACAGAACAGAACAAAAAAAAAGTTAACAGCTTGCACGTCGTGACTGCGACAAGCAGGCTACCACTCAACATGATGCTGTGCTATGGGAGCCCACAGCACAGCGCTGGTTTTCAGTGGTCACCCGTGAGAAGAAAACAGGATTGCCATCCGTCCGGGTTTCCCCAGATTTCTCCTAGTTCGGAACCCCGTCCGGAGACCGTCCGGGCGGGGTTTTAAAAAGTGTCCGGTTAAAACCCTGGCACCTTTTGTATCAGGGGAATCCTGGCTCCAGGCCAGGTGTGTACAGGGCTGGGAGTGGCATACTTGTGCGGTCCGAAGAAATGGCGCAAAATTAAACGATTTAATTCTGCACTTTTTTGTACAACTCTCATGGTGTGATACAACACCATCTGAACCCATTTTTTATCTACCAGAATGCAAAAACTTTCGAGTTCGCTTCGCTCGCTCTTTCTCGCAATTATGCCATATTTCTACATGAAATGTCAACAGAATGTAAGTAATCCGAGATCCAGTGCAAGCTACGAAGCTGAATGAGAAATTCGTGATAAAAAAACCCATTAGCATTTTACCCGACCCGGGGAACCGAACCCAGGACCTCATGCCCTGCAGTCGCGTTTACGACAACTTGACCACTGAGGTACTCAAAAGTTTCAAATGTTACTATGAAATTGGCAATAGGCTCACCCCCTATTATTCGTTGGTATCCCTCCCACCCCGTATTATGTCATGTTAATACCTACGGCATATTATATTTCGAATCGAAAAGACCAACCATGAAGTTCAGAATCAGTTGGCATATATTTTGCTGGTAGGCGCTAAGACAACGCATGTATCGTGCTTCGGCGAACCAGCTGAACATCACTAACTATTCCTGGCTAGGACCACACTGCCTCAAACAGATGGTTTATTGCTTCCTTTGTCTTCAGTTGCCGCGGTTTACAGTTTAGCTTTAACGACGCTAGCTTCCATTATACCTACCCACAGCTTCTTCTTAGCGTGTCGATGGCCATCTATGATGATATGTACACACAGCTGCATTATGTGTTTACCCCCCCCCCCCCCCAAAAGACATGTGCGTTCAAATCCGTGATAAGCCCAAGTTGGTTTTTGTATTTTGCTAAAACATTTTATTATAATTAATGTATTGTTTTAGTGAATAAATAAGTTTAAGTTAGTATTTATTTTTACCCAACTACGGCGAAGCCCAAAAGGAGGGTTATGTGTTTGACATTTATGTAAGTATGTATGTTTGTATGTGGGTAGGTATGTATGTTCGTTTCTTTGTTCCCTCGTAACTCCTAAACGGATGAACGGATTTGGATAAATTATACGTCGTTAGATTGGTCTTGGTGGCGCGAGTGTCACTGGCTATATTAAAAAAAAAACAAAGAAACATGGCGGATTGTGGTGCTATTGTGGAGTTCGATTTTTATTTTCATTCAATCGTTTCAACATTGCAGTCGGGGGACGGTTTCTTGGAATAGTTCTTTACAGATCCCCCGATTTTGATGAAAAGATTGGTTTTCAGTGTTACACTTTTGAGCACAATGGCGTTTTAATTGCACAGTAAATATTATAATCATGGCATGAGGCATGTTTTTTGAAATTATTTGTTTTTGAAGTTTTCTTTACATTGTTCGTAACGAATTCAATGTTGTAGCAGTGTAACATTTTAAAGTTTGAGGGGTTAGCACTTACTGACGCTGTGTGTACTTTCAGTAGCGTCCATCAGCTCCTCTTGTAATGTGCAGACAACAGGACAAACAGACATGATATAAAATGGCCCATCGTTTGAGGAATAACATTACCTGAACACTACTTATACACATTAGTTTGTAAATTAACGCAAACTAAAGATTGGTTCATGTCAGAAAACGTTAATTAATTACTGTTAGGTACTGTTAGCCTGTGCCATCCCACAGCTGGGCCCATCACTTTCAGTTGTTTCGATCCAGGGCCAATGTGGACCACGGGTCGAAATTATTTCATCATCTTCCTGTCCTTGTCCTATTCTATTTGGGGTCGGCGCAACACGTTTTTTTCTTCCATTCTCCCCTGTCAGACGTCACGGCACCATTTACTCCTTTCTCTTTCGTTTCACTGGTCGCAATGCTTTATTTTTATAAATTAAAACTGTCCTGTTATGCCCTGTAAATATTCTAGGGATGGGTTTATTGGTTTACGTAACATTCTCTCTTTGTACCTATACCAAACTACCATTTAGGGGAAACCAGCAATGTCCAGCAGTTGTTCGCGACAGCCTGATCAGATACGCAATATTGATTGGCGAACAATGTGATTAAAGTACACCATAACCTAAAAGCTTTATGGTTTAATTAAAAAGCTTGGCGGCTCCACTAACAATTATCTATCAGTCATAATCTATCCTAATATATCTTTTACCAAAATTTTATACTACCAGCTAATTGCACGCTGGACAAATATTTGTCATCCATTAGGTGTTATCATTAATGTATTTCGCATGTACCACTTGTGGAGGCGAGCGTACGTAATACATTACGCACTTGGTATCACAATTTATCGCACTTGCTTTATAATCATATCGCACTGATTGCCTCGCACTCGTAAGCTTGAAACGTTTGAGAGATTAGTATTGAGCTGTGAAATTAATTTTGTTTATAGTTCATTTTATCATTTATGTATCCTTATACAGCGTGTAACGGAAGGGGGGTATCAACCCTGAAGGAGGTGAATGTGCTCATGAAACTCAACAACTTTCCCCAAAGAACATAGGTCGAAATATGAAAAAAAAAATTGGCCCTCCCTTACAAAACTGACTACTTACCAGCAGATTGATTTACTATGGGAGGGCCAAATTTAAAAAAAAAAAAAAATTTGGCCCTCCCATTTTGCTTAAAAAACTGACAACCAGTCTTGCAAAGGAATATTGCGTTACTCATTTACTGGTTGTGGAGGTAATTAGACAGTCATTAACATACTTAGCTCGAAATTGTTAACAAAATTCGATTCAAATAGGCAAGCAACATGTTTTCAATACACTTTCTCGAAAATTGGTACGATTAGGTTCAACATGCAATGTATTTTACACACGTGGATTTTTAATATTTTTCCGTACACTCCACAGATAACTATAAGTACTTATACCAAGTCCAAATGGGTTCAATGACTCAATATTCGGCGGCGTTTATATTTTTTTGAGTATTTAAATTGTGTTTATAAACACAAAATCAAAGATAAACATGATTATTTAAAACAAATATTTACTTGCCATCCAACGTGGTAATGCTGCCAGCCTTCTGGGCACTTTTCCTGTTGACAGCGATGCGGACGAATTTTTGGATGCCCTGTGACCCTTTTATACTTGTACATATTTACTTCTAATATAGTATTGTAGTTTGTAAATAATTAATATTTACTTTTATGCACAAATGAACATTTATTTTCATTTCGCCAGGTTGTTGTGAATTTAGCCCACAAGGCTAAATTCACAACAACCTAGCGAAAGTTAAGCGCGGAAAAAAAGCAAATTAAATCATAGTTTCCCAATAATTCCTAACAAAAATACTTCCGTTCTAATATTTTATTTCTTCGAAAGTGTATTGAACAACGTCGTTTGATACGCGTGGGGATTTGTTACTGCAGTTTTCGGTTCCATAACACCCTCGCCTGCAGCTCGGGTGTTAATTCCGCCTAGAATGCAATAATAAAGTTTCCCCACTTATATCAAAATGTGCTATTATAATACTTGACGCGGAGGAAGGTTGCGGGCTTCAGCTAGTTGACTTATACAATGGAAGTATGAAACTAAAACGATGGTGCCCGCTTGCCTGAAACTTTATTATTGTTCGTATCATAACTAAGTGTTCTATTATTGGAGACAGGTAAACCATTTTCCCCTAACTTAATAGCATTTTGAGTAATCTACTAGTATCTATGAACCCTCTAAAAATAGTTAAACGCCTAGATAAGTGGCCCGTGGTTGTTTTATCGCGCGCACGATATTATCCGGCACTCGAGATAAACACACAATAATTCACTTTTAGGTGAGCTTTTTGCGGCTCTTTTAATGATAAATGGTTGAAAATCTACTCATGCCTATCACTCGCCTATTATTATTTATAAAACAATGCTTTTAATGTGGGTTGTAGCTTTATTCTGAAAACAATTTGGTTCTCCTTTGCGGTATTGCAACTTTACATCGTATGTGATGGCCGTGGTAAGCACCGCCTAGAAGGCCGTTGTGAAGGATGTAGATAATATTCTCAAAAAGTTTTCTTCTTTTTTTACGCTCCTGCTGTTCCAGCTTTCAAAACAACAACTTCAATTCTAGCTTTAAATTTACGACAGCCGACAGAATTCTCTGGATGTACTGAACTCCTGGCACAAATATCTATAAAATCTAAAAGTTTATTGAAGGTACCTCTCTATCTCATTCAGCAAAACGAATGCCATGAATATGCACTTGTGCATTCTTACCACCAGCCGGATAAAAATCATTCTTCAAGGCTTAATCAATAGTCAACTTCTTTTTTTGTACTAAAAATAGGTTTGGGTTTGGCCGCAACTGATCAGTCGGTCTCAAACCTGGTCGTACTTATACAGCTGAATGCCAGTATTAACTACCTATCTGACCACACATAATACTGGGTTATGATACATTTACATGTATTACTCGTTGGTAAAATTGGTTTTCAGACTTTCCGGCTTCTAACTGCCCCTAAAGACAATCATCCGCGTTTCATACTTTCCGGCATGGAGGTAGTACTTGGCCATACATCTACGGTTCCACCTCCGGCATGTTTAGCTTGTCTTTGATTAACCACAGTTGCTGTTGCTGTGTGTGCTGCTGTTCACCAGTCACGAGCCCATTTTTTTTTTTTTTTTTTTTTATGTTTGATGGGCCTACTCCTGACCTCAAACTAGTCCTGAGGACAGAGATGAGGTCGACGATGGAACGAGCTAACCCAAAAGAAGCCAATTAACTCGCGACTTAAATAGATTGGGGTCATATGAACTTGGGAACACCGACGAAGGCAGGGAATTCCACTCCTTGGCTGTGCGCATAATAAACGATGTAGCAAAGCGCTTCGTGCGAATGTGTGGAACATCGACAAGGAATGGGTGATAACCCGCAGTACGTCTGGACTCCCGATGGAAGAAGGGAGATGGTGGAATGATCTCGTGGAGCTCTTGGGCACACTCACCGAAGTACAGCCTGTAAAAGACCGACAGACATGCAACTCTGCGCCGGTGGGCCAGGCTATGAAGCTTGGTACTCACCAACTTATCGTCACCAATGAGCCTCTTGGCTCTGCGCTCAACAGAGTCGAGTGTGGCTAATTGGTATTTGGCTGAGCCATCCCAAAGGTGACAGCAGTACTCCATGCCAGACCGAACTTGAGCTTTATATAGGGTTAAAAGCTGTTCCGGCTTGAAGTACCGCTTAACCTTATTTCTGCCGTGCTAATTAGAAACGCAGTAAGGAAGGATTTTCGGAAAATTGAGTTTTTCATATATTCGGAATCCTCGTAATGAGCTCTGTATAGTGATATAATCCTTATTTTGATAGCTGTCCCAGAAGTGGGACTTTTAGTAAGCCAAACTGCAGTATGTTTCTTGCTGAGAAGTAAATTACTAAGCACAACTGCAGTAAGACACATTACTGCTCTTTGCCTTCCAGTATTTTTTTGAACATAATTTATTTCACTAGTAAGAAGCGCAGTAAGGAACACTTGTTGCTGTTGTAATAATGATAAATAATAATGTTTAGTGAATAATTTTAGATAGGTAACAAACGCGACAAAGATCACGTTATTTTGTGGAGGGATAATTGTTCAGCCCAAAACAAAAATTGGGCGATATCGTCTTTCTTAGTTAACATATTGATTTCCGCACAGTTAAATTTTTCGAACCAGGGCATACATTTATGTCTGCTGATAGTTTTCATCACAGAGTCGAGCAATTTCTACAAAAGAAAGGAAAACAAAAGACTTTAAAGATTTTATTTAATGTTTTCTGTTTTAAGATTTATTTGGAATACATTTTTTTAGTAAAATAGTTGTATCATTTACCTCTTCTTGATATATTATAGATATAACCAAGTTATTGTGGTTTTTTTACGTATGTACACTAATTGAAAAGCTATAATTCACTCTTTTACTGCAGTTATGGTTTGTAGTCAGTCTAAGCATAGCTTTAAGAAAATATTATGTCACTAATAAAAAATGCAGTAATTGTGTATGATTAAGATAGTTTTATTTGTCATTTAAAATAACGTATTTTTTAATATTTATGTCGTTATATTTAATTAGGAAATGGTTCGGATAAATATAACCAAACAAGTGTACTTTTGTATACTTCAGTACTATTTTTAATAGCTTTTTCTCACTACTGCACTGCGTTTTTAATTTGTAGTCGGAATGATAATAATAATTGAATTAAATGAAATAAGCGCAGTAATCTGCATTTGCTAGTAGAAAGCGCAGTAACTCCAAACTTACTGCTGTTATAGCTTGTAATACTGGGTTTAGTCATGAAGACCCTGCTAAGCATAAATAGTTTTTATTGTTTTAAGATAGTTGTATTAAACTTATTGAAAATAGGGTTAGTTCTTACGAAACAATGCATATTCAGCTATACATGTAACTAAAAATATTTTTGGAAAACTTAAAAATCATACCTAAAACAACCAAACAAAAGTAAAAATGTTTAGGCGCCATTTACTCGAAACTACTAATAACCTCCTTACTGCACTTCTAATTAGCACGGCAGATTTATGATACCCAGCTTTTTTGCCGCTGTTTGAGCTGTTTACGATTTGCAACAGATATAAAAGTATTGATAAATTATTTCAATAATTAAAGTTCACAAATCTGTTGAAATAGGATAACTTCAAAAACAATTACCATTTGTTTTTTTAGTACTATTTTCTCAGATGGATGCATGTACTGCCATCTATTGTGAAATAGCAATACTAACTGAAATCTCCATCAACCTCTAAAGTACTGCTACTCTATAATAGGTGGCGCTGTACAAAACATCCTCTATGGTCGCTAGATGTCGCTGTCACTCAAAAAGGTCATTGAACGTTATTCGCGAAAAACAGCCTTCATTCATTGTTACCGACGATCATTCACCTCACTCATTCAAACTTTGACGACGCGTAAGTTTGTATTGCATCTGTGAAAACAGTCTGTGTGTGTTTCACCTGAGCGAAACAGGTGTTTCTGTTGTTATTGTATTACACGTAGCGACTTAACAAAATTTATTTACGAATCCCCAAACCAAACTTCAACAATCACATAGTACCTAAATTATATTGAATTACTTACAGCTTTTAAATTAATTGAAAAATAGTAACAATTCTAATTCGCAAAAGTGTGAAGTGTGACAAAACGGCAAACTTTCCCAGCTTATCAATTTCGCGGTTCTAAACTGTGGCAATCTGTTCAAAATGAGTTGAATAAACTTTCGTACGGTCTTGTTGAGGTGTTTGTGCTGCCAGTGCTGTGAAAAAGTATAAAAATGACCACGGACAGGTTTCATAAGTAAGTAAATACAGGCCAATCTAGTCTCTGGTAAGTAATAATATCTCGATAAGATATCGCTGTATTGAGGTATTTCCGATAACATTCAGTTTTATTCGTTCGGTAATTAGAAATTACCTGATACGATGGGCTTAATAATACATCCTAATTAGATATTACCATTATTAGTAGGAATATCCTGGATGAGGCTGGCACAGGAGCGTGGAGCTTGGCACAAGCAAAGAGGGCCTCTCTTTGCTTGTGCCAAGCTCCTCGTTCTATACCCAGCAGTGGGTGAAGTCGGGCTGTGGATGATGATGATGATGAGATATAACCATGATATTATTTAATATGTTAGAAATTAATAATATTGTTCTTACAGTAATGTTATGCATTTGAAAGCGAATTTACGATCTTATTATGATATAAAACACCGCCAAATTAAGATAAAAATGATTTATTGGCCAAAAGTATAATTACTTTACGCTTTTCTAAACATTTTAGAAATGCTAATAAATTTGGCGTTGCATAAGCGTATAGGCCAGCGCACGCAGGGGACACAGGGCAAAGATTTTGCCACGGCAAGCACGGCAACTACTAAGACATCCCGCGGCATGCCGAGGGAGGCCCATCAGCGCACGACAGGGATGACAGGGCAGGGGATTTTGCCGCGGCAGCTACCGAGACTTCCCGAGACATCCCGCGGCATGCATCCGCTGCCAGCTACGCAACTGGTTCTTCTCGGTTTGGTTTGCATTGCACGCGCAGCGATTCGTCAGACATAGTCTGTAATCCGCAGTGTCGTTTTTAAAAAATATGGATTACTGAAATCAAAATAATAAAAACGTATCACTTTTCCTCGTAGGTACCTATGTTACTATCGAATGTTGTATTACGGAAATTTTCAAATGGAATAGCGTGTTTGTACAACTTCTACGTGTTGTATCATTTGTAACCAATTATTATCACATAATTACGCCATAAATATGTACCAAAATATCATAGAAAAACGTTTTAAGCTTACATACATCTAAAAATAATCCATAGAACTACATCATACACGCAGTTAAGGCCTGGATTGGTCCGAAAAACAAACTCTAATTAATATCATAAGAATTCATTTTAACGAAAATTTATATTAAAATGCAGTAATGATTGACCCAAACTAATATAGCTATTATAAAAAAAAACTTTTTTTTTATGGTGAGAAACTGATATTTTTACACTCACGAACTTGCATAGTTTTGCAAATCGAGTATTTTTCCGTTACAGCTTTGTTCTTGGGACCCGTCAGTATGTTAGCGGACTCCAGCGCATACCGTCGCATGCCATGGCGTCCCTCAAGTTGCCGTCGCGTCCCTAATTATGCCGTTACCTCCTCTCGCGTCCCGTTGTAGCATCCTCTAGCACGCTCTTCAATGCCTAAGATGTCTAAACATTGGAATCTGTATCTTGATACCACTAGCTACCTACATAATTGAGTTTACGTTGGATAAAGATAAAATGCCTTGCGCTGCCGTCCTCGGTGTGCGCTTGCCCTATCGCGAATTAATTGATTACCTACTATAAAACGTCTACCCAACTAAGTAATATAATTATCTAATATATTATTTATGTTATGTACCTACATTATACACCGTGAAATTTTAATGGTTGTTTTCCCGCAGCGAAATGGTTTTGTCTTGGTAATACAATCGTTATATAAACAAATAAAATATTAGAAACAAAAAATGTCAGTTAAACCATTGTGAAAAACAAAACTCGAAAGCGACCACGTGACGTGCGAGAGCTTATTTTGCTTTGAAAATGTATGCATCGCTGTTCCCTTTGTCGGCGGCGGCGCGTGCGATTCGAGTCTGTAGTGCCTACAAGTTACGTCTAGTGTTACTATTGTTTCTCACGTTTTCGAGTTGATGAATATTTTTTTAATTATTTTAAAACAAAAACTTCTTTATTTTTTTGATTTAACTCTATGCTTCGAAAGTACTCCCTAGGGCAAGTTGTTCTGCCGCGGGAAAACAACCATTAAAATTTCAGCGTGTATACAGACTACAAATAAAACTAAAATAAAGATAAAAAGAAGAATAAAATAAAGTACCTATATATATACAACGACGACAATAGGACACGTCTTAAATAGGTAATTGATTAAAATGTTTACCAAAACCTTATTGAACAAAAAACTTACTGCCAATAGGTATGTACCTAATCATCAAAATCTTCGCAACTTAAATAAATAAATAATACATAATGTATATAACGTGCAGAGCCAGCACATAAGCTACCCGAAACTGTCAGATTTTCCCAATTAACCTTGAACCTAATGTTATAACGATAAAGTTGAAAATCTATTAAAGTTGACATATTATAGTAGCATACATACATGTACTTTTTGTCGCTATTTCAGCAGCGAAAATTTTTAATTTAAAATTAAAACTCAAGATAATCTGATAAGCAAGGCTTATCTTGTTTTAATCAGTGCAACAATTACTGAGTAAATATTTTTTTCGAATTAATTACCTACATGAAACAGGAATGGAACGAACTTTATCTAACCATGATAGTTTATAGGTACAGACCGTAGGCCAGCACGTCAAGCTACCCGAAACTGTCAAATTTTCCCAATCAACCTTCACCCTAATACTGTGGCGATAGAGTTAAATATCTATTAAAGTTTGACAGATTGTATTAGCTGGATGTGCTGGCGTCAAGACAGATGATAATACCTCTATTTAAGTACCTCTATACTTATTCCTTGTGGCCAACCCCTGTGTTGCCATGATCTCCGTTTCCCCCATGGCTGAATGTTGTTAACAGTGTTCTGCGAATGCGGGGGAACATTCAAAATCAGAAGTCATTTATTCAAATTAGGCTGATATAATCTGCACTTTTTGAATGTCAAAATTACAAGAGTGCTTTAACTGGGAAGAAGTGGCAGAATTAACTCCCCACTTCCCAGCAACACAATTGACGGCACGGTTGGCGCAGCGGCTGAGCGATTGACTGCTGTGCTTTGTGTTACGGGTTCGATTCCCGCACGGAACAAATATTTGTATGGCCTACAGAATATAGTCGTTCCGGGTCCTGGCTGTTTGTGTTTGTGAGTTTAAATGTTTGTTAAACGCACCCACGATACAGGAGAAATTCCTAGTGTGGGGCAACGTTCTTTTTTTAATAAAAAAAAAAAAACAATACCTGTCCGTTAAATAAGTTTATAAACTGTCATAGTCACTAACATTATCATTAACACTAAAAACGGGATATTTACATAATTATGTTTACTGTTTGTTTTGAGTTTCCGATATTTCGGCGCTGTTGCAAGCACCGTGATCACGGATAAACTGAAGTTATTGCGGGTGGGTGTTTATGAGCAGACAAATCGGTCTACCCTCTTTCTTGTTCGTTTTTTTTGCACTCAGTACCGCTACCACTGTCACTCGCAACAAACAAACAGACAGAAAAAAAAACAGTAAACATTTAACATGGTTAATGGTTTAACATGGTTAAGAACCACTAGGGTTCTGTCCGTTAGGTTAGAAGAACCAGATTCTATATAATAGTGAGTAAGATAATATTAACAAAGAATCAATTACGTTAAAATATTGTCACATGTCAGCAAGCACACACCAGTAATAGAAAAATATATACTCAAGCATAAATAAAGCCTCGAGGCGTAAAGGACGTGCCCGCTTACACGTGCAATTTAGGGTTATACATAATAGCAGTAAGCATTGAACTATGTGCCAGGCGAGTGATTAGATGACCCAAACCTCGCACTGTCGACAAGTTTTGGCAGTCACTCTACCTACCCCTGTAGACACATAACCCTGAGCCCCGGTCTCACTAATCAACGTATCGCTGCCACCTTCCACCATACTCACCCCGCATTCATAACAAGCCTGTAATCCCCGAAGGACTAGCCAGAGGTGTACCTAAGAGTACACCCACATGTCGCGTGTAGGTCAAGTCTATTGCCATCAACCGGGCACAAGTCCTGATGGAAAAACCAAATAACACTTTGTCCGACCAGGGATTCGAACCCAGGATCTCATGCTCAACAGTCGCGCTTGCGCTTGCTAGACCAACTAGGCAGCCAGTTTCGCTGTATTCGTCATCATAAAACAAGCGAATTCGGTGGGACATTGAACTACATATTGTGGCGACAGGCCAAGCGTGTCTCCTCTGCGCTACCACTGACTTCCACGTATTTCGGACGGAACGGGGAAGTGTCACTCAACATTGACAATGATCATATACCTACTGATGAAAATCCGAACTTTACCACATGAATATATTAGGTACGCTAAATTAAAATGACTCCGTGTGTCTATCATTATCGCCTTTTTCGATTTCGAAGAAATTTCGCACATAAGTACCTACATTGTACCATGGCCTGAGGCAAGCAAGACATAGGATAGGTACTTTTATCCCTTCAATACGTTCCAGGATCATTTCTAAACTACTGTATTAATTTTCACATGTTTCATACGGTTGTTTTCATCAATAAGATCACATTGTTAGACGATATCGACATTATAGTCACCGATGTTTTCAACAGTGGTTGATAATGCGATCTCATTGTCTTGAGTTTATGTTGTTAAACTTAAAACACGAGAGGTTATGTAGTTCAAATATTCAAATGGAAACGACACGACATTCAAGCGCCGAAAGGTCTTTTTTGACAGTCGGAAATCTAAAAACAATAAATTCCCCTCGTGACATGACATAGTGTACCACGTTCACGCTTGCTCGCACAACATTGCCGAGGGTAGTCCATATCGTGCCAAAAGATACACCCTATTATCACACTTCCTATGCTCTTTGTAAAGGTCATAATCCCGTGTAGTGATGCCGTTATCATTGTATCGATTATGGGTGACGTGCAGGTGTTAGTACCTATGGGGGAAGGTCAATGACATGCATTTAAACTCTACTTTTAACTTATATGTCCATTGAATATGATTAAAGCACAGGCTACACTGCGAACTAGCGAGCGAGCGAGCGAGGCGGACGAGGCTCTTTTCTTTCATACTTCGTTCGGCTCTTTCGATAGTTGGCGGTGTGACGCAAAGTATGAAAAGGGGTGAAATGATGCCTCGTCCGCCTCGCTCGCTAGCTGGCGGTGTCGCCTGCGCACATCCACTACTGATTGAAATAGTTACTTAGACGTACCGTATTTTATTTATATTATGACAGCCAAATCCCCTTTTTGTGATCTGCTTAAAACGCACTGTGATAGAAGTACTCATGGCTGCAGGATCAAGTCATTTCTGTCAAGAACATTTATTGTCACCAGAACCAAATGTGTGCAAAATTTCAGCGCTATCGGTTGGGGGGAACTGGTTTGAAATTCAGTTACAAGATTTGACCAATACATACTAACTACAGCTTGGCAAAAATGTCCTGAAACGGAACTAAAAAATTTCATCGTTGGCAACTTCACTTACTGTCACATCTTGTGAGTACATGTAATGTCATTTCATGTTATCGCTGGCTGTTTTTTGTGTATTTTATATTATTATGTTTAATTTGGTGACTCAAAGGGCTCAAAATGAACAGAAAAACTATTCGCAGCTCCGCTAGAGCGATAATTTTATAAAGTGTATACGACATGTTTGGCGGAATTTGAAGCCGGACAAATTTTATCGGATATCAACGATGTTTATAAAAGAACTGCTGAAATGACAGGTAATTTGTTATTTTATATAAGTAATTAGATATAATATGTGTGTTCAAACTTGCAATAGATAGTATAAACCATTATTATAACTGTTATTACATTAAAAAAACATTTGATGAATTTGAGGTTAGGTGCATTTACAAAGATGCAAGCTCCTATAATTTTGATACTTTTTGTGTTACTTCCAGAATAAAAATAACTAAGTTTTTTTTTTAGGGAAATCCGTAGGTACTATACGGCGACTTGCTAAAGAAGGGCAAACAAACAAAGGCATTTTCTCAATTTTTTTTTTAATTTTTGACGTGATAACGTCTTATAAATTGATAATACCAGCAACACTCATGAAAAATAGTAACGTTCCATAGTAACGTTCCATAGTAACGTTCCACCTGAGCTTTTGTATTACATAAAATAATGATTATGACGTTATCACGTAAATCTATCGTCCGTAAACCGACTTTTAAATGATAAGTACTTGCAAAAGTTTAATTGTCTTAATTTTTTATGGTTGTAGGCCGTGGCTGAACAAGTGTTTGCAAGCATCTCTGTCGATGACTGGAAAAATTAATGTGAACATGTTATGAAAATAGAAAGGGAGTATTATGAAAGGGGACAAACTCTGTATAGAGATATCGACAAAATAGTCATCAACCTGCAAGATGACAGCAGCAGTACAGAGACAGACACGGATGAAGAGCTTTCGGGTGTGGAATATTTAGACGAAAATATGTTAGATTCTGATTAAAACATGATCAACAGATATACATACAACAGATCAGTTCGATGGGGTGTACAATAAGTACCTAAAAAGAAAACAAAATGATTAAAAAAATAGGTAGTAATATGATTTATTAATACCTAATTACCTATGTATGCTTCAGCAACAACTTACCTTTTGCCTTTAGACACATTTACTTTGTTATTAATAAAAATAAAAACTACATAAAAGAATCATTGATTTTATTTTCTTCATAATGTAAATCAATATACACACGTTCTTGCGCATTATCATACAAAAGCGAGCGTATGTAACGAGTAGAGAAATTTATGTTTATTTCAAGTTTAAGTAATGTAAAACCCGTCAAAGACGTCATCACCTGCCTAGCCTTTTCGCAACAAATTTTGGGGTCGGTTTCCAGTCGTAACCGGATGCAGCGTAAATATTAGTGCGTTACATGGAGCGACTGACTATCTGACCTCCACAACCAAGCAATTGAGTAATACAATATCACTTGGAAAGACAGGTTTTCAGATTTTTGGGCTTCTGACTCACAGTAAAAATCTACAAATGACACACAGGACAATCTTCAAGCATTACTTAACCTTGAAGATTGTCATGTGCGGTTGTTATTATTTAGCTCCGAGTTTTTCTAAAACCCGTCAACACATTCAACAAAAAAAAATTTGAAAAAAAAACCAAAGTATCAAGACCGTTATTGCCGTACTATATAGGGTTACAATAATTATGTACGATAGAGGCGCCACCATTATTTTCACGATTTTTTTACCAAGCTGTAATTCTATTTCGTCTAATAAATATAAAAAGTTACGATTCAACAAACCGGTATCGTAGGCACAACACTACACAAAAGTGCTGGCAACATTATTTGTAAGTTTGACATTTGCATGTGTCAATTTAGTCTCTGAGATTAAAAAAACAGACTATAATAATAACTTACAAGGCAAGTTAAATAAAAGCTTATGATAAAAACATCATCTCGGTCTCTGATCGTAGCAATTACCTTAAACAAAACTAAAAGCCGTGTGATGATTTCATTTCTGTCTTAAAAATGTTATTTTCATTTACCTACAACAAGACAGATAACTAAATACTTCGATTATCACTTATTGATAATATTATAAAGTTGATGTTTCGATGACGGAAACGATAATTATCGTGTGTTGAACTACAAAGAAATACTTATAAATGTAGGTACATGTAAAAGACGGAATTTAAAATAATCAGAGAAAATTAAGATAATAATTATACAAAAGAAAGCTATTTATCAGCTGTGTTTAAAAGCAGGTCAATGCTAAGTTTCTGCCGGGAAATTCTTTTGTTTAAAACGCAAGAGATATAATTATGTATTTAGGCATAAATAATAATAACCAATTTTGTATAATTATATTTATAGCACGTAAAAATACATAATGGGGGGACGCCATCCCCCCTCATTCCACCCGCCGGAAACGTATTTTTTTTTTTAATTTTTTTTTGTGTTTCCGAACCTCGGGGTGCCCCTGACGTCGACCGTCTAGGATTAGGGTTTCCGTCAGCAGGTCGACGGAGCCCCGCTGGCGGGTTGCGTTTCGTCACGTTTTTCACATAAAACCTAAAAATTACATTTGAAAAACTGTACTAAAGCATAAAGACTACGTTCCGTTTTGCATAATTGCAATAGTATTTAAGAATTTTCGGAAATTATTTAAAAATATTTAGACGCAAATCCGGCAGCCAAAATTAAAGCCAACGAAAACGTAAAAGATACTTTTACGTTTTCGTTGTTCCTGGGTCACAAGCCTCCTCGTTTTGTAAGGGGTTGAACCGAAATCCACAACACGGGCCTTGCGCGGATTGGTAGAGGTCACATGTCTCCAAATTTTTGCTTATAAGACATTGGTCTTTCACGGGATTTTCCTTCACCGTTTCTAAAGCAGTAGGTACTTCGTCATGATATAAATTAAGCAAAGTGCTGTCCTTGGTTCGAACCAACGCGGAGCCGTTGCACTGGACCACCACTTAAACTTATTGCTCTTTGTTCTTTTCAGAGCGGCCAAAGACGGTCTGCTGGAGGTGCTACGAGAGGCCACCCGTAAGGAATGCAACAACAAGGACGAGTCGGGCATGACGCCCACGCTGTGGGCTGCCTTCGAGGGACATATAGAGGCACTCCGCCTTTTATGTGGAAGAGGGTGAGTTCTCTAGTCATTGTACCCTTTGGCCAGAGTAATTACAGGCAACATCAGCTTATAACGTTGATAAGGAGCTTGTGGCTAAATAATAATAGCTACTCGAGTCGATATTTTAGGTTAAGCAGCGCTTGCCTAGGTTGGTCCGTGGATGGGTGACCACCCATTACATACCGAGTTTCCTCCGTGCCTCGGAAATCACGTTAAGCCGTTGGTCCCAGCTGTCATTTGTAGATCTTTGACAGTCGTTGCGGGTCTTTTTTAAAGAAATGAGAAAAATGTATATGTAAAGAAATGAAAATGCTGAAGTCTAATCAAAATGTGGTTTTTTTTTACGTTTATCTCACTTGTGTTTATAATAATGAGCAGTTGTTTGTACTGAAATAAGCTACAACTACTAAATAACAATACCAAAAGTTTATTTTCTTTATACGAGGGCGGCACTGAAAATTTCGGGAATCAAGGAAGTGACACAACATTATTATTTAAAAATGTATTTATTGCTTTTCCAAGTATTCTCCGCGAAATTTGACACATTTTTCCATACGATGGAACCAATCATTGAAGCAACCATTCTATTCGGAAGTTGGGGTCTCCAAAATGACCGTTTTGTAGGCGTCCACAGCTTCTTCAGGTGATGAAAATCTCTGACCACGCAATTTATTCTTTATTTTAAGGAAAGTATAGAAATCATTAGGGCTTAGGTCGGGGCTGTACGGCGGATGGTCTAATAATTCTATGTTTTCTTGCTCTAAAAACTCTTTTGTTCTGTGCGCGGTGTGAGAACTCGCATTGTCGTGATGGAGGATGATGCGGCGGTTGCAGTTCTCTTTACGGAGTTCTGAAACGACCTGTGGCAAACAAATGCTAGCATACCATTCTGCATTAACCGTTCTTTGTCCCTCAAGAGGAATAGTCGCAACATGGCCGGTTTTGGAGACAAACGTGGCCACCATTTTTTTTGCAACACTCCGTGAACGAACAATTTTTGTTGGCTTTAACTCATTTTCGAACACCCAAAGTCGTGACTGGTTTTTCGTTTCGGGTTCGTACGCGTATATCCAGGATTCGTCACCTGATACGATGTTGTATACAGCATTTGAGGATCCTGTGTGGAATCTTTCGAGAGTTCTGACGCACCAAGTATCGCGAGCCGCTTTTTGCTCTTCACAGAGCGAATGCGGTATCCATCGGGAAAACAACTTTTTTACACGTAATTATTCATGCAAGATTATTTGTATTTGACTCATGCCAATGTCTAAAGTTGCCTGAAATTCGCGGTATGTCACATGTCGATCTTCCTCAATCAGCTTACGCACAGCATCAACGTTTTCTTGGGTGACTGCAGTTTTTGGACGACCTTGACGGGGATCATCACTGAGCTTGACACGTCCACGTTGAAATTCAGCAAACCAGCGATAAATTGTGGTTTTGGATGGGGCTTCATCACCAAATGCAGAAATCATCCGGTCAACACACTGTTTTTGTGTTAAACCACTTCGAAAGTCATAATAAATCAGCGCTCTTGAATTTTCTCAGGTCAATTCCATTTTCTCAACGACTAAACAAGTTTGACAAAACCTTGTGACAAGACCGAGAATCTTTTTTTAAATAAATAAATGGTATTCGATTTTTAAAACCAAGGAGTTTTCAATTAAAAAGATTTTAATATGACAGGAACAGTGGAAATATTCCATTCCCGATACTTTTAGTGCAGACTGCGTACAAAACATAGAATAAAGCTTATTATTTAGGACCACTTTTGATAAGACAGAAAGGCAGAAAATGTAGAACACTGCTACATAGGTAACCCGTCATCTCTTCCTACTACGTGCCGATTCCAAATCAAACATTTCTACACTAATCTGCAGTCGCGATAATGTAATGTTACGTGCAGATAAAATTTACAATGCGCCCTAATCGAACTGCTAAATATGTCAGACGCTGATTATCTATACTTATAATAATATCGTAAAAAACCAAATCGATATTCCGGGATGGCGCAAAAACTTCTGCAGATCCTGTTCAAATTTTTCACTTTTTGTGATTTGTTTTAATATTTATTTGATGCTGTGAGATTGCCATTTTTTTATTAGATTGACATCGTTTGTATTCCTATTTGCCTTAAAAAGTAATAGGAAACTAAAGAAAATCCTAGAACCTAAACTTTTTCTTCTCCTTTTTAATTATGTCTCAACATTGTAGATAGTAACCCATAAGAAGTTGCGAGGTAACCCCATCACAAGTATCCTTATAACTTACCGGGGCTGCCTCAATTTTGTGCTGTAGAATAATTGTATGTGAAACAATAAAAGCTTTTTATTTAATTTTTTTATTTAGGCAATCCATTCGTTATATTTATGTTTATTCATGTACTTGTATTGAAAATATTTTTCACTCGGTAAATAGATGAGGCCGGATTATTTATTTAGTACGAGACTGGATTTATTTACTATTATGGTGAGACACATACTGAAGAGGAATATTATATCAGATCTGGATCTACATGCCTAGAAAAAAAAAACAACTTAGCATAAGACTTATTATTTTAGAAAAATCTAAACAATTTCACAGTTACAAAAATATACATTGTCAGTGATCCACAACTGACGTCAACACTTTCACTTCATTTAAACCATTTTTGCGGCGAGCCATTACCGTTAATTTGTAGGTGTAAATACCCGAACTACAAATACACCATTATTTTTAGGTCGTTCTGGAGCCGAATACCATGAACTCGATCATCGAACTCGAAACGATTGGGACTATTTAAAAAAAAATAACAATAAAAAAAACACGAAAGAATAAATTTAATGTTTTTTTTTTTAAATAATGAGAACTCTAATGCATATGTGTGTGTAAAACGTATCCACGATCGGCAACACATGCGAACGATACCTATTGAAAAATTCATTCGCCGATCGATTCACAAAAAAAAACACTAAATTTATTCTTTCGTAATTTTTTTTTATTGTTATTTTTTTTTAAAAATAGTCCCAATCGTTTCGAGTTCGATGATCGAGTTCATGGTATTCGGCTCCAGAACGACCTAAAAATAATGGTGTATATACACTCGAGAGCAATGAATCCGGGTCACTTAAAGAATGTTAAAAATCTCGGAAACTAAAAATGATAGGTTAATGCAATAAATTGTATTTAATAGACAATGTAATACTCCTTAAATGAAAGTAAAAAAAATATGAGTCGCCATACATTTTATTAACACAAAATTACATAAAGAAAAAAACTGCTGATCTCTCCTTAAAAAACAAAAATAGGAAACATGAAATTTTTGAACTTTGTTACGATTTTCTTGAATTTTAATACTTCGTATTGCCTCCTCGTGCTTCCATTACTGCGTTTACGCGGTTTGGCATGATACACCAAGTTCCTTATACGATTTTGGGGAATATTCTCCCATTCCTCTGTGAGAGCAATTTCGAGCTCACGAAGCGTGATTGGGGGAGGGTTTCGTTGTTTTACGCATCTGCCTAGCTCGTTCCAAGCATGCTCGATCGGGTTGATATCCGGGCTGCGCGCTGGCCACTCCATACGAGTAATGTTCATCTCTTGAAGGTAGTCATTCACAATCCTACCTGTATGAGGTCGGGCATTGTCATGCATAAATATAGCATCCTCACCTAAATTGACCATAAATGGACCAACGTGATCATTGAGGATTTCTTCCACATATCTTACGCTAGTTAAAGAGCCGTTTTCTATGATCACCAGCTCTGTGCGACTTTCAGAAGAAATTCCGGCCCACACAAGTACAGACCCACCACCGTAGGCTACTTTTTCTTCGATGCATGCTTGCTTGAATCTTTCCCCTGGTCTTCGATACACTCTGTGTCTTCCATCGTGCTTGTAGAGCATAAATTTTGATTCGTCGGAGAACATAACTTTTGACCAATCTTCAATACTCCAATTTACGTGGCTCTGGGCATATCTTAGTCTTGAAATACGATGCCCACGCTCCAGTTTAGGGCCGTTTGCAGGTCTAAGGGGTTTTAAGTTAGATTCAGCAAGCCGACGTCTTACAGTCCATGCACTTGGGTTACTTCCTCCGAGGCGTCGAAACTGATTTGTGAGTTCAGTTCCTGTGAGAAAGCGATTTCGAAGCATGACCCATTTCTTTTGGGAGGTGCCACAGAATATTACACCATATTATCTTAATATCGGTGCAACAAAATGCTTTAGTTCTTTTTTGTACCGATACTACATCGTCGGTACAAAAAAGAACTAAAGCTTCAAGAGCGAGCGGAGCGAGCTCGAATTTTTTAACACCATAACTCAGACAGGTTAGAACTGTTTCGACTTTTCACACAGGAGTTACTTGGTTGACTTACAGACATAGTTAAGATTCAAGAGAAAGTAGTCTGCAAGACCAAGCGTGGCGAGCTCGAAAATTTAAACTTCCTACCTTAATCACTGGAGAGGTTAGAATTGTTTCGATTCCGGCCAGAATGCGGCCAGGCTTATACATCAGCCAGCCTGCTTAATTTAAGGTTGGTTGGAATGTATACAACTATACAGTGCTATAATATTAGGTACACCTCTGCTTAACCCGATTGGTTAAGCAGCTATGTACCAACAACACAATTCAGTGTTTAAGAAGCTTTTGTAATAATAATAAATATTTTCCATTTTTTTTTCATGTACAATTTTACACTGTCATTCCAGCGACACGAAGGAGAAGAACTCCCTATTAAACTTCATTTCTATCTTTGTATTACAGAGGAGAACCCGACAAAGCCGACTATTTCGGTAACACAGCGCTGCACCTATCAGCGGCCCGCGGCCACAAAGAATGCGTCACTTTCCTCATCAACTTCGGAGCCAACGTGTATGCGATGGACGTGGATGGCCATACTGCCCAGGAGCTAGCGGCCATCAACGGTCGCGACGATATACTGCGGTATCTGGACCAGGCGACGGCGAAATTAGAGAATAATGATAAGTGAGTTATTTATGTTTCTGGACAGCTTTGTTGCGGCCTGTTGCTTGCCTGGCTCTTTTCACCTCGTGTGTATACCGGTTTGCTTATTTAGCCGGTAAATTCAAATAAACAGACAGGTATAACTGGTTTAGGGTCGAACCTACTGCCATCAACCAAGCACGAATCCTGACTCCGGGCCGCTAATGAGAAATTCGTAATGGAAAACCCAACAACACTTTGCCTGAATCTAGAATTGAAACCCCAGCCCATGCTTAGCTGTTGCGTTTGCGACCCCAAGACCCACGGTGCAGCCACTAGGTCACCCTAGTATAATTATCATAGTATCTGGTCATAGAAGCAGACTCTAAATCTTCAAAAAGCCACTTCCCACGACCTTGCTAATTTCTAGGGTATCTGGTGCAAACGGCCATCTAGTTCCACTAGCTTGAACACGTAAGGTCTCAACTATGTTAATGGGCTAGCTCGCCGTCCGTCCGTCTTATGACGACAGGCCGTGTCGACGGTGCGTTCGTGTTCCACGCGCGCCTCAAAGAGATGTCAGCAAACATGAGGGGCCCGCAAGGGCCGATGCCTGCCAAGGCTGCGGGACTGATCGAAAGAGATACCGCGGCCCTGTAACATAAAGGGCAAAAGAAGGAACATGGATGGTTTTTAGTCAGTAAAAGTCTGACACTCCCTTCCGCTCCGCCCAGAGCGGGAGGAGTCATTTGATGATTTCCCATCCGAAAAAAAAAGGTCTCAACTATGTCATCTTAGGTAAGCTAAGAGAAGGTATACGAATGGGTTGCTAGCAAGACTTATTATTGTCTATCCATGGGTCATCATTTAATTTTCTTAGCGTGCTCTCCAAGTTCAAAGGTTTGTTACGTATAAAAGTTACATAAACAACTAAACTTTCGACTTAAATAATTAAATTATACCGTTAATCATTTCCCTAATGTTAACTACATAACTGCGAACGCATTTCACGTGATAATTATAATGTCTTGTTGAAATGTTCGAGATGCAGTTTTATAATTGCGTTGTATAATACTTAGTTCCCATCGTTAGCAGAATCCGGGGTAGCAGAGTAATGGTTGTGACATGATACAAGTTGAGGTTATGTAACGATAACTAGATGGGTTCAATTACTCTGAAAACATTGAGCTACTCCATTGTCTTCTTAATGTATTCAAACAAAACTACTTACATAGACAGTGTTTGGGGCTTCGTGGATTAATGACGTTTACTTTTAATAAGTAGGTACAAGCACTTCGCCCGCGACTTTGCCCGCAAAAATTGTGATAGCTTGGCTTATTTGCATGTTATAAATATAATTTATAGCCTGTTACTTCCTGATAATTTAGCTTTCTATTGGTTAAAAAATGGTTAAAATCGGTCCAGTACTTTCGGAGCTTATTCGGTACAAACAAACAAAAATCTTTTCTCTTTATAATGTTAGTATAGACTAGTATAGATAGTATAGACTAGCTTTTGCCCACGGCTTCGCTCGTGTTAATTTAGAATTTGACAATTAATTCGGGTTATACGTTGCTTGTAAAAATATAATTCAATCATAATTTGAAAGACACGTGGCGCCGGGATGAAAGTTTCCCTATAGCCGTTTCTTTACACCTGACAACGTATATGCGAAATTTCAGGATGATCAGTTCAGTGCTTTAGGCGTGAAAGGTAACAAACAAACTTATATTATACATATAAAAATAATAATAATAATATATATATATATATATATATATATATATATATATATAGCAACTTGCTCTAAAATACAATCTTGTTGAATCGGAACTTCCGTACTATAGGTATGTGCCCGACCCAGTTCTCGAAAATGGCAATATCACATTGTACTGGGATCAATCCATCATCACTGACAGGACTATTGTAGCCAATAAGCCTGATATAGTGGTGATGGATCGATCAGAGCGGCGCGCAATGATTGTTGACATTACGGTCCCGCATGACGAGAACCTCGTGAAAGCCGAGAAAGATAAGCAAATCAAGTATCTTGACTTGGCTCGCGAGGTTGTCGACATGTGGGATGTGGACTCAGCGATCATTGTGCCGATAGTCGTGTCAGCCCATGGCTTAATTGCCAAGAGCCTCGACCAACATCTCAGGAGGCTCTCGTTAGGCAGCTGGATCAAGGGCTTGATTCAGAAAGCGGTACTTCTGGACACGGCTCGTATTGTTAGGAGGTTCCTCTCTCTGGAGCCCTGACTGCCGGTAGCTTGGACCCTGTTCCCGATACCGGTGGGCTACAATTTTTTATATTTTTGAATATTTTTGTTTATATATTTATTTAAACAATATTTAAAAATGTATCAAGTTTGAAAAAATATGAATAAAGGGAATAATATATAATTTATATTATATATATAAATATATATGTAATACAAGGAAGGATACGGATTCACATTCTAAACATCGCTGCGTTGATATTTTTCAGTCTAATATTATTATTATCAGCCGTTTGTGTCCCACAGCAGGGCAAAGCCCTCCCATCCCTCTTTGCACTTATTCCTATCCAGTGCTGTTATTCGTCAATCCTTGGAAAAAGACTCGAGTTCGTCCCTCCATCTCCTTCTGGCTTCTAAGTCTAAATTGCACATAATAACTCCATCGTCAAAATGTATAGAACAGCTGATTTAACGAATTCTCGTAGGTTTCGAATAAAGTATCTACTGAATCTGAATCCACGGCATTCCACGGTAACAGTTTCTTTTACGATTTATTACAACAATTACTTACAGTGTGATCTTTTGACCTAATGCTTCCTTAAAAAGTCTCCGTGTATCGGGAAACTTTCTCCGCTTAAAAGAATCACACTGCATGTAGGTAGCGGTTCTTATCATTTGCTCCACCCAATTATATTCCCAATAAACTCATGGCAATCGAATTTGAGTCGGAATCCTCTAACGCCGAATTCCTAGCGTGTCGAAGCCAATCTAAATTGTATACACCCATATCGTAGCTGCAAGTGAAGCATCATCAGTAGCATCCTATACTTCTTCCTGGCGTATCGATGGCCACGAGGTTGGCGCCTTCAGTAGTGGCCACCAGTTCCTGTAATGAACAAACAACAGGACACGATATTAAGTGCTCCCCTGGTTTGTGTAACAGCACCACATTTACATTCCATTTATCCTCACTATATCCAATTCCTATCATTAATTCCAGGAAAAAAGCAAGATCACTAAAGGAGAAAGCCAAAAAAGACTACGAGAAATCGCACAAGCAGTACGTGAAACGTCAGAGTAAGGCCGAGCTGATAGCTGAGAAGGAACTGAAGAAGCTCGCCAAAGAATGGGATCAGGGGTACGCTGAGGAGGTGCATACGATGCCGCATAGACCCAGCAATGTGTTGTGGGCACTTAAGCAGAAGATGACCAGGTCTACTAGCCATGGTAAGTTCTGTTTTAGAATCTGTAGGTATACTGGCAACTGAATGCTTGTTGGATCTTCAACTGGCTGTTGCCAAAGATTGAAATTCCAACATTGCCGGAATTAGATAAAGCCATTGGGGCTTTTCGATATTACAATGGAAGTTGATATTATTTTGGAAGTGAAAATATTCGTATAAGCTAATAGAGATTGCTGTGCATGTGCTCTATGAAACGGGGTGGACACGAATATGTGCAGAGAAGTCATCGCAGCTAGGGATACAATGCAAATAAGTATATTCCAAGTCTTCTAACATTTTCAAGCTAAGATCAGTGCCAATTACACGGTTATTATTTGAACAGGTTTGTCATTTCTTGTCTTTCTTTCTTGTTGAAAACGACCAAAATATCTTACTTTTAACGAAATTCTATCTTTTGCAAAATATACAATCGCTGATAAACAGGATTTCATATCGATGCCATTTAATTTCCTGTAATATCAATATAGCTGATATTATCGAACATGTTTTTATATGTATTAATCTAAAGAAACGTCATTTTATTACATCGTATAATTCGTCATACAATTTGTGGGTTGCATTGAAACGCAAAGCAACCAAAGAAATAAAAAGTAATTCACACACACGTTCACAATATTATCGCTGTAGGCCCTACCCCAAATAAATTGGTCATTGACTCTCTTACTGTTAGGGGCGGCCCACGACCAGCAGTGAATGTTTTTCAACTGACACTTTATTCCTGTTGTAACATCAACTTATGATTCAGGCAACCTATTAGCGGATGAACAGCCCCGGCCGACGTACAGCGCACTCGTCGGCACCGTGAGCTCGGGCGTAAGGGGACGCGGTGCGGTCTACAAGAAGGCGCTAGCCAGCAAACTGAGGAACAACACCGTCGGAAGAAATAATAACATGTCTGATGATTTTAAGGTAAATAGCGTACATTAAATATAGTTTCACACGGCGACACATAAACCTATACATTTCCAGTATAACAAGGCCGCGCTTTGTATAGGTTGCCCGTACCGTGAGAGATCCGCATAAATTATAGCTTGATTGGCCGTGGATCGCCGTGCGTGCAAGAAAAGAGGGGGCTACCCAGCAGTGGGTACAGCCTGGCTGTGGACGATGATGATGACCGTACTCTGGTCTACAAGGTGTTATATGTAGGTACCTACAGCAAAATTGCTGAACCTGTAGTACCCACAGTGCTTTAACATAGTATAAGGTGGAAGGAGTGTCACTTCTCCGCTGTATATAAGGTGTAACATAATAAACAACTTTTGTTTTTTTTTTTATTTTACCATATTTTATTTTATTTATTTATTTATAACAGCTTAAACTATCATTACAGGAATTACCCTAATGTGACATTGAAGAACTTTAATAACCTAAACTATATACTTACAATAACCAAACTAGAAAAATTAAAACGAACAACATTATTTAAATTATTACACCATTAAAACACAATGTTAATCAGCTGATCGCGTTATTTCCTATAAAAAGTTTTTTTTTTTTTTCGAATTTCAAGCACATTCTCTGCGAAGAAACTCGTTTGGAAATTTACTAACTATACTCCGTGCGCTCTAACATGGTGCGGGAGACAGGTGCCAGTATGACGTTGACATCTGTCAGTACCACATGACTAGGGATGTGACATTATGCAATTCATTTTTTCGATAACGATACACGCAGCTTAGATCTAGTTCTCTTTAATATTATACCATCCTGAATTCTGCGAATTCCACCGCAATGCAGTATTGCTGTTCCGGTTTAAAAACTATGGATTCCGTTGTAGTTACAGGCAGCTGTTCAGCTTTCTGAAACACCAGCGAACCCCCTAAGAAGAAGCCCATAGACGGCAGCGATATACCGTCAGGAGGATTCCTTGCTTCTTTTGAACCTAATAACACTGACAAAGAAACAAGAATGTGGGACATAGGGCGATGCGCCAACGCTATATGACTTTAGTCAATATTTCACTTGATCTCGTAGGAAATTTTTTTCATTTATTTTTTCGTATTTGTCTTTCGATAATGTTGTTTGCAAACGGATTTGATCAACAATTAGTAGCATCTCGGCAACACTCACCTACATTCTAATTATTTTTATTAGCCTATTCTCTGCCCCTGCTCTGCAAAGGCCTCCCCCATTCCTTTCCATCTATCTCGGTGTTTAGCCTCCTCTGGCTAATTAGTCAGGATCGAGTCCAAATCGTCACGCCAGCGCTTCTTGGGCCTGCCTCGGTGACGACGACCGTCTTCAGCACCCACTGTGTGACGATTCTGGCCCTTCTGTCCTGACCCATTCCCATTTTAATAAAACACGGTTGAGTGCTTGCTACAGAATTGTAATACAGATTACACAGATAATGTAAATGGAGTCACCTACAATGACCTACCATATATTATTTTTATAGAAAAACTAACACATTATAACCTCGCAGACTTACTGTTCTAATTCATACAAAAACAAAACTGTAAATACACCGTTAAAACCTAACGGTATTACCCATCACCTTCACACCTCTCATTCCCCAGGTAGGAGAGATAGAGACGACAGGTCGTCGGTCCATCACGTCTTTAAGCGGGGTGCGTCGTGACTCGGAGGTCATGTACGTGGGGACGTTCGGGGCCGGTCCGCAGCAGAGGGGCAACGTCGCTGATGTGTTTACTGAGCAACCGCACGAGCAGACCCAGAAGAAACCACTAACCAGGTATTTTTTCATTAATCTTTTCTGTGCCACTGTTGGGCCAAGACCTCCCCCGTAGCTTTCTAATTTTCTCTGTGTTTTCCCGTCTCCGGGCAGTTAATTAGATGCTTAATAGACGCTATGATTCATCAACATCTGTCTAGCCTTTCCTTCAACTATTGTGGGAATGGCTTTCCAGTCTAACTGGATGTACAGACGCCAGCACATCAAGCTACCCGAAACTGTAAATTTTTTACAATCAACCTTGGATCTAATGCTTTTTAGCGATAAAGTTGAAAATCCGTTAAAGAAATTTGACATATTATTGTAGTAGCTTGATATGCTGGCATCTGTATATAGCTGATGACAAATATTTTACATGGTGCGTCTGCCTATCTGACCTCTACAACCCGTTATCAGGCAACGCGAGACCCGGCAAGTCACCTCAGTCGTACGCTTTGTCTACCCACCTTACCGCACCTACGACTTGCTTTCATTATTGTTATCTCTAGTTACTCTCTATCTATTGGAATCATCAACACACGTATATGCATAAGCTTACGGTTTTCCCCATGACGGTACGATGAAACTAATTGAATTTTATATTTCGTAAGCCAAATATGCTCTTAAGTTTAGGGAGTTTAATTGCGTAGTTGTTTATTTAAGTTTAGTTATTTCATTTCTAGAGCCACTCGGTTTCAATTTTATACTCTTGTGTTATTAACTTATCACTTTCTTTGTGAATGCTGGTTAACCTGTAATTGGCGACTGTGTAAGTCCAAGACTGTAAAACCTGTACTCAAAATATTTTGTACACACAAGCTGTTGGTAAACCTTTATTAATAAATAAATAAATAAATAAACTACAGAAGGTCACCTACCACCTCCTGTTGCTTCGTCAGAGTTCATACATCTGGATGGATCAGCTACAACCATTAAGGTGGATGCGCCAGAATAGCATGCGAAATTCAACCTTTTCATGAAATGGTCATTCAATGGGATTAAATGAACTTAGAGGGTATTATAATATATAGTTGATTTTAATGATTATAATTCTGTAAATACATACGTGTTACGGCCGCGAATCATATTTTGTTCAACATACAGCCTGACACTGCACGGCACATTGCACGAAACGTAAGAAAAAATTGGTTGTCTGTAAAGTTGGTTTACGGACGATAGTTTAACGTGACAACGTCGCATAGGCCAATCGAGTGGAAGAGAGATAGATGCGGCGCAAGCATACAATGAGCGTAACGGGACAATGAGTCATGCTTTTTCGTGCATGCAGCCGGCGTTCATCGATTTATTAGACATTGTCACGTAAAAATGAATTTCGCGGGCTACCCTTTTTTTGGTATTGGAAATCATCAAATGACTCCTCCCGCTCTGGGCGGAGCGGATGGGAGTGTCAGACTTTTACTGACTAAAACCCATCCATGTTCCTTCTTTTGTCCTACCCTTTTCTACCCTTTTTGGGCTACCCTGGCGCTTCCACTTTAACTAAATCGCTAAGTTGTAGGTAGGTACCTATATTTGAACCGTTTTTCACCAACTCCAGATAAGTTTAACTTCTGTGGCTCATAATTTCATACACATTTTGTTCTTCTTGTGGACAGAACGTAACCAGTGAAATCATATATGAAGGTACGCTTCTTGTATGTTTGTTACATGAACTGAACAATTTATTTGCGTTCTTGTCTGTGATTATAAGATTATATTAGTCTGTTTTTTAGACGTGAAGACTTGTAATTGGCTCTCAGTCTCACTCACTATTTTTATTCTGGTTTCTTTAGCTGTAAGTCTTCCAAAGTTAATAAATAAATAAATAAATTATAAATATAAATAATAATAATTTTTTTTTTTTTTTCTCTTCCACAAATAAAGAACATCAGTACTTATGTTGTAACATATTTAAACAGGTAAAAGTATTTTATTTGTGGGAGACTGGCGCCTAAGCTAAGCCGAGGCCTGTATTTTAGGACACCAGGTCCCCACTAAGATCATATTAGGAAATATAACAAAAGTGATGCCAAATTTTTAAACCGGGTAGGCAAACGTATAGTAAAAGTACTTATTTAAGGTAGAGTAGAAGAGTTAACAGGTGTGTGGTTGTGTGACAGTGTATGAGTGCTGTTTTATGAGAGTGAGTTTATGTATGAGTGTACTGTGTGGTGTGTGGTGTTTGTGTGACAGTGTATGGGTGGTGTTGTATGAGTGTGTGTGTTTGTGTGTGTATGAGTAATATACTATGTGTGATGATTGTGATCAAGTTTACTTCTTTATTTCCAGGAGTTTCTCGGTCTCCATATAGTCCAATCCCAACAGCCATGAAGTTACCTTTCCCTTACATTGTTTTGAATTATAATTAAATATATTTTTAATTTTGTTAATTTGGTTATATATTCTAGGTGCAATAAAGTTATAAAATTTTTGGGCAAATCTAGTTTTAGTTTTTAAGGTTTTGCAAACGACATAGTGCCTTCTCGTGTTGGTTAATTCTTGGTTAATATTAATTAATTATTACTAACTTGTTCACCACAGGTCGGCAAGTCAGCCTGACTTTGCAGCGGTGAACGAAGACAGTGGCATTGGACAAGAGGTTATGCTTCAGGACCCGGCCAGTATATTCGAAAGACCTGGCTTTGGCAGCGTCGCCTTCAGGTTTGTAGGACATTATCACATTTTTTTACCTACACACATTACATAATCATTATCAGATCCAGGCAAAAATATTTATTTCCACTACACCGTCAATATTCATTTTTATTGTGTGCGTAACTTGTGAGCGTCACGAAAAGCGTCATTTTTATTTTTGCTAAAGAAACATTTGTAAGCATAATAGTCCAGACAAAATACACATTCCTGTTTGCAATTTAGCTGTGTTAGTTTTCCGTTTAACTTCGTTATATACGAGTATACTACCACTGAATTTTCTCACACACCGAAACACAACCGTTTAGCTGGTAGAGGGGGGACTTCTAGTCCCCCCTATTCTTCTAGTCTAACAAAAATTAGCACTTTAAAGCTTAATATTTCACAAACGAATTCTTTAATCGAAAAATGATTTGAACAAACTCGCAATATTTTTTAAAGACCTATCCAACGCCCCTCCATAATACGGAGTACCTGAGAAAAATAAATCCTCCCTTTTTCGTATACAGGAGATACCCTAAAAAAAATACTTTCCGAAATTTTATTTTCCCACTTTGTCGGCGTAACTAGACGGATGGACATGGCGAAACTACAAGGCTTCCTTGTTGACTACGGAACCCTAAAAACACTACTCAACACACTCATAAAATTATTTCGCTGCCATTACATCAATCTCCTAGTTCTACTGTACCTTTGTATTTAGTCTCTTCTCTACCACAAAACTACTAGAGTAGGTATTGCTTTTTCAAAATTAACACAGCATATTATCTCATACATCATTGATAGACCGAGATTTTTTTTAAGAGGTGCCTTGGTTTTTTTAGGGTTCCGTACCCAAAGGGTAAAACGGGACCCTATTACTAAGACTTCGCTGTCTGTCTGTCTGTCTGTCTCCAGGCTGTATCTCATAAACCGTGATAGCTAGAAAGCTGAAATTTTCACAAATGATGTATTACTATTGCCGCTATAACAACAAATAATAAAAATTAAAAAAAAAAAATATTAAGGGGGGCTCCCATACAACAGATATGATTTTTTTGCCGTTTTTATAGATAATGGTACGGAACCCTTCGTGCGCGAGTCCGACTCGCACTTGGCCGGTTTTTTTTTAATTGGCTGTAACAACTCCACCACTTACAGCATTCGACATTCAATGAATTGTTACGTGTCTGCCTGCCATCTATCCATGTCATCATGCCTTTCGGAAAACAAACTCAAAATCTCAACTCAAAAAACCGGCCAAGTGCGAGTCGGACTCGCGCACGAAGGGTTCCGTACCATTATCTATAAAAACGGCAAAAAAATCATATCTGTTGTATGGGAGCCCCCCTTAATATTTTTTTTTTTGTAATTTTTAGTATTTGTTGTTATAGCGGCAACAGAAATAGGTACCTACTTCATCTGTGAAATTTCAACTGTCTAACTATCACGGTACATGAGATACGGCCTGGTGACAGATGGACGGACAGACAGCGGAGTCTTAGTAACAGTCCTGTTTTACTCTTTTGGTACCCTAAAAACTAGCACGTTTTGAATGACAAACTTACCTCAGACAGTCCCCCAAAACGCCCACCTTTCACTATTTCCCAGTGTTTTAACTGAGTACAATACATCTGTCTGATAAGACTTCAAACTACAGCTAATGTTCCGTTGAATTTGTGCAGGCGCTCAATAACAGCAACGCTGAGCGCCATGGGCGGTGCGGCTCCCGGAGAGGACCTTTCCATCGGCTCCGCGGGCTCCCTGGCCGCCAGGCACGCGTACCAACCGGCCGAGTGGACCTCTGCGCAGTCAGGTAACAAAGCATCATCATCCGCCGATCAACTATGCAGCATGTATCAGAAATATGTGATCTTAATTAAGGGCGCGGACGGTGGTCACCGGGTAAAGGGTGAGTCAGTTGGGTGGGTCTTGTATTGACAAAACCAGTGTAGGTAGCGCGACCGTTTGTACGAACACAGACGCCCCCCCGCACGCAATCCCCTCTCGTCCTGTGCTGCAAAATAAACATCATTTATTTAAATGACCTTTTCAATATACTTTCTCGAAAACTAAAAAAAAAAAAAATGTTTATTGTGTCTCAAATGGTTACGTTTACAAGTACGAATGAAACAGCCCCAGTAAGTAATTAAAAATACTTGTGTTGGGGTTGTTTCGCTCCTTTCCCTTATGTATAGTTTACAATATCGAGACTTAGTAATATAATTTAAAATGAAAAACACTATTTTAAAATAAAGATCAACAATAATAAAGTAATAACAAGCAGCTCTGTGTAGTGTTTACTTGTATGTGTATGTGTGATGGTGGATTTGTGTGTGTGTGAGTGTTTGTGTGTGTGAGTTTACGTAATTTTAGTCGAGATTGATAAACAATGTATTCATGTAAGTCTGTCTAAAATATGCTCAGCTTCTTCATATGTTAGAGTTTTTAACCACTCGGTTATCGTTTTTTTGCATTGATGCGAGACCTCGTGGTGGAACTTTACTTTCGCGTTAATTTTGTTGTATATGTAGGCTGATTGGCACACATACTGACGCCTTGCAAAAGCCGTTCGTACCCCTGGAGAGTAAGCCACAATATCATTTCGTCTCCTAGTCAGTCTTTCTGGGTTAACTGGAATGTATTTGTGTAAATATAGAATGATGTTTAATAAGTACAGTTTCCTGACTGATAATAGGCCACTAATTCTATATAGATCGACTGTGGGATATCTATATGGTTTAAAATATATTACTTTTAGGAGTGACCTTTGGGCTCTTTCTAACTCTAGAAATTTTGTTTTAGTGGCTCCTCCCCAAACTGGTAAGCAATATGTGATTACTGTCTGTGCGAGTGAAATATAAATGTTGTTGAGCGTCCTTTGTGGCACAACATGTCGTAGGTTTTTAAAAATCCATATAAATTTTCGAACACGCGTCATAATAACCTCGACATGCGAGTGCCATGCTAGACAGTCGTCGATTATAACTCCCAGGTATCTTGTTGACAGGACTTGTTTGATGGATTTGCAATCACAATTTTGGTTCGAGCTGTTTGCACACATATGTATACGGATGTTGAAATTGGTACATGCTTTGGACCTTGCACTGGGAGCGAAACAGATGAAATTTGGTTGTGCTATATTAAGGGTTAACATATTTGCGCCACCTATCTATTACAGCTAACCCTTGTTCGGCCTTGTTTCGCACCACTTCCCAAGTGTCACCAAAGTATACGATAGCCGTATCGTCCGCGTATGAGAAGATTTTCCCGCCACTGTTTCGTAGGTTACAGAGTTCATTAATATACACCAGAAACAGTGGCGGGCCGAGCACGGAGCCCTGCGGAACACCGAAAACAACGTTTTCCTCATTGCTGTACGCGTTGTCTATTTTAACCTGTTGTTTCCTTCCCCGGAGGTAACTATCAAAAAGGGAAAGAGCCTTGCCTCTAATCCCTATGGCCTCAATTCTCTGCACAAGGATGGAAACAGATACGGTGTCAAAAGCTTTTTAAGGTCTATAAACACCGTAACGCATTTATATCCCTTATCTACTTTATCTGTAATTTCAGAAGTTAGCGCTATAACCGGGTCCTGAGTTGACCGCCCCTGTCTAAAACCATATTGTGAGTCGGAGAGAATGTTATATTTATTTAAGTAATTTGTTAGCCTTTTATTTAATATTTTTTCTATTATTTTTAAGAGTGACGGTAAGACAGAAATCGGTCGGTAATTATTAACATCGCTCTTGTCCCCATCCTTGTGCGCAGGCGTGATGATTGATCGTTTTAACGCATTGCAAAATATGCCTGTTTCAAAACACAGATTGGTTAATTTGCAAATAAGGGGAACTACAAAGTCTCGAGATAGCTTAAGGAAGCTCACGGGTATGTCGTCCCATCCCGAAGCACTTGCTGAGTCAAGAGCCATGAGTGTACTATCCACTTCTGCCGGATCTGTCTCCAGCAACACAAATGAGTTGGCCTGAGATGGTGTATTTGAGGTGTCAAGAAAAGATGTATAATAATATCCTTGCCCAGCTACAGTCATGATTTCCTCCGCCAATGTTTTCCCAATAGTTACAAAGAAGTGGTTTACGCGGTTTAACGAGTCGAGAGGATGTGGTGTGATTTGAAGTAGGTGTACACTAGATGTTTTAGGTTTTTTATTATGGGTTATGTCGTTAATTTTACGCCAAAGTAGCTTGGGATTTTTCACAGAAATTAAAATTTGGTTCTTATGATATTGTCTTTTGAGTTTCCTAATAAGATTAGAGCAAAATGTGCGATAACGCTTATACGTTATGATTAAAATAACGTTAAAAGGGTCTCTCCTCGATTGTAGTTGTAATTTATTTCTAAACCTAATACAATACATCTTAGGGCCCCCGTAGATATCCAGGGCTTTAGAGTACGAGTAAACTGGTTCTTAACGCACTACGATTAGGATCAACATGCAATGTATTTGACACGAGTGGATTTTTTTCATTTATCACGTGTGGGAAAATAAAAATTTCCATAGACCAAATTTGTTCAATGCCTACTTTTAGTCGGTGTTCTTTTTTTTTTTTTTTTTCAATCTCTGCAAAGAAATATGCGACTTTACGCCGTAAATATTTTTAGAATATTTAAATTGTGTTTATAAATAGAATATGAAATAAAGAAATAGATAAACATGATTATTTAAAATAAATATTTACTTTTATGAACAAATTAACATTTATTTGTGTTTTAAATTCAAAAATATTTCAATTTTCAATTTTTCATATTAGGCTGTTTAGCGGCGCGGCGGCGACCTCTCGCGCCCGGCCCTGGTTCAAGCCATGGTCCGGGGCGAGAGGGAATGGGAAGCCGTCGCCTCCTTCTGCGAAGCAGTCATGCTAGCGAAGGAGGCGGCGGAACGTGAGAGGGAGAGAGCCTCACGTCCCAGCCGGCGCGGGAGGAGGAGAAGCACCGGGCGTCGGGGGCCACGCCGTGATGGCTCTCGGCCACCGTAGGCGCGGGCCTGTAGACGGTGAGTAATGGGCTAGCTCGCCGTCCGTCCGTCGCATGACGACGGGCAGGCCGTGTCGACGGTGCGTTCGTGTTCCACGCGCGCCTCAAAGAGTTGTCAGCAAACGAGAGGGGCTCGCAAGGGCCGATGCCTGAAAGGGCTGCGGGACTGTTCGAAAGAGATACCGCGGCCCTGGAACATAAAGGGGCCAAAGAAGGAACATGGGTGGTTTTTAGTCAGTAAGAGTCTGACACTCCCTTCCGCTCCGCCCAGAGCGGGAGAGGTCATTTGACGATTTCCCACCCTCCAAAAAAAAAAATGAGAATTTCCCCACTTACATATCATATCAAAATGTACTATTTCAAACTTGTCGAAAATATCTATCACGGAGTCATGGAACAGTTGATTCTTACATACACTTGTGGTAATACCATCGATTTTCCATCCACAGAGAGCTCTACAATAACATCAGACGAAGAAGCAGAAGCCGAAGATACAGGATATGCGTCCCTCGAACGTTTCCTCACAGCCTGGGGTCTGTCATCATACGTCCAGAAGTTCAAAGACGAACAAATTGACCTCGATGCCCTCATGCTACTCACTGAAAGCGACATGAAGTCCCTAGGACTCCCTCTTGGGCCGTATAGAAAGCTTGTAACAGCCGTCCAAGAGAGAAAACAAGCTCTCTCACACCCCGGACCTATGATAGATACAGCAATCTGATTCATCATCTGCCTAGTCTTTTACCAACTAATTGGGGTCGGCTACCAGTCTAACCGCATGCAGCTGAATACCAGTATTTTACATGGAGCGACTGCCTATCTGACCTCCACAATCATGACTGGGTAACACGACAACCCTTGCTAATACTGGTTGCCAGACTTTCGGGCTTCTTTCGGTTGTTTTAAATATTTAAAACAACGAAACGAAACGAATGGTACATACATTGCAAGTGCTCAATTTTGAATTAAATATTGTTTTTAAGCAGAGTTTGTAGGTTTTTTGCACTTTATTGTAAAACAGTGTGTTAGTTGATTGCAGTTGCTGCAAATGCACGAGCGTGACTTTTATCATTGTGTATAATTATAAGGTTGAAAATAAATACAATTTACGCTCGCTCGTGAAATGCAATAACTACAAACTTCCCAATGCCTTGCTGAATGTGTACACTGTGTTTTGTATATGATTTTCATCCCATACACTTACGATTTACAGGCTTGCCTGCATCGTAACCAAAACGATCGCGCGACTCACGTTAATTTTCCCGGGTTTTCCGAACAAACGAGTGACATGAACGCGAAGATCGCGTACTCGCGCGACATCGCTTTGGTTAGGATGCGGTGTCTTACCTAAAAGCATATGAAACCAATATCAAAATAACAACCCTTTTTTTGTCGAGGTTTAATGAGTTATTGTAAATTCGTTTTTCAATATATTTCAACGAAAAGATATTTCGTTCATGTAACTTTTTTTTTAATATGTAGGTAATTTTCCTGTGTGCTCTTCAATCTACTTATATCTATACACTAGCTGTGCCCGCGGCTCCGCTCACGTGAGCGCGTATTCTTTTGGCATTATAAGGGAACATTACATAGGAAACGTGAAGTCGTAGTATATTTGGCACGGTTGGCGTAGTGGTCAAGCGATTGACTGCTGCGCTGCATGTCGCGGGTTCGATTCCCGTACGGAACAAATATTTGTATGACCTACAAGTAGTTGTTCCGGGTCTGGGTGTTTTTCTATCAATAATTTGTATGTATTTACAAAAAAAAAAAATGTATATAAGATGTAGTTTATCAGCCATCTAGTTACCATAACACAAGCATTAGGTTGCTTAGCTTGGGACTAGATGGTGCTGTGTGAAATGTCCAGGGATATTTATTTATTTTATTTATTTATAACATCGTCTACAAAATAATATACTAAGCGACTTACTGTAGTACTTAGTTTATTTCAAAGATAATTAAATTATTTACAAACTATAATAGTACCTAATAAATATGTACAAGTAGAAAAGGGTTACAGGGCATCCAAAAATTAGTCCGCATCGCTGTCAACAGGAAAAGTGCCCAGAAGGCAGGCAGCATTACCACGTTGGATGGCAATGCTGATTCTTTGGCCAAAAAATAGGCCCGCCCTCTGGTCACGTGAAGAGTCGACCAACCACTTAGCAATTTCCCGAAATACTAGGTGGGCACAGCTAGTGGCAGCCGTGGTACGGGCACAGCTAGTATTAAATAAACACATGACAATAATTTATGTGGAATGCTTCAATTAAAAAGGATAAAATAAAAAATAAATCTCCGTTTGCTTTTTTTTTTGAAAAAGTTTTTGTTGTGTTGACCACAACGCATTCTTGTAATTGGGTGAATTTCCCAAATGACTTATTTTTTTGTCTTCGGTGAAATTAGTATTTGAAAAAAGGAATTTTGTTCTGAATTATTTGTTTTAGTATTCAATAGGTAGTTATTGGGTTGTGGCAAAAATATAATTTGCCCAGGACTATTACAAAGGTAAGAAATAAATACATAAACCTCTATTTTACTTCGTGACAATCTGGAACATAATTTATAACACAAGTAGTATTTCTACACACACTTAATAACATCGCGAATTTTAGAAACAAAAGAAAAATAAATATTTTTTAAACAGGTATCACCTTACCAAGCTCCTCGTACTGGCCACCCCAAGCGTCACTCTTTCTTTTCGCGCGCTCAACGACATCGCAAAAAATTTCTCTCGCTGTAATTATCCCAATTTTCATATAAAATTGTGTTTAACGTACGCCTCAATAATGCCAAGTAACAAGAAACTGATAAAATGCATCTTAAGTGCGTTAGACGAACGAAAACGTAAACGACGGCGTAGGCGCCGGAGTCGGAGTCGCAAAAGCTAGTCACGTTCGCCGCGTTCGCGCAGCCCCCGACGGCGTTCATCAACGACATCAACATCCTATACACCAGAAGAGCCTAAAAGCAGGACCCCCAGCCCTGATCACAGACCAGAGGTAAATCCCGAACCCTCCAACAACTCCAATCCAGGTATGTACCTAAATTTTTTTTGTTTGAGGTTAGGAATACGAAAACGTGGTTCCGGTGCGCTTTCAGATTCTTTGAACACGCGGGCCATGGGACGGCCACGCGTTTAACCCCGCTTAATGTGTGTATTTAAGTAATAATAATAATAATAATCGTTTATTTATAAAAAAGGGCACATTTACAATGAAATATCTTAACAAATAAAATAGAGCACAGTTGGTTATTGCCTGAACTAGGTTGAACCTGTGTTTCAGGCTACAAGGTGCATACATTTCTACTTAAAATAAATAAATTAACGTTCAATGAAAAGTAAAGTAAAATTAAAACTTACATTAAATAAAACTAAAAAACAGCGTGCCAGCAGTTTACTTGCAGACAACAAGTAAGTCTTCTGTCTGGGCATAAGATAAGATTTGTAAAAAAGAAATTATAGACTTTTTACAGCTAAAATAATTTAACTTAAATATACTTAGTTTTCTATTTAATCTATTGTACAGAAATGGGCCTAAAAATGAAAAGAATCTTTCCACAAAAACATGTTTGGAGGTTGTATTAGAAATGCATACTATATAATTCCGTCTCTTGTTAGTATTGTCAGCATTGTACGTGAGCATGGTGTGCTGTTTTAAAACTAGGTGCATAATGAATAGCTGGCGCACAGTCAGCACGTTGCAGGATTTATACAGCTGATCTGTGGGAAAGTAAAAGGGATGGAAGTTTGCTACCTTTAAAATTGCTCTTTGAGCTCTTTCAAGGGGAAGCAGGGTAGTTTTTGATGCGCCACCCCATGAAATGATACAGTAATGAATTATGGATTGACATAGGGCGAAATAAACTTGTGTGATCAATTTTGAATCTGCAAAAGTTCGTATTTTTTTAAATACGTATATTAATTTGCGCACTCTTTTAACCAGACTTTCAATATGATAAGAGAGTGTGTCGTCTATTATAACACCGAGGTATTTAATGTTACAGGTTTTGAGGATAGGAGGACAGTTGCACATGTTGACTGACAGGTTATCACATTGATGGGCATATAAAAGGAAGTTAGCAGTGTTAAGTTGAGGCTTGCGCATGGAGAAGTGAAATGAACGTGTTTAGTTCATACAGCATTTTACCTTACCAGTGAGTACGAGATACTCATAGCGACATGACCTCCATGTTGCTAGCTGGTATATGTTTGTCATGGTGTGAGCATGCCTCGCTTTAACAGACCGCCGAGTACGAGATACTCACAGTTGCTTATGTAAGCACTAGGTGGTTTAGCAATCCTGCCATTAAGTACGAGATACTTATGCTAACATAATGTGTGTTGAATGGCCGAAAGAAAACGCTTTTTATGCGATTATTGTTTTCTTTGCTTTTTAGATACGATTGAAATGGAGGATCAAACCCATACAAAGAGGCTTTAGGTATGGATTACGAAGACCCGCAACCATACATGGGCCAAATCCACAAAGATATAAGGTTCAACCACATCTTAACAAAAGGTCTAACAGAGGAGGAAAGGGAGACAATAACCAAAAGGCACACAATGCCAGATAACTGCACCTTACTTGATGCTCCCATACTCAACCAGGAGGTGAAAGCTGTGCTCACAGAGGCCTCTAAAATAAGGGACCATGGGATCGAGACATCTCAGAAACAACTTGGGCTGGCTACCTCCATCATAGCCAAAACCATGACCGGCCTCATAACAATGGGAGAAGTAGACAAACATGAACTCCTTACAAACTTAGCTGATGCCACCAAACTGTTAACTAATATTCACTATCACCAAACGCAGACAAGAATAAAATTGATATCTCCATTATTGGACAAGAAATTAAACCGAACTTTGTCCAAAACAACAAGAGACACCTTTCTTTATGGAGAAAACTTACCGGAATTGTTAAGAAATGTGAAACAAATGCAGCAACAAGTTGCAGCACAACTTGTAGGCTATAACTACCTAGCTACCTACACTACGTACGTTCGGCTACTCCGAACATTGCCGAGGTTTACAGAACCGCGCGACTTGCGGCTCGACGCGCCGCCGCCTCCTCCCCGCACGGAGATGCGCCCCTCGGTCGCCCTCGCCAGTCCACGCAAGTCCACGCTAACCAACGTATCGGGCTACCCGAATTTAAATCGCGCAGTGTTTATCTTATATTTGAAGTGAAAACTTCTTTAGCGGCGTTGAGCACTTTAAAAAAATTGTTCTGTAATGGGTATAAAATCTTAAACTCGCGTCAGGACACTCGCGTCAGGACACGTGACCTGATCGTAAGACGGATGGAGAGTAGACGATTTTGAACTTAACCTTCAACATTTTATGGTTTAAAATCATTTAAAGAAATTTGGAAAAAGCGTAAGACGGATGGAGAGTAGACGATTTTGAACTTAACCTTCAACATTTTATGGTTTAAAATCATTTAAAGAAATTTGGAAAAAGCGTAAGACGGATGGACAGTAGACGATTTTGAACTTAACCTTCAACATTTTATGGTTTAAAATCATTTAAAGAAATTTGGAAAAAGCGTAAGACGGATGGACAGTAGACGATTTTGAACTTAACCTTCAACATTTTATGGTTTAAAATCATTTAAAGAAATTTTTAAATGTTTCCAATCAACTTTGAACTTAATGCTTTAGGGATAAACTTGCTGTGATACGACGTCTCGAACGTAACGAAAAATATTTAAAACATGCCTTATTGTGCAATTTTTACATGTAAAAACGATAGCAGGACAAAAAATGTATCTTGTGGAGGTGTATCGTATCACCGGTAAGTATAAAACTATGATATATTTCAATATAATTGTTTTTATTGACAAAACCATATTTATTACTTTGTTGCGAACTAAAAACTACCTTATGTCCATTGTTCAAAGTCTAAATCAACTTGCTCGCTGTCTTGAATATCATCGTATACATTCTAGAAACTTCGACGCTACTCGATTAGGGATGGGACACATTCAAATAGTTCGGTATCGATAAAATAATAAAGAGTGTCTTCGAGTGTACTTATATAGTGAAACCTTATACGTTACCATGACATGTTATGTACTCGTTGACGTTCTTCTCGATTAATTGAAATAAATGGTTTGAGTTTGAGTACTTATATTCTGACAAATAAACCAATCTTCATTCATAGCTGGACGTAGGCCTCAAAAATAACTAATACTAATAAAGTATGTAACTAAATATTTCAGTTTTCCCAAAGATCCTTTTACGAAGGAGAAATGGATAGAAGCTACGGGAAGACAGAACTGGATGCCGTCAAAATCAAGTACAATTTGTTCTGAGCATTTTGATGAAAACAATTTACAAACTTCAAAAAAAGGCTACAGATTTTTTTTATTGGGACGTCCATATTCCAAAAAATTATTTATCATCAGTTAGGAGAATTTCCTACATCGAATCACATTACGGATTTAATGAAAGCCATTGCGGAAAAATATGTCAATATCCGCATGCATCACCTGTTAAAATTAAATATAAAACAGTCAAAACGACAATTATTAAACAAATATGTTTTATTTCAAGGACAATAAATATTTTAAATTCACTATTTATCGTTTCATTTAACCATTTTACCTTTTATACTAATCGGACTTTGGTCCGTTACATAAGATAAAAGATTTTAATTATTACATTGTACAAACATCGACATTAAATTATCGATATCTTGTCCTCATCCCTAGCTGAGTAGAAAAATAGATAACAAGTGCATACGAATATGACATCTATTTTAATAACTTTAGGGTGCTAAATAGAGTAAATTGGTTACAGCGCCCTCTAGCGTTGAGTAGCTGAACTCCATGGATGGTGACAGCTGATGGCTCGACCCATAGAGTAACTTATATATATAAAGGAGTATTAAATTGCTAAACATTTTCACTAAGGCGTTTGTTGTTTGGTAAAATAAAGTTCAGTTTATTTAAAAACCTGCTTTAAAAATGATTTGATTACAAGTATTTACAAGTAAGTTAAAAAGCACGAGTGTTATTGGTACAGGAAACCGATAAATTCTCAGCTAATTCTGTAGTAAGATCGAATGTGACGTTCCTGCTTACGTGCTTACTAAGCGCCTGTGAAAAGATGTATCGCACACATTTTTATGTGCGACAGATTACTTCCACACTTTTAATTACAAATTCTTTAGGCAGTATTCAATGATAACATAACATCCTGTAATCCCCGAAGGCTCAGGCAGGGGTGCACCGAATAGTACACCCTGTTCTTTATACTGATAAAGCAATTGGTGCAAAATTATTCCCTAACCATTCCAAAATATCAAACATGCTCAACGTTAATAATCAAGTTTTCACTTCTGCCGGCACTCCCGGAGTGCAACCCGTCTTTTTTATTATATTGTTTTAAGGCAATAAACTTTTATAAATTGTTAGGGCTGTGTTTATTGTGAAGAGTTCCCGAAACCTCCAATACACACATACACTCTACAGTGGTGACCCCGAGAAGTTAACACGTGCAACAAGTGCTACCTAAACCTAATTCAGTGCAAAATTCGTGGACTCACAAACTCTTACAGTGAAAATAACTGACTAACAAAATGAATGATACCGAGCAAGTGAAAGTGGATGATCCAGAAAAATCTCGTGATGTTCCGCCATTTTGGCCGGAGAAACCTGCGATTTGGTTCTCACAAATAGAAGGCCAGTTCGCGATCTCCAATATTACGGCGGACACAACCAAATTTTATTATGTCGTTAGTCACCTCGATCCGCGGTACGCAGCAGAGGTCGAAGATATCATCGTAAATCCCCCAGCGACCGATAAATACGTAATATTGAAGGCGGAGCTCATAAGCGACTCTCAGAATCCCGCGAAAAAAAAGTGCACCAACTGCTGACACATGAAGAGCTTGGCGACAGGAAGCCGTCGCAGTTCCTCCGACACCTGCAGCACCTGGCTGGTACAAAAGTACCTGAAGAATTTTTAAGAACGATATGGTCGAGTCGCCTGCCGAGCAACATACAGTCCATAATCGCGTCTCAAGCATCCGCGCGTCTCGATGTGCTAGCTGATCTCGCCGACAGAATACACGATGTCGTGCCGAGAGGTCATCAAGTTGCGGTGACATCAACACATGGGGTGAGTGAAATGAAAATTATGTGTAAACAAATGACCGAGCTAACGAGGTAAGTCCAAACACTTACGCAAAAGGTCAATGAACTTTCCCGCCCAAGCCGATCAAATAGACGCGAAGATCGCTCGAAATCGCGTCAAAATCGATCTCAATCACGTACTAAACATTCAACATGTTGGTATCACTACAAGTTTGGCGCAAGGGCCACCAAATGTGTTCAGCCATGTGATTTTCAGCCGGAAAACTGCACAAGCAGTCAGTAATGGCGGCTGATGACTACGTGATGCTCTACGTATAAAGGCCGCTTATTTATCACGGATAAACGTACTAGCATACAGTTTCTCGTAGACACGGGTTCAGACGTGTGTGCCTACCCAAAATCATATTTACGTAATCAGCTGCAATATAGTAATAAATGTACCTACGAACTTGTCGCTGCAAATGGCACTCCGATACCTACATACGGTACATATCAACTAAATCTTAACCTCGGATTACGTCGTGAGTTTACTTGGAAGTTTATTATTGCTGATGTTTCAAGGCCAATCATAGGCGTAGATTTTTTAAGTTTTTATAACTTATTAGTCGACTGCAGGCAACAAAAATGGATCGATTCAATAACAAACATGACCGTTGGCGCGCCTTCATCTCACGGAATAACACACGAACTGCTGTCGTTGAAAATGTTTACAGGTCATTCAACTTATCTCGACTTATTACGATGTTATCCGGAAATAACAAGACCAGCTGGATCACAAAATGTGCCAATTCATAATACAAAACACCACATTAGAACGACGTCTGGCCCGCCGGTAACATCACGACCGCGTCGTTTGGCACCGGACCGTCTGAAAATCGCGAAAAAAGAATTTGAGGAAATGTTACAAAATGGAACAGCTCGTCGCTCTGAAAGTCCTTGGTCGTCCCCATTACATCTCGTGCCCAAAAAAGACGACGGCTGGAGGCCATGTGGCGATTATAGGCAATTAAATGCACGAACAATACCTGATCGATATCCAGTGAGACACATCCATGACTTCGCATATCAGCTGTCAGGTTCCACCATATTTTCCAAAATTGACCTCGTGAAAGCATTTAATCAGATACCAGTTTTTGAAGACGACATTAAGAAAACAGCGATCACAACACCATTCGGACTTTTTGAATTTACTGCCATGACCATCGGTTTGAGGAACGCTGCGCAGACGTTCCAAAGATTTTTAGATGAAATCCTTCAGGGATTAGACTTCACGTTTGGATACCTAGACGATATCCTCGTGTTTTCAAAAGGGGAGACAGAGCACGTTGGACACCTGACAAAAATATTCAACCAATTAAAAAAATATGGAGTAGTAATTAATACCAACAAATGCGTCTTAGGTGCTAGTGAAGTTACCTTCTTGGGTTATCACGTATCTGCAGCTGGTATACGTCCCCTCCCAGAAAAAGTAAAGGCGATCCAAGAATACCCCCTCCCTAAAAATGCTAAAGAGTTGCGAAGATTTCTAGGGATGATTAATTTTTACAGAAAATTTCTCCCTGGCGCCGCTCAAATCCAAGGCCCTCTCAATCAAGCTTTAAGTGGCCCAAAAATCAAAGGAATGACACCCATCACCATAACACCTGAAATACAAAAAGCGTTTGACGCATGCAAAACTAACTTGCTAGAAGCCACTCTCATCTCGCATCCTGATCCTCAAGCTGAGTTAGCACTATGTACGTTATACGAAAATGTTGGCAACCCCAGCAATGTTTACATGAGTCGCGTATTTAATATTGAAATTATAATTAAAGTTCTGGTTAGAAAAGTGTAAATAGTGGTGCGACCGAGTGCAAGGATTATCATTCTCACGTGACATTATTTGTGTCGACTTACGACAAGTGCTATTACAAATATGAAGACGTGACTACATGACAGTGCTAAACGGACTACGTAAACAATAAATACGTTCATAATACCACAATAACACTTAGACGCCAAATGTTATTGATAAATAAGGCCCACCTGTGCAGTTTTATAAGATCTAAACAAATTCTTTAAAAAACAACGACAATAACAACCGTTTATTACAAAAACATCAAATTATGGACTTACTAGCTGACCCGGCGAACTTCGTACCGCCTTAGCGTAGCAATGATGCACTACTTTATTTTGTATAGCTGACCTATCTTAGGTATGAGTACCTATTCAATTTGAACTGGAATCTATAATATCCTTCATATAAAAATGAATCCATAATTCCCTGGTCTCGCTATACCTGAAAAGGACCTTACTAATTTAATTAAATAAAAAACAAAATATATATTTTCATAATAGTGTTTATTCCATAGGATTCAATAATTCCACTAATATTTTTACAAATCGCTATTGAACAACTTGGCATTTTTAAGTAAACACTGAGCTCAATACCACGCGCGTTCTAGAAAGCAACTAATAGTCTCTGTACCCTTCACTGCTTCTCTCTACTCTAATGCTTTTTGATAAACTATATTTTTAATTTTATGTTCTGGCGCGTCAATAAATAATGTTGATGGTTTTCCGACACGGGAACAGGCGACAATTTTATTATAATTGGCCATGTGAAAAACATGGATTTTCACCAATGGCGTCAATTTGACTTGGCCGCTGGCGCAACACAATCCAGGGGCTTCATTTTTGAATTTCAATGCCTTGCAATGTGGACACACAATATTCATTAGTCCACACATTATAACACATTATAACTGAATGCAGCTCTGTGGGGATTAAACACAACATTTCTATCTAGATATCGATTCCGTTCAAGTTCATTTCGCGCTTCGCGTTGCTCATCAGTTTGATTTGCTCTTATATTTCTTTGACTTGCCGTATTTCGAGTTCTGCGGCCTAAGCTTGTACGTCTGGTTGGTGGCATTGTTAAAAACGAAAATCCAACTGAAAATAAAAAGCTCTCATACATTTTCTGTATAACCATGTATACCAAATTATAGTATTGTGTAGTCACCAAAAGTTACTAAAAATCAATATGAAGCTGTGAACTTACCGTGATTAACAAACACTTATTAGCAAACAAAAATCTTCTTAGTCTTTAAAACAAAACAAACTTTATCAAAAACTTTATAAACTTATTGTTGGCGCGGTTATGGGTGTGATGTCACAGATTAGTGATGGTTAACTCGAGTACCTAACCCGAGTGTACTCGAGTTGGACGTAACTCGAATCTACTCGAGTTGAATTCTCTCTAACTCGAGTTCGAAAAAAAATTCAAGCATATAATTTAACTAAGGAAAAAATATTCTTGATATTAATTATCTTATTTTCTTGAAAATATTGTGATTACTGATTATAAAAATAGTTTAATTGATAGTAAATATTATTTTAAATACTTAAATAAATGATTGGATTTCACTCGAGTTAAATCGAGTAATATTTTTTCCGAGTTGGCACATCACTATCACAGATTACCACAGATTTTTTTTATAAAGCCAATGTACTACCACAGATTACTAAATAGGTTATGCGAAGTTTGTATAATGCGTTCTGAAATCAAACTCATATACTTACTCAGACCACACTTAGGTGCGCCTACCTATATTTTACCTTAGTAACGTCATAAAATCGGAACATTTAATAATATTTATCTATACATAACTATTCCGTGGCGAGTTATTTTCAAAAATTAATTAGAATTTAATTAAGTAATCACGTTTCCGAACAAATGATGCTCGAATTTAATTAAGTAACCACGTTTCCGAACAAACAATGCTCTTTCAATATAGTCTATGGCTGTGAATGACATTGACATTCGTTACGCGCGTTTTTTTAAATATGCAAAATTAAATATATATTTTTCAATATTTCTGAGAGATTTTCTTAATATTTTTTTCCGTAAGAACCTTCTCCTAATAATAACAAATACAACAAAAAAAGAATTAGTGAAATCGGTCCAGCCATTCACGCGTGATGCCGTGACCAAGGAAAACGGGTTTCATTTTTATATATATATAGATAGACTCAGGATGGCCTATATCAGAATCTTCCATATTTTACGCGGGTCAGAAACTCGAACAAAGTCACAAATTATGTCTTCAAATGATTTATTCCTTCTTGATGATTATTTTAATTCAAAGATTAACAAAATAATAGTCTATCACACTTTAATCAAACACTGATAATGATCTAACATCAAATCAAATTAATAATAATTGAAGATGGCGTCGGAATTAAGCGATTCGTCAAGCGCGTGGTGCGTTGGCGGCTCTCGATTCAAAAGTGACCAAGATGGCCGCCCCGCTCCCACCGGTGACGTTCCGCAAGAATGGCAGCTGACAGCTGACATCTGTCATGCTGCCATCCTATCCCGACGTCGTTGACAGCAAACGTCAAATGTCATGTATCGCGCCGTCACGGCCGGACTGACATACGACCGTCCTCGGGCGTAGATCTAACGTTGTCCTAAAACAGGCAATTTTATTATTTGATTGGCTGCTCGTCCAGCCTGACAAACAGCACAGCACTAATTCTAATAAACTTCAGAAGTAAGGTATGAAATCATGCATCCCTTCGACCATCATGAATAATGGACCGGATGAAATCTCACAAGCTCGTTATGTTACCCAAACCTAACCCGGACCGGACGAGTGTGTCCTTTCGACCAGCTTCAATGCATGGACCGGACGGCACTGTCCCTTCGACCGGTTCACAGACAGGGTCTAGACAAGTGTGTCCCTTCGACCAGCCCCAATGGCATGGACCGGACGGCACTGTCCCTTCGACCGGTTCACAGACAGGGTCTAGACAAGTGTGTCCCTTCGACCAGCCCCAATGGCATGGACCGGACGGCACTGTCCCTTCGACCGGTTCACAGACAGGGTCTAGACAAGTGTGTCCCTTCGACCAGCTCCAATGGCATGGACCGGACGACACTGTCCTTTCGACCAGTTTTAACACAGCATTTTAAATACAAGAGAACAGAAATGTGGCATACCTATCAGTTACGGACAATCTTGCTCATTTTGAATTTCGACTTCGTATTGTACATCTAGTGTATCGGGATCAGAATACACACTGAGTGTATCGGACCCGGCAGTAAGGGTTTCTGAGTTAGCCGAGACAGTGTCTGAGTTTGTGCCCAATTCATCTCTTATACTTAGGTCATCGCCTCCCTGAATTGGGCTTCGTGGTAGCATAACATCACTACTGGATTGTAATTGCTCCGTATCTTCCGGCGCCGTCTCGGCCTCCTCATCGTTCAACAGACTGGTAGTGACTTCAAGTAACCCAGCATGTCCCTGAGGTACTGCACGCAAATTCTCGTGTGCGTATTTATAAGTGCGGTGTGAACCACTTACACTTTTTAGTTCGTACCGATCATTTCCTAATATGGAGGTTATAACGAACGGTCCCCTAAACTTCCTATCTAGTTTAGTTTGATTTCGTTCACTATTCTTGATAAAAACAAAATCGCCCTGAGTAAATGGTTTAATGATAGCACGACCACGGTTAAACCTTATAGTATCCGCCGCAGCTGCCTTTTGAATATTTTCCGACGCATTTTTTCGAATGGACTCTAAACGGTTATTTCGTTCATCAGAGTGTGAAGAAATCTGGGACATACCTAATGATTCTGCACGTATCCCGAACATCAGTTCCGTAGGTGAGTACTTAGTAACAGCCGATTTTGTACTATTGAGTGCTAGCTGTATATTGCCTAACTCATCGCGCCATGTCTTATTAGGGTCGTTTTCGACTATCGTGAGCAAGCTTTTTAGTGTTCGCATAACTCGCTCAACTTGTCCGTTAGCCCTGCTCGAACCGGTTGCAATAAAATGCAGATCAATTTTATAATTATTGCAAAAGTTTCTAAATTCACTACTAATATAGCATCGGCCCTGATCAGCAATAACGCGTGTAGGTGCCCCGAAAAGGCAAACAGCTTTTTCTAGAGCTCGCACCGCGCTACTTGCGTCTAGCGATATCGTGTGCTCTAGCAGGACATACTTTGTAAACGCGTCTATTATCACCGAACAATATTCTTTCCGGTCGCTCTTACCACTAAGTTTCCCGGTAAAGTCTATGTGGATTGTGTGCCATGGCGCAGATAGTTTTGGGATCGAGTGTAACTGGACGGGTTGAGCGCCTGATGGTCCCTTTGACGCTTTGCAAACTATGCACGAATCAATAAACTTACGCACGCATTTGGACATTTGCGGAAACCAGTATTTTTCGTAGAGTTTATCTAGCGTCTTATCACTACCAAGGTGTTGAATTTCGTTATGAACGTGGTTGATAAGAGTCCAAATCAGAGAGCGTGGAACAACCGGTAACCAAGAGATAGTTTTATTGCGCCCAACCTTTCTATACAGGATACCATCCCTAACATCGTAGGTATGTGCTACCGTTTCCGGAAAGTCACCGTTGTTATGTTTACTGATCAAGTCTTGGATTTCGCTATCGCGTTTTTGTTCAACTGAGAGCCATTCTTGATGTAACTCAACAAACTGGACACATTTAGTAGTAGGGGTTTGGGACGAAGACGCGCCAGCATCCGGCTGGAGGTTACGGGAAAAGAAGTCAGCATGTTCCATACAACGGCCTTCACGATATATGATCTCAAAGTCGTAGGCTTGTAGGAAAGCCCACCAACGATGCACGCGAGGCGTCAGATCAACCTTCGATTTTGATGCTTTGAGGGAATTGCAATCAGTGTAGACTACAAAATGTCGGCCATACAAATAATGCCGAAAATGTTCTACCGCTCGTACGACAGCCAAGGTCTCTAATTCGTACGAGTGATAGCGAGATTCTACCTCAGATGTACGCCGGCTAAAGTACTCCACAACATGGGGTAAGTTATTCGCTCTTTGTATAAGGATTGCACCATAACCTTCGGCACTCGCGTCTGTGTGCAACTCGACCGGCAATTCAGGATTAAAGATCGTTAAAACTGGTTCCGAAGTTAGTATTTTAACTACATTGCTACGGATATCTTCATGTTTGTCGGTCCAATTAATAGGTCCTTTTAGTTTAGTTAAAGGGTACAACGGTCCAACAACATTTGTAAACCCGGGTATAAATTTTCTAAAATATGACGCGAGTCCGAGAAACTGGCGAACCTGCGTAGCTGTACGTGGGGATGGTGCTTCAACTAATGCCTGAATTTTGCGGGAATTGGGTCTAATTTCCCCAGACTGTAAGGAATAACCTAGATAGTCTACTTTTTGTTTCATGAATTTGCACTTCTGAAGGTTAAATGAAAAACCTGCTGCAGTTAGGGCTTGTAAGGCCTCATCCAGCCGGTCCAAACCCTGCGAAATATTGGAGGAATATCACAGTACATCGTCCATATAGATGAGAGGCCTGTCATTAAGGTGTTGCAGTGCTTTTGTGATGCATCACTGGTACACAGAAGGTGCGTTGCGTAAACCGAAGGGCATCGCGAGGTACTCATATTGGCCCTCCGGAGTTACGTACGAATGCAGTCATCTCAATTGAATCAGGGTGAATTAATATTTGGTGAAATCCGCTAGCCATATCTAATGATGAAAAGTAGTTGGCACCACTGAGCTGGTCTATCTGTTCCTCGATGCGGGGCAAGGGATAGTGTTCGGGTTGTGTGTTGGAATTAAGTTCCCGATAATCTACGCACATTCTATCGGTATTGTCCTATTTTTTAACAAGGAGTATTGGACTCGCAAAAGGGGAAGAACTCTCACGAATGATGCCAGCATCTAATAATAGTTGTATTTTTTCGCGGACTATTTGTTTCTCTATCGGTGCTAGTCGATAGGGTGACCTTCGAACTATTTTATGAGGATCTATCAATTTAATGTTCAATTGCCCTGTAGTAACGCGCCTAGTAGGTATACCATCTATGAAATAATCTGAATATTTACTAATTATTTTTGACAGCAACATTTTATCTTCTCCTTCTAGGTCAGTATCGATTGAAGAAATATCAAAAACTACCGATTTTGTTTCGCAAAAGTTAGTTTGCTCTTTGGTCTTAAATAAGAGTTTGTCGTTATCTATTGTCACACAAAAACCTTTATCTAAGATATCTCTACCTACAATAACCGGAACAGAAATTACCGTATCTGGCACGACGTGAAACATAAGGTCAACTGAGGCATCTCCAATTTTTACAGTACTTAGAATTTGGCAAGTGCATTGTACGTCATCACCTCCGATACCAGTAAGATAAACTAGATTATTACGTGCAGTACCCGGAAACCGACAGCGGAAACTTTCAGTTAAAAGTGAGCAAGATGATCCGCTATCAAATAAAAATGGAAATCTCTCACCAGCTGATGTCTCTAACGTAGATCTAGACAGTTGATGGTCGCAAAGGTTGACTTCCTTCCTCTCAGACTTCCCTCCATTCTTCTTTTCTGGACAAGTCGTAGACGTGTGACCAGGTTTTCCACACGTGTAGCAGGATATAGACGCCTTGTCTTGATTATTTGTAGAGCTTGATGGATCATGGGACTTCAATGATTTGGAGTCCTCCTTTCGCTTCTTACATTCAGCCTGTCGATGACCTGGCAAGCCACACCAATGACACTTTCCAGGGAATCTAGAATCTGTCATTCGAGGTCGCTTAGAATCGGGGTCTTGATTTCCATCACTGACGTCCAACCGTCGCTTTAGTGATATGCCGTTGAGGATCCGAAACAATTGAGCACGAGTAGTTATCACATGTGCTATCAACTCTCTACGTATCAAATTATCCTTTTGACATAGCACCGATATCACGAATCCAGTGATAACTTCCTCAGGTAGTTCAGTTTTTGGTATTCGCTCGATCAAATTCCATAAGCGCATTGCAGACTCTGATGCGGTTTCTTTGACACCAATTTGAAATCGTAAAATGTCATCGAAATGATCCTGTATTAGTTTGGGCTTAGCAAATCTAGCCAGCAACGTTTCTTTAACTGCAGCCCATGTCAATTTCTTGAGGTTCATTTTAGTCAAGTGGGTTGCTGCGCGACCCTTGAGCGCCTTAGTAAGTGCCATCAGCAGATTAACACCTACAAGATTTTTCTCCTGCACTATTACTTCTGTGACGTTACACCAGCCTTCAATGTCAGCTTCGGAGTCATCAGGATCAAATTCGATTAGTTTTATAGTGTTGGTACTTACAGGAGTTGATGCTTGCGACATCGCAAATATCCGAGCGAACATTTCCTCCATGTTCGATAGTATTCTCGTTGCAGAGATGATTTCTGCAGGCTGCGTGTTCCCTGTTTGTTGCCCGTGGGATCCCACTTCTGATATAGACTCAGGATGGCCTATATCAGAATCTTCCATATTTTACGCGGGTCAGAAACTCGAACAAAGTCACAAATTATGTCTTCAAATGATTTATTCCTTCTTGATGATTATTTTAATTCAAAGATTAACAAAATAATAGTCTATCACACTTTAATCAAACACTGATAATGATCTAACATCAAATCAAATTAATAATAATTGAAGATGGCGTCGGAATTAAGCGATTCGTCAAGCGCGTGGTGCGTTGGCGGCTCTCGATTCAAAAGTGACCAAGATGGCCGCCCCGCTCCCACCGGTGACGTTCCGCAAGAATGGCAGCTGACAGCTGACATCTGTCATGCTGCCATCCTATCCCGACGTCGTTGACAGCAAACGTCAAATGTCATGTATCGCGCCGTCAGACTTTTGACTCTGATTATTGCGTAGACAGAGTATCCTATAGACACCGCCAAAGCGTGTCGCAAAAAGAGACAAAAAATAAATACGTCACGAATTTAGGGTTACCGGGTGAGGAAAAATTTACCCCACAATTTATGAGAATTGGAAATTAGTACGTAAGACAAAGCCTGAATATGCCAATGACATATCCGTTACCATCGGTACGCAAAGGCATGCGATGCGGAGAAGACATGCTGCCGAACTCAAATTAATTGCGATGAGGGCAGGAGTGACGATGGATGATGATGATGTGGTTCTAAATTACTGCCATTTCTGATGTGATAGTAGGTTCTGGGTTTGTGGGTAAATAATAGAACATGTTTATTTTTAATAAGCTTTTATTGATTTAACACATTATTGTCCTTTAAATAAAACAAGCTTCGTATGTTTCTAATTTTTTGCTTAGGTTCAAATCCTTTTGTTGCGTGATGTATACGCAGTTCAAAATAGTGCATGGCAATTGCCTTAATAAGTAAAACTTTGTGGTTTCCAATAAAAGGTTGACTTTCAAAATGATTATTTATGAATTCTTCTTTCTAATTAACTTATATTCTTCTTTTTAATTCTCAAAATGTTTGCTGCAAATTTTTGATGACGGTTTTGGTGTCCAATCTGTTCGTCCTGTAGCTACAATCCAATTCTGACGTAAATTATCAGGTTCAGGGAAACTGCAAAAAGTCATTAAATATTTCAGATATTTAATTAATACTCACTGCAGAAGCCATCACATTATTATTTCCCATAATAGTGGGTAATAATTTATAGAAAAGTTGGCAACACCAACGTTTTTAGGTTAGAATTTATAATTGAATAATAATTGTTATTTTTGTGCTTTTTAAGGATGAATCGTACGTCTAGCGTACATTATACACAATATATGAACATAATAAAATGTTACTGAATGCCTAGAACTGATAAAGAGTGGCATACTTACGAATGAAAAGACAATCCTGGGATTTTAGTTCCACTATCACTTTTACACCCTTTAACGCTACACCACACCATTTTTTTTGTATAAATGGTTGAAATAGTAAGTCTTAATTGTTCAAAACAAAATATAACATAAATTACTTATCATATAACACGTAAAAACTGTATTTTAAAGGTAGACGATGGCTAGCTGCACGTCAGCTGTCAAACTTTGTTTAGCAAACTAGTGTGCTGACCTTGAAAAAACGTGGCACGCTCGATGAAACAAAAAATGTTATCGTTCTGTTTCATTTCTTTACACGACATCGGCATAAGTTGTTCTTTTTCTTGTGTGAATGCGACAAAACATATCAATTAGTCTATAGCATTCTCTGTCTACGGATTATTGTACGACAACTAGCGCTAATTTCGCCCCAAGTGGCGAATAGACGAACTAAACAGGACAGCTACTAACCGCCAGAGGGCCAAATACTTACGGATAGTGTTACCATAGTAAGAAATAAATTATAACTTGGTAGAAAATTTAAAATTGTTCGGGAACTTTACTTCAAAAATTAATATGGATGAAAACGTAACCTATCGCAACCGAAAATTATTTAGAACAAGCTCATTACAAGACATGAGTGCAGATAGTTCCGCCCTTTTTGATGCGACTATGATGAGTCTACCAAATACCTCGTTAAATACCAGCCAAACGATAATCGATCTACACGAGAAAATTAAACAGATGTCCACTGATTTACAAAGCGCGCATCGGGAAATAGAAAATTTAAATTCTGAAAATTTCAGACTAAAAACTGACGTACAAAAATACATTAAACTATTAAATACCGCTAAGGAAATAAATGCGACCGACACAAATAATTTGACCCCTCGTTCGGGGCGCAAACTGAAAACTAACCAAAACAATAAAGAGACGCCTACGACAAATATACAGCAATCAATGACAACTGTACGGAATACAAAATGCAATGAATTACTTTGCGAACAGAAATTAATATCCACAAAAGATATTCAAAATGAAAAAGGAAATCATTTAGGCTTAGACCCGACTACAAGCACTACTACTGACTTCCCGACCCGACTACAAACTTCACAACAGAACAGTGTATCAAAGTCTGTAAAAAACACCAATCTTTCAGAGTCTAAACACTTCCCAGAAACTGAATTGAATATATCCTCGGGTAACACTGCAATTATTCAATGTAAAAATATACAAGAAAATAAACTAATAAACGTGAAAAAAACTACGGAATGCTTCGAAATAAATAAGAAAAATGTGATCATAATTGCGGACCAGCAGGGCCGCTATATTCAAAAAAATCTACAAAGACTCATCGGTAAAGACTATCAAGTCAAGTGTTTCTGGAAGCCAGGAGCAACCTTAAAAGAAGTTTTAGTAACAGAAAAAGCTGAAATAAGTAAACTAAATAAAAACAACTTTGTAATTGTCTTAGGAGGTATAAATGACAAAAATCCGGAAGAAACTCAACTCTGTCTTAGTAAGTTTTTAAATAATACCAGAAATACTAATGTTATGATCGCTGAAGTTCTATTTAACACTCATTTAAACGAAGGAAAGTTGAACTATGAAATTAAATTTATCTGTTCTCACTACAAACATACAACATACGTCGACATGAATTTCTCATCTTATGTACCAAATACCAAAGTATCGCTTTTTATCATTACATACATCACAATTAATTTTAAAAGAAATCTTACGCAAGGTATATAAACAAAATTATCTATACATATAATAAATCTGTAGACGTGGCGTTTCTGTACATTGAAAATATTTAGAAAAAAAGTAGTAGGGGTGTTAAAGGAGCACTAACAGAACCCATTTCTACCATTTTTAGAATTTTTGTCTGTTTGTCGGTTTGTCTGTTTGTCGGTTTGTCTGTATGTTTGTGCGCGCATCACGTAAAAACCCCTCATTATATTCAAAATCGAAATATTGAAACATAAAAAGCATTGTTCCGAATAACATTTAGTGTTTATTTCATCAAAATCGACCAACAGACGCAAAAGATATTAATGTTTAAAATTTATTCAGTAACCTCATACGCGATTTCTATGATAAATTTAATTATTTTTAATTATTTACGTAAATAGGTTTTAGTCGAAGTGTAGTCGGAATGGCTGATAATGAATTTGGTTTTATTTTTACTTTTTGTTTACTCTTTGCATGGAAGTTATAAGTACTACGTGTACCCCATTACTAAAAAAAAATCTCTAAAAATTAAAACAAAATTAAAATTTGATAAAATCCACGACGTTACGTGTATGCAGCGCCGCAGTCAATTGCTCAGCCACTGCGCAAACCGTGCCGTCACATAACTGTGGTTGTGACTTCGTCGGGCATTGATGCAACTTTGCTTAAGAGTGGCCGGACTGCACATTCAATTTTCAAATTGCCGCTGAATCTTGCAAGCGAAGATACCCCAACATGCAGCATCACCAAAAACGGGGGAGTCCTTTTGCAGTAGTGGAAGTTAAACCTATAGGACGAGTGCACAATGTCGCAGAAACATGCATTAGAGGCGTTGAACCACAGCTTGCAGGACATCCGCGGCAACCAGGCGCTGATGGGAGGCGTCGTTCGGCCGCTTTAGACCCTGTGGACGGTGAGTAATAGGCTAGCTCGCCGTCCGACCGTCTTATGACGACAGAACACTGACACACTAGACACTGTGATGGCTAATGACGATAGTACTGCCTACTCCGTTGAATTTCTTAACTCCGTGGAGTTAAAAGGCGAAGCGTCCCATCAGCTGGAGCTTAAAGTTGGCGTTCCAGTTCTGGTGATGCGAAACCTAGATGCAACCAGACTGTGCAACGGCACCAGGCTTCGTATCACAGAGCTGGGCAGTAACATTATAAAAATGGAGCTGCTAAAGGACAGAGCGTTTTAATTCCCCGCATGCCCACATTTCAAATCACTTGCCATTTCAATTTAAGAGGTTACAATTTCCCTTAAAATTGGTTTTTACAATGACGATCAACAGATCCCAGGGCCAAACCATAAAAGTGACCGGCATTCAATTGTGCACTCCATGCTGTTCAGACGGTCAATGTGTTGATTTTTCAGTGCCCAAAATTTGCGCGTGCTTGCGGAAAATAATAAGTCATTATTGTTGTATACAAAACGGTATTAGACTAAAGGTTAGGCAGAAGTTTACCTAATCGTACACCCACATTTCGCCAGTTATGTTGAACTCCCATGTGATAGGGGCCGAGCCTATTTCCACCAACTGGGTACAAATCCAGATTCCGTGGCTGCTATTGCGAAATTCCTGATGGAATAACCCAATAACACTATTATTTATAGTATTTTTTTCAATTGCATACATTGTTTAATGTTAAGTGGAAGAGCGGAGTCACACAAGCATCGCCTTGCTCAAAAGGTGATCTCTAAATCATGTGCGATATAGCTTTATGTAATTAAAATAAAATAAAAATTTAACAGAGAACCTCATGCTTAATAGTCGCACTTGCGACCACACGACCAACGAGGCAGTCTCTCACACACATACAAAATTTCCACGCGAACGAAGTCGCGGGCAACAGCTAGTCTATAATAAATATTGTACACCTTATAGGTATGTTACAGCGATCCTTTATAATAATCAAAAGAACTAATATTTCACCTGTGACAAACAATAAATGAATTTGAATTTGAACTATTTACCGACGCTTCAGATGTGGCCATCGGAGCTGTCTTACAACAAATAAATGACAGCTGGCAACCACTAGGATTCTTTTCTCGCAAGTTATCTCCTGCTCAGACGAAACATAGCACTTACGACCGTGAATTGCTCGCAATACATGAAGGAATAAAATACTTTAGGTATATGGTCGAAGCGAGAACATTTAAAGTGTTCACCGATCATAAACCCATTACATTCGCCTTCACTACAAGAAGAGACAACTGTTCACCTCGTCAACACCGCTATCTCGATTATATCTCTCAATTCACAACAGACATCAACCATATCTCAGGAAATGACAATGTAGTCGCCGATGCATTTTCACGACTGGAAAGCATTGACACTACAATCAACTACAAAGAACTGGAAAACGAACAGGAAAACGATCAAGAGTTACAGAGTTTGCTACAGAATAACACGGCGTTACAGCTAGAGAGAATGAAAACTATGGATGCCTACATTTACTGTGACCAGTCTACTTCACGTCCTAGGCCATTCATCACACCAACTTTCCGAAAAGCAATCTTCAACAACCTACACAATCTCAGTCATCCAGGCCCCAACGCTACAGCCAAACTAGTGTCAGAGCGATTTGTGTGGCCTAAGATTCGTCGTGACTGCAAAACATGGGCTCAACAATGCACTGATTGCCAACGCAACAAAGTTACCCGCCATACCCACTCTCCTCTTACCTCATTCCCTGTTCCTTCCAACCGTTTTTCCCACGTTCGTCTTGACATAATAGGCCCTATGCCACTTTCTTCTGGTTTCAGGTACTGCCTTACAGCTGTAGACAGGTATACTCGATGGCCAGAAGCCTACCCTCTAGCAGACATCACAGCGGAGACCTGCGCTAGCGCTTTCATTTCTGGCTGGGTCGCTCGCTTCGGATGTCCAGAGAAGATAACTACTGACAGAGGAAAACAATTTGACTCGCAGCTGTTCCAATGTATGTCATCGATTATAGGCGCCTATCATTGTCCCACGACAGCTTATCACCCTCAGTGCAACGGCCTAGTAGAGAGAATGCACAGACAGCTGAAAGCCGCCATAATGTGCCACAACAACGCGCAATGGTCGGAGGTACTTCCGCTTGTTCTCCTGGGTATGAGGAGCGCCTGGAAGGATGATCTACAAGGATCTTCAGCTGAATTGGTCTACGGCGAGCCACTCCGGTTACCTGGTGAGTTCATGAAACCGGTAACACGGGATCCCTTCTTTTCGCATAATGTTCTTTGTCCTAAGATACTTCGGCATAACGATTTTGGCACAATTTTTTTTTGGCATAATAATACTTCGGCATAATTTTTTTAGGCATACATTTTATGTTGGCATAATCATCTTACAAACTAATTTGTTTTGGCATAAATTTGATTCGCATAACGTTAGTAGGCCTAATGACTATTAGCATAATAATATTTAGGCATACAAAATTTTGTTGGTTAAAAATTTAATATGCTGTGCAACAAAAGTTAGTGACAGAACCGAATTGCTGCAAAACCGACTCCACGTAGTCTTGTTTGTCCTACCCCTAGAGTGTTATTTAAAATCGCGTAGGCGCGAAGGGGAGAGGCGGCCCGCGGGCTGAGGAGCAGGTGGCTGCGAGCGAGCCGCCGCGGCTGAGGCTGGCCGGCGAAGCCGGCCAACAAGCCGAAGCTGCGGTGGTGAGCGAAAGCCGTCTGCGACGATTAGCACGCGTGGGGCCGCCGGAGGCCCGCAGCGCCGGAGCCGTGACAGAAACCCTGCCTGCTGCATGTTGCATGCTCGCTTGAATGCTGCATGCTGCATGCTTGCTTGTTTGCTGCATGCTTGCTTGCATGCTTGCTTGCATGCTGTATGCTTGCTTGCATGCTGTATGCTTGCTTGCTTCATGCTTCCTACAGCGAAAAAAAACCCACAAAATTGTTCAATACGGTATATTATATTAATATGTTATTTATTACCTGATTCAGGAGATATGGCTTTTTTCCAATCGTCGAAATAAATTGGATCGCCCTAGCTTTTTTGCCCGAAGAGGATAATTATCCTCTTCGGGCAAAAAAGCTAGGGCGTATAAAAAAGTTATGCTTTAGAACTTTATGCTTAATAAATTTATGCTTTAGAATATTATGCTTCATCATTATTATGGTTAGAGAAATTATGCTTAAAAAATTATGCGTAAGCTGTTATGCGTAATTATATTATGCGAAAATATAATTATGCCAAACAAAATTATGCTAAGTTATATTAGGTCTTAACATTTTATGCAAATGGATAGTGAACCCGGTAACACACAACATCGTAGATGAAGCAGACTTCGCAGCACGTCTACGAAAACACATTTCGAGACTGTCACCTGCAGCAACATCCGGCCATGGTGAGAAAACTTTTTACGTACCTAAAGACCTTCATACAGCCAGTCACGTTTTCCTGAGGAAAGGACCCTTAAAGAAGTCATTAGAATCACCTTATTCCGGTCCATACAAAGTCATAGAAAGAGGATCAAAAACCTTTACAATAGATGTCCAAGGGAAACACACAACTGTAACCAGCGATAGGCTAAAACCAGCCTACATGAACAACAATGACGGCTCGATATTACCACATTTACCGCAACCACCATCACCAGTGCCATCAGCTTCATCGCCAGCATCGCCACTACCGCAGCCGGAAACCACCACAAGAAGCGGGAGGACTGTTAGATTCCCGCGACACCTTTCTCACTATCGACCGTGAACCGGTCTCAGCGGGGGAGTGATGTAGGCTATAGCTACCTAGCTACCTACACTACGTACGTTCGGCTACTCCGAACATTGCCGAGGTTTACCGAACCGCGCGACTTGCAGCTCGACGCGCCGCCGCTTCCTCCCCGCACGGAGATGCGCCCCTCGGTCGCCCTCGCCAGTCCACGCAAGTCCACGCTAACCAACGTATCGGGCTACCCGAATTTAAATCGCGCAGTGTTTAACTTATATTTTTATTATATTGTTTTAAGGCAATAAACTTTTATAAATTGTTAGAGCTGTGTTTATTGTGAAGAGTTCCCGAAACCTCCAATACACACATACACTCTACAAACTAAAAAAACCCCCACCTACAGCACCATTTAACAACAGATCGAACAACGTGCAACGACCCAGCCTGGGAAACAGGAACGGCCCACCACTGAAAATGAAAATGAATACACGTGGTGGGCCACACAAAACGACTGAGTCGTTGAATCAACGACAACAACCCCGTTGGCCACACCGCTCCGAGAGGGCAGCTCACCAACAAGGCCGATACCGGAATGCTCCAACCAAACGTTGACAAACCAGGTACATGCAGGCAATTTGCTTAATTATGTTAACTGCTGGAGGCATATTACAGATGATCCAACCATCTTACAATGGGTACAAGGGTACAAGATACCATTTGATACCACACCTATACAGTTCAACATCCCATCCTCTAACTTATCACAGTTGGAAACTACCCAAATGGGAGAATCCATTGTAGACCTACTCAAATTAGGTGCCATAGTCCCTTGCCAACATACACATAATGCACATACATAATACACATGCCTAAACAAAATGGAAAATTTAGGTTTATCCTGAACCTTATACCACTAAATAAATTCATTTCAGCAAAACATTTCAAAATGGAAGATATTAGAACTGCCATTAGACTCGTGGATAGGGGCTATTATATGGGTTCAATTGATCTCAAGGAGTCATATTTTCAGTACCTGTTTGTCAAAAATACAGAAAATACTTACGCTTCATTTACCTTGGCCAACTCTATGGAAAACATAAACACCACTGTAAGTCTATTTAAATGTCTAGGATTTGTAGTGTATGTAGTATTGTGACGTTGCCTCGGGCGCGCACGTCGCTCGGTTATAACTACCGGTCCGAGTGGTGGGGCGGCGGTCGTTGTCGAACTGTCGGTCTGAGTGGTGGTGCGTTGGCGAGTCAACTATTTATTAGTGTTGGTAAATGTGCATATTTTACATTGGCGACGAGGTGAAAAAAAGGGGAGAAAAGCCGTGAGTTCTTAAATTTTATTATTAGAATAATTAAGAATTGTATTTCGTGGAGAAATATACGAAATATTCTTTCATTTTAAAAGTCAAATTATGAATATTACGTTAGAATATATAATAATCGTTTATTTATAAAAAGAGGTACATTTACAATGAAATATCTTAACAAATAAAATAGAGCACAGTTGATTATTGCCTGAACTAGGTTGAACCTGTGTTTCTAGTCCAGTCATTTAAGCTTAAATTAGGTAAGAATCTCGGAATTCGAGATACCCAGCTGTAAGTCTGTAAATACTTGTATATTGACACCCTAAAAGTTGTCTCAAAACCTACATATGGTAGGGTGTAAGCAACTATTAAAAGAGAATGACCAAAGTTGGTACCAAAAAGTCTCGCGCCTCAAAACCAAAATATTATAGTAATTAGTTTCATATTTTTTTACGGCATTACGTGTCGGGGATTTGATTTTTGAACTGGAAATATACTTTTCGAGTTTAAAAGTACGAATATTGTTTTACTCCCTTTATATGACGTTCCGTTTCAACTGAATATAAATGACGTTCCGTTTCAATTGAACAAACCCTTGTCTGTCGAGCGGACTCTAAAATTAATTACAATTAAGTAAGATCAGTACACCAAATCGATTTAGTTTGGTTTATTGCTATTTGCAACAAAATAGATTTTCTCAGCCTAAAGATTTTGATTTATCGATTACATCCCTAAATCCCGACTAGTTTATAGCACTTACTATACTCTATGGTTTATAGTTATCTTATCTGTGGCATCTGTCTGACATTTGTACTTGTACTGTACTGACTGACTATTGGCAATGTAAAGGTCTAAAATAAAATCGAGTTTCAGTCAAACATACTGTGGATGTTACTTTAACTCGTAATTCTTACTAATATTAGTGTATTACGCTGTTTTTAGAGCAATAATGTAATGTATGTGTGTTAAAATACGTCGTTGGTAGCGTCGAAAAAATAGACCTACTTTTTAGGTTAGTTTCGATTTTATAAAATAACTCTGAAACGCGGGTTTTTTTTTCAAAAATAATTTTTGTAGGAGTTAATACGATCAGTGTAGTCTATAAAAAACAAGGTTTGATTTTGATGCAGCATGGTACGGGATTCCATACTTCCATGAGCATTCTCTTTTCAAGGTCAAAGGTCACAAAAATCGTTTTTTTGCGCTTTCTTTGGAAATATCTCATTTCCTATGGGTTTTTTGCTATTTATATTTTTAATATTGTAGAATACAAAATTCTCTACAAATTTTGTGTAAAAATTTTTTTTATACGGTGAACCGTTTTCGAGATAGAGGGCGGAGGGCGCGCGGTCACAACATCACTTCAGGTCAACCGATGCCTCCGGTCGAAAACGCGCCATATATAGTTGATGAACTATCGATAAATCAATGATTATAAATATTTATCAATTTTTATTAACTATTATATTATATTTTATCATTTTCTTCATGCATTAATTGGCAGTCTATAATGCTCCGAAATCTGTGAAAAGTCTCGATCATCTTCGTTATATGCATTACGTCAAGTCTACAAAACTTAATAAACCTGTGCAGCTTTCAAATATTCCACCAACAAGTGCAGCTGCTCATCAACATTTCAACCGTGTATATTATCAAGTTCAAACTTGGTTAGGACATGATTTGGAACCCCAAGTATGGGGTTGGGCAATGCGAAACGATTTTCTGGAGCCTATCATGACAATTTTTCCACCTGCTCCAGAAGATTTGCTAAATACAATTTTCTGCAACTGCAAGAGAGGTTGTGGTTCGCGATGCGGAAGCAGGAAAGCGGGCATGCAATGCTCTTTAGCTTGTGGCCAATGTAATGGGCAAGCTTGTCTCAATGCTCTACCATATCAGAGCGACATTAACGAAGATTGAACCTTTGACCCCATAATCATGGAAGAACTTGAGACAAATGTCGTTGAAGACGATAATGAAGACCAGTTTGAAATTTACCAGCAGCCAGAAGACGACGATGAAGAGGAAGAAGATGATTAAAATTATAAATTGTAGTTTTTGTACCCTTTATTCCATTTTTTTACTTTCAATAAAAGTAAATGTATTGAATGATATTTTTGAATAAAAAGATTAATTCATAATTTATTTGTTTTTTTTTTCATCATTTAAGAAGTTATTACTATTAATTAGGTTAAAATTCAAATATAATTCCTATATTTTCATTAACAATTCTGCAATTACATGGGCAGGTAAGTGTTGTTAGATAAATTAATACTGAATAAAAAGTGGATAGGTTAGGAAAAAAATGATAAAATATAATAGTTAATAAAAATTGACAAATATTTATAATCATTGATTTATCGATAGTCATCAACTATATGTATATGGCGCGTTTTCGACCGAAGGCACCGGTTGACCTGAAGTGATGCTGTGACCGCGCGCTCTCCGCCCTCTATCTCGAAAACGGTTCATCGTATAAAAAAAAATTGTGAACAAAATTTGTAGAGAATTTTGTATTCTACAATATTGATGAAAATATAAATAGCAAAAAACCCATAGGAAACGAGATATTTCCAAAAAAGCGCAAAAAACCGATTTTTGTGACCTTTGACCTTGAAATTTAATAGTTGCTTACACCCTACCATATGTAGGTTTTGAGACAACTTTTAGGGTGTCAATATACAAGTATTTACAGACTTACAGCTGGGTATCTCGAATTCCGAGGTGAACTTACTATAATGACTGGACTATTCAGGCCACAAGGTGCATAAATATCTACTTAAAATAAATAAATTAACGTTCAATGAAAAGTAAAGTACTGAAATTAAAACATACATCAAATAAAAATAAAAAAACAGTGTGTCAGCAATTTACTTGCAGACAACAAGTAAGTCTTTTGTCTGTGCATACGAAAAGAGTTGTAAAAAAGTAATTATAGACTTTTTACAGCTAAAATAATTTAATTGAATTTGAATAAGAATGTTTCATTAGAAATATTAACTGTAAATAAAATATTATTAAAAGGCTGAAACAAAAAGTGGTTTGTTAATGTATTGTTTTGCAACTATTTAAATACTATCTTGGTTGTTAAATCAAAATCAAAATATTTTATTTCACATAGGCCTACATGGGCACTTATAAAACATCGACAGAAAGGTGCACGGTTCCGGGTTGGTCGTTTCCTATGGAGAAGAACCGGCAAGAAACTCCATGGGTTCTCTTTTAAAATCATTTGGTTTTACAATATTATCATGTTACAGCATTAGTACTTAAGTATGGGGGGACAGCATAGGCCCGACAATAAGTCGTTGCTTACTACACAAACGGAAAATAAGATAAGAGGTTAACAAAAGTTAACACACCTCTAGGAATCTACAAGGCCTACACTGTTCAAACAATCGTTAAAAAGAATCTATACAAAGGCAAGAAAATATTATAAAAGACTAAATATTGTCATCAGTGCTGCAACTATCCTGAACAAAAGGTGTTTAAATGATTTGAGAACTATTATAAAAGAAAATCTGATTAAAAAACATTAAGGTTATGGAAAAAGCGGGTCTCCCTTGTTTGACCGAAAAGAAATTGCCAAATTATCACTTCCCAAACAAATTTTCGCATAATTTCATTTGCCAAATTATTACTTACCAAAAAATCTCTTTACAAATAATTGTTACGAAAACCTATGTTTGGCAAGTGAACGTTTGAACAATAACTTGTTCACCAACTAGTACTTTTACCATTTTTTATCTAGTCAAATATTTCAGTTGGTATAACATATTTTACGCAAAATTACATTACCCAAATATTTGGTGTCGTCAATTTTAAACTTACCATTTCAGTCAAAAGCACTATTAACTAGTTGGAATCTCCTATTTGGATTCGGTTGGGGCTCCTATTTCTGTCTGCAGGGTTTACAGGCACCTAACTAACCGAACCTCGGGGTGCCCCTGACGTCGACCGTCTAGGGTTAGCGTTTCCGTCAGCAGGTCGACGGATCCCCGCTGCGCGGGGCTCCTATTTCTGTCTGCAAGGTTTACAGGAACCTAACTAACCGAACCTCGGGGTGCCCCTGACGTCGACCGTCTAGGGTTAACGTTTCCGTCAGCAGGTCGACGGATCCCCGCTGCGCGGGGCTCCTATTTCTGTCTGCAAGGTTTACAGGAACCTAACTAACCGAACCTCGGGGTGCCCCTGACGTCGACCGTCTAGGGTTAGCGTTTCCGTCAGCAGGTCGACGGATCCCCGCTGCGCAGGGCTCCTATTTCTGTCTGCAAGGTTTACAGGAACCTAACTAACCGAACCTCGGGGTGCCCCTGACGTCGACCGTCTAGGGTTAGGGTTTCTGTCAGCATCTGTTAAATTTCAATTACGTTATATTAAATCAATTTGTGTTATGTCTTCATTCCAAAATTTTTGCCTTTATATTTTTTGTCATAACAAATCATTTGACTAAACGTTTATTGTCTTAATTTTGTTTGCTGTAATAAATCATTTGGTTAAAGACCAAAAGCCTTAATGACATTATCCTTAGTAATAATCTGCCGAGTAAACATTTGACCAAATGAAAATGTGCGTACTAAAATTATTCCAAATATTACATTGGCATAAAAAAAGGTTGCTAAAATTTGTTTGGGTAATGAAAATTTGGCAAAATCTTTTCGGCAAAACGGCAGGATCCCGGAAAAAGCATATTGATTTAATTATCTATCATAAACAAAACATCACGCCTATGTTCCCCAAAGGGGTAGGCAGAGATGTGTGATGCAACCACGTTTCACCAATTACGTTGGGCATGCCTGTTGCCATTAACCGGATGCCAGTTCAAATTCCGGTCTGTTATTGGGAGGTTCCTGATGGAGAAACTCAGTGACACTGGCTACCTTCCTACCTGGAAGTTGAACCCAGGACCTCGTGCTTAGTTATTTGATTTCTGTTACATGATTAGTTCTAAAAGAATAAATCAAAAAGCAGTAGAACATTTCTACTGGTCATTAAATTGACAAGTCATCAGGGAATGACAGTGATATCAGTAGAGTATACCTACTGGTCATTAAATTGACAAGTCATCAGAGAATGACAGTGATATCAGTAGAGTATACCTACTGGTCATTAAATTGACAAGTCATCAGAGAATGACAGTGATATCAGTAGAGTATACGTACTGGTCATTAAATTGACAAGTCATCAGAGAATGACAGTGATATCAGTAGAGTATACCTACTGGTAATTAAATTGACAAGTCATTAGAGGATGACAATAATAGCAGTAGAGTATACCTACTGGTCATTAAATTGACAAGTCATCAAAGAATGACAATAATAGCAGTAGAATATACCTACTGGTCATTAAATTGACAAGTCATCAAAGAATGACAATAATAGCAGTAGAATATACCTACTGGTCATTAAATTGACAAGTCATTACAGAATGACAATAATAGCAGTAGAATATACCTACTGGTCATAAAATGACAGTTATCAAAGGAAAACTAGGTCAGCAGTGGTGGTACTTTTTATGTACATACTGGTCATTTATTTGACAAACTTTGCCAGTTAGTGCAAACCCTTTATTTATTGGTTCCAGGTAATTAATAACAATATGAGTTCTCATCTCACGTTAGAGAAATTTGATTGTGAGGGGGAACCTTCATCAGTAGGAATGAGATGGGAGCGCTGGAAGCAGGCGCTTTTGATCTACCTGGAAGCTGCTGGCATCGAGAGTACTGAGAAGAAACGTGCTTCGCTGCTACATTTTGGTGGACTAGAATTGCAAGAAATGTTCTATAATATACCAGATTAAAATGTATCACCAGCAGATGGAGTGGATATCTTCGGAGTGGCTATCGCCAAACTTGATACATACTTTCTACCCGAACAAAGTGTTGAGGATTAGGTCTGTTCCCGTTTATTTAAATTAAACGCCCGTGATGTTTCTACATCTATATTGAAATTATTACTAAGTACAGAGTTTTTGGGTCACACCGCTGTGGCCACGGCGAGGGGTTTCTGTACTGGATGATGGTTGTAAGAGAAAAAGGACTGAGTCTATACAAAACAATGCTTTTATAGCTTCCTAAGAATGAATGAGAGAAGAAAGAGTGAATGGAGAAGCGCCAACAGAGCGAAGCGGCCGGTGGACGAATCAGGATGCGCCGATCTCTGCCACTGGTCGGCAGGGGGCAGCTCCGCTGCGCTCTCGCACCGAATGCAGCAACTCGTCGGTAGGTGGCGCTAGCGGTAGGCGTGAACATACCGCCCGCCTTGGAACCACACGGTTCCAAAAATGGTTCCCGGCACGGAGTCAGGCGTCGTCATTCACCGGTTGTGGAGGCAGCGGGCAGATCTTGGAGAAGGCACGTTTGATCGTCCCAGCAGCTGTGTGGATGTCAGCTACTCGAGCTACGCCGTCTCCCCCTGGAAATATACGTAAAACACGACCGAGCCGCCACCTTAATGGTGGTAACTGGTCGTCCTTGATTAGGACAAGGCTGCCCAAGGCGATGTCATCCTGCCTGGTCTTCCATTTAGTTCGCAGTTGTAGCTCCGAGATGTATTCTGTGGACCAGCGCCGCCAGAAGTGCTGCCGCAGCTGCTCGATGCGTTCGTAGCGTGTCAGACTCGAACTTGGCTGGTCTGGAACATTTCTTGAAGGTGGCGACGTTAACGGTCGGCCAATGAGGAAATGTGAGGGAGTGAGGGGAGTAAGGTCAGAAGGGTCTGAGGAAAGAGGTGAGATTGGACGGGAATTTAAGACAGCTTCGATCTGTGTCAAAGCTGTGGAAAATTCCTCGTAAGTTAGTCGCGCGTTCCCTACTATGCGTCTCAGGTGATACTTGCATGACCTCACTCCGCCCTCCCATAGACCGCCAAAATGTGGGGAATAAGGAGGAATAAATCGGAATTCAATTTTATTATTGGAAGCGTAATTAATGATGGCTTCCGATTCTTTTTCTAAGAATAAAGGAAACTCCTTTTCCGCGCCCACGAAATTTCTACCGTTATCAGAAAAGATAGTGCGAGGCGTACCTCGCCTACTAATAAAACGTTTTAATGCTAATATATAGTCGTTTGTGGATAAAATAGTGACGAGTTCCAAATGCATGGCTCTAGTCGTAAAACAAACGAAAAGACAAATGTATCCCTTAGTGAGTTTAGCACCTCTGCCCTTTCTGGATAATATGAAAACTGGCCCCGCATAGTCTACACCGGTTCGCATAAACGGGTAGCCAGGTTCTAAGCGCTCAGGCGGTAAGTTACCCATAATAGGCGTCAATGTTTTACCCCTATTACGTGTGCAGATCACACAGTCGTGTACAATTTTTCTAGCGAGATTTCTAGCGTTCAACGGCCACCAACATTCACGCATGGTAGCTAATAGAAGTTGAGGCCCGGCATGTAATAATCGTACATGCTCGTGTTTAAACAAACAAATTGTAAAAGGATGTTTACTACATAGTAGGATCGGATGTTTCTTATCGTAGGTAAAATCAGAAGAATTACATAATCTTCCGCCTACCCGAATTATTTTATGTTCATCAATAAAAACATTTAGACTTGAAATTCTATTATATTGTTTACAACTTCGTTTGACAGGAGTTTGAGCGACTAAGTTATTTAAAACATCCGGAAAGGAATTCCTTTGTGCGAGCACAATTAACATTCTTTTAGCGGCGTCCAACTCGTCTACTGATAAGAAACCGGTTTGTCGACTGGCTCGTTCAGCCGACGTGAAGCGTGAGTTATTTATGAATCTAAGTACGTAGCTACCTATTCGTATAAGTTTTGTGAATGACGCGTATTTATCAAAGTTGATTATGTCTTCATGTTGAATATTGGGTAAGCAGGTTTGTTTGTGTTTTAAATCTGGTAAGTTATTTACCTCGGACTTATTGCGTTTAGTTTGCTCGAAGTACTGTAAACGATTATGTAAGTAGGACGGACCGTACCACCAAAGATCGTTATCTTTTAATAAATCTAGACTACAACTTCTAGACAATAGATCAGCTGGGTTGTCCTTACTGCTCACGTGTAACCACACTGAATCGCCTGTGAGTTCGTTTATTTCAGTTACTCGGTTTTGTACGAACGTTTTTAGTAAATGTGGTGACATTTTAATCCAACCCATGACTATCGTGGAATCCGTCCAAAAATATACTTTACTAAACTGCAACCTAAGAGATTCAACTATTTTCTTATATAGTTTAGCTCCTATCAACGCGCCACACAATTCCAAACGAGGAATACTGATTGTTTTCAAAGGTGCGACCTTACTTTTTGCACACAACAACCGAACGGTTGCGTCACCGTTATCGCTATATGTACGTAGATAAGCACACGCGCCATACGCGTCTTGAGAAGCGTCGGTGAATATATGAAGTTCTGTGTATTGAGTATGATCACCTTTCACGTGACGAGGAATGCGAATATCGTTTAGAAATCTTAACGTAAAAATAAAATGTTTCCAAATGTTAGCAATTTCCTGAGAGACCAAAGTGTCCCAGTCAATTTTACTCAGCCATAATTTTTGTAGAATCATTTTTGAAATTATGACTGCAGGTGAGAGAAGACCCAATGGGTCGTATATTTGTGATATTACTGATAACATTACTCGCTTAGTTAAATATGAATTGTTGTCATAGTTATCAATATTTGTAACGAAGTGTAACTCATCGCTAGTGTTGTGCCAACCCAATCCGAGTGTTTTGGTTTGCGCATGTTCGCCTATGAAACGTTCTGTGGCTTTATTTTGAGATGCATCTAAGTTAAAGGTCCACTTGCGCAACGGAAAACACCCCGACTGGAGCACGTCTGACGTTTTTTGACATGTTTGAAGCAAACTATTTAGATCATCATCACCGGTGATGAGATCATCCACGAATATGTCCTCCATGATGACTCGAGCGATGACGTCATCATCGCATTCTAATGCTAACTGTTTAATACAGCGCATGCTTAACCCATTTCCTGTCCCATGAACCACATATGGTTCAGGGCGATTGTTTAGCTATTGTGTCTGCTTTGCGGACGGTGAAAGTGTTAAGTATGGAGCTGACGCAGTTCCGTACGTGACTGTATTCAGTTGATATGTATATAACGGATCCGAAGGGTTATCCCGCTACAATATTAATTGCAGTGACCTTTGGTCAGGCTGGAGAAAAACTTGACGAAACATTTTCTCCACGTCTGCACAAGCTACGTATTTATATTGTCTGAATCGTAACAAAATCGAGATAATATCGTTTTGTAACGCGGGTCCCGGATACTGAATATCATTTAATGATTTATTTGAGCTAGTGATGGCACTAGCATCGAAGACAACGCGTAGTTTTGTAGTTGAACTAGATTCCCTAACAACACCGTGATGTGGAAGGTAATAATTTGGTTGACTACAAGTCTCTAACTTGGACATATGACCTAAATCATTGTATTCACGCATAAATTTAGAATATAAAAGTTTAAGTTCTGGTGAACGATTGAGTTTACGCTCTAAGGTCAGAAAACGTTTCGTTGCTGACGTATAAGAATCCCCCAACGCATCCGGTGTTTCTTTCAACGGTATACGAACCGAAAATCTACCGTTTTCAACGCGTTTTGTTGTATTATTGAATATTTCTTCGCATGTGCGTTCATCATCTGTTAGGGGTACGCATGATGATGAAGGAATGTTTTCGAGTTCCCAAAACAGCCGGAGTTGTTTGTCAATTTCCTGGCTGAAGTGGCAATGAACGTGAGCAGGCTTTGGGTTCCTCGCGAACACTGGACCGGACAATAACCATCCTAATTTTGAATTTTGTAGGAATGGACCACTCGCCAGACGTATTTTGTCCGTTTCTAGAAGATCCCAAAATCTATCCGCGCCAATCAACAAGTCGATATCTGAACTAACGTTAAATGTCGGATCTGCTAATTGTAAGAACTCAGGTATACGTAGATTACCGGCTTCGATGTTCATCGTAGGTAAACTGGATGTTATACATGGCAGGATCAAACATCGAAGCTTGGTATTAAAATCGCTTAATTTTGATCGTATTGTGACGTCACATGAATGCTGCGATTGCGAAACCGATTGTCCTACCCCCGAGATTTGAATAGTGGACTGTATATATAACGCATTTATTTTTTTTGCTAGTTTTTCTGTAATGAAGCAGTTCTGACTTCCGTTATCTAGTAGCGCGCGAGCTGTATGATACACGTTATTATTGTCAGCTACCTCAATTAACGCCGTAGAGAGCAAAACAGTATTTATTTATTAATTTAAACTCGACGGTAGTCGACTCACACACCGCAGTTCCACCTTGGTTGCTGGAATGCAACGTTGATGTCGTTAAACTGTGTGCGTGTTCAACCGATTGCACACACGCGCCGTCACCCGTTTCGTCCAAATGTAGTAAACTGTTGTGTTTGTTCGAACATTGTTTACATGACCGCCCAACTAGCAAAACAGTCTCAGAACCCGCACTTTATAAGAGTGGTAGGCTTTAAGCGCTCTTATAATTGTTTTGGAACATGCCATCGATCCTATATTACTTTTAGACAAGCCGGTATGGCCTCAAGAACGCTCAGTCTCATAACCAAGTCTCATATATGTATATTAGAGTATATTACTATGCTATTGTAAGCCACTTACTCGTATAATAGCATTTACTAAGACTAATTGGACTTGAGAAAACTTGCTCTTATATGCATATTTTCGAAGCTGGTTTGATTTTATAATAGACTTGCTAAATGTTATTGTAAGAATGTCAGACTAATATCAGCATTGCATAAGAACACTGTAAGTATGTGCATTTCTAATCTTATTTGAAACTACTATGAGATCAACAGCACTGGATTAGAGTGATTTTGGATCAACATATTTACAATACAAAAGGCAAGACCAATATAAGAGCCTTTGATCTTAGATCGATTTTGGGAATACTAATTTTAATGATTTTAAGAGCAAGATTGAGCTGGCCATATTTTATTTCAAATTTTTAATTTTAATGGTAATAATGGATTACAAAACCTGGAAAAAACTTAAGAAGACTGGTGGCTACAGGAGGAAAGTTGTTAAGAAGTACAATGAAATGTTAAAAAGAAAAACAAATATATACCGCTGCCAGTACAAGGTAGTGGAGAGAAAAATATCAGAGAGGGTTCTGCAGGTTTTGCTTCCGTACAAGAGGACGATAATAACGACGGTTTAGTCCATACCATAAATGATTTCAGTGAAGATGAATCTCCGAGCGAGGACGAAACCGACTATGAAAAGACTAGCGCGTTAAAGTATGATGTCAAGAAATGGGCGTTAAAATTTAACTGATATGTTAAATTTTAACACCCATTTCATGCAGCACTAAATGAATTGTTATTTATTTTAAACAAGAGTCTAAACGATGTTCTACCTAAAGACGCGCGAACACTACTTGAAACAAACAAAGAGAAAGTACACATTAGTTATTCGGCTCCAGGAATGTATTGGCATAGTGGTTTGATTACAAGACTCATTGATATTTTAGGACGTTTATCGTGCACTCCAGATATTATTCATTTAAATATCAATATAGACGGATTGCCAGTATCTAATAGTTCAAGACAACAACTATGGCCCATATTATGTAATATTTTTGAAATGCCTAACGTATCTCCGTTTGTAATAGGTAAATTTATTGTAATTTTAATGTGGGTGGAAAATTTGTGCTATGGGTATCGAAGAGTTGCTAATAACAGGAAAAAAAGTACTTCCTAAGTCAAAAGAAATGTGTCTTGACTTGAAGTATTTTCTTGATATATGCCTTTTTTTCTGTGTAGTCATGACAAACAAATATTTGTTTGATTTTATAGTTAACGAATTATCTAACATCTTATTTTACAGGAATTTACGCAGGAGATGCGAAGCCATCTGATTTAGATGCTTATTTGGGGCATTCCTAACTTAGTTCATAGCTATAGCAGTCCTTTTCTCGCACTGCCTTTTAGTAAAAGATAGCAATAGCCTAAATTAAGTTTAGTTTGTGCACAACAGCATCGACACCACTGACTTGCAAATTGCAAAAAAACGTTAGAAAATTTGAATCTCGCCATCTACCACTGCGGATCCACCTTAAGTTGACTTTTTTCCACTTGATGCCAAGAAAAACAGTAAAAGGAATAACCAACCTACCTACCTGATGAAGTAATTAGGCTGGGTGTTGTTTTTAATATTAATTGCAAAGTTCACATTCATCATCGATATAGTGGTCATAAATGGTGTACACAGAGCAATTTTCACACCAAAAAAAATCATAGCGTAATAGTTTTCTCAGGCTCTTTTGATTCATAATGAAGTGTTTAGGTTTGTTCTTCATGACGTTGTTGTTTTGGCCACATCCGTGACATATTTCGCTCAACAAGAAGTGTGTTTCATTCCAAGGCCATGCTAAATATTTAAGCATACGGAAGTCTTTCTTGACCAGATAGCGGTCTACATCCATATAAACAACCATTTTACATCACAAACGTTGTCCCTTGAATAAAAAAGTAATTTAAGTAAGTACTTATTAAGAGAGGCTGGATGGGCCTACAATAGGGAGGTTTACCAAGCTACATGTTGGCAACAAGGCTTGTTAAACCTTCCCGTGAAAGTGAGTGATTTTATTTCATTTTCTTTTTTATCTTTTCTTTTTAGTGTTCCTGCATGTTACTAACATAGTTTTTAAGTAAGATGTAATACTAACACCCTATGGGCCTTGATGCCTGACAATAAAATATTTTTATTTATTTATTTATTAAGTGTTCAGGTTAAGTTAAATTTTTTTTCCCTGTCGAATTAAGGTTTTATGTAAAATTGCGAGGAACCCTAATTTATTTCAATATGGAGTTATCTTTAGTATTCCGAATGCTAAAATTAGAGTAAAAAATCTTACAATAGTCTAATAGTGCGCTTGTAAAATGCAGCTAGACTAATGGCGAATTGGTGACACGTATCAATACAAATTAACGAATAAAATAATTAAACGTGAACAGGAAAAACCATATTTAATAAGGCGCATGAATTTTGAACCGTAAAACTAGGTCTACTTAACAGTAAATAATATATTCCAATACGAATACTAAAACTTAAATACACGCACTTGATAATAATATAACGGCACTTTAGTATAAACAACTTCACAGCAACTTTAATTGTTTTCATATTGTATTTTCTTCCGTTGTAACTTTGAAACGCACTCACACGAACTTTTAAGTTTGATCTGACGTAAAATCATAATGAGCTGGTTTTGCCTCAAAAAATTCTAACGTTAGACCAATATAAGCCTATGCAGGCTTACAAGATACTTCTGTAAAAGCAATATTAGCCTAAGTCGGCTTAAATAAATTTTGACTAGATTACTGTAAGTGCAAACAGCATTCAATTAGACTGATATTAGAACGATATTAAACTAAATATGCTTAAAATTGGTGCCCAAACCCAGGCTTATACGATTATTTAGGAGTGATTTAAGAGCAAAAAAACAGTAGTCTTGAGATTATTGTAAGCCTAGTTTTTGCTGGTTGGGCGGAATCTGCATTGACTTAACGCGTGATCCGGCTCGAAGGACCAAAATGTTGAGGATTAGGTCTGTTCCCGTTTATTTAAATTAAACGCCCGTGATGTTTCTACATCTATATTGAAATTATTACTAAGTACAGAGTTTTTGGGTCACACCGCCGTGGCCACGGCGAGGGGTTTCTGTACTGGATGATGGTTGTAAGAGAAAAAGGACTGAGTCTATACAACACAATGCTTTTATAGCTTCCTAAGAATGAATGAGAGAAGAAAGAGTGAATGGAGAAGCGCCAACAGAGCGAGGCGGCCGGTGGACGAATCAGGATGCGCCGATCTCTGCCACTGGTCGGCAGGGGGCAGCTCCGCTGCGCTCACGCACCGAATGCAGCAACTCGTCGGTAGGTGGCGCTAGCGGTAGGCGTGAACACAAAGTAAGATCTATGAACGTCACCTTTTTCGATTGATCAAACATGAGGCAAATGAAAACTTTGAAAAATTCCTATTACGGCTTAGCCAACAAGCAGACAAATGTCAGTTTATGGACAAAGACGATCAAATAATCTATCAAATTACAGAAAAGTGTTCCTCTAAAGAGCTTAGAAAGAGAATTCAACTAACAAATATAATTGTTGAAGCAAATACTCTTGCAGTTGTAAGTCGACAAATAGAAGAATTCGAGAAAAGCAGCACATCAACTGAAAAGATAAACAGAGAGAATATGAAAACAGAAATAACGGAAAATAAAAAAATGATAAGATGTTGAAAAGAAAAACAGGATGTGGAAGATGTGGGAGCGCAGGACACGTCTCAAGAAGTCAAGACAGCAAATGCCCAGCAAAAGAAAAAGATTGCCACAAATGTGGGCTAAGGGACATTTTAGACAGACAATTCTGCAGGGCAATGACACGAGACAGAATGAATAAAAGGAAATATGAGGGAAACAGCAACAAACAAAGCGAAAATAAAATAAAAAATGAAAAGAGATAACAAAAGAAACGATACAAATCAGCTAGATCAAACAGAGTCCGCAGTCGTACAATATGTGTTCAAAATCGATGATGACAGTATGTTAGATTGCCATACTGGCAGAATGAAAGTTAAAATGTTAGTAAACGCAACTTGATCACAAACAAAACCTGGGACAATATTTACCTGGGATAATATTACATTCAGTTGCAATACGACTTTTTATGGTTATGGTAGTGAGAGTTCCCTTGACCTGGATCATTTGATGCAAATATAAAAATCGCAGATAGACCAGAAAATTAACTTTTTACGTCATCGCTGATGGAACTCGAGATCTGCTGGGAAAGAAACTGCCATGGCTATGTGTGTACTTAAAATCGGATTAAAAATCGACCAAATGGAAACTAAAACAGAGTTTCCGAAGTTCAAGGATGTTTAGTAGAGGTACCAATCGATGAGGAAGTACCACCAATTTCTCAACCATTAAGAAGGATCCCCATACCACAGGAAGACAGCTGGGACTAACGGCTTAACGTGCTTTCCGAGACTCGGAGGTAACTCGGTATGTGTAATGGGAGGTCACCCATCCACAGACCAAACTAGCACAGACTAACAGCAGGCACGGCTTTACTTACAGATCGATCTGAGCGGCTGTTATTATTTTGCTACGATCCCCTAGGACTAGCAGGAGTATTAGTTTAAATTAATGATCATGGACCTCGCATTAGCGTATGGTCACCGGACACAGACGATATTGCCAGACAGAAAAAGAAGCCATAGCTCTGGTCTGGGCTGTGGAACATTTGTATGTTTTTCTTTTTGGGAAAGAGTTTGAATTAGTGACCGACCATAAACCATTCGAGGTTATATTCGGTCCTAAATCAAAACCATGCGCAAGGATAGAAAGGTGGATACTACACCTTCAAGCATATACATTTAAAGTAATATACAAGCCTGGCAAAGAAAATATAGCAGACAGTTTATCAAGATTGTATAAATTAAATAAAACGTCTGAGGACAAGTCGGAAAACCATATACACCAACTTGTTGAAGGAAGCAGGCCAATAGCAGTATCACTGGAAGAAATTACTCGTATGGAACCATCAAAGCAAGACAAGCAAATATTAAAAGTAAGGGAAGGCCTGTATAAAAAAAAACAAATGGGATGAAGAGGTAATTAATTATGCTTTTACGACGGAGTTTTATTGAGAGGAACTAGAACTGTTATGGCAAAAATGTGCAGTCAGGTTCTGACAGCTGCTCACGAAGGGCACCCAGGAATAGTCCTAATGAATGAATGAAGACGAGACTAAGAACCAAAGTATGGTGGCCTAGATATGACAAAGAAACTGAGAACTTGGTCAAATGCTGCAAAGGCTGTACGTTAGTTTCAGGTCCAAATCCTCCAAACCCATTGAAGCGACAGGCGTTACCATGCGAACCTTGGGTAGATACATGTACTTATTGATTTTTGAGCCCTTTACCAAGCAGCAATTACATATTATAATAATAATTTATTTAGGTACATAAAGGTTTTGTAGTACATGAGGGGCCTTACAAAGTACCTATGCATTAATAGTTACATGTGGTAGGTACAACTAATTTCTGAGTATATCGCTGCTCTCCTAGCTAGATTGCTGAGCAATCTGTATTTAGGAGAGACGGTTTCGACTTCCTATTTGAGTATCACAATTCATGTCTTCTCATATTGATAATCGTCGATTATTTCAGTCGATACAAGAAGGTGAAGATTTGTAGTAAAATTACCAGTGCAGACATAATAAAATCTCTAAAAGAGATTCTTAGCAGACTTGATAACCCAATGACGATAACAGCTGATAATGTTAGACAGTTCTGCAGCGAGGAGTTCAAAAATTCTATACTGAAAGAAATATAGTTTTGCATAATACGGTACCATACTGGCCTCAACAGAACGGAGAAGTCGAACGTAACAACCGCGACATTCAAAAGCGATAAAAAAATGTGGATCCTAAAAAACTGTCAAGAAGCTTTGTTAGAGTATTTGGCTATGTATATATGTATGTATGTATAGTGTTACAGGTAAAACTCCTGCAGAATTATTTTTGAAACCGCAATATCATGACAATATACCTATGGCAGGAGACATAAACCAGAAGATTTAGATGTAAGAGACACGAGACCAAGAAAAGAAAGAATTAACATAGGAGAAGATAAAAATGAATCAAAAAAATGAAACAGAAGAAGAGGAAGGGTAAAAGGAAACACTAAATTAAACCATAAAATGATTTTTAGATATTATTGTGATGTGATTCTGTTATGCCAGAAATGTCAATAAATTATTATTAAAAAATAATATTAAAAAAATAATAATAATAAACTAAATGTCTTATTAATAATTCTGGTTGAAACAAGGAAGGGATGTAGTGTATGTAGTATTGTGAGTTGCAATGCGTTGCCTCGGGCGCGCACGTCGCTCGGTTATAACTACCGGTCCGAGTGGTGGGGCGGCAGTCGTTGTCGAACTGTCGGTCTGAGTGGTGGTGCGTTGGCGAGTCAACTATTTATTAGTGTTGGTAAATGTGCATATTTTACAGGATTAATTATCAACTATGATAAGAGTAAACTTACTCCTAGCAAACAATGTAAATTTTTGGGCTTCATTATTAATACTGAAGACATGTACCTTGAACTACCCATAGAAAAGAAAGAATCTCTAGCTAATCTAATTCGAAAATTCTTAAAATTAAAAACTTGTTCCATTAAAGATTTAGCTAAATTACTGGGTACTTTGATAGCAGCCTGTCCAGCCATATCTTATGGCATGATGACAGAAACACTTAGCCCTCATAGATTCCAATGATAATTATAACACCAAAATGAAATTATCTAGGAAATTACTCCCAGACTTACAATGGTGGTTAGAAAATTTAAAAAAATCTAGAAAGCTACAGGAACAACCTTTTACACTAGAGATTTACTCAGATGCTTCTCTAACTGGGTGGGGGGCGCATTGTGATGGTGAGCGTATTGGAGGATTGTGGTCAGAACAAGAACAAGGTTATCATATAAATCAACTTGAGATAACTGTAGCATATTTTGCCTTAAAATCATTCACTCAACAATCACAAAACACCTCCATCCTATTAAGAATTGACAATACGACAGCCATCGCATGCATCAACAAAATGGGAAGCATACAATTCCCTCATTTGAATGATGTAGCCCGTGACATATGGACATGGTGTCAGGGGAAAGATATACATGTATATGCTTCATATGTAAAATCTAAAGAAAATTCTATTGCGGATCAAGAATCCAGAAACATTAACATTGACACAGAATGGGAACTATCCCCCAATGCATTCAGTTTGATTTGTTCTAGATTTGGCCAACCAAAGATTGACTTATTCGCTAGCAGAATTAACCATAAATGTGAAAAATATGTATCATGGAGGAAAGATCCATACGCATTTAATATAGATGCTTTCACTTTAAACTGGTCCATATCCTTCTTCTATGCTTTTCCCCCTTTTGCCCTTATCACAAGGTGCTTACAAAAGATAAAGAATGACAAGGCTAAAGGTATCCTAGTTTACCCAATATGGACTTCACAACCATGGTACCCATTAGCAAAATGTCTAGAAATATCTGAGCCTATTATATTCCACCCTGACGATGATCTTTTAATATCGCCTTTCAGATTGACACATCCGCTGAGCTCGACTCTTACCCTGGTTGCAGCAGTCTTCTGCGGAAAGCATTCAAACAAAGAGGTCTGCCAACTAAGTCATTAGACATAATGTTATCCTCACTCTCGACGGGTACGCTTAAACAGTATAATGTTACATATTATAGAGCATGGTGGATTTTTTGCAAAACTTTACACAGCATCCGTACCTCAGATAATACAATTCCTTACTGAGAGGTTTGAGACTAACATAGGCTACAACAGTCTTAACTCAGATAGGTCAGCCTTATCAACCCTAATTAGTTCAAAGATTGGGAATGATGATAGTGTCAAGATTTCTTAAAGGTGTATACAGACTCAGACCAGCATTACCTCGGTACTCACATTCATGGAACCCCTCAAACATATTTAACCTCTTAACTTCCATGCCAGACAACACAGAACTCACTCTAGAAAAACTGACAAAGAAATTAGCTGTTCTCCTAGCTCTAGCGTCAGCTCAGCGGATCCAGACATTGACATTGATCAAACTACCAAATATTGTTATAACTGATGATAAAATTATCATTTCAATAACTGATCTTATTAAGACTTCTGTTGTAAGTAAGACTCAACCTAAAATCTACCTGCCTTTCTTCACACAAAATCCAAAAATCTGTCCTACCAAAACTTTAATAGATTACATTTCATCTACCGAAACTCTCAGAAACCATGAAACCTATCTCTGGATAACTTTCAAAAAACCACATAAGAGAGCTACCAGCCAAACTCTTAGTACCTAGATGGATAAAGAATATCATGAAAAAAAGTGGCATAGATACCTCACAATTCACCTCTCATAGCACAAGACACTCAGCAACTTCCTGCGCTAAAAGAGCTGGCATCAATATTGATACCATAAGAAAGGCAGCTGGATGGACAAATAATTCAAAAACGTTTGCTAAATATTATAACTTGCCATTATGTGAAGATTCAGATTCCCCAGAAAACTTTGCATTATCTGTGCTTAACAACAGGTAAACAATAACATAATGTTGATTAGAATGACCTTGAACCCAACTTCCTTAGGTTTGATTCGCCCCGGGATCTGCCAAACAGGAATTAATGAGCAGCGGCAGGCCGATATCGACCTGAACCGCACTAGAAAGTATTTTTAGTAGTGATGGGACAGAGAAAAATAAGGGGATATCGAAAATAAAACAGAATTATCGTAAAAGAACTGAAAAATGTTTTTATTTACTTATGGTATTGGAAACATGTTGGTTGCATTTCCTGCAATTTTTTTTATTTTCTTAACTTTTTGTTTGCTTGGGTACTATTAAAGGTTTTCCGCAGTCTGTCGTAGCACCCTGCACAATTTCTTCGTTTAGCGCTCATCTCAAGGACATGGTCATTGTCCTTAGGTTTTACTTGATTTTCTGAAATGATTTTTTTTTCTGAATTCCGTGTAATTTATTAACCATTTATGAGTTTTACCACAGAACTCGCGATACTGAACAAATAAGACGTTATCACGTCAAAAATTATATTGCAAAAACTATTTAAGTACTGTAGAAGTTAGCTAGTTTTTAAGAATAATCATTTTCATAAAGGATGATATTACTTAAAAAATCCCCACGTCATATGAGTCTAAGGCTAATATGTGTAGATAGTAAACAAAACTTACCGCTTGTGCTTCGTTTTCCGTGCACATTTGTTTCCAAATTCTTTTTATTTTTCTTAGTGGAAAATATTTCTTCACTGCTGTCACTAACTGCAGGGCGAATTACTCTATTTTCCAAAATTTGTATTTTTCTTTTATTGCTTGCCATCGTTGATTATATCGAACGCTACGTCAGATCAGTTAGATAGCACAACACTAACTGGCGGGGCGCGCGCTCTGTGCGGTATCGGGTCGCCAGCTGCCTGTTGGGAGGGCGGGCCGAAATAGCCCCACTGCCGCACTCAGCGGATGTTTTTCACCGTCAGTGCGTGGTAGGTCGATAAAAGCCTGCCGTTATGTTTTGATGGGGAACACCTAAATTTTTGACCGCAAGTTGAAATATATATTTGTCACTGTCGAATTTTTAAAAACACCTGAGATAATCGTTTCGCACAAGCGAGAGGGACATAGTTTTCTTCGTCCGCACCAGCTGAAGTACCGCGGCAGGCCGATATCGGCCTGTTACGCAGTGAACGTGCTAATATAAGCATGTGAGGATCTCGCCGGTTTCGAGGATACACATCCCCTGCCTTTTTAAATAAATGTTTATGCCTCTTCACAAACATGCATACTTCATAAATATAGAGAGAGGGAAGCGGTAATAAACCAAGTTCTTTAAATATTGGCCTGCAAGAGTCATCAGGTTGAAGCCCATATATTGCACGAATACACTTTTTATGTGCAACAAATACCCTATTTTTGTCTGTACTATTACCCCACATTATAAACCCATAGCGTATTATTGATTCAACATAAGCATGATAGGAAGTGATAGCAGTTTTAATGTTTGTAACATTTTTAACCTTTCTGAGTGCGTATACGAATTTATTTATTCTTTTAGATATATCATCTACTTGTGCTTTCCAATTTATATCCTGATCAATTATTACTCCAAGAAATTTCGTTTGTGTAACTTCATTAAGTTTTGGTATGTCAAGTTTCAAATTGTATTTATTATTACTAGATTTATTAAATTGTATATATACAGATTTTTCTAATCTATCATGTTAAGCCATTCAATTAATTTGTCAATTGTATTGTTAATTTCTGTTTCATGGTCGTAAATTGTATTAGTCTTTTTATCAGACGTAACTACGATGGAAATATCGTCGGCGAATAGAATGCATCTATGATTTGTTATATCTATAATTGAATTTATATAAAGTAGGAACAATATTGGGCCCAAGACACTTCCTTGTGGGACGCCATAATTGTTGCTTTTATACTCAGATGAGTATGATCTCATGAAGTTGTTTTTATCTAATTTCTTAATAACAACACATTGCTGTCGGTTATTTAAATAAGACGATATCCACTGAAGTGCATGTCGCCTTATCCCGCTTACCTCCAGCTTTTGTATTAATAAGTCATGTGACACTCGGTCAAAAGCTTTGGACAAATCAAAAAATAATCCTGTAGTCAGAAAGTTTTTATTAAGATTGGATAATATTGATTTTATCAGAGAGAAAATGGCTAATGTAGTAGATTTGTCTTTTTGAAAGCCATATTGATCTTTATTTATAATGTTAAATTTGTTACAGAAATTAACTAGTCTATTATACATGCATTTTTCTAATATTTTTGACAGAATCGGTATTAAGGTTATTGGCCGATAATTATTTATGTAATCTTTTTCTCCCTTTTTAAAAAGTGGTTTTATAATGGACCGTTTTAATATATCTGGGAAAGTTCCAGAAGAGAATGATAAATTAATTAAATGTGTAAGAATTCCAACTATTTCATTAATGCATAATTTAATAATTTTAGTACTTATTTCATCGTATCCTTCTGAGTTAGTGTTAGCTAGCGAAATGATTTCGCTAAATGAAATAGTTGGAATTCTTACACATTTAGATAGACATAGATTAGATAAATCTGTATATATACAATTTAATAAATCTAGCAATAATAAATACAATTTGAAACTTGACATACCAAAACTTAATGAAGTTACACAAACGAAATTTCTTGGAGTAATAATTGATCAGGATATAAATTGGAAAGCACAAGTAGATGATATATCTAAAAGAATAAATAAATTCGTATACGCACTCAGAAAGGTTAAAAATGTTACAAACATTAAAACTGCTATCACTTCCTATCATGCTTATGTTGAATCAATAATACGCTATGGGTTTATAATGTGGGGTAATAGTACAGACAAAAATAGGGTATTTGTTGCACAAAAAAAGTGTATTCGTGCAATATATGGGCTTCAACCTGATGACTCTTGCAGGCCAATATTTAAAGATGTCGGCGCCACTCGCATTATTTTATCTATACTTATCTTATTATTAATTTATCTCATTATCTATGGAAATCATAGACACGTACCACAGACACTGATATACTCCTCACGCATTAACTCACTCGAGAAGGATCTCCTATCCAAATCAATCCTTCACTCCCATATTTCCGTTCGTTCTTTCGAACTAAACCGCCATATTCTGTCCTAAACCCGATCGCAACCTGACGACACGTTTATCCGTGCGTTCCTCGCTCCCGCTAAAAACTCTAAAAGTGAACAATTAATTATGTGCTGTGTGTGGTGAATCCTCAAGCTCTAACCCTCTCGTGAACCTGGACCGTGGAAAACAAAGTCTGAACTGGCTGGCTGGCTATCGGAGGCACACGTCATTTCATTTCATCCTTCCAAGTAAGTTTCCTATCCAAAAGAACTTGGTTTATTACCGCTTCCCTCTCTCTATATTTATGAAGTATGCATGTTTGTGAAGAGGCATAAACATTTATTTAAAAAGGCAGGGGATGTGTATCCTCGAAACCGGCGAGATCCTCACATGCTTACCTATATTAGCACGTTCACTCAGACATGTCTAGTAGACATGTCTAGTAGACATGTCTACTAGACATGTCTCCCTCTCCTGTCCCCCCATACTTGAGTACTAATGCTGTAACATGATAATATTGTAAAACTAATCATTTTAAAAGAGTAACCATGGAGTTTCTTGCCGGTTCTTCTCCATAGGAAACGACCAACCCGAACCGTGCACCTTTTTGTCGACGTTTCATAAGTGCCCATGTAGGCCTATGTGAAATAAAAATATTTTGATTTTGATTTTGAACTTTATTTTATTACTTTTCTACTTCAGTGTACTCAGGCACAACACGTGTGAACTGGTTAGTGAGTAAAGTAAAGAAGGTCATCGATATGTATGAATCCGTCGCTTTTTAGTAGTCATTGGAATTTGGTCGGATAACCAGCCGTTGTTTACATATTTTGGTTTTTGTTAATATTTACTTAATGCGAAACATTCCAAGCTGAATATTTTCACCATATATTTTTGACTAAAGGCACATGTTTTTGGTTTACACCTACACATCTGGGATTGAGCCGGTTCCTTGTATTTTGCCGTCAAAAGTCGTTTTGACTTTTAGCAAGATTATTAAAAAACGCATGCATGAACAGTTTTGAAACTTTGTATGGTTATTATTAGCGTCAAGAAGGACCGAATATAGTTTTCAGCGAACTTATACCTTGTCTCATTTAAGCGCTGCGATGTTTTTTCGGGTTTTCATAAAACCGCGATAACTTGAAAACTATAAATATTTTCTTAAATCTAATTGGGGCACTAAGGTGTGCCCCTTAAGAGCTACTCGTGTATGTTTATTCTACAGGGGCACATGCAATGGTTTTAGAGATATACGATTCATCAAAACGTTACTCCAGCAGGAAATGCAATATCTCGGAAACCTGAAGGGGCACAGATTTTATTTTTGGGGGCACATTAAGGCACACATATAAGCTCTCTGGCCATGCACAATTTTTCTCTCTCCGATCATTCGTTTAGAATTTTCCTGCTAGAAAAACGTTACCCCAGCAAGAATCGTTTTTTCCGTTTTTTTCCAAAACGACAGGGGGCACACATTTTTTATGTGGGGGCACATTTACTGCAGATAAGGCACCAACTATACGTTCTACTCATATAACTCTAGGAGATACTTTCTTGCTGGGGTAACGTACACGCCGCAAGTTGCGGAAACTAAAGTCATACTTTTATTTCACAAACTAGCGACCCGCCCTTGCTTCGTACGGCGCCACCTATCGGGTCCAAAACTATATCTAATGTAGCTTATATTTTAAGTTAAGATCTAGCAGTAGAGCGGTAAAAACTGCGTTCAAATCCATGCAGCAATTTTTGCATAATGCGCGTTCAAACTTACATACAGAAAGACAGACAAAAATTCTAAAAACTGTTGTTTTTGACTTCTGTTGCTCTAAAAAGACCCCCCACAATTGTTTTTTAATTAACTTCAATGTACATGCACAGACATCTGCCAGTTACAATTTTTGTTTCGTTTTTTTTATTTGTTTTCTACTACGCCTGATTATAGTTTTGATACGGATCTTATTACAGTCGTAATTAAAAGCCATTAACTTATACTCTCAAGAATTTGACAATTCAACGATCTGACAAGTCATAGGTTTTTTTTAAAATATAGTCGTTTGAAAGATTTCTATTGGGGAGAGAATACCATTTCAGTTCCAGTTTTCGAAAAAAGTGCAAATAGCTACGATGAGCTCAGATAACGTAGGATTTCCTAGTGACTACGATCCCAGTTTCCCTAGCGATGAAATAATAAGGCAAGGGGGAGACGGGGATGGGGAGCCTGTCGTGCCTGACGAGAGCACCACCACCACCACAACAGCAGTACCGTCACAATCCACAACCCTGGCATCCACATGGGGGCCGCCTGCTGGTGCAGACGAATCGTTCTTTACACCCGTTTACGTTATGACAGCTTTTTTTGGTGGAATATTTTTAATATGTCCGTTATTAATACGCAAAACACGGAGCCGACATGACGATTCGGGGTAAGGTCTTTATTCTTGTACAAATCATAAGAATGATACTGACACAGATCACAGATAAGGAAATTCGAAGACATGTGACATCTACCGACCAGCATTGGGCTCGCGTGTCCCGTTGAGAGGCCCCTGTGTCCCAGCAGTGATAACAAGACAGACTGATTATGTCTGTACCTACCAAAAGGATGTGTTAGATATCTAGAGGGGACCATACACCTAACTACATTAATTCGATGGCGGTCTATTGCCTAGGGCAGGCCTGTGCAACATACGGCCCCCGGGCCACCTAGCGGCCCGCATATCCGGCCCGCGAACTATCTAAAACTTTATAGGACATCAATAAATATTGTGCGAACATTATTTAAAAAATGTCCCCAAGTCAGTTATTACCGCGCCATACCCATTTACTTACCCACCCCACCTCACCTACCCGAGCCTGCAGACTGCATCATTGCACAAGCTTGTTTTATTTAAATTAAGAGGTCACTGCATTTTTTTTGGCCCGCTACGGTTACAAAAATACTAAACTTGGCCCTTCGTAAAATTATGTTGGACATCCCTGGCCTAGGGCATATAAGGATTACGACGCCACTGGCCGCATTCTTGGCCGCAGAAGTTCCGACTAAGAAAAACCTCACGCCAGGTCGATATAGCAGTAGTGCGCAAGGCCCCTCAGACTTAAGGTGCATCCAAACCGAAGTTCCTTTTTGTAAGGCAAAAGGATAACATTAAATTTACTTATCCCATAACCGGTTGTTATCCGATGTTGCCCATCTTTAAGCTGGTTTTTCACCATAGATGTGCGAGGTAGCTAGACGGTGCGAGAGATATGTGTAAGGGACGCGAGCGAGGAATGTCATGCAAAACGGTGTCGATTACTATAGCTACTGGACTACCACAAAAGAGTCCGGTACGCATCTTAGCACTACTTAGCCTCGCACAGCTTTGGTGGAACTCATCACATCGTTTCACAACGCCGCCGCGCCGCTACACATCTTCACACCGCCTGCCTAGCACACACTAGAACCAAGTCATATGCTAAAATGTATGAAGTTGGTTGCATGGTCGCCTTTACATTATTAGTAGACGGTTTGTGGGACATTGCAAAAACAGAATTTTCATAAATTTCAACTGTGTTGGGTATAACACTATTATATGAAACAGCAGATTTTATTAACACCGATTATTTCTCTCTCTATCAGTTGTACCATGTGTAAGCTTTGATTTGTTTTCAGCATAATAAGAAGCTGTATAAGGTTAGCTTCAGCTTGCTGCTGGTTATTGTAAGTTGAAAAATCACATATTACATAAATAGTCCCATGATTTTGTAAAATTCAATCAAATATCTAATTTATAATTAAAGAATACTAAAAAGAATAATCGCGGTTAGTTGCATGAGTCTGAAATTTAATATCGAATAAAAACTGTTCTTATCTCTGTTTACACGTTAATATTTTTCTAAAGTGGGCAGTGGAAGACGTAATGGTATCCTTAACGAAGCTGGAAGGAGTGGAAGGCACTCATCCTCCCCGTCATTGCGATAGTATTTTTGTTCAAGACCATACCTGGAAACCTTTTAGTTGCGATGATATTCAGTCTTTCCACATTTTTCACAAGGTTTTTTTTATACAAGTGTTTTCTATTATAACCTTACTTGAAATACCTCCACGACCCCCGTACACCAGCACAATTTTTTAGTGTGTTACATTGAGTTTTTGAGTACTAAGGTAAAACATGATTTATCACCCCTAAAATGAAGTTTTACGTAGTCACATAGTTTGATGTAAGTACAGAATGCTTGGTTGACAACTCCGTGAAGGGTCCGTTTACACCTTGTAGGTATACAGCGTGTAATAGAAAAGATATAGTTATCGTTAACGAGTGTGCTACAGGCCATCAAACTGAACTACTTTCGCCATTGGACCAACATCGTGATCGCGAAAAAATAATCAGTGGGCCCATAGAAAATGTTAATACCTACTCGACCCGAATGTATGGGGAAGCTGGTTTATTTTTTCTCATAGCCGCTGTATAATTTTTTTGAACTTACCGTAAAATTATGAAAATGCTGTTTTGTATTCTGCCTTCCTAACTAATAGTACGCGAGGTACCGTTAATCTGACCAAGTCATTTTATACCGGGCGAAAATCATACACAATAGTAGTTAACCATAATACAGCAGGGATCTGGGCTTCAGCGGCGGTTCCAGAAGTGGAAATTGAATAGAAGTGGAATCAAGGTTACAGTATGTCAAAGTTGAAAAAAAACCTTGAAAAAAGTAGTTGGAAAAACTAAAAAATGTGGTTGTTTTTTGTTTTTCAATTTTTTTAATGAAAGTAAAATCTAAAATTATAAATTCAATGGGACAAGATAAGGCACTTTTACTCGAAAGGTTTTTTTATGGCGATATGTAAAAAATCAAATTTACCAAAAAAAAACCAGCCAACTCGTCTCACACGAAGACAGGGCAGTAGCACCAAAAAATATAACAAAAATATTTTGAAGGCTCATTCTGAATATGTTGTATTGTAATACATTCAACAACAAAAATAAATTTGTTTTTCATAGTATTTTAATGAAAACCAAACTTACTGATGCAGTTTGATGAAAAACTCCCATATCTCAAAAACTAAACATGCAATTCTTATTCAAACCAATTTCGTTGAAAGTATATTATTCAGAATTGTCCTCCTCTTCCGAAATTATAGGGGGGAGGGGGGACACATTTTACCGGAATTGTCAATCTTTCCAACGATTGACTTTGAGAAAAAATGGTTTGAGGAACCTCAATGTCATTTTTAACGGCACGTATAGGTTTGATGTTTTTTTAAGTTTCAGGTCTATATATGGGGATCCCCCCTTAATCTTTTATTTTTGTATAAAAATCATAAACCTACCAAGTTTCAACTATGTAGTCCTAAGTACTAGTATACATACATACAGGTCAAACACATAACCCTCCTTTCTGGTTTCGCCGCAGTCGGGTAAAAATCCAATCTGTAAACGAGTTAAAGGAACTGAGTTTCACACTAAGATTTTCAATATTCATCACACCTCGCTATTAAAAGTTACTGAAAATGAATATTCCATAAAAGAATAAAGTGTACCTATCCAACAAAATGAAGCTCATTTCAAGTAACTAATTAGTTAGTTTGCCCTTTTTTTTAATTAAAATTAGTTAAGATTTTTAACCGACTTCCAAGAGGTTATTAATTCGTCTAATTTTTTTTTTGTTTGTTTATGTTCAGCGATATCTTCGCCAATTGTAAACCGATTTGGATGATTCTTTTTTTGTTTGGAAGAATATTATTCCGCGGTGGTCCCGTTTAAATTTGGTGAAGGTCTGATGCTGGTCTTCGGAGATAAGCAATGGAACTCTTCAATAATAGACAGCAAATCTGTCGTGATTGCTGTAATCGCTTGGATGTTTATTGTTTACATTACACCATAATATAACATCACGACTATGTGCGTACACTTCAGACTTCAAGAAAAAGAAGGAAGGTGCTATGTTCGACTGTATGTATTTTTATGTATGTTCACCGATTTCTCCGCCAATTGTTGACCGATTTGCAAAATTCTTTTTTTATTCGAAAGCCTATACACCTGAGGTGGTTCCAGTCACCAAATCAGAATCTGATGATGGGATTCCAGGGAAATTAACGCAACCCTGAAATTTTATAGGTACACACAAAGTTTTTCATATAAGTACCTACTTTTTAAAACAATTCAGAGATTTATGCCTGGTAATCATTATCTCATGTTGCTGATCTGATGATGGAAGGTATCTACAATGGAACTCTTCAATAATAGACTGCAAATCTGTCGTGATTTCAGCAATCGCTTGGATGTTTGTTGTTTACACAATATCATACATAACGCCTGTATGCTCTGAGGGGGGTAAGCAGATGTGTAATGTACCTACACCTAGATTTCGACAGTTTGGTATGTTAAGTTACATTTTTCTGGGGATAAGATTATTACCATGAAATGTATTGTTAAGAATGTAAATAAACGCATAGCAAATATTTCTGTCGGATATTACAACAAAAAATGGATAAATAAAAAAATATTTTTGCAAAAATTAAACCGACTTCAAAAAATAACTTTAGCTTCAGAACTTTTTTATATGGTTTTCCTTTCATCTTATTTATTATGTTTGTTAGAGAGATTTAATTCTTATACTTGGCCCTATCGATTGATGCCATATAAGTACAGTGTTATTTTTTCGGATTTACTGCCGGCCGTTTCGTGTGATCCTCTCCAGCACGACCATGGATGATTACCTCAGTTTTAATGCGGTACATATTCATGAAAAAATGAGTACTTTATTGTACCAGCGACTTTAAAAAATGTAGGTACTCACATAATGTTCGCTGTTATAACATATCGACCGTGGCCGTGCTAGGTAGAACCTTTCTGGCACGACCACCATAGATTTTAGGTATTTTTTATCAACTTTAACATGAAAAGTTATATAAACATATTGTACTGAAATGTACCTACTCCATCTATATATATATAATGAATCCCTATTTTCCTTGGTCACGGCAATATATTGTACTGAAATGTACTCCATCTATACAGGGTTATTTGTAAAACACCAGAAACCTCTTAAGAGGTCATTGTACTCATCACTATGAACAACTTTTACTATGGCACCAAACCTGAAATCGCGAAAAAAAAATCAGCTGTTCCCTACATTTATGATCGATTAACTCGTCAAAATGTAGGGAACAGCTGATTTTTTTTTTTAAATTACCTACCCTACCTATCCTACCTACCTAATTTTTTATTTTTAAGGTAGGTCTTTTAATTTTTTTTTTTTGGGTTGTTAGGTAGGTTACCTGCCTACCCTACCTACCTACCTACCCTACCTACCTACCCTACCTACCTACCTACCCTACCTACCTAACCTACCTAATTTTTAATATTTTTCTCTCCGTAAGAATTATCCACGTACTTCAAGGAATATTCTAAAAAAAAAAATAGCAAAATCGGTCCAGCCGTTCACGCGTGATGCCGTGACCAAGGAAAATAGGGATTCATTTTTATATATACAGCTTGTAACGGAAGGGGGGTATCAACCCTGAAGGAGGTGAATGTGCTCATGAAACTCAACAACTTTCCCCAAAGAACATAGGTCGAAATATGAAAAAAAAATTTGGCCCTCCCTTACAAAACTGACTACCAGCTGATTGATTTACTATGGGAGGGCCAAATTTTTTTTTCAGGGTTGATACGCCCCTTCCGTTACACGCTGTATAGATGGAGTACATTACAGTACAATATATTTATATAACTTTTCATGTTAAAGTTGATAAAAAATACCTAAAATCTATGGTGGTCGTGCCAGAAAGGTTCTACCTAGCACGACCACGGTCGATATGTTATAACAGCGAACATATGTGAGTACATTTTTTAAAGTCGCTGGTACAATAAAGTACTCATTTTTTCATGAATATGTACCGCATTAAAACTGAGGTAATCATCCATGGTCGTGCTGGAGAGGATCACACGCCATTTCGAGTGTGAGAGTGTGGCCAGCGAATCTTTGAATGCAGATTTGTTTCTTTTTAAACATAAAGTAATGTTTCCTTTGAGTAAACTTTGCTATCTTCCTTTATTTAGAGTAGGTACTTTCCCTCCAGGCGAGGTTGAAAAATTCCACCATGTTTAAACTACTAATAATGTAGTTTCTTAATTATTTTTTTTTTGTATTTTTTTTTGCATTTGTTTTTGTGTTTTTTTATGTCATTTATAAAAAAATATCGCAATTACGAGGAGAACAAGTGCCTTTCGGCTTCTATAAGGGTCTATCTACACCATTTATATACTTACCTTAACATTTCAGTTGGACAATTTCGTACTTGAGCGCGGTGCACCCACTGTTGGGCCCACGCTTAGCTAACGATACGTTAGCCTGGCTCGGACATAGATGGGTAAATATTTATTATTTTATGACAGTTAAAGTGTAGCTATAGGACCTCGTGGCTAAATAATAACAGCCGCTCGGCTTCTTGGTCCGTGGATGATGATCACCCATTAAATACCGAGTTTCTTCTATGCCTCGAAAAAACCCGTAAAGTTGTTGGTCCCGCTTGACATTTGTAGATCTTTGGCAGTCGTTACAGTTAGTGAGTGGCCCGAAAGTCTGACGCACAGGCTACCCAAGGGGTATCGTATCACCCAGTACTAACTGGGTTGTGGAGGTCAGATAGGCAGTCACTCCATGAAAAATACTGGTACTTAACTGCATCCGGTTAGACTGGAAGCCGACCCCGACATAGTTGGGACAGATCATGATTTATTGAAAAGATTTTATTGAATCGCAACGTGTTTATTAATTAAAATACGCATCCTACCCGTCCGTACTTCATCATTCCGGATACGAATTACTACCGTGGCCTCTGAAGTTCGTTTCTTAACCAATTACGGAGCCAGCACTGTGCAGGCTGACGAAACACTGGCTAAATTGGGTGCTACCGACCCTTCTCAAAGACAGTCCCAATATGGAACATCCTCACACGATTGGCCCTAGCTTTTTTCCTACCCATCATGCACAACCACCACACCACCACAGGATTTGAATTATACTACTTTGGGTGGACTAGTTTGGGTGCTCGGGCAGATATAGGCCAGTATGGCTTTCAAAATCTTGAGTCAAGAAGAACAACAACAATTTGAGTCTTGTTGTATCGTAACGAAGCCGACAAGTGTCAAGGTGTGAGTTTGGCCGCAGGTTTATGAGAGACTCAATCTATTGAGGTAAACAAATCTATTTACCATTTTGTAGTTCTGTTCATCAAGACAGATTTTCTTAATTATACACCTTCTGCCAAAGAAGATCACGAGCATTTTGTTGTTCACGGATCGAGACTGCTTAACAACAGTCAGCTGTTTCTCATCTTCAAAGACCTTTTTTAGGGTTCCGTAAGGGTAAAACAGGACCCTATTACTAAGACTTCGCTGTCTGTCTGTCTGTATGTCTGTCTCCAGGCTGTATCTCATAAACCGTTATAGCGTTATGTCCTCGCGCGCCTGCACGAGTGGCGCGCGGAGGTACAGAGCCGGGGGGTAACTCCGCTGCCGCGGCATATTGTCGCGCGGCGGACAGACCTCCGCCGTGATCTCATGGCGACATGGAGAGAGCGACTATCGCAACCCCGTGCAGGGCACGCCACGATAGTGGCGGTAAGTCCCCTCTTTGAGGAGTGGCTAGGGAGGCGCCACGGCGCCCTCACCTTCCGCCTGACGCAGGTCCTCACCGGACACGGGTGCTTCGGGAGGTACCTGCACCGAATCGGGGGGGAGGAAACGCCCCGATGCTATCACTGCGAGGATCACCCGGAGGACACGGTGGAGCACACCGTGGAGATCTGCTCTGCTTGGGCGGAGCACCGCCGTGTCCTCGTAGCGGCGATTGGCGGCGGCGACCTCTCGCGTCCGGCCCTGGTTCAAGCCATGGTCCGGGGCGAGAGGGAATGGGAAGCCGTCGCCTCCTTCTGCGAAGCAGTCATGCTAGCGAAGGAGGCGGCGGAACGTGAGAGGGAGAGAACCTCCTCACGTCCCAGCCGCCGCGGGAGAAGCACCGGGCGTCGGGGGCCACGCCGTGATGGCTCTCGGCCACCGTAGGCGCGGGCCTGTGGACGGTGAGTAATGGGCTAGCTCGCCGTCCGTCCGTCGTATGACGACGGGCAGGCCGTGTCGACGGCGCGTTCGTGTTCCACGCGCGCCTCAAAGAGTTGTCAGCAAACGGGAGGGGCCCGCAAGGGCCAGTGCCTGCCAGGGCTGCGGGACTGTTCGAAAGAGATACCGCGGCCCTGGAACATAAAGGGCCAATGAAGGAACATGGGTGGTTTTTAGTCAGTAAGAGTCTGACACTCCCTTCCACTCCGCCCAGAGCGGGAGGAGTCATTTGATGATTTCCCACCCTCCAAAAAAAAAAAAAAAAAAGGGTTCATGTATGTATGTATGTATGTTTGTGAGTTTCTTTATTCCACCAAAACTTCTAAACGGCTTAACCGATTTCAATGTATGTGATATCATTAGAAGCGTTGAGTTATTCCGGGTAAGATAGGTTAGTGTCTTTAAAAAATATAAAGGGGGAGCCATGGTTCCTAAAAAAAACGGATATATTTTGTTTTATTCATGAAAATTTGACTACGTATATTATCATCGTCCAAAGCTTGCTTAGTAGTTAGTACATAACAAAAATATGTAACAGTAGTATTAAAAATGCATTCGTTCACTACAAAAAATAAAAAATAAAATCTTTTTACATTTATAAAATTCAAAGTCCTGACTGTTATATCAACGCACAGCCCAAACCGCTGGTCCTAGAGACATGAAATTTGGCGGGTGTATTCTTTGTAAGGAGTAGTTATCCACTATGAAAGTGTTTTGGGGTACCTATTGAATTTTCTGTGAAACTTATTATTCTCGGGGTCGATTGACTTGAAAAATTGAAAAATTTTGTGTTACGTACACAAAATTTTTCAATTTTTTTCTCTTCAGTTAAAATTATGAGAAACGTGTATCACAGTTTTTTCAAAATCATCCCCCAATATAAAATTCAAAGTCCTGACTGACTGATATATCAACGCATAGCCTAAATCGCTGGGCTTAAAGACATGAAATTCGAGGGGTGTATTCTTTGTGAAGTGTAGGTATCCACTAAGAAAAGGGTTTTCGAAATTACACCCCTAAGAGGGTGAAATGGGGATATATCAACGCATAGCCTAAATCGCTGGGCTTAAAGACATGAAATTCGAGGGGTGTATTCTTTGTGAAGTGTAGGTATCCACTAAGAAAGGGGTTTTCCAAATTACACCCCTAAGAGGGTGAAATGGGGTGTTGAATTTTCTGTGAAACTATTATTCTCGGGGTCGATTGACTTGAAAAGTGTACATTCCCTTCAGTTAATATCTGCGCACAGCCTAAACCGCTGGCCTTGAAGACATGAAAGAAGGGTGTATTATTTGTGAAGAGTAGGTCCACTAAGAATGGGTTTTTCGAAATTCCATCCCTAAGAAATGGGGGGTTGAATTTTCTGTGAAACTTTATATTTTCTGGGTCCGTTGACTCGAAAATTGGTGTACACACTCTTCAAATAAAATTATGAGACGCGTGTATCACAGTTTTATTTCCAAATTCATCCCCCAACATGTCAATAGGGCTTCCAAACTCACGTAGACAGGCGCATGGCGCGCAGTGTTGCACAGGGCGTGCGGGGCGCGGTAGTATTTAGCTATCAGTAAGTAGGTAGCATTTTTCTGAGGTAGACTCGTCTGTAAATATATGTAAAATTCCGATTTTCGCGTTGGCTCGTGATACGCGACATTGATATTAAATGTTATGTAAAAGTATTATGTCTATAAGTAGATTCCTAATTTCCTAATACATCATTTGATTGTCGTCACCGGTGTCCAATCTCAAACCAAGTTATCAATATTTCACTTAAGTAATGTAATTGATATTAATAATACTATGAACAAATATTGACGGCACGGTTGGCGCAGTGGCTGAGCGATTGACTGCTGTGCTTCGGTTTGCGGGTTCGATTCCCGCACGGAACAAATATTTGTATGGCCTACAGATAGTGGTTCCGGGTCTGGCTGTTTGTGTATGTGAGTTTAAATGTTTGTAAACGCACCCACGATACAGGAGAAATTCCTAGTACGGGGCAACGCTCATTTAAAAAAAAAAAATTGCAAGTAATAAGTTTTAAGTGTAAAACATGTAAAAAAACGCGAGTGTGTCTGCATTATTCAAATAAAATTAAATACTTACACTAACTATTCTTTATTACCTATTCAACTTTAAAAGTAAACACTAATATTACACATATCTTAAATAAACTATTATAAATGCGAAAGTTTGGATGGAAAGATGTTTGTACTCAATCACGCCAGAACGGCTGAACAAATCTGGATGAAACTTGGCACAGAGCTAGATCATAGTCTGGTATAGCACATAGATTACTTATTATCCCAGAAGTAAGATCCCGTGGGCCATTCCCGAACTCCACGCGGGCGAAGCCGCGGGCATAAGCTAGTAAGTTATATTTTGCGTGATATTGATTTCCTAAAAAATAAAATTTTCCTTTTCTAGCACATTGTGCGTTTGCAAAAATATTGTTTTATCACTAAAAGGTTTAAAATAAAAAACAAATAAATAAAAAGTGAACTAAATAAAAATAAAAAAGGCAGGCGTGATTTTTTTTTTTTAATTATTTGTTTTTTTTTTCATTAAATCATCAAACACTCAGACATGTCAGCCATTTGAAACACTTTTTATTTTATTTTTATCAATTAGTTATATCGAGCGAGTATAAATATCATTGTTACAATCTTTACATTGTTCATTTCCAGTATTGTTTTCAATTTTATTGTGTTTTTAATTATTCTTTTTATTAAGGCCAGGATATTCGAGCGCAGTAGACATTTAGCGTTACGTAAGTCGCACGAAGCACGAACAGACATTTCAAATGCTCGGTAACCGCGCTGTGCAAAACTTTGGGTCACACTATAAAATTGTGTGTACAGTCAACTACGTTTTACCCAATTCATGTTAATTTTCGGGGGATTATTTAGTGTTTAGAGAAATATAAGTAGAAGCAACTTATTTTATTACTACCTTCAATTGTTTTTATTCACTTAATCTCCTTTTCTTTCATGATTGTTACAGCGAACCTGCGATCTGGTTTTTGGGTTTTTTTGTCAGTAAACTACTGGAGAGATTTTGATGGGAGTTTCAGTACTTTGTAAACTAAGTTATTATAGTCCGCGCACCCTACGCGTACGAAGTCGCGAACATAAACTAGTTATTTATTATTACTTAAGTATGTAGTTTAGAAGAAATAAATTCGAATAAAACTCATTACAATACAATACACAGGACAATCTCTTTATTCTCTCAAATCAATTGTTTCGCGCCATTAAGACCTGCAAATGGCTCAAAACTAGAAAGACACCACAGAAACTCAAAGTTGAGTAATGGTAGAGGACACGAGAATTGAACTCTGAATCTGGTCAAGAGTTATGTTTTCAGACTAGTCTAGATTCTGTTTATACAAGCACGACGGGAGGACAAGAATCTACAGAAGACCGGGAGAGCGCTATAACTAAGCCTGTATAGAAGAAAAAGTGCCTTCCGGCGAAGGCTCTTTTCACGTGTTGTCTGGTATTTCTTCCGAAAGCAGCACTGAGCTAGTGATAATAGAAAACTGCAGAAAACTAAAAACATGTTCTTCAAAACATCAATATTAATTAACTATAAAAGATAATTGTTACTATATTAACACAAAACGAATACTTACCTAAAATAAAATAAAAACTTAAAAATAGCCGCTGTTAACAAAAGTTGTACTACTGACTGATTTATCTGCGTTGTGATAACGAGACGCACTCGGGGATAGTTATGCATAGTATCGCAACTGAGATTTTTAGGAGTACCCACAAACTTACATTTACGAAAATACTGGAAAAACTAAGCATTATTATTTATTTTACATATAAAAATTAATAAATAATAATTATTATTAAATAAAAAGCTTGTAATCATTTTTTTATTTTTCATTAAAGCACATAAAAATATTCTTTAATTTAGTCTTTATTTCATAAAACTCGGTCAAGTACTTTTGAAGATATTATAAATTTTCTAAACGACCCTTTTTCTTTGCGCTCCAATGTATTTTACACTAAGTTCTATTAGAATCGTTCGATCAATCAGCGGGACAGCCGTGCGCCAGCAAAAGGGACATAGGTCCTACCTCGTCAAGGCCTGACGGGCGACTGAAGCCACGTACGCAAGCCGCTGTATTATATAATAATTTATTACTAAAATAATTAAACTATTTTGCAAAATGTAACCACAAAAGATTGTTCTATATGTTATTAACTTTGTTTAGATAAGGTTTTTGGACGTAAAACTTTCATATACTTCAAGAACAATAAGAAAAACATAACAAAATAATCAAATTAGCCTCCTCTTCGGTTTTTTTTTTTTGATCGAGCGAAGTATTCGATATCATGTTTTGAACCACAAAAGATCAAAGTACATATAGTAAATTATAATATGTATTTTTTTTTTGGCTTTAAACAATCACTATTTGTTTGTTTAATATTGAATCAAAGTGACGTAAAATTAGGGATACCTGGAATACCTGGCCTTAATGGGCACGTAAACATTTTTGTTGTTGTTTCATAATTAAGGTTTTTGTGCAAAATATTTTAGTTTTATAATATACTAGCTTATGCCTGCGGCTTCGCCCAGGTGGAGTTCGATAATTGTCCCACGAGATCATACCACTAGGATAAAAAGTATCCTATGTGTTGATCCAGGTTATAAGCTATATGTATGCTAAAAGAGATGGCTAAACGACTGCCCCCAACATGACTAGCACAAATAGGAACCTCACACTAACCAGTAATATTTAAATATTAATTCATGAATTATATAGTGTTTAATAATTTCTTATAACTTTCGTGAACTAATAAACATAAAAAAGTTTCTTAATTGTATTTATGCTTTGTTTTGGTTTGACATGACAAGGTCAAGGAATACTGACAGCTAGGGAAGAGACATATTGCATTACCAAAATGTATCAAGTTTTTTTTTGCTGCAATTACCCCTATGTAGATATTTACTTCAAGTACCTTAGTGCAAAATCGCCAGTCAAAAACACAACTATCAATAAAAATCGTCGCAGACACATTAAAACGCCTAGATAAAAGTTTATAGCAATGTTATTGTTTGAAGTTTTTGTACCTTTGTCGTAGGAGTTGCGCGATTTTGTTTTTAGGATTGTGCAAATATTAAAAGTTCCCGAACCTTTTTAAATTACAAAATACTAATTTCAGCTATTTAGCATTACATATTGCTAGGTACCATGTTTATACATGCGTTTTCATTGCGGGGGCAGTCGTCCATACTTCAATTTAGCCATGTCCTTTAATTCAACTCCGTTTTCAGTAGGTTTTGCGTGAAAGAGTAACAAACATCCATCCATCCATACTCACAAATTTTCGCATTTATATTATTAAGTAGGATGTGTTTTCTCGTGTTTTCGAGCGTATGGCACTTATGGGCTGCAGCTGAAAATCAGCGTCAGGTGGTACACCTTGTGTGGCCATCTGGCATTATGCTGAGCTGAAGCCATTTTGACATTTTTATTTTTGTCTTTTATGTATTTTGTTACATTTTTAAGGTGGTTTTGTTTTTAATAATGTCGAATAAACACAATTGTCTTTCTTTCTTACACCTTTCAGCGGATAGACCGTCGTAATTTGAACAGGGTCAGGACATACTATCTAACTACTTACTCGTATGTGTTTCAGGGTAAAGACCCAGCAAATATCAAGCAGGACGAACCGACGTCAAGGACAACGTCATCGACGTCGACGACCAGCACAACGTCATCGACAACGCCACCCGAGAGGTATTGAATCAACTGGCGTGTGTATAATTATCTGAAATATTTACTGCACCACCTACTGGACCGCCTACTGAACCACCTGCTAAAGCACTACTTGAAGCAACAACACACTGAAGAAGTGGGTCTGGACGTCTTAACGTCTTAATTATAGATTTTGTGCCTTGATACATAACTAATATATTTAATTGATTATACTAGCTACTATTACATTTATTTATAACTTGGACTAGCTTAATGTAATACACTATTATCTTCTTTAATTTGCTATTTATTATTTACTAGTGGGCACCTAGTGGTCAAAATTTCACCGTAAACACTTAATACAATTAGCTGTGTCCGCGGCTTCGCTCATGTTACCGTGTATTTTTTGGGATTGTAAATCTTACTGCACACGGAGGCGTAGCTTCATAGACGTGTACCCAGGGCTGGGCAAAATACATGCTTTACTTTAATTGAAATACAAATCACAAAATACAGTATCGCAAGTAATTAAAATACAAAATATCTTTAAGTAAGGTATTTGAAATATCTGCCAGGGCTGCGGGACTGTTCGAAAGAGATACCGCGGCCCTGGCACATAAAGGGCCAAAGAAGGAACATGGGTGGTTTTTAGTCAGTAAGAGTCTGACACTCCCTTCCGCTCCGCCCAGAGCGGGAGGGGTCATTTGATGATTTCCCACCCTCCAAAAAAATAAAAGGTATTTGAAATATAAAATACAAAATACAGTATTTTAGTTATTTTTAATTGAAATACAAAATACAAATTACATATTACAAAATAAGTAATCTAGAACAGCATGGGCTGAAAAGTAAACAAGTTTAATTAATCAGTAAAACCAGAGTTCCCTTTCATGAACACTAGATTTTTAAATGTACTGTCAGACAAACAGCCTCTCTTATTGGAGAGTGAACAAAACAATCTTTCTACAGGTTCGCTATGACTTGACATCTTAGCTTGACATTGACAATTCGACGTACATTTTTTTATGTAGGGGAGAGCGGGGCTGAAAGTGCCGATTTTGACAAATCTTTATATGATTCGGATAAAACAAGTAGGTACTATGTCTGAAAGTAGTGGTTCATCCTAAGCCAAATTTAGTCTATAATACGAATTTACCTACAGATTTTGCACATTTTTAATAGTTTTTAAGAAGAAGTGTTTTTTTTACACAGCGGCGGCAAGGCACTACCAACCCCACTTTGGGGCAAGTTGTGCGCTATTCTATTTTTTAGATCCTCGGCACTTGTTGTCTCACTAAAATAAACTAACGGCTTGATACGTCGATCAAAAAGTCAAATCAGCTGATCTGGGAGGCCACTGGACTCCTACTCCTCATCAAGGTGCTGTCGAACACTCCTTCCTAGTGAAATGAGCAGGGCACCATCGTGTTGGTAAAATACCTCTTGTAAATAAATGAAGAGGTATGTCTTCTAGCAGCGTAGGTAGAGTTTCTCAGGTACGGGCATGGGGATTCTCATCGAAATAGTCCAGTACAACCAGTCCTTATTTCGTTTTGAAGACGTGTAGGCACATCGGCTCCCCTGTCGATGCCGTGTTCGGACGAAACGTTCCGTGGTTGCGAAGCCGCTGAGTAGCAGCTAACATAGTCCTGCGGTCTAGTCTTGTACCATACCTTTGGTTGAATGTTCTGCAAGCTAGAACCACATTATCACTACACAGTCCCAAAGTCCTCATCATTTCGGTGTACTGAACATTTATGTATTGGAAAGATATCGCGCGCGAAATATTATTTGCAAACACTCTACGTAAATACTTTAACACTAATAAGGTCCGCGCGTGACTAATGCTGTTTACATTTTTTAAGCCTAGCTTTCATCCTAGCCGCGCTAGCGCCCGCGCCGGTGTCTTAGTGGCTATCTCGCTCTATCCCACGTTTTTAGCTTGCAGAAGAAAGGGAACGAAAAGAAGCATGACATATTTTGTATTTTGTCGGTTTATCTATTGTGTCGTTTGTCCAGTGCCTGTTAGGGTGTGCGTGCGGTTAAATCGCTAAGTTTACTTAACTGTATTTGTAAAGACTTTAACTTGCTTGGAATAAGGTTCATTTTTCTTTATTTTGTATTGAATAACGGAATTTGTATTAATGCAAATTAAACTGCACTTTTAAAAGTCTTATTGCCTTGAGTTACGGTCCATTTCAGTTTGTTTTAACTGTACAGGGGTAGTGTGATTGTAATTTACGTAGGGTCATTTCGCCTGTTCGCGTCCATCACCCTATTCGCGTCCATTTTTCGGACCTCCCTATAACAATTCTCGAAAATAGGTATATTAACACACTAAATCACCGAAAACTCGTTACCGCCAATACCTCATCGTATAAGAGGCGCACACACATAGACAAAAGTTCTGTGTGCCCAATCAATCATGTGTAAAAAAAATAGTTAGTCTCCGTTCTTCAACAAACAAGCGCGGACGAGCGGAATGTCGGCAAAAAAATAGTGTGCAGGGGCGCGTTCGACGGTAATTATTTTATTGTTTTATGCGTATTTTAGAACACACAGCTGTTTCTAGACATAAAGCATGAAAAAAGGAGTAATATTAATTATGTATTTACTTGTTTTTTTTAAAGTTAACAGTTAAAATAAGGTGGACGCGAATTACTACACCGAATTTATAAAACTTCCACTTTGCGACCACAATGGACGCGAACTCGTCTATTTATGATTTAGTTAGTGTTTATTTTTATGTGATTAAATTATGAAAGGGAATTTGTTTTTATTTTTTATTTATGTACTAATATCATGCAATCGTAATGAGCAATTTGCGTCCACATTATTATGATTGTAGAAAAAGATACAAATATCGTTCATCACATGTGGAGTTGTGGACGCAAACTATACCTACAGGGAAATACTATTGTACCACATTGCGTCCATTTTTTCATTAAATACAAATAATAGCGTAAATATATTTTTGTAAGTTATTTGTAAAAATAATTTAGTATGTATTAATTTTATTCATTATTTCTCTTATTTAATACATTTTTAAATATTTTATAGATGGGGCATCTATTTTATAAAAAATAGATGCCCCATCGGCATCAGGAACAAGGTCCAGGCAGGGTGGTCAGGGCTCCAGGGAAAGGAACCGTCTCACAATGCGTGCCGTGCCGCGCAATGAGAGCCTCTTTCTGCTCCTCCTCGACCAACACCTTAGGCACCAACCGCCAAGAGGTCTACGTCAGGTCCATGTAGGGCCCGGAAAAAGCGTCCGTGTAGCTCCTTGCACTGCCATACCTCCCTACGGTCATTAGTATTCAATATCACAGGTTTGCGCCAGTTCTCGTTACCCAAGGAGAGCGGGGTGAGGCCCTTGTCCACTGAGACCACATCTCGGTGCATCCCCACGTCGGTTTCGAGAAAGTATTCCCTGAGACTGCATACCTAACGGTTGTGCAAGGTCTTAGCATTTAAGAAGCCACGACCTCCGCACTTCTGCGGGATATACAGTCTCATGACCGATGATCTTGGGTGATGCATCCGGTTTGCTGTCAATAGTGTGCGGACCCTCCTATCCAGGGCGTCAAGTTCCGTCTGAGTCCATTTGAGTATGCCGAAAGAATACATCAAAACCGGCATGACCCAATCATTAAAGGTTTTAGGCGATTTAAGGCCTGATAAAAGACTGTTTAACACTTTATTCAGGCGACCAAAGAAGCGCTCCTTCTATGATTGTTTCATGTCAGCAGCATTGATGCCAAATGCTTCCGACATACCCAAATACTTGTAGGTCTCGGTTGAGGAGAGGGATCTAAGGAATATGGAATCCGAGAGTTGAGTTCCCAAATAACTATACTTATTCTTGAATAAAGAATCTGTTAAAAATATAATTTTTCTTTACATTATCTTAAAAATATCACCCCTACATTCCTTTTCTTAGGTGGTGGACGCAAAATGGTCTATGGGTGGACGCAATTTAGATTTTTTGGACGCAAACTGGGTAAAACGCGTATTTTTGAAGTTTGTCTATTTATAAAAAAAACACAAGTAGTTTCGAACAAAACTGAAAGCGAACCCTATAGTAGACTATATAATGAACACATTACATAACTTTTTCATTGAAACTAGTGCTGGAACATTTTTATCTTCTCCTTCAAACTTGCCAACTGCACTAAATGGACGCGAACAGGCGAAATGACCCTAGTTTTAATTATTTTTGGGATAAAAAATTACCTATATTAAAAATTATTGAAATCGATTCAGTAAACGATTCTGAACAAACTACTTTCAGGATGTGTAATTGTGTGTGTAATTATGTTACATGTTGTATAACTCCATACTTGAGCCATGCGAATGCGTACCTACCTACGCGTAATTATGTAACCAGTGCTGTTTTGAGGTCCGTTGTTTTCTTGATTTCTCTGAGGGCATTGGAGAATTTAGATAACTTAGTTCTAATTTTTTTAATATGTGATTTCCAATCTATGTGTGAATCTATGTCAAGGCCTAAAAGTGTGAATTTATTTACTGTATCTAATTTTAAACCGTTGCGTTGTAGGTATGTGAAACTAATAGTTAAAGGGATTTTTTTGTCGTGGGTGAAAAGTTATTATTTTGTCTTGTTAAAGTTAATTTCAAGGTTGTGTTCGTTCATCCAGTGTGTTGTAGTGTCAAGTAGAGAAGTAAGTTTTTGGTTTAAAAGAGAATGCTCATGGAAGTATGGAATCCCGTACCATGCTGCATCAAAATCAAACCTTGTTTTTTATAGACTACACTGATCGTATTAACTCCTACAAAAATTATTTTTGAAAAAAAAACCCGCGTTTCAGAGTTATTTTATAAAATCGAAACTAACCTAAAAAGTAGGTCTATTTTTTCGACGCTACCAACGACGTATTTTAACACACATACATAACATTATTGCTCTAAAAACAGCGTAATACACTAATATTAGTAAGAATTACGAGTTAAAGTAACATCCACAGTATGCTTGACTGAAACTCGATTTTATTTTAGACCTTTACATTGCCAATAGTCAGTCAGTACAGTACAAATGTCAGATGCCACAGATAAGATAACTATAAACCATAGAGTATAGTAAGTGCTATAAACTAGTCGGGATTTAGGGATGTAATCGATAAATCAAAATCTTTAGGCTGAGAAAATCTATTTTGTTGCAAATAGCAATAAAACAAACTAAATCGATTTGGTGTACTGATCTTACTTAATTGTAATTAATTTTAGAGTCCACTCGACAGACAAGGGTTTGTTCAATTGAAACGGAACGTCATTTATATTCAGTTGAAACGGAACGTCATATAAAGGGAGTAAAACAATATTCGTACTTTTAAACTCGAAAAGTATATTTCCAGTTCAAAAATCAAATCCCCGACGCGTAATGCCGTAAAAAAATATGAAACTAATTACTATAATATTTTGGTTTTGAGGCGCGAGACTTTTTGGTACCAACTTTGGTCATTGTCCTTTATATTACTATCACAGGACGTTAGGATATAGATATAATCGGCGAATAATACGCATGACTCATTGATATGGTTGGGGAGATCGTTTATGTAAACGAGGAATAGCAGGCACCCTACTACGCTTCCTTGAGGTATAGAAGCGTTTATGGTATGGTTTGGGATCGTATTAATTCTATTTCTATTGATTTATAATTGTAATTTTCCACTTCTACAACTTGTTCTCTGTGTTTTAAATATGATGTGAACCATTATTTTTTTTTCCGGGGGTACCGATGTTATTTAGTTTATTTAGTAATATATCAAATTGTACCTTGTCATAAGCTTTTGTCATATCTAATAACAATCCTACAGAATATTTTTTATCATTAATTAGGTATGTTGAGTGCTTCTTGTATATATTTATACACAGCCAAAACGGTAGATCGGTTTCTGCGAAAACCGTTCTGACTGTCATTGAACATATTACAAGTAGGTATTTCTCACAAAATGCATACACGCGATTACACATTGCTTTCTCAAATAGCTTTGAGGCTGTTGGTAAAAGAGCAATGGGACGGTAGTTGTTTGGGTCGTTTTTTTTTGTGGATCGGTTTTATAAGAGCTTTTTTTAATAATTCGGGAAAAACGCTTCTTCAAAGATTGGTTTAGTAAAATGTAAAATGGCAAAGTTAGTTCGTCAGCGCATTGTCTAAATAAGATGATCGTTTAGTTCGGATTGACTGAGATTTTGGTGTAGAAGTAGCAGAACATGTCGCAGGTGGTCCTAATTCAAAAGAAAGTTCGTCAATTCCATGGCTTCTTTTATTTTTTAGATTTTTAATTATTGTATTTACTTCGTAAGGAGCTACTGGGCTAAGGTATAGTGTATTTAGAGTAGCTGGAATCGTCGGGGGCCCTTTTGGTTTGCTGCTAGTATATGGTACGACAGGTCTTAACACGGACTTGTATATTTTCCCGTTTAACTTGAAGCATCCGTTAAAAGTCATCATCATTATATCAATATCGTCAAATTAGAAACAAAGTAGGCCCTATAACGATTCCCTGTGGTGTGGTACTAAGTAAGATATTGAAATCCATCCTTGTTTGCTCAGCATTTTTAATTATCCCCGTCCGGCTTATTTGATAATTTTAAGTATAATGTGGGTTATCGCCTTAAATCTTAATTATTTATTGTACTTCCCTTACAAGAATGAATACAATTTATGAAATATGAATACAATCATATAATAAGTCTTCTCAATGATGAAATACAGATGGTTCAAAAGAGACAAGAAAACAACATGTTTTTCAATTATTTTTTTTTATTAAGGAAATTTTAAATACAATTAAATATAATCTACCATTTATTGTAATGCATAACTAATTCTGATTAATGTACAAATAGTTCTGAGCTAACTAATTGGTACGATCATACCTCGACGATTTTGACTAAGGAAATTAAATACAGAATTCCATAGAAACATCATTATGCTACATAATATCCATACAAATGACGGTTTTCACGATTTGACAATCAAAACATATAAACAAAATAGACATTACTTACATAGACATTGACAAATTTGTGTAGACATTTATGTAAACAATTGTAATTATTTTTAACTGTATCTATGACGGCTATGAAATTATTACTACTAACATAGTTATTAAGCATTTCTAACCCATATATGGACTTGGTTGTGCGAAATAAAGTATTTGAATTTGAAAATTCTAAAATTGTTCTACATAAAAAAAATGAAGATATTATATCAAATTGAAAAATATACACATATAAATTTCTTTTAACTATCCAGAACTACCTACCTTGCATTATAGAGTTGTATTGTGTACAAAAATACCTTTATATACTTACTACAGTACCTACATTAAATTAGATTAAGATATGTTTTAACAGTACAAATGAGCAATATTTATAAGATAGAACACACAATACTTTCGGAGATTTTTTATTTGATCAGAGTAAAAAAGTCGAATTTTATAAAAACTATAATTATTACGAATCCAAAAATCTTTAAATTCTTAGATTTTAACTTAGGTACTACAAGAATTTGTTTCATTTCTGTATAAGTATTATGGCGGAGTCTTTACTAACTAACTCCTAATTACAGCATTTCTCCCGACTCCCGATACATTGTTACAATACAGTTTTATCATTATCTAAAATTCGTAGCAGAGATTGTTCGTAATGTCGCATGGAAACGTAGGATACAGTGGCGTCAGAGTTTCGTACAGCCGTGCGCAATCCGCGGCGCGAGTTCGATGTCGTTACTTGTTCACCTAAATACTCATTCTATCGATCGATAAACTCGTGCCACAGCAAAAATAAATAAGAGTGCCAATAGTCTAAAAGAATATTCTATCAACCAGATTCGGGCCACCCATTTATAAATAAAAAGTGTATGTATGTTTTGAAGACAAGAATTAAAACTTTTCAATATTAAATTCATGGATGGGTTGTGTGTGGTGTCATACACTGTGCGGCAATAATCGAAACTCGTAACCATTGCTTTTCAATTGTTTCGTGATACACCTACACCCGCGCGGGACTCAATACATGAATGCTAAATATAAATTACTAGTTGTTGGGGGAGTATTTCTTTGATTTCTTGTTGTACTGCCTGTAGCGAGCGAGGCGGCAGCCGTCGTCGTGGTAGTACGTGTACTCCGGGTAGGGGATGTACGCGCCCGTGGCCAGGTCCAGCGGGACCACGATGGGCAGGTCCGTCATGGAGGCGGGGCGCTCGTACGACGACGAGTCGGAGCGGTTGGGTTCGGCGTACTGCGGGCTGCTGCTCTCGAGCTGGTTCTCCACGTCCTGGCTCTGGTTGCACACGGGCACGCTGCGGCTCGTGTCGGCCGAGATGTTGGAGCGCGAGCGCAGGATGGGCCGCGTTGACGAGAAGTCCGTGGAGTGCTGCAGGCTCTTAGAGCGCGGCCGCGGGGTGTTGGGCGGCGTCTCGTCGATCCGCGACAGCGTGTGGCGGCGCACGGGCCGGTACACCTTCCTGTCACCAAGCTTGGGCCGCTTGATCTTGCGGTGGGAGTTGTACGTCTCGATGGAGGAGGGCAGGGACGGGGGTGGGTGGTGGGGCGGGGAGGGGTTGCGCGCGGGTGCCTGCGGGGCGGGGGCGTTGGCGAAGTGCGCCGCCACGAGGTCCCTCATCTGGTCACATGCTCAGTAGTTGTAGGGGCCGTACTGCGACCCGTGGTAGTAGGGGCCCGGGTACGCCTGGGGCGGCGGGTATCCGGCGTAAGCGTACTGCTGTTTTTGTGGGTACACTGTGGAGCACACGGAAATAGGTTAGTAATTGAGATATACATAGAAAACAGACCCAGTAGTAAGATAAGAGCAAACGTCCTCGAAAATTCGTCAAAGATTTTTGGGATGGTATTTTTATGATTTTACTGCTATACCACCTTATGAAACGAAGCATGAATTAGGTAATACAAAAAAAAAGATGATAAACTACAAAATTTCACTCTTACAATTCGCAAAACCCGTTACGAATTCTTGTGCTAGCTTCAAACCTAACCGTGGTTTACTTTACGGGATAAACTTAAGATTAAGTTACTTAGTAATCAAAATCCACAAACCACTCATGCATCCAGCATATTCACCCTCTTTGAAACGAAGAAAATATTTACAAAAGAAAATATTGTTATGTATTGTGTTGCCACAAGCGAAAAATGTTTAATGTTGCCATTTACGAGTTTTTAGTTATGAGATGAGTCGAATATAAAATTATTGACTGTAATGACAATGAGTTTGTCGTTATGCGATATGTTAAATTTTATTTTGGAATTCTTATAACAATTAAATTTAACGCTATTTGTATGTCTAAACGTGTGTATTTCCAAATGGGTGTGTGTGAATTTTATACAAGTTCTCATTTTGTTAAAAAATCGGGCCCGCAACATAAATAATAATTTTATTGCAAAAGATAATAATGCAAATTGTGATACAGGCACGCTCTTATTTTTATTTTAAACTAGCTGTTGCCGGCGACCTTTGTTCGCGTGAAATTGTTATAAAAATACTAGGTACTTCCCTTTTTTAATCGAATTTTGTTACCAATGTCAAGGGTTTTAATTTTTTTGCACGGAACCCTAATTCTTATCCTAAAATAAAAGTAGCTTTAGTTACTCCTTAAGACATTAGCTAGCCAAAAGCCAAAATCGGTCCAGACTCCAGCCGTTTCGGAAATTAGCCGAAACAATCAGGCAGACAGTCCGACATACAGACAAAATATGAAAAAAAATTGTGTATAAGTACAGTATACTTTCATGCATTCAGGAAAAAGCGTCAATTTCATTTATTTGTATTAATATAAATGTATAAATAATTATAAATAATTTGATGGAATGATGACAAATTATAATGCTCTTATAAAATGATGGCTTTTTAAGCATACCGGGCATGAGGTACTGCATGTTAAGCGCCTCCTCCCGCTCCCGCTCGCCGCGCAAGCAAATGGCCGCCGACGAGAACAAGATGGCAGACAGCAGCGACAGGCCCACGCCGCACCACGCGACCATGTACGACCAGTCATACCACACGCGAGAGTTCTCACGTAATATCTGGTTTATACCGCGGGAATCGTATGTTTTTGTACGTATGCATTTATTTGTGGGATGTAGGTGTAGTGTAGGTAGGTATGTTTATGGGCAGTGGGGTGTGTGTGTGTGAGTGAAAATAAGGTGTGTGTGACGTGTAGAGTGTAAGTGTAATGATGTGTTTTGTACAGTTATGGTTGACGAAAATTATATGGGGTAAATATCACAGATTCATTTTATATGTTGGAAATGTTAATTGAGAAGGTATGTAGTGTTTGTAAATAAAGTTTGTTGGCAAAAGGTTATGTACATTATCAGATTGATAATCAATTTAGTTCGTTCAGATACAGTTATTTTCAAATATTTACAGCACCAATGTTAATAAATTCGTCCGAAAGCGAGTTAGTATTGCGTTTGGCGTAAACCAGATATTATGAGATAGCCAGTTACATTGATATGCATTAAACGACCGGTCGCAGTCGCGAAGTTATACGCAGTAGCCAAGTTTCATAGAAACATGAAAAAAAAAAGAGAAAAGCTTTTTGTTAGTATGAGATACTTACGTGATTGTTCTAATAAACTACGTTATTATGATTTATTGTCTAGTGAAGAGTAATAGGCATGAGAAGGTACCAAAATGAAATACTAAATAAACATAAAATACACACAACTCTAAACATGTATTTAAAATACATATGTTTACACAAATCAAGGTACCTGATCTACACACAAATTACTAAACACTTACATTTTAACAAAATCATCAAGGTGAAACCGTAGAAAATATACAATAGAGTTTAGTGTTTTTTCCCGCCCAGCGTAACACAAGATGGCCGCTCAAGATGGCGGTCTAACCTGGCATAATGTACTGCACGTTATTCTGCTGTTCCCGCCTTTTCTCCTTGCTGAGGCAAATGGCGGCGGAGAAGAATAAAATGGAGCTTCCGAAGGAAACGCCGACAGCCAGCCAAGCCAGGATGTACGACCAATCGTACCAGATTGATGAGTTGTCTTTCAACACCTGGTGTTGAGGTTGGGTCAATAATGTGATACAAACGTTAAACTTAAGTACCTAGTAAAAAGCTTAACTAGAAGGCATTCCAGAACCAGAACTTCTTTGTCCGGTTCTTTGAATGATCTCTAACGCTAACATTACAGACATAAATATTATGACGATATGACGATATTTTAATACAAACTCTCGAAATCAAACCTGCTAACCTGGTAATTTTTAACTTCGTCCTGCTCGTGATAATTTCTTAGACAGCCTGTACTGACTACAGAGAACCAAAGAAGAATAAAAGGCAATCTTACGTCAATCATCGTCTGAATTCTAGATACTTATAATGTATCCTATCAGACACATCACTTACATTAGGCCACTGCTGGTAGTACTCCTCTCCGACGACCTTCTCCTTTTCGTAGAACTCCACTCCGTGCCATAATGCCATCGCACCCGCCGCTAGTAAGCCTGAAACATCAGGATATACGAGTTAGACATACACCAAAAATTTTAAGAGAAATATTTATCGCAAACACACCTCCAACTAGGTAAAATCGGCTTCAAAACGATTTTGAAGTAGGTAATCCAAGTGAGAGATTGTCATCATTTTAAACTATTTAAATTCATTATCATTTTAAATTCTCCACGGATGTTTGGACGAGAAGGATAAAGAAGGATAATAGGATACACTATGCTTCCTTAACCTTTTCACCGCCACGGACATCAATAGAAGTTCCAGATTTTCGTGCCACCAGCGCCACGACTTCATTAGAAGCTCTTCATTTTAACCTTTTCACCGCCAGCGTACACAGAACGCGATGCCTCGCCTAGCGCCAAGCTATACACGTATAACGAAATATATAGTAAACAGTAGTGATGAGGGTGGCGTCATATCGACGAATGAAAATTATACACGTTAAGTTATGTTTTATTTATAATTTTACGGATATAAATAAAAACTGATTAACTATTTCCATATTTGTTTTATTTCACAATATCAATATTAAGAAAAAACAATATAAATTATAAGTAGGTATCAAAGAAACAAATACGTAACTCAATTAGAGTTATAAGAAATGAGGTAGGTACATTTCTAATTGTTTCATGACGTATCACGTATCCCCCCACGTATCCCCAGAACGCCAAGGACTTCATATATAGTCGGCCAGTGATGTGACGCGAAAGTTAACACTGTTTGATTTCACCCGTTGAAATGTTTAGAAATATATTATCGAAAACCAATTTGAAGTCAGTAAAATATGAATTTAGATAACTACTTTATAACAAAGGGATAATGGACGAATTTCGACGGTCGGATAGGTGCCGAACCGGAATTAAATAGTTGTTGGCAATCCTTATCGATAATTATATTCCCATCTCTACAAAATAATTGGTTGTAAGCTATAAGTGTTGTGAGTGCCCCGGGCGTCACGGACTATTATAGAAGACGTTCTGTGACGTCATAAACGTATGGCTGTCAAGGTCACTTTGTCATAGTGCAGTCTGCACCAATATTTGTTGCACTTTTCATTGCTTCATTATTAATAAGTAAAGAAATAAGTAGGTAAGTTATTGACATGAACGAAGAACTGGATACGGATGAGCTTTTAAGCATTCTACAAGGTGGGAATCGGACTCGGGAGTATTTTGTGGAGAATGTTGGACCAGAAGACGATGATTCTGAGATATGTCCAGCTTGATAATAATAATATGGTTTATTCAATAAAACATTGTACCTATTTGTGAGATTCAATTCTGAATGAAAAATAAAAAATAATGGCTCAGATATCTTGTGCTTGTACACACACACCATCACATGGTGTGTGTGTGTAGGTATTTTGCTGTTTTTTACGTCCGGGCTAAATATTTATTTTATGAATGGAGATTGCACAGAATTAGAAATATTTGAGAATTTTTTTTTTGCTTAGATATTTACCTAACGGTAAAAAATGTTGACTAAAGTAGTTTAAAAAACACAGGAGTAGACAAACAGAAAAAAGACCATAGACCACATCCCTAATCAGAATTGAATTTAACGTGTTCTGAGCGCCAAGGACTTAAAATGAAGTCAAAGAATGACGTCATGAAACAATTAGAGATGTACCTCATTTCTTATGGCTCTAATTCAGTTACGTATTTGTTTCTTTGATACTTATAATTTACTAGTAATTTATATTGTTTTTTCTTAATATTGATACTGTGAAATAAAACAAATATGGAAATAGTTAATCAGTTTTTATTTATATCCGTCAAATTATAAATAAAACATAACTTAACGTGTATAATTTTCATTCATCGATATGACGCTACCCTCATCACTACTGTTTACTATAATTATATTTCGTTATACGTGTATAGCTTGGCGCTAGGCGAGGCATCGCGTTCTGTGTACGCTGGCGGTGAAAAGGTTAAAAAACCCTAAACCGCAAGACCTACGAAGCAGTAATGATTCTGCCGCTGAAGAGTCTAGGTAGGTAGATGAATAGTTTTCCAAGACACCTGGATAACTATTCAACTTGCTGTTTGCAAGCACCAGGAACTTTATCGGTGAGGATCAAAGGTTTACGGTGCCTCATTCAACTTTTTAGGACCTATCCAGTTGCTAGTACCTTATGATTAAGATAGATACACTTACATGTAACCAGCATGAGTATAGCGGTGGCAGTGATGTTGCCAGGGCTTCGTTTCCAGCAGCCCACCACGCCGGTCCAGAACGCGATGAACAAAGACAGGAACGCAACGATGAACAGAGCTACCGTTGAACGTGCCATGTGCAGCCTGGAATCGTACAAAAATATTATTAGAAGACCGGAGTAGAAATAACAAACATTTTAAAAAATCAGCAATAAAAGAAAAGAGGAGGGACAAGTTAAACGATTGATGATCTGTGTGAAAGATGATTTGGCTAGAAAGGGGGGACTGAGATAACAACTAGCAACAAAGTAAAGCGAAGAAGACAATCTACATCGACCCCAAATAAATTGGGATAAGGGCATGAGAACCACGGTCAGAAAAGTTGCCAGTGCCGTCGCTAAGGCTTCAGCATAAATGTCAACAAAAGGCCTAAACCTGACCATAACGGCCATGTGCCTGACATGGCAAGAATGTTTCCGGTTGGTCCTTAAAAATCTAGGGCATTTGGACTGCGGTGGCTTAATCATTATTGCAGGCATTATCAAGGCAGACAATCACAATCCTCTAATAGCCCTTTCAATATGGACAGAGATTTATGAATTCAATGAGAATGTAGCACAAAGAACATTGTTATTGTATGGCAAGAGTATTTGCAAAACATTACATGTATTGTCATTTATTACTCCTGTCGTTTATCACAATATTTGAGCCTGTAATGCTGAACAAAAACCGCTCTTCTCATAATAATTCTGTTAATTATGACATTCAGTTTTATTATAAAATCTCGACCAAAAAAGATGGTTGATAATTCATGCTGGTATTATAAATGCGAAAGTAACTCTGAATGACACACAGGTGGACCATGACCTGAGTAGCCTGGGCTAGTACCCAGGATAAATTTATCCCGATAGTTCGTTACCGTGGAACCATTCCCGACCTCCACGCGGCCGAAGCCGCGGCTAAAACGTATCTAGCCATACATACAACATGGCATACAAACAGCTAAGAGAAGCAAACATTGCGGTAGATTAAGTTGACCACAGCGGTATTTATAACTGTATACAACCATTTCATATAGCTGTGCCTATATTATTTCCATACTGAGAGAAATTCTGCATTTATGCCTTTTGATGCCATAGCTCATTCATACTACTTCAAGTTAGTATGAATATTCAACAGTTACAACATTTTTAAAAAGGTCTTTGATTTCATTTCTAGATCTAAACAACCAGTTTAAGACAAGCCCACAAATTACTCGAGAGCCTTCAAACTGGTTAAAAGATTAATAGCCAGGTCTTATAAAATATGGTTTATTGTACGCCTTCGCTGAAGCAACAATCTGTGAACGATTAACTATGATTTGAACAAGCTAACACAATATAACGATTGGTTTCAATATCGATGAATGGCCGTCGAACCAAACGTTGACCCACTTGGATCGAGCAGCCTTGAAATTGCGTTATATTTTTGTCACCGCTCTGGTCCTAGTTAATCTCCTTGGGGCACCATAGTGTTTTAGAACAAGGAGAAAATTATACAGTTTTTAATGCAAATGTGTTAGTCACGATGAAACTGATGTAAGTGTGAATGAAGACGAGTATATTGTAGTCAGCAAGGCCAATGCACTTCAAGGTATTGCAGATCTGCAGGCACTTGCAAAATAATATGCCACTAACGAGAGATGAGTAATTCAACCATGCACAAAATAAGGATGTTTTTGTTTTCGCAATTTTAACATTTAGTTTAATCATTTGCAAAATCTTACACAGCTTCGGCCAGTTTCTTGATCAAAAGTAACAGCCAAAGTAACGTCATAAAGTAAAAGGAACGGTTCGTTTATTCACAATTTTAGCTGTTACTTTTGCCACTCAATAAGGTGCTTGCCTTATAAAGTCATTATCATTTTGACTAGGTAATATATCACTGCATTTATTTAAATGCATTAACCTGGAAAGAGTTGTCCTGAAAAATGGAAGGAGTGGAGCGAGGCCTTTGCTCAGGAGTGGGACAGATCAGGCTAGGAAAATAAAAATAACCTGGCTTTTATTTTACTCTTCTTCTTCTTAGCGTATCGATGGCAATCTAAATTGTATCAGCCCAAAACTGAGCTACTAGTTTGGCGCTTTCAGTAGCGTCCATCAGTTCCTGTAGCGAACAAACAACAGGACACGCAGGACACGATATTAAGTGCCCCATCGTTTGTAGAACAGGACCACATTTACACTCCTTTTATTTTACTATTAAAATGTTATCACGATCTTCGTCCAGTGAAAGTTCAAAGTATCACAAGCTATAGCGTCTTTAGCAAGGATGTTTATACAAATGCCAAGAAATGAAGAACTAGAAAGCATATCTTGTCAACTTTATGACATAGCCAGATTTCCAAATGTAGGAGCCAATGGTTGTAGGCACCGTACACTATCACCTTGTGGATGTGGGTTAAGTTATGGAGTACAGGGAAAGAACCACAAATTGAGTTTGCAGTTATATTAAAACTCAGACGGTACAAGTTAAAAGTGGTAGCGATTCTCTCTCTTGACAAGTGGTTACTTTCACAGTTGTTGTCTGACTCGATGTGCATTGCGTGAAAAGTTACAATTATAGCGTAATATTTGTGTCGCACGACATCCAAGTAGGTTGCTGCGTTCGCTAAGTAAACGGTTGATGAGACCGTACACCAAAAGGAATTGGAGCTATTGACTGTACCCATATTATAGTAATTATATCACCTGGAAGGTAATATTTATTGCCAACCTACACTGCAACTACTTAATTTCCCAGGACAAATAGTATCCTATGTGTTAATCCAGGACGTAGTCTGAGTGCTATTAGAATCTTTTGACGCTCGATAGAGGTTGATAGGAGAGCGCTGTTGGGAAACATGCAAGAGTTAACATGTCGCACCTTGAAAACAAAAGTGACATTATACCGAAAATGGCAATATTGAGTTGTAACGACATCTACATTCCTTGAAAGATAGCGCTTCTAATGCAAAAACTGACATTATCATAGTTTCAATACTTTTCCCTAGAGGCCGCTAGTGTCAGTTTATACTTTTGGGTAAAATGACAAAGTAGTAATTCATAAGGTGACACTAAATCAGCTGAAGACAAGCATTCGGAGTGGACACACGCTGCGGTGAATAGAAAAGTCGCACTTCATGTTTAGTGCCGTTTTAAACGAAATTCAAGCTAATCTACTGAAGTAGGTTCTAACAAAAAAATTGCATTTTAAGTATAGTGTCGCTTACAATGTTACACTAAAGTATCATTTTTGATGAATTTAAAAAAGGCATTTTTTGTTTAGTGCCTTTTTTTCTAAATTTTCTACTCTTAAACGGGTAGGTTTACGAACAAAAGTGGCACTGTTTTTTTAAAACAATGATTTCTAAATAACTCCATAATTTACTGACATATTTTCAGTACATAACATAAATGAGATAGTCAAACTGATAAGTAAAATTAATTGCAGTCTTTTATTTCAGATAATTGCTAAGATATGGACCCAAATGCCGCGACAAAAACTTTAAATGTTCTTACCGAAAAAAGTCAATTTTTGCATAACGCCACTTTTGTTTTCAAGGTGCGATGTATTGAAAACTAAAATGTCAGCTTTAGTTCGGAGTATGTCGCGCTTTATTTTTATTTCTGTAATGTTGCACACTAGGAATTTCTCCTGTATCGTGGGTGCGTTTACAAACATTTAAACTCACATACACAAACAGCCAGACCTGGAACAACTACTTATCTGTAGGCAATGATATTATAAGTAGTAAAGTGGTGTCTGTAGGCCATACAAATATTTCTTCCTATTTATGGTTATAAAACATGTTATTCCAGCCAGACCCAAACTTGAAAAAATATGCTGTGATCAGCTTTTATCTTAGTTTGATCGAGATCTATCTTTTGAGAGTATTTTTACCAATGAACGTGACTTTTCACGAATGTAAGTGTGATCCGTATACTTATTCATTTTACCGATTTTTAAAGAACTGACATGACTTTGGCACGACTTGACAGTGACATTACGGTGCTCTCGTGTGTAAAAAAAACTCCCCACGCTTTTTTGGGGAAGTTACGTTTCTGTTGTGGTAACTCTTTTGAGTTTTAGTTTATTATTATTAAATTGAAGTGTGTGTGTGTGTTTGTTTGTTTTATGTACTTAGTTTAATACTTTAACTGATAACTTTAGTTGTTGATGAAGAAACTGGCTGCTTGTACTGAAAGTGAAGATTAAAATCAATTGTCAACTGTTGTCATGGTAATTGTTCATGACGTATTGACGCCTTGAAGCAATGCCGACCCAGAATGGCATGCCTAGAGTCTACAGTCATGTGGCTCCATGGAATGATCCATTGACCCATAACAGAATGATACAATTCTGTACCTACCTATCCTATTGTTCTATTCTTTAGCGAAACATCTTGTTGATTATAAGCACACCTGGTTTATATTGTACTTTATTAACGTAGCCGTAGAATAATAGATTTGTTATTAGAATTAAGAAACATAATTCTTGAATGTGCTGGTAATGTGTTAATACATGTCCTACATAAAAGCCATCATTTTCAAAAGCATTGGAATTTGCCATGATGCTGATTAAAATTCAAAGTAGTCAATGTAGAATATTCAAAGTGTGATATCTACCTAATAGGTGTAAACGGACCCTTCGCGAAGCCGCCAACCAAGCATTATGTACACCAAACTAAGTAACCCTACGCAAAAATTATTGCTACAACGAGAGATTTCCATACCTAACTGCAAAACCTTTTGCATTTGTTCAGTCCTATGCCTTCTGGCTCAAGTCCTATCTAACATGCTGTGTCCCCCGTCATCATCTGCCTAACCTTTTCCCAGCAGCTATCCATCCTACACAATCCAGTTACTGGGCAATACGACACCCCTTGGCAAAACCCACAGGCATGCAGTGTCTCCCTATTGCACAAGATTCCCCTGTTGGCTAATCTCTGCCCTGTCTACCTTAGCCTATCAGGACCAAGAAGTAGGGAGTTACCTGTTCATCGCATCGTCTGAAAGGCCTTTCGTCTCGTTGTTCTCGTCAGGGATGAAGTAGTCCACATTACTGCAATGTGTCTCGACAGGCGATAGGTAGATCTCGACTGGAACAGAAATAAAGGAGAAATTAGCTTTAGGTGGTAAGTGTTGAGTGTGCTAATTGAAGCAGTAGACATCAAGATCTTTATTTGTATGAAATATGGGACCGGCCAATGTGGCGGCACTTGGGGGAGGCCTATGTCCAGCAGTGGACGTCTTTCGGCTGAAATGATGATGATGATTATGGCCTTACAACTAAAAGTTTTCACTCATTTCGCTGACTTCATTAGTCACGCAAACTTAAAGTTCAATTAAATACCTAATACAGTGTATTCGTACCTTAGGTAGTTACATTTTTTAAAACACTTAAGAAAAAAAAAATATTAATATTAGTTTGACAGTACAATCTTAACAGAATTTAAAATACTCGTGTGTAGGTTATACTAATAAAGTCAGAAAAATATTTATAAATAGCAAAAACTAATAACATCAATAAAATAATATAGGAACATGGGCTTTTTTTTTCGGTTGGGAAATTATCAAATGACTCCTCCCGCTCTGGGCGGAGCGGAAGGGAGGGAGTGTCTGACTTTTACTGACTAAAAACCATCCATGTTCCTTCTTTTGCCCTTTATGTTCCAGGGCCGCGGTATCTCTTTCGAACAGTCCCGCAGCCCTGGCAGGCATCGGCCCTTGCAGGCCCCTCATGTTTGCTGACATCTCTTTGAGGCGCGCGTGGAACACGAACGTGCCGTCGACACGGCTAGGAACATGGGCTAGTTAACCAAACCAATACAAATGGGTTTATAAGTCAAAAACTCATGAATTGTAAGTATAGAACACATTATTAAAGAGCCATTTCTTCAGTTTGTCTTTGGCTAAAAGGTTAAAGTTTAACCTTTAGACGATGATGATGATAAAGAATTGAAGATTGTGTCAAAATCAAAGTTTACCAAGTTTACTTCACATCAGTCATGACTTTATCAGATCAACAACTTGGCAACGGAACACTAAAAATCAATTCTTAATCACCAAAAAACATCCAATTTTATTTCGTGGTAATCTGAAAAATATTTTTTTTTACAAGGTAGTATTTCCCTTACGAACGTATGGACCTTGCGATTTTAGACGCTAAAAATGAATATTTTTTTTAAGAATTGCAACATTCGTATGATCTTTTCCCGTTTTGACTCATGAAAGAAACATCACTTATTTTAGAGATCTAATCGTTGGGAACAACCTCTGTTTTCTATACAGAGTAGTTCTAAATACCTACATTCCCTATGTTTTCCTGAAAGGTTAGCATTCAATTAGGTAGACTAAGGTTTAAGGGAAATACTACCTTGTAATAATAATTATTTTTCAGATTACCACCCATCAAATTAGAATCAAGACTTCGCTTAACAGGTAAGCTCGTTTGATTCCCAATTATTCAGCTGGCGTTTCTTTAATATCAGACCAACGTATAGGTATAAATAAACAGAATACCAATAAGATCATTGAGTACATAATCATTCAAATACCAATCGTTTGAATCATCGTTGACTTTATCCGTTTGTGACGAAACACAAGAATGTCGCCTGTTTTAGTATCTTTTGCACCTACAAACTGGTAAAGAGTGACTTTCATACGATATTGTATGAGTAAGAAAGTGTAAAATTGGAATTGAATTATAACTAGTTATGATTCAAAACATACAATCTTTAAGTTTTAAACAACTTCCACAGCTGTACCTCATAGTCATAAGAGAGACAAGACTGACTAACGAAATTATAAGCCGGAGAAAATATGCTAGAACCTTTAGAAGAAGATTTTTGTTTGCCTTATTCTTGTTTGAAAACTGACCCAGGCAAAAGAAAAAATTGAAACAAGCAAAGACGCAAAAGAATTTGCACACATTATAGTACATTTCAATATAAGTGGGGAAACTGTTATTGCAGTCGAGGCGGAATTCACACCCGAGCCGCAGCAGGCTAGATTGTTATGGGTCGAGAACTGCAGTAACAAATGGCCACGTGTATCAAACGACGTTTTCCAATACACTTTCGAAGAAATCAAAATAATAAAACGAAAAGTATTTTTGTCGTCAATTATTAGGAAACTATGACATAATTTGCTTTTTTTCCGCGCTTTTCTTTCGCCAGGTTGAAGAAGAAGCAAAGGTATGAAGCCGCTAAACAGCCTACTATGGAAAATTGAAAATTCAAATATTTTTGAATTTAGAAAGTAAATATTTGTTTTAAATAATCATGTTCATCTATGAATTTCTATTTATAAACACAATTTAAATATTCAAAAAATATTTACGCCGTAAAGACGCATACCCACCTCTTTGCAGAGATTAAAAAAAAACAATCACCGCCGAGACTACAGGAATTAAACCAATTTGGACTTAGTATAAGTATAAGTAGTCATCTATGGAAATTTTTAATTCCGCACACGTTGTGATGAATGAAAAAATCCTATACATTGCATGTTGAACCTACTTAATCGTACTGTGATTTGAGCTAGTTTTCGAGGAAGTGCATTAAAAGTAAGTATTTAGTGATACATTGATTAGCAAAGTTACTTTAAATGTCAGAATGTGCAATCAATCATTCAGAATGTGCAATCAATAGATGTTTCTCCGTTTCCATGACCTAATAAAAGTTGAGTTGGTGACTTTTTTATTATATTTACCAGAAAGAATGTCCGTATGAGTAGATGCAACATGCATCACGGTGTCGGGGTTTTCCCTTTGCCCTTGTTATAACTTATAAATAAATCCTAGTTTCGAATATTTTGAGTGATCTCATTGAAACAACAATTAGCTTGCGGTATTATAACTTATTCTGATACATGAATCATGTATGAGGGTAAATAGGAGTCGAGTTGTGCAGGGCACTGACGCTACTGACTGTAGATACATTATCAGCGTGAGCAAATAGGTACGTCTTTTTATATTTGATGCTTGCTTCATAAATTCGTTTAAACTAACAGAATGTTTTGGTTTAGCCAAACTACAAGGAAGGTCTTGACGCAGAACGTCACTTTCGCAAGCAGACGGACAGACGGACGGACATGGCGAAACTATAAGGGTTCCTTGTTGACTACGGAACCCTAAAAATGGCTTTAATCAGATTCTGCGAAAATGACGGTTTGCGAAAGTGACATTGTGCGAAAGTGACGTTCTGCGTCTTGACCTCACATAATTGCAGCATCAACTCACACACCCACGTAACATTCCATGGCCATACAAAAACAAATGAAGGTATAAAACATAGCTACTTAATTACGAGGTACGTTCAAAATGACGGATCTATAAATGCTTAGTGCGTTTAGTGATTCTCTGTTCTTATTCCGCATATTTCGTTCTGCAGGGAATGATTAATATCTACAACAACTATGAATGAAATACCTAATCTTTACATAGTATAAAACAAAGACGCTCCCGCTATCTGTACGCTTAGATCTTTTAAACTGCGCAACGGATTTTAATGCAGTTTTCAGCAATAGATAGAGTGATTCAAGAGAAAGGTTTATATGTATAATTATCCACATTGCACCTGTGCGAAGCCGGGGCGGATTGCTAGTGTTATAATAAAATACGCTAATTAAAAAAAAATGAGTTATTGATATTTTTTATGGTGTCTGAGGGTCTACTTTTCACCCTTATGCTCTAAGTAATAAGGTTGAAAAGTGGTCGACCGTCAGTGAATTCGGTAGTACATAATACGAGTAAATAGTCGTTATACTAAGGATAACGAATTTTGAAGACTTCAAAATTCTTAAAATCACTTTCAGGAGTTAGTACACAGTTTGGGTTTGGTCCATGATCGCAGTAAAGAATTTAAGCTATACCTACATTTAGTTTAGTATGTCGCCTCTACGTTCCATTTCTGTTTTGCATTGAACAGGAACAAAGTCATCTTGTTACTCAGGCGCACTCATTCGTGTTTCACAATCTATTGTCCCTCGCACGAAGACTAAATACACAATAGACTACTAATATTATTATGTGAATACACTCGGTAAATGTCATACACGTTACCATCTTATAGAACATAGTCGGTTGAATATTATTAAAAACGGGCAAGTGTGTATCGGACTCGCACATAAAGGGTTCCGTAGCACAAAACAATATTTAACAATATTTGTAACGCTCATTCACAAGTCAATGAAAAATGTAAAAAAAGTATTTTACGAACCACGTTATTATTTTTAAAAGCTGTCGATAGACACTCCGTGCAGTTATAATGGCAGGTTTTTTTTTTCAAACCAGTGACATGTATGTAATTTTGTATGCCTTTTGTTCAGCGGTTCATAGATGACACCTACTCTCCAAATTTCAACTGTGTGGTGCCAACAGTCTCGGAGTAAAACGGCTGTGATATACGGACGGATAGACAGACTGACAGACGGACAGTACAAACTATAAAAGGGTTCCGTTTTTGCCATTTGGCTACGGAACTCGAAACAGTTATTGAATGGTCAATGGAGGAAGGAGGTCATATTTGTAAACAACAATGTAGGTACTCGTTTTGCGTAAAATTGATGAACAGCTTCCTCAATATATAAATAGTTTTCAAATATATTTAATCGTATCCCAAAAACCTTCTTGGTTTTGTACGTACTTTTTGTATTAATTGTATTAAGAGATAAGGTAAAAAAAATGCTCCATTCACTCCATTGTAATCCACGTTAGTTCTCACAACGTTCTCTTAGCTAAGATCTATCGCACCTCTCTCTCTAACTGTAGCATTTTTCTTAAGAAGGAAAGTGATAGATTAAATAAGCAGTTGCGTTTGAAACGCGACCGCATTTCGATTTCAGTAGGAAAATGTGCTTATTATGTAACCGCTCATGTTATGTCTGACTCTGCACTCATTTCTAATTTCCTTAACTTAAACACTAGATGTAAGTACTTCGGAATTGAGGAATATTCCTAACATGCCTGGTTCCTTGAAGTTGATAATCTTTTAGAAAGAAGCAGAAAATCTAAGTTCTGTATTAAAATAAAATCGAACTGTCTTTTTCAAGACCGGTTCCAAACTCAGGGTCTAAACACGAAGCTAACAATGAAGAGTGTCATGTTCAGTAACGGACAAGTCAACATAAGTACTTACCTGATAAGATGGCTCATTAACTCGCGGCTTGATAATGGCAAACCTATTCCTTATCCCTATTTATTTAGGGTCTCTATTAGTTATCATCTCATATTCACCCCCCCTTTTCTAACCAATCATCTTTAACATTGTCCACCCATCGTTTTCTTGGTCTTCCTCTACTTAAATAGCCATCCACATTCATACTCAAAAGTGACAACCAATTGACAAAACAATTGTTCATAGCAACAAATCCAAAGATGACACGCAGCTTATTAATACATTTATTGCTAATTTCAAATATTTGGGCAGTCCAAGTGTCACGCTTCAGCTAACACAAGGTCAGCAACAAATTAGTACAAAGGTAGTAGCTATTGTATTGTATATTAGAATTAAACATATGCATATTCAATGGGAAGCAATATTATGGCAATCGGTCGCATTGTTCTGCCTACATGACGATGATATGCACTTAGGTACCTGGCTGTGGTGTAAGATGTAAGATTTCAGAGTGAATTTCAAGACCCCTTTTGCCGAAGATTCCCTAGTGTAGAACAGTCATACACCGGGGAATCTGCGGCAACCGAGATTGCTCCAGTTTCTAATAAATCTTTGCTTATAGAACTGACCCGGTCTAGAGAAGCAATGAAGTTTACCTATTTTGTTAGACTTCTAAACTTTGTATCTACTACCTACCTAATCTACGCCTGGCGTACCTTAAATATAAGTAGGCAATGTATTGCCACTTCCTTGGAAAACTTTCAGAATACAAACTCCTTCAAGCTTCTTTCAATCTAGCTATACCAGTGCTGTCTTCGGTTACATTACACCTGACCCCGACAAACTCACCTTCACGCCACATTCCATCACACTATACATTAGTAATCGCTCCACGCACTTCGCTTGGCCCACACACAAACATGATAAGTGCGTTCTAAATGGGTGACCGGGTTCGCGCGACATTTGGTAGGCAAGCTGCCGAGTCAAACCGAACGCGATCCGTAGGCGAACAGCCTAGCTCTCTGCGTAAGGAGAAAGTTAACCAGTGTGTCCTTGTTGAATGTAAGAGTTCTAGTGAGCCGATCAGACGTATGTCATTAATTCATTATCACTAGGAAATATGATAGTGGATTTTAAAGGTCTCAGAAGCCGTACACTGTGGCTTTTAACTGAAGAAGATGAGACTCAATCGTCGTCTCATTATTGGCGAAATGATTATAATTATGCATTAGATTGGATTAGTTTAGGTCATGTCGTGAGAAATACATACATACGTAAACTCACGCCTTTTGTCCATGAGAGTAAGCAGAACCCATAGAACGCCACCTGGTACGATCCCTACATACTCCATTAGAAATAGTATAGCCCATAACGGTCAATAGTTCTTGGTCAACTTCGATTTGCCAGAACTACTGACAGAGTTGACAGTTTGAAGTCGATGATCGAAACTAGTCAGCAAGTTCTATGTATAATTGGGAAATAACATACTAATTTTATAACTAATACTAATTGATATTTATTCAATTGTAATTATGATAATAATTAAGTAATTTCCCAAAAAAACTTCAACCTCCACGCGCTAATGGAAAAAATAGAACAATTAAAATGTTGCAATGTCAATAATCAATATCGATCAAAGTTAGGATACAGTAATTGTGAGCAAGAAGGATGTTGAAGCGTGCTGGATATCACCAAATTCCGATCATTAAACAATAAATCAAACTACTAAGTTGCTGTATTTTGCAAAACTTCTTCCTTGATCCCCATCTTTAAAAAATAATAAGTAGACGACTCAGGTACTACATACTTTACTTATGGTCGACCACTTTTCACCCTTATGCCTTAAGTAGTAAGGTTGAAAAGTGGTCGACCGTCAGTGAACTCCGTACCCGTAGTACCTGAGTCAGTCTACATACTATTTTTTAAAGATGGAGGATCAAGGAAGATGTTTTGCAAAATACGGTACATAGGAAAAAACGGTTCAACAGTAGATAACATGTCATTACATAAAGTTGAATCGCCCATAGATCTCTAGGTATTTGTAGTATCTGTCCAAGTGTCGTATTCGTAACAGAATCAATAGGGAACATTAATAATCTCGAGTTCCAGCTCCACACAAAAATATAAAAATCACTTATGGCATTGCCCGAACTACAATTATTATTTATGTTATATACCTTTACGGCCTAGCCTTTGTTCACACAGCTAATGGCTATAACCATTCGCACAATTTAACATCCAAGTCATTTAATATTTCAAATAGCACTAAAAATATTAATAAACTTCCTTATTTTACAAGTTACGTAAGTAGCTATTATGTAAAGTTCACGATCTCTAAAACAATAGCGAATCATTAAAACGAGCGAATAAAAATTCGAATAAAACTCCTGGGCACTTACATAAAATTGTTTTGGCTTTGGTATGCAAATCATCAACTTTTTGTTGTTTTACTGACAAGATTTAATCACAATTTATTTATCAAATAATCGAAGTGGGGGCTTGTGACGTCACTTTCCTTTTTTTCTTCGTAAATTTTTATCGATTTGATAAACAAAAAATACGTACCTATCCAATATTTTTCGACAATCTAAGTGACGGACTAAATAGATCATTTTTTTTTACTCAGGAATCATCCCTTCTTGGTATGATTTCCGCTTTAGTATAAATTGATTATTTAAAATAAATAATTAAACTGAATGACTGACTCGTGAACTAAACAATTGAATTAGATTTCATTTATTTATGTAATTAGGCTGCACGCGTGCCAATTGTATGTTACGACCATGGCCTTGATGATAACAAATTAAAAAAAAACCTTAACGGCAAAAGAAAATGACAGGAAAGAAAACATGGCCGCCCAGTATTTCCACGGCTCACTTTTCCCGCCAATTATCTATGGCCAGTTTCACTTTCTTATTTTCCTGTGCACTTAGAAAGGCCGGTGGTGGCGAATTTACAGAACATCTGCCTTTTCGGTATGTTAATTGTGACCTCTGACGGCCCAAGGTGTGTCCGCAAATGAAAAATGTGTAAATATATTGGCTAGTGGAACAAAGAAAGTGGAGGCGTGCTGGCTGTACTTCCTCCATCTTTAGTAAGTAGGTACCTTGCCTCGTTTATTTTAGTAATGGCGTCATTAAAAACAGTTCTCACAGAACATGCTTCTTTAACTAGAGGCAGTTATTGTGAGATTGAAATTAGTTTCATATTAACTTTGAAGAGTGTCTTCACTTATTTAGAACTTACTATTTTAAAGAGTGGACGATACAAACACAACTGTCAAATTGTCAAAATAGAAGATTTTTGACATTTTAATACTTACTTAACTTACGATTACGATACGCTACTTCGCAAATTGAACAAAACATTCAAGTAACGTTCAGTCGTTTATAAATTACAAGTTCGTTTTGCAAAATAACGTAAATACTTATAGTAGCGCATTCAATTTGAATGTTATTTGGTCCATAACCATTGCTTTTTACACCTCGTTCGAGGTTGACTGTTTCCAAGTTACTGAGGTTTAAAAAAGGATCGTTTAGCTTATTGATCGTCAAATATTAAAAAATAAATATAATATATTGAAATATCCGTAAGTGTAGTAAGTAACACAGAAGCTAAAATTACTCGGCGAAAATACGGCGTGCTTACGTCTACAGTACTACCGACGCGACGTAAATTCAGGTCGGAACATACAATGCAGACAAACATACTATCGTGTTAGTCTGTCAGTGGAATAAGGCATGTACCAATAACTTAAGTAATAGTCTCTGCAATTGTACCTTTAAAAACTAAAAAATGATCGCGCTCCGTAAAATAACATATTAGGTACCTACCACTCCTCGACATTAGCGAAGATAAGATGAGAGGGAAGTTGGTATTAACTGACATTAGAAATCAGCAATTGTACCTAATTGAATTGTGAAAATTCTAGCCCGTTAACAAAACACACTGTTATTTATATGAAAGTTTACTCGGAATAGGTCTAGTAAGGGCCTAGGTTGTTAGGGCACGTCAAGTACTTACTTTAAGCACCGGTGGAAGTCTAGGACAAGTAGATATTGAATTGAAAGGCCTCTGAGAAATCCGAATAGGAAAGTGCATTTGTTTACATTTAAAGACGGACGATTTCTGATAGGAAGAGAGAGGTAGTGGTATTGACGACAGATAGCGTAGCTTTCAAAGCCACAGGTACTAACAGTATTACATTTTACTGGCAGTCATTGCATACAAATATGCCCATTCATCACCAAGATTGAGAAGTTTACGATTTACAACCGAATCGAATGTCTACGGTTAGACATCAATTTCGATTGAGCATTGAGAAAATGACGGCTGGTTGACAATACACAACACGATTACTGTGCCAAAGTGTGATTTTAAATCGAACGTCAATAAAGCAGTGGTCGTGACTGAAGCAAAGATATACAAACACTTATTATATATTATATCTAGCACATTCAAAAACTAATGTGATATCCTCCCCATCGAACTGCGGTCACGGCAGCCAATCTCAACGGGAGATTAGGCGAGTAAGCAGGAGCACTGTCTGATCCTTTACTCTCATAGATGATGATGATGATAGATGGGACGGTAATCCGAAACGCGCGGGGAGAGATCAGACGCAATACTCACGTTCCGTGGCATGAAGGGTTCACACACGCAACTTCCAAACTCTAGGCTGATAATTAAAATCAGATCAAAAACCCAATTACTGTCCGACTCTGGCATCGGACCAAAAACACTCCCAGTTGCACTTGCGACTTTGAGACCAACGGGGCAATTAAACTAAAGAAAATGCTTAATACAGTCATACCCGAAAAAGCTATTAACGAGAATAGGAACAGTTTTCTATTAAAACGAATCCAAGAACAAGTGAATTGTGATTTCGTGCGGTGGTAAATGGTCGATTGCTATTGCCATCCGGCGTCACGCGTCCGTTGATACGTAATCGGGTTAGCCTGATCACTTACGGACATGCAGATCTGTGCTCGACTTATTTACATGGGCTATTGAGTTTCGTGAATGTTTAATTGTGCACAAGCATCTGTTTTTTTTGTCTAGATGTTGTCTTGTTCGTGTTTAAGCGCCGCAGAAAGAAAATTGGAACAAGTAACAATACATTACATGATTGGATCGATAAATGAATGTACAACCACAATTACACATGGGCATCTAGCATTAAGACCACTAATCTTAGTGGATACCGTAAGCATTCTATTGAAATCTCATTCAATTTCAGGCATTTGCCCCACCTTAATACTCCGCAATCCGTCCCGCCCTTGACAAATTCCTAAAAGCCTTAACACAGTGACCCTATATCCACATAATATTAAATTCACCTGCATCTGGCATGCCTATGCGCATAGTCAAGCAACGGTATTCATCCGTAGTCTGAATGTGAAGCCGTCATTTCCACCCATCCGCATCCATCCGCAAGTGGTCGTTGCATGCGGTCTACCGCGTTCGCACCGCTGCTGATTTTCCGCTATAAAACGATAGCTTCCTCATGCAAATCTCAGGCAATTTTCATCTCTGCGATAAAACAGGGATATTGAACGCACGATTATTGAGTTAAATGATTTTGGGACATGAGTTGTGTTCTAAACTGTAAGTGAGGTTTAAGAACAGATAACTGTTTGTGATAAGTCGATGAGACTTAAAAGACAAAAAAAACAAGCATCTTTTAAAAGTGAGTCTTAATTTGTGATCAAACTTTTCTTGCATTTCAGAAAGAATGCATTCATTGACAAGATAAACTTGATTCTTCAATCGACTTGAATAAATTATAAGAAAAAGAGTTTGTTTAATTTTCCCTGGTCGAATATTTACAGTGAAAACCTCACCGCAAGACCACCGACCGAAACGTTTACAATCAACGGTAAGGCTCGGTCCCTTTCTCTTAAACACTTATTATACAGGCAAATATAAAGACGACTCACAGACAGCATACCTAACTAAGATCTCTAACAAGAACTGGCTATGTTAAAAAACAATTTGAAAGTCTGTCCCTACTTAGGTTGAAATAGTTAAGAAGTCATGTCTTAGTTGTTTCCAACTATTTTGGAATGGATCAAGCAACCGTGATCAACGGTACCTAATTTGGTGTAAAACGCTAATTCTACCCCAAGGTAATAATGAGCCGTTCGTCCGTCGTATGACGACGGGCAGGCCGTGTCGACGGCGCGTTCGTGTTCCACGCGCGCCTCAAAGAGTTGTCAGCAAACGGGAGGGGCCCGCAAGGGCCGTTGCCTGCCAGGGCTGCGGGACTGTTCGAAAGAGATACCGCGGCCCTGGAACATAAAGGGCCAAAGAAGGAACATGGGTGGTTTTTAGTCAGTAAGAGTCTGACACTCCCTTCCGCTCCGCCCAGAGCGGGGGGGTCATTTGATGATTTCCCACCCACCAAAAAAAAAAAGGTAATAATGAGGCCTCAACCATGAACTAATAATGCCCTCAAATGACTTAACCAAATTAGACATGACTTAAATTTCGCACAGGAGATAGCCATAGTCATCTGCCAATTATCAAGCGAAACGAAAGTGTAATAGACATAAGCCTAATACTTCTAGCGTCTAGGTGTGACGGCTACATAAAAAAACTGTTATATACTGACATATTAACAATCCGAAGGTTCGACGCTTGCGCATCGCAGTGCATTCCTTCACGGAACGGTGGCCGCTTGCAAAACTCTTGATATGGGCTTAGATTCGCCGGGGTTTGCGAAACAGCTATTAGTTACGTATGGCCAGCAGTTTTCTACTTCGATTAGTCGAAAGATTGTCAATGGTTACAAAATTATATGTTCCACAGAAGATTGCAATGTAATGGAACTTTTACTTTTGAAATCAGGAATTGGGTGATATCATTATTCCTTTAAGCAGTGATAGCCTAGTGGTATAACCATCGGACTGCCAAATCATAGGTCTCAAGGTTAAAACTGTAGGTTTAACCCCGCACCTTTGATTTTTCGGATTCATGTGCGTATTGTATAATTTTCAATAGCTTCAGTGAAAGAAAACATCGCGAGGAATGGTTTCCTCATAAATAACTAAAATAATCTCGACGGCATGTAAACCCAAGTCAGAGCCCCATGGGCGGCATAAAAACTCTTACACCAGGTTAGGCACTAACCACACGAAGAAGAAAGAAGACGATTATTACTTGAGTATGATGTTACGGCATGCAGTCTGTCAGGATATGGCCCGTGGCGGTAGAGCCACAAATAATCATTGGCATGCGATAACAGAATATTCGAGTGCGCGTAGAGAGAAGAATTATTAATGAAAGAAAGGAAATCGTTTCCAAAACAATATCATGGAAACAAAATATAGGATTAATTATTCATTCAAAATTAGATTCTGTAATCGAAGCAGTAAAACTTCCGTTCGCAAAATCAAGGATATAAAACAATGTAATAGGTATGTTTTCAATCAAACAGTTTTAAATTACAAAACAATTTCCATTAATAATTGCAACTGATCGTATGACAAAATAAACATATACACTAATGCAGTCTGGAAGTGCACCCGTGCATATATAACAACAATAAAAAAGGTGCAGGAAGGAAAGTCGGTGATAACATGCATTTCATATAGCAGTTTATGAACATACATGGCATGACATTACAGGTAGAAGGAACAGACCATTTCATAAGCGATGATATGAAGTCTGCTGTATCATTTTACATATGCAATAATCGAGTATCGAAACAAACAATAAATGATAAGAAAAAGTTTAAGTCCTTCCATCAGAATCAACTAAATAAAATAGATATTATATTCATAAATTAAAGCACTTACAATTTTTCACCTACAGAAACAGGCAAAGCTTATTGATTAATCCGAAACCCTGCGCATTTCTCAATGCAATCTTTCACAAAAACTGACAACAAGACGTCTATCGTATCCATGACACCAGCCGTTTTCAAAATCTCCTAATTCATCTCACGAATATCTTTTAGATTTTCCTCTACGGACCTATAAATACTCATTATCTAACGCACCATTAATTACTGAGCATTAAATCTGTTTGCAGACCGTCACCTCGGCTCGCCATAATGAAAACAAACAACATGATGAGTTGATGACCTCATTGCACCTATCGTCGGTAGACTTATTAACTTATACTTGACGCGGTTACTTAGCCGGAAGGTGCTAGGCTTATTGTAATTTTTTACAGACCTAATTAGGTTTGATTAATTTTATTTTTAGGTTTAGTAGCTATGCCCGCGGCTTCGCTCGCGTAGATTTCGATAATTCTCCCACTGAATCATACTACCGGGATAAAAACCTATGTTTTAATACAGGTTATAAACTTTACTATCAGTGTGCTAAATTTCATGCAAATCCGTTCAGGAGTTTTTGCGTGAAAGAGTAACAAACATTCATACATCCAGGCATCCATAATATCATCACAAACTTTCACATTTATATTATTATATTATGAAGGATTCTTAGGTTTTGTAACGTTGAAAAGGGGTAAGAGAGCTTTATTTCTAATTTCTAGAAAGGATCCCGAAGAACTAGGTTCAACATCTGCCTAGCCTTTTCCCAACTATGTTGGGGTCGGATTCCAGGCTAACCGGATGCAGCTGAATACCAGTATTTTGCGACTGCCTATATGACCACCACAACCCAGTTAGTGCTGGGTAATACGATACCCCTTGGTAAGACTGGTTGTCAGACTTTCGGGTCACTGACTACCTGTAACGACTGTCAAAGATCTACAAATGACAGCTGGGACCAACGGCTTAGCGTGCTTTCCGAGGCACGAAGGAAACTCGGTATGTAATGGATGGTTATCCATCTACGGACCGACCTTGGCAAGTGCTGCTTAACCTTGAAGATCGACCCATTCTGCTGTTATTATTATGCCACGAGATATGTAAAAAAAGTGCCTAATAATTGCTCCGACTACAGAGTTGACCAACCTAGATAAGCGCGGCTGTTATTTAGCCACGAGCCCGAAAAACTAGGTTGTCGAAGACATAATCTTTGTCTTGTATTTCTCTTCCTTCATTTCACTTGCCATAGTGAGTGATGGACATGAATGTCGATGAATGGAGAGGGAGAGGAAGGCCAAAGAAAAGATGGATTGTGTGAGGAATTATATGAATGAGAAAGGAGTAAATGATGCCGTGACGTCTGTCAGGGGAGAATGGAAGAAGAAAACGTGTTGCGCCGACCCCGAGTAGAATGGGACAAGGGCAGGAAGATGATGATGATTTCCCTTGCTATAAATACCATAGCAAATACAATCTAATTCTGAGGCTCCAGTCTGGGTGTGAAGAAGAGGAGCTAACTTGGTGTAATCTCTTCTTTTAGATGTTTATTTACGGTCATTACCACACTATAGGTAAAAATAGGGTGTGTTACGTGACTTCGAAAAGTGTAACACCGAATAACACGTCCCCGTTAGTTTACGAAAACGAAACACTTGTAAAAATACAACTTAATCGGTTCTTGTTTGTCATTATATAAAGGGTGTAACATGGCCCTTAACGAAGCCGAAAGGCACCTGTTCTCCCCTTCATTGCGACCGTTGTTTTGTTCTAGACCATACCTGGGAACCTTCTAGTTACGGAGATATTGGGGGTCAAAGTCCGAAATTTTTTTACAATTTGCTTTCAAGTTATAGTTTTAAACACCTTCATGTCCAGTTTACTATACAATCCATCCATCTCAATCCATGTAACGCGTTCAATGTTATGAATGCGACATTGAGTCCTACCGTAAAACGTGATTTACCCCCCCCCCCCCCCACCCCAAAGTTGTTTACCATTTTACCAGCAATTATTTTTGCGTAAAGTTACTTAGTTTGATTTACATACTGCTTGGTTGACGGCCTCGTGGTCCGTTTACACCCTGTAGGTATTTCAGTATCTTATTATTCGGTATAATCAGCCAATATTATATGACTGTAGAGAATACTTCAAAACTGTGTTATCACGTGCTAAAACATCCTTGAAGTTTTGAAGTCACCTTCGTACACATGTTATGCAAACAGATCACAATCATCATTAGTTCAAAAAATGTTTAGACTCATGTTCAACACAAATCAGACTCTATTAACACTTTCCAATACTAAATGTTATCATAATTCACACAACTTCTTACTTTCTATTTAATCTTTTTTATTGCGAAATATCAAGGCTATAAAGCTACAGACAAGAAATTCTAGAAAGATTCATAGAAAAATTTTTCATCTGCCATTCTAGCCATTTTCCCAGCTGTATTGGGGTTGGCTACCAGTCTAACCGGATGCAGCTGAATACCAGTATTTTAAATATAGCGACTGCCTATTTGACCTCCACAACCCAGTTAGTACTGGGAAATACGACACCTCTTGCTAAGACTGCTTGTCAGACTTTCGGGCCACTGACTACCTGTAACGAAAGTCAAAAATCTACAAATGACAGCCAGGACCAACGGCTTAGCGAGATTTCCAAAGCACGGAGGAAACTCAGTATGTAATGGTTGGTTACCCGTCTACGGACCGACCTTGGCAAGTGCTGTTTAACCTTGAAGATCGACCCATGCGGCTGTTATTATTTAGCCACGAGATATTATTATGTACAAAGTGCCTAATAATTGCTCCAACTACAGAGTTGACTTAGAACACAGGTTCCAAGTCGAGTGGATTCGTGATTTCAACTAATCACACATTGAGACATCGAAGGCCAAAACACAATTAACATCACCGCATACAGAACGACACGGAAAGCGTGAACAGTATTGAATACAATTATAATGACGGAATAATCGTGAATTTGACAGAGAACAAACGACTCGTAATAATAACACATAATGCGTTACTTCTCAAACTGATCGCTCTGACAATGACGATGTTTATATCTTGAGACTGTATCTTTACTAATAAGTATTAATCATCATCTGCCTAGCCTTTTCCCAACTATGTTGGGGTCGGCTTCCAGTCTAACCGGATGCAGCTGAATACCAGTATTTTACATGGAGCGACTGCCTGTCGGACCTCCACAACCCAGTTAGTGCTAGGTAATACGATACCCCTTGGTAAGACTGGTTGTCAGACTTTCGGGCCACTGACTACCTGTAACGACTGTCAAAGATCTACAAATGACAGCCGGGACCAACGGCTTAACGTGCTTTCCGAGGCACGGAGGAAACTCGGTATGTAATGGGTGGTCACCCATCCACGGACCAACCTAGGTAAGCACGGCTTAACCTAAAGATCGATCCGAGCGGCTGTTCTTATTTAGCCACGAGCTCCTCCTTATACTAATAAGTATTAATATTAAGTATATTATTAGAAATTCATTATTTTTTACAAATATTCTGAATTTAGTAGAACAAGGGTAAAATGAAAGAAACTGGTTTTACATTAAGTTCAAGTAAGCTAAACTTACAGTTAAGTATTATAACGGACACAAAACATGTTTTACATTTAAGTATAATAATAAAAAAGACAACTATTTTAATCGTACTTCAAAATAAAAATGTTTAATTATTTATATGTATAGATGAACGTTTTACGACGAAATCCAAAAACAATTGCCCAATTTTGACGACAAAAGTTTCCTGAGAAAATTGTTGTAAACTTTGCTAAGGGGCCGTCTCCACGAGCGAGCGAATCGCGGCGATATTATCGTCGTCCTACGTATTTGTATGCGAAAATATCGCCGCGATTCTCTCGCTCGTGGAGACGGCCTCTAAGAGAGTGTATAGAAATACGTGGTACGACGATAATATCGTCTCGATTCTCTCGCTCGTGGAGACGGCCTCTAAGAGAGTGTATAGAAATACGTGTCACGACGATAATATCGTCTCGATTCTCTCGCTCGTGGAGACGGCTTCTAAGAGAGTGTGTAGAAATACGTGTCACGACGATAAAATCGTCTCGATTTTCTCGTTTTTGGAGACAGCACCTAAGAGTTAACTGAAGAGTCTATCCTTGACTTCTTCATGTTATATTTATATATAAATTTACCTTTGAAGGAACCTTTCAATTTCAAAATTGAACACTATTTTCAAGGAGTACAAATAAACTAAGCGAAGTGGTAGCATTGTGGTGTGACCGTCGGACTGGCAAGTCATAGGTCTCGAGTTCGAACCCAAGACACGCGCCTCTGATGATTCGGATTCATGTGCGTATTGTATAATTATCATTTGCTTCGGTGAAGCAAAACATCCTGAGGAAACCAAACCAGTATGCTTGAGAGATATTTCTCGACAGCATGTAAAACAAAATCAGATGCACATGCATTGCATAAAAACTCTGGCACCAGGTTAGACACAGTAACTTACGATAAATTATGAACAGAAATTATTAAATAATAAAATATTACGAGTTAAATACTTTCCATGATTAAAGCTTTCCATCTAAACAGTTTACGACTAATCAAATGCTAGAATTACAGAATCCAATCACCTATCAACAGATTGCAAAGACGCCGATTAAAAACGAAAGTAACATAACACTAATTTAGCTTTTAATAGCAACTTCAACACTAAGGGGCCGTCTCCACGAGCGAGAGAATCGCGGCGATATTACGTATTTGTATGGGATAATATCGCCGCGATTCTGTCGCTCGTGGAGACGGCCTATAAGAGAGTGTATAGAAATAAGTGGCAACGACGATAATATCGTCGCGATTCTCACGCTCGTGGAGACAGTCCCTAAGAGATAAAGCTAACTCTCTCTGATTATTGACTTTGTAAGTATGACCCTTAATTAAAAATGGACAAACGAAGTCATAATAAATAATTAAAGCAAAGCTCTATTTTATTCTAAGGAAGTTTAGTTAATTCTAATTATGCTAAAGTAAGAATTAAAAAAATATAGGTGGGTCCTTAAAATGTAACTCAAACCAGGGCGGTTTGAGTCACCTTAACCTTTGGAGATTGTATTATTTATCACGACATTGAGGCTTTGGTATCATCCCTTTCATAATCTGTATAGTAATTAATAGGACCGCGAACGAAATTGTTGGTGGAGGAAACTGTGCCTGGCTTCTTCCGATCCCAAGACATTGTCGCAGGGTTAACCTAAACCTAGACCTAATCTGAAACATAATACGCAGAATCGCAGATAAACGAAATTAACTCATATACACAATGTACACTTACACACACACACTCAAAAACCGACTCGCAAACATCACACAAGTGCGCTCCTTTTTGCATTCTCTTTTCTTTAATTTTGTTTTCAATTGCATTCACTGTATAATATTAAGTGGAAGAGGTTAGTCATCTAACACAAGCATCTCCTTTCATAAAAGGTGATCTCCAAATCATGTGTGTTAAAGCATTATATAATTGTATTAAAAACAGATGTTTTTAATGTTTTTTTACAGGATGATTATGTCGGTAAAGTCAAGGGGAAAATCTTAATTAATATCAGTCTAGCCCATCACAACACAACCGTGGCTATACACATTAACCATTCATAACATATATTATGTATGTATACCATCGAAAATGTCAAAATTATAACGTCCTATTCCGCTTATCGTGAGTTCTCTGACACATTTTCCTGTCCAAATTAAAATAGGACATTTATATTATCGATCGTTGACCTCTTCTTGACAAATACAATTAACTTTTGGAGTGTGTTTATTATGACTTAGGTATTTTGTAGAAAACATTGTACATATTGAGACATTGAGATATTGTGATTATGTTAAGTTTAATTCTATAAAACACTTGTTGACATAAACTTCTCGAAAGAAGGATAATCCATCGAAATCTTGATATTACGGTGGTTATTTTTACAATTTTTGAACACGCACTGCGGCATTTTGACGTCTTAATGTTGGCTATGGTTGGACCGTACTAATTTGAAATAAGACCACGCAATTTTTTGTGGTCTTATAAATTGTGTGTCCATTTGAAGCGCCTATCGGGAATCTAGAGGATTATAGATCGATGGTTAAACATAAAAGATGTAAACAAATAAGTTCAGAGATCTCTAAGTTTTGCCGTCAATAGCGTAGAGTAATTAAAATGAATAATTAAACATTAATTTATTGTTTAAACATTTCTACGTCGAATAAAGTTTTTTTTTCTAAAGGACAATGACCAAAGTTGGTACCAAAAAGTCTCGCGCCTCAAAACCAAAATATTATAGTAATTAGTTTCATATTTTTTTACGGCATTACGCGTCGGGGATTTGATTTTTGAACTGGAATTATACTTTTCGAGTTTAAAAGTACGAATATTGTTTTACTCCCTTTATATGACGTTCCGTTTCAACTGAATATAAATGACGTTCCGTTTCAATTGAACAAACCCTTGTCTGTCGAGCGGACTCTAAAATTAATTACAATTAAGTAAGATCAGTACACCAAATCGATTTAGTTTGGTTTATTGCTATTTGCAACAAAATAGATTTTCTCAGCCTAAAGATTTTGATTTATCGATTACATCCCTAAATCCCGACTAGTTTATAGCACTTACTATACTCTATGGTTTATAGTTATCTTATCTGTGGCATCTGACATTTGTACTGTACTGACTGACTATTGGCAATGTAAAGGTCTAAAATAAAATCGAGTTTCAGTCAAGCATACTGTGGATGTTACTTTAACTCGTAATTCTTACTAATATTAGTGTATTACGCTGTTTTTAGAGCAATAATGTAATGTATGTGTGTTAAAATACGTCGTTGGTAGCGTCGAAAAAATAGACCTACTTTTTAGGTTAGTTTCGATTTTATAAAATAACTCTGAAACGCGGGTTTTTTTTTTCAAAAATAATTTTTGTAGGAGTTAATACGATCAGTGTAGTCTATAAAAAACAAGGTTTGATTTTGATGCAGCATGGTACGGGATTCCATACTTCCATGAGCATTCTCTTTTATTTCTGTGTATTATGTGAAGATTAGTACACTTATCAATCCATAACTTAGATTATACTGGAACATACCTACTTTATAGACCATTGCCAATTGCGGCAGCTTATCAAAAATGCTTTATAAATTACGAGCTGTTGGCCGCTACTTCTTTCGCGTAGAAATTTTGGTGTGTATGTGTAAGACTGCCTCGTCGGTCGAGTGGTCGCAAGTGCACCTACTAAGCATGAGATCCTGGGATCGATTCCCGGGTCGGGCAGTGTTAAAAAAATGTTTATTTTAATTACATAAAGTTATAATGCACATAATTTGGAGATGACCTTTTAAGCAAGGATATGCTTGTGTTAGGTGACTCTGCTCTTCCACTTAACATTAAACAATGTTTGCATTAGAAAAACTACTACAAATAATAGTGTTCTTGGGTTATTCCATGAGGAATTTCTCAGTAGCAGCTACGGAATCTGGTTTTGTGCCTGGCTGGTCGAAATAGGCTCGCCCCTTATTACATGGGATTACAACATAACTGGCGAAATGTGGGTGTACGATTAGGTACACCTTTGCCTAACCCTTCTATGATTACAGGTGTGATGTTATTTTTGTAATAAGATAGACCTCTGCCTAAGCCTTGGGGGAAATACAAGCGTGAATCACTTTAGACTAGTTATTAAATACTTTCTTTTGTACTGTCTTATCTCTGTACTTTCCTTAAAATGAGTGACTCATGTCTTCACTGATATCTCTCCAACCTTATCAGTTAACGCTAAGTCGTGTGTTCAGTTTTATAACCTCATCTCGTCTAATGGTAAAGAACCTTCAACAAAAAGTTCTAATGAAATATGTATTGTTTGATAGTGCAAAAGAAAAAAATGTACAAGTCTATAAATACAAGTTATAAACGGGCCCTTCACGAAGCTATCAACCAAACATTCTGTACAACAAAGTTCTTAGTAGCTCTACGCAATTATTGGTGGGAAGCAGTGGGAAGTTACTTTTTTTGGGGTAAAAAATCACGCTCTACTTACGGTAGGACTCAATGTAACGCACTCAAAACATTGTGCTGATGGATGCATTGAATAGTACAGGGGTCATGGAGGTATTTAAAGTAAAGTTATAACATTAAAAACTTATCTTAAAAAAAAAACTTATGAAAAAGTTGGAAATTTGACCTCCAATACCTCCGTAATTAGAAGGTTTCCAGGTATGGTGTAGAACAGAAAAATGATCGCAATGACGGGGAGAACAAGAGCCTTTCGGAGTACGTTAAAACCGTGGCTCCTTACGTGGAGAAGGCGGATTATAGGGAATCGCTTGATGGGTTTAAACGACCGCTGTTAGTTTTATGTAGTCTGAACTAAACAGGTGTAAATGACTCAGGTCATATCTTAGAGGGAAAACAGGGCTAGGACAATAAACTTGGACTGCATTCCGCCCCATTGCGAAACCGCTCTTTGTCTTTGTCTGTACAGCCAGACGCCGATCCTATCTCTCATACATAACGAGTTGTTTGAATACTTCTGATATTACTAAACGACTTGTATTAAAGTAGCTGTTATACACAAAGATAAGACTGCCGTTTTGTGCCTAATTATTTGGTGTTTTATATTGTTGGTTGATGTAGAATAATGCAAAGACAACATCACCATTGGTGAGTCATAAACTCATGAGTAGAACGACAAGAACTTGAGACAAAGTGAGATTAGTGAGATATAATTAAAAGATCCTAAACAAGTAAAAAGTAACCAGAACCGCGAAGAAAACAGTACAAACAACCATCAATTTATCGCACAATCTCCCAACCAAAATTATGTGGCTGACAGACAGAAACTGGTCCCAAAAATCATAACCCAAATACGTCTTCACCCAGTTCGTGAGATAAACATCCTCTGTTCGGCTACAATCGGGTTTTTGTCTGAACAGTTCGGTCCCACCGCGACCTTCCCGGCCATCTTAGAAAAAAAGAACAAGTCGTCGACGCAAGCGCACCTCCCGTCAGACGAGACGCGCAGGACCGGTTGGTTAGTGGCACGAGAGATTTCACCTGCGACCATCGATTCTGATGTAAAACTTACATTCATTTACTAAGAAATCCAATGGATTCAAGCTCGAGAATTTATATCGAGTGAGAATTTTCGAGTAGATTGATCGATTTGATGTAAATATATTGATCGCCTGCGCGGCGTCACTTTTTGCACTTGCAATGACCATCAATCTCAATTAAACAAGTTTTGGCGTGACACATGGTCTCGTTATAAACGGTTATCAATTGGCCTACATCTGGTGTCCACGTCCAGTGATTAATATTGATTGAGAGGGAAACCAATGGGACAGGAGAGAAACTATCTTTACATTATTTCTGATGCTGTAGGCTAGATAAAGTTATCATGACCTGATGAAAAAGGTTTGGTGTGATTTAAGACACTTTATTAAAAGTATACGGACTGTTAAAAGTATGAAACTCAGACAACCTTGGGTTGTGGTGATCAGACACGAAGTCGTTCTATGTTAAACACTGAAAGATACCGTTAGGCTAGAAGTCAATATAGCTAGGAAAAGAAAGATTCAGGGATAAATATCTAATAAAATACTCGTAAATATTATAGTACAAATCTAAAATAAATATCATACAAAATATTCGTGTGTAGAAGACAATAATTTTATATGACGTAATGTGTTTTAGTTAACGCCCTTTTCTTAATTATTATCTTCTACACACGAATATTTTGTTAAAAAATACCGTTTAAATACTAGTAAAATGAGGCCTCCTTAAGGTCATTTCCAATGATAACCTTAGTTTTATAATTGTAATGGTTTTCACAGTAAGTATCTAACAATAAAATACGATGCGATTATTATATCAAACGTTATTATTATTATATTTACATGTAAAATTTATAAAATAGTAAACAACAGCTGATTGGCTGCAGTATATGTATAAATCATAAAATCGTTTTGGGTTTAGTTCTGCTGCAGAGGTCGCTTGCAGATTACATTGATTTGGAACATTAGAAAATTGTGTTATTTTTTAAAGTAAGTATGTCATTAACTGTGGAATAAAAGTGATCATGGATCTTGAGGACCTTAAAAAACATTAAACCCGATTTCGATTTTAAGGCTTCGGATCTTCTGAATTTAAAAAAATCTGGTAATTCGTGGATTAACATATAGGTAACATAATAACATGTCCATATGCCCAAGCTTCATAGCATTGGCACAGATTGGCCGCATCGCAGTGTTCAATACTCGAGCGTTAGTGTTGGCGCCCTCTAGTGCCGCTACAGGGCTACATAGACAACGGGTTTTAGCAGCAGATATTTTAAACATAAGCTGAACAATGTAGTAGATCTAGTAGTAACTTTTTAAACAAACCTTTTGAATAGACATCCCTATTCAAACATTTTTAAACAAAATGTTTCCCCAAACCAAAAGTTGTCCCAAAGCTATGTATCACCTCCAAAAACGCCACTAGCAATCAAATCTTAATATTCACACGTCTCAGTGCGTGGTTACCAAATTATCCACTCGCATGACTGCAGACTAGCGTTGCGGCCAAAACACGCATTCAGGTCGTTGCTCAACCGACTATTGTCAAGGAACCAGATATACCAGACAATAACATGTTTGCCAACGGTTTAGTGATACATACGATAATCAATTACAGTTTTAACTGACTTTCAGTTTTTGTTTATGTTAATCTGATTAATGCAAGCTACTGAAAAGTTGTTTGAGTTATGAGGTCCTAGATGGCAGTAGCTGCGTTGGTTTTTGGTGAAATAAATTCGTTACGTGATTCAACTGAATGTAACAACGCCATCTAGGGCTCGTAAAATACACAGTAAGAAATATAAGGTAAAAGTACGTATTCCCGTTAGTGTACCAGTACCCGTTAACAAGTCAGTTTTTTTATTATTGCACTTTTCTACCAATAATAAATTAAAGTTTGCGAAGGGCAATACCTTCTCGGTAATATTTTGTACAATTGCAATGGCATCATTGTCCAAAAAGTTTAATGGGGTCTAAACCATGCGATAACAAAAGTTTGCTGTAACTGAATATTATGTAAGTTCAAAGTTCTGTCAGTGAACTACGAAACCACCACGTCGCATTGATGAGCTAGCCATACTCCGACGGATAACATTAAAGTAAGAGTGTTAATTTTCTAAGATATTTAAGTATATTATTTTGCGATATAACTTATAAAACGAGGTGAATCTAATTGAGAAATAAATATTTTTGCCGTTCACATCTATTGGTACTAACAAACCCCTACTTGACCTAGTACCCGTTAAAATCTTATTTTTTTTTTACCGGATATTGGTACACGATCAACCCGGTAATACACGTTGTACCGAAACCCGTTATTGTGTACTTATTGCCTTGAAATAGGTGTCATTTTCCTTTAAAACTGTAGAATACATTTCTGCCTGATATTGGGACTTCAAATAACAGTTGCATTTAAACCCGACAGCGTCCTTATTGCCTTGTGTTAAGTCCTCTTTTCTTTCGAATCAATAGAATGTAGTTTCTATGCTCCTTGTTTGTGTTGTAATCACTTGGATTCGATTGCCTCTTTAGTTTTTTTATGATTTTCAAATTTTTGCTCGTTTCGCGTTACTGCTCTGCTGTTCTGAAACCAGGTTTTTCGATGCGCATCGTGTGGCGCGCTGCTTTTTTAGTATGGATATTGATAACCACGCAGTAATTTGAAGCAAACTTCAGACCGGCAAACTTACATGGCTCGATCTGTGGATACCCGACTAATTTTTTCGTTGTTTTTTTTTGGGATGGGAAATCATCAAATGACTCCTCCCGCTCTGGGCGGAGCGGAAGGGAGTGTCAGACTTTTACTGACTAAAACCTATCCATGTTCCTTCTTTTGCCCTTTGTGTTCTAGGGCCGCGGTATCTCTTTCGAAAAGTCCCGCAGCCCTGGCAGCCATCGGTCCTTGCGGGCCCCTCCTGTTTGCTGACATCTCTTTGAGGCGCGCGTGGAACACGAACGCGCCGACGACACGGCCTGTCGTCATAAGACGGACGGACGGCGAGCTAGCCCATTACTCACCGTCCACAGGCTCGCCCCTACGGTGGCCGAGAGCCACCACGTGGGCCCCGACGCCCAGGGCATCTCTCGCGGCGGCTGGGACGTGAGGTTATCTACCTCTCACGTTCCGCTACCTCCTTCGTTAGCATGACTGCTTCGCAGAAGGAGGTGACGGCTTCCCATTCCCTCTCGCCCCGGACCATGGCTTGAACCAGGGCCGGACGCGAGCCGCCAATCGCCACTACGAGGACACGGCGGTGCTCCGCCCAAGCGGAGCAGACCTCCACGGTGAGCTCCACCGTGTTCTCCGGGCGATCCTCACAATGATAACACCCGGGCGTTTCCTCCTGCCCGATTCGGTGCCGGTACCTCTCTAAACAACCGTGTCCGGTGAAGACCTGCGTCAGGTGGAATATGAGGGCACCGTGGCGCCTCTCTAGCCACTCCTCAAAGAAGGAACTTACCGCCAATATTGTGGCGTGCCCTGCACAGGGTTGCGACAGTCGCCCTCTCCATGTCGCCATGAGATAGCGCCGGAGGTCTGTCCGCTGAGCGACCACTTGCCGCAGCAGCTGAGTTTCCCCGCGACGTAGTGCCTCCGCGCGCCACTCGTACAGGCGCACGAGGACTATCGCCTCCAGATCCCATAGCGGCAATCCAGCAAGGAGGCTCGCCGCCTCACTGGAGATCGTACGGCCTTACGGCTACCACCTTTTGGGGCGCGTTCAGGTAGTGGGCGGCTCGCCGCCTCAAGGATCGCACCCGCACCGGAACCTCGTAAAGGGCCATGGACTGCTCCGGCAGGAGGCGTTTGGACCCCTCAGGTTGGGCAAGAGCCGCTTGAAGGCAACCCCGGCCCGTTCCACTTTGGGAGCCAAACGTTGGAAATGCTGCACGAAGTTCCACCGGCTGTCGAGGACGAGTCCAAGGTACTTCAACGTCGACTCGACGCCGATGGGAACCCCTCCTACCGTCAGCATGGATCATGACGGTGGCGCATTCCGAGGCCCATGTAAGCACATGGCCTCGAACTTGTGCAATGCCACCTCGAGACCCAATTGCCGGATTCTCTCTATGACTATCGCAACCCCGTGTGTCATAATTTCGGCCGCCACCTCGTGCAACCTCCCTTGTGCCAGCACCAGCGTTTCGTCAGGAGTGCCTCCATAATGCAGCTCCAGGGCATGGTGTTGAAGGCGTTGGCGATGTCAAGAGACACCGCCAAGACGACCCCACCCCGGGACACCGCATCCCCCGTCGTGAGGGCTCTCACGCGCATGATGGCGTCCACCGTCGAGCGCCCCTTGCGGAAACCAAACTGGTGGTCCGCAAGATCCAGCCCCATCCCCGCAAGGTGCCCGGCGAGGCGGTTTGCAATGACTATTTCAAAGAGCTTGCTCACCTCGTCGAGAAACACAATGGGCCGGTATGCGGACGGAGAGTCCGCAGGGCGCCCCGGCTTCCGAATGAGGACCAGCTTGCCCGTCTTCCATCGAAGCGAGAACTGGCCTCTTTCCAAGCATGCGCTTAGGAGAACAAAAAATGTCTCTTCTTTGGATAAGCCGTTTTTTATTTATTTTACACAGTTCACAGATGTGCAAGAATAGCATTTCTGTGAACTTTAACGTAAAGCAATAGAGTTCAAATTCGCGGTGAAAATTACCGGATTCAGGGACAATTTAACGTCTACTAGTACAAATCTACCGGGTACTGGTACAATTAGCCCTTTGTTTTATTTTTTTGTATTATTGTTAAAGAAAATATAGACTAATAAAAAAAATTAATATTACACTAAAACTAGTTTAAATTATCTCTCTAGTCATGTAATTATTTTTTTTGTAAGTCTTCTAGTTTTAGCATAGCAGACCTGCAAAGTCAGTGAAGTTCAAAACTTCACGGTTACTGGGCCTTTTACCTTAGTCGATATGCTTTTCATACTTTCACATTTCATAAAAAAACGATACATTTTAACGCAAATTACGGACTGCGTGAAGTAGGTAAATCAGAGATTAATGGATAATAAACTTAACCACTAAAGGTTAACCACCAAGGTTGAAAATTGCACGTTCCTACACATAATGCGTTATTGTGTAAATAATTTTAAAATACCCAATAATTGCCGCACAAAGAGCATTAAAATTCAATAGACAACCAAATTACTATAGAGCATACTTGGATTTAAACGTAGCAACGCATATTTGACATTAATTTATCAGTAATCGTGCTATTGATAAATAAGGCCTTAAGGCCTTCTAGCCACTGGAGAAGTTCCACAGAGAAGATCCCTAGTGCTCTAAGCATGTGCCGATGAACTGAGAAGGAAACTTATAATTAGTCGTTTGTTTATAACTTAACCAATTTCAGACTTGACGGCACGGTTGGCGCAGTGGCTGAGCGATTAGCTGCTGCTGTCACGGGTTCGATCCCCGCACGGAACAAATATTTGTATGACCGACTGGTAGTTGTTCCAGGTCTGGCTGTTTGTGTATGTAAGTTTAAATGATTGTAAACGCATCCACGACACAGGAGAAATTCCTAGTGGAACAACGTTTTAAAAAAAAGTCACTGTTAAACAAGTGGCCTAGCCACTTGTTTAACAGTGACTTTTTTGTGGGCAAGAGATGGCGCTAGACGACCTGTATAGCTGTCTCTTTCCCACACCGGAATTACTCCTGCTATAAGACGTCTTGGTAATCCAGGCCTTTTATATCGTAGGCATGCTAGTTATCTACGAATCTACAGATAATCCCACTTCCTCCACCCATTGTTTTATAACAAATACCTGCCTATCAAATAACAATTAGTAAAGTTTGAAGGCACGGAGTCAAGGCCGAGGCCGAGGCTTGTAGGCGGGTTCCGCACCTATTGTCTTATTGGATACAGTATTGACGATTTCAACATAGACATACACAAGCAAGTATTTGGTTTTTGCTGTAGGTATCCTTCTAAATACTAACCCAAGACTTATGAACTTCACATTGATACATCAGCAGTTCAGGACTTTTTACACAGATCTAATCGTAATTGTGATTTGTCGTATCTGTGATCGTTCGTGGCATCACTTGGGCCCTGTCAGAACATCAGCACAGTGACATTTTTAAATGTAGGTAACATTTAAATTTGGGCTCGTACGGATCAATTTAGTTTAATGTATGTCATAGATAAGTTTTATTTTATTTTTTGTTGTTCTCTTTTATATAATTTTGTTTGGTCCTGTACGAGTCTAATAAATACATTTTGTTTCTTAATGAAACTGACTAAACATTTATCGAAGCTGACTCATGCTTGACATAGACAAAACTAAACCAGCTGAAATCTCACACTTGGCTTCTCGATTTTAGTTAAGTAAGTTATCCTAGTATCCTCGGTCTAGTGGGCGGTCCAGGGTTTGAATACCAGGTCAGGCAGTGTTATTGGCTTTTTCCATTAGGAATATCTCAGTAGCAGCCACAGTCTGTATTTGTGCCCCGTTGATGGCATTAGGCCTGTCCCCTATTACATGGGACTTAAACATAAGTGGCAAAACATGGGCGTACTATTAGGTACACCTCTGCCTAACGTTTCGGGGATTACAGTACAGGCGTGATATTATGTTTTATGTTATCTAATAAGTTAGATACTGGCCCCCGCAGATACCAATACTTAAACTACTACTAACTAAATAAGACTTAAGAAATAGTAGAAAGACAATAATAAATACTAATCTTATGAAGAAGATGGTAAATGATCAATAGATCATTAACATAATGTGAGATCAACAGCGTTTAATGACTATAAAAATTAAGGTAAATCTTCACAAATATGGAGTTTCCAGGAATCTAACGGTTACAAAATTGCTGTTACTACAAACATTGGAATCTAGCTAAGTACAACATTTTTATTTCTTTTTGTTTTAACTTTGCCCCACACTAGGAATGTCTCCTGTTTATATATTGTCTCCTTGCGGGAATCGAACCCAAAACACGAAGAGCAGCAGTCAATCGCTCAGCTTCTGCGCCAACTGTGCCGTCGTCGGCAATCGGCAAAGAAAATTGTAAATGAAAGTAAATTAAACCCCGAATTCGCTTGCTTTAAGTAATTCTGTACAGTATTTCCATTGCTACGATATAAATAAATATACCGACAGCACGATACTTTACGGTACACTTCAACCCACCTATCTGTACAGGTGGGAAAACACAGAACTAAAATAAATCTACCAAGTTTGACATATCGATGCACTTTTTAGGGTTCCGTACCCAAAGGGTAAAACGGGACCCTATTACTAAGCCTCCGCTGTCTGTCTGTCTGTCTGTCTCCAGGCTGTATCTCATAAACCGTGATAGCTAGAAAGCTGAAATTTTCACAAATGATGTATTTCCGTTGCCGTTATAACAACAAACACTAAAAATTAAAAAAATTAAATATTAATTACCCCATACAATAAACGTGTTTTTTTCGTATTTTTATAGATAAAATAGATAATGGTACGGAACCCTTACCAGCAAGCTAGTGTCAGATGTCAGACGTGATGTATCTATGAAACAAAGCCTTGGAGAATGCATGTACATCGCCAGACACGTACAAACTAGAGATACAAGTGATATCACCTAGTTTGATAGAGTGATATCGAATATTTTGATAGGATTGCTCATGATTGTGATGGAATTCTTGAGGATAGTGGATAATATGGCCATTTAATTGAGATTTTCTTACCACTAGAATTTTTAAACTCTGTTGTGCACAAACTGAGGTAAGAGTTTGGAAGTCATACTTCATTCAACGATGGTGCACTTGCTTGCAGTGCAGGCGCCAGTACTAGTACATCAAGTTACCCGAAACTGTCAAATTTTCCCAATCAACCTTGAACATAATTCTTTAGCGAAAAAGAAAGTTCAAAATATTTTGACTGATTGTAGTAGCTTGATGTGCTGGCGTCTGTACTTGAGAAAATACGTATTATATCCTATTTTGACATAGAGAAAACTGTTTGTTTCTAGCATAACCCTTGTCTAAGTTTCTAAACGGAATACTTTCATTAATTCAGCTCAATACAATCAATAGCAACACAACGTTCTCAAATGAGACGAATTCCATTCCATTCAAAAAATCAACACTAATCGGTATTCTATTTTTGAATTTATAACACATCCAACTACTTAGTTTTCACCAGTCGAGTCGAAAGTCATCAACAATTAGGCAAAGGAATACCAAATTACTGCCAATCAAAATGCAATAATTTCGTACACGTTTGACCTAGACCTTAGTACTACGAAAAAAGGGTTCTAAATAGTTTCCAGGTCTTTATATGGTGCTGCTTATATGGTAAGCTTTATGTATTGAATGTATGAAAATTAATTAAGGCCGACACTTTCGAACGGGTCTGGGTCAACGGAAGTGACAGACGGTGAAGATCTTGAATGGAATGGTTCAAGGTAGTGTTGGAGTACCATTGGATACCGAGAATTTTTGAGATGGGACTTCAGGGCGAATGATAATGCGTAGGTGACATTTCAACACAAATCACAAATCAAGACAAATCATCCGAGATTAGGAAATGCTACTATAAAGAATACGCCAGTCAGAACAAACAATAAATCTACAAACGAATCATACTCAGTTCCACGTAAAAAACTAATCTTTAGCCAATTACAACTCACGTTCTAAATACCGTAGACAATTATAGAATTTACAGATATTCATGAGCTAGTAATGAGGCAGCTTGAACAGTAAGTAACCCAGATGTTTTAGTTCTTGTTCAGAGCATAACCATCGGTGTTCTCCACTCACAGTTACGACGACTACGGACATCTTTACCGTACGTGTACTGCTGACCACTCCACAACCCATTCGAATATACACCTTACGTTCTTACCCATACAATTTTAAATCTATTACACTGTATCAGATAAACTGCGTGCCCTGAACACAACACAACACATGCAATTGTACACCCTACACTTTCAAGAATAGAATTTATAATCCTTTGGTCATACGGTCAGTATGTTTATTAACTCGCCAATAGATAATTATGGTTATAAAGTATGAACAATTAGATAAAACATAAAGTAACCGTTTGAGTGAATTTCTCGGATGCTTACGATCATCAATACTTATGAGTAGGTGGTAAAATATTTAGCACAGCATTTGTAAGAACAATAACATTGTACAACACAGTGAGGCAGATACATGTGTAATCTTTAATTAGTTAAGATCATCTATTTTTTTATTTGATTGGCCTGTTTGTCTAGTGGTTAGTGACCCTGACTGCTAGGACGGAGATCGTGGGTTCGATTCCCACACAGGACAAATCTTTGTGCGATGAGTACGATTATTGGTTCTGTATCTGGATGTGTTATTTATTTATAAAATGTATGTATTTAGAAATGTATAAGTATGTTTATCAGTTGTCTGGTTGCCATCGTACAGGCTCTGCCTAGTTTGGGATCAGATGGCGGTGTGACTGTCCCAATATATTATTATTACTATTATTGGAACGAAGTTTTGGAACGAAGTTTTGGAACGAAGTTCCTTATGGCGCGTTGCGAAAGGAGGCTAGACGGAAAACGGTGATGGTTTTGTGCCAATTTTTTTTTTTACAATTCCTTCACTACTTATTCGAAAGGAACTTCGTTCCATCTGGGTGTCCCTTGACACCTCTCTAGTTTTTTTTATTTTGATTAACTTCCACTTGAATACGGCTATAGTTCAGAATCCATTAGATGCACGTCAGTTGATAGAAATTCTAGGAATGTTCTTGTAGACAACAGTGAGTATAATATGGTGGAGATTATGTATGATATATGGAAAATAACAGAACACAACGAGCTGGGATGTAAAACTTCATAACAATCATTAAAATACTTCAGCTAAAGATAAACATCATACAAGCTTTTCAAAGTTGTATTGATCGCAAATACCATTTCAGTTTTACAGAGCATCATTAACATTACAGAGACAAATAGATATTTATAGTTTGCGTGACTAAAGTAAATTTAGTTTTAAGTTCCTAAACCACTTAAAAATGTATTACTTCTTTTTTATAAATCTAAGTTCAATCAATGCAAATAACGTTCGAAGTACAAGGATATTACTATGAGTAACACTGATAAATAAACAGATTTAGTTTGCGAATTAATGAATGGTACAAAATGAGCACATGATCAACAATGAACAACAACAAGTATGCAACATCCGAACACATTCCAGATACAATCGCATTAATACAGTGATAGCCTTGTCGACGAGACAACACTTCATTCGATTGTGGCTAAAATTTTAAATGCTTAATAAACCTGTGTTCAAATACATAAAAGCGTTACCTGAAGGCGGCCTCTCCTTGGGATAACAGATGCGGAACAGCCCCCGCGTCCTCGTGTAGAAGAAGTATTTGTTGTTGAGGCTGTCCAGGATCGACTGTGAGTTGCCTGCCGAATTCTCCGCTGCGTAATTCTAGAACAATCGAGAAGATTCGATTAAAACTTTCATCGATATTACTAATCTTGGAATATCTATATATGTGTTAAGGAGGTTTTGTGGAACAAATAAACTAGGGGAACAATGTCATTATTGGTTACGAAGAACCCTTAACTAATGTCTCAGATATCCTCGGGGCCAATTCAGGTTATATTCATGATTTAATACTTGCTTATCGGTGTGTGTCCAAGTCCGTAAGTCAAGCAGTAGTAGTGTATTCCTTTATCATTTTTCAATACGAGTAATCAGGTACCTACATCATCATTATCTTTGTCTATTAGTAATTTTATGGTTACCAGTTGAACCTATAATTAGGAAAGCACTTCAATATTATCGATTCATTGAACAATAGTACATTTTGATGTAAGTGGGGAAACTTTGTTATTACATTCGAGGCGGAATTAACACCCGAGCAGCAGGCAAGGGTGTTATCAGGGCACGCCACGATAGTGGCGGTAAGTCCCCTCTTTGAGGAGTGGTTAGAGAGGCGCCATGGCGCCCTCACCTTCCGCCTGATTGTTTTGGGAGGTACCTGCACCGAATCGGGCGGGAGGAAACGCCCGGGTGTTACCGTTGTGAGGATCGCCCGGAGGACACGGTGGACCACACTGTGGAGGTCTGCTCTGCTTGGGCGGAGCACCGCCGTGTCCTCGTAGCGGCGATTGGCGGCGGCGACCTCTCGCATCCGGCCCTCGTTCAAGTCATGGTTCGGGGCGAGAGGGAATGGGAAGCCGTCACCTCCTTCTGCGAAGCAGTCATGCTAGCGAAGGAGGTGGCGGAACGTGAGGGCCCACCGGGCGTCGGGAGCCACGTGGTGGCTCTCGGCCACTGTAGGCGCGGGTCTGTGGACGGTGAGTAATGGGCTAGCTCGCCGTCTGTCCGTCTTATGACGACAGGCCGTGTCGACGGCGCGTTCGTGTGGCACGCGCGCCTCAAAGAGATGTCAGCAAACATGAGGGGCCCGCAAGGGCCAATGCCTGCCAGGGCTGCGGGACTGTTCGAAAGAGATACCGCGGCCTTGGAACACAAAGGGCAAAAGAAGGAACATGGATGGGTTTTAGTCAGTAAACGTCTGACACTCCCTTCCGCTCCACCCAGAGCGGGAAGAGTCATTTGATGATTTGCCATCCCAAAAAAAAAGGCGAGGGTGTTATTGAGCCGAGAACTGCAGTAACAAATCCCCACGCGTATCAAACGACGACGTTTTTCAATACACTTTCGAAGAAATAAAATATTAGAACTGAAAGTATTTTTGTCAGGAATTAATAAGAAACTATGATTTAATTTGGTTTTTTTCCGCGCTTTGCTTTCGCCAGGTTGAAGAAGAAGCATAGGTATGATGCCGTTAATTTTGAATTTAGAACACACATAAATGTTAATTTCTTCATAAAAGTAAATATTTGTTTTAAATAATCATGTTTATCTATGATATTCTATATAAAAACACAATTTAAATACTCGAAAAATATTTATGCCGTAAAGACGCAAATCTTTGCCGACATATGAAAAAAAAACAAACACCGCCGACTATACTTCGTCATTGAACCCATTTGGACTTAGTTTATGGGTGATATCTGTGGAAATTTTTATTTATCGCACGTGTGCGGAAAAATATTAAAAATCCACGCGGAAAAATATGTGAGAAACATTGCATGTAGAACCTAATCGTAGTGCGAAAAGAACCAGTTTTCGAGAAAGTATATTGAAAAAAATATTTCAATAGGTTGATTTATAAATAGTGGGTGTTCGACATTTTTTGCATGACTCAAGGTTTGATTATCTTGTTCCGTTTGAAGGCAACTTTTGGCCATAGTATTACCAGTATCTCACACTTTACTGTTATAGGCACACAATTCTGTAGCATTGTTGCCTTTTCACCTAAATACTCAGTAAAAATACCCACATCACAAAATCAATTACAAAAAAATTACTAAAACGCAGTCTTGATATCGTTAAATCATTAAGCTGAATGTATAGTATAATTAAACTGGCTAACGGCCACAATGGCCAACAGCCGAGCGGTAGTAGGCTGCGTAATTACAAGAAACTGGTCGAGGACCGCATTCCTGAGGAGGCTTGAAGGACCGAAGCTCGAAGGCCGAAACGGATTGATTGCCTTCAAGGGCATTCAAGGACCACGTTCGGGAATGTACGCGGTCCCTTTGCTAGGGTTCAATTCGTAAAAAGATTGAACATGGCTAAAAGGTCACAGACAAAATACCCAGAATCCAGAATTAATGAGAATTTGTAATTAATTGGGTTAGTTTCATTCTGATTTTTCCTGTTTAATGTTTACCTGTGTAATGTTTAACTTATTTGTACTTTTGTTTACCTCATATGACTCATTTTTATGGTTGAAGTAAATAAGGACTCATCCACCAACCCTCATCGGGTCCGCGTGGTGGATTTCTCACTGAGATAAGGTTTGTGTCCCAGCAGTGGGAACGAATTAGAATTGTGGACTGATTTTATGCAATTTGTTGCTCATAGAAATCTATAAAATTATCTATGGTTTAGCTGATACATAATGATGGTGCATGTACGCCACACCTTTGGACACTCACTAGTAGATGATTTAAGTCATTAGAAAGTAGATATGGGCGGTCAGCGAGACGCCCTGACGTTCCTAACACGGTTAAAGTTACACGACAAGTGTTTAAACTTAACGCCCGTTTGCCTTAAACTTAGGTTAACGTTAAGTATTCGTGTTGATCACCTCAGGCGACCGAGTAACTACTTATTTTAAATCAAGAGTAATTATTATAATTTGGAATCTTGGTGTTGGAAAGCTGGTATAATGAAAGTAAGCCCACTAAAATTGAGGAATATCCTAACTAATATTATTGTACGAGCCAATATTGCTCATACAGCAAAAGTACGTTTCTGCGCACGTAATGAATTACGCTAAACGTACTTTATTAATTATATTTTAACATAAACGCAGTCGTCACTAAAACTTAGCCACGAGCGGGTCGATCAATAATAACATTGTATCAAGTGCGGCTCAGATAACTAAACAATCGTAACTTAATTAAACTATTGAACCTAACAGTGGTTTGGTGTGAGTTAACTACCTTCCTACAACAACTACCGGGGTATCAGTCAACGACGAGAATACCCCAACATCTTTTGGTCCTTCGAGCCGGATGACGCGGCATATCACCTTGTGAGTCGTCGTGTCTCCTCATCAGCAGAGTGCTTAGCGTGGTATATCCCAGTTACGTTAGCAAATCGGTGTTATTGGCTTCCCACAAGCGGGTCTCACCAGTAGCATTGAGACGTTGCACATAACGTAAAGGAGGGTGAGCTACACTGAGTGCCGGTAACTAACGAACCAGCAGAGGTCACGTCTACTGCTACAACTAAGAAACGATCGGCGGGGATAACGTCCACGGCGGTTACTACAGCGGAGATCACGTCTACCGCTTCAACTAACTAACGTTCCAGCAGAGATCAAGTCTACTGCTTCAATAAAGAAATAATCAGCGGGGATAACGTCCACTGCGGTTACTTCAGCTCCGAAAACTTCGTGAGTACTACCTACACGCCAACCACTAGCAGCTCCACAAAGCGTAAACAATGTCGACAGAAGACTACCCTGAATTTGTGGAACTTATAACAAAACAGCAAAACAGCTACGAGAGAATCAAAACTCTACAAACGAACTACAAAAAAGATTCTGTGAGTAGAAAAACCACAGACTACCTAGACAAGCGCATCGAAGCCTTACAATCCCTATGGGATAAGTTTCGATCGAACCACGAAATTTTGAAGAAGTATGAAACTGCCCAAAGAGACCACGACTACTTTAGGCAGGACATATTTATTATTACAAAAAGCATGTTTGACGAAACAATGCAATCTATGAATCAACTACGAAACAAGTTGATAAACGAACCTGGATTTTCGGGTATACCAAAACCGAAAATACTAGAAACACCCGGAACACCGCAATTCGATACAACTGGAGTACACCAACATATCGAGGATGAAACGGACAAGCACCTTTCAACGCTGTTACGTAATCAAATGTGTAACTTCAACGCTTTAAAGCGAGCGGTCTCCAAAATTAATCTGGATGGCATGAAAGAGAAGTGGCAACTCCAAGATCAAGTCAACATATTACGATCTAAATGGGAATCCATCGACAAGATTCATTGGGAACTAAGCTACTTACTGCAAGGGAACGACAAGGACTATGAAGCAAAATTCGATCATTGGGAGCAAGTCTACGACAACCTAAAGGAAGAGCTGAATAGAAAAATCTTTGAGACATCCCATTATGAAAAAACAACGCCGCGTATGGAATTACCGGAATTCAACGGAACTTTCAACAATTGGATCTCCTTTAGGGATTTATTCTTTGAGATGATTCACAACAATCCAACGCTGAACAAAACGCAGAAAATGAAGTTCCTAAAAGCTAAGTTAAAAGGTGAAGCAGAAAAGTTAATCAAGCACCTTCCTGTGAGTGCTGAGAATTATGACTCGTGCCTTAATATTATTCAGCACCGCTACGACAACAAGCGATTACTTTTCACCTCCTACATAGATACACTTCTCAATCAAGCGTCCATCGAAAAACCAAACTCTTCCAACATGAAGAAGCTGTATGACACAACTAAAGAGTGTTTAAACGGCCTAGAAAACATAGACGTCAATATTCCAGTATGGGGTCCACTTATCGTCTACCTACTATCCTCCAAACTGGATGATGTCACGTACGCTGACTATATAAAAATCATGAAACATTCAAGAGAGCTTCCAGACTTAGAGGAGTTTATGGAGTTCCTGGAATTGCAGTTCATAACTTTAGAAACATCCCGTAACAAAAAGAACGGCGGGAAACAAAACTACTCATCAAATAACCAACCTAAAAGTTATAACAACAACAAGTCAACGAACTCTAAAGACACAGAAAAGTGGACAAAAACCTTCCATGCAACGGTGAGGAAATGTCCACTGTGCAAAAACGAACACACGCTGAGGCAGTGTTCTACATTTTTGAACATGGATGTCGCAACGCGAAACCAAACAACAAGAAACCTTAACTTGTGCAAAAATTGTTTGTTTAGTCACGGCGGAAATAAATGCAATTCAACGAAAACATGCCGCACGTGTAACTTCAAACATCACTCTCTCCTCCATGATGATAACCTGAAAGGGCAACATTCAAAGCCGACCACATCAACGGTGGCTGAGCGAACATCTAATCACATTAACGGTGAACAAGAGATACTCTTAACTACTCTTCAACTAAAGGTCAAGAACAGGGAAGGAAATTACGTCATCCTTCGGGCATTACTGGATCAAGGCTCTCAAGTAAGCTTGCTCACAGAAAATGCTGCTCAACGGTTGAACTTACCCCGAAACAAAATGAACGCTGCAGTCACTGGTGTTGGCACTATAATGGGCAAGAGCAAAGGGATGATTAAATTGGAGTGCCAGTCTATCCACTCTGATTATACATTCCTAACAGAAGCTTTAGTGATGAGTAAACTCATCAACAATTTGCCTAACTCAACGATCAACACGGAGAACTGGACGCATCTTCACAATATCAAGTTAGCTGATCCAGACTACAACATCTCTGGACCCATCGATCTACTGCTTGGAGCAGATGTTTACTCCGACGTGATCTTAGATGGAATAATAAAACATAACAATGGTTCGCCAGTAGCGCAACAGACAAAGTTGGGCTGGATATTGTGCGGTGCTACAAAGCAGTTTAACTGTCTAGTAACACTAACAGAGCTAGACAATCTAACAAAATTTTGGGAAATAGAAGATATCCCTTCGGAATCCGAAAATACAACGGAAAACGAATTTTGCGAAACATACTACACAGAAACAACAAAGCGATTAAGCAATGGGCGTTATGTGGTGAAAATGCCAATGAACACTAACTACGAACAAAACCTGGGGAACTCGAAACCTCAAGCTACAGCACAATTTCTTCATTTGGAAAAGAAAATGGCGCGGCAAGAACACTTCGCTAAGCTATACAAAGAATTCATCCGAGAATACATCGATTTGGGACACATGAAACCAGCAACAGAATCGGAAAATCGAGTGCAAGCCTACCTACCACACCACGGCGTAGTAAGGGAGTGCTCATCAACAACGAAACTACGAGCTGTTTTTAACGCATCAATGAAAACAGACTCCGGGTACAGCCTAAACGATTTGATGAAAAAAGGGCCAAATCTACAAAAGGACATACTATCCCTGATCATAAAATGGCGGAGCTATAAATATGTTCTAACGGCGGACATTGAGAAAATGTACCGTCAAATCCTTATTCATCAAGATCAACAAAGTCTTCAAAAAATAATTTGGAGAGAAACCAAGAGTGAACCACTGAGAACTATGCAGCTGTGTACCCTAACATACGGGACCAAAGTCGCACCATTCATAGCGATGCGTACTCTCCAACAACTGGCTAAAGATGAAGGCAACGCTTTCCCTCTGGCCCAAAAGGCGCTACTTAACGAATTTTATATGGATGACGCCATCACGGGCCACCATACCATAGAATCGACGAAGCTGCTGCAAAAAGAACTAAGTGAACTACTGAAGAAAGGTGGTTTTGTTTTACGGAAATGGTCCACGAACGAACAGTCTATTCTCAAAGACCTACAAAACAAAGAGAAAAGTAACAATAACGAATTTAACTTTAAACAGCAAGAGTTCAGCAAAACATTAGGGCTCGCATGGAATGACGCAAGCGACACATTCCATTTTATTAGCGAAGCCCCTAACGACAACAAAAATGCATCATACACAAAACGCAGGCTATTGTCAGAAATAAGCAAGATCTACGATCCACTTGGTTGGCTGGCTCCAATTACTCTACAAGCAAAACTGCTTTTTCAAAAACTATGGAGGGATAACTACCAGAACATTGGTTGGGACGAAAATGTACCAGATTCCATAGAAAAGGAATGGAGGCAAATTAAATCCGACCTGCCAAACATAAAATACATAAGTTTACCAAGATGGATAAAAAACGAAAACAATATTACGATCGAATTGCAAGCCTTCTGTGACGCGAGCGAGAAAGCCTACGCATGCGTTATCTACAGCCGAACTACGTCACCCAGTGGCGCTTATGAAACAACACTACTCGCAGCAAAAACTAAGGTGGCACCAATCAAGAAGAAAACTACGATACCGAGGTTGGAATTATGCGCCGCAGTTTTGCTGGCGAAACTCCTACAAAGGATAACAAAAGTCCTCGAAGATTACGATCTAAGGATTACCTGCTGGACCGACTCTAAAGTTGTCCTAGCATGGCTTCAGGGAAGTCAAACAAAATACGAGAATTACGTAACTAATAGAACTAAACAAATATTAAACATCGTGCCTGCGATCAACTGGGGTTACGTGAAAACAAACGAAAACCCTGCCGACTGTGCCACGAGAGGACTCATACCAACCAAACTGGTGAACTTTTCCCTGTGGTGGGAAGGCCCTAAATGGCTTAAGGAGCAAGAAACACAAGCCCTTATCTCTAAAGAAACTTTTAGCACAAACGAGGGCTTCCTAACAAGCTGTTACACGAATAATAGTACGGAACCCACGCCGATCAAAAATGAATTAATCAAGTCATTACTCGAGCGACATAGCAACATGGATCGCATTACAAGAATACTTGCCTTGGTGATACGTTTCGCTGATGCATTACGAAACAAGAGAAGGTCAACTGAAGGCCATGAACTGAACTTGCACGAACTAAGCAACGCACTGTTTATGATTACTAAATCAGTGCAAAGGGATTATTTCGAAAATGAGATAAATTCTCTCAACAAAGGTGAAAAACTTGCCAACAGAAGCACCATTTTGAAACTTAATCCATTTTTGGACTCTAATGGAGTTTTACGTGTTGGAGGACGCCTAAACCACTCATACTTACCAGTGGAAACGAAACACCCCATTCTGTTACCAGGAGAGGGAAGACTAACCCAGCTAATTGTTGAAAAGGCGCATCATCGAACCTTACACGGTGGAGCAAGATTAACGCTAGCTGACACTAGAAACAATTACTGGATCATCAGCGGCAATCGAACCGTCAAGAAAATACTGCGACAATGCATTCGATGCCGTCGATACGCAACAACTCGAAGTGAACAGTTGATGGGCAACCTTCCTAAAGAAAGGATCACTCCATCGAGGCCGTTTTCGCATACTGGCGTCGACTTTACAGGCCATGTGGACGTAAAGATAAACAAAGGCCGCGGAATTAGAACCTGCAAAGGCTATATAGCCATATTTATATGCATGTGCACAAAAGCAGTGCATATCGAACTTGTTTCGGACCTATCAACGCAAACTTTCATCGCAGCACTAAGAAGAATGTGCGCCCGTAGAGGCACCCCTAAACACATCTACTCGGACAACGGAACTAACTTTGTCGGAGCAGCAAGAGTTTTAAAAGAAGAGTTCCAACTATTTAAAACAATACAATCGTCAGAGTTCTTTAAGGAGATCAACGACCTTCAAATCGAGTGGCACTTCAACGCTCCATCCTGGCCATCAGCAGGAGGCTTATGGGAAGCCGCTGTACGTTCCATGAAAGCACACCTGAAACGCGTGATCGGACAACAAAAGCTTACCTACGAACAATTTGCAACGCTTCTCACACAAATCGAAGCGTGCATGAACAGCCGGCCACTGTGTCCATTAACAGAGGATATCGAAGATCTGGAATACCTCACCCCTGGTCACTTTCTCACGGGGAGTCCAACACTAACACTACCACTCAATGAACCTGAAGAAAACAAAACGATAGACATCAGAAACAACTGGAAACTCATTGAGCTCATGCATCGACACTATTGGAGTCGCTGGTCGAAAGAGTACCTCCATTCACTACAACACCGAAACAAATGGCAACAAACTAAAGAAAATATACAGAAGGGGCAGCTAGTTCTCGTCAAAGAAAGTAATTTACCCTCAAGCAGATGGGCTATGGGACGCGTAATGGAACTGCACCCTGGCAGCGATAACTTAGTAAGAGTAGTCACGCTTAAGACACAAAATGGGATACTTAAAAGACCCATAACAAAACTCGCCCCGCTACCTATAAACGAGGCATGCGGAAGCGCTGACACACAAGAAGTGAGTTCAGAAACTGACCACAACGAGCCAAAGAAAGGCACTAAAAAAGGTCGAAAAGGGGTCAAAAGCTTGCTTATGATGTTACTAGTAGCATTTACAACGCTATCATGTGGCCTAGCAGCACCCCCGCAACATTTTAAAATAACTCGGTTAGCAGAAAACCAACCAGTTTACTTTGACCCCGTCGGAAATATCCAACTTATTCACGACGAATGGAAACTTCTGGTATACTATAACCTGACAACATTCTGGCAAAGTACGACGAGGGTAGAGGAGTTCGTGAATCATATAAGCCAACTATGCGACACGATGCCTAACGAACCATGTCACGCTACGTCACAACAACTCAAATTCGAAATGGGCCAGCTGAACGAGTATAACACATTGTTGCGGTCTCAACATCAACAACGAAGGCGACGTGGCTACGTTAACGGCGTAGGAAATCTTGCACGAGCCCTGTTTGGTGTCCTTGATAGCGATTTCGCAGAAAAATACGCTCAGGACATAGAAAAAATTAAAACAAATGAACAATACTTATTGCAGCTGATAAGAAATCAGACACTGATTATCGAGGCAGAAAACAACGTCATCAAGAAAAATGAAGACTTTGTAAAGACGCAACTGGAAGTAATTCAACAATTTATGAACGAAACGAAATATAATACGGCAGTAATTGAAAACAGATTTCAAAGAATGAAAACAATGAACGATGTCAATGCTGGGGCGTTAACTGCTAGTTTACTTATCTCAGTACTGAGGAGAAACCAAGAAATGCTCTTAAGTGCATTGACAGATATCTACAGAGGCCACCTCGACATGAAATTATTGACACCGGAGCAGCTATCTGAACAAATCAATTACATTGCTGGTATTATACCGAAAAGATTAATATTACCTATCAATAACAGCAACGGGTCGAACATTAAAAATATTTACAAAATTATTTATGTCAAAGCCCGGCTCACCGACCAATACTTACTGTTCGAATTACATATACCGTTACTAAGCGATGACGAGTATGCATTGTACCGTAATATAGCTATGCCTAGATGGGAAACAGCTAAACAATGTCAGGTGATAGAGACAAAAACACAATATATTGGAGTCAACTTCGTAAAGAATACCTACATACAGATGGAAGAGGTTGATCTTCAGCAGTGTACCACAATGACGGCGGATAATCATATCTGCCACGCATCTACAACTATCCGCAACTTGCATGGAGTCACGGCATCCTGCGAAGCTAAAATACTCAGTCAAAATGTAAACAACATTACATGTGATTGGGTATCACAACAATGCTCTGACCGGTGGATAAAGTTACACAGACCAAACATATGGCTATATAATTGCATCAATGAGTGCACGACTCGCATTGTCTGCGAAAATCGAATTACAACAACCATTATAACAAAAGCGGGGCTTCTTGCCCTAGGTCAGGATTGCATACTTCAGCACAATGACAACACAATTTATTCACACAACGTTTTAAGTAGCAGTACTAATATTGGAATTACCTTGGAGGTACCTACTATTGACTCACCAAATGATATGTGGAATACATTCAAAAACACAAAGATTGTGCTACCGAAACTAAACTTATCTAATGAACACAAATTATTAGATGACCAGATAACCACACTAAAGGGAAGAGAGAGCTTACCTAACGACTTAAGTGTCCACGACATCGGCAACTACACTATAAGCTCTTTGCTGGTGGGAGGAATCGTCGCCGCTATAATAGTTTGGCGAATAAGGAGATATCTTCAGGCGCGTAAGAAGAGCAATACCGCAGCCACCGCGAACAAGACTCAGGAAAGGACAGATGATATAGAACTAAAGGAAATTCCTGCCTACGCCAAAATACGAGGTGGACATTCGGAGAACTACCGTTCGCCGCAACCAGCAATTGGAACAAGATTCAAACTATGATTAACTATATAAGAATTATGTCTTGCTTATTGTTTTGATTGCTTAATAACATGTATACTATTTAACTTGTAACTCAAGTTTGGTAATCTGAGTGCGTACATATTTTTCCCCCGGGAGCATGTACGAGCCAATATTGCTCATACAGCAAAAGTACGTTTCTGCGCACGTAATGAATTACGCTAAACGTACTTTATTAATTATATTTTAACATAAACGCAGTCGTCACTAAAACTTAGCCACGAGCGGGTCGATCAATAATAACATTGTATCAAGTGCGGCTCAGATAACTAAACAATCGTAACTTAATTAAACTATTGAACCTAACAGTGGTTTGGTGTGAGTTAACTACCTTCCTACAACAACTACCGGGGTATCAGTCAACGACGAGAATACCCCAACAATTATAAACGCTTAAACCACAAGAACCGTTCAACCTGAAATTTTCCTTATACGTTGTTGTGTAGGTATAAGAGTTTAATTGTCAAATACTAAATTAACGCGAGCGAAGCAAAAGATAGTTTAAAATAAAACATAATTGTGGCGCTTAAAATGTAGCTGAACTATCAACTCGAACAGTGAAATAATACTGCAGGCATATTGGGCAAAGCATTCGGTATTTCTACGACATTCGACAGAATTGACACAAGTTTTCGGTAGGGTAACCAAATATTTGGTTTTTCTCAAATAGTTATCCAGGTCCTTAGGTCTCCCAACGCCTTCATCTACACAGACAAACAAATCTCTCCTCGAAAATGAACAATACAATACAATATGAATATTGGAGCACTTAAGTATCAAACAACGTCAATAAAGACAAAGTCGACAGCTTTACATGATAATTATGCTCTCGGAGCCTTTGTCATAGACATTCTAAGTATTCTAACGGAGCGGATACAAGTCGTGAGAACCGCGGATTGAAAGGTATCACAAATTCTATCCCTATTCAAACCCTATTGTATGTGTATATTGTACCTACATGACTGGAATTCGTTATTTCTGATTGAGGAGAATTAACATAAGCCACCGGCGCATAATCTCCTCTTCGGTATTTTCATGCAAAATGCTGACTACGACGTAGTCAAAACAATAAATGTACACACGACGACTAATCAATCTGTACAAAACCAGTTTAAACGGATCTCATTGTACGGGAAATCTATACAAAGCGAGGCCATGTTATATTGGCAATGTACAGCTTGATACATAATAATATATGTCGCCGTACATAAATGTACAAGTAAAGATTATCCTAAAGATGCTTAAAATAAATGTATTTCTTGACTACACCGCTGGTATCTTCAAGAGCCAATGGTTTTTATTCTGAAATCCTTGACCATTTTAGTGTATTACTGTAGATTTTTTAAATCTACTGAGTGGAAGTTCCTTTGACACTGATTGCAATCCGGTTTTGCAGGTAAACCGGATTGCGCTGTTAGTCAAGAATCATAAATGAATGAGTCATACAATTTTATATTTAAAAAGAAGAATCGATGTCGTCAGGTTTCTTAGTAAAAGGCGAAGTAGGTGAAGTCATCTCTGCCTAGACTTTTCCCTATGTTGCGATCGACTTCCAGTCTAACCGGATGAAACTGAATACCAGTATTTTACATGAAGCGACTGCTTGTCTGACCTCCACAACCCAGTTAGTACTGGGTAATACCCCTTAGTAAAACTGGTTGTCAGACTATCGGGCCTGTAATGACTATCCAAGATCTACAAATGACAGCAGGGACCAGACCAACGACTTAACGTGCTTTCCAAAGCACGGAGGAAACTCGGTATGTAATGGGTGATCAGGATCACCCATTCAAGGCAAGCGCGGCTTAACCTGAAGATCGTCCTCCAAAAGTCCCGCCAAAATTGGTCCAGCTATTTCGGAGATTAGCCGGAACAAACAGACAGACAAAAATTGAAATAAATGCGTTTTTGTTGTAAGTGCCGTGTATATTTTCATATGCATTTAGTAAAAAACTGTTATTTTGTTATTACAAACAGCCACTTCAGTTTATTTATTTGTAAGTATAAATGCGAAAGTTTGTGAGAATTATTAGATGTACCTATGGATGTCTGTCTAGATGTTTTTAACTCTTTCACACAAAAACTACTGACTGGACTAGGAAGAGACTTAGCACACAGATACTTTATCCCCTGGATTAACACATACGATACTTTTATCCCACTAGTATGATCCCGTGGGACAATTACCCAAACTCCACGCGGGCGAAGCCGCGGGCAAATAAGCTAGTATCACTATACAATATCTAGATCCTCCGTTCCTTTTGACCAATTAAGTTTAACCTATAACAGTCAAACAAAACGTCAGCCATCGCAGCAAAAACCAGACAACAAACACAATTAATTACCTAGCTATAGCTATTGGTACCTCACCTATCATTAACTACTTTCTTTATAAAATCAAGAAACAATAAAGGCAACAAAAACGACGACAATGGATGAATCCGGAGTCCATTAGAGATTGCACATTCCATCAAACTGGTTGTAATGACTTCCCGGTAAGGGGGCGGGGGAGAGAGGAGGTGGGAAGCTGATGCTGACGAGTGACGTCACAGCTTGGGAATACGACGCAATGATAATGTGTTGACATTAATACTATGAGAATTGTACACACGTGAGATTGTTTGTCAATGGATGCGATGGAGGTAATCTGTTTTATTCTGTTGTTTAAATATTTTTGTTATGACTTGTCTTCACCTGACGTCTTGAAGATATATCAAAGTATACTATGTCTACTCTTTTGTCGTAATGCAGTATCGTCAGCTCCCTCTTTAATAACATCTTTATCCATCACCAATGTTTTTGTCAAATGTTGTGAATTCAGTTTAATTGTTTACAAAATATCCTAGCCTATGCGTGAGCCCTTCTATTTAAGAAGTTTTCTGTTGTAACACATAAGCACAACACACGTTACTACACTAAAAGGATTTTTGAAAAATAAAATAGTAAAATCACGTCGTTTATTTTATTTTTTATTTTATTCAAAATATTTCATACGGGGTCCGCGATACGGTGTCGATGTCGGGTATAGTCAGACACGCTGACTATACCCGACATAAAAGATTTCAAATATATTTCCACGTATCGAACTACATATACACATTCGATGTTGAACTCTCATGGAAATTATGTACGAGTATAAAGAAAGGTTTCCTTTTACTCGTAGCACAGGACCTAGCTCTTATAACTAAAATATACCTGCAAATCTATCAACTATCTTAACAGTTTGAGGATTTTTTTGGACTTTGAGCACGGCGTGTTGTTAAAAGAATCTTATTTCAAATCAAAACATTTACTTATTTTGGTGTTTTTATATGTTTAGTTTATTGTTTAGTTGTCGTCTCCATAAGACCCTCGCCTTCGGCTCGGGTGTAATTTCCGCCTCGGTTGCAGTGACAAAGTTTGCCCACTTGTATCACTTGACATAATTGATTTTCATATTAAGTCCGTATTGGTTTTTATTCTGTTTGCTGACAGTTTTTAAATAATTGGTATTTTTTTTTACAAATAGAACATAACTTCAATATCAAGTATCAAAGTTAGTTTGTTGTCGATCACTAGATATGCCTAAGAACTTCGCTTGCTTCCCCAATATTATAGCTTCGGTAAGCAATACTATCATTTATGTTTTCACTACGTTGTTGATTAAATTGCATTTTTTTTTCAGTTTATTTTTTTTTTCCTTTTATTCATATACCTATATTGTCCGACTGCTGGGCAAAGGCCTCCCACTAAAGTTTATTTACTTAAAAAAAACAGTAACTTACTAAGTTGTAAGAATACACTCAACAAATACACGCTAAATACATAACTTTCTCCTTTTATCGGTTAAAAAGCAAAGATTTGCGGTTGAACAAATATTAAATCAATTAGAATTCAATTGAAACCAGCTTGATGTAATGTGCCAAATTAGGTAGGTACACAGGTATTTTAATTATTCCAAACCAGGTTACGTAAATCCAGTTTTAAGGTTTGTATAATCGAAATTATTTGACCAGATTAAAACATGTTTTTTTGCTTACGTTGATAAGGTTTTCACAGATCTGAGTAAAGCAAGAAATGCTTTTATTGTTGTTTGTGTTTTTTTTTTCTTTAATCAAAATATTAATTATTTACAAACTACAAAACTATAATAGAAATAAATATGTACAAGTATAAAAGGGTTACAAAAATTCGTTCGGGTCCAAAAATTCGTCCGCATCGCTGTCAACAGGAAAAGTGCCCAGAAGGCTGGCAGCATTACCACGTTGGATGGCAATGCTGATTCTTTGCCCAAAAAATAGGCCCTTTATTGTTTGTGTTGACTTAAAACATTGTCATAATCAAAGCTGACAAAAAATCAACAAACACAGCGTGTCTTAAACTAAGATGGAGTAAAGAAGTAGGTACCTATCTCATTATTAAAGTATTATTATTTGTCTATTACCCTCCCACTTCCAGTAATGAGAGATCATTAGCTTTTTTGCGGCACAACACTAGATTCGAGACCATCAGAGCGATCAGCCAGCGGAGCGCGACGTTTCTTCAACTCGAATAGAGTTCATCGATCGACGTTTTTATAGAATCGACTAAGCTATCCGATTACGATTATCTATGGGAAAGTACCAAGAAAGTTATATTTGATTACAGTGTCAATGTTATAGGAGAAACTTAATGAAAGGAATGGAAAGATCTTCTTCATTCTGTTTTGAATGGCATCTCGCAGGTGGCTATTAGGCTGGCTTCTACTTAACCGGACTAACAACTGGGTGCGTTTAAAAAAATTTAAAACTTAGCGTCTACACACTAAGGGCCCTAGGGCCCTTATACCATAGGGGATGCCCTTAGTGTGTAGTTTTAAAGTTTTTAGCGACGCCCTCAGCCAAGGCTCGTACCCCTTAGGGCTTATGGAGTACGGTTCGGCTTAAGGTGTCGCTGGGGAAGGCAGCAAAGGGACAGTCTGAATTTGAATTAATCTTCTTCATTTTGGGTCGATGGTAAATGAGCTGGACCCGGTAGGTGACCAGGACCTCGAAAATTGCGGCATCAGTGGCGTTTGTAAGTCCTCAGAAGAGCAGGCGTAGGTCTTTTTGGACTTGTACACTCCAACATGGTTTGGTCAGGAGCACCGCATTCGCATTGCGTGTAAGTGGGGTCGATAGATGAAAGAAGATGATTATACCATTAATTATTTTAAATTATTGTTAGTAGCATGTTGAAATAAAAATATTCAGTCAGCTTCAAATTTATGTTCCTTTCGTCAGTAAACTATGCCATTACAATTTATGATTTTAATATCACTGTAAAAATATTTAGCATGAACTTAACGTAATGACGTTATCGAATCGCCGATCAGCAACTTTAAATTAATCACCGATAATAACCAGTATACTATGTTAATAACCAGTTTGGAAATAATGCAATAAGTCAATAATTATTTAACATGATAATATTGCGATATTGTTCACGCACCTTTCACTTTACATAATATAGTAATAATTCAGTTTGACCAGATTTCACAAGTTGACGTTATACTGGAACAATATAGTTAGTCCCGTTACTCGTAATCAAGAATGGGGCAGTAAACTGCATTTATCTATCGTCACAGATTCTATCGTTCACTTATGCGTAGGTATTTCCTTATGTATCTAAGTTATTTGCAATTAAACACGTACATAGGTAGGTAGGTAGGTACCTACTGGTTTTTCAATTTATTAACACAATAAACTAAAGTAATACGTAGGTGTCCGCATCTTGTAGTTTTCCTTGTCATTGTTCCATTCCTATAATTAAACCCTGATGTATATTTTGTCTAATTCAAAAACAATAGCCGGGAAAATAATCACAAAAATGTTATGGCGGCGATCCAGGGACGAACTTGATTTAAAGTCATATTCTGAATACTCTAACCTACATGCTATGTGCACCTAAAGATAGATACAAGAAAGAAGCAGTAAGAAACTGTAACAAAATTTGACCTATAACTTTGAGGATCTCATGTCTCTGACGCTTCTATTAACATGGCCACCTATTGGGCTTAACTGACCTAAAAAGTTCCATCGACCGAGGAAGAAGATAATTATAAAAAGTCACATCGAAAAAAAATTAAAGTATACTATTGAATACCCAACAGTAAGACAGAATATAACAATCTGTGATTGACATGTAATAAGGGCCGAACAAAATTGGACAACCACCTGCCATCGTAACCTCGCGTGACCATACGACACGGAGGCAAGACCTTTCCGATTCTAATCGATCTGAACCGAATCGATCCTATTGTTAGACATCCACGCGATGTCCACACATTCTTCAAATCACTAAAGTTAAGTAATACAATATCTAGCTGTACAAGGATCTGTTGGCGTGTGGTCAAAATCGGAACTAATGCCACCATTTTGTTTTTGCACAGGCAATTTCAGAAATGTTTACCAACAGCGCCCCTCTATCAACGTTACTCGAGCGCCAAAAGATCCATGCTCGAATCTACTTGAATTAATTTGATTGATCAATTTATATTTCAACCGATGATCGAGCAATTGACTTTTAGGTGACTCTCGACCTCGGAATTATTGGATAATAATAGATATTAAATTAGACATCGTTATTGATGCTTGTCATTTATAGCTGGCAGTTATTCTCCTATTAATACTTAATTCATTGGCATATTAAATGTGAAGATTAAATATTAAATTCCTACACAGACACTTTCAAAATAAATACTTACAATTTAATCAAAATTGTCGCTTTAGTTCAACTTTTGTCGAGAACATCTACTTCTCAGCTTATTTCTGAAATGAAAGATCCATATCGCTAGCTTATTTCTGAAATGAAAGATCCATATCGCTAGAGAAGTTTTAAAGTAAAATTCGAATTCATTTATTTTGTGTAAGTGCATCGACATTCATACAAGTCTAATTAGGAAGAGTCGCGATACTTTGACAAGGTAGACGCTTCCACCGCACTTGGTCAATATTCTCGGTCACTTTCGCCACATCTCTGAGCACACTCGGCAATTATACCGCAGCATTGTCTACAACTTTCGCCCAACTGTAGTTCTGCAGTTTGGACGTCAAACAACTAATAATTAATAATCTCATACTACGCAGTTAGAGAGTTTATTGCTACGTATGAAGTTAATGCTCCACAGCAGCATTATGTTGGGCATTAAGTGAAAATCATTGTTTTGTTTTATAAAATGATCTGTTTAAGTTTATGCACGCGTAGGTACATGGGTGAATAGTGGACAGTTAAAATGAAAATATTTATGAAGCCTATTACTACAGCAATTTGTGTGCGAGCAATTGAAGTGGGTACCTACCATTGTAATGTTAGTCATAAACAAGTGGCTCATTGTTGTTGTTAATCTATATTCAAACAATAAAATGTTTCTTGGAAGCAATATTTTCTTTATCAACAGTGATTGTGCGCTCGTTGATATCTTTTGTATTGAGAAACCGCACTAAATTCTTCGCAAAACTTTCAAGCATTCCGTACTCATAATTTTCAAGACCTACGATTAATATCACAAAAGGTTGGCTAGTTTCTAATGCTAATGTATACAGTTTCGCCTGGCGAGGCGCGCAAACGAATGCTCACGTCGGTCGTACGTCAATGTATGATCGAGCACGTTCGGAATGTGGTACGAACTACGAATGGACCGCGTGCGATGATTTCACATAAAAAAACCGGTCAACCGCTAGTGATTCCACCGCTAACGCTGTGGATGTGGACTTCCTCTTTTGAACATTTACTCTAATGAATATTGAAAACCGGATGCAGACGCGTTGAAATATAAATGAAATTCTGATCTTGTGTGTTGGTGCTATTGTCTTCAGGTGGGGTCTACTTTTGCCTTCACACGTTTTACTTAAACTGACTTTTCGTATTAACTATAAAAGTAACAACAACAAAAATGAAAATCGGCTGCCAGTAAATAAGTCCCAGTCGCACCTGGTCGAAAAACTATCGAGCTTAAAACGAACGGTTATTCATCAGAATACATTTTCAAAGATTGACTTTCCAAGCCGTTTCCTGGATGTCAATTCAGGCTCCCTAAACATCACATGAATTACAAACGCTTAACGCTGTCCACATATTTCTGCATCGTGCATTGTGTACACACGGTGGCACATGACGCTGTACATTCAGTATAAGTTGGCATCGCTTTGTACAGATTTCCTATACAATAAGAGATCCGCATAAACTGGTTTTGTATAGCTTGATTGGCCGTCGCGCGTACCAGCCGGGTGCAGATAGCAAGACGCTCAGCTGTACCGAGTGGACGTTTTTGCGCTTGCACAGGAGTGAGGACGCGACGCGGGTCATGTACTCGTCTGAGCCCGTTCACCTTGCAATGCCGAGCACCGGGGCATCCAAGATATACGTATATATGTAAGGCTGCGTGTGCTTCGACAATGCACGTTGACAATCTGCGACTTAAGTTTGTAACCTGTTCTTGGTACAATTTTAGTGTAGGAAATCTTTTGTTCACATGATTGGTGAGGAAAAAAATGTTATTAATTTCATTGTCGAAAAAACAAATCCGGGATTCAATTGTTGTGTGATAAACTGGAATAAATGGTTTGTTACAAAATAATATGTTGACGATTTCATCATGTATTGAAGTCTTACTATATATAAATGCATTAAGTGATTACACCTTTCAACTAACTTTGTGAATTTTGTAATTACACATTCTACACAAACACATAGTAGAATCTAATAAACGAATGACTAAGCAAACGACTTAGTGTTGATGCAAGATTGAATACACAGTCAAATAGGTGGTCAAACATCTCATATTACACTGCCCTCAATCCAAATAAATAAATTCCCATGGCAGCTACACGGTATTCTTAATAATCTTAAGAGGGCAGATGTGGCGGCAATCGGCAGTAAACCTGCCAACCTTGAAAATACAACATTACTATACAATAACATCACTTGTTATTATAATTGTCTGATTTTTTACCAGCGACTCTAACGTAGACTATGGATATAAAAACACTGAAGATTTTGGTGGTGACCTTGTTCGATTCCTGGTTTCAAACTTTGTAACATACCTAGTTCTTTCATTATTTGATTATATTGCATCAATTGAATGAAAAGTTGCATTAATGAAAACAGAATTGGCTGAATGTAGGAATTCCTATGCGTAAGGAATAAATTACAATTTTGTTTTATCACTATACTATATCTAGATATACATACTAGAGCATAATATTTCAATAGCTTACATTTTTAGAACAACATCGAAAAAGATAGACACAAAACAGTCATTACAGTTTTCGTCTCCATCAGACTTGAAAATAAATCCACAGTAAAATGTTTCCTTCGGTTTACCTAATGGTTGTATAATATAATGGGTCGATTGACCTGAGACAGCCAGACAAATACAAACTATCTTAGCAGACATCTTAAGATACTGGTACAGTCATTGTTATTCCTTAAGCACACGACATCGAAGTGTCCGCTTTCTGAACTCAGGGTCATACGTTCGATGTCGTGTCGAAAACCTGCCTGACCTACAGTGTTGTCTGCACGTAAAATTCGCCGATCCGTAGATACTAATCACTAGACTTCGGATTATAAATGCACTATCAAAATGCCAAAATATGCATGCAAATGTGCACTAAAAAGGGCGAAATATGCACAATCAAAATGCTATTTATTATTAGAATTTACGTCACTTCTTGTGACAATACAAAACTTTTTCTAGAACAAACTTGTGACTTAATATTAATTTTTATGTTGAAAATAACCTCTCTATGTCAGCTGACTTTACTGCACATAACTTGAAATTTGGCGCCATTTGTGCAGAGATCTCTCCAGGCAGGGTTTGGCCGGTGCCGATGGTCAACATTTTGGAGAAAAGTCCCCTTTTCTTATCTGGGTTTTACACGGTCAATAGTTACCACCCACCACGGTTAATACCCAGCTCCAGTTCAGTCTGGAATTTGCGTTAAACAAAGAGCAAAGGCATCTCGTTTAAAAATAGTTTAGCACCTGTTAGATATCGTGTGTCAATATCATCTGCCACTATTATTACAGTACGGTCATTTTATATGCAATACAATACGAATTAATACATGAAGAAATTCTTTGAATGGATATTATAGGTAGGTAGGTTAATTAGTAGGATAAAAATAAAAGGGTAAAACCTAGATGTGTCCCCAATTGACCAGGGAAGCATGGAAAAAATGGTCTATACTAAGAGTAGTGCGTGGAATAAGGCTACCAGTGAAGTGAAGATCATCATCATCTTCCTGCCCTTGTCCCAAGTTATTTGGGGTCGGCGCAACACGTTTTTTTCTTCCATTCTCCTCTGTCAACCGTCACGCTATCATTTACTTCTTTATCTTTCACATCATTCCTCACACAATCCATCCATCGTTTCTTTGGTCTTCCTCTAGAAGTGAAGATGATGAAGGTTATATAATGTATCCCGTCATGGATTAACGATATTCTAAGTACTTATATAACAACTGTTTTAATACACAAGTACGCTTAGCCCAATAGTCTAATCCACTTCCCTGCTATTTGGCAGGCATTTCTTTTTGTTGATATAATTTATGTGTGTACAAAATAGTATCTCTCAAAGTTTTGGGCGTACTGAGATAAACATGGACTTATTCGGAGGGCAACAATATTGTCTATCGTTTACATTACGAAATAAGGGGTTTCCCTTTTCCTAACTTTAAGGAAAAAGTTAAACTGCTATAAAAGTATCAAAAAATTCTGCAAATCAACAATTTTTTGTCAACAAAGAAGCATTTTTTTTGCAAATCAAACAAATTGTTTACTAGAATAATTGTTATGTAAGTTTAGTATATGTACCTAGAATATCGCTACTCCATGACTGCGGACACATTGTATAACAAAAAGTGAGTATGTATAGAACTAAGTTACACTCTGTTGCATCCTTTTCTAAAACTGCTATGAATTTGCGTCATTCGTAAATTTTATTTTTACTGTTCCTTGGGTCGAAAGTTCGAAAATTATGTAAAACCATATGTATCTCGTTTAATAGCTCTTATTAATATGTATAATTGCAGCATTTACGTAGTTTCATATCATCACAGTAGTATCACAAGAAATGTTAATGTTCGGAATATGGAAAACAGTGTAAAAGTTATTTCTTATTTATACTATAATCTGATCAGAGGTGAAAGACATTGTACAATATTAATAATTTATAATACTTTTGCTATAATTTCAAAATTAAAATATATATTTATTTTAGCGCGAAGTTGAACAATGTGTGAACGTGGACGACGTAAAAGGAATAATGTACAGACGCCAGCATATCAAGCTACTACAATCTGTCAAATTTCTATAGTTGATTTTCAACTTTATCTCTAAAGCATTAGGTTCAAGGTTGATTGGGAAAATCTGATAGTTTCGGGTAGGTTGACCTGCTGGCGTCCGTACTTAAGAATCACAGCAGGTTTTTCCATGAGACAAAGTCATGAGATAATGTTTTTTTTTATTAGTCTCGAATGTCCCACTGCTGGGCGATTCATATTTGTTAATAAATAATTTGAGTTTGAAATCCTTGAATTTGAACAAAGTAAAATGTTAGGTATAATTAAAAAAAAGAACCTTTTTCTAGATTTTAAAAGCTTTTATAAACGAACACATCACGCACATAATGACTAAACATGAGTAATGTCTCAATTGAAATGGATCTCGTTAGCTGCGTGTGCGCATCCATCAACGTCAACGTCAAGTTTCACTGCACAGAGGTGGACGCACTGGACACTTCAGATACATTGTCCATGGGCACGCAAAGTCCACGTTACTAGACTGGCTAGACAAGTGGACATGTTTCCCACGCTTTTATCCTTTTCCTCGAAAGCTGGTATTGAGACAGTACTAATAGATGTAACAGGTTGACCACACCTTCAGCAACTTTTGCCATTAATCCACGTTATCCACGAGTTAAACCATACTGAAACTAGTGACGGTATCTTCATACAGGCCTAAAAGCTTGGCTTACTTTTATAAGTTACTACTTTAATCTTAATAATTTAATGGTTTTTGGACAGTCTGCATGCCCTGACATGCCATAATGTTCATCTTAAGGCCCGCGACTGCCTCAAGTATAGATCTCGCCTTGAACCCTGTTTAAAAATGATGTAAAATCGATTCAATTGGTTAAATTAAGCCTATGGAACGCACTTTAGAAAAGAGAAAATAGTGAATCAAGACTTTCGCAATTGTTATTGATTTTCCTTGTACTACGAACTTGTACTTGAACTACTATAGAACCCACTACTGTATTATTGTTTACTACACTGAGCCCAATTATAATAAACTGAATTTTGTAAACTACAAATAACGTTGAAAACATTCAGTTTTATAAGCTCAATGACCAGTTACCAGTTTACGATCTACGCAATTTTTGAATTGGTCATATTTTACTTGATTTTTAATATAATTCTAGCACTATAGGAGGTATGAAAAAACCAGTACGTAGGCACCAACAGGTTACGAAGTCAATAAAAATAGTGAAAAAATGGGAACTGGATGAAACTTGCTTGTTAAGAAGTGCTATGAACCTGTTATCTTAGTTAATATAAGTCTTATTCTTGTTCATGCAAAGAAATATCTATGTATGTTTGTTCAAAGTAAGTATATCGTGCAACTCTTGATAGGTAGGTACTCTAGAAGTCTAGATAATTAAAAAAAATAAAAGCTGAGGTTTTATTTTATTAATTATTTTCATCTTTTTTTTTCGGGTGGGAAATCATCAAATGACTCCTCCCGCTCTGCTCCGCATCCTTATCATCACGAATTGTTGAAATTTTGTCAGTAATTGTTTCACCTTTGATCATATCAAAATCACGGTAACTAGGTACTCCAGTATAAAGTGGGCCAATATTGCAGATACTACTTACTAAAATGTCTAAATCGCATACTAAATCATCAAGACACAAGGTCGCACCAGTTCAATAAAGAAATTAACCAATTCTAAATTGGAGCGAGAAATGAGTCTTTATGTCGATATTATGACCGCTACGGGCCATACGACATTGCTTGACAAAGTGGACATTGCTTAGAAAAACAGGTACCTCTATTTGCAAGAATTAAAGTATTTAAAAAGAAAAGAACGAAAAATACTGATTTTTTTGCACTGATGTTGATGACGCACAAAAAGAACAATTAATTGGGAGAAAAACTCTCTAATGAAGCACTTTCACGATCTGGGAAGGATATCGCTAATAAGGGATAATTAGTTACAGCTTAAAACCCAAAAAGGGACAAAGCACACTCACACAACCATTACTAACAATTTAACAATGAGGGCTATTAATTAGAAGCACCTTTAAAGCATCAGCATCTTTCTGTAGACCTTAAAGGTTGAAATCAAGCAACAGTCGAGACCAAATCTACCTTTTATAACATAAAGCTTGTATTCCCCGAAGAGTTAGGCAGAAGTTATAGTACACCCAGATTTCAACAGTTATGTTTCCCCTTTGCCCTTGTGATAGCGGCGAGCATATTGACATAAACAGGGCACAATTCCAGCCTCAAAGCTGCAACTGAGAAATGAATATATATCGGGGTTGGCAAAAACGACCTTACATAACCCATAATTGCCATAACGTACAACCTCAAATTAGTACACTATGTCATACTTATGACACTAATTAAAGGAAAAAATGTCTTTATAATGTGCACGGTTGCAAAATCAATGAACAACCCGTAATGACACAATGGGGTAACAATAATGAGAGTATGCTGTGCGAAACTGAACAGTTTGGCAACACACCTCGTCATCTTACAGTTGGTCTTATGAATGATGTGAGATCGGAGAACAGTTTTGGGGCTCTAAAACCTTGTTTTCCGAGGTCTTGATCCTACTCAACAGGAGTCCTGGACCTACCTGACTGAGACCGAGAACGTAACGGAATACGGAAATAGCTTTTGCACAGTTATTTTTGGAAATATATTTTTTTTATTATTTTTTTTATTTTTTAAATATGTCCATATGGTATGGAGTCTTTCAATGTGTCGAAAACACCAGCATTGACCATTTGTTCATGAGCCATTAACCGTCTCAAGTTCAGTGAAAGGCCGGAAAACTATAAGCCATGGAAAGAATTGTGAAAGGCAACCATAATAGCGATGAAACTACCTGAGAACCAGATAGATTATCTACACTTTCCAAGATTTATAGTTATTTGTTTATTTTCGGACAATCAATTTAATTCGGTTATGTCATTTAATAAAAAGAAGGCCATACAAATACGGCGACTATTTTTTTTAAAGTAAGCGGCACCGTTGTTCTTTTATACAGCCTCGTATACGTTCACATGGCCCTTCTCTGCGTGACATACGTAATATACTTGGCAATCAAGTGACATAATGACCAGATTGTCTCCGGTTAATTAAGTACAAATATATTTTAATACTTCTGGTTTGCAGCAAGCAATATTTTTATCCTTACTAATATTGTAAATGCGAAAGTAAGTTTGTTTGTTACCTTTTCACGCCTAAACCACTGAACCGATCATCCTGTAATTTTTCATATGCGTTGTCAGGTGTACAGAAACGGACATAGGGTACCTTTCATCCCGAAAAAAGGTCCTGTTCCCGAGAAAAACAACAATAACGTTCTTATGATAATAGATAGCGCCATGTGTATTTTAAATCATGATTGAATTATATTATTACACAAGCAGAGTATAACCCGAATTGATTGTCAAATTCTAAATTAACGCGAGCGAAGCCGCGTGCAAAAGCTAGTTTTACATAATTTGACCGCCAATTCTGTTCCGAAGCTTTGTAAATATGAAAATATTGACATTCAAGCGACGTTTTTAAGGGTTTTGGACTTAGGCTACGGAAGAATTACCTAGAAGGAAAAAGATATGGCCTTGTTGCCTTTAACCATTACTCAAACGCGAGCATGTGGAGGAGTTAACAAAAAAGTCAGATACGTTCCTGGGTAATTTTGGGTCGTAGATTTCAAAAATACACACAAAAGAGGGGTTAGTGGGGGGAAGTACCCTTTTTTTGATGGGAATTATAGCTCACAGTGTCCAGTATGACATCAATATTTTAAAACGCTAGCTAGTTGCCCTGGCTACACTTGTAAATTAAATTTTAACGTAAAAAGTTACATAGATCGTGTTTTTTTAATAAAGGAGGTAAAAGTAGTCATCAATGCAAGTTTTTTTTAGACACACGGATTTTATATACTTATAGGATTTCAGAATGTAGTGTGTTCTGGGCATATTTTACGTTTCACGCAACCGTAATATAGTCTAGTTTACATAGCTAAAACTCAAATCTGCTTATCTAATTTTTTTTCAGCATTACACAAATACTAAAAATAACGGTCGTTTTCGGCGGCAAAATCACGTCAACTGACGTTTGACGTGTGTTTACCATGACATGTAAAAATTCTCTGAAAAGTGTTGCCATTAAAAAAGGTTCTCTGAAATGTTAAGATTGCGTAGATAAATATTACATTGCATTAGGTTTAAGCATATAAAAATAAAAAACAATATAATTCAATGTAAGATGTGGGAAGTTTAGCTCCCAGCGTTTCAATAAGGGTTAACGTGACGTCAGCCATTTCTAAACACAGCGTTGGGCCCACGCTGTGTAGAAATGGCTGACGTCGAAATGACTGACGCCCCTAGTGGGTAACCTACGATTACCGATGATTAAACCGACTGTTAGAAGCTGCAATCACGCTTGACCGTGCAATATCCGTGTGCATGCAATGTTGAGCAAGTAATTTCGAAACACACAATAGGTACAGTTTGTATGCTAAGGACCCAAATATCGAATGAAGCCGAATGAGTTTCTTTTTCTCCCTTTATTTCTTGTAACCTGTTATGAAAAATAAATCTAAACAAACTCGAAAACACTTGAGTTTAATTAATTTGATCGAAACGTGATTGATTTAAGTGATGAAAACTTCGTGAATCAAACCTATTAAATCCTTTTTCGATATTATCTATTTAAATCTCTATTTATTAACAACTTTCTCGCTACCTATTTAAAAATACCCTAACCTAAATAACATGTTTTAATTATGTTTCACTATTTTCGGTTTTTAATTTAAATTTCGAACAAAATAAATATTTTAAGTATTCAAGACTTGTGTTCAATTGATTTTTATTACTGAATTTACTCGACTGGCCTGTAGTATAAAAAAACTAGAAAGAAAAACAAAATCTTATTTTATTTTTTATCATTATTTTACACCTGTTTTACGTGTGAATATAGTACTTAACTCTTTGGATATAAGGAACTTTGGACTAAAGAATGAATGATCTTATTTTTTTACTGTGCAAAGGTCTCCATGAAAAAAGTCTTCGTTCAACAGCTATTTTGCTTAAAAGATATTTCAATTTGTTTTTACCGCGATACACGTAACCAAACATAACTGAACTTTCAATTGGCTTTTCTTTGAAACCAAGAAAGCGGAATAGTATAAAAGAATTGTAGTCGGAAGTCGTGAGAAGTGGGTGTCATCGTGCAGGAAAGCGGGTTGCCGTGATAATCACCCATTGTCGATGAAGTGTAGATGTAGACACGCATTAAAGAATTTTCGGTCATCGGTTTGTTTAACAAACAATATATACATATTTGTTTGATATTGAAAGTTAAGTCCAGACAATAATAAAACCGTGAACGTAAAGGAACAGTCCACAGCTACCTTAACAATTTTCCTGGCAGGAAGCTAAACAACCAGACATGTCCATTTCACAAGAACCAAGCTTTAACATACCCTCTGTCAATGGTGCCTTGAGCGTAGACCGGCGATGAACAATGGCCTTTCTACCAGGCTAGAAGCTTAATCACCAGCTTTTTAAAGCTATATATTTTTATAAATGGCGTTTATTTGTTTGGAGAAGCAAACATTGCATCCGGTCTCTCGCCAGGTAACTGGTACCTAAGGCAATAAACAAACAGTTCGTGTTCATCCCTTAGTTCCCAGATGTTATGCTTCATCCGTAAATAGAAATGTTTCTCGTGCTTCTTTCTTTGTTTATTCTTTGAACTAACTTTTGGAGTCAATGAATAGGAGATTGTCTTGGTGTCCGGTGTTGCCCGATGTTAAATAAAATAAAAAAGGACCTTTTTACTTCCATTTGGTTTTAGTTTCCTCTTGCGACATGATGCAAATCTTGTGCTTTTTATCACGAATGTGGCTAGCACTAACACCTATCCAAATAATAACTGAGAAAAATCGAATGTTAGATTCAAGGTAGGTACAGGTACACACTTTCACCACAAATTTTGACCCATACCAGAAACTGGCAGTGAACGTATGGCTACTTAACGTAATGGAGTCAGGTATCAATAACAAAGGTAGCTATGTACGAAAGGCGTTAGGCACACTAGAAAGTCTTCGTAATTCCTCCAAATGAACGTCTCCTATTATGTAAGTTCATTGCATAAAACTAAAACCATCTCGCACTCACAAAATATTTACTTATTTGCATAAACCACTTTCTTTGGCCTTTGCGTAACTTAAAAACTGACCAAACGAAAAGCGACGCATCAGCAAGATGAAAGTCTCATAATGTTCATTCATGCAAATAATATTTGAGCTCATTTTACAAAAACCGACTTCGAAAACACAAAAAAGTTAACAATAACTTTAACTTCAGAAGTCGGTAACTTTTGTTTGTTTGATTCAGTTCTTTTTTTCTCAAATTAAAGTTATTTTTCACTTTTTTGAAGTCGGTAGCGAAAGAAAGAAGAACAAATATTTTCGCACTGCTACATTGAGGCAGCGAAATTTCGGAGTGAAAATATCATCGATGTATACTAATTTTAGATGTTTGTTGATTTTTCAAAAATCGCTCCACCGATTTCGATAAAATTAAATTTAAAAAAAAATATTTTCCAATTTGGTTCAGGCGTCTTCGGTGAACACACATAAAAAGATTCCGACGAATTGAGAACCTCATCCTTTTTTTGAAGTCGGTTAAAAATAACAAATTCTATAGAATACGTTTTTTTAGTGGAAATGTGAAGCTGGATTTATAATCACTTGGCTTTTTTTGCAAGCGGCTTCTTGCGTTAGGGTCGAAAGTTATCATACGAGAGCGTCCTTTTTTAAAATAAACTATAACACTGAGAAAATGGAACTCCCCTTTAGTGAAATAATTTTCGGAATCTGATCAGTAGTTCCGATAATCACCCCTCCATCCAAACCTACACACTTAACCTCTCTATAGGTAAATTAGTATTGATATAAGGTCTTACATAGTTTTCGAGTTCGAACCCAAGACATGATCACTCTCTCCTCTGATTTTTCGGATTCATGTGCATATTGTACAATTATCACTAGCTTCGGTGAAGGAAAACATCGTGAGGAAACCAGCATGCCTGAGAGATATTTCCCGACGTCATGTAAAGCCAAGTCAGAGGCCCATGGACGGCATAAAATCTCTGACACCAGGTTAGGCACTAACCACAAGATCAAGAAGAAGTATTTATATTGTACATTATGCTTAATGCGAAGTACAAGACGAGACATTAATAAAAATATGATTGTGCTCTATCTACATAAATAGTGGGTGATTTTCTAACTCTACACTCGTGAGTCGTGACTTTCATATCACTGTGTGAGTGTATATATAAGCTGTGTGACTGTGTATTTAATTCAACTGAGCAGGAACATCACGAACTTCATCTATGTTTAAAATGTTCTGTTGTATGGTCGTCGTCAGTAATTTTCTGACCACCACCACCTGCCTAGCCTTTTCCCAACTATGTTGGGGTCGGCTTCCAGTCTAACCGGATGCAGCTGAATACCAGTATTTTACATGGAGCGACTGCCTGTCGGACCTCCACAACCCAGTTAGTGCTAGGTAATACGATACCCCTTGGTAAGACTGGTTGTCAGACTTTCGGGCCACTGACTACCTGTAACGACTGTCAAAGATCTACAAATGACAGCCGGGACCAACGGCTTAACGTGCTTTCCGAGGCACGGAGGAAACTCGGTATGTAATGGGTGGTCACCCATCCACGGACCAACCTAGGTAAGCACGGCTTAACCTAAAGATCGATCCAAGCGGCTGTTCTTATTTAGCCACGAGCTCCTCAGTAATTTTCTGACCAACGACCTAAATTCTGTTGGACGCCAACTAAAATAAACAAGTTTTTTTGCCGTTCTGCTGTTTCTGCCTACCGTCCTGGAAAAAAAGGGGTGAATGTATGATTGTTTAGCATATTAGAGCTTTCATAAACCAGACATGTCCTTTATGGTCTTTAAAACTAATATAAGTACAAATTCTGGGAGTACCGAGAAACGTTTTGCTGTCATTTAAAGTTGCTCGACCGAAAACATAAGACAATCGTAACAGCACGTAATCTCTAACATTTTCTATTCGCAAATATGTTGGTTTCTGCATGGATAAATTTGCAATGGTAACAATGATGTAACTTAAAAATTACGGTTATCGTAACGCTGTAACTAACTACGTAGTTACTATGCATGTTCAGAAAGATGTGCACACAGATTTCGTCACTTTCACGATCGATTTCTCCCAAGCTTTCCACTGTTTGTCTTTACAAGATCTAATAGACTATGGATATGTAGATAGTAAGTCATTCGCTACACGTCTCTAGAACGCCTCCCAAACTACAATCAGGCATTATGGTAAGTCATTTTCTTCTTCGAAGCCTCATTGAATATGCTGCTAAGTGATAATAAAGTGAGATTAGATTTTCTCTATGTAATTTTGTGCGCATTATGGGATGAGAAGTAGTGGACGGGAAATTGCGAAGTTGGCCGATTGCAAAATCTGTTCTTTTCCGGAAAGTCTCCGAATAAAATTGAGTTTCAGTTTCTTAAAACAATTCGAATATGAGGATAGTTTTTCAATTGGTTGTGTATAAATAGTTTTAGGAAAGGTCAAACTCTATCAGTTTGACGTACCTAAGATGTACCTAAATTTAATAAATATTTAGTTCGATGTTTGTTTCATTATTTAAAACCATGACGTTGTTAGACGTTTTAATAATCGATGTGATCATTAGCAAACGTTTACGTACATAACACGTTCTTGAGTTCCCGTAAAAACATTTGTTTTTATAGCATCCTCTTAAATTTTTAGCTCATCTTAGAATTAGTTATGATGAAATTAATGTATTTGATTTCGTTTTGCTACCTGTCGTTTTTCACCTATGCTGTTTTGCAGTAGGTAGCACAAAAACGATAAAACTATATGATGTTCCAATGAATGAACACACTAGTGAAGTATCAGAAAAACTAAATGACGGAGGATATAGAATAGACATACCTACATAATTTGTGAACTTGTTGTTCAATTTAAACAGTGTATTTTTAGCTATGGAAAGATTTGGACTTAAAGTTAGACACTTGCAACAAAAAAGGTTACAAAACCATTTAAATTTGACATAAAGATAAGATGCTGAGGGATAGGACACGTAGGAACCTGTCTACGTGTAGCTTTTAAAGCCACCCCTATTATAGAACCAGCAAAAAATTAAGCTGTCCTCGCGAGCAGGTAGAAGACAAGGCGATACAAGTTGCTTCGTATCGCAAAAAAAACATGACCCCGACTCAAGAAAAGAAACCAAACTTGTCGGTCTGTCGTTACAAAAAGTCCGACGCACATAACAAGCAAATTAACCGTGAGATGTTCCAGTTTTTGCAAATTACGCGCTTTCTGCAAATGTTAAAGTTTTTGTGTATATCGAATTGTCGATGACTTCTTGGTTGCAAGGGGAAACCTGATATAAACTATTTTTTTTTTTGAACATTGTAGGTATGCCGTGTATCGTTATCGGTCGTAGTTTCTTTATCTCCACGTCTGGGTGCACAGGAGTAGCACGGAACAGTACAGTTACCCACACTTTTGTCCGTGCCATTAATACGTGCATATTTATGCGTAACGTGTCTGCTTTAACGGTGCCTCGGCAAGGACTCGAAAGAATACGTGCTACGCTGAGTTTTATTGAGTCCGTTCGACTACTGCATAATAAAACAAGGGAAATTTCGTAAGTCATAAGATTTATTGATGATCAAGATTGTATTCGCTGGCGCTCGATGCTAAACAATCGACAATGAAAAATTCTAAGATGTTAATCAATTGTTTGTTTGGTGGAAGGTGTTAGCAGCAGCTGTTCTCCAAGTTTCTTAACAGTTTCACGATTAAGTGACTTCGACCTTGTAACTTATACTGGTGCTATAAAGACAACTGACAAGAATACTACTGATAGTTTGGTAATTTTGAAGACTTCGTGGTGACTCGAAGAAGCAACTGATAAATAAAAGGTGGTTAGTATGAAAATAACTTGACCTCAATCTACCTACAAACTACATTACGAGGATTAAGTATTACCTACTCACTAAAATGCAGTTCTTAGTTGTTAAAAAATCAAGCAGAAAAACAACAAGTAAACAAAGATATTAAATATCTAGCTTATTTATAACATAAATAATTATTGGATAGGTATTATTAATTCCTTACCTGTATGCTCGTGCGCTTTACTTCAATATAAAGCCAGTTATCCGTTGAAAATGCTATAGCCATTAAAGCAGCAGCCACGATTGCTGTAATGGTCGCTATGGACAAAGTTACCGCTGAGCAAGGCATTTTTACAACCTTCAAGAGACAGTAATAGATAGAAGAGGGTTAAAAGGATATTAACACAATCACAACACTTTATATCCTAAAAGTTCACCTATACAGCATTTTCGTAAACACTTAACGGATCGGAGAACACGACAGCACACACACAATATAATAAAAACTCATATGAATGCGGTCATCGCCTGCAGCGTACCGAGTTCGCGCGCGAGACTTCTTTGCCTACTTCACTTCGCCTTGCCTTGCCGCTCTCTTGCGGATGTGAAACTTTCGAAAGCGAAGTAACTCCGCCAAGTGGCGGGAATGCAAATTAAAAAACTAGTTTTGGGATGCCAACGCAAAAAAATAATATTTGACGTGCATCAACTGTATCAGTTTTCTTGAACATACAATACAAATAAATATTTTATTTCTATTAATTATAAGTTTACTTTTATAGACTGAATAAAAATAAATATTTTTTAGGCAAGTCATGTTTTCGTTTAATTTTTGTTTTCAGTAAAGTATGAAATGAAACGCAACCATGAACACAATTTCGTTCATATTGTCGTTTAATCGTTCATTCATTGTCATTCGCTTCCATTCGCTTCGCTCACTCAGCGGCTCAATGTCAAAAATGAATAAAACAAAGCTGTGAAAATTAAATTGTAGATTTATGCATAAATACGGCAAATATGTCTGAATCTCCCGACATAACAAAATATGACGAAGTATTGACGTCAATATTAGTCAATGAAAAATCAATCTTAGGTTTTCTATCCTCCATATTCGGCTTTTTAGCCAGAAGGTGAGTTCCACTGGTTTTGTTTACTTTTTCACTAAGAAATGATCTTGCTTTAGCAATACTCATTTTGTGGCTCAATACTCGGTTCTTCTTCCGTTTTTCAATTCCTCTCAAATGACATGCTTAGCCTTACTTTACCTTTGGCTTAAAATAAAGCTGCTATTTTTAATGTGTTTTTCAGTAAATGTTTACTAATTTACTAGACTTTCACACTCAATTTCTTGTACATATTTTTCAGGACCGATTTCTACTATGTACCTACAGGTGCCTACGAAAACATGGGCTTCCCCCCAGGCGTCGCTGAGGAGCTGGTTATCAAAGTCCTCAGAACATGTGACCCTAAAAGCTGGAAAGGACCAAACGGTGCACATATGCCTTTTGACATAGACAATGAAATTATGTGCTCAACTGTAGCTCAAGAGGTGGAAGTTCTGGCTGAACGTGACCATGTCGGTGATGATGAAGAAACTATTACAGAACCTGAGAAAAAACAAAGTGATAATGAAGCTACTACCACAGAACCTAACAAACAACCAGTTGAAAGTTTAGAAAATTGTCCGGAAGATCAACCAATACTAAAGCTTCAGTGTGACTCTCTGGGTAATGTGACCAGTACTTCGAAGGCATTCCCAGAAGATTACAAGCCACCTGAAATACCGATTCAGAAGAACTCTGACACTTACAATGGTGCCGAAAGGGAGAAATACTTGTGGTCACAGAATATTATGGAACTAGGTAATTCGTCTTGCTTATAACTTTACCTCATGTATTGTGGAGTCAAATTCAAAATCATTTATTTGCTAATATGGGTAATTGCATAAAGTTGTTAAAAATAGAGTATAGTTCAACCATATTATGCAATATGAGGCAAGGAGCCTTGAGTCATTCTTATGCAGTGATTTTACTTAAAGGGGCAATTTTATTTATGTGTAAAAAACATAACTTTATTCTCTGAAAATGATTACTTGTCATCAGGAAATCATTTATTCAGGAATAGTGTAATCATTGTTTTATAGAAATTGTTAAACTGTCATATCCAATTATATTAAATTCCATATCTACATCTTGCAGTCAAGAGTTTATAACCATCAGTTTACAATTGAGATTGTTTGGTCTCGAGTTGAGCCCAAAGCCCGAGGCACCTCAGATTTTTCAGATTCATATGCGATTGTGCATATTGTATAATTATCACTTGCTTCGGTGAGGGAAAACATCGTGAGAAAACCAGCATGCCTGAGAGGTATTTCTTGATGGCGGAGCCAACTCAGAGGCCCATGGGAGGTGTAAAAAGTCTGACACCAGGTTGAAAAAGAAATTTACAATCAATATTTGAAGAAACCATTTCTGTCCCTTACCAAGTATTACCATTTAACCTTTTCATTTTCAATTCCAGATGTGACTATAAAACTTCCACCAGACATAAAATCATCCAAGGACATAAAAGTGACAATCAATGCTAGTGACATATGTGTGGCGTGTCATAATGGTGCCATCATCATCAAGGATTCCTTGCCGTACAAGATCAAGATCATGGACAGCTTCTGGAGCATCAGTGAAGGGAAACTGGTGATGCATTTAGGTAACAGTTACTTGTCACTAACCCTCGCTTTATTGATAATTTAATTGATGATATTTATTTACTTCTGTAGGTTAGAAAAAACCGACCAAGTGCGAGTCGTAATCACACGCGGTTCACTGATTACATCTAGCTACCAAGTTTCAACTCCTAATTGTTAGGAATAAAGTGGCTGTGACATACGGACAGACAGATATGACGAATCTATAAGGGTTCCGATTTTTGCCATTCGGCATACAGACCCTAATAACACTTTTACACATTATGTTTTTGAAGTAAAGGTTGGTGTTTCCAAACTGAGTACTTTGCAAACACCAAAACAAGCTTGAAGGTCACAGTCTCCTTGTCAAGTCCAGTCATACACCTATGGAGTCCTGTGGGTGCATTTGATTGCTTTCTAAATTGTCGTTGAAGTTCTAACACCACGTGAGTCAAGTTTTACTACATTCTTGAGATTTTAGAGAATCGGAAGAAGCGTTGTTTCAGCCAATCACAGTAACAAGCAACGTCTCTAAATAATTGAAAGTGAATACAAATTATAAAATGGTATTGTACCATTACCTAGGTATAATTATGCAGGTTTTCCACTCTCCTGTAAAGTTGCTATTTTTGAATTATGTAGTGTTAGAACTTCAACGACGAAATGCTAAACCATGGCAATCCAGTCAAGTCACTTCTTTTAAGATTGATACGTCATATAGCGTCAGCTGCCCATTGAAATAATTCTAATGATTTCTACTGTTTACAGAAAAGGTGCAAGAAAGATGGTGGAATAAGTTATTAAACAGCGAGGATGCTATAGACTTGGATAAAATTGATTGTTCTAGACCTCTTGATGATTTGCCTGAAGATCATGTTGCAAAGGTGATTTATATTATAATTCTCTGTATAGAAAAAATGTACCATCATTTAATTGAGTTGTGATGGTCCAGAGGTTATGGCGTCACCTCTTATGCACTAGGTTGTGGGTTCAAATATTGGAAAGTACCAACATGTGACTTCTTCAATTCGTATGTACTTCTAAGTTTATCGTGGAAATCAGTGATGGCAAACATTGTGAGGAAACCTGGACTTGTGATTAATAATAATAAACATTTATTTACGATAACTAGGATCCAATTTGTTAGTAGTATAACGGCTTATAGTAATACAAACTTAATCTACTCGCCCCCGACCTGACCCATGATTTGATTAATATAAGTCTGAAATCGCCAAACCGTCTTGAGCAAACGTGAAGATCAATGCTCGTGCCTTCTCCAAATGAGAAGAGGCCTTTGCCCAGCAGTGGGACAGTAATAGTCTGGTACTATTATTATAGTATTTTATTGTTGAGCTTGAATTATACTTAAATTCGTAGTATTCATTGAAAACTTAATAGTTTTCTTCTGGTCTAAGACTTGGACCATAGTTCAGGTTTTAACATGATATAGCTGTAGCACTTTACTTACTTTAACTTAACTACCCTAAATGCGATTTTTAGATCTTCAACAAAATGACGACGGTAAAATCAACCCTGTTGCCCCCTGGCTAAACTTTGAAGATGGTAAAGGCAGAGTTACTCTGAAGTTCCAATAATACATCCATTCTAATATTATAAATGCAATAGTATTACTGTATGTCATCTTATCATGCCTTAACTGCTGAAGAGATTTGGATTATGGTTTAACCTACTTTCTTTCATGCCTCGTAATAGTTTCCGATAATAGATATCCGACCTTCATGCAAATGAAGCCTAGGCAAAAGTTAGTTTCACATAACTTGAGCTGGTGGTAAAGGTTACTTCCATCCCTAGGGCAGCCAAATCCAATCTTTACTGTTATGATGACAAACTAAAACCTACTTAATTTTCAGGTTCGGGAAATGCAATGGAATCAAGAGAGAAAAATGCAGGGTTTACCAACAAGCGACGAGATTCGTAACATGGATGTCTTGAAGCGAGCATGGAATGCTCCAGGCTCTCCATTTATAGGACAAGAGTTTGATCCTAGCATTCTTAACAACTCTTCACACACTATAGGATCATTTTCTGAACAAAAGTAATGTGGAATTAAAATATTTTAAACTTATTTTTGAGTTTGTTTTCATTTTCTCGGCAGAAAGTAGTCATTGCTGGATATAAGCCTCCCAGAAAAGTCTCATGCGTAGCCACAGCGGCCCATCCTGCGATGCTTGCGTCCAGCGAATTCCATCGGCAAAAAAGGTGGGGTAACTCGAAAAAAATATGGCCCCTTTTTCGTAACTGTAAGTTTGCATTAAATAATAATTGTAGTAATTTTGTTGTTACTCTCGCAGGTATATGTTGCAAATAATTGGAATGGTTCTCTAAACGTACTCGGTGACAATTATATCAAAAAGTTCTGTAGAACTAAGAAAGGACACAAGTAGTTTTGCCCCACGGTTTTACAGCTAGAAACGACTACAGGTTTTAAGACTTATTATTTTAACTTTGCTTCGAACTTGGTATTTGAAATAATGTGAAAAACATTTTTCTTAAAACTTTTATACAAAAATCTATCTATAAAAAAATTAAATCAACAATTGGTAGGGCAAAATGACATAATGTAATTAAAACCCTGATAGCACCAGCTTTCCAATCAAAGTTTTGTTTTCTAGCAGTTTGTGAGCCTCCTTCAAGTTGGCAGCATTGATTGGACTCAACGTTTTCTTCAGAGGGCATTTAAGCTTCCCGTCTTCCAGCCACTGGGATATCTCCTTCAACAGTTCATAATGCCTCATCCTGTCTTCTGTCTGATACTTGACCCTCGTAAACATCATCTCTGACACCAATGTAATGCTCTTATCTTTCAATGGCCTTAAGTCCACCAGAGCACTGCTGTCGACAATCAAGCAAATCCAACCTTGAGGCTTGATGGCTTTCATCAGAGTGTCCCAATACGGCGCGGGGTCGAAATTAACAAGAATATAGTCAACGCCTGCTCCAAAGCCATTTGCTTCTAGTTGTGGTATCAGATCCTGAGTATGGTTGAGAACAATGTCTGCTCCATATTCGCGAGTAAAAGCTTGTGTTTCTGGTCGTGACGCAGTTCCTATCACCTTGAGCCCCAGCTGCTTAGCGACCTGTGTCGCTACTGACCCCACTCCGCCGGCACTGTTGATGATCAGCAAAGACTTGCCTTTGTCCTTCTCTGAGAGCTGCAAGCGATCATAAAGTGACTCGAAAGTAGTAAGTGCAATGACTCCCATAGCGGCGGCTTGTTCAAAAGTCCAGTTCTTTGGTTTTCTTCCCACTAGATATTGATCAACTGCTACGTATTGTGCGTTAGCGCCACTTCTCCTTATATCGCCAGTGAAAAATACTTCGTCACCAATATTCCATAAATTAGCCTTCGCTCCTTTGGAGACTACAACTCCAGCTCCGTCAACACCCAAAATTCGAGGCGGATTTTCTACGTTCGGTTTCGGCGCGCGTTGTTTCGCATCAATAGGATTGACGGCCGTAGCTTTGATTTCGACTAATACATCGGATTCATTAACAGTTGGTAAACTCACTTCTAAGTCGAGGAGACTTTCCGGGTCTTCAATCGGCAAATATTTGTAGAGGCCAACTGCTCGCATAGTTTTCGGTATACTCGCCATTGTAGTAAGAAACTTTGAACGCGTGTGGAGCGGTTGAAGAGAGGAATGTGGCTGAAAACAAGGTATTTTAATTTTATCATCACAACGTTTAGTATATCATTGTCACGCTTGTAAACAACACAATGACAGAGCAAAATGTATGTTTTTATCTCGTATTTCTTATCAAAATGTAAGCGGTACTTGACTGGAGAGTATGTACAGGCATCCTTACATAATTACCTACGTTGCACTTTAACCTAGAACATTAAGTATTACAATTCGCACCGTCTCTCGGTGTGTCCCGTGTTATTACGCTTAAAACTGAAAAACTAATTAGGCGAATTTACTCAAGCCTATTACGCCAGTGGTACGCAACAACTACAGAAGCCACCTACGGTCCAGACATGTTTATGTTCAGGCATCAGGACCCGCATCACCAGATTAGCAGTATTGTATTGTATTGTATTGTATAACGGACAAGCAGTATTACTTATAGGTCACTTCAGTGTGGGAAAGGGACGGAGCTATAAGAATATGAAACTTTTATTTGTAAACATAGGTTACACGGTGTGTCAGATGTTACAATATTGTTAGAATCTCCATGTTTTGCCGTGAAGCGTACAAATATGAACAAATGAATGTACCTATTAATTTAAAAACAATTTATCAGTAAGTGTTCCATGCAATCATTATCTTATGAAGTTATTTTATAAGAACTGTAATTTTAGATTACTGCAAAGCAAAAATAAAATAACAATTCATTAAAACAATATTAAAAATTAGATACTTATAATAATTAGCAAAAGTTAATAGAATTCAATATGATATAATAAAGAAAAATAACAATTAAACAGAGGTCAATATAAATTATCATTAAATATAGATGTCAAATTATCAGACAGATGTCAGTACAAAAAATGTCGAAGATTCAATCATATTTCGTCATAAAAATAAATAAATATTATCAAATTATACAAGACGTCTAGCTCCATCTCTTTCCACTAAACTAATACTGCTAAAATAGGTCGTAGACAGACTTGTTGTGAAAAGGTGACGATCAGGACCCAAATAATATTCCTTGTTGATCCGCCTGAAGCATAGTTAACTCCCGTGTTATAAACCCGGCAATAGATAAAACCAACTTTGTGTAATGTTGAGTTATAAAATATAAAGTTGCTCACTTCATTTATTTTAATAAACATTGTGTTTCATTTACAAAATTAACATACAATAGTACCTATATTTTCACAGTCTTAGATACAAATTGAAATATTGATTAAGAGTGTTTATTTAAAAACCTTCTAAAAGTTAAAATCCTGATAATACAAGCTTGCCAATCATTTTCTTATCTTCTATCAGTTTGTGAGCCTCTCTTAAGTTAGCAGCGTTAATCGGGCCCATCGTTTTAGTCAGGGTAGTTTTTAGCTTTCCCGATTCCAACCACTTGGAAACCGTATCAAAAATTTCATATTGTCTGATTTTATCTTCAGTATTATACTTCGCTCTTGTGAACATACTTCCCGAGACCAACGTAATGCTCTTGTCTTTCAATACTGCTATATTTACGGGGACACTGCTCTCAACAATCAAACAAATTCTACCTTGAGGCTTGATGGCTTTCATCAGAGTGTCCCAATACGGTGCGGGGTCGAAATTAACAAGAATGAAGTCAACTCCTGCTCCAAAGCCATTTGCTTCTAGTTGTGGTATTAGATCCTGAGTATGGTTGAGAACGAATTCTGCTCCATATTCGCGAGTAAAGGCTTGTGTTTCTGGTCGTGACGCAGTTCCAATCACTCTGAGCCCCAGCTGCTTAGCGACCTGTGTCGCTACTGACCCCACTCCGCCGGCACTGTTGATGATCAGCAAAGACTTGCCTTTGTCCTTCTCTGAGAGCTGCAAGCGATCACAAATTGACTCGAAAGAAGTAAGCGAAGCGACCGGCATTGCGGCAGCTTCTTCAAAAGTCCAGTTCTTAGGTTTTCTTCCCACTAAATATTGATCAACAGCCATGTATTGTGCATTAGATCCATTTCTGCCTATGTCGCCAGTAAAAAACACCTCATCGCCGACGTTGAATAAATTCGCATTGTCCCCCTTCGAAACAACGATTCCAGCGCCGTCCCATCCCAAAATCCGAGGCGATGTTTCTATATTCGGTTTTGGGGCGCGTACTTTAGTATCAATGGGATTTAATGCCGAAGCTTTGACTTCAACTAACACATCAGATTTCTGAACACTTGGTAAACTCACTTCTAAATCGACTAGACTGTTGACATCGGTTATCGGCAAATATTTATAGAGCCCGACGGCTCGCATTGTTTTCGGTAATCTAAACATTGTGGTATCTTGAGCCGCGTATGTACTGATTGCAAGCAGGAATATAACTGAGAATTTAAAAATTGATACTCATTGGCTGACAAACAATCCTCACCCACTTTGTAATTACATAAATTGTAATCTCTTGCTTATCAGCGCGAGTATTTCATAACAATTTCCAAAAATAAGTCAACCGGGCGTGGCGACGGGCGTGTGTTTACTAATTCTGTAGTCTGAACATACTCGCACACCATGACTATACAACTTCGCGTTAGTTAGTAAGGCCTGGCACATATGCTTCGCTATTTGCCTCGTAAAAAAAAAGGTATTTTAATGTTATCATCACAACGTTTAGTATATCATTGTCACGCTTGTAAACAACACAATGACTGAGAAAAATGTATGTTTTTATCTCGAATTTCTTATCAAAATGTAAGCGGTACTTGACTTGGCGGCAGCGACCTCTCGCGCCCGGCCCTGGTTCAAGCCATGGTCCGGGGTGAGAGGGAATGGGAAGCCGTCACCTCCTTCTGCGAAGCAGTCATGCTAGCGAAGGAGGTGGCGGAACGTGAGAGGGATAGAACCTCACGTCCCAGCCGCCGCGGGAGAAGCACCGGGCGTGATGGCTTTCGGCCACCTTAGGCGCGGGCCTGTGGACGGTGAGTAATAGGTTAGCTCGCCGTCCGTCCGTTTTATGACGACAGGCCGTGTCGACGGCGCGTTCGTGTTCCACGCGCGCCTCAAAGAGATGTCAGCAATGATGAGGGGCCCGCAAGGGCCGACGCTGCCAGGGCTGCGGGACTGTTCGAAAGAGATACCGCGGCCCTGGAACATAAAGGGCAAAAGAAGGAACATTAAAAACCATCCGGTTTTTAATCAGTAAAAGTCTGACACTCCCTTCCGCTCCGCCCAGAGCGGGAGGAGTCGTTTGATGATTTCCCATCCGAAAAAAGAAAAGAAAAAAAGCATATTTACTCATGTGTATTTATTTATACTTCATATTTTAGGCTAAGTTAGATAAGGCACATAAACACATTTTTCTCTTCCTTTTCTCACACACTATTGTCTACCTACATTTCTTTTTCATTTCTCTTTTTGCAGGTCTGCTGGCAGAAATTTCTTGAGAAATAAGCAGTACCTTTGTACTCATGTATTATAATATTATTTTCCTGTGTTGTCTACTGTGTACATAAATAGTAAAATAAATAAATAAAAGCGGTACGTGACTGGAGAGTATGTACAGTCATCCTTACATAATTACCTACGTTGCACTTTAACCTAGAACATTAAGTATTAGGTACAATTCGCACCGTCTCTCGGTGTGTCCCGTGTTATTACGCTTAAGACTGTAAAACTAATTATGCGAATTTACTCAAGCCTCTTACGCCAGTGGTACGCAACAACTCATCAGGCATCAGGACCCGTATCACCAGATTAGCAGTACCTATTACTTATAGGTCACTTCAGTGTGGGAAAGGGACGGAGCTATAAGAATATGAAACTTTTATTTGTAAACATAGGTTACACGGTGTGTCAGATGTTACAATATTGTTAGAATCTCCATGTTTTGCCGTGAAGCGTACAAATATGAACAAATTAATGTATTAATTTAAAAACAATTTATCAGTAAGTGTTCCATGCAATCATTAGATATCTTATGAAGTTATTTTATAAGAAGAACTGTAATTTTAAATTACTGCAAAGCAAAAATAAAATAACAATTCATTAAAACAATATTGAAAAGTAGATAGTTATAATAATTAGCAAAAGTTAATAGATGATATAATAAAGAAAAATAACAATTAAACAGAGGTCAATATAAATTATCATTAAATATAGATATCAGTTTATCACAACAGATGTCAGTAAAAAAATGTCGAAGATTCAATCATATTTCGTCATAAAAATAAATAAATATTATCAAACTATACATGACGTCTAGCTCCATCTCTTTCCACTAAACTAATACTGCTAAAATACGTGACGATCAGGACCCAAATAATATTCCTTGTTGATCCGCCTGAAGCATAGTTAACTCCTGTGTTAAAAACCCGGCAATAGATAAAACCAATTTTGTGTATTAAAAAATATAAAGTTGCTCACTTCATTTATTTTAATAAACATTGTGTTTCACTTACAAAATTAACATACAATAGTATATTTTCACTGTCTTACAAATTGAAATATTGCTTAAGAGTGTTTATTTAAAAACCTTCTAAAAGTTAAAATCCTGATAATACAAGCTTGCCAATCATTTTCTTATCTTCTATCAGTTTGTGAGCCTCTCTTAAGTTAGCAGCGTTAATCGGGCCCATCGTTTTAGTCAGGGTAGTTTTTAGCTTTCCCGATTCCAACCACTTGGAAACCGTATCAAAAATTTCATATTGTCTGATTTTATCTTCAGTATTATACTTCGCTCTTGTGAACATACTTTCCGAGACCAACGTAATGCTCTTGTCTTTCAATACTGCTATATTTACGGGGACACTGCTGTCGACAATCAAACAAATTCTACCTTGAGGTTTGATGGCTTTCATCAGAGTGTCCCAATACGGTGCGGGGTCGAAATTAACAAGAATGAAGTCAACTCCTGCTCCAAAGCCATTTGCTTCTAGTTGTGGTATTAGATCCTGAGTATGGTTGAGAACGAATTCTGCTCCATATTCGCGAGTAAAGGCTTGTGTTTCTGGTCGTGACGCAGTTCCAATCACTCTGAGCCCCAGCTGCTTAGCGACCTGTGTCGCTACTGACCCCACTCCGCCGGCACTGTTGATGATCAGCAAAGACTTGCCTTTGTCCTTCTCTGAGAGCTGCAAGCGATCACAAATTGACTCGAAAGCAGTAAGCGAAGTGAGCGGCATTGCGGCAGCTTCTTCAAAAGTCCAGTTCTTTGGTTTTCTCCCCACTAAATATTGATCAACAGCCATGTATTGTGCATTAGATCCATTTCTGCCTATGTCGCCAGTAAAAAACACCTCATCGCCGACGTTGAATAAATTCGCATTGTCCCCCTTCGAAACAACGATTCCAGCGCCGTCCCATCCCAAAATCCGAGGCGATGTTTCTATATTCGGTTTTGGAGCGCGTACTTTAGTATCAATGGGATTTAATGCCGAAGCTTTGACTTCAACTAACACATCAGATTTCTGAACACTTGGTAAACTCACTTCTAAATCGACTAGACTGTTGACATCGGTTATCGGCAAATATTTATAGAGCCCGACGGCTCGCATTGTTTTCGGTAATCTAAACATTGTGGTATCTTGAGCCGCGTATGTACTGATTGCAAGCAGAAATATAACTGAGAATTTAAAAATGATACTCATTGGTTGACAAACAATCCTCACTCACTTTGTAATTATAATTATATAAACTGTAATCTCTTGCTTATCAGCGCGAGTATTTCATAACAACTTCCAAAAATAAGTCAACCGGGCGGTGGCGTCGCGACGGGCGTGTGTTTACTAATTCTGTAGTCTGAACATACTCGCACACCATGACTATACAACTTCGCGTTAGTTAGTAAGGCCTGGCACATATGCTTCGCTATTTGCCTCGTTACCCGTTTTTCGTTCAGACGCGTAAACGCAATTAATCTATACATCTATACAAATAAATAAAATTGAAGTGTCTGTTTGTAATATAAAAATAACAGTTTTTTTTACTGCATAAGAAAATACATACCTACGATTCTTTCAACAAAAACACTTTTTTTTTAATTTTTGTCAGTTTGTCTGTTTGTTCCGGCTAATCTCCGAAACGGCTGGACCGATTTTGATGGGAATTTTACATAGACTAGGTACTTCTATTTTTTTAAATAAGTAGGGTTCCGTGCAAAAAAGTTAAAACCATTGAATTTTTTAACAAAATCCGATTCAAACGGCTAATCTGTGGGCGGACTTCACGCAAAGGGCATATAGTGGCCTGCGCACACAATATAACAACACGTTCCGGGTGTTGATGGGGCTGCCGCGTTTTTGCAGCGCGGCCGGCATGTTTGCTGACGCGGGCGTTGATAGTTTTTCGGCCATCATGCGCAAGAGATGCGCATCTCTGCTACGCCGTGTTCGCACCAACCCCAAAACCATCCTTAGAACGTTTTGGCGGATAATATCGATATCATTAAAGATATTTTATGTACTTCGGCTTACCTATTACAAAAATTGACCCTTCGCTACTGTTGTACATAACAATGTTTTTTTTTTAATTTAAAACTAATTTTAACTAGTCATGCATGGCTTAGGACTGATTATCTAGCTATCTAGCATTAATTAGTGCCATGCCATTATTAATTATAATTTACGTAATAGGTAACATTTTCTCTCTTAATTAAGATTTACAGGCAACCCACGTCTTCTATGGGAGTCCATGTCCATGTAAAACCTGTCTGGCAAAACAAGGTGAAGATTGATAACCAACAGTCCTGCCTCAATGCTACACTTGTGGGTACCAAGCCTTATCTATTTCATATACATGTGGCCCCGTGACATTGAACCGTGTAAAAAAACCGGCCATGTGCGTGTCGGGCCACGCAGAATGTAGGGTTCCGTAGTTCCCCATAATAATAATAATAAACAAACTTACATTTCCAGCTGAAAAACCTGTGCTCCCATACATTATGTTTACGAAATATGTTATCCAAGTACATTTTTTAAGTTAGTCTACTATTATTCGTAAACTTGTAAGGCCTACTTAGCTGAGATAGTTTTCCTTTTAACTTCGTTGATTTTTTCACACACCCAAACACAACCGTTTAGCTGGTAGAGGCGGGTACGCTTGAGTCTAACAAAAATTAGCACTTTAAAGCTCAATATTTCACAAACGAATCCCTTAATCGTTTATTTTTTTTTAAACTTGCAATATATTTTAAAGACCTATCCAACGACATCCCACAATACGAGTTACGCGAGAAAACAAAAATCACTTTACGTGTACATAGATACACTAAAAAAAAACTTCTTTTTTTGAGATTTTATTTTACCACTTTGTAACTAATCTGTATATTCATGCCAAATTACAGCTTTCTAGTACTAAATCTGAGCTAAGCTGCGGACAGACAGACCAGAAACTATAAGGGTTCCTTGTTGACTACGGAACCCTAAAAACGATGAATAAGTATTTGTGTCTCGATAGGTAGGTATGCCAACGTAAATGTTTCGATACCGTTTACATATTAATTGACTCCGAATAACGACTAAAATGCGAAGATTGTCCTTGAATTGCGTCACACTCACCAATCAGTTCACACAGTTGCATCAGCCCACTTTATATGATTTGCTGATTAATGCTACTCAACTGAAAAAAGGGTGACTAAAACGTCATTATTTGGGCAAAAGTTCATTCCCATGTACCTATTAAAACTTAGTTAGGTACTCATCATATTCAGTTAAATATAGAAAACATACATCATCAACAAATCTCATAAAGTGAAAGAGCTAGCGTGTAGCCCATGCCCTGGTAACTTAGAACATTTTTTTTATTGTGAAAAGTGCCATCTAGCCGCCAGTCCTGGAACTTTTTATAGCAGTGTTACCATTTTTTATGATTGAAATATTTTTTTAAAATAATTATTTTAATTATTTTTAATTCTACCTGACAAGCGGGCGTATGACACTAGACAGAACGATTTGTTACTAAGTAGTAACAAGTATTGGATTACGATTTTCTTCGTCTTGTCCTGTCTATCGTACATAAATATTTGAATGTCTTTGTATAATCATTAAAATCATCAATACAACCCTCTAGGTTCATTAATTCCCATTTAATGACTGTTTCATGAAATAGTCATTGATGATTTTAATAATTATAATAAATTCTGTAACTACATACGAGTTACTGCCGCGAATCATATTTTGGGACTAGTAAATTCCAAAAACCTAAGAAAGTTTGAATTTCGCGGGTTCCTTGGTCCTTCGCCCTTAACGACATGACAATTTTGTCTATTCATACTAGAGGAAATAGAGTCACGATCAAGTCTATCAGATGCCATTATCTATTCTCCTGTTCCTTTACTAGGTCTATCCAAAATCGAAATCCATTGAAGCATTAGATTTATGGTTGTCGATGTCCTGATTAGATGGCCTAAGACGAGTTTTAGGGTTCTGCTACTGCATCACAGCAAATGATCCTACTTGAAAAACCACTCAAAGGTCAACGTGCATATTGACTGCTTATTCTTTGAACTACATATTCATTCAATTCTATCAATTCTTGATTCCCAATTTCATAGACAAGATCATTCTCAAAATGTCGCTTTGAAGAAACCTCATCATCACCCAGTCCTTATATCAATCACCAATATATTATGGGTCAGTGTGATATTTCTTTTACTTACAAAGAACTGATCACTATTATTGACACGTGCTCTGTACGCCAAACGACACAAATATGTGACAAAATGGTAGGTGAAATTGGTGGCTTGGCGTGGAGGGCACGCGCGTGCCTTTATGCTCTGGCGTTCAAACAATTAAAAATATCATACTGATTCTGTCCTCAGTATTATATCTCACTCTCATAAACATCCTTTCAGACACCTAAGTCAAGCTTTAATCTTTCAGTGCTCCTATAAGTCTTTCGAAGCACAGCCTTCAACAATCAAATATATTCTATGTACATTGAGGTTTGATATCTTTAACCTTTCGTATGCCGGAACGTAGATCTACACGAGACACAATCACTTTTTAATTGTGTCTATATACTCGGCATACGAGTGGTTAATAAGGCACGGGGTCGTGATTGACTAGAATTAAGTCAATTCCTTCTCCAAAACCATTCGCTAATAGCTGTGGTATAAAATTCTGAGTAGGTATGGTTGAAACAGTACATACGTTTAACTACGGGCAGATGTTTTATACCACTTTTTTAAGCGGGTGCCTCCACTCATTACGATGATTATCTGATAAATAACAAGTATTCTTATCATCTCTTATCAATGCGGGTAGCACAACAATTTGTATTTGTTGTAGGCCGCGGCACACGCCTAGTTGGAGTTAACATGAACCTTGAGGGAAACCGATACTCATAACAAGGTGTATGGCGGGATGATTCAAATTCAAAGCGTATTCAGCGTATTATTGAAATATCATATAATCATCTGCCTAGCCTTTTCCGAACTATGTTGGGGTCGGCTTCTAGTCTAACCGGATGAAGCTGCATACCAGTATTTTACATGGAGAGACTACTCTATCCACCACAAGTTAGAACTGGGTAGGACCTACTATGATACAAATTGAAAGTGTACCTTAAACAGATAATAAAACTAATAATATGGTATCATCTGGACTAGTGAGGCACGGCGGAAGCTGTAAGAGCTAAATTCATTCATTCATTTCATTTATATTCATTTTTTTTTTGCTATCGTGCTCGTGCCATACCTCGTCAAAAGCTTTTGTCAAGATCAAATATTAATATCGCAGAAATTGAAGATAGATATTGAAGCAACTCGATGCCGTCTTAAACGTCGTGCTCTTTTCATTGAGCGTGGAACACCGGTGTGGAATAATATGTTGTTTCATAGACTTAATAATTTGATCGATCGCTGATAGCCTCTTTTAAACCAGGTTTTACTTACTAAGCTCTTAAATTCATACGTAGTTGATTGCCAGCAAGGAACAAAGACAACTAGTGACAAAAATCAATCTTTCGGAAAATTTATTCCATCAGGGTTAAAACAAAGACTGGATGGATGCTTGTACATTTATTTCTAATAAGATATGGCTCCTATTCTTCAATACATTATGTTCGTTACATACAATTATTAACATTTACACAATATAATTACAAGCAGATCATAATATATCACAGAGTACGCGTAACAATTCACAATATGCGAAAAATAAACCTTTTTTAAATAATTTGTAGCCTCATAATACGTCATATTTAATTTGTATAACAATATTTAGACTATTTTAGGGTAAATATATTTTACGCATTAATAGCAAAATGTGACCATTCATCTATTTCCTATCTGAGAAAGTACTCGTATGTCAACCTCTCATAGTAGTTTTTTTTCAATGTTACTTTAGAGTGGAAAAGAGATATCGCTAGACATCGTGTATAGCGCCATCTCGTTCCAACTCAGATATAACATTAAAGTAATAGTCTAAAATATTCATAAATGGGCTGAACAGTGAATGTACAACGACGTGAAGTTACTTTGCAACATTTACATACTACCTCAGTGACTATTCAAGGAACTTTGTACTAGTGCATGTGTTTGGGAAGAATGTGCCTATCTATTAATTATAGTAACGGTAGGTAAGCCAAAGGAAAATGTAAACCATTGATTGAAAATGAGATTGAATTCGTTAGATATGCTCTCACCGTACTTAGGCCGCGCGAAAAAGCGTCAGCACGTTGTCGTAGAACGATTATAGATCTTTACGATTTCCAGTACTTATGATTGGGCGAGACAATACTATTCAAATGACTTTGTCAACGAAACAGAGCCGTGACGATTTGTGACCCAGTAGGGTGAATCTCACGATTTCATTCTTTACTATAAAAGCGTCTATCTACGAGTACAACTGTTACAATGGATCTGAATACTATCTAGATCCCATTAAATTTAGGTAGCTGGGTAACTAATGTGTTACATAGCTTCTTGGTAGGTACCGATTTTATAATATTGGATGTTGGCTTTCTTTGCACAAACACAGTAATAGCAGCACAGAGTTGATTGACCTACTGGTATCGCCAGAGGGTCAATGTACTTCATAAAAAATTAAACCTCTTAGCAACAAATAATAATATTAGTATTAGTATAAAACATTTTCTGGTCGCTTCCCGCATAAAACGATTAAATCCACATCAAAAGTATTTTTCTTAGCTAAAATATTTTTATATAGCTTAGCGTAAATATTTTTATATCGTTCAATTCTAAAACATGGAAATGTTTTTTTTTGTTATTATTTTAACCAAGAATATAAGCTGCCTTGTTCAAGATGATTCAATTGAACTCCGTAGTTATTCTTAATTATAAATGACGACTAATAATACAGACGATTAATCTTATTTAATAAGTACAATTTCAAATTAAATTAACTGGCGAGACTACATACAGGTTAGGGGTATCGATATCTTCTCTTCAATTAATTGAATAGGTTTTTCTTATTTTTGTTTTTTGAAGGTGGTAATGGTTACCGATAAGAATAACCTATTCGATTAATTGTAAAATAATTATTGAAAAAAAAAAACATTCATTTGTGGAGTTTCGCCTTTCAATTCTATTTGTCCTTGTATAATTTACAACTTGGAACAAAATCATTCAGAAAGCAGGGATTTAAGAACACCAAGATAATTAATATAAAGTTCTATAATATACAGCGGGACTTTTTGACTCTATGATCGACCATGAAATCGCGAAGAAAGTATCAGCTACTTCATACATTATTATTGGTCGCGAACTCCAAAAATGTAGGCAATTTCATGGTCGGTCCCACACGCCGTTAAAGTATTACCAACATTTAAAAAATCAGCCAGGATAATTATGTACGTAAATCTTATTTTACTATAAATATTCGAAACTGCTGTGCATTTTTTTATTTATTTAAATATTTAGCATGAACCTATCCTACAAATAATTTCATCATAAATAAATCAATCAACAACATTTTCCAATCATTTACAATATTTTACATTAATGGTGTTTTTCAAACATTTTTCGGTCTTTACATGTTTGATATGACATGATCCTAGATTTTCTAGGTAGACATAGATACGGTACACATTATTTTACATTAAGTATCTAGGTATAAACCAGGTACAGTTTTCGTAACAATTTTGATAATTAAAGGTAATTCGTACGACAAGTTACAATGAAAAGTTAAAGAACAACATTTTATTAGTTATTTTAGATACCAATTTGATATGTCCCGGCCATATCCACGAGTCTTTGACAGAAACCATTTTTGATTCCTTCTTCGAATGATTGTAATACTGATATAATTTGTACTGATTACTTTAATTTTGTACGATGTGCATTTTAATATTAAATGCACAATTATACGTATACCGTCTTTAATTTAAATAAATACATTAGTCAGTTTAAAATATTTTAAAAGCACGCATCTGAAAATAAATAGATATTTGAAGCTCCATAATATTTTGATTTACTAGATATTGTACTGAAGGTTACCTTCCAGTTTCAGATACTTCCGTTTAAAACTGCTTGTATATTTTAACGCAGCATCATCTCATTTAGTTAAAAATAAAAATAAATCCCAAGAGTAGTTAATAAACTTCGAGACAAATTCACAAATTCTATATAGTAGAAACAATTAGCATGCTATGTACAAATGCGGACATGAAAACTAGGTCACATTTTCACTAGCGTTACGTCCTGAAAACTTTTTGTATAACAAAACGTTAGTTTGCTGAATCGTGATTGTTTCATTACTATACACTTGTCGTGACTTCCTAACAACAATCATATTTAGCTTTTTATTTACTTTTTCTAGAAGCGTACAAATATACTTATAAACAGTTATGTTAACATTAATTTGAGACTCCGCCATTCCGATTTCTCTTCGCAAACACATATTTTATAACATCTTTTAAACACAATAGGTACCTACTATTATATTCTATCTGTAGGTAATGTATTTTTGTAACGAATATGGCAAATTGTAACTTAAGTTCTAGGAAAGAAGAAATCAATGCACAGCACTATAATTAAAAAACTAACATTCTAATACTGATTGAGGAAATTAAAACTGCCTGCGACGCGACGCTTCGACTTCAGTACAGTCACAATGGTTAGCTGCAGTAGGATCTCAATTCACATATCCGTCGCACAATTTACAAGAAGCAATCAAATACAGCTCTTCGGGCCCAGTTTACGGCCTCGGGCGAAGCTACTTGCGTGAAGCGACACGCACGTGTTTCAGTTGGTTCCTTCGCGTGATCGTATCATCGCTCCGCAATTCTGGGGGCGGCACCAACCATACCAAGACAAAGCTAACATTGTACCAAAAATTTCAAGTCTCCTATCATAACGATTGATAGTGTTTTGTTGAAGTCTAGGATTGACCCTAAGATTTCACGCTGAGCAGTCGCGCTTGCTACCACTAGAACAACGAGACAGTCGAGTCCTACTTTTACCAATGAAAATGGGTTATCTCGGACGCCATGCGGTGACTCGTAGCTGTAGCATGCCCTCAACAATTCTTCTTTCAATTGATTCCTCTGAAGCCGCTGTCAGAAGACGTTTGTTGCTTGAGCGAGCAGCTCGTGATCATCAGGTTATAGAAACTGAAATGAACTTCAAAAACCCAGAATCCATCTTCAAGCTTACTGCACAGCGTACTTGCAGAAGTCGTGGGCGCCGGTACATTCGACGCTGGGCCTGTGTGTGGAGTCCCATATGCCAGGGCCACATCGCTGACACATCCCCACCAGCGTGCAGGGGATCCGGACTAGCTGACGGAACTGGTGGAGAAGTCCTCTGGCCTTGCGCAGGATGAGGCGCCCGTCCATGTACATTGCTGAAAGATGATACAAGCAAGTTTTAAAAGAATTGCAACTCAGTCTTTGTAACTACATGAGAAAATGTACCTGGCAGATTTCAAAGAAACGTCTCGGCTCACTTAAATTCTGTTTAAAATTAAAGTTAATGGTTGAACATTGTTCCAGTTATAACTTGCCAAGACCACAGAACGAACACGAAGCGCCTGCCTGTGCCTATCCGACTTTCACAACCCTGTAACTGGTCTCCCAAAAGGACCATCCTTCTTAATAAAGCCTTCTTGGTAGATGATGAGTCATTCAGTCAGTGAATGCTAGTGGTAGAAGAATGAAATAAAAGTGGTTACGTACCTAAAGAACTAAAATGCAGCAGCATCTCGTCAGTATTGAGGTCCTGTGCGATCACGTCGTCTGCGTACACAGCGATGATGGCCAGGCACAGGAACAGATGAAAGTAGTCCGTCTGGTAGTTGGCCCAGCAAGCCTCCCACATTCGAAGCGCAACTGCTTCAGTGAACTCGCGCTTGAAACATCTGGAATGACAGAAGGTACAGATAAGGGCACTGATTTAAAGCGGCATTTGTTTAAAGTAGTTTTGGTAAGTAAAAAATTACAAAATGCATATTTATTAACAAGTTCGGCAGTTAAAACTTAGCAGTACAAAAATGAGTCGTAAAAAAGTAATAAAATGGATCATTTAATAATTATACTGAGCAGCATAATTTGTTCCCCCAGATAAGTAACTGCGTAATGGTCAGCGCGTTCGAGGGACGGGACGGCAGAGGAATTTATCTTTACCCAACGGAAATTCATACGTGCATTCAGATAGTGGTAACAATACATATACAGATTCCTATGTTCAATGCCGCGAAGGGAAATCCCCTTTAACTAAACGTTGTAATGTGTGTCTTGTTACCACCAGCAACGTATGAATTTACGTTTGAGTACGAATTTAATTTTCCCTTGGAGAAGACTTTGATCCTTTCAAACGTCTTCTCCTAGGAATAATTAAATTCTACGAGTATGTAGCTTTGATGCCTCCCTCGTCGATTGGAGCGGGGATTTGCGTGGGGGTTCAAGATGAGTGAAGAATAACAAGTGACTGAGCAACGGAAAGGTTTCCTAATAACATCATACGCAGCGTAGGAAAAACTTTCCGCGCAGGCTACGCTTATAAAACCTACAGATCAAAACCTCGTAGAGGGGACGAAAATTACGAGGCAATGGTTCGCATAAAGGAAAGGGGAATTTGTATGTTTTCTAATCCCAGCCAGAGGGCCTAAACATGTTTTTTAAAAAAGTATTAGAGATCGTTCTTTAATCACTTGAGGTTTGAACAGGGGGAACGGGGTTAGAAGAATTTAAGAGGACGCATTGGAAATTTTGGCGCCAATGATCTCAATTTTTCTCAGTAAATACAAAACGGATCAAAATACAAGTTGGTTACCTGAAAGTACATGATAAAAACCTTATTTTGTTAGTTTTCAATACATGATTAGGTAACTTTTTTAACAGAGAAAAATATATCAAACACACCTCTTTTTAAAAAGAGATTCACATTTTATGGGCAAACGGGACCGATTTAAGCCTCTTAACTTTTTTCGTAGATGAGTCTATACATACTCTTTAAAATAGTAGAAGAAATATTTCTCAAATTATCATTTCTAACTAAATAAAATAACAAAACCATTTTGTCGCTTACGTCCTTTAATTATAAGCTAGCGCGCGTATGCAATCCTCGCCCCGCTCTGACGCTCAGTCCCCTCTTGACCATTGTCAGTTTGTTTAACAATTCGTCGCCTTAACAACTGGAGGTCAAACGTTTTTTTCTATTAATTTAGCTTAGGTTTTTAATGGCAATTTTTCGAGAAACAACTGATTCTCAGAACGAGGAAAGTGTAATCAAATTGGGCACATCTAAGTATCGTGCAGTCGATGATAAATGTTTGATACCTTTACGAGTTTCCTTCGTGCCTCGGAAAGCAAGTTAAGCTGTTGGTCCCGGCTGTCATTTGTAGATCTTTGACAGTCGTTACAAGGTAGTCAGTGGCCCGAAAGTATGCCAACCAGTCTTACCAAGGGGTACCGTATTACCTAGCACTAACTGGGTTGTGGAGGTCAGATAGGCAGTCGCTTCATGTAGAATACTGGTATTCGGTTAGACTGGAAGCCGACCCCAACATAGTTGGGAAAGGCTAGGCAGATGATGATGACCTTTACGAGCTATGTGTAAAATGGGTCTTACCACAGTGTAACTGTTGTCAATGAAGGTATAACAGAACAACTGTATGTGGGTGCACTGTGCAGGGTTTTGCTCTCCAGTAGTAGGTACCTACTATTCTACCGAGATACTTACAGAAGTATCCAACGATGACAAAACAGTAATTCCATAGCGTCGACATGTTTTTCCAAATGCTTGTAGAAATGTGGCAACATTATCCTTATTAGTTCACGTAGGTAGCTCTGAAATTAAAAGGTTGTGCGTAGGAGTTTTCAATAACGTCATAATAAAAATGTTTATATTGTAAGGAGAATCCTCTCTTACGTCGGTAACTACCCCCACCTCGCCTATAAAACTATAAAAGCAAGGTGTTGGGGATAGAACGATCATTTGTTGCTCGACACTCGGACTGGACGGACGTGTGAATCATTAGCCAGTCGTAAGGTTACGTAAGCCATTTGAGTTTAGTTTGTTGCAGAAGTGATAAAGTGAGTTTGTGATTCGTTTGGTGGATATTAAGTCTTAGTGAACTGTAAGTAAGTTTGGTTGATTGTAATTCGTGTCAATTATATTTATGAAGTAAAAATGGTTTTTTTGTTGTGAATTGTTTTTTTTAACAAATTTCCACTTCTGAAGCTTACATCAGAATTGGGATAAAGGACTTTTAAGGCCCACTTTGACAAGTCTCGTGGCTGAAAATTGTTGTGAACATAAAAACCATTTCTTTTTCCTTTTTAACCTTTTTTTTTTTGTTTTGCAACTACCCACTTTGTCACTTTCCTTTTATTTCGATTGTCTTACTTGCTTGATTTGTTTGTTTGTTTGATTTGATCTCGATTTTCTTGTGATAATGGGGCGTGAAAATTCGCATACTCGTGAAAAACGGACACGTACTCGGGATAAGTCACGCGGACGCAAACGACGTCGATCCCGTGGGTCATATGATCGCAGTAGTGGTAGATCGTACCGCGACTCGAGTAGGAGTCGTCGTACTTCGCGAGATGGCTTGCGTAATCGAGATCGGCATGATTCTCATAGTCCTGAAAGGCACCAATCGCGTACTAGGAATAGGCGTGATTCTCGTAGCAGGGATCGTTCGCGTAGCGATATAGGTAATAGAAAACGCACACGTATTCCTTCACCTCCGGCTCAAACGAGTTCTACCCACAAGAATAGTGAGGTTTTGCCAAAAGCTAAGGAGCCAATGATCCCTAATACGTCAGAACGACATCGGTCTATGGAGTCCAGTGTCCCCGGCTCTGAGGCATCCACTCTCGCTCATGCCTTGATGCAAGCAATAAAAACGATGCAACCAGTAAGGTCACAAAACTATTACGTGTCGAACTTTGACCCATCAATTAACAGCATCGAGGCATGGTGCAACGAAGTGGATCGTGCCAGAGAGGCTAACGGTTGGAGTGACCATGAATGTCTGTCGCGTGTAGCTACTTGCCTTAAGGGCGACGCCAAGGTCTGGTTAGGGGAATGGGTGACGAACGATAGGACGTGGTCCAATTTCGTACGCGAGTTCAAACCCCTTTGCCCGAGTAAATTGGACTATGCGAATATTTTGCTCGAAGCTATGAATACTACGTCAGACAAGTATTCAACTTACTCAGAATACGCCCGTCGTACCTTATTGCGTTTGAGAATAGTTCAGGGGTTGAGTGACGAATTAAGAACGCTAATCGTTATACGCGGTATAGACAATCCACAGGTGCGTGCAGCTGCTGCTAACGCAAACTTGACTTCTGACACTATTGTCTCATTCCTGTCAATTTACGCGAAACCTTCAAGGAACGATAAGGCCGTTGATCATAAAAGGCAAGGTCAAATGAAATCAAACGACCGTTCTGGCCCAAAATGCTTTAATTGCAATCAAACCGGTCATCTCAGTCGCAATTGTAGGAGGCCTAAGGCAAACGTGACCAATACCAAGCCTGCTAACGTGGCTCCGAATACATCCTCCAATACACAACCCTCTTCGAGCAATTCTTGTACGTTCTGTAAGAGATCGGGACATACTGAGGACAAATGCTTTACCAAAGCTAAAACCGAGCAACGAAATCCGTGTAATGTCAACCTTTGCTCTTATCGATCAAATATTGCACAAAATAACGACATGACCACTGCGATAATAGATGGAATACCCGTAGACGTGCTCATTGACAGCGGAGCCCTTGATGTGTCCCTCATTTCCTCAGATATTTTGAAACATTTTACGTGTCAGCCAAAACCGAGACGTTGTGTGTTGAAGGGTTTGAGTGAGAAAGAAGTGGTGGCCACATCTTACGTCACGTTCACTGTGGAATTCAACGACATTGCTATCGAAGTTGACTTAGTAGTAGTTCCATCGTCCTTCATGAACGCCCCTATCATAATTGGCACTGATGTTTTGAACCGCGAAGGCATCACTTACATTCGTACTAAAGATGAGCAGTACCTCACGCGTTCCGATAACATTAGCGCGAATGTCAACGCCATTTGTGTGGGTGATCAGGCCAAAGTAAATACACCCCTTCAGGGTACGGAGTTGGTTAGCCTTATGTCCGTCATAAACGAGTTTTCCGACTATCTAATATCAGGGACTGCTATGACCACAGTCCAAACAGGTGAGATGGAGATAAAACTTACCAGTTCCACCCCTGTCGTTTATCGTCCGTATAGACTCTCTTACTCCGAAAAACTCAAAGTTAGAAAGATTACACAAGACCTTTTAGATAAGAGAGTGATTAGGCGTTCGAAATCTGAATATGCCAGCCCGATTATACTCGTAAGAAAACGTGACGGCTCAGATAGGCTTTGTGTCGATTTTAGGGCGCTAAATCGAATCACAGTGAAAGATCGATATCCTCTTCCACTGATAGACGACCACATTGATAGGTTAGGCGCGTGTAAATTCTTCTGTAGCCTTGATATGGCTACAGGGTTCCACCAAATTCCTCTTAAAGAGGAATGTGTTCATTTTACTGGCTTCGTGACGCCAGAGGAACACTTTGAGTACGTCAAAATGCCTTACGGATTAGCTAATTCCCCGATAGTTTACCAGCGCATTATAAATGACACCTTACGCAATCATCTTAATGAGGGAAACGTGCTAGTCTACGTCGATGACGTCCTTTTGCTAAGTAATTCTGTGTCAGAAGGGATTGAACTGTTGCGCAAAGTACTCAGGACCCTTACATCGGCCGGTTTTTCAATAAATTTGGCCAAATGTACGTTTCTCGTCACAGAAGTAGAATATTTGGGGAGGTTAGTTAGTCAGGGTCAGGTTAGGCCGAGCCCACGAAAAGTGGAAGCCCTAGTTAACACCTTACCGCCTGAAAATGTAAAGCAAGTGCGCCAACTCTTAGGTTTGGCGGGTTATTTTCGGCGGTACATAAAAGATTACTCCACTAGGACTGCTCCCATTGCCCATCTAACCCGTAAACATTTCAAATTCAATTGGACTCTCGAATGCGAGGCTATTCGCCTTGATCTCATTAAAGAATTGACCAGTGAACCGGTCCTTTCCATTTTTAACCCTAGTTTTCCCACCGAAGTCCATACAGATGCCAGCAGTGCTGGATACGGTGCGGTACTCCTACAAGTTCATCCTGATTCGAAAAAGCACGTTGTGGCTTATTTCAGTAGGACCACTCAGGGTGCTGAAGGGAAGTACCACTCCTACGAATTGGAGACCCTCGCCGTTGTCAAAGCCCTCCAAAACTTTCGACACTATCTGGTTGGTTTGAAATTTGTGGTGGTGACAGACTGTAATGCCCTTAAAGCAACCGAACGAAAGAAAGATCTTTTGCCTCGAGTAGCCAGGTGGTGGATTTATCTTCAAGACTTCGATTTCTCAATCGAGTATCGAAAAGGAGTGATGTTACCCCATGCAGACTACTTAAGTCGCAATCCCGTCAGCATCAATCAAATTTCTAGACCGAGAAATTGGGCTCAGATTGCACAGTCAGCCGACAACGAGACGCAAAATCTCATTCAAAGACTTCACGATGGCAGCCTCGATGCTAATCGTTATTCCGTCCGAAATGGAGTCTTGTACTACAAGTACACTCCAGTAGGCCAAGATCCACGCCTACTCTGCTATATACCCAAGGGGCACAGACTTAGTCTCTTAACAGTGTTTCATGATGAGCACGAACACATCAACGTAGAGAAGACCCTTGACCTTATCCTAAGACATTTTTGGTTCCCTGGACTCAGAGAATTCGTTGGCAAATACATTGCTCACTGTCTCGTGTGTGTGTCTCAAAAGAGAGTTCCTCGGGCTCCTTTGCAAACTATTACTTCCTGGGAAAAACCCGACACACCGTTCCACACTGTTCATGTTGACGCCTTAGGTCCTCTGCCTGTGTCTCAAGGGTACAAATTCGTTTTACTTATTGTTGACGCTTTTACCAAATATATCCTCCTCTACCCGATTTGTAGACAAGACACTAGTGAGTTAAAACGCGTTGTTACTCAGGCTATTTCTATGTTCGGAGTGCCTAAGCTTATGGTCACTGACAAGGGACGAATGTTCGAGTCTAGTGAGTTCGTAACTTGGATAAATGAGCTCGGTTGTAACTTGCATTACATAACGCCGGAAATGCACCAGGCAAACGGCCAAGCTGAGCGTTACATGCGTACCGTCCTCAACATGCTACGTATCCAGTCGAACTACAAGAACGTACCCTGGTCAGAAACGTTGTGGAAACTTCAGTTGGTGTTAAACATCACGAGACAGAAGACTACGCAAGTATCACCATTGAATCTTCTGATTGGTACTGAATCCACAACTCCTGTGGTCCGAGCTCTGGTGCGTGACATAGCTGTCGAAGGATCGACACCAAATAGAGAGGCCCTACGTGAAGTAACCAGAAGCAGGGTCCGCGAACTCCTAAGGAGCAATCAAGCTAGACAAGACGAACAGGTTAACCAACGGCGACGTCCTCCTCGCCAATTTAACGTTGGTGACTGTGTGTTCGTAATAAAATTTTCTCAGTCAACAGGAAAACTTGACTCCGGAATGCGTGGTCCGTATAAGGTGGTAGAAGCACTGCCTAGTGGACGCTATAGGCTGCGTTTGCTCACCGGTAGCTACGGAAAGACTACGCAGGCTGCTGCCCAGCACATGGTGCTGTGGCGCGGCGAGTGGTGCCCAGAAACGTGCGCCGCGTTCTTTGAGAGTAAGCAAATCACTGTTGTTTGAATTTATGGACTGCTTTGACTGCTGTGCTGTGCTGCGGTGCCACCGGTAGCAGGCGCGTGTGTCGCCGGTTGTGTTGGCACCTGTTGCTGTCTCACTGGTGGCCGTATAAATTTGGCCATGTGCTATCAATTTGTCTCACACGTATGAATACGGTCTGCGTGTTGAGAGAACTCGTGCGTATGAATACGGTCTGCGTATCGAGTGGCATGTGCTGTCAATTTGTGGTCTCACACGTATGAATACGGTCTGCGTGTTGAGAGAACTCGTGCGTATGAATACGGTCTGCGTATCGAGTGGGCTCGTATACATGATTGCGGTCAGTGTATGAGTGGGCTTGCACGTATGAATACGGTCTGCGTGTCAAGCGGCTTGCACGTATGAATACGGTCTGCGTGTCAAGCGGGTCTGCGGGTTGTCAGACCATGTTGCAGGTGCTGAGAGCTGAACGCTGGTCCTGGTCGCAGTCGCGGTCACCGCCAGCAAGACAGCAGCAAAGAAACCGCCACTTGCGCGCTGGACACGTACAGGACAATGCCTTGGCTTTATTTTTATAATTGGTTTGAGAAAGATGGATGTGTGTGTCTATTCAAACTTATGTATGAACTATTTGAGAGAACGATGAATGAATTAGTTGGCTGAAGATGAATGGAACTTTGTGAGAGGCTGAACGCTTTTACACAGATTACTCTGGTAGCTTCTAACAAGATCTTGTTTGCAGATGAAGATACTGATGACGACTCAGAACAAACGGGGTCCTCTACTGCGGTCGACCCGTCGCTTCTGCCAGCGGGCGAAGTGGAGGTCGAGGTGCCGAGCTCTCCCATCGCAGGTCCCAGCGGGGCCACTCCAAGAGTTTGTGTCGAGGACGACATCTCGTCAGGAGAGGCCGTGTAAGGAGAATCCTCTCTTACGTCGGTAACTACCCCCACCTCGCCTATAAAACTATAAAAGCAAGGTGTTGGGGATAGAACGATCATTTGTTGCTCGACACTCGGACTGGACGGACGTGTGAATCATTAGCCAGTCGTAAGGTTACGTAAGCCATTTGAGTTTAGTTTGTTGCAGAAGTGATAAAGTGAGTTTGTGATTCGTTTGGTGGATATTAAGTCTTAGTGAACTGTAAGTAAGTTTGGTTGATTGTAATTCGTGTCAATTATATTTATGAAGTAAAAATGGTTTTTTTGTTGTGAATTGTTTTTTTTAACAAATTTCCACTTCTGAAGCTTACAATATCATAATATCGTTGTAATCAGACTGGTATAGAATGATAAGATAGGAACCGGTGACTCAGTATATTGGTCACTTGCAAAAAGAATCATAATTTACCTATACTTATCCAATTCTATAAGTAATATAAGTCAGCAGCTTAGACATTCAAATCGACGTTTAATATGTTAGGTACCCAGAATTCAGGTACACATTTGTTTAGAACCCTGGCATATTAATTTTTGTCAGTTATAAAAACAACTAAGTATTCCATACTATACTAAACTAAGCTAGGCAGGTACTACAGAATGACCTTCATGAAATTCAGCAGAATTGAGTTCTTATTCTTTTAACACAAATAAAAATGATTCTATTCTACTCATGTTACATAAGCACAGGTTACGAACAGCTAACAAGGCTTTATTGATTTGGCTTCAAACCTCGCATAAATAATAAATTCAAGTCGGTATCGGTAAACAACCGACTAGACCCAGGTACTTAAAAGTAACTGAAACGATCAACTGAATTTAGGTATCATGAACTAACTGTGTTCTCTGTGGTTCTGTGTAATTCTACAAAAGTGGGTTTAGAGGTTGACTGCACTGAACACAATTGAACACATTATGCAAAGTAAAATTTCACATGGTTTTTCACAATAGGTTTACCCAAGTCTCATTTTTTGGCAAGACAAAGATAATATGTACCTACCTGTTAATTAATTATTATTAAGCCTTAAATACTACATTAGAATGAAAATAAATGTTATGGTAAAGATAGAAAGCCGACACCAGCGAAGCTATACGATAACTATTCGTTTACCTACATTATTGGACAGTAAACAGTTGTATCTTACAAGATTGTTATCCATATCGTTGTCGGTGGGCGTGCACACGAATATGGCCCTCTGCATAAGACCAACAAAACACCAGAACGCTTCGGCCTCACATTTTATCTCACAGAGCACTGGAGCTAAGAGGTCACTCATTCCTTGTGTATAGCTGTAAAATAACATAAACATTTAACGAAAAAACATCCATGGCATAGGTCTTACGCATAAAATAATAGAGGTTGCTTGTAGATACGAAGGTGACAGAGAGAGGGAAGTGAGGTAGTAGAGTGAGACAGGGATGACCTATAACCGTCACTTTGTCACTCAAAGAGACGGCAACAGGGGCTAAGCCCAAACACGATTTTAAATCTGGTTCTAAGTGTGATTGACGAGAATTTGTTGGAATTCTATGTTTTCTCAACATATCACTTCTCTGCTCGGGTCACCCAAACTTCGCAGAAAATAACCCACCTTCTCAATAAGGTAGTAGATATCTTTGAGGCCAGCAATGTGCAAATGGACATAATAAAAGTAAAAAATCGTATCGTAAAAAATCGTCCTGTAAGATGACCTTTGTGTTCTATTCAAACAGACACATCATGTAGGCCTTGAATGCGAAACAGTTACATACGCAAGTGCCAATGACGCTGCGTTTCCAAGTACCTGCTCATTAATTTAATAGCACCTACTGTTGGTTATAATTAACATTTAATATGGAACAATGAGCGTCGCAATACGGTATACAAAACCGTTGTGTTCAATAACTTGTAATTAACAAAACAAAACAATTCATTATTATGCTTACCTTAAAACAGGATTATAAACAGCGTAGTTCAACAGTATATTCTTCATAATTTCTACGTTGTAATTATTATCTCCAGCGAAAAATGGGTTGCCTCTATCCGTTCTGACTACATCTTTCTCTATCACACATTGCACTGTTTTCCAGAAAGTTGCATGTTGTTCAGGAGTCATCTTTTCCAGTCTTCTTCTCGAAATTTCTTCGTATTCTCTCGCCCTGATCTGTAGAATTATCTCTCTTTCGTCGTAAGTAGAATTGTATGGGTAGCAGTGTAAGAGGAAAGGCCAGACTTCTCTCCTTAGTTCCTTGTCCAGTCCTCCGAAAAAGACGCATTTCCTCAAAAAGAGATCATCTTCAATAACTCCCTTTCCATTCATAATCTTCCCGTAGAAAAGTTCGGGAGATATTTTAGGAAGTTTCCCTTCTTCAGGATGTTGTTCAGACTTTTGGACTTCCGGACGGCATACCATAAAATGGCGGTAGGGTAAGTTGGGCTCTTCGGAACCTGCGGACACAGTGCCTACTTACGTTAGCAGAATTCCAAGTATATTATAAAAATACTATAATATTACTAAAGGGATCCCTTCTTTTCGCATAATGTTCTTTGTCCTAATATACTTCGGCATAACGATTTTGGCACAATTTGTTTTGGCATAATAATACTTCGGCATAATTTTTTTAGGCATACATTTTATGTTGGCATAATCATCATAAAGACTAATTTGTTTTGGTATAAATTTGATTCGCATAACGTTAGTAGGCCTAATGACTATTAGTACTAATAATAATAATTAAATAATATAATAATATTTAGGCATACAATTAATATAAATAACGTCAGGGGCAACCCGAGGTTCGGTTAGTTAGGTTCCTGTAAACCCTGCAGCCAGAAATAGGAGCCCCGCGCAGCGGGTCTCCGGCGACCTGCTGACGGAAACTCTAACCCTAGACGGTTGACGTCAGGGGCACCCCGAGGTTCGGTAAGTTAGGTTCCTGTAAACCCTGTTATTTTTGAATATTATGCTTAAAAAAGTTATGCTTTAGAACTTTATGCTTAATAAATTTATGCTTTAGAACATTATGCTTCATCATTATTATGGTTAGAGAAATTATGCTTAAAAAAATTATACGTAAGCTTATTTATGCGTAATTATATTATGCGAAAATATAATTATGCCAAACGAAATTATGCTAAGTTATTAGGTCTTAAAATTTTATGCAAATGGATAGGGAACCATTACTAAATAAAATCCTAGTAGTCTTCTTACCTGGAGTAAGTTTGATGTTGTGTAGCAACGAGTGCCACCGATGGAGCATTTGAGCCAAATGATCCAGGCCTCCATGATGGAAATGAAGTATTTTGTACTGGGACTCCCGAGAGGCCACCACTAACTGCCCGCATGTGCAGTTGTCATCGTTGAAGAACAGCCGCAGCGACCGCATCTGGCTCAGGTCTACTGAGAACCTGGTGAAGGGAATTGTAGATAAATAGAAGAAGATTAAGTTGGAGTGTCTTGTTAGGTATAAATTATTATTACCCGTCTTTCCTAACTCTAAGAAGTGCCGTGCGTATGAGCCGTGCATAAGATTGGAGGTTCAAATTCTAGGCACGAAATGGTGCTATTTGTCATGGATAAAATTTTTTATACGTACAAAGTATTTTTCTATTTGGTTTTAGTAATATTTATAAAGAATTTAAAAATGTAGGTACTTAAACTTTAATAATCATTTAATAATATTTATTATTGCTATTATTTAACAAAACTTTGATCTTATTTTACTACAAAGGTTTATATTTTACGATTTGATTTGATAATAGTTTACAGTTATCATTCATACAGAACAACTTTATTTGTTCTCATAAAATAAGAAATCATTTTAAAAAATAATGGGAAAATCGTAGTCGACTACTCGTCAGACTAATGTCTTCGTCGTTATAAGTGAACTTGAACTATGACAAACTTTGTAGTTATAACTTTAGGGTATGGATCAATTTTATAAAAAAAAACGTATGTAAGTAAGTGAATACCCTCAAATTATTACATCTATCGATTAGACAGACCTAAAGATAAATTGACCCGGACGATAGTAGATAACAATTTCATCGCAATTCATATGAGCTCGCTGGCTAGTTCGTCATGACGACGGCGACGTTCGGTGATGCGATGGTTCGAATTCAAGTCGAAAAAATGAACTCTTTTTGAAGTATTCTTTAGATTATTTGTCACGAATTCAATGTTGTAGCAGTGTAACATTTTAAAACTTGAGGAGTTAGTAGGTACGTACTGACGCTGTGTGTACCTATCACTACCACCAACGCAAATAAAATCACCAAGAAACCATAAATAAAATAGCTACTTTGGTACACATTAGCAGTAAATGTGTTATCCGATCTAGATGCGTGTTTTCATGCGGCACTAATGCACGTAACAGTACCGTTTATCACACTGAAGACTTGAGGAAAACTCGAAGAAACGGTACAAGCTGTTACATGTAAATGATCCTAGTCGCGAATCGTATAACACCCACGCGAACCGCAATATTTAACACTTCGGGATAAAGATTAATGTGTTCTACGTTTGCAATAAGTTCCCAAAAAAAAACCCCATCGCCAAGCCTTCGTCTCTAAGGAGTAGGTACCTAAGACTGGCCCACTTGAATCTGGGTTTCTGTTTGGTTAATTTTTCTTAACCTGTCATATTAAGCACTAGCTGTCCCCGCGGCTTCGCTCACGTGAGCGCGTATTCTTTCAGAAAGAGTACTTACTTACTGGTTCCATTACTAAAATGGAACCAGTAAGTACTCTTTCTGGCTCCATTACGAAATATATTGCGCTTCGGTAATCTTCAAGTTTCCGAATAAACAACGTCGGCGCAGTAATCATCATCTTCCTGCCCTTGTCCCATGTTACTTGGGGTCGGCGCAACACGTTTTTTTTTCTTCCATTGTCCCCTGTCAACCGTCACGCAATCATTTACACCTTTTTCCTTCATATCACTGAACGTCGCCCGAAGTGTGATCAAATCCATGCAAAGCTTCTAAGTTTTTAGACATCGCATTGTCGTGCATTAATTACGCACTTAATATGAAGTTTCTCCACTTTGGTCGCACTTCATCTTATTTAAAAATCAAAATAATAGTAAATTTGGTAAAATCCACGACGTTGTAAATTTGTTCCGTTCGGGAATCGGACCCGCGACACGCAGCGCCGCAAGCCCGCAATCAATTGCGCAGCCACTGCGCCAACCGTGCTGTCATATAACTGTGGTTATGGCTTCCTCGGGCATTGCTGCAACTTTGCTTAAGGGTGGCCGGACTGCACATTCCATTTTCAAATCGCCGCTGAATCATGCAAGCGAAGATACCCCAACATGCAACATCACCAAAAACGGGGGAGTCCTTTTGTAGAAGTGGAAGTTAATAGTATGACGAGTGCACAATGTCGCAGAAACATTAGAGGCGGTGAACCGCAGCTTGCAGGACATCCCAGGTAACCAGGCGCTGATGGGTGGCGTCGTACGGAATAAACAAAAAAAAAATTGACATGATCGTCGGCGATTCAAAAGTATACACATCCATTGACACAAAAATGTAAATGAAAATATTATGTCATTTAATGTTGTATACAGAACGGTATTAGAATAAATAATGCGCTACAGGGCGTGTGATGGTTCACTTTGAAAAGTAAGGTGGATAGCGCCAAAATAAACAGTTTTTAAGCCCTATCGTCGCCATTCAATTTTGTTTGGGACTTCTTTTTGTAGTCATCACCCACATTATCACATTTTGATCAGCCAGTCAGTTCTCACACATTACATTCACATACATATTCCATGTAATCCCCGAAGGTTTAGGCAGAAGTGTACCTAATCGCACAACCACATTTCGCCAGTTATGTTGAAGTCCATGTGATAGGGGGCGAGCCTATTTCCACCAACTGGGCACAGATTCCGTGGCTGCTATTGAGAAATTCCTGATGGAATAACCCAATAACTCTATTGTTTATAGTATTTTTTTCAATTGCATACATTGTTTAATGTTAAGTGTAAGAGCGGAGTCACACAAGCATCTCCTTGCTTAAGTATAAGGTGATTTCTAAATGGGAACTAATTTTTTGAGCTGTTATTTAAATATTCAAGATTTTATTATGATCAGTTGAAAAACATATTGAACAGTTATTTAATTTAATGGCGGTTGATTAATTATTGCGACAGTAAAACATGGACAGTGATAAAAAATCAATTAGTCGGTTATTTTATCATACAATGTCAATTCTAAAAATAATTGAGCAGTCCAATAACTGAATGAGCGGTAAAAATAATGGAATGAGCGGTTTGATAAATAGTTCGGCAGTTCATAGGGTGCGGAGACACCCGGACTTGAAGTACCCCGACTCGGACAGGTTAGGTTCGAAGGGGATGGCGGGGTCTAGTGAGCGAGCGGAGTGAGCGAACTAAGACCCCGACATACCCTTCGTGTTAGGTTAGGTAAACCCTGCAGACAGAAATAGGAGCCCCGCGTAGCAGGGCTACGCTCACTACGCTTTTTAGGCGAAAAACTGCGCACTCGTAACTGCCCATTTAGTTATTTTACTGCTCAGTATAATTATTAAATGATCCATTTGATTACTTTCTACGACTAATTTTTGTTTACTTCACTGCTAAGTTGTAACTGCTGAACTAGTTATTAATCGTGCCATTTATAATTTTTAACTTACCAAAACTGCTATTTACAACTGCCTCTTTAAATCAGAGCCTTTCTAAATTGCGTTATAAAATTTAAAATAAACATTTTTTTTAAACTGCTCGAACTCCGCATCGATCCCAGGACCGGTTAGTAGTCGCACTTGCGACCACTCGACCAACGAGGCAGTCTCTCACATACACACCAAAATTTATACGCGAACGGAGTCGCGGGCAACAGCTAGTTGTAAATATCTCCTGTCTAGCACTAAATAAATAATTCGGCCTCATCTATTTACGAGTGAAAAATATTTTTAATATACTTGAAAAAACAATTATAACGAATGGGTTGACTAAATAAAAAAATAAAATTTGACGGCACGGTTGGCGCAGTGGTCAAGCGATTGACTGCTGCGCTGCATGTCGCGGGTTCGATTCCCGTACGGAACAAATATTTGTATGACCTACAAATAGTTGTTCCGGGTCTGGGTGTTTTTCTATCTATAATATGTATGTATTTACAAAAAAAAAATGTATATATGTAGTTTATCAGCCATCTAGCTACCATAACACAAGCATTAGGTTGCTTAGCTTGGGACTAGATGGTGCTGTGTGAAATGTCCAAGGATTTATTTAAAATTTATTTTTATTTTCTCCGTTTCAGCACTTCCAATCTTCTAAAGGCTTACTTAAAGAACCGAAAGTTTCGAAAGTACCGGGAATCCCGGTTCTATGGCCAGAAGATCCCAAAAATCCCGGTTCTTTAAAACGGAATCGGTTCTGCATTCCCTACTTGTGATGGGGTTACCTCGCAACTTCCCATGGGTCGTTCGCCATCTACAATGTTGAGACATAAATTAAGCAGCAAAAGAAACAGTCTGGGTTCTAGGATGTTACAAAATTATTGTAGCATGTTCAGCGGGGTTACTAAACTCCTATAGTATTACTATGGTTACTATGACGTCTTAAAGCAGGAGTAATTCCAGTGTGGGAAAGAGACAGAGCCATACTGGTCATCTAGCGCCATCTCTTTCCCACACTGGAAGTAGTCCTGCTTTAGGACGTCATAGTAACCCCTCCAGGTATGTGCTGTAGTGTTTGTGTGTGGGGGAGGTGCGTGTGCGGGGTGTGTGGGTGTCAGTAAGTGAGTGTGTGTTAATGATTGATTGATTGATGTATGTTACGATTGGGTACAGGTTCTTTAGCATATTCGGGAGACTATCCTAAGACTATTTAAAATTGCGACAACCAGGCTTCACTAATTTTACTTAGACAACGTTATACCATCGTGTTTGTTACAATCTTTTATTAAGTAGTCTAAAAAAACAATCTACGCGATTTGTGAATCTAGAAGAGGGATGTACGAGTATAAAGCCCTGCGGAAATACTCTTCAGCAGACTGAGAGACCCTGTGTGTTTGTCTAGAGACTATTCTGGAGCATTTATCTACGTCTAACTACTCAGTTAATTCTTTTGACCCTTCAAAAAGCTGTAGGAAAAGGCAGACACTTTTGTGTCTGCCTTTTCCCTTTTTTTCGTAGAACACTCATAGTATCATTTATAGCGTCCGTAGCCCTTTTTAAATCTATTGAGTTTGTTTGCAGTACTCTGCTTAAAGGTACAGTAGTATCTGAAAAATATAATTAGTTGGTAGTAGTTTATTAGTTATCTTTAGTTTTAGTTGTGTTTAAGTTGGTTAAAACTGCAGCATTTGGTATTCGATCATCTCTTCCTAACTCTTCGGGGATCATTAAGCATGATTATTGATTAATATATACTTAAATTACGATTCGGTTTACGTGAAGTGATTTACACGATAGTTTAATTAAATTGTCTTTGTTAAAACACAAAAAATGACTAATAATATAAATTATTCAGTTCATGTATTAGTACCTAAAAATAAGAAACAAAATATGTACCTACCTAAAACATCACTTAAGCAGATAGATAATGAACTCCGAACTGAACACACACACACACACACACAAAGATACTCGTAAGTGTCAATTTAGTAGTTCTGCTGTCTTGCCATGTAGAAATTTTTCCAGAGCGCAACAAATTTTAACTAAGTTGTCCCCTTGAAATTGAAGATGCCCATCATGCCTCTCAGCCCAACGTGTCTCACAGATACCTTGCGTAAAGCACCAAGCTCTTTTTCAAAAATTGCATGCATCTTTGCGGATGCATTGGCAAATGCTACAACTTTTCTCATCGTGCCAGAGGTATTGCAGCAAGAAGTGACTTGGGATGACCTAGCTATAAATTAGTTATTAAGAACGTGATTGCTGCCCGGACATCGTTTGGCATATTGAAGGGAACTAAATGACCCGACACACCCGCCACCATCAGCGAAAAATTTGAGTGAGCATGACATTCTTTCAGCCACTAGGGTACATTCAAGTCAATTTAAGATAAATAAATGTAAATGGTAGCTGTACAGTACATACATAGTCTTCTAATCACACATGTGCTATGCAATTATATGATACAAAGAGATGGAATCTATACAATGCAAGGATATTTTAACAATCTTCTGCAGCTTCCACAGTAAATTAACATGGTAATCAATTTGTGCTGCTATGGTTGTGGAGCAGGACCAGCATTTTTATCATCAATGTAATCCCCCAACTTATAATATGCTTGCCTACATAGTGTGCGTTTTATACAAGATTTAAATTTCGTCTCATTCAATTGTAGAATGTGTGGAGGTATTTTATTGTAACATTTTAAACTGTACCCCATGAAAGATGAGTCTACTTTAGCTAGCCTGAACCCTAGTTGAATTAGTTGGTCCCTATTTCTAGTATTATAGTGGTGTCTGTCACTTCTTTCACTAAATAAATGCTGATTTTTCCAAACGTACATGATTAATTCATAGATGTATTGACAAGGTACTGTCATGATGTTAATTTCCTTAAACAGTTCTCTTAGTGAATCGCGTCTACGTAGATCATAAATGGCTCAGATGGCTCTTTTCTGCAGAATAAATATAACGATCTGCAGCGCTATATAATAAAATCAATAAATACATCTACATTTATCCAAAAACTACTATGACAGTAAAAAAATAATAATGGAATGGATACAAACTCTCACCTACAATGATGCCGAAATACTTCTGAAACCTTGACACATACACACACTCACACTCTCTCTCTCTCACTCACATACACTCACCCACAAACCCACTCTTAAACACATTTGATTGAATGTAAGTTAACCTTAATCTATGTAGTTTTAGTATAATAATATTACGTTTTGTATAACACGACTTGCTATGGAAGAGCGGACTCTCCTAACACAGGCACTATCTGCCTAAAAGGAGGATCCAATCACAAAAAAATTGTTAAAACCTAAACTTGTTGTACCTATAAACTATTTTTTTTATATATAGACTCGATGTCTGCAGCCCGTCCCCATAGTAAAATACCGTATGACATAATACTATCAAAATAACTAAAATAGACTAGCCTCGCAGTATCTACATCAGTAAATTGACGGATTTTTCTAACAGCATATGTTGCTGAACTCAGCCGTCCTGCAAGAGATATTAAATGAGAACCCCATTGTAGCCTCAATTTTGTGATTGCCAAGAAAACAGTTTTATCGACAAATTCTAGTTTCTCTTGATTCAGTACTATGTCACAATCACTACTTTTGACATTTGGTACAGCAAATCTTCTGCACTTAGTTTTTTTTTCCATTTAGTACTATTAAATTATTAGCGGTAAACCAATTATGGACCTGCAGTAGGGCATTATTTACGTCGTTAAGATTTGTGACATGTCTGTTTATCTTAAATATTAAAGAAGTATTGTCAGCAAACAAAATCATGTGCGGTTGGTTGTCAAATAAATGGGGTAGGTCATTAATGTATACAAAAAAAGAGGAAAGGAGAAAAAATAAAAGAGGAAAGGACCCAATATCGAACCTTGTGGTACACCCATTTTTACTTTTAAACCCATAGAATTGACACCATTTACTTGGACTTGCTGCTGTCTATCATTCAAATACGATTTTACTAAACTGATCGCAAGTTTACCTAAACCGTAATGCTCAAGTTTCAAGAGCAGGGTTTCGTGAATTACGCAACAAATTCCTTTGAAATGTCACAGAAGATTCCTATAGCATCATGTGCCTCTTCCCACGCAGTAACTATGTGTTTTAATAAAGTGACACCGGCGTCAGTCGTACAACGTCCTTTGGTGAAACCATATTGTTGCTTGGGTAAGAATTTAGTGGTGTTAAAATGGTTAAGCATTTGATTGAGCATTATCTTCTCAAACACTTTGCTGAAAACCGGCAACACTAATGATACGAGCCTAAAGTTATTGGTGTCTTTACTGTCCCCGGATTTAAAGAGCGGTAGTACCTTACAAATTAAATATTGAGGCTAAACATGGTGCAATAGTCTCAATAATTGAGGTACAAGCTTTGATAGACATACCCCATAGATCTTCGGTTAATTTAGTCTTGATTTTCTTAATTTGAATTATTATTGTAATCAAATTCGATCCAGTCATGACTAGATCTCGACTATGTGACCCCCCCTTGACATGAAAGCTGGATCCCCTTGGACATATTTAAACCCAAACTGCGTATGGATTATTGATAATTTGCAAATATAGAAGGAAAAAGACTTCTAACACAGCAAGAACTTATCAGACTTCTGTTCCCTTTATTACTTTTTGGAGTAATCATCATCATTCTTCTGCCATTATCCCAATTTATTTGGGGTCGGCGCAGCATGTCTTTTTCTATAATTTTCTATTACTTTTTGGAGAAATATTTGAAGAAAAACAAAGGAATACAAACGATGTCAATCTAATAAAAATATTCGTCACCCCCTTAAGCAAGTAGCGTGATAATATATATCCTAATATTTGAAGAAGCCTTAAAGGAATATTTGTGCAGAATTAGAACAGGATCTATGCAGTAGTTTTTGCGCTATCCCGGAACATCGATTTGGATTTTTATGATTTTATTTTATGTTATACATACTTATAGAAGATAGATAGGTGTGCATTACCACCAAGAAGGAAAACATTGTGAGGTACCACCAAGTGCACTGACGGTCAACCTTATTACTTAGAGTATAAGGGTGAAAAATGGCAGACCGTCAGTGAACTCGGTAGTACCTCCACCGATACATAATATGTCTATTGCTATGCTCGCATGGTGGATTACTTCCTTTCTCTGAGAGAAGGCCTGTACCTGTATATATATATATATTTAGCTTGGCGATATAGAGTCCTACTGACTTATTACGTGTGTCGTAGTTCTACTGCCTCAGTGCTCAGTGGGTGGACTGTGTGAAGGATGATATGGCAAGAAAGGAGTTGTCTGATGAGATGACGAGTAATAGAGAAGTATGGGAGAAGAAGACATGCTGTGCCCACCCCAAATGAAGAGGGATAAGGGCAAAAGAATGATAACTGCCTCAGTGCTCATAATCTCTAATTGTTACTTAATCCCATGTGTTACCTATCGTAGGTATCTGGTAACCAAAATGGAGTGAACGGAAATTTAAGTACACTATCCTGCACACAATTTATGCAATAAATTCATCACACTTTAGCGGTATACTTAATACCTAATGCGGCATTGACGACCGGAATCAGGTCAGCGTATAAATAAGACGCAGAACTATAGCTCGGTTGCTCGGCACCCTACTAAGTACCTACATGTCACGCGTCCTTACACGATATATTAATTAAGTAATCGACCTACATATTACATGTTCACTGATCCCATACCCTTATTACATTAGGTGCTAATGAAAGGATAAATCCTGAGGGGAATAATGAAGGTCAGAATACGCACCATGTTTCTCAGACAAAATTGTAAGTATTGAAATTTTCACTTGATAACACATTACAACAATGACACAAAAGGAAATCCGCCTACAGTCAGTTAACGGTTGTGGAAATTAGAAATGTTGTAAGGGATATTGAGCTTCCAGTTGGATTTTCAAGTTTTAGTCTTAGCGTCGAAAGGTGAAATTACAACAGCGCACTAATGTCCTTAAGTACCAGGGTTTAATATTTCCACCGTCGAGTAGTGAGTGTAACAAGGTTACAAATGATGACGATGATGATATACACATTGCAAGTGAATCAGTTCTTCCATGCCAGATAATCATCTGCCTAGCCTTTTCCCAACTATGTTGGGGTCGGCTTCCAGTCGAACCAGATGCAGCTGAATACCAGTACTTTACATGAAGCTCCATAACCCAGTTAATACTTGGTAATCCGATACCCATTGGTAAGACTGCTTGTCAGACTTTCGGGACGACTAACGACTGTCAAAGATCTACAATTGATCGCCGGGACCAACGGCTTAACGTGCTTTCCGAAGCCTGAAGCAAACTCGGTATGTAATGAGTGGTCACCCATACAGGGACCAACCTAGGCAAGTGTGGCTAAGTTTTTTAGGTAGGGCCAGTCGCAGTTCAACTCTATAAGATTGCAATACTGCTTAACCGGACTATCCTGAGGTGACCTCAAATGAATTTAAGGCCCCCAGCCAGGGTTTACAAACTAGAACTTAGTTGCTGCGTTTAAAAGGGTACCTACTATTTTTAAAACATTTCTAGGTAGCCAGCCTCATTAAAAACTATTCATAGCTCAGGATTTATACAATGTAGGTACATAATACCGTAAGATCCCCAATTATTGGCACTTTAAGGATCCCTGTTCAAAGAAATCGTAAAAACTATCTTTATAAAGTGTTGCCAGAAAAACAAATGTATGTAAAAGGTAGAAAAATAGTTAGTAAACGTTTTTAAATAAAAGCAAAATCTACTAGATACCTCTTTAATAACGTTTTTATTTATTAAAAAAAAATAACACTGTTTTCCCAATTACTGGCATACTTTGACCAGTTATCTGCATAGGCCTAGTCCCATTTATTGGCATTTTAGTTTATTTAATAAATATAGGAAAATAGTATGTAGAAAACAAGGATGAAGTAAAAAAAACTAATAAATAAGTAATCATTTATATCTACATATGTTTTTAGTTAGACACCTAGCTTTCTTTAGCAATCATTTGGTTCATAAAAAGTATCAAAATCAACATTTAGTAAAAATTTTAGGACAGACAACAATAAGGTATACATTTATATCTTATCATTAGGCAGTATCTTAATAGTAGGAGGGCCTGGACGTAACTGATGCTCAGGGTTCTTGATCCTATATTGCAGAGTAGCCCGCGGCACTTGATAAGTTTTAGCTGCCAATTTCTTGCTCATGCCATCCTTGACAGCTTGCAAAGCTTTATTTAAGTTTTCCTTGTCGTATATTTTACGTCGGCGTATTGCTTTGGGTTTTTTCCTAGACCTCTCAGTTGTAATTTTTGGTTTCATGGTTAAAAAAGTCGGGTACACTGAAAATAAAACCATAACATACGTAAGATGACCAATTATTAGCACATTTATGGCCAATTATTGGCGGTAGTGGTCATAATTGGTAATTTTGCAGTTGGCACCGGTGCCAAGATTTGGAATAATGCGTTTTTATACATGTCGATGCCCCCAAGCAATAAGTCGGTAATGTACTATTATGGACTTTTTATTGTTATGTCAAATTCGAAACCTATGGGTTAGGATACATCTTAGTAATTTATTTCACATTTTTCGTAGTGATATTTACGAAGATATCGTGAAAAACACTTTTATTGTAGGGAAATTAAAACCCTAAATTATGTCGAGAAAAATATCTTTACGTATCAATACAAAAGTGTATTTCGTATTTAATTTTGGTAAGTTGCTATTACCGACTTATTGGCGTGAATGAATTTCGTGCAGTTCCTGGTAAAGGCTAGCACGTTGTTGTTGTCGAATTATTTTTAGACAGCTCAGACCGCAATGGGAACTAACAAGGATTATAAAGTAAATAATTCATTAATAATTATATACTATTCATTTTTCAAACCCAAAAAAGGCCAATGTTCTTCGTGCTCTGTATATAATCAGGCTGACCCTGAAGTAAAAGTCACCCTAGAAGAAAAACACAGATGCCATTTGGAGAAAAAATAAATTATTCGACAATTAAAAAGAGAAGAGATAGACACAGCTGACAAAAACAATAATACTACAATAGCTATTTTCGACTTACAAAAAGTTTTAAATATACCCCAATCTGAAGTGGGTACGTTTCATTACAAACGTAAATATCCAGTCTACAATTTTACCGTATTTGATGCCGTATATCGTTATGTATGGCACTACCAAATAGCAAAAAGAGGCAGCACAGAAATAGGGAGCTGTTTGTTAAGTTTCTTTAAAACGGAAAACGATGAAGGCATTACCAAATTTTCATTATATTCTGATGGATGTTATGGGCAAAATAAAAACCGATATATTTTTGCCCTTTACGTTTATGCTGCCAAATTACTAAGCATATCTATTACGCACAACTTTTGAAACTGGGCATGGCCAAAACGAGGTTGATTCTATGCACGCATGTATAGAAAAGAACCTGCAGAACAAAGTTTTATACACTCCCGACCATTTTATACAGTATTATTTTAAATTCTAAAATCTCTGGTGAAAAATATCGGCTGAAAGAATTAGAGCAGTCTGAAACTTACGATATTAAGCCACTCGTAGATCCCAATCATTGGCGGCGTGATGTAGACGGCAATATAATCCGATGGGCTGATGTGATGGAGGTTAACGTTAAGCAAGGAGGTAAGCTGTTCTATAAGTACAATTTTAACGATACATATTCCGAGCTTGATTTAAATAATTCCCACACTGCCTTAAATGCTAGACGAAGGGGACGAAAACGAACACAAGATGCATCCATAGGCTTAAATAATGTAGAGTTGCAAAATACATAGCACCAACCCATTCTAATTAGTAAACCTTTGCATACAGACCTTATGAGTTTATGTTAAAGTGGAGCAATTCCGCGATTTTACCATCGTTTTTATGAGTCATTGTCATATACTGATAACACGAGCGATAATATAATTGATACGGATGAGGACTGATTAATTAAGTAATTGATCTGATTCTTAGTTTTTAAATTAATTGTTTCTAAAACCTAAGGTATTCATTTTGTGAAGTTATTTTATTGCTTTGTTTAAAATATAATTTCCACGGCTGTAGACTGATTAATTTAGTAATTGATCTCATTAAAATTCATAGTTATTTACCTAAGTACTTAAATATTTCTAAAACCTAAGGTGTTAATTTTGTGAAGTTATTTTATTGCTTTGTTTAAAATATAATTGCAATGGATGTAGACTGATTAATTAAGTAATTGATCTCATTAAGATTCATAGTTATTTAAGTACCTAAATATTTGTAAAACCTAAGGTGTTAATTTTGTGACATTATTTTATTGCTGTGTTTAATTATCATTGATATAGTTCTAGTTTTTAAGGTTTAATCATGAATATTGACATGATTGACGTCCCTACAATTATTTTAATTGTTAAATGTTTATCTTAATTTTTCTAAAGGTTAAGATGTTAATTTTCAACTCTGATTTTATTATTGCGATTACTAAACGTTATTATACTCATCATCTACAGTCTTTTCTTGTAACCCTAGACATATTACACTTTAAAAATTCGATAAAAAATTATTAGCACTGAATGGTTACACAAAAAGGTTTTTCAAAATTTTCCTCCAAAAACAATGTTCTGTAACGATACTGGTTACTGTGTCAATTTAAAATAACCACAATAACACCGTAATAACGAATTATGTAACGTCTTCAAGATGAAAAATTACGCTGGAAAAGTCCGTATTGTAATGTTACGCACCAATATTGTTTACAAATTTACTGCAATAATGGCGCAAGTGTACATTACTTAAACAATTTACCTAATATATTTTTGTAACATTTATTTTCTTAAATTGCAAGGCTTTTCACGCACAAAATTTAATGTTAAAATAATAATTGAACTAAACAAAAAATTAGCTTTCGTTTGATGTATCAATGACCTCACTACTCCGACTCGTTGAAAAGCTATTCAACAAAAACAGAAAAACATTTCTCCTGTAAAATTTAAGTTTTACGATTACCGACTTATTGCTTGGGGGCGTCGATGTATTCATTAATGATGCAAAATAAGGTAGTCAAGGAATACTATAATTCACTAAATAAACCTCTGAAAAAATTAAGTTCAAAAATCCATTTATTGGCATTAGTGCCAATATATTAGAATTCGGTCATTTTTGTAATACCAATTGTTGGCACCTGGATAAAATAATAAAAACAATAAAAACCATGGAAAAAATATGACAAAAACGTAGAATAATATGTGTTGAATTTGCTATTCATGATGAATCACAGTATAAAACACTTTATTACTAAGATTTGATGATATAACAAAAGCTCTTACCTTAACAAAAAAAATAGTTTTCACATACTAGATCGAGATACGCTCAGCTGTTGCTATCCTTCTGACGCCATTATAAATTCTTTTTTATTTATGTGTTGCCAGTGCGATAGCTCAAGATTCTACTACTCTATTTAAATAAGTTGCAACACCGCGAGATTAGATGTTTTCTTATAAAAACGGTTAAATCACAGAAGTGCCAATAATTAGTGGGGTGCCAAAATTAGGTCACTTTACCCTACGTATTATCCTGTTTTCACAACTTGAAGAAATACAAACAGAACGACGTCAAAGTCTTACATAATTGCACGTCTCAATGACCTTTGACCTTTATATTTCATAGATTTATCCAGTGGAATAACGTAGAATTTTATGTCCAATATGGCTCGTTCATTCTATGGTTGCTTAACATTCAAGAGGGGTGAAGTTTTGAGGGTATAAATGAGTTGTGCGAGCAATAATGACATTCTTGGCACGGCATGTGGCTGGAGGAATGCAATCCGCCGCGCCGGCGATAGGAATAGGGTTGCGAGTATGTCACCTTGGAAACGCCTTTCAACAAGGATCAGTATAATAAAGGTTAATGGCATGGTTAATAATTAAATAGTAGCAGCGTCGATAAGTTCACGGTTCAAGCCAATAATACTTTTCAGTCATCATCATCAGCTTCACCGTTTGCCAACCAACTACGTGTTTGGGTGTTAGGGTTGAAATTAGTTAAATCTTGATTTTGGTAATAAAACACGTGTGGTCTGTGCAAAGCTGTATTTTTGACTGACTTGTGACTTATGGAACCAACGAGTACAGATAAATATTGAAAAAGTTTAGTCGAAACAGTTTTGAATACAACATACCGCCCACCAAAAGGACTCTAGGGCCTTTTAAAAAAAAACAAGTGGTTAACTAATACAAGCTAAGGTAATAAAATGAAACATACAAAGAAACCAAAGTTTGATGCTACCTTAAAATTACATAGATAACTAAAATTATTTTTCCTACCTAAAGTACATAATAAAATTGAAAAAAACCTCTAACGCTAGTTAACAAACAAACTAACTTAATTAATCTTTACTGATAGGTAAAGCACATAAATTTGAAATGGATCTCCGCGTTAATCTACCATTATATCGTATTGTGTAAACTCGTGTTATTCCGTCTTGTCCGGGATGTTTTTCCATTATGCGTGCCAGCGCCCACTTGCTGGGGGGCATGTTTTCATTTTTGAGCAACACAATATCGCCAACTTCAAACTCTGATATTCTTTTTAGCCACTTCGGTCTTTGGTTCAGTCTCGACAAATATTCGGTCTGCCATTGTTTCCAAAACCCTTGAACTATCCGTTGGGTATGTTGCCATCTGGATAACAGATTTATGTTAGAAGTGGTATAGTCACGGTCAGGTACAGTGATTTGGGCTTCTCCAATTAGAAAATGTCCAGGTGTGAGTACCTGTATGTCATCGACCGAATCAACATCTGTAGATACTGGAGTCAAAGGGCGAGAATTGAGGCAAGCTTCGATCTGTGTAAGAACTGTAGTAAATTCTTCAAAAGTTAAATTTGCATTCAATACCTTTCTTAAATGTTGCTTGACTGATTTGACGCCGGCTTCCCAAAGTCCTCCAAAGTTGGGGCTATAAGGTGGAGTAAAATGCCACTGCGTTCCATCGTTTGCCATCAGATCAGCTACGTGCCCGGGTATTTCCAGTCGTGCTTCTTGCCACATTGTATATAATTCCTTGTTGGATGCCACGAAGTTTGTGCCATTGTCGCTCCACATTTCATTGCATCTTCCTCTTCTGGCCACAAATCGTTTGAATGCTGCGATGAATGCCTCGGACGTCAGATCGCTCACCAATTCCAAGTGAATCGCCTTAACAGCCAAGCAGATGAATATGTAAATATATGCCTTGCTGGTTTTAGCTCCTCTTCCTTTAGACTTTAATACATACACAGGGCCAGCAAAGTCCACACCACTTCGAGCGAACGGACGCGAAGGAGTCACTCGGGATGCAGGTAAGTCGCCCATTAATTGTTGTCTACAAGAAGCTCTTTGCCGTACACAGGTTAAACATCCGTGTATGTATTTCTTTACCAAACTCTTGCAGCCAACAATCCAGTATTTACTCATCAGGTAAGTAATCATCAAATTTATACCACCATGCATTGTTTTCAGGTGTGCGTCAGCCACCACCAATGATACAAAGTTATTCTTTTTGCCCAATATTACAGGATATTTCTGGTTCTCACTGACGTCTGCGTTTCTTAACCTTCCGCCCACCCTGAGGATATTCTGGCCGTCCAGGAATGGGTTTAACGACTTTAAAACGCTAGTGGTACTTACACTCCTTGCTTCCTTTATTCTTTTTATTTCCTGTGAAAATTCTTCATCTTGTACTTTTCTTATACAAATGTCTAATGCTTTTTGTAACTCTTCTGCTGTCATTACGTTACCCAGATTATTTGTATTGCTTTTCATCTTCAAGAATCGTAGACAGTGTACGATTACTCTTAACAGCTCAGTTAATGTCTCATATGCTTCAAATTTAATGTAGTTCTCTTCCTTTTCCGTCACATTGTAATATGACTATATAGTTTTCTTTTCTAAATCTGTAGTAATTGATGTAGGTCTACTATATTCAATTTCTTCGTCCAGAAGCCAGAAAGGTCCATTCCACCATAACTTATTTTGACATAGTTCAGACATTGATGATCCCCTTGATGCTACATCGGCTGGATTATGTACTGACTGCACATGAAACCACTGGGTGTTGCTTGTTTGCTCTAATATCTCCACCACACGGTTAGCAACAAATGGCTTCCATCGGTTTGGTTCCCCACAAAGCCACGCTAGGACTATTGTAGAGTCAGTCCATGCAAACACATTGTGTGATGAAATTCTCATAGCTAGGCTCACTTTGGATAGTAATTTAGCTAATAATGTTGCGCCACACAGTTCCAGTCGCGGTAGTGAAACTGTCTTCACAGGGGCTACCCTGGTTCTAGATGCAATAAGATTTATGGTTGTGTCGCCATCTTCAGTTTGCACACGGCAATAAACCACCGCTGCATATGCCCTTTCAGACGCATCGCAGAATCCATGCAGTGTTATTGTTTGCTTCTCAGAATTGATAGTATTCAGCCAACGTCCGATTCTTACTTCATTGACCCTTTCTAACCCCTCTCGAATGAACGTCCATTTCTGTTTCAATTCGTCGCTAATTTCTTCATCCCATCCAACTCCTTCCAGCCACAGTCGTTGTACTAGAATTTTAGCAGCTACTATGACTGGTGCTATCCAACCCAGTGGGTCAAACAACTTTTGTAAATCTGATAGAATGGTTCTCTTCGTAATGTTTGATGATGTAGGTTCTAATTGTAGTTGATAGTAAAATTCATCTCTTCCAAAATTCCACGATATCCCAAGAGCTTTGAGATCTCCTTCTAGCTTCAGGTCAAAATTGGCCTTTGTGGTGATTTTGTCAACCTCTATTGATTTTAGAAAGTTTGCGTCATTGGATGCCCATTTTTGCAGTTCAAAGCCTCCTCGTTTCAGAATGTTTGTAATTTGTTTACTGACACAGATTGCTTGTTCTGTTGTATCGCAGCCTGACATCAAGTCATCAACGTAAAAATCTTCTCGTATAATTTTGGCAGCTTTAGGATATTGTACGCCTTCGTCTTCTGAAAGTTTGACTAAAGTTTTAATGGCAAGGTAAGGCGCAGATGCTGTACCAAATGTAACTGTTTTTAATCTGTAGTCTTTGATTTCAGTTGATTGGTTATTGGTTTTGATTCTACCACGCCACAGCACTCTATGATAATCTGTGTCATTCTTGTCCAATAGCACCATTCTGTACATTTTGGTGACGTCACTTACAAAGCACACCTTATGCATGCGCCATCTCATTAATATACTTCGCATATCTTCTTGCAGTACTGGGCCAACCATGAGCTCTTCGTTCAAAGATACGCCATTGTTACCTTTGCTCGACGCATCAAATACTACTCTGAGTTTTGTTGTCTCTTTATCTCTCCGAATTACGGCGTGATGTGGTAGATAAACACACCGGTTGTTAACTTCATCCTCTGGAACTTGTTCCATGTGTCCCATTGATAAGTATTCTTCTAGTACCTTGTCATACTCTTCTCTCAATTCAGGTGATTTTTGTAGTCTCCTTTCTTGTTGAATTAAGCGATGCATTGCAATTTCTTTAGTGTTCCCATCTGGTGATTTAGGTGCATTTGTACGAAATGGGAGTTTCACTACATATTGTCCTTTGCTATTCCTTGTATAATTCTCTTCATAGAATTTTTCACATTGTATTTCTTCTTTAGTGTGTTTTCTCTTTGAATCTGATTCTATTTCCCAGAGTGCTTTCAATATTTCATCCCCTATAATCTGGTGATGCATAACAAGAACCGTGTCTGTTGCCTGTGTTTTATCCTCTACTTTTCCGAATAAAATCCAACCAAGGTTTGTTTTATGAGCACACGGTGACCCTGGTGGACCTTTTATTAGTTGATCTTGTACAATTTGTGCATACACATCGACACCCAGAAGTAAATCAATGGAACCTGGCTGGCAGTAGTTTGGATCAGCCAAGATTAGTTCGTCTAGATGAAGCCAGTTGTTTGTTTTTATTGTGCGAGATGGTATTTTGGTAGTTAATGGTTTCGATAATACATATGTCTTAACTTCTATGTTGAAAGCTTCACATATTGATTCGACGCTAACTTGAACTACTTGTTTTATATCTTCTCTGGTTGATCCCACACCGACGACTGTGCCCTTGATGGGATATCGCTTGGCCTTCAGTTGTTGTGCAGCTCGTTCACTTATAAAACTCGCTTGTGAACCTTGATCAATTAAAGCTCTTAATATCATTGTGTGGTTGTTCTCACTTCTCACTCGTACAATTGCAGTTGCTAATAATGCTGTAGTTTTGTTTTGTTGTCACATGCGATGACACCATGGTTATGTCTTCTTCTGATTCTTCAATCTTCTCCACGTTGCTATGTAGTGCCACAGCGGGTTGCTTAGTATTCTTCTCCTCATTGTTGCCCGTTGCGCCACATTGTATAGTATCACGTTCTGTATGTTCATGAAGAAGTGAATGATGGCGTTTCCTGCAAATTCTACAGCATATTGGGATGCGACAATATCTTACAGAGTGCCCAGGTGCAAGACAATTGAAGCACAAGTTGCTATTCTTGACAAACTCGCTTCTTTGCACAGGTGATTGTTTTCCAAACTCTTTACAGTGACTAAGAGTATGATTTTCATTGCACATTTGACATGTCTTACTGTTCTCTTCATTAGTTGTTGTGTGGAATGACTTCTCTTGTATGTAACCCGAAATTGATTTCTGTTTTACAGTTTCCGTGAGCTCTAATGTACGAAATCGGCTTTCTAGGAACTTGCGAAACATGTCGAGAGAGGGTAAATCTTCAGGCCCTTTAATATTGTTACTTACATGATCTTCCCAATCTTTGTGAGTTTCACAGTCTAATTTTTGCACTACGACGAATAAAATTAACGGATCCCAGTTATCAATCTTTATGTTCATAGTTTCCAGTTGATGTAAACATTGAAACGTCGTGTCTAATAAGTTTTTTATGACACTTGAGTTAATGACAGTTATTTTCTTTTGTGAAAAAAATCTTTTCAGCACTGCATTGAGGTTTATTCTCGTATTACCATACCTCATTTTTAAAATACTCCAAGCGATTTCATAATTCGAGTCTGTCACTTGAATATGTGTTAAAATAGATGAAGCTTCTCCTGTCAAACTTGACTTTAAATAATGCAATTTTTCTATCTTACTTAATGAAATATTATTATGCACCAATGTATGGAACATGTCACGGAAGGACAACCACTCTGCATAATTCCCACTAAATATAGGTAGCTGAATTTTAGGTAGAACTACTCGACTTTGTTGTGAATTGCTTGGTAATGGCACCGAAGCAACTGGTTCCGTTTCCAATAAATCTTTCAAATCAGTTACCAAATTTATGTACATGTCTTCGTGCTCGTAATATTCTTCCTTTTCTAAATATGGTATCTGACTTCGTTTTTCTTTCAGCAGGTTCCGTATTATTTCGCCGTAAGCTTGTTTGTATTCACACCAATAATCTTCTACACATTTCAGACGAGATTCGACGAAATTTCGGGTTAACCTCGATTTTGGACACTTCTTTAGGTTAATTTGAGTCTTCTTCAGTTTATGTGCGATGTCATCCACAATGTTCAGTGCTTTATCCACCTCCGTAGCCATTTTTTGTAATTTCAAAATTGTGTCTGGTATCCGGCTCGATAATGGACCATATGTTTGGGTGTTAGGGTTGAAATTAGTTAAATCTTGATTTTGGTAATAAAACACGTGTGGTCTGTGCAAAGCTGTATTTTTGACTGACTTGTGACTTATGGAACCAACGAGTACAGATAAATATTGAAAAAGTTTAGTCGAAACAGTTTTGAATACAACACTACGTCGGGGTCGACTTTCAGTATATCCGGATTTAGCTGACAATAAGTATTTTTTACATGAGCGACTGCTGATCTGAACTCCACAACACAGTGACTGGGTAATTTGATACCCTTTGTATAGACTGGTTGTCCGGCTTCTGACTATCCGTAACATTTGCGTTTATAAAACGTGTTTACATGCACAAGAGAATACGTTTCGGTCTTGGTATGGACATGTAATGAGGAGGGATGAAACGCATGTGACTAAAAGAGACATGAACACACATGGGACATGAATGTTGTTGGATGGAGAGAGAGGAAGGCCAAAAAAAAGATGGATGGATTGTGTCAAGACTGATATGAAAGAGAAAGGAGTAAGTAAGTAAATGCTGTGATGTCTGACAGGGGAGCACGGAAGAAGAAAACGTGTTGCGCCGACCGAAAAATAATAATAATTAAATAGACTGGGACAAGGGCAGGAGAAGGGATGTTTCGGTATCTCGGTCTTTTCTAAATATTGCGAAGACATTCTTGTCATCCTCTGATAGTCAATGCAGATTTTTAAACCAGCTTTCAAGCTTTCCTAGACGTCGACCTTAATGACGTCATACTAAAGAATCGTGGGAACTAAAGAAATAGCTGGTATTCACACACGTCGGTGATGATGAATTAACTTCTCAAAACAAACTACCTATGTAAGTATTGGCTAAACAAATAACATGTGTACAAACAAAGTAAACCAAAATTGTAAACATTTTCGAATAATGACTTGACGCAATAGATTGGAAAGAGCTTGCCTTAAAATATGATGTAGGTACTGGTGGATTAGGCTACTCGTACTCCCTCTTAAAAGCAGAAGATATATTGCCCTGCAGTGGAAACGTTATTGGGTTATTATACGCTCCACTGTCAAGAAACACAAGAATAGTAGAATAGTAACAAACTACCTATGGTACAAAGATCGTATAAGAGGGGGCTGAAGTTATAGAGAACTCTATACCTAAAGTAATCAAGGAATCGAAATCACTTCCAACTTTTATTAGGCTGAATAATGTATAAATTGTACATTTTTGCCGTTTTTTATTTAATTTTAGTTTATTACCATGCGAAACCGTCGCTTATAATTTTATCTTAATTATTAAGTTTTTCCTCATAGGAGTGAATAATTGTATTATTTTTGAGCGAAATAAATTTCTTAAACCGTAAACCGTAGTCTGCGATTTTTGCATCGAGGCTCCTATAAGAAGCTGACGACAATGGGGCCAACTTGCTGAAATAAGATAACTTTAAATGAATGATATTTTTACATTTGGAGCTAAAAATAAAAGGAATTCACGGCATTTTAACAAGCAGACAAGCAATCGTTATTGACAGCGAGTGGGCGTCCTCGACCCATCGCCCGCCATCCCTCGAGGGCCCTTGCGTGTCATGGATTTATTTATTCAACCAGTTCGCTAAACTGAAAGGCTATTTATATATAATTCTCTGTTCTTTGTAGGTACTATGGACGTAAATGGAGAATATTTCTGTCGTATGTCTCCATTAATTATAACTTCATGCCTTATGCCCAAAATGTATCCTTGTGATAGCCCTCTCAGTGGATTTATCACACAATTCTACTTGCAAATATCTTTTGGGAATCTCAAGAAGAGCCTTTCTTAGATTATAATCTTCCACTATTCTCAAAAACGAAATCCCTTCTATTAAGTGATCAGGTTAGCATTGAATCCAAGACAATAACAACCGTGAACAACAAATCCGTGATATCTAGGCAAAGCTTATAGAATGGGATGATCCCCCTACATGTTAGTTTTCTTTTGACCATTGTAACGAAAATTGGAGCTCACAATATGGCGAGAGATTTTATTCTACAGAGCAAAACAATATTATGGTAGCCTCAGAACTGAAAGAAATAAACTGGTTTTTTTTTCGTTTTAAGATGAAAGCTGTGCTGTGTGTGTTTTGTAGGTATCTAATGATTTAGATTCTTTCGTAGAGTTTATGAAAAAATCAATAGGGATTTCGAGATTTATTTGCCATAAGCTTGTCTGATTGGGAACTGAGCCATGTTCTTTTGGTTTAAAATGATTGCAGGGAATAATAACGGGTAGGAGAATCCTTTCATATTTACCTACTTATTTGGAAAACATAAACAGTAGATAATCACAATTCCGACGGCATCCGTACTACTATCAGTAGTAAGTTAACTAGTAGATCCGGTAGGTAATTAACATAAAATTAAACATTGAGCAGTGTAAAACAGCGTACAGAATTCAAGAGCATTATTTAAACATTTAAAGCCTACATTATGTGAATAATCGAGAGCCGCTCCGGCGCATAATCATCCACTTCGCATAAAATCTACATTAATCACAGACATTTACATATGGCAGTAGTGTAGATTACCTCGATTTTTTTCGATAGGCCGATACATAGTTTGATACTCATAAGCCGAGAAAAACTTTAGGTGGGTCTTACAGCGGACACGGAATGATCGAAATCGCTAAAACCGGTAGTTAACGCCACATGCTATCTTAGTTAGGTTACCTTGGCCTTATAAAAACAACAAGAAATCACAAAAACTGTAAGCTTAAAAAGATATCCACTAGTGTGTAACATAACAGGTGGCTAGTCAAAATTTGCAAACGGCAACTTAATTTGTAAAGGTTCACACGCACGAACAATTTGACAAATATAAGTGGACTCACCTTCGACATTTCAAAGGAGCTCGTCTTTGTGGCACTGGTGAACTATGAACGCTGTCAGGAAACACCAAATTGTGTTTCAAAGCCAAAAACTCCGGAGTACTCATCCAATTTGGGTTGCCTTCGTCACATGAACTCATTGACAGTGACCTAATAAACCTGTCCCCCGACAGAGAGTCAGGGGTCAAATCTACGTTCTCTATTGTTGGATTAGCGATTGTTATGTTCACCGACGTCATCGACTGTGATCTCACGTGTTGTTTGTCGTACACAAACACCTCATCCCTGGACTCATCCTTCTCAAAACTACTGAAAACATTATCCTTTACAGAATCTATTGACTTCACTGTAGGCTTAGAACTAGAGGACAATTCGTCCTGAGTCGTATCATTGGGAGTGTATCTTGTATCAGACGATTTTAAACTTTGTTTATCAGAGTTAGAATTTAAACTTGTAGTTTCTGAAGAATCAGAAAATGCATGTTCGTTGTTAGCGTCCATTTTAACGCTGTTCATATTACAGCGTGATTTGGGTATTTCCTTCGGATTCGCCGGTTTACCAGTAACTACTAACTCATCGCTCGGACTGGTTTCTACGGCCGAAGGACATTTACGCAGCGTTGAATTCGGAATCCAGTTGAGGAAAAGCGTAGGTCGTTTGGCATTATTATGCTGGTCTGTAAAAACTTTAGTAGTGACTGTGAGGTATCCTGGATGGTGAACGATATCTAGTTCATGCCTGGCGACAGTCGGCGGATGCACGCACACATTGTTCTTGCAAAACAATATTTCGTTGTCGACGTAATCGGGGGGTTCTTCGTTGTCGTCGAACTCCAGACCGAGGAAGTAGCTCGAGGCTCGTTTCAAAAGTTCTGGCAGCGGCATCTCGCTGCGGGATATGTTCACATTTCCTTAAATATTAATGCACGACTTATTTACTGCGGCGCGTTATCACTCGCGACAACCTCATTCAAGCGAGGCTGTGTGGGTACTACGCGCATGTAAACACCTACACAGCTATGTTGATAACGCCGTATTGATCGGCTAGCACGAATAGAACCGCCCGGCATCGCAGCGCACTCGAACCAACGTCACAGCTGTGTCACTCTGCAACTTGAACGGGTAGCACGTGTGTCGACGGTAGCTTTGCACTGAGAATCGATTGAAGCACTAATGCTCCTATCATTTTGATTATGCAATAATTATGGTAATACTGGGCGAATTCCGTTGCTGCTTAGAGCCGCCAAATTCTAGCGTGAAGCCTTGTTCGTGTAACATATTACATAATTATTTGGAAAACATTAAAACATCGAATACTTACCTATAAGTAACAGCTGTTGCTGTTCTTTGTACTAGCATACCTAATGGGCCACAAGGCTTACCAACAGCTAAAGCTATTCTGCATGGGGTCAACTTTAACAAACAATTTACTTTTTTCTGAGACAAAGTCTGATTTTGTAAAGTTAACTTTATAGTTAAACGATCACATAGTGACCTGTTATTAAAAATCGAATTAAATTGTTGAATTTTAATCAAAAAGTCTACAATCATAAATTCACAATATGTAAGAATATTTGGCTGTTTGTATTTGAATGGCAAGTATGATTAAATGAAGAAGATAATCTTGTTAAGAGTGCGTCAAGAAGGTTTGCAACCTCAGCACTACTACGAGGGACACCATACGGTACGTATACGTATGTAAGTAGGTATCTATCTTCCATCTTCTATCTTCCCTGTTTCTATGTTCTCTCTTCTTGCTTCTTCTTCTTCTTCTTGCACACCTACTATAACAAAATAGTTAGTAGGGAACTAGTTTATCTTTAACATTTTATTCTTTCTCTGTGTCTTTTAACCCGAAGGGTTATGATTTTAGCAGTCAATGTATGTATGTTTGTATTTACGTATGTTCCTCCGTAGCGCTTAAACTATTTTTTATAGATAATATTGTTATGATCTTAACGAGAAAAGTAACTATGCGTGAATTCTGGTCTTTCGGTGGCCCATCGACAGGCTGTTTTTCAATGGATGAAATTATTATAATAAGGGAAATAATAAAGTTTCCCATAAACAAATTAACTTCCAACAATCTTAGGTTGACTGTAATACTAACTAAGCTGTGTTAAAATGAATTACCGAAAAATTGTTACAAAATTAACCGACAAAAAAAATTGTATTTAACAATCAAACATGAGCTTATTCAAAAACTTCCAAAAAAAAATACCAAACTTCCGAAAAACTACTAAGTTTCCGAAAACACATGAATGTACCTACTGCTAAAATAATCGTGTTGGCTTCGTAAATTATCGGCTTTATAACTTAGGATTTTAGGATGCAAGAGCGAGCGAAGCGAGCTCGAGACTTGGGGCGACCCGAGTCCGCGGCAACTTGAAACCCTGCAGACAGAAATATGAGCCGATGATATTTATCTTGACGTTGATTTTATTCCTGTTTTATTTATTTTATAGGTTAATTTTAAATTTATAACAGGTCATATACGATGAAAATGACCAACTGTACTTCTACGTGTGGAGGCTTGTAATTAGCGATTCGAAAATAATTATTACACTTTTTATATCTTTTTTTTTTAGTCTGTAAGCCTTCTTTAAAATAAAATAAATAAATAAATGTAGTTTCGGCCAAACACAATTAAAAGCTGGTGGAAAAATATTACGTCAGCAAATGCTGTATTGATTTTTCAGTGTTTTCAGTTTTTATTCGGTCGTTCCTTTACCTACTTGTATTCGCATACAAGTTGTCGGAAAATTAGTATATAAAGTAGTAAATTTCATATATTGAGTATGCTCATATTTTATTTTTCGGAGATTTTATTACTACCCATATAATAATAGTATACCTACTCCTGACAGTTTTCGGTCACGGCCGACAATATCAGCGGAGATTAGCCATCGGCGCGGGAGATATTATAGTCCAAAAGTGTGTGTGCAGGCACAAGTGCACTCTCTTCCCTCACCTTCAAAGTCCGATGGGATGGCAATCCGTCACTACCGATTAACGTGCTTTCTGAGGAAAGACAACTTCCAAACTCCGGGCTACTGAGAAATTCCTAATGGAAAAACCCAATATCACTTTTTACCGACCCGGGAATCGAACCACGCTCAGTAGTCGCGCTTGCAATCGCGAGACCAACGGAGGGACATAAGTTAATGAATATCTAATCCACTAACCTATTTACTAATTAAGCCTCCGTTCCGTCCTCCGTTAAAAGAAGCTAGATTTACTACGGTATTTAACTATCAACATGTACGTTTACTTTTTTTGGGTGGGGTCCAAGTGCTTTTTAAGTATTTCAAAACGCTTAGTTGACACTTCCCGTGGCCGAATAGCTGGCTTTTTTTACCTTTGCCAGGTTGGTAGGTGCCAATACCGCCGGTCTCTTGGGCGCATTACCAGTTGACGGCGGAAAGTGGTTTCGTCGAACAAACTGCCAATGCTCGACAACGGTAGTGAAGCCAAAGACCTGACTCCCAATTACCTCCAGCAGGCGCGCGCGCACGCCCAGCAGTAGTAGCAATCCTGTTGAGTAAATTGTGCTGAACTACTCTACAGAACGGCTCGTCTGCCCGTCTCTGGGAGGATGGATTGTCGGGTTCAACATCAAACTTAGAGTTTTAATTGCATTACCTACCTATTCATTATTAATATTCTAGCTCACTAGTTAGTCAGTCATATTTCTTATTTCCATACAGTAATATTGCCAAATTAATTAAAACAGGTAAATATTTGACAGCTATTTGCGACGATGCCAACTTTTTGGATGAACGGTTTAAGTCACCGCATGCTCTAGTTGCTAAGCAAGGCACTCGTCAGTGCATACATAGCCTTACTGCCAATTTGACGTATTTCTGTTTAATAAACAGTTTCTCATGACAGGCGACAGGGGACAATTTATCCGGAAAAACTTGTCTGTTTGAATTAACACTGAATTGTCATGACAGGCACCATCGTCCAACGTCACGGGGGCTGTCTCCACGAGCGAGAGAATCGCGACGATATTATCGTCCATGCCACGTATTTCTATACACTCTCTTAGAGGCCGTCGCTCGTGGAGACAGCACCAAGGCAATTCGGCAGTTTCATTAGTACGAATAATTTTAAAAATGGTGTTAAAGCCGTCGACGGATAGCAATAGTAGTGAAGATGAATATTTGGTGCAAACTGAACGACGTCGCACATTTAAACCAAGAATAAACCTTTCATTCAATTTTTTAAATTATAGAATATTCCTAGAACGATAAAACGTAACGTAAAATTGTTATATTTTTTAATATTACCTTCATGTTTTCTCGAATGCCTCGATATTATATAGTGACAAATATGTAGAAATAGTACTATGACAATTATTAAACCAGAGAATATTTTCTTAGAGACTGGACAGGTAAAATCTAACAATTGTCGTCTTTTTAAACCGTAGACAGACGTTTTAAACGGGTTTTTAGTTTGACAATATTGTCAATAGAAAGAAAACTCTATTCTCTTTAACTCTATTCTATTTACCTGTCGCTTAAACGGCACTTGTTTTGTCAAAAACTGTCAAGATTGTCGGATTGTCACGTTTATTAAACAGGCCGGGTTCTTATAAATCTCTAGTGCCTCTCAAACTGAGTCACAATTTTTATGTAGAAACAGCAACTCACTTATCTAGTCATACAAGCAAATGTAGGTAGTTGCTGCTTAAATGTAACTGCAGCGATAAAAACAGATTGTGCTCTGTGAGGAATATTATCGCTAAAATTATCTAAAAACGATAAAAAATAAACAATGTTAGATAACATTTTAAAAACAATAACAATGTAAAACGGAACGCAATTGATCTTCATAAAGACCCGCAAGATGGCGTTTTCCTTGCATAATTTATTGACGCATGCGCCACACATTGCAATCAGCTGTCAGAAAGAACATAATCACGTAAAAAACAAAATTATTTGTGTCTTTAGATAATTCCCGTCAATATGGCGGGGCAAAATCCAGGTTCGCCGACTGACTTTCAATATTTTTACGAGGATGAAGTGTATAAAATCAACAATCGCGGTCAAGTGGTCTTCGGTCTGGTACTCGAGAACTATGAAGCCAACTCCAGCGATCAAGAGAGCGACATTGAAACACCTATACAAAAAGGCGAAATTCGTGTTGTCTGGCATCCTTCCGGCACCGAGCGAGTCATATCCGAGAAGTCGGTAAGCGAGGACAATTACAAAATATCGTATTTGATCTCACGCGGTGTTTGGCACTTGCGCACCGTAGTAGTTATTGAAAATATAATAAGGCCTGTACTAACGAGTACAACAACCCCTGAGCCCGGGGCGCAAGCGAATTTTCCTGAATAAGACATGATTTGCCCTTGAACATGTCTTATAGGGGTAAAACAAGGTATAAACTTCATTGAAATTGAGTCTACCCTCAAGATTTAGAAGTAATTAGACCTATTCCACAATTTGTTAATGTTCTTATAATTTAAAAGAATTAACAACCTACAAGCTTTTAAAAAATCTGCTAGAAATTCCAATCATTATAAAATTACTTGTTCATAACATCAATATTTTAACCCTGAACTTGACTAGAGGTACTCAGGTTTACTCACTATAAAATTAATCACTAGAAAGCACATGTAGGTATAATAAAAAGCATGCTGCTTCTAATGTCTTCTAACGATAATCATATTGAACTAGTACTAATAGATGTTAGAAAAATAACTACTTATTGGACTTCCCATTTAGTTTAAAAAAAATTCTAAGTGTATGCTATCAGATATTCTAAATAATTTATTATCTTAGCACAGTGTTTCTAAAGACCAACGGACCGTGGAACAACTGCTACAATGAATGAACATGCTTATTGGTATGATGACTGAAGAGTAACTATCAAAAGGAGGTTGATACTCTCCAAATCTGATTCTTATGATATTCACTCAATATGACCATAAATAAAGTCTTGTCATGTTATTCTAAGGTCAAGAGGGTGTGGCATTTTTATAGGGTGGGAGTCTTACATACCAAATTTTTATATCTCATGTTTTAGACATCTGCATGACAGTATGAATTAATATGTTTTAAACACACAAAGAGTAATCTTGATATTATGAACTTCATTTTTTAAATAAATAAATATTTTCATATCCTAGGTTGGCCTAGCAGACCGCTCATTGATGCCGGGTGATGTGGTCCGCCGTCTCATTGCTGGCAAGGATACACAGAGAGGCTACTGCAGAGACATCATAATGAATGCAGCCCTACAGATTGTGGGCACCAAGCATGTGATACCGAGTGTTGCCAGCGAGAGGCTCCAGCCCCTAGAGGAGTTCACTCCGGATTTAGCTGTATGCCTTGATTCTTGGGTTGGAACTTCTAAGGTAAGCAGATTATACATTCTCTGGACTGGGTTTTCATTATGCGTGAAGGATAACCTGGACAAGAACGAAGCATGTTTCAAAAGGAAGAAGTCCTACTTAGCAGTAGTTGGAAACAAGGCTGCCAATGATGATTTTCAAGTAGATTTGACTTTTATATTTGATATCTCAAGAGTCAACCATTAAAAAAGGATTGGAAAGGCTACTCTAGAACATTCTTAGGTCCATCTTTGTAAAGTACTCTCATTTGAATTTTGATCTGATGTCTCTATCCTTAATTTTTTTTAATGGTTCACTCATGTTTTGCAAAGCAAATATATTTCATATTAGTTTAAAAGAAAAATCATAACATTATTTTGTTAAATGTATGAATGAAATTGTTTCAGACACACAACATACCTACTTTATTAATATAATAATAATTTGTCCTTTTGGCATACCCTATCCTTAGTATTTTGAGGTGTAGGCCTGTACTATTATGACAATATATATGAGACATTCCTTTATTGGGTAAAAAAATGTAGTATAATCATGACTCAATGTTTATGTATGTTTCTATTGTTAACACAAGCATGGTGTAGCATGGTAACTAGATGCCATAAATAATTTGCGACACATAACTACCTAGATATACTTATAACATAGTGGTAGTCTATACTAACATCAAAAGGAGGTTAAGTTTTTATGTTGGTCGGTTTTTATGTAAGGGGTAATATTCAGAAATACTGATACGATTTCAAAAAATTCTTTGATGTAATGGGAAGCTACATCATTCCTGAGTGTCAGTGTCTTCCCATAGTATAATTTCTTACCATAACGGGAGTGAAGACTAGTATTGAATAAAACATTAAAACTAGAAAAAAGGATAATAGATTTTATATAAATAACTGACATATTTATCATTTGTAAAGCAAATTATACATAAACTTTTTAACTCTTGCTAATATTATTTATGGTTTTATACTCCACATAACTGCAGTATCATAGACTGCACAACAAGACACTAGTCTTGTTGTTAAAAGTCGTAAAGCAATTTCGATGTTGACTAAATCTACTGGATCAGATACAGAGAGGTCTTTCAGAATCCTAAGGGCTAAAACATAACTGTGAGAAATGTGGCTGTTCTATAGATTAGATACATCTCTGCTTATCCCTTTGGAGATAACAGGCGTGATGTTGTTTCTTACACAGGCAGTCCACAGCAAACTCCGCCTGGCCTCCGCCGAGGGCTCGCGCCTCGAGTACCCCGACCTGGACACGTGTCCTCTGGAGGACTACTCTATGCGCCGCCGCCGCTCCACTCCCTACTCCTCGTCCGAGTTTTACCCTGGGCAAGTGGTGTACGGCCCCCTGGGCTCGCTGGACAGCGCCAACTGGCTCCATATCACTAAGGAAATGAAAGCCGCCAGGAAACATAAGATGCATGATCATAAGGTAAGCTTAACTGTTTGGCGCAATAGCACAGAGCTGGTGCCCTGAGCTAAAGACAATGGTAAGACGATCCAGCTGTATGGCTTCCTACTAGAAAACTGGTAAAATTTAGTAAAGGATCAACTTTGCAACTAATAAGACTCATCGACGATGTGGGAAATGGCTTCAAAGAATATCGCTAGGGAAGACGAATTTGAAAGCAGTCTTAAAACGGGAGTGAGATGATACGGGCTTATTACGGGCGAGTTTTAAGGAATCGCATAATTTTGTTGTCCTACTCAGTCGTATAATCGACGTTTAATATTTGTACTCCAGTTCACTGTGGAAGCAGTCATGACAGAGAGCGTGAGCGTCCACTGGCAGTGCCGCGCGCTGTGCACACACCCGTCCGACCCCACCACGCCGCAACAGCCCAAGTTCCTAGTTGAAGGTATGATTTTACATCTTTGGTTACATCTGCGAGAATAAAACCGCGTACGCCGTCTGTAGCCGAGTTTTTACTGTAAGGACCATAAATATGAACCTCCTCAGCGCCGCGGGAGAAGCACCGGGCGTCGGGGGCCACGCCTTGATGGCTCTCGGCCACCGTAGGCGCGGGCCTGTGGACGGCGAGTAATGGGCTAGCTCGCCGTCCGTCCGTCGTATGACGACGGGCAGGCCGTGTCGACGGCGCGTTCGTGTTCCACGCGCGCCTCAAAGAGATGTCAGCAAACGGGAGGGGCCCGCAAGGGCCGGTGCCTGCCAGGGTAGCGGGACTGTTCGAAAGAGATACCGCGGCCCTGGAACATAAAGGGCCAATGAAGGAACATGGGTGTTTTTTAGTCAGTAAGAGTCTGACACTCCCTTCCGCTCCGCCCAGAGCGGGAGGAGTCATTTGATGATTTCTCACCCCCCAAAAAAAAAAAAAAAAAAAAAGGACCATAAATATGTACAGCTGCTAAGGCTGGCTAGACTGTTTAGTAGCTGCCAAGACTTCACGTTCCTTGATAGTTAAGCTTAAGGGAAGTTAAAAGCTTAAGAATTGATCATAATTATGCCATGTGACTGGTTAGTATAGTAAAGATCTTCCTGCTCGTATTTCGATCATGAGAATCAATCTCAGCCATCAACTAAGTTCCTAAGTCATCATCATCATCTGCCTAGCCTTTTCCCAACTATGTTAGGGTCAGCTTCCAATCTAACAGGATACAGCTGAATTCCAGTATTTTATGTGGAGAAACTGCCTATCTGACCTCTGGTAAGGCTGGTTGTTAGAATTTCGGGCCACTGACTACCTGTAACGACTGTCAAAGATCTACAATTGACAGTCGGAACTAACGGCTTGACGTGTTTTTCGAGGCACGGAGGAAACTCGGTATGTAATGAGTGGTCTCCTATCCACGGACCAACCTAGGCAAGCGCGGCTTAACCTGAACATCGACCCAGAGCGGTTGTTATTATTTAGCCACGAGCTCCTTCTCGAACTAAGTTCCTAATTCCACCTGAGAAAAAAAAACGATAGAGTTATCTTCATATGTTTGCAACATGTAAAAATTCGAAAGCACTCACAATCATGTAGATACTCTTTTGCGATTGCTAAACAGTTAATTATTTTAGAAGCTATTCCACTTTTCACAGGTCCAATAAAAATATGTCCCTTTATTTAACGTAGCATTTTCCACAATCAGGTGAAGAACTAAAGAATCTGAAGTTGCTGAATGTATTCGAACCGTGCACACTGCAAGTCGGCGACAGGAACTTTCTCACTATTGGCCCCGAAGACAGCTTCGTAAGCAAGAAGCAATGGAGGAAACAACAGAGTTAGTAACACTTGATTTCATATATCAATGAGAGTTTAATTCCTCTTTGTGTCTTGCAGCAACTACTAATGCTATTGACTTAAGCTTTCATAATGTTAACCCACCTATTTCGCAACTTGAGTAAGATGTAAGTTCGAACCCAGGCCATAACTTTACACACAAAACGCAAAGGAAAATATCCTGGCATGAATTCAACCGCAATGGATCGAGTCGTGGGTTATTGCCCATTTTATCTACCTCTCACTCACACGCTCAATGACTCTTCGCTGTGGTTAAATATGGAACACTTTTGCGTGTAGGCAAAGGCTACAGGAGTCTCCGCAAGCAAACCAAGCCAATCAAGAAGCCATCGAAAACAGAGACCAACTCGACTGACCACGTGCCCTCCAGGCCTAAGAAGCGAGCCTCGGTACACCGCAAACTTAAGTCAAACGAGGTAACTTAGTTGTTGATGTTATACGGGGTGGAAGGGACACCGACGCGAAAACGGTTACTGTATTCAGTACATAATTCTGAGCCTTTTTTTAAAAACCGATGAAAAATTCCTATGTGGGGGGCTCAGAATGATGTACTGAATATGTGGTAACCGTTTTCGCGTCTGTGTACCTTCCACCCCGTATTTGATTTGTTTTAGCATTGACCTGATTTTTGATTAAATGGACAACCTTCCCATAATTTTTAGAATTATAAGCAAATTATTAGAAATCGCCTTGTAATTTAGAGTGGTCGTTACGGGTAGCTCCTCTTCGACATACTCTAAGCCTTAGAGGGCACACCGGACGGACACCTTAGGGTCTAAGGTGTCCGTCCGGTGCCCTTGTATACAGGGTGGATGAGACACCGACGGAGAAACGTTTACCACGTATTCATTTAGTACATCATTCCAAAATAGGGGGTCCCCTCGTCAAAAATATTTGATTGGTAATTATTGAATGATGTACAGAATACATGGTAACCGTTTGTAAGTTGTTGACTTCCACACTCTATTGAGAAAATTCGAAATAATTGTAATGGTTTAAGATTTGACAACAGTTATCAATGAGATATCGTATTAAATCATTTAGAAAAAGCTTTATATCCATGAAATCAAAGACGTTTTTCGCCTTCTTTAAATTCTGATGACACAACTCGACACCGTGCCGAACTAAATGCCGCAGACAGTGGCGTACTTAGGGGCCAACAAAACACGGCAAGCCCAAAAGGCAAGCAGACTGTTTACAAACCCTAACATCATGAGGAGTAGGTTATAAGGGGAAGCCAAGCTTGTCGGTTTCTATAAAAGTATGAGAAGAAACATAATTGCCTCAAACCTATCCGTCGATAAGTTTAGCCACACCTTTACATTTATCTAGAATGACATGGAAGTAGACACCGCAGACCAGCTCGAGTCCCTAGACGATGCCTTGAAGATGGACGCGACCTGTCCCAGCATCAAGATCGAGAACATTGGCGATGTGTCCCTGCCCATGGCTAGCAGTCAGGAAGACACCGCTACTGAAGAGAAGAATGATTCGGGAATCAGGTAGGTAGGGGAATGGGGAATTTAGCTTTGCTGCTTTGGGTTAAGCTATTCCAACATAATACCAGTCGGATTTTATTTGTGCATTTGTAAGCCCAATTCTTGAGGAAAGTAATGGGCTATTTAACATCACGCTACGACCCTTAGAAGCCGAGAAAAAAAGATAGGACGAGTGAAACCGCGGCGCAAACCAATTTAGACTTGATGGGTTAATAGATTTGATTTTTTTCTGTATGTTAGTTCATTACTATAAGAATCACTCCAGACTGACATATTTCCCTATCATCATCAAACAAAATCAAAAGGAAATAAAATTCATTCATTACTTCAATCAATACATTTATGTCTGTATGTAGGTCCTGCACAATCACTAATCGAAAACGATCATGTCATTCGTAACATTTTTGAATTCGACATTTGAATTGTAAGTCGGCCGTACTTGTCACACACCAAAACACTCACTAAACTCTACACATAAAATCGCTATCGCTTCTCGCTACATCTCAACACCATAACCGAACCCTCTCATCAGCGACATATAACGCTAACTAGATCACACGTCCGCAGTCCTGAGCCGACGCGCGAGGACAATCTGCTCAACGGAGACAGCAAGTCGGACACGGCGCTCAACGACGACGACTCCGATAACTGGGAGAATACTAGCAGCGATGGCAGTGATACTGACAGGTGAATACTGTTTTTTTTTCTTAGTCAGTACTGTCCCCTGTCCCTGAGGAGCTCGAAGCTAAATAATAACACCCGGAACAATCTTCAGGTTACGTGCTTGCCTAGCTTGGTCTGTGGATGAGTGACCACCCATTACATACCGAGTTTCCTCCGTGCCTCGGAAAGCACGTTAAGCCGTTGGTACCGGGTGTCATTTATAAATCTTTGACAGTTATTACAGATATGTAGTCAGTGGCCCGAAAGTCTGACAACCAGTCTTACCAAATGGTATCGTAATACCCAGTAGAAACTGGGTTGTGGAGGTCAGATAGGCAGTCGCTCCATGTAAAGTACTGGTATTGGGGCTCACTCCGGATACTCATTTAAACTAGTTAGTAAGACAACAGAAGATACCAGTAACATTAATGTTACACCGATCTACAACAATGTACCGTCTTGCTCTCAAATAGCTAAATGTAAAAAAGGGGCTAAGCAGAATTCCATGCCATTATTTCATCAAAACATTCAAGGTTTCTCTTCAAAGCATCTAGACATTGAATTGTTTTTAGAAAAAAACAAAGTTTGAAATTGTTTGTTTCACTGAACATTGGTTAAAAGACTGAAATGCTAATTAATTACGCAAATTACAGTGTGGGCAAATGCTTTAACCGGAAAGCTAAGATTCGTGGGGGTTCATTAATCTTAGTTAAAAATTGTATTAAATTTAAGACTTGTAGTGATATTGTTGATCTATCGGTTGAACATAATATTGAGCTGTCTTGTGTTGAGCTGGATAAGCATGACAGACCCCCAAATTATCAAAACTACTTTATTTTTGAATCGGTAATGGAAGATGCTTTAGCAAAGCTTGCAACTGGTAATCTGTGGTGACTTTAATGTTAATATTTTAAATCAAAATTCAAATAGCAGTAGATTATTACATCTTTTTAAATCATTTAATTTGTTAAACGTGTTTTCGGAACCAACCCGAATTACTACAAATACTGCTACATACAGTGGCGGAACTATCATACAAGCCGAAAAGCCCGGCTTGCCTTACAATCAAACTAAATACAACAAATAAAAAATAAATAAAAAAATCTAACATAAACTAAAATTTACGTCAAACAATAATATAATAAGTTAATTCATCTGATTTTGCGCGAAACGAGCGCGCTAACTAATCGTACCTACGGCCTACAGCCAGTGCTATTGCTATCTCTATCACACGCACTGGCTTGCATGTGGCTTCTGACCTTTCGCTTGCTCCTAGCAAGTTGTGTCTGTTTTCGTCACTTTTCGTAGGTACTTATTTGGACATTTTGTGTTGTATTTAAAGCGGGGCTTTTTTTTAATGTGTGCGTGTAAGTCAGTGTAGTTTGAGAGAGAATGTGTGTTCGCGGTTCGATGTTCGTTGTGTTTTGAGTGATTAGTGAATACTAGTGAATTTTCTTTTTATTATTATAGTTTTTTTAACACTAAAATGAATTCGGAAACGCATGCAACTGTTCCTTGTGAAGGAATATTGCTATATTAGAACAGCTGTTGGTAGAATTAAAACCTTCATCAACATTTTATGCTGATGTAATAAAATTATTTTTACAGAAAGATAGTGTTGTTGATTTAGAATACAGAAAGTAATTAAAGTAATTTTATTATACATTTAAGTGCCATTTACTCAAACGAATTGTCATTGTTGATATTAATAAGTATGTAAGTATCTCAAAAATCAAAATCAAAATATTTTTATTTCACATAGGCCTGCATGGGCACTTATGAAATGTCGACAAAAAGGTGCACGGTTCGGGTTGGTCGTTTCCTATGGAGAAGAACCGGCAAGAAACTCCATGGTTACTCTTTTAAAATTATTAGATTTTACAATATTTTCATGTAACAGCATTAGTACTCAAGTATGGGGGGACAGCATAGGCCCGACAATAAGTCGTTGCTTACTACACAAAAAAACGGAAAACAAGATAAGAGGTTAACAAAAGTTATCACACCTCTAGGAATCTACAAGGCCTACACTGTTCACACATTCACAAACGTTCAGTCAATGCAAGCACTTGCCAGTTATCGTGGAGCTCGACTTATAACTCAAGGAGCTCAACATCACGACAAACAATACCAAAGAAAGGACATCTGGGTGGGTCGCTTATAACACTGTTTTTCTAATTTTAACCATTGTCCGGCAGTTTGCCAGACAATAGTCAAAATCAGAAAAAGACCCACATGGTCCTCACATTCAGAATATAAAAAAAATTAAATATTTGTCATATTAAATAATCATGTCAATTCATTAAATGTCAATATACAGAAAACTAAATAAAAAATAAAATATTTAACATGTAAATATTCGTCAAAAAAAAAAAAATATATCATACTTGAAAAGTCTCAGTACAGTACTCAGTAGTCGTCCGTTGAGATTCAAAGAGTTAGCTCCGTATTTGTTTTGTCTCCATAAAATTTATAAAAAAAGTGGTTAAAAGTTGTTCAAGTCATTGATGCTGTATATCATTGTGAAGCTTGTGAAACGGTCTAAAGAGTGATATATATAACACATCTGGACTCCATCGGTACCGTGAGTAATCAGTGAAAACTTTTGGTAAAAAATTTGCAATTACTTGCGTCCCTGACCTAGGGCAACCCGCAGATCGCCCGCTTCTACGCACACATGCCCAACGCTTACACGCACATTAAGCGTTTGCTTGAACATCCTAAGCTTACGCTGCGCGTTTATAGCAGACTTAGCTTACGCTACGCTTCGTGATTATAATAACAACAATATAATATTTCGTTAACTTGCAACATGGATGGAGATCAATATTATAATATCACCTACAGAAATAAACAAACTCCAAAATTAAATGTTAGCATGCTAGAAGAAACAGCTATGGATATTGAAGATAATTCTTTACTAGATTCATCAATGAAAAGTTTGCCTGCCACATTAAACAAGGATCATACGTTAATTGAAGAATTCGAAGAAAAGATTTCTACATTAAAATTAAGGTTAGCTTCAGCTGATGAAGAGATTGAAAATTTGAATATACAAAATATGCAATTAAAGATAAGTGTTGAAAAATCATCAAAAGTAATAGCTTTATTTAAGAAAATTGGCATTACTGAAAACTCGTTGAATACTATTTCTACTCCAGTTATACGAAAGGTAAAAAAAGTATTTTCCGGTGAATATCCAGGATCACCTAGATACAATATTCCAGAAACAAATGAAATTTCAACACAGACAACCGAAAATTCTATGAAGAAAGATTTTATAAAGCCTTTCTCATTTAAAAAATGTAAACAACAAATCAAAAAACGACGAAGAAAAATAAATAATTTAATTCATAAAATTTCGATATTAAAAACTCAACATAAAAAACTTATGGATGAACTGGAAATCATACAAGAAGAAAATGAGCCGTATGATGATTTAAACACTAATATAGACAACGAGCTCTCCAGAACATTCACTAAAAATAATACATCGCTCATGGATGACACTATGCTAAACGAAAGTGTTGACCAATCAATAATAAAAAGTGATAGGAAAATGGAATCCACAGCGTTAACTAGCCCAAATAAAAATACACACAAAGTAATTGTTCTTGCAGATCAACAGGGTCGCGGTGTCCAAAAAATCCTTAACCAACTCTTAGGTGATAAATATGACGTGTTTTGCTTCGTGAAACCTTTTAGCAAACTTTCTGATATATTGAAATCATGTATGACTGAAATACCTAACCTTACAATGAATGATTTTGTAGTTCTGATAGGTTTCACAGAAGATGATAGTATCTCAGCAATCCGTAATCAACTTGTACCATGGATTGAATCTGTTCAAAATACTAACATAATTATTTCTGAGCCTTTATTTAATAGATATATTAAAGAAGAAAAATTAAATAATGAAATATCTAAAATATGTGATACATATTTAAATACCTCTTTCGTAGTAATGGATTTTTTTAAGTTTAACCACACTAAACCGAAACGTATTCATTTCCCGACTTACATATGTCGGTACATACTAAGGGACATATTGCGATTGTACTATCATTCAAAATGTAAATTACTCTTGACTAACTCTAATAATAATGATCATAATGACATCTATTGTAATAATAATAATAATCAATTGATATTGCCGTGTACTGTTTATAATAATTGTGATGTTAAATTCTCTACTAAAAGTACTCAAACGGACATTAATATTGCTACATGTTATGACTCGACTTCTAAAAACACAGATTCTGTTAAATCTGTGTCAAAAAGCAATGATTTTTTTCGTTTATAAACATATAAATATAATTCACCAAAACATTTGTGGCCTAATTGCGAAGTCAGATTTGTTTACTATCTGCGTTGATGACCTAGCAGATACAGGTAAAAATTTAGACGTTTTATGTTTTTCGGAACACAACATGACAAATGACGACATTGAACTCCTTCAAATTCCAAATTTCACCTTGGCTACTCATTTTTCGCGTAACAACCGACGAGGGGGAACCTGCATTCTGGTGAAAAACCATATTAAGTTTGTCGTACTTGAAGCTGTTCAAAAGTATAGTATCCCTAATGTTATTGAATGTTCTGCAATTAAATTAACTGACCACAATATGATAATTTTATGTGTCTATAGGATACCAAAGAGTAAAAACTATAATAAATATATTAATTTGTTTTTTAATAATTTTAATGATATCTTGTGTCACTTTACAAAATATGGGAATAATAAAATCGTTGTTTGTGGTGATTTTAACATTGATATGTTGAAAAAGAATAAGTACACATTAGAATTGGAACAACTTATTACGGGATTTAATCTTACACAAGCAATTAATGAGCCTACAAGACCAAGTAGTGGTTCCTGCATTGACAATATTTTCCATAATATTCGTGGTGCCAAATCAACTGTCTTGGAACTTAGTTTATCTGATCATAAGGCGCAATATATATCATGTCCAGTCAAAAAGACCTGCACATATGATCATTGGTTCTCGTTTAAACGCGATTATTCTAAAGATAATTTAGGGAAATTTAAAGAGTGTATTAAAGAGCTCAAATTTACTGAAGTGTTTGAATCCAATGATGCAAATGAGGCTTTTAACTCATTTTATGATACGTTTAGGCTATTTTACGAATTGTGCTTTCCAATAATTAAGATTAAAAATAAAACAACAGTTCGATCAAAATGGATATCACGTGGTATTAAGAAATGTAGTAAACATAAACGTTCTCTTCTCTGGAAATATAGACTATCAAAAAATAGTGTAGATAAATCGAACTTTAAAAAATATTCTTTGAGATATGGCAAAATTATTAAATTAACTCAAAGAGCTCAGAATAATTATTACATTTTAAATTCTGAAAACAAATCGAAAGCCACCTGGAACATAATTAATGGCAGTAAACAAAAGTTTCCTCCTGAGACTATAAGTGAATTGGTAACAGATAAACGTAAAATTACAGACCCTCAACGAATCGCTGAATTGTTTAATGACTACTATGCAGATATGGTTAAACCTCAGTCTAGTACTACGGGTAATAATATCCCAACAACATCTACGTGCTTGTATAATTCACCAAAGTCGTTTTTTCTGAGTCCCACTAGTCCTTTGGAAGTATACACCATTATACAAAAATTGAATAACACTAAGAGCACTGGTTTTGATGACATATGTGTGTTGGTAATTAAATTCGTATCTCACATAATTGCACCTATACTGAGCTATGTTATAAACATGTGCTTCGAACAGGGAATCTTTCCATCTGTGTTAAAAACTACGATAATTAAACCGCTCCATAAAAAGGATGTCAAATCAGATATAAAAAATTACAGGCCTATAGCCCTAACTCCAACACTTTCTAAAATAATTGAAAAGGCCATATACAATAAATTGTACGACTACTTGGAAAGGAATAATATCCTTACACCGGATCAGAAAGGCTTTCGTAAAAATATGTCCATAAATTTAGCTATATATGATTTCTTAAGTTTAATATATCCTAGAATTGATAAAAGACAGCCTGTCTATGCTTTGTATATGGATATGACAAAGGCCTTTGACTACGTGGATCATAATATACTGCTGAGTAAGCTGGAAACGTACGGTGTTAGGGGCAACACTTTAGACTTGTTAAAATCTTACATTAGTAATAGAACTCAGACTACGAGTATTGTCAAAATTAGTCCTAATACGAAACATGAAATAAATTATAAGTCCAGGAGTAGAAAAATAAAATATGGAGTTCCACAAGGTAGTGTTTTGGGCCCACTACTTTTTATTATCTATATTAATGACCTGCCAAAATCTATTACAGATCGTATGGTACTATTTGCTGATGACTGCACTGTTGTATACAATGATGAAAATATTATAAATAGTAGTTTAAATTCAATAATTCAATGGTTACGAAATCATAATTTATTAATTAATATCGACAAAACTAAACTAATGCAATTTAAACAGAAAACAAAAAACACTTTACAAACTCGAATAGAATTTAACGGCGAAAAAGTTGAATTAACGACTACAACGAAATTTCTCGGCGTACACATAGATGACAATTTGAAATGGCAAAGTCATATAGAGTTTGTTTGCAAAAAAGTGTCACAGTCATCTTATAGTTTGTACATGCTAGCAAAAAAGGTCAATCTTAACACATTGCTCGTTGCTTATCATAGTAATGTTGCTTCTAGACTCAGATATGCCATCATATTCTGGGGTAATACTACCAACTGGGATAAAGTTTTTAAATGTCAAAAAAGGTGCGTGCGAGCAATGTGTGGTCTCAACAGAACTGACAGCTGCAAGGAATACTTTAAAAAATTAAAAATACTTACCATGCCATCTTTGTATATTTTTGAAATGGCCCTGTTTATTAGACATCACCCATCACTATTTACATTAGAGCGCAGATCGCGAAATAGAAGTCATTTGTATAATAACCTTACCAGTCATTATAGAACTACCCTCTTTGGGAAAAGTGTGTTTGCTATGGCCACAAAAATCTACAATAAGATTCCTAATGACATAAAAGAAAGTAGCAATATTCATGTCTTTAAAAATAAATTGTTCCAATTTCTTATAGAAAACTGTTATTACTCTGTTGCTGATTTTTTATCGACTAGAACTTTTTAAATGTTTAATGTCCGCTTGACGATAATTTATTTATGTTGACTGTCTTGTCTCTGTCATGCATGACTAATAGTAATAATAGAATTTATATTTAATCTGAAATGGAATTTATATCGAATCATTAGAATTTTAGAATCACATTTTCATTATATTATTAAATAATTTGTATGTCCAAGTGACTGATCATGGAATGAACTGTATTAGTATATAATTATGTAATGACCACCTGCATGTTACCCATGTATCACAAATATACGATTTGATTTGATTTGATTTGAAAAAGTAAACAATGTCATGTGTATAAAGAAAATTCATAAAATGTCAAATTGTAAAAAAGTAAGATAAAAATAGGTGTAAGTAAAGTCAATTCAAATTGGAGCAGTTCAATCCCAAGCTTTTTTGTCCTCTATATAATCTTTAATAGTATAAAATCCTTTCTGGCAAAGCTTACGTTTTATAAAGGATTTGAATTTATTAAGGCTTAAATTTTGAATGTGGCTTGGTAGTTTATTATAAAAGCGAATACATTGGCATCTGAAAGATCCACCTATTTTCTTGAGCCTTGTTGTGGGTACAATATATTTATGTCTATTTCTTGTATTTATATTGTGAATATCACTATACTTCTTGAACAGCTTTATATTTTTGTGAGCATACACAAGATTTTCATAAATATACTGAGAAGGAACAGTCATTACATTAATTTCCTTAAATTTTTCTCTGAGAGAGTGTCTTGGACTCAATTTATAAATTGATCTAACCGCCCGTTTTTGCAAAACAAAAATGGTCTGTATATCAGCGGCATTCCCCCACAATAGAATGCCGTACGACATTATGCTATGAAAATAACTGAAGTAAACTAATCGGGCTGTCTCTACATCGGTTAAATTACGAATTTTTCTAACTGCGTATGCTGCAGAGCTCAGCTTTTTCGACAATTTATCTATATGAGGCCCCCACTGAAGCTTAGCGTCTAAAGTTAAGCCCAAGAACACCGTGCTATCTTCAGGGTTCAACTCTTCGCCCCTTACCAACACACAAGTTTTCACCTGCCTAACGTGAGGCAGTGTAAACTTAATGCATTTGGTTTTTTTTCCATTAAGAAGCAAATTATTAGCATTAAACCAATGCACCACTTTTGAAATAGCGGTATTTACATCGTCAACAACTAGCTGTTGTCGTTTAAGTTTAAACAAAAGCGAAGTGTCATCCGCAAATAGTACTATATCGTGATTATCCTTTATGAGGTGAGGGAGATCATTAATATAAATAAGAAACAAGAAAGGGCCAAGAATCGAGCCCTGTGGGACTCCCATTATTCTGCCCTGTGGGACTCCCATTATATCTGTAAATCTATCTAGTTATACCATGCATTACTGTGCTTTGTTCTTTGTCATCTGTCCGTGGTAAAGAAGCGAAGATTGAAGAGTTTGGGTAATCACACTGTGAGTAATAAGAATAACACATTCATACATTTTCAACAATTTGCAGTCGTAGAAACCAATTTTTTATTTGAGCGCCATCTCTCGCGAAAATAATTACGAATTGATTTGAAGAGTTCTGTTGTTACATTTATGTCAGATGGCTCTTATATCATTTACTTCTTTTGTGAAGGGATATAAAATACGAAATGTTAATCACCACTATTTGTATTTTTAGGCATATTTAAATGGCCCGCAAGGGCCGGTGCCTGCCAGGGCTGCGGGACTGTTCGAAAGAGATACCGCGGCCCTGGAACATAAAGGGCCAATGAAGGAACATGGGTGTTTTTTAGTCAGTAAGAGTCTGACACTCCCTTCCGCTCCGCCCAGAGCGGGAGGAGTCATTTGATGATTTCTCACCCCCAAAAAAAAAAAAAAAAAAAAAAATGACACCCAGTAATTTAAACAAATTTAATAATAACTTAATTTGTAATTTAGGTATTCCGGACCATATTATTGAAAATGTAAATAAATTTTATTAGGAATTCTTTTCGGTAGTTTACACAGAGTTCAATAATACATTAACAATTAAAACTAAATCTATTTGCCCAAAGTTTATGTTCAGTGACTGGGCAACTAAGGGTATTAGGAAAAGTAGGGAGCGATTGTTTGAATTGTACGGCCTTAAGCCTTACATCAACTCAGAAACTTTAAATAAATATGTTGCAACTTACTCAAAAATTTTTTAAATTCACTTGTATGGTAGCTAAAGCCTTATTCATTAGCAACAAAATTAAATCCGCCAATAATAAAATAAAGACGGTTTGGAACATTATCAATAGTGAAACTAATAGACATAAAAAATAATATAATAATGATATCACACTAGAGACTTCACGTGGTCTTATAAGCTCTAAAAACGAAGTTGCTCAAGAATTTGTAGATTTGTTCACTAGTATCCCACTTAAAACTACTGAAACCTTAAATTCCTCACCCTTTGTTTCTATTGATTTATTATGAGCGAACGTTTCAGCCTGTCCGGTTGAGTTTCAATTTAAGCATATAAACCCCTTAACAGTCATTAAAGCTTTTAAGGAAATCAAAATCAAATTAACTGAAGATCTATAGGGAATGTCCATTAAAGTTTGTCAAGCCATTATTGAGACAATAGCACCGTACTTAGCCTTAATATTTAATTTGTGTGTGGACCAAGGAGTCTTCCCGGACCTTATGAAATACAGCAAGGTAATACCACTTTTCAAATCCGGGGACAGTAAAGACACCAATAACTATAGACCCGTATCCGTGTTGCCGCTTTTCAGCAAGGTTTGAAAAGGTAATGCTTGATCAAATGCTCACACACTTTAACACCAATAAAATCCTACATGAGAAACAATATGGTTTCACAAAAGACCGTTCCAGGACTGACGCCGGTGTCACCTTATTAAAACACATATTTACGGCGTGGGAAGAGGCACAAGATGCCATTGGAATCTTCTGTGACCTCTCGAAAGCATTTGATTGCGTAAACCACGAAACCCTACTCTTATAACTTGAACATTACGGTTTAGGGAAACTGTGTCAATTCAATGGGTTTAAAAGTAAGTATCGGTGTACCGCAAGGTTCGATATTAGGTCCTTTCCTCTTTTTAGTCTATATAAATGATCTACCCCATTTATTTCAAAACCAACCACAAATGGTGTTGTTTGCTGACGATACCTCTTTAATATTTAAGATAAACAGACGTGCCACAAATCTTGACAACGTAAATAACGCCTTACTGCTGGTCCATAATTGGTTCACCGCGAATAATTTAAATGGGAAAAAAAACGAAGTGTATAAGATTTTATCTACCGAATGTCAAAAGTAGTGATAGTGACATAGTATTGAATCAAGAGAAACTAGAATTGTAGAACTGTTGACTACAATGGGGTCCGCATATAACTTCTCTTGCAGGACGGCTGAGTTCAGCAGCATATGCTGTTAGAAAAATCCGTCAATTTACTGATGTAGATACCGTGAGGCTAGTCTATTTTAGTTATTTTCATAGTATTATGTCATACGGTATTTTACTATGGGGACGGGCTGCAGACATTGAGTCTATATTTATTCTGCAGAAAAGAGCTATCAGAGCCTTATATGATCTACGTAGGCGCGATTCTCTAAGAGAACTGTTTAAGGAAATTAACATCATGACAGTACCTTGTCAATACATCTATGAAAACATCATGTACGTTAGGAAAAATTTGCATTTATTTAGTAAAAGATGAGACAGACACCACTATTATACTAGAAATAGGGAGCAACTAATTCAACCAGGTTTCAGGCTAGCTAAAGTAGACTCATCTTTCATGGGGTACTGTTTAAAATGTTACAATAAAATACGTCCCCACATTCTACAACTGAATGAGACGAAATTTAAATCTTGTATAAAACGCACACTATGTAGGCAAGCATATTATAAGTTGGGGGATTACATTGATGATAAAAATGCTTGGCTCAATGCTGGTCCTGCTCCACAACCATAGGGGCAAACTAATTGATTACCATGTGAAGTTATTGTGGAAACTGCAGAAGATTGTAAAAATGTCTTTGCATTGTATAGATTCAATCTCTTAGTATTATATAATTGCATAGCACATGTGTGAGTACTATGTACTGTAAAGCTACCATTTACATTTAGTTATCTTTCATTGACTTGAATGTGCCCGTCCTGGTGGCTGAGAGAATGTCATGCTCACTCAAATGTCTCGCTGATGGTGGCGGGTGTGTCGGGTCATTTAGTTTCCTTCAATATGGTTGAGCTGAATGGGGCTGATACATGCGTCATTTTCGTGAACGGATGCTGTCAGTTGTGATGTGACTGGTCATCTCTTAGCTGCCACGGTTTATTTTAATTACTTTATTTTTAAATTGTAGTTTTCATCTTTTACTCTGGACGCTCTTATTTTGCAGGTCTTTCTACATCGTTCTCACATATATGTATAATCTCATGATAATGAAATAACCAAGTTTTTGTAACAATATTTTGATTTAAAAGAGTGTCCATGGAGTTTCTTGCCCATTCTTCTCCATAGAGATCTACGCTTTGGAATGTGCAACTGTAGTACTATCTCAAGTTATTATGCCTTGTGACTGGGACTGTAGCTTCGCTTCTTTTAGTTTTTTTTTTTTTGACATTCAAAAGTGCCGTAATGGTCTAATTGAAATAAATGCTTTAGAGTTTGAGTTTGATTCAGCTGCATCCGGTTAGACTGGAAGCCGACCCCAACTTATTTGGGAAGATGGAGGCTTGGCAGATGATGACTGTCCCACTTCTGGACAAGGGTTTCCTCCATATCTTTCTCACGCCACCTTAAACTACTCTCGTATTGAAGTAATGTAAGAAAAAGAAAAACTCGCCCTTATGGTGCGGACCATAAGGGCGAGTTTTTCTTTCTGAGGCTTTTTTTGATTGGAGCCTATTGCCCAGGGGTCATAGTGCATGCGATTAAATCTAAACATATTTGTTTAGAGAAGATTGAACCTTAGTTGGTGGCAATGCGGCAACTGCGAGAGCAGCAGTTTCGAGCAAATTATAAGTTTTAGCTAAGAGTTCAAAGCTCAACTCTGCAATTCAAGACATTTTTTTCTGTAAGTCATGCCATGGTTTGCCAAACGGTGGTACGGGCCCTAAAACTAAACCGGTAATCTATTTTAGCACGTTGTCACGCCATAATCAACGTACCCGGTACTTGTAGTTTCAGCCTAACATAAACATTGTATTAAATCCCCTTAGCGGTGCAACATGGTCATCACGCTGCTCATCAGCGGCCTCGGCACGTGGCAAGCGTTCCCCGCAGCTGGCCGTGCGCCTGCTGCGCGGCAAGCGGCTCAAGCGCACCGTGCGCCGCGCGCCGCCCGCGCCGCCGCCGCGCCTGGGCGAGCGCGTGGTGGTCGAGACGCTGCACACCACCAGCCGCGCTAACGTCGTGTGGCAGGTATGAGTGTATGGCACATGTACACACAAAGAACGAAAAACAGACAATTTTGAAATAATAATATTTCTGCCTATGTTACTTTTTCGAAATTTCATTTTCATTTATATTTTCTTGGCAAAACACATTCCTCGACTATATGCACACGAGTTAAGCGTGGAGCTACCTAATTTATTAAATTACTAGCTATCCGCCCCTGCTTCTCAAGGCGCCACCTATCGGGTCAAACACAAAAAGAAAAAAAAAACATGTTCTAAAATATAATTGTCTCCCACTCAATTTTATCAAAAATTTTGTATTTAGATTTAAACAACCCATATCAAAAATTTAACAAAAGATGAAAACAATCATTTGAACGTAAACAATATATCATAATATTTAAATTACAAGTGTATTTTGATATTTGCAAAATCGGGGCGCTAATATAAAAGAAATCAAACATTTCCCTAATATGATTTTTGTGTCTGCACAAATAGAAAGTATCAGTATCAGGAACTCCTTAACCTTATTTAAGGAGTTCCTGATACTGATACTTTCTATTTTAAAACCATTTTCAATAAAATGTGCACATATTGCTAAGTGCTTATTTTGAGAAGTTCTCCTTTTACGAAATGCTCTATTTGAGAACTGTACCAATTGCGAAGTGCACGTTTTTTGTCCAGTGCAGTTCTGCGACGGAGCCGTTTGAAGCATCTATTTCCTATCTATTTACAGGACGGTACGATAGAAATGGGCATTCCATCCACACAACTGTACCCGATCCATCATTTGGACGGGCAGGAGTGTTTCCCGGGCGACTTCGTGGTCAGCGGGGCAGCTAACGTCGAGGAAAATCAACAGGTTTGTAGTTTAATTTACTGCTCTTAGTGATTTTGTATCAACTTACAATCTGGTTTTTTTTTTACAAAATAAATGTGAAAATAAAAGTGTCATGTCAAGAACGAATTTCCTTTATTTTTTGTACTGAAATTATAAAAACTTTATAGTACTCGGTACTCAAACGATGGATGGATTGTGTGAGGAATGATATGAAAGATAAAGAAGTAAATGGTAGCGTGACGGTTGACAGAGGAGAATGGAAGAAAAAAACGCATTGCGCCGACCCCAAATAACATGGGACAAGGTCAGGACGATGATGATGAGTACTCGGTACTCAGAGACTATCAGTGTTCTCTCATCTGTGTCTGTTTGTAATATTAAAATCACCGCTTTTTACTACATGCATATGAATGTATATATGGTACATATTATACCAAAATAACATTTTTTACAATTTTTGTCTGTCTGTCTGTCTATCTGTTTGTTCCGGCTAATCTCTGGAACGGCTGGACCGATTTTGACGGAACTTTCACTGGCAGATAACTGATGTAATAAGGATTAACTTCGACTACTTTTATTTACTACTACGAAAAATAATTAGGGTTTCGTGCAAATAAATTAAAACCCTTGAAATTTTGGTAATAAAATCCGATTAAAAAAGAGGAGTTATATTTTTTCTATACAATAATTTCACGCAAACGAAGGTTGCGGACAAAACCTAGACAAACAAATAGGCAATGTCGAAAACTCAGTCCCCCAAATTTAATACCTAACTTCAACATATTCTTTTTATTGAACAGCTGAAGCACAGAGAGTACGGCGTGGTCCAGCGGGTGGACCATCACGGGAGGACAGCCATCGTGCATTGGTACCGCACCTACACCAGCGCTGACGAGCCAGTGTGAGTTATATGCACTATTTATTTATGTACGCAAAACACATCTTATAGGACAATACATAAAGATGGAGCACAAAGATTTACGGTATGTAGGTAATTGTGCGAAATTATAATTAATATACTTGTTAATCTGTCTACGCTATTAACATAATTATAGGTATATGGAAACAAGGCAACACGTCAGGCAGTCGGGCAGTAGCCCGCCAGACACCTGTCTCGTCGGAGGATCCTCACTTTTTTATGGAGGATAAAGAACTTAAGCCCTGTCCTCCAAGTTAAAAATATATAGTTATCTTCGAAGTTATTTCATGAAGGCAAAAACTAATCAGAATTTTCCCGAAAAACAGACAAACCATAAAATCGCCCGTCCTTTTAGTGTGTTTTATCTCAACGATATTATCGAATAGTAATACCAGAATCTGTCATCAAAATACAATATTAAAAAAAAATTGCCTTTACCATGAAACTGCTGAGCAAAGGCTACCAGAAACCCTTCCCCCTCGGACGAACTACTTACAGACTCTTAATTTTTTCGTAGTCCACAAATGCTGCATGAGAGCGAAGTCAGCGTGTATGACCTGAAGGATCACCCAGACTTCCAGTACCGTCCCGGAACAGTCGTCATCAGGGTTGCCAACTTTACCGGGGAAGATGCCAACTGCACTGCTGGGCAGGTAAGCACAAGTACTTCGGGTTTCTCATCTATTAATCAAGAATATTATGTTACAGTTGCACAGTTATTTTAAATAAGGTTGGTGTGGTTGTGATTTTGTTCTCCAAAAATAGTAAAGTAGCTCGAGATTTCAACAGTGTATAATGGGTGTAAAAATGCTCCCCGTCGATAATTTTTTTGTTTTGGACCATACCTTCTACTTACCGGAGATATTACCAACTTTTTCGTGTTCCAACATTTTTGATGTTATAACTTTACTTTAAATACCTCCATTAGCACAATGTTTTATGTACGTTTCATTGAGTACTGCTGTAAAAAATTTGATTTCACCCCAAAAAAAGTCGTTTCCCAGCTAAATGTTTTGCGCAGAGTTACTTAGTTTTCATGTACAGAATGCTTAGTTGACGGCTTCATATTAGCAGTGGGGTGGGTAGAACTTGAAAACCCAAACATATAGAATATTTTATCATTTGTTTTCAGGTGATTGACAACTTCCCTTCCGGCCGCGTCAAAGTATGGTGGGTAGACGGACACACGAGTATGTGCTGGCCTCAAGATCTATACAAGGTAATAGTTATAATTAAACAGGATGTAAGTAGTCAAATTGAGAACACCTTCCGAATCCGAATCAAGTCCTAAAAAAATCCGTCCTATTGTTATTAGATTATTAAACATATCCCTCCCATTTGTATTAGGTTGTAATGCAGCAAGTTGTATTATCATTTATCATAATACAGGGTGAAAGTGTGTAATTATCGTAATGAAATGGGGCAACATGCAATGCTTGGCCATTTTGCTCTATTCAACTTCTTCGGTCTTCACTTTTTTTTTTGAAAAATCACATTGTATATTATAATAAAATTGTCATTATCAGGTGGGCGAGTACGACAGCGAAGAAGGTGAACTGTGGGGTTCGGAAGGCTCGGCGTCGGAGGACTCGTGGGAGACGCAGAGCTCCGCGCACGAGCCCGAGCCGCGCACGCCCACGCCGCAGGAACAGGCGCCGCACAACAACGGTACGTACTGTGCTGGGTCCTACCATAGCGACATACGAGCAACGCCGCGCACGAACGGTGTCGCAAGGCAATGACGACGGTACTACGTCGCAGCGTTAAAAAACCTCCGATATTATAAACAATACTGCGCTGCGCCGTCGTACCGCAGCACCCCTTCCCTCTTTGTCTTCTCCAGCAATCCACTGTGGAACATATACCTCTCCAATCGCACGCAATTCAACTTCTTTCTCAACTACTTTAATCCAACTGCTACTAGCCACCTTGCTAAGAAGATCGCTCCACCTAGCCTGAAGGCATCCTGATTTACAGTTGCCGAGTCACGGTCGCCACTCAATTCAGACATAGTTTTTGTTTGGAACTCGTCGTTTAATCGTTGTATTTTTTAATACAGAGGTCGTGGTGGCCGCCGCTGCCGTAACCGTGCCGGCGCCGGAGTGCGGCTCGTGCGCGGGCTCGGGCCCGTGCGCGGGGCCGGGCGCGGGCCCCTGCGCCGGGCCGGGGGCCGCGGGCCCCGGGGTCCCCGAGGTGCCGCGCCTGCTGGAGCCGCGCGTGGCCGCACACATCGAGCGCGGCCGCATCGCCATGAGGAAACTAGAAGAGATGTTCGCTAAACACCCCACGTTACAGAGTCAAGAGGTAAAAGTACTATCTCTGTTAAGGTGGCTACGCTCGCCCTCGGTGGACGTGGCACTAGCGGGCGCGGGCGTAGAGCGCGGGTCCGACGTGCCCTGGTTGTTAAAGCCGCCCTTGGCCGCGCTCATCCAGCGCCTGCACGACTCGCTGCGGCAGCTGCTGGCCTTGTTCGCCAAAGAGCCCGCACTCGAGACGCAGGAGGTAGGTGGCGAGGCCAGGCGCGCCCCGGACCGACACCGCAAAAGTATCTTTTTCTTGCCTAACTATATTACAACGTGCGTGTAATGTTGCTCAGATTTCAATTTCTCCCGTAATGTCCGGGATCGGTGACAAAGGATGCTTCGGCATGCCGACGCGAAGTGTCGGCTTGTGTCTCAACGCGGTGGTGGCAGAACTCCGAGCTAGAATTTCTAGTGATTTATTGTTCTAATTTGAGTTGCTGTTTTTCTGCAATGCTTGACATTAGTAATCATTTCAAATGCATCACATTCATGTGCACAATCATTCAAGTTGGGAGCGGTATAATTTGAAATTCAGCAGGAAGGTGCAGTAAACCGCAAGACGCCTTGGCATCCCGAAGCATCCGGCAACATGGGCGCACTTCGGGATGCACTCTCAGTATGTCGAAGGATACTTTTGCCGGCGCCGGGCTGGTGTGCGCAAGGCCTTGGGAAACCGTGCAGTGTGATTTATTAAGTGCTCTCTTACGATGCTGCGACCACAAAGTCACGATTATATGAAATATAATCATGGTTTTGAGCAATGCACCGATTATATTTTGTTTGGCATATCTTTCAAATTGTTTTTGGGATAGTTGCAAAGGTCCTTACTCCAAGCTTGGAAACACTGGATGAATCAGGAAGTTTAAAAAAAAAGTGCTGCCTGATAATAATCTTACCTGGTCTTCGTTGGCTTCCTCATTATTGGTTCCATTAATGACTTATTTATTTACATTATCATATTTTTATTTTGAGAAAGTAGCCATTATTTGATTATTAATTAAAAGTTTTTGAATAAAATTTACATTCTTTTATTTATTTTTCCCTTTTTAATTTTTTCCTTAAAATGTTTTAAAGATTTTTAGTTAAACCCTATTTTATAAAAGATAAACAACACATTTAAAACGATCGGCATTCAAACTAAAAAACAGTGTAACATGGTTTTGCGTCTAAATGAACTTGGTTAAGGCTCACTTGGCTGTTCACAATGGTGTGCTGGACGTATGGAAGCGAATGTTGGGTGTGGCAAACAAGGCATGAAAGTAGAATTAATGCTGTGGAAATGCGTTCCTTGCGTAGCATGTGTGGTGTAACTCTGACTGAATGATAAATTGAGGAATGAGGTTATACGGAAACACGGTTGTAAAGAAGATGTAGTGCCAAAAAAACAGAGTATGCTTAGATGGTTTAGTCATGTGGAGAGGATGAGTGAAAGGCGACTAACGAAAGGTATTTACCAAGCAGGTGTGAGAAGCAGAGCCGGGAGGGGACGCCTTAGAAGGACATACGCTGACCTTATTGGTGAGGTTCTTCAGAAAGGTCAGGTGCTTAGTACTCGCAACCGACGTGCGTGTATGACCAGATGTATGAACGTGGACGAGGCAAAAGGAGTATGTAAGGGTCGTAACAGGTGGCGTTCTGTGGTTTCTGCCTACCCCCGTGGCGAGGCGTGAGTTTATGTTTGTGAATTTGCATGGCGGCGCTGCTTGTGGATAAAATATGAACTAGATATCTGTAAACGAAGACTTCAAGTTTTGTCCATATTTTATCCCTCTATATCGCCACTTCGATCCATTTAATTTAGATCCGTTTCGCAAAATACAATTATTTCTTAAAAGTAGATCAAAATTTGAAAAAAAAAAACTCATTTATTGGCAGCCCCAGATTTCATTTTAAAACCAACTTTTAACATTTAAATGCTGTTTCATAACTGGTCGATACGAACGTGATAATTATGTGTGTCATAATCTGTTCGTTTACAAAATACAGGGTTGAATTGACATCGACGCGCAACCGGTTACCACGTGTCAGTACATCATTCCGACCCTCTCATATAAATTTTTTATCGATAATTTTTTTAAATCTGCTGTTTCCTACAAAAGTCACACACACACACAGCTATTTTGTTTTTTAAATACCGATGATATTGAAAAGAATGATGTACTGAACACGTGGTAACCGTTTGTGCGCCCATGTCCCTTCGACACCGTATATTATTGATATTATGATATTTCGTTTGAAGATCCGACCAATCAGGGAAAAGCATTAAAATGTTCAAAAAATTTTATGTATTTTTTTTTTGTTTGTGATGTAAATATCTTAAGACGAACACCATTCTGTCCAATGGTACGTGTGAATATAAATTATAAACATAAGCTTTCTAAAGATTTATGTTATTTTCAGATAATGCGCAAGCTGTTAAACTTGTACAAAGATTGCCGATTTTTAGACCGCTTAATGGGAACATCCTTCTTCCATGAGGATCACTTTTTGGTAAGTTTTGTTGTATCCGATTTAGGCTGAAACTAACACTAACAAACATCATGAAACCTATTTCAATAACTCGCTAGTATCCATTCGGAGAAATTTATTTGTTTTAGGTTTGATTCGGGATATTTTCCCAAGATGGCCAGTGTTGTTGACTTTTTCCATAAGAAATTTATCAGTAGCAGCCACAGGGTCTGGATTTGTGCATGGTTGATGGCAATCGGCTAACCTTTTATTACGTGAGACTTAAACATGACTGGCGAAATGTGGGCGTACTATTACACCTGGTACACCTTGCTTAATACTTCGGGGATAGTACACTTTGCCTAATACTTCGGGAATAGCTGTCGTGATGTTATGTTGCCCATCACATCTCAGTACATGACCTGCAAATGTATCATTCGCTCTCCACTCAGGGTCTACTAGAGCGCGTGCGCGAGCGCGGCGCGGTCACGCCCCGCGCGGGCGAGCGGCGCGTGCACGAGCAGCTCGCGCGCCTGTTCGCGCCCGCCGACCCCGCCGCCGCCGCCAGCCCCACCTCCCCCCCGCCCGACCCCATGCTCGTGGACGAAGATATGGACAAGCCGATGATGTGCAGCGATGGAACGAGGGCCATCATAGCGGCGAATGTTACTGTGGAGCCGATGCAGGTGATGTGTCCTTGTTAGAGGTGTTGATTAATGTAATAAAATTATGGTTTCAAGTTCTTAGTACAAAGTGTTAATGCCTTTATTTTACCATTGTGAAAAAGAGAAGGAGGTATACATGTCCGATAGCACCATGCATTTTCGCAATGGATTCATGATGGCTGTAATTCGTAATAGTGCGACCCCCGATGAGACTACGAGTTGGTAGCGGCAGTGTGAATCTGAAGTTCTGAACATGTAGTATTTTACATAACATTACTTTGCAAGATTTTATACATCATTAGAGGATGGGATTCAATTTATAGTTGAGTTGAGTATATTTCAAAATCAGGTTAAAGTTCCAACTGCTGGGCAAAGATCACTTAACTCTCTTTAGTTCCATTTCTATATTCGCTCCGAAGAATACCAGATTTTAAATGAATTTTAAATTATTATTTTCTAGGTGGAGTGTACGGTGTCGAAGAAGCAGTTGCATTTGAACATAGAGTCGGCGCAGGCCACCGGCTCGAACACCGCTATGCCACTACCAGACAGTGCCGTTGTTGGTGATAATTGTGAGTAAACCTTGGTTAAAAGTTACAAGTATTAACTTTAGTTTCTCCGATACGTTCGTGGCAGGTCGCGGTTCTAAGCTGTGGGGGTTACTTACGTTTTCTTTATAAAATTAATCCATGCCCTCAAGCTATAACTACGTTTGATGTAAACGACGAAGTTACCCCAGTTGTATTAGAATTAACTTTGCTACAACTTCTTTTTTTGGAATGTGCAACTACAGTACTTTCGCAAGTTATTATGCCTTGTGAATGTGACTGTAGCTTAGCTTTTTTGTTTTTGACTTTCAAAAGTGCCTGTAATGGTCTAATTGAAATAAATGCTTTGAGTTTGAGTTTGAGTTTTGCAATTCAAACATAATTATGTATACATCCTTAAGAATAATACAAAAAGTATTCACATGCCCGGACCCGATTCGACGGGTAGGTAACCACTTAGAGGAGCTGTGTGTACATGACGTGCATACAAAATTACAAAAAAAAAAAACAATAAACATACTCATAACAAATATTTATGAATATACAACAGGACGGAACAAAAAAGTTGACAGCTGTTGCTGTAGCGGTTGTTTGGTTTAGAACTAATTTTCAGCCTTTAGCTGTTCCAAGATAACATGATTATCTTTGTTACCAGCTACTACAGAGTCCGACGGCGAGCAGGGCCAGGGCAAGAACGTCTGCTACAAACTGTGCTCACTCATACACGCGCAGCTGATCAAGGCACATACCGAAGTTAGCCGGTAAGCCCCTGCACTAGCTTACGAACTGACCAATAACTTGATTTGCAGACCTGGAGAATAGTTGTTAGAGCTGTCACGAAAAGTTTTGTATTTTATGCAACGGCCGGATCTTAGTAATGGGTGTAAACAGACCCTTAATGAAGCCGAAAGGCACTTGTTCTCATCGCCATTGCGCGATTGCAATTGCCATTTTTTTTGTTCTGGACCATGCTTTCTAGTTACGGAGCTTTTGGAGTTCCAAGCTTTAACTCTTTCATTTGTAATAACTTTATGCCTCCATGACCCCTGTACTATTCAATGCATCCATCAGCACAATGTTTTGAACGCGTTACATTGAGTCCAACCGTAGAGATTTTTCACGCCAAAAAAACTCGTTTCCCAGCAATCATTTTTGCGAAGAGTTACTTAGTTTGATGTACAGAATGCTTGGTTCAGTGCTTCGTGAAGAGTCCGTTTACACCTTGTATGATAAATAAACGTCTTTCGTATAATTAAAATGTGATCTCAGGGTGTAGTCAAATTAAGAGCTATTCAATAATTTAAGTTGAGCTCAACTGCAGTTTGGTTAACAAGGTAAGAGCACTATCTGCCAGGGCTACGAGACTGTTCGAAAGAGATACCGCGGCCCTGGAACATAAAGGGCCAATGAAGGATGAAGGAACATGGGTGGTTTTTAGTCAGTAAGAGTCTTGACACTCCCTTCCGCTCCGCCCAGAGCGGGGGGGGGGGGTCATTTGATGATTTCCCACCCACCAAAAAAAAAAAAGAGCACTATACAATAGCAAACTTATTCTTGGCTCACCTTGTGAACTAGCTCGGCTAGATTTACAGCTTCATCTTTGAATAGTTGCTCAGATATCAGTATGACCGCCATTCGCTAATAGTTCATTATTCACCAGTTAATGGCTAGTCGATCTGCTTAACTATTCAGAAACGCTTCGATTCGGAAAGTGGTATTTCTATCTCGCTCGCTTTCGTAATGAAAAAAGAGACATACGACTTGTCGAATCGAAGCTTTTGTGAATAGCTATGCTGCCCACGTCCTTATTTATCGGTGGCAGGTTACCTCGTTTCATCTAATGTTTCTAAACCGTTGCTCTATCGACATCTATTCTTACATGGTAGTACAGTCATTTGGTTCTTAAAAAAATGTTACCTGGAAAGTTTTTCGGGACTTTTGGAAAGGGTGTAATTTTATAGATTTCCATTTGCTCTTATCTTCAACTTTGCCGCTTGAGCTGCCATATTGGAAAAATGGCGCATAAAAACAGTTTTTTGACTACAGGAAAGAGCACATCGAAATCTATAAAATAACGTATTATCAATATCAAAACTCCCGGGCAACTTTCCAGGTAAAACTAACAAACTACTACTGTAGCTCAAACTTGTCTTCATTGAGTAACACTTTTTGCGACAATAGTGATCAGATCCGGCCGTAGCATTACGCTAACTTGAAACTTGGTCATTAGTATTGCACACTGGCACCACGGCACATTTAAGATTAAACCTTATGTAAGTTATAATAAAGGTTACATTTATTTCGCAGGAGAAGGCCGCAAGAGTTGGCCGATTTCCTTAACGCCTTAATGAGAAAACAAATGACAAACGGCTCTGAGGAGAACTTAGTCTACCACTTTTCAGTGTGAGCCTCCTTTATTGTTTTTTATTTACATTCCTTTCTGTTATATTTGGGCTTCTGTACATGTCTTTTGCTATGTTCACATTATATCATTATGTTTCGGTATACATCCCATATATGTTTTAAGTATTCATGATATATGTATACAGCGCGGTGATTAATCAGTGATTTTACTGGTCACACTGAACTAGTTAAAAATACCTTATCCATTCGTGAAATAAAGGTCAACTATGCAAAAGAACTCGGATATCATTTAATTTCATGTTTTATCCCCTCAGGGAATAGCTGACCAAAACACTATCCTGCATCATTCGCTATTTATGCCTACATGTACATAAAAAAATGCTTAAAATGCTAACTAGAGCTGGTAACATAGTATATTAACACAGTAACATTTGACGGTTACTGGGCAGCTTTCTAAAATATAACATTATAATTTCAAATTAAAACATGGTAAAATACAATAAATAAAGTTGTTAAAGGTTATATAAAACTGATTTCCCGCACATTTTTAACATCACCATGTACAGATTTCCAAAAGCTTTTGTTGTTAATTATTATTTCATTCATTTGTATATATTTTTACGTTATTTATTTTATGTTATTGCATTTCATTATGTCGTACTGTGTCGTTGGGGTCTCACCTGTATATAAATGGTTCTGTAAATAATGTAAATACAATATTATGGTCCTTTACTAAAATTACGAAAAGCGGCTGAGGGCTTTGCGATAATGATGCTGGTGTAATATATTAACCATTTAGAAAAAAAAACTGACCATGAAAAAAAAACAGATAAGTAACAAAGAATATCAAGTTCAAAGAACTTTTCGATAATTTATTCATAATGATCTAATTCTCGTTAATTGGCGAGAAGAGGCGCAGCATCGAGAAAAGTGGAAGGAATGGGGGAGGCTTTTGCCCAGGAGTGGGACGGACAGTCAAGGCTAACAAAAAAAAAAAAATGATCACATGCCACAGTATGATAGTCGTTTCATAGTATTTTTGGTTCCACCCTCTTACCCGTAGCTCAATACTTATATTAAACAAATGTATACGAATATAAAATTCTTTATAATTTTGTATCATGTTTATTTTGTCTTAAAGTAGAAATAAATTTCTTTTTTCCAACTTCTGTAGACTTAAAACACAGTGTATCTTTAAAAGATATGGCGGGTTCCTAAGAACGCTCCCTGTAGCTATACATTTTAGTTGTCCTTATTGCCAAGTCTCGAGTAAACACCCTGTTTATAACGGTGCATGTAATTTATTCAGTCCACTCCTTTGACGGCATAAGCCCCGATATGCCATAGGTTTTCTTGCGTACGATGCAATGCTTACTAAACGAAATCGAGGCATAGATTATTTATCTGTCGTTTGTAAGGTTTTTCTTTTCAAATGTTTGTTTTTTTAAAACAATTTTTTATAACACGTTTATTTACTCCGGAAACATTTGTCAATTTTCTAAAAAACAAAACTTCTAGTTACTGCACACAAAATTATATGCCCAAGGGGGCTATGCCCAATAAACGGCACACTTAGCGCAGAGGCTGAGCGATTAGCTACTGCGCTGCGTTTAACGGGTTCGAATCCTGCACGGAACAAATATTCGAATGGCCTACAGGTAGTTGTTCCAGGCTTGGTTGTTTGTGTAGGTGACTTTAAATGTTTCTAAATACACCCACGATACAGGAGAAATACATAGAGTGGGGCTGGACTGAAATAGTCTGAGCTAGCCTCTATAAAAATAACTAAGCATGTTATAGTAGAATGATTTACCCTTTGGCATATTTTGTAGCACTATTTAGTAAAATTTATGTTTCCTCGCCGGCGTATATATTATTACCCTTTCCTTTTTATGTTTTATATATTTTTTTGTTGTTTTTGTAGATGACTCTATAAAAAGTGGTAACTTAATTTCTCTGATTTCCGATTAAACCCGATATTGTTAGTTTACCGATTATATTACCATATATTTGTTTAATGTAAGTGTTGCAAGGCCCTTAGTGGCTGATTTGCTATGACGAAAATCGTTTGTGGTTCAGTGTGGCGCTAGTTGTTGAGGACATTTGACAAAGATCTGTCAAATTCAATACAGTTTAAATTAGTACCCAATTTTCCCGCCTGCACATGCAACTTTGCAACTCGCGTTTCGTCATAGTGAAAAAAGCCCAGTTTGAAACCTTGTAAACCCCTATTGTATAACAATATGCATGGTACTGTTACATTAATTGGTACTGTCTTATCCATTGATCGATAACTATCTTTCTGTCCCTGTAATTATCCTGTTTTGTCCTAATGTATGATTCGTGCAATGATCTTCGAACCATCGAATAGTTGTACAAGTCGTAGGATACTACTTCGTTTATTTTTGTAACGTTTTACTGCTTCTCCTTAGCGATGCCAATCTAAATTGAATCGGCCCACAATTTAGTTACGACTCGATTATGTTTTACTTTACAAGTCCAAATAGAAGTATCCCATCAATTATCCTAGTTTTTTTTTCCTTGTTTCAATCTTTCTCTGTAAATCAATTAGTTTAGGAAGTCGATGATCATTGTACATCCTCCTACAGTTCAGTACATAATATAATCTCATAAAATTATAGTCAGTACGGCGCGCTGGTGGTCAGCATGGCGGAGGAGGCGGAAGCAGGCAAGGCGACCGATGTCAAGGATGCCACCACTGCCACCGCGCAGAAGATGGACGGCACTGGTGAGATATTAGTAGTAATGGGGCTCTTTAACTATGTAACCACGTGTGTGGCTTCTCTGCGAGTAGTCGGATCATCATTTGCAGCTGGACTTCACCCACTGCTGGGTATAGGACTCTCTTTGCTTGTGCCAAGTGTTTTTACAACCAGTATCAAAATATCATTTAACATTAGTCGTCATAAAGTCATTTTTTTGAGAAATATAATTCCCTCAGTTATACCAATCTATAATAAGATTGTTTCAAGCTTTTGCTACCCAAAAGCTTGAAATAATCTTATTATAGAAACACGAAACGCTTTAGAATCGATTGCCAGCATCCATTCAGAAGACGAATGGTACTGAGGCTAAGTTATTAAAACTATACTTTTTATACACAGTAGGAGAAACACACTTCTGAAAGTTACTAAATGTATTGGTATTAGTGCTTTTGTTTAACTTTACTCATTTTATTTCACACCCTCAGCCGTCCCCGACACAGCTCCCCTCGCGACAGCAGAAGGCACAGACGAGGCAGAGATGGACACCGCCAGCCCCGCAGCCATGGTCGAAGAGAGTAAGGAGGAAGGTGGCGAAGGATTCTGCATACTGGAGTCTGCGCCCGCCGCCCATCGCTTCAGACTGTCCATGCTGCAGCCTTCTGAGCCCAGGACCTTCTACTCGGCCGTGAAGAGGGAGATCAAACTGCTCAAAAGTGATTTACCATCAGGGGTGAGCATTTTAACTTAGCTAACAATATGGAGCCAGGGTTATGGAGTGCGTTGGTGGAGGAAAGTATACTTGAGTCTATCTCGACGGTTAAAGTTTCCGGCTTTCTATGCATGGCAGGAGCCGCGCCGTGCCTTCGTGACAGAAGTCGGAACCCACCTGTCGCTGCCGACCGTCGCTCGTTCGATGGTCGGGAGCACAGAGTCGTGGGATGCAGTGATCTCCTGTGAAACCGCCATTTCACAGAAGGAGGCTACGGAAAGGTTGAGGGAGACACTCTCCCGACCCGCAGCAGACGTACCGGGCGTCGGCGGAGGGCGGACAACGCCCCTGTCTTCCAGCCCCTCTAAACGGGTCCAGCGGGATGGCTGATTTGGGGACGTCAGCTGCCCTCCCCATATAACTGGTCCCGAGGCGGAGGCGCGTAGTGAACCGCGCGCGCCCCTATTGGACGTCGCATGATGAGAACACCTCATTCCCCGCCTAACCGGGGATCGTGGAAGGCGCACAAGTTCCCATGATCTCCGGTGCAAGTGTGGAAAGGAACACTGGGGTGGTTTTTAGTCAGTTAGAGTCTGACAGACCCCTGCGCCCGACATCCATGAAGATTTTCCACCCCGGAAAAAAATGGTACCTAGACTGTAAAAAAAAAAAGATTCTTTTGTCTCGAGTTACCTATGTTTTAAACATGCTGATAACAAAAAACATTGGTGTGACTCATTGAACAACTGCCCAAAATGTGTAAATTATTCCTTACTAAAACCTCAACGTTTGTCCATAGGTATGGGTCCGTGGCTACGAGGACCGCATAGACCTGCTCTCCGTTATGATCGCCGGGCCCACCAAGACCCCGTACGAGGGCGGGCTGTTCGTGTTCGACGTGCAGCTGGGCGGCGAGTACCCGCGCGCCCCGCCGCTGTGCCACTACCACTCCTACTGCACCGACAGGCTCAATCCTAACCTCTATGAAGACGGCAAGGTACGGACGGTCTATTGCATATTCTGGGCTGCGGCTGAAAAAATCATCATCATCATATCAGCCCGGAATCACCCACTGCTGGGTATAGGCATTCCCTTTCTTCTGCCACACTTCCCGATTATGTGCGTCCCTTATCCAGGTGTTTCCCGCGACTTTGGCGATATCGTCAACCCAACGAGCCCTAGGACGGCCCTGGTTTCTTTGGCCAAACCTCGGCCACCACTCGGTCAAAGCCTTGCTCCATCGGCCATCTCCGCGTCTAGCCAGATGTCCTGCCCAGGTCCACTTGAGGCGCACCGCCCGGTCCCCGACGTCGTAGACTTTCGTCCGACGCGCGACGGCGGATTTCGGTGTTACGCACTCGATCTAAGAGTATGGCTCGGTCCATGGCCCTTTGTGCCACTCGTACTCGGTGGACAGTCTCTTTTGCGTCCATGTCTCGGCACCGTAAGTTATTGTTGGCAGGACACATTGGTTGAAAAGGCGGGTTTTTAGGCACTGAGGGATCTTTTTGGACCGAAAAATATGTTCCAGTTTACTCTCCTAGAAATCTCCTTGTTGGAATGCTCTTTGTCAAAAGATAGAACATGTCCCAGATGAATATAATGATGAACCATCTCCAGACGCTCGCTTCCAACCATAACAGCTGAGACAGAGTCGTCTGGAATGCCTGACATCACCTTCGTCTTGGACATGTTCATTCTTAAGCCAACTAAGTTTTGATGCTTCCCTAAGTCTTAGGGAAGCATCAAAAAGTTGTTTCAGCATGCATTGCAGGTCTTCCAGAGATTCGGCGAACAACACCAGGTCATCCGCAAACCGAAGGTGTGACAAGCAGAGAAAATACGGATAGTTAAAAAAGTCCATTAGTCGCACTTGCAAAGACTAAATCAGCAAACCGCTAACTCATCTTTCTTCTTTACTAATATTATAAAGTAAAATTCGTTTGTATGTAGAGGGTAATCTCCAGAACTAAAGATCCAATTCTAAAAATTCTTTCACTGGCAGAAAGCTACATTATTCGGGGGTGCTAAAGGCTGTAAACTATATTTATATCATGCATATTAGACGAGCTATCACAATTTTTGCGGACGACGTCGCGGGCGAAGTGCTAGCTAGAAATAATCTTTATATTTAATTTAAAATAGGAAGTTGGATACTAACTTCCTATTTTGAATTAAATATAAGTCGTCTGTCGTTCATCAAGCACTATCTCCTTCCCCCCAGGTCTGCGTCTCTCTGTTGGGGACGTGGTCGGGGCGCGGCGTGGAGGTGTGGGGCAAGGACAGCTCGCTGCTGCAGGTCATCGTGTCGCTGCAGGGGCTCATCCTCAACGCGGAGCCCTACTTCAACGAAGCTGGCTATGAGAAGCAGAAAGGTAAGAGAGAACCTTGACTTGATGTATTTGAACCATCATCATCTGCTTAGCCCTTCTCCAACTGTGTTGGCATGGGTTTTCGTCTAACCAGTTGCAGCTGATCATCAGTATTTAAGCATTTTACATTGCTGGGTTCCACGATACCCCTAGGTTGGACTTACACCCGTAACGACTATCAGACAGCCGGGTCCAGCAGCGATCCGTTATTTTAAATGTAAGGAAACTAGGGCTGTGGCTAGGCTAAATCAAAACTGTATTTTATTTTTTTCCTCTCGCAGGTACACAACAAGGCAAAGAGAACTCACGCATGTACAACGAGATGGTGCTTCTCAAGCTGGTGCAGTCGATGAGCAAAATGCTGATGAACCCGCCGGAGCCGTTCCGCGACGAGATCCTCATGCACCTGCGCGCCGAGTCGCCCGCGCTGTGCGCGCGCCTGGAGGGGCTGGTGCGCCTGTCGGGCGAGGGCGGCGCGGCGGGCGCGGAGCTGGCGCCGGACTTCCCGCTGGTGCCGGCGTCGCGCGGGTTCTGCCTGACGCTGCGCTCGTCGCTGGAGTCGTTCCGCGCGGCGCTGCGGCGGCACGACATCGCGGTGCCGCCGTGCACGTTATAGCCGCGCTAGTGAGCCGCCCGCCGCGCGCTCCCGCACCGCGGTCACACAAAAATATATTGTAGTCATACTATTTATTGTGATGTTCTGAGCTACCCTCGGCTGGCTCCTCGATGTTGTCTCCTGTGCGTCGCGAGCTCGGAGTCGCCACGCTGTGCATGCGCACTTCGGGCTAGTTGTTCATATTACCGGATGATATGAAACCGACCGGTCCTCTCTAAAATTAATGATAATCAAATTCTAAATGAAATGTTCGATCTAATGCGAATGGTATGATTCTTAGATTTATGAATGCATAGATTAATATTATTTATTTGTTACAAAGTAATGTCTACTTTTAATTCAACATTCGACGTTATAATGTTTAGATTATGAGTACTTATTGAAATTACATACTTTTTACGAAGCAAAGCTTATTGCTATCATTCGAATATTTGCTACACTAATATTATTATATGATACAATAAAGACAGATAATTTTAGATGTAACGTCTAGAACATTTTGTTCCTGATTCCAATATTATTTAATATTACGATTGAAGCTCCTACTTATCAATATTAGGGAATGGTGTGCGAGTATTACGAGTATCTCATAAATGTCTATTTTATTTATGTGTAATGTTGTATGTAAAAAATGCATTCACTCATTTTTATGTAATTATAGTTTTGTTTTTATTTTATTTTGTTTTTATCGCGGGAAATATTAATTAGTATGATAATAATGATGTATTAACACCGTCGTGGTTATATATTGGCGCAGTTCCTCTTACCAGCAGTACATACCACCTAGCATAGTCGACGTTGCAGTGTGCGAGGTCCACATGCGACTCTTTACATGTTCACTATGTTATTGATCCTAAATAAATGTTGTTTTCTCTTGTTACCATTGTATGAAATCAATGAAAATTATTTACACTCTTAGGTTTAGTGCAAGTAGATGTTTGGATATTTCATTTCCGCACCAAATACGAGCGTCACAACAGTAAAGTGTTACTTACCGTGACACCTACAATTACATTATTGTTATTTATTCTACATTTCCTGAAAAATAATAAAATTGCAAGTGCTACCCAGTGATTCGCGCTTGAATAGTGATATTTTGGAAATTAGTATTAATTTTCTATTCACACTTGTTTTAGAAAGAAAAAATCTTCCTCGTTAGTGCTTATAGTATTAAACCATACGGCCCACGCCGCGCCGGCGGCAGCACAAATACAATGTAACTTCATGCCAAAGTCAATTGAGCTATGGAAGGCTTTTGTCGCTTGTGTACGCGAGATAAGTGACAACTATGTATAATGATAAAAAAATAAATAATTCTTCAACATTATGTGTGCGTTTTGTTTTGCTAACCACAACTTTACTTAAAGGGAATGCTCCAACCAGCCCGCGAAATTCAAAATTTCTTGGGTTTTTTGCAATTTGCAGGCCAGTGCTAGGTTGTGTGTTGATTAAAATATTATTCGCGGCTGTAAGACATATATGTAGTTACAGAATCATCAAAATCATCAATAAAACGCTCTAAGTTCATAAAGCTGTAGGAATGACTTTTTTCTGTTTTTTTTTTGTTCCTACGCCTTTATGAATTTGGAGGGTTGTATTGGTGATTTTGATGATTATAATTCTGTAACTACATACGTCTTACAGCCGCGAATAATATTTTAATCAACATACAACCTAGCACTGGCCTACAAATTGCAAAAAACGCAAGAAATTTTGAATTTCGCGGGCTGGTTGGAGCATTCACCTTAACGTTATTGTGATTCGTAAGGTGCAGTGAGCACTGGCATATGGAGCGTGAAGCGGAAGCGACGGGTTCAACAACGGTAACTATACTTAGACAATGGTTTGGATTATAAGGTCCGTAAAGTTGTAGGTCATTTTAGGGTTTTCATCTTATTTCAATGGCAGCCCTGTATCAAGATTTGTGCTGGGTGATGATGGCAATAGGCTGATGATATGTGGGTGATGGGTAAACCTCTGCCTATCCGTTGGGGGCAAAGGCGTGATATTATTTATACAATTTGTACTAACCGACCACCTATTTCTATCAGAATATCAAGTTATCGTCATCATAATTACAGGGGGCATAGAAAAATAAACACAATTGAACATGCAAGGGTATTTTATTGTTACAAAAATATTTTGTACTGCTAATAAATGAATAGTCAGTCGATACAATAAACTCCTTATTATAATATAACTGCAATATAATGTTTTTTTTATATAACTGCAAAACAATGTTTCCTTTTATTGGCTTCTCTATCACAATAAAATATAACAAACATTCATATAATAATATGTATTTATAAAGATCATTCTAAATAAAAATAAATGTAAATAAATCTCACGATTTGGCACCATTAGCATTCAAAATCAAAGTAGAAAAATACGTAACATAAAAGAACTACAAAATATATCCAATTAACGAAAGACTAAAAAACCATAATTTTTATATGCACATTTTATTTTTATAAGCACATTTTATTTCTATACACACATTTCTAATCGTATTATAACTTTGTAATTCTTCTATTTTTATAAATTCTCAAGCAACAAAATGAGACCAAAAATTGTCTCGACTGTGATATATCATCGTTCTCTTCGTCAGCGAATTACGATTTCCATACTTTTCTATTACTTATAGTGTGTAATACCTGCATATTGTTACAAAATTGTCATGAAAAACTGAATTTTCGCAAGCATTAATTTCACATTAATTTAACTAGCTTATGCCGCGGCTTCGCCCGCGTGGAGTTGAGTAATTGTCCCACGGGATCATGCTACGGTACCGGGATAAAAATAGTATCAAGCGTTAATCCAGGTTATAAACTATTAATATGCCAAATTTCATCCAAATTCTAATTATAGAGGGATGTGTGTGATACTGACTAATCACATAGCTAGAATACCTCAAGCTGTGGAAAAGAAGCGATACGATTGGTAAGTTTCACACACATCCCTCGCTACGAATCCTCGTTCATCACTGGTGGAAACGCGCAGCCTTACACCGGCATCAAGGTGCAACGCATCGCATCGCCATATAAAAAGTCCGGTACGGATATACGATTTTTGCGTACCCTTATAGTCTGCCCAAATAATGAGCGTCAGCCTTTATTGCGATGCTGCCAAAATGCTCCATTGTACTTGTTCGAACAATTTTATTTACGGATAAGTATCAATCACAACTCACATCGAATACGAGAATATTTTGTGCATGGCAGATTCACAATTAATCGTATTCAAGCATCTTCAGTAAAACAACAATAAGTTATTTTTAAGGCATGAATTACCTACTTACAAAGAATACGAAATTCATCGAATTCCTTCTTATTCTTTGGGAACAAGGTAACATTGATTATATTAGTTAACATTAACATCCATAACAGGATAAATGCTCTAGGTCTCCTAAAAACCTAGATCTGGTTTCATTCGAAACCATTAAAATTAATCGAATTTATATTTGCAGCAACTAAGACATTTATCCAACATTTGGCCGATGGGGCCGAAAAGTTCTGGAGTGGCTACCGCGAACCGGAAGACGTTGCGTTGGAAGGCCTCCCACTTGGTGGGGGTTGCGGGGAACGCTGGTTGCGAGTCGCACGGGACCGGTCAATGTGGCGGCACTTGGGGGAAGCCTAAGTCCAGTGGACGTCTTTCGGCTGAAATGATGATGATGAGGAAGCCATTGATTCTGATGCGGAGAGTACTCTATTAGATACTAACCAAAATTCGTATTGGAACATTAAACATGGATTTATAATACGTTATAATTATGATTAATTGATTATTAGGGCAAATAGTAATATTGTTACAAAAATACAAAGGCTGTGTTGTCGACAACTGTCAGTATAAAAGCCATATTACTTATATAATTAAAATACCATTACTGACGACTGCACAGCATGGAAGAGAGAGATATGAACACATAAGCATATTGTCTTTTTCACCAGACTTCGCATGAAGTAGGTATTGTTTAAATTACTTGATAAACATCAATTCCACATTCATCTTCCTGCCCTTGTCCTATGTTATTTGGGATTGAAAACTCTTAAAGTAATTAACATTAATTTTTTTCTAAAAACTATTACACATGCCTTGAAACCCCACTCGGAATTTGAAATCTTACAAAATGGCGTGCACACTTCCATAATTATTTCATTTACGTTGCCAAATTCTCTCACCTACATCATCTTAAAATTAATGTCATGAATTCTTCTCAAATATGTGTACTGACACTAATATTATGCACACGAATGACCACAGCAGGACGAAAATAGCCCATGCAACGTGGGAAAACGGACTTCTATACTTATTGACTACTCCTAAACCTAGTAAGTTCGTGCAATGGCGCCTCGCATACACGACTAGAAACGTCGGAATGAAGTACTGTATACCGGTACCTGCGTACGAACCTGTAAACTCTATGAGTATGCTTATATCTTCCAAGAAATAAGTCAGCAATACTGGAGGCACCACTGTTACTATGGGAAAGATACATTTCCTCAAAATAAAATTGTACGATTCCAGTCTCGACGTATCTAGGAACAAGCTCTGTAAATTATTCCTTAGCGTAATAGCTATAATTGGGAAACTGGTAGACAGTGTAAAAACTGGGAATAAAGCGAGGAAATACTCGACAATTTCTAGGAATATGTTGTCGCTGTCTGTGGGTACAAAGTTGAGAGTGTATAAATCATTTAAATGCGCGAAGGCGAACGCTCCAGTGAACGCTAGGAGTAGGTAAAACACTGCTATTATTGCGTAGTCGAAGAACAGGTGTAGTCCAAGTCTTGTCTTGCCTCTGATTGGTGCGATGAGTCCGGGCAGTGAATGGTGGCACATGAAGGAGTAGACACAGGCGCCGAATAGTGTGGGCATGCCGGTGACGTCGAAGGCAGGTGGGTGGCCCTGCGGACCCCGACCCACTAGCAGGTGTATCGCCATTGAGATCATTATTGTGAATGCTGTAACAAAATAAACATAGTTATTGGTAGTGCAGACCTGCCTGATGGTCATGAGGAGACTAGAATGCGACGAGGGAGATATTATTTTGCACAAGTGTGTGCGCAAACACAGGTGCAAGCTGCTCTCGCTCTCTTAGTCCAATAGCAATCCGACAAGACCGGAGAGACTCGACTATTCATCTCTTATTTGCCACGGCTTATTTGAATGAATTATTTTTATTTTTGAATTGTCTTTTTGTGTATGTATAATATGAACATTTTTAACGTCACGTCTTGCTACATCGTTCTCCACAATGTCAACATGAATGATGTTCCCAAGGTTTTTGTAACATTTTGATTTAAAAGTGTCCATAGAGTTTCTTGCCCATTCTTCTCCATAGAGATCTACGCTTTGGAATGGGCAACTACAGTACTTTCACAGTTAATATCTGTGACTGTGCCTGTAGCTTCATTTTATTGTTGTCGTTGTTTCGACAATTCAAAAGTTACCTAGTCCTACTTGAAATAAATGCTTTGATTTTGATCAGGCGGGACCGACGGCGACACGTGTTTTCCAAAGCACGGGGGTATCATACCACCAACTTCCAACTCCAGGCTGTTACTAAAAACTTTGTAAAGGAAAAACCTAATAACACTTTGCCCGCCCCTGATATCGAACCCAGGACCCCACGTTCAGCAGTCAGACCAACAGGACAGTAAAGATGAGGTAATATTAGCAGACGTTAAAGTTACACAGTGCAAGTTCAGTATAGGTGTTAGTAATATTTGCCACATGAAATTCGCAGCTTATCAAAAACGGATTTCCTTATCAACACACTATAGATCTAATCAGTCAAGTGATAACGGTATTTTGTAGCATTTTTTTTTCAGTTTTTTTTTAATTTATACTTCATTTACTTTACAAACAGGATAAATATGAAATGCTGTTTACATTAACCGGCGTCGATAACCTTTATCTGATCTTTCTTTTTTTATCGTGTAGTTAGTACCTAACCTGGTGTCAGAGTTTTTATGCCGCCCATGGGCCTCTGACCTTTATCTGATGTAAACTGGTCATTTATCGTGGCTATAAAACATTCTATTTTAGTTTTTTTTTACTTAATCCGCCTTTAATTTTCCCAGTGTCACACCCCACAAAGCCACTTTTAGTACCTACATCGGAGGAATACTTTGAGTTTCTTTTGATACAATGGGTGCCCCCCTTCCCCACCCAACAAACGATCGCTATTATGCACTTGCTCCATCAGTCATTCAATATCAATTGGTGTGAATGCAGTAAGTGGGAAATCACTGCATTTGTCCTATTGACTGAATCAGGGACGTGCAATTTATTAGTTAAACTTGTTACGAGTGTTATGTAGCAAACACGTGCGAGTTATGGCCGTCGCAAGGTGAAACATCTCAGCAACAAGTTAACTAAAAGTGGCGTATTGTATTGCGAGCTTTAAATAGTCTAACAATGGTCTGAATTGAGTGGGCACTGTCACTTTATTTTGAAAATGTTACTGTATGTGAACCGAATTCATCTAAAGCTTGTGCTAAAAACACAATCTGGAAAAAATGGGAGAGTATGGTGCTCCTGGTCATACGAAGACACCTCGTTTTGGAGCGCCAAAGAGTCCCTCCAGTCACCTCCGCGGTTGAAGCCGCGATCAATGTGGCCACTTACTAGGCCAAAATAATCTAGTTAAACTAGATTACTAAACGAATGTGTATCATCTTGGTTTGAAAAGAAGATTCCTTTAGGTACTTTTAGTCGTGTCGGTGTTGATTTGTGTCACTGTGCATGTGGTGCTATTAGGCCAGAATAGGCCTTTATTATATTAATCAATATTTAAATTTTTACTATAGTATTATTTGCGATAACATATGCTTATTAATTAACATTGATATTATAATAAATGCGATAAACTTTCCGTATTAACCGCAGACCCACAGTGTACTTACTCGGTCGGAATGTAATGTTCAACATAACATACTTATTAAGTACCCATACATGCATGCAAATACTATATTTGGCGAGCAAATCACAAAATATAGGTACCTACACACCGCTCCACCTCCACTAAGTGGTTACCCCCCAAAAGACACGTGCGTTGAAATCCGTGATAGGAACAAGTCGGTTTTTAAATTTTGCAAGAACATTTTATTATTGTATTGTTTTTGTGAATAAATAAGTTTAAGTTAGTATTTTTTTTAAAGTCTGTTTTTATTTATTTACATTTTGGTGATGCGATGGTTCGAATCCAAGTCAAAACAATGAACTCTTTTTGAAGTATTCTTTAGATTATTCGTAACGAATTCAATGTTGTAGCAGTGTCTGTGTAACATTTTAAAGCTTGAAGGGTTAGCACTTACTGACGTTGTGTGTACCACAATTAAAAAAAAATCTTATTGGGTTTAAGATTAACTTCAATAATAGACTCAGTGGAAACTGCCGAAACTTACGAGTTATAGGATTTAAGTTCGAATCCAGGCTGGCACTTTTTGCTTTGTGGAAATTATGTCATTACACTACTCTCAAAATGATGTTGGAAATTAACATGAGGACTTCCGCATCGTGCCCACGGGCCACGTGGTGAACGATAAGGAATATTTTACAATAATAAAATTTATATTAATACCATTACATACCACCACACGTTGGTAAAATTATAAGGTAGCCTATTGTTACTACCAGTAAAAAACACCAACTCACCGAGCCACCTCATCCCAGAAGTGAACAGCTGCAAATACTTGGTCTTCTGCACGTTGAAGAAGACGAAAGGCCCCATGGCCCCCACGAAGGTCAGCAACGCAACCCGGTAGGTGTCCAGCCGAGTGTACCCGATGTGGTCCGAAGACGACGCGTTGAAGCAAGGCAGCTCATCCCACAACTTCGAATCAGTCACGTTCGGTGGGATTGGGGAACTGTTGAGAGAGAGAAAAAAGGTTCAAAATACTAACACTTGCTAATCAAATCAATATATAATAATCGCAGGATAATTAAGATCCTAGAATTTTGGCAAAGCACCGAATTATTGGAAACTCACAAAGATTATTGTACCAACAAATTTTTAGAGGGCTTTTTTCTTTTTTTTTTTCTTTCAGCTTTATTTCATACTTTTTAACTTACTAGTAGACACGCTACGAAGCTACGATCAAGACTAATGAAGGAGACTGATGATGATAACACTACGATCAGCAAGATTATCTCCACAATTTCACATTCTCGGTAATAGTATTTGGGACGAAAACTTGCAATAGATCATACCTCTCTAATTAAATTAGGTACAAAAAAAACATTTTTCGATCATCATCAGGAGACCATTCTAATGATGCGCCAATCACCCTATATCTGCTGTGAGTTGCTGAAGGGTTGGGGTTGGGTATCCCGCAGACTACTTGATACTGCTGCATCAGCTCAAGGTTACCATGTCTTGGAAAAAGCACCGAAGACACAGTACACTAAATTTCAAATCAATCCGACCTGTGAAAGCTGCTAAAACCCTTTTGTCAAGTATGAAATGAGCTGATGATCTTCAAACGCCTAAACAGATCTTCACAAATTATAGCTAAGAACCATCTCGATCACATCAGCTTTCATACAGAATAAATCGCATTAAAATCGGTTCATTCGTTTGGGAGCTACGATACCACAGACCAAAGAGATTTAAAAGACTTATAGAGCGGACATTGGGAATATTTTAATACAAAAATTTTGATCCCAAACATTTTCGATTTTGACACACGAATGCTACCTGACAAGCGGGCGTATGAAAGTAGACAGACCGATTTGTTACTAAGTAGTAACAAGTATTGGATTAGGAGTTTCTTCGTCTTGTCCTGTCTATTGTACGTAAATATTTAAATGTCTTTGCCACAGACAGACACACAGGTACACACCTGTCGCGGGTCAAAAAACAACACATTGTACCTATCTTGTGTGAAGATATGTAATGCAGTGTGTTTGTCTAAGTACATAATAAGTCTGAATTATTTCAAGAGCCTTGCGGCTCGACCTGGTGATTTGTGAAGGGTCGGATAGTGGCATATCTGGTGCGTTATTTGAAAGCAATTCTGTTTACAAGTATCTTTGTTTGGTGAATGTGAACACACAGATTTTGTATCTTAATATCGTTTCCATGCCGGAGTCCAGTCCTATGAGAAAACCATTTCTCAGAACAAAAAAAAACACACACGCATGACTTTTCCACATTTTTATTACAAAACAGCACAGTCTTGAGGTTGAAAAATTAATAATATGAACACCAACATCTTCGCTCAGCGCTGTGGCAGTTGCAACAGGGCCCGGTGGGGCAGCAGCAGCAGCCTTGCACGCAAGGGGCACAGCAGCGCCTCATGCAGGGCGGGTCACAGCCACCCGGACACCTCGCGAAAGTTCCATGCTCGAAGCACCTATACGCTCCGTACTGGACGTTAACCATTTTTAGTAAATAAGCTGTTTATTGATTTTTACTTTTTATTACAAAAAGTTCGTTTGTTGTTGTTTTTTGCTGTTTAATAAAAAAGTTAATTTGTTGTTTTTTACTTTTAAACTTTTCGATTTTTTACGTTTTTTTAGTATTTTTTCGTTGCAACAATTTTGACAGACTGGCGAATTTGATTTGATTATGACATATTTGTGTTTTCTTCTATGGATGACAGCTTTTTACCGGCCTGTGCTAGGAGGTTGGATCAGAAAATGACACCATTTATCGCGGAAAAAGAATTCATGAGACCTATCCTAGCACGACCACGAAGCCGTCAAACCCTTAATACACGAGAGAGTGGTTGAATCAATTAAGAAACGCCTATTTCAACTGTAAATAACGCTGTTCATCGTCAATATCAATTAATAATGGTATATTGAATAATGGCAAGACAATGCTGAAATCCAAACTATTACATCTGTCTGGCAAATCAATCCATATCTTTCCATATTCGAACAAAAATACTCCACTAGCTAACTAACTGAACTTGATATAATTATGACGTCTAATTACACACCCATCTTGTTATTGCTTAGTCGGTCAATAAATCAGTGAGCACTGAGCAATTTATATTTATAGCTGCATAACACACTTATATGAGGACACAGACATTCGTCGACGGCCCAAGTTATCTCTCCCGCTATTCGAAACGTTGGCAATAAATTATAATGTTACTGTCGTATGCAGCGGTTAAATAAAATATTACACCTGACTCAATATTCGGAATTGTCTTGAATTATGTATTGTATGTTAGTTGAAATACTTAAACAGCTATGTTAATAGACAGCTAGTTTTATAAACTTTTAAGTTTTAATATACAAAATAAATTATACTCTCTACATATAACTAAGTACCTACTTATACATATAAAAAAAATTGAAGTCTCTGTTTGTTATTTCATAATAACAACTTTTTACTAAATACATAATATGAAATTATACAATACCTACGGTACTTTCTGTTTGTTCCGGCTAATCTCAACTTTTATAGTAATATTTTGGTGTGTTGGTGTGGCTCATTAGTCATTATGCAAAGCGGTCGATTACACGCTTCATTTAGTGCGTGTCTATTTATCCTCCGATTGCCCATTCATTAATTACGAAATGATCATATCGGTCAAGGATATAATACGTTTAAATGATAATATGTCGAGGTACGAATAGTCGCGCAAAGTATGTTTTTGTAAAGGATTCCTCATCATTCTCTGATTGCTCTATCAATCGATTCCCCGAATGCTTGGTAGTACTAATACTTTGCATACGAAAAATTTTCGAAAAATTTGGTCGATTTCTTAGCGTCTCAGCCATTCCGCTTATCATAACAAAGTTTTCGAAAAAACCATACTGATATAACTTTTTTTGCAGTCGCGATGGTCATACACACCTATTTATCGAGAACACATGGAGGTTTATATCCAGTGGACTGCTATAGTATGATGAATGACGAAAAAAGAAATGAAAAATCTTATAAATTAATACAGTAAAAAGATCACTTACCAAACAACATCCATGACAGACTTCGCAACAGCCGCCGAGTAAATCGACAGGTCTCCATATAAGTAGATACACAAAGTGCAGTAGAAGGTGGTCCTTCCGATTTTGTTGAAGAACAGGTTCGCCATCTCCCCCAACTCCACCCGACGGTCGAGGCTGTAGTATCGAGACGGGATCGTGTCTCCGCAGACCAGGGGTTCTTCCGAGTCCCCATGGGTATTCCGAGAGGTTAAGGGGTCGTCGTCTGATTCATGGTCTTGGATCTGTAGATTATGTCATGATTTAGCGTGATGGTTGTCGTTTTGTCCAGTGCGAGAGAGAGAAGAAGCTACAGGACAAATGGCAACATCCTGTAGTGCATCGGGGATGTTTGCGGAGGCCAACACCGATTGCTTAAGAGCAATAGTGCGCAAGAGAGTGGCCTCCTTGATGCGTCGTGTGCGGGGCAGCTCCAATGACCTTCTAAACACCATAACAGAAAGGGTTGAGTGTCCTATATTGAGGGTCACTGGAATAAGGTACACTGTTCTGGTGGTGTCCTTTTTAATATAAAGCAAGTAGTTTAATTGTATATGTAATTATAAGGTACTAACATAGTTATAAGCTTTACTAACAATTGTATTGGAATTTATCTTCTGAAATAAAATTATAAATAAGTAAATAAAATAATCAGCTTTAGTTTGAGGTAAGGAAGCAGTGCACAGGTTTTAAAAAATCCAGTTTAAAGTAGGGAACTGCCTTTAGGCTGCAGATCGCTCTGGGCCCCATTGAGATATGTAAATGAAAAGGGAATGCCAGTCAAAGAAAAGCTAACTACAAGAACGACAAAAAAAAAGTGCAGATTGTGCTCTAGTTTGAACAGTCATTCTACAACATGATACATTGCAAGGACTGGAGTTTATAAATAGCCCCATGTGTCTGATAAAATAGGACTAACCAGTTGCCATACCGCAACACAGGATGTTTATAGTCATAGCAATCAGTTCAATAACCAATAATCAGAGTTTCAAATTCTACCTGGGGGGTTACTATGACGTCTTAAAGCAGGAGTAATTTCAGTGTGGGAAAGAGACAGAGCTAAACAGGTCGTCTAGCGCCATCTCGTTCCCACACTGGAATTACTCCCGCTTTATGATTACATGGTAGGCCACCTGATTAGTTTACTGTTAACTTCACACTTTTTAAGATAAAACTTTTCTATTCTACTCAAATTTAGCATGAAATTATAGTTTTTCTGCTTTTGTTTTATTTACATTTTAAACATGACTAATTCCTGATTGTTTGAATAACATAATAATATTTATTACAGGTAAAACCATGGATGACTTCGCCACAATGATCACGAAAACATTAAAATATTGTTTTGCCTGAATTAGTAATGAACAAGCAATGTAGTTATCATTCATAGAAATTGAATTATGGGGAATGAAGCTTCATTCACAGTAAAAAAACAGACATAACTCTGAGGAATATTATTTAGTTTAAAAGGGGGACAAAATACATTTTGTGTCCGTGATTAAGGCTATTTTCTATAAAGCCAGCTGTTTGATTCTGATTTTATCGAAACTATTACTAAGCAAAAGGGGCATAGGGCAAAAGTAAAGGAAAATAAGCCATACACAAAATAGGTGCATCTTGTAATGGCTCATTTTTCCCATCCAGTTTCTTTAGGTGTAATCCTTTTACTTATGGTGGCAGAATATGACAACATAATTATAATAATATGAATAAGTAAGCTGAAGTGGCAATGGGCCGGTCATATTAGCCGCAGGACCGATGACCATTGGGGTAGACGTGTTCTTGAGTGGAGACCGCGAATCGGCAAACGTAAGGTGGGACGCCCTCAGGCTCAGTGGAGTGACGATCTTCGCAGGGCGGCTGGTAGTAACTGGATGTGAGTTGCTGAGAATCGAGTTCAAATGGTGTGCGATTGAGGAGGCCTATGTCCAGCAGTGGACTGCTATAGGCTGATGATGATGATGATGAATAATATGTTAAAGGGCTACCACCCTATTACATGGGACTTGACCTTCATTATGGAATGTGATTCCACGAACTAAACTTAACTATTTTTTTTCTAGCCTGCTCTGTCCCACTCTTAAGCAAAGGCCACACTCTCTCTATTTCTCGTGAACCCACGCATTCCTGCCAGGGCTGCGGGACTGTTTGAAAGAGATACCCTGGAACACAAAGGGCAAAGAAGGAACATGGATGGGTTTTAGTCAGTACAAGTCTGACACTCGCTTCCGCTCCGCCCAGAGTGGGAGGGGTCATTCGATGATTTCCCATCCGAAAAAAAACCATTGTGTCCTCCTTCCAGTTCGGACAAAACCTGTCCAGTTCTAAACTAAAGTTATCTAAAAAAACAATGCATAGTGTCATTTTGTTGTGGATCCATGATCCGGCAGCAAGACGTTAAACATAGCAGTAAATATGTGGATGTACTATAGGACCTGAAACTGTAGATTGCAGGTGTGATGTTAAGTAGTATCAGAATACTTACACTCTCCCTCTTTATAGTTTGCAGCCTCTTCCACTTATACACAGCATTAGCACAAGCCATGGTCTCAATGACATATGTAGCGTTCAAGAAGCTCATGAACGCAAGGAACATCAGTGATATGGTGCTGAGGCCCCATCCTGCACGGGCGAAGGCTGCTGGCAGTGTTAGTGCTCCAGTCCCAACAATCAAGTTGAATATGTAGATTAAACCCACCTGGATAACAAAATAAAGTGTAATAAGTATAAATCCCTATAATGACATACATGAAAACTGAATTCATTAACCGACTTCCTTTTGTTATTGTATTCATGTTAACCAAAAAATTGGTTACTATTCAAAAATGTGATGTGTATTTCAAGTGTGTGTGTTTGTAACATAATTTCCATAAAACAAAACCTTCACTTTTTAATTTTTGTACTTTTACATTTCATTAAATATTTTCTTGTGCCACCAATCTGTTACAGAGGACCGGAAGTAAATGAAAGACAGCTTGTAACCGTTGGTACCGTTGGCGAGGGAAGGAGAAAGAACAGTGTATCATGAAAAATACAGCACAAAAGAACTCCTATCATCCTGCAACAATCCTGTTGGTATCCCAAAACAGAACCACATACTGTGCTAACATATGGTCATCAAACAAACTACTATTGTATTGTTTTGTGTTAAATTCGTATTTTTATCACTTACCCATACTGAATATTGGTCCCCAGCCTCTGTTAGAGGCATTCTTAACAACCTTCTTATACCCCAGGTACGACGAGGCATTGTTCTCTGTTCTTACACGACATTGCTGCCGGATATCTGACACAGCAATGAACGAGTTTTCCCTAATCGATATAAAAATAATGAAGCAAATTGATTTAGCGAATAAACACAAAAGATACGGCAAATTGCAAATGACAATAACTTTTGACAGTTCGACTTTTGACGTACAATCAGTACAGTCCGGTGACGTAATTCCATTTGTAATGGTAGAAAAACTCAAAGGTCGACATATATGTCGCTAGCATCGACTCTGCCTTGTAGGTGTTAATAATATTGATATAAATCTATGCTATGATAGAGTGTGGCAAACGAAAGTAGGGACTAAAAAAGCGTGGCAAATTTAAAAAAATCTCTGTCTAGTAACCCGTAACCCCAAAATTTGTATGAAGTACCTGGAATAACCTGACTTGATACTTTAGATATTTGTTTTAAACAATATTAGTACAAAACTGCTTGACAGCATGTGGACAGGTCCAAAAATGGTAACCTACGGTCTTTTTGTATGTAAAGTCGTATTTTTAATCAGACGAAGTAAAGTTCGAGATGTAAAATCATGTCTATCCATTATGATCCAAACCAAGGAGACATTTCTAAAATCAGTTTACTTCGTTGGAATAAAAATAGGACTAGGTAATATGTGATAATAATCTGAATAAAAAAAACAACAATGTGCTATAAGAATTTTGGTTTGTTCACTACCATAATCAAAATCTGAATCTAGGATTTCCATGTGGAAAGATTCATTTGACTCACTGGAATCACTATCTCCAACATGAATAATAAAACTTTCTAAATTGTCTTCAGTTATTCTATCCCTTTCTTTATATTTATTTTCAATGTGAATTACATGATCAGTCATTTTCTTCCATTCCTGTGAAGTTATGTTTTCAAAAGACTCTTTAATAAGTTTCTCTAACTCTCCAGCAGGCAGGGCATATTTTTACTTGCCACTTTACGTTTGGCCAAATTTCATACCAGCTCAATGGCATTTAGATCGCAGTGGTGAGTGGTGGTGGTGAGGGGGAAGTCGCAATACCTCATGCCCATTGTGTTTCAGAAGTTCATCAGCTTCATATACTGGTTCTGGTGTGCTTCGTTTCACAAGACATAGCAGCTCTGCTTTTGTGTGATATTGTTCAAATGGAATATCATTCAAAGCTTTATTTACAATGATTGAATGGTAACTGGCGTTATCCATCACTATTACACGCGGTTCTTTTAAATTGGGGATGAGCTTTTCTCTTAGCCATTTATTAAAGTTAACGGCATTCATGTCGTGGTGGTTGTCTGCCATTTTAGATTTAGTGCTATATCCTTTTTGGACTGTTTCACAATTGAAAGCGGAGTTACCGTAAACTAAATGCATCAACAGTAAGAAAAAAGCAGTTTAGATTGAGAGGTAAATTACAATTTTATTGCAAACAGTACTTTTCAAGTGATAGTTGAGAGATAGAGTTTATTGACGTTGCTATCCTTATTTGAAACGCATTAAGATCTTTTTTGAATATGGGATATACATAATATAATTTTTATTTCATAGTGAAAAGCAAGCTTTACACCAAAGCATATTTATTATAGCACAACGTGTAAATGTAGTGGAGTAAGTAAGTGGAGTCCAGACGTACTGCGGGTTATCACCCATTCCTTGTCGATGTTCCACACATTCGCACGAAGCGCTTCGCGACATCGTTTATTATGCGCACAGCCAAGGAGTGGAATTCCCTGCCTTCGTCAGTGTTCCCAAGTTCATATAACCCCAATCTTTTTAAGTCGCGAGTTAATAGGCTTCTTCTGGGTAAGCTCGTTCCATCGTCGACCTCATCTCTGTCCTCAGGACTAGATTGAGGTCAAGAGTAGACCCATTTAATATAAAAAAAAAAAAAAAAAATTTTTTTAGAAAGCACTACAAATACGGCTTCTTAGAGCATTTCGGTTTTTGACTTTTTTACATGACGACAAAAAAAAAACCTGTGTTATTTTATTTAAAACAATTGGACAACCTAAACGTGTTTGCAGTTAATCGCAATCGTACTCGACTACTCATTAAAATATGTAAAATTTATATAAATCTGTGTTTGATCCATAATACTCTAACCATCAATGGCCATCATTCCTGAGTACTTCTTAGCGTGTCGATGGCAAATTTTATAAAATATGTTTGGCCCTAAATTCAGCTATGCGAACTCCGCTCGCTGATGCAGTCATAAGATCGTCAAGTACGCCGGTGTTAAGGCATGCATCGCAAGATGGAAGATGGGCCATTGTCTGTGAAGACACGCCGCATACACATTAGAGATCTGAGCCGTCTATGAACCCCCTTCTGAAGAGATTGTCTTTGCTAAGGCCGACTTGAGTTCGGAGTCTGTTCAGAGATTTACAAGTCGGCCACGACAAAGCATGCCCAGGTGGAAGGCTTTCAGACGGCTCGATGAAGCCGTCAGGAGACTTAAGTAGCTCCCGCCAGAGATCACATCTCGCTGTGGAGGCATTGCACTGGAACATAGTTGTGCATTTGGTGGCGTGAGTCAGCTTGTAGCTTTGACCTCTCGGTGCGGCTGGCTATGGTCCTTTTGGAAGCGCAATCCCAGTAAGTGGATACAGCATTCGTGCCGGGTTCGATTTGAGGGTTGTCTAACTGGGCGTCCCCATTGGCTAAACATTCACTTAAACCATAATACACAATAATCGAATTCCAATTGATCTCTCTCTCTCTCTCTCTCTTCCTTTATAATGTGAATAATTATGTTACCAGTGAATACACAATAAAGTCATCTTTTTCGTTAGCTGCGTACAGCCCGCGCCAAACTTTGTGACCGCCTTGAATATAGTCGCGAGTAGTACATTTTGTGTTCTGCGCAATACAATGAGCCTAGTTTCGGGGCGGCCACAAAGTTTGGCGCGGGCTGTACATGGGAATCGTACGGATAGCATTATTACTCTTACTGCTTTTCAAAATAAATGCACAAACCACAAGTACAGTGCAGTTGACTGTACCGTTCATGATCCTTGATTGACGCGAAGTATGCCACGATGATATAAAATATATGAGGGGTATTTCCCGTTTAAGTCCTACAAACCTGCTGAGCAATGCCTACAATATGACACACTTTTTTGTAATTTCTTTTCTATTTTTATTGTTTTAGCCGTTTCAAAAAGACACATATTGTTTTCTTTATCTTTTCAAGTAAAAATGTGTACCAGTTGCCTATGAATCGAAATACTTTATTTTTGATTGCATTTATTTACTACTAGTGATCGGATGTTCGGCTCATGTCTAAATAGTTACAGCCGCTCGGATCAATCTTCAGGTTAAGCCGCGCTTGCTTAGGTTGGCCTGTGGATGGTTGACCACCTATTACATACCGAGTTGTTCCGTGTCTCGGAAAGCACACTGAGCCGGTGGTCCCGGCTGTCATTTGTAGATTTTTGAAGTCGTTACAGGTAGTCAGTGGCACGAAAAGGGTTATCATATTAGATGGTTATCATAATCCCAGTACTGGGTTGTGGAGATCAGATCGGCAGTCGCTCCAAGTAAAATTTTGATATTCAGCTGCATTCAGGTGAGACTGGAAGCCGACCACAACATAACAAGAAAAGGCTAGGCAGATGATGAGTGATCGGATGTGAAGGGAAAGCAGGATTACTTTCTAGTTGCTGATAGTAACTTGTCCTAAAAAAGGAAAATAATGGTTTTTCCACCTATAATTATGTATGAGTCTGTTGACCGTCAATATTTATTATCCCGTAAAAGAACATCACAACTATGCTAGATGCAGTAATTTTAAACTGAGTTAGCTAATATTAACTATCGGAAAAATCTCTGGGAATATTCACAAAATTACTAGACAAAGCCATTTACAATATCTAGTTTCTGATTTAAGAATGTTAATAGAGAACTAATTAAACTCTACTTATAGTCAATAGCCATGGAAATTAAAAAAATAAAAAGTAAATTAGAATAACAATTTTATTAAACCATTGTTACAAACATTTTCATAACCTAACTTAGCTCTATGAATAACCGTAACAAGTAAAATTTTAACAAAATTGTTTAGAAAACAGCGGTCCCCAAACTAGGCAGCGCCTGCATCTTGGGGGCCAAAAATTATGTTTAACGAGTTTCAAAATTATCAATTCAAAAACCGTCAATCAGACCTTTTATTCCAAAACAAGCACATCACTAAGCAATCAAGAGACCATAGAGAAGGTTTATGAACAGACACCCAGTGTTGCTATTTTTCAATTCTGTCTGTGAGCCAAGTAGCCATAGCCAAGCTAGCCTGCGATTTGCGAAATAAAATGCCTACCTCCTAACATATTTTCTCAATTTCTTTTAGACTTAGATGATATTTGTTATCATCTAAGTCTATTAATTAGTCGTAAAATTATGCCGTTTCGAATATCTTACAGATTTTCGAAAATTACATTTATTAAATTCCTACATTTGTAAAATTCTTTCATTCGTAATATTTACCTACATTGTACATTTCTTAAAACCATAATTATGTATTCCTTATTATGTCGCGTGTTAATACGCAACACAATAAGCGTTTGTCTGTCGCAAGTATAAAATAAAAATGTTAGCTTGATCTTTTCTTTGTATGACCTGTATCATAATTACATAGGTACCTACCTAGGTACATATCTGTATTGTGTTTTGATCGCATGAACTTTTGTTTTTAGGTACTTATATCATAAGGAAAGCTTTGGTGTTTCCAATATTCCCACTTCCAACGACATGTATTAGATTTAGCATTCATTTAATAGATCTACATTACAGTTTTACACAGGCATCCATAGTCAATTGCCTGTCTATAGTTATAGAGATACACTCAGTATAAAAATAGGTATGTATTCGTACGGTATTATTATAGGTACATATTTATAGATAGATACTATAGATAATACCCTCTGCATATTGAATGCTATACGTATGTATAGTAAATTGCTATAACCCGGCCATGTTAAAAAACCAGGGAACTTTAGGTCGCCCCACCGAAGCAAAGTTCTTCTTATACGGTAGCATTTCATAGCTCTTCGTGCGAACCCCGACGACGAAATCATTCCATCCAGCCGTCGAAGCCGTGTTCTCGGGGGTTTGGGATTGTGATTTTGTATAAATCTTTAAGTTATGTGCCAACAACATTACAAAACAGAGGTAAATGCTAAAATAAGCTAGTTTATAGAAATAGTTCTTTATGTCGTCGTTGATCGCTCTGAGCATTTATGGCATCGCTTTCTCAGGCGTATGTTTGTTCTCCCTCCAACAAACGGGATGTCAGCGACATGTTTAATTTTCTGTCTCATTCCTTCTAGTAATATAACACCGTTGTGCTCGGTCGTGTCACGTAAGATTTTTTGTATTTTTGTCTGATTAGAGTGCAATTTTTGAGGAAGTTTTGTAATATTCATGTCAATCAAGTGTTTGTGTATGTGGAGTACTAATTTGTTTCAAAAATATTTGCTTTATTCCTATGATATGGGTCGTGCTAACTTTCACTCTAGATATAGATAGGTACCGTGGATGATATAGCATAGATAGATACATGTATACGACTGTAGATATTCTACATCGAGTCGTCGAGTCTCAAGGCCGAAACACAAATATATAAGTATATAATGTAAGAAAAGAATATTGGTTTTTATAGGAATGTGAAAATTGAAATGGGAATTGTGATACTTTAACGTTTTACTCTTTATAATTTCGGTGCGACCGTAAACTAAGTACTTGCGTCGTAGTACATCGTATACATTTTGGAATGGCGTATTGTGAAACACCATCATGATTTTTGATGTACAGATTGCCTCTAACGTATCTTTGCGACGCAAATGCAAATCTAAGTGTTGAATAATATTGACGTGCAACATTGTTGTATTCCCTGCTATGCACCGTATCTACCTATGCTATGTATGCCCTGATCCAATCGACCTTTTTTTAAAGCCTTGAGATAACCTCAAAAAAAAAAAAGATCATGTACTTATTGTTGTGATCCACGTATTGATTTTTATTGATTGTTTTGCTAATTGTGCCAATAAGAAATGTGAAATATGAATTCTTTGTCCTACAGATAATCTGAAACGTTACGAGCTGACTGCAAAGCTGCTCTAAAGGATCTGCCGAGCCCGCATTATCTGTGATATACAGCTCAGCCTCTCGTCCGTCCTAAAAGGTAAGCAAATATTATGAACAACTCGCTCACCCACTATTTGCAAAACAACAATCTGAGTAGATAGTTGCTATGAATTCTTGCAAGATAAATGCTAACTCAAAGATTGATCACAAAATTTGTTATTCTCGCCTGTTACTATGAAATAACATATTTTTATCAAGCATTTGTAACAAATATAAATATTTTATTACATTTTTCTACTCGGGCTGCAAAATAAATATAATTTTCACCTAGTATTATAACATTCATGGAACATATTTGGACTGGTTTCAAATATCTTGTTTGATGAACCATTTAATAAATAAAAAACAATTTCTAATACAATTAAAAAAATAAAAGCAGTACAATTTAGTCAGTGATGCAAAAATTGTAACTAAGAGAATGGGAATGTTTCTTACTAGCCTTTGTTTTAAACACATACTTTAAAAAATTGATTTTGATTAAAGTCCTTATTACAGAATTTATAGCTTTGAAAATTTGGTTTCGCTTAATCTCATTGTTATTATATGAGACACAAGTTGGCTGTATGCTGATACAATGTTGTGTACTTTATAGGGCTGGGCCAATCGGGGCTAGGAGGCGAGTCCGCAGCAGCTTCCAGCGGTGATCTCACCTTGTCCTCTGCCATAGAGGCACTAAACACTGCTACCTGCTTTATTGACTGCATCACTACGAACCATTGTTACTTAGTCTATAATTGAAACAATATGCTATCTGTGAAAATAAGTATAATGTTAGGTGAAAACTGTAGAAAATTATTCTATTTATAATAATTGTCTGATGTCTAATGTTTCTGTAATATTATGTGTTCGACATCTAATTAAGGATAATTGTTACTCCAATATTAATACTGTTACCGAACCAATGCAATGTAATTACTCCACCTTGATGTTGGTGGTGAACACAAATAATTTTGGTGCTTTTAAGCGAGTCGAGAAGAATGAAAGTCATGAAGCTAGTGTAAAAATGGTAGATTTAAATATTTATAATGTAGAATTTGTTGATAGTGTCCAACAAAACCAAATGATTGGCGATACGCCTAACTACAGCATTCCTTTAACGATTAACGCCATAACAGTCCAGGGTATCTCATACAGTGACCCATATTTCAGTAGCTTTAACTTAAACTATAAGATGGCGTTCGGAGCGCCGGAGCATATGAACAAGTCTGATTACGCTTTTAAATCCTCAGTTTGTATTATACGAGATGAGCCTTGCGATACGCAACTACTAAACGACAAGTCTGCTCATAATATGATATCCAAAACGAAAACTCGAATCATTACTAATGAAGACAAGTCTGTGAAGACATACCATGACAATAATGAATTGGAAGTTGGTTACGACAAACCCGCCAATAAGACGGCAGTGCGAATGTTCGCTAATGGTGATCTCACCTTCGACGCTATGTTGGAACTCACGAAAAACGAGGATCGAATAATCAAGGATATGAAAACGCAAGAGCTTGACAGTTGGGGCGTCCCTCGGCGTCTGCGACTTCGTGGCGGGGGCGAGAGCTCGCTCAACGCTGCCACCGGCTGGGGCAGCCCACCCGCCTCCAACAACAGTAAGTGAACCTTCCCTTGTGTTCTTACTAACATTCCCATCAGAAACAGTAGAGCAGAAGTTAGTTTTTGATCGACTCTCAAAGATTTGGCAGTAACGCGCGTGGCCGACATAAGACCTATATTTTAATTGACGTCGGTGATAAGAGAGTAAAAATAGATATTTTTTCTTTGCCAGCTGGGAATTGGGGCGGTAATTCCAGTGGCCAAACAAATAATGGGACAAACAATACTCAACAATGGAATAACACGGCTCAGCGCCCGCCCACTTCTCAAGCAGACAGTAAGTTGTTTTAATATCGTCACTCTAATGATGAAGTCATCAAAATAAAATTTGCTTCTATTGTTGGCAAATGATAATTACAGTGATTAGAAATTACGACTAACATTATGGATGTTCGCGTTTTGTCTTGGTGCTTATGGTTGGGAGTGTTTCTTGCAGTGAATAGCAACAAGGGGAATGGTAATCAAATGCCTCCAACCAGTGGCGCGGCTGCACAAAATTGGCAAAGTTCCCCTCCAAACATGCCAAATTCGCAGCCTAACAACAATGGTGCACCTACAAGCAACGGTTAGTGGACAATAAAATTTATCACATCACAAAAATATGTATTTTATTTTCAACTTCAATTGATTTTCTAATCTTAATTAGGTACGAACAACGCGGGCAACGGAAACAATGGCGGTACTAATCCTCCCAATTCTGCTGCGAATTCGAACGGGCCCACCTCGGCCAATGGAAACAATGGCAACAGTGCCAATAGCACTTCCTCTGCCAAGATTGAGCAACTCAATTCAATGAGGGAAGCTTTGTTTAGTCAAGATGGCTGGGGCGGCGTAAGTGTTAGCTATTTTAATTTATGTACAATGTAATAAAGTTTAATTAAAGTATCATGTCCTAAGTGTTTATACTTTTTTAGCAACATGTAAATCAAGACACCAATTGGGATGTACCTGGTTCTCCTGAGCCTGGACCAGGAAAGGTAGAAACCCAGCCTGCTGGGGGACCACCAGCCTGGAAACCAAATCTCAACAATGGTGCTTTCCTTGGAACTGATCTATGGGAGGCTAACCTACGTAATGGAGGGCAGCCGCCGCCGCAGCCTGCAGCTAAGACTCCATGGGGCCACACACCCACCACTAATATTGGTGGCACCTGGGGAGAAGACGACGACGTCGCAGACTCCGCTAACGTATGGACCGGACCACCGCCGCCGCAGCAGTGGCCCGCGGGTCCTCCGCAACACGCACAACAATGGGGTGTACCCAAGAAAGACGACTGGAACGCGTGGGGAGAACCTCACCGACCTGTCGATCCGCGTATTGACCCGCACCGTTCTAGCGACCCGCGCCAGCAGAGCGCTGACCCACGCCACGACCTGCGTGGAGGAATATCTGGCCGTCTTAACGGAGATATGTGGAGCCAGCACCACCAGCACACTGCTGGTCCGAACAAAATCATGCCCGGCGGCGTCAACCAATGGGGCGCGCAAGGACCCAAGGACCCGATCAAGGGATCAGGATGGGAGGAGCCATCGCCACCTGCGGCGAGGCGCGCTCCAGGAGGGTTCGATGACGGCACGTCGCTGTGGGCACAGCGTGGTATGGGTGGCATGGCAGCTCGCGGGCCGCAAGGCCCGCCCGGCCCCCAACGTATGCCCCCGACGCCAACCAAGCCCGACGCCGTATGGGGAGCTCACGGCCAACGCAACGGTTCCTGGGAAGAGCCGCACACTCCAGCCTGGCCAGAACGCGATGCGCCGGCTTGGCCCGATGCGTCCGGACCCGCTCTGTGGCCCGTGCCTAAACCTAAACCTGCTGGACCCGGAACAGCATGGCCCGATGATATCGGCGAGTGGGGCGGCCCGAAGCCACCGCAAGGAGGCCCGCTAGGCAAGCAGCTACCTAAGGAGATGGTGTGGAACAGCAAGCAGTTCAGGTAAATAGAAAATTCTTATAAATTTAAATTGGGCGTGTTTATTTACCATCACAGTGTTTTGACATGTTTATTTGTCACGGTAGGTTCCTCGTCGAGATGGGTTTCAAGAAGGAGGAGGCAGAGGCCGCGCTGCGCAGCCGCGACATGAACGCGGAGGAGGCACTGGAGATGCTGGCGAGCGCGCGCGGCGACGGCTGGCGGCGCGACGAGCACTTCGCACACCACGCCGGGCCCTTCCAGGCGCCGCCTAACGTACCGGCTGTCTCGCCCGCGGTCGTGCAGAAGATCCTCAACCAGCCGCCGCCGCCCACGCAGCAACACCACCAATCATACAACCCCAACAGGTATGTATCCAAACAAATCGTACAGTTCCACGCTATTACTAAAATCTTCAACTTCCTTCTGCTAAGATCTAGAGGTGACCTTGAAAATAAGGTCAGAATGTCACCAAAACAAACATGGTTGAGGAAAAATGTTTACTGTAAACTCTATTTGCTCAACTCATGGTGTTTACAAATAGAAATTACAAGGATGTAACTTGTGTTTGTAAACATTGAGTCATGGACTTCTACGAAAAAACATTGTTGTAATAAAAATAAAATTCGCAGCGGTACGGGCAATGGCGGCCAGCCGAGCGCGGCGCAACTGCGCATGCTCGTGCAGCAGATACAAATGGCGGTGTCTGCCGGGTATCTGAACCATCAGATATTGAACCAGCCTCTGGCTCCACAAACCCTCGTGCTTCTGAACCAGCTGCTGCAGCAGGTAGTTTGTTTTTTCGAATTTAGAACTTCTTTTTTTCAAATGTTGTTTTTGTTAGTTGGAGATTTAACACAAAGGAGGTTTGCTGAAGTAAATTGTTCTCTTTCAGATCAAAGTGCTGCAACAATTGCTGCAACAGAATTCCCTTGCCATGACCAAGGGTCACTCGTCTCTCGCGCTGCAGTACTCTGTGCAAATCACTAAGGCTAAGCAGCAGATTACAGCTTTACAAGTAAGTTTACATACATGATCATCCAATAAAATGCTACTTTTACAAACTTTTAAGAATGGTATTGCAGCAACTTATTATTTCAAAACATTATCTTATGCTTTTTTTAAGTAGATTAGTAAGGCTGTTACCAAGCTAACTTAATCTTTATTTTATTACATCTCAATATAAATGTGTTTTTTATTGTCTAGAACCAGATAACGGCGCAGCAAGCTCTGTATATGAAGCAACAAGCTGGCAGCTCAGATTTGTTCAAGCAGGGTCATGACCCTATCGCCCAGTTGCAGAACAACTTCAGTGATATGTCTATTCCGAAAGATACTCAAGGGGTATGTAATAACATGATTATTTATTTAAATAATTCATCTTAGTTAAAAATTCGATTGATTGTAGATATTTTCAATTTCTGGAGAACCATCTTGCAGTTACCGGGTACTCAATGATCAAGGCTTGTCACGAATCTAGTTTTGTTTATATAATATAGGGTTACGGCAGCGGCGGCGGCAACCAACAGTCTCGTCTGAACCAATGGAAGCTGCCCTCTCTGGACAAGGATGGCGAAGGCTCCGAATTCAGCCGCGCACCCGGCACGGCCAAGTCGACTACGAGCCCACAGCTCAACCAACTTGGACTGCAACCAGACTCGTATGTTCAAATTGTTAAAACAAAGAAAAAGCAAAATATCTTGATAGAAAATAAAATGATTCATGTTGATGAATCAATAGGCTTTGCACAGTAAAACTATAGCACGAATTACACTACACTTGACTTTATTGCTAATGTCAAATTAATTCATTTTGTTTGTTTGTAGTAATGTAGTTCATGGTTGCTACTATTCACACAAGTTCATCTTTTACAATTCATATACGATTTCAATTATCACAGTACTTGGGGAGTAGGCCGCGGCTCCGAAGGTTGGGGCGATAGCGGCAATGATGTTGCCGACGGCAAGGATGCCTGGCCATCCCACCCATCGCATCAGCCTGTCTATGACCTGGTGCCAGAGTTTGAGCCTGGAAAGCCCTGGAAGGTAAGATCAAGATGAAATCAAGAAAGTCTCTAAAAAAGAAATAGTCAAGGCCATGAAATCTAATTTGGTTGGCGGTAACCAGCATGCGGCTTGGTCGTGAACAACAAGGTTTAACAGGCAACTTTTTAATAGATGGAACATCTAGCTAATTTGCCAGTTCACATACTCCAGGTCGGTGGCTGGCAGTAGCGTTACCGATGCGAGAGGGTCCGCTCTTCGGTTACGTGTCTACCCAGCATGGTGAATAAGGTCATACTATTGTATCCCTTTTTGGAAACGACCTGACTAGGCTGCGAAAACTCACCTTAGCAACATAACAAAGGCAGATCAATACAACAAACATTTTGAACACAGGGCAACCAAATGAAGAACGTCGAAGACGATCCGAACATGACGCCCGGCTCGGTCGTGCGGTCTCCGCTCTCGCTGGCGGTGATCAAGGACGCCGACATGCTGGGCGGCAAGACGTCCCCGCCCGGCGGCGAGCGCAGCCTGTCGTCGTCCACGTGGAGCTACGCGCCGCCCGCCGGCCAGGCCAAGGACGCGTGGGGTGCCAAGCCGCGGCCCGCGCCGCCCGGCCTTAACAAGGCCTGGCCGCAGCACCGCGCCGTACCGGCCTGGCAGGCCTCCACCTGGCTGCTGCTCAAGAACCTCACTGCTCAGGTACGATCACCTAGCGACACACATCGAGTTGCTAAACAACAATTTCGCGACGAATGTACACAAAGCATAATTTAGGTTAATAGAAATGGGTCTCCGCAAACATGTTTGCCAAACACAATGTTTGTTGTTGGTTGGAGTTCCACACTTGTTGACCAAGAGTTTTATTAGTTCGTGAGGCGCAGCGGCTATATGATCATTTTATGTATTTTGTCAAATTCTAATGCTCTATGTTTTCTACAGATCGACGGGTCCACCCTGAAGACGCTCTGCGTCCAGCATGGCCCCCTCCAGAACTTCCACTTGTATTTGAACCAGGGTCTCGCCCTCGCCCGCTACTCCACGCGCGAGGAGGCCGCTAAGGTCAGTGTTTGCTAAGTTATTTTTTTATCAGTTATTAAACGTCATACTAGCGTCGTGTGTGTGGTGTGCTGACCTTCCGTTCGTGCCTGCAGGCCCAGATGGCCCTGAACAACTGTGTGCTGAGCAACACGACGATCTTCGCGGAGTCGCCGGCCGAGTCGGAGGTGCAGATGATCCTGCAGCACCTGGGCTCGGGCGGCGGCGGAGCGTGGCGCGGCGGCCAGAAGGACGGCTGGGGCGGCTTCGCGGCGCTGTGGCCCGACTCGCACGAGGCGCGCGCCACGCCGTCGTCGCTCAACTCCTTCCTGCCGCCCGACCTGCTCGGCGGCGAGTCGATCTAAGGCGTCGAGATCTGTACAGATGCATTTGTCCGTGTCGATCAGGTTTCGGTCCTAATTTCGTTTCTGTCGCGGTTGTGAAGAAATGTCGCCTCGGTCATTCCTGAGGTGCAAATTTTTTATGGTTAGCGTAAAATTTTCGATTTGGATAGTATAAATAGTATTTATCGATCGGCCGGCATGACGCTCGATCGTCGACGACGCGAGTTTGGGATCGAAGCCTTAGGTGTCTAGTTGTAATTACGCTTTACCGTCCCCCGTACGGGGATCGACTAATTTTATTCGCCTAGTCAGATCATGTCGAACGCGTCACGTGGCGTCGTGCACGCGGCGCGACGCGCTCGCGGTAGCCAACTGTCCACATACTATATTATCTTACTGTGTTTTAAGTGTTCATGTAGAATATTTAGTGTATATAAGAATTATACATATACAATGGCAAATTAAACTGTATCGAGGTTTATAAGGAAGAGTCCGGTCGCGGCGGGCGCGGGCCGCAGGGCGGTGAGACCGCGCGCGGCCCGCTCCTGCAAATCTACCAAATAATCGTAGGTATCAGATAGAGTAGTGCGTCGCGGGCTACCTCAGTCACACGTCCCGTGGCCTTATTTTATAGCGTATATTTATTTTGTTGTGCTCGAGGGCTGTTGCTGTTTCGCCCGTCGAGCTGTTGCGTTCCGAGTTTCTTTCGTGTTCGTTTTTATTTTCTCGTTTTATCTGTACTTGTCGTATTTTAATTATTTATTTCTGTTTTGAATTCTCACTCGCATAGAGCCCTCGTTTTCCAGTAGTGATATTTTATTCAGCAATAAACGTGTAAGTGCATTTCGCCCACTAACAAAACTTTTACGATTAGTTGTAATTTTTATAAAGGTAACAAAATTTGAAAATTATGAGATTTGAAGTGCATTCTTGTAGCGGTAAATTCCTTTTAAGCCGTATAGTCTGATGCAAACGAGTATATAGTTATATGCGTTAGGAGCGAGCGGCGGCAGTCGCAGCAAGTACAAGGTGGGACGCTCTCCCTTGGATCCAGTAATCCTGTGATGTAAAGTATCTTGCCTAATGTAAGGATAATCTATTTTGTTGAGAGTATCATAGTAGCGAGTCGCCGGCGTCGGCCCCGCCGAACACGACGTTTCCCCAAATTTTTTCCAGTATTTGTGATTGAAGTGCCACTTTATGTTTAATATAATGAGACGATTATCTAGATTATACGATTAACGTAAGGGTAACCTAATATAATAAATTGAAAATTGTTTTATCATTTTATATTACACATACATTTGTGAGAAATGTTATTAAAGTACTATAATTGAACAGTAATTAAATATTACACTTTTGTGTATAGGTAAGAATAAAGTTCTAACTTAAATTTAGCCATATCAATATCTATTTAAATAAAAGATTTGTGGTATTTTCTATAGGCTCAATTTGAACGTTATTCAAAGTGACATATGCTTTAGATATTCTGTTAATAATATACTTGTAGCCCGTAGGTTTGTCGGTATTACATAACTGTAGGTGTAAGTTTACATTTTAAGTCCTATCGTAGAGTTCAATAAGCATACAACTGATATTTAACGGCAACGATTGCACGTGTAAGTTAAAGTTCGTTATCATAAAGTTTATTTACACTTTTATTTACTTTTTAATTTATTGATGGTGTGCCACAGAGATACTCTGCCAAAATATAAAATTACCAATTATTACGGGATTAGAATAGTAGAGCGCTCGCGAGTGGCCGGCGGCCCCGCGCCGCCCCGCCTCTCGAGACTCGCTCCGCGACCCACCACGCTTACGAGCCGGTCACCCGACTTATAATAATGTAAATTGTATCTGTATTTCGTACATCTTCCAGTGTTTTTATGATAAAACGATTTTAGCCTTAAGTTAGATTTAAGCGATTCGCTGTACCTTGTCGAGCCTCGGCTCGCGTACTCTTCACAAATTAATTAATTAAGTTAGGTGAACGCGACTTTGGACGTGTCAGTGCGTTTGAACTCTGTTCGCTTCGGACCTGTAGTAGTTAGTGTTAAATGTTTCGATGTGTGATGTGTTCATTTAGAAACAATGTTAGCATTTGTCATTACTACCGTATTATCTTACTATAGGGACCGGCGGCAGTTTTGCGTTTACATCATTGCATATTCTTCGTTGCCTTTCGCGATTTGTATCAGATACAGATTTAGTTCGAACGCGGATTCCCTATTCTCTCACGACAGACGTCCGCTTGTATGACACGCGTCTCACCACAACTGGGTCGTCGATACGAAGGCACGGATGTGCAGCCGAACTATTTGATTCGCCTTCCAAGGGGCCATAATCGAGATTGTCACGGAGTTTAATGTTAGGTGCCAAAGAGTGATTATCAAAGATGTCCGGAACAACTGATTGCATTTCTCTGCTTGATAAAGATTCTTCCAAAATTTGAAATTATATTCGCGGTACGGGTTAATGATCTGATGTTCCTATAACATTTCGTGTTACGTCTATTCAGCAATAGTGCACGTATAAACAGACAAATTAATGTCAATTCTATGTATTGTTAAAGCTCAATTTAAGTGATGAGGGTGTTTCTTTTACCGATTGATAGAATTAATAAAGAGTATAGGTATTATTTTTAACTGATATTGTTCTGTCCAATTCTACACCAATATTCGGTAACGCCTAAATCTCAGTTGTTTAATCTGGTGCAAATTTAAATTTTAATGATACAGCAATAAATGTCATATTTAATTTTTTATAAAGTTTTTTCCATTTTAAGGTTAGACAAGCCGATCAAACGGAAAGTATAATAAACCAGTGCCCTTTAGAATACGTCATCCATAGATTAAAGACGAAAGAAGTTTATGCCTTGAAATTTTTAGTCAGTTAAAGTTATCAGTACTTAATAATGGATATACATATTATTGTAAAGTGGACGTATTTTAAATGTGTAGACGTGTCGGTAGCAGTATATTATGGTGTTAGAGGTGTATCGATAGAGGTGCGCGCGCCTCCGCGCATCGCAAGGTTGTGAGTAGCGGCCATCGCGCCGCGCTAACTGAATCTCCTCTCGGTTCAATGACTGCATCATTATTTCCTGCACACAATTATTGCCCATGTGCAATTTAGTCTGTGTTATTATTATGTTGTTGTGTATTTATATGATACATCTATACTGTAATATGTATATATTGTGGAATTTTATTCGTAAAAATTTAATACGCTTCACGCTTCACTTTTAATAACATTTTTCGTGATGTTTCTGTTATTTAGAGTAAATTTACGTACCTACAAGTAATTATAATAACGATCATAGATGTAAATATAAGTTAAATAATTAAAAAAATTAAAAAAAAACAAAAAAAAATGAAAAAAAAAATATATAAAGAAAAGCAATTAAAAGAAACCAATGATTGTGCCTCAATGAACTGTGGTACGTTACCGTAACCGATGGCAGGTGTAATCGTTTCCTTTCAAAAATGTATTATAATGAATTGTGCGCCTAGGCACCGCTCTGTGACTAGCTGTAGACAATATAAGGCTGCGAGCAGCGGGGCCCGCGCCCACGCCTTGTGTAATCATTAATGAGCTTAGCTATGTTTTACTTTTATTGTAATAAGTGTTATTTCATCAATCAACATTTTATATATATACCTACGTATATGTAAATATTTTTATCTATTTATTTTCTGGTTTTCATGAAGTTTACCCGAATTAACGTGTAACCTTAAAATTTGTTGGTTATCTTGAAGTGAGATCACGCGGTGTCGCGTGTTCGAACGATCGCATCTATTCCATAACACTTGAATGCCAAAGTCGATGTCTGTAAGCCATTGGACGACCGCTTGTGTTGTTTACATAAATTGGGTGGATCTCTGACATCACAACAAACTATTGATCGTACAAATAAGAGCCATTAATACTGTCAGCCGACGCTTAGGTCGCTGTAGTCTATCCAAGCTGCTCTGGTGTTATTTTAGCTCAACTATTCAAGTAGTTTGCTCATATTGTTGTTAATTTTAATTTTTTTTTTATTATCTTAATTATTAAACTTCCCTTAGTGCGGAATAAAATTCTAAAGTTATTTTGTAATCTCCAAATTAGCTATTAATGTGCTGGACCATAGCTGATAACTGCAGTGTGTATGGCGTAGGACTCATGCCGCCTAAACTACGCGTAGCGCGTTTGTAATTTATTTTATAACTTTCCTTCGCTTGTCACTCTACCGTCCCTGTGACCTTGCTGTCTTGAAGTAATCGTATCTTATTAATTTGGTAGCTTTATTAGTTTAGACTCAAATCGACTCGTATTTGAAAAGATACGTATATTTCTTACTACGTTTTGTCGTCCCTATAGTTAGTTGGTAACGCCAAGAAAGCCAATAAATATTGCACGGAATATTGAGCAGCGCGGTTCAAGGGCGCCGGGTCGGTGGCGTGACAACATGACAGTTCGGCTTATTTCTAGCTTGACACCAGTCGCGATGAATCCATTGTCAGGCAGCACTCACTCGTTCAACTGTGTACTCACATATAGGGACCAAAATATGTATGAATATTATGCAGTTTCATTTTACGCTGAATACACTACACTCATAAATAAGCTGAACATTGCACACTAAAAGACATTCTCATTTTTTTTTTCCATTGTTAATGAATGCGTTTTGCCGTCGCATATAACTGACGATGTTACTTATACGACATAATTAAACCTAGTGATAGTTCGTACGATATTCAGGAGGGCCTTTTAATTTAAATAAGGTTAAAGTTTTGCTTGTTGTCTTTATTTATATATATTTTTGTACGTTACGACGTTGACGTCCTAATACAATAGAGAACACATTAGGTGATATCTACAAAGAAACTAGTCTTCCTTATTTACGAGGGATCGTGTTGAGATGGCGGGGACGCGTGACGTCGACACAGAGGCAATCATTCCTCTAGTCTTGTTATGTGGTGCGAATAAGTGAATACCAAATATAAAATATCGAAGGCTTTGACGTTAGTGTGTAGAGGTAACGATAGGTCGGCCTGAGCAGCTTGGACCCTGTCAAACTTTACAAGGGAATGGTTGGGTAGTATTATTATAATGCATTTATTTCTCTTTTTTCATAGTCACTCAATCATATATTTAATTAATTGAGCTAATGCCTAAAAATTGGAATATCAGAGTTTATTTAGGATGTTCATATTTTACATTTTAGTGTTTAAATATCTAAAATTTACCTTAATTATAGTGAATGGATTTTTGTATTATTGGAATATATAGCTGTAAGACAAAGGTGTTCTTGATAAAACACAAACAACTGATTATAAACAAAATATAAAAAATGTACTGAGTGACTTTACGTGTAAACAGAGGGCCATTGATAAAAATGTTGAACTAAGCTAAATTCTCTATGTGGTAATTTAACTAAATGTGATTGCTGAGAATATTTTAACTGCTATTATGTATAGTTGTAATAGAGCAGTAAGTCGCCATTTATCTGTTAGCTCTACGAGCATACAAAGGACATGCACACCGGTAGATATATTGCGTTAGGCTGGAGCGCCGTCCGCGGGCGCGCGGGTTCCGCCGCATCTTCGGACACGTCAGTGAAGTTGCATTTGATTCGACGACCACCATGTAGCGTTTATGTATATTTATGTATGTGTATGAAGGCCAACCCCCCCACCAACAGTTAATTGATGCAGTAGACTCGAGACTGCTGCTCGCTAACTACACACACACAAACACACTGCTTCTCTAGTCTTTCTCGCATTCATGTATCGCACGGCGCGACGTGCGAGTGATTATAATCGAGCATAATTTAACGATCATATCCTATATGAAACTAGTTTATATTCGTATTATTCTTTCATTAGATCTCTGTTGTACCTGTGTGAAATTGTTTATATTCAATGTTCATTTGTACTATAAGAGAAGTGTACCGGTCTCGACGACACCGTGCTTGACATATACGTAATCGCGTAGTTCGAACGACCAAATTCGTTAATGTTCCACAAAAGTACTAATAACCTCTCAATATTTAGATATTTCTATTGGCGTCAAAAATCAATACTCTGCGGTCTTAAATTAGTCACTTTTGTACCTTGATTGTACTTGTACTTGAATAATATCCTATGTAAGTGAGGAATGACTAATCCAATTCTGAAATATACTTAATTTAAATTTTGACAGACTGATATCTGTGATTAAGAAAATATTTTTAATATTGTCCAGTGAGTCGGATGAGAATATTTATTTTATTAGAGGTCTCCTACTGCCAGCGGCACATGTTATGTGACGAGACATCATATTTAACTGCTTCGTATATTTTTTTACTTTAGTGATGTATCGAGCTGGAATACATTTAAAAGACCATTTCACGAGTGGACTAGTACCGTTGTCGGTTTATGTTGTACAAAACGAACAAGCTTAATTAGTAATTAAAAAGCCCACCATGTAAAGATGTAATGTACCGATCCCAATGAATCAATGATTACAAACTAAGTTAATGTATCACTCAGTATCATGACATCACCGCCGCTCAGGGCGGAGACTGATCACAAGAAATTATTTCGAGTACCACCGATGTCATCTGAAATTTGTTTCCTTAACATAATTGATCTTCGAACGTTGCATATCGTCTACATTTCTAATTCGAATTATTTTGTTGTATTCATATCCGTGATTCCCGTGATGTGCGTTAAGTTTGATAATTGTAAAACCTTAAGTTATCATAATAATGAATACTAAATTGGATTGCCTTTAGTATTGTAATGAGTGACATCTCTTTAAAATAATGAACGATTGGCGTTGATTTATAATAAAAAAAAAAATATTTTTCGGTACCACCTTTGAGTTAAAGTACAATGTAGTTATATAAAGCATGTTTCAGCGACGTATTTCATTATAACAATATCAACATAACTAATTGATAAGTTTAGCGTAGACTTAGGCTGTCTCGTCTCACGTTACACCAATATTATTAATAATTAATTCTCCTTGGTATTTGTATTGGAACACTTAAGAAATAAGCAGATACTAAATTATGACATAATTATATCAATAGGCTAAATATATTTAAAAAAAAAACTAAAAGATTTTTCTGTGCAAATCTCTGTGATGGGAAAATTTATTCTAAAGATCTAGTATTAACTGAAAGTGACACGAGGGTCGTACTATGAAGCATTTTCCTTGCGTTTGCAGGAGATTAATGTACGCTAAACTCATAAGCACATCTTTGACGAACGCACGGAATATTAGTCTGTATTGCATTTCATGCTAGGGCCCGAGTTTCATGGTGACTTTAAAAGTTGAACTTTTCAGTCTTTTCGCGCAAAGGGTTGTGTATTATTTTTTATGTAGTACAAAATGTGTTCGCAATTTGATTGCTGCTGTAGTGTTCCTTATGTTCTTCAAATTAACTTTGTTGGGTATTTATTTGAAACTTTGTATTCTCAATGTCTAAAGTATAATGTGTAATAATATAATTATGATCGTAATAATTATGAGGCATGCGTAAGAAATTTTCACGTAGTAAGTTTATGAACGGCTGCCTTAATAGTAATATGAATTTGTATCGATCTGTACACCATCCTCTACGTATGTTCCGTCGACGATTCGCTGCGCCGAATCGTTAGTGTTCCGTCACGTACCAAATAATAGCGTAGCGGGTGCCCGGGGCGGGCGACACACCGCGCCACCGCCACACTCGTACTACACCTTTTACTGTTCTAGATCTATTTTTGCAACTGCCGTGTTTTTAGACATAGGCGTCTCCATTTATATAAGGTGTAGACAGGAGCGGACGACGGTGGGTCGACTTCGCCCGAGGCGCCATCGGCAGCGGTTCTATGTTCTTTGTATCTGTATTACCTCATTCAATAACCTCACATAGTATGTCCTATATCAATCTATTTATATATCGACTCCCAGTACTTATCAAACGCACTGCACTGTTATTTGGTACACAATTTTAACAATTTCTTTAAGTTAATTTAAGGGTTTATCATGAATTTTATCAGTGTATCAAATAGTCGATATATTTTACTGTTATTTTTCTGATACTACCTTAAAGCAATGTATATTAACAAACAAAGCAGGAGAACAATAATTATTATGTAAGTGTAACAGTTAGTGAATTTAAGTGTGCTATTTTCCATTCCAGAACTCAACGATATCATTGTTCTTGTAATACTTATGTTCGGGTTTTAAAAATGTTATTATTGTATTTAAACTAAACCTTATGTGATTGAAATGCAATGTTTAGAAGTATTTTTATTCTTTATTTTTTACCATTAATTAATAATAGTTAGTAGAGATCTATTTGAGAGTCTAATGTATCAATTATTTGTAAAGTTGGCTGTAACTAATTAGAAGTTACAATAAGTAGACATATTTTAATATAAACATTTGGAGCAAATTTTATGTAGATGACAAATAGTTGTTTTGATCATTATGTGAAATGTTGTCTCGTATTGTTAGCGCAATGTGTACGCACAACGGTGAGGCGGGTCGGGCGGCGCGCGCGCGAGCCCGCAGTGCGACGCGTGCGACCGTCCGGCACAGGACGCGCGCGCCCCGCCCAGCCACCGGTGGACCCTCGACACTCACTGCACAGCACTGCTAGACTAATTCAGTTATTGCGTAAGGATATTTTTCTTACATTTCGATAAGAGTAATCTTTATAGAATAGGCAATAAATAATGTTTAACAAAAAGTCCCTATTTAATCGAACTGATGACAGAAACGCATGTTATATTTGTGGCCTCTTTATGAAGTAAGATCTAAGTTACATGTTAAAAGAAAATTAATTTTGCTATGCACATAAATGATACTCAATTAATTGCCAAAAAGTAATATATATTCATAGTTCAACAATATTTCTTTTGGGCATATTTACTTTGAATTTATGCAAAACTTAGATTATGATTAAGTAGGTTGTAGACTATATGTAGAGTGAACGCATATTATATTATTATAATATATCTATATATATATTAAAGTAAGGTGAATTTGTGAGGTATCAATTTCTTGTATTGTTCGTAAGTTTAGATAATAAATGGGTTTAGCCATACTTCGGCTGGTTTGATATGTATGTTATCTGATTAATTGTAAAAAAAAAATAAAAAAAAAATCATTAAAGCTTTGTGTTTTATTTATCTCCCATCTTTTAAACCTTACGTTTTGCAAAATACCAAATTATATACATAGATAGAATAATAATAAAGCCTCGTATCCACTAGGCAACATTTGGCGCGCGACACGTGAATCTCAACATGTACGGCAACGCTGCACAACAGCGCGCGACGTTGCCAGCTGCCGCGCAACATGACGCGCGGCTTGTTGTTTGTTTAAAGTGCATCGTTAGGGTCAACTCACACCGAAAGAGCGGCGAAGGGCAGCGAAGCGGAGCGCAGTTTCAGTTTCATATGAATTTTAACTTTATTATCATTACCATAATACTTATTATCGCATGAGAAACTCGAACGAGTCGCGCGGATGCCCGCGGCGCCGCAGGAATTCCGGGGAATTCCATAAACGGAGCCGTGCGACTGCGTGAGAAGTTGCGGGAAGTCCCGAGAATGTTCGGGCAGTCGCGAGCGATAAATAACAATACAATTGAACCATATATTTCTTTTAAATCTTTCCCTCCTTATCTCTTCGGCCTCTTCCTCTTCTTCTTCAATTATATGTGCAATAATAATTAAATCCAAAATACCCCATTTTCACTGCTTAAACACAAGTTTCCTCGAGTTTTGTTGAAATTGAACTGCGCATAGGAGAGCGACCCATGAATTCTGACGATGACTCCGTGACTCCGCGCTTCGCTGCCCTTCGCCGCTCTTTCGGTGTGAGTTGACCCTTAGTTGAGCATCAATTGTTGTCGAGTGGAGACGTGACGCACAACTATGTCCAGTGCCGGTGTAAGGGCCACTGACACCCCGGGCGAAAATATTGTGGCGCCCACTTGAGGGAAGCAATATCAGCACAGAGCGTAGAGCACAGTTTTGAGGGTTTGCACCAGGGGAGGCCAGAGACTCCAACTCCAGACCTTGGCGCCCACCAGAATTTGTCGCCCTGGGCCGTCGCCCCATCGCGCCCCCCCCTAACGCCGGCACTGACTATGTCCGTAGTGTGGTGTAACGAACGAGTGCTCAAATTAATCGAACTGTACCAAAACTATGAATGTTTATGGGATACTGCTCACAGAGACTATAAAAATAAATTTAAAAAACTAGATGCATGGGATTTTCTTCTTTTTGATTTCGATAAAATTATAACCACTGCCGCTGAAATCAACACAAGTTCCTCTGGCGACATGTTGTCGACGACTGAGAACTGTGGACAGACAACGTTGTTAAAAACAAATGTTCCGCGTAGGGTTCATGATTTCTCGAGCTTTTTAATTTCTCGGGTCTCGAGAATTCTCGAGGCTAATTTCTCGGGTCTTCTCGGGTTGTCGAGAAATTTAAATTTACGTACGTTTTCTCATATTATTTGGTTCCCATAACGTCATTAAATTTAGTGATTTTCGTCTCAAATAAAAATATCAAATTAATTATAAAACTTTTATTGATTATATTCAAAAACATAAATCTTATGAGTAATCTAATTAACTTTAAAAAAAAATACAGAAATAATATTATTCAGACTGTTATTTAGAACTTATAAACAAAAGTAGCTTCTTAATTAAACAAAAAATCAACATGTAAGAAAACGTTAATATCTTAACTTATAATTAAATTATAATCACAGCAGCATTTTTGGCTGGTTATTTAGAAAAAAAATCAATCCATCTTATAGTGACATTCCGGTAAAATCTATAACAAACGCAATTTAAATTAATAATAAGCCCTTGGAGTAATATGTGGTACACACACACAATACCTACAACTGGCAATATTCGTCTCACAAATTTAAAATGACACATTAATTAATTTCAAATATGTAAGTAACATAAGAAAAACATATCAGAATAATTAAAAACTAAGTTATTATTTTATGTATTAAAGTTTGACTAAAAAATAATAGAAAAGAACAGATAGGTACTTGTACCTAGTAAAATTTAAAATTATTTTTAGATTATATTATTGATAAAAATAATATGAATAATAAAGCCATGATGTGTCAATAAAAGTGAAAAGACTTACCTGTTTGATTTCAATTTATCACGTAATCTGTTAAACGCTCACTACGTAAACTATACTTGGCTAGATTCGAAACACGAATAAACGTGTCAAAACGACGCCGCAGAGCGCTTGCAGTGAGATCAAAGGGTGCCGCTGCGCTTTGGCCCGCGCCGCCACGCAACACAACAAATGGCGATTTAATTTCTATATAGGTACATGATTTCTCGAGTTCTCGACTTTTCTCGAGTTTGATTTCCCGGGAACAAAGCCCAACGATTTCCCGGGAATTCTCGGCTCGAGAATTCCCGGGAATAAACCCTAGTTCCGCGTCAACATTCAACAAGTTGCGAAACATGTTGAGCAACATGTCGCGCGCCAAATGTTGCCTAGTGGATACGAGGCTTAAGTTACAACAGACGGCTCCGTTGTGGAATGTGTACTTCCCAAATGTGCACTGGAAAATAAACGTGTACCTCGCAATTGGTGCACTTCTCATAAGGGTTAATTCACACCGAAGTGGTAGCCGTCGGCAGCACAGAGGCTGGAGTTTCACTGTCAAACCATTTTTATGCTTTACCAGTTACCTCCATGAGGAAATGCATAGTATCGTTTGAAAGATCGGATTTACGCACGGCTGCTCGCGGCGCCGCGAGACGTCACGCGCGGCCTTCAAAGCGGCGCCTACAGCAAAGTGCTAGAAGTGAATTGACAATTAACGGGCACTTCTCAAAATGAGCATTTCCAAAAATGTTCAAATTTTAAAATCAAATCAAATCGTTTATTGCTATCCACAACGTACACTTACAGGTGACAAATAACAAAAATATAGAAACAATTATGAATCCTGTCGGGCACAGCAAATTTTTTAAATAAGTAGAAAGGAAGTGCGCTTTATTAATTTTCCTTGTTGTTAAGTTTAGATTATTTTATATAGGTACTATTAAGTATTTTATATTTCCATTCATTTACTTATTCTATCAATATTTTATATGGCGATAGTTTTAATAAAAATCGCTCGCTTTTTTTATAAAATTATACTTTTAGTCGCGCGGATGCCCGCGGCGCCGCAGGAATTCCGGGGAGAAGAAGAAAATCCTCATTTTTCAAACTAGTGAAGATCCTGCTCTTTGCTGAGAGGAGGATCTTGACTAGTTTGCAAAATGAGGAAAAAAAACAATATCCGCCTGCTACGCTACACTTTAACCAACTTTCTTGTATGCGATATGAGCCAGTTTTTGAGGAAGTGTATTGAAAAGTAAAGTAATTTTCCAATTTTTATGTTTTTTTTTTTAAATTTTATTCGAAATCACTTAATTTTGGCCTTTATCTTGCAGTGAGAAATTTTATCATTTGCCCAGCTTTTTCCAACTATGTTTACCCAGATTCAGCTGTATACCGGTATTTTAGATGAAGCGACTGCTTATCTGACCTCCACAACCAGTTACATGGGTAATACGATACCTCTAATCTTGGTAAGAATGGTTGTCAGCTTTCGGTCTTGAACCTGTTGTGACCAGTCACAAATTCTAACTCTTTGCTACTATGGAAAAGGAATTCGTAAAAAAAAGATCCATATCTACTCAGGCATCGAAGCATGACCACACGTTCACCAGTTGCGCTTGTGACTTCTAGATCAAGGAGGTTCAGGTTTTACTTGAGTTTCGGCTTGAAAACTTCAGTGTCGGAATCTCATCCAGGCGGTCCCAGCATAAGACTTGGGGGGGGGGGGGGGGGGGTCACTCAGGGCCGTAGCCAGGAATTTGGTTGGGACGGGTTACCCCGAATAAAAAAAGACAGATTGGGGGGGGGGGCGTTAAACTAATGGGTTAAACTTTTATTATTATTTCTTTTGGAAAGCGAAATTATATCAACCATCTCGAAGATTTACCTATACAAAACGATCATGGACGTTTACAGGTTTATTTCCCGGGGTCGGGCATCTTCAGCTTCACGAAAAGAGCTTGTACTCCACCTCAGATAAGTTAGGTTTTCGTTTGTCGGCGTTGATTCATGCAAGGAATAATTTTGTCGACTTATACAGAAGTGCTTCAGAATAGAGAAAAGTCAGGATTCAAAAGCGAGCGTATTTAGCTCGTAAAATCTAGCACCCAGTTCGAATTTGGTAGGCTTTCACAAATTGTGTCAGTTTATAAAGAAAAACGGAAAAGAGGGCAGAAAATGTTAGAGCGAGTAAAGCGAGCTCGAAAATTTTAGCACTACATCGAGTAGGTTACATTTTGTTTTGACCATTTATGCAGGAGTTATACAGTAGGTATTTAGACGCAAGAACGAGCGAAGCGAGCTCGAAAATTTTTGCATCCTTTCTCGAAGTTAAGTTCTTTTTGTTCATTCATACAGGAATGAGAATAGGAGGAACTCTGTCTAATTGTCAACTTAGGGCGATTTGAAAAAGTATAGCATGTATTGGCGAGCGAAGCAAGCGAGATAATTTTAGCATTCCGCCTCGGCTCGGATAGGTTAATTTCTTTATTGTTGTCGGAGATTTGGGGGGGGGGGGGGGTTGAACCCTCACTCATCACCCTGCCTACGGCCTTGCCCCTGAGATAGTTATATTTTCAAGTTTTAAGATGAAGAGAACGCATCGAGCCACCGAAGCGAGCCGGCCCTCTATTTATTTTATTTAAATCAATGAGTTCAGAAACATGAGACTCGCTCGTGGAGACGGCCCGTAAGTGTTACTTATTTGTTGACGAGCGATCGAAGCAAGATCGAAACTTTTTGTATTCCGCTTGGGAGAAGTTGGTTTCTCTGTAGATGTCCGAGAACACCCAGAAGCAGGACCGTAGCCGGAGCCCTGCTTCTCAAATCAAATCAAATCATTTATTTGCTTGAATATGGGTAGGTACATTAGGTGATACATACAACAGAAGTTCTTTAAGCCATATCCTACCATAACAGGTGTGCAAGTATCTGTTATAATAATAGTAGGTACATTGTTACCCTAGGGGTGAAAGTAACTCGCCAATAGTTCGAGGGACTAATAAGTCTTTAACCCGAGGGAAACACTGTGCTTTTCATTACGAATACAAGGAAAGTAAATTCATATCTGAATCAGATGAACTCATTTTATACAAATCTCTGCCCTCTGCTATACGGAAGTATAAACAAAACTCGAAAAAACAAATGAAGATCGGATTGCCGCTTTCCCGTTTCCCGCCTATTTTGTTTTTTTTTCTGTGGCCGGCCAGCTATTCAGCCATTTTTCATTTTCTTCATTGAAATAATGGTAAATATTTTGCCCAAATCTATGTTATTTTAAATAAATTGTTGAAACTAAATTATAATAAAGTTATTTAAAAAATTTATATTATTTAATCCATAATAATAATAATATAACTTTAATTCAGACATAAGTCCATACATTTATACACAGAAAGCGTTAGTAGGGGTGTTAGTAGTACACACAAAAAAATAAACAAGAGACAACAAAAAGATGTTAGTAATTTGTTAGTAAACAAAACAAGTAAAACTAAATCTATTTCCTATTTCTGTGCAGGTGTACAGTTGCCCAGTACACAGTAGATTATCTATTTAGTATTTTGCACACTAACGTTCTGAGGACAGCGTTGGTGCTACCACGGACCCTGCTCATCGTCGAAGCAGTTCTTCTCCTGACAATGGAGAAGAAATCATCGATATAAGCATCCGCAAACATTGCGGACGCACTGCAGAACAACTGCAACTGCATCAGTTATTGGAACGAAGTTCCATAGGGCGCGTTGCGAAAGGAGGCTAGACGGAAAAAATTCTCACGAAAACTTGTAACGACACTTTTACCCTTTTACTTTTAGTAAGCTATTGTAAGCCGTGCGGCGTGCGCATGTTTCTCTGTCTGTCTCTCTCTCGCTCTCTTATAGAAAGCAAGCCAGATATTTTCGTTTTGTCTTTGGTCTATGGATGGGTGATCAAGGTTAAGCAACGACTGCCAAGGACTGTCTGTGGATGGGTGATCCAAGTTTAGCAACGGTTGCCGAGGTCTGTCTGTGGATGGGTGATCAAGGTTAAGCAACGACTGCCAAGGCCTGTCTGTGGATGGGTGATCCAAGTTAAGCGACGGTTGCCAAGGTTGGTCTGTGGATGGGTGATCAAGGTTAAGCAACGACTGCCAAGGTCTGTCTGTAGATGGGTGATCCAAGTTAAGCAACGGTTGCAAAGGTCTGTCTGTGGATGGGTGATCAAGGTTAAGCAACGACTGCCAAGGTCTGTCTGTGGATGGGTGATCCAAGTTAAGCAACGGTTGCCGAGGTCTGTCTGTGGATGGGTGATCAAGGTTAAGCAACGACTGCCAAGGTCTGTCTGTGGATGGGTGATCCAAGTTAAGCAACGGTTGCCAAGGTTGGTCTGTGGATGGGTGATCAAGGTTAAGCAACGGTTGTCAAGGTCTGTCTGTGGATGGGTGATCAAGGTTAAGCAACGACTGCTAAGGTCTGTCTGTGGATGGGTGATCCAAGTTAAGCAACGGTTGCCAAGTTCTGTCTGTGGATGGGTGATCCAAGTTAATACATACATACACATACATCATAATAGTTACTAGATATGCTTCAAACAAAGTTTTTAATTAAAAATAATAGTAACTTCGCGCGGACTAAACGTTTAGTCAAAACAGTGTTTAGACGCCATGACGTAACGTAAACAAAAGATAAAATAAAAGAAACTTAAAAACTTAAGAACTTCGTTCCTTCCGAGTGTCCCTTGACACCTCTCTAGTTTTATTTAAATTTTTACATCGTGGTTGTATAGAAAGTTGGAACATGGTTCAATAGAAATGTGAAAATAGAACTAGTTTTTTTTTAATAATTTGACAGCTGTCAGTTGAAAGCGATTCTCCCTAGGGATGAAAAGTATTACTTTCATCCCGCTCCTCAGGCAACTTCAGACCTACTTTCAGAGTATGAGTAATGAAAAAATAATAAATCTTATTTTAATTTTACATATTCAGATACATAGATAGATAAAACAGTTATTCAGTGCACACAAGAGACATAGCACAACAGACAGAAGCACAATTAAATAATGAAGACAAATATATAGGTATTCAACTATAGCAAATATTATTATTAGGGTATTTCTGTCATTCGTCCACTATACTATTAAGATAGATACTCGATCCACGGCCTATCTACCTACCTTCTTATCAACATAAAGAGCTGTGTTTTAATTTAGCTATACAATAAAATAATGTAGGTATTTTATCAAAGCATTAATGACAATAGGGACAATAGTACGTACTGCTAGCAACACTTCATTGTGTATCGTTAAGTACCATCAATTTATAATACATAGGTAGGTAGGAACATAGACGTAAAATCGTTCTTCTATTGAACGATTTCACACTAAATGATTTGACGGTCCTCTTGTAAAGGAAAGGAGCTGCGGGCGGTAATAAGGTGTGCTGGTAAGGGTCATTGTGTAGGCACATTCGTAGATGTATGTTCGTACGTAGGATAATATTATCTTGGATCATTTTTATATCCAGAGAGATGTACTGTTACAGACGCTAGCACATCAAGCTACTATAATCTGTCAAATTTCTTTAATAAATTTTCAACTTTATTTCTAAAGTATTAGGTGCAAGGTTGGTTGGGAAAATCTGACAGTTTCGGGTAGGTTGACCTGCTGGCTGTACTTACGTGTAAGATCGGACAACTACCTATCTACAACTTTTAATTTCGTTGCGGAATCCAAGACAGCTAAATGGTTTCTCTGGGACTTCGTCGAGCTTCATTGTCTCGGCGCTTTACTGGTGATCGCCACTGTTGATTCTGGCTTTCAGGAGTTGCAGTGGTTTAGGAATAGTAACGGGTGATTTTTTTGCTGGTATCTTTTTGGCAACAATGTTTTTCACAGATCACGCGTGAATCGTGTCTTGTGTCATTGTCAAACTTGTTCAGTTTGGTCTATAATTTAACCATGAATCGACTTACGAACGAACAACGCTTGCAAATTATTGAATTTTACTATCAAAATGCATGCTCGAAACGTTACTGTGAATGGCGAGCGCTACCGTGTGATGATTGGTGATTTTTTTTTGCCCAAAATGGAAGAATTGGACATGCCTGACATGTGGTTTCAACAAGACGGTGCCACATGCCACACGGCACGCGAAACAATGGCCCAATTGAGAGCCGCCTTAGGTGAACAGTTTATCTCACGTTTTGGGCCCGTCAATTGGCCGCCTAGATCGTGTGATCTAACGCCTTTGGACTATTTCTTGTGGGGCCATGTTAAGGCTCATGTCTACAGGGATAAACCAGCAACGATTGACGCACTGGGAGCCAATATTGAAGCATTTATTCGTGATATACCGGCTGATATGTTGGAGAGAGTGTGCCGAAATTGGGCCTTGCGAATGGGCCATCAAAATCGGAGCCGCGGCCAGCATTTGCATGAAATCATCTTCAAACATTAAATTATATTGATCGTTCTATCGATTCCAATAAAGATTTCATCAAATTTTTCAATTTTTTTGTGTTTTTTTTGAAAATCAAATCCTATACCTCTTAAAAAATCACCCGTTATGACAGGCTCCTAAATAAAAAAAAAACTACAATTTCTGACTGACAATTCCTCCGACCCCTTGACAATTTATATATTAGTAACTACTACTAATACTTACTTATTTTATATCATAACCTGTACGATGTACCTAAGCAAGACATAAAACACGTAATACTTACCCATAAGTAGTACCTATCTTTATTACATAGGTGCATTAAATACTTACCTATGGTCTTTAGCTCTACACACCAAAGTCGCTGGCATGCCAACTGGAAGCGCACGGAAGACGGCGACTTCGAATCGACAGCTTATTGTTACTTCCTTTCCTTACTATAATAATAATCACTACATAGTAGAAAACAAAGTCGCTTTCTCTGTCCCTATATCCCTGTAACGTTAGTAATAATCTATTTGAAGGTAATTTTTGTAACACTATCTAGTCTTAGAGGTAGATAGGTTACCTTTAGAAATACCAGCTAAAAAGAACAGCTGTTCCATACATTTTGACTGTGTAGGTTTTGCACTTCTATAGGAAACAGCTGTTTTTTTTTAATAACCGATAGATTTCTATGTCGGGGGGAGGGGGAGCTCAGAATGATGTACTGAATACGTGTTAACCGTCCCTATATCCCTATACAGCGTGTAACGGAAGGGGGGTATCAACCCTGAAGGAGGTGAATGTGCTCATGAAACTCAACAACTTTCCCCAAAGAACATAGGTCGAAATATGAAAAAAAAAATTGCCCTCCCATAGTAAATCAATCAGCTGGTAGTCAGTTTTGTAAGGGAGGGCCAATTTTTTTTTATGGTACGGGTAGGTACCCGTACCATAAAAAAAAATTGGCCCTCCCTTTCAGCCCGAAAAAAACTACTGTTCCCGAGGAAAACAACAATAACGTTCTTTTGATAATAGATGGCTCCACGTGTTTTTCGAATCATGATTGAATTACGAGTATATTATTACAAGCAGAGAGAGAGAGAGAATTGATTGTCAAATTCGAAATTAACGCGAACGAAGCCGCGGGCAAAAGCTAGTAGCCTATAAAGTAGTGTTTGAAAGAAACAGATAGGTAGTGCCATATTAGCCGTAGAACCGATGACCATTGGGGTGGATGTGTTCTTGAGTAGAGACCGCGAATCTGCAATCGTAAGGTGGTATGCTCGCCAGGCTAGTGGAGGTGGAGCGATTATCTCCGCAGGGTGGTGATAGCACGCATGTTCCATTTGTAATCTTTTTTTTTTGTTTGTAATTTTAATTGATTTTTTCTATTCTAATTTGTATGTCAGTAACGACAAAACATAGAGAACCAGATGCCTATAATGTTTATACCTAAGTTTAACAAATAAATGATTAATTTGATGATTCTGATTCTAGCAACTGAATCAGAGTTGCTGATAATCGAGTTAAGTGGCGTGCGACGAAGGGCCAATGCCCAGCAGTGACTGCTGCAGGATGATGATGATGAGGTACTTAGGTAGTCAGAGAACTAATTTTGTCAGGTCCTGTGTTTGAAGTTCAGCTCCTGTACAAATTTCTAAGAAGCAGCAAGGATACCTGATATTTAAGGTTGCAGAATTTATGCAACAATACACCATTGATTCCCCGAAAGGTAAGCCAGGAGGACCCGGGTTTGTGCCCTGTTAATGACAAAAGGCTTACCCAATCGAGGTAATAAAAATAACTGACGAAATGCGGAATACCTTATTTACCTACTTTGGTTTCACAATATTCTGAAAACTGATAAAATTAAGACAAAATTACTTAAAGGTTTTAAGAAATGAGCGGTCAAAAAAGTGACCCACCATTTCCCCGGTGACCCTACCTACATCTCTGTCAATCTTCAGTAAACGCAGTTGTGGTGATCAAACAATATTAGTAAGCTATTTTTATTAAATTTAAGAAGGTGTATATAAATCATTGTTAAGTTTCTTTGGCGTAAACCCTGTCTGTAATAACGTAACGAGAGACAGGAGAGCGGCGGGCGACGGCGCACGTTAAATATGCAGCAGGCTGAATAATGCAAGCACTCGAGTCCGCCGTACTCTATACTCTATGGTCGGTTTGCGAGGCTACGGAATTTTATTATACTGCCTTAAGTATTTACTTTTACTTACGAACATGGTCGAACCTTGACAGTAAAGTGGGGAGTTCATTGATTTTGGGAAAAAAAGGAACATAAGTGATTTGTGTTATGTGTGACGCTTCATCATCATCTGCCTAGCCTTTTCCCAACTATGTTTGGGTCAGTTTCCAGTATAACCGGATGCAGCTGAATACTAGAATTTCACATGGAGCGACTGCCTATCTGATCTCCACATTTCCACAACCTAGTTAGTACTGGGTAATACGATACCCGTTGGTTAGACTGGTTGTTAGACTTTCAGGCCACTGATCTTACTACCTAGCTGGCTACCTGACGCCAAGTGCACTTGGCCGGTGTTTTTGTTTTTAGAAGAGCTGAGTACAGCATACAAAATCTTCGTAGGTAACGGCCTTTTAAAAAAGACAGAAAAAAATACTTACCCACATAAAGGGTCATACAAATCTTTGACAGTCGTTACAGGTAGTCAGGTGGGTATGGCATATAATAACAATATTTTTAACGCTCATTCATAAGTTTTACTCTCAACAGCAAAACTAAAGTTATTTTTCATAGTATGTTAATCAAAAACAAAGTTACTAAGGCAGTTTCCCGAAAACGCCCCATTGCTCAAAAACTGAATATCAAAATATCTTATCAAATCAAACCAATTTTCGTTTAAAGTTTTTTTTACGTTCTACAAACCTAACTTTTTTCAGAACTTTCCTTCTCTTAATATAGAAATTAGACGGAAGGGTAGTCAAAACACCTATGTATTTTGAAGCACAGCACAGTACCTAAAATGTCTAATCTAAATCTTTTGACTATCAAATGGTACTAAATTAAGAATTTATATTTTAATTTAGTGCCATAAAATCATAATAATTGATATTTTAATTTGAATTAGTCGTCTATGTGCATTACAAGTAGTCACGTAACTTCGGATCGTCACCGACACCCTGGGCAATTCTCAGGCGCGGTGCCTGGAGGGGGGGGGGGTGAAAGGGGTCATGCCCCCCCCAAATCATTCACACCAAATGCACAAACCTTAAAATACCTTTTTTTCGGATATAAATTATTAACTTCCTGCATAACATTAAATGCTTCACTCGCTATTACATCCTGTACTTTTTCAATTCGCCACAAGTTGACAGAGTTCCTCCTATTCTCATTCCTGTATGAATGAAGAAAAAGAACTTAATTTCGAGGAACGGTGCAAAAATTTTCTCGCTCGCTTCGCTCAGTCTTGCGTCTAAGTAGTACCTACTGTTTAACTTCTGTATGAATGGTCAAAAGAAAATCTAACCTACCCGATGTAATGATAAAATTTCCGAGCTCGCTCTGCTCGCTCCGACATTCTGCGTTCTTTTTCTTCTAGTTTTTGTTTATAAACTGACACAATTTGTGAAAGCCAATCAAATTCAAACTAACTGTTCTCAATTGATAAGTATTTCTGTATAAGTCGACAAAATTATTCCTTGCATGGATCGACACCGACAAAATAAAACCTAAGCCTTAACCTCAGAAAGCTGCCCCCCCCCCCCGTAAATAAACCTGTAAACGTCCATGATCGTTTTGTATGGTTGATAGAAAGTTATTCCTAATAGTTTAACATCAGCACCCAATCTGTCTTTTTTATTCGGGGTAACACGTCCCTACCAAATTCCTGGCTACGGCCCTGTGTGACCCCCTCAAAGTCTTAGGCTGCGACCGCACCGCACCTGCATATACATATTATCATGGTTTAATCCGCAATTGCTGTTATTTGCTCGTGGTCAAGGGCTAAAGGCAAGTAAAACGCCAAGACTTTAATATAAAATTTAATGAACCAATAATTAAAATCGTTGACATTATTGAATATGTATTTACATAATATATTTTTGGTTTAACAAGTGTACAATGTACAAAAATCGACAGCTTTATTTACAAATATAGCTATTTACAATATGCAATAAAATGGAAGATGTTCGAAGCATTTAAATCTAACCTACAATCTTATTAAATGCGTCTTATTATAATAAAAATAGATAATATACATCTATGACAAATTAATAATTAAGTGTACATAAAAACACTTTAAAGTCATTGTATAAAACGGTACAATAATGAAAATTCTAAGAAAATTTAGTACATAATGCAAGAGGTAAAAGTTTAAGATTTTTGGTGTTGACAACATTGATACAGGCTCTGAACCAAGAAGCTAGGTACACAGAAGAAGAAAATACGAACAGGCCTCAGTAAAATACCAACGAAAAAATAAATAGAATCGTTAAAAAATACGATCATTTACGATAGGAACCAAATAAAATTACTTAAACAAGAAAAAAAATACACTTTGTGTTTATGTCTTTTTATGAACAATAAAAATCGAATGGAAAATTCATGAAATAAAATAGATTCTTGGCTCCTAACAGCGTTGACAAACATAATTATGCGATATGAATTATTCAGCCTGATTTAACACAGTGAAAAGCAAACTCTATGACAATGACTAGCTTCATTATCCGTTTAACGAGACCGCAATGCAAGAACAGATTCCAACAAAAGATGAAAGGAAAACAAAAGAAAACGAGGACTACTCGAATATAAAAGTATCATAAACACAAAAGTGGTAAAAGACGGTTTTTATAAAGCTTAATAATAATTGGCAGAAAAAATCTATGGTCATTAAAATTTATTACACTTCAAAGAAGTTTTATGTCAATTTAAACATTATTCTTACCGTCTAAAATATAAATTAATGTTTGATGATGGTCGTGTCTTGAATTTAACAAGCACAATGGTTTCCAAAGCAGTACCTAAGTATTTGATTTAGCTCGCTCGGTTATTTTCTTATCATCGTAACGCAGATCAAATCGAGTTTGCCTTTCACAGTAGCCATTGTAGGCACTAAACTACTCTTTATACTGTAATTGGTTGACAATGTGTATGTTATCTGGTCTGTTCCGTCTTATTTAAAGTGTCGAATATGTTCTTGTACCAGAACTCGACCGTCTTGCCCCAGGCACCGAGTGTCACATCGTCGAGCTTGAGCACATCTATGAACATCTTCACTATGACCTCTTTGAGTTGCTAGAAAAGAAAAAGTAAAGTTTTTATTAAAGTTGACAGATTGGTTTTTCATTGAAAATAGGTTCAGATACTCTTCATAATAATATGGTAACGATAACATCGGATAACATAGTTTTACAAAATCTGACAGTTTCGTTCAAGTCTTCCAATAGTTCAGTTCGATTTTCGTATAGTAAACAGTTCTTTTGTGTTAATACTCAGATAAACAGTTCGTTCTTATATTGCCACTAGAAAATAGTTTCGTTTGAGATGTATTGTGAATATATGTAGTACAGTTAATAGTTTTAGTACAGTTTCTTAAGTGTAGAGTTCCGTTCCATTGATCGTGTAGTATTGTATGCTGGTTTAACCATAGTCAAATAGACTTTTATTTCTTCTCCACAGACAGTGCTTTTCAAACCTAACGCTCTGTTCCACAAAGTTAACGTTGCAGCCGGCACCTATAGGTACAGGGCGGTTAGTGATTCATTTTTGATCCGTAATAGTTTAGATTCCCAAATACTAGACCACCCGTCTGGTACAGATCGAATCCTTAATTAACCTTTTATACCACTAATTTGCAGTCGCACAATTGAATTAAATTAACAATGAAAAAAAAACAATTCAATTTAATGTTCGAATAGATGCAAAAACTACGTGTTGATTGCTTGATGATGAGAAGATGACAGTACATTTTTAATTTATTGTTACATTACATACAGCCAGTGTCTTTTGTATTTTTTTTTCTCACAAAAACATTTATATCTAGTACCTATATTCCTATCTACAAACGATGACGTGTTATGTACAATAATGTAAATAGAACCACACCCACCGTGGTCTGTACATTAGTCTAATCCAATACATTTGACATGCAAATGAGCGTATCGCCCATATTTGCGGTTCGTAAATTGAATTTAATTCAAGCATCGAACGTTTCTCGCCGTCATTTCGAATTACGAACACGTCTACCGTATGAAGTGGTTGGGAAAGTTATATTTTTGTAAAAATATCCCTACATGGGGTATTATACGATATGATTCAAGGCAAAAAGGTCCGTCTCCAAGTTACCAGAAAAATTATTAGGTTTTCTGAACCCTAACGCAACTGTTCCTGATTTATGAATAGAGATATTATGAAGCCCATCACATGCATTCGGTATAGAGTTTCGTGTGGGCAATCAAAATCCTATAGGAATTCATCTATTACCTACGCATCCCATGAAAACTGAAGACATGGCAGTTTTTTCAGAATTTTACTAAAAATGTTCAACATCTTACTTGGAAATTCTTCTCCTGAATCTTTCTCCTGCGATGAGACTCTCCGATCTTGGTCATCATGGCGGCAACCACCTCAGGCTGGTTGAGGTTCTCCACGGCAAGGTTCAGTGACGACATCAGGTTGATCACGTGTGCCTTGAACTGTGGGTTTGTTAAGTACTGGTCCTCAGGAATATTCTTGATCATCCTGAAGAACTCCTTGCTCTCCGGGAAGGCGACAAAGAATCTGAAAAGTGGAAAAAATTTCGAGTTATTTTTCTGGTCCTTTTTTTTGGCTTTGGATAAACTGCGTCTGGGACTAAACATGGGAAATGTTTTAACTATTGAGAACATGGAGTGGCTCTATTATAAAGCTGTTTGAAAAATCATGAGACATTCATTCACTTAAGAAGAGAATCGGCTGTCTTGAACATCAAAATTACAAACGACAGTGCCACAAAACACCTGCCCTTCATCATTTCCTTGTGTTTTAGAAGGAAAGAAGGGGGTCAAGAAAGTCCACAGCCTACAAGATTATTTATTTGTGTCTACCAACCACTGTTTACTACTAACATTAAAAAAACATGCAATCAAAACTTTTTATCCTAGAATAAGACGCTCAAAAACAACGCTATATTAAAATTTCAGTAACCAAAGCTCTATTGCTCTTGAACACTTCAGTTCATAGATAGGGACTTTCGTCTTGAACCTACTGTCTCATAACTACAAAGTGCATTTTCTCATAAAATCCACTTATCGTCAAATTGACCTGTTAAAGTCTTTATGCATACTTGGATCGATATTTTGCGATTAACGTTAGCTGATGCCAGGCTTAAGTAGACACAAATTACTAAGAACGTTTTCTACTTTTACATTCTCGATCAATACTTGTGAACTGCTATGGTTCTTAATAGCCATGTTAAAGCGTTATGAAAAAATAAAGCGCTAAATCCTCAGAAAAGTTTTTATTTGCGACGAATTAAAAAAAAACATATGAATGCGTTTTGTATCATTGACTTTTTGTGTCTGGTTATTTATAAAAAAAACTTTTTGCAAAAAAAAACCGACTTCAAAAACACAAAAAAAAAGTGAAAAATAATTTTAGCTTCAGAAGTCGGTGATTTTTTTGATTCAGTTTTTTGTCACCGACTTCTGAAGCTAAAATTATTTTCACTTTTTTTTTGTGTTTTTGAAGTCGGTTTTATTTTTTGCAAAAACTTTTTTTTTTTTTTTTTTTTTTTGTTTTTTTTTTTTTTTTTAAATTATAATTGCAATATCATATACAAATATATTCTATGCCATTAATTTACATTGTTATTAACAATACATTTCATGGCACCAATCACGGCAGATTTGCTGTCTATTATTGAAGAGTTCCATTGTATATCTCCGAAGATCAGCATCAGATCTTCACCAAATTTAAATGGGACCACTTCGTAATAAACCCCTTTCGAACAAAAAAAGAATTTTGCAGATCCGTCCATATATGACGGAGTTATGCCCGAACATACATAAAAAAAAAAAAAAAAAATACAAACATCCGAATTGATAACCTCCTCCTTTTTGAAGTCGGTTAATAACCTCCTCCTTTTTGAAGTCGGTTAAAAACTGATTTAGCACAGCCTTTTAGATTTTATTTTCTGATCAAATGATGTGGCTCCTTGAGAAGTTTATGTCAAAATCTTAAATTAATATAATTATATGGTACTCTTAAACATTTTTGTTTTTGCAGTATTCCACGTGCCAAATTGGCATCGCTTTCTTATGGTTAAATAATACTTAGCAGTGAGTATCGTATTCTTACAATGTGTAGCTTTTGGGATAAGGCCAAATAATTTAAGTTTCGGTCGGCAGTTTATAGTTAAATTGAGAATCACATCACAGGATTTTTTATAAAGTAAATCAAGTTTTGCCAACTTCCACTCTGTCCACCACATTTAAACCAACCCTCGTCCACAATCCACAACCATCACTAGGACCTACCTATATTGAAATCCTTTCACCACTTTATCTTTCGAAATAGGGCCTCTAAGAGAGCCTCAACCTGACCTTTATGCTCATCATCATAATTCTCCTGCCCTTAACCCAATTTATTTGGGGTCGGCGGAGGATGTATTCTTCTTCCATACTTCTCTATTACTCGCCATCTCAGCGGTCTTTTCCAGCCATATCAATTTGCACACAGTCCATCCATCGTTTCTTTGGTATTCACCTACTCTTATAGCCACCTACATTCATACTCAACATTTTCCTCACTATATGCCATTAAAAAGACATACATTTTTAATTAACTTGTCCATTCTCCACGTCTGAGTGGCGTTTAATCACACAAACTATTCGTTGAGCTAGCGGACTACAAATCAAACACAGTGACACATAGCTGGAACACGTTTAAAACATTTCTCGTTCTTAGCATAACCACTGACAACTGTTTGTTTGTATAACGTTTTCCGACGAGAGCCGTAAAATGTGACATTTATGCCACAAAGACGTTAAATTAATGTGCAACGTTTTAATTTTAGTTTATATTGCTAATACATAGTTTCGAGTTTGGAATAGTTTCGTTCGTTTCAATGTATCCTTACTTCCACCTTCTGCTAAGTGCACCAATTAACTTAATACGATGTCAAAAGTCGTGGCTTATGATTGTTATGATGTTATTTTGGTAGGTAGGTACTTTGGGCAACCAAACCTGGTCTTGACAGCCACTTCACCAGATATCTAGACCAGATCTAGGCTTTCAAAAACTGTAAAATAGTTATTGGCACAAATTAGTATAATATTGTCGATATCGAATACCTACCTAAGTGAAAAAAGAATTACTTTTTTATAGAAAAGAAATATATGCTCTAAAATTGTACTATCTGCCTGAAAAATCTACACTAATCGGAAAAAAATGTGGAAAATTGCAGCCCTCGCCTGCTTTGGTAGATAATAAACCAACATTAATGTTATGTTATCAGTATCACTTAAGACTTAGGTACCTATATTTAAGACAACCACCAACTTAGTACCTACCTACCTAATGGATTTTACTTATCGTAAAATAGGTAGGTACTATGCGCCCTACGAGTGCGACCATAATGTTATCATTATACGATACACTTTGATACATAAGTACCTACAATAAGAAAAGCACGATTAAGTTCAGAATTCTAGGAATATGTTAAGCATTATGTAGAAATACATTTGTAGGTATTGTGATCGTGGTCACTGGCCTTGCTAAAGTTTGTTTGTAATACTTTTATCAGACAAGCCAAAATATGATAATTATAGAATATCTACTACCTTAACTCACGGGAAGGCACTACCAGGGTAAAAGTAATAAATTTTACGCATGCCACATTTCATCCAAATCCGTTCAACTGATAAGGCGTGAATAGGTAACTGTAACTGATATACAAGTAGCGTCCTCTGTTGTCGCATAGCGGAAGCAGTATAGTACTTATAGTAGAAACATCCTTCTGTTTGTGCCACTTACTACTAGAGGCCGTCAGCATCAATGAATGATTTACGCATTTATCGATTAACTGCTTGCGCTTCCCTACACTGGAAGCGCTGTTTTATCAATGAGTTGTTGTAATTATATGTATTATAAATGAATGTCATAGTAGTCGCCTCTCGACACTCGAATTTTCTAGAAATTTCTGGAACCGGAAGTTGAGTGTAAAACGCGAGTACTTTCCGCCCACATTTCATTTGCCTGTTCACTTCCAGATGCGATAGAGTAGAGTGCACTAGTCTCGTATGTTTTAACCGCGTTTAGACAGAATTTTTAAACTGTATTCATCTTTGCCCGAAATCATTGAATGTAGTTTTAAAACCGACAATAAATCTTGTAGTAAGTAGTGTTCGTGTGTCTTTCATTGCTGCCAGATTAATGCTCTGTCCTAAAGAGTAACAGACTGACAGACAAACATACAGAGTTTTCACATCTATATCGATGAAAGGACGTCGACGTACGAATGGTTAATACGAATTCAGTACATCACTCCGCATCTTAAAAAATCTGCTGTTCCATTGATTTTGACTGTGTAGGTGTTGCACTTTTGTAGGAAACAGTATATGTTTTTTTTAAATTATTGATGAAAACTTTCTACGTGGGGTTAAGAATGATGTAAGTACTGAACGCACACCGGGACACCGGGACATTCCACCCTGTCTACAAAAGACCTTTGAAAGTCGGTACAGATATTCACTGGCCCGAAACTCTGATAACCAGTCTTACCAAGAGACATTGTATTACCTAGTACTAACTGGGTTGTGGAGGTCAGATAGGCAGTCGTCGATCCATGTAGAAAACTAGTATTCAGCTGAATCCGGTAAGACCGGAAGCCGACCCTAACATAGTTTGCAAAAGGCTAGGCAGATGATGTTGAAGCAATAACAACTGTGTCTTCTAAACCAGTACCATATTCCCGTCTTGACTAGGAAATGGGAAGTTAGTAACCTCACGCTAAGCTAGGAAACTATCACCGGCGCTAATTGGGTTGGCATATCGATTTGCCGCACAAATATAAATGCTTCGTTCCACTTCATTTCAACTACGAATACGAAAACTAACACGAGTTATGTCGCCATAGGCCAAACACTTTTTTGTGATTTTTTTTTTACTAAGGTTTTTTCGCTTACGTTTTGTTAATGCTGCGTTATTGTTGGCATAGTTAGTTTAACATTCTTTTTTCGTACTCATAGTTTTTTTGAAAGCGTTTTGTTATCATAAGTCAAACATGTTTTTGGCCAGTTTTTTTTGGAATAGTACCTTTTTTGCAATTATATTTGCTTTAAATTAAATGTTTACCATGTACTTATTGGTAACTCTTGTCTATTTTATTGCATCTTAAGACTTTTTGTAGGTTATGAGTGGTTGTAATGTTTAGACAAGATACAATACAAGATAGGTACTAAAATATGTTTTGACGCTAGAAAACCTGACCTAACTTAACGTAATATCTACATTGAGTAGGTATTACAATTTTTTATAGCATTAAAAGATCAGGAGCGGTCGGAGGGGTTACCCCGAATAAAAAAAAGGCAGAGGGAGAACTTTTTTAAAAACGAAGTAATATCAACCATTTCTGGATTTACTTATACAGATCATGGGCGCTGACAGTTTTACTTCGGGGTGGGGTGAGGGGGGGGGGGGTGCATCTTCAGCATCCCGAAAAGAGCTTGTACTTCACCACGGATATGTAAGGTTTTGCGTTTGTCGGTGTTGATTCATGCAAGGAGTAATGTTGTCGACTTATATAAAAGCCTATCCATTGGAAAAAGTCAGAATTCAATAGCGAAAAATTTAGCATCCAGTTCGAATTTTATAGGTTTTCTTCGGCAGTTATTTAATTTAATGGCGGTTGATTAATTATTGCAACAGTAAAACATGGACAGTAATAAAAAATCAATTCTAAAAAGAATTGAGCAGTCCAATAACTGAATGAGCGGTAAAAATGATGGAATGAGCGGTTTGATAAATAGTTCGCCAGATCATAGCGACCAGTGACACCCGGACATGGGGTACCCCGACTCGGACAGGTTAGGTTCGAAGGGGATGGTGGGGTCTAGTGAGCGAACTAAGACCCCGACTTACCCTTCGTGTAAGGTACCTGTAAACCCTGCAGAAGTGCAGACAGAAATAGGAGGAATAACTGCGCACTCGTAACTGCCCATTTAGTTATTTTACTGCTCAGTATAATGATTAAATGATCCATTTTATTATTTTTTACGACTCATTTTTGTTTACTTTACTGCTAAGTCTTAACTGCCTCTTTAAATCAGTGCCTTTTCTTATTGTCTGTCAATACAAATATTGTGTCGGTTATAAAGAAAAACTGAAAAGTACTCAGGATGACAGAGGTCAAACATTTTAGCACTATATTGCGTAGGCCAGATTTATCGCAAGAGCGAGCGAAGCGAGCTCGAAAATTTATGCACTTTATGAAAATTTATGGGGGAATCAGGGGAAAATAAATGTTCACCCGTGCGAAGCCTGGACGGGCCGCTTCTAATTTATAAAATTTCCGAAAAATTACTATTTAAGGAAGAATGTGGGGGGGGGGGGTCATGTCAATAGTGACTCCCCTAGGACCGCGCCTGTAAAAGATTCACGTCCTCTGTACACTTAATACCACAAAACTAATAGTTTAATAAAAAAACTTAGGCAGTCATCCTAACACCACAATATATATTTATATATATGTATATGTATACTTCTATTAATTCACACTTTTTTATACATACGTGATTTAAAGTTGTGAAATTGTAAACTCCTGCGTCATGTAGATGTAATCATATATGTATAGATATATAATTAAACGAGGAGTTGCCATTTTAATACGTAATTGAGTGCGTTTTTGTATACTTATGTATTGTACATTATGTACGGTGTTATTTTTAGTTTAATAAGAATTTAAGTTAGTAGGTATCACGGTTTAGAATATTATCTACCTGGGGGTTACTATGACGTCTTAAAGCAGGAGTAATTCTAGTGTGGGAAAGAGACAGAGCTATACAGGTCGTCTAGCGCCATCTCTTTCCCACTGGAATTACTCCTGCTTTAAGAAGTCATCATAGTAGGCCACCTGATTTTGATGTCCGTTTTCACGATCAGTAAGCGACACTTAAACCTAAATCAAAGCGGTCTGTTGGGTTTATAACGCTAGACACCCGCTGAACTTTCAACAGAGCAATAATACTTAGGCACTTATTTAAGCAACGCTTAGCGAAAAGGCATCGCTGTCAGTTTTCAAGTATTCGCTAGTAAGTTGTAAAACATCTGCACATCGAGTTACTGTTTATACCAAAGATACATGATTTAAATAAAGAAATGTGAAGAGATTGTTTCTTTAATATGATCTATCTGCTACAAAAGAAACCCCAAAGTCTAATGTATTTTCAGTGGTGGTGGTTGGTTACAGGCCTTTCTACAATTAATCTAATATTCTGCTCCTTTTTTTATTGACATTTTAATGCTAGGCCTTTCCCATTCCTTTTCAACTCTCCCAGTGTTATGCCTTCTCCTGCCAATGAGTCAGGAACGAGTCCAAATCGTCACGCTAGTGTTTCTTGGGCCTGCCTCGGTGACGACGATCGTCTTCAGGTACCCACTGTGTGACAATTCTGGCCCATCTGGCCTGACCTACCATGGAAAACATCCATCTCATTCTGTTTCTTACTTTTTCTTAAATTCCACAAGAATATTCAAGACTACATAATTCTGAAATCACACCAAACAACATTTATTCGTCATCAATACAAATATTGAATGCCATAAAAGTTGTTTCATTGACTCGAAATTTTTATTAATCAAGTTATAAAGGATGTTTCCGGATGTGTGCGATCGCGATGAACAAATTTTTTACGAAGCTGTTTTTGACAATCCTTGAAGTTAAATTAAACAAGGTTTTTTAGGGTTCTCCATTATTGAACCTTAATATTTATTGATAACCTTGGACATGGTACCTAATTTATTGTCATTCTGGTTCTTATGTGCACAGTATGAGATTTTTTGTTACCTGCATGTAAGATAATAATGTTTGGGTAGTAATTTTTTAAGTTATTTTTTAATTATTAACCCAAATTAAGGTAAACTTGTTTTTTGTTTACCAACTTCTGATAAACAACCATAGCCTAGCCTTTTCCCAACTATGTTGGGGTCGGCTTCCAGTCTAACCGGTTGGAGCTGAATACCAGAATTTTACATGGACGACGTTGATGCAGCGACTACCTATGTGACCTCCACAACCCATTTACTACTGGGTAATACACCCTCCTTCCTTTCCTATCCCTTTGGTAAGACTGGTTGTCAGACTTTATGGCTACTGACTACCTGTAACGATCGTCAAAGATCTACAAATGACAGCCGAGACCAACCGGCATATCGTGCCTTCCGAGAAAATTCGCTCTCTTTTTATAATATTCGTATAGATTTAATCTTTCAATACTAATTACTAAGTAACATTTTGAAAAACAGAAGATATTTTCTTAAATTAATTGTTTACAAAATCGTTTACAAAACTGGTGTGAGTTAACGATTCGTTTGATTAATTAATAAACTGGTTGATTATTAATATTATAGCAATTCAAACCGCAAATGATTGCACAAATTTAATCTATTTAAGGTCAATGGTTTGATAACCTTTAGATGAATCTACCGCAAAACGTTTCATCTTATGAATCAATCACAAGGAAAAGTGCTCATTTTAAGAGCAATAATTTAAGTTACTGTATATCTCTCTTGGATCGATAACGCATTTGAAGAAATATTTGTAACGAAGCAAGAAAGCTGAAAATAAATGGTTAAAAAAAATGTAAATCATCCAATTCGCCCATATAAGTAAAGCCGGCCGCAGAGACGTACTTACTACCTACTGTGGAAGATTGCTGAAGATTCAATACGTAAAGTTCATTGATCATCATCTTCCTGCCCTTGTCTCATTTTATTTGGGGTCAGCGCCAAACGTTTTCTTCTTCTATTCTCCCCTGTCAGACGTCACGGCATCATTTCCTCATCTCTCTTTCATATCATTCCTCACACAATCCATCCATCTTTTCTTTGGTTTACCTCTCCCTCTCCGTCCATCACCATTCATGTCAAGAGTCCGCGGACTCCATCACTATTTTAGTAACATTCGTTTCATCTCTCCTCATTACATGTCCATACCAAAACAAATGAGTTCCTTTCAATTTTTCTGTAACAGGCGCCACTTTTAAACTTCCTCTAATATACTCTTTCCTTACTTTATCAATTCGTGTCACTCCACACATCCATCTCAACATTCTCTTCTCCGCTATGTAAAACTATGAAGGTAGCACTAACATTCTCGTAGATCAAAGCAAAAGCATTTGTTTATAGCCAAATTCTAATAAAATATAAAAGATTTTATTGATAGAAAAAGTATTATTATCCCTACCGTTTGACTCAATTATATTCCAATTGATATACGTATCTATCTAAAACAAATTTAACTAATGCATAAATAAATACAGATATAAATATGTAGATACACATTAAAGTCTATTTATATTTTCTCGAAGACGAGAAACATTAGCTACAGGTGAATACATTGTTTTACTACATGCTTACGCTTACATTATTTATTCTACACCACCACCGCATGTGAAGCTTCTTTTTCTTGGTTTGTTTTTAAGAATTTATAAAATACGTTTTTTAACGTTTTTGTAGTTAAGTCTCGACGTCATCTTCAAATTTTTGGTTGGCTTATCACTTGCAATTATCTTATATAATTTACAGGTAATTTTCATGGAAGTCAAGGGGCGACTTCTTGACTGCAAGGAAGTAGATATTCCCACAGTATACCTACATACATAGATCAATTTAGGGACCGTTTCATTAATTGATGACAGATAAAGGCACATGAAAAAAGACAGAAAAAAACGTGAAATTCGGAAAATAGATTTCTTTCCAATGGCGTAAAGATTCCTCTTTGAAAAGTTTTATTTATGAAGAACCCTTCAAAAGGGTGAAAAGGACCAGATAGGTTTTTTAAGCGGAGGAAGTATTGGTCCCAAATAAGTCAGTTCAAATAAATATTCACAATCCCTAATTCAAATCACTCCAAGTAATCAATACAGCTTTCAGGATCTTATATTTTCTTTTATGTTCAAACGAGAAGGGCAGCTATAAAAGAGCAATTTGGGTATACATTAGCATGATGAATACACGTGCTTTTACATACGATCCAGGGATAATATAGGGTAAATAATGTCTTATGTATATTACTGTTTCATTTAATAACACAGAGGGTGCTTTCAGATCAGTTCAAATATAAATTAATTCAGAAAATTTAATTGATTTTCTGTTTAGTTTTTATTATATTTCTTTAATTGAAAAAATATTTTTCTTTTATAATCCGAAATCTTAAAGGGTTCTGTAGCACAAAACAATATAATAAAAATATTTTTTCAGTACACTTCCTCGAAAACTGGCTCTTATCGCACTACGATTAGCTTCAACATGCAATGTATTTCACACACGTGGATTTTTCATTTAACACAACGTGTGCGGAAATGAAAATTTCCACAGTTTTTAATTAATCTCTGCAAAGAGGTATGCATCTTTACAGCGTAAATGTTTTTTGAATATTCAAATTGTTTATAAATCGAATATTATAAATAAACATGATTATTTAAAAAATATTTACTTTTAGGGGCCGTTCAAGTATTACGTAAGTAGATTTTTTGCAATTATTAACCCCCCTTTCCCCCTCGTCAGCAAAAGTAAGCAAAACTCTTACCCCCCCCCCATGCCTACGTAAACATTTTTCAATGTGTTCTGGTTTCTTTATTGATTCATGAGAAGAAATTTAGACACCACTCGGCTCTTTCACTCGGTTCTAAGCGAGTAAACGTATCCATTATTTTCAGGAATCCCTGAAAATCCGTTTCGTTTTCAAGCATAGACAAGAAAGGTTGCCATATGTGTTCAAACCAAAATCGACAAACTTTTTTAGAAAATCCGAAAACGTAAAAAGAATACTACTGACGTAATCACCATGCAGACCCCCCCATCTCCCATGTCATCAAAAATGAGCATAGCAAAGAACCTCCGCCTCCCTATAGTGCTAACGTAATACTTGAATGCCCCCTTATGAATTTTATTTGTGTTCTAAATTCAAAAATAGTTTAATTTTCTATTTTTCATATTAGGCTGTTTAGCGGCTTCATACCTTTGCTTCTTTTTCAACCTGGCGATAGAAAAGCGCGGAAACAAACGCCAATGAAATCATAGTTTTCTAATAATTCATGACAAAAGCACTTTTCGTTGTATTATTTTATTTCTTCGAAAGTGTATTCAAAAAGGTCGTTTGACACACGTGGGCATTTGTTACTGCAGTTCTCGACGACATAACAACCTCGCCTGTGCGGCTCGGTGGTAAATTGCGCCTCGAATGCAATAACAAAGTTTCTCCATATATCACTCATTCATAGGCCAATTCATAGTATGTTAATAAAAACCGGCCAAGTGCGAGTCGGACTCGCGCACGAAGGGTTCCGTACCATTATCTATAAAAACGGCAAAAAAAATCATATCTGTTGTATGGGAGCCCCCCTTAATATTTTTGTTTTTTTTTTATTTTTAGTATTTGTTGTTATAGCGGCAATAGTAAAACATCATTTGTGAAAATTTCAGCTTTCTAGCTATCACGGTTTATGAGATACAGCCTGGAGACAGACAGACAGACAGACAGACAGACAGACAGACAGACAGACAGACACACAGACAGACAGACGGACAGACAGACAGACAGACAGCGAAGTCTTAGTAATAGGGTCCCGTTTTACCCTTTGGGTACGGAACCCTAAAAAAACAAAGTTACTGCCTTATACAAAAGAAGTTCCACATCTCAAAAGCTAAGAATCAAATTTTATTTAAACCAATTTTCGTTGAAAGTTCTTTTTATGTTCTACAAACCCACATTTGTTCAGAATTTTCCTGCATTTTATACTTTGCAGTTATAGTTTAAAAAAATAGATCAATTATTTTTTATGGCTTTAGAAGCGAGATATTATTATGTCATCAACCATTGACTTAAGAAAAAAAGCTACCAGGAACCTCGAAATAATTTCTTACATCAGACAATATTTTTCAAACTTCAGTTACATGTATGGAGAGGGCCACCCCAATTTTTTGAAATTCTTATTTTCACTTTACTTTTGTGTACCGGTTCATAAAAGACATGTGCTCTCCAAATTTCATCTGCGTGGTGCCAACAGCCTCGGAGTAAAATGGCTGTGACATACGGGCAGACAAACAGACGGACAGGACGAATCTACAGCGGTGAATGTAAACCAAAACAGGACCCAGATTGCAATCTAGATCCGTTTAGATACGTGTTAACATCCGTAAATACAGTTGATCGTTTATCGATCGTTTACTACGTCAATTACTTATAATCGTGACGGGACATTATTTACAGTGAGATTTTGCTAATTAGTTTAATTTAAGGCTCTTCGTTTTGGACACCTGCTGTATTCACTTGCGTACGTTCGTATAATTATCTGATTAGATATATGCTGCAATGCACCAGAATATCGCACTGTCAACTAAAGGTTTTGTCAAACTGGTATAGATAAATTGCGGACACGAATAAGAATAGAATAAGAATAATTTATTTCAAAAAAAGTAGGTATTACAAAGGTGTACATTTATGTGCAGTAGTGTTTTTTCTAAACAATTGTATAATTAGTGCTTTTATGTAAACTATAACTAAAATAAATATAACTGTTGCAAGTTACGATAATGACGAAATCAAATGTTAGGTAGCGAATACGGACACGTTGTTGTGGTTTCGCACCAGTTTGACTGTTCTATGTCATCATCTAGTCTTTTCCCATCTATGTTGGAGCCGGCTTCCAGTCTAACCGGATGCAGCTGAATACCAGTTTTATACATGGAGCGACTGCCTATCTGACCTCCACAACCCAGTTAGGACTGGGTAATACGATACCCCTTGATAAGACTGGTTGTCAGACTTTCGGGACACTGACTAACTGTAACGACAAAGATGTACGAATGACAGCCGCGACCGCACGGAGGAAACTAAGTATGTAATGGGTGCGACCAGAGCGGCTGATATTATTTAGCCGCCAGCTCCTTTAACTGTTATCTATGAAACAGTGATTATTCTTCTTGCAAAGACACACACACAACATCACCATGATAATCCAGTTCTAACATCCGAAATGGCAAACAAATCTTAAAGGTTTTTTAGAAGAAACATCTTACTAGGTATTTAGTAAGTTTGTAACATGAGATGGCCCTCTTCAGAATCATCAACGGCAACCACATGTAAAAAAACGCGAGTGTGTCTTTATTACTCAAATGAAATGAATAAATTTGGATGGATAGATGTTTGTTACTCAATCACGCCAGGTGGCTGAACAAATCTGGATGAAACTTGGCACATAGATAGATTATAAGTCTGGTATAGCACATAGATTACTTATTATCCCAGAAGTAAGATCCTGTGCCCAATTCCCGAACTAGCATAGTCATGCATATCAGCCGAAATATCACACTTTTTGCGGACGAAGTCACGGGCAAAATGCTAGTCTATCTATAATTTTATTCATACAGTTGGATTATGTGGATTAGTTCTAACTTCTAAGTCACGTTTGCCAAAACACGCCCCTATTCTTAATACCAGAATACTAAGTGCCGTCTTGCCGAGCACGGAAGGGAATGCCAACTGTAAGGGTAGCTTCACACCGGAATGGGGGCAAGGTGGCTTATGTTGTTTGAATGATTCCTGTAGAACATAATTTTTATTTACACAAATCTCAGGTTCTGCAACTTAAAGGAGAAGCGCTAGGGTCAGGTTGTATGTTGATTACAATAATATGATTCGCGGCCGTAATAAGTATGGCTTTACAGAGCTACAATCATTAAAATCATCAATACAACCCATTCAAGTTCATTTAATCCCATTAAATTACTATTTCATGAAATATTATATTATAATAATAGAACGTATTCATTATATTTATTGAATGACTTTTAATAAATATAATTCATAACAAAAACATGCGAATTACGGCCGCAAATCACTATTTTGTTCAACATACAGCCTGATACTGACCGCCAAATTGCACAAAACATGAAAATTTGAATTTCGCGGGCTACCTTGGGGTAACATAGCTTGGAATGGACACTCCAATCGCCGCTGAAACTTTGAAAGACCTACTGAACGATTGATCTTTTCATTTGCTTCGCCTACCTACTTCTTTATTGTGAGTTGAACTAATTGAGATTCACATAACATAAAATTACGCCTATAATCCCCGAAGGGTTAGGCAGTGGTGTACGTTACAGTACACCCACATGTCGTCAGTTATGTTTTAAGTCCTATGTAATATAGGGCGAACCTATTGCCATAAACGGGCATAAATCCAGACTCCCTAGCTGCTGCTGAAAAATTCCTGATGGAAAAACCCAATAACACTTTGCCCGACCCGGGAATCGAACCCGAGTCCTCATTCTTAGCAGACGCGCTTGCGACCACTCGGCCAATGGGGCATTTATTGAGATTTGTCTTGTGTTTACTGGTTGCGTTTGTCTGTCTGCGGTTTTGCTTGTTTGTCGACAGATTGGTTTACTACAGCGAATCACACGTTTAGGTACGTCTGAATCATACTTTGACAAATAATAAGTAAATCCAGGAAGACTACTTGATTGGTATACTTCTTCGTAATATGTTGATCTAATTGAGAATTGTTTAGTGTTTTCGCGTGTCTGCGGCGTTGCATGTTTGTTTGTGGTTTGATAGTTTGCCTAAGCAAAAACATGTTTTGTTATGAATAATTCTTAGTCCAAAATTACGTAAATATGATACGATTTGTTGACTGTGTCACAGCAGTGGGTAGGTACTTCAATTCGTGTATTTGTGTTCTTCGGAAAACATCGTGAGGCAGCATATCTAAGAACCAAAAAATCGAAGACATCTACAATCAAACTCGCAGTCGCAAACATGTGTTTTGTAGCAAGCTCATCTCTCACAGATGGGAGGTCTGTTAGGGAGCAGTGGGAGAGGTAAAGGCTGAATATATACCAAACTGTCTCGAGTAAAATTGGTCTTTCCCCGCAGTTAAAGGTGTGAAGCAACCCTTAGCATTAGGGTCGACGCTCGCGAACAGGTGGCGCGTCAACAATGTCGGGCATGACAGTGGAGCAATAAAAGTATATATATATACATATTATACATAATGTATACGTAATGTACCGTCTATGTGGGGCACAGGCTTCAAGGTTACGCGTGGCATACCAACGTAAGGACCTGCCGTAATGGAAGTGGGTATATAGAGCCACTTAGCTTCCCGCATCCCTCGTGTTTATGGTTGTCTAGAGGGGTACTTTGTACGAGTATTTGATCGGTCTGAGACTTGACTTTGTTTATTAAATCTATGTTTTTAATTAAATTGATTCTGTGTCATCATAATATGCCTAGCCTTTTCCCAGCTATGTTGGGGTCGGCTTCCAGTAGTCTAACCGGATGCAGCTGACTACCAGAAATTTACATGGAGCGACTGCCTATCTGACCTCCACAACCCAAGTAGTACTGGGTAATTACGATACCCCTTGGTAAGACTGGTTGTCAGACTTTCGGGCCACTGACTCTACCTGTTACGACTGTCAAAGATCTACAAATGACAGCCAGAATGAGTGTCATTTGTAGATCCGACAGAATGAGTATGTGATGGGTTTGGGTGGTCACCGTTCCACAGACCAACCTAGGCAAGTGCGGCTTTACCTGAAGATTGATCGGAGCGGCTGTTATTATTTAGCCACAAGCTCCTCAAAAAAAGAATTTTGTGTGACATTCATATTAAAATATGGCGGCGTCTAGCTCCTCTCAGCAGATTGTTTTTTCAGTTTCAATATTTTTTTGCGTAATAAAATTTTAAGAGACTGTAAAGATGGCTAACTACACATCGCTAAGATAACTTACTCGCTTTCTAAGAGCTTTTCTCTCCTAGCGGATCGAAGGCAACAAGTATTCAAATATTGTTTGACCCGCAAATTCAGCAAGAACATTGCTCAAAATATCATCAGATGCAGGTATTGTGAAGAAGTTGCAAAGCTTGATTTACGAGTAAACAGAAGCACATCTTGACAGGTTTCGCTAACCTGTTGGTACCCCTACCAATAATCCTATAAGGGAAAAATGTATCTGGATGTCCGCCAACACCTAAGTATTTGGAACGGTTTCGTAAATCACATTAACTACTACTACTACTAAAATCGGCCATAATGTGTAGCTGTTGTACTATTTAACTGCGAAGGGCTACGGCCCGTTATTGCTTCCAGCGGTCACTTAGACTTGATTGATTTATTGGTGAGTAGTTCCTCGTGCTACGTCAAGTTCGGTACTCATACTAGGAACAATCACACTCACACACTCTCACACACACTCACAATACGTGCTAGTAGGCATGCTGTTTGTTTAGTTTTAATTTCCTTTATAGGGTTCCGTAACCAAGAGGGTAACCAACGGGACCTTATTACTACGCCTCTGCGCTGTCTCTCCGTCTGTCTGTCTGTCAGCGGACTTGTATCTCATGATCCGAAATAGGTAGACGGTTGTAATTTTCACAAAATGTGTATTTCTGTTGCCGCTATAACAACAAATAATAAAAATTATAAATTAAAGGGGGCTTCTCTACTACGATAGTATGGAACCCTTCATGCGCGAGTCCAACTCGCACTTGGCCGGTTTTTTTATTATGTTCTTTAGTACTGAAATGTTTTGTATAAAATCAAATAATACCTAAGTAGCATATTGAATTTTTTGAACCCAATGCAATCAGTACATAAGTGGTACCGATTGAAAATGTTAGCACAGACATATTATTTTTTGTAGAGAAACGAACTGCGCCGTAGATAGTGCTATAAAAAGCTCTCAGTGTTGGAGCAGTTGATTTGTTGACATTTTTCAAACGTTCTGGTGTTATTTATTAACTGGATTCTTGAAATTATGTATTTTGTTCGTTTTAATGGGTTCTTCGTCTGTTCTTAAGTGGGTCAGGAAATAACTAAAGGATTATTCGATTTTTATCAGTTGTTTAAAGATGTTGTCTGGTTAAATGCTGAAATCATCAGCACCTGCGGCTTCATTTGTGATCCAGGACAAAAAGCAGCCTATGTCTTACCTACCTATCTATCAAATATCTTAATGATCGGAGAGAGACGGGCAGGGTTACTGACAACATAAAATGTTTCCACTGTCTCATGTAAGTAACTACGGGTCAAAGTGGATCCCAGCCGAAAAGTTAATTACGCTCCAAAACATCTTACCTCCTAAGTAATTCAGCACCAGTATTGACCATGTCTGCATTGACAGGCGCCCAAGACTTCTGCACCAGGCTGACCTCCCGTCTCGTGAGCCCTGAAATAGGGTTCACCACGTCGGGGTCTTCGCCCCACCAGAAGTAGCTTAGCCAGCCGCCCATTGTCACCTGGGAAGAGAAAGAGAGCAGTTTAGTGTGGGGTACGGTTTTATAGTACACTTGCCAAAGTTGGCGGTTGACTACATTTTTAACCATAACGCTAAAGGCATAAGGGTTAAAATTGGTCAACCGCCAATAACACTTTGCCATCGCCAACCACACGTGTACATCGCATAATAAACCTTTAAAGTTCCCACTGGTGGGACATAGATTTTCTGTCTATGAGAGGGAGTGGGCTGTAACGCGTGACCTGGGGGTCTAAAATGGCCGCTTTAGCAGAATCATAATAGGATAATAATATGAATTACGTTTAAATTCGTAAAATGATCACATGGTGAAAATTCATTATAGTAGTTACGTCTATCCTATAGTATATCCTAGTATGATTCTGCTAAAGCGGCCATTTTAGACCCCCTGTACGGGCTGGTGCATCTGACATGTCTTCGAATTTTTCGTTCTATGATTCGCCGGTTTCCTGACGATGATTTCCGTCACCGTTATGTAAGCAGTAGTGAGAACATAATTACCTTACACAAATTGTGCCTACTTTGTGTTTTCATACTAGGGATGTTACGGAAGTGGTTTTATCGGAATCGGAGTCGGAATCGGAGCTTTTAAATTTAGTTTATCGGACTCGGAACCGGAACCGGAACCGTAACCGGAACCGGAACCGGAATCGGAGTCGGAGTCTGAGATGGTGACAAAAAAGAGATGTGTTAAGGATACATAATAAAATACAACATAATGTAATCAGCCTCTTTAATTTCAATTAAAAACGATAAAAATTATTATAATTATATTTCAGCACACACAGCTATTTAAGAGGCGTTGAAGTTGAAGGCTGTTCTGTAGGTTTCTTCTCTGTTTCTAATTTAATTAACTCTTCATAATCAGTAGCATGCATAGATTTGAGATGACTTTTTAAAGAAGAAGTTGTACCTACCTTTCGGGAATACGTCTTCTCACAACGTTTACATTTTGCCGTATTTACACTAACTTCACTGAAGTAGTTCCATATAAAACTAGATTTTGGCTTCATTGTCCAAAAATCCAAATCAAACACAGTTACATAAACTAGTAGATAACTCAATACTTAATTGACACGTTCGTCGCGCAACCACAAAACAATAACAAACCTTCAACAAGATTGCGTAACAAGGAGTGAAATAGTAAGTACGTAATCGACGACAGAAAGCACACGGGGAGTGGGGCTGCGCGACCTGCAAAAACCTGTTCATACGTGTTGACCGCGACCGCCGCTATGCTTCGACCTCCGATTAAAACTTCCGATTTAAAGTATCGGAGCCGAAGGCGGAACCAGATGTGTAATATCAATCGGAAGTTCCGACTTATCGGAATCGGAGTCGGAGCTCCGTAACATCCCTGTTTCATACAATGCTTCTTTCTATACGCCGCTGTTCAAAGTGGAATGCTCATTGATAATTGATTCATCAATATGTAAATGCTCACGGTGCGGACGAGCCTCTAAAATGTAAATTATTATTTTGGGTTTATAGGCTTGATTTTATTTCCATTGCCCCGTAGCTACCTTATTCGTTAGTTTGGAATGTCTTGGGTCCATCACAGGTAAATATTTGAATAGCATTATTTGTTGTTTCCAAAGGACACAAACATACCCCAACCTTAGATACCTACATAAACTAATCAGGATGTGAAACCAAACTTGTAAACGACACCCCAACCAAACTTGTATGATAATTGGTATAATCTTGTTTTAGGTATAATCAAGTACTAGTTAGCGTCGATGCTTTGTTTGCCAACATGGCCGCCGATCATCGCAACCCAAATTGTGCAAAAACTATATGAACTTTTTGCTCTTGTCACCTATTTGCTATAATTTGTTCAGATTTAATTTACAACAGTTTCGCTATTCAATTTAAACCGTAAATCACCGGATGTGCCATTCACAATGTAATTTGTAAAAAAACTATTATCTTCATAATTTACCTAGCTGAAATAACAACCGAGAATCGAATCTTGTGAATAAATTACACACTACAGGTAATCGCACAGTTATAAGTACTGGACGGGATCAACATCGGCCCAACTCATGCCATTCTGGATTCTTTGTAGCACCGTGCACCGTAAATGATAAAATAATGATGTTTATTTTGCAAATAAGTATGTATGTACAGACGCCAGCACATTAAGCTACTACAATCTGTCAAATTTCTTTAATAGATTTTCAACTTTATCTCTAAAGCATTAGGTTCAAGGTTGGCTGGGAAAATCTGCCAGTTTCGGGTAGGTTGACCTGCTGGCGTTTGTACAAACACTTTTACACGTCTTTTTTTAAAACTAGATGGGGTCGTTGTTTCGTACCTGACTACTCTGAGAAGAAACAGCCGAAACAAACTCAGCGGTCATAGTCTCTTTTAAGATCCAAATATAATCTTGATCAATTCACATGAGAATTATGCAGATTAGTGTCTGAGATGGTCTCTTGAAGAAAGGAACACACCGGTTTGAGTGGACTTGTCCAGTCAGTGCAAGCGTTTGTCAGTTATCGTGTAGCTCGACTTATAAATCAAGGAGGTCAACGACACGACGAACAATACCCAAAGAAAGGACATTTGGGTAGGTCACTTATAGTACACACAGCTCCATTAAATGGCTACTCCTCCGTAAGACATGTGCGTTCAAATCCGTGATAGGCCCAAGTTAGCTTATGTATTTTGCAAAAACGTTTTAATGTTGTTGTTGTTGTTTTAACGTTTTATTAATGTATTGTTTTAGTTTTTAAATAAGTTTAAGTTAGGTAGTTATTAATCGGTTTTTAAGATTGTTTTCTTTGCAATATATCGTTACTACTTTTATTATTGCGTATAAACGACAAGCAAAGTAAAAACTTAACGAAGTTGGTAAGAGCTCGCAGTAAACAAAGGATAACCAATGATTCGTTGGTTCGAATCTCGTCCGGGCATAAGAATACTTTTTGTATTATGGATGTATATGTTTGAATTACAAAGTTGTTGTAGCAAATTTAATTTTAATACAACTGGGGTGAACGTATTATACATCAAACGTTGTAGTTATACATTGAGGGTATAGATTAATTTTATAAAGAAAAAGTAAGGAAGTAAAACTAATGGATAAGTACTCTAAAATTATAACATCTGTCGATTTGACAGAGACCTAAAGATAAAGTGAATCTGGCGATAAATAACAATTTCATCACAAATCATATAGGCTCGCGCCTATTACATTTGGCGCTGATTTATATTTGGCTCGTTCGTTTACTGCCGAACCTTCGGTAATGCGATGGTTTGAATCCAAGTGTGACTCACATGGTCCTCACCGGTAACGCATCGTATCGGGGTCAGTTAGTTGAAATGAGGTGCAGTGATACTGATCTGATGTAGTGCTCATAAGTGTGATATATGAGTTTCATTTTCTTGGTCAAGTCACTCAGATTCGTGTTACATTACCAACCGTTAGCAACGAATACCAATTGATTAATTTACTTTTGCATATGCGGGAGTCAATTTACTGTATAAAATGGACCTTGAAATAATAAGCTGAATTGACTAGGTACTTTATTTAGTAAGTGGCTTTAATGTATTTAATAGACGCATTGTTACAAACAAAATTAGGTATGTTGTTACCAATTGCCAAAGTTGTTGGAAGATAATATGTATTTATGGAAAACTTCTCAGGTCGGCTAAGTGTTATTGGGTTTTTCCATTTCCACGATGTCTGGATAGCCCGGCCCATTACGATTGGCCTTACATAGGAATTTAACATAACTGCGGAATGTTTGTGTACTATTTGATACACCTCTGCTAACCCTTCGCAGATTACCTTATGTTGTTAATATTGAGTTTGATTGATATATTGACAGCCGTTGGTCCCGGCTGTCATTTGTAGATCTTTGACAGTCGTTACAGGTCAGTCAGTGGCCCAAAAGTCTGACAACCAGTCTTGCCAAGGGTATCGTTTTACCTAGTACTAGCTGGGTTGTGGAGGTCAGATAGGCAGTCGCTACATGTAAAATACTGGTATTCAGTTGCATCCGGTTAGACTGGAAGCCGACCCCAACATAGTTGGGAAAAGGCTAGGCCGATGATGACAGAGAACGACCACTTTTGAACGTTGCAATTACAAAGTACAGGCCCCTAATACTCAGCACTTTCCAGTTGCAAGACGAGCTTTCTTCCGAAAACGAAGTGTTGCAATGGCTGACAACTGAAAATGTGTAATAGAAGTCGGTTTTTTATTGGAATGTAACAGATTATCGTGGTTGTACATTTCAATTGTTTTATTCTTGTATTTATAGTGGCTGCACCAAAGCTATATTTCGAAGCTCTAAAAAATTAGACTGAAGTAAGTTATCTTAAAAGGGCAGAGGGCTACAAGATTCAAAATTCTTTAAAAATATGTAAGGAAGCTCAATAAAGTACCTCGAACCCTTTTATAGCAGTACCAGCTTTTGCCCGACTTTGCTCGCCTTATGGACGTAAAACATCACACGTTTTAATGTAGCTTTCCGTTAGTGAAAGAATTTTCAGAATCGGTTCAATAGTTCCGAAGATTACCCCCCTACATACAAACTTACAAACAAATTCCTCTTTACAATATATAGGTTAATAGGGTATAATACGTCTAGGCTATTAAAAAAAAAACTGTTTTTCTGGTTAAATGGGTACAGTAAATCTCCTTAAACACTAATTTCTTAGAATTAATGTGCACTTAAGTGTCAAAGGAGTGCTTTGGCACTCGTACTAGGATTATCCTGTATCACGAATGCCATCACCTTTTTCCGGACCAACTAGGTAGTTCTTTACATAATTTAATTTGATAAAACTATTAGTTAAAACTTTACTGTTTTCAGTAGGAAGAAATTAGAAATAACAATATGTATAGGTTGTGAGCATTTGCTCTTACCTATCCGGTGGTCGGGTTAGGTGACCTGATATTAATACAATGACTGGATACTTAATACCTAAGTTTAATACGTGTCAATAGCCTTGCGGTTTAGCGTGCTACATTGAGATATTACAGGTTTTACCACTGACTTGCAGGTTGTTTAATGTTAATGAAATTTTGGAAAATATTGTCTACATCGATAAATATTATCTTATTTAAATAATTTATAGAAAGCTTAACTTTAGGAAATGTTGAATGACTTATCATCCATAAATATAAAAGTCCTAAAAACTGTAGTAGCACTTTATTGAATGTTTATAAATGTCTCGTCTATACAAATAAATAAAATTGAAGTGACTGTTTTTTATTTTAAAATAACAACTTTTTAATGAATGCATATTAAATGAAAGTATAATTACATGGTACTTAGAACAAAAAACCTTTTTTTAAATTTTTGTTTGTCTGTACTCATCTCCGAAACGGCTGGAACGATTTTGACGGGACTATTACTGGCAGATAGCTGCTATTATAAGGAGTAATTTACTAACTAAACTTACTTTTATTTTCTGCTACTTTTAACACACAACGTTACAATAGAATAGCGTAGAGCTATATTTAAGAATGGAAATCCCACTATAACTTATCCATCAATTAATAAAGAAAAAGAAACCTACCATTCGATGTTATTATTAATTTTTAAACAAATTCGCGAGTACGAACCGAAACTTGTATCACAATACAAGTTAACCCGCTTTTGCGAAATAAAAATAGGTAATGAGTCATTGATAAAACTACGAAGAATCTATTCAAAAGGTCCATAGAGCATAATCACTAAGCAAAAACTCACTTAACATAAGTTTTTTTTTGCATAAAAGTTCAACAAATGTCTGCGAACTCGAAATATTTTCGACCATACGTTTTTCTCATTTTTTTTTGGCTAGTTTAATCATTAAGACGGAGGAGCATCCGCATTGCTTGGTATTATTCTTGATCGAAGGTAAATACTATCAATTCAACACACTATATAACACATCGTCATTATCATTTCAGTCGAAAGACGTCCACTGCTGGACATAGGCCTCCCCCAAGTGTCACCACATTGACCGGTTTCGTACGAATCGCAACCAGCGGATCCCCGCAACCTTCACCAGGTCATCGGTCCACCTAGTGGGAGGCCTTTCAACGCAACGTCCAGTTCGCAGACGCCACTCCAGAACTTTTCGGACCCATCGGTCATCCGTTTTCCGAGCAATGTGCCGTGCCCACTGCCACTCAAGTTTGGCAATTCTTCGGGCTACGTCGGTAAACTTGGTTCTCTTGCGGATGTCCTCATTTCTGAATTGATCACGCAAGGAAACTCCGAGCCCTCTCCATTGCCCTTTGGGTGACTGTAAGCCTTCTGATGAGGCCCATTGTGAGCGACCACGCTTCGGTACCGTATGTAATCACTGTCCCGTATATAACACATGTTTATTTAATAATAAACTATAACTTCCTAATTAATTTAAGCGACTGAACCACATCAAAGTTACACCTACCCCTGAATTGTAAATGAGAGGTCATACAAACTCTATCCTTTGATCTGTTAACTTTGAACTAGTAAGTAGGAGCCGAAGACTATTATAAATACTGCATATGCGAGAATGCTTTACGGAAATTATTATCAACAAAACAAACAATTAAGTCCGTGAAAACTGATGAATTTTCATGTTTTTTTTTTTAAAGATAAAGATACCTACCTTTCCACTCTTATCTTTCTTAAAAATAATAGAAACAGCAGTCACAAAAACCAAAACTATGGATAGGAAAACGTACAACATTTTAACACAAAAACTCACAAATTAATAATGGAAACGAGCGGTCTACACGAATTTATGTAACAAACTAAAGTTGTCTTAACAAGTTGTTGACGTTTAAACAAAACTTGTTTAAATAAAAGTGAAAATTATCTCGGTCACAAGATGAAGAATAAATATTAAAAAATAAACAGGTTGGAATCTTGAGTGACTCAGGACTGCAAGGATGACGACATGACGAAGTTGAATTAATTCTGACGATGTCTCGTGTAGAGTCTCGACCGTTCCTTCCGAGATTGGATGGGGAATCCTCTTTGGCAAATTAGTTCTAGAGGAAGCTCCTCCGATCGCTGACGTTACATTGCATCATAGACTTCATCATTACGTACCTAATGTCTTTGATAGAATAAGTGGGTTGATCAACCCGCATTGGCATCTGAAGTTTGTTTTATTTTCATCATGATGGTTGCAAAATGACATGAAAAAGCGTGCCTCCTAGAGTCTGAAAGAGCTACTTTACTTCGTAACGATCTTTTGGACATTGAAGAAGTGTCAAAGATCATTTCTCATTACATCCTAGACCTTGTGTGACTGCACCATTTTGTCAACGCAGGCATTAAGTAATTCAGAATATGTTGTGTATGTCCATCAGAATTCAAAACTAAAAACTACAAAGACTGCCCGCCAAAACAATAAGATCTTGAAAAGTCATTGACTGCCGCACATTCACAGCTGTTTTCAACACAGTGTAGGGAAACCATTTGATAGACTCAGCCTATTGATTCACTTCGATTAGTTATAAAAAGAACTTTGAATTCCACAATTAGGTAATGGCTCCAGATATATGGTAATGAGTGATGACGTAAAAATTTATGCCGTCACTTTTTCCTGGGATTAGGAATGCCTAAATTATAACAACGTATCCATATTCCATATTTGAGGTGTAGCATAACCGTTTCTTAAAAACCTGTTGATTCACTCCGATTAGTTATAAAAAGTTGTGGAATTCGTCAAATAGGTATATAAATACCTGCAAGTTCATGGCAAAGAGTGACGACATGGAGTGACAACTAATCTGTGATGAAATAAAGTACAATTTTATTTCGTCACTATTTCCTGGGATTGTGCATAAATTATATCACCGTATGCGTACCTATTCTATAATTGAGATGTAGGTCAACCGTCACTAAAAAACCTGTTGATTCATCTGATTAGTTATAAGAAACCGATAGTAAGTATGTTGTTATAATTTATCCATAAACCCAGGAAAAAGTGACGAAATAGATTTTTAAACAGTCACAGATTAGTTGACCCTCAATGTCGTCACTATATGCCATTTATTTGTAGGCGGTACCTATTTGTCGAATTCAACGTTCACATAAAACTAATCAGAGTGAATCAAGGAATTTTAAGGTGTAGATCAACCGTCACTTAAAAACTGTTCATTCTGATTAGAGATTATAAACGAACGTTGAATTCGACAAATAGGGCGGTACCTACTTTTATGGAATTTGAAAATCACCTTTAAAATAGGTTTCCCATATAATTTTTCATTTCGAATAACAATTTAGGATCTATAACGTTTTAAAGTTGGTTATTCGAAATCAAAAATGGTATTAAAGTGAAAAATTCAAAAAGTAAAATCGCCTGTGAAAAAAATTACATTATTAAACTGAAAATCTGGAAATAAAAAAGTAATTAAAGAAACTAAATAACCTCAAAAAAAGAAGCACATTTGGAAACAGGCGGGACCCATTCCATATTTGAATAATTTTATACATATTCAGCCCTAGCCTTCCGTTAATTTATTAAAACTATTGTCATATTGTTTCCACCCGCTACTTGAAATTGTCATAAACAAACACTGTGTAACTGGGTGCAATAAAATTACGTTGATTATATAAGACTTAGGCACACGGCATAACACAGTGTGTCAATGTTTGCGTAGGTGAAAATCACATGGGCCTAGCTAACAGACTGAGCTAACATTACAGTAATTGTTGTTCGCGAGGGTCTCGTTCGAAGGGACATGACTGTGGTTTCTATCTTTTGCTTTCTATTCTAGCTCTGTAGTACTGTCAATTCGACTGTTTGGAACCAACTAATGAATGACAAAGCAATGGGGTCAGAATCTATTTTTGTTACCCCTTTGCTTTATTCAAGTTGAAAGGAACTTGTTTGTATACACCGAAGCTAAAGTTATCTTGTAGTTTTTACTGATTTTCTTGGCATTCAGTTACATTTTTTTTGCAAAAAAAAAACTTTCACACAAACATAGACCTCCTCTTTTTTGAAGTCAGTTATAATGTCCGCTTCCTAATGTCCCAAGCTGGGAATCTAAGCCACAAACTTTTCACAAAGAAAACCTATAGATTTACTTTTACCTGATTTTTCAAAGATTCAAAAGTCAATAACTTGTGACCTTGGAGATGGAGTCACCTATATTATGCGGAATAGCTTGTTTCCTTCGCCTACGACTAGTTATAAAAGATCTTATTTCCCTACAATTGATTTTTACGAGTTGCGGGGTATCAAGTTTGATTAGGTAATTTGTTATAAAGCATTTTTCATTACTCATACTCGGAAAGTAGGTCCGAAGTTGCCTGAGGAGCGGGTTGAAAGTAATACTTTCAGCCCTAGGGAGAATCGTTTTCAACTGACAGCTGCCAAATTATAAAAAAAATGTTCTATTTTCACATTTCTGTTGAATCATGTTCCAGCTAGCTTTCTATACAGCCGCTCAATTACAGCGCGAATTAAAATAACACAAAGTTAAGTAATAATTATGGAATATATATTTTTTAAAATGACTTTATTATAATTTAGTTTCAACTATTTCTTTAAAATAACATAGATTTGGAAAAAAATATTTACCATTTTTTCAATGATGAAAATGAAAAGTAATGGCCGAATAGCTGGCCGGCCACAGAAAAAAAACAAAATAGGCGGGTAAACGGCAATCCGAACTTCATTTGGTTTTTCGAGTAGTAGAGTTTTGTTTATAAGTACTTCCGTATAGCAGAGATGAGTTCATCTGATTCAGATATGGATTTAACGCCTGATTTCATAAGAGAAGAGTCTAAAGCAGTAGTAGAAAACCTTTTATAACCTAAATCAAAACAAAGATACCTAAAATCCTACGACGATTTTATGAAATTGCGCGCTAAGAAAAAAGTGAAATCGTTATCAGAAAACGTTTTGCTAATATATTTCAACGAATTATCAAAGACTTACAAACGTTCAACATTATGGAGCGTGTATTCTATGTTAAAGACAACATTAAGTACTAAACACAATGTACATGTAAAGGATTTCGAGAGACTAACATCGTTTCTCAAAAGGCAATCTGATGGATTTAAATCGAAAAAAAAACCAAAGTTTTCACTTCTCAAGACGTAGAAACCTTCTTAAACCAAGCGCCTGATGATATACCTAGTAATGAAGGTAAGCAAATGTTTTTATTTGTATTCACGTATAAGAAATTTGTATCAAATTGTAACTTTCTATATTTTATACACCAATTAAAGAGATATATCTACTTTTCAAGTAGTGTCGATATTGGCAATAAGTGGCGCTTGCAGAAGTATCGAACTAGTAAATATGAAGGTTGATGACATTGAGAAACAAGGTGATACTCGTATAATACTTGTGAAGTTACGTGGCACTAAAACCAAAATTGGCCGAACCTTCGTTTTTTTAATAACGAAGACTCGGTCAATTTTTAATTTGTAAATATAATAGAAAAATACTAAAAATTGCGACCATGAAAAAACGGTTTGTTTCTATACCACTGTATAGAAACGAACCGTTTTTTCATAAATTATCATAAAGTGTCTGCGGCGATTAATTGGCAAAAACAATATTTCGAGTACGCCTAAAGAGATTGCCACCTACCTTAATTTGCCAAACTCAAATCTATATTCGGGTCACTGCTTTCGCAGAACATCAAAAATTTATGTGTGAAATAAAATTAATACTGCATCAATTTACAATTTTAAAACAAGTGCTTATTATTAATTAACAAAATTATAACATTAATTCTTTCATTCCTTGTATAATAATATTTTTTCAGATTACCACGAAATAAAATAATATGCTACTTAACTCCGTAGTTTTGTAACTTACGACGCAAGTGGATCTCGTCAAAAGCATCTAATGAGCTCTCAGATTAGTCAAATTGGCACCAGTAGGTATAATTAACGTCTTCAGGGTTAAACATGTTGCCATGCCATTTACAGTTACATAAGGATATAGGATAGTAAAATAAAAAAAGATTGGTTTCACCAAAAACCATTTTTGTTAGCTTGTAGACCTTGTTTTTATTAGTGTTTCAGTTTCCTCTGAATGTGTAATTTGTATTCTCTCATTCCACAGTTAGTCAGGTCGGCAGGGTTTTTTGAACAACAAAACATTTCCGCGAAGCAATCACTACACACATGCATTCGCACACGGATTTAATTCGGCTCATGCTGGTGCTGATGCCGCGGCATCTTATCATCTGCCCAGCCTTTTCTCAACTATGTTGGGGTCGGCTCCCAGTCTAACCGGATGCAGGACTTCCAATTTAACTGGATGCAGCTGAATACCAGTATTTGACATGGAGTGACTGCCTATCTGACCTCCACAACCCAGTTAGTACTGGGTAATACGATTACGATACCAAGTATACCCTCTTCTGCAAATCTCGCAGTCAAAATTTGGTTTGCTGTAAGAAAACCCAATTCTGGGTTAAGCTCGCCATTGTACATAAGCTAAGTATATTATTGCAATTTGTATCCAAATTTGTTATTTTGTGTGCAATAAAGAATAAGAATAAGAATATCCCTTGGTAAGACTGGTTGTCAAACTTTCTGGCCACTGACTACCTGTAACGACTGTCAAAGATCTACAAATGACATCCGGGACCAACGGCTTAACGTACTTTTCGAGGTACGGAGGAAACTCGGTATGTACCCACCCACGCACCAACCTAGGTCAGCACGTCTTAACCTAAAGATCCACGAGCTCTGCTGATCGGCAACTACTGCCGCTAAATGACGTTCAGGTCTGTTTAACAAAATTCGAGCCAAGTCAAGAGCTTTTTCCCGAATGATTCTCTAGAGTCTAGATTTAATCTACTATGTACTTTTAGATATATTCGATTTTGCTACTCGTATCGAATATAGCCAGCCTGGACTTGGTGTAGCACACCTCAGATAGAATACTTTCTGTTTTTTTTTCTTCTTTTTCCTATGTTGGCAGACTGCTGGGCAAGGGCCTCTCCCATAGCCTAGGCTAACATACTTACTTTCTGTTGCCTCATAATAAACGAGATGAGAGCTTTTTATAAGTCTATCCTTGTTAACCACGAACTTAGCCAGTCATTGTGCACAATATCATATCTGCAAGAACTCTATTCAAAAGATAACAGTTTCGCAATCCTGTTATCAGTTGTGGTAACTGCTCAAACACCTTAAGTTTGCCTTGAAATAATAGTATAATACCCCGGCTTATGTTGGCTTGGGTTGCATAAACCCTTGTCTTAGAAACCTATTTGTATATTCAATACTGAAACTTGGTTGCTCTACTGTACAAAGTTATTAAAGTCTATGGTTTCTACTATCTTTTGTACAATTTATTTTACGTTTTCGTAAATAGATTATAAAAAAAAACAATCACCGCCGACTATAGTCATTGAACCCATTTGGACTTAGTATAAGTATAGTTATCTGTGGAAATTTTTATTTCCGCACGTGTACGGAAAAATATTAAAAATCCACGCGTGTGAAATACATTGCATGTTGAACCCATTCGTAGTGCGATAAGAACCTTTATCGAGAAAGTGTACTGAAAAAGTGTTAGCTTTATTATCCGACGAAAAAGGAAGAGGTTCATTCGATTCGAAGCGTAATTTCATAAACAAGCAAGCTCGTAAGATATCATGCAACCCGTGTATTAGAAACAGAAAGTTAGGGAATCACTAATCAGCTTTGGTATGAGGAAGTGCAACAAACAACGTGTTTCTTCATTTTCCTTTCCAGATCCCGTACGGCGAAGAAAACCTGAACTTTTATGAGAATTTTGGCCTGCAGGTGGGTTAGCTTCAAGTCGGTAATGGAAATAAGTAGCCTAAAGCATATAGGTAAATATTACTAAGCAAGCACATACTTATGTTTGTAATATCAGAAGTATGTAGTGAGCAAACAAAACTAATGTAAATAATAGGTACATACATGTCATTACAACTAGGTTAAAATAAATATATGATGTTCAAGTTAATCAATTATGACTACCGGTTATTAATATCTCCTAAAACAAAATGAATTTATTGAATTTCTTTGGATGATTTGATTAGCTGTACGACATAACATCAAGCTGTAGTTCTCTAACGGTTAGGCGGAGGTTACCCATAAAGTACACTTAATTTTCGCTAACAGAGGGCGATCCTATTGCCATAAACCGGGTCCTAATTCGGATTCCAGGCTGCTACAGATAAATTCCTAACAATACACCAAATTATGTTCGGCGAGCCTTCTAAAATTGATTGACGTCCGTTTTCATGTTTATTTATTTTGTTCATACCGTGATGCTACCTTATACAGAATATGGTCATCTAGCTGGGTAACCTCGTACCATCCTTATATACCATCTTGTTTTAATCAACCTTGACATTGCCAAAATATCTTTCACACGGTGTAGCCTTGAATACCAAAACTGAATTTAGTTCGGTATTTTTTTTTATATTCTTTATTTATTTAGAGGCTTTTACCTTATAAACGTCAGCCTCATCATACCCTAAGTTCCGATATACAAAGTGGAAGGTACATCGATGCTACAACGGTTACTACGTATTCAGTACATCATTCTGAACCCCCCCTTTTTTTTTTTCTTAGCCTCTATTGTCCCACTGCTGGGCAAAGGCCTTCCACTCTTTTCTCCGTGCGGTTTTCTCTGGCCAATCTCTCATAAACACCTCTAGGTCGTCACGCCAGCGAGCGTTTTCTAGGCCTCCTTCGGTGACGACGCCCGTCTTCTGGCACCCACTGCGTGACGACTCTGGCCCATTATATTTTTTTTTTCAACAGCTGTACCATACATTTTGACCGTGTAGGTTATGTAGTGCAGTTTACTAAGAAACAGCTGTTTTTTTTATAATCGATGAACAATTTCTGTATTTGGGTTCAAAATGATGTACTGAATCAATGGTCTAACCTTTTTAGAGTCGGTACTGTATCCTTTCTATATATGTAATACCAGTTAGTCTGTTTTTTTCCGGTTATCGCACGTGAACTCACGTAAAATTCAAATAATACGTAAATTTTTGAAATTGGCTAACTAGCAATTTTCAATCATTTACGTATTATTTTCCTTATCGTCGGACAAACAAGAATTTGATCGAAATCTCGATTTTTGATTAAGATTATGTAAGACTCCAAAAATATTTTATGAATATAATTTAGCCACACTTGCCAAATAGGCTAAATCAATTTAGATTGCCATCGACACGCTTCGAAGGATAAGCTTTACGAAAAATCTTTTCTTTTCTAAAAATCTCCGTACCATGATGACCGATGGAAAATTAAGAGAATTAACACGCACACACGTACACACACGAATGTGACAAAGGTTAAAGATATCAAATAAAATACTATACTTTTTAACCAATTAACTAAAAACGAAACAATCCACTAATAGACGGCCGTCCTTTACTTAATAAATTGGCTAAACTATAAGTTAATTAAAGTAACGCAAACACTACCAAATACTTTTAATATTTTAATGTAGGATTAATTAAAGGGAAAGTCGCAGTTTTGAGTAATGGCGTCACACAGTCCGCTGCGGAGAGCGGAGTACGATAGAAGTGACACCATGCTGGCAGTTGAATTTTTCCAAACTGTCCGCATTTTAATCATGTATAGTATTTTTTGCATAATATTTAGTCCAATTTTTGAGAAATGTTTAGGATTTTTTTTTTGTTTACATGAAACTAAAAAACGGAATCCTGCTTAGTATTATTTGTTGTTAACTTTTTTTTATCAAACCTTAAAAATAAAAAGTACCATCTCTACTTTTACGAGGGATGTTTCATGTATATTTAACATAACTGCCTCCGTGGTCGAGTGGTTTAGGCGTTTGCCTTGTGACCCGGTGGTCGTGGGTTCGATTCCTACGGGAAGCATACTTTGTGAAGTTGTTTCCAGTTTGGTTAGGACATTGCAGGCTTGAATCACCTGATTGTCTGATAAAAAGATGATTCCGTGCCTCGGAAAGCACGTTAAGCCGTTGGTCCCGGCTGTCATTGGTTGATCTTTGGCAGTCGTTACGGATAGTCAGAAGCCAGTAAATCTGACTCCAGTCTTGCCATGAAATACCGTGTTACCCAGTTAATGGGTTGTGGAGGTCTGGTAGGCAGCCGCTCTGCGTAAAATACTGGTATTCAGCTAAATCCGGCATGACTGGAAGCCGACCCCAATACAGTTGGGAAAAGGCTAGGCAGATGATGATGATGTTTCATGTATATTTACTTTTCTTTGAAATGATTACCTATGAAATCGCAAAAAAACTTTATTATTCAAGTCGACACCTTCTTCTATTTCTCTTTTATTATGAAACTCACGTAAACGTTAAAACTTTTCTAACTAATTTTTATTCGACAGGCGAAAAAACCTTCCTACAACATGAATAATGTGGACGTAAACTTTGTGACTTGACTAACTTTTAATAATTTTGTCAAGAAATTATCTACGTGCCTCTGTAACGACGTGGTAAATATGTTTTTGTTTTGGTAAATTCTAAATTGGATGTCAATCATCGTTCTTGTTAGTGTACCTATAGAACGCCAATCCTGTCATGTAATTGGAAGATATACGTGTCGCTTATTTAATGAGGTTTTTTAATTAAATTGTCGTTGGCAGGTGCATGCTACTGCTACTATAATACTTTATTCATTACATATCATAAAATAGTTAAACATATGGCTCTCATAACCTTGTTTTCTATGTTCGCAATGTATCTTACATAGTTTGTTGTTATCGTAGTTTTGACTGATACTTTTCCGAAGCCACCTTTGCATGAACTTAGGTCTTGACCCCATCATATCTGTTACTTTGATGGACATATCAATATTTGTTTATATTTAATATCGACCACACACATAACGCATTTTAAAATGAACCGATCAAAACAGAAAGAGTTAAGAAAGTATTATTAATTTGTTAAATCAATCATGTTTATTTTTAGAGCTTCTTATTCTTTACGTGTCGATTGCACTCAAATTTAGTCTGACGAGGATGTAGCTGCACATCTTTAACATTGGCTTCGTTTTAATCCTGAAAGGTGCAGGATGGGCAGGAAAGAAGGTGGGGCATATTTTTAAGGCTGTCAACACATTATGCTTTTTGGAGATGTGTTTTTCTGTCCGGAAAAATTCAAAAACCATGGTGTCTGTACCGGTAATTAATTGGACTGTGGCGGGTGGCTCCACTCATGCCGCGTCAAACCAATTGAACTCCAATAATTGCATTAACCCAGCATCGACCGCGATTCTGGACCAATTGAAACATTATTCACGACCAGCCCATTAATTGATCATGGCTGCCAATTGAATATTTAAACTAGATTGATTGGAAAGTAATTAAAGCAAATCACATAATACTCGTATTAATTACTTCCCGGGAAATTATAGGGTGGAAGAATGTATAGATTCAATCGATTACTTTACTAACCACAGTTTATTTTTTTATTTATTTTTGGTACATATTTTGTTTTATTGCTAGCGATGAATATGAGAAAAACACTCGTAAAACGACGATACATTGAGGATTAATCTTACAATCTTATAAGTTTTGGTACGCTACTGATTACGATGCATTTCTATGTTTTTGTTCATAAAATATTGATACTCTAAACCATACATTGTAGCGAATATATTCTCAAATCATTAATATTTCAATCTCGTTTCGTTGCAGGCATAACTGCGCATTAGAACGGTTTAGGTCTAGACCGTTTGCGCTTTGCCGTATACCTATCAAATTAATTCTAACCCACGCTGAATATTGATGGAAATAGGTTCATTAGAAACACTGGGTACACTGTTTTAGGTGCAAAAAAACCGGCCAAGTGCGAGTCGTACTCGTACGCTCACAGGCTTCCGTAGCACCAAACAATAAAATAAAAATATTTTGAAGGCTCATTCATATGTTGTACTGTATTACATTGAATCGATTTTTTTTGGGGTGAAAAATCACGTCTAACGGTAGGACTCAATGTACGTAACGTACTCAAACATAGTACTGAGCCTGATGGATGCATTGAGTTATAACATTACAAACTTGTATTTAAAAAAAACTTGTCAAAAAGTTGGAATCTTGACCCCCAATAAATATTATCTGCGTAACTAGAAGGTATGGCCTAAAAAAATATCTCAATGACGGGAAGAACGAGTTCCTTTCGGCTTCGTTAAGTACTTTTACACCCATTATTATTCCAATGCTCAAAAAGTGCTGATGAAGTGATCATATTTAATTAAATGAGCATTGTGTACTCAAACCTTTATCTAATCAGCCAAAGAGATACTTATATAACATTACTGTCTTACTTTAGAGCAAACAATCTGATCATATGACTGCAATCATGTGGTTTCGGTCATAGGTCCGCCTTATCAAAAGTTATCAAATATAAGTTGGAGAAAACATTAATGTAGTGACGTCCTGTTATTATATTATGTATGCTAGCTTTTGCACACGACTTTGTCTGTGTGTGTTTCATTATTACAAATGTGACAAGGTGGAATACACCGTCGCACAAACGGTTACCATGTATTTAGTATATACACATACTTTATCATAGATAATTAAAAAAAAAACAGCTCTTCCATACATTTTGCCAGTGTAGGTATTAAGTATTTTGCAGGAAACAGCAGATTTTGTTTTTAAATTATCGATGATAAGTTTTTTGTGGGGGGTTCAGACTGATGTACTGAATACGTGGTGTTCGTTTGTGCGTCGATGTCCCGTCTAACCTATATAGGATGAAAAGTAGCCATCTTTCCTTTTTCTGGTCGACTTTCTAGCTGTATTACGTAACGATCGGTGCAGAGCAGTTCATTATTTTAGTGGGTTAGGTATGAAAAGGTGACATGAAGATCGACAGAGCTATTTACTTTCTCATTTATTATTTTGTATGGATATTACATTGACTATTTTGGGATGCGACAAAGTATACTCTATCTATTTCAAGGAAATAGGTACCTATACTAATATTGGGATGGTAAAAAATAATCTATGCCAAATTATGTGTTATAATTAAATAAATACAGATTTTTGTTTTCTGTGGACATTTATAATTAAGAGATCGATTACAGCTATTAATAAAAAAATTACTTAAGTCAAAAAACTAGGTAATTTACTTATTTATAAAATGTTGTACAGCATATGCCATTAATACTAAATTAAGCCATGCCATTATTATTAAATTAATTATTATTATTATTTATTATCCTCTTACTCGGTCTTCTTACAGAACCACAAACATTCTAACATTATCGTCTTCCATTCATCAGCAAACAAGTTGAATCCAGGGTTGGTCTCCACGAGCGCGTTGAGCGGTATAGGGGAGGTGGATCGAGCTATATGCAGTGCGACAAAATGGGACATTAAACAATTTTATGCTTTCTAGATCGATTATAATTATTTTGAACAAAGAATTGACACAGCTCCGCATGTAAATACGAGGCGTCGGTATAACCATGTATAATTTAGCATGACATAATATATAATCTAATTTCCAGGTGTGAAAATTCCTTTTGATCACAATTAAGTTCTATTAGGCGCATGAGACAGCGTGTCAAATACATTATAAATGGAACTAACACAAATAACACTGAATCCGTGACGAGTATGGCGGGCGCAAATTGGCGCCAAATTACAATATGGCCGCGGTTTTGAACATTTTCTTTTCATTCGAGATATTTTATCGATTGAAACGATTAAATCTGTGTAGAATTGGAATAGTTTAAATCAACAAGGTCCATGCAGTACCTACAATATTATTCTGTACTGAGTTACTAATTGGGTATCTAATCTTTTAGCTTCATAGAAAATAAGGTTGTTATTCTTTTGGCAAAATATAGATTATGATTAATATTTTTTTTTTAGTTCCTATATCAGCGAGAATCCTTCTGAAAACAAAATTTTCGGAACAGTCTGTTTAGGCACTACTTCCTAAAATGCCTAAATTGCTAAATTAATGCGTTTAACTAAATGTATAATTTTATAGTTTCCTTATCGCTTATTACTTACTTGCTAGAAATTGTAAACATAATTATTGAAACGTTATGGAAGGTAATTGATTCTGGGCTGCGGGACTGTTCGAAAGAGATACCGCGGCCCTGGAACATAAAGGGCAAAAGAAGGAACATGGGTGGTTTTTAGTCAGTAAGAGTCTGACACTCCCTTCCGCTCCGCCCAGAGCGGGAGGAATCATTTGATGATTTCCCACGCGAAAAAAAAAAAGGTAGGTAATTGATTCTGCATAAAGGAGACGATGTTTTTTTTTCGCGCTGTTGAGGGCTGGAGTTGCGGACACCCGCCTGTTAAACAATACAATATATTTTCATGTATGCATGTATTTCTATTTGCCGATGACCTTCTTGAGAGTTTTGCGAAAAAAAGTCACACTTTGATGTTATTCAATGCTTACTAATATCGCTTAAAAATGTTTTTTTTACATAACCTACTCCACGTGTAGCTAACGATAACAAATAATGCCGTAATTGTAAACATATTATTAGTGCCGTTTAAAATCACTTAATTATTGTAAACTTGTAGTTTTATAATTAGTATATTGTAACTATGATGTAAACAATATGCCTTCACTGAAGAACTATTGAAGTGGATTTTATGTTTGTATATGATATTTAATGATAAAAAAAGAATACCTATTGTTGTCATGATTTTACATTATCTGTAAGTATTATCTTTGTAGAGCCGAACTTTTTTGCACTAAAGTTATTTTTGAAGATTAATTTAAATATCCAATAATTAATTCAGCTACAATTACAAAAATATTGATTATTATCTTCTTTACATTAAATAATAATACATACAGCTACCAATCCCTAACATAACCTGTATATGTGTTTTGTGTACCTACATAAATAAATACTGATGGTTGATTATTAACTATCAGCAACTTTTTTCACTTAGTAACTAAACCCGGGTATCTGGCTTGTCCGATAAGTAATCATTCGATTCGGTAATATACCTTATCATTAGCAAAATACCTCGGATATCTACCTATATTATTTTTGTCATAATCATTGTGTGAAAAACCGGATCAACCCTTAATGATGCAGTTTTTAAATAACTTGTGAGTTTTAAAATTCTATTGATTTGTCAATACTAGTCTTTCTAAGAGTTTAGGTTACATTGTAAGTACCTATTTAATTTTCCTTTAATAGAAATTTAATTTACCTTCTTGCTTTTCAAAATGATGATGTAAAAAAAGTGTGTTCGATTAATAATAATATTATTTAAATTTTTAAATCTTGGAGTTACTTAGAAATTAATATATTATTTAATTTCAAAAAGTGTAAAAGCCTCCAAACACAACTCTAACTTAACAATTTTCATTTTTTGACAGTTATTTTGAATATTTAGTTGTCTATATATTTATGGACACTAAATATTCAAAATAACTGTCAAAAATAGTAGTTTTGTAAAATTGAGAAAAAATCGTTACTGACTCAACAATGTACATAGTAGAACATAGTGATATAGTAATTTATATTTCTCATCCTGTTTGCCTATGCTCAATTGCTCATAAATAAACAATTCGTATGATATTATGAATAATTCATTGTTTTATTTTATTTTGTTTTGTTAATTGCCAGTGCTTACTAATAGATACGTGAGTTTTGTCAGCCATTTACAAATTAATATATTTCAAAAAGTGTAAAATACTCCAAACACAACTCTAATTTAACAATTTTCATTTTTTGACAGTTATTTTGAATATACATATAGTGTCCATAAATAAATAGTACTTTTGTAAAATTGAGAAAAAAACGTTACTGAGTCAACAATGTACATAGTAGAACATAGTGATATAGTAATTTATATTTCTCATGCTGTTTGCCTATGCTCAATTGCTCATAAATAAACAATTCGTATGATATTATGAGTAATTCATTGTTTTATTTTATTTTGTTAATTGCCAGTGCTTACTAATAGATACGTGAGTTTTGTCAGCCATTTACAAATTAATATATTATTATATTTCAAAAACTGTAAAAGCCTCCTGTTCTGGTGATAGGGTTCACTTTAGTTTGTAAGGACGTAAATGATTTAACGAGGTGTTGATTTGTACGGTTTAATTCTCATACTGACTTGCTACATAGTAATACATGCCCTTTATACAATAGTTCCACACACACACTTAGATATAAAGTTATACACATGCATACAGTTTCGATTCATTAAATGGTTCGAACATGCCGCCCACCAAAGGGCCTTTAAAGACCTTTACATTTACATAATTTTCACAATGATGATGATATTAATCAATTAATTTAATTTTCATTAACAAGCATTTATGCTCAATTCATAAATACTGTAATGCAAATTGAATACACACATTTTGTATTTAACACGTAATAATATAAATTGATTCTATCATAATAAAACATTAAAACATAAAATATTAATCATCAATGTCTATTGGCAAGGGACATAATTTATTAAAACTTCGCTTAACTACACCGTCACCACTTTTAACACTGTACACTCTTGTGACACCGTCGTCACCTGGATGCTTAGCAACAATCCGACCTAACGCCCATTTACCAGGAGGAAGCTGAACATTCTTAATGAGTACAAGGTTGCCAATATCAACCTCCTTACTTCTCTTGAGCCACTTTGGTCTCTGCTGTAGGCTGGTAAGGTATTCTGCTTGCCATTTATGCCAGAAATCTCCAAGCAACTTCTGTATGTGCCTCCAGCGGGACAGGTGACTAACTGGAACGTCTTGAAGGTTAGCTTCTGGTACAGCAATTGGAGCTTCGCCAATCAAGAAATGTCCTGGCGTTAGGGGTGTCATGTTATCTGTGTCTACATCATCTATTGGGCTTAGTGGCCTGGAGTTTAGACACGCCTCGATCTGGCAAAGTAGAGTGGTCTTTTCGTCGAATGTCAAATGACTGGTCAAAATCTTTTCATGTGGTGTTTCATGGATTTCACACCGGCCTCCCACAAACCACCGACATGAGGACTGTAGGCGGGTATGAAGTGCCATTGTGTACCATCCAGTGCAAGAGTCTCTGCTACTGGACCTTCGAGTTCAAATTTTGCGGCCTTCCATGCTGCTGCTAGTTCCTTATTGGCTCCTACAAAATTTCTGCCTTGGTCACTCCATATCTGTGAGCATCTTCCACGTCTGGCGACGAACCTTTTGAAAGCACCGATGAAAGATTCGGTTGTGATCGCCGACCATTTCTAAGTGGATTGCCTTGGTGGACATACAGACAAATACGGCGACATACGCCTTATTCGTTCTAACTCCTCTGCCTTTGGATGCCAAAACTTGATATGGTCCCGCGAAGTCAACTCCACTATTTAGAAAGGGTTTAGCTGGAGTGACTCTGACTTTGGGTAAGTCACCCATAAGTTGGTTTTTAGTTGCAGCATTATGTTTGAAGCATATTAAACATTTGCGGATTCTGAATTTGATCATGTGTTTCGCCTTTATTAACCAATATTTGGTTCTTAGGTAGGCCATCATCATTTGAATTCCACCGTGTAATGTCTTGTGATGAGCATCCTTCACGATAAGTATGGATAAATTGCTGTGATTGTCTAATATTATGGGATTTTTAGTGTCGTCGGGTATATTTGCATGTCGTAATCTACCGCCAACCCTGAGAATGTTCTCCCTGTCCAGGTACGGTTTGAGTAATTTTAATTTGCTATCTCCCTTGACTTCCTTTCCCTCAGTTAAATTCATAATTTCATCATAAAATCTTTCCCTTTGTGTTATTCTAATGCAGGCTTTGAGTGCTTCATCTATTTCTTGAGTAGTTATGTCTGTATCTTTGTTTTCTAGTTTCTTCCCCTTTAGGAATCTTTTGCAATAGATTATTGATTTTAAAAGTTCTTCCAAGTTGTCAAAGTGATGAAATTGACTGTCCAGTCCTTTTCCTTCTAATTTTAAATTCGCCTGTATGATTTCTTTTCTTTCTAAAGTTGTGATTAGGTTGTTAGGTCTATTAAATATTATTGGTTTCTGTCTTAGCCATTTTGGGCCCTTCCACCATTTCTCGTCTTCCTTTAACTCTAATAGATGCTCTCCCCGTGATGCAACATCAGCAGGATTGTCGCTTGGTTTTACATGAAACCAATTAGTTCCTGTGTTGTCTAGTATTTCAACAACCCGATTTCTTACAAATGTTTGCCATCTAGTGGGATCACCCAGTAGCCAAGACAGCACTATTGTGGAGTCACTCCATGCGAATATTTTGTCATCAGGTATTCTCATTGCTGTTTTGATTTGTTTAAGCAAACGAGACAAGAGAAGGGCCCCGCACAACTCTAATCGCGGCAGAGATACTGGTTTAACTGGTGCTACTCGAGTCTTTGCAGCTATTATATGTGTTCCTATTTCTTGACCCTCTTGTTCAACTCTGACATAAGCAACAGCGGCGTAGGCTTTGGTAGAGGCATCGCAAAAACCGTGAACTTCTATGTTTGTTGTCGTATGATCTGTGATTCCCAGCCATCTTTGTACTTCAATCTCATGAAGATGTTGAAGACTATCTCGTAGTTCAGTCCAGTCTTCTTTAATATTTGTGTCTACTGCTTCATCCCAACCGATTCCTTGCAACCATAGCTTTTGTATTAACAGCTTTGTGGGTAGCATAGCTGGAGCTAACCAACCTAGTGGGTCAAATAGTCGTTGGACGTCGGCAAGAATCGTGCGTTTGGTTATCGTGTTGTTCATAGGAGGTAAGTTAAGACTGTACTGAAACACGTCTTTGCCCATGTTCCAGCGAAGGCCTAAGGCTGTGATGGTGCCATGGATGGTGATGTCTAGACTGACATGCGAAGTTCGTTTTTCAGGTTCAAATTGTCTCAAGAAGTTAGCGTCGTTCGAACACCATTTTTGTAGTGTAAACCCTCCCTTTTGTAGTATAGCTTCTATGTTTTTCGCTATGTGTATTGCTTCTTCTAGATTTTCATTCGAAGCCATGAGGTCATCTACGTAGAAATTTTCTTTGATCATTCTAGCAGCGTCAGGGCATACAGTTCCTTCATCATTTGCTATTTGATGTAAAGTTCGAACGGCTAAGTATGGAGCAGATGCTGTTCCGAATGTGACTCGTGTAAGTCTGTAATCTTTGACTGGTTGGCTAGGGTCACTCCTCCATACTATTCTTTGCAGGTCCCTGTCTTCCTTTGTCACTAAGATCATACGGTACATGCGTTGTATGTCAGCTACAAAACAAATCTTCTTTGTGCGCCGTCTCATGATAAGGTTCCTCATATCAGTTTGTAGCTGGGGTCCAACCAGAAGCTCGTCATTCAACGAAACGTCATTGTTTCCTTTTTGTGATGCTTTGAAAACTATTCTGACTTTCGTAGTTTCCTTATCTTCCTTTACCACTGCGTGATGTGGCAGATAAACACTATTCTTATTTATTTCTTCCTTTGGTATCTCTTCCATATGATTCATTTCTATATATTCTTCCATAACCTTTGTATATTCTGTTCTTAGTGTATGATTCTTCTCTAGTCTTTTTTCTAATTGAAAAAGCCTCTTCATAGCTATTTCCCTCGTTCCTCCGTGTATTGAAAGTAGTTTATCAGTTTTTGTTGGTAGTTTGACTATATATCGTCCGTCTTCGGTTCTTGAGTGAGTTGTTTGGTAAATTTCTTCACATTTTCTTTCTTCTTGTGTTAGTGTTGTTTTTTCGTCAGTATCCAACTCCCACATTTCTTTCAACATCTTGTTCAAGTCAAGGCTATGATGCATCACAATAAAATCATTGTTATTTCCTTCTTCGTATATGTTCCCAAAAAGAATCCACCCTAGGTTGGTATTTTGAGCGCATGGAGAACCAGGGGGGCCCTTGATTATATCGCTTCTTAAGATTTGGGCACATACTTCGACACCTAGTAGTAGGTCAATACGTCCTCGTTCATTGAAGCCTGGGTCGGCTAATACAAGGCCTTCTAAATGAGACCAGGTGTTGGTTGGAATGGTATTTGACGGTAATTGCGTTGTAATTCGCGTTGACATAATGTAAGCCTTCACTCGTAACTTGAAACTGTCATCGTGTCGTGATCGCAGCTCGATGTAGGCAGCGTGTTTAATGGCAGTTGTGGTCGAGCCAACCCCATTGACTGTTGCGTGAGCGGACATTCTTTTAAGTCGCAACAGCTGGGCAGCTCTCTCACTAATGAATGTGGCCTGTGAGCCCTGGTCAACTAGTGCACGTAGTATGGTCGCTCGTCCTGATTCATCACAAACTGGCACTAATGCTGTGGCCAATAGTGCAGTAGACGTGCTAGCTGCGAAATGCGATGAAAGCTCAACTGGTTCATTAGCTTCTTTTGATTGGTGTTGTTCTTCAATTTGATGGTGCTTAGCTTGCTTATCATCTGGTTGCTTGGTATTACTTGTTTGTGCATTTTGGTGAACTAGAGAATGGTGCCGTTTATGACATATACGGCATGACATATTTAACCTACATTTTCTAGCTGAGTGTCCTGGTGCCAGACAATTGAAACAGAGCTGGTACTTCTTCACATATTCACACCTCTCCGTTGGTTCCATTTTAGTAAATTCTTTACAATGGCATAGCGTATGATTGTCCTTACAAATCAAACAACTTCTTGCTTTGGTAGTAGTTTGTGTTGTAGAAACGTGGACTGTACATTCTTTACCTCTTGATGATTTCTCTCTTGAAGGTGGACTGATCAGTTCTAGTGTGCGAAATTTAGTTTGTAAGAACCTTACAAGTTCTTCCCACTTAGGTAATTCCTCTAAATTATCCTTGTACGCAAACTGTTCCCACTCCCGGTGAGAATCGGGGTCCAGTTTCTGCACAGTCACAAATATGACGAATGGATCCCACGAATCAGTAGACACGTTAGGGTTTCTTAAACTGTTTATGCATTCACTGGTTGTGTCTAACAATGTCTTGATATGACTAGCAGTTTGAGTGGGAATCTTTCTCTGAGTAACTAGTTTTCGTATTAGAGAATTCACTATAAGCCGCCTGTTACCATACCGATCTCTTAACAAATCCCAAGCTTGGTCATAATTACTCTCCGTTATTTGGATGTGTTTTAGTAATGTTTCTGCTTCTCCGGTAATGCTACTCTTCAAGTAGTGAAGTTTTTGAACCTTTGAGAGCGTGGAATTGTTATGAACTAACGATGTGAAGAGGTCTTTGAATGAGGTCCAATCTTCGTAAATCCCAGAAAAGGCAGGCAACTGAATTTGAGGTAACTTGAGATTTCCTTCATACGTTGAGCTATTGTTGTAAGCAATATCACTTAATCTCGGGTTTATAGTTTTGGATAATAAATCTTTTAGATCGGCTTGTGTGCACAAATATAAACCTTCAAAAACAAAGTAGTCTTCATTTACAAAATACGAAATATCATTCTTCTTTTCTTTCGGCACCACTTTCACAAGGTTATGATGAGCCGTAGTGAACTTCTTCCAATACTCTTCAATGGATTGTAAACGTGTTTCAATGTATCCTTTAGTAAGTCTTTGTTTTGGACATTTCTTCAAGTTACTTTGCGCCTTTTGTAGTAATAACGCCACTTCTTCTAACTCCGTTAGCAATTGCTCAGCTGTAGACACTGTAGTAGTCATTATTCCAAAAAAAAATGCAATATAGGTCACGTAGTTGAAGAGATAAATCCAATCGTAATGTTTTGCAGAAAACACGTCAATAATACTTTGCTTAATAACTGCACAAATCACTCATAACAAAAAAGTTCCTTATCTAAGGAATGCGGCGCTTTGTTCTCGCGTGGATCACTAGACCACCCAGGTAGATTATTTATCCGGCTCGAAGGACCATATGTTCTGGTGATAGGGTTCACTTTAGTTTGTAAGGACGTAAATGATTTAACGAGGTGTTGATTTGTACGGTTTAATTCTCATACTGACTTGCTACATAGTAATACATGCCCTTTATACAATAGTTCCACACACACACTTAGATATAAAGTTATACACATGCATACAGTTTCGATTCATTAAATGGTTCGAACACCTCCAAACACCAGTCTAGCTTAACAATTTTAATTTTTTGATTGACAGTTATTTTGAATATAAATAGTGTCCATATAAATAGTACTTTTTTAAAATTGAGAAAAAAACGTTACTGACTCAACAATGTACATAGTAGAACATAGTGATATAGTAGTTTGCCTATGCTCAATTGCTCATAAATAAACAATTCGTATGATATTATGAGTAATTCATTGTTTTATTTTATTTTGTTAATTGCCATCAGTGCTTACTAATAGATACGTGAGTTTTGCCAGCCATTTACAAATTAATATATTTCAAAAAGTGTAAAAGCCTCCAAACACAACTCTAATTTAACAATTTTCATTTTTTGACCGTTATTTTGAATATACATATAGTGTCCATAAATAAATAGTACTTTTTTAAAATTGAGAAAAGAACGTTACTGAGTCAACAATGTACATAGTAGAACATAGTGATATAGTAGTTTGCCTATGCTCAATTGCTCATAAATAAACAATTCGTATGATATTATGTGTAATTCATTGTTTTATTTTATTTTATTTTGTTAGTTGCCAGTGCTTACTAATATAGTCGTGAGTTTTGCCAGCCATTTTAAATCATTCTAAAATATAAAAAAAATATATTTGTTGTATGGACACGGACGAGGCGAAAGATGTATGTAAGGATCGTAGCTGGTGACGTTGTGTGTTTCTGCCTACCCCCGTGGGAAAAAAGCGTGCGTGTATTAAACACATTTTTTTTAACTCCCTATCGTCTTGAACATCCTTATTTCAACTTGTATTTCCCATCGGACCGTGACGTCAGGGGCTCACGTGACACCATCAATTTATTTGTATGCGGACATTTACATTACGTTATTAAAGGAAAACCAGCATTCATCAAAATAACGGCCATTCCCTAGGCGTCAGAGTTTTTAAATAAATTAATAGAAGTTATAAGGAAATAACACTTCTATACTTCTATTTCTACCTATCTACAGAGTGGAGGGGACACCGACGTGAAAACGGTTACCACGTATTCAGTACATCATTCTAAGATTCCCCACATAGAAATTTCACATCGGTTATAAAAAAAAAACCGGCCAAGTGCGAGTCAGACTCGCGCACCGAGGGTTCCGTACAAACCTGTAGGCGCAAAATATGCGGCTTTAATTGCTGTATCTTTTGATTGCGTTGACGTAGAAGTTTGATTTTGTTACAGCTTAAAGATATTATAGACTTGAGTATTTGATATGAATTTCAGCTTGATACCTCCACGCGTTCCTGAGAAAAAAGGTCTTGACAGACAGACAGACAGACAGACGGACAACAAAGTGATCCTATAAGGGTTCCGTTTTTACCTTTTGAGGTACGGAACCCTAAAAACAGCTGTTTCCTACAAAAGTGCAATAACTACACGGTCAAAATGTATGGAACCGATGAAAAAAGTATCTGTTCCACCCAGTATACCATCATAGTTGATATACGGGGTGGAACAGACACCTTTTTCGATTGTATATGGATGGTATACGTAGCCTGATGGGGTTGGCTTTCGGTCTAACCGGTTGCAGCTGAATACCCGTCATTTTACTGGAGCGACTGCCTCTCTGACATCCACAACCCAGTTAGTACTGGGTAATACTGGGTTTCAGTCTTTCAGGCCACTGACTACATGTAAAGACTGATTATCTACCTTTAAAATATACATATTCTAAATAAGAGTAGAAAAGACCAAAGAAACGATGGATGGACTGTGTGCAGGATACAGAAAAGACGTGTCTGATGAGAAGACGAGTAATAGAGAAGTATGGAAAAGAAGACATGCAGCGCCCACCCCAAATGATGATGATACAACTGTATCTACATGTACAAATAAATAAAATTGAAGTGTCTGTTTGTAATTTCAAAATAACAGGTTTTTACTGAACGCATATGAAAGTATATACGGGACTCCTAACAAAAAAAAACCTTTTTCTTTGTCTGTCTGTCGGTCTGTCTGACTGCTTGTCCGGGCCTACCTCCGAAATGGCTAGACCTATTTTGACAGGACGTTTACTGGTAGATAGCTGATATTATAAGGAGTAACTTAGGTTTTATTTTAGAAAAAGGATTAGGGTTCCGTGTAAGAAACTAAAACCCTTCAAATTGTTATCAAAATACGATTCAAATAGTGAAATAATAATTTGGTAATAATTACAGGCGGCCGAAGGTTGCGGGTAACAGCTTCAGACCGACAGACAGACAAAAGTTAAGAAAAGGTTTTTTTGTTACCTATAGGGTACCGTATATACTTTCATTATACATTCAGTAAAAAGCTGTTATTTGAAATTACAAACAGATACCTCAATTTTATTTACTTGTTTAAATAGTATAGATTCTAGATTTTTGGTCAACCACGTGAAACAGGTGGGGAGCTAGTTCATATTTTAATGTTTATTTTTAATGAGCACTTTTTCCGTCCCTATTCACTACCTCCAGCTAAGTAATGTTAGGTTTCTCTTATCTGGTCTATAATAGCTGAATTAATAAAGTAATATAATTAATTTGTCCCTTAACTACGCAACATAATAATTATAATCAAAGTGGTTGATCATATTAAATTATAGTTATAATATGTTGACTATCTGTGATGTAATGATGTTATTATCGATACAAAACTGATTGAAACCGTGAAATATTTCAGTTGCTAACTGTACTTGACAAGGTCGTAGTACATACTTATGCATAAGTACATCTACGTACAATTTTAATATGTAGCAAAGAAAAATCAATCGCAAAGGTACTAATTAATATTGAACACCCATAAATAACTGGGGGGGTACTATGACGTCTTAAAACAGGAGTAATTCCAGTGTGGGAAAGAGACAGAGCTATACAGGTCGTCTAGCGCCATCTCGTTCCCACACTGGAATTACTCCTGCTTTAAGAGGTCATGGTAGGCCACCTCATAGTATAAAATCCATACATCACAAAGTGCCAAAATATATATACATATATATATATATATATTTTATTGTTCTCAAACATATGTAATCTGTCTGTTGGTTACTTATGCTGTTACAACCGGCTGATCAGATAACATAGGTGGATCAGGACCTGGATTGGGATACTCTCTGCCATTTTTCATCCTTATGTCCTAAATAATAAGGTTGAAAAGTGGTCGACCGTCAGTGAACTGGGTAGTATTTACGTTCCCGTGGAAAATTTCCAATCTCCACGAGAGTGGACCCATGGGCTAAAGCTAGTACAAAATGTTTATTTTAGTCTATTATCGTATAATAACAAATACTATGTTCTCTTATCAGCGTGTGATTTAATTTTAGTATTTGACATTGACCGTTTGGCGAGGTGCAGGAAAATTCTTATCACTCTTCCGTCTTTTTGTTGTTTCTTTGTTGCCGAAAAGGAGGTTGAACGTAGCCTTACCTAACCTTATAACTTAGGTCATGAAGGTAAAAAGTGGCAACCCTCAGTGGTCTCGGTAGTATCTACCATAGGTATTTATGCGTTTCTCACCATTATTCATATTGCGAGGTTTTATGCCTATTCGTTATGCTCACTGCATAACTTCAATCTGTATCTATTGAAACTGATATATCAACATCTGCTGAAGACCACTAGATACCAAAAAGAAATTCACAGTAACGTTAAAATTAAAGCACTGAGAAAACCTACTCGGTCGAGGTTTTCTCAGTGATTTAATCTTGGACTATGCTCACTGATTGCAATTAATTCGGTCAATTAGGTTCTTATTTCTTAGATTTTGTATGGATGGATATGTACCCCAATGTGGTCAGCGGCATTCCTTGCTCTCTTTAGCTTCGTTTGCTAGACAACATTTTTTATCATATCTGCAAATATCTGCATAGTGACCGTGACGGAGTTGACACCTGGTGCTTATTTGATAAAATACCGTGTCAAATTATTTGTATCTACAATCGGATATTATTGCACGATACCAGGCTATCTATCGAACAAGTTGATAATGTTTTGTAACATGTGTCGGACACAAAATGCTGAACAACATACGCGAAAAATATTTCGTGTATAATTGTTTTAGTATTCAGTTTGACTACATAATATGATTTCAATGTATGTAAGCATGTTATCGAAAGTAAAATTGACGGTCAAACGCGTTAGGATCCGTCTTTCTTAATTATGTAGCATTTCAATAAACTTTCAGCTGAAGAAACTTTCTTAAACTTTTATATTTAAGATACCCATCAAAACTCAAAAACAAAAGATACCCTTTTGTTTTCAAGCATCCGAAGCATAGAAAATTACTCGATACAGAAAAAATATCAGCAGAAAATTTTCAGGAGTTCTCAAACTTTCATTTTAAAACTTAAAGTTATTAAACCTATTTAAGATTTTATTGGGTATACCAGTCGGTATGTAGGTGAACCTCGATATGCAGAGGACCTAGTACTAAAGCGGAGAATTATCGAAAATACAGACCTAATTTATGAAAGAAAGCACTTAGGAATCTGAACGTATTTCGGAATTAAATCTCTTTTCATCTGATTGAAGTTTTTTTTTAAATGTTTTTTTTTATTTTATGGAGTATAAAGACAATAATTATGTTTATCTCAATAAGAAGTTTAAGAATAAAGATTTAGCAAAAAAGGAAAAACATGTGTTTTGTGTTATTCTGTTATTTTAAGGACATAGATAAAAACAATGCGCGCCTTAGTAATTACAGATAAATAGTATTCTATACTCGCTTAAAAAAGATTTATTTCAGGCATGCGTTGTTATTCCGTCTTGAAGATAACGTATTAGTTATAATGATAACTAATTACACAAACAGTGTTTCTGATAAAGACAATGATTGGCTATATCATTAATATAAATAGATATAACATTACGCAGAAGATAAGACAGAATTATCCTTTGAAAACATTGAAATACAAGTTCAAAGTTTTTTTCAAAAGTGGGTCAGAAAATGTCGATATTTCAGCCGTAAAAAAGTGGTATAAATTAAAAAGGTAAAGTTTCTTTAAAATAAAATAAACTCTACAGTTTTAAAACACAGTTTTCCAAACAATATACTATATGACATCTATTTATACTTTGTCGTTTAAATTCCCGACGGCATCGCGAGCATTCGTTTAATCCACTTGGTACAATAAATACCGCAATACACTCAAAACTGAACCCTTTCAATATTTACGTACCGATTAACGGTAAAAGTTGACTAACAATTTCTAGACAAACAAATATTACTTACAAGTCACAATTTCAAATGTTGTCTTTGAACTTTTACGCGCGCGTTTTTCGTATAAAATGTGTATAGGTGTGTAATCTACGTTACGTTTAGTGGCACGCGTGCGCTACGGCCGGTGTTTGAAGCGGTACTGGCGTGGTGGTATTTTGTTTACTAGCAGTACCAGCGCCCGCCTCCCGCCCGCCCATGCGACGAAGCCCTAACAAAATAGTATGGAACTTATGGGAGTATCGAAGTAATCACATTTATAACCGACTGAGTTTCCGAATAATTATACTTACTCAAATAATATCAGCCTTGTATTTCCCAAAGGGGTAGGCAAAGGTGTGTCTACCCTTTACATTTCGCTTCACAGTTTTCTCGATGGTCTTGTGGTCGGTGGTGCAAGCGCGGCTGTTGAACATGAGGTTTTGGCTTCTATGTCCAGGTCGGGCTAAGTGTTTTTGCGTTATTTCATAGCTTGTAGTCTGAATTTGTGATCGGTTGATGGCAATAGGCGCCCCCTAATGACGCGGGCGTCAATTATAACTGGCGAAATGCTGGTACACATCCGTACAACCCTACATTTAATAAAAGCGCGATGTTATGTTAAATTAAATCCATAATAGACGTTTTACATCGTGAATGATTGTTTTTTAACGAGTTTCTCGTTTACGATGATTGAATTCCAGTACATACATGTGCATATTTAATCTGATCCGTACACTGTGTGGAACTGCCTTTATTGACACTGATTGTGACACTGACATGGGGTTTTAATGTTTTAATGAATTATTTACGACGCCGACAAACGTAGTAAATCAAGCTATTCCATTCAATTATAGTTTAGAGCTATACTGTAACTAATTTATTCACACTACAGCTGTAAAATAGCGTTGTTCTCTAGGTCTAACTTATGGAAAAAACTGTAAAAATAGCGACTATAATAAAAACGAAAAAACCCTAATGCTAAAACATAAACATAAGAACATTGAACATAATGTCCAGCTTGGCTGACTTGAAACGATTATATTTATAACTAGCTGTTCGCCGCGACATTCGTGCGCGTCAAATTATTATAAAAAAATATTACTTCCCTTTTTTGAATCGGATTTTGTTACCGATTTCAAGGGTTTTAATTTTTTTGCACGGAACGTTCCGTCAAAATAGGTCCAGCCATTTCGGAGATTAGCCGGAACAAACAGACAGACAGACTAAAATTGAAAAAAAAAGAGTTTTTTTTTATGTGATGTATATATTTTCATATGCATTTTGTAAAAAGCTGTTATTTTGATAGTACAAACAGACACTACAATTTTTTTAATTTGTATGTATAGATGAATAGCTGGATCATAAAAGTATTAGATTTGATCAAATATTATATTCATATCTTTAATGCATTCCATAATGTTTAAAGCTAAGGGCTAAAGAAAATGGGCTTAAAGCCAAGGTACAACTACGGAGCCTCTAAGGAGTGTAGGTACCTACTAAACGTCAGGTCTGTTTAGTATTTCGTAGTACCGGCCCTGTGGTGCTACGGGCGACGGCTCAACCCTGCAGTCTGCGTAGCGGTTCGTAGAGCAACGAATAAGTGCCTCATTAGTAAATTCTGAATTAGTTTTATTAGTTATGATCACGATTTAAAAAAAAATAGTTGAACTTATTAACCAATAAATGGTCCATAGCAAAAAAGGTGAATCTGAAAATGCTTAAGTAGATACTAAAAATCATTAATTTAATTATTGTAATTCTGACACAAGATGTTAATTTTGGAAAAAAAATGTCCCCACACTGCTGGGTTCCCCACATCAATCTGATAAATCTACCTGTCGCCGCTGGCAAGACAGTATTAAATTTTGTTTTGGCTCAAAACTTCACCACCTCCACGGCATCGTCGGTTGCAGTGCAGTTGAGCGCAGAAGCCACTTTGGCTGTGTGTTTTGGGGATAGGAGATGCAGCATAGTGTACGAGCAGAGACGACCAGAGGCGACTACGACACCTACATCTACCCTTGGAGCATGAAAACACACAGCCGGTCGACAAAATTGAATTTATGGAGATATATGTATGTATATTCGGGATAAATAAAACGCTCGGCTTAGCACACACGCTCACTATGTGCCGAACACACCTGAACATGATTGATGACCCAGTATGTGTGCTTTGGGTCAGCTTTGCTGATCAACAAAATGCATATTGTGTATAGTGTCGATTAAGTGTGTGTGCCACCCCTACGAATGGCAGGTGAAAGCTCCTAAAATTGCAGGGACTGCGCCAAAATAAACATTGGATCGGTTTATTTTTAAACGAAAGTGTCATTAACTGGCGACATTTTTTCAGAGTTTGAGCTTGATGCATGTTTTATTGATTTCGGCTTCGTTGTAAACTTTTGCAGAACGATATTTGCTACCATTCTAACTACAGTCTTTGTTGGACAAAGTTCATAACACACGTATAAACACTGCTGCTCGGCATCACCTCATCTCTTTTTTAAAATCTGTACCCTGTACATTGCGGTATTGAGTTTCATAGAATAACTCCCGAGTGGCGCGAGTGATTCTTTCTTAATTTTGGCAAAGGATAAAATGCAATAAAATATAAAAATATTGTAGACGTTTATACATCTGACAGAAAAACAATAAAAAAATTTAGGAACTTCATATTTCCTGAAAAACAATATATGTCACATCACAGCATACATTGCCAAATGCACATGAAAACATCGAGTAAATGTGTTGTATGGCCGGATCATACATTGCCAACGGTGGCAACACCTAGAAATTGCCAGCTTTACTAAACACGCATATTGGTAGTCTAGTTGACAATTCCTAGGGATTTTACTGGTTACGAAGCACTGATGTTTTCTGCTCTCATACTGACGTTTACTTGGTGAATATAGCCTACACCGACCTTGAGTGGTCATCGTCATAAAATGGCCAACATTATCATAACGTTATGGTTCTATCGGGTCGACTTGTGGTACGCGCTTTGTGTGTTTATCAGTCTTTTCACGGGTGCGTTCAAATTTTTTGAAGTCCTCGTAAAGCTAGCTCGTAGTTCGGCTGTAATTGGCTACTAGAGCATGCAAACCGGATACCCGGATAACCGAAAAAACCGGATAACCGGCTGATTTGAAACTGTAACTAGAAACGGGATATTTTCCATGTTTACAGTTTGTTTAACGAACAAGAAAGAGGGTAGACCGATTTGTCTGCTCATAAACACCCACCCGCAATAACTTCAGTTTATCCGTGATCATGGTGCTTGCAACAGTGCCGAAATATTGGGAACTCAAAGCAAACAGTAAACCGTTTCTACTGTTAATGATTATGTTAGTGACTATGACAGTTTAAAAAATAATTTTCTGTTGAAAACGTCGTATCAAAGATGGCGCTTTGGATGGCCTGCCCTTCAAAACACTTTGTTCTTCCGAGGAGCTTAGAAAACATTTTATCAAAAGTGGTCCTAAATAATAAGTTTTATTCTAATGTGGGACTTCCCCAGCTAGACGGACTAGCGACCTTCAAAGGTGGTAAGGATAGACTGGATACAGAAGGTGAAGGTTAGGGTATTGTGTCACAGATTGGTAGTCCTAAGTCCAGCTGTGGACTACGATAGGCTGTGTTGAAGAAAATAAAGTTTTTGTATTGTTGTTTAATAGTTGTAGCTTATTTTAGTCCAAACAAATTCTCATTATTTTAAACTTATGTGAGATAAACATATAAAATACATATTTGATTAGACTTCAGCATTTTCATTTCTTTAATAAAGATTGAAAAAAAAACGAAGAAACAGATTTAAACGGTTTCACTGGGTTTGTAAACAAAAAACCCGAAAAAAGGTTTTTTTAAACAACCCGGTTTTTGCATTCCCTATTGTCTACGTAAAGTATCTGTACCGCAAACTCTAATTATATGTATACAACATGCTAACAAACAGCCATACATAATTATTGTCATGGGTGCATGACAATAATTTATGTATGGCTAGAAAATCCCGCAATTCATCTTCAGTCAATCCAGGAGACGTCCGTCCGGTTTTTAATATTGCGTACGCGTTTGTTTGCTCTATGATATCTGCTAAAACGCCTGGAAAAGAAAAAAAAAATGGGGAAAAGAGATTGTAGAAATAACCCAGTAAAGTTTCATTTTGAACGTCGGTGTGGTCTGAGTCTTCTTCTATAGTTTCCCTGTGCCGAAAAACCGATTTTTTTTCATTGATAGCTAAGAGTGAACTTTGTGATTCATCTTTGTCGTTTATTAACAGAAACAGTGGAACGTTGCGATCTGGGATTTCGGGGACGCGACTTAGAAGAAACCCTCATGCGAGCTGCAGTTAAGCCAATAGTCATAGAGTTACTTGCTGTTAGTTCAGGTGGTGCAAGGGGTACCTGAGGCAGCTAGTAGCAGATTACCTGTAGGGACGGTTCGCCTGCTACGAGGGACGCGACGGCCAAGTTGTGCGCAGGGCCATCGTGTGCGGTGTTCCACAGGGGTCGTTTTTGGGTCCGCTTTTGTAGCGAAGTCTCAGGTGAGCTCGGACATCGCCAAAGGAGTTTGGTGCCTGGAGGCAGGCTGCGCTGGATGCGTAGTAGTTCTCGCGGCCCATCCGCAAAGAAAAAAAGGTGGTGCAAGGTGTGCAGGGGTTGCCGGGGTTGCAGGAGTAGCGGGAGTTACTGGGAGTGACGGAATGTCACACAGTATTGGCACTCTCTTACAATTTGGTTCTAGAGGAGGGTTTGAATAGACGCTTTGAAAAATTGGTGTGAGTCGAACATTCTGGCTGGAGGTGGTCTTCGTCATCGTCTAAAATATTAAGCCATTCCATAGAATTATATATTATCAATAGAAGGTGTATAAGAAGTTGACATATAAAGCGGGGTGGGCACGCTTAATTCATCATTAAGATACTTAGAATGTTCACTACCATCAGAGGGTGCATTCTAAGCAAGCACTAGCGCTAAAATTTTACCACCACGTATTTGAAACTTTTGCTGCCGACAAAGAAAAAAAAGTGTGCCAAAAACCAAGTAAACCCAAAAAGCAACCTCAAACTGGCAATGTAGGCCGTGACATACAAGTAAAATGGAGGGTGTTTCGTTATAATCGGGATAATATTGCGAAACATATCGTAACAATATCATGAAGTGCCGTGTGAAAACCTTGCAATTCCTAGGTTCTACATGGCACTTTCCGATTGCGGGTTTCCCAGAATTTTGGTAAATACGTCTCGTCCGTGACTGTAAGAGGTGCTTTTATTAGCATGTAGTTTAGTGCATGATAATATAGTTTGCAAATCATTAGACAAATCTTCACTTGGGCTTTGCTTCTTGACGTCTAGGTTACTATAAATTAAAATATCTTGATTTCATGTTCATGTTTAGACCACCTTTATCACTAAATGTAAATTTAAATAAGTTTTCATTTTTATTCTTTTGTGTATTGTGATTAAAATTTTAATTTTTATCGTGTTAGTCATTGCTATTGTAATTATAAAATTTTAATTCATATTATTTACTTGATTATGTTTGTGCTGGTTTTAACTGAGATTTTAATTTTATATGATCTGAAATGGATTCAATTAAATGAATTTGAATTATGTTCATTTAATTTTTTATACCTAACTTATGAAATATTCGCAACAGCAATTCGCAACGTAATTACTCAGATTTCTGCGGAGTAATTACGTAACATACTTACAATCGCAATGCCTTTCATTTTGGCAAATCAGCCACCTTCATTGCTTTGTCTACGGTTTTGAACAGTCGAATTTTTAAAACATAAGAAGCAATGGATTAGAAATTTCTTTCAAAATCTTTCATATTGTGATTGAAAGTATGCTACGCAAATGGGATGCTGCTTTATAAAGTCGTTATAGTTTGTCTCTTTTAACTAAAGAAAAGCGCGAAATTAACTTTTCGTTCTACATTTAGGTTTCGATTTTACAATGTGTGTACGGTTTACGTACACACCGTCAGGCTGCAAACGCAGCAATCTACTTTTCTCGTTTTATTATAATATTAAGTTGTTTGACAAATTACTTACGCGAACACCGCGGATTAGCATCCAACCTACTCTTACTTTGTTGTGATGGGTACTCTAATAAACTTTTAGTGTTACCAAATCTGTGTGTGTTTACGTCAACTCATCTAAGTCCAAGTACTTACTTACTTGCTACTTCTTACTTAAGATGCAAGTGTAAGGTGCCAACTACTACGAGACCTTACACAATGAAATTTAAAATTGAGCACAAAGTCCACTGTTTCAGGTTTCAAAATTCACAAAACTGTTACTTGTATTTTTCAGGCATCTTTCAGCGAATACCAATAAAATGTTTATATCAATAACAATCGACATAATTATATTTAGATGCGCCTGCTTTTGAATCCATCATCAGATAATAAAATGTTAAGACATGATCATAAAAATATAACAATTTGGAGTGTTTTGATCGTTTGGCTGATCATAAATGTGTCAGCGAGATACTGCAGATGTTGCAATGAATATCCGCAGAAGCAAAATATAGACATGTATATATTTACCAAAAATATATACATATCTATATTTTCATAATATGAAATGTTGACCCTAAATCTATTTAAATCTTAATTTCGTAACGCATGAGCGTTATTACGAGGGCGGAGTGATAAGTCTGGTAAAAATGAAACAAGGAGACAACTTTATTTAAAAACCGGCCAAGTGCGAGTCGGACTCGCGCACGAAGGGTTCCGTACCATTATCTATAAAAACGGCAAAAAAATCATATCTGTTGTATGGGAGCCCCCCTTAATATTTTTTTTTAATTTTTAGTATTTGTTGTTATAGCGGCAATAGTAATACATCATTTGTGAAAATTTCAGCTTTCTAGCTATCACGGTTTATGAGATACAGCCTGGAGACAGACAGACAGCGAAGTCTTAGTAATAGGGTTCCGTTTTACCCTTTGGGTACGGAACCCTAAAAACTATGATTTATTTTTCAACGTAATTTCCATCTAACTCAATGCACTTCATCCAGCGTTTCTCAAACTTGTCGATCTCTTCCGTAAAGTACGACTTAGCAACCCTTCGAAATAGGCATTGGTTTCGAGCATGATCTCCTCGTTGGAGCTAAATCTTTTTCCACCGAGCCATTTTTTTAAATTCGGAAACAGATTATAGTCGCAAGGGGCCAAATCTAGCGAATCTGGTGGGTGAGATAGCCACTCATATCGCAACATGTAATTTGGACATGGCAATCGCGCAGATGTGCACTCGTGCGTTGTCTTGGTGGAAGAGGATTTTCGTCTTAGCCAAATGCGGTCGTTTTTCGGGTAAAATTTGGTTAAATTGGTCCTATAAATTGGCATAATATTCGCCATTGATCGTTTTACCCTTCTCTAGGTAGTCAATATGGATTACCCCACGTGGGTCCCAGAAAACTGTAGCCATCACCTTATTGGCCGATAAAACTGCTTTGGCCTTCATCGGAGCTGGTTCGCCCCTAGCAATCCATTGTTTCGATTGTTCCTTGGTTTGTGGTGTATGATATGGTGGTGGATCCACGTTTCGTCTACCGTTATATAACGACGCAAAAAATGCAGGTTTATTCCGTTGTAACAACGCCAAACCTGTCTTCAAAGTGGTAACTCGCATGCGTTTTTGATCAATAGTCAGTAAACGCGGCACCCATCGCGCGGAGAGCTTTTTCATATCTAAATGTTGGTGTAAGATATTGCGCACACGTTCGACTAAGATGCCTACTATCTCGACTATCTCGCTCACTTTTACTCTTCAGTCGTTCAACACTATGTCATGGATTTTAGAGATCATCTCTGGAGTAGTGACCTCAACTGGGCGTCCTGGGCGTTCAGCATTACTTGTGCTTGTACGACCACACCGAAAATCCGTAAACCATTTATGAATCATTTTAATCGACGGAACAGAGTCCCCATAATATTTCGTTTCCGTAATAGTTTTTTTGCGCAAAAAAATAATGTTTAATCAACACTCGAAATTCACTTTTCTCCATCTTTGCGAAAATGCGTTCAATTGTTTTTATTTAATGGCTCTCAAAAAAAAACTAACCGTTGCTACTGCCTGAAAATTTAAATATAGTTCCTCAAAAGAGCTGTAAACAAGGAGGTTACATGCAATTTGCGATAATTTTATTCCAAAGTAGATTTTTACCAGACTTATCACTCCGCCCAGGTATTATAAGGCTGTAAAAAGATCTATCACATACTCGTAGCTCTTGTCTCCGCATTTTGTACATCACATTTACTTGCTAAAAATTAAAGTCATTTTCCAATTTTTCTTGTTACTTGTTGAGTACTCGTATATGCATTTTACACGCTTTGTGTTCTTAAACTGTTTCACGGTTACAACTAAAATTACACTGTCACTTGCGGGATATCAATCGGGGGGGAGAGGGGTCATCGGGGGGGGGGGGTCATACCGCCATCATGGCGCTTGCAATTGTAACAGCGTCGAAAGGAGAATGCTCATTTAAGTATGGAATCCCGTACCATGCTGCCTCAAAATCAAACCTTGTTTTTTATAGACTACACTGATCGTATTAACTCCTACAAAAATTATTTTTGAAAAAAAAACCCGCGTTTCAGAGTTATTTTATAAAATCGAACCTAACCTAAAAAGTAGGTCTATTTTTTCGACGCTACCAACGACGTATTTTAACACACATACATTACATTATTGCTCTAAAAACAGCGTAATACACTAATATTAGTAAGAATTACGAGTTAAAGTAACATCCACTGTAGGTATGCTTGACTGAAACTCGATTTTATTTTAGACCTTTATATTGCCAATACTGTGAGCGGGTAACGTATATAATGGTATTATATCATTGGACGCCACCACGATCACGCTACCACACCAGTACCTATAGAACATTATCATAAGGGTGAACAGTCAGACTGAAAAAAACGCTTGAGCCTAGAGAGAGTCTTGAAAAATAACTCTTTAATAATCTTAGGATACTATTCATGACAGACTCTATTCCTCATGCTCATGTTGTTGTCGTGAATCGACTAGGTAAGTTATAGAAAAAATAAAACAAACAAGTTCATTTGGGTTTTTTAATAGCGATTCAAATTCAAAAATATTTATTTCATCATACATCATAATCCTGAAAAAAATCATCTAAAGCCGTTGCCGGCGCAGTTACGTCATTATACCGTCCCCAGCTCAAATACCAGACTATGGTCATCACATGAGCACAGCAGCGCACTGTTCGCTTACCAACGAGGCAGCTGCAGCAATAACCTACTATGGTTTCTAATGTGTTGGCCACAGCATCATCTCTGCTAATCAATAAATAGGTGTGATAAGTACGACTGTTTACATGTTTAGATTTAATCCGCCTCTTAAGAGGTAATTATTAAGACCTAAAATCAAGGGTATATCATCATCAATTATTTATTATCATTCACCTCAACTGAATACATCCCAGTCCGACGGATGTGTTCCCCATAATACGATCTAGCCTGTTTAAGCTGATAGGTCCCAAGAGCTAACCGTTTTAAATCGGTTATGGTCAACTGTGGAAATCCGTCTAAATGTGGATTATTCCTGTTAATCATTTGAAAATTCACTCTCCTTTTATTGAGATATTCCTGTTCAACGTAAGTTGCCAAATGGTTTGTTAGTGAAAGCCTCTCTTTAGCTATTCTAACATATTCCAAGGCTTCTGGTGGGCCTTCTATAACAAAATGGAACTTATTAATAAGGGCACAAGAGACTCTAAAATCATCCATTAAGTGCAAAGCCGCTCTATTGTTGAAAACAAGACGCAAGAGTCTGAAATCCCTTTTCACCCTCCCATTTACCACTTCCACAACCCAGCGGCACATAGTAACAAGGCGAGACCGATTTGCCTGCTGGAAATCTCTTAACTGGGAAGTTAATTCATTCCAACGGCCATGATCCAGGTGGTGACGACTGATTCGTGCTGCTGGCGGCACATAGAATTTATAATTAAGCAATAACAAATCCTTTATAGATGAGGGTACCAGTAAACGTTCTGTTTCTCAGTGATTGGATGTGCTAGCAGCACGCTTATACACAGAAGACATAAATTGTTGGATTTGATCTAACTTGAGCAGTGTGTAGGTTTTGTTGTGAAAGAGGAGGCGGCTCAGGAATATTGAGATCCCCACTTGATCCAGCGTCTGGCAAAATATTGTCTGATAGACCAGGGCGATTATGGTCATGCTGATCACTACGTTGCACTTCTCTTGTAGCTGAGCTCCAACAAGCAGCACATACTCTTTCCATTCTTGAGATCTAAAAAAATAACATGATTAAGTAAACATGTAAACAAAAGCATGTAAGTGTAATGTGATCTAACTGTTAGGAATACATGATAATGATCAAGAAGTAATTGTAATAATTATAGGCTGACTGGCGCATATATTACTGCTGCATATATTATAGGCTGACTGGCGCCTTTTCCTCTTATTTGTTGTGTTTGTGTAATTACTAACATAATTTTAAGTCATCTTATTGTACTACTAACACTCTATGGACCTAATTAGTCTGAAATAAATGTTTTGAATTTGAATAAGAAGTTGAATTACTTTTTTTTATATTTCAATATAAATATTTACCAGATGCAGTGGAACATGTCTAACTGAAATGTTTCTCTCTTGTCGATCTTGTCCTACAGGATATGTTCTAGTAGCATGTAGATCAGATTTGCCACAAGAAAAACAATCTTCTATGACCAAAAGCAGGCAAAGATAAACTTCCTTCATTGTTTGTGTTTGCTCGATCTTGAAGCAGTGTCAAACACTCTGTACAGAGCACACTTTCTGAAGACAACTGCAATAAAAACCATCAATTAAAAAGTTGTTTTTACCCTTTGTGGCATAATCTATCTTCTGTGCGATTCTAAAATATTTTTTTCATTATATAAAATGTTTTGTAAGATGGTACGTGGTGGAGATGGTATTGTCAGATTAGTCAGAGATGGTAAGTCAGGAAATAGAAGGTGCCTGACAGTATATATTCAAAGAGTAATAATAAGATCTTCTTACCTGAGTAGGAGTTATCCACGACTGTAAAAAGTTAATCATAAGAGTAGACACGTGCTTTAATGAATGTTTAGGTAGGTTTCTGGGTATCAAAAATGAACAATAACTGATACATCGTCGAATGGATAATGACGGTGTCAATCGGCCGACCCCACGACTCGACATATTTGCATAAATGAATACACAGAAAAAAGTTCACAAAATACAAACAAGTTGCACTTCTCAACACACAGTTCAATAATTTACAAATCTCAATCTCAACTCTTAAAACACAGACGGTCGTTCGTTTTCGCTAGCGCAAAGGTAGTTTAACGTAGTCTAGTCAGTCAGTACACTTCAGTACAGTACAAATGTCAGATGCCACAGATAAGATAACTATAAACCATAGAGTATAGTAAGTGCTATAAACTAGTCGGGATTTAGGGATGTAATCGATAAATCAAAATCTTTAGGCTGAGAAAATCTTTTTTGTGGCAAATAGCAATAAACCAAACTAAATCGATTTGGTGTACTGATCTTACTTAATTGTTGCTGTTATTCAAAGAAAGCAAAGCAAATACATATTTGTAATTCTTGAAGTGTTTTTCAAGCAAACGTTATAGCTATGTATAATAAACAAAAGAAACGATTAATGGTTAATCGATTCATCAAAAAATCGATTCCATTGCATTCTACATCAATAAGACTATTCTGTGAACGGCCAATTAACCATAGACAAAATAACTATAATCTTCTCATTTTTATTGTATGCCCTACACGTTGGAGTAATTTGAAGCGAGGCAGGTATAGTCTTAGGATACTATTCATGACAGACCCTATTCCTCATGCTCATGTTGTTGTCGTGAATCGACTAGGTAAGTGATAGAAAAAATAAAACAAACAAGTCTATTTGGGTTTTTTAATAGCGATTCAAATTCAAAAATATTTATTTAAAACTAGCTGTTCCACACCTCGAGTGTGTGCTGCGCCGTGTCCTCCGCCGCGCCGCTGTCGCGGTAGGCCCCCCCCCCCGCATGGATGTTTCCAGACAACACCCGCACCAGACGGAAAGAGAGGAAACCGCGAGACCGCCCGAGCCAGCCCCGCCAGTCCGGACCGAGCGCGCCCAACGCCCGGCGGCACACCGAGCCCGCCCCTGCTCCTCCACTGCGCCCTCTGCGGTTCAGAGGGTCGCGCGGAGGTCGCCCCACCGTGTCAGAATATTGGCCACGACAGTAACATTCCCCGAGGAATAGGAATCTCTTCCCATTCATCGGGGAAGGATACTGCCGCGCCCAGGGTGCACCGTCCCAGCAGCTGCTGTTCCCTCCAGACGTATCGAGAAGGACCGGCAGCCACTGGGCCCCGAGGAGGTTTTCTGACCAAGCACCAGTTTTTTTTTTTTTTTTTTTGTTGACGCTGGGAAAAAATGCATTACGCATACCCTCCCATCGGGGGACAGGAGGGGTATGTGGGACTCCCCGGGCGGACCCGGTATACCCACTAAAACGACCCAGCGCATTCCCGCTTCGTCAGAGTGGCGGGGGACTGGGAAACCGGCACAGCCTTTACTTCCAGTCCTCCGCCGACGATTGCCCCGCAAGACAACCCCTCACACCCTCATGGGTGTGGGGGGTCGGGAATGACCGACGAAGGTGACGGGTGCAATGCGGGCGAAGGCACCCCCGTACCTGCCGCCCGCCCGTCACCATGAGGAGGGAGGGCACGACGCCTTCTCCCCCTTCTTCGCCTGCGGATGCGTCGCGGCGAGAGGATCGTCCTCCCGCGCGCGCTCCGTTAGCTCCTTTTGCGAGATTACGTCCTCGCAAAAGGAGGCGACCGCTGACCAGGCCTCCTCGCTCCCCAGCATGGCGTCGACCACGCCGGGAAGCGAGAGGTCCGGTCCGACCACCGCGGTCAGACCGCGGCGCAGCTCGAACCACGCCGGGCACACCTCGAGGGTGTGCTGTGCCGTGTCCTCCGCCGCGCCGCAGTCGTGGCACGCCGGGGTTTCCTCCCTCCCGATCCGGCGCAGGTACGATCCGAAACAACCATGTCCGGATAACACCTGCGCCAGACGGAAAGAGAGGTAACCGTGGGACCGCTCGAGCCAGCCCCGCAGGGCCGGACCGCGCGTGTCCAACGTCCGGCGGCCAAAGGCGGCGTTGGCGAGGTCCTCCGTCCAATGCAGGACGATGGCGTCCCTCGCCTCCTGCCGCACGGCCTCCCGCTCCTCGGCGACGGGGCGCTCCCCGAGCTCCTTCCGGTGCATTGGCGCATTGGTCCTGCATTGGACGGAGGACCTCACCAACGCCGCCTTTGGCCGCCAGACGTTCTCCCTACCTACCTGCCCTACCTACCTACCTACCCTATCTACCTGCCCTACCTACCTACCCTACCTACCTACCTACCCTATCTACTTGCCCTACCTACCTACCCTATCTACTTGCCCTACCTACCTACCCTACCTTCCTACCCTACCTACCTACCTACCCTACCTACCTACCCTACCTACCTACCCTACCTACCTACCCTACCTACCTACCCTACCTACCTACCCTACCTACCTACCCTACCTACCTACCCTACCTACCTACCCTACCTACCTACCCTACCTACCTACCCTACCTACCTACCCTACCTACCTACCCTACCTACCTACCCTACCTACCTACCCTACCTACCTACCCTACCTACCTACCCTACCTACCTACCCTACCTACCTACCCTACCTACCTACCCTACCTACCTACCCTACCTACCTACCCTACCTACCTACCCTACCTACCTACCCTACCTACCTACCCTACCTACCTACCCTACCTACCTACCCTACCTACCTACCCTACCTACCTACCCTACCTACCTACCCTACCTACCTACCCTACCTACCTACCCTACCTACCTACCCTACCTACCTACCCTACCTACCTACCCTACCTACCTACCCTACCTACCTACCCTACCTACCTACCCTACCTACCTACCCTACCTACCTACCCTACCTACCTACCCTACCTACCTACCCTACCTACCTACCCTACCTACCTACCTACCCTACCTACCTACCTACCTACCTACCCTACCTACCTACCTACCCTACCTACCTACCTACCCTATCTACCTGCCCTACCTACCTACCTACCCTACCTACCTGCCCTACCTACCCGCCCTACCTCTGCCCTACCTGCCTACCCTACCTACCTACACTAACGCATTCATTCATCATACTCCTGAAAAAAATCATCTAAAGCCGTTGCCGGCGCAGTTACGTCATTATACCGTCCCCAGCTCAAATACCAGACTATGGTCATCACATGAGCACAGCAGCCCACTGTTCGCTTACCAACGAGGCAGCTGCAGCAGTAACCTACTATGGTTTCTAATGTGTTGGCCACAGCATCATCTCTGCTAATCAATAAATAGGTATGATAAGTACGACTGGTTACATGTCTAGATTTAATCCTACCTCTTAAGAGGTAATTATTAAGACCTAAAATCAAGGGTATATCATCATCAATATTATCGTTCACCTCAACTGAATACATCCCAGTCCGACGGATATGTTCCCCATAATACGATCTAGCCTGTTTAAGCTGATAAGTCCCAAGAGCTAACCGTTTTAAATCGGTTATTGTCAACTGTGGAAATCCATCTAAATGTGGATTATTGCTATTAATCATTTGAAAATTCACTCTCCTTCTATTGAGATTTTCCTGTTCAACGTAAGTTGCCAAATGGTTTGTTAGTGAAAGCCTCTCTTTAGCTATTCTAACATATTCCAAGGCTTCTGGTGGGTCTTCTATAAGAACATGGAACTTATTAATAAGGGCACAAGAGATTCTAAAGTCATCCATTAGGTGCAAAGCTGCTCTATTGTTGAAAACATGACGAAAAAGTCTGAAATCCCTTTTCACCCTCCCATTAACCACTTCTACAACCCAGCGGCACATAGTAACAAGACGAGACCGATTTGCCTGCTGGGTTGTTAATTGGTATTCATTCTCAAGTAGAGACTCTGGCATATGTGTTATAAAGCCATATCCCTGGAGTTCATTAATAACATCCCTAAATCCTCTATCAAGGATGAAAACGTCACCTCTGCGGAAAAATGATCTTAAACAAGATTCCTCATCACGTAGGTTTAAACTAGTAATAGCAGCATCATTAGTGGTCGCCTTGTATGGCCCGAGACAATCCACAATATGACCATCACAACACACTATCATAAATGGTTTGACCAAATTATCCAGTTTTTGCAAACTGTATGTTTGTTTTTGAAATAAGTAATTAGAACTACTTTGAATAAATACATAAGTAGCATCACATATTACTATTGCTGGTTTAGAATTAGGTGGCAAATCAGGATTACCAAATAATCCTTCTGGTATTATTCTATTTCTAGAAGCAACATCTTCAACAGTCATATGATTAAATCCTAAGTACAATGGAAGAAACTCATTAATTAAACATTGTCTGGCTTTATTCATTAAGCGTTCTAAGGTGACACGAGATTTATTAAAGAGAGTTGCCAATCTTTCATTACTATCACCAGTTCTCAGCTTAACTAAGTAAATGCTTAATGCAATCGTGGCATTCGGTACTTGTCCTGCTAGACTTGGTATACAGTTTAACAAATCATAAAATTGATCCGAGTTCATGCCAAGCCAAAAGTGACATAAATATGTAGGCATAATTAAAATATTTGAGAAATCTATATGGTAATTGGCAGCTCGTTGCATTATATTCATGATTGCGTCAAATTGACTACCAGTGAAATCTCTTAACTGGGAAGTTAATTCATTCCAACGGCCATGATCCAGGTGGTGACGACAGATTCGTGCTGCTGGCGGCACATAGAATTTATAATTAAGTAATAACAAATCCTTTATAGATGAGGGTACCAGTAAACGTTCTGTTTCAAAACAATTAACAAATATACAGTGATTGGATGTGCTAGCAGCACGCTTATACACAGAAGACATAATTGTTGGATTTGATCTAACTTGAGCAGTGTGTAGGTTTTGTTGTGGAAGAGGAGGCGGCTCAGGAATATTGAGATCCCCACTTGATCCAGCGTCTGGCAAAATATGATCTGATAGACCAGGGCGATTATGGTCATGCTGATTATGACGTTGTATTTCTCTTCTAGCTGACCTCCAACAAGCAGCACAAACTCTTTCCAATCTTGAGACCTAAAAAAATAACATGATTAAACATGTAATACAAAACATTTTGCAATGGGTTATAGATTTAATAAAAGTATGTAAGTGTGATCTAACTGTTAGGAATACATTATAATGATCAAGAAGTAATTGTAATAAGAAATTGAATTACTTTTTTGATATTTCAATATAAATAAAACATTTACCAAATGCAGCGGAACATGTCTAACTAAAATGTTTCTCTCTTGTCGATCTTGTCTTACAGGATATGTTCTAGTAGCATGTAGAATAGATTTGCCACAAGAAAAACATAATCTTCTATGACCAATAGCAGGCAAAGATAAACTTCCTTCATTGATTGTGTTTGCTCGATCTTGAAGCAGTGTCAAACACTCTGTACAGAGCACACTTTCTGAAGACAACTGCAATAAAAACCATCAATTAAAAAGGTGTTTTTGTGGCGTAATCTATCTTCTGTGCGATTCTATTCTAAAATATTTTTTCATTATATAAAATGTGTCGTAAGATGGTACGTGGTGGAGATGGTACAGTCAGATTAGTCAGAGATGATAAGTCAGGAAATGGAAGGTGCCTGACAGTATATATTCAAAGAGTAAAATAAGATTGCTTACCTGAGTAGGAGTTATCCACGACTGTAACAAGTTAATCATAGGAGTAGACACGTGCTCTAATGAATGTGTAGATAGATTTCTGGGTATCAAAAATGAACAATTGATACATCGTCGAATGTATAATGACGGTGTCAATTGGCTGACTCCACGACTCAACATGTTTGCACAAATGAATACACAGAAAAAAGTTCACAAAATACAAGTTCTACTTCTCAACACACAGTTCAATAATTTACAAATCTCAATCTCAACTCTTAAAACACAGACGGTCGTTTTCGCTAGCGCAAAGTTAGCTTAACGTAGGTAGTCAGTACAGACTACAAATGTCAGATGCCACAGATAAGATAACTATAAACTAGTCGGGATTTAATCGATAAATCAAAATCTTTAGGCTGAGAAAATCTATTTTGTTGCAAATAGCAATAAACCAAACTAAATCGATTTGGTGTACTGATCTTACTTAATTGTAATTAATTTTAGAGTCCGCTCGACAGACAAGGGTTTGTTCAATTGAAACGGAACGTCATTTATATTCAGTTGAAACGGAACGTCATATAAAGGGAGTAAAACAATATTCATACTTTTAAACTCGAAAAGTTTATTTCCAGTTCAAAAATCAAATCCCCGACGCGTAATGCCGTAAAAAAATATGAAACTAATTACTATAATATTTTGGTTTTGAGGCGCGAGACTTTTTGGTACCAACTTTGGTCATTGTCCTTTGGAGAGCTCACAGTAATTGATAATCACGGAAGATATACCGTAAGTGACAGTGCAGGTTCTGTATACTTTCCTTTTTCCAATGATCCTTTTTTTCCGACCATAGTAACAAAAAATTGTACTAAGAAGCCGTATGAAGAATTACTAAATCGAACACCTGATTAAATAATGATGGTCATAAAACACGGTCCAAATGACCTTTAACATTATGAACTGGGTACATAAATAATTAAAAATGAAATATAAATAAATGAAAACGAATTTTCCTGTTAAGGTCACAAGCATGAAGTAGATATGTCTTAAATACCAACAAATATAGTTTTTATTGACATTAAAAATTAGATTTTAATTATCACTCAGTGGACTTTGCACGTTCTAAGATTTTGGTGACTTGCGTGTTTATTTTTAATATTATCATATCAATACCGAAGAAGCTGCTAACATAAACGTCAAATATATCAATGACAAATATAAATATGAATATATTTCCTAAACCGGTCGTCGGCTTCGTGCACTTATCTAAAAGCGCCGCGAATGCTTGGAGAATTTGTTATTGGTTTAATGGCTAGACACATCACGCGATTCTGTTGAAATTTCAGACCATATTTTATAAATAGAGCTAATTAAGAAGTCACACAAAATGACTTTACACTTTTTTTTTAAATACATTTACATGTATGTTATATTTTGTACTAGCAATAACAGCATGCTATTTTGGAATAATTCACTGCCAACTGTCGAAATGTCACTTCTGTCCAACTGTAAAACAGTATTTTTAATATACAGTTCTGAAGATTATCGTAACCTCAAACCACAATGTTGCCTAATCACACTGCCGCATCCCCAGGTTTGTATGCAAATAAATTTAAGGCCAACAAAGACTTACAGAGGTTATCAGAAGAACTGTTATCAAGGAAATATGACCCCTTTTTAATTTTTTGGGATGGGAAATCATCAAATGACTCATCCCGCTCTGGGCGGAGCGGAAGGGAGTGTCACACTTTTACTGACTAAAAACCATACATGTTCCTTCTTTTGCCCTTTATGTTCCAGGGCCGCGGTATCTCTTTCGAACAGTCCCGCAGCCCTGGCAGGCATCGGCCCTTGCGGGCCCTTGGCCCTTGCGGGCTCATGTTTGCTGACATCTCTTTGAGGCGCGCGTGGAACACGAACGCGCCGTCGACATGGCCTGTTGTCATAAGACGGATGGACGGCGAGCTAGCCCATTACTCACCGTCCAAAGGCCCACGCCTACGGTGGCCGAGAGCCACCACGTGGCCCCCGACGCCCGGTGCTTCTCCCTGTCACGTTCCGCCACCTCCTTCGCTAGCATGACTACTTCGCAGAAGGAGGTGACGGCTTCCCATTCCCTCTCGCCCCGGACCAGGGCTTGAACCAGGGCCGAACGCGAGAGGTCGCCGCCGCCAATCGCCACTACGAGGACACGGTGGTGATCCGCCCAAGCGGAGCAGACCTCCACGGTATGGTCCACCGTGTCCTCCGGGCGATCCTCGTTGTGATAACACCCGGGGCGTTTCCTCCCGCCCGATTCGGTGCAGGTACCTCCCGAAACAACCGTGTCCGGTGAGGACCTGCGTCAGGTGGAAGGTGAGGGCGCCGTGGCGCCTCTATAGCCACTCCTCAAAGAGGGGACTTATCGCCACTATCGTGGCGTGCCCTGCACGGGGTTGCGACAGTCGCTCTCTCCATGTCGCCATGAGATTGCGCCAGAGGTCTGTCCGCTAAGCGACAATTTGTCGCGGCAGCGGAGTTTCCCCCCGGCGTAGTGCCTCCGCGCGTCACTCGTGCAGGCGCGCAAGGACTATGGCCTCCAGATCCCATGGCGGAAAATATGATCCCCTAATTTTGTAAAACAAAATGTCTACACTTCAACTAAATTATCAGTGCAGGCGGGAAAACACAGAACTGAAATAAATGTAGGTACCAATGTTGCCATATCGATTTATTTTTCTTTCTTTTTATTACTAAATGGGCCTGCTCTTGACCTCGATCACGCCTGGTGGAAAGCGATGGATGAGGTCTATGATGAAATGAGCGTGCCCAGAAGATGCCTGTTTACTCTTGCTTTGAAGGCAGACGGGTTAAATGTGGGAGGGAATACAGATGAGCAGGCAGAGAGTTCACACTTTGTCTGTGCGCATAATAAACGTGGAGGAGAAGCGCCGAGTACGACTCGCCGGGATATCAACCAAGTGTGGATGGTACGCCGCAGTACGTCTGCTAGTCCGGTGATAAAAGGGTGATGGTGGGATCAGATCGTGGAGCTCCTGCGCACACTCTCCGAAGTACAGTCTGTAGACGACCGACAGGCAGGCGACATTAAGCCGATGAGCTAGGCTGTGAAGCGTAGCTACCAACGTCTCGTCGTCTATGAGCCTTTTAGCTCCGCGTTCCACCGAATCAAGTGCAGCAAGCTGGTATTTTGCTAAGCTATCCCACAAGTGACTGCAATACTCCATACAGGAACGGACCTGTGCTTTATACAAACTTGAAAGCTGTCCAGATGTGAAGTATCACCTCACCTTATTCAGGATGCCCAGCTTCGTAGCCCCGGTCTGAGCTTTTGACTAGATGGTTGAACCGAAGTTGAGATCCGATGTTAACTCCATGCCCAAAAGTTGTAGGCGGTCGATAACTGGCAGTGGCGTGCCCGCAATTAAAGGGAGCCAAAGCCCAATTAAACAACTGACGACATTTGGGGAAAAAAGAAAAGTTTCGCTCTCTGTTCTGAGTTCTGACATTGGTTTTTAATAACGCCGGTCTTATTTTCCTATTATTTAAATATGCCTAAATATAAAAATACAAATAGTGGTGATTAAATTTTCGTATTTTATATCCCTTCACAAAAGAATCAAATGATATAAGAGCCATCTACTGATATGAATGTTACAACTTAACTGTTCAAATCAATTCGTAATAATTTTCCTCGCTTTGGCGAGAGATAGCGCTTAAATAAAAAATTGGTTTCTACGAATACAAATTGTTGAAAATGTATGAATGTGTTATTACTCACAATGTTAACAGCCATAACTCTTCATTCTTCGCTTCTTCACCACGGACAGATGACAAAAACAAAGCACACAGTAGGCATGGTATTACTAGATAGATTTACATTTACTTACTTAATAATATCAACAATGACATACCTCCAGTGGCTTTGACAAAATCCGTTTGTTGACAATTCGTTTGAGTAAATGATTTTGGTGCAGGCTTTTATTGTAACACGTAAATGTATAATAAAATTACTTTAATTACTTTCTGTGTTCTAAATCAAAAACTCTATCTATCTGTAAAAATAATTTTATTACATCAGCATGCACCACCATCAGTGCACCATTTGGCCCATCTATGTCGACGCTCAGTGTTGAGCCACGGAAAGACCTAGGAGTTAAAATAACTGCTAAATTGCTCTTGAACAGAATTAACGCGATGCGTCGAGGAAAATCTCCTGGTCATGACGGTCTCAGCATTGAGCATCTTCGATTTGCTGGTCCACATTTGCCAAGAGTGTTGGTTGGCTATGCTTTTACTTTTTGTCTGGGTCATGCTTAGGTATATGCCTAGTGACATGATCGAAACAACAGTGGTGCCTATCGTCAAAAATAAGACTGGTGACATGGGCGATAAGAACAACTACAGGCCAATATCTCTTGCCACAGTCATGTCGAAAGTGTTTGACAGTGTGCTTAACGCTCAACTTAGCAGTCGTATACGTGTTCACGATAACCAATTTGGTTTCAGTTCTGGATTATCCACTGACAGCGCTATATTGAGTATGAAGCCCACTGTGAAGTACTACACGGATCGCCACTCTCCAGTTTAGGCATGTTTCCTTGATTTGAGCAAGGCTTTTGACTTGGTTTCCTACGACATTTTATGGATTAAGATGGAAGAGGTAAATTTTCCACCAGAGTGACAAATATTCTAAAATACTCACTTCACTTACTTAGATATCGACTCTTATCGGTCACTTATTGACGACTGACCTCAAAGACGATGAAGATATTGATAGGGAGCGGAGAGCGCTGTGTGTGAGAGCTAACATGATTGCCTGCAGATCCAGGCGTGCCTCTAAGGAAGTCAAGCGCACTATATTTAGTGCGTACTGCACTTCTATTTACACTTGTAGTCTGTAGGCTCATTATACTCAAAAATCATACGGCGCCCGTCCAGTATAATAACGCATTCTGGGTGCTGATGGGGTTGCCCCGATACTGCAGCGCATCGGGGATATTTGCTGAAGCCCACGTGGACTGTTTTTACACAGTGATGCGGAAACGGTGCGCATCCTTGGTCTGTAGGGTGCGGGGCAGCGTCAACGGCATCCTGTCTATGGTAGCAAGTAGGCTTGACTGTGACTTTGTGAATCACTGCTGCAAGGTTGCAGCTGGGCCTGTCACCTTGCGGTAATGATGTCACAATCTTATTCTGTGTTTGATTTTGTTTTTGTCTTGTGTGTATTACTAACATAGTTTGTAAGTACTTTGTTACTAACACAAAGTGAGTCTGGTTGCTCGAAACATATGATGATTATTACTATTATAAAATGTTGGTGAACGTTTTAATTCTACCAACAGCTATTTTTCTATAGCAATAAAATTGTCGAAAATTTGGAAAGCTGCTCTTGTCTTTGTGTATTCCTTATATATGGGTGAATACGATTTATAGATGAAAAAGCGCGTTCCGCGGAGTAACTTGTCGCGGGAATTTCACAATTAAATGTGATCAGGGGTAGCCGGTAGGTTTAGGTGAAATATTTTTCTGTAAAACTTAAAGTATTTACCATGCCCAGTACCGATTTCACACACTTTAATCCTTCACAAGGAACAATTGCATGCGTTTCCGAATTAACTTTAGTGTTAAAAAACTATAATCACTTCTTAACAACATTAATTACAGCAAAAACTAATCACAAAACTTTAAATCACAAGACATTGAAAAAATAAAATCACAACAAAGAAATGCACCAGTAATCGCTCAAAACAAATAAGTATGAACAGCTTCTTCTTCTTAGCGTATCGATGGCAATCTAAATTGTATCAGCCCAAAACTGAGCTACTAGTTTGGCGCTTTCAGTAGCGTCCATCAGTTCCTGTAGCGAACAAACAACAGGACACGCAGGACACGATATTAAGTGCCCCATCGTTTGCAGAACAGCACCACATTTACACTCCAGGGCAGAATCATTAATCAATCCCCACCTGAGCAGGTTTTCCTTACTGCGACCAACCTGGGTCCGGAGTCTATTCAGAGACTTCCAGGTCAGCCATGGCAGCTCATGTCCAGGCGGGAGATTTTCAGCAGGCGGAACGAATGGGTTAGGTAAAGATGCACTACCTCGCTACAATCCAATCTTTCCATAGACCGCTCGCCAGTGAGTGGGGTGACATACTTCAGGAAGCTGTTTCGGCTTTTCAGCCTTTGCGAGACGAGGGTATTTAAATGTAAAGGGTGTCGAGTGTCTGAAGCCATTTTGGCTCTTTCGCTAGAGCTTGCCACTGTCCTGCGAACTTCTGGTGGCGCTATTCCTGCCAGTGGATACAGCATCTGCACCGGGGTCGGTTTAAGGCAACCAGTGATGATCCGGCACGTTTCATTCAGAGCTGTATCCACTAGCTTTGCATGGGCTGAACGGCTCCACACGGGGCACGCAAATTCGCCAGCTGAAAAAGATAGCGCCAGCGCAGTAGTCCGCAAGACACGAGGTATGTAGTATGAACAGCGAACCGCGAACACACATTCTCTCTCAAGCAGCCAGCTCAGCAACCAGTCGGTTCTTACAAGTAGATTACACCAATGCATTTGCTTGCGTTGTCGCGTCTTTCGTTAGAATAATTAACATAACATAACATTAGCCTATAATCCCCGAAGAGTTAGGCAGAGAGGTAGGTAATAGTACACCCATATTTTGCCAGTTATGTTTTAAGTCCCAGTGCCAGTGTTCCAGTGTTAGAATAATTATTATTATATGCAACTTTGAGGCAACAATGTTGCCGTCTGCTGAAGCGTTTTCATAAGTTACATAGAAGGCAGTCGTGTTTACGGTTGCCGATGCCATCGGAATCGTACCTTTAGAAGGGGCACTGACGAATTCAAGAGTCAGTTCGTATAGAAAAGACAGCAGGTGTCGCCTTACAAAAAAAAACCTAATCTATTTTAGATAATGTGATTTCTGGCCGTGTTTCAACATGTAATATAATATGTACCTTCCGATATATAAATGTAACACATGCGAAATATTTTGTAATGTTCGAGCGGCTGAAAATCACGTGCTGTTGGATAACGAAAGATGTGATTCAGTAGTTCATTTTGGTAATCAAATAACATAACATCACGCTAGTAATGCCGAGGGTAAGGCAGAGGTGGACCTAATAGTACACCCACATTTCACCAGTTATTATGTTTTAAGTCCTATGTTATAGGGGGCGTACAAATCCGGACACCGTGGCTGCTACTGAGAAATTCCTGATGGAAAAACCCGATAGTACTTTGCCCGGCCTGTGTATCGACCCAGGATCTCGCGCTCAGCAATCGTGCCGACTACTAGACCAACGATGCAGATGTCTAATGAAATGTAACATAAAAATATGTACCTCAGGTTGGCTGGACAAATCTTCAAAATAGCTTGCATTTAACTAGGTCAATAGGTCACTTTATGTGACGGCTAAACACCCTTATTTCAGAATTTGTGACGCTACAGAATCTTAGATAATCGATCGAGAACGTGTCCAGCCATCTTGAAAAACCACTTTTCGCCGGTCTCTCAATCTCGGTAACGGAAGTGATTTTGACGACTTTTTGCATATCAACGGGCGTCACATAAATTTGTGACGGGCACCGAGCTAAAAGTTTTGTGATAAGTACAGTGGTTTAGTAGAAAAATGCAAAAATCTGTGTCCAGCCATCTTGAATTTACGTAAAAGACTTATGGCTGGCACTTCCGAATCTCAATAACGGGGGCGTTTTCGAATATGGTTCCTTTACTAATACTTGGTGACGCAATGTGTGACAGTAATAACGTTTGATTTATGGCGTCACATGTAAGGGTTTACGAGAAATTAATAAAAACTTAATGTCCAGCCAACCTGAGTTCAAGATGGCTGGACACCTGTATCTCCACTGCCTGATGATCTACGACCTTCGAAATGTGTTGAAAATGTTGTGACGGGGACGATAATGATAACCTGAAATTGTGACGGAGAAACTTTGCGTAGTTTCAAAGATATTGACCATTTAAATTTTCCCATACAAACATCCATTAATATTGTGAGGTGACCATAATTTTACATAAATAAAGGATTTCTTTTTAATCGATTAATTTGGCCGGTAGCATCCACGCCTGCTTTGTATTTGATTTCCCTGTGGGAATAAAAGGTTTTCCTGCAGTGGTTTTTCTCGACAGCCGGCAGTGTATGTACTTTTAGAAGTGTTATCACTAATCAGAGTACTAGCAACTATTAATTAATCTGCGGTAAGACAACCTAATTTATAAGATTTAAGATTCGACCAGTTGTCCTAGTAGTACCAACTTTAAGCAATAGATGGCGACACCAACATCAGATATCATGGCAGTATAGTTTGTCCTCCGACATTTTCGTGGTAGCCCGCGAAATTCAATTTTTCTTGAGTTTTTTGCAGTTATTTTTTTCGTCCGCGGAAACAAATAACTTATAGATATGTATGATGATTCTTATGGTTATAATTATGTAAATACATACTTGTTATTGTCGCCTATTGGATATAAAGTTGAAAATCTATTGAAGATTACATAGCGTTTTCGTTCGTTCCGGTTGCTAACGCTCAGTAGTCTTTAATAGATTTTCAACTTTATGCTCTTAGGTATAAAGTTGAAAATCTATTGGAGATTACTAAGCGTTCACGTTTATCGTTTGCAACTTGGCTAGGGGGCAGTTTACATGCGTGATCGCCCGCCGCCGCGCCCGCACCCGCCGTCGTCCGGTACGCGGCCTTAGGACAAACAACGTTGTGGTACAAGGCGAGGGTTACGGAAGTGCAAATGCGAGTTGATCATCGTCATTTTCGCCATTTGAAACGCCGTATAAGTACAAATAAATAAATGTGATTTTATTTACAGCAAACATTATTTTTTCATTTAAATACCTTCAGAGCATTCGTTTAGTTCTCCTGACATAATATATACCTACTAAAAAGAATAGATATCTGCACGTAAATAATCAATAACATTTAAAAATTACACCCCCCCCCCCCTTCCTCACTTCTACATTCTTGTCTTCTATTGATTTAAATATCTACAGTTGTTCGTATTAGTATCACCAATACACGGATTTTCGTCCATTAAAGAAAACACCTTAAAATATACTTGTCCTACATAAAACCTTCAATATTGGTTACCCTACTGCAGTGTTTGTATGGGGAAATTTAAATGATCAATATCTTTGAAACTACGCAAAGTTTCTCCGTCACAATTTCAGGTTATCATTATCGTCCCCGTCACAACATTTTCAACACATTTCGAAGGTCGTAGATCATCAGGCAGTGGAGATACAGGTGTCCAGCCATCTTGAACTCAGGTTGGCTGGACATTAAGTTTTTATTAATTTCTCGTAAACCCTTACATGTGACGCCATAAATCAAACGTTATTACTGTCACACATTGCGTCACCAAGTATTAGTAAAGGAACCATATTCGAAAACGCCCCCGTTATTGAGATTCGGAAGTGCCAGCCATAAGTCTTTTACGTAAATTCAAGATGGCTGGACACAGATTTTTGCATTTTTCTACTAAACCACTGTACTTATCACAAAACTTTTAGCTCGGTGCCCGTCACAAATTTATGTGACGCCCGTTGATATGCAAAAAGTCGTCAAAATCACTTCCGTTACCGAGATTGAGAGACCGGCGAAAAGTGGTTTTTCAAGATGGCTGGACACGTTCTCGATCGATTATCTAAGATTCTGTAGCGTCACAAATTCTGAAATAAGGGTGTTTAGCCGTCACATAAAGTGACCTATTGACCTAGTTAAATGCAAGCTATTTTGAAGATTTGTCCAGCCAACCTGAGGCACATCATAAAAATATGTTAACTCTATTTCGAATTGCCCAGATACCTACTTAAAATCGTGCATCTAATTCTAAATATACCGAGTATGTTATAAGTGGTAAGCAAATAGTTCTTAGTCAAGGTGAAGGTCGGGCCATCTTTTTGAATGTAAACCGATTTGAAAAAAATACTACTTATTTGATTTCACTGTACATAGCTCCACTACTAACTAGGTATGTATAAAAAAGTAACAAAGTCATCAACTTAAATAGATTGTTAGAAGTTTATTTATTTATTTAAACTTCATGTATAATAGTGGTACATAGGCGGACTTAAGGCATTCTCTACCAGTCAACCTATGGATTAAATAAGAAACCATTGTGATAGGGTACAAAATAAATATCTAAAAAATTATTTCTTGTTTTCGAAAATGTATATACTTACTTATATTGATACTAATACACATATATAAATAAAATAAACTACTAAATATATTTATTTATTTGGTACACCAACAGCAGTAGGTACATACGAGTACTAAGAATTAATGTGAAACAATAAAAATAACATAAAAGTGCTGGTATGTATGCCTATTATAAGTAGAAGTAGAAGTTCATTATAGCATACCTACATAGTTTCAACAGTTCATTCTAACTCAATGCCCTCTCACTGAGAGGAAGCCTGTGAGGTTTTATGCTGTTTTACTTACCATTATGCAATTACTTGGCACCATGTGACTTTACATGTTATACAGTGTGTCTACATAATGTGCACATATCGAAATGATGGGAAACTACGCTTAATTTTACCGCCGAAAAACGTATTAAAAATATCTAAAAATAAAACTTAAACAAAAAAAAAAATTGTAATAGTATGTAGCCGTGTGCAATGCCTTTTTTAAACAGTTGATATGAAATGTTGTGATTGAGTTAAAAACGTAGTATTATTTTTAGTTCTATAAAGCTGATCATAATTATCAGCTAAAATTTCTCAAAAAAACATCTTCTACATCATAATATGATGTAGTGGCTTTTCTTGAGAAATTTTACAATTATTGTAAATATTGTTAAAAAACGTTCCAGATTTTTAATTCTTGACAGCGGGTAGTTTTTTTTTTACTTTTATGAGGACGCTGTTATTTCCAATCATAACTGAGTTTGCTTCATTGTGATAGATCTTTTAGTGTAAAAGTTATACCGTTTTGTTTACACAGGGGGCAAAGCATCGAACAAGAATTTAAAGAATGCAATAAAAAAGTTATTTTTTTCAGATTTTTTAACCTCTTTTCTGTCGCTAAAATAAAGCATAGTAAGTTTTCCTCATTTCGATATGTGCACATTATGAACACTCACTCTGGATAAAAAGGTAACGAGTAACGTTGGAAAGATACTTAGTAATTGGCACGTATGCTGCTACAACGCACGACTATCGCTAATCTATTTCAAAATGTTGTCTGTGTGTTTCCCCACCATACCGAGATGGAAGATAATAAAAAAAAAAATCTGCTGTTTCCTACAAAAGTGCAATACCTACCACGAGACAGCTGTTGTTTTTTTTTAAATTACTGACGAAACGAAAATTTAATATGGGGGCAGGGTCCGGAATGGTGTACTGAATACGTGGTAATAGTTTGTGCGACTAAATTTCAGCCACGCTATATTATATACATTATAACCTCAATTATATCTACTTACACTGTCATCAGTTGTAGAGGAGCTCGTGGTTTAATAATAACAGGCGCTCGGGTCGAACGTTAGATTAAGCCGTGCTTGCCTAGGTTGGTCTGTGGATGGCTGACCGTATTACATACCGAGTTTCCTCCGTGCCTCGGAAAGCACGTTAAGCCGTTGGTCCCGGCTGTCATTTGTAGATCTTTGACAGTCGTTACAGGTAGTCAGTGGCCCGAAAGTCTGACAACCAGTCTTACCAAGGATATCGTATTACCCAGTGTGTTGTGGAGGTCAGATAGGCAGTCGCAGTCCATGTAAAATATTGGTATTCAGCTGCAACTGGTTAGACTGGGAGCCGACCCCAAGATAGTTGGGAAAAGGCTATTCCAATGATGGCTGTTTTCAGTTGTTCCACTATCCAGCACTCTTGCAGGGTCTTGATAAGGTTTTGGGCTGGTCAAATGGCGTCCAGCACCCCACATGTTGTTAATACAAGCATTAGTAACAACACTATAGTTCTCTCCATTTTGAAACTTTATCAAATGTTTATGAAGCATGATAGTGGGATAGACTTTTATACATAGGTACGACATAGTTCACTGACAGTCTTCCCCTTTTCACACTAATGCCCTAAGTAATAAGGTTGAAAAGTGACCAACAAGTCGACCGTCAGTGAACTGGGTAGTAGGTACATAATGAAATACCTAGTTAATAATGCAATTCTTATTCATTAATTCTTAGTGGCAGTTTGACTACTAGCCTGGCCTTAGGAGACTGGTATCTTCACTAGTCTGTGCACGGAAACAGGAAAGATGATATTGCCATGAACTAGGTCTCGGTCGCCCTAGCTACGCATGTTTTATAATCTGTATAGAATTAACGATGTGTAGTTCACCATAATAATCCACGGTCTTCGTTAGGTTACGATTCATGAATGTGCCACACCAGTTGTAGGAGGGATGTTCTTTTCGATTTTATAGACTGCTAAAATACTAGATCCACTTTTTTCTTGTCTCTCTTTTAAAACACAGACAGTACCCAACAGTAGTATGGAATGATAGCAACTTCCAATATGAAAAACTGGGCTATTCGTTTATTTTATGCAGAGAGGGTCAAACAAAAAAAATTAACATTTAGTTCCCAGCTGTACTTTTTAAAAGGGTTCATCTTATAGAATAATTTAAAAGTAGTTTAGGAGAGTGCTTTTTATTACTTTTTAACGATTATTTATTACGTTACAAAACGTTATTAACACTCCAAGCAATTCACATTACCGAAATCAATTTTATTAGACACACATTCTTCTATCTCTTACGTCATGTGTAGATAGATGACTGAAGACCTGGGCCATAGATACTAACGCGACGCGAGAAACGCAAGTCTCTACATCCAAGATACGTTTCTCGCAAGCATCGTTAGTGCAACCGAATTTTTTCGTTATTATTAAGCGATCGAAAGTTTGCGACAGCGTGGAGACTGCCGGCCCTGGGCCTGCAGTCTCGACATAGATACCGACATTGTCGCAAACTTTCGATTGATTAATAAGAAAGAAAAAAATCGGTTGCAATAACGATGCTTGCGAGAAACGCATCTTGGATGTTCAGACTTGCATTTCTCGCAAGCAACGTTATTGTAACCGAGAAAAAATATTGTGCTTACCTCATAAATTGAAATAAAGACGGAAGAGTATATGGAAATCTTTATTATGATTTTCAGTAGAATTAGAATTTTATAACCATTCTAGACACAATGAAAACCCCATTATGTTAAGATAAACGACATAACCAGCTTTACTATCATGTTAACAGCGTCTCGGCATTGTGCCATTCATAATAAGTCATAAGAACAATAAACTTAAGCATTCACAATGAGAAGTAAGTCACAAAACGTATTAATGGTCTATTTGATGTGCATCGCACTGCACTTGTGAACTAATGATCGATTTATATCTACTAATGAAGTATTGTTCTCGGTCCTTATTGCGATGACGTGCGTGTGGCGTGGATCGAATGCTGAATGCTCCTCGGAAAGGATGTCGACGGCCGGTGGCGATTGTAAGTTAATTGAGGATCCTTTAAGGGCTTGGGGACCTACTTCTTCAGCCTGGGCCTTAGTACCTACCTAGATACCTTTCCATGCATTATATTTTAGCAGTTTAACTTTATGCTCGACAGATGGCGTTGTTCATTTCACTCCATTTTCTGAATCGCGGTGTTAAGATTTTCCGTGAAAGAATGACCCACGCTCGTGTCAGATTTTTAACCGACGTATCTATTTATTTATTTAAAGAAAAACAAACAGTAGCACAATCAAAATTAGTCATGATATCTTAAATATATCATTTTAAAACAATTATGCAACCCATTACGTTCTCCATAGATTACAATTTTAAAGTACTTAACGTAAAGTGTTGTAACAACACAAATTCAATATCTGTTCAACGGTCATTATCCTGGAATGAATATATGGATTTTTAAATATGTAGGTACTTCTATATAAAAGAAAAAGTAAATTAAATAACTTACAGTTAATTAGTGTGCGCATTTAATATTACGTTACTTTGACATAGTAGTTATACAGTAATTTGCTGGTCCTTTAGGGCTGCTTGTGCTTGGATTTGCTTCCTAAATGCATTTTTACTTAGAAAAAGAAAGTCGATCGAATGAAACTCATTGTTGTATGTCTCAACCAAACGATGAAGTGGTGAACGCGAGCCAGCGTTGGATTTACAGAAGCTAGTAGCAAATAGACGTCGAGTGCGTATCTCACGTACATGAACGGTTCCAGGAACCAGGTAACAAAGACTCCTAACTAAATCCGGACAATCAAAATGATTGCGGCACACATTGTACAGAGTAATAACTTCCAGAAGTTTACGTCTTGACTTTAAGGTAAGAAGATCATACTTTTTAAGAAGTAAGTGGTATGACATTTTTTTCCGATAACATCTAAAATCCATAGCCCGAAGGTATTTACGTTGTACTAGTTCTAATCTTTCACTATATTTTAAGTAAAAGTAAAAAGGGTTCCAAATAGGTACTGCAAACTCTAATTGTGGCCTAATTATAGATCTATAAAGTGCAAAAAAGTAGAAGGTCGACGAAAATCCCTAGATGATCTCATAACAAAACCAAACATTTGGTAGGCCTTGTTAACATTTTTTTCTATGTGCCATCCAGATGGAGCTTCGGATCTAGCAGAGCATCAAGATCACGGAGAAAACTTACTTTACTAATTGGCGTATTGGCAAGACGATAGTCGAACTCAACAATATTTTTCTTTTTGGTAAATGTTATAAAATGACACTTTGGAAGACTAGCAAACGGTCTAAATCCTGCTGGAAGTTAAAACAATCGACTTTATCAGAAATGATTTTATATACCTTTAAATCGTCAGCGTAGAGAAGAAATTATGAATTTTGAAAACAGTCTTTTATGTAATTTATGTATAAAATTATTTTTCTTTAATCAAAATTTTAATTATTTACAAACTACAAAACTATAATAGAAATAAATATGTACAAGTATAAAAGGGTTACAGGGCATCCAAAAATTCGTCCGCATCGCTGTCAACAGGAAAAGTGCCCAGAAGGCTGGCAGCATTACCACGTTGGAATGGCAATGCTGATTCTTTGGCCGAAAAATAGGCCCGCCCTCTGGTCACGTGAAGAGTCGACCAACCGCTTGGCGATTTCCCGAAAAACTAGATGTATAAAATAAATAATAAAGGACCTAATATGGAACCTTGTGGTACACCGGAGGTGACCCGAAAAGAACTAGATTCAAAGCCATTAACCACTACCTTTTGTGTTCTGTTAGTTATGTAAGATATAAACCACCTTAAAAGATCCCCTCTGATTCCATTGTATGCAATTTTATTAAGTAGTAATGTGTGGTCAAGTTTATCGAAAGCCTTCTGAAAATCTATGTCTGCTGCCTATTATCGACACTATCAAATAGTTGGGACGTGAAAACGAGGAGATTGCTAATGCAAGATCTGTCCTTAACAAAGCCATGCTGTTCTTTTATTATCTTGTTCCTATATTATCTTGTATCAAAAGGAGGAAGTCGTCAATTCGACGCTCATATATTTTTTTTAATGTATTATGTATGACGCTTAACTTTTTACATAGAAGTCCAATAAGCATGCTTTTTTTTTGTTGTGAAAAATGTATAATCGTCGTCTTACTGCAAGAACTTCCATCCAAGAAATCATTTAATTACTTTTGATCTCATTGGATGTCCTATAATATAGGACAGTTATGTTACCGTCACTTAATGAGTTCTTGTAGTAAGCCGACGATATCTCAATATAGAATCAGTCTATCTATTAAAAAAACCATATCAACATCCGTTGCGTAATTTAAAACATCTAAGCATACATAGGGAAACAGACAGCGGGAAGCGACTTTTGTTTGGTTGGTTGACCGAGCTAATTTTAGGAACTACTGAAATTAGCTCGTTAGGTCGTTCGTCGCTAGGTTCGAATTGAAAAAATCTTTTAGTGTTGGTTAGCCCATTTATCGAGGAAGGCTATAGGTTATATAACATCACGCTACAACTAATAGGAGCGGAGCATCAATGAAAAATGTTGCAAAAACAGGGAAAATGTATGCCTTTTGAGAGCTTCCGTTGCGTGCGCTGCGTAAACGGTTAAAGTTACCCAACAATCATGTATGAAAGATTCGTTCCTTTTAAAAAGTTAAAAAAAAGCCCGCGATAGCATATTATGTCTGTCTTTTAAGATTGACTCACACCCTCTCTAAACCTTTCTTTTCTCTCTCTTATGTGGCGCGGATGAAGTTGCGCGGGTCAGCTAGTACTGAATAAAATTCGTATCATAATTATGTGATTACTTTACTCAAGTAATCATTTTGACTTTTTTGTAGATACGAGTGGCAGAATTCTAGCTTTTGACAATTCTAACTTCAAGCAATTACTAAACTACAAAATAAAACCGGCCAAGTACGTGTCGAGCCACGCACAATGTAGGGTTCCGTAGTTGCCCATCAAAATAAGCAGATCGATATGCCTCCGAACGATGATTTTTATTGTAATAATAAAAAACAAACTTACATTTACTCCCATACATTATGTTTTGGGAAAATATGTGATCCAAGTATATTTTATTCGTTGGTCGACTATTACTCGTAAACTTGTAAAGCCTACTTAGCTGTGATAGTTTTCCTTTTAACTTTGTGTAGACTATTACCGTGAAATTTTTTACGTACCCAAACACGACGGTTTAGCTGGTAGAGGGGGAAGAGTCGAGTCTATCAAATATTTCACATGACGAAACCCTTAATCGAAAAATTATTTCAACAAACTCGCAATGTTTTTAAAGACCTATCCAACGACATCCCACACTATGGGGTACGCGAAAAAAAAATCCCCACTTTAAGTACCTAGGTACTGGAGATACCCTAAAAAAATACTTTTCAAGATTTTATTTTTCCACCTTGCCGGCGTAACTAATCTGTATATTCATGCTAAATTACAGCGTTCTAGTACTAAAAGTCTTTGAGCTAAGCTGCGGACAGACAGACAGACAGACGGACATGGCGAAACTATAAGGTTTCCTTACTACGGAACCCTAAAAATCGTATCTTAAATAACTACTTTTACGCAAGTAATCACTCTGAATTGTTTTTAGTCTGTTGTTTGTCTAGCGATGAAAGATGATGCCAGTTACTAGGTGGATCTGGCATCATCATTTTTTTACTAGGTCCTAGTACGTTCTATCTTTAGAATGCTCTTTTGACATTATGAGAAAATGTTTAACTTACAAACTTTTCGATGGGGGCGATTTTGCTGGAATGATTTTTGAATTACACGGTCAATTTATCAAAACTTAAATTATCCCTTTTTGATGAAGGTAGGATATTTATAGATCATTGACTAGGTTCACAAGCATGAATGCACAGCTGTCAGGAATAATGTTGGAAAAACCACACCACACCACTACGTTGTATTCCTTGTAACCTGTATGACTATAAGTAATTACACAGAGGGACGTCTTTATTCTATTTCGCGATTACGATAAGTCAATAATAGGGCTGTGTCAGTGTATAGGTACTTTTGCGGTAGAAATCTTTCGAAAATGGATTGAATAAATTGTTGCCAACACTGTGTTGTACACAACACTGCAAAACAACCTATTAACAACTGTGATTTGTTAGTAATCTTTTATCAGCTATTCCATCTTTAGGTGTAATGTTTTATTAGTAAATGAAAGATCGTGCATAGTGATGGCGAAATCGATCGGAGTGCTAAGCACAGAATTAATTCTGGATGGATGAAATGGCGGCAGGTCACGGGAACAATAATATGCAACTTCCGCAATCCCCTTAAACTTAACTGGGAAGATTTATAAAACCATGATTAGACCTGCTGTCTTGCATGGGTCTGAATGTTGGGTCACCAAAGGGATGAATGAACGGGAATGGTATGTGGCTGAGATGAGAATGCTAAGAGGGATGTGTGGTGTTACGAGTATGAATGGTTATAACTGTAGATAAAGACAAAAGAATAGATGCTAGGACTGACTATGAAGGATTCTGTTACTCAAAAGAAAAAACGAAACCCATACAGGACCACTTTGTTGTCTGTCTGTCTGTCAAGACCCTTTTCTCAAGACCGCGTGGTGGTATCAAGTTGAAATTAATGTCATATACTTTGGTCTTGATTTTTATACAGCTCTTAGGGACCTTTGTATCTTTTATACCTGATTTCTGTGATAGACATGCAAGTGTGTACGGAACCCTCGGGGCTCGAGTTAGACTCCCGTTTGTCCGTTTATTTTTCTTGTTGTGCGTGCTATAGTTTCCGTCAACACCCAACGAAATAAAGGCTGGTGAGTTTATGTATATATATTTAAACCATTTACCTTCTACGATATAAGGCGCGTATATTTACGATTCAACAGAGAATTCAGTAATAGAATTAATATTTGCTTTACTCAAATATGGCACGCTCATTTGCATGTCAAACATTGACGGGGTTAATGAAGTAAGTGCGTGATGAGTAATTAGAAGAGCGGCTCCCAGGGGATGAGGTATATAGTTGCCGATAAGTAATGGTGTCCCAATGCGGGAAAAGGCTTGGCCGGAACATGATATGCTTGTGGAGTTAGAGAGTAGAAAGATCCAGAAGGTGTATTAAATACAAGTGTGGTTATGAGATGATTTCATAATTATGTATAGTCATCGCGCCGTGACGTGGGCACTCTCGTAATGGAAAGTAGTGAAACGCACGCGTGTCACTGACGCAAGCCGCGTCTCAAGTCGCATCGCCGGAGGATGTGGACGGGGCGTAAAGCATCAGCGGCCCTATAATTATATCGTCCCTTCTAGTAAAATTTACGTACTGGTCTCCAAACAAAAATTGAATAGACTAAAATGAAATGTGCCAAAATAATAATCACAAATTGTAATCATTTTGAACATAACCTCTATGAAGCGCATAGGCTAAGACAAAAGTGTCTTACATTTCTCACAGTAACTATACAGGGTGGGTGAAAGGGATATCAACGTGCAAACGGTTACCACATATTCAGTACAAAAAATCTGCTGTTCCATTTAATTTGCGCATTTTTTTCCCGACTGCCAAGGAAGGTTGTTTTTCGCGCGTATCTTGTATGCATATATAATATTCTTTATTACCTCATATCTTCCAAACCGCTGCACGGATTTATTTAAGTAACATATAGTTAGATTCGTCTTGGTAACCCAAGTGTTCTTAGATAGGTGACGCGAACCAACATGACGACTGTGAGTAACTAGGTACCTACAGTTGAAAGTAAAAAACAAAATATTTTTTTGGATACTGCAATATGGGTATCAAATTAAAGGGCTCGTCATGAGGATTTTAAAATGGTATATCATGACCATATTTTAATTTAAAAAAAAAAGGTTATTTATTTATCTATACAAGATACGCGCGGATGGCTAGGTTTGTGAACTTTAAAATGATAAATGTACACTATAAAATACAACTACAAATAAATAAAATAGAGTATTTAGATTTTAGATTATATTTTAATACAGGTAACAAAAAATACGAAATTCTCCATCTTATTATAATCGTAGCTAAAAAGTGTAAAAAAAAAATCTCGACAGCTCGCTAGACATCTAGACTAAAATCATTCTATCCAATATGGGTCCCGACTATTGCAGTCTATATGTCCCGTATTAGAATTTAAGTAGATATTTTTTACGCAGTCAGGTTTTTTTATTAAAGGAGTCTGAATGATGTACTGAACACCTGGCCGACGTCCCTTCCACCCTGTATAACTTTGACTGTATCTGTGGTATTCCTGACCATTTCTCATTACGCCGCGCCGTACTACACTTCGCAACACAAACTACCTACATACTAGGTATTTACGACCATATCGACTATTTCCGTCAGAAGAAACATTCAAAAGCTCTTGATTTTTTTATTGAGGAGCATTATCTCTGGTTATAAGAATAAAAAAGTTGGTATATGGCCTCATAAAAGAATTCAAATTGACAAGGAAGTACTTACTCGGGTATTCAATACCACCACTCGCAAAAACCCTTTTAGCTGGTGATCTCAGTATGTTGCAAGTGTATGCCTAGAGGCTGTTTCTTACCACCCATCCCTTTTTGTCGCACCGTCCAAATAATAGTTAAAATGCTCTTAAGCAATACCAAAGGTCAATACAGTCGTTATTTCATTATAATTCAATTAAACTGATGATTTCTAAGTATCTGAAGTGTGAGCAGAAAAAATAAATTTGTGCGTCGTAATTGCAAATTGTACATTTATGTTTACCTACTGTGTTTATTTACTCGGTGAACAAACGCCTTTAATTATAAATTATGTTTTTCATATCCATTTATCCTGTACTTTTTTTGGTATACCTACAAATATTTCAGCTGTCAATAGACACTAAGGAACACTGTAATTAATATGGCAAGTAGGTTTATATTATAACCAAGCAACCAGTGCATTATACATGTCCTGTACATGTGTAAGGACAGCCCTCCGCAGACTGATGGGGTGAATTCAGTATAATTATCATACTAATATTTTATTATGACCGCGGGTACAAGAAATTATTTCAGGAACGTTATGGGAATCCAATACATTTAAATTGTTTTATTTCCTCATACGCAATGTTATCATAAATCGTTACCGTGGCAAAACGCACGTAGCGAACGGCAAGCGCGACGGCGAGTTCGATGAACTCTGTAGCAAGGCAGTGAATAATTATGATTAAATTTATGGAGCTGAATGTACCCTGTCAGTTTGCGGAGGGCTGTCCCTTACACCCTGTATGTATAATGTTCGCCACACCTGGAGCAGTCCACCGTGCTACCCAACAATTATTATTTATATGTATTTTACCCTATTTCGTTCTCTCTCTAAGATATGCGAAAAAGAACAGCATCTCTGATGCAAAGGATTAGGGGGAACACAACAGCATTTTAAAAGTGATAGTGGATAAGCCTGATTGCCCGTTCCTGGGGCATTGGACCCGTATGCACAGCTGCAGGTCTTGTGCAGCGGGAAGTGGACTTAGTTACAGTTTTTTGAATTAGTTTTATTTTATTTTAAATTAAAAATTGTATTTTATTTTATTTAAACGAGAAATGTTACTTACATAGTTTATTAGTGTTACTAACAACAATATGAATCATTTGTGTTCGATTTAAATAAATAAATTAAATATAAATATATATCTCTCTTTTTGCGTTACCTTCGTTGCAGTGCATGGCAAAGTCCTCCCATTCTATAAAACAAGTTGGTAGGCCAACAATCTTTTTGACCACGACTTGAGCTACGACCTAGGTACTCTGATACAATTTTTGAGAAGAAGAATAGAATAGGTTATTTAATACCATATAACCACGTAGCTGATGCCTATGTCCAGCAGTAGGTAGACGGCAGCAGTCTGATGTTATTGAAATGTTATTATGAACATACAGGTGCTCATGGGAAGCATTCGCCTGCAATGTAACTTCAGATTCAAGCCGAGCATTATAGTGCACAATCTGTAGCGATACATTTTGTAACAATTACTTATTTTTGTACAAAATCGAAACTTGGATTGTTATTACAAGCCAATGCTCTCTCGAGCGTCTATTTGTGACGTAATGCTTAAATCGAATCCATTACACACAAATGCTCCCGTGAGAGAGCTCTCTTGAACAAATCTCTTGCTTCTTTAGAAACAAGCCACCACCATATTTACCCCCATACCATAGCCATTTACCTCCATATTTTAAATGTTTTTCATCGACTTCATCTCTGTCCTCACGACAAGATTGAGGTCAAGAGTAATAATTAGTAATAATAAAGTTTAAAAGTTTATAGGTGGTATCGATTACCTACAGATTTGTCGCTAGCCAGTAATAACCACTTTCGAATCAACAGATAGGAGGCTATTTCACTAATCTATATCCTTATTTCTTTTTTCAACAGTCATGCATTAATGTAATCACTTTATGTGTCAATAAGGAACGATGACTTTTGTTTTGCAAACGGTACCTTTATTTCAAGGTTCGAAGTGATAATTCTTGATGATAACAATAATCATTATCAATGTCACTTCACGTTTATCCGAACGCGATTGGCTGCTTCCACGCATATTCAAACGGGCCTTCCCTTGATTAAGTATCGCAAAACAAAAAAAAAAACAAAATAACGCGCTTTAGAGTGACATCATTTTATTTCTCGTACTCTTCTCAGCAAACTCTTACATTTACTTACCATATCATGGGAATGCATAAAAAATAACTAGTCCCGCCATTTTAGGGAGTCCGCCATATTGGATTTAGAGTGTCACTTATCTAACCATGCATTGTCGTCCAAACTAAACACGGTAGGTAAGTAAAATTTCAGCTCAATCGGAAACCGTGAAGTGGGTCAAAATAAACTTCTAAGATTTTTTTAATTACATAGTTTATTTTTACTTACATAGTTTTAGTCACAGGTGAATCTAATAAAAGCGTGTTAAAAACGTTGTGCTTAATCAACAAACTGAATTTTTAAGTACTTTTTGTTTAAGTTTGTTTGTTGTTATGTCACTATATGGGACCGGACCGATATAGTTACGAAAATACCGAGAAATTAAGACCCTGTTTGGACTAAATTAAAGTGCGTTAAACAATAAAAGCAGTTTAAGTCAAAAATTAAAGAGATCAAGTATTGAATCAGCATTCATAATCATGATAATTATGCATGCTGATTCAATACTTGATCTCTTTTGCTTTTTGGTTCGAAATTATTATAAATAATAATAATAATAATAATAAGCCATTTATTCAGATCTTACATCAAAACACTATTACATTAGTATTAATCTTATTCTACTATTTGAGATTTCTTTATCTTCTGCAGATCTGTTTGCCAATCGGCAAAGGCCTCCTCCAACCTTTTCCATTCTGACCTTTCTTGGGCTACTCTGTTCCACATCACTCCAGCAACCTGTCTGATGTCATCGTCCCACCTTTTTTGTGGTCTACCTTTCTTCCTTTTGCCTTCTCTGGGGTACCATCTTGTGACTTTTTTACTCCATTTGTCGTGACCTCTGATCATATGCCCTGCCCATCTCCACTTTAGTCTTCTTATTTTCGTTGCGACGCTTGTAGTTTTTGTTTTATTTCTAATAATACAATTTTTCATTCTGTCTGATTTCCTGATATGCAACATACTCCTTTCCATTGCGTATTGGCATGTGGCGAGTTTATTTGCCATTTCCTGAGTTAACGCCCAGGATTGGCAGCCATACGTAAGCACGGGTAGTATGCAGGTGTTGTATAATTTGCTTTTTAGTTTTATGTTTATTGTTCTGTCCTTCATTACTTCTTTTAAGCCCCAATACCTTCTCCATCCGTTTGCAATTCTTCGTTCAACTTCTTTACGCATAGAATCTTTTTGAGTTATAGTCTGACCCAGATAAATGTATTCATTAGTGTATTCGATTAGGGTGCTTCCAAACTGTATAACGTTTTCAGGCCCATTTGTCATCACTTTAGTTTTATCTGGATTCATTCCTAATCCTACTCTTGCGCTTTCTCTCGCGAGCTCATTTATCATTTTGCTTAATTCTTCTGATGTTCTGGCAAACAATACTATGTCGTCAGCAAATCTTAGGTGCGTCAGTAATTCGCCACTTATATTGATCCCATGATGTTCCCAGTTGAGTCTTCTGAAGATGGATTCCAGCACCGCCGAGAATAGTTTTGGAGATAATGGGTCTCCCTGTCTGACACCTTTACCTATTTTAAATGGAGAGCTTTTCCTTTCTAACTGAATTCTCGCTGTAGTGTGGCTATAAACGTTTTTTATTAGTCGGATATATTTGTGCTGTATACCTTGCTCCGTTAGTGCTTCCCATATTTTGTCGTGGAAAAGGGAATCGAACGCTTTGCTGTAATCGACAAACGCAATGTAATATGTCAGTTGGTATTCCTGGTATTTCTCTAAGATTTGGCGAACCACGTGAATATGATCGATAACTGAGTAATCTTTGCGGAATCCTGCCTGCTCGATGGGTTGATGTTCATCGAGGGTTAATTCTATTCTTTTGAGTATTATCTTGGCGAAAATCTTATAAATATTGGACATGAGACTTATAGGGCGGTAGTTTCCAATTTCATGCTTGTCTCCTTTTTTATACAGCAAGATGATGTTGGACTCAGTCCATTGTTCGGGGATAGTTTCCGTATTTACTATTTCGTTAAATATGTTTGTGAGGACAGGTATCAAAACTTCCTTGTTTTGTCTCAGTAATTCGTTGTTTATGCCGTCGGGTCCAGGAGCTTTGTCTTCCTTTTGGGTATCTATAGCTTTTTCGACTTCTGCATAAAGAATGTTGGGAATGTCTGAGGTGTCTGTAAATTCTGTTTCGTCTTGTGTGCTGTTACTTTCGTAGAGATTTTTGTAATAGGATGTAGCTATTCCCAATATATCTGCTCTGCCATGTCTCCATTTGCCTTTATCATTTTTCATTTTCACAATCCAATCCTTTGTCGTTGTCAATTCTTTGTAAGCTTTTTTAACTCCGCCTGTTTTAGCTATATATTTTTCTATACTTTCGAATCTGCTTCGTTTTCTATCTTTCCGAATGTTATCTCTTATTTCTTTACTGATTCTAGTGAGTTTTTTCCTTCTGTCCTGTGTATGTCTCGTGCTAATTAGTTGGTTTCTTTCTTCAAGTAGTTTCTTAGTAGTTGTAGTTAGCCAAGTGTTCGATTTGATTTTAGTATTAGTAGTGACTTGGGCCTGTGTTTTGATAGTATTCTCTATCCAGTTGTATTTTTCTTGTACTTTCAGATCCTTGGTGTAAGATTTAAAGTCTTTGAATTTGTCTCTCAGGGCTTCTGTTAATGGTTCCATCTGATGTTTTTCAAGTTTTACATTTCCGAAGTTTTGTCTTGGCCTGGGATTCTTAGTTTGCTTTCCACATAATTCTGCTCTAATTAATCTATGATTGGTGTTGAAATTTAGTTTATTGATGACGGAGAAATTGCTGAAATATCTGTTTCTGTTTGTCATTATGAAGTCGATTTCATTTTTTGTTTTGCCGTCAGGCGAGATCCAGGTCCACATATTTTTCTTATTTTTCTTAAACACAGTATTAAGGACGGTTAGGTTGTTCTCTAGCGCAAAGTTTGTGATCTTTTCTCCATTTCGACTCCTAATTTTGTCACAGTACATGTATGGTCCTAATATTGTGTTTTCTTCTGCTCGCTTTGCTCCAAGTTGTCCATTGAAGTCTCCCATTACTATTAAATTCTTATGGGCATGCTCTTGAATCGCTTTGTTAAGATCGTGGTAGAATGAATTTATTGTTTCTGGGTTTGATTTTTCTGTAGGCGAATAAACTTGTACAATAGACCAGGGATCTTTGTAATTTGGTAGATTCAACTTCATTATTGCGATGCGCTCCGATATTCCCACAATCTCTTCTACATATTGTGCCATATGTTTTTTAATAAGAAATCCAACGCCGTTATGGCCCTGGGTCTCTCCTATATGGTAGAGTACGCAGTTTGCATCAGAAGTAATCCTTTCTCCCATTCTTCTCACTTCGCTCAGGCCTACAACGTCCCATTTGATATGTTCTAAAGCATGGGTTAGTTCTATGAGGTTTTCATCTTCTTTTAAAGTAAGTACATTAAGGGCAGCAATATAGATAATGGATTTTTGGTGTTTGCAATATTTGTTATTTTTTCTTTCCTTTCCTGTTGGAGGGTTGTGGTCTCTATCCCCCACGAGGACCAGTCGGCTTGGGGGAGGTGGTTGTATATCTGTTACTTTGTTGTTATTTCCTTCGATTGGTTTTGGTTTCCGTCTGCCGTTTCTTAGTTGCTATTGGTTATTATTAGAGTTAGTTGTATTAAAAATGTTAGAGAACGAGTTCGATCTGGATCGCATTTTATCAAAAGCATTTGTCCTGTTTGCCTTGGATGTAAACAGAGCAGGTTGTTTTTTTGGCTGAGTGTTAGGAGGAGAGGGAGAAGTGGACATGTCTCTCTTTCTTTTTTCTTGACTTGCGTTATTCTCTTTGATTATTAGTTTGTCGTATTTCAAATATGCAATATTGCCTTTATTCCTCTCTTCAACCAACTTTGTTTGTAGCTCTTTCCTCTTTTTCAATGCCTCTTTAGAATAATCTTCCATGATGTAAATGTTTTTAAGGTTCTTTTTATTTTTGATAATTTCGTTCTTCTTCCAATTATTTACAAACGAACATATTACCGGCCTTGGTTTGTTGCTTTCGGGATCTTTTTTCCCTATGCGATGTATTTTGTTCACTTCGTTATTGACGATATCAATATTCAAATCCTGTTTGATGTTATCTTTCAATTCTCGTAGTAATTCGATCGTAGACTTTTCTTTTTCTTCGATGCCAAATACCACAATATTATTACTCCTTCCTGCTCTTTTCAAACTCTCTATTTCTTTCTCTAATGTTTCTACTCGGATTTTTAACTTTTTGTTTTCTTCCACTATAGGTATCAATTTCTCATCCATGCTGTCCATAATACTTTTTGTTATTGAATCTTTTAACTCAGCAGTTTGATTTTGCATCTCGATTTTCATTTTGTCAAAAAGTAATTGAAACTGACCTTCCATTGTTTGATGAACTTCTGTCTGCATGAAACGAAACGTAATGGTAGAAATGGTAGGGAATGGTATTTTCTGAATTGGCAACACTGATGACTAATGTCAGTTTTATTGACGTTGTCACTTTGACGTTGTCACTTTGACGTTGTCACTTTGACGTTGTCACTTTGACGTCGACTTTGTTGTCTTTGAACGAACTTGATGTTTTCTAACCTCGAAATTTCCTGATCTTGTGCTTCTTATTATTCGATGGTCTCCAATAATCCGATAAAACTAATTGTTTTTAATCACTTCACGTTGATTTTACTTTTGTTTTAGGCCGAAATTAATGTTCAGTTGATGGTATTTCTATTTTTAATCACTGGTTTCTTGTCGGAGCTAGTAGTGACGTTGTTGACAGTTCAACTACCGCGACGGAAATCCTCGAAATATAGATATTTTTATTTGTTTGAACAAAAATACATCTTAATAATTTCGAACCCTGCTTTAATTGAACCGTTTGCAAAAAAAAATCTGTATGAGGCAATCGGCGTTATCTTAAACCATGTTCAACTTGATCTTCCGCTAACTCGACCAATCGCAGCTCACTGTTTGCCATGGGCCTCCAAGTTGCCCGAAGGCGCATGCTTTTCTAGGCCTTCTAGCTCCGCCTGTTATTACCCAGTCTGTCTTAGCCGTAATGTTTTGTGGGCTCGTCTTGTTCTATTGAATTCACGGTCTCCACTCAAGGTCTCAAGCTATCTGAACTTATTCAATAATTCTCGTGATTTTTGTATCCTAATCTAGTATTCATAGATCGTACGTTTGTATAAAAAGAGGTTCTAGCTCATTGTGTGGCCAGCGTTCACAGAATATTAAAGCCGCTGATTATTCGAATATAATTCATAGATGATAAATCAACGACAATTTGGTGTTGTCATTAATAAATCATGTAGCTACACACTACGCGTGTAAAATCGCTTTCTCACAGGAACTGAACTCACAAATCAGTTTCGACGCCTCGGAGGAAGTAACCCAAGTGCATGGACAGTAAGACGTCGGCTTGCTGAATCTAACTTAAAACCCCTTAGACCTGCAAACGGCCCTAAACTGGAGCGTGGGCATCGTATTTCAAGACTAAGATATGCCCAGAGCCACGTAAATTGGAGTATTGAAGATTGGTCAAAAGTTATGTTCTCCGACGAATCAAAATTTATGCTCTACAAGCACGATGGAAGACACAGAGTGTATCGAAGACCAGGGGAAAGATTCAAGCAAGCATGCATCGAAGAAAAAGTAGCCTACGGTGGTGGGTCTGTACTTGTGTGGGCCGGAATTTCTTCTGAAAGTCGCACAGAGCTGGTGATCATAGAAAACGGCTCTTTAACTAGCGTAAGATATGTGGAAGAAATCCTCAATGATCACGTTGGTCCATTTATGGTCAATTTAGGTGAGGATGCTATATTTATGCATGACAATGCCCGACCTCATACAGGTAGGATTGTGAATGACTACCTTCAAGAGATGAACATTACTCGTATGGAGTGGCCAGCGCGCAGCCTGGATATCAACCCGATCGAGCATGCTTGGGACGAGCTAGGCAGATGCGTAAAACAACGAAACCCTCCCCCAATCACGCTTCGTGAGCTCAAAATTGCTCTCACAGAGGAATGGGAGAATATTCCCCAAAATCGTATAAGGAACTTGGTGTACAGCATGCCAAACCGCGTAAACGCAGTAATGGAAGCACGAGGAGGCAATACGAAGTATTAAAATTCAAGAAAATCGTAATAAAGTTCAAAAATTTCATGTTTCCTATTTTTGTTTTAAGGAGAGATCAGCAGTTTTTTTCTTTATGTAATTTTGTGTTAATAAAATGTATGGCGACTCCTATTTTTTTTACTTTCATTTAAGGAGTATTACATTGCCTATTAAATACAATTTATTGCATTAACCTATCATTTTTAGTTTCCGAGATTTTTAACATTCTTTAAGTGACCCGGATTCATTGCTCTCGAGTGTAGATATTTTAGACAATGTAACATTTTTGGGTGTACAAATAGATGCAGTTTAAAATTGGAAGAAGGAATTGGAAGTGGTCACTAACACTATGAGTAGTGCTTGCTATGCTCTCAGGAGTCTCAGAGATGAATTAACCATTGCTCACCTCAGAATGGTATATTTTGCACTCATAGAATCTAGACTTCGATATAGCATAAACTTCTGGGGCAACAGCTACGAATACAATATTAATGCTGCTTTCGTTATGCAGAAAAGAGCCTTGAGAACTATGCTACGCATTAAACAGACGGAGTCTTGTAGAGACTATTTTAAGAAACTGCACATTCTCACAGTACCATGCCTCTATATACTGGTCCTGCTTAGTCATTTTATTGAAGTGAAAACTTCTTTAGCGGCGTTGAGCACTTTTTCTGTAATGGGTATAAAATCTTAAACTCGCGTCAGGACACGTGACCTGATCGAAAAAGCGTAAGACAAATTTTCTCATTCGATTTTGAACTTAACCTTCAACATTTTATGGTTTAAAATCATTTAAAGAAATTTTTAAATGTTTCCAATCAACTTTGAACCTAATGCTTTAGGGATAAAGCTGACAAATCTATTAAATAAATTGCCACCCGCCGCGCGCCGGCGCAGCGCCGCGAAACCTAGTCCTCTGGCTATCTTCATCGTCCTTAAGATTGTGATAGAACCGTGGTCTTTGGGGGATTCGCACCGTGCTAACTACGAAGGCAATTTACGTGCTATTTACAAACGTTACGTACCTGTAGGTATGTTAGTGTAGCTAAAATTCCGTATTTCCTTGCAATTTTATTGATTGACGCATAATGACAAGAGATTCTAAAATCAATAAGACAGTGTTGTCTTTGAGTTTGCAGCTTTCTTAGTATCTAGTAGCTATTAAAAGTACTTGTGAAGGCTTTTAAGATGCAAGCACAATCATGATAATAAAATTAAAAAGGAAATCGTTCAATCGCAATAAGTACCTTCCGAGTATTAAATTGCTAAACATTTTCACTAAGGCGTTTGTTGTTTGGTAAAATAAAGTTCAGTTTATTTAAAAACCTGCTTTAAAAATGATTTGATTACAAGTATTTACAAGTAAGTTAAAAAGCACGAGTGTTATTGGTATAGGAAACCGATAAATTCCCAGCTAATTCTGTAGTAAGATCGAATGTGACGTTCCTGCTTACGTGCTTACTAAGCGCCTGTGAAAAGATGTATCGCACACATTTTTATGTGCGACAGATTACTTCCACACTTATAATTACAAATTCTTTATGCAGGATTCAATGATAACATAACATCCTGTAATCCCCGAAGGCTCAGGCAGGGGTGCACCGAATAGTACACCCTGTTCTTTATACTGATAAAGCAATTGGTGCAAAATTATTCCCTAACCATTCCAAAATATCAAACATGCTCAACGTTAATAATCAAGTTTTCTCTTCTGCCGGCACTCCCGGAGTGCAACCCGTCTTTTTTTTTAAGTTTGAGACAGAAGAACAGAAATATAACAGAATAAAAATGCGAAGAAAGGATCTACCTAATTTCATACAGCCTAAGCTTAATGTCGTTAAACTTGCCTCAAGGGTGCAATCAGTACTTAGCTCGCCGTTCGTCCGTCTTATGACGACAGGCCGTGTCGACGGCGCGTTCGTGTTCCACGCGCGTCTCAAAGAGATGTCAGCAAACAGGAGGGGCCCGCAAGGGCCGATGCCTGGCATAAAGGAACCTGGAACACAAAGGGCAAAAGAAGGAACATGGGTGGTTTTTAGTCAGTAGAGTCTGAAACCCTGTGCCCTTCCGCTCCGCCCAGAGCGGGAGGACTCATTTGATGATTTCCCACCCGAAAAAAAAAAATAATAAAAAGTTGCAATCAGTACAATAAATTGCCTGTAGGTACAATTTTAAAACTCTATGAATCAAAATGAATTCAAGAAAAAATTAGTTATTGTTATTGAAGAAATAACATTTCTTTTATTTCATTACAGCATAGAAGAGTTTCTCAAAGATAAGTAGCTTGAACTAATATGTGATTATATTTTAATGACTTTAAGTAATATACCAACATTGAAACATAACATGACGTTTGAATTTTACTGACATAAATTTCTTTGAATTGAATTTCTATTGTTTTTAGAATTTTAATGACATACATTTCTTTGCATTTAATTTAGATTGTTTTTTTTTTGCATTCATATTAACCACTCTGCTCGACAAGATTTTGACACATGACACACCAGCTGAATCGGTGGGGGTGATGCGATTTGTCATGAAATTCAAGAATTTTCGTGAACATTCAGCATTCGATTTTATGATGATAAATATGTCACGGCAGCTGTTTCACACGATGAGTTTGTGTTAAATATCTTCAATACCGTGTTGAGGTTGGTAAAACGGCGTCAGTCTATTGCCAAATATGTGTAAAATACATATTACGGCACGCTTCCAAAAAATAGGTAACTTAGATGCGCTGGAAATAATGTACATAGACAAGTTTCTCGTTTGCTAAAAAACTCGAAAAGGAAAAATAAATACAGTAACATTCTATTTGCGTTCTTATTTTTGCTATTATTCATACATAATTTCATAAAAAACACGATCAAAGTCTTGACAAATATTACAAAAAACTATGTTGAAAGTGTTGCAAAATGACACTTCTTAGTGCTGACCGAAACCCAAGTTCTATCATTACGATTAAAAAGTGGTATTCAGCCTAATCGATACTCGCAATGAAATCGAGTTTAGAAAAAAAAAAGAGTTGAGACTGAATTCTTGGTATAATTTCGAATAATAATTAATCATTTAATTTTATCTTTTTTAATAATTTAATTTAGTAATTATTCAATGCTTTTGGTTGACTTCAAGAGAAGGAGATTTATAAGTAATAAAATAAAATAAAAACTTGATTCTATGTAATCATTTTGATGATTTGATCTTTCTTTCCGTTGAACTAGCAGCGTGAAATTTGGCAAGAAATAAGTCTCACAGTTCAAACAAAGAAAAACCTGAAAATGGATCGATTTTCAATTTAATTGTAAGCACGGACAGAACCTATGGCTAAATACGCGTCGATTTTTGTTTCAAAATTTAAATTAAGAATACGCTCGCAATTCACCATTTTAATTTACTACATCATTTATTATGAATTTTGTTTTCTAATATCTGGCGGTTGGACTGGAAGCCGACCCCAACATAGTTGGGTAAAGGCTAGGCAGATGATGATGAATATCTGGCGGTTGGATATATAATGCCCAGGATCTCGGTAGGCATAATAAAAAAATAGTTTGATCCGTCAAAGATACGTTACATTACTTATTCTACAATATTGTGAATAGTACGGTTGGGTTATTGTGTTGGGTTGGGACAAACTTTTCTTTTGTTTAGATGATTTTTTCCCACTGCTGGGCAAAGCCTCCCCATACCTTTTCACCTCTCTCGGTGTTTTGCCTTCTCTGGCCAATCAGTGAAGAACGAATGAGCCCAAATCGTCACGCCAGTGTTTCTTGGGCCTGCCTCGGTGACGACGACCGACAAACTTATTGTCCTATATTTCGCAATCAGCAGTGCATAGGCCGTAGGTATCCTTAATAAACATTACTTTCTTTTTTCAAAGCGGTTCACTGTACACTCTAAAACCTCTTTTTACAACTGCAAAGTTCAGGTTATCCATCATAGGCCGTGGGCCGTGTCACTTGAGTGAGGCCGTGAACAGATATAAGACAGAACCCTCAGGCAAGAGTCCTACTCGCATTTCTAGAAGTTTTCTTAAAAACACAATTTTATAGTTTTTGGGGTTGCTACTAAACCAAGCTTATTTACGCATCAAAAAAGAATGACGATTAAAAGTATTGGTCGGAGAACGCAAAAGATAAAGAAAATTGGAAAGCCATGGGGAGGTTTGCCCAGCAGTGGGAGAGAACTGTCTGATAAAAAAAAGTATTTGTAAATAGTGAATACCTAATAACCAATCCATCTAACCATAACCCAATTTTGTAGACTAAATTATAATTTATCTTGGTGGGAACCAAACAAACACTATGGCCTACCAAGATCCTTGGCGTTCTATATTCAACAAACCGATAGAAAAAAAATTAAAATAAATTATTATCTAGTAACTATAAATACAATATAAATTGGAACAGCGAGTGCATTCCTAATTTAAATTTTGACATGGAAACAAAATCGGCGCGAATTTAACCATAGTCTTAGAGGATTCGTCAGCCGAAAGGGCGGGGACATCGTGCGATCGTGGTGACACAGCGAGTGGAGGGGGCAACACATAAGCGGTGCACTCTCAGAGCGCAGACACTTTTGCTCGGGAGCTCGGAAGTGATGGACGTTATCGTGAACTATAGTTGTTATTATTTCTGTATCTAACGGTTTTTGTGATTGTGTTGATTTTGTGATTTGTTAAAAATAAATAGTTCTAGGTTGTATTGCTTATTCTTTTTAAAAAATGAAATGAGCTTCTGTTCTATAAGAATAGATTAATCTGTTCTGTTTATTGTTGGGTCGGTTTTAATACCTAGAATGTACGAAAATCTATTATGATTAGCATTATAAAAGCTTTAAAAAATATTATAACATTTTTTATTGTATTTAACGCTTAAAACAAAATTATTTTAATTTCTATCTATCGATTTCTTAAATTCCTTACATTTAATTACTCGATTTAATCGAAATTTACAAAACAAGAATCGATTGAAATAATCGTTTTCACACATCACAATAATTTAAAAAAAAAATATGGCCGTCAATTTCGAATACAAATTGAGTAGTGGTAATGAATATTACGTGTTATTGGTCCTGAATTAGTAAATTACGCTAAGATCTGGGCATTTTCATGTTGTTTATAATATTTGAAATTATATTTGTCACATTTGTTATCGAATCTTTATGCGTTTGTGTGATATAATGTGAAAAATAAAAATGTAAACACGCACTATTGGCGCGAAACTTCGACTTTAGATACCAAAATTCATCATTACCACTGCTTATTTAAATTGAACTATGGATGAATTCGTCACATAATTAAATGACGAGTTAATTATTATCAATAAAGTGGAGTTTGGATGTCCGAAAACCACATTTTTTATGATTTTTAGCCTCGGCCAGCACTGCTGTCAAAATGGCGATGACCGTATTTACGCACTTGGATTTTGTAAGGTGAAATTAAGAAACTTGCGCGCTAAATACAGAAGTTTTAATGGCGTTGACATATGAGCTTTTTATCCAACTCTCTTAATTAACGCACACTCATAGTATTTGATTATCAGAATATTAAATATTATCATAAATAATGAGGATGACGTATGACTAAAATGCTAGCCCCTTTCGGGGCCGATACCGAGCCAGCGGAGGTTTGTATGTCAAGCCCCCGAAGGGGCCCGTACCGAACTATATGGTTAAGTTAAATTATTGACATACATTTCTTTGAATTGAATTTATATTGTTTCTTGCATTACTATTAAGTTAAATTATTATCATTATAATAATGATAATAATTAAGACTAATAATGTTGGAACCAATGTGGAATATAGCGTTTGCTTTTTCCTGGCATTATGATGATTATTGAATTCTTGTGTTACATTTGTTGTTAAAACCACTGTTCGACACGAATGTAATTTTGTTGATGAATAAATAAATAAACCCCAATGCGCGCAAGCGTGGCGATTATGGTATACCCCCCCTAATGATGAGCGCAACACAGAAATGGCCCCGCCCCCAAGTACCCGGCAGCCCGTCTATCCTCGACTATGAACATCAATATCAAGCTTGAAAGGCTTTCAATTGCAATCTCAAAAACGAATAGCTCAGGAGGAAACACGGCTCCCTGACGTTTCGGGTGATGCTGGTGATCTCGTTGCACGACTGCTTCGGGAAGTACCTGTGTCGCATAAGCAGGGAGACGGACGACCCGTGCCATAACTCCGTCCATTGTCTGGAGGACACGGCGCAGCAAGCACTGGCCGCATGGGATGAACCGCGTCGTGCCCTTATTACAGAGGTGGGAGGTGACCTGTCGCTGCTACCGTAGTTCACTCAATGGTCGGCAACGCAGAGTTCTGGCATGCAGTGATGTCCTTCTGCGAAACCGCCTTGTCGCAGGAGATTACGAGCTCCTCTTACCTACGAATCCCGCAGCAGACACACTGGGCGTCGGTAGAGAGCGCATACCGCGGCCCCCTAAACAAGTCCAGGGGTGACAGATACGGGGACATCCGTCGCCCCCCATCACACTAGACCGAAGAAAGCGGCGCGTAGTGTTCCATGCGCACCTTTCTAGATGTAACGTAGCCGGGGGGGGGGGGGAGTTTCACACGTCATGCCGCCTATGGGACGAGGCAAGCTGGCACTGCCCTCCGACGCAAGTGTGTGAGGGGTCGACGGTGTGGTTCAGTACGAGTCCGACCATCCATTGAGGATTTCCACAACGGACAAAAAGACCGATATGACAAGGTAGTGGGCAAAATGGGTTGGTCTTTGTTCTATTATCTTCACATAGATATAACAATGGAGACAGGAGAAATTTTTGCTCAGCAGCAGTGGGCATTTAAACACATTTAATTTTGTAAAAGAAACACATTCGATCAATATTATCACATTTATTGTTTGAATAGCATCTAATATTATAATGTCAAACAAATAAAACCTAATACAAGCGATGTAGAAGAATGCAATATACGGTAATCATCATAAGTAATTTAATACTTTTCATTATAATACAATAAAGCCATGATTAATTTATATTTTAACCATTAGGTTTTAATATACATAAAACTACTCAAGTCAAACACAAACATTAAATTCTGAATTTCAAAGTAAACTGCGCATTTAATTTATATCAAGCACTTAGTTTACATAATACGAAAAATAGGAAGCACCGAAGATTCATGATATAATCTGCAGGCAATATTTTATAATTAGGAAGACAATCTTGAGAGCATATGATCGTATATAAATGTGACGTATCGGCCCCATGACTCCACTACATCTTCGGAGAACTTGAGGTCATTCTGCAGAATGTTTACCAGGACATCTTTGAACACCTGGAACGATAAATCTTCTTATTAAATGAACAGAATTAAAGAAAAAATCACGTAAAGATCTAGAAAACAGTGTGCGCTTCGGGAAACATCGTTTATCTTCGGAAATGCCAACGCTTGATAATGAACCGGAAAAGATATGCATCTTTTCCGGTTTAATTGTAACTGCCGGGCATGTAGTTTTCGAATAATGACTACATTATGAAGAAATGAGTATTTAAGAGGAAGTCTGAAAGTGGCACCGGTGACTGAAAAGTTGTGTGGTAATCGGTTGTCAGGAATGACGACAATGCGATGAGGAAAATTTCGAGTATAAATGTTGATGGCTATAAGAGAAGAGGAAGACCAAACAAACGATGGATGGAATGTCTGATGGATGTTGACTAATAGGGAAGTATGGGAGAAGACATGCTGCGCCGAACCCAAATGAATTGGGATAAAGGCAGGAGAATGATGAAGTTGATGACTTTATTAATTTGCAGTCTGACGTTGAGACATTAGAGTCCAATTTTCTGTGACGTTTTATGTAGGTAGATAACCATCATAGGCCGTGAAGACATGTGACTCTGTACTACTGAAGTTCTATTTTAATTAATTGGCGGCCATATTTCGTAACTCCCACGGGGACCTCGTTTGCAGCCCACACACGACAAGTAAAAAAAATGCTCTTTGAAAGATGAGAACCTTCGTTAAATCGGCGTTGAAAATGTAATAGACTGATTGACGGTCGAAAACTCAAAGACATCTTTAAGTCATTATAATATTAGTTTTCCGTAACTGGGACATTAATTTTGAATTTTATGTTGTCTTTGTTACGTCAATGTGCAACTACAGTACTTTCGCAAGTTATTATGCCTTGTGTCTGTCACTGTAGCTTAGCTTTTTTTTGACTTTCAAAAGTGCCTGTAATGGTCTAATTGAAATAAATGCTTTGAGTTAGCTATAGACTTAGGCAGCGTCTCATATTTAGGTACTTACCCGTTTTAACTAAGTTTTAGTAGGTACCTAATACCTCAATAAAAGCAGACTGTCGGATTTTCAAAGCTCGCCTCAGTACCAAAAGGGCCAAAATTCAACAGTGAAATAATACCTACATTCCTACATGTCTTAGGCGTTAATTTAATTGTTTCTTAGAGTCAGTGAAAACCCTCGGCGTAACTGAGAAAATCTCTGATAACCTATTTGACCTAAGTTATACATGGTGTAACAGAATAAGCGTAATACCTCTTATGTGGTGCTTCAGACCATTGGACTACTCTTGTACATGAAGTTTAAATAAATAAATAAGGTCACAAAAAAAATCACGACTTCCTATAAAAAATATAGCATCAGTTGACGCAGTTACGTGAGAAGAGTTTTTTTTTCGACCTCTGTTCCTCAGATAAAGTTGTCCAGTTTGATAGTTCAGACCATCTAAGAGGTATTGCTCACCACCTAAGAGGTATTGCTCTTATTCAGTTATATTAAGCCCGGTTTTCAGGCCAAATCTTACCCAAAAATGTCTTTTCTCGATCCGATGTCTCCGGTGTGCGTCTCCAAGCTTCTGCATCCACACGACCACCAGCTCCGGTTTATTTAAGTTTATAATACTATTATCCAGGGAAGACATGATGTTGATGACGTGTGCTTTGAACATGACGTTTTCCGCCATTTCTTCCTCTGTAGGCACGTGTGCTAGATTCTTGAAGAAGAGCTTGGTTTCGGGTTCTGCCTCGAAGAGCCTATAGGGAAATATGGCGTTAAATATCTGATTACCTGCCTAGCCTTTTCCCAACTATGTTGGGGTCGGCTTCCAGTCTAACCGGATGCAGCTGAATATCAGTATTTTACGTGGAGCGGCTGCCTATCTGCCTCCATAACCCCGTTAGTTCAGGGTAATACGATAACCTTTGGTAAGACTGTTCCTCAGATTTTCGGGCCCCTGACTACCTGTAACGACTGTCAAGGATCTACAAATGACACCTGGGACCAACGGCTTAACATCCTTTCCGAAGCACGGAGGAAACTTGGTATGTAGTGGTGGTCACCCATCCACGGACCAACCTAGGCCAGCGTGGCTTAACCTGGAGATCGATCCGAGTGGCTGTTTTTATGTCATGATCTCGTTAATTATTATCTACACTATACAGGGTAGAAGGGACATCGACGCACAAGCGGTTACCACGTATTCAGTACATCATTCCGAACCCGCATAGAAATGCATAGGTAGATAATTTAAGAAAAAAGTCGGCTGTTTCCGTGTGTTTCTTGTGTTGTGTGTGCAATACCTACCTACAGGGTCAAAATAAACTGAATGATGCACTGAACAACATGTATTTAACTAATAGCTATTAGAAGCACGGTGTTTGGTGCATGGTAAAACTCTTATGAGTTTATGTTGGCACCAACTTAACAGAATAAAATGTACCTATGTGTACTACTGAATAAATAAATAAGCGTATTGATTACATACATGTATGTAATTAATACCTACGCTTCTACACAATTACATAGGTAATATAGCTAGGTATATGTGTGTATATTTTTGTACCTAATACGTAGTACCTACAGTCCTACACAAAGATAGGGGAGGTATTGCGTCTACGCAAACTAGGTGACTCATACCCTTTGGAATTACTTTACGGTTTTTACCTGTAGATACATACCTAATAAATGTAGGTAATATAACATTTATTATTGATTTTGTTACAATTTTTTTTTGTTTTAAATAGCGTCATACTCATAACGGATGACACAGCAAAAAGGTTGCAACCTCTTGTTTAATTTTAGTAATAACAACTTAATTACTGGCCGATCGCCACGAAAAACTAAATCCAAAGCCATAATACCTACTTATATAAGAAAATAAATTATTAAAAAGAAACTATAAATGGCATTTGATTTTTTTTGGGCATAAACGGCCAGTATGGTTTATCAGGCCACCGGTTGTACTGAACAATTTTTCCTTAAAAAGTATTTAAAACTATTTGATCCCAAATAAAAATGACGAGATTTCCTCATGACTAGCATTTTGGACCAACTGTTGGACCGAGCCTACATAAACAACGATTTCAATTTCCATCCATACTTTACCTAAAGAACATCAACATCCCGTTCGGGTTGGAATTTTCCTGTATCTTCTTCCAAGACTTTTGTACATTGTAGACGTCTCTTAAAGACATGCCAGACACCTCATTCTTCGCATCAGGATCACCACCCCACCACCATCGGCTGATCATGTCACCCATATTCCCAGAGCCTCTATGGATAAAATCCTAAGTGTCACTAATATTCGGTGGTTTGGACGGTCTCTTGGAGGATTCACAAGGTATCCTGGGAAATAATTAACAGTAAGGTGTTAATTCTTACAAAACTTAAACAAACATAATTTTTTGATCTATGTGACGCGATGTTCAATGACCTACGGTGCCGACACATAATGCTCGGTATAACTTTGCTAGACGAGTTCGCGACACCGAAACCTGACGGAAACCTGGCTAGACACTGATATGTCTGATGGAGCAAAGCTTTGACCGAATGCTTGCTAAAGACCCAGCAGTGGGTGATTCCGAGCTGAAATGATGAGGATGATATTTAAATCAATTGAACGCGTCCGTGATTTTTTTACAGTCGACATTAGTCTTGTTTCCTCCGCCTTGTTGTTTGAAGCAGAAGAGATGAATCTTAGTCTTTGTGACGGCGGTAAAATTAAAGTTATAAAGTAGTGTATTCAGCCGTGACACGTCAAGGGAATCACCCTTATTTTTTTGAATAAATGTTATTGATTCAACGTGTTAATGTTAGAGTGCGAGAGTAAATAGACTGATTAAAGTTAATTTAGGCCGCGTTGGAGATACCTACGTGATTATTTGTTTAGTGGGGCCAGTGCAGGTGGACGATAGTAAATAATAATAGTGATTGTGTTACTTGCACTTATCGCAGACGTCGACTCAAGTATGCAATCTATACAAATGTAAATAAGAGAGGATTTCGGTACATAAAGCACAGCTGTTTAGTGTAAGGTCAACTTTATTTTCCGACTTATTTATACTAATATGCCGCTCTGATGGCCGACAAAAAGCGCTCAAATATCTAGAAGTACCTATCTAGATATAGCATATTCTGTAACTTGCTAGACCCATGTTATCCCCAGACGGTAGAATGATTCAATGAATGTTATTTATTTATTGAGGGATAATAAACAACTACAACATATATATAAAACATAAGATTAACAAAACAGTTATGAACTTAATAACCCCAGAGAATGTGCACCACCGTAGATACAAGAGGCTTGATTCTATTAGAAGTATTTAGATATCCTTATTCCCGAAAAGGACTGTGAAATGTAAGAAGGAGGTATGTAAGGATCGTAGCAGATAGCGGTCTGTGGTTTCTGCTTACCCCATGGAAAAAAGGTGTGAGTTAATGTATGTACCTACTGTGACACGATGTGATGAGCTATGGTAACATAGTTGACATACTGATGGACCACCCAAGTTACGCCTTAAGAGCAGAGTCCCAAAACACAAAAAAACCGAAATATTTATGTTAAAGAAACCTCCTCCTTTTTTGAAGTTGGTTAAAAATAGAAACGAGCGACACAAATAAAAAAAAATATATGTAATGTTATTCATGTCATTATGTTGTTAAGAATAGCATTCAATTAAGTTCAAGGTTCAAGCAATATTTAGTTATCACGTTATGTGTTAGTAAAAAAACAAAATTTTAACACACATTCACGACTTCCTATTATTAAAATAAATTGTAAAAATAATAACTTGTGTACCTTTTACTTCTTTCTACACTTTATTCAAATGAAATCTCTGTTTGCTACGTCTATTTGTTTGTTACGATTTCGACGCATGAGCATCGATTGAATGTCCGCGAAAGACTGATAACTGAACATGATTTAAGATAATCGTACCTATATAGATTTCATCATAATTTTTTACGATTTGTAGAAGCCTCGTAGTTACAATTTTTGCGCACCTTCCCGGCAACAAGTTCCGAGTGCACAATTGCATAAAGGTCAAATCAAGTAAGACAACATTATAGGCTACGTTTTGAAAGTAAAAAAAAATAACATTAATAAAAAATATGCTTATTTTGGGATTTACAAAAATTTAAAACCTTTTTTTGCTGACTTTTATTCTTGTGTGAAAGCCATTTATTGAATGATTTTTTCCATTTACATATTTATTATGTTAACAATTTATCATACAAACCTACTAGTCATTTGGTTTTTTTACTGGTAGTAAATTATTTAAACACCCCTTGGCATTTACTGGTCACTAATGGTTTTGTTTCGAATAGTTTCTTGACATGTTTTTTTTTGAGGATCAACAAAAGCATTTGTCATAGCATGACACAGGCGTCATTAAATTGTTGTTTTAACTTTGTTTAGCTCCAGCTAAAACTCACCAAAATCTATCGTATTTTGGGGGTGTAAAGCTCTTCAACCCCCGTAGAAAAGGGAGGATCCTCCGACCAGGCGGGTGTTATGTCTGGTGCAAAGATTACTATATATATATGGAGATAGACGGCACTCTCAACCGTATTTCCGTCATCATAACAACAGCGCCATCTATCCGTGATGGTGCCGAACTAAATCCATAATCTATACCTACACCTATATATACAGCTACCAACAGTACCCAAACAAAACAATAAGTATGGTACCAAGTGCCAAGTAAAAGTAACAAAATGAATTATTCATTTTGTTACTTTTACTTGCACTTTTTACCTACCATACTTATTGTCATACGCTTCACATATTGTTTTATGTAAAATCTAGATGGAAATAATACAATGTATGTGGAATAAAAAACGTTTTAAAATTACTTACACACTTTTATTTTCGAACTTATAAAGTTAGGGTTTACAACATATTAATTAATTAAATACATAAACAAGTAATAAGTAGGCAATGAATGCAAATCTCTGCTTGCTAAGATCCTGATATACATCCTATACTTTGCAGGCTTGGGCAAAATACATGAGTTACTTACATGATTCTTATAAAATTCTTGAAAGAATTTTCTGATTTTATTTTATTGACATGTATTTTGATGCGCGTTTGATAAACCAATTAAAAGTACATTGTGACAAAAAAAGCTTTCCGCAAAGCAGTCAACATAAGGCTCTATGTAATGTATGTTTGAAAAGTATCATAAGAAATCTGATGCTTATGATACTTTTCAAACATGTACCTCAATACCACTTTGCCTCATTCTCTTCCTCAATTTATATTTTTGGTGGTAACCACCACCAAAAATATAAATTGAGGAACCACGCCTGAACTTTTATAGCATCGTTTGTATCACTTAGTGGTGCTTTTCTACATGGCACTGTGTTTTCTTTACATGACCTTGATGTGGATGGTTTACCATCAGCAATAACAATCTTAATTCCAGGACCTAGAAAAACAATAAAAATAAGTCAGTTTAGTGGTGAAATGTTTATTTCCTAGTTCTATTGTTTACAACTTTTTCAATTTAGTGGTGGGCGGGCCAAATTAGGGTAATAAAATTAAATACAACATACCTGATAGGCTAAGGTTAGTTACGTCTAATAGAGCTGAAGTGGTTGGTTGCTCAATATTTAACATTTGAACATGCTCTTCTTGACCCAAGTACACACCTGAAAATGAAACGAATATTAGCTATGCAAAAGTAACTCTGTTTGGTTACATTTCACTATTAAAATCACTTCAGCAACTGATTTTAATGAAAACCAGTATAAAGATGGCTTCAACCCTGGAGCTTGACATAGGATACTTTTTATCTGGGTACATTAAGTGCTTGCCCAAAGATACAAGTAAAACTGCGGGGAACAGCTAGTGACATAAATACACATTATAAGTAATACATTCACAAGGTGGGTATATTGTGCAAGCAAAATGTATTTATTTACCTTGAATGAACAATGTAGGTATAGCCAATTTACATAGTCTATTCTTAGGGTACTGGAAGACTGCTGCAAAGCCTGCAAAATGTCTTCGGCATACTCTTCGGTTGTTATAGATGAAGATATCATCCAATTCTTTGATGGAATATCCTACACTTCGAACCCATCTCTGGAAGCGATCTCTTTCAAGATTTCAAAACCCGTAATCCGAAATCTTGGATTAAATTAAAATTCTTCAAAATAACACATTTTTCTAAATGACAGACGGTTGATAGTGTAACCATGACAAAAATACGTTTTTGTCATTGACTGAATTAATTCTTTTATTTTTACTATTACTTAGTTATAATATAGTGTAAATTAAAAAATATGGTTCCTTAACCTAAATTATCTATATTGTTATTTTCAATTAAATCATAACACTGTTATAAACTGGTATCCCAACCAGTAAATATTTGGAACCATGGGGGATAGATGGCGCTAGTTTCCATACAAAAGTTTAATGCAGGCTCCAATGTTCTAAGAGAGCATACCCTGGTCTGGTGGGCTACTGCCCGACAGTTGTTGTCGGGTTCTTCTATATAGTCTTAAGTAGTAGTAAGTAGCGAATATCTTTACTTGCGCGATGCAGGATTTAGATGTTTAGTTTGTCCTCTGCATCATAGATGGCGCTGTAGTACTTTTTGTTCAATGTTGCTGAAGTACTTTTTGTAGTGTCGCTACATCACTCCCCCCCGGAGACCAGGGTCGGTAGTAGAATGAGTCGTTGCCGCATTGTTCACGGTGAGTCGGAACTGTCTGCGGCGGTAGTGCGAATCCCTTGAGTCGGGGTCGGCGCTGCATGTACTCCGTTGCGTCGGACGTGGTACAGCGCTGCGATATGGCTGACTGCTCGTGTCGACCGGGAGGATCAGCACTCAACCGGCCGAAAGTGCAGTGCCAAGGTAGCTTGATGAGGCTGAGGGTGCTGACCAGGAATGCTTCTGCTGCATGCTGGTGGTCAGGAATACCCATTAGAAGTTGGCTGGCTGTATGACTCGCTACTCGAAAGCTTGAGGAAGTTTTTGAGGAAGTGATGTTGATGACGTCACGTTGCTCGAAGGCTGCGCTGACGTCCATTTCGGGGTCACCAATTTGGGGGTAGGTAGAACAGGGTGTAAAGCTCTTCAACCCCCGTAGAAAAGGGAGGATCCTCCGACCAGACGGGTGTTATGTCTGGTGGGCTGCTGCCCGACAGTTGTTGTCGGGTTCTTCTATATAGTCTTAAGTGGCGAATATCTTTACTTGCGCGATGCAGGATTTAGATGTTTAGTTTGTCCTCTGCGTCATAGATGGCGCTGTAGTACTTTTTGTTCAATGTTGCTGAAGTACTTTTTGTAGTGCCGCTACATCACTCCCCCCCCCCGTGTTTTCCGACTTGAATGTGCATGGCTGTTTACATTTTTGCGCCTTGTCTCCATATCTATAGTGGTAAAAACAGTGTGGGTGATTCGGAGGTGGCTGCCGCGGTCTGGATTTCGAACGAACATACCTTCGATGGTTGTCACGAGGTCTTGAGCGTGAGCGTTGTCTCCCTCTGCTGCTTAAGAGTGACGCTATCTGCTTCTGAAGCTCGCTCACCTGCCTCGCCAGGTCCGAGGAATCAGCAGTTGTGGAAGTGGAAGTAGTCGCTATCTGTGGTGGCATCGGAGCGATTTCATAAACCCTGTCCGCTATCTCCGCTAATTTTTCAACCTGTAAATCAGCAATTTGCGAGGCGATTACTGTTTGGATATCTTGGGGCAACCGGTTAGTCCATATGCTTTTGACGAACTCTGCAGCACCTGAAGGCCCTGCTAGATTTTGCAAGTGCCTCAGGAAATGCGACGGCTTGCGATCACCTAACTCCTCATGCAGTAAAAGCTGTTGTATTCGCTTTTCTTGCGACGCTGTCAACCGACTCATAAGTTCGGCTTTCAATTTGTCATACTTGTTGGCCTCAGGTGGATTGGTAATAACGTCCTTGACCTGCATGGCGTATTTAGATTCGAGTTGAGTCAACGCGAAATAAAATTTTGTCGTGTCGCTGCTTATTCGCGATAGAATAAATTGACCTTCAAGCTGCGCGAACCACAATTCCGGTTCATCCGGGTAAAATGGTGGACAGCGCAAGGGCATTCCAGCTGCTGCTATCTCGCCTGAGATAACAGGAGCGTCCTTACAATCGACATAAGAGTCGGACTCAGCCATGGCAATATAAAGTAATAAAAACGCTCACCGCTAATATCTTTTCGCAACACCCGATGTAAACAAACGGCACCTTCGTTCTTCGAGTTTGATGATGTCTTGCAGGCTTGAGTAACGTTGCCTCGTTCACGTACACGATCACGTCGGCGTCGGAATCGAGTCGGCGTCGGAATCGAGTAGGCGTCGGGATCGCGTCGGCGTCGGAATCACGTCTGGGTCACCAATTTGGGGGTATGAAGAACAGGGTGTAAAGCTCTTCAACCCCCGTAGAAAAGGGAGGATCCTCCGACCAGACGGGTGTTAAGTAGGGGTCGCAAACCGGGATCCCGGATACCGAAAATACCGGGATACCGGACCGAATAGAAGCCTTCACAATACCGGTATTGAATTTTTGAATACCGGAATTTACGGTATTTTCGGTATTCATCACCGAACGATGCAAATCGCAAATCCTCCATGCGAGTGGTGGCGACACCGTCAATCGCTAACAAACAAGTTTCAAACACAGCATTAATTTTCAACGTAATGGTTTTTAACACGTTTTTATGTTATTATATGAGTCTCTTATTTATAAAATGAAAGGATACTAACCTAAACAGCATAGGTTAAGGTTATTTCTGCCCCTACAGTAAAATTTCCACTAAATGTAGTTGCTGCTTTCTATTCATGTGATATAAGTATTATTTCCTTTATTAATTTTTTTAAACATATTATTTACATTTTTAAATATTTTTACTAACAAAAATATATAAAAACATTAAAAAATATAGAAAACAGTAGCCCACCGGCATGGGGAACAGGGTCCTACCGGTGGTCAGGGCTCTTGAGAAAGGAACCTCCTAACATTATGCGCCGTGTCCAGAAGAACTGCCTTCTGAATCAAGCCCTTGATTCTGCTGCCCAACGAAAGCCTCCTCAGTGTAGGTCGAGGCTATTGACTATTAGCCATGACCGTTTGGCCATTGGCCGACACAGCTAAAGGCAGAAGGACTGCTGTACTCACGTCGCACAACGTCGCAAGCCAGCTCTAGATATTTGAATTGTTTATCTTTCTCTGCTTTCACGATGAGAATCGTCATGCGGAAATGTAATATTAACAATCAATGCACAACGCTCCAATCGATCTATCATCACAATATCAGTTGGCAACAATAGTCCTGTCAATGAGTATAGATCGATCCCAATACAACGTGATATTACCATCATCGAGAACTGGGTCGGGCACATACTTATAGTATTGCACTTCTGATTCCACAAGGTTGTACTTCAAATCGAGTTGCTGATGGATAATCCATCAGCAAAGATACGGACGCTAAGAAGTCTACATCGGGCCCATGTACTCGTAGTACTCGGTAAGAGCGTCCGTGAAACTCCTTGCCATGCCATACCTCCTTACGGTCATTAGTGTCTAATACTCTAGGCTTGCGCCAGTTCTCGTTAGCCAGGGAGAGCGGGGTGAGGCCCTTGTCCACTGAATCCACATCTCGGTGCATCCCCACGTCGGCTTCTAGGAAGTATTCCCTGAAACTGCATACCTCACGGTTATACAGGGTCTTAGCATTTAAGAAGCCACGACCCCCGCACTTCCGCGGGATATACAGTCTCATCACCGACGACCGTGGGGTGATGCATTCGATTTGCGGTCAGCAGTGCGCGGACCCTCCTCTCCAGGGCATCAAGTTCCGTCTGAATCCATTTGAGCCGAAAGAATACATCAAAACCGGCATGACCCAACCGTTAAAGGCGCGCACCTTCTTTCCGCCTGACAAAAGACTGTTTAGCACATTATTCAGGAGGCTAAGGAAGCGCTCCCATAACGATTGTTTCATGTCGACAGTATTGATGCCTAATGCTTCCGACATACCCAAATACTTGTGACTTTCTGTTGAGGAGAGGGATCTAAGGTGTATGGAATCCGAGAGTTGAGTTCCCACGGATTCCATAATCTCCCCTCGCTTCACATGCATGACTGCACATTTGTCCACACCAAATTCCATCCTGAATAATCCTGATGGCGCTATTGAAACCTTCTTTTGTTACCTTCAGTAGCTTCATCAGTTGCAAATTGTTGGGGGCAAATAGTTTTAATAAAAAATTAGAGATTTCACTATATTATAATGACTTTAACGGAAAGAAAAACTATTAAAATAAATATAATTTCTCTAAATGTCGAAAATCCCGGAAATACCGGAATCCCGGTATTCTCCTAGACTCAATACCGAGAATACCGGTATCAGAGAGAGGGCGCGGTATTGCGACCCCTAGTGTTAAGTCTGGTGGGCTACTGCCCGACAGTTGTTGTCGGGTTCTTCTATATAGTTTTAAGTCGCGAATATCTTTACTTGCGCGATGCAGGATTTAGATGTTTAGTTTGTCCTCTGCGTCATAGATGGCGCTGTAGTACTTTTTGTTCAATGTTGCTGAAGTACTTTTTGTAGTGCCGCTACAGTATCATTGATGTGAGCAAAATGAGGAGAAAAACTCAAAGGTCGACTTAGATGTCGCTAGCATCGACCCTACCTTGTCAGATAAATGTTGACGATTTAGTGAATTTGTTATTGCTGTTTTCGAATAATTTTATATTTAAAATGTATTCTTTTTGGACTGTTTCACAATCAAAAGTGGAATTACGTAAAAGAAATGCATCAACAGCAGGGAAAAAAGCAGTTTTGATTGAAAGGTAATCAATAAATAATTTTAAGGTTATATTGATAAATAATCTATTTTCTCATAGAATCTATTATGATGTATGTTTTTGACTTTCAGATTAGAAGCATACGACCGAAATTTTAATTTTAATGTCAACCTAGAGCCTGGCACATCTCTCAGTGACCCACAATATCGGTGCCCACCAACTTCTTCTAACAAAGACATCAATGCCGATTCGCCGATTCCTGCTCTAAATAGGCAAGAAATACCGTCGTACTTCGAAAGGTGAGTTCATTTATAAAATCTCTTGTAGCATCTCTTTAATGATACCTTTATATTTAGACCTTAGGACTAAAATTATAGGAGGTACCTTCTATGTTACATAATTTACCAAAGTGCCTAAAGTGCTATTCTATTTCTTTCAGATTCAATGCTCTGAATGCTCAGCCGAAAGGACAGGCTATGTATGAAGCCAGGTGTTTGTTGACTGCACGGTATAGCATTGAAGGTGTATACACATACATACAGGGCCAATGCAAGGCCCAAATGAAAAAAGTTGTCTATATTGTAAATATTCTGTTGAGCAATGAAGGCAACATTGAACAATGTAATTGAAGAAATTAAAGAAAAGATTGAAAGCACTGCAGTATTCTTTAAGAATTTAGCCTTAGGCTCATACACTGAAATAAATAACATATTATCATTACTTTCTATGCAAAATGATCTACAATTATCCACGAGTTATTATGAATCAATCACACGTACCGGTATATTTACTTTGGCCTAAATAATCATCAGCTTTAAAATGAGCAGGGCACAACACAGAGTGCTCGGTTGCTTTAAAATTTTTGATTCTCAACGCTTTTTCTCAGGCATTTCGGCGTTTTGGATCCTTTGGAAATATATGTCTTCCTTGATTTTTGCAGTCTGGAGCACAACACTGCGTCATATTTATAGTATTTAATTATTTTCGATATTTGTTTATATAAAAATCGTAAATTAGTATGGATTTTGACAGGTGACAGAACACAATTAGACAAAGTTGATTATGCGACATCTGGTGGGATAAAAAGGCAGTTTTTCACCCCGGGGTTAAATTGGATTCTGAAAGGCTATCCGAACATTTTTTATTTGACAGATGACGTCTATCAAACAAATCAAATCAAATGTCAGTTTCGTCTTTTGTTTTAACCTGTCAAAACCGCATGTTGTTGCTTGTTGATAGACGAGGATTCTTTTTGTTTTCTTATAAATATCTCAAAAATGGCAAATGCCAGCGAGTCTGCTGTGAAGAGCATCGGTAAAGTCCTCAACGATCCATCGAGGCCAATGAAGGAGCGTTTCCGAGCTTTATTCACTCTACGAAACTTGGGTGGCGAAGCCGCTATTGAGTGCATCAGCCAGTGTTTTGTAGACGAATCCGTTCTGCTAAAGCATGAACTAGCTTACTGTTTAGGTCAGATGCAGGATGAACGTGCGATACCTGTTCTTAGGAGTGTTTTGGAGGATAAAAGCCATGATCCCATAGTCCGCCATGAGGCAGGTTGGTTCTTATCATTTAATATTCTTGTTATGTGATAAACTGTGCGATAGTGAGTACGTGAGCTAGTGCATGCATGGGTTGAGCTGTGAGTCATGGTTTGCACTTCATAATGAATGACACTTATCTCAAGATTTGTAGTTAAAAGTTGAAATTTACTTTGATACTGTATGAAGGAACTAAAGCTGGAACAGATAAATTTGATCTGTAATACTTCTATTATAAATGTAAATCTACCATAAGTACTTATTTGTGTTTCCTAGAAAGAGAAAAACCATGACCTATGAGGCTTCGCCCGCATGGAGTTCGATAAATGTCCCACGGGATTGTACTGCCAGGATAAAAAGTATCCTATGTGTTAATCCAAGTTATAAGCTAAACGTATGTTAGATTTCATCCAAATCCCTTCAGTAGTTTTTGAGTGAAAGAAACATCATTCATCCGTCAACCCTCACAAACGTTTTCATTTCTAATATTAGTAGGCTAACATAAATTTTATTTTTAATTCATGTGCAACATTTCGAACTTATGTTTATGCTCTTCTTCTATTTTCTAATGTAACAAATTCTTGCAAGAAATACTTCTACTAGAACTAACAATGTTTCTACAAGACACACATTTAACATCAAAATAACTATCCCTTTCCAGGTGAAGCCTTAGGCGCTATCGGTGACCCAAAACTCTGTGAGTTACTTGAGAAGTACCAAAATGACCCTGCTATAGAAGTTGCCGAGACCTGTCAAATTGCACTGCAAAGGCTCAACTGGGTTGCCAACGATAGCACCAAGGAGTCCAACCTATCAAAGAGTTTGTTTACCTCGGTAGACCCTGCTCCACCAAGCAGTGAGAGTGATGTAGAGAATCTCAAGAATACTTTGATAGATGAAACTAAACCATTGTTTGAAAGATATAGAGCTATGTTTAGTTTGAGGAACTTGGGTACGACTGAGAGTATTCATGCGCTTGGTGAAGGTGAGTTTCAAGCATTTTTAGTTTATTTCTGTACACGCAATAAAATACATAATAAAAATAGGGCTTTGAGTACAAAGTTTATATATATTTTAACACATTCTCAATTATTGAGATTATTGGATGACTATTATAGTCATCCAACCTTCAGTATAATTCAAATTGGTAGATATGTATCGGCAAGCAACGTGTCTATTTAGGTTCAAACAACATTTTCATCTACTATAATTTATTTAAAACTGCCTCATTGGTCTAGTTTAGGGGTATCCAACATAATTTTAAGGAGGGCCAAGTTTAGTAGTTTTGTAATCATAGCGGGCCAAAAGAAATGCAAAGTGACCTCTAAATTTAAGATAAAACACCCGCATATTATAGCTTAGCTTATAGTTTTTATAGCTTAAAAGAATTTATAGATAAAAAAATTTGATGTTCTTTGTTCATTGTTGATGCCTCCTTATGTATTTCCCTGTCTTTAAAATTTTGCATGCTTGGTCTAATCCTAGCTAAACATGTTTGTGCCATTTAAATTTGTTGTGAACACCTTTGTATACCATGTTTTACGCAAATAAATATACTATTACTATTACTATTACATAATTCAAATTTTCTTATGTTCTTAGCAATTTGCTGGTCAGTGTCATGCAGTATGTTGAAAAATATATGATTCGCGGCCGTAATACATATGTATAATTACAGAATTATTATGTAATTGAAATCATGAATGCAACCTTCTTGAGTTTATTTAATCGCATTGAAAGACTATTTGATAAAAAGTCATCCAATGGGGTTAAATGAACTTAGAGGGTTGTATTGGTGATTTTAATGATTATAACTCAGTATTAGCATATTTGTTACTGTTCCGAATGTATATTTTAGTCAACATACAACCTGACACTGACCTGCAATTTGCAAAAAACATCAGAAAATTTTAATTTTGCTGCTGGCTACCCTGGTGCTTCCACCTTCCACCAAATAAAACAAGCTTCTCCAGATTAAACTGTGATGATGCGGTCTGTATTCGCGGGTAGGTGAGGTGGGGCGGGTAGGTACCTAACTATGGCATGGGAATAATTGACTTAGGGACATTTTTAAACAATGTTCGCGCATTGGTGTCTTACAAAGTTTTAAATAGCTCGCGGGCTGGGTGAAAGACCTCTGCGGGCCGCTAGGTGGCCCGGAGGCCTTATGTTGGACGGGCTTGGCTCTAGTGGTTCCAAGAGTGACTGCTTAGAATGAGGTCCTGGGTTAGATTTCTAGGTTAGGCAAAGTGTTGATGGGTTTTTCCATTAGAATTTCTCAGTAACAGTCTCGGAGTCTGGATTTGTGACTGGTTGATGGCAATAGGCTCACCCCCGATTACATTGGTCTTAGAACATAACTGGCAACATGTAAGTTTTCGATTAGGTACACCCCTGCCTAAACCTTCGTGGATTACAGATTATATTATATAAAAAATCAAGCATTATTTGTTTTTTTTTTCTATTTTTAGGTTTCAAAGCCTCCAGCGCCCTCTTTCGTCATGAAGTAGCGTTTGTGTTTGGTCAGATGCAGGATGAGCGCAGCGTGCCGTTCCTGAAGAAGACCCTAGAAGATACCTCTGAACATGAGATGGTGAGACATGAGGCAGCTGAGGCACTGGGATCCATTGCCACTGATGAATGCACGGAGGTGTTGCAGAGGTAAATATTGTTTGTAATATGGTCATTAGGTTTTTAACCACTATTATAAAAAAGGCAGAAGCGTTTGTGAGAGATTGGGCAGAGACAACCGCACACAGAGGAGAGTGGAAGGTTATGGAGGAAGCCTTTGCCCAACAGTGAGACATTAGAGGCTAAGTAAAAAAAAAGAAAAAAAAGGCATGTCTTTTATTATAGTTATAGTGTACTGTAATCACAAATTCTGACAACTAGTCTTTCCAAGAGGTTTTATAGTACTCTGCACTACCAAGTTACTTGGTCATAGAGGCCAGACAGGCTGTTGCTCCATATAAAATACTGTTTTCAGCTGCATCCAGTAAGACTGGGAAGCCAACCCCAAGATGGTTGAGAAAAGGCTAGGCAGATAATAAAGTAATTTATTGTTTCATAATGCATGAAAAGCCAAAGAGATTTTAGTTTATTTTAATTTTGTTAAATAAATCAAAGTTGTTATGCTCAAAATCCTTTACAGATTTGTTTCTTCACTAACAAATGACAATATATTTTTCAGGTACCTACAGGACCCACGTCCCGTTGTACGTGAAAGCTGTGAAGTGGCTCTTGACATGTCTGAATATGAAAACAGCCCTGAGTTCCAGTACGCTAACACTTTGCTGACTGTTAAAGGCTGATTACATTAGTTACGTTATTTAATTTTATGATTTTGATTATACACGGTGTAAGAGACATCACTGTGGGAACTGTTACCATGGAGTTAGCACGTGATTCATATTCACATCTTATTTGCATTCCATAATGTTTGAAGATCTTACAATGGCTTGAATGGCAAAGGTACGGGGCCGGTAAGAGCTCTAATTTTTTAACCTACGGAATTTTTGTCTAGTAGAATCATGTCCTAAATTCATGGTAACAATTTGCGCATAGATGGCCCCTGCACCATGTATAAGATTTATTTTATATTTTATTTTGTTGAAAATTTGGGACACAAAAAAATTATGTCAACATGAAAAGACAGTGTTAATTTAAAAGACCATTGATTCTCGATTATATTTTTATATGTATTTTCACAATAGTTTTAAAGGCACCGCATTTAAAGAATAGTAGATAATACAAGTGAAAAAAAGCGGGTATTTACGAGTAGTTCGAGGGACTAAGTTGGATACAAGAACCGAGATATTTTGTTTTTCACGAGTTGCGTACTCTACTTTTTACCATTGACTGCGAGAAAATAAATAGAAGTAAAGTATTTCTATTTCTCGAGGGTTAATAATAACAGCCTCTCGGGTCGATCTTCAAGGATAAGGCGGTTACCAAGGTCTGTGGATGGGTAACAACTAATTCATTACATACCGAGTTTCATCCGTGCCTCGGAAAGTACGTAACGCCGTTGGTGCCGGCTGTCATTTGTAGTTCTTCAAGTAGTCAGTGGCCCGAAAGTCTGACAATCAGTCTTACCAAGGGGTACCGTATTACCCACCCAGTACTAACTGGGTTGTGAAGGTCAGATAGGCAGTCGCTCCATGTAAAATACTGATATTCAACTGCATCCGATTAGACTGGAAGCCGACCCCAATAAAGTTGGGATAAGACTAGGCAGATGAGTATTTATCATATTTATTATACGGGGAAAAGGGACACTCATTCATGAAAAAAAAATAGCTGTTCCATACATTTTGACCGTGTAGCTGTAGGTATTGCACTTTTGTAGGCAACAGCGGATTTTTTTAAAAAACTGATGCAAAATTTCTAATGTAAGGGGGCATTTTTTATTCACTGTTATAGATGAATCAAATTCCCTTATTCGAGTGGTAATGGTAAAAAGAAACTATTCTAATAGTTACGATGCTGAACATGATTAATGCTGGTTGAAAAATCTGTACCACAACATTGTTTATTTATTTTTTGTCTTCATAAAATTTTGTATTGAAAGTGTCCAGTGATATACAATAAATTGTATTTATTAAAATCCCAGTATTTTTGTAAATAAATTCTTGTTTACAATGTCTGAATTTTCTTTTATGTACACTCGAGAGGCGTCAATTTAATTTCACAACATCCAATTGTAATAAAATAAAAGTTATAGTTTTTGTTTTCATTTTATGTCTAAATTGAACGAACATATTGTTGACATCAGTTTCTACATATGGAAGAATAATGCTAATTCTATTTCATACTCCTGTGAAATGATTATCGAGTTGAAGAAGTATAGAATAGTTTTATTGACGTACTCTTTGATTACAACAACGATGGCGGTGAGTACCTACCTAATTTCGAGGAGATTTTTAAAATTTTTTAAGTGTTGCCAGGAGCTGTCCGGTGGCAGGTACTGCCGTATTGATTTAGAGAGTCAACAGACTTTCGACGCGGAATTAGCCGGTCACGTTTTATAACATTTGTCAAATTTGTACGGAAACGACCTCGGTCTTTATTCGTTTTTATTGTACAGACTAAAGCTGATTACGCGTCGATAAGAGTGTGCTCAGTCCCTTAAGATCGGATACCACCCCTTTACGGCCGCACAGTTGTTACTCAAAGGCGCCGCCATCTCTGGCCCAGTCTGTTCAGGCGGCTGACTCCAAGTCGGGAGAGACGTTGTGTCGCTTTCTCTTCCACGCAAATGTAGGCAATGACGTCGTGACCACAAGCATACACTGTGAGGGAGAGAGAAAAAGAGGATACCTGTGTTTTGCGCACTCGCTTTTGGACATGGACATAATATTTACTACGTCGATGGCAAGTATCCACTCAGGCGAGCCGACAGGACCATCAGCAGGACTATTCATTTTACTAATGATAAAAATAACGTTGTTCAAGACCTCAGACTTGCTGGATACGGAACGGTCCTCATTCCTGGGGTTCACACACGAGCAGCACTTCAGTCCAAGTACCTGGGAACTGGTGGAACGGCTGCACTCGGTGATATACGAGAGCGATCTTGGAGACCAGCCCGTGCGACGATACTTCGAACATTATGACACGCCGTTCGTCGGCGAGCGGAAAGCAAAATAATACTTAAATATTTTAGGAATACAATAAATGGTTTTTAGCTATTTGTTGTGTACTTTCCAAAAAGTCCCTTTTCCGAATCTTTTCATCATTTACATTACAGCACAGAAGCGTAGACGAATGTACGATTAGTGGTTAAATGATGATATGATTAATCAGTAATCTCCACTTGTATCTGTATCTAAACCTATCCAAGTATCTATTTTATCGTTAGTTGTACGTTTTATCCATCTCCTTTGATGGATAAAACGTGTACAAAAATAAAAGTATTACAAATATATAAAAAATAATATATTTGGAAAATGATTGTTGTTTAGGATTAGGTCTGTTCCCGTTTATTTAAATGAAGCGCCCGTTATGGTTTTACATCTATATTGAAATATTAATCTACATATTACAGAGTTGGTTGGAGGTTGTAAGAGAAAAAAGGGAAAAAAGGGCTGAGTCTATATAAAACAATGCTTTTATAGCTTCTTGAGAATGAACTTATGATGAACGAGTGAATGGAGATGCGCCAATCAGAGCGTGGCGGCCGGTGGACGAATCAGGAGCGCGCCGATCTCTGCCACTGGTCGGCAGGGGGCAGCTCCGCTGCGCTCACGCACCGAATGCAGCAACTCGTCGGTAGGTGGCGCTGGCGGTGGGCGTGAACATACCACCCGCCTTGGAACCACACGGTTCCAAAAATGGTTCCCGGCACGGAGTCAGGCGTCGTCATTCACCGGTTGTGGAGGCAGCGTGCAGATCTTGGAGAAGGCACGTCTGATCGTCCCAGCAGCTGTGTGGATGTCAGCTACTCGAGCTACGCCGTCTCCCCCTGGAAATATACGTAAAACACGACCGAGCCGCCACCTTAATGGTGGTAACTGGTCGTCCTTGATTAGGACAAGGCTGCCCAAGGCGATGTCATCCTGCCTGGTCTTCCATTTAGTTCGCAGTTGTAGCTCCGAGATGTATTCTGTGGACCAGCGCCGCCAGAAGTGCTGCCGCAGCTGCTCGATGCGTTCGTAGCGTGTCAGACTCGAACATGGCTGGTCTGGAACATTCCTTGAAGGTGGCGACGTTAACGGTCGGCCAATGAGGAAGTGTGAGGGAGTGAGGGGAGTAAGGTCAGAAGGGTCTGAGGAAAGAGGTGAAATTGGACGGGAATTTAAGACAGCTTCGATCTGTGTCAAAGCCGTGGAAAATTCCTCGTAAGTTAGTCGCGCGTTACCTACTATGCGTCTCAGGTGATACTTGCATGACCTCACTCCGCTCTCCCATAGACCGCCAAAATGTGGGGAATAAGGAGGAATAAATCGGAATTCAATGCTATTGTTGTATTATTGAATATTTCTTCGCATGTGCGTTCATCATCTGTTAGGGGTACGCATGATGATGAAGGAATGTTTTCGAGTTCCCAAGACAGCCGGAGTTGTTTATCTATTTCCTGACTGAAGTGGCAATGAACGTGAGCAGGCCTTGGGTTCCTCGCGAACACTGGACCGGACAATAACCATCCTAATTTTGAATTTTGTAGGAATGGACCACTCGCCAGACGTATTTTGTCCGTTTCTAGAAGATCCCAAAATCTATCCGCGCCAATCAACAAGTCGATATCTGAACTAACGTTAAACGTCGGATCTGCTAATTGTAAGAACTCAGGTATACGTATATTACCGGCTTCGATGTTCATTGTAGGCAAACTAGATGTTATACATGGCAGGATTAAACATCGAAGCTTGGTATAAAAATCGCTTAATTTTGCTCGTATTGTGACGTCACAAGAATGCTGTGATTGCGATACCGATTGTCCTACCCCCGAGATCTGAATAGTGGACTGTATATATAACGCATTTATCTTCTTTGCTAATTTTTCGGTTATGAAGCAGTTCTGACTTCCGTTGTCTAGTAGCGCGCGAGCTGTATGATAAACGTTATTATTGTCAGCCACCTCAATTAAAGCCGTAGATAGCAAAACCGTATTTATTAATTTGAACTCGACGGTATTCGACCCACACACAACAGTTTCACTTGGTTCGCTGGAATGCAACGTTGATGTCGCTAAGCTGTGTGCGTGTTCAACCGATTGCACACCAGCGCCGTTATCTATTTCGTCTAAATGTAGTAAACTGTTGTGTTTGTTCGAACACTGCTTACATGACCGGAACTTGCATTGATTCAACGCGTGACCCGTTCGCAGGCAATTTGCACACATCTTGTTGTCTTTAATTAATTTAATTCTGTCTCTCACGGACATGTTAAGGAAGGCTAAACACGAGTGCAATGAGTGTTCTCTATTGCATAATAGACACTTGGGTAAATTCCATTTATTACTTGTATCAACACGGTTCCTATTATAGCGCGTTGGTTTAATAGAAGTGTAGCTATGTACGCGGTGCGAATTACGTTTTTCACTTGTAAGTAAGTAAGTAAGTAAGTAAGTATATTTATTTGCTCCAAACATGTGTATACATACAAAAACAGTGAACTGATGCATGCAAGATATTAAATATAATTGGTTCGACATGTTTGCCACATAGGTGACGATGATTGACGATGATTACTTGTGGTTTGATGCCTGGAATCGTTATTATGAGGCGTTTTATCTTTAGCGTGGTTCGCGCCGATCATCTCCAACGTGTCCGCTCGGCTTCGGAGAAATGATAACAAGTCGCCAAGTTTTATTTTTTCGCGTGAACCTAGACACGTGGCTCCGATGTGGCTTTCCCATTCGCGTTCCGTAGACGAATCCAGCTTATTTACCACCTGGTAAATTATTAATGTGTCCCAATTGTCAGTGGGTTCATTTAGTGATCTTAAAGCGCGCAGATTACGTAAAATGGTATCAATTAATTTCCTTATTTGCGATGGCGATTCCTGTTTTAATGACGGAATATTATGCAATGCTTTTAAATGATTGTTAATTAATAACCTCTCGTTGTGATAACGGCTTTCCAATAATTCCCATGCGTGAACGTAGTTGACAGGGCTAAACTCCAAAGCTGCTATAACTTGTAGCGCGCTGCCACCCAGGGCTGACCGCAAATAGTGGAATTTTTGAATTTCGTCTAGATCGGAACGATTGTGGATCATGGTTAAGTACGAATGCTTAAATTCCAGCCAGTTATCATAGGCTCCATCAAAGGCAGGTAACTTTATGTCTGGTAATTTTATGTTGACACGTGGCTCTGATGCAACCGGAAGTCGACTTTTAGTCTCCGCGTTTTTAAGTAAACAATTCGCACTTGCTATTGCCGTAAAATATATTGCTTCTAATGTGTCTATATATTGTAGATTCGCGTCTATTTCTGATTCAGGTAGGAGCACTTCGATCTCGTTTTCGACATTGTCGAATTTATCGAACAATTTGCTTGGCTTGTACACGCAAAGTTAGCTCGGCTGATTGTAAGGCTGTTAATTGAGCGCCCGCGAATGATTCTACGTGATTTTTAAATTGGGTTAATCGACCCTTAATGTTACCCCGTCGTTTCTTTAACTCGGAAAGAACTTCGTCTACTGCTTTGACCGACATTTTGACGGAATATGGATGAGTGTTTTGTGGTGTGGTGTGGTGTGGTTACTCACATGCAAATATCACCTGGACCACGTGGCTGCCGCACTCGCGAACTGAAAAGAAGCACAGCTTTAACACAAATCGAAATCTAATGAATGGGACGGGGAACGGACGGGACGGGAACAGAGACCTGACCGTTACGTTATCTTACGCCTTTTCCTCTTCTATTGATGCTGGGTCACTGGACTAGCTGTGATGATCGCTGCACTCGGTCGATCGCTGATTGCTGATCGCTGCACTCGGTCGATCTGTCTTCACAGCCAGCTATCGTCTTCAGTGCCCGGCTCCAGTCCGAGTCGAAGGTCCGCAAACTTGCCACGTGTTCGTGACAACGTGGATGTGGAGTCCTCTTCCGGCTGGTGTTTTCTACTGATTATTCGGCTCGAATGACCAAAATGTTGAGGATGAGGTCTGTTCCCGGTTTTATTTAAATGAAGAGATTGTTTGGAGGTTGTAAGAGAAAAAAGGGAAAAAAGGGCTGAGTCTATATAAAACAATGCTTTTATAGCTTCTTGAGAATGAACTTATGATGAACGAGTGAATGGAGATGCGCCAATCAGAGCGTGGCGGCCGGTGGACGAATCAGGAGCGCGCCGATCTCTGCCACTGGTCGGCAGGGGGCAGCTCCGCTGCGCTCACGCACCGAATGCAGCAACTCGTCGGTAGGTGGCGCTGGCGGTGGGCGTGAACAATTGTCCTATAGGTAGCAGATTTTGAAAAGAAATCATAATTTTTATTTTTTTTTATTTTTTTTAATCTTATTTATTATATTACAATCTAGCCTAATAAGGCTAATAAGCAATTTTAATCTAACTTAATTTGCTAAAAGTAAAATTATATCTAAGAGCACGTCCATTGCGTTTACTTAGCGTCTGTTAAGGCGAAGTCACTTTGTTCTTGTGTCCATATAAATAGCTAGGTACACTACACTATATTACACTCGCGGTAAAGTCACAATAGATTACACTACACTAACTCAAAAGGCTTAGTCCTTTTGAGCCTTCTTACTATGTCCGTGTTATCGAGGAGCTGGATGGCCTCGACATTAACATGATGATGAAGTCGATGTTCATGAGCTTCTGCATATTTTTGGATTATGCTGTTTACGAACTCTATATTCAGGTCCCGATGGATGTCGTCAATTCTTATGTACCAAGGCGCGTTCACGATGCTCTTGAGTACTTTGTTCTGGAATTTTTGTATAATTTCTACATTGCTTTCTTTGGCGCAACCCCATAGTTGTATACCATAGGTCCATACTGGCATAAGGACTGTTTTGTAGAGCAGAATTTTGTTAAGAACTGACAACGCGGAATGCCTTCCTAGTAACCAGTTCATACTTCTGTAACGAATTTCTAATTCTTCTCGTTTCTTTTTGACATGGGCTTTCCAGCGAAGCTTTGCATCTAAGGTCATACCAAGATATTTGGCAGTGTTTTCGTACGGTACACTTTTGTTGTTTATGTACACAGGGTTGTATTCAGATTTCTTATTAGTGAAGTCAATGTGAATGGATTTGGTTTCATTCAACTTGATCCTCCACTTCTTGGTCCAATCATAGAATTGGCTTATTGCTTTTTGTACTTTCACCACAGCTTCTTTGTGACTTGATCCAGTGGCCATTATTGCGGTATCATCAGCAAAAGTAGCAATAGTTGCATTTTCTAGTTCTGGTATATCACATGTGTACAACAGGTACAGGACCGGGCCTAGAACACTTCCTTGTGGTACACCAGCTTTTATGTCTTTTAGTTCAGAATAGGTATTTTCTTGCCTTACTCTAAAGACTCTACCAGTTACATAAGATTCTAATATGTCTGCGAACTGTTTTGGCAACATAGTTCTTAGTTTAAAGATCAATCCCTTGTGCCAAACTTTGTCAAAAGCCTGGGCTACATCTAAAAATACAGTGGTACACACTTTCCTATCTTCAAGAGCTTTTTCAATTACTGTTGTTATTCTATGCACCTGATCTATCGTTGAATGTTTTTCTCTGAATCCAAATTGATAGTCTGGTATAATGTTGCTATTTTCTATAATAGGTTTCAGTCGTTTTAAAAGTAATTTCTCGAAAAGCTTTGATATCACTGGCAGCAGGGAGATGGGCCTGTATGATGATGCCTCTTGAGGTGGTTTCCCTGGTTTGGGGATCATGATCACTTCTGCAACCTTCCATTGGTCTGGAACATGCTTCAGTCTAAAAGAAGCATTGATTATCTTGGTAAGTTTTACCAAGGCTTTTCTTGGTAGGTTCTTTAGGATTTCCCCTGTGATAAGGTCATAACCAGGTGATTTTTTTGGGCTGATGTGATCTCTGAGAAATCATAATAAAAAAATATTTTTAGTTTTGATTTCACTCGGAAAGTCGAAAGTACGAGGGTACTTTCGACTTTTCGAGTGAAATGTTGCCATAAAATATTAACAACGAACAGAATAGGGAAAAATAAACTCATACCGGGCCTAAAATGTAAAATATTGGTAACTTACCGTAACTTAAAATTACTTCTTTAAAGAAGTAATTTTAAGTAAAAGAGTTACCTTCATAACTTTTGTCCATGACTGGTGAGCAATGTGCACCTTTTAATTTTTGTTATAGAAGATCTATGATAAAGGACTATGTACAGACGCCAGCACATCAAGCTACTAAAATCTGTCAATTTTCTTTAATACATTTTCTACTTTATCGCTACAGCATTAGGTTCAAGGTTGGTTGGGAAAATCTGACGGTTTCGGGTAGGTTTACCTGCTGGCTTTTGTACATTCTGGAGCACAGGCTCATACAATGACGATGATGATGAATGATGGAAGTGGACAAAATATGCCCCAAAATGTACAAAAATACTCATACCGGGCTTAAAATGTAAAATATTGAAACTTACCGTAACTTAAAATGTAATACCTAAGTAGGTACATCATTATTATTTTTTATGTTTTCTTATCCCTAAATCGAATTATTTAATTTATAGTTTAGTTTCGAAAGTGTTGAGTGTACTGTCAGTCTAACTTTTTTAGGGGTTTCTGAACACAAAAAGTTTTTAAATAAAAAGGAAGCTTAAATATGGGAATAGATTTTTATTACGCTGGTAACCTTATTTCATATTCAATGTCAATTTGATTGACATAAATGTATGTTGTTATAATTTGAATATGTTTTGTTTTGTGCCAGACATTTCAAAGCAAAGAGATACCTACCTACCACCTACCTACCATACCTACCTACTACCTACCTATGGATAGGTACCTACTTTTTCGCCGGTGATCTTATTTTTACAAATGAATAGACTGTCTCAGCTTGAAAAATAATTAACTCCCAATGTTTTTAACCAATATACTGTGTTTATTAAATGCCTGGGACAGATATATTATAATATACATATATACAACTTCCTTAAACCTTTATAACTTTTGTCCAAGACTGCTGAGCAATATGTACTTTTTACACGACTGCCCAAAAAAGGAGGGGTGAAGTGGGTGAAATGGGGTGTTGAATTTTCTGTGAAACTTTTTATTCTCGGGGTTGATTGACTTGAATTTTTTTGTGTACGTACTCTTCAGTTAAAATGATGAGAAACGTGTATCACAGTTTTTTCCAGAATCATTCCCCAATATAAAATTCAAAGTCCTGACTGACTGATATTCAACGCACAGCCTAAATCGTTGGACTTAAAGACATGAAATTTGAGGGGTTTTTCGAAATTCCACCCCTAAGAGGGTTAAATGGGGGGTTGATTTTTCGGCGAAACTTTATATTCTCTGGGTTGGTTGACTCAAAATTTGGTGTACCTACACACTTCAATTAAAATTGTGAGACGCATGTAACAGAGTATTTTTTCCAAAATCATCCACCAACATTGTCAAATAGGGCTTCGAAACTCACGTAGACTGGTGCATGGCGCGCAGTGTTGCACAGGGCGTGCGGGGCGCGGGAGTAATAACCTATTAGTAAGTAGGTAGGATTTTTTTGAGGTGGACGTGTCTGTAAGTATACATATAAATCCCGAATTTCGAGTTGGCTCGTGGTACGCGACATTGATATTAAATATTATGTAAAAGTATTATGACTAATAGTCATACCTAATACTTTTAGATTCCTAATAAATCATTTGATTGTCGTCACCGGTGTCCAATCTCAAACCAAGGTATCAATATTTCACGTACCTAAGTAATATAATTGATATTAATAGGTATTACTATGAACTAATATTTGCAAGTTATAAGTAAGTAGGTACATGTAAAAAAACGCGAGTGTGTCTGTATTACTCAAATAAAATTAAATACTTACACTAACTATTTTTTATTACTTATTCAACTTTAAAAGTAAAAACTAATATTACATCTTAAATAAACTAAAAGTTACATGATTTTAGTGTTGAATGGCCACAAGGTAGTTACTAAATAGATTATAATATTTACTGTGTTGAACTTGTTTTTAATTTTTTAGTTCACTTTTTGATATGGACGCCTGCCATATCTATAAGTGAACTAAAAAATTTAATTTAATTTATTATTTTTATTATAAGTTTTTTTTTTTTTTTTTGTTTTAAAAGATCTTTACTAATAAATGACATAGATTTTATATGTGTTCATTCTGGGGAACAAGCTCATACAATTTTTGGCCATCTCCATTATGCTCCCTGCAATGCTTAAGATAAAAATAAGAAACCTACAAAAAAAAAACAAAATAGCCGTGTAATGTATAATAATATGTCGGCCATTTTTTTTTTCTGTAGGTTACAGTTACTTTTTTTTTGCATCCTGCAAAATGCGTCCCCTTGCACCCCCACTACCGGTGCCCCAGATTCGGCCTAACCACTTTCTATAGGACACCATTTTTTACCGATATCTGTAACCTGACTTTGAAGACTTTTGTAACCTTGTGGATTCATGGTTATCTATTTCGTTAGAAAGTCGGCTTCTCATCTTCCAAGATTTGATAAAGTTAAAATTGTTTTCATCAAACCGTGTACCTAGTATCAACAACAACAAATTTAAAAAAAACACCACCAACCACTCAACTAGAGAATTATTCCTCCATTCATAAATATTATCCCCCACATGATTTCATTTATTTTATACTAGCTGTTGCCCGCTACTTCGTTCGCGTGGCAATTTAGGTGTGTATGTGTGAGACTGCCTCGTTGGTCGAGTGGTCGCAAGTACGACTACTAAGCATGAGGTCCTGGGATCGATTGCCGGGTCGGGCAGAGTTAAAAAATGTGAAAAAAAAATGAAATGAATGATGATGATGAATGAAATAAATGTGAATGTGTGTGTGTGTGTGTGCATGTGTGTGATGTGAAATGTGTGTGTGTGTGTGTTAATTATATAATGTTATAACGCACATGATTTGGAGATCAACTTTTAAGCAAGAGGATGCTTGTGTTAGGTGACTCCACTCTTCCACTTAACATTAAACAATGTATGCAATTGAAAAAATAATATAAATAATAATGTTATTGGGGTATTCCATCAGGAATTTCTCAGTAGCAGCCACGGAATCTGGATTTGTGCCCGCTTGGTGGAATAGATTTGAATAGGCTCGCCCCCTGTCACATGGGACTTTAACATAACGAACGGCGAAATGTGGGTGTACGATAAGGTACACCTCTGCCTAACCCATCGGGGATTACAGGCGTGATGTTATGTTATGTGTGAGACTGGCTGATTAAAATGTGATAGTGTGGGTGATGAATTCAAAATGCGTCCTTTTGGGTACTGTAATTCGGGCGCAGAGATCCGAAACAAAATTAAAACCGTTTATGTTGGCGCTATGCAACCTTCTTTTCAAAGTAAACCATCAAACGCCTTGTTGGGCACTATTTATTCTAATACCGTTCTGTATACAACATTAAATGACTTATTATTTTCCGCAAGCACGTGAAAGTTTTGGGCACTGAACAAACAACATATAACTGACCGTGTGAGAAGCATGAAGTGCACAATTGAATGCCGGTCACTTTTATGGTTTGGCCCTGGGATCTGTTGATCGTCATTGTAAAAGCCAATTTTAAGGGAAATTGTAAACCAACCCCCATAGAAAAGGGAGGATCCTCCGAGTCCGACCAGACGGGTGTTATGTCTGGTGGGCTACTGCCCGACAGTTGTTGTCGGGTTCTTCTATTAGTCTTAAGTCGCGAATAACTTTACTTGCGCGATTCAGGATTTAGATGTATTTCGATGTTTAGTTTATCCTCTGGGACATAGATGGCGCTGTAGTACTTTTTGTTCTATGTTGCTGTAGTACTTATTTGTAGTGCCGCTACAGTATGACCACCGACCATAAGCAAAGTTGCAGCAATGCCTGAGGAAGCCACAACCAAGATTATATGACGACACGGTTGGCGCAGTGGTTGAGCGAATGGCTGCTGCCCTGCTTGTATCGGGCCTCATGCCCGCACCGAACCAATTTTTGTGTGGCCTACAGGTAAAATTCTTCCGGGTCTGGCTGTATGTGTTTGTGAGTTTTAAATGTTTGGAAATACACCCATGATACAGGAGAAATTTCTAGTGTGAAACAACTTAAAAAAAACTTTCATGCGGTACATTTCGGTCCATGCGGAGTTGGGCCAGCTGATGATTCAGAACAAATGCTATGCGACGGCACAGGTGGCGCACTGGCTGAGCAATTGACTGCGGCGCTGCTTGTCCCGAATTTGATTCCCGCACGGAACATATTTACAACGTCGTGAATATTATACAATTTTAATTTTGTTTTCATTTTTAAAGATTTTTTTTTGTACAGTGTAAATTGGTCAATTTTCATTCATTAATTTATACGAAAAGTATACATTAATCTATTTTGTAATGATTTGAAAATCATAAAATCACATCATTCGACCTAGTCGATTATAATAAGCTCTGGACTAAGCTTGGGGAGGTCGGGGCTCCAGCCGAACTCATTAATATATTCTCGTTCTGGTATAACCATCAGAAAAACGTTGTCAAATGGGGAAACGTATAAAATATTCTGATGAGTATACACTGGAGCGTGGAGTTCGGCAAGGGGGGCTGACCTCTCCAAGACTTTATTTATTTATTTATTGCACAATGTATACACCGTTACAAGCTTGGCTTAAAAACAAATGAATACATTACCCTGTTAGGGCGCAGCAAAATAACTTAAGACTAGAATATGCTTACAACCTTTTCAACCTGTATGTCAACCAGCTGATTGGTGAGCTCAGCAACAGCCATGTCGGGTGTCACATAGACAACGTTTGTGTAAATAACATCAGTTACGCTGACGACATGGTGTTGCTGAGTCCATCTGTAGGTGGGTTGAGAAAACTGTTAAATGTCTGTGAGTCATACGCCGAGATTCACGGCTTAAAGTACAACGATAGAAAGAGTGAGTATATGATTATCAGAGGTAAAAATAAAGAACCTGAGCATATACCGCCAGTTTATCTAAACGGGGTATCTTTGAGCCGTGTTTCTGAGTTTAGGTATCTAGGGCACGTTGTAACTGAAACCCTTAATGACGACAGAGATTGAGAGGGACAGAAGAGCATTGTCGGTGCGCGCTAACATGTTGGTGCATAGGTTCGCAAGGTGTACGGCACAGGTTAAGGTAACTTTGTTCAGAGCATAATGTCAATGCTTTTACACCAGCGCCCTATGGACCAACTATACGCAGCGGGCCTACAATGCTCTTAGAGTGCAGTCGTAGAGCGCAGCAACGCCTTTAGAATTCTGGTTCGACTGCCTCGGTTTTGTAGCGCATCGGGCATGTTTGCCGACGCGAGGGTGGATGACTTTTACGCTATAATGCGCAAAAAGTCAGCCTCACTAAATCGCCGAATTCGAGGTAGTGGCAACGGAATCCTAAGGATGATTGCAGAGAGACCTGAATCTGCAGTTGTAGGTAGGCTTATCAGGCTGCATGTTGTATAAGTTTTGTTTTTTGACTAACATAGTTTTAAGATATTGTTACTAACAACCTATGGACATTTTATTAGTCTGAATTAAACGAATTTTATTTTATTTTTATTTATTTCATAAAACATAAAAATAAAACAAAATACCTAAAACTTACAAAAAGTGAAAACCGGTTGGGGATCGAACTCGCGAACCATGTTTATTATTTTGGAAAATCTAATAGCATTAAAAAAAATCACAAAAGTGAATACTGGCTGCGATTTGAACTTGCGAACCCTGGTTTACAAGGCGGTCGCTGAACCGATAGGCCACTAATACCTGTGACAAATTGTTTGAAAAAGCCGTTCTATTCTAATGCATGCTATGACAGTTGTCAGTTGTCACACGGTAGCCAAGAATTGTCAAACAGTGGCCAAGAATATGGTTGTAATGCTCTATTGCTCATCCCCCTAAGTTAATAGCGCGATAATATATAGCCTATGGGTTATTCCAGACTATAATCTATCTCTGTTCCAAATTTCATCTAGATCCGTTCAGCCGTTCTGGCGTGATTGAGTAACAAACATCCATCGTAACTTTCGCATTTATAATAGTAGTAAGACTGGCAACATCGTAGTAGGTACAGTCAATGTTCACTGTAGAGGTATTATCCGACCGCGTCGAGGGAGGTCTGAACAAAATTGGATTGTCACTTGCCGACAGCAGTCGTTATCGGACACCTGCACTCCTTGAATAGTGTACGAACAGCCCACCTTTTATGCCGAGATATTTTATTTAGAAACGGATTACTGGTCCGTAGGGATGAGCCGTGGTTGGAGTTAATGTAGAATTGTTGTACGTTGTATTGTATAGCAGCGGGTAAGGGTCTATGTAGAGTGGCCAAGTGGCGGTGAGGACATCACATTCAATTATTATTGATCGGATACATTTTTTACGGATAAAAGTAAAAGGCACTAATAAAAAATAAAAAATTGCGTAAAATACAGGCAGAATTGGTCCCTTACTTTTGGCAGATTATTCGTTATTTTAAGCTCCCGATATAAACCACCGCTATACACCGCCGCCGTCTGTTTTAAACTGTGAAAGCTTTATAACTATTTATATGCAGGCAGATACGTTTCTATACACACGTTACGTTTCTTTTTTGTTTCGTTTATACATTGGACGAATTCTTGAATGACAATTTTCAATTAGGCCCAAATTGTAAAATTAATATTAAATAACCAGTAATCTAAAATAGTGACCCTAGCTCTCTATTGTAAATCTAACATTGACTGTACAAATTATTCCCTATGTGACATTAAAATTTTTGACATACTAATTTAGCTTTTGAATGATAAATATATCCTTTTTATTTTCTTGTCACAATTCGCATGCTACCATATTTATTGTACGCCTCTTGGCATAACATAGCGCCCTAAGAACTTTAAGAACTGTATTTACTACTTATGTTACACAAATAAAATGATTTGATTTGATTTTTTATAGTGCGAAATGAGACGGAGTGACGCTGACGCGAGTTATTGGTCTCTATCCCGACAGTATAGTACGGTTATGGGTGGGATACTCAACTTCAAAAACCAAAACATCAACAATTAAAATATCAACACCAAAATCAACAGTAATTTTTAAATGATTCAGAATAACATTAGCTTAAAACATAAAAATGTCAACACTTCAGATGAGCAACAAATGTGAATAACATTGATTTATAACATACATAGTAGGTACAAAATATCAACACTCTAGATGATCCACGAAGTAACAATCATAAAAGTTCAACGTTTTTAAGTGAAATTCCTGATACGGAAATCAGAATTGATGGTGAGTGACACCATAACGATCACGCGACAAATTCTATTGCACAAAGTACTTACCCCGAAGCTATACGACTATAAATCTTCTCTAATGATCCAATGGTTTCTGATTGTTCACTGTTTCAATTTATTTCCGCTTTTCTCCAAAATTTCCTGTATACATTGTGAAAGGAATTACCATATTTTACGTTGACATCAAATAAAATGAGGTTTAACCTTTCCTGAGTTTAGAGGTTAATGCTAATACCTAAATTGAATCTTACAGTCATGATCCAACGTAGCAATATAAATCTCTAATTTTATTAAACATATTACCTTCCTTTGCGTCGCGCAGTCGGGTAAAAACAAAAAAAAAACCGTTTACCAACCGAAGTGTTCCCGCTTTTCGTGGGTTCCGTAACTTCTGAGAAATATGATTGATCTTTACTACTTCGTATTTATCGTGTGGTGCCTGATGTTGGAGTTATTATGCTACCCATGGGCCTCCGACTTGGCTTTATCTGCCGTCGAGAAATATCTCTCAGGCATGCTGGTTTCCTCACAATGTTTTCCTTCACCGAAGCTAGCGATAATTATCATAATACGCACGTGAATCCGAAAAATCAAAGGTGCGAGTTCGTACTTGAGACTTGACTTGGCAGTCCGACGGTCACACCACTAGGCTATCACTGCTTTTTACTTTAAATTTTTTCTTTAACTACTTATACTAATTTTAAATGTGAAAACTTAACTAGCACAAACAGTGACACACACCCAAACTCGCACTCACACAAACATACACAGCCCACATTCCACACAAGAACACATAGACACTCACCTACTCACATCCACTCATACACACCCACTCCCACCCACACACACTCCCACACACCCTCTCTTTTCTACTAAATTTTTACACCAATGTTGGGTAGGTACACAGTATTTATTGTTAAAGTCTGGAACAATTGTTTTCTTGATTGGATGGGCGTTGATATCTGCGACACAGTTATAAACTCTTCACGTGACGAGAGGGCGGGCCTAGTTTTTGGCTAAAGAATCAGCATTGCCATCCAACGTGGCAATGCTGCCAGCCTTCTAGACACTTTTCCTCTTGACAGCGATGCGGACGAATTTTTGGACGCCCTGTAACCCTTTTCTACTTTTACATATTTATTACTATTATAGTTTTGTAGTTTGTAAATAATTTAATCATCTTTGAAATAAATGCATTTTTTAGCATTAGGATTAATTATTTAAATTTCATAGTTTGCTGTGTAGACTCAATTGTTTATAATTATTTTTTATAGTTAATACTAAGCCAAAAATATGTTGTTTTGTACGCCATAAATGGCAAAACATGTAGATCTACCTGTTATTTTAAGACCTTGCACATATCATTTGATGTATTACAATAAATAAATATTCTATTCTATTCTATATTCTATTAGTTAAAAAAAGATTTTAATTTTACTAACCACCTTTTGAAATTATTTAAAACTTTAAATATAGTGAAAACCTCATCAACAACTGTTTTGTGCTTAAGAAGAACAACGCGCTCACACAGACAGACACGGAAAAAATGACATACCCATCATCACGCCTGTAATCCCACGAAGGTTAGGCAGAGGTGTACCTAATTGTACACTCCCATTTCGCCAGTTATGTTTAAGTCCCATGTAACAGATGGGCCATCCTATTGCCATCATCATCCTCTGCCTAGCCTTTTCCCAACTAATGTTGGGATCGGCCTCCAGTCTAGCCGGATGCAGCTGAATACGAGCATTTTACATGGAGCGACTGCCTATCTGACGTCCGCAACCCAGTTAGTACTGGGTTATACGATACCCCTTGGTAAGACTGGTTGTCAGACTTCTAGGCCACTGATTATCTGTAACGACTGTCAAAGATCTACAAATTTCCACCGGGACCAACAGCTTAATGTGCTTTCCTAGGCACGGAGGAAACTCGGAATGTAATGGCTCATCCACGTACCAACCAAGACAAACGCAGCTTAACCTGATGATCCAACCCGATGGGCAGTTACTATTTAGCCACGAGCTCCTCAGCCATGGAGCACCAGGCATAAATCCAGACTCCGTGGCTGCTATTGAGAAATTCCTGATGGAAAAAATCAATAAAACTTGCCCAACCGGGAAACCTAAATTGTTAGCTGTTTTAATAAACACAGTTAGAAAACCTATCCATTTTGGACATTACTACCAAGTTTTACTCTACTCTGAATGCCTGATCTTAAAGACATTCTTTCAATGCTGCTCACGTACACTTCTGTGGCCAGATGTACTTAGGTGCAGCCAGCAAAATGCTTCGAGCTATATCTATTGAAATGTACCTGCAACCAAGTCTCGAGAGAAATAGCCATATTTCCCACTATTTCGAATGAAAAACCTACAATATTTCAGAGGAAATCAATGGAAGGTTCACAGGTTTTTTTCTCTGTTCTAGAAGCACCTTTAAATCAGATTCATGAAGCACTAGCTGATATCAAAATATCTTAATCTATGTAATTCTCAAATCAGAGTTTATAGAACGCAATAGAATCGTAGCCTAGAGCTAGGCATAGACAACCCTAGACACAGTCTGTGTAAAGAATGGTTTTCATGTATAGAATCCACCAAAAGGATCACCCAGGAAGATCTACCTTCAAAATCGATAAATTTGCAGGATATCCTTCGACAAATCACGTCCTAAACCCCGCCACAGTACAAATAAAACAGTACATCAACGCGCTAAAACCTCACTAGATCTGAGCATATTTTGTCAAAGTTTGCCAACTGAATTATTAACTAGCGACCACGCTTAGTATTCTGTGCCGTTCCACATAACGTATGTCGGTCTCTAGCTGTATTTGTACACTTTGGGTCCTCTGGCTTAGGGTCTTTAAGTAGTCCGTTTGACTGTTTGACATTATAAGCCGTACATAGATAAGCGAACTTCATAGTGGAGCAAGTTGGAGACGATGACTAAGCTACGTATAGTAATACTATTTGGAAGAGAAGGTTTAGACTTCCTGGAGCGTTAACTAGATGCCTGGCCTTAGTTACTTGCATTTAGATTCTGAGAGGTAGAATATAGACGTGTTTTATTTCGTTTTTTTACTGAATGCTCCATTTGTTGCAGTCGTTTTACCGTTCCATGTCTGATAGTTAAAGTATTGTACAAGTCCCTACTGTCTTTTACATTCAGTTAATAGAAGAGATTCGATTGCTTCAGAATCTTTTCAAAGCCAGGCTCTTAGGCATTCCAAAACAGGAATACAAAGTATTGAAGCCAGAAACCGATCGTTTCGCTTCCACATTTGATTTATTTTACACCAAAACATCGATACAGCAATACATTAGGAAGCTCGCGATGTAAATAAATCACGAAGACGCGTCTCAAAATAATTGAATATCTATTTACCCCGTTTTTGCCAACTCGACTCGATCCTTACTCAGCACAAAAGCGACGAAGAGCCTTCCCTTTACAATTTACATCTCAACTCCGGGTTTTTCGGTACATTTAATCAAGGAATTGCTCAAGCTAGACTCGATTCTATGAGACTTAAATAAAATTTGGTTGCAAGACAAGAAAATTAAATCAAGGCCAGTTTTCTACTACTATTTAGGTACTATTTTTATGTTTCAGGACAAATTAATTGAGTACTTACCTCGTAGCAGAAACGACATTAATAAGTACCCAAGTACACCTACTTTAAAACTATACCTCAGTACTTAGTTATTTTACATTTAGCGAGCACTAAGTACTGTATTCAGACGAGGATTGAGACAAGCAAGATAAGATGAGGTATTTCTCCATTTTGTTTCAAAAAATACTTACATACATATTACATACACATTATTGGCCGCCATAATATAATTAAAAAATCATCAATAAGAACATACTGCATAATCAGGCTATAATGTTCCCACTGCTAGGACAAAGTAAACGGCCTCCTCTCTATGAGAGGGAATGGGCTGTAATCCACCACGCGGGCCCAATGCGGGTTGGTAGATGTCACATGTCTTCGATTTTTTGGTTCTAGGACATGCCGGTTTCCTCACTATGTTTTCCTTCACCGTTTTTGAGAGCACTGGTGATGAAATAAATTACACAAAGTAATGCGCCTGCCTGGGTTCGAACCTACGACTTACTGTTCGTAAGTCGGGGCCGCCACCACTGGGCCACCGCTGCTCTCAATAAGAACATACCTATTGACTATTAGAAAGTCTATGTCATCTCATCTGCCTAGCCTTTCCCAAAATTATTAAGCCGCATCCGGTTAGACTGGAAGCCGACCATAAAGCCTATATACCTACCGGTATTTTACATGTGTGACTGCCTATCGCATTTATCTCCTTTGGGAACTATGTAAATTGAATAAAGTAAATAAATTATTATTTCAGTTTCAATTCCCTCAATAACCACATGAGTAGTAATAATTGGCGAGTTTCAAATTTCACGGCGAACTGCGGTACTGTTCAAAAACTAATTTCGAATTGATATAAATTCCAATCGGAAACTGTACGAAGGTCCAGCTTCCTACTTTCCATTTATAAAACTGGAACAGAACTTATTATTGTAAATAAGTAAGTATAGTCGGTCTCGTATATATTGGTCTCTTTGACAATAATTTCCAGTAAATGGGGAAGACCGTTAAAAGCTAATTGTAGATGGCGCGACCACAGATAGGTCTCAATTTGACCAATGAGGTCAAGCTATTTTGAAATATTAAATGCTGAACTTTCTTTTTCTAAGGCGAGATTGTATTTTTCGTAATAAGGGGCCCATATCATACAGGCATACTCAATTTGTGGTCGGATTAAAGAATTAAATAAATATTGGAAATGTGAGGCTTTAGAAGCTTTTGTCTCATACAACGTCATCCTACGCTAAGTGTCGTATCTACCAAACGGTCGTATCTGCACTGACATTACCAACGTTCTCATAACATTACAACTAGAACCTTATACCTAGTATTTTTTTATTGTTTTACAAAGTATTTACCACGTAGTTTAATACACTTTTCCATTCGTTCGAACTGGTTATTAAAACATTTATTACACTACAAAGTAAGGGTGTTCAATATGGCTGATTTGAAAGCGTAGACTGCTTCTTCACCGGACTGGAACCTTGGACCACGAAGAGTTTTCTTAATTTTAGGAAATGTAAAGAAATCGTTAGGGCTTAGGCCAGGCCTACATGGAGGATGGTCAAGAATATCTAAATTTTTCTGCTTCAAATACTCAATCGTTTGACGAGGGCTGTGAGATGTTTAGTTGGTGCTTTAGTTATCATGGCGCTTCGAGAGCGAACAACTTTAGTCGGCTTGGGCTCTTCTTGGAAGACCCAAATTGTGGATTGTTGTTTGGAATCAGGATCGTAGGCATAGATCCAAGATCCGTCACCACTGATGATGTCGTAGACGTGATTTGACTCTCCTCGGTTGAAACTTTTGAAGAGTTTTCTTACACCAACGGACGCGGGCCGCCTTATGATCGTCCGAAAGCAAATGCGGGATCCAATGGGAAACTAGCTTTCCCACACCAAGCGGCTCATAATTTTTTTTCTAAATGGTTGTCCCTGAGATGCTTAATATTGCCTCTATCTCCCGATATGTCACATGACGATCTTCGAGGATTAGTTGTCTCACAGCAACGATGTTATCTTCAGTGAAGGCGGATTTTGGACGTCCTTCACGAGATTTGTCACTAAGATTGGTTTATCCACGCTGGATTTCTAAATATCAGCATTCGACAGTCCGCAGACATGGGGCTTCATCATGGAACAAAGATGTTAGCTCTTCGAAACACTGAAGCCGTGTTAGGCTTCTTCGGAAGTTATAGGAAATTATTGCACGGACATTTTCCTTAGTGACATTCATTTTCGTACGTGACCTGACAGATTCAAAACAACGCTGTGATGTGACTAAACAATTGCATTAATCCTAATTCCTTGAATGGGGTGAAAAACTGCCTTTTTATCCCACCAGATGTCGCATAATCAACTTTGCCTAATTGTGTGCTGTCACCTGTCAAAATCCATACTAATTTACGATTTTTATATAAACAAATATCGAAAATAATTAAATACTATAAATATAACGCAGTGTTGTGCTCCAGACTGCAAAAATCAAGGAAGACATATATTTCCAAAGGATCCAAAACGCCGAAAAGCCTGGGAAAAAGCGTTGAGAATCAAAAACTTTAAAGCAACCGAGCACTCTGTGTTGTACCCTGCTCATTTTAAAGCTGATGATTATTTTGGCCAATGTAAATATACCGGTATGTGTGATTGATTCATAATAACTCGTGGATAATTGTAGATCATTTTGCATAGAAAGTAATGATAATATGTTATTTATTTCAGTGTATGAGCCTAAGGCTAAATTCTTAAAGAAAACTGCAGTGCCTTCAATCTCTTTTCGTAATTGAAGAAATTAATTTCTTCAATTACATTGTTCAATGTTGCCTTCATTGCTCAACAGAATATTTACAATATAGACAACTTTTTTCATTTGGGCCTTGCATTGGCCCTGTATGTATGTGTATGCACCTTCAATGCTATACCGTGCAGTCAACAAACACCTGGCTTCATACATAGCCTGTCCTTTCGGCTGAGCATTCAGAGCATTGAATCTGAAAGAAATAGAATAGCACTTTAGGCACTTTGGTAAATCATGTAACATAGAAGGTACCTCCTATAATTTTAGTCCTAAGGTCTAAATATAAAGGTATCATTAAAGAGATGCTACAAGAGATTTTATAAATGAACTCACCTTTCGAAGTACGACTGTATTTCTTGCCTATTTAGAGCAGGAATCGGCGAATCGGCATTGATGTCTTTGTAAGAAGAAGTTGGTGGGCACCGATATTGTGGGTCACTGAGAGATGTGCCAGGCTCTAGGTTGACCTTAAAATTAAAATTTCGGTCGTATGCTTCTAATCTGAAAGTCAAAAACATACATCATAATAGATTCGATGAGAAAATCGATTATTTATCAATATAACCTTAAAATTATTTATTGATTACCTTTCAATCAAAACTGCTTTTTTCCCTGCTGTTGATGCATTTCTTTTACGTAACTCCACTTTTAATTGTGAAACAGTCCAAAAAGAATACATTTTAAATATAAAATTATTCGAAAACAGCAATAACAAATTCACTAAATCGTCAACATTTATCTGACAAGGTAAGGTCGATGCTAGCGACATCTAAGTCGACCTTTGAGTTTTTCTCCTCATTGTTTTGATATTCTAAATTCCAACAAATTTGAGTATTGAACAGTTCTCAATTCAAAATTGGCGGTAAATATGTAAACGACAGAACTTAAAAGGCATGCCTGGTATTTCGAACAAGACTTCTCTGATCGTTGTATCTGTGTTTGTTTGGTGTATGTGTAAATTAAGGGTAAAAATATTATCTCTATCTGTAATACAGATGTTTGTTGTTTCAATACCTACCACAGACACCAGTGATTCTCAGCCATGTAATTGCTTGTGCCAATAAATAAACGCGACTTCAATACTTGTTTGTTTTGATGTCAGCTATTGATTCAGGTTTTATGCGTGGTTAATGAAATCAAAGTTGTTTTCATTTTATTCCATCGACCGATTACTTTCAAATTAAATCATTTATTCGCATAGAATGTAGTTTTTGTTCAATAAAATTGACGATAAAGTTGAGGGTGAGAAGGAGTGGTTGTTGAGACTGAATTTCTTGAATTGAACTAGTCTTTCATTAGGTCGTTACTAGTTTTCTGATATTCCATCTGAAAAAGAAGTGGTATGGACATGTGATGCGGAGTAAAGAGGAAAATGTAGTGAAGGAAATGTTGAGTATGAATGTAGATGGCAATAAGAGTAGAAGAAGACCAAAGAAACTATGGATGGACTATGTGAAGGATGATATGACTAGAAAGGAGGTGACTGCTGAGATGACGAGTAATAGAGAGGTATGGAAGAAGAAGAGATGCTCTGCCGACCCCAAATAAGGGCAGGAGAATGATGATGTTGATGTGACAAAGAAGCTCTTGCTATCGAACAAAGCTATGACTATCTGCCGAAGTCCGCAGCCAGTCCACTGGTCGCTCCACTCGATAATTTTCCTGCCCCGGTATTCTGTAAAAACCAACTTTAAAACTCAGTTCTAAACTAGCACCGTCAGTCGTTAGTACTCGTTAGTGACATTGTGTAAACTATGTTCATTGCCGCTTGCAGTGGAAACTATTACGTAAAGCAATTACGTCATCATCATCATCTGCTTAGCCTTTTCCCAACTATTTTGGGGTCGACTTCCAGTCTTACCGGATGCAGCTGAATACCTAGTATTTTACGTGGAGCGACCTCCACAACCCAGTTAGTTTTGGGTAATACGATAACCTTTGGTAAGACTGGTTGTTAGACTTTCGGGCCACTGACTACTTGTAACGACTGTCAAAGATCTACAAATGACAGCCGGGACCAACGGCTTAACGTGCTTTCCGAGGCACGGAGGAAACTAGGTATGAAACGGGTGGTCACCCATCCACGGACCAGCCTAGGCAAGCGCAGCTTAACCTAAAGATCGACCCCGAGCGGCAGTTATTATCTAGCCACGAGCTCTCTCAAAAAAAATAAAGCAAGTGACGTCTCTCATTATCATTAAGTTCCAAACACTAGTCTTGAAGAAGATTTTTCACTAAACATGTTGGTGTTTACTTCAAAAGGTGTGGCCATAATTGGAGAAGAATGAGCAAGACACTCCATAGTTACTTTTAAGGCTAGCGGCGTTGAGACAAACGTATTCCCTTGGTTTCTCCCTGGATTATAAAACTAGAGCAAATATAATTAACTACAAAATCTATATACATCCCTACCATGTCTCTATGTTGCGATTCATTCCATATAAAAAAAAATGTGTTTAATAATAATGGATCCAATATTTCTGTGTAAATAAGCAATGGAGGTAATATCGCGGATAGTATGCAGTCAATGATACTGAATTTTCATTCGGTTGCTCTTCAAACGAACGCGTTACAAGAACTAATTGGATGTAAATAGCGTGTTACTATAAAATCGGCTTTGATCCACTGCATGATTAATTTTGTGTAAATAACTTGCTAGCCATTTGATAAATAGGGAGTGCTTTCGACGATAGTATAAACACACAAAGTAGACTGTTTGAAAATGTCGTAAGAAAACTTTTGAGTGCGAATGAATACGGGTTTATAGGAAGACCAAAGATAAAATGAAGGGACTGTGTGAAGAATGATATGGCTAGAAAGGAGGTGTCTGCTGAGATGACGAGTAATAGAGAAGTATGGAAGAATTAGACAAGCGGCGCCAACCCCAAAAAAATACTAAGAATAATGATTATTAAAATTATAATGTAATTGGTATTTTTATTTAGATATTTTTTGCCTTAAGGAGAGATCAAACTCATTAGTATAGGAAAAACAACATATTGTATGGACTAAAAACACACGGTGACTATCCTTAGCATTTTTGTAGTTTCGAAAGTACTTAGCGTGTTGCAGAATAATACAGCCTCCACCAGTAGGTAACTCAATTTAAGGAGTTATATCCGGTGCACCCAGGGCTTTCAGACCCGCTATCAACCTCTGCCTGAATAATTAAGAGTGAATGTCAGAGATAGTTACACATAAAGAACTCGAAAATTAAATCATGACAAAAATAGTGATCATCTGCCAGATTTTCTCTCTTTACACTATTTGAAAGTAAACAGATACCAAACTCCATGGACCACAAACCTCTGCTACTTTCGAAATTAAAACATTTTCCATCTGCCGATTAGCTAAAAAGGTATAAAACAGCTGCTTAAAGACGGTAAGATAGTGTCGGAGCCAACCTCCTCGCAATCGACGTAATGCATCTGAGTTGCTCCGCAGTACTAACCACTTTGCTTCGGCTTATTTTTTTTAACAAAGATATGATGAAGATGATAATCTATACAAATACAAATAAATAAAATTGAAGTGTCTATTTGCAATACCAAAATAATAGCTTTTTACTGAATGCACATGAAATTATATACGGTACATTTTTTTTCAATTTTTGTCTGTCTGTCGGTCTATCTGTCTGGCTGTCTGTTTGTCTGAAACGGCTGAACCGATTTTGATGGGACTGGCAGATAGCTGATGTTACATGGTCTAACATAGGCTAACATAGGCACAAAAAAAACCCTTGAAATTTTAATAAAATTCGATTAAAAAAGGGAAGTAATATTTTTTTTAATAATAATTTCACGCGAACGCAGGTCACGGGCAAACTACTGGCCGGCAAATATTTATTATTACCCAATGCAGGAGTTAAGAAGCTAAGCATGGACACCGGACAGTGCTTTTGGAGTTGAAGCTAAAAACCAGGGATTAAATAATGTTCTAATACTTACTTATGTTCCAATTGTTTTGGTTGGCCCATACCTCCGCTATTATTTTCTGAATTTCGTTGCGGGAAACCGAGACAGCTAAATTATTTCTCGTTGGGCTTCATTGACTCTGCGCTTTTCTGGTGGTCGCCACTGTTGATTCTGGCTTTCAGGAGATGCAGTGGTATGGGAATAACTTGTCCCAAGACATATTATGTTCCAATGCCAAATTCCCGATACCATCAACCAACACATCCTCTTTAGTAGGTACTTGTAATTATGATGAATCACTGTAGTGGTCTATGCGAAGCCTGCGACGGCAGGGAATAGACAATGTCCTGCAGTTTTGAAGGCCTTTGGCCCTAGCAAGAACACGCGGTAATACTACTATAATGTAACTATAATGGATGATACTAATTGTGCTTGTTGCAAACAATTGAACTAAAATGAAATAGTATAATTGTATTTTCGATAAAAATATCGACTTAATTAAGATAAAAAGTTGGTTTGTCTCCATCGATCGCGGTACCAGATTGAATTTGCCACGGAGCACGGCGAGTTGTATCCACTAATACCGTGATCCGTATCCCTCAAAAAACAAATTAATGTTTTTACCCACTGATAAGATAACGGTACTACAAGAAAATAATATATCATTTTTCGAATCTATCAGTTCCGAATAGCAAATATCGGAATGCCTGTGTAGAGCTTAAGTTACGGCAAAACCTCCCGATACTTAAAATAAAACAAACTACAATGAAGCGATTAACCTTTTTCATTATTCAACAATAATTCTCCTGAAACTCTTTGAAGAAACTCGTGGACCATAACTTACGAATTATTAAATAGACACACAAACAAAACCTTGGAAGTTTGCCAGCAACTGTGGTTACAAGCACGTGACAAATCTTAAGGTGTTATGCGTTTATTTATACTAAGATATAGTAACCTTCAGTAGGTATTTATTTTTAATTTATTTAGTATCTATAGCTACCTATTCTATAAATAAATTCTAAAGACTTTTGTAAAAGTGTACAGTGTGTGGATTTGGCCTTGACGATGTGGCAATCGCCATAATTTTCGACGGGATTGACATAAGTTTCGGTAGCTTAATGCATTCATTTTTGACTTTTCCGTCATTGTTATCGATGACAGATGTCACTTTTTTTAAGCCCTAAGATCGTAAAGGACCAATAATATAAATACAATGAAATAACCTTATAAAAAAGCTGCACCTACCCATACGACACAAATTTTAAAAAATACAGTATCAACAAGATTCAACCTTCATCATAATTTTTATTTGTATTTTTTCACCTTTCCGTTCATTCGCAGCATATAATTCCCAATTTTAATAGACTAAAACGGATTTCGTCGACAATGCGACTTCCAATTAAATAAATTGGGTTGAAAAGGGATGTATGGTCGTTAATTCCGGTGCTATGGGCCTCGTCGGGCCGTATTGGAGAGGGATAAAATAATATTTGGTGAATAAAATCGTTGGGACCAATTTATAGAATGTTTTTTCTTAAATGATTTTGTAATTTTAAAGTGGTCTCATTTGTTTAGCTTTATTTGAAGGTGGGCACGTTTTCTAGGGTTCCGTAGCCAAATGGCAAAAAAAGGAACCCTTATTGATTCTTCATGTCTGTCTGTCTGTCCGTATGTCATGCAGCCACTTTATTCCGAAACTATTAGGACTACACAGTTGAAACTTGGTAGGTAGATGTATTCTGTGATCCGCTTTACGATTTTTATACAAAAATAAAAAGTAAGGTTAGACTCCCCATTTTTTTTCATCATACGTGCGGTGTGTGTATAAAAAGATTTTTAAAAATAACATTGTAGTTCCTAAAACCATTTTTCTCACAAAGTCTCAAAGATAGACACTTTCAAAGTAGTAAAATGTGTGTCCAGTAAGTCCGTGTAAAGTAAGAGGAGGAAAATTCTAAAAAAAATTTGGATTGCATAACGTAAAAAAACTTTCAACAAAATTGGTTTGAATAAGATTTGATGTTTAGTTTTTGAGATATGGGACTTTTTCATCAAACTTCAGCAGTAACTTTGTCTTTCATTAACATACTATGAAAAACAAAATTAGTTTTGCTGTTGAATGTATTACAATACAATATATGAATGAGCCTTCATAATATTTTTATTATATTGTTTGGTGCTACGAAACTCTGTGTGCGTGTGAGTAAGACTCGCACTTGGCCGGTTTTTTTTTATTGGACACTAGCTGTTGCTGCCGCGACATTCGATTGCGTGAAATTATTCTAAAAAAAATCCCATTATTATAGGCACTTCACTTTTCGAATCGAGTTTTGTTACCAATTTCAAGAGTTTTATTTATTTTGTATGGAACCCTAAATATTTTTCTAAAACAGTAGCCTATGTTAGACCTTATAACATCAGTTATCTGCCAGTAAAAGTCGTCAAAATCGGTCCACCCGTTTCGGAGATTAGCCGGAACAAACACAGACAAAAACTGAAAAAAATGTGTTTTTGTTATAAGTGTCGTATATATTTTCATATGCATTCAGTAAAAAGCTGTTATTTTGATATTACAAACAGACAGAAGTGTCTGTTTGTAATATCAAAATAACAATTTAATTAATTTTATTTATTTGTAGCATGTAGTATGTAGTATAGAATAGAATAATAGTCGAATAGATAAAGTTGTTAAAACACTTTACCCTCCTTTCGGGATCCACCACAATCGGGTATAACATGCCCGTGCCAACAAAGGCAATGACCGGGCTGATGATGACAGTTTCGTAAAGGTGCAAAGGAGGAAGCGCCGGCAGCGAAACTGTAACAACCGCTGCGGCAAGGCTCCTGTGGGTGGAGCCCAACGTAAAACTGCACGCTGCGAATCTGAACATCCCGGTGTACATCTCTTGGCTTCACTACACCATTGAGGCAGAAGACCTCGAGGAGTACGTGTGCAAAAGACTGAAGAAACATGCCTGCTGCTGGAGTCGCGCGGCAACGTCAATTTTAAAGCGTTTGTGGTGCGCATACCAACGTATTTACTCGAATTGATGTTGGAAGAAAGTTTTTGGTGTTCCGTTGCTTCGCGGACAAATTCCACAAGAATGCACCAAAACTACATGCAAGTGAAGTGTTACTAGCCAAGTTTTAAGTTTCATATACCAACACGAATCTTATATAATAGTATGTATATTTAGGTTAAGGTATTTTTCTATGGGTTACCTGAAAAAAAAATGGATTATTATATTACTTATACGTTATTATAACATTTCTGAGATGTACCTAGGAGTGACTACAAGACTTCAATCATTGGTAAGTGAATTCAGCATTTTTGTTTAGTTAATGTCATCACGACATATTTATATTTAATTACTAGCTTCTGCCCGCGACTTCGTACGCGGATCCCGTTGCTTATGCCAGCGACAACGGGGTCGTCATAATCGAAAATTTGAAACGTCTGATGTAGAATTCTAAGGCCCGGGGACGGGAAAACAACGGGATGAGCGAGACGATTGGAGTCGTTCCAGATCATTCATTTTTGTATGTCAACAGGAAATGCTCATCAGGCTGAACAACTCTTGCTAAGACGTCATTCCTATATAGGTTATAGTGTAGCTGGGCTCTTGGAGTTCCATATGAGCTATTCCAGATCTTCAAATTTTATACGACAACAGAGAGTGTTCATCAGGCTGAGCAACTCTTGCTAAGACGTCATTCCTAATATATGTTATAGTGTAGCTGGGCTCTTGGAGTTCCACATCAGGTGTGCCAGATCTTCAAATTTATTCTCTTAGCAGAAAATGCTCATCACGTGAAACAATTTTTGCTAAGGTATCATTTTTGTATCTCATATAGTTTAGCTGGTCTGTTGCGGTTCTGCACCAGGTGTTAATTTTCCAAAATAAATTAAAGCCTTTATCTTGCCCAGACTATACAACAAAAAACTTTTCATCCCGTTACTCCGCAGCAGATCCCAAGGGTACACTGAATTAACTTCTGTCTCTTCATGCCGTACTCCAGCAATCCTTTCTCTCTCACTTTCTAACTGTTTATGAATATTTTGTTGTGTGCATGTTCGGGACAATGTATGATAATCTCGATCAGCAGTTAGTCGCGCATCACGTTCATCACTCGTTTCAAAAGACCTGTTAGTAGATGTGCGAATTCGCTGAGAACTCAAGCGTGATTCTGTATCGGTAAACGTTTCTGACTCGCGAGACATTGCATGTCGCTCACGATCAGCGGACAGTCGCGCATCATGTTCCGCACTTGTTTCTAGAGACCTAGCAGCAGATACGTAGATACGCTGAGAACTCAAGCGCAATTCTCTATCCGTGAACGTCTCCGACTCGCGAGACAATGCGTGACGTTCACGATCAGCGGACAGTCGCGCATCATGTTGCGCACTTGTCTCTAGAGACCTATAAGCAGATGCATAGATACGCTGAGAACTCAAGCGCAATTCTCTAACCGTGAACGTCTCCGACTCGCGAGACAATGCGTGACGTTCACGATCAGCGGACAGTCGCGCATCATGTTCCTCACTTGTCTCTAGAGACCTTGAAGCAGATGCGTAGATACGCTGAGAACTCAAGCGCACTTCTCTATCCGTGAACGTCTCCGACTCGCGAGACAATGCGTGACGTTCACGATCAGCGGACAGTCGCGCAACATGTTCCTCACTTGTCTCTAGAGACCTTGAAGCAGATGCGTAGATACGCTGAGGACTCAAGCGCAATTCTCTATCCGTGAACGTCTCCGACTCGCGAGACAATGCGTGACGTTCACGATCAGCGGACAGTCGCGCATCATGTTCCGCACTTGTCTCTAGAGACCTATAAGCAGATGCGTAGATACGCTGAGAACTCAAGCGCAATTCTCTATCCGTGAACGTCTCCGACTCGCGAGACAATGCCTGACGTTCACGATCAGCGGACAGTCGCGCATCATGTTCCTCACTTGTCTCTAGAGACCTTGAAGCAGATGCGTAGATACGCTGTGAACTCAAGCGCAATTCTCTATCCGTGAACGTCTCCGACTCGCGAGACAATGCATGACGTTCACGATCAGCGGAGAGTCGCGCATCATATTCTTCACTGGTCTCTAGAGACCTGGATGTAGATGCATTAAAGCTTCGCGATCCGAAGAGGTTTCTACAGAGCGAGTTGCAGCCTGATGTTCTCGAACAGCATCAAGTCTATCCTGACGCTCTTCGTTAGATTCTTGGGATCTTATGATTCTCAATCTTTTAGCTCCTTTGGAACGTTGGGAAAGATTTGACCTCTTTCTAGGCATGGTTATAGTTTTATTCTGAAAATACCTGATCAATTAAAATCTAAGTGAATGCTCCCCTGCGTTAACGGGTAGGCTACCGTGTCACGAAGATAAATGGAAAAGGAAATAAATGGGAGTTTTAGCCAGTAGAGTCAAATTTTCAATGATTCATAGGATTTTCATCGAAAATCAGTCCTAAACTGTTACCGCCTTCACCGCGTGGAGGTACTCCCAACTTATGTTATTTTATAATTATACAGTGAACTCTTGGAGTTCCACAACAGGTGTTCCAGATCTACAATCTTTATACGTCAACAGAGAGTGCTCATCAGGCTGAACAACTCTTGCTAAGACGTGATTCCTATATGGGTTATAGTGTAGCTGGGCTCTTGGAGTTCCATATGAGCTGTTCCAGATCTTCAAATTTTATACGACAACAGAGAGTGTTTATCAGGCTGAGCAACTCTTGCTAAGACGTCATTCCTATATAGGTTATAGTGTAGCTGGGCTCTTGGAGTTCCACATAAGCTGTTCTAGATCTTCAAATTTTATACGACAATAGAGAGTACTCATCAGGCTGAGCAACTCTTGCTAAGACGTCATTCCTATATAGGTTATAGTGTAGCTGGGCTCTTGGAGTTCCACATCAGGTGTTCCAGATCTTCAAATTTATTCTCTTAGCAGAAAATGCTCATCACGTGAAACAATTAATGCTTAGGTACCATTTTTGTATCTCTTATAGTTTAGCTGGTCTGTTGCGGTTTTGCATCAGGTGTTCAAGTTTCCAAGATAAATTATAGCCTATGTGTTGCTCAGACTTTATACCTATACAACAAAACAAAAATCATTCAAATCCGTCAAGTAGTTCCGAAGATTAGCGTGTACAAACAAACAGACAAACAGACAAACAGACAAACAGACAAACAGACAGAATTTTTTTTTTGGTTTCGTGCTCTATTACTGTTTCTAAACCCCCCTCAATTATTATTTTTTTAATATATTCAATGTACAGACACAGTTTTTTTACTGTTTTATTATATGTATAGATATATATAGATATATAGATTTAGATGGTAAGGAAGTACTAGTAAATGGCGAATAGTTTGAAAAATCACCAACTCATTGATGCAAATCTATTACGAAAACAGCATTTTCCGAAAACATTTGAAATAGGTACTCTAACATAAAACAAAAAAAAGTTTATTTCGGACAAACAACATCCACAGAAGGTTAGTAAAAGGAAAATTAACTTATATCATTCTTCTCTAAAAGGTGGAAGTCCAGTCATCGAACACTGCCAAAATCCAGCCTACGCTCAGGCATTCAGATGTTCCATCCGTACGAAGGCAGACATAGCCATACAACACAAAAGGCTAGCCATTGTACAGCCCCATTCAATCGGCTGACAATAAATTCCAAATCAATACATTGTAACACCAAAGAGGTTTTTTCGTCCATTTAACAAATTCGAGTAATGGGATCAATTTTGTTAACCACAAAAGCGAAATCGGGATTTCTGGTAATCTTTTTACGATTTAAAAGAATCTAAAAATACGCAATTCTGTTTACATGGTTTACTCGTATGTTTGACTACACGTTATCAATTTTATTATGTTTTATCTTAGAGAAACTCGCAGTTATAAGAGGCATCATTCATAATATACGGTAGGTATCCTCATCTGCCTAGCCTTTTCCCAACTATGTTGGGGTCGGCTTCCAGTCTTACCGGATTCAGCTGAATACCAGTATTTTACATGGAGCGACTGCCTATCTGACCTCCACAACCCAGTTAGTACTGGGTAATAGCCACTGACTATCTGTAACGACTGTCAAAGATCTTTAAATGACAACCGGGACCTACGGCTTAACGTGCTTTCGAGGGCACGGAGGAAACTCGAAATGTAATGGGAAACGCATCCACGGACCAGCATAGGCAAGCGCGGCTTAACCTGAAGATTAAGCTTGACCGACCCGAGCGGCTGTCATTATTTAGCCACGAGATCCTATACGGTAGGTATACTTTTTTTTTTAGATTGTTCCTTTTGCCATAGAGTTATTTTAGCGACTTGTTGACCTGATACTTACCTAACGTTCTACTTCGGACACATAACAAAGGGTTTTCTCCTCAATCAAATAGATAAGAAAAGCACTGATTGCGCATTTAATAGTTTTATTTATGGACTAGCCGACCCAGCTTCGCCCGGTAACGGATTTTCATAAAAATTTAAACCCCTATTTCACCCGCTTAGAGGTTGAATTTTACCAAACCCTTTGCGGATGCCTACGTCTTAAAAGATATCTGTATGCCAATTTTCACTCGACCCCATTGGTTTGAGTTGTGCGCTGATAGCCAGGACAATGATTTTAAAAGCATAGATAACATCATAACACGTGCACAGAACACGTGTAATGATGTTATCAATTTAACAATTTTATTTTCACATAAACACAACTTTAAGAATGTATGAAATATTCAATTAATCGTTTTCTGTTCACGCGTGTTTAAAATATTCTGGCATTTTTGGAGTTTTTTCCGATACACAAATTGTTCTGTGATAATTCTCAAAAAAAAAAACATATAAAATGGTGACTTTTGTGTTCAGTAATAAAGTAATTATAGAATTCGATAATAATGGACATATCGTGTGCAATTTTTGCTGTTTTGCTGCTCGCACTTGCAGCCGACGGCGAAGAACTGAACCCGTTCTCCGATGAATTCATTAATTTGATCAATTCCAAGCAAAACTCTTGGAAAGCTGGCAGAAACTTTCCAGTGAATACACCTTTTTCGTTCATCAAAAATCTACTGGGTGGCATCAAGGACAAAAACTTTGCCAAAATACCAATGGTGAAACATGACGCCGAGCTGATCGCAAGTCTTCCAGAGAGCTTCGACCCGAGGGATCAATGGCCGAACTGTCCCTCTTTGAACGAAATAAGAGACCAAGGCTCATGCGGCAGTTGCTGGGCGTTAGGGGCTGTCGAAGCCATGACCGACCGGTACTGTATACACTCCAATGGACAGAATTTCCATTTCTCCGCAGAAGATCTTTTGAGCTGTTCAAACGCTGGTGACTGCAATAAGGGAGGTATTGCGTTTTATGCTTGGTCTTACTGGAACTCCACGGGTATTGTGTCAGGAGGAAACTACAACTCGAATCAAGGTTGTAGACCGTACACGATAGCTGCTTGTGAACACGCACATGTGCATGGCAAATTACCGCCTTGTAAAGAGCAAACATATTACCCTACCCCGGAATGCGTCAAGTCCTGTCAGTCGGGCTACACCGTTGATTATGATAAAGATTTGCGGCGCGGCAAAAATTTTTATAACTTACCTTCAGATGAAGACCAAATAAAAGCTGAACTGTTTAAGAATGGACCCGTAGAGGCTGGCTTTACCGTATATTCTGATTTTTTAAGTTATAAAAAAGGGGTATACAGACATGTGAATGGCAGTAGATGTGGCGGACATGATGTTAAAATGTTAGGCTGGGGAGTAGAGAACGGTGAGAAGTACTGGCTTATGGCAAATTCTTGGAACGAAGAATGGGGTGACAAGGGTTTCTTCAAAATACTACGTGGAGAAGACGAATGCGGTATAGAGAGCGAGATCATAACTGGTATACCACTAATAGAATGAATTGATTTTAAGTGTCATTGTTTCGGTTTTTAAATTATGTTTGATATTTGTTTAATACACTATTCCTCTGATTTTGTTTCCGTGTTTCTTGTAGACTAGTCGAATAAGAGTCACCTTTATCTTTGGCGAATAAAACCGGTTTGTACAACCAATTAAAAGCAATAAATATTATTTTTCATTACTTTTCATTTATAAGTTTTAAACTGTCATAGTCACTAACATTACCATTAACACTAAAAAAACCGGCCAAGTGCGAGTCGGACTCGCGCACGAAGGATTCCGTACCATTATCTCTAAAAACGGTAAAAAAATCATATCTGTTGTATGGGAGCCCCCTTAATTTTTTTTTTTTTAATTTTAGTATTTGTTGTTATAGCGGCAATAGTAATACATCATTTGTGAAAATTTCAGCTTTCTAGCTATCACGGTTTATGAGATACAGCCTGGAGACAGACAGACAGACAGACAGCGAAGTCTTAGTAATAGGATCCCGTTTTACCCTTTGGGTACGGAACCCTAAAAAACGGGATATTTAGCATGTTTACTGTTTGTTCTGAGTTTCCGAGATTTCGGCGCTGTTGCAAGCACCGTGATCACGGATAAATTGAAATTATTACGGGTGGCTGTTTATGAGCAGACAAATCTCAGAACAAACAGTAAACATGGTAAATATCCCGCTTAATACTTTTCATTTAATTTAGTTTGAGGAGGTTTTCATTCACGGCCACATTAAATAATGTAGGTTTAGCTACTAAGATTTATAAACCTTCGGCTTCCCAGTGCCACAGCTGGCTGGTTATAACTGCAGAAATATGGGTGAATTATACAGAAACAATTGCTTTCTCTTTTGGGAAAAGGATCGTGATATTTTGTTTGTATGAAAATAAATTAATAATAATGTATTTAGGTAGAGAGTCAACTCCTCAATTCTAATGAAAACATGATCCTTATTCCGTGAAACGAGCTGAAAGCATATTGTTTAACTGTAGAGTGGTTAGACCATTGTTACTGAACCCACAACTAGCTAGCAACTTTGAACCAAATTATGTAACAGTCTTTTAAAATGCATGACAACCTATGTTCGTAGATACGGCCAGCATTTTGCTGGTGGCCAGTAATTCTGAAAACCCTGATTATAGTTTCTATTGATCTTCCTAAAGCCAAGCCCAAGTCCTGCTACTGAGCATGAGGCTCTTGGTCCTAGATTCTATTACCAGGCCGTGTACAGCAAAGTGTTATAGGCTTTCTCCAATAGGAATTTCTCAGTAGCAGCCCTGAGCCCGGATTTGTGTGCAGTCGATGGCAATAAGCTCGCTCGTTATAACATGGGACTTAAACATAGCTGGCGGGGTGACCCTGCTATAGACCAGTGCTGCCTAACCTCCTTAGAAAAAGGGGCCTAATGTTAAGTTATGGAATACAGTTTAAAAAGACGCTTCATCTTCACACAGGGCTTTCAAGTCACACGTCCGAGTTCGGTCCTTGGCAACTCTCGTCATCCTTACATTTTCAATCACCTTGCGAAGATTGATTTCGCTTGCGATGCAACCTGAATCTGTAATAGAGACGCCATAATCAAACTTGAGAAGTGTTTAACAACAGGCAACATGACACTGGCTAGGTTATTGGTTTTCAAAAGATTATATTTTCGACTATCGATTTAACTAGACATAAACAGTCAATATTGTATCCCTGCTATGACACACAGCGGCCATCAAGTGGTCGTAGGAATTGACCGTAATACACCATGTGTCCCTCGGGAAGCACGTTAAGCCGTTGGTCCCGGCTGTCATTTGTAGATCTTTGACAATCGTTACAGGTAGTCAGTGGCCCGAAAGTCTGACAACCAGTCTTACCAAAGGTATCGTATTACCCAGAACTAACTGGGTTGTGGAGGTCAGATAGGCAGTCGCTTCGCTTCGTAAAATACTGGTATTCAGCTGCATCCGATTAGACTGGAAGCTGACCCCAAAATAGTTGGGGAAAGGCTAGGCTGATGATGATGATGACTTTTACAGGTACTTGTAAACTTTCTAGAGTAGAGCCACCCGTTCGCAAACATGGTTGTTTATAAGGAGAAGAACGGGTTATGAAACTCCTTACACACTCTTTTAAATCGTGTTACAGTACTCATTTGCTCTACTTTATATTGTTCTCTTCGTAAACCACTTTCAATTACTTAGTACTTCAATTATTTTCTAATCGCAAGCTAACGAGACTTCTCGTTGCTCCCACGCTTCCTCTGAGTGGGCGGAAGTAGCACACACACCCAGCACAATAATTCATTACATAGTAAGTTCATTAAAACTTACAAACTATTCTAGAATACTTCACAATTAATTATTGTAATAATTAAGCAATACCAATATTCACAAATGTAAAGGCATTATAAGGTTATAGATAGCTGAATTCATGGTTTCATTACTTTTTACAATTGCTTATAACCATTTCCGGCAGATCAAAAAACAGGTGTAATTTAATACAAAGAACAGATCTTCCACTGATCAATTGCTCTGCAAAATAATCTTGTTACTTTTTAGTTTGTAATTAGTTATAGAAACTGATTTGGTTCTAGTTTCAAATTATAAATTGAAATACTCAATACTTTATTGCATTCCATAATGTAAAATAAAACAGTTGATATGTTAAAACCACGTTAAAACATTGAATCAATTATGGACCCTGTCGGGCACAGCAAAGTTAATTAATAGGAGAGAGGATGAAGGTAAATAATTACCATTCAAATCGTATTCGGTACCATCATCCCCTCAGTACTAGTTAATACAGAGGTCAATAGATGGCGCTTATCTGTTCTGTCAATCGATACGGATCATTGTAATAATAAATTGTACTGCCAATCCACAGATGGCAGGATCAATATTATGATGGATGAGCCATTATAAGTTGGTTATTAATTAGATTAACTAATAATCTTGGCAGATAAGACACTCTTGCGGCGACATAGGTATATATTATACTTTTTCTTTTTGTTTCAATAGTAAACATGGTAAATATTCTGTGTTATGATAGTGTGACCATGTCAGTTTAAATACCCATTAAAAATCGATTTTGATTATTTGTATCGAGTCAACCCTACATTAATATACCTACAAGCAAGGCTTTGGTAAAAGCATCACGTTTCGTTGATCGACGTCGGCCTCATATTGCGTCAGTCACGTCGGCCCAATAGGCCGTGATAGAGTTTCGGGACTCCTTCAATCTTCGGCCTCAGCCCAAGTTATGGCCTGGCGAGACGAAAATGGCCTGACGCCATATTTTTATTATATTTGGAGTATTGGTAACTTTTGCCTTCTGCACAAGGCTTACAAATCAGTTTTGAAACGCAAATAAAACTATGTCTGTATTCTAAACTCCGTCATCAATTTTCCGTCAGTCGGATTTATTTAATCCTGAATTATAACACTTGAGAAATATGACTGACGGCACGGTTGGCGCAGTGGTCAAGCGATTGACTGCTGCGCTGCATGTCGCGGGTTCGATTCCCGTACGGAACAAATATTTGTATGACCTACAAGTAGTTGTTCCGGGTCTGGGTGTTTTTCTATCTATAATATGTATGTATTTACAAAAAAAAATATATATATGTAGTTTATCAGCCATCTAGCTACCATAACACAAGCATTAGGTTGCTTAGCTTGGGACTAGATGGTGCTGTGTGAAATGTCCAAGGGATATTTTATTTAATATTAAGCGATATTTTTACAAAACAAACACAAACTGTCATTAATCAAAAGCGAAGTTAAACAAGTTGATCTAAACCTTTAAAAGATCAATAGATCTCCGAACGCCGAATTTCAAACCACGGTTTAAATGAGGCTCAAACTTCGACACCCCTTCCCGCTCCCCCGTCACACAATTAACTGAAGAGCGAGATGATAATTTATAGATTTGCCTCCAATTCCAGTTGAAAGTTTGATCAACTTTAAATTGGTTTTAATTTAAACACTGCCCATTTTACACGGAAAACATGGCGGATGCCTTAAGCGCGTATTTAGGCCGAAAATGAAAACATATTTTATTTGGAATATGACTATAATATTCTTAGAGATTATTTATTTATTTGTTCTTGTAGAGATTATTTCCTGTACTAAAATAAAAAAAAGCTCCATAGAACCTCTATTCGAAAATCTTTTTAAACGTGAAATTAACTTTAATGAAATTTTGGGAAACTTTAAGGATCACGTCCTTTCGGGATCTCTTTAAACTAAATATTTTAGAAGAAAATTCTGATCGGATGAAAATTTTCAACAAAGTTTTGAGAATTCTGGACTCGAGTTTGCTCCCCTTCTGTATTAAAGAAGATGCCTTATATAGAGAACTTGTTTAAACATAATCAAGTGTTAGGAAACACATTTCACGAGGATCGAAAAATCTAAATCTCATCGAAACGGGAGTTGATTGTCTCTATGTCAAGTTCATAATCGTCGTAAGGCATTTTCACTATTTTCAAAGGAAAATACTCAAAGCCTAAAACTAAATATTATTGTTTCACGAATGTGCTCCATGTTTGACCACCAAATATTTTTTTGTTTCCAGACACAGACAAAAGTATAATCAAATTAGATTAACTGTCTGGCCAATATTCCAATTCTATTGTTTCAAAAAAAAAAACAAGCATTTTTCGATCGAACTAAAATTAGTGTTGTAAATTTTTTTTGTGGGTCAATTCGATAACTGTAGTTCAAAAGTTATTTAACTGGAGCAAAGTAATTGTGGTAAAAAAGCTTAAATATACAGGCTCGAAATTCACCTCAACGAGATCCCCGTTTTCACATGGGGGTAGGTTAGACTTAGATTATTGGTGATGGTAGCTAAATTCTATATTGACCCATGTGGAAAGATATCTCCAGCATTATCTTTCTGCAAAAGGACGTCCACCGCTGAATAGACATTTCCCTAAGCATCACCACATCGATGAGTCTAGCACTTCGTAAGTCCAGGACTCTCGCGACACAAGCCTGACTGCTGATTAGACTGACAGCCTGAAAATCTTTATTTATTTCTTAGTAATTTTATTATATTGTATGTATGTTTAGGCATATTACAAGCGTATGTCGGTACATACCGAAACCCTACGTGTCTCGGCAGGATAAGCAGTTGGTCCTGTCTGTCATTCTATGACGTTATGGTGTAGTCATTTGAATTATTTTGTTTGTTTTTTTTTTTTGCAGATTTTTTATCTAAGCAACGAATAAGCTTAAATGTGATGTATATTTGTATAAGATAATTAAATACGTTACAGATCTAATCAAAACTTGATAATGTATATATTCTTACATTAAGATGATTGATAAAAAACTATATTTGTGAAAATAAAAACCAATATATCTTAAAAATCCGGACTTTTTTAAACCAGTTCTTTGACCATTTCATTCTTTACATAACTTATAATAACTTTCATATGCTTTTATATGTGTACACCCATGGCCGAAGTGTTTATGGTCGGTGGGCATTCCCCTTTTCTCCTGAATACTTTTTTATAGATAAGAAAGAAAGAAAGAAAGAAAAAATATTTATTTGTTATTTGCATACAAAACAAAAAGAAATAACAATAATCATAAAGCTAAATGTATATCTAGGAGCCCTAATAAAGCATCAAATACATTGAATGGAAATCGAAATTCACCACCGTGCTTAGCTGGAAATTCGAACCGGCTTGTCGACGTTCATACATACCTAGATGGAACATGTCCATCATTTCTGGTGATTTTCGCCCGAACAATGCGTGCCCTATTGGACAACACACAATCGATAATCATAATCTAAAATAATAATAAATAATAAAATAACAATATAAAAAAACAATAATAATATAAATATATATGTTTAATATGTTAAAAAAACGCTGTTCGATCCGTGAGGGTATTATTAGATTATCGAGATTAGATTATATTTATGTGATCCTTTTTGGTTAACAATTAACTATATAACTATATATATAACGATCCAAGATGGCGCCGTCAAGATTTTTCAAAATTGCAATTGTTTTACTTGGCATCTCAATATTATTTTTGATTTAGCCAATTTGTATAAAGAACAACAATTTCATTTATTTTTATTTTTAAAAGTAGTACTTACCTACCTACCAAAGTAAAGAAAAAGACAGTGATTAAAACAGAGAGGTTTACAGAGAATAAACCTTAAAAGCTATTTGTTTTAATTTACTATAAATTATTATTAAACCCGAGCGAAGCTGGGTTTTCATCTAGTATGTTAAAAAAACCCTGTCGGATCCGTGAGGGTATTGTTAGGTTATCGAGATTAAATTCTATTTATGTAATCCTTTTTGGTTAACAAAAAAAAAAAAAACCCCAATAAACTAAAATGAGTAAAGTTACAAGGCAACACAGGGGCGCGGCCGGCGACACACCGCCGCTTCTCGGGTAGGGAGCGCACTGACGTAAATAAACAAAAAATAAAATTGACGATCGTACAGTCGCCGTCAGATATATTGTAGCAGACAAGGTGACCAAATACTTCTGAACAATTTAAAATGTCAATAAGTTCCTTACACTACAAGTTACCATTAGTATCTGAACATTCATTAGTTCATTAATATCTGAGCAGATGCTTGTCAATAATTTCTATACACACAACCAACCAAAAATATCTGAACACTTACAACGTCAAGTGTATCTATGCAGATGGAGTAGTCTTAGATATCAGAGCAGTTGAGGAAAAATTGTAGTAGGAAGTGCTTCCAACTTTACTATAAATACAATATTTATAGGAACTCTTTTGATAATTTATATACTATGATGACCCTGGCAGTTTATAACGTCATTTTGTAGCTAATGATTTTCTATACAATTTTTATTCCCTTTCCATCGTATTTATACCTAGAACAGTCAAAAAATTCCAAAATTCTAGAAATCTCTCTAAATCTAAAAAAAAATCAATCAAAGAAAGAAAGAAAGAAAGAAAAAGAAAAAAGAATCTTTCTATTCTAGAATTTTTACCGGGAGTTTTTAAAATTGATTATTTTAATGAGTTCGACGTGTTCTCTTAGAATTTTCACTTTGTCGCTCATTGTTTTATCCGGCCGCTCGCACCGCCATACAATTTTTTGGTAAAATCAATACCGGTAGTCATTAGCCTTTGCGGTAGAACTCTGGGGACAATAAGGTAAAACTACCAAATGACTGGACTAACCACCATAGTCAAGTCGATAGTCGTTTTTGGTTCGTCCTTTATTATTATTATTAATCAGTTTATTTCAGATCAAAAATTAATCCATACAAAATAAATAAAATGAAATACAAAGAAATAAATTAAATTAAATTATTACAATTACATTGTGTTAGTAATACCTTACGCACTACGTTAGTTAAAACCCATCACAATACGCATCCATTTGTTCTGGATAGGGCAATCCGCACGAGATACAACCATCTGCAGGATACTGTTGCTACTGCCTCGCACTCGCTGCAACAAGGAGGCTACTTTCTTGCGTATAACCGCATGAAAGCCGTCCGTTCTTGCCTCCGCAAACATTCCGGACGCGCTACAATAGCGAGGCAGCCGCATCAGCATCCTGAAGACGTTGTTGTATTGGACACGCAGAGCTCTAGCAGTCCGGCGAGTAAAGGTTACCCACAGACTGCCCGAGTACAACGATTGGCAGTACGCCTTGAAAAGAGTAATTTTTACTGCTCTCGAGCATCGAGCAAACCTGCGTGCAACCATATTCCCCCTGACTGCCAATGCTCTGCGCTCCCTCTCTATATCTGCGTCATCTTTATATCACGCAGTAACGAATTAGGTAAGCTCAGTGTTTGTCTGCGTGGATACACTTGATGTTGTAAGTGTTCAGATATTTTTGGTTAGTTGTGTGTATAGAAATTATTGACAAGCATCTGCTCAGATATTAATGAAGTAATGAATGTTCAGATATTAATGGTAACTTGTAGTGTATGGAACTTATTGACATTTTAAATTGTTCAGAAGTATTTGGTCACCTTGTCTGCTACAATATATCTGACGGCGACTGTACATACTAATGCCGAAGATGGTGTTGTCACGTTTTAAAAGTATGTTAGATTTGTGTTTGCGATTGGGCGCACCTTGTGGGGCAGTAAGAGTGCAGGTCGGATTGCGCGGCACGCTAGGAATGATCTCATCCGTCGTGCTCTTGCCACCGCCGGGGTGCCAGCTGTCTTAGAACCCAATGGCTTGGCACGCGTCGCGCGCGTCGATGGGAAGAGACCAGATGGTATGACCATAATGCCATGGAAGTTGGGTAGGCCTTTGGTGTGGGACGCAACTTGCGTCGACACCCTTGCGCCATCCCATCTTCCTAGCACAGTGAGCTGCGCTCGGTCGGCTGCTGCAGGTGCTGAAAAGCTCAAACGGCGCAAATACAATAATTTAATTGGTAGTTATGTGTTTGAGCCGTTTGGGGTTGAAACACTAGGGCCTTGGTGTGCGAGTGCCCACCTAGTATTTCGGGAAATCGCCAAGCGGTTGGTCGACTCTTCACGTGACCAGAGGGTGGGCCTATTTTTTGGCCAAAGAATCAGCATTGCCATCCAACGTGATAATGCTGCCAGCCTTCTGGGCACTCCTGGGCTTTCCTGTTGACAGCGATGCGGACGAGTTTTTAGACGCCCTGTAACCCTTTTAAGTGTACATATTTATTACTATTATAGTTTTGTAGTTTGTAAATAATTTAATTATCTTTGAAATAAAAGTTTACTCTCATGAATATATGTATATGTTGCGTATTTTGTTTGGGAATGACAGGTTTTTTTTTCCTATTGTATATCTTTAATTCAGCTAGATTACTCATTTGTAAGTATTTCTTAACCTATGTTAGTATAGTTGACTAAAACACACAATAATTAATAATAACGATAAACTTCAACGAATAATATTTAATTACACTACCTCCTTGAGGCACGAGGCACCCGGCACATGCACTGCGCACAGGTGCCCCATTTAGGTGGCCTTAAGTCTTGCTAGAAACAATGTCGCTGCCCCGCATTCGACGCAGTAGTGAAGAGGATCTTTTACGTATGATCCCTAAGAAGTGTTTTATGCACCCGAAAACAGCTCCACATTTTGAATAACAAGCACAAAAAACTTTACAAAATCTTCTATAATTTCAGTCCATGAAAAGCAAAGTCACTTCGAAGCAATCAATCAATATGGCCACGTCAATTTTCAATTAAGCAGAAACAAAAAGTAAGGTGGGGACCGTTTTTACTTTAATAGAAATTGAAGGAACATTATAGCCACTGAAGACCCTCGTTTATAAGGTCCGAAAATAATAGTCATAATTTAATGTCACGTTGATATGAAAAGATGTAATGGGCTGTCTGACCGAGGCGTTATTCATTGTACTGACGGCGAAAGCGATTTGTGTATAGGTAAATAGTAACTGTTGCGATACAGCCTGGTGACAGACGGACAGACGGACGGACAGCAGATTCTTAATAATTGGGTACCATTTTACCGCTCAAAAAAAAAATTACCTCTCTTTTTGAATCGGATTTTGTTAACAATTTAAACGGATTTTAATTTGTTTGCACGGAACCCTAAAATGAAAGTAGCCTAAATTAGACATTAGATAACCTAACGCTGTCTGCCAGTAATAGTCCCGTCAAAATCAGTCCAGCGTTTGGAGATTAGCCGGAACAAACAGACAGATAGACATACCGACAAAAATAAAAAAAACCGGCCAAGTGCGAGTCGGACTCGCGCACGAAGGGTTCCGTACCATTATCTATAAAAACGGCAAAAAAGTCATATCTGTTGTATGGGAGCCCCCCTTTAATTTTTTTTTTTAATTTTTAGTATTTGTTGTTATAGCGGCAATAGTAATACATCATCTGTGAAAATTTCAGCTTTCTAGCTATCACGGTTTATGAGATACAGCCTGGAGACAGACAGACAGCGAAGTCTTAGTAATAGGGTCCTGTTTTACCCTTTGGGTACGGAACCTTAAAAACTGTGTATTTGTTATAAGTACCGTACATATTTTATATGCTTTCAGTAAAAAGCCATTATTTTGAAATTATTAACATACACTTTAATTTTATTTATTTGCATAAATAGCGGCTAAAACTGGGTGAACAGAGACGCAAGGGAGAATCGCCATTAACGCAGGATGAAATAAAAAGCAATCACAGAAGTTATCCCGTAAGTGACAGTATAAGTTTAGGTGTGATATTACGTTTTAAGTGTTTTGTGTGTGTTGATCGTCATTGCCATCAGTAGAAGGTGCCTGTTAACGTACCTACGAATTTCACGAATAAAGTCAGTGTATGTTCAGGTTATCTGTACTCTTAACAATTTTGTCGTGTGTACCGAAAGGTGCTTACCTATGATGTAATAGGTGAAAAACGTGCTGGTATCTAGAATTAATGTGGGTAGCGTAGTCTATGACTTAGCAATAATATGTCCCTTACACTGAACATATTATTATGATGAGATAGTGGTAGTCGATAATTATGTATTGTTGTGGTTTCTCAGATTGTTCAATTATTTGCTAAATTAAAAAAAAAATTATGGCCAAGTGGTTAAGTAAGGCCTCGTCTCTCATGCTTACACTTGCGGATTCAAATAATAATTGGCCTGTTGGTCTAGTGGTTAGTGACCCTGACTGCTAGGACGGAGGTCGTGGGTTCGATTCCCACACAGGACAAATCTTTGTGCGATGAGTACGATTATTTGTTCATTTCATCTGGGTGTTTAATTTATCTATAATATGTATGTCTTTAGAAATATATAAGTATGTTTATCAGTTGTCTGGTTGCCATAGTACAGGCTCTGCCTAGTATGGGATCAGATGGCGGTGTGTTGGTTGTCCCAAGATATTATATTATATTATTAGGTATATAATATTATATTAAATCCGGGTAAGTACCGATGCTTTTTTCAATTCATAAAGTATTTACTTAGTTTAACTTATTAAACATCACAGACAGGGAAAATATCTCGAGGATCCATCCGCCCTTAGAAAGTGTGGTGATCATTGCTCATGCTATCTCTGAATGAGAAGAGAGCTTTGCCCTGAAGTGGGACAGTTAGAGGCTGGTACATTTAAAAAAACCTTTGAAGTACCTTTATAATAGTGTATAACTGCGCAAAAGAACATTAAGGTACTTTTATAGCACTTAAAGAAATATTGCATGATGTAATCTTTATTCTGTTGACTAGTACTTAAAAAAAATGCATTATGGTACCAGAAAATTCAACAAATTTTGACACAACGGGACACTTCTTTACCTACAGGTACTTTCTTAATCCACCAATCATATTAGAGTCTTATCACACGGTTCAATAGAACAATTGAGATCTGAAGCTACTTCCAAAAGTTCCAAACTCGAAAGTAATAGGAGTGCGTGATGGAAACGGATCCACGTTGATTATATGAACGACATTGGACTTGTAACTTTTCCACTTACCATACTGTAGTCATTGATAAGGTGAAACGTGGGCTGAGGGCTTAACTTAAATCAGATTATAACGGATTGTTTTAGTGGCAGATTTAAGTTTAAGGAGATCGTGTGTGTACGGAATAGCTTAATCAGCCTATGAGGAGCTCGTGCTTAACTAATAACAGCCGCTCGGGTCGACCTTTAGGTTAAGCCGTGCTTGCCTAGGTTGGTCCGTGGACGGGTGACCACCCATTACATATCTTGTTCATCTGTGCCTCGGAAAGCACGTTTAGCATCTGCTTAAACTCAAACTCAAAGCATTTATTTCAATTAGTCCATTACATGCACTTTTGAAAGTAAAAAATAACGAAGCTAAGCTACAGTCACAGTCACAAGGCATAATTGAGACAGTACTGTAGTTGCACATTCAAAGCGTAGATCTGTATGGAGAAGAATGGGCAAGAAACTCCATGGACACTCTTTTTAATCAAAATGTTGTTACAAAACTTAACATTCCAAAGCCGGGACCAACTAGCCCTGGCTTTTATTTGTAGATCTTTTTTATTATAAAAGGGGTTGACCTCGACAGTCGTTACCGGTAGTCAGTGGCCCGAAAGTCTGACAACCAGTGTTACCAAGGGGTATCGTATCACCCAGTACTAACTGGGTTGTGGAGGTTAGATAGGCAGTCGCTCCATGTAAAATACTGGTATTTAAATACATCCGATTAGACTTGAAGCCGATCCCAATATAGTTTTGAAAAGGCTAGGCAGATGATGAGCCCCGCAGTAAGAAAGTTAAAGGCTGGTAGTATTATTATAGCCATTTAATAACTTATTATCAATTCACAGAAAAGTCATGAAAAAACTGGTTCATCTAAATAGCTTCTCAATCCATGTTCGAAAACTAAAAGACTTTTTTACGTCTTATCATAAAACGGAGATGAGAATATGATCAGTAATCGCTGTTTTATACACCTCTACTTTGATTTTACTATCAAAAATAGCCGTGTAGAGTTGCCAAGGCCAAAAAACAAACGAGGGGGTTCCTTAGCAATAAAACTACACTAACATAATCAAAACTTCGACAGTTAACTGAGGACATTATGAGAGAAAAGTTGGAGTTTCAAAATAATGATTCATAACGATTTGACGATCTCGCTGGGAAATGCTTGAAGCGTTTATACACATGTATTTTGTAAACGTAGGTAGTTTACTAGAGGGCAAAAAACTTTTTGCAAAAATAAAATAACCGATTCCAAAAAAGAAAAACATTAAAAAGTGGATAAAATAACTTTAGTTCCAGAAGTCGGTGACTTTTATTTGTTTCATTGACTATTTCAGACTTTTCAGTTGACCGTATGAGATACCTCTTATTTTTAAAATTAATCTTTGTCCCACTGTTAGGCAAAGGCCTCTACCAAATGAAATAAGAATCACGTAAATCAGACCAGTAAAATTTAAAAAGAAAAGAAAACACAGCCGAATTGAGAACCTCTTCCTTTTAAGAAGTCGGTTAATAAACAGGTATGTGACAGAGGTTTATTAATAATATTGTTGTATGTTCTTAAAAAACTTGAATGAATCTATAAACGCCCAATAGAGCATAGATTTTTACATGGGTACGCAAATTCAGTTTTTACTCAGTGGGGATCGGCAAACTACAAAACGTCAAATCTAAACGTCATCAACTGCCTAGGCTTCTCCCAACTATGTTGGGGTCGGCTTCCAGTCTAACCGGATGCAGCTGAATACCAGTATTTTACATGGAGCGACTGCCTATCTGACATCCACAACCCAATTAGTACGGGGTATTACAATACCCTTTGGTAAGACAGACTGTCAGACTTTCGGGCCACTGACTACCTGTAACGACCGTCAAAGATCTACAAATGACAGCCGGGGACGATGGCATAACGAGCTCTCCGAGGCACGGAGGAAACTTGGTGTGTAATGGGTGGTCACCCATCTACTGACCAACCTAGGCAAGCACGGCTTAACCTGTAGATCGACCTCAGTGGTTGTTTTCATTTAGCCACCTTCACACTAACGTCGGTTCTAAATATTTAGTTTTAAATGTCACTGTTATAATAAATACACTCTTGAGTATAAAATAACTCTTTTCAAAAATAAACTATCTGTCAGAACCTCGTATTCAAGAAAATGTTGAAATTCTTGAGTACTGACAATCATTATTTACTAGGAGAGACTTAGGACACAATTTTAGTTTTTTTTCTAATTTCCCCCGGGGATCTTTACTTTCTTCAGGTAAAATGAAAATGTGCTGTATTTCAATCTAGACACGAAAATCTCGTTATAAGACACGTTTTTATACAGTAGTAGCTTTTGAAATAGATTTTCTATTTCAAAATCTAACGCGGTATGGCTTAAAAAAAGGTTTGACAAGTTTTGAACGTGTTCAGGTCAAACACAACCATCAATTTCTATGAAAGCTTATCATAGACAATACGTATAGCAATATCTCCGTAACTCCCCCTCCTCCTCCTCTGTCTCCGTCCCCAGGTATGGTGGTCCCCAGTCGAACAAAAAAGACGGGTTGCACTCCGGGAGTGCCGGCAGAAGTGAAAACTTGATTATAACAACGTTTTTTATAACAACGCCCTCTAGTAGCAGCTAAAAAAACTGTCGCGCCTACCAGTAACAGTGTTCTCTGTATCAATGCATCATTTTAATTTTCAATATCAAAGATAGATGGCGCTTTGTGCTAGCGCCATCTACCAGCGGTCTCTCACAACAGTTACTCATTGCATTTGCTAATGTACTTTCTACTACATTCTACAAGATGTCGCTAGGAGTTATAAAACTACGATCATGTTCCAAAACATTTAAAAATTTCTTTAAATAATTTTAAACCATAAAATGTTGAAGGTTAAGTTCAAAATCGTCTACTCTCCATCCGTCTTACGCTTTTTCCAAATTTCTTTAAATGATTTTAAACCATAAAATGTTGAAGGTTAAGTTCAAAATCGTCTACTCTCCATCCGTCTTACGATTAGGTCACGTGTCCTGACGCGAGTGTCCTGACGCGAGTTTAAGATTTTATACCCATTACAGAACAATTTTTTTAGAGTGCTCAACGCCGCTAAAGAAGTTTTCACTTCAAAAAAAAAAAATCGCAATGACGGGGAGAACAAATGCCTTTCTTTCGGCTTCGTTGAGGGTTTTGTTACACCCTATAAGTGATGTATTTATAATTTTAATTTACGTTATATTTACACTGCGTGCTCGTGCTAGGGTCTCGGTTTTAATTTTTCTGGGAGTTATTTTACCTTTAATATTGCATCACTGTCAAAATAAGAGTCGGCTTTTTACCGTTAAAATAGAGTTGCGGATTGGATACTGTCACCGACAAGTCGTGCAAAATCAGTGATCTTTAACGGTACAATAAGGTTGTTCTTGCTTTGCTGTTGTCACAAGTAAAATAACTGTTACTTAGAAGAGTATTTATCGGCTAGACGTACAGATGAAGTTGCCTTCCATTTTTAAAATTAAACGGCTATTATTCGTGTCCTATTAAGTAATATAAAATTAAACGCACTAAAATAGGACTAGGCCATTGTTCACACGCCCCTAAAACTAAAACATCCGCTTAAAACATAAGCTTCGCATAAAATTATAAAGACCATAACAATGGCGGCTATATAAAATTATATTGAATTCCATTTTAATATACCATACCGTTATAAACCTCCAATAACTTTTAACGTATATAATATTCAGAAATTTTCATACAACAAGATATCATAATGTGCGCCGAAGGCTAAAAGGATCGCAATAATTTCAGTAATTAAGTATTTCACAGTAGTAATCTTGTGAAATGGTACAATAACACTTATGTAGGTACTGTGTACTTGTATAGATGGCTATCGGGCGAAATAAATTCCGCAGTGCTATCTATGTAATTAACAGGGCTAGGTCCCTTAATATAGCTCGACCTTTCTGTCTTTTAAGTGCGTTACCCTACGCCCAACGATAGTACACTTTCGGCCAAATATACGGTACAGTAAAAAAACTTATTTGAAATAAAAGAATATAGAGGTAATAAGCACGTATGCGTAAAAATAAAATCTAGTTTGGACGCTTGTCGTAAACATCTATTTTTTTGAGGTTTTCCTTTTATGTGTCTTATATCTTATGTACCGAATATTTTTCTTCAAGATTGTTCCGACTCAAGTATCTGAGCTGAAGGCTAACTGTCTGATTACAACTGAATAATAAGCTCCTTATTAATAACCCCTGTGACCCTCAAGATTCAGATTCCTATCCTTCATCCCTACTAACCTACTTTCGTGGCAAATTATATGGAATGACAAGCAACATTTTTAAAGGTTAGTGTATTTTTAAACAACGTTGGCTGGCATGGAAATACGTTTCAGTTACATAACCTGAGAAGAATAGAAATCTGATGGGTGATTGAATGAACAACTCATGCCTCTGTCATGTGTAAATAACGGTATCCTCAAAAATCTGCATGGTTTCATTTTTAAAGAATTGATCTATGACTGACAATAATATTATGTTCCTTAGTCTCCGTTTCATTTTAGCATGAATTTATTTTCCACCTGTTTATTTTGATGTGAACGCTTTCATATAAAATTACAAGTCTACCTATTCATCTTCATTGGAGCAGTTCAAAGGAATAGTTAAGAAAAGCAAACCAAAAATCTGGAAAACAGAAAAAATATCCCATCTGAATATAAAATTATGAAAATGCAAGCAGGCATTTTCATAATTTTATATTCAGATGGGCCCGCCTGCTTCCAACTTTTGTTTAATTTAAAATGTGCTTGTTTTTTGCTTTTCAGTTTTTTCATTCGGGTTTTTTAGTTTTTTCAACTACCTACTTTTTTATTTCCAGCTTTTTAGTTTAATGACGTGAAAGATTTCGCAAACGATTTAACTTGTTTATCACATACGTCTTTTTCCCTTTTTTATACGATTTGTCACTTCGAATTACTTTTAAACAATGTTGAATATATTTTTGTAATCACCTTTAAAAACCCTTTTTATTTTGAAACCCCACTCGATGGTCATCATCATCATCATTACATCTGCCTAGCCTTTTCCCAACTATGTTGTGGTCGGCTTCCAGTCTAACCGGAGGCAGCTGCATACCAGTATTTTACATGGAGTGACTGCCGATCTGACCTCCACAACCCAGCTAGCACTTGGTAACACGATAATCTTTGATAAGACTGGTTGTCAGACTTTCGAGCCACTTAACGACTGTCAAAGATCTAAAAATGACAGCCGGGACCAACGGCTTAACTTGCTTTCTGAGGCACGGAGGAAACTCGATGGTATTAAAAATTGTTTTTTTTTTTTTTTTTTTTTATGTTTGATGGGCCTACTCTTGACCTCAAACTAGTCCTGAGGACAGAGATGAGGTCGACGATGGGACAAGCTAACCCAAAAGAAGCCTATTAACTCGCGACTTAAATAGATTGGGGTCATATGAACTTGGGAACACCGACGAAGGCAGGGAATTCCACTCCTTGGCTGTGCGCATAATAAACGATGTAGCAAAGCGCTTCGTGCGAATGTGTGGAACATCGACAAGGAATGGGTGATAACCCGCAGTACGTCTGGACTCCCGAATTCCACCATATGGCACCTCAAATCCACCATTTTCATTTGACTCTCGCGCCACCAAGACAAATCTAACGACGTATAATTCGAAGGGATTTGGATAAATTAGACGTCGTTAGATCTGTTTAAGAGTTACGTGGGAACAAAGAAACGGACATACATAGTTACATACAGGTCAAACACATAACCCTCCTTTTGGGCTTCGCCTCAGTCGGCTAAAAAGGGGGCAAAATTTTTCGGCCACAAGTGTATAACTTAAAATAATAGCCGACCAAAATTAAATACCCAGTATAGGCATTAAATTGTGCGAAGATTCGTGTTAATGCTAGATTTTAATAAAGTATCGCATAGTTTTATTACTATGTGCAATAAATGTCAGCGAAATTGAAAATTTTATCAAAAGTAATGGCGTAAAGTGAAATACGAGTATGTCTGGGTTTTCTTTGTTTAAGAGCGAGCTCTGAGAAATGGTTTTTGAAAGCTTTTAGATGATACATAAATCTGTTGATTTAGGCTGTTTTGAGTGCCTAATATAATTATTTTTGGATAAACTATGATACATAGGTAATGCCTTTACTAAGAGCTTGTAAGAGGATTATCTGAAACTGGAATATAGCTTCTAGTTTAAAACCTAAAACCCAGATTTCAGGTTTGAAGTCGAGTTATTAAAATTGATTACAACTGCTGAGTCCTAACAAGAATATCACTCATACGCACAAAAAATTTCGAAAACATATTCAAAATGCGTAGTAGAAGTAGACGTTCCCGCGGGAACCTCGGTTTTCTGCAAGCGCTAACTTGAGAGTATTCACGTCCCGAATGGGTAAATTACTTCTAGGCTTTAGATTGAAATCGTTAGAAAAAAGACGCGTCAAAAGGGTCTCGTTCTTATTTATTTGACACTCTTTTGCCCGCGGCTTCGCTCGCGTTTATTAAGAATTTTACAATCAATTCGGGTTGTACTCTGCTTGTAATAATATAATACAATCATGATTCGAAAGACAGGTGCGCCATCTATTATCATAAGAACGTTATTGTTGTTTTCCTCGGGAACAGCACTTTTTTTCGGGATGAAAGGTACCCTATGTCCGCTTCTGTACACCTGACAACGTATATGCAAAATTTCAGGAAGATCGGTTCAGTGGTTTTGGCGTGAAAAGGTAACAAACTAAGTTTCGCATTTATAATATAACTAGCTTTTGCTCGCTGCTTCGCTCGGGTTAATTTAGAATATGACAATCAATTCGGATTGTACTCTGCTTGTATAATTCAATCATGATTCGAAAGACACGTGGCGCCACCTATTACCAAAATAACGTTATTGTTGTTTTTCTCGGGAACAGTCCTTTTTTCGGGATGAAAAGTACGCTCATGTCCGTCTCTGTACACCTGAGAATGTATATGAAAAATTTCAGGATGATCGGTTCAGTGGCTTAGGCGTGAAAAGGTAACAAACTTTCGCATTTATAATATTAAGTAAGGAAGTAAAAATAGTAAGGCTTAGTAAGGATAAGGAAGTAAGGATTTGAATAGTACTGTGCTGTGGGGTTACCATGACATCTTAAAGCAGTATTGTTTTAATGTCACTCCAGTGTGGGACAGAGACGGAGCTATAGAAGACGTCTAGCGCTATCTTTTACCCACCCTGGAATAAGATTAAAACAACACTGCTTTAAGACGTCCTGGTAGGCCACCTGCTTATCCATTTTGAAAATCTATATATATATATTGTATTGTATTGTATAACGGGCTGGTGTCCGCAACTCCACGTCAAATGCGCGTATTTTTATATATATATGATCGTGCTATTATTTTATGCGGAATGTATGAGTTCACTCTTTTCAGTAAAAAAAATTGACACATCTAACGATTCAATTCTTTGTCCTAACTAAATGTGCAACAGCAAAGATCACATCATCGTTTACCATCAGATGAGATGGCTAAAAAGTTACAAATTCCCGAGTACTGAATTTGCGAGGCAGTTACTGATCAACCTCCAGCAGTCTTCGTTCTCGGCAACCCCGTTTGTTGTTACAAGCTACCTTGCAAAGATCGTCGATCCGTCCGATCCGTTGAACCGGGTAAAAGCACGGTCAAGCTCGTATCATATGCAAAGTAGGAGTACTATTACTAGGTAGAAGAAGCCACAAGTTCACAACTGTTGTTTTTTCCCTTAGATCAATCTTTCACACCCATGTTGTCTTTAGATACCTTAAACCTTCATCATCATCACCAGATGCAGCTGAATACCAGTATTATACCTTACCCTACCTAATAATAATGATACTCATTATCCGGGGCTAGATCCTTTTCTCAAACATGAAAGGCACGAGCATTGTCAACCACGCTTCATCCAGACATCCTTTCGCCATTCCTCCTCTTAAGAGGTCGTTACACAATAATTACAACATCGATAAACTTAAGTCACATCCTCGGAAGCCTTATCTTGCCTTAATAATTTGATACTGAGGGTCAGTTCCGGCAGGAGACCCTTACATGATCATGATATATTTTAGCTACGGAACGACCGAAAGACATCTTAATTAAATGCATAGGGGCAGAGGCTTTTACGTTATGAGAAGATGGTTTTGAAAGCTACTTTTTGTCGCTAGGGGGCGTTAAAAGCGAGACTACCTATTGAAAATCAACCTTGTAATATTGCTCTAGAATTTTTGATAACAATTTCTAGTAAATTGAAGTTTTACGAGGGCTGAAATTATCTAGCTGAAGTATCTAGCGAATTGACACAAGTTACCGAAAACCTCATGTCAATATTTAAGATTTTAATGATTCTTACGTCAAGATGGCGACAACCAGACGCCATGAAAAATGAAAGTCGACCACGCTGTAAAGTGGGATATCATTGAATAGGTATTTGAAAATCATTTTTAGGTTTCTCATATCATTTTTCATTTCGAATTTAGGATTTATAACGATTTAAAATTATTGGTTCTTCGAAATGACAAATCATATAAAAAAAAATCAAGAAGTTTAATCGTCTCTGAAATCTTTCACGTTAGTAAACTGAAAAGCTGGACTTAAAAGAAGTAATTATAAAACTCGACTGAAAAGCAAAAACAAGCGCATTTGGAAGCACTTGGGACCCATTGCATGTTTTAGTCTTACTACTACTATAAATGCGAAAGTTTGGATGGATGGAATAATTTTATCCTTCAATGGTTACATTCCGGTCCCGGCCGCTTTTAGTCAGATTTTTTTGCGATGCCATTACTCAGTAATGAACAAGTGTAAAATAAAAAACCGGCCAAGTGCGAGTCGGACTCGCGCACGAATCGTTCCGTACCATTATCTATAAAAACGGCAAAAAAATCATAATATATCTGTTGTATGGGAGCCCCCTTAATATTTTTTTAAATTTTTTTAGTATTTGTTGTTATAGCGGCAATAGTAATACATCATTTGTGAAAATTTCAGCTTTCTAGCTATCACGGTTTATGAGATACAGCCTGGAGACAGACAGACAGACAGACAGACAGACAGACAGCGGAGTCTTAGTAATAGGGTCCCGTTTTACCCTTTGGGTACGGAACCCTAAAAAGAAAAACTATCAATGCCTAATTGCGTCAAAGTAACACAACAAATAATGTTATTCCGCAAAACTTAGAGCATACATTAGGAAATGTTTTTGTCGTTATTCACTTTAAGAGGAAAATTGGTAGGTATTGAATTTTCTTGCACGTGCCCGTTTTTGTATATTATATGAGCAGGTATTATTGAATATTACCCACTTGAGCTTGAACCTTGATATCATAATATTGATGAGAAAGAAAACGTCTTTTCTATATTACTATAAGGTTTCTTTGTTTCTATGAAAACGCTTTCTTAAAAAGAGATATTGTCACCTGTCGCTATTTTCATAGGGTTTACTTAGAAATCAGTATTGTCGTGTGATCTGTCATTCGTTGGCGCTGCGGCGACGAAACTACCAAAGTTTCGTCGCCTGCGAAAGAATACCTTGAAATTCATAGCTTATCTAGGAGAAAATGGACGGTTTTTAAGAAACTACACGCCAATTTCGTATCTCACTACGATACGTTTTTTATTAATTATTCACGCTGTTTCTGTCAATTTTCTACATATTACATAAGTTTATATAAGTGGAAACTTGTAATTGGCCTTCTTCTACATATTACTACTGACTAATGCACATATATTGGCTGTGAGTTTTCTTAAAGTTAATAAAATAAATGCCGGATTGTCAGGATTTATTCCGTTAGGCACATTTATATCATGTGGGCAAAAGATGGGTTTCGTGCAATGAAAACACACTGGGTGCGATACACTGTTTCTATTAAACTAACAAATTACTTCAGATTACAATTTAACACAATAACACGGGGAACAGTTCCAGGATGTCTCAACTCTGCTGCGATCAGACCTTCAACTGTAGTCGTCGTCTCCGAGCTGTAAACATCCGGGCATCAGGGCAGGGGGGGTGTAGAAGTACGCAGTGGTGAGGGTATACTTGTCAGTAGGTCGTGTGATGTCACCACTGGCGTACTTGCGATTCATTTTAATCCCATACCAATAACCGGATCTAACATACATAATTCTGACTCTTCTCCGCGGGCCCAGTGAGTTTAAGAAGTTACATATCTTTAAATATTTGGTTCTAGGACACGCTGGGTTGGCAATAGTCTGGTTATTATTACTTAATAATCTCTTGCCCGACTCTTGTAAAACAATCTCGGTTATGTTCACAATCACCGAACAATAACTGTTGGTTAAACTTTTGAGTGCGCAATCAGCGAAGTTGCGCCATTGTTGGAACTCAGCGATACGTTGTAGTAACGTTACACCTGGCTAACTAGTTCTAGTTAGTTGCTCATTAACTATATTATATACTCGTAAGTGTGTAATTATGAATGTTTTGTTGTAGTACACGTTTTTAGGGTCATCGGGTTTGAGAGCTCACCTTCTTTTGTTTCTCTTGAAGATATGTACATGAAGTGACAAACGAAGAAGCGTATATAAATAAAAATGTCACATTTACAAGTATCCAGATCTTGGAAAACTATTAAAGAAAGTCATTGAACTATTCTTTCCCTGCTAGAATATACTACTGGACAGTACTGTATACATTACTAATCGCTTTGCTACTCTTGGCGAGTAACGCGTCTTCTCTTCATCACAAGTCTTCAAGCTTTTATTCCAATTTATTTGAGGTCAGCGCAGCATGTCATCTTCTTCCATAAAACATCGCACCTCTCGTTAAGCCATATCGTCTTTCACTGAATCTACCCATCATTTCTTTGGACTTAATCTTTTTTATAACCGATCGTGCCAAAAATATTAACAAAACCTAATATATTCCTATTCCCAAATTAGGTATCATAATATCCAAAATGTTTTGCCCAAATAGCTCAACAACAACACCTAATTGCGAGTAACCAGATTAAAGGTTTTGTTCGGTGGTTGCGCTAACCACGTGAGAAATTTACAGTCCAATTATCCTGTGTATATCTCTCTTACTCGCTTGTTCAATACATACCCCGCGGTTATACATACTATTTTAGACTACCCGCACCAAGTATTTGCGGTAACACTATTGGTAATTTAGTTACGAATATTGTTTAGTGTTTATAGAAATGAGATAGTTACGAATTTTAGATTGCAAGTAATTTTCGACCTAAACTGAAATTAATATTGTCAGAAAAGCTGAGCCGAGACTCGATTCTAACTAACTAACTTCCAGACGAAACAAACCGTAGACAGCTAGACAGTCATACGAAAGCCTTATTTATAATCCATCATACTTAATATTTTAGGTACATGTGAAAGTGACTTTGTCTATCTGTAACCTTTACACGCTTTAACGACTGGACGAATTTCTATGTTTGACATGACCTAGAAATTCGTCCTGTAGTGTGTCCTTGAAACTGTAGTGTAGCGTTGAGTAAAATATTAACTCACCTTGAGTTGCTGTAAAATCTCACATACATTCTTTTTGCGCCAAACAACAATAGTATAGTTTATGTTTCCGCAAACTTTAGAGAATATCTGAAGTTTAGTACTTCAACAAAGTTCTCATGTTCTTCTAACCAAGTACCTACATACTTTACGAGGAAACTACCAGAGTCCGTTTAGTTACTACTAGTACGTCGAAACTGTCTACAATGTAAAGTAGGATTACATTGTAAATAAATACTTAGTTTGCTGCCGTATAATCCTCAGAGGGAAATTAAAACTTTTACCGCAGAGCTGAGTTTAAAAACTATAAAATTATTTGGTTTTGAAACGAGCCTCTGGAGGCGTGTTGCTGGTCCGTCACTTTAATCTCTTAGCATTGTGAAAGTACGTGTTACCGGACGAGTATCTTTTGGTAAGCGGTCAATGTATAATTAAAATATATTTATTTTTTAATTTATATGTTGCGTAGAAAATGCCCTAGGCATTAAGTACGCCTTTTTACTTGATAAAGCTTTAATAAATAAATATCGGAGTTTCCGTCGCCATCTTGTTTTGTTTTTATTTTTCAATGCTAGTTCGAAATATTTACCAATAATGCTCCTCATATGTCATTCAAGCGCCAAAAGTTCCTAGTAGCTCTGTAAATTACTTAAGGGGAAGCGCCAGAGTAGCCCCTGAAATTTAAATTTTCTTAAGTTTTTTTCAATGTGCAGGTCAGTTGAGGCGTATGTTTTCAATTTAATATCATCCAATAAAACAATATTTTCATAGAAGTCGAAAGTAATAATAAAAATGTACTAAATATTGTAAATGAAATATGGACTGTGTAAGAACAAAACGGTATAAACTAGGCACTTTACCAAAAATTTTCACGAAAAATTTCCACGAAAAAAAATAAAAGACAAAAAACTCCGAGTGCTCTATGGTTAATTCATCGATACGTTTTTAAATTCGCTCTCGTAAGGGAAAAACAGCGATTTTATGGCCCGTTTACCGATAGTACCTACACAGTGAGGTGTTTTAGAGCTGCACACCGTTTGGTAATCCAATCTTTTATTTATTTATAACTTACGGGGAGCAGACAGTCGATGCCGCCTAGACGACGACGTGCTGACTGTTACACCGAAGTTTTTCCGAGAATGTTTTGTGACAGTAAGCTTTATTTTTTTTTGTTGTGCTTAAATGTAGCTCAAATGAGTCTTAGCTATGCAGAATAATTGAAAAAATAGCAGTAACAAATGAAGCAAAAGCAAAAAGATCAGCAATCTCCTCTTTATTTGAGATCACCCTCTACGTAGTCACTCCATTATTTAGAGCCTCCTTTATTCTTTCTTTAGCCATCAAGCAAAGAGATGATAATAATATTGGAATTAATCAAGATGGCCGTTCGATTTCGGTGTTACACTTACCCTCATATAAGTGAAGTACAATAACCAACGTTCCTTCCAATTGGTATCTGATGTAAAATGCATCGCCAATAGATATCCGTTACAACACTTCGGAAAATGCTTTTGGGTGGTTTCTTACGAGTTTGAGGGTAGTAAAGGTAAGATAAAAAGAACATACACACAACACGGTATAAAACTGTTAAAAAATATTAGTAGTTTCCGTTTAACCATTTAACTGCTGCTTGCTGACTGCCTTTTTTTGATATATATGTTACGGCTAAAGATGGGTGTCAACATAAACTTAAGATTAGCCGGCTAAACTCCGACGTCAGGGGCACCCCGAGGCTTCACGGTAGGAGGGGTTCCCGTCGGCGTCGAGTTGACGTTGAGGTACCTCGGACTCGTCCTCGACAGCCGATGGAACTTCGTTGAGCATTTCCGACGTTTGGCTCCCAGACTGGAAAAGGCCGGGGCTGCTTTCAAGCGGCTCCTGCCCAACCTGGGGGGGCCAAACGCCTCCTGCCGGAGGCTCTATGCGGGGATCTTGCGGTCCATGGCCCTTTACGGGGCCCCGGTGTGGGCGCGTTCGTTGAGGTTGCGTGCAAAGCACTACCTGAACGCGCCCCAAAAGGTGGTAGCCGTAAGGCTGATCCGTGGGTACCGCACGATCTCCCGCGAGGCGGCGAGCCTCCTTGCCGGATTGCCGCCATGGGATCTGGAGGCCATAGTCCTCGCGCGCCTGCACGAGTGGCGCGCGGAGGTACAGAGCCGGGGGGTAACTCCGCTGCCGCGGCATATTGTCGCGCGGCGGACAGACCTCCGCCGTGATCTCATGGCGACATGGAGAGAGCGACTATCGCAACCCCGTTCAGGGCACGCCACGATAGTGGCGGTAAGTCCCCTCTTTGAGGAGTGGCTTGAGAGGCGCCACGGCGCCCTCACCTTCCGCCTGACGCAGGTCCTCACCGGACATGGATGTTTCGGGAGGTACCTGTACCGAATCGGGCGGGAGGAAACGCCCGGATGCTACAATTGCGAGGATCGACCGGAGGACACGGTGGAGCACACCGTGGAGGTCTGCTCTGCTTGGGCGGAGCACCGCCGTGTCCTCGTAGCGGCGATTGGCGGCGGCGACCTCTCGCGTCCGGCCCTGGTTCAAGCCATGGTCCGGGGCGAGAGGGAATGGGAAGCCGTCGCCTCCTTCTGCGAAGCAGTCATGCTAGCGAAGGAGGCGGCGGAACGTGAGAGGGAGAGAACCTCCTCACGTCCCAGCCGCCGCGGGAGAAGCACCGGGCGTCGGGGGCCACGCCGTGATGGCTCTCGGCCACCGTAGGCGCGGGCCTGTGGACGGCGAGTAATGGGCTAGCTCGCCGTCCGTCCGTCATATGACGACGGGCAGGCCGTGTCGACGGCGCGTTCGTGTTCCACGCGCGCCTCAAAGAGTTGTCAGCATACGGGAGGGGCCCGCAAGGGCCGGTGCCTGCCAGGGCTGCGGGACTGTTCGAAAGAGATACCGCGGCCCTGGAACATAAAGGGCCAATGAAGGAACATGGGTGTTTTTTAGTCAGTAAGAGTCTGACACTCCCTTCCGCTCTGCCCAGGGCGGGAGGAGTCATTTGATGATTTCTCACCCTCCAAAAAAAAAAAAAAAAAGGGGCACCCCGAGGCTCGGTTAGTTAGGTTCCTGTAAACCTTGCAGACAGAAATAGGAGCCCCGCGCAGCGGGGATCCGTCGACCTGCTGATGGAAACGCTAACCCTAGACGGTCGACGACAGGGGCACCCCGAGGTTCGGTTAGTTCGGAGTTTAGCCGGCTAATCTTAAGTTTATGTTGACACCCATCTTTAGCCGTAACATATATATGTGTTTAGATTTGAAGTTTTCATAATCATCATCTTCCTGCCCTTGTCCGATGTTATTTGGGGTCGGCGCAACACTTTTCACTGATCTTCTTCGTTTTTAGGCTTCCTTACCCGAGGGGTAACTAACAGGACCCTATTACTAAGCCTCCGCTGTCCGTCCGTCCGTCCGTCCGGCCGGCTGTCTGTCTGTTAGCGGGCTGTATCTCATCTATCTATGATCCGTAACAAGTAGACAGTTGGAATTTTCACAGAATATGTGTTTCTGTTGTCGCTATTACAAAAAATAATAAAAATACATATAAAATTAAAAGGGGCTCCCCTACTACGATGGTACGGAACCCTTCATTCGCGAGTCCGGCCGGCCGGTTGGCCGGTTTTTCTTTCTATTTGAAGTTTACGTTGACATCAAAACTACGGCGTACTAACCTAATTAGCTGTCCACTAGATCGTGTAGGTAAGTGTAAGTGGGGTCCGCGTAGTATAGTGAGCTGTCGGCCCGAGAAGCCCAGTTAATCACAGTGCTCGTTAACTCGCAGCCCTGTATATCTACATCATTTTTAACCGTATTCACTCGGCTAGTCTTTAGCAACGTGAAACCTACATGTTAAAGAAAAACTGTTGGTACATTAACAGGACATTGGTAAACTAGAATGAGGCCCGCTTGCACTACAAATAATTAAATGCATGTTACGCTTTACTTTTTTTTAATGTTTTGTGGGCCTACTCTTAACCTCAATCTAGTCCTGAGGACAGAGATTTTAAAATTTATTATTTATTATAAATTTATTTTAAAATTTCTTTCAATTTCTGATAATCCTTATGCTGGAGCCACGTTATCGGACGAATTTTCGTGTTAGTTGATCACGATAAAAACTTCGTGTTTGGGCATCGGCGATGTTCCTGTCCACATTAGCGCCCAATCAAATCCAATTCGAGCATGTGGTGTTCGGGCGATAATCCAGGCATAGGCAAATGGAGGAAGTGTTTGCGTTGTATTATAGCCACGTGACCAAGAAAACCCTTTGGTGCGCGTCAATTTACCGACAGCGCCGCAATAGGCATTCGTGTTCGCATGAATAGTTCACGATACAACGAACTGTTATCTCAGACGTGTCACGATAACGCAATATTCGCCGAATCCCGCCCCAATATGGCCCAGCATTTCAATGAGACCGAACGTTGTTTTACGAAGTACGTTTGGCAAAAATACTAACTACATAATTATGCTAAAAAGCGTATAGGAAACTGCAATGACGGAATCAGGCATTTGTTTATTAGAGGTGCAATTGGGCTAATCTCTTTTAATTGTCGGGATATCGTAAATGATTTGAGTAGGTAGTGGCTTCTTCTTTGAAGATCCCGATCCAAGCCTTGTAGAATAAAAGCACAGTGTGACAGAATATAAGAATGTGTGCGAGGTCATCGACTAAAGCAGTCCGTGCCCGTTTTAACTAACACTAAGGAATATCTAAACGAATATCTAAATATTATTACTCTGTCTGAATTTCAAACTCAGCACGTTTAACACACAAGCATTAAGTTACAAGCATTAAGTTGCTTAGCTTGGGGCTAGATGGTGCTGTGTGAAAATGTCCAGGGATATTTATTTATTTATTTTATTTATTTTATTTATTTTATTTATTTTATTTATTTTATTTATTTTATTTATTTTATTTATTTTATTTATTTTATTTATTTTATTTATTTTATTTATTTTATTTATTTTATTTATTTTATTTATTTTATTTATTTTATTTATTTTATTTATTTTATTTATTTTATTTATTTTATTTATTTTATTTATTTTATTTATTTTATTTATTTATTTTATTTATTTTATTTATTTTATTCAGTCATTCATTGAGGTGTTTTATTTCTTTTGTGTTATAACAGGCACCACTATCAACTGTGCTGCACTTAAGGCAAGCCCAAAGGGAATATACAGTTACAAGCGCTGTACCGCGCTCTGTGAGCCCATCTTACACACCAATCTTCTTGATCTTCACCTTTTAAGGAACTGTATACGGACCCTTTTGCTCACACCTCTATAGGTTCCTCTATACCTTCCTAGAAATCCTTTTTACATCCTTACGTAACATATCCAGCTGCCGAAATAGCTAAAAACATAGATAAACAATTCAGCAAAGTCAACAGCCAACATGCGGTGACCAATACTCAAACACAAAATATTAACTTTGGCTAAAACGAGACAAACATTTGACCGGGCTACCAACAATTTTGACAAATATTACAAACAATCCTTCAATATAATATAACCCTTTTACGATACAATAAAGGCTTTACCTAAGTATACTAGAGTTTGTGTGAGTTATAGTGCAACAGTCTGTTTTAGTACCTACCTTACTCTCGTCATTTTGGTAAATAAAATCTAAGTATACGGGGTCAACATGGTATACCCGTTGCATTCGGTTAGACCGAAGTCCAAACCCAACAAAAAAAAAAAGGCTAGACGGATGATGTTTTTTGTAAAGAAGTTCTTTCATGAAAACTACATATTATAGTAGTGCTATAATAGTTTTAGTTGCCGCCAAGTAACATTTGCCACGCGATAACATTTAGTAATTTTCTACAACTTTTGCGGCCATTGCTGTAACTTTTTACTATCCATATTTGCCCACTAATAGGTACTAGGAAATGTTGCTCCACAAAAGTTACCTTCGATGTGAGGCATCCACATTTATTAGTTAATCAAATGGTCGTTATGTGTTTCAGCCGTTTGAGGTTGAAACACTAGGCCCCTGGGGTCCGAGCGCCCACCTAGTATTTCGGGAAATCGTCTAGCAGTTGGTCGACTGTTCACGTGACCAGAGGGTGGGCCTATTTTTTGCCCAAGAATCAGCATTGCCATCCAACGTGGCAATGCTGCCAGCCTTCTGGGTACTTTTCCTGTTGACAGTGATGTGGTCGAATTTTTGGACGCCCTGTAACCCTTTTGATACTTGTACATATTTTTATTACTATTATAGATTTGTAGTTTACAAATAATGTAATTATCCTGAAAATAAGTCTTATCGGTGAACAATAAAATGTAAGGTAAATAAAACATAAGTAAATATAGATGCAGTAGTACTTATTGTACTTTTACTTTTATTATATTATTTTTATTATGTTATTGTACTAGTACTTAAACTTTTACTGAAAAAAAAATCCTAGTCTTATCGTATAGGATTTTTTTTCAGTAAAAGTACTTCAAACATTCCTATAATTAGTAGTTAACTAATTACCGTCAAGCACCAAATCAATATTATTTCTGTACCCTTTCTTTTTTCTGCCTCCAACCGTCCACCATAACAAGATGAGATATAATATCCTCATTGGTTTCCTGACGGAACTACGGACAGGTGGACCTCAGCCTCCCTTATTAATATTAACGGTGCTGTCCTATATACCACGTTGATATGTACGGAACGTTGCGTCACAAATAATGGGACCCCATTAGTGGTGATCTTTCTCTTCGTAAATTAGTCGGCATGTAACTACGTGGAAAAGGTAATTATGACTGAAATTTTGTTTAATTATTTATTTACGGGATTTTAGCATACAATAGGCATCAATGAATTGTACAATACTTACTAATACTTGTACATATTTTTATTACTATTATCATTTTGTAGTTAGTAAATAATTTAATTATTATATTAATAAACCATTTACATTTTTCAGTAAATTATCATACTTATTTAAATTGCTTTCATCATTACCATCTGCCTAGCTTGCCGACCAATGAGGTCCTGATTTTATTCCCGGTTCGGGCAAAGTTTAATTAGGTTTTTCCATCAGACATTTTTCAGTAACAGCCCCGGAATCTGATTCGTGACCGGTTGATGTTAATAGGGTCGCCACATATTACATGGGACTTAAAAACATAACTGGCGAAATTTGGGTGTAGGTACTATTAGGTGCATCTCTGTCTAACCCTTCGGGGATTACAGGCATGATGATATGTTATGTTATGTTATGAATATCTCAAACTTAGCAGCAGACTTTGCGGTCAACGAGACATCCTGCGGTTGTGTTTTGGGAATTTTAGATAAAACCATGATCAAAATTAATTCACTGAATCTAGTCCCAAAATTCTAAGATATAATAATAATAAGCTATAATAATAATCCTGAAAACAAACACAGCCCTACCGACACGTGTAGCCGTTTCTTAAAATAGCAATAAAATTACATACTGTTTAATAAAATAGCGTACCTACCAGAATGTTTAAAACAAAGGTAACATTTAACAGAACGTACAGTTGTATGGGTTAACGCAATCTAAGTTACCATAAAAATGTCGAGTAAAATCATATCTTTACTTTACCTCTTGTGCCTGAGTCCCCAGTCGCAACTGGACTTTCAGCCGCCATTTTCACCCGACTGCGGCAAAGTCTAAGAGTTATGACTAGCTTATGCCCGCGTCTTCGCCCACGTGGGGTTCGGTAGCTGTCCCACGGGATCGTACTCCTGGGATAAAAATTTGTTGATCAAGGTTATGAACCTAACATCTAAGTCCTTTTCGTATCTGTAGTTTTTGCTTGAAAGCGTAACACACATCCATCCATACATCCATCCATCCTCACAAACTTTTGCGTTTTAATAGTAGTAAGATTTTAGCAGTCTGTGTATTTCCTAATAAATGCTTTTTTACTGGCATATGTCGTGACTAGTTGGTTTGAGGAAGAATTTCTTTTTTAGTAGTTCCTACTGCTGAAGACCTAAATTTTTCATGATTTTAAGGTAGGCAGAATTTTAGAATTAAATCATTGAAAAGTTTTCATTGTATTTAAAACTTTATTGTAAAATTTTACACAATACAACATATCACACCTGTTTTTCAGAGGTGTATGTACTATGTACCCATAGCACACAGTTACAAACACATTTCGCCAGATATGTTTCACTACCCTCTGTCCGTATCCTTGTTTGCACAACACCAGTTGTTAAGACATGCGTTAGTCCAGGTAAGAAAATATCTCCGTGCCAAATTCCATCGAAATTTACTCAGCCGTTTTGCGTGATTTAGAAACAAACATGCAACTTTCACATTCATAAGATTCTCACGTAATACAACCTTTTCACATGAGCATGACAATTAACATTTAAGGAACATGTACGGAGCTCCATAATGTAATCATGCCTAATCACCTATTACAGCGTTCACAAGGTGGTACGAAGAGCCTTTTTCTGTTCAATCAAACGTTAAAATTCACCACGAAATAAAGTATGTGTAAACTCGCCACAGCTCTATTTTCATGAAAAAAAATCCGCCTTATTGAACATTTCTAAAGCCTTTGTTTTTTCTTAACGTTGTAACGATTGCTTCCTTCCTTATTATGGTATATTTTTCATGGGAAGCCTATTATTTGGTTGATTGGTTAACAAAAAAATCGACACAGTTTCAAATAAAGTACGTCTTATAAAGTTTTTTTTAAGATGGCTTGTAGCGTTAAAGGTTACTAGTGTGTCCACTTTTCTTTACTATACTATTACTGTGAAAGTACAAAATTTCTGATTGTAATTTATTCTTGTAGTGAACTATGTATAACATAACATCATGCGTGTAACCCTGAAGGGTTAGGCAGAGGTGTTCCTAATAATACACCCATGTTTAAGGGGCTGCCCATACAGGGACACCGTAAAAACTTCCTCTTTTTAGTTGCAGAGTTAGCCAAATTGCTACATATTAAAGCCCCAAAGAAATGCAGTGTGTAGTCAAATGTAAGTAAAAGACTTATGCACAAATATTTTCTAAAAATAATGCAGAATCTTGAAACAAAAAATGCAAGAAAAAAAACAAGATTAAACTTTTTCGTCTCGAAATTCTCAATATTTTGAGCGAACACTATTCATGTTTTTCTACCCCTGCACTGGCTGCATGAGTATTATGTGATGACGAAATAGGATATGTTTCATCCCAGTAGTACTTCCCCGTGTTATATTTTCGAACTACGCGCGCGGGCGAAGCCGCAAGCAAAAGCTATGTTACCTGTATAATTTCATTAAACACTAGGGCTTAGTTAAGGTCCAAACTACAATGGATATTGGCTTGATAAAAATGGTTGCGTACAGTGCGAATGTCGTCGGTAGAATGACATAGCAAGTTATGTCCGTAGGCTGCGTGACGTAGCAGTGAGCGCCTACTAAAATATTTTAGCAACTGTTGTTGCAGATACTCGTTGGTATTTAAGGGCGCACGGGATGACAGCTCAAATTCAAATTTCACCCCCACTTCCCCAGCCACCTATCTTGTATCCCTCTCGCACAATCGAAACTTTTCTGTTAGGGTGAGCTACACAATTGATGGAAAGATGACAAATATTAAAACGAATAAACAAAATATTATTATTTATTTTATTGATTGCCTGGTTGGTCTTAAATCGTGTGAGGCGTTGCGCCGCAACATTACTACAAAATCCTTCTAAACTTCCAACCATGTCTATTTAGCAGAAACTTGAAACACAAATGTATTTGTGCACCGTCTAAGATTTATGTACCTCTTTGCACTGAGTGAACTCAGAGGGAAGCAGGGAGGGGGAGGGAGCAGACTGGCACTTACTTGCTGAATTCAAAAATAAGGATGGAAACACTCGAGTTGTTATTACGCAAATGGCGACTGTAATCGGCGTGAGGAAGGACATTTTATGTGTGTGAAAAGCTTATAAAATAATATTAGAGTATTTAAGGTGGTTGAATACCTTTCCCTTATGAGTGTGCTAGTGCAAGAGCGAGGTAAACAAAATAATCAGGATTTATTTTAGGCAAAATTAAATTAAAGCGGTTTTAGTTTTAACCGAGGTAACATAACATCATGACGGTTTTACTTAAAGAGTTAGGCGCTGGATTATCTATAAAAAAAGAAAGAAAAAGTATTTATTTGACTCGCATAGGACAAAACAATGTTAAATAAAAGAAAACATCCAAAAAATTATGAAAAATAAGATATTCATTAAACTAAATTGGTCCTGTACGAGGCCAAAAGACTCAGCATGGAGCTGTAATATAAAACAAAAAATGTCACAGCACTGGTACAATACACTTCTCATCACAAAAATCGAAACAGTACTGCAAGTACAATTTATTCGGCATTGATATAAGAGTTATCATTAAAAATACCAATAAAAAGCTGGCAGTTTAATCTACAAAATGGTGCACCACAATTCCAGATTTGAATTTATTTTTAAAAAAATTCGAATTTTCATCCAACAAATGAATATAGAGGTTGTTTTCAACGTGTACGGAATTTAATAAATTTTTTTTTTCAAATATTGATTTAACTAAGCTCTGTGACATCCTACCAAAGAGATTTTTTTTCCTAACAAATATAGATACCTCGCCTACAGAAGCCGCCGAAGTCGTGGCGTTGCTGGATTCAGAGTATAGTCAGCGTGTTATGGCTGCACGATTGCATCTTAGCCTCTCCGCTGTCAATGAGTGTATCAGCGTTATCAGGAGACTGTATCAGGAGGATGTTTGCTCGCCGTCCAGGATCTGATAGATATCACCGAAGAGTGCGCCGTAACTTTGCACGCGAGCACTTAAATTGGTCATATCGAAGACAGCGAGAGCGTTTGCAGTGCTGCATTGAAGAAAGAGTTAGTTACGGTGGCGGTCCATGGATGGTTTTGGGAGCCATAAGCGCCGATGGAAAAACCGAACTTACTTTTGTATCTGGCCCTCGCTTACCATCATTAAACGGGGCACGTTACATCGAAGAGTGTCTGGAGCCTCGTATGGTACCCTACGCACATTTTATTGGCGAAGACTTCGTTTTTATGCAGGACAATGCCAGGGCTCATACAGCAGGCATTGTAAATGAATACCTGAGTGAAGTCGGTATTACGGTTATGGGCTGGCCAGCAAAAAGCCCGGATATGAATCCCATAGAACACCTATGGCATGAGTTGATGAGATGAGTCAGAGCGAGAGATCTTGCTCCGGAGACGCTTGGCCAGCTAAAAACAGCTACACAAGAAGACTGGGATAACATCATTAGCAACAGTCATTAGAGCCCGGGGAGGAAATACGATATATAGAATAAACTTTTTAAATTTATATTTTTGTTTTACGTCTTTGTTTCTAACATTTTATAAATCCTTCTTAAATGGTAAAACATATCTGTTGAACAAAATACGATAGCTAATAAAAATCAAATTTTAATTTTAAACATTAATATTCGTAACTGTTTTAAACCATACCTTATATTATCCGCAATTAACTGGCATTATTTTTTGTTTAATGTAAAAAAATACATAAAACTCATACAAAACCAAACTTCAGAGGTTTTTCGATTTTTTGATGAGAAGTGTATTATGCTAGGGGCTATAGTAGTACACTCTCATTTTGCCAGTTATTTATTTTTATTTATTTATTTATTTACCACCAATTATAACATCATTACAGACTCGTCCAATACGATGCTATAATACATACAATATAAACACACAAAATAGAGAAAAAATAGTACAATATAAAATAAATAAGATTACACCCATTAAAAACAATAATACCTAAATTAATTGAATATGACAATGTTTACAGTTGCACACCTCTTTCAATTATGATTTGTGCCCTCTGGACAAATCTCGGCAGGTCTTGCCCAAATATATCATCCGATACCGTTATAATATTAATAATACGTGCAGCTCGCGACATAGGGGCAAACTTGAGTAGGTTAGTCCTAGCCGCTGGCACTTCTAACAGTGCTATGTTATAGGTGTTGAGCTATTAGTGGCAATTTCAGACTCTAGGCTGCTTCTTAGAATTTTTTCCTGACTGAAAACCTGTAATACTTAGCCTAAAGGTAGGTTCTAGGTAGTTCAGCCAGGAATCAGAATATTTTGCGCCGTCTTCCTCCCCCGATTACGAATAACTCACAAATAATAATTTGGGAATAGCACCGTTGGTCTATTACGCTTCAAAAGCAGTTGGATTCGTAGTAAACAGCGTGTGGAGATTACACTAATATCTCCGAGAACCGTGTTGGCATCCCTTATGCCATGCTTTAGAAATTAGAATTGATTGATCGAGCATTTAATATAACGATGGATGTTACGGCAACTGGACGCTTACAATTCATTGATATTGATTACAGTGACACAATGTTTCTTTGACGTACCTAGGTCTGGTTCAGACTAAGAGCTTCAGCACACAGAATGCGAATTGATCTGTAGGCAAATTGACGTGAAGGAACAATACAGGTTTCCTCGAGGATAGAGATACTCAAATTAAAACAAGACGATTTTGTCAATACTAACCTACTTATTTAAGCACCATTGTTACTAACACCAAAATACTAACATATTTATGGACCTTACTGTCTGAAATAAAGTTTTATTATTATTTCCTTTATTTATTTTTAGACATATTAAGTACATTTTTAAATATTAGAATATAAAATAATATAAAAAAACATTTAAAAATATAAAAAATAGTAGCCCACCGGCATCGGGAACAGGGTCCGAGCTACCGGTGGTCAGGGCTCTTGAGAGAGGAACCTCCTAACAATACGCGCCGTGTCCAGAAGAACTGCCTTCTGAATCAAGCGCTTGATCCAGCTGCCCAGCGAGAGCCTCCTCAGATGGTGGTCGAGGCTCTTGGCTATTAAGCCATTGGCCGACACGACTATCGGCACAATGACTGCTGTACTCACGTCCCACATGGCGACAACCTCGCGAGCCAGATCTAGATATTTGAATTGTTTATCTTTCTCTGCTTTCACGAGGTTCTCGTCATGCGGGACCGTTATATCAACAATCATTGCGCGACGCTCCAATCGATCTATCACCACAATGTCAGGCTTATTGGCAACAATAGTCCTGTCAGTGATGATAGGTCGATCCCAGTACAACGTGATATTACCATCATCGAGAACTGGGTCGGGCGCATACTTATAGTATGGCACTTCTGATTCCACAAGGTTGTACTTCAAAGCAAGTTGCTGGTGGATAATCCTGGCAACGAGGTTGTGTCTACGCAAGTACTCTCCGTTAGCTAGACGAGAACACCCAGAAATAATGTGTCGAATTGATTCTCCTGGACGGTGGCATGCCCGACATATGTCAACCGTGCCATCCTTCACAATGTATTTCCGGTAGTTATTCGTCATCATAACTTCGTCCATTATTGCACAGACAAAACCTTCGGTTTCCCCGAAGAGGTCACCGAAACGCAGCCAAGATACGGACGCTAAGAAGTCTACATCGGGCCCATGTAGGGCCCGGTAAAAGCGCCCGTGCAGCTCCTTGCTCTGCCATACCTCCATGCGGTCATTAGTGTCTAATACTCTAGGCTTGCGCCAGTTCTCGTTAGCCAGGGAGAGCGGGGTAAGGCCCTTATCCACTGAGACCACATCTCGGTGCATACCCACGTCGGCTTCTAGGAAGTATTCCCTGAGACTGCATACCTCACGGTTGTGCAGGGTCTTAGCATTTAAGAGGCCACGACCCCCGCACTTCCGCGGGATATACAGTCTCATCACCGACGACCGTGGGTGATGCATCCGATTTGCGGTCAGCAGTGAGCGGACCCTTCTATCCAGGGCATCAAGTTCCGTCTGAGTCCATTTGAGTATGCCGAAAGAATACATCAAAACCGGCATGACCCAACCGTTGAAGGCGCGCACCTTGTTTCCGCCTGACAGAAGACTGCCAAGAACCTTATTCAGGCGGCCAAAGAAGCGTTCCCTCAACGATTGTTTCATGTCGGCAGTATTGATACCTAATGCTTCCGACATACCCAAATACTTGTAGGTTTCTGTTGAGGAGAGGGATCTAAGGTGTATGGAATCCGAGAGTTGAGTTCCCACGGATTCCATAATCTCCCCTCGCTTGACATGCATGACTGCACATTTGTCCACACCAAATTCCATCCTGATGGCGCTACTGAAAGTTTCTGTTACCTTCAGTAGCTTCATCAGTTGCAAATTGTTGGGGGCAATGAGTTTCAGATCATCCATGTAAAGAAGGTGAGATATGACCTGACCACCTCTCCTCAACCGATAGCCTAGACCTGAACCTTCCAGCAGCGTGCTGAGAGGGTTCAAGGCTAGACAAAACCACAATGGACTAAGACTATCACCCTGGAATATACCGCGCTCTATCCTTATCGGTTCGCTGTTCCCCTGGATCTGTCGACATCCTGGATAGCGAAGGATCGTTCTCCAATGCCCCATACATGACATCAGGAAGGTACGTAGAGTTGCATCAACTTTATACAACTCCAGCACCCTCATGAGCCATGTATGAGGCACAGAATCATAGGCCTTCTTATAATCTATCCAACATGTAGACAGATCCCTTCGGGAGCGGCGAACCTGTTGGCTAATGGCCATATCTATGAGGAGCAGCTCCTTAGTACCGCGGGACCCGTTCCTACATCCATTCTGAGAGGCAGACATGATACAATTACTTTCAATATGTTGATTGATTTTAGCTCTCAAAATGGATTATTAATTAATTATTATTATTATTTGTCGTAATTCATTTGAGTGATGAAGAAAATTAATCGACGAAATAGTGTTAAGGTGTGATTCCACCAAAAAATGTGCGCGAACATTTGTGCCGCACAATTGTTCGCGAACATTTTGTGCAACACAAAATGTTCGCGTAGGTACTGAGCTACAGATCCGTTTCCAGCGGCATTGAGTAACTTTTGTTCGCGCACCGTGCAGTACGTTTGTGAACGAACATGTTAGTACCCGAGCCCATGATCAAAACCGTATAAAATCGATAGATTTGGTTATTCTGAAAAAAATCTTTTTAGGAATCTTATTATATGAATACTTTACTCTTAATACGAGAGCAGCGGTGGCCTAGTGGTGGCGGCCCCGACTTACGAGCAGATGTCTTAGAATCAAAAATTCGAAGACATGTGACATCTACCAACCCGCACTGGGCCTGCGTGATGGATTATTGCCCATTCCGGAGGCCGTGTGTCCCAGCAGTGGGAACATTATAGGCTGATTATGCTAATACATGAATCAACATATTGGGAATAGGTTTAGGTGGAGGAGTATAATCAGACAAGACTCACTGTTTTCGCAATTCAAATAATGGGTTAAAAAAAACCGGCCAAGTGCGAGTCGGACTCGCGCACGAAGGGTTCCGTACCATTATCTATAAAAACGGCAAAAAAATCATATCTGTTGTATGGGAGCCCCCCGTAATATTTTTTTTTTAATTTTTAGTATTTTTTGTTATAGCGGCAATAGTAATACATCATTTGTGAAAATTTCAGCTTTCTAGCTATCACGGTTTATGAGATACAGCCTGGAGACAGACAGACAGCGGAGTCTTAGTAATAGGGTCCCGTTTTACCCTTTGCATACGGAACCCTAAAAATTGACAAGTACAATAAATCCTCTCCTACACTCTACAATTTGATGATTAAAGTCTGAAAACTAAGTAAATAAACGTGCCATTTTACTCCACTTTAAATTATTATTATATCGAAATAAAACCAGTAGCATACCTGGAAACAATTAAAACAAACATTAAATTATCGTAATGGTAAACAAAAACATTCGGATTTTCCACTGAAACCCGTTCATCAATCATCCATGTTCCGACAGTTTTAATTATACCCAACAAATTGTAAATAATGATAATAATCAACATGGACAAGAATATTTTAACAAACACACATAATTTCTCATGAAGGCAGGCAAACACTACATAAAACTACATGCTATCCGTTAAAAATCCTCGCGCAATTTTTTGAAGTCACTGAACACAGGACTGTATTGGTTTTCCTTTGAAGTATAAAATTGGGCACTCGTGCATCGAGCACGCGCGAGAATACGCTTATGTCTGCGTTGAATTTTATGCTTAAAATTATTACAGATACAGTCCTTTATTCTGTGACATCAGTGCACGAGGATTTTTTCGCCTGGTGGAAACAGGACCCTATGAAAACGTTTTAGTAGATTATTGCCTATTGTCGTCGTCATGGATTTACATAATAAACCTGCAGTGTCGTTGTGGTCTGTCGTTGCGGCCGGGTGGTTTTGGTCTGCGGTTTGCGGTTGTAGTTGCTTTCTGAATTATACGATTCCGTACCTCTCATCATCTGCCTTGCCTTTTTCCAACTATGTTGGGGTCGGCTTTCGGTCTAACCGAATGCAGCTGAATATTTTACATGGAGCGACTGCCTATATGACCTCCACAACCCAGTTAGTGCTGGGTAATATGATACCCCTTAGTAAGACTGGTTGTCAGAGTTTCGGGCCACTGACTTCTTAACGACTGTCAAGGATCTAAAATTGACAGCCGGGACCAACGGCTTAACGTGCTTTCCGAGGCATAGAAGAAACTCGGTATGTAATGGGTGGTCACGCATCCACGGACCGACCTAGGCAAGCGTGGCTTAACCTGAAGATCAACCCGAGCGGCTCTTATTATTTAGCCACGAGCTCCTCAGAGGTTATTCCGTACCTCTACCTCTATTTCGTGGTTTACGTCCATACACAAACACGCGACGCACTTGCAAATAAGTTTGAAATGATCAATAAGGTCCACTGTTCTAGAACGTTCCCTTTCTGTGTTTCCACTAACATCCGCCTTATAAAACAACATTGAAATTGACTGCCTCATCAGTCTAGATATTGAGTCCGAATACCAAGTTTGAGGTTCTGAGTTCTATTTCAAAGTAATAAAACTCAAAAACGAATTTTCAATAGCAACTTGGAGCCTAGACTCATGCTCCATGGATTGTAAAAGGGTTCTGGCCTGGCCACATAGCACTTAGAAATTTCTGACAAAAAGTAGGCGTTATAAGTTTTTAAACTGTCATGATCACTAACATTATCATTAACACTAGAAATGTGATATCTGTGGTCATGGTGCTTGCAACAGCGCCGAAATATCAGGAACTCAAAGCGATAAAAAGTAGGTGTACCACACACACACTACCTTTATTTTTTTTTTTGGATGGGACATCATCAAATGACTCCTCGCGCTCTGGGCGGAGCGGAAGGGAGTGTCAGACTTTTACTGACTTAAAACCATCCATGTTCCTTCTTTTGCCCTTTATGTTCCAGGGCCACGGTATCTCTTTCGAACAGTCCCGCAGCCCTGGCAGGCATCGGCCCTTGCAGGCCCCTTATAACACACACACTACCTGCCAACTCCTTTCAGGAAACAAGCGTAATGTAAAGTTACATAATAACGTAACCAACATTATGTAACCAACACAAACTTAAAGCATGCCAACGTAGCTGTAGGTAGTACTTAATCAGTGGAACTGTCAAGCTACACGTGAAATACTCGTGCGACTGAAATTCAGAATCTTCGTTTACAATTTGACGGGAAACTTGGTTTGATAGATGAATGTGTTCCTGCGTTTTGTTTGGTGGTTCCTTCAGTTTGACATGTTATGTAAAAGGCAGCTTGATAATCCTTACAAGACACATAAGATAACATCACGCCTGTAATCCCCAAAGAGTTAGGCAGATGTGTACCTGTAGCAAAACCACATTTCGTTAGGTATGTTTAACTCCCATGTTAAAGGGGGCGAGCCTATTGTCTTCAACCGCAATTCGTGGTGATAAAACCCAAAAACACGTTTCCTGGCCTGGGGAGTGAACCCAGGAGCTTAGGCTTAGCAGTAATGCTTGCGATTACTACACCAACGAGGCAGCTGGAAAAAGTGTATACTTATACCTGCCGGGGCCGGCAATCGTCCATACCTACTAATGTTATAAACACAAAATCAACTCACCGCCATTTCAACGAATAATTTCAAATGATTGTAAATGTGTTACTTAACATAAGTACTTCAGATTAGTTTCTCCCACGTGTCTGTCACAAATCGTTGTAGTAATGAAGTAATCCCACTCAAAATAAGGTCATTGGCCCAAAATCCCAACAATAAGCGTAAGAAATCCTAAAAATATTCCCTAACAAAACTGTATACAAATGAATTAAGCCGCTGAACTCGACGCACACGAATAAAATAATATTAATAAACGGTTTCCTTTGTCGCCGTTTAATGACCTGCGAACAATCTAGTCTTTCCTTTCTTCTCACCGGTATCTATGTAGGACCTTTCATCCTGACTAAGTACTAGATACAAATTAACCGGCACCCAGGCTGGCTAGTTCTGGCTGGCTTTTTTGTTATTTTGAGTGTGAGTAATCTGCGAAAATCAGGGTTAGAATTAGGGTCCCCATTTAATGTACGATTAATAAAAGATTTTTTTTTTTAAGAAAATTAATTAATATTACAGATTTACGACTAAAATCTTTTCAAAATTATTGAGAAACATAAATAAGACGAAGTGCAACCAAAGTGGAGAGACTTCATAAGTGCGCAAGTAATGCACTACAATGCGTTGAAAAATCAAACTTAGAACATTTGCATCTGTGGGGATCACACACGTTCGTGTTAATTCGGGAACATGAAGATTACCAAAGCGCATACTCTTTCTGGTTCCATTTCTAACTACATTCAATTCAAGCGTTAACAATATTTTTCAGTAACGGGGTTTTTGCATATTCTCACTATTGATTTCCAACGGCTGATTAAGCTCAGAGTTTAAAGATTTAAAAAAAAAAAATTAAGGATACTCAGCGTCGAGATCTATGAAAGATCATGAATTTCATCTATTTGCTTTGTTCATAAACTTCTTCGTGTGTCGATGGCAATTTAAATTGATCCCCCCAGAAATTGACTATGACTTCGTTTAGTACTTAAAACAAAGATGTATCAACAAGTTTTAGTTTAAATAATCAGGAAGTCAGTTTATTAGTATATTATTTTGTTATAACATCCTCATGTTAGGAATATACTACGACTTCACGTTGCCATATAATGTTCCCTGATAATGCCAAAGGAATACGCGCTCACGTGAGCGAAGCCGCGGACACTACTAGTTAAAAAATAAATCAGCTGTTCCATACATTTTGACCGTGTAGGTATTGCACTTCTGTAGGAAACAGCTGTTTTTTTAATAACCGATGTAAAATTTCTATGTGGGGGTTCATAATGATGTACTGAATATGTGGCAATAGTGTTCGCGTCGGTGTCTCTTCCACCCCGTATATAGATTTGAAGGAATACTAGCAATAAAGCACGCCAAACTTTAACCTTACCATCGTGTTTAAAATAAAGATAAGAATAAAACCCCTAGAAGCCAGCAAGCTATTCAAAATCAGAACTTAAGTAATACTGACAGGATTGCTCCCTCTAGGAGCGATATAAGGACTTCCTCAGCGAACCTACTCTGGGGCGTAGTTTTATCGTAAGCTACCAACTTCGATTTTGTAGAGTGTTCCTAAGCGGCGCGGTTGGATATGGAGTATTTGAGAAAATTGCCCCCAGTGTTGTGTAGGCAACAGAAAATGGTTATTTTGTAACTTTTTAAGAATTTTGTTGAAGCAAGCTTGAGAGTTCTGTTTATAAAATACAGGGTGTAAACGGACCCTTCACAAAACCGTCAACCAAGCATTTTGTACATCAAACTAAGTACACACCTAACTCTACACAAAAATTATTGCTGGGAAACTACTTTTTTTTGAGTTAAAACTCATGTTTTGTCGTAGTACTCAATGTAACGCATTCAAAACATTGTGCTGATATATGCATTGAATAATACGGGGGCTGTGGAGGTATGTAAAGTCAAGTTATAACATTAAAAACTTGTGAACTAGTTGGAACTTTGACCCCCAATATCTCCGCAACTAGAAGGTTCCCAAGTATGGTCCAGAACAAAAAAAAATACGCAATTACGGGGAGAACAAGGACATACCTTTCGGCTTCGTTAAGGGTACTTTTACATACTTTAGATTTGTATCCTTTCTAATTTTGTTATTTGGCCTTTTTGCAACCTTTATAAACATTTTGGCTGTACAATATTAAATACTACCTTTATTTCGGCGTCAGAATGACTTTAACATTAGAATGCCGAGAGAGTTTTTGATTTTTGGCAAATATTGTTACAGATGATAGAAAAAAATATATTAAAATCCGTTTACAGATTTACAATTGAATGTAAGGATATCAGTTACTTTTTCGCAAGACATTTTCAAACGATTTAAAAAGAACTTGAAAATGAAAAACATTCTAGATCCAAAGACTTTTTAAATTAGATGAAGGCGAAAACCAATTAATGTCACACGATCCGATTTTAAAATAACTCCAAAAACATGAAATGGGGTGACGATAACAAAAGAAAATTGTTTCTTTCTTGAAAATAGGATACTTTATGAAACTTTCCTAAATAAAGTAGATTAGAAACAATATTGCCTCGACGGTGTAAGTAGGCTCATATTTAAAGGGATATTGTTTAAAAAATGTATTTTTATGGACTTAGGACGTTGGTTTTATGGAGGTATTGCTGAATAGTAACAATAGTTATGATATTGCATTTAAGCACCTAATTCTGATCATATTGTCTGCGATTTCTTGATATTAAGAAGGACTAGTATTGTTTTTATGAAACTATTCACACTAAATTAAAGGGCTTTGAATTATTTAACCTGCTTCATTTTCAGCATTTTATTTTATTTTGAAAATAGCGGCCTAATTCTCTAAATTATGTAGTCGATGTTTTTGGTGCACGGTAAAACTCGAATGAGTTTATGTTGTAACCAACTTAAACGAATAAAATGTATGTGTACTGCTGAATTAATCAAATAAATAAAAGGTTTTGTCTCATAGAAAACTTGTTCGTGATACCAGCTATTGATTAATACAGGTTTTATGCGTGGCCGCTTTTATGAACATTAAACAAAATGGCGGAAGTGACCGTGAAGGTAGGCAACGCTTCATACAAAAATCTTCCAACGATTTTTTCTCTATCACACTCCGGGCAGTTTAAGCGGGAAACAGCATGCTGCCGAGTATTTCAACGAGACTGCCGCGTGCGATAGCATACCCGCTCTGTTTCTCGCTGTAGCAAATGATGGCTTTGAACGACGGAAAAGGATTAGATTATGGAAAAATGCGAAGTGCAGGAAGATGAGGCGCAACCATAATCCCACTACCAATCTTTCTGACTGGCTAATGATTTCCAGAAGCCATACAACTATTTAAAATACGATACATTCCCAATCAACCATTTTTATACTGACAGATTCATTTTATAGTATTAAAAGGAAAGATATAAAGACCTAACAAAATCGAGTCGAAACGATGCCATTTTTTATTTTACAGAAATTGGGGTCAGTAGAGAATTTATTGTTTAAAAGTAGTTTAAAAATCAACGCAGAAGCTGCTTCCCGACTTTTGTCACCAATAAAAAAGTTGACATAATTATCGACAAGTCCAGGTGAGAAAGAAAATTAATGCTGAGCTGATTGGCAGCTTTATTCAGTACTGTTAAGGGTGATATTACAATGATAAATTACGCTTGGTTTGGTTTGATAGCAGTAAAACAATAAGTCACATAGCAGTGATGATATAGAAGTCTAAGTACGTACAAGTTTCTTCATGTTCTTCTTAATCGATGTACACTCATGGAACGAAGCTGTACAAGTTTTTTTATTCCAAAAAACGAGTCGAGTCGAGTGTGAGTCGAATTTTTTGTTTTGTTTTTTTGTTGTTTGTTTTTTGAGTTTTTTGATATTCATCAGCGGGCTCTTGTTACCTTTTTGAACTGCTACATTAATTCAAATGTTGACAGTACGTATTTAGAAACCGAATAATTATCAGAATAATGATAAATACCAATTATTTTATATTATAATATTTATAATTATGTATAATATCGCTTCGATTCGCGTCCAACGTGCTACCTAGAATCCAAATCGATCTTTTGTGGGTTATTAAAAAAAAAAACGCGTTTACAGATATTTTGACGGTGTATTGCACTTTTGTATGAATAAGCATATTTTTTAGTTTTATTAACCGAAGATTTCTACTTGGTGGCCAGTTCAATCATGTGTTGTTTTAATAGTTTACTCGGTGTCTTTTATTTTATACATAACTAGCTGTTGCCCGCGACTTCGTTCGGGAGGAAATTTTGTAATATATGTGTGAGAAAAAAAGATAGCATAAGATGACTGTTCCCAAAATATAATCTATCTCCTTGCCAAAAATTACGATTCGATCAGCGTTTAGTCGTGAAAGGTAACACACCGAGTTACTTTCGTTTGTAATATTAGTGAATATGAGATTGTCTCATCATGATCATAGTTTCGTAGCTTAGTAGTGCTTTATACCAAATGTGATGTAGGTACAATCCGCAAAATAAGTCTAATCGGATTATTTCTGACTGAAGGGTTAATGTCAAGCCTCCCCAGGTTATTAGTTAGGACCTAATTCCACACATTTGATCTCCAAATATGTCCAATTATGTTAACAAAATGTTCTGAGAATGTCATCCTAACGGCTGCTTTCTCCGAAACATTAGGTAGACGTGTCCCTTTTGTACACCCACACTTCGCTAGTTATGTTTAAGTTCCATGTAAAAGGGGGCGAGCCTATTGCCACCAACCGGGCACAAATCCAGACTGCGGACTTAATAACACTTAAACCCAATAACACCCTAAATTTAACCCAAGATCTTATGCTCAGCAGTAGACTTTGAAGCCAACTGTTTTGAGATCTTGCGTAATACTCGTAGAACTTCCATTCCCAAATAACACGTCTAGATCTCTATTGTCTGGAATTGTTGAAACAATGGTTATAATAGACAAGTAAAGCAATAAAACCGATTAATTGCTTTTTAGGTTAGAATGTGAGACATTTGTGTGAACAAAGGCTATTTATGTTTGACCCTTCCGACATTGCATAATAACTATTTGCGCGACAAAAAGAAAGCTTTGTTTACTAGCCTATACTGTCCCACTGCTGGGCAAAGGCCTCCCCCAACTGCTTCCAAGAGTCCTTATCCAGCGCCACCTCGTATCAACCCTCGCGGTATGCGTCCAGATGGCCCGATACGAGCGCGATATATCTATAGATATGAATAAATTCTTAAAATAATAAATGCGAACGAGTATTTTTAATTTTAATTTCGACGTACATATTTACGTTACGTTTTCACCGCAAGCCCCTGCTATTGCCTCATAGGGCCTCAGCTCGTCTCGCCGACAGTTTCTGGCCACGGCAGCCGCTTCCACGATGACCGCTGGGCGAAAGTCTCCACACAATGTGTGTCCGAAGATGGATGGCGTCGCCGATGCCGGGCCTAGTAATAAGAATAAATAAAAAAACAAGACAAAAAAAAATCTGTTGGCATACTGTACAGTCTTGCACTACGACCATGTACAGTCGGACTCAATATTAAAATGCGAGAGATACAAAAAAGCATTCGGCAAGCAATGGCAGGGCGATGAAATGTGAATTTTTGCTTTGTCCGCGCACCGTTTTGACCGGACCGCTACTATTTGTTTCTTTCATCACAGTAAGACAATTGAAAACGTAATAATATGCAATGTTTTGGAGAATGGTACATTGGGTTTTCCATTAGTGACTCAGAACTTTTTATCAACGAAAAGTTTTGATTCCAAAATCAATGTTAAAATTAAGGCTGTTTGTATATTTTTGTGTACCTAAACTAAAATTCGATCAGAATTGAAATTAATAACTACCCTAGGAGTTTCTATTGCATCATGCGCGTGCATTTGCCGACATGTATCTTAGGATTCTTAAGTGCTCAATTGCTCCCACCCTGATCAATCGTACTACAATCGAACCAGCTATTCGATTCCTCACCAATTCACAGACAAGCGGCCGGACAGCGGCTCGGTACAAGGATCTTTTGTCACGTGACGAAAAACAGAACTACCGCCGCCATCTTGTTTTTCATTAAGTTTCACACTTTGCGAACGTCATTCGACTTCCAAAAGATCTTTTCAGCGCTGTACCTAACTGCACCACGAACTTATGATATAACAACCCTAATAAAGTAATAAGACAATTCTAACGTCGATCGCGATGATGGTAGTGGTGACGTTAACGCTATCGCTCTCCCACCGCATCCCTATTTGAATGCTGATGCAGCTGCACCAAATGATAATGACTATTACAGTGTTTTGTGTTAATATTGATGGGAGTTAAGCGAAGTGCTTTTGTTTCTCTCACTTAGGCATAATGTATTATATTGTTGTATTTCTTTGATTTAAGTTTTATGATCATATAAGTACGTGGATAAAGCAGGGATATTCGCGTGTTATCTATGCTATTTTAATCTTTAGTCTTTGGTTAAAAAAAAGGAAGATTTTTGACGTTGACTTAAAAACGTGCGAAAAGTGAATTAATAGTTAAAAGAAATAAGGATTTGTGAAGCAAGAAATGATAAACTTTAAATGTCGTTTCTTTGTTTTCAGGTATGTGTTTGGGTACCTAATTGGTTAATAATGTATGTACATTAGTTTAGTTACGTTGTGTTATTCATAAAAATTCTTTGTTTTCAGAGCAACACAAGTTTATTTCATTTGCTAACCTTCATGATTCAAAATTTAGTCTTATATGTACACTTCTGGACACATCTATTGAACCACCTTGTATTTTCAGTTTCGTTTGGTCCTAGCTAAAATTTTATATTAGGTCGAGCAAAAAGTTTTTATGCAGTTTTGAACCTGGCACATTCACAATTTCATTCAATAGTCTTTTTTTGAATTTCGAACACAGAATTTAAAGAAACAAAAGACAATTTGGAGCCTGTTTGTTGATATCAAACAATCGAATACTAAGAAAACTTGGTTTTATTGGTTTACTTGGATTTAATTCTTGAAAATGTGATTGATATCTTTGGTTTTGCAACAAACATTACTTATTCTTAACATTAAGGTGAGGTTCTATCAATAATCTATGGATACTTCATCTGAAGTCGCCGCCCAAGCTGTGGCACTTATTCAGGCCGGACACAGCCAAAGAAACGTGAGTGCTCAACTTAATTTAAGTCGATCTGCGGTCCGAAATGTTTATCAGAGGTACCTAGAGACTGGCGGCTTTGTTCGTCGCCAAGGAAGGCCACGATCTCGGGTCACAACTGAAAGGCAGGATCGATTCATCGTGACGACCAGCTTGAGAAATCGTCACATTACCTCCATTGAGATACAAAACCAACTTCGCGACTTGCACGGAGTATGTGAGCGCTCGAACTGTTCGGAGAAGGTTAAAAGAACGCGATATGGTACCACACAAGCCAGCTAATGGGTCCAAACTAACGCGAGCCCACCGAACAGCGCGCCTTCATTTCGCACGCAGTCATTTAAATTGGACACAGCAAGATTGGAGCCGTGTACTCTTTTCTGATGAGTCTAAAATTGTGTTACATGGCAATGATGGAAGGAAGAAGGTCTACCGACGTAAGGGAGAGCGTTTCGCACAATGCTGCTTTGAAGATGCTTATGGCGGTGGCTCATGGACTGTCTGGGGCGGTATATCCGCGAGCGGCAAAACTCAACTTGAGGTTGTTACAGGACCACGGCTGCCAACATTAAATGCTGAAAGGTACATTCGTGAGTGCTTAGAACCTCACGTGATACCATACGCGGACTATGTGGGCCCAAATTTCCTTTTTATGCATGATAATGCAAGAGCTCATGCGGCCAGCATTGTCAGGGAATATCTTCGGGATGTGAACATCACAGTTATGGACTGGCCAGCCAGAAGCCCAGACATGAACCCCATTGAACACATGTGGGACGAGCTAAAAAGACGTGTTAGGGCTCGTCAGCCAGTTGCCCAGACGATGCAGGAGTTGAAAACTGCCATAGAAGAGGAATGGGAGAAAAAATTTCATAGAGCGGTTGATAAACTCTATGCCTAATCGTATGAGAGCTGTGGTAGATGCCCATGGAGGCAACACGCGTTACTAAATTAAACCTATGATAAAACATGTTTTTTATTCAAAAATCAATTGCCTTTAACAAGGCGCATATTCGACTTGTTAGGCGTAGCTCCATGTCGTATGGTATTCTGAATTCAAATTTAAAACAATACGATCGAAAAAGATGGTAAAATGTATCAGGTTTAAAACTGCATCAACAGTTTTTATTCAATCTAGCAATCATATTTCGGTAGGGGCCATCGAAACCTAAACTCTAAGGTGGGCCAATAGATGTGTCCAGAAGTGTATTTTAAGAAAAGTGACTTTCTGTAACGTTCTTGTTAGTAGGTACTCCCAGAGAAGGTGAGCATGTGTGAGGCGGTTGCTTGAACTCCGGATAGTTTGTTTACATGTTTTTTGGATGGTCAGAAGGATAAATCATATGTTAGTCAGTCTCCATGACATCTATTGAGGACATTTGCATAAATATTTACTAAGAATGCTTCTAGCTGTGAACTTCATCCAAGAAGCGGCCATTAGTGTCCAAAACAATGTCCACTGTAAGCAACATGGAGTGTTGCTTACAGTGGACACTCTTTATATCTTTACACTATCATACAGTATTTTAAGTTAAAACTAAATTGTAATCCTGTCGACTGTCCTCGTTAATCAGGCACATAATTTCTTTTGCCCCTGTAATGAGTGCAGGCAGTAAACTCTTGTTACTTCCTTACGAATGAATCACCAAGGCGCAAATTCTATTAAACTTTAGCCGCTTAAGTGGTGCAGACAGAGAGACGGCAGAAAGCGACGCTCTACATTCAGTTTCATCCGTTTTATATCATTTTTAATACCACTCCGACAACTTTTTCTCTCGAAATGATTAAATTATCGTACCAACACTAAGGCGGCGAAAATAGTGATGGGACACACAGTTGGCGTGAATCGATTATCACGAAATCGAATGCGAAGTCGTCGTGGCTTTTATCGAGTAACAGTACCATGTCTAGATTAAATACTTAACTCGAAATGGTTCTTGGAAATAGGGAAATGGATCTTTAAAACTGTTACTGTGTCTGGTTACGTTGTGAGTGTTTTCGAATTAAAGTTCGCTTTCAACAATGTTTTAGTTTTTCTTGTTTTGTGTCTACATTGAGCTACGTAAGAATTTCTAATAGAGTGCAACGTTGGTAAGTTTTTGGAGAGGTTAACTGCTAGGGATGTGCTGGATAACCATGTCATGTATGTCGTTTCTCACGGATACTACTGCATTCCGTAATGCTTTATCTATTTGGTTTAATGTATAAAACAGTTTTTACAAGTGTTTAAGAAAACATCGTTCATTAAAAGGGGTTGGTCTTTTTGTGGTCCGTGAAGAACTAGCCTGTAATTAAACAATCTTAAAACAAATTAGGTAAATTAGTGGCAGATGTTTGTGTATTATTAAATTTTAAAAACCTACGCATAATGAATTGCCTAGGGCGACTGTGGTTAGGTCTTAAATATTATTTTAATTAAAGTATTGGAAGCCCGCCAACATATTGCTTTAAAATATTAATTTGAAGTTATAAATTGATTAAGATTGCGTTCTGATTTCAACTGAAACCAATTTGGTATTCAAATATTGAAAATGAAAAATGATATGAATTTTGTGTCTATATTTTATCATTTTACGCCTTTTATAGAGGTGAAAATATTAATAGACAACATCTATATCCATACACATTATTATATTTTACTACACTTTCATTTACGTCGCTTTTCGTGTCTGTAGTTCGTGTGGTATGGCCGCGTTATTCTTTCAAACTACACAATGGCACGGCACGGTTGGCGCAGTGGCTGAGCGATTGACTGCTGTGCTTCGTGTTGCGGGTTCGATTCCCACACGGAACAAATATTTGTATTGCCTACAGATAGTTGTTCTGGATCTGGCTGTTTGTGTATGTGAGTTTAAATGTTTGTAAACGCACCCACGATACAGGAGAAATTCCTAGTGGGTAAACGTTTAAAAAAAAAATGGGTTTTGATGCAGTTTTCATCATCAGTTAAATCATTTATTCCGGATATGTTATATAAATCTTAATATTTGCTCAAGTAGTGCGGTGAGGCTGGATATGATGTACGGACCAGAATGTTGGTCAATGAAAAAGATGCATACAAAACCTTCACACTGATGAAGATGCTGATAGTCTGGAGGTGTGACGAGACTGAAAAAAGTACGAAACAAGCATACCCGTGGTAGTTTCAAAGTCACGTCTTTATCAGAGATACTAGCCAAGACCTGTCTCAGATGGTATGGCCACGAAGAGACGAGGAACATTAGTGAAGAAAGGACTACAACTACTTGAATATAAGAGAGCTAAAGGACGACGCCGGCTACGTGGTGAACTAGCATGACGAAGCTCCTATTAGAGGAAGAACTGCCCGACCCGACAACCCAGTACAGACTGTCTTGGCGCCAAAAAATTAGGAAATCTTAGCTAAAGTGGGATAACGCTAGGAAAAAGAAGAAAAAGTTTGCTCAAGTAAGTAAAAACCATGCAAAGCAGAGGCTGCTTGCCATTAAAATAATAAACAGTTGATGGTACACACAATTTTAACACAGGTTTAAATAAACCTAGATCAGGCAGGTCGCTACCTAACATTTGATTTCGTCATTATCGTAACTTGCAACAGTTATATTTATTTTAGTTATAGTTTACTTAAAAAGCACTAATTATACAATTGTTTAGAAATAACACTACTGCACATAAATGTACACTTTTGTAATACCTACTTTTTTGAAGTAAATTATTCTTATTCTTAATTCCTTATTTCGAGTAATTTATCGATACCTACTAACTTTTTCCCATCACTTGAAACAAATAGACCCCACACAAATATAATGTTGCTTTTTGTAAATGTCACCTGCGAGAGTCTACAAATTTTTATTTCTTAAAATACTAGCTGTTGCCCGCGACCTTCGTTGGCGTGAAATTATTATAAAAAATATTACTTCCCTTTTTGAATCGAATTTTGTTACTAATATCAGGGGTTTTATTTTTTTTGCACGGAATCCTAATTATTTTTCTAAAATAAAAGTATCTAGCTATCTGCCAGTAAAAGTCCCGGCAAAATCGGTCCAGCCGTTGCGGAGATTAGCCGGAACAAACAGACAGACAGACAAAAATTGAAAAAAATGTGTTTTTGTTTTATGTAACGTATATAATTTCATAATATGAATTCAGTAAAAAGCTGTTATTTTGATACAAACGGACACTTCAATTTTATTTTTAGTTGTTTATAAGATTATTATTTTGTACATTTCATGATGAAAAGGAATTTTAAGTGATACTTAGTTAGTGCTGTGTAAAATATGAGATCTAACTTGGGAATAAAGTGAGTGTTTGAGCTAGGTAAGTATTTAACACTCCAGACTGGATAAGGGACTGAAAAAATTGCAGAATATTGTATGTATATTTTACATTGCGCCTCGTTAGTGTCAAGGTCAAAAACGCGACTTCTTGTAAAGTGTTATAATGTTATTCCATCAGGAATTTCTCAGTATCTTCCAGAGAGTCTAAATTTACACCCGGTTGATGGCAATAGGCTCGCTACCTATTACATGGGACTCAATACTGGTGAAATGTACTCTATGCACGTCTCTGCTTAACTCTTAGAAGATTACGTTATGTCACATGCATTTTCAGGGGTACGTAATGTGGTACTTTGTACGTGGGGTGCCACCATACTAACTTCTGTCACGGAGCTGGATTATTATGTTCCATGGGTGCAATATTAAAGGCACATGACTTTTCAACTTTGTCTATGGGTGACAGACATAAAAAACGTTCAAAACCTTGTGCGTCACTTCGGCTTGAACGTGCGTGCTTGAAGTAACGTAGGTTAAACTTAAACTCAAAGCATTTTTTTCAATTAGACCATTATAGTCACTTTTGAATGTCAAAAAAAAACAAAAAAACGCGAAGCTACAGTCACAGGACCGTGATTCGCTTTTTTTTTTCGTTTTTTTTTTCACAAGGCATCCATTTTAAAAATGGAAACAGAGACTATGCTCAGACAATGAATAAAGTCGATTAAACAAATAATAATGGATGAGGACGATTGTTTGACATTATTTAGTTTCAACTGTAAAGGCATTAAGCGATCATTTATGATTGTGTAAAGTCCCTATGCCAAACTGCAGACATTGTAGCTCTGCAGGAAACTTGGTTGTTGCAACCAGATATACCTTCTCTTGCGGAAATACATCAAGACTTTATGTTTACTGGCAAATCATCTGTTGATTTGTCAGCAGGGATACTGCGGGGCAGGCCATATGGAGGGGTGGCTTTGCTGTGGCGTAGAAGTGCTTTTACGTCAGTTTCTGTAGTGCCGTGTAACAGTGATCGTATCATAGCTATAAAAGGGACAATTGCTGATCGCGAAATGTTGTTTTTTAGTGTATATATGACTGACTCTTTAGATAACATTACGGAATTTAATGAGTGCTTGAGTGAGATTGTAGCCATGATTGAAACGTGTAATATTGAATCAGTGTACATTTTGGGTGACTTTAACGCCCATCCTGGCGAGTTATTTGGTAAGGAATTATTGAATTTTTGTTTAGACCAGAAATGGGTGTGCGCTGATGTAACTAAGCTTGGTGAAGACAGCAATAATTATACGTTTATAAGTGACGCACATGGATGTAAACGATGGCTCGATCATTGCTTGGTTACTGAGGCGGCGTGGCGGTCAGTCAGTGGCGTCATGGTTCGCTATGATGTATACTGGTCTGATCATTTTCCATTACAAATAAAATGTAACCCTAATGTGACTAGATTGAAATCCTCTGTAAACTATATAGTTAATAATAACGCCAAGGTACTTTGGGGTGAGAGGAATTTAACCCAGATAAAAATGTATTCTGAGTTATGTTCGGCTGCTTTGAAAACTATAGATTTCCCTAGAGAATTCAGTAATTGCTGCGACAGTATGTGTTCTAATGCCAGTCATAAATACGTCATTAACGAGTTGTACACAAAAATTGTTAAAGCACTTCAGGACGCTGCCGTGCAGAGTCATGAAACTGGAAGGGTCGGGAAAAGCAGGCATGTAATAGGGTGGAACAAATATGTTAGAAGCGCTCACAGGAGCGCACGTCACAGCTTTCGGATATGGAAGTCCCACGGAATGCCTATGGTGGGCCCTATTTATAATGAAATGAAACAAACTAAAAATGTTTTTAAAAGTAAATTGAAACGATGCCGAAGTCAAAAAGAGCAAATACGGATGGATTTAATCGTGGACTCACATAAACAAAAGAATTTCAAAGAGTTTTGGAAACAAAGCAATAAACTAAATCCTAGAGCGGGCGTTCCTGTGAGTGTGGATGGTGAGACGGATACAAAACGAATAGCAAACATATTCAGGGAGCATTTTGGAGTGCATTCTACAGTGCCTCAAGGGCAGCTGTCGTTCGATGCTGGGAAGTCTGGACCGGCCTCTCCTCTCGGTTTTGTAGCTAAAGATGTTAAGAAAATGGTTAAAAGCTTATCGAGAGGGAAGTCCCCGGGACACGACGGACTAAGTGTCGAGCACCTGTTATACGCAGGACCTCATGTTTACCGTGTTCTTGCGATGTTCTATACGTTTTGTGTTCGTCACACTTATTTACCAATGGAACTTATGGAGAGTTTAGTGGTACCTGTTGTGAAAAATAAAACTGGCGATATTTCTGACAAGACTAACTATAGGCCCATTTCTCTGGCTGCTATTATAGGGAAAGTTCTAGACGGCCTGCTTGAACGCCACCTCAGTGGGTATGTAAAGTTGAATGATGCTCAATTTGGGTTTAGGAGTCAACTTTCCACTGACAATGCTATTCTGGCGCTTAAGCAGACTGTAAAGTATTATGTGGATAGGAAGACACCTGTGTATGCAGCTTTTCTTGACCTTTCCAAAGCTTTTGACCTTGTACATTATGATACGCTATGGTCAAAGCTAAGTAACCTGAGAGTACCACAAGAACTGGTTAATTTATTGAAATTTTGGTATGGCTCGCAGGTTAACTATATCAAGTGGGCTAATGCTCACTCTGACGCATATCAAATGGAGTGCGGTGTTAGGCAGGGCGGGTTAACATCAGCTGCTTTGTTTAATATATATATTAATCAGTTAATTGATGAGCTCAGTAAAGCTGACTTTGGCTGTTCGATAGATGGCAAAATCTATACTAATATTATAAAGCTGAAGAGTTTGTTTGTTTGTTTGTTTGTTTGTTTGAACGCGCTAATCTCAGGAACTGCTGTCCCGATTTGAACAATTCTTTCAGTGTTAGATAGCCCATTTATCGAGGAAGGCTATAGGCTATATATCATCACGCTACGACCAATAGGAGCGGAGCACTAATGAAGAATGTTTCAAAATCGGGAGATATTTTTTCCTATTGAGAGCTTCCGCTGCGTGCGCTGCGTAAACGGTTAAAGTTTCGCAAAAATCATGTATTACAGAATTATTCCTCTTTAAAAGTTCTAAAAAAAAGTCCGCGACAGCATATGTCTATTTTTTAAGGTTAGCTCACTATAACCTTTTTTATGCTAACCAAATTTGTTCTAAAATAATGCATTATTTACGGAGGTGTTTTTATAAACATGATATTAATCCTTATCCAAATAAATACGTTACTCATCACAAGTATTTCATTTAAAACAAAATTGCCCTTTACATCTTTCGATTTAAGTGAATATCTTAGGAGCTGTCGCAGTTTTAAAATAAAATCACAGCAAAATAATGATCGGGTACTGCGCGCACAACGTGCAAAGCCGGGCAGTCATGTTAGCCCAAAGTAACTATTCCACGCGGACGAAGTCGCGGGCGGAAGCTAGTTATAAATAATCTTAGTTATGCAGACGATATGGTTTTGATGAGCCCATCAATTAGTGCTCTCAGGAAATTAATAGCAATATGCGAGTCCTATGCTGCGTCTCATGGGCTCGTGTATAATGTAAAAAAAAGTGTTCTGCTAACATTTAAATGTAGGAACAGCGCACCAGATTGGATTCCTCTTGTGACGTTAAATGGAACACCTTTACAAAGAGTCACAGAATTCAAATATTTAGGACATGTAGTCACAGAGGATCTATCTGATGATGCTGATATAGAGAGGGAACGTAGGGCATTGGCAGTTCGTTGTAATATGTTGGCTCGCAGGTTTTCACGTTGTAGTAGGGAAGTTAAAATTACCCTCTTCAAGGCATACTGCCAAAACTTCTACACGTGCAGCCTGTGGGTGAACTATACGCAGAGAGCCTACAATGTCCTGCGTATACAATATAATATTGGTTTAGGATGCTGATGGGGCTTCCGCGCTTCTGCAGTGCATCTCAAATGTTCGCAGAGGCCCACGTTGATGATTTCTACGGTGTCATCAGAAAAAGAGTTGGGTCAATGCTAGGCAGATTGCGTGGGAGCACTAATGGCATCCTTAAAATATTAGTGGACAAATTTGAGAATCCATTTGTTAGACACTGGGTAGGATTACACATGTCGACCCGTTGCCTAAAGCCGGCGAAGTATGCCAAATAAAAATGTATATACTAACATAGTTTTTAAGTTGTTTCGTTACTAACACTATGGTTTTTTGGCCGAAATAAACAGTTAATAATAAATAATAATAATAATAACTTGAGAAAGTACTGCAGTTGCATATTCCAAAGCAAGAATGGGCAAGAAACTCCATGGACATTTTTTTAAATCAAAGTATTGTTACAAAATCTTGGTTACATCATTTATTTTGAGATTATACATACTCGTATAAGTGAGAACGATGTAGAAAGATGTGCATATTAAGAGCGTCCAGAGTAAAAGATTAAATCAACAATTTAAAAATAAACTAATTAAAATAAACCGTGGCAGCTAAGAGATGACCAGTCAACTGACAGCGCCCGTTCACGAACATGACACGTTATTTTATGACATGAAATGTTATTTTATGTTAAGCTGGTTTTGTTATCTTACCACCTAGAGTTTCGACACATATGTATGTACATCTTAATTTTATTAACCTTGGTATACCGAGATGAATCTAAAAAGATACGGGAGAGGAAGAAGAAAGAGATAATGAACTCTTCCAAAGAGTTCATTATCAAGTCTTATTGGAATGTGTATTGTACTAAGACTGTGATTATGACTGCCAAGGAAGGAAAGTCTTCAATAAACTTCACCCTATCAGAACACAACGAAACTGCGGCCTATTTTCTATGGACGAATTTAAATCAGCTGATAAAGTCCGGATAAGAATACTGTTACGTACGTGCGAATGGAACTGCGGGTTGCTTAGCACTGCCAATTCATTATTATTTAAAAAGTGACATGTGCGTGAGGTCGCAACCTGCACGGCTTAAGGCTGCGTTCACATATTTAACACCCCTCCCTTACAAGTAATGACTTAATTAAAAAAAAACTGTTTATAAATCTACACGAGGACGATTACGTTTCGTCGAGACATAAAGTTCAGTATAATCATCACAAGGTAAACAATCCAAATAAATCTAGCAGTAATTTTATTCTCATTTGTAAATTAAACAGTCAGAAAATCAGACCACCTTCACAAGGTAAATACAGTAAAGGAAAATACTTCAAGCATTTTATTTATATGAAACAGAAAAAGGTAATATTTCAAACAACTAAAGCCAGCACAAACGAAAATTCGGTTAACACACAATTTATTTCAAGAGTCGTTTTACGACACAACAGGAAACGTTCGAATATGAAATTATTTTGGAGTTATTTTATTGAAATGTGTGTTTTATTACTGACAGGTGAAGTTAACATTCTAAATTGAAATGTAAGGATGTGGTGTGTGTGATCATAATTTTATTATGAACCCATGATTTGATCATAAAAAGAAAACTCGTTAAGCCGTGGTTCACAGCTGTCATTTGTAGATCTTTGACAGTCGTTACGGATAGCCTCAAGCCCAAAATTCTGACAAGCAGTCTCAACGCGGGGTTACATATTACCCACCAACGGAGTTGTAGACTTAGAGGTCTAATAGGCAGCCGCTCCATGTAAAATACTGGCAGGTATTCAGCTGAGACCATCAGTTTAGACTGTAAACCGAGTTCAAAATAACTGGGAAAAGGCTAACCAGATGATGAATTAGATAATAAAATGAAATTTCGGTAACAGTCACCTTGACCTCTAAGTTGATTTTGATGTTTTTTCTCAGTGGTAGTAGTAGTGCAAGAAACAGCGATAACGCTATATTTACAAAATCTATTTACATTTAATTTTAGATTATAAAAGAAAGATTGTTTGTTTATTCCGTGCCTTTTAAAAAAATATAAAATTGTTCATTTTAAAAATGGTAAATACTTCGTAACTTTTAAAAATGCTGCACAATATTTTCCCCGAATAAAATACAAAGTGAGTATATTTCGTATTTCTCTTATTCCTAGATCACTGCATTTTAATAACTTAGTAGAAACTTGTTACGAGGAAGTTAGTTAAACTAACTTACGAACTTCTCCACTGGAAAGACCATTAAAGTTTACAAGTGTATACAAATGTTACTGCTCAACTCGAACCTTAGTTCCGAAGATATATTTTACTTGAGTAAAGTGATCAATCAAGAAAATTAATAATTTATCGGTTTTTGTCCACCTGCCTCGTTAGAGCAGTTTCAGACGTTGGTTGCGCGTATAAGCTCGTACACGCGCGCCAAATTACGCCCTTCAAAAAATCGAACGCGCGTATATTTTACACGTGCTTATACGTGAGTTCACGTGGGCTGAGCATGCACGCGTGTAGGCGTCTCTCGCGGCTCACGTTGATAGGTTCCTATTTAGAGACTTCGCGCTCTATATAAATCTATAAAGTGTTATTGAATTTTTCTACCAGGAATTTCTCAGTAGTAACCCCCCGACTCTGAATTCATGCCCAGTTGATGGCAAAAGGCTTGCCCATTAAATAGGATTTTTAAATGACTAGCCTCAGTACGGTTGGCGCAGTGGCTGAGCGATTGGCTGCTGCACTGCGGGTCGCGGATTCGATTCCTGCACGGAACAAATATTTGTATGGCCTACAGGTAGTTGTTTCGGGTCAGACTGTTTGTGTATATGAGTTTAAATGTATTTAAACGAAATTCGTAGTATGGGACAACGTCCGCAGCTACAAGCTACCTTGCTCCCCGCACCCTTTCCTTTTTGATTTATAATTAACATAGCACTACTATGCACTCTGCAATCTGCAATCCCTGCCAAGTTTAAGAAGTGTCATAAAAGGCGCTTGAATTCAAAAGAGCACTCACAGGTCTTACGCTAAATTTCTACTTGTTTTAAAAGGTACAGAAATGAAACTAACTATTATTAACATTATAAATCAGAAAGTAACTAGTCTGTCTGTCTGGTACTTCTTCACACCTCAACGGCTAAACAGATTTCTATGAAATTTGGCAACGGTAAACTGGTATGTCCTGGGTTTGGACATGCGATACTTTTTATATCGGTAGTAAGTTTCTACGAGATAACTTTCGACCTGTTCGGGTGAAGCCGTGTGCACATGCTAGTGCACCTAATGATATACTCTTATTTAATATTAAAATGAAAAGCATAGAATTAGGTTTATCTATTAACATGTCCATGCTATTAACTATTGAGCAGTCCTCTCGTGAGGAAGCGCAAAGGTGTATGTCAAATTTAAGATCAATCGGTTGGTCGGAAACTGGTTCGAAATTCAGTTGCAAGATTTGACCAGTACATACTTAAACTAACTAACCAACTAACTAACTTAATAATAAGGCATGCTAAATAAAAGATTATTTACATAAACATCGTTCTAAATTCAAAGCGTGCCAGCCAATCACATTTTATCGAAAATTGAACCAAGTTGAGTTATGACTAAGTTCTAACCCCAATTAGTCTTTGCCGGATAGATCGAAGGACCAGTTCTCTTCAAAAGCTTGCCGCGTCAACAACAACGAAGCGAGAGACGAAAACTTTCTTTTTTCGATTTCAAAGAATATTTTGCACTTCAAGAAGTTTGCCGCAGTCTCAGTAACCGTGGTCCTTGCACGAAGGAGGTTTTAATTAATATTTCCCGCCTCTGTTTTTCTTTGAGAATAACTTAATGAGTTCCCCCTTTCAGGTTTTATGCTACCTGTTTGTTTGTTCTTATATTTTTGTCTAGGATTGCCGGATTGCCGTAAAAAGAGAATATTTATGTTTTTACTCACGAGTTATTTTATAAAGTTCGAGATTTACCTTTGGAATAATTTTTTAAAACATATTGCAATAACTTAATGCGATAAACAGTTCCATAAGAAATGATTAATTATCAACACGACCCACAATAAATAATCTGAATTCACTTACTCCATAACCGGTGAGTTACACCACTAAGATTAAAACTAAACGTAATTAATCGTTAAACTTTCGTTAACAAAGATAAACGTACTTCGGTTAGGTGGGTTCGTGTTTTATGTACTTTATTGTAATGAGCGCTGCAAACTCCGAATTTAGTAACTGCAATAAATTTGAGGTACAACTGACTTTGGCCGGTAAAAAACAGGTGGGACTTTGAGCACAGGCCAGTAATTAATAGACGTGACGTTTCATTTGCATGCCTAACTAAGATTGATTATTCATGCGAGGCTTACATTGGACCAGATGGCCTCAAGTCTCAATTGCTTTCAAAGCTTTTCGTGTTTCTACATCGAATTGCAAAGCTATTGATATTAGCTTTTCTGTAACTTATGCCAGTCATGCCAAAAAAAAAAAAAAAAAAAAAAAAAAAAAAAAAAAAAAAAAAAAAAATCATGCCTGTAATCCTCGAAGAGTTAGACAGAGTTTTACCCAATAGTACACCCACATTTCGCCAGTTATGTTTTAGTACCATATAGTAAAAGGGGACGACGAGCACAACAGTTATGACAGGCGAAGACAACTTAGACAACAGCTATGTTAAATGTTGCCTTTTAATTTGTGTTATTTGAGCTTTTCTTCTGTAGATACTTTCTTAATTTAACCTATGTCATGCAGTTGTGATGACTGTTAAAAATAGCTGTTCTTTTTCTCCATAATGTTATTCTTTACCATACCGCAACAAAGAGAATTATGAAGTGGAGGTTACATTTTAATTTAACAGAGGCAACGCGGGCTTATCTTTCTTCTTTGGTAGAAATTCGCAAAAGATACAGGGGTGCTGGTCCTCGTAATAATTCAAGCGGTTACTGAGGTCATTAGAGATGTCGCTGTCATAATTACTACAGGTGGGGTGCATTTTAGAGATGAGGGATAAAGGAAAAAGTGGTTTTAAACAAGGGTTGGGGTGTAAGAGGGGATTAGTCAAAACTCTCGTTTGGAAAAGTTAACGTCACCTGTGTAACCTGCCGCTGAGGGGCGACGTTTTGAGTTGATAAATTATGTATGTTGTGTTTTGCTTCTTTACGTGTTTAACGTGTCGGGAAAAAAGGTGATGTATCCTCATATTTAATAAAAATTAACGCGATGTTTAAAACTCATCTGCGTAAGTTTAATGATCAAAAGAAACGAACCAAAATAATGCTACTACATTTAATTTTTTTCTGGATTTAAAATTATTTTCCAGCATGCACAGTGCACACACTACACTCTACCCAAATCCGACAAAAACTACTACTTTTGGCAACCCTAATTCCGTCCTGTCAACTGCACAATTTTTCACTTTGCCAATTTGTCGCAACACTACAAAATTGTCGGTGTTCCCCTACTCCATATATCTAGCAGTCTTGTTACCGAACAAAAGTGTTCCTAACACTTTTTGCTGCCGTTTGTACCAAAAACGTTTGGTCGTTAAGGTAAGGTAGTTTTGGACAAATTGCCGGCAGGTACGTAGTAAAATATGTGGGCCGGAGTTTTTGGATATAAGGGGTAAATAGGGAAATGGTTAGGCCTGTTTATTGTTGATATGGTTCATATGAAAAGGCGCACAGCAATAACGCGTTTACATAGTTCTTTACGTATATAGTGTGGTTTAACGGGCCCATTGTTACTTACTTTTAAAATTATAAATGCAAAAGTAACTCTGTCTGTATGTCCACGCCTTATCGGCTAAATGGATTCCAACAATTTTGGTACACAGGTATATCATATCCTATCCTATCATAGCCTAGATCTTGACATCTCTTTATCGCAGCAGTATGTTCCCGTATAATAATTGCTGGCTTCAAGGGCAGATGCTGAAAGCACGTTAAGCCGTTGGTCCCCGGCTGTTATTTGTATATCTTCGACAGTCGTTACAGGTAGTCAGTAGTCCGAAAGTCAGACAACCAGTCTTACCAAGGGGTATCGTATTATCAAGTACAAATTGGGTTGTGGGGGTACAATAGGCGGTCGCCCCAGTTGCATCCGATTAGACTGGAAGCCGATACCAATGTAGAAGAGAAAATGCTAGGTATGCTAAGGCTGCCTAGCCTTTTCCCAACTATGTTGGGGTCGGCTTCCAGTCTAACCGGATGCCACTGAACACCAGTACTTTACATGGAGCGACTGCCTATCTGACCTATACAACCCAGTTAGCACAGTCTATTGCCATCAAATGGGTATTAATCGAGACTGAATAAATCAAATAACCTGCCTTTCAATTTACGTTATTCCCCTGGAGGCAAAGCACATGCAAAAGCATTCAGCTTGTGGCCTATCAATCATAACAAAATAAATAGGGCATTATAGACTTTCCTGTAGAAAATTTGAAGGTCTGTATAACAACTTTGGTTTCAATAGTTCTATAACTAATAAGTGAATAATCGTTCTATGTCTAGACAGATATTATACTACGTAATACTTATCAGAAATTGAACTTATAACAGCCGCTCGGGTCGACCTTCAGATTAAGCCGCGCTCACCTAGGTAGGTCCGTGGACGGGTGACCACCAAGCTTCTTCCGTGCCTCAGAAAGGACGTTACGCATTGGTCCCGGCTGTCAATAGTACATCTTTGACAGTCGTTACCGAAAGTCTTACAACCAGTCTTACCACTGGGTATCGTATTACCCACTATTAACTGGGTTGTGGAGGTCAGATAGGCAGTCCATGTAAAATACTGGTATTCAGCGTCATTCGGTTAGACTGGAAGCCGACCCAAACTAATTGGGAAAAGGCTGGGCAAAGGATGACTATAACCACAACGCCATTACGGCACACAACTTCAACAGTATGATTTATGAATAGAAGCCTAAATCCTTGAACATAATTATTGTAGAAGAGTAAATAACAGCGACTTTTATCAAACAACAGAATCTACTTGTGTTGTGAAGTATCCTTGACCGAGTTTACGGATCAGGCTCATAAACAAAACATCGAGCAAAAGATTTGAGAGCCTCCAAAGTTTTGTTACGACATGAACCTTATTCTAACTCATAAATATGATAGTTTGTCTTTCTGTGAAGTGGTGTCCATTGTAAGATTCGTGGAATGCTATTTCAGGAAAAATGTGTTTAGTTTCAACAAAGAAAATTATATGTTTTCAGTAATAACGCTTGTGTGTAGAGTTATGAATATAAATGCTGATGGATGGGGAGGGAGAGCAAGACCAAGTAAACGATGGATGTACTGTGTGAGAAATGATACGAAGGAAAAAGGAGTAAATGATAACGTGACGGTTGACAGGGAAGAATGGAAGAAAAAAACGTGTTGGGCCGACCCCAAGTAACTTGGGACAAGTTCTAAATGAGGTAAGTGTTTCCTAGCCGACTAATTACGCTTACAGGACACATCAAAACAAACTCAGAGGTCAAAAAAGTCCATACAATAGTTTGATACTCAGATCATATTTGAGGACCACATGTCGTCAGAGGTGCTCTCTTGAGGCTAGCACGTGTGTTATGGTGTGATTGAGTGACCTGGTTGGAACGTGCACACATATGCCAGTTATCAAATAACTCAGCTCAAAGGAGCTTAACTATCTGACAAAAAATACCATTTGGGTAGGCCGCAAGACGCACTAAAACCCCTAGAAAAACTCATAATTTTTTTCCATTTATCCATGCAACAATTTGAAGATAGTTGTGGACAATATGTATTAATATAAAATAATAATTTATGAGTGGTTGCAAGTGTTTCTAATATTTATTTAAAGGAAGAAAAGCTCTTCTATTTAATTTGGTCAGCTTTTTCATCTATTATAACATTGCATAACATCACGATTGTAATTCAGGAAGGGTTAGCTAGAGGTGTACCTAATAGTACACCCACATTTCACCAGTTATGTTTATGTCCCATGTAATAGGGGGCGAGCCAACTGCCATCAACCGGGCATGAATTCGGGTTCCGTGGCTGCTATTGAGAAATTCCTGATGGAAAACCCTAATAACAGTTTGCCCGGCCTAGGAATCGAACCCAGGACATCTTGCTCAGCAGTAGCGCTTGCGACCCCTAGACGAACGAGACATTATGTATTATCAAGTACTTAAATCTTTCTTATCCGTCAATTTCATCTTCTAAGAGAATCTAGAAAGTATTCTTCACGGACAAACCCACGGCCATAAGCTAGCAAGTCAAACTCATAACCTAATGGCTACGGTTCACCGGTAACTTAATATTTTATAGCGCGCTCAACATTTTTGATACGTTCAAAGTATCAAATATGTTGTCGTGCACTATAAACCGCTAATCGGCACTTAGTTCTCCATTTGTTAGATTGACCCTCCATGTCAGAATTGTTATTGTTGTTTTATCTCTGTTTGGACTACTTATAGTTTCATTGTTGGGATGTATGTTTGTTTGTCGAGACAAAAATGTACATAGTGTAATATGATTATTAAGTTTTGCAGTTAGGTAAGTAAGTTTTGGTTACAACTTGAAGTTTCATTACCATTAAAAACGGGATATTTGACATTATTACACATATTGAAGTTTCTCTCGAGGCATGGCTAACCATATTGAATTTCTTACAGTACGGAGTCGGTTCACACTGTTTGACCTACCCAATTAGGTGCTACATCTGCTGGAAGTCGATCCCAACATACTTGAGAAAAGGCCAGGAATATACAATCATGACGATTTGTTTATTAAGCTTTTTAAAGATTTTCCTAGGGCAGTGTTCGACACTAATCTACTGTTAGGCTAACCACTAATGTTTTTAAACTATCTGGTATAATTATGTCATACTTACACATGCATGTGCAAACACAGCCGCAGGCGTAACCATGTTCATTTTTATAAGGCGTTATAGGTACGAGAAAATGAAAATTATTGGCGAAATGTCATGCTTTATACGCCATCTGTTTCCCTGTTATGACTTAGGAGATCAATTTTCTAACTATTATAGGTTGTCTTGAGAAAGTCGTCAAGGGTATCTCGAAAACTACTTTTAGGACATTCATACGTAATGCTTTTTGGTGCTATAAACTTGAGGCTCCAGGGCATTGGTTAAATACATAATGCAGTATTGAGTAATATGCTGTAATATTTATGATATGAACGTTACAACACCTATATTTTTATGACTATTTTTTATGACACTTTGGTGAGAATTTACTGTCTTGAGCTTTATGTCTGAAAATGTTTTTCTAGTCTTTGTATATTTTTTCACATTGATTTTAGACCCATCCGGCTTCTCACGTTTTTACGACTTAGCAAAACATTAAGATATCTTATCTTTATAGCGTGTCGATGACACATGAACAACACGATACAACAACATATATCGCAGACACACACACATGGTGATAATATTATATAAAAGTCCATTATTTGCATAAAGTCTTAAAAAGCGACATCTATCTTAATTAAGTTAATTAACTACAAACAATATTAGAATGTCCACAGAGATGTATAACAATATACATCTCTGTGGACATTCTAATACAGGTTTGTTCCCAGTTTAAACGTGTAGCTGTCGCAGGATAGGGACATTTTGAGAAAGGGACATTTCGGGAAGGGAGCATTTTAGGAAATGGACATTATGTGGAGGGGACATTTCGGGAAAGGAAAAATCTCGGAGAAGATGGCGGGTCCAGCTGGATAAACCCAACGGTCAGTAGCCGTCCTTGCCCATGAATCAAATAAACACAGACAGACACAAATTGCGATTTTAATTTATTACTTGTATACGTATTTAAATAAACTTCTAGTTTTCTACCCCAATTAAAGGCAAACCAATTCGAATCGGAATCTCTCAGTATAATTATGTACATGCACTTTAAACAAAGCTCTTTACAGACTCCGATTGCACATCGTTCACTTTCGCGCTCAATTCCTCTCGTGTGGAGAGGTCGTAGGTATCCTACCTTTGTTTCCGACTTACTGAAGTCCTCAGCTTTGTGGAACTGAAACCTTACGTTTCAGCTTTTATTGATTGAGGCTCGCCTTTTGTTATGCATTGGTTGTTTGTGGAATTCAAACAGTCCGTCTGTCGTTCGATTAGTTTTTGATTGAGCTTATTGGATTTATTTATAATATATTTTGCAATCACACAAAGTGTGATACAGTAAGATGATGATTCACATTCATAACATCACGCCTCTAATCCCCGAGGGGTTAGGCAGAGGTGTACCGTATAGTACATCCACATTTAGCCAGTTATGTGTAATTCCCGTGTAATAGGAGTCGAGCCCATTGCCATCAACTGGGCACAAATCCAAACTCCGTGACTGCAACTACATATATCATACACAACTTATCACTGAAACTTTTCTTTAATGCGTTTGGCGTTTATTATTTTGAGGACGGTACTACATAGATCTCATTATCCCAGCCGACTCTCGTAAAACCAAGAAAGCAAACACAAACAAAAAACTAACCGCAGAAAAAGAAAAGAACAAACATCACAACAATAAATGTGTTTTCCTACAACAGTATTACTCATATAAATTACTCTGGCACATAACATTACCCTGGAACATAAAATTACCTGAGCAACAAAAATTACCTATGTCCGACTTAGTATTCAATAGCGGGGGCTCGTACCGATGAAAAATGGTTGCAGAACAAATAAAAGAAACGTTTCCAGTGATTTAGGGCCTCTATCAGGGTACCAGATCGTGGGTCAGTCAGACCTCAAGATAAATAAATGTTGAATTTTTTACCAGGGGAATGTAATGGTTACGGTTACTTTAGGTTGGGTTTTTCCGTGAATTTTATTGTTTATTGCTCGGGGTACAGTATGGTATTTGATTAACATAACATCACGACTGTAATCACTGCAGGGTTGGGCTAAGGTGTACCTTATATGTAGTACATCCACATTTCGAAAGTTTTTGTTTTTTTTTGGGACATGCCCGCACTGTAACTCCTGAAAGCCAGAATCAACAGTGGCGACCACTAGAAAAGCGCCTAGACAATGAAGCTCGACGATGTCCTAGAGAAACAATTACAAAAACTGTCTCGGAGCCCGCAACGAAAAGGATAAATATTATCATTAATGCGTCCTAAGTAGTGAGTTGTTATATTTGATTTCAATAATAGGTATGGCAAAAACGCTTGAACGCATGGAATTTCTACAAGGTCCATGTAGTAAATAACTCCGAATATAAACTGTACACTATCCAACATAATATTGCGTTCATTCTGCCAAAGACTGCACTCCCACAAAATATGATGTGCAGATTTTTCATATTCGCAGTCACATGTAGAACATTGACAAAAAGGCGAGGCAATAAGCTTAGTTAAAGTTACCATGGCCTGTGAGAAATTGGGCAACACAGTGATCCACCTCCAACCATGTCCTGGCCAGCCGTTCACGAACAGATGGAAAGAACTGTTGGACGTGTCGGCCCTTGATGGAATTATCCTACCTTTATACATTGCCATTGAGACATAAGTTCCACACGTCTCGCCAGAACCAGGCACTAACCCAGACTCCGTGGCTGCTACTGAGAAATTCCTGATGGAAAAATCCAATAACAATTTCCGCGACCCGGGAATAAAACCCAGGACCTCATGCCCAGCAGTAACGATTGCGAGCACTATACCATTAAGACAGTCATTTTGATATATATTTTTTGGTATTTGATTACATAACAACTTCTTAGCTTAGGTGTCGAGCGAGGACGTGGTTGGACGATGTGGTTTTTTTCAAATATGTCTTTTTATTGCTTTTACAACTTTCCAAAACAGTAGTGTTTTAAAGCGATTACAAGTATTATGATCCTTGATATTTGTTTGTTTTCAGTACGTATTGGCCGTAGTATTTCTCAGAATCTTCTAAAAAACAAACTTTCTAACCTACATTACATAATAACTCTAGTATCATTTTCCGTTTTAGTCCGAAACAGGCCCACGTAGAATACGCCAGGTGTCGCGGAATTGGATGAAAAATAAAACTGTACCCTAACTAAGCAGCATATTATAAAGTCATTTAGAAAGGTAAAGTATGATGATGTTTTTGGGAAAGTGTGTCCCCTGGTCTGTGCATCCAGGGGAAAATAGGGACTAGTATACAGGGTGAATTTTCCAAGTGGGCGTGGATGGCCAAATCCGAATCCATGAGGAATAGGAATAGCGAAAAAGGTTCAAAGGAGTCTCGAGCCCGATTTTGATGAAAACTAAAACTGTATTATTAGAGTTTTGAGAAATCAATATTCCTTATTAATTCAATATTTTTTTTAAGTTTGCCATATGTCATTACTTCCCAGAATTTGAACCATATTAGCGGTGCGGTATGTGTATTTTTTTTCCGAAATAGGGTTCGATTCCTGGCTAGTAATATTGATTTTTCAAAAATTTAATGTTGCAATTTTAGTTTTCATCAAAATCGGGCTCGAGACTCTTCTGAGTATTTTTCGCTATTCCTCATAGTTTTGGATTTGGCCATCCACGAGCTCCTGTATATGGCAGTATGAATAAACTTTGATACCTTTTGAGTTTCGTATTAATATTTTTAATGTTCCATTCAGATTCAATTATGAGAATAAAATAATAAATTGCAATACTTTTCATGGCAGTATTCCAGTGCGTCCATGACTATCCGTTTGGACAGTCCACTAAAAAGCCCCATAAAGCCAGAAGGGGACATTTACGCAGATAGATGGGTCGATTTAAATGAATGAATGAGTGAAAAAGATACAATACAATGCTGTCAGATTTTCAACTAACGACCAAAATAGGGTCGAATATGGAAAAATCTTTGCTAAAATGATATTTTTTACGAAAATGGACCTTTTAGAAACTGTTAAAGGTATCGTTTTGGCAAACGACGTGGTTCCGACGGCGAACGGAACTTTACGAAACGTGTTTTCGACGGCACGGTGCTTTAGCGTAGACAAGTGCTACGAACGCTACGCTCGTAGCGCTTGCGTAGCGGCCTACGAACACTTCATTTTTTTGTTCAGTTTAGTTTTCCTTCCGTGAATGTATACTATTTTACTTAAAAAACCACTCAAAACAGTTTTTTGTAAGAGATAAGACTCAAACATCAGAACACGTTTTCGACCCACATGGACTAGAATAATTAGCCAATTGCGGTTCAAACAATGTCGATAGACTTTTCATTAAAAATGTCTATCACGTACAGAGAATATTTGTTTCTGTCTGAAGAATCTGATTGGCTGATAGCTTTCAATTTGTGTGTGTATAGACGTTTAATTAATTCTGATAATTAGAGATTCGATATACGTGGCCTAGATCAAAATGACAGGAGAGTAGGTTAATAGAAGTTAATTTAAATTAATTAATTAAAGAAACCGCTGTATGTACCTGCATGTGCGACTGGCACATACTAGAAAGGCTCGCAGATAGGCCGGTTGGTAAAAAAAATTTGGATAGAATAGAGTTACTATCATCGAGTGCGTCATCATCAACATTATTAGAAAATGTTTTCTGTCATTATCTAATATCTCTTGTTGGAGATCCTAAAATAAATAAATAAATAAAATGAAAATAGAAACCTAAATCAGATTTTCAAAGTTGGTTTATGAATAAACCAACTTTGAAAATCTGATCTTAAAACAAAACGGGAAGGGTTCAAAATGGAAGTTCGTTTATTGAAAAATTCTAACAATATACACGTATTTGGAATACTGCCATGTATATCAGGGAATGTATATGACGTTACTTACTTCATGGCACCTTTAGTTTAGTGGATCAGTAGGTCAACTTCGTAAAAATAAAATAAAGGGTAAAATATGATGTTGGCAAACGGAGTGTTTTCAAACTGTTTATCAAAAGGGTAGACTAGATTAGCCAGCTTTACAGTGACAGATAAATAATAGGGGAAATGATTTTTTTGTGAAAAAGGTGAGAATGTAAGACAGATTTAAAAGTATAATAGACCGAAAACAGACAGCTGAATGATTTACGGAAATAACTTATAAAATATTTATATAAATTGAATAACTATAATCTGATTAGACTAGTTGTCCTAATATAGTTGGGAAAAGGCTAGACAGATGATGATGATAATGAATGGATGATCAACTAAGATTTTTAAAACATAAAAGTATTTTAAGCAGAAGAAAATGTTTTCTTTAAAAAAACCTCTTCTAAATGAACGATTATAGCAACTACACACGGGAACCCGACATGAACGATGACCTCAAAACGTCTATGACAAACCAGTAGCACAGGTCTTCTGCCATCTCCCTGCCATGCACCACTACTCGAGCACCCATTAACCAGTGTCGGACTTTGGGCGAGGCATTCAATATTAACGGCCTTAAATCCTCCCAATTATCCATGACACGACACCAGTCAGGCCATTTGACCTACGAATTAATGCTTGAACGTCATAGGACCTCCCAATGGGTCGTGGATACAGTGATGTATTGGTAGAGAGATCGACGATTTATGTCTAGAAACATATGGCAATGGCAGATGTTAATTGGTGAATCAATGTTTTTGCGTGATTATGCAATGCAAGACTACGGCCCGCACGAGCGCGCGGTGTAACCGTAACGTAAATACGTCCATTTTTTATTCGAAAATACAATTATCCTATAGCATTTTAGTTAAACTGATTGCAACAAGCACAAACATCATCCATAGATATATAATAATTTTCCAATAATTTAAAAAAATATTATGTTATGTGAAACGAGTATTTTTAATTTTAAAAGCTACGGTTTTTGACTCGAAAAGTGATCAGATTATTGCGTTCGTGACCGTCGGTAGACGGAGTTAACGAGAACATAAATTGATTAAGCATTCTATAAAAAAAAATATTATTCAGCACTCTTTCTTTTTCAGAATCGTCGTATGAATTTGCATTTAAAATTGAAAATATCCGGAACCTAGAAAAAATTGCATTGCTACTGCAGTACCTTCAGCTGAATATCTTGGGTAATTTCAAACACTAAATTCAAGCCACATCATATTAAATCAATCTCGAATCATAGAAAATCAATCTAAAGTATCAGCTATTTCTAAAGTAAAATCTATTCAGTACATAGTAAAAAGGCCCCTTTTATTTCAGTCCTACATTGTCTAGACCCGTTTAATTAAATAAAGCTTCCAAACCTCCAGCCTGATTGGTCTAATGAAATGGAATTTGGTATGCAGCATACGTGAGGACTGTGGTTTGACCTCAAGTAGTAGCGATACGTCATGTTGGGGTTCACTAAACTTAACCTATCTGTTGAAGAGCAAGAGAAAGCGATTGAACAATTTTTCGAGAAAAATAACACTTACCACTAACTACTGTAGGTATTTATATGATGAATTCGACAAAGTGGAGGTCGGAGTTAACTTCCCGGGGACGGACTACTGGAAAAAAATGTATAGTCTAAGATATAATGAATACGTGTATTTGATACAACCAATTTGTGTATTTATCATTGGATTATAAATATACCTAATAATCTGTTAAGTTTTCTGATAAGGGTTACGTGGTATCTGAAATAAATAAATTTAAATATGTCGGTGCTATTTCCTAACACAGATCATGAACTACCTTTGTGCAAAATTTTGAAACATGACCAACAAGCAGATAGACAGATTAACTTTCATATTTATAGTATTAGTTTATGGATTTACTTCTTCATGAATTATTTCGTAGGTTTTCAATATTGGAAAGCGCGTTAAGGAACTCAAATGGAGTTGGGCAGGACACCTAGCAAGGCGCAGTGATGACAGGTGGATTAAGTCTGTCACCGAATGGTGTCCACGAGTGGGAAAATAAATGTGGCTCGTCCGGCGGCAAGATGGGCACACGACATAGTTGCCATCGGGGGAAAAACCTGGATGAGGCTGGCGCAGGAACGTGGAGAATTCTGGCTGGGGATGATGAGGTTTCGTAGTAGTCCACATAAATAGAATAGGAGTTGTAGATATAGATCTATCATACCTTAGAGATGTATTCTATCTTTGGTAACCAAGATATAGTAAGACTTAGCTACCTTCGAGTCGAACGAGTTTAATCCACACTGTTTTTTTTGAGCACAGGTTTCTGACGAAGCAACAAAACAAAAAAAATATATGTCGTGAATAGCAATATCGTTTTTAATAAAAGTTGCTCTTTTGATTATTGTAGTAGTGGGGCAAACGCTGTGACGTTATTTTGTAATGGCGGCACGTGGACAGAGTCGTTTTGGGAAGTGAAGATTGTAAAACGAACACTTCGCATCGAGACGCGGACCAAGTCACTTCTCCAAAACGAAACTGTCGGTTTGCCTAATTAAATTATTATCACCTAATATTGTCGATAGTTATATTGTGATTAAAAGTGAGGTTATATTAACATTTCGTGTTATTCGTGTACTTCAACGACACCTACGAAATGGACCCTTTACCACCGAACCTAGATGATGACGTTCCTATCGCTCCGTCGTCGCTGACGTCGTCATCAGAATTGGGATCTGAATCTCACTGGCGCACAATGTTCGAGATCCAGCAGCGGAATATGATGCAGTTGATTGCCGTGCGAAGTCTACAAAACCAGTGTCTGTGTGTGTGAGTCAGTGTCAGCCAATATCAATAAAGGACAACTGACTTCGATAGCCTCGCCTGGAACCAGCAAACAAGTAATTTGTTTTCGTTGTGGTACAAGCGGGCATATCGCATCTAATTGTCAACGTGGCAATACGAGCGCGGACGGTGCATCCTCTGCGGGCCATGCGGCCCATAGCAGCGGAAGCGGCGCCGTATCCGAACGGCGCGTCGACAACTGCCAACTGGCAGGTGTTTGTGGTCAGTTGCAGCAATCTGGTGAGTCGTACCCATTTTATTATGATTCTGGTGCCGAATGCTCTCTCATCAAAGATTGTGTTGCCTCAAAGTTTAGTGGCAAGCGTGTAAATAATATTGTGAATTTAACCGGAATTGGTCATGGTAGTGTGCAAAGTACCCTACAAATTTTATCTGAGGTTATGATTAATGATTTACGATTATTATTTCATGTTGTACCGGATAGTTGTCTTAAAAATGATATTTTAATTGGCCGTGAGATTTTAGGTCAGGGATTTAACGTCAGGATGTCTTCTGATAGTGTTGTTTTGTACCGTGATAAGGTTGTTAGGTTATGTGATGTTTCAAATAAGCTCAAGAATGGTTTTAATTATCAAATCGATTTCGTTAAAGCTGTCACAGATGTTCTGCCAGAATTTAATTCCCAGTTAATTGACCTTTTGTCAGAATATTCATCAGAGGAGCTCGTGGATAAATAAGAACAGCCGCTAGGGTCGATCTTTAGGTTAAGCCATCCTTGCCTAGGTTGGTCCGTGGATGGGTCCACCCACCCATTACATACCGAGTTTCCTCCGTGCCTCGGAAAGCACGTTAATCCGTTGGTCCCGGCTGTCATTTGTAGATCTTTGACAGTCGTTACAGGTAGTCAGTGACCCGAAAGTCTGACAACCAGTCTTACCAAGGGGTATCGTATTACCTAGCGCTAACTGGGTTGTGGAGGTCAGATAGGCAGTCGCTCCATGTAAAATACTGGTATTCAGCTGCATCCGGTTAGACCGGAAGCCGACCCCAACATAGTTGGGAAAAGGCTAGGGAGATGATGTCAGAATATTCATCTTCGTTTTATAGTGGTGTTTTTAGATCCCGTGTTACGACAGGACAGTTGCAAATTAGGCTTGTAGATCCTAGTCGAACGGTTAACCGTCGCCCTTATAGGCTTAGTGCCAGTGAACGCGAAGTTGTTACTGCTAAAGTTCGTGAATTGGAGGAAGCAGGTATTATTAGGCCAAGTTGTTCGCCTTTTTCTAGTCCAGTGTTGCTTGTTAAGAAGGATATAGTGGCATTTTTATTCAAAAGCTCAACGGGAAACAACATGTGGTTGCTTATTATAGATAGTCGTCGTACGTCCCCAGTCGAATCAAAGTTTCATTCATTTGAACTATAAACATTAGCTGTCTTTAACGCCATAAAACATTTTCGACATTATTTGTTAGGTCGGAAGTTTACCGTGGTGACAGACTGTAGTTCTGTTAAAGCTTTTAAAAGCAAAACTGAATTGTCGCCACGAGTTCATCGTTGGTGGGCCTACATGCAGTCATTTGAGTTTGACATTGTTTATCGTGAAGGCAGTAGGATGACCCATGTAGACTTTTTGTCTAGAAATCCCCCCCTTACACCTAAAGTAGCTTTCACTCGTGTAGAACAAAAGCGTGTCAATTTAGCTGAGCTTACTAGTAACTGGTTGCAAGCTGAACAGGAAAAGGACGAAGAGATCAGTAAGATTGTTTCTGATCTTCGTAATGAAGTTTTTCCTGAAGAAACTCTCAAAACTTATGAAGTTCGTAAAAACATCCTGTATCGCAAATTACAGCGTAGCGGTCGCACTCGATGTCTACCTATTCTACCTAGGTCGCTTAGGTGGTCTGTAATTAATAACGTTCATGAGTCCGTCATGCATTTGGGATGGGAGAAAACTCTCGAAACGATTTACGAGCACTATTGGTTCGCAGGTATGTCGAAATATGTAAGAAAATTTGTGGACAATTGCATCACTTGTAAAGTAGCGAAGCCCCACTCGGGTAAAGTTCAGGCAGAACTTCACCCAATTCCCAAAGTCAATATCCCATGGCACACAATTCATATTGACGCTTCTGGTAAATTATCTGGTAAGAACGACATCAAGGAGTACGTGTTTGTCATCATAGATGCGTTTACCAAATTTGTACTTCTTCGTCACTCTCTTAACATCGACACTAACAGTAACATTTGTGCTATTAAGTTCCGTATAGCTTTGTTTGGTGCACCGAAACGCATAATAGCAGATCAAGATCGTTGTTTCGCTAGCAAAGATTTGTCTAGTTTCTGTACTTCTAACAACATAGAGTTGCACTTGATAGCTACTGGAGGCAGTCGCGCAAATTGGTCAGGTCGAAAGGGTAATGAGTACCCACAAGAGTATGTTGACAGCTGTAGAGACTAGTCATGATCGCTCTTGGCAGGACGCATTAGGAGAGGTTCAGCTGGCTATGAACTCTACTATTAATAGGGTGACTAAATCTAGCCCTCTAGAGCTGATGATAGGAAGGGTAGCACGACCGCTTGGTTTAGTAACCGCTGATGATGTCATTGACGTTAATTTGGATGAGATTAGAGAGCACGCGACACAGAATACTGAAAAGAATGCAAATTATGATAAAAATCGATTTGACCGAAATAAGGCTCAGGTTTCTAAATTAGCTATTAATGATTATCTTTTAATTGAAAATGAAGAAAGAAATCAGACGAAATTTAAAATTGTAGAATTATTAGATGGTGATCGTTACCTACTGAAGTCTTTGACTGGTAATAGAACTTATAAGTACGCCCACGATCGCGTCCGAAAGATTCCTCCAAGTAATCTACCTGATGGGTTAGATTTGGTGTGATTTGGTTAATGTTGAAGATGGTGAGGAGGGTGCCTCCACCAGCAAATAGAACACATATCATAGCTTTTTGGTCGCGGTGCACGCACTAGTCTGTAGTCGTAACTGTAACTCAGTATGGAGTTGTTCAGAGCGCGATGGGCAGCTAGTGGTGTACCATAGCTATTTGGTCGCGGTGCACGCACTAGTCTGTAGTCGTAACTGCAACTCATTGTGGAGTTGTTCAGAGCGCGATGGGCAGCTAGTGGTGTACCATACCTATTTGGTCGCACTGCACGCACTAGTCTGTAGTCGTAACTGCAACTCATGGTGGAGTTGTTCAGAGCGCGATGGGCAGCTAGTGGTGCGGCGGGGACCCGAGTTTTGAAGGAGACTATTTGTACGGTCATGTTTTGACCTCAGAGTCGCGGACTCTATGAAGTGTTGGTCGTATCACATGAGGTGATGACGATACTGGTGCCAATAATGTATTGACACTAGCTGCTTGTAGCAGCCGGGCCATGAGTGGTGTGTTTTCTTTTTGAGATTTGATAATTATGAGACTTGGAGGAACCTTTTGTGTTTAAGTTGTTAAAATGATTTTGAAGTTTTTGATTTAAGTGTTTGCTTGTTGAGGCATGAGTATTGACTAGCTACTGTGATTAAAAGTTACGGTCAGGTTGGCCGAGTTCTCAAAAAATGCTTCAAAGTTGTTTATCTTGTTACAGATACACACGAGGACGTGTAACTCGTCAGGCTGGCCGTGTCGTGAATAGCAATATCGTTTTTAATAAAAGTTGCTCTTTTGATTATTGTAGTAGTGGGGCAAACGCTGTGACGTTATTTTGTAATGGCGGCACGTGGACAGAGTCGTTTTGGGAAGTGAAGATTGTAAAACGAACACTTCGCATCGAGACGCGGACCAAGTCACTTCTCCAAAACGAAACTGTCGGTTTGCCTAATTAAATTATTATCACCTAATATTGTCGATAGTTATATTGTGATTAAAAGTGAGGTTATATTAACATTTCGTGTTATTCGTGTACTTCAACGACACCTACGAAATGGACCCTTTACCACCGAACCTAGATGATGACGTTCCTATCGCTCCGCCGTCGCTGACGTCGTCATATATAAAAAATGCTCAAACACTTTGCTGCTCTATCGTCTAAGCTCAAGCCTTTTTATGAGTCCTAAATTGGGATCAACAGTGAAAGAAAACTGAATCTTTTGAAACTCACATAAGTATCGTCTTTCTTTTCGTGGTTAAAATACCATTACTGCCTAAAACCCCCTTCACAATAAGCACGGTTGTAGTAGTCTCGAGAAAAGGGTCTTTAAGAGTAGATAAAAGGCAGAAGTATGCATAAGTGTAGTTTAGGTATGGATGTCGGCTCGCCATATTACCTAAGACTGGAACACAACTGGTGAAATGTGGGTGTACAGCCCTGCCTTACTCTTAGGGGATGGCCAGCGTGATGTGAAATAAATTTCAAATCAAATCGTATATTTGTGATACATGGGTAACATGCAAGTGTTCATTACATAATTATATACTAATAAAGTTCATTCCATGATCAGCCAGATCACCCAGACCGTCCAGGCCGTCAGATTTATCATGAATTTGTTCATAATAGATTTAATTTGATTGTAGATACAAACCATTATAATGTTTAAGTAACGTTTAGGTTTATTTCTTCAGTTTTTAAATTTCCTCTAAAATTCACGCCTACCTTCCTCATTTTACATGTTTTTTTTCTACACAAATAAATACTAAAATATAGTACATGTATGAATTGAAAATAGTCATAGATGACTTTGTCAGCATAGGAAGCGTGAACAGCTGCGGATATTGAGATCTGCGCTCGATTTCCAGGCAGGATACAAAGCCTGTGGCTTTGTTTTTTTATTTTCGATCGGTTTGTTTTGTGTTACATAGAAAAACGAACAGTATGAATTTATGATACATAGAAAGATAAATATATAGGTATCATTCAGGTAAAAACCCGGACATACTCAAGTAGAAATTGAAATATACAGCTAGTATTATTTTTGTTGCCGTAAAAATATGAAATTCCAACAATAACTCCATGAAAATACTTATCAACAGAAAAGACGTGTATCCATCAACATAAAAATGCCTATGTGTATCTCAGTATCTATAAAACCACACATACAAACATATCGTCATACACAGCCAGCGTTCGAAAATACATACCCAAATAATGATATTAGGAATACTGAAAACCTATCACATGAAATAGCACAATAAAATCCAAGTGAACAGTAAAATTAATCAAGAAATCACAGTAAAATAAAAGAATAAATCAGCTGAAACTGGCAAACAAGACAAAACCATAAAAACATGGAGAAAAAACGAGGTAATAACATGAATTCTTTCGATTTTCGTTTACATGTATTGAGAAACTGGTATTTACATGAGCGTCTATTTTATGTGCCTAGTAAAGACATGTTATAGAAAAGTTAAGAAGTACCTCATCTACAATAAATAAAACTGCCTGCATGGTTTATTATACACTTCAAGCACAACAGAGGCGGACTTAATGCCATAGGCATTTTCTACCTGTCAACCTTTGGGTGATGCAGAGACAAGCAGTAGTAGGTGTATTCTGAAAATAAATTTAAATAATACTACGATATACTACAAGGACATATAAAATACAATAAATATATTTATTACATAAAAAAACCTAAATACCTTTATACCTTTTATTAAATATATTCATTTTTTTTTAATTTTTATTTATTGGTTTCTGCTGTTTTTATTAAAAATACTTAAACCAAAACAAATGCTCGTATTTATTCACAAAAAAAACAACGCGAAATTGCAAGGTTTCCTCGTTGAAATTGTATGTTGTTCGTTTGTTGCTGGAAATAACATCTACTTGTCAAAAAAATAGTTCGTTTTCAATATAATCTTATCATGTATTTATTTTTAAATTTTACATAATCGGGTCGATGACCTGGTAAAGGATGCGGGGATGGGCGTGATGCGAGACGCACGGGACCGGTCAATGTGGCGGCACTTGGGGGACGCCTATGTCCAGCAGTGGACGTCTTTCGGCTGAAATGATGATGAAAACTTATTTATTTATATTTATTTATTTATTTATACATATACTTATCTTTCTCCCGATGCATGTTTATGCAAAAACTCACGGAGACCTGATTTGAGACCATCAAATTTTTTGTTCTTTTTTAATAATAGAATCCATTTTCATTACATGTCTTTTAGGTAAATTGTAAAAATAGCGTAATGCTGAAATGTAAAAGGGCTAAAAAAACACTTATAGATAAACGCCGAACTTATTTTGTACTAAATGCAAAAAAAAATGTCAAGAGGAAGCACGATTGCTCTATGAACACGCTCGCTGCTGAAAGGAACTAAGGACTTATTAAAGGTAGACTAATGGACGATTTTTGGCCACAAGAGCTTCGACCATGAAATAAAGTTAGGTCGCACAACCGCACGTCCGACCAGTTTTGTTCAAGATAGCGACCAGTCCTGCGACAAGTCGTGATCGTAGCCACGTAGTGCGCGAGGTGCTTACTCTTTTTTATATTTGCCTACATCGTGTTCCACTGCAATGGCCTCCCCTGTCACTTTCCATACCTCTCCATCCTGTGCGATGTCTGACCATGTTAGCCTCGCAAATGATGATCAATGATCAGATCGTCCCGCCACATTCGCTGCGGTCGACCTCGACGGCGCTGTCCTTCCTCAGGCGTCCAGTAAGTGGCGATCTTTGCCCATCTCTCCGGGTACGTCCGTGCTACGTGACCTGCCCACTCCCACTTCTGCCTGGCTATTTTTCTCCAACATCAGCTACTTGAGTAATGGAGCGCAGGGTAGTGTTACTTTATTGTCTTTAAAACTATCATAGATTGTTTTGTCACAAAATGGCCCTTCTTAACAACTCTTCCTATTGACAAAGTCGTAAATGTCTAAACTAGAACGTGTATAGAACTACGTCACGTTATCCGCCGGCACAATAACTTATCTGATAGACATTTTTATGTAAGGACCGAAAACTATGGCGGTATAGCCCCATATAAGTTGGTCGATGCAGCTATGAAACGTGCGGGGGAAATATGTAGTGTCCTGGTAGGACAGGCTTTTTATGGCTATTTTGGTATTTACAGAGAACAGCGGTGGCCCAGTGGTGGCGGCTCCGACTTACGCGCAGTAGGTTGTGGGTTTGAACCCAGACAGGCGTATTACTTTGTGTAATTTATTTCATCACCATGACTGCTCTCAAAACGGTGAGTGAAAACATCGTGAGGAAACCGGCATGTCCTCGACATCTACCAACCCGCACGGGGCCCGCGTGGTGGACTATAGCCCGTTCCCTCTCTAGAGAGAAGGCCGTGTGTCCCAGCAGTGGGAACATAATAGGCTGATTATGCAAGTATTTACTATGTATGGTGTTAAGACAGTCTTACGTATTCTTTTTAAAAGCGTGAACTTATTTTAGATCAAAAGCTTTATTTATTTTCAGCGGTTTTTTAGACGTCACATTTTCAAATGTTGTAGCTTCATACTAGAGTACCTTAGAGTAACTAACTTGATTAAAAACATCAAAATCATATCATTAAATTGATTTCAAAATCTTGCTCATTCTTCTCCATGAGATCTACGAGTTTGGAATGGGCAACTAAACAATCCATTCACAGTTATGCCTGCGCCTGGTATATAGGTAGCTTATTTTTGACTATGCAAATGCCTGTCGCGGTTCTGTTTGAAATAAATGCTTTGAGTTTGAGTTTGACAGTGCCAGACCATCAGACGAAAACAAAACTGTCCTTTTTGTGAGTATTTTAGCAGTTACAGTTTCGTTATAAACATATTTAGTCAAAACAAGCTAAAAATATGGGGTCTCCCTTGTTTGACCGAAAAGAAATTGCCAAATTATCACTTCCCAAACAAATTTTCGCATAATTTCATTTGCCAAATTATTACTTACCAAAAAATCTCTTTACAAATAATTGTTACGAAAACCTATGTTTGGCAAGTGAACGTTTGAACAATAACTTGTTCACCAACTAGTACTTTTACCATTTTTTATCTAGTCAAATATTTCAGTTGGTATAACATATTTTACGCAAAATTAAATAAGCCAAATATTTGGTGTCGTCAATTTTAAACTTACCATTTCAGTCAAAAGCACTATTAACTAGTTGGAATCTCCTATTTGGATTCGGTTGGGGCTCCTATTTCTGTCTGCAAGGTTTACAGGAACCTAACTAACCGAACCTCGGGGTGCCCCTGACGTCGACCGTCTAGGGTTAGGGTTTCTGTCAGCATCTGTTAAATTTCAATTACGTTATATTAAATCAATTTGTGTTATGTCTTCATTCCAAAATTTTTGCCTTTATATTTTTTGTCATAACAAATCATTTGACTAAACGTTTATTGTCGAAATTTTGTTTGCTGTAATAAATCATTTGATTAAAGACCAAAAGCCGTAATGACATTTTGCTTGGTAATAATCTGCCAAGTAAACATTTGACCAAATGAAAATGTGCGTACTAAAATTATTCCAAATATTACATTGGCCTAAAAAAAGGTTGCTAAAATTTGTTTGGGTAATGAAAATTTGGCAAAATCTTTTCGGCAAAACGGCAGGATCCCAAAAATATGATTGTAAAAGTCTAAAAACCCGACTTTATCTCCAAACTGTATTATGAGCTTTACGTCTGAAAAGACCAAACATTTTGGGCCAAAATTATATTCGAACTATTTAATTATCCTGCCTTACATTTCATCATATCATTTCCTTTCTTTGTGACGAAAATCATTATTTGGCTGCCTATGAATACATAATGTGGACTGTTATATTCAAGGGCGTCTGAAGGTTTTCTAATATGTACTTTTATAAGTACAAATATATGAAAACGGCAATCAATCATGTTATTATTCTTCCATCCATCAAAACATATGAAATGTTTCCAATTAAAAAGTCAGTTCATATTGGACTCTTTTTTGTTTTTCATTGTTTTTTTAAGTACTTAGGATTATCTATTTTAGGATTGATTGATTTGGCAGATTGTAAATTAAATAACAGTCACTAATATATAATTTGTGTTATCAATTTTTAATATTTTATTTTACGTAGATTTAGTTATATCATTCAGGTCTTGAGCAAGCGTGGTGATCAGCGCTCGTGCCTTCTCTGGTTGAGATAGCCCAGCAGTGGGACAGATATAGGCTGGTATTATTGTTTAAGTATATCAATCAAGCGATCTAGGAAAGGATTCCTGAAGACATGGCTGGATATTAAACAAAACATACGAGCAATCTTCTGAAAAGCAAGTAACACCAATTTCTATTCTCAGTAAATTATCTGGTAACATGACAATATGCGTAATACATATCGTTGCTCCTGTCAGATGAGCCATCAACTATTTACTATACAAGCAACCGCATTGATTAACCAGCTCCCCCTTCCGCCCCTCCCGCATCAGGACATGTTGCCTTTAATTACAAACATTACCAATTAACGCTAGTACAAACACAAGACAATGATATTATTGGTAATCGTGATTCGGCCATCTTCGGCAAACATCGGCGTGATATAATTCTAAAAGGGATATGGAAGGTTTTCCCAACTGCCAGTCACAATTATGGGAGGTTCTACATCCAAAACAGAGGAAGTGATCTTGGCGCAAACTGCTACTGGTGGCGCAGAGAATATTGCGCACCTGGAGACTTTGAAAAATCACGTTGGTGCTATTAACTATATATACCATGGTCGTAATCTGCGCTGTCCTGACGTTGGGGGCGGTATATGTAATTTGGCGCACATATAAAAGGTGCCATGAAAAACAAGTTGTAAGTACAAATGTATTTTTTTTTTCTCAGGGTGGAAGGCTTAGTATGTGTCCACTATTACGTAATCATGTTTATCATAAATATAGTCAGTGTATCTCAACTCGTCTTTCATTCCACTCGTCTCACAATACAACATAACCACTCTTAGTAACAGATTACGGAAACTAATATATGTGTTCAAAACGCTGAGACTTGTAGTCGATACAAATATTATGAAATTACTGTACTATACCCTTGCTAAATCAATATGCTACTGCATCACCTCTTAGGGTGGAGCTCCAAAAACTACCCTAATAGAAATTTAAAGAACCCAAAGAGCTCGAAAGTGTCGTCTTTTCGACCGTATCGCTACCCCGCTGAACAGTTATACAAAGAAAACGAAGGCCTGACAGTGCGTCAACTGTTTATATTGCAAACTCTGCTGAAACAGCATACTCTTTTGGTTTATAATCCATCGCCGTTGTGCTTTAGCCTCACAAAGAATAAATCCAAAAAGAGGCTAACTGACTGGCTACTAAAATTAAACTATAATGATATTGAAAACATCCTTACAATGACCAAAATACACAATCAAGCACACTCACACGCCCACACACTCACACACGTGGGTGTCACAATCACCCATACTACACATCTACTAACATTCGTCTCGAATACTTAAACTAAATTTTAAGCAAAATAAATAAACTATAAAATGTCGTATGATTCCTTACATTCTGTCAGCGCGCCTAGTACATAATTTATGAAATGAAAATGTAAAGGGGATCCTGGGGTCCTGAAGCACAGGCCACGAGCCTAGCTTAGGCACCAGTCTCCCACAATATATACTTACCTGAATTGTGTATCATTATCGAATCTGACCAATGTAAAATAATTTATGTATATTGTGGTGCGAAAATAAAGTTGATTGATTGATTATGAAAAAACCCGGCATGTCCTAGACCTGTGTCACAGTTGTAGAACATTGTAGGCATGTTTTTTACACCACACTAAGAATTTCTCCTGTATGGTGGGTGCCTTAACAAACATTTAAACTCACATACACAAACAGCCATAACATAATTATGCACCTTTCTTCCTAAATCGTGTAGTAAGTGTCTAACCTGGTGTTAAAGTTTTTAAGAAGCCCATGGGCCTCCTCTGACTTGGCTTTACATGCCGTCGACAAATATCTCTCAGGCATGCTGGTTTCCTCACGAAATTTTCCTTCATCAACGCTAGTGATAATTTTACAATACGCACATATGAATCCGAAAAATCAGAGGTGCGTGTCTTGGGTTCGAACTATCTATTACTTGGCAGTCCGACGGTCACACCACTAGGCTATCACTGATTATGGTTATCTTAACTAAAAGGACCACAAACTTTACAGAATTGAGGAATAATATAAAATTCCGTGCATTATGTGTGGAACCTCCGAAGATAAGAATGGCATTAATAACATGAATTAATTTAGCTTTCAGCATGCAAACAATTTGAAAATGCAATAAATAAACTGCTCTCAAGGTAGATAAATAAATTAAACATTAAACAAATCACTAATTTGAAAGCCACAAAATTATTCAAATTGAAATATGGATTATAACAAATTACGCAATATTTCGTTTGGTAATAACACCAATTTGTTTAAATGCACATTGGACCACAAAATGCTGTTATTGTAGAGATCATAGTTATTAACATAAATGTGGTAATTGAACCATTTAATTGGAGTGAAGTTTAATTTTAAATTCACATTAGTAAAATATTGTCCTGTTCCCAGTGAATTGAATAAATCCGTGATATCTTCTTCCAACTTTTAGATCCCATGGTTGGAAGCATAATTAATGTAATTAGCTTTATGATTGTATGATTTTAAACATTAGATTGACCATTACAGTACAAGTAATAGGAATAAGTATCCACTGTCCCCACTCATAGATTGATTTTAATTAATATTTATTGTTTCATTTGCATGAAAAAATTGGATTTTATGTGAGATACACAAAAGTATTCAAACGTCATCGTCAATGCTGTTTCATTGAATACTTAGGGAACAGAAAACAGAACGTGACCATATTTTGACCCTTTCGGGCGTATCTAACGCTTTAAATCGTTGAAGAAAAACAATTGCATCCATTTCAGCACTAAATCAGTGAGTGCTATATGTTAATGTTCGCTAATTTCGTTGAAATCATCGCAACACATTAAAATTCTCTGTGAACTGCCATGACAAACACGATCTACTAGACAAGCAGTCCGGCTTGTATTATAGACATATATATGGTGGAATATATACATTCACATGTGTACATTCATAGCTTGTAAGCATCCAATGATTTGTTATCATGAAAAGACGAGGTTTGCTAGCATGAGAAGGTATTGGTCATTTATGACTTATCACTGTGCGTGAGTATCTCAAGTAATAATTTGTTTTACGGCGAGTATAGGTATATTTTAATTGAATAATTTTAACTATACAGGGTGTAGTAAGGATCTAAGGGACAGCCCTTCGCAGACTGATGGGGTGAATTCAGTATATCATACTAAGATGACCGGTACAAGAAATTATTTCAGGAACGTTATGGGAATCCCATAAATTTAATTTGTTTTATTTCCTCATACGCAATGTATCGTTACCGTGGCAAAACGCACGTAGCGAACGGCAAGCGTGACGACGAGTTCGATGAACTCTGTAGCTAGGCAGGAAGTGAACAGCTGATTTCGTGAGTCGTTCGTTAAAGCATTTCAACATCCGTTGTTAGTTTATTTGTTTTTTATTTTAGCTGTATTGGAGTCCTACGTACAGAAAATGTAATTTTACATTGAAATAAAGGAATAGTAACTGAAAAAACGTTAAAAAAATGAAAAGTTTCCGGAGAAAAATTGCAGGGTGCATTCAGCTCCTCAGTCAGTAAGCGGAGTGAAAGAAAAGAAAGAAAGAAAAAAATATTTATTTGTCGCAGGGACATGACGTGCATACAAAAATAAATAAAACAAAAATAATTACAATTAATCATAAGGCGCATTAATACAACAGGACAGAAACAGAAAAAGAAAAGTTAACAGCTTGCACGTCGTGACTGCGACAAGCAGGCTACCACTCAGCATGATGCTGTGCTATGGAGAGCCCACAGCACAGCGCTGGTTTTCAGTGGTCACCCGTGAGACAAATAAAAAAAAAGTGCTATTCCTTACAACCAGTATGTAATAGTAGTATCCTGAACGATGACTGATGTACCTGTGTGTAGTATCTTGAACCATTTTTAGATTTCTATTGAATTGCTGCCTGTTCCATCAAATGTTAAGTGAAATAAATCATTTAATGCAGGTATATCGGTATATCCTGAATCTGAAAAACACAACGATGCATAAAAGTTAGGAAAAAGATATACGTTATGCAGGCATAGATAAACTAATACAGTCAATATATAGGTATGTATATCATGCTTTTGTCACGCGTTTGACAAAAGCCTATCGAAAACGTGACAAAGGATTTTGTTTTGTTTTTAGGAACGCAATTTTATAAGCCATCCAATTTAGAAAAAAAAAACTTTTTTTGGCGTATCTATGCAATATAGTGCTAGCGTGCATTGACTTCCTGTGTACGTGTTGTCATTTAATAATAGCAAAACGAACCTGTGAACATAACTTTTTAAATATATCTTTTATAAAATATATTGAACTGTTGACTTCCGGTTGTCAGAATCACACCTTTGCATTTGGCAGAAATTGGTGCTGGAGCGCACTATCGGCTGGACCGTCGACTTGTGAGGTCGATGATTGTTGTGTACGTGTACAAGTGTAAAAGGTTAACTAATAACTAATATTCAGCATTCGCTGAGTGATTTGTGTTTTTGTGTCTACAAGTATATTTTTTTTGGGAGCGGAAATCATCGAATGACTCCTCCCGCTCTGGGCGGAGCGGAAGGGAGTGTCAGACTTTTACTGACTAAAACCCATCCATGTTCCTTCTTTTGCCCTTTGTGTTCCAGGGCCGCGGTATTTCTTTCGAACAGTCCCACAGCAAGGAAATAAGAAGGCATACGTGCTTTTAATAGAGTGTCTCATATATCAGCTTATCTAGTTACTATACTGTGGCTAAAACTAGATGATACGGGCTCTCTAACTCATGCTGAAAAAAAACTATATTATTAGTCATGCTTCGAAGCATTTTCCTTCCTATTATTCCCTTTGGTTTCTAAATTTTTATTTATTTAGGTAACCAACATCGAAACATAAAACCGTTGTACAAAATATGCGTGTTACAGTTATTATGGCCAATTATAGGTTTCCCTGTATAACTGGGATATGTGTATAATAGCATGCGTACGGACTAATGCCAGATATTTCAAATTAAACAACAAAATAAAATTGCAATACAATACAAAATTACATAAGATTAGATTTAGCTTTATTTGCAAAATTACCTTCGAAGACGGACTCTGTATCAATCCAAGCTTTGAGAATGAAGAAAAAGTGAGTAAAATTTAGAAAAAGTGCATTTTCAACTTTAAGTGCTATAAAAATCCGTTGCGTTAAAAATCATCGGCGTAAACAAAGTCTAATTATCATCATCTGCCTAGTCGTTTTCCAACTAGGTTGAGGACAGCTTCCAGTCTAACCAGATGCAGCTAAATACCAGTTTTACATGGAACGACTATCTGACCAAAGTGTAATTAAAAAAAAAAACAAGTTAAAACTGAAGGAAATATTTCGACAACGTGCAAAAATCAACAGAAAAGCCCCAAAAAGAAAAAGCTAATTATATTGCCGAACTACTAAAATTATCGCAAAACATCGTAAATTATCGCAACATAGCAAAACAATAGCAAATCATATTCTACACAGCGAACCAACAAATCATTCACTAAATATCATAACGGGGAAACTTTTATATAAATAATAAGTTACTATATTACAGTTTTATTTCTTTTACTTGTGAACTTGAGCTACCACTAACTGAATATAAAATATTTGTTAAGTTTCGCCAAACAATTGAGGAAGTTGTTAGAAGTTTCTCCAATCACACTCCGGCTTTTTATTTACGGCCTGTTATATTCAAATGTTTGGATAAACCTAAACAAGAGGTTGATGACATTCTGATGGCTTTTCGAACGTTAACACGGTCTCTTTTTATGTTGTTTTACTGGTTGAGGGGTTCAACAAATCTTTCCTTTTATCGTTCTGGGATAAATCTATACATATAAATAAAATTAAAGCTTCTATAATTTATAATTTCAAAATAACAGCGTATTACTGAATGCTTATTATAAAAGTATATACGGTACTTAAAACAAAAAATTATGTCTGTCTATTTGTTCCGGTTAGTCTGCGAAACGGCTGGATCGATTTCGGCGGGACTTTTACTGACCGATGGCTGATGTTATAAGGAGTAACTTACTACTTTATTTTTTTTTAAGAATTAGGGTTCCGTGCAACAACAATTAAACCCTTGAAATTGTTAACAAAATCTGATTCAAAATGGGGAAGTTATCTTTTTTTATAATAATTTCAAGCGAAGAAAAGTCGCGGGCAACAGCTAGTAAGTAATAAACATCCATGTCAAGTATGTCACACTGCCACATTGAGGCGTTGTAACACCTAAACGACTATACCTGAGAAAGTGTTACTAAACAGTGGGCCCAGATGAAGCGACATTTTATCAGAGGAAATGTAAAAATGAAATGAAAAAACCGAAGTGCGAGTCGGACTCGCGGTCGAAGGGTTCCGTACCATTATCTATAAAAACGGTAAAAAAATCATGTCTGTTGTTTATGAGCCCCGCTTAAATATGTTTTTATTCTGTTAGTATTTGTTGTTATATCGGCAACAGAAATACATCATCTGTGAAAATTTCAATTGTCTAACTATCATGGTTCATGATATCTCATGTCCTTCTGTCTGTCCGTCTGTCACCAGGCTGGATACAGCCAGACAGATAGACAGACAACGGAATCTTAGTAATAGGGTCCCGTTTTACCCTTTGGGTACGGAACCCTAAAAATTGTGTACTATTGACATAAGTTACCGAAAAGATGATTTCGATCCTGTTAAACGTGATAGAAAAGCGAAACGCTTTGGAAGCAATAAGCCACCTGTCTTAGCCGTCCATGTATCAATTGTTGTAGTCTATTTCAAAACAAAGGCACTTGGTACTTTTCAACTGCAGCTGTTTACTGACCTAATAGGTTAGAGTTTAAAAGTAGATAAACCACACTGGTCTTCTTCTTTCTTTATCTTGTGGTTAGTCCCTAACCTGGAGTCAGAGTTTTTATGCTGCCCATGGGCCTCTGACTTGTCTTTATGTGCCTTCGAAAAATACATATATCTCTGGCATGATGGTTTCCTCACGATATTTTCCTTCATTCGGTGAAGGAAAAGAATTCAAGAGATAACTACACAATACGCACTTGAATCCGAAAAATCAGAGATACGTGTCTTGTGTTCAAACTTGAGACCTATGATAACTCGATTATCTAAAAAAAAACACTTGCTGTTCCTATAGTCACAAACTACTTAGGTAAACGCACAAGAAAATATTTAGTACCCTCGTTAATGAATGAGCTACCCCCACAGCTGATATCGCAGGTTGAATCTAAAGACCAACTTAAAATAGTTCTTAAAGAACACTACCTCTCATTGTGTCCATAGCTAGTTTTGCTTTTGCGGACAATATCAATTTTCCATATGTGTAAAATGTGTTTCTTTTCTGTAAACTCACTGCCCTTATTTTATACGTTACTTAATAATAAAAATCGAATGTTATAATGATATTGTGAAACGAGAACAACTGCCGACAAACTGTTCTGCAGTTTGGCAGACTTTTTACATGTTATTGTTAAACAGATTTTGAATAAAAAACAAAAATGACTTGGCAGTCCGACGGTCACACCACTAGGCTATGCTTACTCCTTACCACATAGTGTTCAGTACTCACAGAAAAGCTCGCTGTTAATCACTCAAAAGCACATAGCTCATAAACAAATGAATAACAATAGCCAGCTAAATCTAGCTCAGTTAGTTCAGTCTAATTGGTTTACTCAGCTTTACTGAACAAAATGAATAAAGAAGCGATATAGCTATCCTAGTGTTTTATCATACATACCATTCTAATTCCGTTAATACCAGTGATTATATCGACAAACGTGAGCTTACAAGGATTAGCAATGAGTCACGTACGCAACGCCTAGATACGCTTTGTGCATACAATTACACAAATAACCGAGACAAAGACATTATGCATGCTATATGAGCCTATGCGTTGATGACCGAAGGAAGAATAATCGGTGGTGGAAGGTGTCTCCTACCTACTGCAGGACAGTAACTGGCGATGTCCCAAAAGACTAGGTGGGCACTCGGACCCCATGGCCCTAGTGCTTCAAACACAAACGGCTCAAACACAGAGTTACTAATGAGGTTTTTGAAGTTTTGCGCCATTTGAGGTTTTCATAAAAAGACTTGGAAAGAACTTGTGTTTAAAAAATAATTTATTCTGACTTACTGACCAATATAAACTGAGGTTGGAACAAGCGGTGACTAGTTCCAATGCAAGAAGGTTTATTTAAAAGCCAACCAAGATTATTCTATTTAGGTAAAATTTATTCTGGCTATATTCAAATATGTTTGGTCAGTTTACCCGACAAAGCTCATCGATTGCCCCAAGGCGAAGTGTATTCATAATATTAGGTAAGTTAGAAGCGGACAAACATTTAGAATATAGAAGTCTACCTCATTCCTTACCTACAAATACGTACAAAAAATAAAACCAACGATACCAATGAAGATGCCAGACGAAAAGCATTACCTTTCTAAACAGGCCTTTTAATATGACATTGGTCCCTCTATCCACAATGGGCCAACTTAAATACGTCGAGGCTAATGGCTTGAAAGCTTTTTTGGTAGAAAAAAAGAGGAACTGGGAACAGGCGGGGCTCATTCCGAGTAATTCGGTGAAAGGAATAGATACAGGAGAAGGCAAAAAGTTCGGGGACTTGAGCTGATCTGAATAATAATAGTGCGGTGCTCTTTTGAGTGAATTTTCTAAGGTTTCTGAAAGATTTTTGGCCGAGCGAGTTTTTATTTTTGGAAACGTATAGGAAAACCTTCATTTAGGAGAAGATACGGTTTACAAGAAATCGTTTTAAAAATGAATAACATTTTCATAATTCAATAGATGACCTTACCACTATCTAAAATATAAAACACTCCTTTTTTGGGCAGTCGTGTAAAAAATTGTTTATTTGCACAAAAAAAAAATATGGTAAGGTGGTGGACCACCCCACCACCTTACCATATTTTTTTTTTTGTCGTCTTAATATTTTTATTTTGTCGATACATAAGTCTTGTGACAACTTTAAATAATTCACACTGTGGTGTAGACATGTTTTCTCTCACAATTCACTCGTAAATACCTACGATATCACAATAATATTCCTTAAACGCCTTCAAAGTTGTTCTATAACAAGTCACACATACCGGGTCACACTGCTGAAGGCAGAACAACCACTTACTCTCTAACATCCCGGAGGAATCGCGGCGTCTGTGACAAGATCCCGGATTAACCGCTCTGACCAACCTGTTGTGGCCGGCCAGTGTTAACATTACCCACTTACAACGTTACACGTTTAGGAAATGTTAGAATGTGGTTTAGAGACTGACACGGATGTGAGGAGCGAAAAACTGTTAGGTACATGGGACTCCCTGCCAGGGCTGCGGGACTGTTCGAAAGAGATACCGCGGCCCTGGAATACAAAGCGCAAAAGACATGACATGGATGGGTTTTAGTCAGTAAAAGTCTGACACTCCCTTCCGCTCCGCCCAGAGCGGGAGGAGTCATTTGATGATTTCCCATCCAAAAAAAAAAAGGTACATGGGACTTACAAATAAGCGGTGGGAGTACTATAGGGTACGCGTCTGCCTAACCTTTCGGTGATTATATGCATGATGTTATGTTTGTACAAAATACGCAACATTCAAATGCATAGCTTGGTTTTGTGTTTGGATGTTTGAAACGAAATTGAAATGATATTATGTTTTAAAATGCACATTACATTTAAAATATTTTGTGTTAATAATAGGCAATGCTTAAGTGTCCAACGAAAATTACATTATATTTACACAAATTAATATCCGCCGAATGGTTTGGAGAGTAGAAAAGACAGAAAATTTTAGACGACAAGGACAAAAATATTACTCACATTAGTAACTCAATCCACGAGAGAATAAAACGCTGAAAACCTTGAAAACATCCAACATCAATGAAACTAAGTAAATATAAAAATAGCTCAGTCGTTCTCCAGTCAACTCGAGGAAAAGCTTTATTACAAGTTTTTCAGTGCTGGCAATGTTTTACTACTAAAACTAGATAGTTCCTTCATTGCAAGAACTAGTCGAGGTTGTGAAAAAAGTTTAAAATCAGGAAGAAAGCCACAAAACACCGGAAGGAGTGAAAACCTCGCACTTGAAACAGTTTCTTAATTAAATTTACTTTAGCAGAGAACTGTGCAACTGGAGTGCGGCCAAAGAATAAGCGGATGATCGTAATTATAAAAAAATAGGTTGTTCTACTTTTATGCTTAAAAACTGTGGTTTGAAACTTATTTTGGCGGACGTCCGAGTGGATAAAACAGCTAAAAGTTTTGTTACGCATGGAATATTGACTGTCCTACTGAGGCCAGATTTATATTTTTCCGTGTAGTTTTACTGCGCTGTTTCTAATGTAAGCTACTTCTAGACTTGATACCATAGACAAAAATCAAGAACGAGTTTCAATAGGATTAACATAAGCTTTTCGATAGCCAATGTCTATGGAATACATTTACACCCGTATAGTCAAGTTAAAGTAACTACTTAATTTAAGTAATTGTTTATGCAAACATTTTAATGCAATAGACAAGAATTTAAATGAAGTAAGAACCGTAGAGTAAGCGTAGCTGAAAATTCAAACTTTTGACAGTTCTAACTTCAAGCAATTACTAAACTACAGAATAAAAATCGTTTCTTAAATAATAACTTTAACTCGAGTAATTACTTTGTCTTGTTAATAGATACGGGTGTTAGACTTTTCCGTCATCATTATCGTTGGTAGAACACAGTTTGTTTAGGTCTTCTGGTACTTTCAAATAGTAAGTACAGTTCATCCAGCATTCTTCTGTTGGCATAACTTGCTAGGCCAGCCTACCACACTATTCCCAAACCACTGTAACTCCTGAAAGCCAGAATCAACAGTGGCGACCACCAGAAAATCTCCGAGACAATGAAGCTCGACCACGTCCCAGAGAAACAATTTAACTGACTTGGATCTGTTTTGTCTTGCAACGAAATTAATCAGAAAAGTATAGCGGAGGAGTAGGAAAACCAGAATTTCCACTTCCCTCCATATCAGCAGGAAACAGAACGAAACAGGCCACACAAACAACACAACACAACTTACAACAACAACACAACTTGCTGGATGGTTAAGATCAATCTGACCAAAAGTTCATTTGCAATAATTGTGTAGGTGTAAGTTTATCGCTGATTTCCAAGCCCCAAAATGTCTCGACTCAATGTGAAGGACGAACAATTAGTCCCACTACTTCATTCACCGATGAAATGTAATGCAATTTTGAAATTGAAGCAAACAATTAATATTGTCTGAAAGAAAACTTCATGTACACGTGTTTCCTTTCTAGACTTCAGAAAGGAGGAAAAAACATCAAAAGGTAAACAATAAAGACTTGACCCTTTTAAAGAATTACATTGCAGACCCATTTCGCTCCTTAGCCACGTGTATAAGCTGTTTTGTTTGCATATTAGCAAAATAGTTAATAAAGCGTACCAACTTTATGCATTTGTTATGCGCTCGACATTAGATTTTAAGAAGCCCTCTTCATTTATTTGCCTATATAAGTATCTTGTACGCTCGCAACTGGAGTATGCCGTGTCCATCTGGAGTGCATATTATAAAAATACTTTGAGGCGATTGAGAGTGTTCAACAGAAGTTCCTACGTGCTAAGCATTTGAGATGCTTCTGATATTACTTGCCATATCAGGACTTACTTAATAAGTACAAACTCACAACACTCGAAAGTAGACGTAAGTACTTGGAAGCCATGAATCTTTATAACATTGTTAGTAGTAGATTTGACTGCATTGAGTTAACCATCATTATGCTACGTTGTCCCTAGAACAGTGTACAGGCGAAAGGTACCACTGGTAGGCTATTTTCCACGCGTACCTGCCATTCTAACACTGGTTTGCGCTCACCTGTTCGCAGAATGATAGATACCTACAATGGGACTTTTGAACATATTGACATTTTTGCTTGTTCTCCTAGTAAGTTCAAAGGTCTTATACTCAAAGAGCTCTCTCGATTGATGTGTAAGTACATGAGTATGATAGTTAAGTAAGTTTAGTTTTTAATATTATCATATATCACGTATACTCACTCTTGAGATTTGCGAGAACCTATTGTTGTCAATGGTGGTCCTCTCAAGCTTGTTCGAGAATCTGTTTACCTCGGACAAACTCTGCAATTTGGTAAGAACACCTTTGAGAGGGAGCCTAGAGAAGAATACAGCTGGGCTTGGCAGCATTTGGGAAGTTTCGTCGGTGCGTCCTGCCTGTTATGACTTAGGGAGCCGAAACGTGGACACTGACGGTACGGCTAGCCCATAAATTTAATGTCGCTCAGCGAACTTTGGAACGGGCTATGCTTGGAGTTTCTCTGAGGGATCGCATTTGGAACGAGGTGATTCGACAGAGAACCAGAGTTGTCGACATAGCCCACAAAATAAGTAAGCTGAAGTGGCAATGGGCCGGTCATATTAGCCGTAGGATCGATGCCCGTGCGGGTAGACGTGTTCTTGAGTGGAGACCGCGAATCAGCCAACGTAAGGTGGGACGCCCGCAGACTCGGTGGAGTGACAATCTTCGCAGGGTGGCTGGTAGCAACTGGATGAGAGTTGCTGAGAATCGAGTTGAGTGGCGTGTGATTGAGGAGGCCTATGTCCAGCAGTGGACTGTTGTAGGCTGATGATAATGATGAATAAAGACTTGATTTAATGTTAACTTAATCTAACTAAAACTTAATAACAAAAATTAAATAAAACTAATAATGTACATCTAACTCGTAGTCATTATTACGTTTTCCTTTCCAAACTATGTTGTGGTCGGCTTCACGTGTAATCGGATTTATCTAAATAGGTATGATATTTTACATGAAGCAACTGCCTATCAAACTGGGTAACTAACTAAGGGTAACTCTAATTGGGTTGGTCTTAAAAGTGGTTACCAACTCTGTACTATAGAGACAGACGCCCAACAAGGTGTTTGACATTCCTGGAGACAAAGTTCAAATTGATTTCTAGTTTTAATTTCGCTGAGCACAAATTTAGGATCGACCGGTGACCTGGAATCTAACACTTTCTCTTCATTTCAATAAACCAGGCATTGAAAATGGTATAATGGCAAACACTTACAGAAATTAATTACTGTAATGCCAAAATTCCGTCTCTTATTCTCGTAGTTATTTCACAACATCTCAAAAAACCTCAAGAGGAACGCCATTGACAACCATTTATAGGTCCTGAGGTGACGTGTTCAACATTTTCTCTTAATTTCAATAAAGTAGTCATTGAAAATGGCATAATGACAACCATTAGATACATATTCATTACTGAAATGACAAAATTAAGTTGTCTCCTGTTCTTGTAGTCTAGTTAATTCACAACATTCGCTTGAATAAATGATACTAGCGACCCGCCCCGGCTCCGCACGGGTGCAATGCTGATACTAAATATACTGAAGACGCCGTGAACCGGATCGTACCGGGGCGCGCGAGCAGAGGGGCGCGCGGGAAAGGGGCATGCGACGGCCGAGGGCGGCGGGCGCGCCGCGCCGCACAGTGGTCCGGATTTTGAATATGGAGGACTTAGGACCCAAGGTCAATATTTCAGGCTGAAAAAAATCATATGGACAAATAAGTAAACGCTCATCAACGTTTGTTCTAGCGGTTTTCATGGAATTGTTTAATTTCGCGAAAAAAAAATATTGAAAAAAAAAATGTATGGAGAAAAAGTGAAATATTTTTTTTTCTCGACTTGTTTAAAAGTGTTAGCAATGAAACCTTTTGTATGCTATTATATTACCTTTATTAATTAATTTCAGAAATATTTTTTTCGCATATACTTGCAGCCTTGGCTAAAATAAGCATCGGAACTTTCAATATTTTTATTTCAACTATTTGTGACAATTAAAGGTTTTTCTTTATAGTCACATAATTTTCGTATATTTTCAATATTATAAATATTAATAGTCATTATTTGCCGACGATTTTTGACTTTCAATTATTTTGAAAAATAGATAGAATAGCACTTTTAGATGTGATAACTCGAAGGATTCTGCAAGTCGTTGGTGACGATTTAAACATTTCCAGTGGAAATTTGAAGCTGACCAGCAAAATATGGGGATTCGATGGGTCTTCAGCACAGAGCAACTGTAAGCAAAGAAGTGAACTGGCCGAAATTGACGACTCCTCTGTGTTCATGACGAGCCTCGTTCCTCTGAAGCTAGAGGCTGGAAATATTGTTATTTGGAATAATTCAAAGCCATCTTCAACATCTTATTGCAGACCAGTTAAGTTTCAGTTTGCGAAGGAAACGATTGACTTTGTTAAACAAGAAAGCCGCCTGGGCAATGGAGGAAGAAATACGAAATTTATCCATTTCAAGTTGCGGAAACTTCGAAGTTGCTCATGAGTTGCACATGACAATGATTGATGGAAAAGTGACTACGATAATTACAGATACTCCATCTGCAGCTACTTGCAATGTTTGCAAAACCTAGCGAGATGAATAATCTTTCCCAAATGTTTTCAAGACCTGTTCGGGAGATGTATATCAATATGGACTGTCTACTCTTTATATGTGGATTCGAAGCATGGAGTGTCTTTTACACATATCGTATAACTTAGATTTCGAAATGTGGAGTGCCCGAGGTGACAACAAGAACCTTAAGAAGTTTCGCAAGGACATGGTGCAATCGGAGTTCAAAGAACGGATGGGACTTTTGATTGATGTTGTGAAGCAGGGATTTGGAACGACAAATGACGGGAATACGGCCAGAAGATTTTTTCGGGAATACGAAAAGACTGCTCAAATAACGAAGATTGATGCTGATTTGATAAAACACTTCGCAGTAATATTGCAAGTGTTATCTTCTGGGAAAGCTGTCAATATCGATGAATTCCGTGAATACTGCAAGGAAATTGCTGAGCTCTTTGTACATCACTACCCTTGGTACAACATGCCTTCCAGTATACACAAAATGCTGATACATGGCGCTGATATATGCAAACATTTCTCTTGCCTTCCCATCGGAATTTTGTCAGAAGAAGTAGGAGAAGCAAGAAATAAGGATTTCCGAAATACCAGAGAGCGCCACACGAGGAAAACAGGAAGATTGCAAAATAATGAAGACATTATGCACAATTTTTTGATATCTTCAGATCCATATATATCTCATCTGAAACCTAAATACACCAAATTGAAGTCATCAAGTATGTTTTCAGAAGCTATCCAATTATTAATAGCAGAAGAAATAGTGGAAGTTGAAGAAGAGGAAATAGAAGTTGAACAAGAAGCTCCAGAAAATGTGCCAGATCCATTGGAATGAAGTTTAAGTCATTTTATTATTTTTTTAAATGTATTATATTTAATTTAAAATGTAAACGACTTTCGATTAGTATATTGTACTATAAGAATTATATTTTGTAATTTGATCTCTGTATTGATATAAATAATGTAAACGACCTTCGATTATTATATTTTTTGTACTAACTAAGAATTATGTAATTAACAATTTTCAATAATTATGTTATTTCGTAATTTGATGTCTGTGTTAAAATAATATAAATGACCTTGGATTATTATATTTTATTGTTTTTCAAGAATTATGTAATTAACAATTTAAAAAAATTATATTGTCAAAAATTATGTCTGGATTGAATAAATAATGTAAACAACCTTCGATTATTATGTATATTGTACTGTAAAAATTATGTAAGTAATTAACAATTTTCAATCATAATTTTTTTTTTTTTTTTTTTGTATTTATATAAATATTTTTATTCCCGTAACCACTTTAAAAGAGCAAAAAACTACTGATTTCATGTAATTTCTTTTATATTAAATATTTTAAGTTAAACCGCGTATAAACACCAAAGCTGCAACTGCATGCAAAAGATTTCTTAGTGAAATTATCAGATAAGTGTAACATAATAATATACAAAAGGTTTCATTGCTAACACTTTTAAACAAATCGAGAAAAAATTTTTTTTCACTTTATCTCCATACATTTTTTTTTAAATATTTTTTTTTTCGCGAAATTAAGCAATTTCATGAAAACCGCTAGAACAAACGTTGATGAGCGTTTACTTATCTGGCCATGTGATTTTTTTTAGTCTGAAATATTGACCTTGGGTCCTAAGTCCTCCATATTCAAAATCCGGACCACTGTGCGCCGTCCGTCCGACACACCGCTAGGAACCCCGACGCGAGATCACGTTCCGTTAAATAATCATTATTGTAAGAAACTATAACTTGTATGCAGAAATATTAAAAGTCATTGTACCACACGTTCTCGTTTAAATGAAGAAGACCCGACCACCTCAACACACAAAGGAGCTACTAGTAAATATCAGCTCCGACATATACTGTTACGTCGTCGGTTGCTTTACGAGAACATTCCAGATTACGTGCGAGTCTCGAATGTTCTAGTAATGACCTGTCTATAAGATTAGACTCTAGAATGTTCCACTATAGAACTGTCTAGAGGATTCGAGAAGATTGTAGAAGTTTCTCGAAGGACAATGTTCTATTATGGAGCTTTCTAGAAGATTCGAGATAGTTGTGGAACCTTCTCGAAAAATGATGTTCGACTATGAACTGTGAAGAAGGTTCCTGAAAGTGGTCGAACCTTCTCGAAGGATCGGTCGGCATATAAATAGACGTCGTGTTTGTGGGAGGGGTCAGTCTGACTGGCTACACAACGAAGCTAATAGAAGTGAACTAGAAGTGCGATATCTAAGTGAAAGTGATCAGTAGTGTATTTGTGATTAAGTTTTTAAGTGTTTTGTAATTAAATTAAATTTATCCCATAGCCAGCTCGTAACAATACTACCCCCGGCCGGTACCGCCGCAACCGCTATGACCCTTTTTTTTTTGGAGGGTGGGAAATCATCAAATGACTCCTCCCGCTCTGGGTGGAGTGGAAGGGAGTGTCAGACTCTTACTGACTAAAAACCACCCATGTTCCTTCTTTCGCCCTTTATGTTCCAGGGCCGCGGTATCTCTTTCGAACAGTCCCGCAGCCCTGGCAGGCATCGGCCCTTGCGGGCCCCTCCCATTTGCTGACATCTCTTTGAGGCGCGCGTGGAACACGAACGCGCCGTCGACACGGCCGGTCGTCATACGACGGACGGACGGCGAGCTAGCCCATTACTCACCGTCCACAGGCCCGCGCCTACGGTGGCCGAGAGCCATCACGGCGTGGCCCCCGACGCCCGGTGCTTCTCCCGCGGCGGCTGGGACGTGAGGCTCTCTGCCTCTCACGTTCTGCCACCTCCTTCGCTAGCAGGACTGCTTCGCAGAAGGAGGCGACGGCTTCCCATTCCCTCTCGCCCCGGACCATGGCTTGAACCAGGGCCGGGTGCGAGAGGTCGCCGCCGCCAATCGCCGCTACGAGGACACGGCGGTGCTCCGCCCAAGCGGAGCAGACCTCGACGGTGTGCTCCACCGTGTCCTCCGGGCGATCCTCGCAATGATAGCACCCGGGCGTTTCCTCCCGCCCGATTCGGTGCAGGTACCTCCCGAAACAAACCGCTATGTCCCTGCATTTTAAATCTGTTATATCTTCGAAAATATTCATTTAAATTACATCCTTTTACAGCATGACTATGAACTATTGATCATATTGATCTATAAAAAATGGTTATTGTGGGTTATCCCTAAGAGATAGACATATTATTATACCATTGCGGACTTTTTTGTAGACCTTTTAAAGGTGTACAATACTGTAGTAAGTTATTTTGATCTATCTCGTAGGTTTCAGCCAGCGTTTGCAATGTAAGCACAAAAAATGTGTTTATTTACGACATCACAAATTAATTATCAGTGTTGCTCTACTATATTATGCATGTATTAAACGTATAAACCTCCCCCTTGAATCACTCTATGTATTAAAAAAAAACGGCATCAAAATCCGTTGCGTAGTTTTAAAGATACATAGGGACAGACAGCGGGAAGCGACACATATTTATAAATGAATTTAGTAAAATAAATTGTGAAAAGTCAAGATTCATCGTAAATTAGAATAATAGGAGATTAATCATAAGAGCCCAACAATGACGCCTTGCATTTTGTCAGTAGGTTTCAGTAGCACACCATCCATTAACTCGAATGACGTCTTTTAATTAGAATACCTATTACCAAAGTTTACAAAATACGGTGTCACTGATTGACCATTTTGACCAAACTTATTTTTTTTTAAACGTTTCCCCACACTAGGAATTTCTCCTGTATCGTGGGTGCGTTTACAAACATTTTAACTCACATATTACAAACAGCCAGACTCGGAACAACTATCTGTAGGCCATACAAATATTTGTTCCGTGCGGGGATCGAACCCGAGACACGCAACGCAGCAGTCAATCGCTCGGCCACTGCGCCAACCGTGCCTTCATTAGCAGACATAGGTCTCTCTTTTGTAAATGGCTTTACTATGTACCTCCCTCTAATGCTTTTTAATACTTTCGTCTACGTAAGACTTAAAAAATATTTGATCCTGTAGGTTTATTTAATAATATTTAATTAATAAAGTTTCTTTTAATAAAATAACATTTAAAGAAACACTCAGCAAAACTAATACGAAACTTAAATCAATTTTCAAACTAAATAATTAACTATGCAAAGTTACGAGTACCTAACTAAAATAATTATTTATTTTGTTTTCGAGAATTTGAGAGTCAAATAGTGAATGGGTGTGGGCTGTTTTCATTGGACTATAGTTGAAAATATACAGTTACAGTTGCCTGAGGGATGTGGCTATCCAAAAGACGATGTATACTTAGGTTTAGTATGAAGACATAATTTTCCAACCGTGATACTTGCATAGAGGCATGAAGACCAGGGTGAAAAGTCGGAGGTTCCTTCAACGGAGGTTGCTCCGTTGAAGGAATCTCCGAACAGACGAGTGCTATGTCCCATGGATTTCTTTACTGTTAAATAGCTTATGCCCACGGCTTCGCCCGTGTGGATTTCGATAATTGTCCCACGGGATCATACTACCGGGATAAAAAGTATCCTATGTGTTAATCCAGGTTATAAACTATACACCATTACTTTTAGGTCGTTCTGGAACCGAATACCATTAACTCGATCATCGAACTCGAAACTATTGGGACTGTTTTTTTTTCAAAAAGTAACAATAAAAAAAAACACGAAAGAATAAATTTAATGTTTTTTTTTATGTTTCTTTTTGAAAAAAATTGTTCCAATCGTTTCGAGTTCGATGATCGAGTTAATGGTATTCGGTTACAGAACGACCTAAAAATGATGGTGTATGTGTGCAAATCCGTTCAGTAGTTTTTGCATGAAATTGTAAAAAACATCCATCCATCCATCCTCATAAACTTTCGTATTTGTAATAGTACCTACAGGAGCAAGTAGGATAGTAGGATGTCGGGCCATAGTATTCTCGCGGATAGCCCTGCGTGCGTTATGATGAATTTAATCTGTGGATTTCGTACGTCGTAACGTTGCCACACTGGTAAGTGTCAACGACCTCTTCTGGCAACCTTACTAAACAATACATCCGTGATCTTATATGAACAGTAAAACTGGAAATCTGTACAGAAAATACCTACTTTTAAAGCCTCTAAAAGTGAGTGTGTCACATCAGCCCTACGCCAGGTGATTCGTCCGAGGACAATGATACGTGATAATGATAAGTGTGACACCAGACAAACGCGCGCTATTTCACAGTAGCCAGTCGCTTTTTGTCGCATTTTAAAGAAGTTTATTAACTTTCACAAAAATATTTATTTGAACAAGGCACAAAAAAAAACTTTTTTAATCTCATTTATATTCATAGAGTCGTACCTACATGCGCGCTCATTCATGAAAAGTACCTAATTCATATGTGAACTGACGAAAAAGGTCGTGATTTATGTCAAAAAGTTCTTTAGTGATGAAAATGCTAGTTGTAATCTGGGCTTGTTAAATAACTTTGAATTTTGATGAGCTGTCGCTTGTTAACTCCCGGATGAGTTGATGTCATATTCGTGACCTTGTGCCAATTTATTTAGGCTCGACAATATCTCCCATACTTTTCTATTGCTCGTCATCTCTGTGGTCCTCTTGGTAGCCGTTTCACAGTTCACACAGTCTATCCATCGTTTGTTTGGACTTCATGAAGGCCTTTGGATCATGATTAATTATAGTATTAAAAATGTAGCAATTTGCGCAGTGTACACTTGGACAAACCTCCCCTAACCAACGTTTTAACGATCGGCTCTGCGCTTCCCGCATCGGATTCAACGGGCTGCATTTTCGCGACTTTGACCAAGACGCCGTCTCATCGGTCCATCTCATGGTAGGCCTGTAATATCTGCGCTTATCCTAGATCGCCATCGGAAAAAGCCATTAGTCTACAAGGTAGTTTATTGTTTAAGTAAGCTAACCCTTTTTCCTGTCAATAGAAATTCGATTAGCTTGAAGTCAGACCGTTAGTACTTAGAAACAAGTTGATTTATTCTCCGCCAATTTCTTCGTAACCTCATGACATTCATCTAAAGATAAACATAATACAATTATGGCCGTAGACATCGTTAAGGCGAGACCATGACCTGCCGCTAACAAGCTTAACAAACCACACCTAAACCCTTTATCTGATATATTGTTACCGACAGATAGTAAACCGTAGTTAGCAAAATGTGGCACCTTAATCTTAATATACCTACCTACCACACTTTCCTTTGTTTAAATCTTCTACCGAAGAGGCATCCGACGACGGTACAAAATTTTTAATCAATACCTTAAACAATGCCTTTTAAATATATACCTAGTCTCTTGGTCTATCTTTTCTTAACCCACAACCGAAAAAGAGTGGTATTATAAGTGTAACGTGTGTGTGTCTGTCTGTGGCATCATAGCTCCCAAATGGAGAACCGATTTTTTTTGTTTGATAGGTGACTTGTTCATAAATATCACGAATTAGAGGAGGTGACCTTAAAAGAAAACAGACAATTTTATTATAGATTTATTTATCAAAAAATTTATCACCCGTCAATTTATTTTCATCACTTAAATATTTTTACATCAAAAATACTGGTTGCACATCAAAGGACAATGACCAAAGTTGGTACCAAAAAGTGTCGCGCCTCAAAACCAAAATATTATAGTAATTAGTTTCATATTTTTTTACGGCATTACGCGTCGGGGATTTGATTTTTGAACTGGAAATATACTTTTCGAGTTTAAAAGTACGAATATTGTTTTACTCCCTTTATATGACGTTCCGTTTCAACTGAATATAAATGACGTTCCGTTTCAATTGAACAAACCCTTGTCTGTCGAGCGGACTCTAAAATTAATTACAATTAAGTAAGATCAGTACACCAAATCGATTTAGTTTGGTTTATTGCTATTTGCAACAAAATAGATTTTCTCAGCCTAAAGATTTTGATTTATCGATTACATCCCTAAATCCCGACTAGTTTATAGCACTTACTATACTCTATGGTTTATAGTTATCTTATCTGTGGCATCTGACATTTGTACTGTACTGACTGACTATTGGCAATGTAAAGGTCTAAAATAAAATCGAGTTTCAGTCAAGCATACTGTGGATGTTACTTTAACTCGTACTTCTTACTAATATTAGTTAAAATACGTCGTTGGTAGCGTCGAAACAATAGACCTACTTTTTAGATTAGTTTCGATTTTATAAAATAACTGAAACGCGGGTTTTTTTTTTCAAAAATATTTTTTGTAGGAGTTAAAATACGATCAGTGTAGTCTATAAAAAACAAGGTTTGATTTTGATGCAGCATGGTACGGGATTCCATACTTCCATGAGCATTCTCTTTTACCAGAGCGGACAAACGTAATACTTGTGAGTATTACATAAAACAACATATTTTTGCAACATGTTTTCATCGTAAAAAAAGGCATTGAGACAACTTAGGATGCAAGAGCGAGAGTAGCGAGCTCGGGACTTGTGGCACCGCGACTCGGACGCTACCTAGGACCCCGTCATCCACTTCGTGTTAGGTTACTTTAAACCCTGCAGACATAAATAGGAGCCCAGCGCACCGAGGCTACGGCAGCTCGGTTTCACTTAATTAAATTGCTTTAAGCGTTAAAAATATTAGCTTTGTTTTAACAAGAATGAATTACAAAATTTAGTGTGCGCTAGCTATTATTAGATATCCGTTCATAAAAAAGCTCCACTTTATAGCGATATGTCACGAACTCAAATTGTTGCTAAAATAATAAATTTTGACTATATTTTTCATTTCAGTATTTTTGATTAGGATTGGGATTTTTTATTTATTTATTTAATTTTAAAGAAAGCTTACAGACCAATAACAATTATAAATCTCATGCATAAGTAGTGACATTTGCTAATTACAAGCTTCCACATAATATAAAACAAAGGAAGATTTTTTGATTAACAGTTAAAAACTCCGTCCCATCTCATCTGCTCATAGTCCGATATGATCGCAAGATTAAAATATATATTAAAAAAAACAGTTAAAAACTAGCCTTTACAGACAACTAATTATTCATTTAAAAGGTTATTGTGATAAATAGGCAAAACCCATGTTTTTAGAGCTTAAGAATCAGAGGGAAAGGTAAGTAGAAGGCAAAACCTAAGTAAATCGGCCATTCTACGAAGTGGCCAAAATCCTGTTCGCTCCATACAATATCTCCTTTTTAAATACGAGGGCGGCACTGAAAATTTCGGGAATCAAGGAAGTGACACAACATTACTATTTAAAAATGTATTTATTGCTTTTCGAAGTATTCTCCGCGAAATTTGACACATTTTTCCATACGATGGAACCAATCATTGAAGCAACCATTCCATTCGGAAGTTGGGGTCTCCAAAATGGCCGTTTTGTAGGCGTCTACAGCTTCTTCAGGTGATGAAAATCTCTGACCACGCAATTTATTCTTTATTTTAAGGAAAGTATAGAAATCATTAGGGCTTAGGTCGGGGCTGTACTGCGGATGGTCTAATAATTCTATGTTTTCTTGCTCTAAAAACTCTTTTGTTCTGTGCGCGGTGTGAGAACTCGCATTGTCGTGATGGAGGATGATGCGGCGGTTGCAGTTCTCTTTACGGAGTTCAGAAACGACCTGTGGCAAACAAATGCTAGCATACCATTCTGCATTAACCGTTCTTTGTCCCTCAAGAGGAATAGTCGGAACATGGCCGGTTTTGGAGACAAACGTGGCCACCATTTTTTTTGCAACACTTGAACGAACAATTTTTGTTGGCTTTAACTCATTTTCGAACACCCAAACTCGTGACTGGTTTTTTGTTTCGGGTTCGTACGCGTATATCCAGGATTCGTCACCTGATACGATGTTGTATACAGCATTTGAGGATCCTGCGTGGAATCTTTTGAGAGTTCTGACGCACCAAGTAACGCGAGCCGCTTTTTGCTCTTCACAGAGCGAATGCGGTATCCATCGGGAAAACAACTTTTTTACAACTAATTGTTCATGCAAGATTATTTGTATTTGACTCATGCCAATGTCTAAAGTTGCCTGAATTTTGCGGTATGTCACATGTCGATCTTCCTCAATCAGCTTACGCACAGCATCAACGTTTTCTTGGGTGACTGCAGTTTTTGGACGACCTTGACGGGGATCATCACTGAGCTTGACACGTCCACGTTGAGATTCAGCAAACCAGCGATAAATTGTGGTTTTGGATGGGGCTTCATCACCAAATGCAGAAATCATCCGGTTAACACACTGTTATTGTGTTAAACCACTTCGAAAGTCATAATAAATCATCGCTCTTGAATTTTCTCGAGTCAATTCCATTTTCTCAACGACTAAACAATAGTGCAGACTGCGTATAACTACATTTTAACGATAGTGTGGATTTTGCTTTATTTAATGTTTTCTATTTTTGTTTTTTTTTTTTTGTTATCATCACGTATTTCAATTATCACACCTTTTATTTATTAAGATTTTGTGCGATTCCTGTAGACCAAATCACGTCCTGTAGACTGTTCGCAACATAGGTTGTCAGATTCAGAGATTCTAAAGTGTTCGCAAAAAACTAATCACTCCTTGTATACAACCATGAAAAATCTGGTACTTTTTTAAATATTTTGTGTAACCACACTATTTTGCTAGCAACACTGAAACACGTAGTTAACACCGTCTATCTGTTATTTCCAGCCGTAAGACGTTATTTCCTAGTTTTTAATAAGATTTGAGTCATTCTACAAAGTGTAAAATTTAGTGCGTCTCTTCTAAAGTCGAAAAAACATTAAGTTCTTAATTTAAAATTATTATATTACTTTGTCTTGTTAATTAGCGGTAAAATGATAGAATGTGATGGAGGCCATGTTTTATAATCACAAATATTCCCCTCGGCATGGACTAAAGTATTTGTTTATCACTTCTGTCGAACTCACTTCTGTCGACAACCGGCACAAGCAAAGAAACATAAAATGGAAATGTGATGATTGAGAGCCCAGGTAGATCCTCTGCAACCCCCTTGCCTGTGGAACCTAATATAGACGATCACTCAAACCCACCGTATCCCATTCAGGAAGGGCTTTCAGAGCCTAGAATGTTGACCGACACTTTGCAAGGTCGCGACTTTTATAGAGTGTACAAAGGCATTTCATCTGATACCGATTAGAAATAGAATTTAACCCTCCACGCCACGCCACAATTTCACCTTCTATTTTGTCACATATTTGTGTCGTTTAGCGTACAGGGTATTATGGCGGTCAAAATGTTAATCTACCATGTGATGTGATTGAAAAGAAGTGTAGAAAACAAATTCGATTGGGCAGCCCTTCTGATGATGATTTTGTTTGATAGACAAAAAAAAAGAACTCATAGTAAAGAAATATGGAAAGGATTTTTTTCGGACGGTGATAATCATATTGATATTTTCTAAATGATTGTTTATCCTACGTAACTGATTTAATTCTTATATTCTTTTTTTATTATTAAGCTCATTATAATATCTACAGAAGTGAAGTCACATCTGTAGACATAGTTTATATTTCATGATAATTATACCTGATCAAGTGAGAAGGCACTTAATTTTTGAGTTTTAAGGTTGATTTTTTCTAATATTGTCTTTATTTTCGTTATTTTGCAATATTGTCTATTCTGTCGATAATGGCGTCACATCTGTCGACAGGCAAAATTCTTCTTCAAAATTCAAATGCTAATTTTGTGATTGATGATCTCTAAAACTATTTTTAGATTAAATAAAGGTTAATTTTAATTCTTCCTACTTCAATAAAAACATTCATCCTTGAATCTGTTTCAACATCATTGAATTTGTTTTTTATTTAAAAAAAAATATGTGCGTAGAATGCCCGAAATCCATCTCTATTCCATTCAATTGAACTTAACATACTTAACTAGCGAAATGTGGTTGAATTCTCAAAACCTCTGCCTTCAGAGATAGGATGATGCATGACTATGACCATACACAATAAGCCTAAAATGTTCCCACTGCTGGCACATAGGCCACCTCGCTATGAGAAGGAGTGAGCTGTAATCCACTATAACGGCCTAGAACAGGCTGTAGATGTCTTCGATTTTTTTGCTCTCCTTGCCCATTAGTACTCTCCTAGCCCACTACTGCTGTCAATGTTCTGCTCTCTAATATGATGATGACAAAGATGATGAATCGAAAAAGTCAATTATAAACTCATAAGTCCGGCCCTCACTAACTTACCAAGGTCCAAGTCAATCTCATTACGAAGACGATTTATAATTAAAGCGATGAATCTATTCCTTTTATAATTCAAATTAATTGAATTCAATGAATATTCTGCGAAAGTAATTATGAAAATTATAGATAAGTAATTTATGTTACGGAATATTGTAAAGGAGGTCAAAGAAAATTAATTCGTTTTTTCTTTTACTATAGGGACAAGTGATTTCTGATCCGATTAGCTGATTAAATCTTTTACGTTGAGAAAAATGTTGCCTGTTAAAATTGAGTATGTTGTTTTAGAACACTTTTCCAGATTCGTTTTTTTTTAATCTATTTTAGTGGAGGGTTATCAACACTGTATCGGCAACTATCGGCCATCCGATCCATAAGCAATGTGCCCTGCCCACTGTCTCTAAGTTTGTCAATTCTTCTGGTTATGACAGTTCCCTTAATCTTCCTTTGGATCTTTTTTATATCGCACTTGGAAACTCGTTGACGGCCCTTGCTGATTGGTTCATTTTATGGATCAAAAATAAGATTTTCCGAAGATAGTGATGGGTGTAGTAGGTGGTACTGATAGCTGTTCTACGCACATTACGACCAACTAGCATTTTGATGCGCCCCTCACGCTGATATTGAACACATCTTGCTGCAGCTGCCGGGGTCGCACCCTACAAAGCGCCATATCATAAGTGCAGCCTATATACCGCCGCGCTCTCTGCGTAAATTTATGCCAATGAAACGCCAGTTATCCATGAGACAGAATTTTTTTATAGCCAATTATGAATGAATTAATAATGAGCTAAGCATGTTGGACTGGAATCAATTGCTTTACGACCTTTCTGCTGAACAAGGTTAATGCATTTTACGATCATAGTATAATTAAAAGGTATGTTTCGCTGTCACGTCTCAGGAACTCCGATTTTCCGTTCTGGTCCTCACCTACGCTCATTCGTATTTTCAAAACCAAAGAAAAAGCTTGTTGGAAATGGAAAACGTACGGTAATGCATCGGACTACGTTTTTTCTACTCATCGTAAACGTTTTAAATCTAAATGTGACAAAATAATGCATTGAAAAATACATGAGATCTGTCGAAGACAGTATTCCGTTTGGCATTAAACATTTCGGGACTTACGTTTCACATAAGAAGGGCGAGACGCAGATTCCAGCAAATATGTTTCTTGAAAATCTTAACTCAAATAATCGAACTGAAATATGTAATACACTTCTCATCAAAAAAATCGAAACACCTCGCAGTTTATGATTTGATAAGGATTATCAGAAAAATGTGTATATTTAGGAATAAATGTAAAATGTCATTTAATAGTGAGTAGTATGAGGTTTTTAAATCCTAATGTTATTGTTCTAAATTCAAATTAAGTCTTCATAGGTTTCGTATTTTGTATAATGAGTAATTTTTACCCTGTATGGAATATGAAGGAAATGGGTAAAACAACACGCGTAAATGAAAAAAAAATGTAAGAAACGTTTATTTAATAACTTGTATTCCCTCCGCGAGCTCTTATTACTGCTTCCATACGGTTCTTCATCGATCGGATGAGAGTCACGATCACATGTTGTGGTATATTAGCCCATTCCTCTTGGATTGCATTTTGCAGCTGGCTAAGTGTTTCTGGGGCTGGATCTCTTGCTCGAATTCGTCTCTTTAATTCATCCCATAGATGTTCAATGGGATTCATGTCCGGGCTTCTTGCTGGCCATACCATAATGGAGATACCGACTTCGGTAAGATAATCTCGTACGACGCCCGCGGTGTGAGCTCTAGCATTGTCGTGCATGAATATGAAGTCGTTGCCAATAAAATGTGCATAGGGCATCACATGAGGTTTAAGACACTGTTCGATGTACCGATGAGAGTTTAGTGCAGGCAGCCGTGGCCCAGACACAAAGGCAAGTTCTGTCTTACCGTCGGCGCTGATTCCTCCCCAAACCGTCCACGAACCGCCACCATAGCTGACCTTTTCTTCAATGCAGCATTGTGCAAAGCGTTCTCCATCTCTTCTGTAGACCTTGTTCTTTCCGTCGTTACCATACAGCATAATTTTACACTCATCAGAAAACAGTACTTTGCTCCACTGAAGGTATGACCAAGTTAGGTGCTCGCGTGCAAAGTTAAGGCGCGCTCTTCGATGGTCTGCAGTTAATTTCGGCCCATTCGCTGGCTTATGCGGTGCCAATCCGCGTTCCTTCAACCTTCTTCTTATTGTAGAGTCACTTACAGCTACTCTTCGTACAACGCGAAGCTGCTGCTGCAGTTGAAAAGCGTTAAGGCGTCGATTTCGTAAAGAAGTTGTTACAATAAATCGATCATCTCGCTCAGAAGTGACCCGATTCCTGCCAGATCCTGAACGGCGCGTGAACGAACCAGTCTCCCGATAGCGTTTGTAGACTCTATGAACAGATGATAAGCTTAGATGCAATCTTACAGCCACAACACGCTGACTAAGTCCAGAATCCAGCAATGCCACCACTTGGGCGGCTTCTGCGGGCGAAGTATCCATATGTTTTAGAAAAAAAAGTTTTTTCAGACGTCCCAAAGTCACAGTAAATGAAATAAGAAACAAAAAGTTTAAAGACAAGCGCTAATTTTTAGTTTTTAAACGAGAAACGTACTCCAACCCTAAATACACATTTGTCTCAAAACAGTGATTAATTTCATTTATAGGATAAACAAATGAAATTCTAATTTCGAATTTTGATTTTTTTCTTCTTACTGTAATGACCAAACTGCCAGCTACACAATAATGTTTTTTTTTTCATGGAATTAATTCTCTTTTGTAAAAAATTAGGACAAAAACAATAAAAACGAAAGTGTTTCGATTTTTTTGATGAGAAGTGTAGGTATGTTCTTCACTTTTTTCACCTCTATATAAGAACCTATGAATTTTAACCTGGCGTTGTGTCAGCCACCTAGCACATGCGCAGATAGTTCGCCCTGTATATCTGATATCTATTTACCAGTAAATGTTGTACATAACGCAATAAAGAAATAAGACTTAAATAAAGGTGCTGGTCCCAATGGCTTGCCCCACCCGTCTTTTTAAGAAAACCGGAGAGTTCTACCACTTCATATTCTATTATATTTAGTAAATGTTTAAGAGAAGGCACTTTTCCCGATATTTGGAAACAGGCACACATCACGCCAGTGTTTAAGAGTGGTGACATAAACAACATACAAAATTATCGCCCTATCTCTATACTGTCCACCTTATCGAAGCTTTTCGAGAGTCTTGTACACAGCGACGTGTACTCTCACATTCACAACCTCATCGGTTTTTCAAACGACGCGACGTTCGACGAATACTAATCTCATGGTGTTCATGGACTTCCTTTTCAAACACACATTTTTGGTAGGCTTTTGATTAGTGGACCACAAACTGCTTCTAGATAAAATTGCATACAATGAAATCCGTGGCAATTTGTTACGATGGTTCATGGCTTACATATTTAACAGGTCGCAAACATAGTTATTAATGGTTTCCAATCAAGCTCAATTATTGTCATCTCTGGGGTGCCTCAGGGATCAATTATGGGTCCCTACTCTTTACTCTGTTTATCAATGGCATTAAGAAGAGCTTCATTCATTCCCAATTTCTAATGTATGCCGACGACATCAAGATTTATGAGTCGTGCAAAAGCACACAAGACAGCCTACTTCTACAGAGGACTTTGATAGACTTACTCGATCTTGGGGTTGTAATGGACTCAAAATTGCACTTTAATCTTAATATTGATGACATTGTTATCAACACGTACCGTATGTTTGGTTTTGTCATGCGATCTTCTAACAGCTTTAAAAGACCGTCTACTTTTCTACTTCTACAAGCTTTGGTCCGCTCGTTTATGTAAAAAGAATTGAAATGGTTAAAAAAAAAATTTAAGTGTTATGCAGATGCGCTAAGTCAAAATTACCATACGCTCTATTAGTAAAGCGTTATAACATTCAAAGCTTGGACTCTAGACGGAGCTTACTGATGGACATGATGCTGATAGTCTGAGTAATAACAGATTCGATTGTCTTGATATTATTAATAACCTAGTATGTTACATTGTACTTAGAACTGTGATGCGCCGAGAGGCGCGCGTGCCCCGGCTGTTCCACACTGCAAGCTGTAGACTCACGGGTGCCTGTCCGACGCATCGTATATATGTATGTATAACACACATTTTATCGAACTTGATATTTTCGCGCTGACATACTAAGTTTAAAAGGATGGCTATTGAATCTTTAAAGTAGCTACCTAATAACTATTATCCCTAAATCACATAATTATGAGTACTTACTTAATTTTCTGTAATATTAATGTACGCATTTAACAATGTTTTAATCATTATTTCGCGGATATTGGTGTGGATTACACGTTTATTTAGTTTAAAACTTATTCTGTCATAGTTTTTGTAATGTGTAACTGTTAAATGTCCCAATGAAGTAAAATAAAATAAAAATAGCTGATGTTACCTACCCTTAACCATGGTCATAGTAACCTACATATCCCGTAGTATCACTCGACTTTTTCCTTTGTGCAAGTAAAACCACATGCACCAACTAGTTCTAAACAATCAACACAAACACCCCACTAGTAATAATAAAACAATTTCTAAGAGAAAATACCTTATATATTAAAATAAAAGTGTTTTTCTCTTTTAATCAAAAACGAAGGAATCAATAAGCAGTATTTTGCATAACCTTTTGATCGGGTCGACGCCGTGACAAGCTTCATTATTTTTTAATATAAATTTTTCTTTTTAGACGTTTTTATTAAAAAAAATATTTTAGACTTAGATTTGAAATGTAAATCATACAAATATGTAGAAGGTTGATACTTTTGTTGTAATGAATCGAATTAATAGGTAAAATTTGTTTTTTTTTATTCAATAATGATAGTGTTCCGTGGTAGTTAAAACGAATCCAAAGGATATTTTATATTGCGTAATTCTAAAGAAGTAGAGAGAGCTATCTAGAGTTCGACCTCATCTAGTTTCTAAAGTATTTTGTCTTTTGAACGTGTAAAAGTGTTTGTAAAAACCAATTTAAGGAATAAACACCAAAGAGCTACTTGCACGAAAAACTTAACTCAGAGTTAAATGCTACACGAGGTTAAACTGTTAATTAAACCTCGTATTAGCAACTAACTCTGAGTTAAGTTTTTCGTGCAAGTGGGCCTTTCTACTATAATAAATATGAAACTTGTGAGGATGGACGGGTTGATGTTTGTCACTCTTTCACGCAAAAACGATAGAACGGCCTTGGATGTTTGGCACACAGATTGTTTATAGCTTGGATTAACACCTACTACTTACTTTTGTATCCCGGCAGTACGATCCCGTGGGACATTTACCAAACAAAAGGCAGGCGAAGCCGCGGGCTAAGCTAGTAAATATTAAACACCATTTTCTCATTAATACTAAGAAGAACGGTTTGACGGCAATACAACGGACATACAACTGAACATTGGCATCGATATAATTTTCCCATAACACAAGAGTTTTCTGCGGTGATAAACTTGTAATTACTAAAAGTACGAACCAAATAAAGAAAGTACGTACAAGATAGCGGAACTAGATTAAGCCGAAATAGGAAAATAGAACAAATACACTCCTCTTCTTAGAAAAACACTAACAACAATCATCCTAAGAAGTTTGGTGTTCTGCCCCTTGGGACTGAACCATCGAAGGAAACTTTTCACTCCTCGTATTAGGGAGTGACTATACTCGTACTTATCGACATCGCACAGACTTGAATCGGTCATAATGAGATTCAAGAATATATGTAGACGCCAGAACATCAAGCTACCTGAAACTGTAAAATTTTCCTTGAACCTTGAACTTTTAGCGTTGAAAATATATTAAAGAAATTTGACAGATTGTATGTGTAACTAGCTTTTGCCCGCGGCTTCGCCCGCGTGCAGTTCGGGAATTGCCCACGGGATCTTGCCTACTTCTGGGATAATAAGTAATCTACATCTATTTGTATCAGACTATAATCTATCTCTGTGCCAAGTTTCATCCAGATCTGATCAGCCGTTCTGGCGTGATTGAGTAACAAAGATCCATTCATCCAAACTTTCGCATTAATAAATAGTTTATGTAAGAAATATATGTAATATTAGTATTTAGGGTTCCGCACCTCAAAGGGAAAAACGGAACCCTTATAGGATCACTCGCGTGTCTGTCTGTCTGCCTGTCCGTCTGTCACAGCCAATTTACTCTGAAACTACCGGACCGATGGAGTTGAAATTTGGTACATATATGTAAGTCATTGATTCAAAGACGGACGTATAAATTAATTTTAAACAGGGTAGCCACTTTTGGGTCGTAAATTAATAAATGAAAATAATGTAGCAGCGGCATCCACGTCCGCGCGCAGAGCGTGCGGGCATAAAACTAAAGAGTACGCATGTATGTTGGAAGTCGCTGCGCCCCCGCAAGGGGGCGCGGCAGACGGTCACGGGGCTTCGCCCCCTGGCCGTGGAGGCTTTACCTTGGCCCGTCAACACGGGCCCGTCCTAGGATGGCCTATTTAGGCGCAGCCTGTAGCGCGCGATAAACATCGCGCGCCCATGTGTGTGGTTGCTATGAAGTTACTGTAGGCGCGTTACAACACTGATTACAGTGTTGCTTTCTTCACGCCACCCCGGCGGTCTGTCACCGCCAGGTGAGACCTCCGGTTACCCGGAGGAGGCCCGGCGGGTGACGACCAGCGACAGGGGTGCCGACTCGACGCACCTACAGTGGGTGTAAGGCTCCCGCCCGTCCCACAAACCAGAGCGAGCCGGTAGCGGACCGAGCTAAGAAGCCGTCATGTGTGTGTGGGCGGTATTGTACTGAGTGACACCGCCCAGTGTCTGAGTGGGCGTGGCTAGGCGCCACGCCCCCCTGTGAATCTACCTGAGTGTAGAGAGATGCATGTATGAGTTGCTACGTGACGCGCCTATATTAACTTAGAACACGTCACGTAACAGGGTGCATGTAGTGTGTGGAGTCATATTGTGCAGGTAAGTTGCGTGTAACCTGGTACAACTTACCCGGGAGTCACATCCGGTAGGGTGGGGTCAGTGTCCGCAGCCAGGTCGCGGGGTAGGGGGCGCCTCGCGTCAGGGGGGCGCGCGTGCCATGGCGCTATGTGCTTGACGTGCGGCCAAGCAGATGCGTCGGCACGCGCGAACATTCCCGTCGCAAGGCGCCGGATGAAGGCGTCCAGGCTCTCAATCCCGAGGCCACGCCCGATTACGTTATTCCTCACATAGCGAGGGGCAGCAACGATGGTGCGCAGCGTCATATTCTGTTGCGCACGTAGCCTCTTCTTGTTTCCCTCGCTAGTGAGGGCGAACCAGGCGGGGGCGGCGTACGTCAATATAGAGCGTATATAAGTTTTATATACGCTCAGTTTGACGCGCACCGGGAGGCGGGACGAGAGCACTGGACGGAGTTGGCCGCGAGCGGCCCTGGTCCGTGCCACGACCTGGCGGACATGTGACCCCATAGAGAGCCGACGGTCGATGGTCACCCCTAGGTACTTGACCTGGGGCATCCACGCGACGTCGGCGCCCTGTAGCGTCAAGGGTGGTGGGAGGTGGGCCGCGCCGGCGACTATCGCCTGCGTCTTACCCACGTTCACCGACAACCGCCATTTCGACAGCCAGTCGGGGAGCAAGTCGAGCGCGCGCTGCATTTTGACCGCCGCGTGCCTCGCGTTAAGCGAGGTAGCGATGTACGCGGCGTCGTCGGCATACAGCGCGAGCATCACCTGGGGCGTCGTGGGGATGTCGTCGGTGAACCGCGAGTAGCACGCTGGCGAAACGCAGCTGCCCTGCGGCACGCCCGCCAGCACCGGATAGGCGCCGGAGAGCGCTCCCTCGACCACCACCCGGAAACTCCTGTGGGACAGAAAAGATTGGACCACCTTGACCACGCGACGGGGCGCTTCAGAGTGGGCCAGCTTGTAAATAAGGCCGTCGTGCCATACACGGTCGAAGGCCTTCTCCATATCGAGGAATACTGCCACCCAGTATTCCTTCTTGTTGGACGCAGCTGTCATGTGGTGCAGTACCCTCGATAGCTGGAGCGTCGTGCTATGTTCCGCCCGAAACCCGAATTGTTCCGGTCGTGGGGTAATGTGCGGCTGGAGGTGCCGCAACAGGAGTGACTCGAACACCTTGGAGATGGTCGGCAGCAGCGTAATGGGCCGATAGCTCTCGGGCTTCAGAGTGTTTTTCCCCGCCTTGGGCAGCATAATGACGCGCCCCTCCTTCCACGAGGCGGGAAAGGCCCCGGTGCGCAGTATCGCCGTGTACAGGCGCGCCAGCGCCGCTACCATACGGAACGGCAGCCGGCGCAGCGCTGTGTTCGTGATACCGTCGGCACCAGGGGCCTAAAGAGTACGCATCGCGGCCCGAGGTATTTATAGGTCGAGCAATAACGACGCTCGCGCGTGCTGCTCAGCTGTGATTGGCTAATTAATATTGTACAGTGAGCCCCTACACCTATGTAACTAACGATATTGTATATAAGTTCCAAACCCTAGAAATATAATTATTCAATCCGAATAGAACTTTACCAGTTGTCAGGAGAGAAATGAAAGACTATTCGGATTGAATAATTATATTTCTAGGGTTTGGAACTTATATACAATATCGTTAGTTACATAGGTGTAGGGGCTCACTGTACAATATTAATTAGCCAATCACAGCTGAGCAGCACGCGCGAGCGTCGTTATTGCTCGACCTATAAATACCTCGGGCCGCGATGCGTACTCCGGCTGAGATCGAGGAGGAGCTCCGCGCGCTGGGACACGAGCCGGAGTACGTGCGCCATATAAAGGCGCGCCAGGGAAGACCCGGCTGCGTGTTCCACGCAGTCCTAAAGAGGACGCCGGAGGCCAGGTCCCTGTTCGACACCTCCGTGTTTATGTACATGCGGGGTGTCAAGATAGAGGCCTGGCGGGGCAAACGTGGGCCCGCACAGTGCCACCGGTGCCAAAAATTCCGGCACTCGTCGCACCACTGTCACCGGCCGCTCGCCTGCGTCCGCTGCGGAGAGGGGCACGCTGCGCGTGATTGCCCCCGCCCTCGTGATGAACCGGCGACCTGCGTCAACTGCGGGGGTGATCACCCCGCGAACAACGTCCGCTGCCCTACATACCAGGCGGAGATCCGGAACAGGCGAGCCGGCCCCGCCGCCGCCACGACCGCCTCACGCCGACCGGATACGGTCATCGAGAGGCCAACAGAAGTGGCCTCCACTGAGACCCAAGGCGCGTCGCTGATGGCGGCGGCCAACGGGCCCACCACCAGGGGGGAAGCTCCCTCCAGGGGCGAAGCCCCCTCCTCCTCCAAGCGGCGGAGGAACAAGCGGAAGAAGCGCAGGGGTAAGGGGAAGAAACCCGCGCCCCCCGCCGCACCCAAAGAAGACACCCTCCGGGGCGACCAAGCCCAGGCGCAGGCTGTTTTACCGCCACCACAACCAACAACCATAATTCCACCTAAGAGGGTGGAGAGGCCGGCAGCTGGCGTCGGCATAGCGCGGCCTACGGCCCCACCTACCACCACTACCAGAAGAAGCACCACGAGCGCCGGCCCAGCTGCCGACGCCAAGAAGAAGGAATTTACAGCCTGCGCCATACAGCTGTTGATGGACCTAATAAAGGCCATCAGACAAGGCCAAGACGCGGAGCTGGTCATCCTCGACGGCCTGGCCTCATTGCTCACCCTCTACCATGGCTAGGCCGCTGAGGGTGATTCACTGGAACGCCCGCGGCCTTCAGGGTAAGGTCGCCCCCCTCCGCCGCCTCCTCAGGCAAGAGGACATCGACGTGGCGCTGATAAGCGAGACGCACCTGGGAGAAGGAGACAAGCTGCGATTCCCGGGGTATCTCGCTTATAGGAAGGACGAAAAGTCGGCATCCGCCTCGCAGCACCGCTACCGTGGGTTGGCAGTACTAGTAAGGCGGAGAGTCGTACATCAAGAGCTTCCCGTGCCGACGACCGGCACATTCTACGCGCTGGGTGTGCAGCTGCACGTCGCCGGCGAGGATCTCGCCATCTACGCCTGCTATAGGGCGCCCAAGGTCCAACTGGACCCGTCTGAACTGCGGGCGCTCTTGGGGGCCAACGGCGGCGCGACGATCCTAGCTGGCGACCTAAACTGCAAGCACCCGGCGTGGAACTCTGCCGTCGCCAACGCAGGGGGGAGACGGCTCTCCGCCGACGCCGAAGCCTTTGGGTACACGGTGTCCGGCCCAGAGTCGCCCACCCACTACCCGGACGTCAGCACTCACCTGCCGGACGTGCTGGACATCGTGGTCCACCAAGGGCTACACTGCCAACTCACCCAACAAGTACTGGACGACGAGATGCAGTCGGACCACCTACCAGTACTCGTCGTCCTCTCGGGGATGCCGACCCGACTGAAGTCCGCAGCGCCACGTCGAGAAATCGACTGGGACCAGTTTGCAGAAAAGATTGAGGCCACTACCCCGTCTCGGCCCATCGCCACCTCCGCGGACGTGGACCAGGTGGCGGTAGAGGTCACTGCTTGCATACGGAGCGCCTTGGAAGCGGCGACGTCGACCGTATCGCAGGAGAGAGCCACCTACCACCAACAGCCTCTCCCTGCCTACCTGCAGAAGATGATCGCCGACAAGAGGCGCCTGCGCAAGCAGTGGCAGCAACTAAGATGCCCCACCCTGAAGACGCAGCTGAACCGTCTCGCGGAACGGATTAAGGCCGAGATGCGGGACCGGGAAGCCGCGAGCTGGGAGGAGAGAATAGAGTCGGCGGCCGGCAACTGGCCGTCTGTACACAGACTCTGCCGGCAGCTATCGAGTACCCCAGCTCCGGTGCGCCCGCTACGAGATAGCGGAGGGGCGCTGAAGTACAGAGCAGAGGACCGGGCGGAGGTCTTCGCCCAGCACCTGGAGCGTCAGTTCCAACCGAACCCGACCACAGACGCCGAGCATGTCGCAACAGTGGAGCAACACCTTGGGGAGTACTTCGCTGCGCCGATAGCTCCCGAAGAAGACGCTATCTTTTTCTCGCCTGGGGCAGTCAGACGCGCCATCCTTAGGACGAAGCCTAGGAAGGCCCCTGGTGCCGACGGTATCACGAACACAGCGCTGCGCCGGCTGCCGTTCCGTATGGTAGCGGCGCTGGCGCGCCTGTACACGGCGATACTGCGCACCGGGGCCTTTCCCGCCTCGTGGAAGGAGGGGCGCGTCATTATGCTGCCCAAGGCGGGGAAAAACACTCTGAAGCCCGAGAGCTATCGGCCCATTACGCTGCTGCCGACCATCTCCAAGGTGTTCGAGTCACTCCTGTTGCGGCACCTCCAGCCGCACATTACCCCACGACCGGAACAATTCGGGTTTCGGGCGGAACATAGCACGACGCTCCAGCTATCGAGGGTACTGCACCACATGACAGCTGCGACAAACAAGAAGGAATACTGGGTGGCAGTATTCCTCGATATGGAGAAGGCCTTCGACCGTGTATGGCACGACGGCCTTATTTACAAGCTGGCCCACTCTGAAGCGCCCCGTCGCGTGGTCAAGGTGGTCCAATCTTTTCTGTCCCACAGGAGTTTCCGGGTGGTGGTCGAGGGAGCGCTCTCCGGCGCCTATCCGGTGCTGGCGGGCGTGCCGCAGGGCAGCTGCGTTTCGCCAGCGTGCTACTCGCGGTTCACCGACGACATCCCCACGACGCCCCAGGTGATGCTCGCGCTGTATGCCGACGACGCCGCGTACATCGCTACCTCGCTTAACGCGAGGCACGCGGCGGTCAAAATGCAGCGCGCGCTCGACTTGCTCCCCGACTGGCTGTCGAAATGGCGGTTGTCGGTGAACGTGGGTAAGACGCAGGCGATAGTCGCCGGCGCGGCCCACCTCCCACCACCCTTGACGCTACAGGGCGCCGACGTCGCGTGGATGCCCCAGGTCAAGTACCTAGGGGTGACCATCGACCGTCGGCTCTCTATGGGGTCACATGTCCGCCAGGTCGTGGCACGGACCAGGGCCGCTCGCGGCCAACTCCGTCCAGTGCTCTCGTCCCGCCTCCCGGTGCGCGTCAAACTGAGCGTATATAAGACTTATATACGCTCTATATTGACGTACGCCGCCCCCGCCTGGTTCGCCCTCACTAGCGAGGGAAACAAGAAGAGGCTACGTGCGCAACAGAATATGACGCTGCGCACCATCGTTGCTGCCCCTCGCTATGTGAGGAATAACGTAATCGGGCGTGGCCTCGGGATTGAGAGCCTGGACGCCTTCATCCGGCGCCTTGCGACGGGAATGTTCGCGCGTGCCGACGCATCTGCTTGGCCGCACGTCAAGCACATAGCGCCATGGCACGCGCGCCCCCCTGACGCGAGGCGCCCCCTACCCCGCGACCTGGCTGCGGACACTGACCCCACCCTACCGGATGTGACTCCCGGGTAAGTTGTACCAGGTTACACGCAACTTACCTGCACAATACGACTCTACACACTACATGCAACCTGTTACGTGACGTGTTCTAAGTTAATATAGGCGCGTCACGTAGCAACTCATACATGCATCTCTCTACACTCAGGTAGATTCACAGGGGGGCGTGGCGCCTAGCCACGCCCACTCAGACACTGGGCGGTGTCACTCAGTACAATACCGCCCACACACACATGACGGCTTCTTAGCTCGGTCCGCTACCGGCTCGCTCTGGTTTGTGGGACGGGCGGGAGCCTTACACCCACTGTAGGTGCGTCGAGTCGGCACCCCTGTCGCTGGTCGTCACCCGCCGGGCCTCCTCCGGGCAACCGGAGGTCTCACCTGGCGGTGACAGACCGCCGGGGTGGCGTGAAGAAAGCAACACTGTAATCAGTGTTGTAACGCGCCTACAGTAACTTCATAGCAACTACACACATGGGCGCGCGATGTTTATCGCGCGCTACAGGCTGCGCCTAAATAGGCCATCCTAGGACGGGCCCGTGTTGACGGGCCAAGGTAAAGCCTCCACGGCCAGGGGGCGAAGCCCCGTGACCGTCTGCCGCGCCCCCTTGCGGGGGCGCAGCGACTTCCAACATGCGTACTCTTTAGTTTTATGCCCGCACGCTCTGCGCGCGGACGTGGATGCCGCTGCTACAATAAAAATATTTCTAAACTACATCGTGTTATATCAAAAACTGTGATACACGTGTCTCATAATTTTAATTGAAGAGTGATGTGTACATTAAGTTTTGAGTCAACCGACCCAGAGAATATTAAGTTTCACAGAAAATTCAACCCCCATTTCAAAACAAAGAATTACATCCTTCAAATTTCATGTCATTAAGACCAGTGGTTGATATATCAGTCAGTCAGTCAGGACTTTGATTTTATATTGCGGGATGATTTTGGAAAAACTGTAAGTAGAGTATGTAGACTTTCAAGTCTATCGACACCTAGAATAGAAAGTAGCACCCCATTTTGTCCTCTTAGGGGTGGAATTTCGGTGCTATCATTGCGAGGATCGCCCGGAGGACACGGTGGAGCACACCGTGGAGGTCTGCTCCGCTTGGGCGGAGCACCGCCGTATCCTCGTAGCGGCGATTGGCGGCGACGACCTCTCGCGTCCGGCCCTGGTTCAAGCCATGGTCCGGGGCGAGAGGGAATGGAAAGCCGTCGCCTCCTCCTGCGAAGCAGTCATGCTAGCGAAGGAGGCGACGGAACGTGAGAGGGAGATAGCCTCACGTCCCAGCCGCCGCGGGAGGAGAAGCACCGGGCGTCGGGGGCCACGCCGTGATGGGTTTCGGCCACCGTAGGCGCGGGCCTGTGGACGGTGACTAATGGGCTAGCTCGCCGTCCGTCCGTCGTATGACGACAGACCGTGTCGACGGCGCGTTCGTGTTCCACGCGCGCCTCAAAGAGATGTCAGCAAACGGGAGGGGCCCGCAAGGGCCGATGCCTGCCAGGGCTGCGAGACTGTTCGAAAGAGATACAGCGGCCCTGGAACATAAAGGGCCAAAGAAGGAACATGGGTGGTTTTTAGTCAGTAAGAGTCTGACACTCCCTTCCGCTCCGCCCAGAGCGGGAGGGGTCATTTGATGATTTCCCACCCACCAAAAAAACAAAAAAAAAGGGGTGGAATTTCGAAAAACCCTTTCTAAGTGGACCCTTTGCCACTGGTAGGTACCAGTGGCGAAGAGTGAAATTGAGTCAGGGGAAACCGAAGAAAAAAATGAGAATTGTTTTTTTTCCTATGTTTATTTGGACCTCATTTTCGTTATCAGTGACCTCAAAAACTATGAAAATGATAACCCTGATGAAAACTCTAAAAAAAAATGGTTGGTGCCATTTAGAATTTTCATTTTGACTTAATTTTCGATATCAGCGACCCTGAAAACCATGAAAATGACATCCATGACGAAAAAACCAAATATTTTCGTCCGCACCATCTTGGATTTTCATTTTGACCACATTTTCGTTATCAGCGACCCCAAAAACCACGAAAATGACATTCATGAAGAAAAACCAAAAATTTTCATCGGCGCCATCCTGAATTTCATTTTGACCTAATTTTCGTTATCAGCGACCCCAAAAACCACGAAAATGACACACATGACGAAATAACTAAATTTTTTTGCTAGCGCCATCATCGATTTACATTTTGGCCACATTTTCGTTATCAGCGACCCCAAAAGCCATGAAAATGACACCCATGACGAAAAAACCTAAAATCTTCATGGGCGTCGTCTTGAATTTTTATATTTTGACCTCATTTTCGTCATTGGCGACCCCAAAAACCACGAAAATGACACCCATGACGAAAAAACCGAAAAAAAACAGGACTGAATTTCATACTGGGGGATGATTTTGGAAAAACTGTGGTACACGTTTCTCATAATTAATCTCTTCTTAACTGAAGAGTATGTACACAAATTTTCAATTCAATCGACCTCGACAGTAAAAAGTTTCATAGAAAACTCAACACCCATTTTTACCCTCTTAGGGATAGAATTTCGAAAAACCTTTTCTTATTAGATATCTACTCTTCACAAAGAATACACCCTCCAAATTTCATTTCTCTAGGGCCAGTGGTTTGGGCTGTGCGTTGATATATCAGTCAGTCAGGACTTTGAATTTTATATTGGGGGATGATTTTGGAATAACTTTGATACACGTTTCTCATAATTGTAACTGCAGAGTAGGTACACAAATTTTCAAGTCCATCGACCGCGAGAATAAAAAGTTTCATAGAAAACTCAACACCCCATTTTACCCTCGTAGGGGTAGAATTTCGAAAAACCCTTTCTTAGTGGATACCTACTCTTCACAAAGAATACACACTCCAAATTTCATTGCTCTAGGACCAGCGGTTTGGGCTGTGCGTTGATATCTCTGTCAGTCAGTCAGGACTTTGAATTTTATATATATAGATAGAAGATAGATAGCTTGATATGCTGGCGTCTGTACATGCGATACGTGCGAAGTGGTTTTGAGTTGCGTTATCCGACCGAAACAAAGCGAATGGTGACTTTTTGCTTACATAAACGCCACGCTTTTTTCCCATGGGGGGCAGGCAGAAACTGCATAACACTACTTGCTGAGATCTTTTGGACGTCTTTTTCACTTTTAGTAACATGACAGTATGCCTTGTAATCCCCGAAGTGTTATGCAGAAGCGTACCTAACAGTACACCCACATTTCGCTAGATATGTTTAAGTCCCAGGTATTAGGGGGCAAATAATTGTCGTCAACCAGGCACAAATCTAGCCTCCATAGCTGCTACTGAGAAATTTCTGCTGGAAAATCCTAATAACACTTTGCTCGCAGACGCTGCCCAGGAATCGAACCCAGACCAACTGACTCGCTAGATCAACGGCATTTTGTGTTAAGACATAAAACTGTTTCTGACCGGCCCAAGTCGATTTCGTAGTGTGTTCACTCCTTTATTGTACTCCCATCGAGCTGGAAGGCACCAGTAAGTCTACTCTGACATTAGTTTGTTGCTAGGGGGTCTTTTAATATGAATAAGTTAGCAGTTAAGGAGTCTGCCCACTACACCGAACCATACCATGACAGTGCTATGAACGTATCAGGCACGAAAAGAAACATGGCGCGGACTGCTATGACCACTAGAACAGATACCCCGTTTGTAATGTTTTAGAACGGTCATTATACGCGGTTATTTATAACCTATATTATTTGAATTGAAAAGTATAAGTTTATGCCCACTAGAACATTCTACAATTGTCGGCGAGAATATTTTGCCAGTGGAGATACCCAAATATTTTGCCAGTGGGCTTAGTCTCATACTTTTCAATATAAAGTTTTTTTTTGTCTGATTCGTTCATAGCACGGTGACACGGTGGACATGATACGGTGTTGTGGGCAGACTCCTTTAAGGGAGACACTGATTAATGCAATAATTTACCCTATAGTAAAGTAGACTACTCGTTCCTCATCATAGACTCTAGAGAAAGTGATACTAGTATTCTGCTATCTAAATCATGTAGGTGTGAGACTAACGTAAGGTTCAGAAAAAAAAATGTAAATATGTACTATCGTAACTCAATGAACAGAAATTGGAACGCATTTAACCCAGCTTTTGCAGCTGAATACCAGTATTTTACATGGAGCGACTGCCTATTTGACCTCCACAACCCAGTTATTACGGGATAACGATACCCCTTGGTAAGACTGGTTGCCAGACTTTCGGGCTACAGACTACCTATAACGACTAACAAACATCTATAAGACCAACGGCTTATCGTGGTTTTCAAGTGACGGAGGAAACTTGGTATGTGATGGGTAGTCTACCATCCACGGGTCTATCTCAGCAAGCGCAGAATAGACCCAAGCGGCTGTAATTATCTAACCACGAGATCCTCTCAATTTAAACAAACGATATCCAAATAAATTATAATTAGTAAACTCCGTGTGTACGTGGGCAGCCCATTCAAACTTTCCCAGAAAACCCAATAAACTTTTTCTCCGAACTTGTATCAGAATAAGGTACGATTATAAATTAAATTTTCATCGAGCTAGTCCAGTGCCCGTTTACTTTTAAACTGTATTTTTAGACCGGAGAAAATCTGAACGTAAGAAATTTCGCTGCGATTATATTCGGTTGTAAAAAGGAAATCGTCCAACGAGTTTTTCCCCTACTTCCTTTTGCCATCTGCCAAAAATGTTTACTATAGCGTTTATGAGAGATGGGAAAATATTCCGCTTTGAGCCCTCACTAAGCCTTCGGACCCCAATTCGGTAGAATCCGACTATCATTCAAATCTTCAGTATTGCGTATTCAGATGGCTGGTTCTGTCAATACAAGCTTATTGTTTTGGATGTACTCTCAGATAATTTGTTTTTTATGAGGTACGGTACCTATTTATTTGATGTGATCTAAAGTTTCATTGATCTAGAAATGAGAAATGGGTTTTTCTAAAAGTAATATGATTACATACACGTGGAACGTTTGTTTTTTTCTTAAGAAGTTTACTAAATATTTTTTCTTTCTTTCTTCTTCTTTCTATTAGTTATGGTAGGGTAAAAACCCTGCTTGCTGAAAACCCCAGCAGGGTTTTTCGGGTGGCTCCATATGCCTCTTCTTTCTCCTAAATACCTATCTCTCAAAATCAGTCATTAACGCGTGCCCGTTCAGGTGACTACCAAAACCGGAATGTCGCAGGACATTACAAGTCAGCCAAATTGCTCCATCTATTCACAGAATTCCATAAACAGGAAAAGGACAGAATACATGGAATCGCGTACACACTTATCCTTGTTTCTCAGAAATGTGGGGACATGTCTTTGCGTAGGGTAACAAAGCTATACAAATTAAGCCAACCCACCCTTTTTACCTCAGAGAGTGGGAATGTAATAAGCTCGAAGGCATCCCCTGGCCAGGGTGAGCGTGCCCGGCACGCAATACTATGCTATGTATGTGGTAATGGTGGTGTGGTGCATGGGTATAATTATCAATGAAAACAACAGCTTTTCCGTACATTTTGCACGTGTCCCCTTTCTACGTGTAGGTACCAATCTTTTACAGAAATATGGGTTTTGTGTCCGTGTGAGCAAACCGGCGATTTGATCTTGAATTTAGCGTAGCCGTATTCCTGTTTTTGATTCAGTTATAGTTTTCAATGCAGTTAGAAGCCGATTAATCTTGATGAAAACGGGCATAAGGCACTCAGTTATCGCGGGCCTGTGGACGGTGAGTAATGGGTTAGCTCGCCGTCCGTCCGTCTTGTGACGACAGGCCGTGTCGACGGCGCGTTCGTGTTCCACGCGCGCCTCAAAGAGATGTCAGCAAACAGGAGGGGCCCGCAAGGGCCGATGCCTGCCAGGGCGGGACTGTTCGAAAGAGATACCGCGGCCCTGGAACATAAAGGGCAAAAGAAGGAACATGGGTGGTTTTTAGTCAGTAAAAGTCTGACACTCCCTTCCGCTCCGCCCAGAGCGGGAGGAGTCATTTGATGACTTCCCACCCGAAAAAAAAAAAACAAAAGGCACTCAGTTATAAATATGCCGTTTAGTGTTGGTGAAAACGGGCATTAGGTATTTCAGTTAGATGGCGTTTAGCTGAAACCAGTATTGTTCATGGAGCGACTGCCTATCTGATCTGTGATCATCAGTATGAAGTTGTGAATATTATGTGGTAACCAATGCGTCGATGTCCTTTACAGCCTGCATGTAACAGTCAGATATATTTTCGACCTCGAAGTTATGCACTGGGTGTCTACGCTCTGCTTGACCAATCATCAACGCTCAAAATCACGCCACGTCTGCGGCGCGTCGATTGACCAATGAACGCTCCCGAATATGGCGTCATATTCAACAGCCATTTGTCGTAGCTGAATCTTACGCGATAGCCCTCAAGCGACACCTACGAGTCCACTAACTTACCATACAACGGCGCATCGGCCTCGATCCAAAAATTCTCAAAATACTCTTTTTCTTTTCTTTTATTAGCTACTTATTTTTAACTAATTATTTCAAGTAACAGTTGTAAACGATTAGACGCATTAGATTAAAATCTACAGTTTTTCTTTTGTTCCATTGCGAACACTGGGTATTGTTGTCAAAAGTGTTAAAAGCAATTACAAGGTCGACTACTAATCCAATCACGACATCAATACTGTTTGTAACTCAAACTCAAAGCATTTATTTCAATTAGACCATTACAGGCACTTTTGAAAGTCAAAAACAAAAAAGCTAAGCTACAGTCACATTCACAAGGCATAATAACTTGCGAAAGTACTGTAGTTGCACATTCCAAATCGTAGATCTCTATGGAGAAGAATGGGCAAGAAACTCCATGGACACTCTTTTTAATCAAAATATTGTTACAAAATCTTGGTTACATCATTCATGTTGAGATTATACATATATGTGAGAACGATGTACAAAGACGTGCACATTAAGAGCGTCCAGAGTAAAAGATTAAACTAACAATTTAAAAATAAAGTAATTAAAATAAACCGTGACAGCTAAGAGATGACCAGTCCCAACTGACAGCGCCCGTTCACGAACATGACGCATGGATCAGCGCCATTCAACTCAACCACATTGAAGGGAACTAAATGACCCGACACACCCGCCACCATCAGCGAGACATTTGTGTGAGCATGACATTCCCTCAGCCACCAGGGCACATTCAAGTCAATGAAGATAACTAAATGTAAATGGTAGCTTTACAGTACATAGTACTCACACATGTGCTATGCGATTATATAATACTAAGAGATTGAATCTATACAATTCAAAGATAGTTTTACAATCTTCTGCAGCTTCCACAATAACTTCACATGGTAATCAATTAGTTTGCCCCTATGGTTGTGGAGCAGGACCAGCATTGAGCCAAGCATTTTTATCATCAATGTAATCCCCCAACTTATAATATGCTTGCCTACATAGTGTGCGTTTTATACAAGATTTAAATTTCGTCTCATTCAGTTGTAGAATGTGGGGAGGTATTTTATTGTAACATTTTAAACAGTACCCCATGAAAGATGAGTCTACTTTAGCTAGCCTGAAACCTGGTTGAGTTAGTTGGTCCCTATTTCTAGTATGATAGTGGTGTCGGTCACCTCTTTTACTAAATAAATGCAAATTTTTCCTAACGTACATGATGTTTTCATAGATGTATTGACAAGGTACTGTCATGATGTTAATTTCCTTAAACAGTTCTCTTAGAGAATCGCGTCTACGTAGATCATATAAGGCTCTGATAGCTCTTTTCTGCAGAATAAATATAGACTCAATGTCTGCAGCCCGTCCCCATAGTAGAATACCGTATGACATAATACTATGAAAATAACTAAAATAGACTAGCCTCGCGGTATCTACATCAGTAAATTGACGGATTTTTCTAACAGCATATGCTGCTGAACTCAGCCGTCCTGCAAGAGAAGTTATATGCGGACCCCATTGAAGCCTTGAATCGAGCGTGATCCCCAAGAAAACAGTTTTTTCGACGAATTCTAGTTTCTCTTGATTCAATACTATGTCACTATCACTACTTTTGACATTCGGTAGAGCAAATCTTATACACTTCGTTTTTTTCCCATTTAATACTAAATTATTCGCGGTGAACCAATTATGGACCAGCAATAGGGCGTTATTTACGTCGTCAAGATTTGTGGCACGTCTGTTTGTCTTAAATATTAAAGAGGTATCGTCAGCAAACAACACCATTTGAGGTTGGTTTTTAAATAAATGGGGTAGATCATTTATATAGACTAAAAAGAGGAAAGGACCTAATATCGAACCTTGCGGTACACCCATACTTACTTTTAAACCCATTGAATTGACACCATTTATTTGTACTTGCTGATGTCTATCGTTTAAATACGATTTAACTAAACTGAGCGCAAGTTTCCCTAAACCGTAATGTTCAAGTTTCAAGAGTAGGGTTTCGTGGTTTACGCAATCAAATGCTTTCGAGAGGTCACAGAAGATTCCTATGGCATCTTGTGCCTCTTCCCACGCCGTAAATATGTGTTTTAATAAGGTGACACCGGCGTCAGTCGTGCAACGTCCTTTGGTGAAACCATATTGTTTCTCATGTAAGATTTTATTGGTGTTAAAGTGTGTGAGCATCTGATTAAGCATTACCTTTTCAAACACCTTGCTGAAAACCGGCAACACGGATACGGGTCTATAGTTATTGGTGTCTTTACTGTCCCCGGATTTGAAAAGTGGTATTACCTTGCTGTATTTCATAAGGTCCGGGAAATGTTTTTGTATAGACCACTTTTCAACCATATAACTCAGGGCATAAGGGTGATAAGTGGTCGGCCGTCAGTGAGTGCGGTATTACCTACTAATGTAGACGCATTCGTCAAGATCGATATATAACGCATGTTACTCAGGTTCGTTCAGATTGACATCTTCATGAAAGTTTCCTAAATGCAAAATTTGCCTAAGTGATATTTTCGTAAAATAAATTGTAAAATCTTTTCATTTGCAGATCTGACTTTGATGTTTACAAAAAATGTCTTGAAGATTATTGAAACCCGACTATTGCCATTCCTTTCCATTTCCATTTTAACTTCAATGGGATTCATTTTCAAGATTTCTCCTCTAGGGAGTTCACGTAAATCCGTCTTGACAGCCAACCAGCAAAGTACTACTTACTAAACATTTTTATGACGACATTAGGTATATACAGGACACTTCACACCAGTTCTAAAATAAAGTAGCATCATTATAAATCGCACGGTAGTCATACACCACAGGACACAATATAATAAACTGGCGACTCCTAAGCGCCTTAAAATGGTAGGATATGGGCCACCCGTATTCACTTGAAACAGTGTAATATTGGTCTCATATTTTCTCAACGTGATGCGTAACACTGCGTGAATGTGTATTCGCCCTAAGGCGTATTTCGTCTAGACAATATAAGTACAATAACTAGATATTTTCTTCCGTCCTGACCTTGGTTTGTAAATAGAGATATAAACAAATAGAGATATATTATAGCTCTGGTATACTATAATTATGTCAAGGGCATACTGATGTTTATATTTTGGCAATGGACATGTTTTATCCTTTTCGTACGCTCATAATGCATTTTATTATGATTTCTTGTATACGGTCCAATGACTTACAACAGAGATGAAGGATGGTTTATATTTTTAATTAAATAAAAGAATAATTCCTCCGTCTAAGGCAATGAGCCGGCCGTGCTTGTCGAAATACCGATAGACTGTGCAATAAACGAGTCCCGGAGTCTCCACTCTAGGATTTTTTTGCTCTACCGACTATATACCACGTATCGGCAACCGTAGTGCTGAACACCAACAGATTGATGTACCGACGATTTTAAAAAGTTGGCTGAAGCAGACTGGATAAGAAAGGTGGCGACAAGGTACAGTGGCGTACCTTGGGAGAGGCCTATGATCAGCTGTGGACTGCGATGGGCTGAGTTCATATAAAGGACTATACAAAGTAACTGGGATAGAAAGGAAAGCAGTATTTTAGTATCTACACATGAGCATAAATTATAGATTGATAACACGACTGCGATTGATAAGGCCTCCAACAGATGACACGCCATTTAGCAACATTCTGTTTTGCTTAGGCTAATGGACGTTATCAAAGAGATAGCCTCAAGATATACAAATGCTACCCAAATAGTGTTTCAGAGCAATCTCTATTCCAATCATCCCACTAACATAGTTAATTGTAAATCAAGTGTAAATTGCATTCACAGAGCAATCTGTGACGTAACAGGTGTCGCAAATATTCAACGTTTGTTCACGAACAAGTTCCCGTAATTGTCGACGGATTTGATTATGGTATCTCTGTCCCTCTTGTGGTTTAGACAGGGATGGGGATATTTACAAACAAGAGGATCTTGTTGGTTATGACGAGATAACGTCGTTAAACAGCAGAGAATGGTAGAAGTCTTTGAAACGATTGGCAATATTCGCTTAACAAAGTTGGGTTATGTTTGGGTACTTTTTATGATCAAAAAAATGTCCAGCAGATCTTTTAGTAATGCGAAAAAAAGAATGATAAAGTATTTATTAGACTTAGGAGAACAAAAAAAAAAACTCGTGTGACGGATCGTTGTCGTTGAGCTCCGTAAAATATGGCCGAGCTACACGAAGTCTGTCAAGACAAAAAAAAAACCCAAAGTTCGTTCTTCAAAAGGACTTTCTAGACATGGACAACTCCATGCGGAGGTAAAGTAAAGATTTAGATATGGTCAATTTAAAAGAAACATTATAAATAAATAATTATATTGTCGTAAATGGAAAAAGTTTTCGACTTTCCTACACAAGACATTCAAAGAAAAAGATTATCCAAATTCCAATTACTTGGTATATACATAGCACAACCTGCACATGTGTTGGCTTAATTTCTCAAGGACGTTTAGCGTTCAGAATTCATTAACCAATTGTCACAATCAACATGCTGAGGTGACGCCCGCTTTCTAAAACAAACAAACTTTCATTCATCAGGACTTGTACATAATTAAATTGGTGCTGATTGAGTTTTTAGTTCAAGCGAATTACGAAATTATGGTTGTGCGACGGTAATTGGGTAGGTCGAGGTATGCAAAGGTACACAAACTCATAAACTCACTCCTTTCTCACATGGGGGTAGGCAGAACGCCACCTCCACCTCCTCCTCCTTACATACTCCTTTTGCCTCGTCCACGGTCATACACGCACGTCGGTTGCAGTACTACGTTCCTGACCTTTCTGAAGAACCTCACCAATAAGATCAGCGTATGTCCTTCTAGGGAGTCCCCTCCCGGCGTTGCCACTCACATCAGCCTTGTAAATACCTTTTATTAGAAGCCTTTCACTCATCTTCTCCACATGACCAAACCATCTAAGCATGTCTTTTCAATTTTTTTCACTACATCTTCTTTTAAACCGCAACGTTCAAGGCAAAGGTACCTACTAAATATACACCATTATTTTTAGGTCGTTCTGGAACTAAATACCATGAACTCGATTATCGAACTCGAAACGATTGGGACTATTTTTTTTCTAAAAATAACAATAAAAAAAAACACGAAAGTAAATAAATAAATTTAATGTTTTTTTTTGTGAAATAATGAGAATCGATCGATGAATGAATTTTTCAATGGGAATCGTTCGCATGTGTTGCCGATCTTGGATACGTTTTACACAAACATAATTATGCATTTGAGTTCTCATTATTTCACAAAAAAAACATTAAATTTATTCTTTCGTGTTTTTTTTTATTGTTATTTTTTGAAAAAAATAGTCCCAATCTTTTCGAGTTCGATGATCGAGTTCATGGTATTCGGTTCCAGAACGACCTAAAAATAATGTTGTATATTGGTAGATTAGTTGATTGGTAGGTACCACGGTTGAAGGGGCGATTTTCATCAACATCATCATCTCAGCCGCTTATTCGCTGATTGGTCGATACATACGAATTTTATGCATTGAAGTTTGCTGATTGGCCATAAGTTTTACTCGAGCCATGTCCTGACCAACCATTGAGATTAGCCAATCAACATCAAGTTTCCGTCCTAAACGGCTATTATTTATTTGCTTGTTAGTTACCTACGAAAATCTTTCTTAGTTGGTTTCAACATTTTTTTGATTTTAGCAAAAAAAAAACTTTTTATAATTATCTTTTGACACATATATATATTTAACAGCATCAGCGGTTTCAATAAAATCTTTCATCGTGTTGAAACATTATTTGTATAACTGCAATGTTTCTATCTTCAGTTCAATTAAATAACATTAGTTCAATTGATCCCGATAAACAGACTAGCTCTAAACTATCTATTTGTGTCTAGATTTAACCCCTCGACAGCACCTGTTAAAGTACAAACCAGGTTATAATCTCCACACATTATTAATTTGTTTAATCATCTAGACCAACCTTTTTAACAGTAGGGAAAATTAATGATTTAAATTCACAGACGGGCCACTGACCACTGACGGTTCAAATTTTTGAGTAGTACCTACCTTCTTTTGATAGCAATAAGGCCAAAAAGCCTTTCCTTACTGGTATTGTGCAATAAAAGATAAAATAACACTCTCAAAATTATCGTTTAGTTAAAATAATGAAATAAATAGCACCTCCTGCCAAATAAACAAAAAAAATAATACTAAAATCTACTATCATACAGCGGATCGAAATCTAAATTAGTGCTACAATTAATGTGATTTCTGAAATTGTTTTTGTTTTAATAATTTTCCTATATTAGGCAACAGACCAGATGTTGCAACAAATCAGAAATATCCTGCTCAGTCAGAGATGTGCGGTATTTATCTTCTAATATATAAAATTCTCGTGTCACAGTTTTCGTTGCCATACTCCTCCGAAACTGCTTGACCGATTCTCATGAAATTTTGTGAGCATAATGAGTAGGTCTGAGAATCGGCCAACATCTATTTTTCATACCCCTTAGTGATAAGGGGGTAGGTAGGTAGGGTAGGTAAGTAGGTTAGGTAGGTAGGATAGGTAGGTAGGGTAAGGTAGGTAGGTAGGTAGGGTAGGTAGGATAGGTAGGTAGGTAGGTAGGTAGGGTAGGTAGGTAGGTAGGTAGGGTGGGTAGGTAGGTAGGTAGGTAGGTAGGTAGGTAGGTAGGGTAGGTAGAGTAGGTAGGTAGGTAGGTAGGGTTGGTACACGTAGGATGGTTGGGTAGTTAGGTAGGGTAGGAAGGGTAGGTAGCTAGAGTATTGTAAAAAAAGTGCATTGCAACGCATGCCGGGCACAGCTAGTTTTTTATATAATTTTGATTTGAAAACATTTTTCAAAAACATAAATGTTGATCCGAAACTACTTAAAAATTGAAAGGCTTAGGTGAGTTATTGCAAGTCTTCTTTTCGTACCAATTTCCAGAAATCTACAAATTCGTCTGAAGAAGTTTGTGACTTCAAAGAATTTTTTTCTGCATAAAGATTTTTTAGTGCAGAATGATATTGAAGTTCAGTGAATTCAACGGATTACTGGCAGGATATCTGATTTCAGTCAAACTGATTTTAAAAGGATTCACAAAAACGCGGGGCATTTAGGTGGCCCGCGGGCCTGGGGTTGGGCAGCCTTGATCTAGACACAAGACCAAACCCTTTTGTTAATTTTTTTTTTTGTCTTTTTTCTAGTAATGGCCAAATTCACAAAAGAAACTACATGCGATCAGAATATCAAAACCACTTTTGGCTGGGTTGTTAGTGCCAATATTCTATAGCACTGGCTTAACACTAGTAAGATAAGTATCAGTTTTCACCTAAAATTGGGATTTCGGCAAAAAGACCTCGTGTGAAAGCATACATGTCATCTTTGTTATTAAATTACAGAACAAAGACAACCTCTTGTACCCCTCTTGTACCTTTTGTTGTGTTGTCTCTTGTTGTTGTGTACTTATTTTGAATTCTATGTCAACTAATTTCTAACGAGTCTTCGTAAAATTAAATTATCGATCTGCCTTGTATTTTATAAATAATGTGGAAGTCGGCTTCCAGTCTTCCCTGGTAATCTGACCTCCACTACATAGTCACTGGGCTTCTGACTACACCTTACGACTGCCATTAGAAATGACAGCCCAGATGTCAGATAAGCCATTGGTCCTGTAAAAGGCTTATCGTGCTTTCTGAAGGACGAAGGGTTCTCCATAATATGGACCCATCTACGTACTGACCTTGGCAAGCGTGGCTTAATCTTCAACCGACCCGTGTGGCTGTTATTATTTTGCCACGAGGCCGTGCCCCTCTACGGAAATAGGTACCTAATACTAATTACATTAAATCCGTTTTGTGATTCCACTTACATTCATACAATAGCAAGTACTTGAGTGGCACAGGCACCGCAGGTATTACGGGATCAGTCGGAAGGTCAAGCGCGCGCTGAATATTTTTAAATAAATCAATAACTTTTATACGGGACTCTAGCCCTTATAATTAGTAAATTTTTCAAGGAATACTTTTTTTAAAGTAATTCGAAACCTATTAAATAAACTTTTCAAATAAAATTTTAGATCTTTTAGAAGCGGTTGAACCTCGCGGAGAGCCCCGCACAACTGACAAAGCCAAGCAAGCCGTTGTTATACGCGGAAGCGGGGGGAACATACCAAGTGCTAGAATGACACAGAACGCCCTCTGTCAAGTCCAACGTCCACCACAGTCAACCGCGACGGCTCAGCTCCGGAAGTGGCTGGTAGTTCAACATACGGCCATTGCCTTGATCTAAGAGCCGTGGATAAGGGCGGGCCGAATACAAGGCATCTCCAATCTTGGCTCCAAGCTCCTAGTTAATACAGATCACCATAAGCCAAGATCGTGCATTTATACGACACGAAACATAAAAATACAGCGACTAACAGATTTCTGTTGCGCAGGGATATCTCTACAGCTAGGCTGCTGATACAGCGTGGGGAAACAGAAGCAGCAGTGGTTTTCGCCTCCGCTTACATGCCCGAGGCAAGGGAGCCGAGACTTAATTACAGCTGCACAGCTGCATGGAGGAAGACAAGACAGCAGCCCACGTGCTTCTGCACTGCCCAGTGGTTGCAACATTCAAGGCAAAGTACTTCGGTAACCCAGGTATTCTTCGCGAGATTGTCAGCAACAACAAGGCGCTGCTGGCCTTGCTCGGGGAGCTAGGGTGGATCGAATAAATTTCCCACCCGAACGCAAAATACGCGCTTGGACGTGGAGTTGTGAACACCAGCCCTTTATATAATACAATACAATATCATCTTCGTAGGTATAAGTACTTTTAAGACTGATAGATAGAACCCTGCTAGCGCCCTGGCTAAAGATAGTTGAAAGAAAACTGTGGTTATAATCACTACCAGTTTTAGAATGTAACGCGCATAAATGACTAATTTTCATAATTTCAAAGTTTCTGGACAGTTTGCTTACCCTAGCTTGCCGTACTGTTGACCTCTAAGCACTCCACTGGGCAGTAGTTATCAAGAGTTCTTACTCAGTCCCGCAGATCCAAACGAATTAAAAAAAGTATTTCAGACAGCTTTATTTTATTGGCGAACGAGGACAAATTACATAATATTCCTTCATTGCGTGCTCCAACATTTCCTATTCATAAATTCATAGCCAACGTCCGTAATGGACGATTTTCCTCCGATAGTCTCACGGCTCTTTTTAATGGTTCAAATTGAAATGCAAATGTCTCCGCTCCGTTTCTAGTACTCAAATAGGATAACTGAGAATATATAGTTGTTCAAATGTGCAGCTGCGTGTGGGATTTATCGGATTTATTAATGGTGAATTGGTATATTGCAAGGCAGTGGTGTTCCCGTGGTCGGTAAATCGTCGTGACTTTCAAGTTGTTGGGTGTGGGTTCAAACCTATGCAGGCATTGTATGTATTGTATTATGTTGTTTGTTGTTATTGATGTGTATTGTGTTGTGTTGTTTGTTGTATTGTATTATGGATGTAACAGTACCCTTATTTATTTAATTAGCTTTATTTATCCCTTACGTTAAGCTTGGATCTATTATTTAATGTGTTGTGTACTTAATTATTTATTTGTTAGTAATTTTAGTGTTTGTACTTAAAATAATATTAGTATTATTAGGTGTAAGGGCTGCCTATTGAAAAGTACTTGTTCTCCCCGTCAATGCATTTTTTTGTTCTAGACCATACCTGAGAACCTTCTAGTTACGGAGATATTGCGGGTCAAATTTATAACTTTTTCACAAGTTTTCATTTTATGTTAATAGGTACAAGTTTAGTGTTATTTCTTTACTTTAAATACCTCCACGAGCCCCGTACTATTTAATATATCCATCAGCACAATGTTTTCAGTGCTTTACATTGAGTCCTACCGTAAAACGAGATGTTTTTTTTTGTTCACCCCAAAAAAAAGACGTTTCCCAGGATTAATTTTTGCGTACAGAGACTTAGTTTGATGTACAGAATGCTTGATTAACGGCTTTGTGAATGGCCCGTTTACACCTTGTATTATGACCACGACTCTAAAAACGCTGAAGGAAAATATCGTGAGGAAATCGATATCCACCAATGAACTCGGCCCGCGTGGTTGAAGTTTGTGTGGCCCATTCTTGGAGGCCTTTTTTTTTTTTTTTGGTGGGTGGGTAATCGGAAGGGAGTGTCAGACTCTTACTGACTAAAAACCACCCATGTTCCTTCATTGGCCCTTTATGTTCCAGGGCCGCGGTATCTCTTTCGAACAGTCCTGCAGCCCTGGCAGGCACCGGCCCTTGCGGGCCCCTCCCGTTTGCTGACAACTCTTTGAGGCGCGCGTGGAACACGAACGCGCCGTCGACACGGCCTGCCCGTCGTCATACGACGGACGGACGGCGAGCTAGCCCATTACTCACCGTCCACAGGCCCGCGCCTACGGTGGCCGAGAGCCATCACGGCGTGGCCCCCGACGCCCGGTGCTTCTCCTCCCGCGGCGGCTGGGACGTGAGGCTATCTCCCTCTCACGTTCCGCCATTCCTGGAGGCCTGTGGTTAAATAAATAATTTAATAAATAAATAAATATTTTATTACCACAAAGTTCAAGTACATTGTACTGTTTACAGTTCTTAATTTAGCATTAGAAAAAAGTAAGTACAATAGGTTCAACCCTATCCCATAGACTAGGCTAGGCCTGTAACTTAGGGGGCAATGTCCGGCTATGGGGTATGCTTGTATAATTCAATTGTGGCAAACGTGCCAGTGGACTGTGTCAAGTGGGCGCTTTTTTGATCTTGTGGTAAATTTTCATGCGAGCGTGAGAAAGTGAAGAGTGAATGATGTATGTAAGTGCAAGTGTTTGATGATTGTGAGTGGGAGTGTTTGGGGTGTTTTGTGCTTGTCGTGAGTGGAGTGAATGAAGTGAGTGAATGTTTGTTGTGTTATGAATGTGGAAGTGTATAGCGCGTGTGCGAGAAATAGGGGAATAACACATAAGGTTGCTTATGCTATGCTTATGTAATATTTTGCTCAGGCTACCAGCACTAATTGTTGTTATTAAAGTTTTATTATACTTAAGTGCATTTGAAAGATATTCCATCTGAATCACACTGGAAGCTCACCCCAATATAGTCGGAAACAGGATAGGCAGATGTTCATACACGATCTTTTCTGCAGTTTCATTTTACAAAATTCAAACTACTAAAATATTACACGTTAAATATAGACGGAACTTAATTAGAACGATACAACGTCACTTATTTTTCTGGCAGCGCAATATATAAAAGGGAAAAATGTTCATTTTAAAACTAATAAGAAATCAGACGCCACGTGCTACTGACTACGACCTGGATTTTGTAAGAGCTTAGACTTTACGGCTTCGGAGGGAACGGTGATTGGTCCTAAGCCAGGGTGTAAATTTGAACCAGAACTAATGAAGGCCATTTGATCGTAAAAGGCTCTGTTTACAGAGCGTGGTTTTAGTGACGTAACGAGAGCTATCAAGTTCTACGTACCCTGGACAGTCATACTTTTCACTTGTGTTAATGGTTGGTATTTGATTTGACCTCTGCATTAACGGAAAACTTTAATTTCGTTATTATGTGCTAGTTAAAGTAATAGTAGGTTCATATTTTTATTACTTTTTTAAATTTACAAATATGATAAGAGAGTACTTTGTGGGGCACAATCATGTGCAATAATTAACGCGAATGCTCGCATATTTAAACAGATCCGTAATAACTTACAAACCTGGCAACAAAGTATAACATACCGACACTGTCCAAACTTTCGATCGCTTAATAAGAACGGAAAAATTCGGTTGCAATAACGATGCTTGCGAGAAACGCATGTTGGATGTTCAGACATGCATTTCTCGCAAGCTTTGAATCGTAACTTCCACCTTGCCACGTCACAAAATTGGTAATGTCTGTTTCGTGTTGACATTTGAATTGTATTTCTGACTATAAATAGCGAGCCCGCCCCTGCTTCTCACGGTGCCACCTTTCGGGTCCAAAACTATATCTGATGTAGCCTATATTTTAAGTTAAGCATCTATCAGTAGAGCAGTGAAAACTGCGTTCAAATCCATGTCGTAGTTTTTGCGTGACGACAAACATACAGGCAGAAAAAAAATCTAAAACTTGTTGTTTTGGTTTCTGTTGCTCTAATAAACACCCCATATATTTTTTTTTCAACATCCCCAATGTGCAGACAACGGCCTGTTACAATTTTATTATATGTATAGATTCTATCCAGTAACTCACATTATTAATATCTGTAACTAGCTGTGCCCGGCATGCGTTGCAATGCATGTTTTCCTACCTACTACTTTCAGTACCCTACCTACCCTACCTACCCTACCTACCCTACCTACCCTACCTACCCTACCTACCCTACCTACCCTACCTACCCTACCTACCCTACCTACCCTACCTACCCTACCTACCCTACCTACCCTACCTACCCTACCTACCCTACCTACCCTACCTACCCTACCTACCCTACCTACCCTACCTACCCTACCTACCCTACCTACCCTACCTACCCTACCTACCCTACCTACCCTACCTACCCTACCTACCCTACCTACCCTACCTACCCTACCTACCCTACCTACCCTACATACCCTACCTACCCTACCTACCCTACCTACCCTACCTACCCTACCTACCCTACCTACCCTACCTACCCTAACTTTCCTGAATTTTCTTTGCTATAAACCTCACGGAGCCCGAGACCTTTCCAACGAATGCAAAACCGTGGAAATCGGTACGTGCGTTCTTTAGTTATAGCGTCAGGAAGGAAAACCGACTTATTTTTATATAATAGATAATACTGTGTTTAGTTCTAAGTTAATTTAAACAAGTTTGTCATTGTCTAATGTTTAATATTAAGAAAAAATAACTACCTTCCTATATAATAATAGCATAATGTTAGAGCTCCTGCAACCTGTGATACAGGATTATCCTAGTGCAGGCATCTAACATTACTATACCTTCATTGTTAAATTAAGATTCATATTGTATTTTACCTTTTGTGAGTCTAAATAAAAATTATGAATGCTCAAAATTACGAACAATCACGGAAGATATCCCATAAGTGACAGTATAAGTTTTCATTTATTTATTGGACACACATTTGGACCCGCGCCCCTGGCTGGAGGCCTTACACTCAAGGCACCTACAGGATGGTCGGGCTAAACATACGACAACCTCCTAGATAGGACTGCGAGATGCCATTCACAAAAAAAAAATATATATATATATTGGACCCGCGTCGTGTATTTTTTAGCCAGAGTCTAACAAAGTTCCAGAAGTGAGAGTGAACGATCAGTATAATAAGTTGGTTTGGGCCACTCAGATAACGGTGATGTATTCAGCCGACCCTCTAATGGATGGTCATTGTGATACCGCAGCTAAACAGGTTAAAAGGTCACGCGATGATTTTATTTTCGGAGAATTTCTTTCGAACGAAAACGTGGTGTTGAATTTTAATGGCATTTTTTTAAGATTCATTTTTTTTTTTTTAGAGAGCTATAAAGTAGGCCTAATGGCCAGGTAGGTATAGGCAGGTGGGTGGTTAGGTGCCTATGCAGTGTTTCTAGAATACCTTCTTCATCTTTCTGTAACTTTGCTTTGCTACTAAGAAATTCCTGATGGACAAACCCAATAACAATTTGCCCGACCCTGGAATCGCACCCAGGACCTCATGCTCAGTAGCTGCGATAGCGACCACTAGACCAAAGAAGGAGCCCTTACTTGCTTTATTATGTAATTCTCTAATTCTTTTAACAATTTAGATCTCTCTTTCGCGGTATCTAAGCGTGCTAACATTTTACGAAAACTACTATGTGAAAATGTGTTTCTGTTATAAAAAATGTTATTTGTATGGTGTTCTTAATTAAGAATATTCCATTCTATTCTTCAAAATAAAATACAATGAAAAACCAAACGCCATTTCCTAAATCAACAACAACAATCAACATCATGGACAAGCAATAAATAAATCACTCCAGTAAACAGGAAAACACATAAGCATTGTAGGAACTCCGCAACTCTTTTCGGCGAAATTACCGTTAAATAAACATATAATAAAAGTCATTCATCATGTTTTTTGCAGCCAACAAACTTTATGTGATTCCAACACAGAGCGAAATAAAAATGGAGGTACATATATCGTTCGTTAACACCAATTTATAATAATATTATAAACATTTATTTCAGGTCCATTTCTTGTTAGTAACAATGCACTTAAAAACTAATTTTAGTATCGGCAAACAAAATTTAAATTACGACATGAATTGGTATTGGTATTAGTAAAGGTGGGTACGGACCTTTACTAATACCAATACCAATTTATACCTCAATTACGTAACAGACACACTTTCTATCACAATCTGAAGGATTTTTAAAGAAATCAGAAACCAAAAAAAAAAAAAAAGATAGTCGCAGAGACATGACGTGCCACGCCGTGATGGCTCTCGGCCACCGTAGGCGCGGGCCTGTGGACGGTGAGTAATGGGCTAGCTCGCCGTCCGTCCGTCGTATGACAACAGGCCGTGTCGACGGCGCGTTCGTGTTCCACGCGCGCCTCAAAGAGATGTCAGCAAACGGGAGGGGGCCCCTCCGTTAAATAAACATATAATAAAAGTCATTCATCATGTTTTTTGCAGCCAACAAACTTTATGTGATTCCAACACAGAGCGAAATAAAAATGGAGGTACATATATATCGTTCGTTAACACCAATTTATAATAATAATATAAACATTTATGTCAGGTCCATTTCTTGTTAGTAACAATGCACTTAAAAACTAATGTTAGTATCGGCAAACAAAATTTAAATTACGACATGAATTGGTATTGGTATTAGTAAAGGTGGGTACGGACCTTTACTAATACCAATACCAATTTATACCTCAATTACGTAACAGACACACTTTCTATCACAATCTAAAGGATTTTTAAAGAAATCAGAAACCAAAAAAAAAAAAAACATAGTCGCAGGGACACGACGTGTACCTATACAAAATGACAAAAAAATAAAACAAACATTCAACGTATAACAAATATTTATAAATATCACAGGACAGAACAAAAAGAAGTTGACAGCTTGCATGTCGTGACTGCGACAAGCAGGTTATATGGGGGGCCCACAGCACAGGGCTGGTTTTCAGTGGTCACCCGTGAAAAAACGTACGGAAGCCAAGACAGCATTAATATTTTGATCATGTCAATAAGAAAATAAAACAAACAGTACTTGGATTTATAATACGGCCACGTCTATAATGGTACTTTTATACCCTTTATAAAACTTCCGATGTGTCCAAGTCCAACTATCCTAACTTCCTAAACCACTCAACCGATCATCCTGAAATGTTGCATATACGTTGTCAGGTGTACAGAAACGGACATGGGGTACCTTCATCCCGACAGAAAGTACTGTTCCAGAGGAAAACCACAATAACGTTCTTATGAGAATAGATGGCGCCACGTGTCTTACCAATCATGATTAAATGTTATTATTAGAAGCAGAGTACAACCCAAATGGATTGTCAAATTATAACTTAACGCAAGCGAAGCCGCGGGCAAAACCTAGTAAGAAATAAAAATTACTAATCCATTACTTCTTTTATTTGAAAGATTGTTCTGTTCGGTAACGTAAATGATACAATGAATGCTTTTTATTTGTCAAAATCAATGGCGTTGCCATTGTTAGTGCCTTAGGTATTTTTTTTTTTGTATTGGATTGTGTCTGTGCTGTACTGCTATCGGGTAAAGGCTCTTTCTGTGCGACTTCTATTTGTTCCGGCTAATCTCCGAAACGGCTGGACCGATGAGCGTGCCCGCCTACTGGCTGTGGGTGAGTGGGAGTCGGGCCTCTGGCTTCAGGCATTACCGTCACCTAATATAGGCACTATGCTAGGTGACACAACCTTCCGGCTCGCTACGTGTTTGCGATTGGGCGCTCCTTGTGGGGCTCCACATCGCTGTCAATGTGGTGAAGCAGTCGACTGCCTCGGACACCATGGCCTTTATCGAAAAAAAGAGAGAGGAGAGAAAGAAGAGAAAGAAAGAAGGGAAGAGTTATGAGTGCAGAGCGAATTGCGCGGCACGCTAGCATTAATGATCTCATCCGTCGTGCTCTTGCCACCGGTGGGGTGCCAGCTGTCTTAGAACCCAATGACTTGGCACGCGTCGATGGGAACAGACCAGATGGTATGACCATAATGCCATGGAAATTGGGTAGGCCTTTGGTGTGGGACGCAACTTGCGTCGATACCCTTGCGCCATCCCATCTTCTTAGTACAGTGGGCTGCGCTGGGGCGGCTGCTGCAGGTGCTGAAAACCTCTAACGGCGCAAATACGATAATTTAATTGGTAGTTATGTGTTTGAGCCGTTTGGGGTTGAAACACTAGGGCCATGGGATTCGAGTGCCCACCTATTATTTCGGGAAATCGCCAAGCGGTTGGTCGACTCTTCACGTGACCAGAGGGCGGGCCTATGTTTTGACCAAAGAATCAGCATTGCCATCCAACGTAGCAATGCTGCCAGCCTTCTAGGCACTTTTCCTATTGACAGCGATGCGGACGAATTTTTGGACACCCTATAACCCTTTTCTACTTATACATATTTATTACTATTATAGTTTTGTAGTTCGTAAATAATTTAATTATCTTTGAAATTAATAGGGAAATTATATTTTTATAATAATTTCACACGAAAAAAGGTCGCGGGCATCAGCTAGTTTTGAATAAAAACCAAAAAAATACAAGCATTGAAAACAAGTTCCATATAAAGCTGAGGGTTACAGACTTTTTTGGCTTTTACCCACGACTTAGTCTGCGTGGAAAAGTTAATCCTGGCCAGATCGCCAGTTCGTGCGACCCATAGCCAATTAGGACGCGGCCATAAGTCTTCCAGTGTTCCGAACATCCAAATCCTTTTAGCCGTTGAAAGCGTGATTGAGTAACATACTTCAAAACATTCGAACCTTTAAATTCATAAAATATACAAGCTGTGTGTGCCCGATGGAAATTTGTCTCTTGATACGTTTTGGGAATGATTTTTTAGAAAACTTTCTGTATGGCTCACTTTGTTTAAAAAAAAAATGGGCCAAGTGCGAGTCGGACTCGCACATGAAGGGTTCCCTACCATCGTAGTAGGCAGCGGCAGCGGAAATACACATTCTGTGAAAATTTAAACTGTCTACTTATTACGGATCATGAGATACACCCCGCTGACAAACAGACGGACGGATAGTGGAGGCTTAGAAATAGGGTCCCGTTGGTTGCCCTTGGGTACGGAACCCTGAAAAGGAACTCTTGTTCCAAATTTGAGTCGCGGTTCAGACGGTGCGTTGTCTATAAGGGTGTTAATTTAAGATTTTACAAATACAAATAACAATGCAAGCGCGACTGCTGAGCATGAGGTCTTGGGTTCGATTCCCGGGAAGGGTAAAATATTATTGGGTTTTTCCAGCAAGAATTTCTAGCAGCCATGGAGTCGAAATGTGGGTGCACTATTTAGGTATACCTGCCTATCCCTTCGGGGATTATAAGCGCGATATAATGTTATAAAATAATGTATATATTCCTATAATCGAATACGAACGTTATTCTTTACGAATAATGTTGATAGTCGTATGAAACACCTACTTTATTTAAAGTAAAGAGCAATTTTATCTATAATAAAAAAAACACATTTTTATTACATGATAAGAAAAAATTCAACGGTAAATGGCTATGTCAGGTTGATTGATTTCTAATAGGATATTTTTCCTTTTAAAACAGTTCCAGGAAATTAATATTTTAATGGGAATCTGTAATTAAAAAAATTGGTTACAGAAATAAGAATTTAATTACATTTTATTTACACAGAACAGAAGTTGATAGCGAATTCTTGTAAATCTAAACGCCATTTTAAAAAAATTCTCAGGCGTTATTTTAATGTAAAAACTTGTTTGATTTGTAAATAACGTTGTCATATTTATTTAGTGTCAAAGCCACGTTACTAGCAATTTATTTGTGTTGGTCCTTCAGTACGAAAATATACAAACAGCCTGTTTTGACAGCTGAAAGCTGTCGGTCATCGTTTTAGGGACGCTATAGTGCTTACACAAGACTATATCGTGTGTGTTTAGGTCTTCTCAGTTTTAGAGTAAATGTAACTGTAGTAACTCGTTAACGAACGAGTACTGTAGGTAGACTTGATACAGGTTAGGGCAGCCACGAGTCACATTCTCAAGTCACAAGCACCTTGCGACTGCGTAGAAAACCAATAAGATACAATAGAGAAGTTCTAATTTCTTTTTTCTTGATTAAGTTCAATAATTCTTGATAAGGAAAATGTCGTGAGAAAAGTTTTGAGTATGCCTATGGATGGGTATAAGAGTAGAGGAAGACCAAAGAAAACATGGATGGACTGTGTGAGGAATGATATGACCGAAAAGAGGTGTCTGATGAGATGACGAGTAATAGAGAAGTATGGAAGAAGTAGACATGCTGTGCCGACCCCAAATTAATTGGGACAAGGGCAAGAATGATGAAGTTTAGTAAATTTAATAAGCAAAAAACAAAAATGTGAAAAAATGATTCAAATATCTCTTGAAGTGAAAAAGTTATGAGACATTAAACTCGCGCTTGCAATGAGGTAAAATGACGTCACTTTACCTCATTACGTTATTTATTCTTGATATGTGTCTAACGAAACAAAAGCGAGAATGTAGATAAGTCGGTACCTACTTACTTGGAAAGTTAAACTCCTTTTATTTCAGAACTAACTTAAGACGGATTAAAAAAACCTTAAATACTGTGCATAAGTTATTTTATTTATTTAATTTGGCAGTAGTAATCTATTTCTCAGTAATTTTTTGATGAATTTTTTAGATTTTATTTTTATCTATAATTTAATTCCGTTTGGTTAAATATAGTGTTTGTAACATCTTGATAGGTACTTCTCCATTGCTTAGGGCAAGCCACGACTCAACGTGATGCGACTTGCAATGAGGCAACACTCAAGCGAAAAACACTAGTAGACGCAAGGCGGGTAGCAAAACGCGTCACCTAAAGTTTCGAACAGGGTGGAAAGGTTTATTACACTTATACCTGATTGTGAAGGTGTGATATGCTAATCTAATTAAGTCCTGGCCTGTTGGTCTAGTAGACGCGACTAATGAATTCCTGGGATTAATTCCTGGCCAAATGTGTTTGTAATTATACTCCATTTATATTATACTTTTCTCAATAGCAGGTAAATTATAAGATTTATTTGTTTATTTATTTAGGTTAACCAACAATTGTTTACATTATATACATTTCTTATTTAATAACTAGAGTAACATATTCAAGTGCAACAATTAAAAGTTAACACCACATGCACAAAAAACAGCTTACATAACATATTTATAACATATTGAAATTAGAATTTATACATACAAAAAATAACAATTAAAAGCAATAATAAAGAAAATTATCAAATCATTCAATTCTGTATACAGCATAAGAAAATCATTGGAATGTAAATTACTAGAGAGAGATTACAGTTAAACCCTATTCCAGTTATCTAGCGTGCTACCGAGCTCATCGTCGATGCTGCCGCGTGCGTTACCACTCCTACTCTATTTCTCGCTCCAGCAAATGCCGGTTCTGAGCGACAGAAAAGGATAGAAGCATGGAAAATGAGATTCCGTGCTGATAGATTATGTTCAATCCTAAATCCGTAGATTGTGAGTAGTGGAGTGTGAATGTGTCAGTTTTTTTTAATTATTAAAAGGGTTATAGAATACAAAAAGTACTACTAAGCACCAAATACGCAAAGGCATCATGCTACAAGAATTCTCTGCGAGATTAGAACATTTAGAAAAACCCGACAACAACTGTCGGGCAGTAGCCTAATAACAGTAGACACGACGCTCGTTTGGTCGGAGGATCGTCTTTTCAATGGGGTATGAGGAACTCGAAACCCTGTACCTCACACCCGTAAAATTGATTTCCAGCACTCTGGCACGTTTTCACAAAAAAAAAAATAAGTTGTTGGATTTTACACGCTCTGCTCTGGGCTGAGAGGTTTTAACTCATCAGCGTATTTTATTTCGGCACTTTTTATTATTTTTGTATTTAAATGAAGACGGGAATCTGTTTCTAAATAACTCTTGACCAAACATAAACTACGTCTGCCTAATTTGATGGACGCAAGCGTATTAAAACTATACACAAAACGGATTCTAAAATAAAACTAGTTAATTCGCTTGCGACAAGCTTACTTTCCTCCACTTAACTGTATTAAACTGAACTTCTTATTTAAACTCCCGGATAAAATACTTAAACTGTGTACTTTTTAACTTCAAGAATACAAAACGTAGTTTTAGTACTTAGCTGTTAAATACTTGGTTTAATTATAAGTCAATAGACAGAAAACCGGACTTAGAGTTTGTTTTTATTAATTTACGTGAATTAAATAAATACTTAAACTTATTATTCTTATGGTTTACTAGCTTTTGCCCGCGGCTTCGCCCGCGTGGATGTCGAAAATATCCGACGGGAACGCACTAACGGGATTAAAAAGTAAGCTTGGTTAATCCAGGTTACGGTACCAAACATAGTTTCATGCCTTCATCCCCCTTTTTAACCCTTCTGGGGTAGCATTATCAAAAACGATGAGACACGTATAAATTAAATCAATTTTCAATCATCAGCCTAAACACAAAATTTTGAAGATCCTAACTTCAAAACTGACGGGACTTTCACATAAACTTTCATCCCCTATTTTACCCCTTTAGGTGTGGAATTCCCAAAAATCCTTTCTTAGTGGATAGTTACTCTTCACAAAGTACACACCCTCCAAGTTTCATGTCTCTAGGACCAGCAGTTTGGGCTGTGTGTTGCTATATCACCCAGTCAGTCAGTTTACCATTTTATGTATGGCTTATCTACTAGCGAACTACACGTAATTATACCTGACGTCACTTTTTTTTTTTTTTTTAAATAATAATCGTTTATTTATAAAAAGGGGCACATTTACAATGAAATATCTTAACAAATAAAATAGAGCACAGTTGATTATTGCCTGAACTAGGTTGAACCTGTGTTTCAGGCCACAAGGTGCATAAATATCTACTTAAAATAAATAAATTAACATTCAATGAAAAGTAAAGTACTAAAATTAAAACTTACATCAAATAAAAATAAAAAAAAATAAAAAACAGCGTGTCAGCAGTTTACTTTAAATCCTGCCTGACGCACGCAGGGTTATCCGCAAACACTAACCAGAAACCCGAAAACAGCCAGCAGGCCCCCTAAACACCCGTCTAGTTGCCATTATACGACGTTTTGATATAGCATGGAATTATTGAAAGGAATTAGAATTGGAAGGAAGTTGTTTGTCTTGGTATGAACATGTAATGAGGAGGGATGAAACGCATGTGACTAAAAGAGTGATGGACATGAATGTTGATGAATGGGGAGGGAGAGGAAGGTCAAAGAAAAGATGGATGGATTGTGTGAAGACTGATATGAAAGAGAAAGGAGTAAATGATACCGTGACGTCTGACAGGGGAGAATGGAAGAAGAAAACGTGTTGCGCCGAACCCAAATAGAATGGGATAAGGGTAGGAAGATGAAGTTGATGGAATTATGAAGAGGTTATTATGGAGAAAAAAAAAACTCCAACATCTATACAGATGTTTCGATTTAGTCTACACTTTTCATACGCGTTAGTAAATATTATTAATTTTATGAAAATAGTGGCTATATTCAGTGTAATCGTATTATAGCCCAGTCACCGAGTAATAATATTGCCCAACAAACCGGCAAAGGCCATAAGCCAGGGAGCCTTTCAGATGTTAAATGACAATATTTTTTAAACCGCTTTTGCGATCATTTTATTTATTGAAAATAAAACTATTTTATGGAGACGTTATTTTGTAGCTTACAAAGTTTTCCATTTAAACAAATTGTCTTTAGTTGGGGTCTAAAAAGGTGTAAAAACCTTAAAAGTACGTCAAAAAAAACCACGTGTAAAAAATAACATCATTAAAACAAAAAGGTAAAAAATTTGGAACCACAGGATAGATTCTCAAAATATTTCGTATAAAGACAAAGATTAGTGCCAGGAACCCAGCGCAGGTACTCCCATTCCTGGGCAGCATTTGGACCGAAGTTGGGCAATCTGCTTTTCATTGAATTCAAATTATAGGCAAAAGATATTTCTAAAAGTAGGTAGGTTTATTCGAACACTTTTGCATGTCAAATAACGGTCAGTGGGTCGTCCTAGGGGCGGAACGTCTATAGAACTTAGAAAGAACGTATAAATATTTAACTAGCGAAAAGTTTGTAGCACCCCGAAGTCTGGGTTTGTGCCCGGCTGATTGCAGTGGATAGGATCGCCCCATTTTAGGTACATGAGACTTAAATATAACTAGCGCAATGTGGGTGGACTTTTGTTACACCTCTGCTTAATCTTTCGGAGATTACAGGCGTGTTGTTAAGTCTATAAATATTCTAAACTCACTAAAAATGGAAACGAAAAACCCAAACTTTGCTGAGGATCCGAGGACCAATATTTACCGTTGTAAATAAAAACAAATGACGAAAACGTTTCTGGGATTTTTTACGGTTCTGTAGTAGGAGCTAATCAAAAGCTTCTGCTTTCCTTGTTTATTTGTCCATCACACATCAATACATTTAAAAAAATTGGGGCTAAGTTTTTGCTAGAATTCTAAATCAAAATGTTTTTCTAGCCAACACGGCATAAATCTTTCTGAAAATTCTCGACGGCTGTACTTATATTTAATTAAGTACTGCAGAATGTATAAGTCTCTGGGCGATTACTGCATAATGATAGCCTATTTTACCTCAGTAAATTCCTTACAAAAATGAATTGCGTTTATACGAGTATGTAGCTTACATAGTCACCCCAAAAGGTGCTGAGTTCAACACTATTCAAACGACGGAACCAAAGCGTAGTTTCAACTCACACTTGACTGGTTTTTGACAGCTACAGGGATGCTGAGGTCAGCATCTTGCAAGTAATTAAACAAGGTGACAAGGAGACGATGACTGGTGTTTTTAGGACGCTTGTGGTAAAGGGGACCTCTGGAGATAAGGCGAACGTTGCAAAATGGATTATTAAGGGCAGATCCGATGTTATTTAGCGGGGTTAAAGATTTGACTGTGAGGAGTCACGTATAATGAAATACAAGATAACTTTTAGATGTAGTTTTTAATAAAAGTCGGGTTCTTAGTTAAGGTGAAACATTAGCCAGTATGTAGGCTTGGAGTCAGTTGCATTTGAGTTCTATACTGACTGTCAGTAAACTCACATGGCTGAGATAGATTACAGCCGTAATATAATTGATGAGATGCGAAGGATCGGGCCTAATGTAGTGTATTATGAAATGTTAATCAAGAACAATGTTATAATGCGTCTCAAATAAGAATAAGAACGCCAATGACCTCTGTCTGTCAACTGTCACTTGAAAAGTACTGATTAAGTCATAAAAAGCGATGTATAAGCTAAAAATATTTTCATTTTGAAGAAAATAACGATCATAATTATTATTAAAAATGTATTTGTGAATATTACAATTTTATTGCAAACAGTAATTTTCAAATGACAGTTGACAGATAGAAGTCATTGAGGTTCCTATCCTTATTTGAAACGCGTTATAGAACTGGCATTTGTGATTTTGTTTTTGTGTTTATTAAGTAGAAAATCACTCGACTTTAATGGTTTTATCGTATAGATTTGTTAAGGATGCAACCACGAGAATGATTAATATTATTGAATAGATGGTTTAGCATTATAGGCAAAGCAACATTCTAGCAGCGATACTTTTATTTTACAGACCCAGAACAACTACCTGTAGGCCATAAAAATATTTGCTCCGTGCAGGTATCGAACCCGCGACACGCAGCGCAGCAGTCAACCGCTCAGCCACTGCGCTACCCGTGTCGTCAATGGTACTTTAATCCAATTACCTACTTACTTACTTTTCTCGTCATTTAGTTAAAGTATTACAGGACACTTAATTGATATTTATCTCAAGTTATTCAAGACCGGGCAAAACTTAAATTAGAATTATTTAGAGTTAAGAAACTGAATTCAAAGTTTATGAGACAATAGTCTAAAGGGGTAGGTAGGGGGGAGGCTTCAAAATAAGCTTCTAAAGCTCAATTTCAGTGTCAAAGATAAGATAGTAAAAGTAGGTATAATAAAAGAATCTGTTTTCGTATGTGCTATGGAATAATTACAAGGAATTTCAATTATCGAAGATCGTTATAGATTGATTAGCACAAGTCACAACGCATTAAGTAAAAAATAACTTTTTTTTATGAAATTATTTGTTATTTTTACAAAAAGGTTCGTATAAAATGAATTGTGTTTGGAGCCTCCTTATAGGCAGACGATGGCTGTGTTAGGAGACTCCGCTCTTCCATAATATCTTACATAACATACTATTTATACTCAATGTTTACATATAGTTATTTACAGAAATTAAGATATTCTATGAGTGACATTATAAATTCATACTCATAATTTATTCATTCATAAGGTGTAAAAACCAGAAGAAATACAAAGCTGTCATCTACACAAATCTAACTTATTGCAGGAAACGAATTTTATCTAAAATTCTTACTTTCAATACCGTACAATGTAAATTGTAACGTAGTTCAATCTTTCTGCTTCTCATCCAACAGTTGAGGGTTAATGGTATAGTTCAGTAAGTTTTTTTTAAAGTTTCTTTCATAAAAAAAAAATCAACAAAAGCTAGAACTATGACCTTCATTATCCACGTAACCAAAAAGTTACTAGGTATGATCCAGTAAAAAATATTAATACGCTGGGAAGAACAACTGATTCTTAGATTATTTAAGTGTCTTTTTATACCCGTAATTTTCTGTTTTAAACAAAATCCAAGTTACAAGTTTCTAAACGCTTAGTTGACGCTTCTTGTAACCCAAGGGCTGGGTTTTACCTTGGCCAGAGGCTAAGTGTTGGGATATAACGTGGCAACGTCAGTCTCTTGGGCACATTACCAGCTGACAGCGTTGAGGTGGAGTTTTTTTATGGCTTTTTATAGTTCGTTGTTAGTTCAGTTTAGTTATAAAAATGTTTTTAATAGTTATAATGTGTGTAGTTAGTTAATTAAATAACGGCATAATTACACAACGACCAAAGTTACAAGGACACAACAAAAATAGTGAACCTACTTTCTCCCCTAACAACGGCTAGGTGGACTAGGCTATAATCATACACTATATTATTTTCATAGAATCTCACAATACATAACTGACGACAAAGTTGGTCATAGTTAGCACAGGAATCCTAATTGAACAAGTTAGGCTCTGTGGGTAATTCTGTTAGAGGAAGGGGATGGAGGGGGTAACAATTTTCTCTACGATGCCTATAGAGACTTTAATAACATTTAAATATCAATAGGTAGAGTTGAACTTTGTTTGGGGGATTCCAACTCTGGAATCCTAAATATTAGTCTGAGAACCAGTCTTGCCGGGGGCTTTTGTGTTAAACTGTAACTGGTGGTTTAGTTATCGCCCCATGAGAAATACTGGTATTCAGCTTCATCCTGTTAGATTGGAAGTCGACCTCAATGTTATTAGGAAAATCCTAGATAAAGGAGGTGTTTAATGACGAATTTTCTGACAACTTAACAATGAAACTTCCGTTATGTCTGTTTTTGTGGCAGTGAATGAGTAAACTATCGAAACAGCCTTTCGTTTTTTAAATATTCATGATCAAACGACAAAGCGAAACTATACTGTTCCTAAATAACTACAAACTTACTTTAGCAACTTCTTTATTTCATTTGCTAAACAGACTACTAAATAAATTCAACAGACATAACCAGAAATCTATGAACCATGAACAAAAAAACTACTCTTCTAGAGGTACCATAAACAAGAGGTTATGAAAAAGGAAAATGGTATAACAATAACCATTATTTTCTGGGTCTATGTAAAAACATAATAATATCAATTATTTTGGTTTAGACACTGCTACAAAACTTTATTTACTTCAATAATATCAGAATTGACGTCTTTAATGGAGGCATAGAAACATAACACAACGGTATAACTAATGAAATACTCTCTCAATATCATCGTGCGTGGTAGTGTCTATCTTAGGGCTGGTTCCACCTGCTGAAAACCATCCATCTGGACATGAGTTGCCTTAGCTAACTTGCAAAGACAACTAGCAAAGACAGCCTGCTTAGGGAGACATATAAATTCTGCTTGGCGTGTGTCTCGATTGCATTCTCAATAGAATTGGCCAGAATTTAGCGACAACTTTTGGCACCTTTATCTTATCAGTGCCTATCAGTTCCTGTAACATGCAGACATCAGAGCATGCAGTACACGATCTAAAGTCTCCCAATGTCTGTAGAATAACACGACATTTACACAATAATTTACTTTGCTGAAAAAGTGCTCCAAACCGCTTTATAATAATATACCGACAGCAGCACAATCGAACAAAATAATTTTTAGAACAATCTATCAAACTTCCCTGGTCTCTGATTAAAATTGTACACTAATAGAAAAACTTCTTTCCACAATCGCTCCAACAATGTGAAAATATTTGCTTCAGTGAAAAACATCTTATTTCTGACAGCGACGAGAAGTGACCCTGAAAACTCAAGATTCAATGATTCAGTGGTTTTGGCTGGCATTGATGAATTACTTAAAGCATTCATAGTATTTGAAGAGATTATTATGCTGTAGGTACAGACCCACTTCTGGAGTGTATACCTATTTAGGCTTTCTGTTTTGTGGTGAAACCATTTTAGTGCTGCTTAGTCATTTATGAGGAGCTCGTAGCTAAAGAATAACAGCTGCATGGGTCGCTCTTCTGGTCCATGGATGGGTGACCATCTATTGTAGATCTTTGACAGTCGTCACAGAATCAGGGGCCTGAAAGTCTGACAACCAGTCTTACCAAGAAGTATCGTATTACCCAGTACTTACTGGGTTGTAGAGGTCAGATAGGCAGTCGCTCCATGTAAAATACTGGTTTTCAGCTGCACCCGGTTAGGCTGGAAGCCAACCCCAACATAGTTGGGAAAAGTTAGACAAATGATGAGTAATTTTTAAGCTGAAGGCAATAATTGCACAACAATAATAAATTGTCGTTTCGTCGGTTTAGGGAAATATGACGAAACTAGTTCTAAAAAGCATTGTATTAAAGCATGATGATTAAAGATTGGAATAGGTGAAGTTTACTTGCCTAAAATTCAATGAAATAAGTAACATCCACGTGTTAATTACTTCCTTTAACGATTGTCTGCCAGTTTGAGTACTATAAGCGAACTACCCAAATGTCCATGGAGTTTCTTTCCCGTTCTTCTCCATAGAGATCTACGTTAGGGAATGGGCAACTACAGTACTTTCACAGTTTTTATGCCTTGTGACTGGGACTGTAGCTACATTTCATTGTAGTCTTTGTTTCGACAGTTCAAAAGTGACTGTTACGGGCCTACTTGAAATAAATGCTTTGATTTTGATTTTGTCCTTTCATTGGTATTGTTCGTCGTGTCCTTGAGTAGTTAAAAAAAAGAATTACGTGTAAAAGTGTTTGTAAAAACCTTTTTGCAAAATAAACCTAAATTCCTTGAAGTTTTGATGAGATTTTATACACATGATACCTCGGTATAAAATCCCGGAATGATTATTGAGTTCCGAAATAAAGCTGTTAAATTAGAGGAAGGTATATTTTTCAAAGTTATATTACCTCCTTGAAGGTCAGGCAACTGAGCTCTGCCTATTCCGACCTCTGACAACCAAGTGCTAGGCAGACTACAGCAGTGCACAGGTTTATTTTAACTCTGACGGCAGCAATGCAACAACAACCTTAGTTACATGAAAATAACGATCACAGTAAAGAACTGTGGAAGGAATTCAACCAAAAATTATTCATGTTTGTGTTTTGCCCACAAAAACAATTTCACGCCCATCACAACAGGAGTAAAATAAGATCTCCTGGCGGTATGGTATATCTTTACTGTAGAGATTTGCATTACCTACATCATGATAGATGTAAATTATGCAAAAACAAGTAAAAACACGACGAGAAACATTTTTTTACAGCCAACTGAAGGCGACGATTTCGTCTCAGATGAATTGTTTAGAGTCTTATTTCCTGGTAGAAAGAGGAGTAGATAAACCTTTTTTTGTTAAAAAAATGTAAGGAAACAGATTGCCAACCCTGCCACTTCACACCTAAAAGTAACGAACTTTACTGAAAAAATATTTAAAATTAATTCCACTGATTTACATTCCATATTTAAACTTTTCACATAACTGGGTACGCACACAGCCCTATCATAGGCTTGTTTGTATAAAGCAGCCATTTGAACTTTTACGACGTACATACGTAGGGTTGCCAAATGGGCTCATGAAAAAGAGATCCTGCCTCGATACGGGGAATATGTAAATGATTTTTTTTATATTTGAATATGTCTGAGGAACCGACTGCCGATGATTAGATTTCAAGACAGGTTGGTTCACAAAGGAGGCTTTGTGTCCAACCCCATTGTTTTGTGGTAAAATTCAGGTATTTTGTTACTTTTAGGCTGTCATGTCGACGGTAAAGACTGAAAGTAAGATGAACCAATTTTGATTGAATGGAAAACAAATAGGACTAAAGTGATAAAATTTTTCTGGAAAAAAGTAGGCATTTTTAGCGTTTCTCCTTCAATGAAATTCTGAATGTTGGACTTACCAAAATTGATGTAACCAGCTCTGAAATTCTGATTACATCAAAGAACGAATCTTTTTTATCTATGGAATAATTTTACATCACCGAATAAATTATTTACGAAAACGACGGATTCGATACGCTTCTACAATTTTTCCTCGAAAACTAGTCACATTAAGGATCAAAAAGGAAGGTCTTCGGACTTATGAAATTGCTTTTAAAAGGCTTCCGTTATACGCTAGATGTATTCATAGAATTATGCAAACATTCGCCACGGGTACAACTAACATTTTACGGCTTGTAACATAATTAAATTCCAAAAGCGTATATATGTCTATATTTTATGCCGTCGATGTTTGAAAGAAAGCTCGTCATGCTGTAAAAATATTTGATGTCGTCCCAACATTTAAATTAACGACAGAAACTTGGAACCGCCGAACTTTGTCAATATAGCTGAACAATTTTAATAATCCACGAATGACGCCACGAATGGACGCGTTTGCAATTTTTTCATAGCTTTGTCGAACGTTTAACGCGTTAAACTTGGGCGATGACTCGCATTTTTGGTTGAATACATGCCTATTATTATTTTTTCCGTTGGAAAATTTATTAAACGAAATTCCTTTGGCTTTATTTTTATTGTTTTTTTTTTCGGTGTAGAATGTGTGTAAAAGCCAAGTCGTTTTGAGTAGTGTCTTACATAGACACACAGGTACTGATCAAAAGTGGAACAAAGATTTAAAATAATAACAGGATGTATACGAACGGATACAAAAATATTTTCTTTTCTGAAGAACAAGAGAGATGTTATGTTGTACGAATTTATAGAACATTGTACCCATGAATCATGTTTTTCACTGGCTTATGTTTTTCTACGGAGAAAGAAAAATGTTGCTTCCATTTTATAACCGTAAGGCGCTTGTTTGTATTACATTGACTTCCGCGATTTCAATTTGGTAAACATTGTAGGAAGATGAAAACACGACGGCTATATTTACGGAGTTTCGAAGAATCTTATCACAAGATTTCTGTATTGGTTGACAGAGACTTCGGTGTAAGCTAAATCAATTTCTTGACGAAATCAATCAACAGATTTTTTTAGGTTAACTATTTATCTACCTCTCTATTGGGCTCGGTTTCCAGTCTAATCGGATGCAGCTGAATACCAATATTTCACATGGTCTATCTAACTTCCAAAACCACCTACTGGGTAATACAGTACCCCTTGGTAGGACTGGTTAAATAGACTTTCGGGCTTCTATCTTTAACGACTGCAAAAGTCAAGACTAAGACAAGTCAAACTACCTATCAAAATAATAGCAGTTTCGAGGTTCAAGGCTGGCAAAAGTGGAGGAATTCATCCTCAACACACAGAAAAATAATGCTTTAAAAATTAATGAATTCTCGATGAACTTTTCTTGACGCTTCCAATTAATGTAAAACATAAATTCGCAGATTTTTAATTATTATTTTATTTTTGTACCAGCATTTTCAATGATTTATAGAATACATTTCTAAGCAATTTCCATATTTTTTTACAAAAAAATATTTTGCTCATCCATACCATATTGTTCTATTTCACAGAAATTTCAAACAGTAATAAAAAAAAAATAATTAGAGCTTATTTCCAAAAACTGTTAATTTTTCGGTTTTTTTTTTTGTAACTTCAGTTTATCCGTGATCATGGTGCTTGCAACAGCGCCGAAATATCGGGAACTCAAAACAAAAACAGTGGACATGGTAAATATCCCGTTTCTAGTGTTAATTATAATATTAATTTTTCGTTATTCCTGGGTATAAGACCAACCTAACACCACTCTTATATCAAGAGCAACAAAATCACTGTTGACTAGAATTTATTGATAACAGGAAATACTATTGATTTCTGTAAATGACGTGTCGAGTTTATGCTTAAAAAATCTGTGATGCAGAGCTTATCACCATGCGTTTAAAAAATAAAAAAATCTAGAATTCGTATTTTTGTGGGATTGCTTTTGTTTGAAACCAGTATTCGCACTGTGTGACTGTAACAAAACATGGAGTGTTTATTATTCGTAAGTTAAATATTAGCGAGTGTATAATATTTTGCTCGACTTGGCGGGGGCACTGCCGTGCCCGAGATGTAACTTTGGATAATAACTATCATTAGGGAACATTACATGGCAACGTGAAGTCGTAGTATATTCCCAACATCCTCTTAAAAAAAATATACTAATAAACTAGCTAACTGTTAATTTAAACTAAAACCTGTTAGTAAACCTCTGTTTGTACGTTTTAAGTATTAAAGGAACTCGTCAATTAAGATTGCCATTGACACGGTAAAAAGAAGTTTATGAACGAAAGCAAATACATGAAATTCATGATCCTTCATAGGTTCTGACGCTGAGTATCCTTAAAAAATCTTTCAACTCAGCTTAATCTTAATCAGCCGTTGGAAATCAAAAGTGAGAATATTCAAAAACCCCGTTGCCGAAAAATATTGTAAACGCTTGAATTTAATGTATTTAGTAATGGAAGCAGAAAGAGTATGCGCTTCGGTAATCTTCATGTTTCTGAATTAACACGTACGTCGTCGGCCGCAGTGTGGACCCCATAGATGCAAAGCTTGTAAAAAGCCTAAAGGAATATTTGTGCAAAATTTTAACAGAATCTATGCAGTAGTTTATGCGCCAAGTCGAAAAATATAATTACTTTTTCATACAAGTACGGAAGAAGCGAACTAGACGAACTATTTTTAAAGCAATGGCATGGCTTTTTTGTTTCTAACTTATCCTTCAGCATAAGAAGTAAATTATGCTCTCCGTTGATGTCTAATGCTTGATTCAACTATAGTCCTTTCGCGCTGTAGTTGAGTCGAGCGTAGCGTTACCTATAACAGCAACCGAAGTAGCAACCTCATAGCAACGAGTATAAAGATGCTTTTGATTTTAACAGTTGTGTCAAATCAGAGGTAAAATAAATCCGTTAGTACGTAATCGGTAAGGTAAATAGTTATAACATAACAGTGTTAACAAGCAGGCTAACGAACTGTGACTGTTCTCCGCCTCCGTATCTTGTTAGGTGTGCTACACACATGTCATATTTGCGTCGCGTCGGCCTGATTTGGCACGATTATAGCTGATAGCAGAATAAATATTCTTTATTTAAAATTGTTAAAACAGGTACCTATCCATCAGTTAAGAAACAGCGAATCGGCAAGTGTAAGATGGGACGCTGTCAAATCAGGTGGACCGGCGATCTTCGCAAGGTGACTTTTTTTTTTCTTTTTAGCGTTCCGTACCCAAAGGGTAAAACGGGACCCTATTACTAACTAAGACTTCGTTGTCTGTCTGTCTGTCTCCAGGCTTTATCTCATAAACCGTGATAGCTAGAAAGCTGAAATTTTCACAAATGATGTATTACGATTGCCGCTATAACAACAAATACTAAAAATTAAAAAAATATATATATATTAAGGGGGGCTCCCATACAACAGATATGATTTTTTTGCCGTTTTTATAGATAATGGTACGGAACCCTTCGTGCGCGAGTCCAACTCGCACTTGTTTTATGTTTAATGGGCCTACTCTTGACCTCAATCTAGTCCTGCGGACAGAGATGAGGTTGACGATGGAACGAGCTAACCCTAAAGAAGCCTATTAACTCGGGTCTTAAATAGATTGATAGCAGCTGGATGAGAAACGGGTTGAAAGGCGTGCAACTGGAAAGATGCATCTGAAGGCTGATCATCAGCCTGATGATGGTTCACTAGGATACATGTAACGAAAAATTACCAATATTTTTCTTTGACTCAAAGCTCTTTACATTTCGTTTTCAATGCTTTTAAAAAGTTTAACATCCGACACAAGTGCCGAAAATTATATCTTAAAAGATACTTCGGTAAACTCATTCCGTTATCAATTACAGGATCCTTTTAACTTCTGAAATATAATTAACACAGATACCTACTTAATTTTGCAAAGATTTACGAAGTTTTATTTTCTGATCGAATTTGTTATTACTTCTTGTTGAATAATTTTAACACCGTTTAATTAATAGGCAATCTTAAAAAATTCCAAGTGATTGATATTTTTGACTCTAAGACAATATTTTTGAAGTAGATAATTATAAGATGTATACTAAAAGTCCTTTCACAGCTTGATTACCACTTGCTAGTTATCATATCAGTTAGGTAGAAAATAGTTTTAGGGTTCCATACCTCAAAAAGAAAAGGAAACCATATACAATCACTTCATGGTCCGTGTGACTGTCTGTCAAGACCCTTTTTTCAGGATGGCGTAGGTAGAGGTATCAGCTGTGAAAATCAAACTTGTAAGTCAACGCGATCAAAAGATCAACGAGCAATGTCTTACAGCACATCATTCATTTGCTTAGCCTTTTCCCAACTATGTTGGGGTCGGCTCCCAGTCTAACCGGATGCAGCTGAATACCAATATTTTACATGGAGCGACTGCCTATCTGACCTCCACTACCCAGTTGGTCCACTGGGTAATATGATATCCTTGGTAAGACTGGTTGTCAGACTTTCGGGCCACTGACTACCCGTAACGACTGTCAAAGATCTACAAATGATAGCCGGGACCAATGGCTTAAGGTGCTTTCCGAGGCACGGAGGAAACTCGGTACGTAATACGGCTACAAGCACGGCTTAACCTAAAGATCGACCCGAGCGCCTGTTAATGTCTTACAAATCAGAATAAATCTGACCGTAAACATGTAGTTTCATAACAAAATACCTACAATTTTGTACGAAACCCTCGATGCACTAGTCGCAATCGCAATTGCCTGGTTTTTATTCAGAATCACGATCCACCTAGTCTAATCAGTAAATTGTTTCTGGTCGGAATATTTTCTTCTTACCTGCATTTATAACAGTCGTCATTTCAGATATCATGAAGATAAATCCATAGATACTCTGGCCTTCCCCTAATCTTATGCTTTCTCTGTACTTTTAGTATCAAAACCTTGTAGACATATACTCGTACTTCTGCAATCATGTCCAAGGAGTGGAATTCCCTGCCTTCGTCGGTGTTCCCAAGTTCATATGACCCCAATCTATTTAAGTCGCGAGTTAATAGGCTTCTTTTAGTTTAGCTCGTTCCATCGTCGACCTCATCTATGTCCTCAGGACTAGATTGAGGTCAAGAGTAGGCCCATTTACTATAAAAAAAGAGCGAGAACCGGTAAAAGCTAATGGCCAAATTGTATTGAGAAATGGTGCTTTTATATTTTTCGGCGGCCCCTAACATTAACAGCTGCCGAAACAAAAGCAAAGCATCAATTTTGGTCATTGTCGTATCAGTGGTCATTTTTATGTCGTTTTGTTTAAGTGAAAGACATTATTATCATCCATCACATACAGCCCGACTTCACCCACTGCTGGGTATATACCTCTCTTTGCTCTTTTTGCTCCACGTTTTTGTGCTGGCATCCAGGATATATCCGCGATGGCAACAATGTCATCTTCCCATCTCGCAGCCGGACGACCAACACTTTTCTTTTCAGTAGGATGCCACTAGGCCGCAGCTTTACTCCACCTGCCATCACCGCGCCCTGCTAGATGTCCTGCCCAACTCGTTTTGAGTTCCATACCGCGATTTCCAATATCGAGGACATCATAATCATCATCTATTTTGTATCCACATCCACGCACGTGTGGTAAAATATCTGCCTCTAAAATATATCTTCCTCCTTAAATACCATCACCAACATTCTTCCTTTGTCTTGCAAATTCCGTTTACGCCACTAACGTCACTTACCTACTCTTTGTGGCAAATCTTGTAGTTAACTAAAAATAAGAAATGTGGAAAGTGTTCGCATACTAAATCGCCGCGCAAGAAGTTAATTTAATCCAAGATATATTTAGCTTAGCAAGCTGAGTGCACACTCTCGGACTGAATGCAGTTTATGAGTCATATTTAGTGAGAAATTTTATTTTGCTTTTTGCTATTGTGATAACATATGACATTTTGAATGGACGTGTACCTATTTATTTTGAATGCTGTTGGTCGACTCGAACATATCTCACGAAAAGTTTTGATGTGGATGATTGGATATGACTGGCTGGCCTTCTTAATAATAATATAATTATGTTTATTAGTACATAAAAAACAATAGCACAGTACCTAGCATATGGAAACAGTCAGTCAGACCAAAGAAACGATGGCGTAGCCGCGGGCATAAGAAAGTTTAAAAAATAAAATAGCACAACACAAGCATAGCCGGTAAGAATTATATACTATAAATGTTCCCAATGCTGGCGAGAGGAGGGAGAGGGAGTAGGCTGCATTCTACCAAGTGAACAAAGTGTGATTTGGTAGATGTCACGAGTCTTCAAATTTTCGGTACAGGAGATGTTGGTTTCCTGACGATGTTGTTCTTGACCGTTTTGTGAGCATTGGTGATGAGATAAATTACACAAAGTGTCGTCTTCTTGGTTACGAACCCATGATCAACAATTTTATTCTTAAGTCGTCGAAACTCGGTCAGCTCACTAAAATAGATTAAAATTGGCAATAAAATCAGTTCCACACATGGGTACCACTGCTAACAGTTAATATTTGCACAGCTAGTGACCAGCTGTGACTGCGACGAAAATAAAATTATCCTCAGTAAGCATTGCATTTGCGCTAGTCAAACGCATACTTTGATTTAACAGACCTTGTCCACTGGCCACATTTTAGTTTTAGATTCGAAAATATATTTGTCATAAGCTTCAGTTAGAGTATTACTAATCTCTTTGACACATTTGCTTTTGATACGAAATATTGAATAGTTTTAAATGGCCTCGTGCGGATTGTGCATTCAGCCGCCTAATCTGCTTGATTGAAAAGTATTTGTACTTTATCAGAGTTGATCCTACACGGTCTAGATATCGAAGCAATCTTGTCAAACTTGTATTATGTAAAACAATCTTATGACGCACAGCTATAATCGGAAGTAACGTCGTTATCTTGTTTTTACAAAGTTTAGGTTAACCCAAATTACCCCCTTTCAATGTTATTCAACCGCAAAATTGTCCCTGTAGCACTGGACCGTTTGTGATAATTACACAGAGCGATTTGTCACTTAACAATTTACTTTGTAAAGGCTAGTATTTAACTGTAAATTAAAAAATCCTCCTTTTATATAAAAAATCCCAATCCTAATCAGAAATACTGATTGCACGGCGAAATAGTTACCTCAAAATATTATTATTTTAGCAATAATTTGAGTTCGTGACGCATAGCTATTAATTACGCATATATTATTATATCAATGAACTAATCTAATAATAGATAAACTAAACTAGCTTCTATTTTTTTTACGCACGTGGAATTTATTTACGTGGAACACCATTTTATCTTATCATAATAATCTAATTATTTGCTAATTGTAACATAATAAGTTAAAAACAACTGTAGCGTTATTTTTTGGGTAGAATAGACTCTTTTTAGTATTTAGATTCACCTAAAGCTCAAGGTTCATGGTAAAAATCAAAATTTTGTGATACGCCGAGAAGATATAGCCCTAGCGCGGGCTCCTATTTCTGTCTGCAGGGTTTAAAGTAAATTAACACGAAGTGGATGACGGGTTCTTAGTTCACCGACTTCGCTCGCTCACTAGACCCAGCCATCCCCTTCGAAGTCGAGGTGTTAATGTCCAAAGCTCGCTTCGCTCGCTCTTACATCCTATGTTGTCCTTGCCTCAATACCATTTTACGATGATAACATGTTGCAAAAATAGTTATTTTGTTATTATATGTGTAAGTATTACGTTACTTATGAAGGTGGCAGCCGGAGGACGAAGAAGAGGTAATTACTTTATAATTACATTATTAGATCTTAAGTCTAGACTTGGTCGATGCTTGTACCGAAGTGTCGAATTAATTATTACAAAAATACACTTCTAAACGATTGCGAGACATGGATGGGGCATCATCAGATTCAAAGTAGGTGGTCGGCCCACCGCGGCGACACGAGGCGTCGACTCAGCAGATTCCCTGTGTTGCAATTTTATGTGGGAAACATCCGTTGTACGAAAATAGCTGTCATCTCGCTATTCAGCCGATTTGGTGTAGGCAGGCTACGTAACACGTTGTACGCTCTGGTAAATTTGATGTGAAAATAATATTTTTGTACATTCGATATTACTCGTAAAACTTAGTAAGTATTGATGCATATTTACGAATTATTTTTAGTACTAGTTTCGTTACAGATTTAATATTTAATTGATATAAATAAATTGACGGGTGATAAGTTATTTGATGTGCATTTAAAATAAGTCCTTGTAATTAAAAAAGTAGGGTAGACTAAGTAATTTACTTTTAACGGCTACTGAGTCAGTCCAATACAATATGAGCTTGGACGTATCGCTTGCGTTATTTAAATCTTCACCAGCCTTCGTTTATAGTTAGGTATGACACTTGCTCCACGTGCTCACAATATTGTGGAAACAGTAAATAAAAACGACACCCGTCCTTTTAAAAAAATCGTCACAAGTCACGAACTAACGACATAGTGTGACCGTTGCCTAAACGTCAATGTCGTCCGTTGTTACAATCGGTTACATGACCAAAGCAATCCGTTCACTGTAAATCCAATGTCAGAACTTCGAAAGTTGTTCCCGTACCAATCGTTGACATTCGTCATCCATTCGAATCGACAACATGCTCAGAGTTATCGAACAAACCGCAACGACTCAATTCGGTACAAGCTGTTTACTATACGACACTGACATGGTTGTGGATATTTTGCACGGTGTATTCATACATTCTGGTAACAATGAGATATAAAAAATAGTGACATTAAACTTATGATAATAGTATTCATGGCTTTATACACGTAATTTTCTTCAAAAACCGTAACTACTTAACCACGAGCTACCCGCTCAAGCGACAAGCGTGTTGAAAGAAGTTGTTTTGAGTAATAGCGCATCGACGCGAATTGCGGATCGACAATATTCTAGTGAAGAAAAGCGCCGACGCTTGACGCAAGAAGCGTAAGTAGGTAAGCTTTCTTAGATCTATACAAATGAATGAAATTGAAGTGTCTGTTTGTAATTAAGAAATTACTGCTGCTTTTTATTGAATGCATATGAAAGTCTATACGGTGTTATAACAAAAAAAAAACGTATTTTTACATTTTTCTGTGTCTGTCTGTTTGTTCCGACGGATTTTGTCGGGACTCACTGGCAGATGGCTGATGTTATAAGGAGTAACTTAGGTTACTTTTAATTTCGAAGAAGGATTAGGGTTCCATGCAAAAAAAAAAAATCCGTGAAATTGTTAACAAAATCCGATTCAAATAAGGAAGGGATATTTTTATAATAATTTTACGCGAACGATGGTTGCGGGGTACAGCTAGTACAGCAATAATATAATTTTAATTGTCCTGGAACCTATTTGTGAATAGAGTATAGTGTACGAGTCTCGAATCGAGTATTCCAACCATTCACTAAGAACGTTGTGTTCAGTTTTGTTAAATTATTTTGCCGTTTCTAAATCTGCGTTATTTCAAGTATGTCTCTGTGTTAATACCTTGTTGCTGGGCAATTCTACCTTATGGAGCGCTGTATTCGTCTACTATATTTACATACATACATATAGATACTTGCATACTTACGTTGTCTAGGTGAATTTGGTTTCGCTTAAGTAATTTTGGGTGGTTAACATGACAACGAATTTAGGTAACGTGTGACGAGTATTGTCAGGCATTTCTGTGTAGTTACCGTTGGACGTGTAGTTCATACGTATTAAATAATATAAATACCTATTGGTTAAACAAAACAATGATACGGAACGAAAAATTAATGGTTTTTAGACACCGGGTTCCGATGGGATAAGCAATACATAACCAAATCTCCGAAACAGGTTCTTAAACCTCACTAGAGAATAAATAAATAAATAACTAAAAATAAAATAAAAATGTCTGTTTTTTAAATTTAAGAAATAAAGGAATAGTTTTAATTACATGACAGTGAAAAAGTGTCAATAAAAAAAAAATAATATGTTAATAGATACAAAAAAAAGGAGCTACGTCTGCCAACAAACTGTTTTGCAGTTTGGCGGAGGTAAATATATTATGTAAAAAAATTGGTTCTGTGAATAAACACTTTTTCATTTTCATTTTTTTTTTCAAATCTATAGAAATAAATAAAATTGAAAAGTCTGTTTGTAATTTCAAAATAGCAGCTTTTTACTGAATGCATATGAACGTATACGGAACTTATTACTACTTTTTTTTTTAAATTTCTGTCTGTCTGTTTGTTCCGGCTAATCTACGAGATAGCTAGACCGATTTTAACGGGCAGATAGCTGATGTTTAGCCTACTTTTATTTGAAAAAGGATTAGGGTTCCGTGCAAAAAAACTATTGAAATTATTAACAAAATTCCGATTCAAATAGATAAGTTGGTAACACTTTAATGATCAGCTTACGCAGACGTAGATCATGGGCAACCGCTAATTTCAAACAAAAACTGTATCGAATCTAATACTTCAAGTTCTTTCGTTGGATTCCGTCCAAGCAACAACGTTTGGAAATAAATAAGTTTTGAATTCTATTCCGGTACATTCGAACGTTGGTAACAACTGAAGTTTGGGTTCAGGACAGTTCGCATAATACGAGTATGTAAGGGTATTTGTCGTGCTGTTTTAAGTAAAGAAATAAAATAACACAACATCGCGCCTGTAATCCCCGAAGGGTTAGGCAGAGGTGTTTCTAATAGGACACCCACATTTCGCCAGTTATGTTTGAGTCCCATGTAATAGGGGGCGAGCCTTTTACCATCAACTGGGCGCAAATCCAGAATCCGTGGCTGCTACTGAGAAATTCCTGATGGAAAAATCCAATAACACTTCGCTCGACCCGGAAATCGAACCCAGGATCTCATGCTCAGCAGTCGTGCTTGAAACCACTAGATCAACGTTATATTTTTGTGAGTAGACAAATAATGTAATGAAGTGGAGACCACGGGTAGAACGGAGAAATGTGGAAAGATAACATAAATGGGTAAATGTTCTTCTCAAACTGCCCGGAAGAATGGAGGAAACTGGATAGCCATAACACAAAACCGCCAAAAGTAGAAAGTTTTCTAAGAGACTTACACTCAGCATTGGGTGGCCAAAGAAGACGAAATAATGTGATAGTTTCAAGACATTGTTTCCTTTGCTCGTTTGATTTATTTAATTGTTAAAGACCCTGTTAGGTGGTCGTGTTTAGCCGGGTCTGAATCCGTCGTTGTTATTCAATCTACCCGGGGACACGTGTAGGGCATTAAAGGTAATCTTCTACAGATAGGTATTATACGACTCGCTAAAATCAGTGACCGCTCTGATTGTCATTATATTAAAGAGTGAAAGGATTAGGGAATATGAGATAGGTAAAAATAGGATTTGATAAGGAACAGAGGGTGCAATAAAAAAATTAAATGTTATTTCTGTTCTGTTCTGTTTTTTTTTATTATACTTTTTTTGTGATAAAAGTAAGGAAAATAATAAAGCTTCCGAAAAACAAATTAACTTCCGATGATCTGTGGTTGACTGTAATTACCGGAAAATTAACACAAAATTAACCGATAAAAAATGTTGTATTTAACAAACAAAGTACAATTCTAGGACAAATAAAAAAAAAAACTGAACTTCTGAAAAAAAATACAAAGTTTCCGAAAACATGTTCTGCTAAAGTAATCGTTTTCTTAAGCTCTATAATTTAGGATGCAAGAGCGAGCGAAGTGAGCTCGGGACTTGGGCACCGACTCCGGACAGGTTAGGTTCGAAGAGGATGGTGGGGTCTTGAGAGCGAGTTAAGCGTGCGAACGAAGACGTGGGGTCTTCGTTATCCCCTTCTTCACTGTATAACCTGCAGACAGAAATAGGAGCCAGCGTAGCGGGGTTACGTCGACTACACCTTATTACAAAATTTCAACATTTATTTTAACGTTGATTTTATTCCTGTTTTATTTATTTTATAGATTAATTCTAAACTGATAACAGGTGAATTACGATGAAAATGACTAACTGTAGTTTTCGGTAAAACGCGATTTAAGCTGGTGGAAAATAATACGTGAAAATTGTTGTTTGTTAATCTTTCACGCAAAACTACTGAACGGATTTGGCTGAAAATTGGCTCTCAGATAGTTTATAAAGAAAGAAAGAAAATTGAGTTTATTGTTGTTGTTTATTTTTAACCTGGTTTAACACTTAGGACTTTTTATCCCGATACTAGAAGTAGAAACTGAATTTTGGTTTGTGAAGAAGCGATGTTCTGTAGTTGCTGACTACCTCACTCATGACTAACTCATGGGAAGTAACTCATGGGAAAAACACGTGAGTTTAATATTGTCATTTGTTAGTGTGTATCTAAAAATGATGGAAATCGATTCATTATTTGTTTCTGAACAAACTAGTGACAGTGTTGAGTTATTTACAACGTTGTTCGTTGTTGTTTGTCGTATGTTGCGTTGTTTTCAACGTTGCGGGGTGCTTGTTTGAAACTTATAACATTATTCCGACCCCTGTACAACATGTTTGTAATAAACTGATTTGATTTTCGTATAATGTATTCACTTAATGACATTAATGTGTACCAAATATTACTCACTAGCTTTTGTCCGCGGCTTCGCTCGCTTTAGTTTGGAATTTGACAATCAATTCGGGTTGTACTCTGCTTGTAATAATATAATTAAATCATAATCTGAAAGACACGTGGCGCCATCTATTGAGGTTATTGTGGTTTTCCTCGGGAACAGTACTCTTTTTCGGGATAATACCCTATGTCCATTTCTGTAAACCTGACAACGTTTTTGCAAAGTTCGGTATGGTCGGTTCAATGGTTTAGCGTGAAAAGGTAACAAACAAACTTACTTTCGCATTTAAAATATTAAGTTAGGATTAGGAAGGATTAATGTCATTAAGTTCTTTAGTCACTTTAAATAAAAAATAAACATTTAATCACGAATTTCCCTGTAATTGTTTTACCATTAATTTAATCTGCTCAAATATTTTGAAAGTTTGCGGTGAAATCAACCACTATCAAAAAATAACACAGTGACATGTTGTTTTCACTGCACCCCGGTAGCTCAATAAAATGTTGAAATTGTGGGAAGCCGAACAGTAACGTTAAATATTATTCAAGGGCGGGGAAAACTGCTTGCATTAAAAAAAAACATTGTACGAATTTGAATACGGGTTTTGTTGTTTTTGGGCTCAATGTTTGTTGGGGAAGGGTCACACCGTGTTCGGGTCGACAGAATTTGCTGTGAAAAAAGCCAGTCTGAAGAAGTAATTAATAGGTAAGTAGTTAAGTACTTTTCGGCTTTTTAGGGGTATTTAAACCCTAATACTAAGCCTCCACTGTCCATCCGGCTGTCTGTCTGTCTCATGATCCGTAATAGGTAGACAGTTGAAATTTTCACAGAATATGTATTTCTGTTGCCGCTATAACAACAAATTTTTTTTTCGCGAGTCTGAGTCGTACTTGGTCGGTTTCTTTCTACCGTCTCTACATCCATCTGCATCTATCGTCACTAAATCATGTTCGGGTCGGTACAATTCTGACTAAGCCGATCGGCTTTTCCCGAACATAGCGACTGGCAGTAGGCTCTGAATAGTGTTATTATACGACTGCCCAAAAAAAGGAGTGTTATGTTTTCAGGGTTCATGTATGTATGTATATGTTTGTGAGTTTCTTTATTCTACCATAACTTCTAAACGGTTTAACCGATTTCAATGTTATGTGATAAAGTTAGAAGCGAAATCGGGGTACCTCTAAAGAACTATTTCAAGGAACAGTCCCCCGACTGCAATGAAAAGATTGGTTTTCAGTTTTCCACTTTTGGGCACAATTGCGTTTTAATTGCACAGTAAATATTATAATTTATTTAGTACCTGCCTTGTGGCCATTCAACATTAAAATCATGTAACTTGTATTTAACATTTTAGTTTGCTTTTTTAATTCACTTTTTGATGGCAGGCGTGTTTTTTTTTATTTATTTTTTTAACCTCTCACGTCCACCGTGCAAACCTGCGAGCCAGCATGTTACACCTGACAGCCAGTGCTCTAAGTTCCCTTTCTATGTAACTTGATGTCAAATTCTACCTAATCCATTTTTGGATCAAAATGATCAAGACTTTCAAACATAACTAACGTGGTTTGTCTAACATGGTAGGTATAGGTATTCTATGATTTCTATCCGCAGTAAAATATGGGCCTCATTTCGAAATTGCCAACAGCGATCCCTAATCTGGATTAGGAACCACAGCGTAATCAATTAGTACAGAAACCTTTATCGTCAGTACCTATTTTAATTATTATTCTTTAAACGTTCTGTCTGTATTACAAAAGTAAACTCATGTGTTGTAAAAAAGTTATAGGCTGTGACGCTTCGTGGTGACGTTTACAAATCGACGCCATTTTTCTCACGCATCTGATTAAAGTTTCGCAAGATACGATAAGATTGGATAAGAAATGACGGAAAGTTCTCAACTTTTGTAAAGAGCGATGTCTTTGTTAGAGGCTGTTGTTTCAGATAAATTCTTTTCGGTTCTTATCCAGTTCCTTGAGGTATTGTTGTTGGTTGTATAACAAAAATATTAGGGAAGAAAAAAGAAAATATTTTTTGCTTTTTTTTCAAACTTTTTTTGCTTCTACCGATGCTCAAAATGAGCATTGATAGAAGCAATTTGTGCTCATATCATGTCTGTATAAAAAAGGCCTTTGTCATACAACGGGAAACTAAAAATATAATAGATTAGTATGTAGTATCACTACATAGTATAAAACAAAGTCGCTTTCTCTGTCCCTATATCCCTATGTATGCTTAAATCTTTAAAACTACGCAACGAATTTTGATGCGGTTTTTTTTAATAGATAGAGTGATTCAAGAGGAAGGTTTATATGTATAATACATGCACCCATGCGAAGTCGGGGCGGGTCGCTAGTTATTAATAACTTTTACTGCTATTTTTTTTATTGGAAAGGCGCTCGTGGCCAAATAAGCAGCCGCTCATTTCGATGCTTAGGCCGCGCTTGCCTACGTTGTTTCGTGGATAAGTTCTCTGTGTCTCGGAAAACATTCTAATGCGTAGTTGCAAGTAGTCAGTGGCCCGAAAGTCTGACAACTGAGTCTGATACCAAAAGGTATCGTATTACCCAGTACCAACTGGGTTGTGGAGGTCAGATAGGCAGTCGCTCCATGTAAAATACTGGTATTCAGCTGCATCCGGTTAGACTGGAAGCCGACCTCAACATAGTTGGGAAAAGGGCAGATGATGGTGTTCCCGATTTTATTAGTTAAGTGTCAGGACAGACTTAATAGAGTGGTGGAATGGTGGGAGTGGTGGTGGTGGTTTCATTAACCAATCTTCCAACCAAGAACTTCTCTAAATAAACACTTTATTTAGGGCCAAACCACCCATGTTCCTTCATTGGCCCTTGAATATAAATTTTCAATTAACTCTAAAATTAAATTTTAAGTTACTTTGCGTCATTGAGTTGACAAATAGTGACGTCATCGGTGGCTATTGCCATACACAATCAATGGGGGAGTCGTATTTTGACAGCACAATGTAAATTTATTAGCGTGAAAGATGACATAGCAAGAAAAGAGGTGTCTGATGAGATGACGAGTAATAGTGAAGTATGGAAGAAGAAGACATGCTGCGCTGAGAAGAATGATGATAATGTTTGATATTGTGTCCACTACCCTATTACAGTGAACAAGAAAATACTAGGACAACATGATGCTACTGTAATCATCGCCTTATAATATGTAATGTATCAAAAACCCATTACAAAACTCGGGGTAACGGCTTTTACAAAACAACAATTTTCCTGTCTTTGAAGTTGAGAGGTTGACCACAAAACATTGACAAAATACGTGCCGACCCACATTACAAACCCACATCCAACGTGCCCTTTACCTTAAGATAATCCCTTTTCATCTCACTAGATACGACAGTACCGTAATACGTGATAAAAGATCTAAATCAGGGTTGGTCAAAACATCAAACACCCGTTTTTTGCCTCAACGTTCGATTCCTGTTCACCGTATCACAGAGCCCAATTCATTCTACCCTTTCATGTAAACTATTCAATGATGTTCGTGCCAGTGTAAGTAAGGTAGCCTTTCACATTTTCTCACGTGAAAATACAGGTGCCTTTGTTAGAAATAATTTCATAAGGAAAATGATAGGATTTTGGGAGCAAATAGACATGGCATCGCACGCGAGTATTGTGCTATCCGTTTCATGTTTGAGCAGATTTTATGTGAGACTAGCTTCCCCTATGGTTTTTACTGCGGTATTTTTACGAATAAACTATGTACGAGTTAGGGTTTGGCTGTAGAATTTGACAAGTATGTATGGTGTCGGGATTTTTCCTCAAATGGCATATTTTTTTGTCTTTTGTAAAAACTACGCGACTATACAGGGGTTCTAAGGATCGAATATGGCACAAGAACCCGAGCAATCAGTTTTATTGTTAACAAAGGCCTACAAAACCATTCAAAATAAGCTGCATAGGTAAGTAATCAAGTTAAAGCATTTGTTCCACTTTTAAAACTCTACAACCCAGAAGGGCGACCTAAAACGTTTTATTTGGGACGAACACCACAAAATCGCACTGAGTACGTATCCATTTTCACGAAATCATCGTACAAACTGACCTGTTTTGCAGAACCGGAGAAAGTCACGGTTGACCTGATAACGTTTGGGCGCTTCCTTTATAATGGCCGATAAAAATAAACAAGTATTAGGGACGTCATCACCAGCGAGAATAGTGCGTTACGATTTGTTTTTTTTTCCTCAAAATGTATGTAACTCTGATTTTTAGGGAAAACGCAACGATACTCTTCGCATTTTTGTTTTGTAATACGTACTGACGGGAATAGTGGAGCTTTTCAAGGATTTCTCTCGGGGACTATGCGATTGAAGAGATCGGGAAAATCGAGCCGAACAAAGGACCCCTATAGGAGTAGGTATAGGATGAAGCTGCAGTAAAGTTCATAAAATCAGCCCGATTTTCGAAATGAAATTTTGACGTTGCAAATAATTTATTTACATTAGGCGTAATAAGGTTGAGAGTCAAAACTGATTACTTTAGCAGTTCGTTATAACCCAGTATTGGGTTATAAAGTCACGTCATGTCTAATACAATAAGAACTTATTTAAAATTATGGTATCTTGGTTCTGGTTCGTCATTCATAACCGTGAGCGTGACATTTTTTACGAGGACCAGTTTTTTTAATCTCCTGTGATATGGTATGAATGTTAGATTCCGGATATTGAATACCAAAAGACAGGTAAGATGTCTGATTATGAAGCTGACCTTAACACAGATAAGAAAATGCTACGCGAAGGATAAAGCAAAAACCTATTAAGGGGTATCCATATAGGTCAGATACAGCAATATACGCAAACAATAAGACAGAAACCCATTTTCCCCCTCAAACTGACTACCCGAAGTAAGTGCTCGATACATTTATTTCCTTTTACGGATTCAGCGTCCATATCGGAACATGTTTATGCATGTGATGTATTGATATTCGCAAGACAATAGGGCCCATTTTCGCTTATGGTAAAGTAAATAGTTTACTCTGGACCGCAATCATGAAAAAAGCGTCCCATTTTCAATTGCAATAAAGGGTCAAGAGATAGTTTTGTGTAGAGGGATCCCGGAATAAATGGTATAAATGAGGGTAGTGTTATAGTCTGGGGGAAATATGGCATGTTTTGTAAATAGGCACAGTTTGAGCAAAATGCTAGACAACGGGACAAGCTTCTATTTTGTTTATTATATCGTGTGCGCAGTTCGCATTGTATGGTTTTAGATAAAATTAGCATTGTGGAATAGTTTGGGTTGTTATTGAAACTATAGCGTAATAAAAGACAAAAAGGTTTTGTAAGTAACTGAAACTTTGAAGAAACTAACAGCCTTGACAAAATGGGCTTCCTTCAGCGATAACAATGATAGAAAAGTTATAAACAATAAAAAAACTTTTTTGCAATAAATAAAACCGACTTCAAAATCACAAAAAAGTGAAAAATAATTTTAGCTTCAGAAGTCGGTGACTTTAGTTTGTTTGATTAAATTTTTTGGCACCGACTTCTGAAGCTAAAATTATTTTTCACTTTTTTGTGATTTTGAAGTCGGTTTTATTTTTTGCAAAAAAGTTTTTTTATTTTTTCATTTTTAGTTGCAATATCCTATACAAATATTTTCTATGCGTTCTTTTTACATTGTAAACCATACATTTCATGGTAATAGGCTTATTCTTACTTCCTTACTAATATTATAAATGCGAAAGTAACTCCACAACAACAAACAAGTAACAGACTTCAGAGTCAAATGCTCATAAAATAAAAACTTATGGGCCTACCTGAATCAAATTTTTATGGGACCAATCCGAAACTATTCCGCATCAAACAAAAAAAGAATTACGTAAATCGGTTCAGAAACTTCGGCGTAATCGGTGTACATACATAAAAAAAATAAAAAATAATATACCAGCCGAATTGAGAACCTCCTCCTTTTTTTTGAAGTCGGTTAAAAAGGATGCGCATCCTGTTAGAAGTTGTTTTAAGCCACGAAACGTCCTTTTATCATTTTATACAATAACCGTTTTAAATTAATTACTCAGTCAATGTCTAGTTATCACGCATTTCATCCAGTTTGCAGAGATGAAAGAAACTGACAATATTTTTTAAAGTTACTTCAATGATCCTTTTGAGTGATAGTTTAAATTATTGAACATTTTTGAATGAAAGCTGTGCGTTCAATAAATGGTGCTCTTTTCATGCACTTAAGTGCGGACGATCATTTGTGACGTTTTAGAATAAAAATACTTATCAAATTGTTTGTTTCAAATAAAGTAATGCATGCTATTTATATGAAAGATGGGTCATTTATATCTCGGAGTTTAATTCATAACTAAATTAATACCTATCATCTTAACGATACATAATTGAGTAGTAAAGTTGAATGTTAAGGGGGTCGCATTATTTCTGCACACCTATATCTGGCCGGGGGACCGTGACGAATTACGCAGATGCTCCAGCACCCCGACCTGAGGAAGTCGAAGAACACTGTTTGGTTTTAGTTAGTAAGAGTCTGATAGACCTTTTCGCTATCCTCAGGGCAAAGGACATCCATGAGGATTTCCGAACGCGAAAAAAAGGTACAGTTACCCTGCACCATACCACTGCACGGCATAAGTATATGAATATGTACCTTGTTACGACTAGCTACGTACAAATTTTCGTAGGATAAAGATAAAATGCCTTGCCGTGCCGTCCTCGGTGTTCGGTGTTCTTTACACACAGCAACTAACACTCATCATCTGCCTACCCTTTACCCAACTAAGTTGGGGTCGGCTTCCGGTCTAACCGAATTCAGCAGAACACCAGTATTTTACATGGAGCGACTGCCTATATGACCTCCACACCACAAGCCAGTTACTGGGTAATACGATACCCCTTGATAAAACCAGTTGTTAGACTTCTGGACTTCTGACTATCATACCGATATCAAAAATCTACTAATGACACGGTACCTAACACTCTTGGGCTGCAAAGTTCCCTGACCTTCGTCTATTGTAGCCCTAATATGTCTGTATCAATAATAGTATATCATAGATTTCACACTATTCTACTTATAATTCCTCGGACTATTGTGAGATGGACGACGTAGATAGTTCAGATTATCGGAAATACATTTATCGAGATTTGGCAGTACTAAAGACCTAGTTGCCCTAGTTGGCGCCGCTGTATCCCTAAAATTGCCGTTGATGTAAAGATTATTGAGAAGGATGGTCGTTTGTAAGACTATTTTAGTAGTTTTATTTAGAACACATTGAATTTTTGTTAGAGGATGCCTGTCCAGAGCGCTTAGACAATGAGACATTAAACCAGCAACAACAACAAGATTAATATATCTTGTAATCGCCATCTTATAATTTCCATAATGTAAATAAAAGCCTATTTTGACAAATTTGACGGTTTCCCTCGATTTCCCTGGAATTCTATGTTCAGATCCTGACATGGGACCACCTCGGGAGTATACTCTTTTGAATAAAAAAATAATTTTGAAAATTGCTGTACAATTGACTGAGATAACGGTGAACATCCATAAAAAAATACATACAGTCGAACATAGAACCACCTTCTTTTTGGAAGTCGGTGTTTTGCAAATATCTTTAATGATCAACCTTGTCATTTTGCCAAAAAAAATACAGTAATTATGCATAATTTGTAAAGAATACATAATTTAATTTACTTGCCAAAGATCGACAACGATTAGCATGTATCTAATGTTTGATCAGGTGCTTCTTTTTAATGACTAGTTTTTACACGTGGTTTTGGCTGCATGAAAGACCATAATAAAATTATTCCACGGTAACGTACTACTGGGGTAAAATGTATCCTTTGTCGTAACTTAGGTCCTGGGCTACCTGTTTTCATCGAAATCCCTTCATTCGTTATGGCGTGAAGAAGCGAACAAAAGAAGTTACTTTCACATTTATAATATTAAGTATGGATTTTCCTCATATTACATCCATTACTAATTCAGAACGAGTAAAACCATAGATCCTACTAACAATTTTATATTATTTTTTTACGTCGTCGAAAAACGTGAGTTCAAGAGATCAAAGAAGATCAAATACAACCTTATTTGATCGTCTTTAATCTCCAGAAAAATGATTCAAGGTATACATAGTCCCAGAATTTTCATAACAGCACAAATATTGATACATCACCGTTTTTGTTTCGGGTGGGAAATCATCAAATGACTCCTCCCGCTCTGGGCGGAGCGGAAGGGAGTGTCAGACTTTTACTGACTAAAAACTGGCAGGCATCGGCACTTGCGGGCCCCTCCTGTTTGCTGACATCTCTTTGAGGCGCGCGTGGAACACGAACGCGCCATCGACACGGCTACATCACCATTCAATCGACGAATCTCACTGACTACTTTCTTTTCCAAAGACGTAGTCAGTTTCAATATTAACCACAAACATGAATAGAACCACCTTACAAAAGGTGTTTTCTACTAACCTACATCGATTCTTTCACTTGTTTGCGCCCGTTTTAAGGTTATAGCATACCTATAAGCACGGCATCGGATCGCCGCCACCTCACCTCATTGGCTCGTCGTCAATACAACTGCATGTAACTGGATTGGGTCGGCACTTTCAAGATGTCACTGGAGCTAATAAGTTTCGCTTACGGCAATACGGGTATGGGTAGGTCCCTAGCCAGCTGTAGGTAGGGCGCTTGCATGCTGTAAGTAGAGCGATTGGGACTGCTCACAGTAAACAGGGCGAAGGTTCGTCGTAAACGGTGTGAAAACTCGCCATCAGCGGAGCATCGCCACGGCGCGGCGTAAGCTTATTCTAATTTGGTGTGACGCTGTTACTATGCTAATAAGTATGCGTTGCTGTATAGATTTCCGTAGACATGAACAATCCTGAACTGGTCAAGTTGAGGCGATACTGATCCCGTCTAATGCTTATAGGTGTGTGTCGACCTTAGATGAGTAGGAAGTGCACTACCGCCCGTCTTTTGTTTTCAGCAGACAATGTCGTTTTCTGCGGGGCGTTCGAGAAAAACGTGCTCGTCACTACTTCGCAAATACATTGAGGATTTAAATGCGTACACAGAAAGTCACTCGGCGGAATTCTACGGTTTGTGTGTGAATTTAAGAAGTTATTTGCTCTGGTGTATTGTAATCAATTGAGGAGCTTGTGTATTTTTGTTTTTTTTAGAATACCTTTTTTTGGTTGTCTATTCTTATGTTCCTTGTGTTGTTTTTTTTTTGTATTGTATGTCTAATAGAAGGAAGCTGAGGTATAGCATCTGTCAGAGAGGTGTGGTCTTATTTATAGGTCTTATTCAGACACAGAGATGATTCAAGTCATGAGGAAGTCATGGAGACAGGCACATGTTCAGCAGTAATAGTAATGCCTTTTTTTCGCGTTTGGAAATCCTCATGGGTGTCATTCACCCTGAGGTGGCCGAAGAGGTCTATCAGACTCTTATTGACTATAACCAAATGGTGTTCTTCGACTACCTCAGGTCAAGGTGCTGGAGTACTTGCGTAGTTCGCCACCCGGCCAGATAGAGGTCCGCAGAAATAATGAGGGCCCCGTAACATTAAGTTAAACAACTTAACTACTTAATTGCACATCTTTAAGGTGATATTAATGTAAAATATGATTAATGTAAAATATGAATATAAACTCGTAGATAAATGGCCAATCTTCTATTTAAATGGTGCACTACTTTATTTGAAACAAACCATTAGAGAAATATATTTATACTAAAACGGCTGGAATGATCGTACGCACTTTAGTGCATGAAAAATGCATCATTTATTGAATGCCCAGCTTTCATTACAAAATGTTCAAACATATTTCATACCATTACTCATTCACTTTATTTTTGCCTAAATAAATAAAGTTAACGTTGTCATTTTCATGCAGCTCAGCAAATTGATTGAAATTGCGTTATAGGTAGGTTAGGTACCATTGACCGAGTAATCAGTTTAAAATGGTTTTTTTTTTTTTATTTACAAAATGGGCCTGCTCTTGACCTCGATCAAGCCTGGTGGAAAGCGATGGATGAGGTCTCTGATGAAACCAAAAGATGCCTAGAAGATGCCATGAAGATGTTCACTCTTGCTTTGAAGGCAGACGGGTTATATGTGGGAGGGAACACTGACACACACACACTGTGGTTATTGTAAAATGATGAAAGGAGTTTTTTTCATGTGTCGTTATCATTCCAGCCTGTTACTACTAGCTATTGTCCCATTACTGTACATTTATTGTGTTGTTGTTCATCACTTTTTAACCGACTTCAAAAAAGGAGGAGGTTTCTCAATTCGACCGTATAATATATTTTTTTGTTTTTTTAGTTTTTACATTTCCAACAGCAATCGGCCCCGGTTATTGAAAGGTTACCTGTAATAAATTCAGGCCTTTTTCCTAACAAATTGACAATGCTTTTTCAAAGTTTTCGATAGCATAATAATTATGACATTACATCCTACTAATATTATAAATGCGAAAGTTTGTGAGCATGGACGGATGGATGTTCGTTACTCTTTCACGCAAAAACTACTGACCGGATTTGGATGAAATTTGGCACACAGATAGTTTATAATCTGGATTAACACATAGGATACTTTTTATCTCGGTAGTGCGATCCCGTGGGACGATTACCGAACTTACGCGGGTGAAGCCGCGGGCATGAGCTACTAATATATACATGGTTGACTTAGCCAACATTGTTATGAATCACAAAAAGTTACTTTTTCTACCTTTTGTATTTTCAGATCCATACGTCATTCAAATTGAGGCACTAGACATAATAAACCGCCGTCTCCGGTTTGCGCTGGCTTTAAGTGTACGGGGCACATAATGGCTGAGCATATGCCTGTCCTCATGACTGCCTCATGACTCGAATCATCTCTGTGTCATTTCTTTCAATGTTTACCAATATCATTTACTCAAGTAAAGGGTCTCACATCAATTTTAGCAATACGTAGAGGTACACACGGCGACATATCAAGCAATTGATTTCCAGTATAACATGGCCCCGCTTTGTATAGATTTCCCGTACAAAGAGAGACTCGCCTATATTGGTTTTTAAAGCTTGATTGGTCGTTGTCTTAAAAATAATACCATTTAAAAAATCTGGAAAAGATAGTAACTTCACCTACAAATTACCACCCTATAAGTCTGCTACCTTCTATGGGTAAAATGTTCGAGTCTGTAATTTATACAAGACTATTACGTGCCACTGAGCAGTTTCTGATCCAAGAGCAGTCTGGGTTTCGTGCTACTCACTCAACTACCCAACAACTGGCTAGAGTGTGCGAACATGTTTCCCATTACCTAAATCTCAAGCAGTCCACAGGTATGTTTCTGCTGGATATCGAAAAAGCTTTTGACACAGTGTTGTACGAAGGCCTGCTACATAAATTACTCAAATTTAACGTGCCTATGCCTATCATTAAACTTATACGGTCGTACCTTGGGAATCGGCCAATCCAGGTACATATTGGAAACACCATTTCATCGCTACCTTTTGTTTCCACCAACCGAGGTGCGGGCGACCAGCGACTAGACCCCCCGAGTCGCTCGCTGCCGTCCCGGCCTCGGTCGCTAATGCATTGGAGCGCAGGCGCAGGGAGGCTCCGACCGCTGATAGTTGACTGGACGCGCGTTTGTTTGTGTTTACATAATATTACGTAGACTGCGTGATCAGTTAACTATTAAAATATTTTCGACTTACCTACATGCAAACAGTAAATTATAATTATCTAAATAATTTACATTTTTGTCATTATATACCTATATATTGTGTGTTAAGTTTATGTTATTACCAGCTTAAACTACCTGTTTTATAAAAGCTTTGAAAGGCGAATTGCCAGCCTAATAAAGTGTCTTAATTTTAGTGTGTTAATGTAGCTTAGGGTAAGTGCATTTTTTTATTGTGTATGGTAAAGATATTTGAAAATGAATAAAATGATTGGTCGTTATGCGTAACTGATATGTTTGCGGTTTTGGAACACTAAAGAGGAAAAATTCTTGTATAACACTATAAATATTGTTTAAACAAGTGTAGTTCATTAAATCAACCTTAATTTTTTTTTAAATAATTGGTTAAAACAACAACTGCCCAAATATTTCCTTATACAGCGAAAAATTCTTGTTCAGCACTATATTGTTTAAACAAGTGTAGTTCATTTCATTTTTTTTTTTTAATAATTGTTTAAAACAACAGCTGCCCAAATATTTCCTTATACAGCGAACAATTGAAGTAGATGCCGCAGAATATTCAATACTTTATTATATTATAATACAGTATTATAATATAATACTATTTTATACTAATATCATATTAATCAAGTATCTGAACACTTGATTAATATGATATTAGTATAAAACTTAATTAATTATTTTAGCTCTCTCCCTGGTTGACTCGGAAGTGCCGTGCTTGACCGACGCAGAGGTCGCCTGGAAAGTGACTTGCCCGGATACGGATCGGCCCGAGAACCCGTTTTCCCAGAGACAGTGGGATGAGCCGCTCTGCAGGTTAGTACGGAATAAACTTATTAATACGTCCACCAATACTGCTGAGCGTGCCCGCCTACTGGCTGTGGGTGAGTGGGAGTCGGGTCTCTGGCTTCAGGCACTACCGTCACCTAATATAGGCACTATGTTAGGTGACACAACATTCCGGCTCGCTACGTGTTTGCGACTGGGCGCTCCTTGTGGGGCTCCACATCGCTGTCAATGTGGTGAAGCAGTCGACTGCCTCGGACACCATGGCCTTTCATGCAGTAAAAGTGCAGGTCGGATTGCGCGGCACGCTAGCATTAATGATCTCATCCGTCGTGCTCTTGCCACCGCCGGGGTGCCAGCTGTCTTAGAACCCAATGGCTTGGCACGCGTCGATGGGAAGAGACCAGATGGTATGACCATAATGCCATGGAAGTTGGGTAGGCCTTTGGTGTGGGACGCAACTTGCGTCGACACCCTTGCGCCATCCCATCTTCCTAGCACAGTGGGCTGCGCTGGGGCGGCTGCTGCAGGTGCTGAAAACCTCAAACGGCGCAAATACAATAATTTAATTGGTAGTTATGTGTTTGAGCCGTTTGGGGTTGAAACACTAGGGCCATGGGGTCCGAGAGTTTTGAGAGTACCTAGTTTTTCGGGAAATCGCCAAGCGGTTGGTCGACTCTTCACGTGACCAGAGGGCGGGCCTATTTTTTGGCCAAAGAATCAGCATTGCCATTCAACGTGGTAATGCTGCCAGCCTTCTGGGCACTTTTCCTGTTGACAGCGATGCGGACGAATTTTTGGATGCCCTGTAACCCTTTTATACTTGTACATATTTATTTCTATTATAGTTTTGTAGTTTGTAAATAATTAATATTTTGATTAAAGAATAATATTGTAGATTAAAATTCCAAATCACATGGCCATTATTATAACACGATGTTTTACATTATGGTTATTTTACAGCGAATTTTGTTCATAAAAGTGACAATCATACCTAAAGGGTACAGATATGTAGATGAACATCACCAAACAACTGCTTAATTTAAGCTGTCATCTTAACATATTTGTTCAACAACGAGGGACTATCAAAAAGTAAACAAACTATCCTTATAATTAATAGGTCTTTCTAGAAATAGTCTCTCCGAATAAATACGAAATATTCAGAAAAGTGATGACCACTGGTTAGTATCACACGGAGCTTGTCAACTCCTGGACTTTGAACTGACAACTCACTGCTGAAGTTTTGGTTCCGAAATCCATCTGACACGTTCCAACAGCCTACCTTTTGCTATAGATCGAAAGACTGAGAAACGTTATACCAAATAGTTTATGGATTTTATGTAAAATGTCCAACCAGATAATAGGCATCGTCCATCCGTCCGGACACGTGTAACCCCCCTGCAATACACCATCGCCCGCATGAACCATGGGACTGTCAATAACAGTAAAGTTAGCCTATGGATACAGCAAAGCCAGTAAACATTATTTTGATCCAAACGGTTTCTTAATTTTAACATTCAGCATTTTGGTATACATCCAGCTTGTGCAGCTATTAAGAACAGTTAATCTACTACAAAAAAATGAGGAGCTGATTCGGCCGTTACAACCCGACATGATGCATACTTGCATGGCAACATAACGAATTACAAGAATAATAATATAGTACGAGATTGTAAAAAAAACTACAAATATAAAATGATGAAGAAACTACACTATTTTAACAAACCAGTAATATAATAATATACAAAAATTGATTGTGTAGACACTGTGTTTTAAAGAGCTATAAAACTATTATGTTCATAAAGATAACTAAGACTAGACTGGAGATAGAGAACTAGATGATAGTTGCATAGATTATATATGTATAAAAAGATATAGCGAATTGAAGTAACGATAAGCAAGACATGCCCAGTCACCGCATTATGAGATTAACTGTCGTTAAGATAGTTATACCTGTAGCGTCACGCCTGTGATCACCCAAGAGTTTGGCAGAGGTGTTCTTAATAGGACACCTACGGTTTGCCAGTTATGTTTAAGTTCCATGAAATAGGTGGCGAGCTTATTGCCATCGTCTGGGCAGAAATCCAGACTCTTGATCTACCTAAAAACCCAAGATCACTTTCCCCAACCTGGGAATTGAAACCAGGACACCATGCTAAGCAGTAGCGCTTGCGACTAGTAGACCAACTACTACTCTACGAAATGCTAACTAAATTAAACAATTGAGTAAACATATCATAATACTAACTTAACAGTTGAATTACTCTTTGAAAATGAAAGTTTTGTGGTCTAGTCTTATGGCTTTTGTCTGTGTTGCGAAGATACTTGTGATGACGCCAGTAAAGATCCATGGGAACTGCCATATCTCAATATATTCGGCCGTGCGGTGCAACGCATTGATAGATAGTTAGAAAATCTAAACATTGGGGATATTAATTTTATCTTTGAGTTAGTACGATAACTTAACAAGTTATATTTAATTAAGAATATCAAAAAACCCGACTTCAATTTAATTGTAATCGGAACCTATGTGTATATTTGTAGTCTCCTTTTAATTTCCTTCATTTTGATTTCCTACTCGACAGGTTTGGTTGAAAAACAAATATTAACAACTTACAATTTAGCGCCAAAAATTCGCCACGTTGTTTTTTTTTTGTTTTTTTTTTTAAACGTCTATCTTGGGGTTTTGAGACAAATCTAATGATACCGTCCATAATCATCGAAATCCATCCAGCCATTTGGAACATACGAGGTAATAAAGAAATTTCCAAAGAAACAAAGAAAAACTACAAGATAGGCGCGAAAAACATAACTCTCCAGTCCAGGCAGTCAGTTAAAAAAAAGGTAAAGTGAAATTATTTCTATTTCCATAAGACAAAAGAAAGAGATATAAGAAGAAGAGTATAGACAAATTCTATGAAGAAGAATTGATTCATAAAAGCAGGTCATATCATTATTAATTTTTACATTTTTTTGGTCAGTTTATTGTAGTCACTTGTTATAGTACTGTAACACGAATTCTGCTCCTCTTTCGGCAACCATTCCCGTTGGTCCGTTAGTGTTACCACTAGTCTGTGTCGGCATAATACTTGCATCTATCACGCGGAGACCGGCAACTCCATGGACTTTCAACAATGGACTCACTACTGAGGTCTTCTGGTCTGGTCCCATCTTACATGTTCCCACAGGATGGTATATCGTAAGTACCATCTCTATACAAACACATTTCCAGTAATCTGTACTATCCAGTTCATAACGGTCACACTCTGGCCACTCCATTCTTCCTAAAGATGCGTTGATTGATCTGAAGAATGTCGAGTTTACTACTTTGGTAAGCATTTTGATACCACTTGCTGCTTTGTCCAAATCTCTGGCATCACTAAAATAGTTTGCGTTGATAATGGGATGATCCTTAGGGTTGTTCGAATTCAGAGAAATGTTTCCCGTTGAATGCGGATGTAAAAGATTAAATGCGTGCAAGTAAATTGTACTCTTTTTGTTCTGTTCGATTATTGGATTGGCTACGTGATCTTTAAACCTAAATCGTTGTTTCCAAAACGGTGCAACTGTGGAACTGTTTTTCGAAATTATAACAAGATGTGTTTGAAACTCGGGGTAAGTGGCGTTTGGGTTATCATTAAAAAATGCCAGAATGTCAGCGGCAGAATTTTGCGCCAAGTACCCAGAACGATTGAAAAGGTAACGTATGGCATCAAACTGTAGTTCAGCTTGGTTCTGTTCACCAGGTTCATCACCATAAATTACTATGGGTATAATACAATGATCTTGTAGATTTTTTCCTACCCATGGCGAATCAACTATTACTGAAATATTCTTTGCACTTAGATGTTGTTTAGGACCGACCCCAGACAACATTAAAAGCTGCGGAGAGTTAACTGCACCAGCGCTTAAAATTACCTCATTATTCGCAAAAAACGTGACTTTCGTTGAGTTCCGTTCAACTTCTACCCCAAAAGCAATTTTGGATAAAGGATCAATTAATACCTTTGTCACCAAACTATTCGTAATAATTTTCAAGTTTTGTCTGTGTCGCACTGGGTTCAAATAAGCTTTGCTATGACTTTGTCTTTCTCCACCAGAAGCTGTTGCTCTCATAATGCCTGAACCTAACGAGTTTGCGACATTTAAATCTGGCACATTCTTAAAACCGATTTCATCCCAAGCAGATAGAATATTTTTGGTTAATGGTCTGTAAGTGCTATTGTAAGAGTTTATGACCAATGGACCATCCAGGCCGTAATGATTCCTAATTTTAGGATTTTCCAACAATTTCATATCTTGTAAACTTTCTGCTTTCTTATAGCATCGACGGACTTCTTCTGGACTCCATCCTGGATTACCGAGATCGACCCATTTTTGAAAGTCGTGATCATTTCCTTGCACATAAATCATAGCATTGATATTGCTGCATCCGCCTATCATTTTTCCTCGAGGCCAACTAATTGACTCGTTTATTTGAGCTCCATTTGTTCTTCCATTGCTAGCAGTCTGATAATTCCAATCGAATTTAGAACCAAACAAAGCCTTGTCCAGATCTGGAATCTAAAATTATCAACTTTAATGTAACCAATTTTAAAATCGTCTTATAGTAATGTCGACTTCTCTTCATCTGTATGTGTACTTACATTAGTTTCCATTGGTGCATTATCGCCTGCTTCAATGAGTAGTACATTCCATTCTGGTACCGCGCTCAATCGATTCGCCAGAACGGAACCGGCTGTTCCTGCTCCCACGATTATGAAGTCAAATTTGTCCAAGTCTACAAAAAAAAATTAAGTTACGTACACTAATAAATTACAAAGGAGGAGGGATGAAACGCATGTTACTAAAAAAGTGATGGATATTAATATTGATGGATGAAGAGGGAGAGGAAGGCCAAAGTAAAGATGGTTGGATTGGATTGAATCAGGAATGACATGAAAGAGAAAGGAGTGAATGATGTTGTGACAGGGGAGAATGGAAGAAGAAAACATGTTTTGCCGACCCCAAGTAGAAGGGGACAAGAGCAGAAAGATGATGACACTCATAAATTACAAAGGGGTAAAGTTTGCTAGATTTTATTTGATTTTCGAACTAGTGATCTAAATACGAAAATTCTTTCACTAATAGTACGCTACACTATCCCCAAATGTCATGAGCTATTTTTTTAACAAGACGTTCCCTTGTGATAATTTTCAACCATAACGCGAATGAAGCTTAGCAGACAAAAGTCATATTGCTAAACTAATATTATAAAGAGGAAAAATTTGATTTTTGTTTGTTCTGATTTATCGCAAAAACTACTCGATTGATTTTAAAAATTCTTTCACCATTAGAAAGCTACATCTTTAGCGAGTAACATAGGCAATAGCCTATGTTACTCGCTAAAAAATGTTGCCTATAAAAGTCATTATTTTGCGAGCGCTTCGAAAACTATTGACGATATATAAAATAGTGTTCTATATAATTATTGTTATAGTACTCATGATTGCTCACAAAAAAGTTCGCGATGGTATATGCCTAACTATTATAGTTAAGCCACAATAACACTTTTTGTTTAAATTATTAAGTTCAGATACGGGTGGAATCGAATAGTGATGATATTGATATCTTGATATTACCCGAATTATTTAAGGACTTAGTTACCATTGACATCAGCATCTGGTATCAATCCTTCAGAAAAGAGACATTGTGTTGCGGCAAAGAACTGTATGGCTGCTGCAAAGGTTTGAGGAGCAGTTCCTGTCGTTGGAGTTAAACATGATGCCCCGTAGCTGTTAACGGAAAAAAATCCAATATTATATGATAGGGGATATAACATAAACGATGAATGAAAAACTGGAAGAAGGAAGTGCACATTCACGAAAGATCAAAGAAGTAGTGTAAAGGTAAAATTAACTTTATTTTAGTCTTCTTTTTATATTTATTTTAGTTCTATTTGTAGTCTGTATAATAATATAATGTACATAGCAAATAATAAAATTAAATGAGTTAAAATTTAGTAGTGTGTAGCATTACTTTAATTATTCAAGTTATTGAAAAGCGCGCGAAAATTCGGCAAAGTACCCCACAAATAAAGGGATACAATGCTTGTTTTTTATAACACAATAATAGTTTGTAAGTCCGCAGCATTTAGCTTATATATAAAACGAATAAAATAATATAATGAAAATTAATATTTATAAATTGTTATTTTGTAAAATATCTAATTGATAGGACTTACCACTCCATTTTATAATCGAAAGTGCCAGCTAAGATGCTGTTATCACTCGGTTTTAAAGTCACTTGATTGGTTTGCACAGATGTTAACTCTAAACTGAATAAACTTATAAAAAAATTCAGTGGACGCTAAAGACATCGTACATAAAGATAAATATCGTCTTATAAACGTAAGTTTTTTTATCTATGATTATTCCGTCGTTTTACCCGACTACATAAGTTTTTTATTTTTCCATTTTTAGTTGTAATATCCTGCACACTTTTTTCCTGTGCATTAATTTTACATGTTTAACAATACATGTCACAGTAATAGGCTAGTCCCCAATAAATTGGAACTTCAGCATAAGTAGCGTTTCCGGATATTATTCCCCTTCTAAGCATACAGGCGTAATTTTATGTTACGGAATTGTGTAAACTTAACATATCCAAGCGAATCAGAAATTATGTCAGTGTTGCTGTCTCTTATTTAAAAGTTCCATTGTATATCTCCGAAGATCAGCATCAAATCTTCACAAAATTGAAACGGGACTACTGCGAAACAATATTATTTCAAACAAAAAAGAATCATCCAAACATGAAACAATATATGTAGGTATGTAATGGTATGTGTGGTGTGGTATGTAATGTATGTGGTATATGTGTAGCGAGGTGTCCTCCCCCCGTAACGCCAATAGGGGGGGGCGCGCGGAACACTACGCGCCACCGCATCGGGTCCAGTTATACGGGAGGCGGCGGACGTCCCCAAGTCCGCCGTCCCTCTGGACCCGTTTAGACCCGGGGGCTGAAAGAGGGAGTTGTCCGCCCTCCGCCGACGCCCGGTACGTCTGCTGCGGATCGGGAGAGTGGTCTCGATCTCCCTCAACCTCTCTGCAGCCTGCGGTCATCTCCTTCTGTGAAACGGTCATCTCACAGAAGGAGATCACCACATCCCACGACTCTGCGCTCCCGACCATCGCGCGAGCGACGGCCGGCAGCGACAGGTCGGTTCCCACTTCTGTCTCGAGGGCACGGCGCGGCTCCTCCCATGCGGCACACTCTGCCAGCGTATGCCGCGCCGTGTCCTCCAGACAATGGATGCAGTGGTGACAACGAGCGTCCGGCTCACTGTTTATGCGACACAGGTACGTCCCGAAACAAGGCTTAGCCTACCCTAGTCCAACATCGCCAAATGCATTTATTTTATTATAACTATGTAATAACTCTAACTCATTTCTCATTGACTCATTGATGAATTTACGCACACTGGTGCATATTTTCGTGTGTATGAACGGCACACATGTATAGATTATGGGCGTTTCTCCGAAGCCGGTAGTCGATAGTTCGTGAGGGTTGGAAGACAGTTGAGAATTGCCTCAATCTGAGTGAACAGAGTTGCGAGCTCTTCATATGTTAGATAGGAACTTCCCAAGGCCCTTTTCATGTGATATTTTGCCAAAATTAGGAGAATATGCAGGTGAAAATTTATATTTAATGCCTTCCTCTGCTAAAGGCTCTGACACAAAGGTCCAGCTAGACTCTACAAACATTCCTAATTGACGGTGAGCCCCGACAAAGTTGGAGCCATTGTCACACCAAATTTCTCGGGGTTTGCCTTTCCTACTAATAAACCTACGTAACGCTAGAATAAAAGCCTCAGTACTGAGGTCACCAACTAGTTCTAGATATACAGCTTTAACTTTAAAGCATTCGAATTTACATAAATAACATTTAATTAACCTAGTCTGTGGCCCGGGTGTCACATTGACACCCGGGCTACAGATAACAAGCATTATTATTATTAAGTCATCAACATAGAAGTCATGTAGCATTCTTTCTTTAATTTCTTGTTCTTCACATTCCCGACTCAACTCCACCAAACATCTTGTGCTGAGGAAGGGTGCCGATGAGGTACCATATGTTACAGTATTGAGTTGTAAGTACTTCATCGGCTCATCTTCATCTTCACGCCACAGTATCACTTGCAAATAGCGTTGAGATTCCTCTAATAAAATTTGACGATACACTTTCTCTATATCTCCAGTAATTGTATGTTGTCTAAATCTCATTAGTATGGAGAAAATGTCGTCCTGCACAGTGGGCCCTACCATGAGCAAATCATTTAAAGAGACACCTGAATCCGTTTTCGATGAGGCATTGAAAACTACACGACACTTTGTCGTTTCACTCTGTTCCCTAATAACAGGGTAATGTGGTAATAGATTGACGATTTCAGGTTTGTCAGTTACAGTCAAATGGCCCAGTTCAGCATATTCATTAATAAAACGTATATACTGCTCTTTTATTTCAGGTTGCCTTTTAAATCGTTTTTGTAGGGAATCAAGACAATGCTTTGCTCTAGGATATGGATTTCTGAGCAATTGAGGATTGTCATGTAAAGGCAACGTGACACAAACTCGCCCATCCTCTATGCGGCGGGTGTGTTGCTCGAAGTGTTCCTCGCAGGCTTGTTCCTCCAAGGTAAACTTCGGTTTGTCTTGCAGCTCCTCTAGCTCCCAGAACTGGTTCAGTTGATTTCTTATAGCTTGACTGAAATTACAGCATATTTCCCTATTAGGTACATTCGTTGGACACATGATAGGCCATAACCAACCAACTAAATTGGGAGTTGTAATACAGGTTTATTGTTTCCCAATTTAATCTGATTAGCAGGAAAAATGACATCCTAAAAAACGTCAGCTCCCAACAACATTTCTACTATTGATGGATTACAGAATGTAGGATCTGCAAATGTGATATTTTTTGGTATATCTAGTGTCTTGCTGTCAACTTTAGAACTAGGTGTGTTGCTTGCTATTTGTGGGATAACAAACAGCTTTACATCTTTACAGTAAGAACTAGTGCAAGATTTAACAGTGACATTACAGCACTCTAGAGCTGAAAATTACATATTATTTATGCCCATTACAGATATTGAATTTATAGTGTCACTGTTTACACATAGCATGCTTTTAGTGATGCAGAGATGAATGATGATTGACAGTCCAGCAGGCACCGTATTTCATGGCATTTATTGTTTACAAACATGCAATTTCACTATTGCTGTTGATAGTAGAACTTGGTTCTCGATACAGGATGATGCACTAGGACTATTTTCTACAGTAACCGGTGTGGACACTTTTGCTTTATGAAGCAAGGTGTTATGTTTGCGCTTGCAAAATCTACATGGACCATACTTGCACTGATGAGCAAAATTACCACCCTGTAAGCAGTTTATGCGTTTCTATCCTCTGGTGACATACTATTAAATTTTTCACAATAGTTAATTAAATGATCTCCTTCACAAATGCGGCATGCATGAGACTTTTATTTAATTTCTTTGTTGTCACAAGCAGCAGCAACAAACGTTTTATGTTGCTTGTCAACGGATTTATATGACTTTTCATTTTCTCCACGAGGCTTGTCACTGACACCGGCATTCACCATTTCGAGCACATCAGCCCTACTTCTCAGAAATTCAAAAAAGTCTACTAGTGTGGGTTTGTTTACTAAGCTATTCCTATGTTCTTTCCATTTAGTATTTGTTACTAGATCTAACTTTTGACTGAACATAAAAACAATCAATGTATCCCAATTATCCGTTTTCCCCTCTAAACTGTTTAATGCCCGAATGTGTTTTGAAATGTGATCAATTACTAATCTTAGAGATTTTTCAGACTCTTTTACAGTGGGTATATTAAATAATGATTGTAAAGTCAAGGTTAAATTATTTTCTTAGCCAATTCTGATAGTTTTGCAGTGAAGTTAGATTATAGACAGATAGTTTAGAATTTACAGAGAGATAGGTAGATAATTTATAATTTAGCATGAACTCGCAACAAAATTCACTCAGTTGAAAACAAAGGATTGTAGGAGAAAGAAATAAGGTTAGGATTGGGCGGAATATGGAACGGGCAAACTTCCCTTGCGTACTCTATTCTGCTCAAACGTGAAGCCGATGTGCTGCCAAGCCACTGGATTCCAAACACCAAGCGCCAATCACCCACGCCACATGTAGGTACGTGCTTCTAGAATCTTTGAATGTCCTTCAACCAGCCACGCACGCCCTCGCCGCGCGCTTCTCTGCTCCGTAGAATGGCAGTCCAACGAGCCAATTCTTCGCTTCGCTGCGTGATTCTTCTAGATTCTTCTCAATTCTCATGTAATTCAGTCAGTCACGCCTTCGCCACGTGCTTCCAGCTCCTTCGATGGTACTCGTTCGTCGGGTAGTCGAGTAGGTATCTGTGCTTCCCGCACAAAAGGTCCTGTCACGGTCACCAAATTGTTTGAGATAGTGTGGATTTTCAATAAAACTTATACTTGTTGCTACACCTTGTTTGATTTGTACAGCTTACAGTTGGACATAGATACAGAGTACCTTCGAATTAGATTAGATTTACAGAGCAACGTTGGGTTGAGCTCTGCGTGTGGCTACATGTAGACGACTGGTTCCGCTCCGCGGCGAATCGAGCGATCGCTTGCTATGGTGGGCACGCAACGTAGTGTGTGTGCGTCGCCGGTGGCTGTTGATGAGTGCGTGCGCGTCGTGAGTTGGCGTGGACAGTTCCTTCTTTTGCCCTTTGTGTTCCAGGACCACGGTGTCTCTTTTGAACTGTTCCGCAGCCCTGGCAGGCATCGGCCCTTATTGCGGACCTCTCCGGTTTGCTGACATCTCTGAAGCGCGCGTGGAACACAAACGCGCCGTCGACACGGCCTGTCATAATAAGATGGACGGACGGCGAGCTAGTCCATTACTCACCGTCCACAGCACCACGTCTACGGGGCGTCTCCCGCGGCGGCTGGGACGTGAGGTTATCTCCCTCTCACGTTCCGCCACCTCCTTCGCTAGCATGACTGCTTCGCAGAAGGAGGTGACTCTCGCCCCGGACCATGGCTTGAACCAGGGCCGGACGCGAGAGGTTGCCGCCGCCAATCGCCGCTACGAGGACACGGCGGTGCTCCACCCAAGCGGAGCAGACCTTCACAGTGTGGTCCACCGTACACATTGTGAGGATCGACCGGAGGACACTCCGGGCGATCCTCACAATGATAACACCCGGGCGTTTCCTCCCGCCCGATTCGGTGGCGATACCTCCCGAAACAACCGTGTCCGGTGAGGATCTGCGTCAGGCGGAAGGTGAGGGCGCTGGCGCGCCTCTCTAGCCACTCCTCAAAGAGGGGACTTATCGCCACTATTGTGGCGTGCCCTACACGGGGTTGCGACAGTCGCTGTCTCCATGTCACCATGAGATAGCGCCGGAGGTCTGTCAGTTTCCACCCGGCGTAGTGCCTCCGCGCGTGACTCGTGCAGGCGCGCGAGGACTATCGCCTCCAGATCCCATGGCGGCAATCCGGCAAGGAGGCTTGCCGCCCCGCCGAAGATCGTGCGGTACCCACGGACCAGCCTTACGGCTACCACCTTTTGGGGCGCGTTCAGGTAGTGGGCGGTTCGCTGCCTAAAGGAACGCGCCCACATCGGGGCCCCGTAAAGGGCCATGGACCACATGACCCCCGCGTAGAGCCTCCGGCAGGAGGCGTTTGGACCCCTCAGGTTGGGCAAGAGCCGCTTGAAGGCAGCCCCGGCCCGTTCCAGTTTGGGAGTCAAACGTCTGAAATGCTCCACGAAGTTCCACCTTCTGTCAAGGACGAGTCCTAGGTACTTCAACGTTGACTCGACGCCGATGGGAACCCCTCGTACCATCAGTGTGGATCCTCTCCACGACTATCGCAACCACGCGTGTCATGATTTTGGCATGTTATCTTATTATTTAGCATGTTATCTTGTCGTTTTTTATTGAATTTCATAGGATTAACCGTAGTTCGGGCTTACAGTAACACAGTTGGAACAAAATACATAAAAAATGTTATTGTTTTAACCAGTTTTAACAGATGTTATGTTATTACGAAGGATTTTATTACTTGTTTATTACTTGTAAATTAATAAGTCAATAAAAGACACATGTCCGTGACACTGTCAATGTGAGTTTTTGGTTAAAAATTACCATTATTAGGTTTTTTTATTACAATTTGTTTTAAAGAGGGTCATAGAATTGTGATGGCCAGTTAAATTCAAGCTGGGCCAGTTCTTTGTAATTAACGACTAACTTAGAAGTTATAAAATAATAAAACAGTTCGGAGGATAGGAACCTCCTCACAATAGGAGCGGTATCGAGGAGTACTGCCTTCTGAATCAGGCCTTTGATCCAAACGCCTAGCGAAAGCTTAGAAAAATATTCGTCGAGGCTTATGGTCATCAGACCATTATGCCTTAACGACAACCGGCACAATGATAGCCGAGTTAGTTCCACATGTCGACAAACACGTGTGCTTATTATTTATTACTGAAAAACAAAGTAAAATGGCGGAAGTAAGGCAGGCCAAATAATTCAAACTCCGTTGTTAAAAGGTCATAACAACCACATAGATAATTTGGTAAAGGACATAGACAATTGACAAACACAGTCATGTAAAAAGTTAATTATGAAACACAAAAACGTTATTATGCAAATAAACATAAAATATGAGATTATAGTGTAAAACACAATGAGGCAAGGTGAGGGACAATGAATGATAAGGTCTACTGACCTTACCCTTCATATGGGACTTACAGTTGGGAAATAAACATTAGGAAAAATCTTTGCTTGTAATTGCACAATGTTAGTATTTATTTTCTGGATAGTCACTATTTACTATAAACAAATAACGTTTTTGAGTTGTTTTGGAAACAGAAATCGTTTAGAAATAACATTCTGATGGAATTGAGGTCCAGACGATTTCTCAATTCTGTCAGAATTTTACATGGTAGTACCAAAGAGGGAAAGTATTTGTTTTAATCAATCATCATTCTCTTGCCCTTGTCCCAATTCATTTGGGGTCAGCGCAGCATGTCTTCTTCTTCCATACGTCTCTATTACTCGTCATCTCATCAGGAACCTCCTTTCGTGCCTTATCATTCTTCACACAGTCCATCTATCGTTTCTTTGGTCTTCCTCTACTTTTATACCCATCCACAGTCATACTCAAAACTTTCCTCACGACAGTTTCCTTATTCCTCCGCATCACGTTCTCCATCCAGTCGGTTCTTATTGATAGATTGAGCTTTTCCATTTCACATTTGAAAATAGCAGAATTGTAGATAATTCTGCTATTTTAAAATTGGCCCTTACGATGAAGAAAAAAAAAGATAGATAAGTACTACAATAATTACAATTTCTTTTTAATTTCATTCTCCAATCAATATTGAAGAAAAAGTGTAAAAGCAAGATATTTACTATATTTAAAACATTAAATAACATTTTAAAATACTAAGAAAACCGTATTTTTTCATAATTAATTAATCTAAAGCCGCGAGGACACGCGTCTTTTTTTGCTTATTTTAAATGGATTACTTTTATTGCTCCTGCTTCGTAAAACTTATCGACCTTTGAAAACGTTTTGAACATAAAAAGTGTGTTGAAAAGGAGTCAATGTAGCAACTGGCTTTTGGACCTTTAAAAAATAAATCGTTGAAACATGTTCATTATTAAGGCAAACTAAAAACCCTTTTTCAATTCGACATTTCTTTTTGGAGTTATTGATATGTGTGCTCAAGATTATATCTTTAGGTATATCTTCCAAGAAGAAAAATCCTATGGTTATAAAATATTTCAATACGTAGTGAATAAATTCAGGGAATAGGAGCATGGGAAAAAATCAAACGACGGTTAAGATAGACATCTATACAAGATTAAGATAATATTACATCTTTAATAAAATTACGACAACAAAACTTAACACTAATGATTTTCATAATTTTTATTTTTAATTTAATTTTTCGTTAGAGTACCGTTTAATAAGTTATTTCTAGTAGACTACGAGAAAATGTTAACATTCTCATATAGATAAGGCTGGCCAAAATAGGATTTGAGTTGATACAACAATACGACGATGATGTTCTCACTTCTTTTTTACCGTTTCATGTAATCCTGGATCACAAACTCCGCTCCTCTTTCAGCAACCATGCCAGTTGGTGCGTTAGTGTTACCACTAGTAAGTGTAGGCATAACACTAGCATCTATCACGCGGAGATTCTCAACTCCGTGGACTTTCAACTGAGAACTCACGACAGATGTCTTTGGGTTCGGCCCCATCTGACATGTTCCTACGGGGTGATACACCGTCAGTGCCATCTCAACACAAACACATTTCCAGTAATCTCTGCTATTTAATTGATAACGATTACATGGAGTCCACACCATTCTTCCTAAAGTTCCATTGATTTCCTTGAAGGCTGTCGTGTTTACTACTTTTGTTAGCATCGTAAGACCTGTGGCAGCTAACTCTAAATCTCTGGGATCTTTGAAATAGTTCAAGTTTATAATCGGGTGATCCTTTGGGTCGTTCGAATTTAAAAAAATGCTACCTCTGGAAGATGGATGCAGAAGATTGAATAGTAGCATATAAACCGCATGCTCTTTATTTTGTTCTATTATTGGATTAGCTACCTCATCTTTGTACCTATTTCTTTGTGTCAGGGCTTGTTTGATATTAGAACTATTTCTATACAGGAGTAAAAAATGTGTTTGAAACTCGGGGTAAGTAGCATTAGGGTTATCGGAATAAAATGCAACTACGTCTGCAAAATTATTTTGTGCCAAAATACCAGTACGATTGTAAAGATACTGTATGACACTAAATTGTTGATCAGCTTGATTCTGCTCGCCAGGTTCATCGCCATAAATTATAACGGGAATTGTACAATGATCTTGTAGATTTTGGCCTACCAGAGGCGAATCAACTATTACAGGAATTTTCATTGAACGAAGATGATCTTTAGGGCCGACTCCAGAAAGCATCAAAAGCTGTGGAGAGTTAATAGTTCCTGCGCTTATAATGATGTCCTTTGTTGCCCTAAATGTGAATTTCTTCGAATTACGTTCTACTTCTACTCCATAAGCTTTTTTAAATAAACGACCAATTAATATTTTTCTCACCAAGCTATTCTTAATAATTTTTAAGTTCTTCCTGTGCAGTACTGGATTCAAATATGCTTTATTATGACTTTGTCTTTCTCCACCAGCAGCCGTGGCTGTCAAAATGCCTGAACCAAGCATGTTTGCGACATTTATATCTGGCACATTCTTTATACCGATCTCATTCCAAGCAGACAGAAGTCTCTGAGTGATAGGTCTATAAGTGCTGTTGAATGTATTTAAAACTAATGGACCATCAAGTCCGTAATGATTTTTGATTTCAGGATTTTTCAACAAATCCTGGTTTTGATAACTTTCTGCCTTCTTAAAGCAACGACGTACTTCGTCTACTGCCCATTCAGTATTACCAAGGTCCACCCAGTTTTGAAAATCTTTATTATTCCCTTGCATGTAAATCATAGCATTGAGGTTGCTACTTCCGCCCACCATTTTACCTCGTGGCCAATCTATACTTCCGTTTATATTGGCTCCGTTACTTACTCCGTTATTAGTTGTCATGTAGTCCCAATCATACCTGGTTTTAAACATGCCTTTGCCCGACCCTGGAATCTAAAATGATTTACTTTAGCACGAATAAAGTTCGAAATATTCATTTAAATAAATATTTTAACCTTTATGTATACTCACATTAGCTTCTATAGGTGCATCATCACCAGCTTCAATAAGTAATATTTTCCATTTTGAAACTTCACTCAGTCGGTTTGCCAAAACACAACCAGCGGTTCCGGCTCCGACTATTATGAAGTCAAATGTTTCAAAATCTGCAATGAAAAAGCAATGAGAACACTGTGAAACATAATTTTGACATTTCATTCATTAATAATAAATATTAAAAATTGAGCGTAGAAAGTTGATATACCTAAAAATGCCCTATTTTCATCTCAACTAATTTATTGTTACGGCCTAGAACTCGGCCACTTTGAATTTGTAAGTTAATTTTAATATTTCTACACCGCCAACGGTAGTATGTGAAACTTTTCATTAATAAGATCTTGATGTAGGTATGTACCTTACTCAGAAATTAATAAATTTAAAAACTCAATCTAATTTGAAACAAGGAAATAATATCTCAACGTAAGAATAACAAAAGAACAAAAAACGGAAGAATTGAAAGATTCAGTGCACATGTCCTCGTAAAGTGTCTTTGTAGACACATTACAAGAACACATAGTGAGCATAACTGTGTTGGGGGAAATGGAAGAAAAAAAACGTGTTGTGTCGACCACATGTCGACACGACCACGTATTCAGTACATCATTTGAAGCCCCCCCACACACAGAAATTTTTCATCGATAATTTAAAAAAAAACAGCTGTTCCATACATTTTGACCGTGTTGGTATTGTACCTTTGTAGGAAACAGCTTTTGTTTTTTTAATAACCGATGAAACTCTATAGGGGGGCTCAGAATGGTGTACCTACTGAATACGTGGTAACCGTTTTCACGTCGGTGTCCATTCCGCTGTATAAGACAGAAGTAGGTATATATTATGAAATAAGTAAAGTATTGATGGAAATACTTACTTGTAACATTAGCATCTGGTATCAATCCTTCTCCTATGGCGCATTGTGCTGCTGCCATGAACTGGAGAGCTGCTGCGAAGGTTTGAGGAGCTGTCCCCGTCGTTGGAGTCAGACATGATGCTTTGTAACTATAAGAGTTGACATTGTTTATTATTATTTCGCTAATATTGCACCTAAAAGCACTGTAAGATAAAACTACGTAAGAAACTCAGAAAGATATAATTATCGTGTATTTTCAGTTCTGAAGAAAATATACACTGGGCATAAATCATTACTATTTCATTTAAAAAAGTAAAATATACGTAAATAAATTATAATTTACAGACACTAACCACTCCATTACTTTGTCGGAATTGATAAAAAGTGTTAGGACAAACTGTTATTTATAGCAATTAAAGTTTTCACAAGTAATAACCCTGCGATAACGAGTGTGTAACACTACGTCTCAGAGACGTATGGTACAATTTAAAGTAAGTATAATATTTTAATTTTTCTTACATTTTGGATGATTACATACTAAATTTTTCATCAACAGTGTCCACTTGTTGTCCAATAGTCTTTTGGGCAAACTAAGTTTTATGTCGCTTCTTACTCTTTTTAATATTGACATCACTGCCTCGCATTTTTGGTATCCAATCTACTCACACTGTTAACGCCAATTTAATGTTTAAAAGGATACACACTACCTATGTAATTTTTAGTTGCCAATAAACCTCGTACAAAACAGTCGACTTTCATTTTAAAATACATTGACACAGTGCAAAGGAAAGTCAACCTTATCACCAAAACATATGGTCGAATACGAGCCGGATCAAACCTTTTTAAGCATTGACGAAGTGTCGCCGTGAGAACAAAGAAGCGCATTCCATTGAGATAAGAGACCACCTGGTGTTGTTTTGCACGGATTTCTTAGAAATGGTAAATTAGTGTGTGTACAAGTGTATCGGTGTGGTATCGGACTATCAGTGTATCATTTGAACATAATAACTTAGCAAATGGACTATAATTTTTGAAGATTCCAGTGATTACACGTAAACAATGGCAAGTCAAGCAGACCAAGCGTTAAGTGTACTAGAAGATTTGGCGTCAATACTCAAGAAGACTCAAATAAACCTTAAAAAGTGCCCAAAAGAACGGTTATCGAAACGGGGATATTTACAAACTCGTATTCAAAGGATTGAAGAATACTGGGTAGCTTTTAAGAATGCACACCATGATCTGTTGAAAAGTACAACTCGGGAACAACGTGGAGTTATTCCGTACTACGTGAATGAAGAATTCCTCCTTCATGAAGACTTATATCTATGTATGTTAGGAGATCTTAGAGATATGTTGGCTTCGTGTACTTTGGAGACGACTGACCAACCTTCATGCAGCAATACGTCGTGTGATGGAAAATTACGGGCAAAGGTGATTCTACCTAATATACAACTCCCTCCGTTTTCCGGTAACTACGAAGAATGGCCTACATTTAAGGACATGTACGTGTCATTAATTCATGAATGCAGTACACTAAGTGAAGTTGAGAAATTACACTATTTGAAAACCAGTATCACGGGCGAAGCGGCATCATTATTGAAGCACATTCAGGTGACGGGTGCTAATTATGTTCAAGCTTGGGAAACGCTGAATCACCGATACAATAATAGGCGCATAATAGTCAACGCATTAATGAAGCGATTATTTTATCAGAAAAAATCTACCAATCAAACGGCAGCACAACTGAAGGCCCTCCTGGATTGTACCACTGAGGTTATTAACAGTCTAGAAAACGTGAAGGTGCATACCGATTCCTGGGATCCAGTAATTATATTTCTGGTTGTGCAGAAGTTGGACCCGGAGTCGCACAAGGAATGGGAACAGACTGCCTACTCGGTAAACTCTCAAGAGCTGCCTACATGGAAAGAATTGCGCGAGTTTTTAGAAGCCAAATTCCGGACGCTTGAAATGGTTGCCCCGACAACTACCACTAAACCTACCAAAGAGCGTGTTCTTCATGTAACAGCAACAGAAAATGATAAACAAAAACCATGTGCTTTATGTAAAGAAACGCACACACTGTGTCACTGTAGCAAGTTCAATAAAATGACGATTGATGAAAGAAGCGAACATGTTAAAGCAAACAAACTATGTTTCAACTGCCTCGGGGCGGGGCATTTAGTATTCAAGTGCCGTGTGCCAATGTCTTGCCGCATCTGTAAGAGACGACATCACACACTTTTACATCAACCCAAGAAGAGTGATGAAGCGGCTCCAAATGTAGATACCAAGCAACCGACTTCATCTAGCCAAGCAGATGTAGAAGAGAAGAGAGTTCATACAATGATTGCGTCTCATTATACCGCGGGGCAGAAGATATCACTATTGGCTACCGCAGTAGTAATTTTGAAGAGTAAACACGGACACACAACTGTTCTAAGAGCGCTGATAGACTCAGGATCTCAAGCATGTTTCATAAGCGAGAAGGCAACTCAGATTCTGAACCTAGAAAAATCTTCGGTAAATTTAATCGTCTCCGGAATGGAATCCATGAAAGTCAGAGTCAAGCATGAGGTCGAATTTCAAGTATTGTCACGATGGGAAAACCGGACATGAAAATATACAAGAAGACACACAAGCGAGATATAGACGGAAAATATATAGTCAAGCTACCGTTTAAAACAGAACAACCAAAAGCAGTTGAAGGCAACACAAGAGAAATAGCAAAAAGAAGACTCCTTCAACTAGAAAGAAGATTTAATCAGAACACAGAACTAAAGCAAGAATATACAAAAGTGATTAACGAATATAAAGAATTAAAACATATAGAAGAAATACCTAAACAAGAAATAAATAATAAATCAGTATACTTACCTCACCACGCGGTAATCCGTAGTGACAAGGAAACCACGAAGACACGTGTAGTATTCGATGCTTCGTGCAAGGGCTCCAACGGTACTTCACTAAACGATGAACTCTTGTTGGGTCCAATGTTACAAGATGACTTGAGAAGCATAATCATTAGATGGAGAGTTCATGCTGTTTGTTATGTTTCTGACATTCACAAGATGTACAGAATGATCTGGACAAATAAAGAAGACATAGATTATCAAAGAATTCTATGGAGAGATATGGATTAGAAGACATCAAAGACTACAGACTTTTGACTGTGACATTCGGAACGGCGTCCGCACCCTATCTCGCCGTAAAGACACTAATGCAATTGGCCGATGATGAAGGTATCAAATATCCTGAAGCTGCAAAGATACTGCGTGAAGACTTTTACGTCGACGACGTTATGTCCGGACACGATGATCTGGAACAAGCTATAAGAATCAGTCAAGATCTCAAAAAGTTACTACGTCTAGGTGGCTTCGAACTAAAAAAAATGGTCTTCTAACAACCGCGATTTCATGGAGACTATTGAACCAAGCGAAAGATCATCCAATGCCCATCTAGAACTAAAGATTGATGGAACGGTTAATGCCCTGGGCATACAATGGAATCTGGGTAAAGACCATTTCGAATATAATAGATGGATGGGAACGTTTAGCTCAAGAAAGGATTCTATCGAAATCCACGGATTTTGCGATGCTTCTGTACAAGCATATGGTGCTGTGGCATACTGCCGAGTCACAAACTCTGATGGCACAGTAAAAAGCACAATCATTGCTGCAAGGACAAGAGTAGCTCCTTTGAAAACTATTTCATTGCCTCGATTAGAACTGTGTGGAGCTTTGCTTCTATCCAAACTACTAAAGCAAATAAGGCCAGCAATGAGGATACCTACAACACAAATCTATGCTTGGACAGACTCATCTATTGTTCTCTCCTGGCTAAATGGAGATCCGAACAAATGGAAGACGTTTGTGGCAAACCGCGTTGTCGAGATCACAACCAATGTAAGTTGCAGTCAGTGGTGCCATGTCCAATCTCACGATAATCCAGCTGATATTGCATCAAGGGGTATGTTAGTAGCTAACTTAAAAGGTTGCGACCTATGGTGGAACGGACCACGGTGGTTATTGCACCAGAAGATACAGTTCACTAGACCAAACACAACACCAACAGAACTAGAGAGAAAGAAAAGCATTATACTAGCTCTGAAAACAACAAAAAACGACAACGAAGAAAGTAATAGTTTGTCCGCACAACTCACCGACTTTGATACACTGATTGAACTACTGAGAACAATCACCTACTGCCGAAGATTCCTGAAACAAAAGAAATTAAAAGAAAACATAGATAGTACAATCACAACTGAAGAACTCCAACGCGCCTTGCAAACCTGTATAAAAATAGAACAAGTGAAAGAATTTAAAGAAGAGATAGAAAGCTTAAAAAGAAAGAAAACAGTAACAAAATCAAGCAAATTAAAATAATTAAATCCTTACCTTGACGAGAATGGTGTCCTCAAGGTGGGCGGCCGGCTCAGGAACTCCGAGTTGAGTGATGAATGTAAGCATCCGATCATTCTGGGTCGAGACAGCAAACTTACTTACCTTATAATAGCAGAAGCTCACTCGAAGACGTTGCATGGAGGTATACAGTTGATGCTTACTTACCTCAGATCCAAGTATTGGATACTGCGAGCAAAGACGCTGGTCAAACAAAACATCCATCGTTGTTTGGTATGCGCTAAACTCAATGCTAAAGTGAGAACACAAGTAATGGGTGACTTACCAAGTGTACGAGTGAAACCAACACGAGCATTCCTCAATTCAGGTGTCGACTTTGCGGGACCATTCCAAGTATTGATGAGTAAGGGCAGAGGAGCCAGAACTAGCAAGGCCTATATAGCCATATTTGTTTGCATGTCCACAAAGGCGCTTCATTTGGAATTGGTTGGTGACCTAAGTACAGCAGCCTTCATAGGTGCCTTCAAAAGGTTTTGCAGCCGCAGAGGAAAATGCATAAATCTGTGGAGCGACCAAGGACGAAATTTTGTTGGCGCCAACAAACAATTGTATGAAGCTTGGAAAGAAGCTGGTTTGCAATTTGATGGCAAAATCGCAGAATTACTTGCCAATGACGGAACTCAGTGGCATTTTATACCGGCATATTCACCTAACTTCGGAGGACTATGGGAGGCCGGAGTAAAATCCATAAAATACCACATGAAGAGGGTTCTCACTACAAACTTGACATTTGAAGAGATGACGACGGTTCTCTGCGAAATACAAGCATGTTTAAACTCGCGTCCGTTATGCCCAATGAACGACGACACCATGCAAGCGCTAACACCTGGTCATTTTTTGATAACGGAAGCGCCAGTCACCGTCCCAAACTCAAACCTAAAGGACGCTAAATTAAGTAATCTGACACGCTGGCAATATACGCAAAAACTATTGCAGCAAAGACCAAAATGGTTAAAACATGAAGAAGAGTTTAAGAAGGGAGATATAGTGCTGATCAAGCAAGATAATCTCCCACCGGGAAAATGGTCGATGGGACGTATCACTGACAAGCACCCCGGCCCCGACGGTTTAACCAGAGTGTATAGCGTAAAGAGCGGTGACAGTATAACCAAGCGATGTGTCACAAAGTTGTGTGCTTTGCCAATCGATAATTTACCAGACGATATGATTGATTAACGTATCTATTTTACATGCATGTTTACTTCATTTTAATATTGTTTTTAAAGGACTATCATAGTCCTTTGGTGGGCGGCTTATGTTAACGCCAATTAAATGTTTATAAGGATACACACTACCTATGTAATTTTTAGTTGCCAATAAACCTCGTACAGAACAGTCGACTGTCATTTAAAATACATTGACACAGTGCAAAGGAAAGTCAACCTTATCACCAAAACACACACTATAACTGAAGTTAAAGGCGTTTAACACGTGTTCTTTCTAGTTCGTTCAATGTTGTAGAAGGGTCTCCCTTGTTCGGCGAGTAATGGGCTAGCTCGCCGTCCGTCCGTCGTATGACGACGGGCAGGCCGTGTCGACGGCGCGTTCGTGTTCCACGCGCGCCTCAAAGAGTTGTCAGCATACGGGAGGGGCCCGCAAGGGCCGGTGCCTGCCAGGGCTGCGGGACTGTTCGAAAGAGATACCGCGGCCCTGGAACATAAAGGGCCAATGAAGGAACATGGGTGTTTTTTAGTCAGTAAGAGTCTGACACTCCCTTCCGCTCTGCCCAGGGCGGGAGGAGTCATTTGATGATTTCTCACCCTCCAAAAAAAAAAAAAAAAAAAAAGGGTCTCCCTTGTTTTACCGAAAAGAAATTGCCAAATTATCACTTCCCAAACAAATTTTCGCATAATTTCATTTGCCAAATTATTACTTACCAAAAAATCTCTTTACAAATAATTGTTACGAAAACCTATGTTTGGCAAGTGAACGTTTGAACAATAACTTGTTCACCAACTAGTACTTTTACCATTTTTTATCTAGTCAAATATTTCAGTTGGTATAACATATTTTACGCAAAATTAAATAAGCCAAATATTTGGTGTCATCAATTTTAAACTTACCATTTCAGTCAAAAGCACTATTAACTAGTTGGAATCTCCTATTCGGATTCGGTTGGGGCTCCTATTTCTGTCTGCAGGGTTTACAGGCACCTAACTAACCAAACCTCGGGGTGCCCCTGACGTCGACCGTCTAGGGTTAGCGTTTCCGTCAGCAGGTCGACGGATCCCCGCTGCGCGGGGCTCCTATTTCTGTCTGCAAGGTTTACAGGAACCTAACTAACCGAACCTCGGGGTGCCCCTGACGTCGACCGTCTAGGGTTAGCGTTTCCTTCAGCAGGTCAACGGATCCCCGCTGCGCGGGGCTCCTATTTCTGTCTGCAAGGTTTACAGGAACCTAACTAACTGAACCTCGGGGTGCCCCTGACGTCGACCGTCTAGGGTTAGCGTTTCCGTCAGCAGGTCGACGGATCCCCGCTGTGCGGGGCTCCTATTTCTGTCTGCAAGGTTTACAGGAACCTAACTAACCGAACCTCGGGGTGCCCCTGACGTCGACCGTCTAGGGTTAGGGTTTCTGTCAGCATCTGTTAAATTTCAATTACGTTATATTAAATCAATTTGTGTTATGTCTTCATTCCAAAATTTTTGCCTTTATATTTTTTGTCATAACAAATCATTTGACTAAACGTTTATTGTCTTAATTTTGTTTGCTGTAATAAATCATTTGATTAAAGACCAAAAGCCTTAATGAAATTATCCTTGGTAATAATCTGCCAAGTAAACATTTGACCAAATGAAAATGTGCGTACTAAAATTATTCCAAATATTACATTGGTGTAAAAAAAGGTTGCTAAAATTTGTTTGGGTAATGAAAATTTGGCAAAATCTTTTCGGCAAAACGGCAGGATCCCGTTGTAGAAAAATAACTACATGTTTAAGAATTATATAAAAATACCATAAAATAAATACCAAACGTATAACAGACGTACCTATGTGTGCCGGCGACACGAAAATAAAGACATCTATAAAACATGTCACTGACTTGAAACGTAATTTAATGGGATTCTGCCGTTTTGCCGAAAAGATTTTGCCAAATTTTCATTACCCAAACAAATTTTAGCAACCTTTTTTATACCAATGTAATATTTGGAATAATTTTAGTACGCACATTTTCATTTGGTCAAATGTTTACTTGGCAGATTATTACTAAGGATAATGTCATTACGGCTTTTGGTCTTTAATCAAATGATTTATTACAGCAAACAAAATTAAGACAATAAACGTTTAGGCAAATGATTTGTTATGACAAAAAATATAAAGGCAAAAATTTTGGAATGAAGACATAACACAAATTGATTTAATATAACGTAATTGAAATTTAACAGATGCTGACAGAAACCCTAACCCTAGATGGTCGACGTCAGGGGCACCCCGAGGTTCGGTTAGTTAGGTTCCTGTAAACCTTGCAGACAGAAATAGGAGCCCCGCGCAGCGGGGATCCGTCGACCTGCTGACGGAAACGCTAACCCTAGACGGTCGACGTCAGGGGCACCCCGAGGTTCGGTTAGTTAGGTTCCTGTAAACCTTGCAGACATAAATAGGAGCCCCGCGCAGCGGGGATCCGTCGACCTGCTGACGGAAACGCTAACCCTAGACGGTCGACGTCAGGGGCACCCCGAGGTTCAGTTAGTTAGGTTCCTGTAAAACTTGCAGACAGAAATAGGAGCCCCGCGCAGCGGGGATCCGTCGACCTGCTGACGGAAACGCTAACCCTAGACGGTCGACGTCAGGGGCACCCCGAGGTTCAGTTAGTTAGGTTCCTGTAAACCTTGCAGACAGAAATAGGAGCCCCGCGCAGCGGGGATCCGTCGACCTGCTGACGGAAACGCTAACCCTAGACGGTCGACGTCAGGGGCACCTCGAGGTTCGGTTAGTTAGGTGCCTGTAAACCCTGCAGAAAGAAATAGGAGCCCCAACCGAATCCAAATAGGAGATTCCAACTAGTTAATAGTGCTTTTGACTGAAATGGTAAGTTTAAAATTGACGACACCAAATATTTGGCTTATTTAATTTTGCGTAAAATATGTTATACCAACTGAAATATTTGACTAGATAAAAAATGGTAAAAGTACTAGTTGGTGAACAAGTTATTGTTCAAACGTTCACTTGCCAAACATAGGTTTTCGTAACAATTATTTGTAAAGAGATTTTTTGGTAAGTAATAATTTGGCAAATGAAATTATGCGAAAATTTGTTTGGGAAGTGATAATTTGGCAATTTCTTTTCGGTAAAACAAGGGAGACCCAATTTAATGTTTTGTCATTAATTCTAGTATCAGAAAACTAATAATTTGACAGTAGTACGGAGTATAGGTAGTAAGAAGCTGAGAGGTTAAAAATAAATTTAATATTTTTTTGTTTAAACAGCGTTTTGTCAAAGACATGGTATCATTTGCGAATTAATTATATTCCTTATTGCGAGTTTATAATTATTTTGCATGAATAGCGCTCAGCTGTCGGTCGTCATCATCATCATCTTACTGCCACTGTCCCATGTTACTTGGGGTCGGCGCAACACGCTTTTTTCTTCCCTTCTCCCCTGTCAACCGTCAAGCTATAGTTTGTCAGTGTCAGCATAATATTCTGTCCATCACGATCGATTAATTAATTATGCCCAACATAGTCCACTGCTGGCCATAAGCCTCTCCCAGACTGCGTCAAAACATGCCACTCTTCGCCTGCCTAATCCTGTCTGTCCCTGCCACTTTTTTAATGTCCTCAGTCCACATTACGGTTGCTGATACGCATATATCATCCCGATCATCATAATTATTTATTTTCGAATTACATATCATAACAAACGCCTGTAATCCCCGAAGGGTTAGGCAGAGGTGTACCTAATAGTACTACGTTTCGTCCGTTATGTTTAATTCCCATGTAATGGGAGCCGAGCCTATTACCATCAACCGGAAACAATTCCAGACTTTGTGACTGCTAGGTACGGAGAAATTCCTGATTGGAGGTCCTGGGTTCGATTCTCGGGTCGGGCACCCTAGAATCGAACCCAGGACCTCATACTCAGCAATCGCGATTGCGTTCACTGAATCAACGAGGCCGTTATTCATTTAAAATATGAATACATTTAAAGTCATACGGAACCCTAATGTCGTGAATATGATTTAAACGTGACAAAGTTTTTATTTATTACAGTAGATAAGTAAAATCTAATTACTCGTCGCTAAGTATTCTATTTTTCACGCGGCCGTGTGGAGTTCGATAATTGTGCCACGGGATCATAATACTGGAAAAAAAGTATCCTGTGTGTTAATCCAGGTTATAAACTCTCTTTGTGATTAATTTCATTCAAATACGTTTTGTCGTTTTTGCGTGAAAGGAATTAAAGGTCTTGACGTAATTGCACATTGCGCTTGTTTAGACGTTATTCTATATATTTTTAGATGGTGAACTAAACAATCTATCAAATATGGCATAACTACGCGTGTATGTCCAAAATACTGAATATTATTTTCAGCCAAAATACCGTTAGCAACATCAACGAAAGGATTATACAAACAAAGATTATATAAAATGGCCGACTACGTTGTGTCGTCCATTCTACAAATGTGTGCTGAACCTTTTTTATTAGCTTTGTCAACACTTTTAAACAACCCCCGTTTCAGTATATGAGGAGCGATTTTGTTTAAAACGCTTTTTTGTCCGCTGAACCCCAAATTATTTATGACTTTATTTCCTTCCGTTTTATGTATGTACCTAAATAGTTTGTTATCAATTTATTTTATTGAGTTCTTGATCGCTTATTGCATGGTTTATTTAAAGTATAATATAAAATATGTTCGTTTTGAGTTTAGTTTGGTTTTGTCATCACCCGCTACCAAAAAAGCCTAACCTAGCTTTAGATTTATAAAAATAGAATGTGCACCGGCAAGCCAAATAATTGCAGAGAAAACTTCGTAAGAAAGAGAAAGAAAAAGACACCGGCAAAATTCAATAATATGTGTTCATTTCCTTTCATTTTTACAAAAACAATTTACATTGTGTTGATTATAAACACATGCAATTTATATACAAATACAAAGAAATATGAAATACTAAATAACATTCTAAGTGAAATTCAAATCTAGTGCCAAACAGTTTTAAATATAATGTCAAACTGTTTACAAAATAATGTCAAACAGTTTTAAATATAATGTCAAACAGTTTTCAATATAATGTCAAACGGTTTTAAATATAATGTCAAACAGTTTTCAATATAATGTCAAACGATTTTAAATGTAATGTCATATCATAAAAAATGTAATTCAGTTATTATTGTGTGACATTAGTTCCGATACTTATATTATGCCGGCATTTTGCTAACTTTTAATGTTTAAGTGTAACATGATAAATCTTTAGCTCAGAAGGCAACGGCTTATTAAAAATATCTCTACAGCATGATATTTGGAGCAATGCTCTACTATATTAAATTTTGGTTCTATTATTTGCTTAAAATTTTTTCTTCGCGCGCTCTCTATAATCTCACATTCTTCTTGTGATTCAAACTCATGTACTTAGCAAAAATTTGCCAAGTTTTGTATCAGAACACTATAAAATAATTATGAATAGGTACAAAATACGTAGATACTAATTACTACCGCGCTCTATAGTTACAATTCATTCAAAACAAAAAACAATAAAAAGTGCTTTGAATAAATTGCTGAGTAACAAATAGGATCTTCAGTAAACAAGCAGTCGGATATAAATAACAAATGCAGCTCAAACGTACTGAAATAATGGGATTTTCAGATTTTTCCAGCATCATAGTTGTGACAAGAATTATCATAATGGAGGAACTGTGGTACATAATACTACCTACAGAAGGTAGATTCGAAACAAAGTTCGGAAACAGGTGCTCGCATACATTAAGCAAGTGGAGCGTATCTGCGGAAAAAATTAAAAGATAAGTACCCTTAATAAATAAAGAAGCACATCCAGTAAGGCTCATTTTCGCTCATTCCCATTCCACACATGCGTCTTTCTTCCATACGGCCGTAGCTTAGACGCGTAAGCATGGTCAATCTCAGTTGAACAGCTGCGAGTGCGCTTGCACTCGATTTACGTGAAGCGCATCGACGTGTGCTTTCACCCACTATCGTATGAAGAAGACCTTCTGTGACTATCTTTTTTGTGTCCCGAATGTGACGAGGGATGGACTGAGCTGTTCTTTTGTCGTCTGAACATAAACTTCGTAATGTACTACTACATGAGATAAATGAGATTACATTTGTGTGGTTCCGAATATAATAAACTAGTCAAAAAGCAAATTATAGAAGGGTTTTTGTTTTCATGGACTGAAATTATGTTTATTGTGTAGAACTACGAGTAACACTTCAAATGATATCAATTTTAGATGGATGAAATGGAGGAAGTTAAATAAATGAGCTTAAAAAAAAAACTTTGACTGATAAGTTTGCTGCTATTACAAACTTTGCTGTCTAGTTTACTCTCTTCGTCATAAACATTCAGTCTGCCTTTGTGTATCGCAGGTTTTCACGTTGTAGTAGGGAAGTTAAAATTACCCTCTTCAAGGCATACTGCCAAAACTTCTACTCGTGCAACCTGTGGGTGAACTATACGCAGAGGGCCTACAATATCCTGCGTTTACAGTATAATAATGGTTTTAGGATGCTGATGGGGCTTCCGCGTTTCTGCAATGTATTTCAAATGTTCGCAGAAGGCCAAGTTGATGATTTCTACGGTGTCATCAGGAAAAGAGTTGGATCAATGCTAGGAAGATTGCGTGGGGGCACTAATGGCATTCTTAAAATATTAGTGGATAAATTTGAAAATCCATTTGTTAGGCACTGGGTAGATTTACACATTTAGACCCGTTGCCTAAAACCAGCAAAATATGCCAAATAAAATGTATATACTAACATAATTTTTAAGTTGTTTTGTACTAACACTATGGTTTCAGGCCGAAATAAACAGTTAATAATATTGGTGATTAATGTAAAAATCAGACAAGTGCGAGTTCTAGTGGAGAGGGTTCCGTAAGTTAATTATCTAAATTCCGTTAGTTGTTTTAAAACTAATATCTTACCTATGGGTTTTCCTGTAATCGATAGGCAAGATAGTTTTTTCATAATTTTCGGCCCCGTAGTTTCAGAATTAAGGAAGTCATTTAATAAATAAATAAATAATAAATTTATCACCTATTTTCTTAAATTAACTTCAAAACACTTAAAATTATAAAAAAAAATATGTAGTTGAGATTCTCACAATGAGCCCTTTTATTTGATATGTTACACGATATGATTTGTCGTAATTTGCTTTGAAACTTTTTTTTAATTTTCTAATTTTACCCCCAAAAGTGGTCCCCATGTTTAAAATTCATTAATTTACATTACACGTCCGTATTAGGGTCACCGATTTACATTTATACCAAATTTCAATCAGTCCAGTAGTTTCGGAGTAAATTGGCTGTGACAGATGGACAGACAGACAGACACGCAAGTGATCCTTTAAGTGTTCCGTTTTTTCCTTTTGAGATACGGAACTCTATAAGTATCTCAAAACACAATCATTTGGAATCTGAAGCCACATCTGAATATCTTCAAAAATAATGCAGCTTAAAACCCCAGTACAAGTTCTTCTCCCGACCTTCACAACCACTTCGAGTACAACTCCATACTTACCTCAACGCTAATGAGGTGCTACGTCTTTAGGACTCATCTTATACGGTAAACGATCACATTCACCTCCCACAAATGGCTATAAGAAGCTACGCTCCACCGCTTTCCTTGTTAGGCTGAGGGTTCATTGGAAAGGCGGGAAGCGGAGCGATGCTGTATCCACAAAATTTAAACTTGCTTCCTCTTCTGTCAGAAATAACAGTGCATTTCAATAAAGGAGCTCGTGGCTAAATAATAACAGGCACTCGGGCGATGCCCACCCATTTCATACCGCGTTTACTACTTATTTCGGAAAGCACGTTAAGCCGTTGATCCTGGCTGTCATTTATAGATATTTGGCAGTTGGTACAGGTAGTGGCCCGAAAGTCTGAACAAACAGTCTTACCAAGGGGTATCATATTACCCAGTACTAACTGGGTTATGGAGGTCAGATAGGCAGCCGCTCCTTGCAAAATGTTGGTATTCAGCTGAATCCGGTTAGACTGGAATCCGTCCCCAATATAGTTGCGGAAAAGCTAGGCAGATGATGACATTGCAATAGCACAATAAATTTATACAGAGCTCTTTAGCGGTAAAAGCCAGAGGGGTGATGAAACAAGACAGATTTAACGTCACATCTTTATAACCTGAAGCCTGCACCAGTTACTGTGCCCCACCAAGTGTCGCATCGCTCACTTAGAGCCAAACATTTTTAAAGCATTCGTGTGTCAACAATGATTTTCATCAAGCTTCCCGGTGGTTTTTAAGACAATCCAGTTAATTCTTACATTGGTCTGCGCTGTTTCATCGCTCCGCTCCGCTTAGTCTCTCGGAACCACTAGACTTGTAGCCTGAAAAGGGAAGGCGCACTAATTTGTAACAAGTCGGCATTTTTAAAATGGCGCCGACAGCTGGGTAGCGGTACTGAATACTAAAGTGAACTGAGACAATAATAGGGTGTGTGTTTTTATTTCGTTTGTTTCTCCCAGTTTATTAAGCGAGGACGTTTTGTTGTTGTTTTCGCGTCTGCTTGTAAAGGGTACTGTGGAGACAATTTGTCAAGTTCATTCCAGTTACGTAAATAAGCATCATTTGTTCATCATGTTGTTGCTTCTGGTGCATAGGTCTCGTTTCTGTGAGAGCTCCCATCTCCATATCCCAGGAGACTTAACAATTTTGACCTTAAAATTTTTGGTTTATAAAATGCTGGATTCCTCACAATGCTTTTTTATACGATTTAGAGAGTAGCGGTGATGAAATAAATAGTAAAAAATAACGTGTGTGACTGGGATCGAACCCACGGACCTAAACACGTAAGTTAGGGCCGTAGTGACGGACGGACACTTACGTAATACAGCGATTTGGTATTAATTTATTTTCCTACGGCTTTGCTTTACTTAAGAGCCTTTGGATAATATTTGGTCGAAGCAAACCCTTTATTGTATGGTAAACATGATCCATTGTTCATCATCCCTATTGTCATAGCCAAGGCAACCGTGAGAGAGCACCCTTCCTATCGATTTTCAATCTGAATAAACTGGTAACGCTGAAAACCTGCCACAAACTAAAGTTTACACACAAGCAAAGGAAAGCATGGAAATGCAGTGAAATTCGTAGAAGTTATTATGTAGTCCAATACGATAGGAGCATGGGGCAAGCCTATTACCATCAACTAGTCCCAATTCTAAACTTCATGCTGCTATTGAGACATTTAGAATGGTGAACCTCAATAACATTTTGCACGATATGGGGATTTTACAAAAGGGGACATTTTATAAAAGATGATAATAACAGAAGAGTCAATGTAGTCAAGTAAATGTTTGGGACTGACATAAGCTACCAAAACAATTACGTTAATCCCAATGGAAATCATCGATTTGAAAACGATTGCCGATTGTTACTTCCAAGAATCGAGTCCTTAGAGGATGGTTTCTGAGGATCCCATTTTCGGAAGTAACGCTACACCACCAACAATAAGATGGTGGCGGTCCTTTCCAAACAAATTGTTATTACGCCAGTCTAAAGTTTTCAACGGGTACCTTTGATCAAATATGTACCATCAAACCGAATGTTTTGAAACTGATCAACGTAACCACATACAAGCGAGAGTAATTTTAAATTAGTTTGAATATTAATTTTCATGTGTGGATACCAAAATGTACGAAATGTAAGAGTTCTAGAACCTAAATTGGTTTCAGTTATAAATAACACTGCACAACAGCATATCTGATGATTGGCTTATGATACATGATATATGTCTAATTTTTTATGACAATTCCAAATCTGTAACTGAAATTTTTGTATAAGCTCTTGTTTAAAAAATATAACACATGGGTGTTTTTATAATAAAATACTACATATTTAAAGATAGTTCCATTTTATTTAGTTCTTAAGTTGGAAAAAACTTCCTTTCATTTGATTTTCTGTTTGAAGGTGATGGCAGAGAGCTGTTCTGAATGCTCCAACAATAGTCAGCCATCATGTGTGCGTTCCAGTAGCCTTGGTAGCGTCCTTCCATCGTACGAATGTCCTGGTGGAATCGCTCACCCTGCTCTTCACATAGATCCCCAAGATTGGCGGGAAAATAGTCCAGGTGGTTGTGGAGAAAGTGTAACTTGATGCTCATGTTACATCCAAGCCTTTGAAAGTGACTCATTAGTTGGTCAACGTGTTGAGAATAGTCAGAACTTTTCTTTAAGTTTCTTTCTTTTAGCCTAGACGCCAAAAGCTCTGAAGCAGACTTTGACAGTCCCAAATGTCTGATAAGGTCGCTTAATTCATCTTGGTTGAAAGGTTTTGGTGTATCCAGTTCACATTCAAACTCACTCTCACTACTGTGTGTATTTGCCTCTAAATGCACAAGCTCATCCTGTGGTGCACCAGCTTGAGGTTCAGGGGATATGTTAGGGCTCAAAACACGTCTATATGCCGACCGTATGCAAGGATATTCCCACTTAGCTCGATTTTTTCGGTTAATGCCAGTAATGTTCACCAAACAAAAATAACAGTCGTCGTGGTGGTTCATGGGTTCTTTCCATACCATAGCCATTTGGTACCTAAATTTATTCCTTTTCTTATTTGTCCACAAACGTAGAAACTCAACGCATGTTTTGCATACCTTTTGTGGAATCCAAGGCTTATCTTTCATTTCCAGTGGGTGACCAAAGTAATTTTTGTAAGCCTCATTTACGAAGGCTGTCACATTTAAACGGCATTCTTTAAACATATACTCTCCGCAAATGAAACAAAAAAGGTTCGGATCATTTACACAAACTCGACTTGACGATGCCATATCAAATTATAGTAAGAAAACTTCTTTTTAATTAAATTATCAGCAAAATAACATAAGAGAACAGTCAATTTCGAGTGAAAGCTGTAACTCGTAAACAAGAGCTGTAGCAAAGAAAATGAGGGTATATTTAGAATCAGCGGGGTCAAATTAGTAAACATCATATGATAAAAGTCATTCATCAGAAAAAAGATTCAATTTTGTTGTGCAGTGTAATTTTACATTTGAATACCTTTAACATTTTGATTAATTTCTAGTGTACAACGAATAGGTCTTTCATTGGCCTTGTGTCAGTTAATTGCCGTCTGGTTCCCTATTTATGTAGGCCTAGTACCGGGTATAAGTTGAAGAGCTTCCTCATAGATAAAGCAAGTAATTTAAATAAAAACTAACCTTCTTATTTGTAATTAATACTAGTGACCCACTTCTGCTCCACACGGCATTACCCTAAGGGGTCCAAAACTATCCTATCTTTCAATCTGGAAACAACCAACATTCACAAAATGCATAGAAATCGGTTAGGTGGTTTCGGAGTTTTGCGAGTACGAACATAATGACACGTGATTTTCATAATTATTATAAGATTAAATCTGATTGTAATGCAAAGGAAACGTCAGTAGACCACGTCCTAAAATTATATTATAGAAAAGATTGCAGAAATTATTAGGTTTCGCTGCTGACTTTATAAAGTATCTTAAGGAAGTAAGGCATTTTATAGATTAAAATGTCAAGATGCCAGATCCACCAATTTGCCGGATTAAAATTATTAAAAAAACCGCAAATCATGAAGTCTATCCACAATCAAGGCCAAATCCACCTTACCCACCTATTCACCGTTACCCTTGACCGCATCATTTCATGCAATATATTAAGGAGAAATTATTTATTCCCTCCGATCCTTATAAAGGCATCAGCGATGCGTAACCCCAAGATGATTAATAAGGGCTTTCTCTATAGTTTATTACTCCTGCAAAGATATTGTGTTTCTACCCAAAGGTTTAGTGTCCCGAAATTGTCAATCGTCGGGATTGATTTTGGGTAATTATCCTTCGAATACTGGTTTATATAGTGTGTTGGGTTATTTGCGATATGTGTTGTCATTAATCATTGCTTCGGTTATGGATTAATTGGCATCGTTTGACGGATTAACTGGGTTTTGTTACAAAGATTGTCGAAGGTTTATGGATGTGCTTTAAAAAAAAAATGTGGAATTGTGAACTAATGAAATCTCAATTTATTCCCTTTACCTTAAGTGAGGTATTGCAGACCAACAACTGTGGATTCCACGCATTTTGCATGAAACTTTGTTACTAAGATTTTACTTACAGAAAAACCTTCATAGTTTTCTCCAACTTCAAAGATATTATACAGTAGCAAGCAATTAAAACATGTCTATTCCGAGCCATACTATATTAAGCCTATTTTCTTACAAGGCTCCATCGAAGAAGCAAAGTTACCAACAGAACATTTTAGAGAAACTACTAAAATTTATCAACATCTATTATTTGTAGCCTCAGTAGCAACATAAGTTATTATCTCAGCTAAAATATCCGTTCACAATGAAAATATGGTTAATACCGTACCGAAGTAGGTACCCAGAATAAATTAGGGTAAGGGGCCTTAACGTCGACCTTCCAGTTAAGGGATGGCGCATATTCATATAATCACTGAGATTAAATTCGACGGAATATTCCGAGGATTAACGAACATGTCCCGAAGGTGTATTTTTATTATTATTAATATCATCCGGGAAACATTGTATAAGGATATGCAAAAACCAGAATCTTTTGTGAAAAGTTTTGTGTTCGTTTTTCTTTCGCAGTGCAGCGTTGGAAGGTTCCCAGCTAGATGGAGGTAGATGGGTCCAACTAGATGCTGAACTCAGAGGACCGGCCGTTGGGACACTACGCCCGAGAGGCTCATGTCCAGCGGAGCTGATTGATAGTTAATTTTTTCGGTTGGTTATATTTTTTTTGATTTGAAGTCACATTCATTTATTCGCTGGTTGCTTTAAGGATAAAGGCAGCACCAATATTTGCAGTAATAAAGGATTGCGAACTGTTAATCTTTTACCATAAACGGCTCTTGTATCAAAGACTTTAACAACAATTTTTGGACTGAATTTGTCAGCACGGAGACCTGTTTTTTGCTCGGTTGATGGCAATAGGCCCCCGATGACATAGGATTTAAACTTAGTTGACGAATTGTGGGTGTCCTTACTATAAGTACACCCCTGCCTAACCCTTCTGGCAAAAAATAAGCGTGATGCTGGTAATAACATTTATTTCCTCAATGTTAATACCAAAAATTATTACTCAGATAATAATTTCTCAGAACCCTATCTTTACCGCCACGTGTGATGGTTGCCATAGCAATGAACTCTGAATTAATCGTCGGTATGTATAGTCACGTGGATGGATTTCAACCCACTTATTGGTACTTATACGAATCTTTTCACGGGACTATAATTGAGGATGAGGACAGATGAGTGGACAATAATTCTAATAGTGAACGTAAAATTAAATATTTAATTAATAAGTTCAGTCATAGAAACTTATTTGTTGACAAGGTGAGCTTTTTGGAGAGTAAAGAAGAAGTAAAGAAAAAATATTTATGTGTCGAAGGGACATGTGCATACAAAATGACAGAAAAATAAAATAAACACACAAAGTATAAAACGCATAAACAATATTACAAAGGTAAAAATACTAACAGAACAAGATAAATGTACGGGAAAATCAAATAAATTCCTATGTGAGTCCAATTAATACTTTTTTACTAACTTTAAATATAATATTCATTACTATGCAAATAAAAATAACTGAACATTCTAATTAAACGTTGCATACTTCAAATTCAACATTAATAGCCAAATCAAAGATCCTAAAACATTACGGAAAAATTAAAAAAAATACTGTATTATCAAAGAAAAAAAATTGATGACCTTCCTACTCGCTTCAGAGATCCAAACCAAATCAATATTCACTTTGTGAGTGTTCCTGGTAACCCGGTCTGCAATACATCGCAACGCAGTTTCTTTGAATCTTATCGTTATGGTGATGATAGCTTCGCATTTTCATTACACAGTGCTGATCAAATTCTGAAATACTTCCGCCAGCTAAAATCTAAAGCTAAAGACTGATGATAATGATAGGGTGACCCTGAATATCTTTTGCTTATACTCCCACATACACTAAAATCCATCACCGACATTGTGAACAGCTCAATTGTAACAGAAACTTTCCCTGACATCTGAAAACAAATTCAATTGATTTAAAAGCCCTTACGAATATTAATATTCTGCCTGACCTTTCTACAATTGCAGAAAAGGCGGTATGTCAGCAGGTGTCAAAGTACCTAGAAGATAAACACATTCTGCTTGAGCTACAGTCAGGTTTTCGCAAACAGTGTGGTACTTCTACTGCTATTTGGGACGTGACAGATAACACAGATGACAGATGTCAGCACAGGATAAGGACCTATGCACACTTCTTGTCCTACTCGATTTTTCGCGAGCTTTCGACTGCCTAAATATAGATTAGTTTCGAACAAAGCATAACTACTGTGGATTTGACTAAAGTACGATACACTGGCTACATTACCAACCGTCGGCAACGTGTGGAAATACGACTTAGCGATGGCTCATCTCTGGTTTCGTCACTCACTTCTGTTTACAGGGGAGCTATGAGATGCGCTGTTATGTTGCGCAGAGGAAGAGTCATAAAGGCTTCACTTTTTGTTGACTTGATTATTCGAGTACTACCTTTCTATTTTTCACCCCGTGCGTTAAACTATATGAAACAATTCTTTGGGAGTCAACTCCAACAATGTAATATTTGACAAAACGCAGGAGGCTTAGGTCCAATTGTTTTTCAAATTAAAACGTTCTATTAGGACCATATCCGCAAAGTCAGTGACCGACTAAGCTCCTTTAAATCTTGATGGAAAACCGAGCGCTTGAAGATCAGCCTTTGTTTATTTGCAGAGTACAATTTTATTGCTGTTAAGTGCCTTATTTTAATATGAAAATGTACAGTCAACAACAAAGTTTATAAGTGTGTTTTAGTGGAAACTCATAAACCAAACTTATAATTTAAATTCCTGAACATAATTATGTTGCTCCTTAAATACATCGGGTTAGTTCGTAGTCTGCTTAACAACATCAACTATACAAGGTTAAGATATCGATACAAGGAACCGATCATTTAAACTGATATTTCAAGCAAGTTGCGGTCGTTAACCCAGTAAACATTTTATCAGATGCACATCACTTTTACAGAGTTAGGCTAGCCAATACCAATTGACCTTAGATCCCACTGGCTTTGAGTGAATCAAGAACGCCTGATTCGTTAAACGGCAGTTCTCATTTTTCTCCTGTGGTAACTGTTGATCGTGCGCGTTGACGGATAGCGCACTATTTTTTTTTAATCTGGACGCTAAACTGCTTCATTTATACGGACACCACATAGATGTTTTTAACTGAAAATACCAATTATCTCTAACGTCAATGTTGGCAATAAATTACCATAATAATATGGCTTAAAACGTAAGAAGCGGGAGTTAGCGAGAATTCTGTTAGTGTTGCCACTTTAAGTGCTTATCTAACAACTGAAGCAGCTTTACGAGTAGATTGAAATTGCCTGAAATTAAGTTACAATGTTTGACGCAGTCAGCATTTGCGAGCTGGAGTAAAACTACCTTTACGTACATGTGTAACTTGGTGTAAGTTCAGGAAAATATTAGAGAAGTGTAAGCACCTAGTACCTAAAAATAAATGAGAAAATGTGTCGTAAAGTAAGTCAAAACCAAAGTTACATAATACAAGGAATAGGAAAGATTAGGCAGACGTGTATCTAATTTGACGCCTACTCGCCAGTTATGTTTTAAGTCTCATGTAATAGTGGGCGAGCATATTGCCATCAATCGGGCCAGAACCCAGAGTCCGTGGCTGCTACTAAGAAATTCTTGATAGAAAAACCCAATAACACTTTGCGCGATCAGGGAATCGAACCCAGGGTCTCCTGCTCAGCAGTCGCGCTTGCGACCACTAGACCAATGTGACAGCAAAAAGTTATTATTTGAAATTGAGTTGCGAATCAGTAGGTACTTGGACTTTAAAAAAATCACAAGACAGTCCAACCTAGTGTTTCAGATGGAGAGAAGAGATAAAACAAACTGCCAAGCAATCAGTCACACCACCTATCACTACCTGAGTCTCCCTCACCCAAATTATACCTATTAGATCGCGATGGACGTGACGAAACGAGTGGCGGGCTTGAAGTGGAAGTGGGCTGGCCATGTGGCCCGGAGTGAGCAGTCGTGGTGCAAGCGTCTCCTAGAGTGGAAGCCATGGGGTGAAAAGCGACCTCAGGGTAGGCCACAGATGCGGTGGAAAGACGACGTGAAAAAGGTTGCTGGTTCAAATTGGATCCAAAGAGCTCAATGTCGCGACGAGTGGAAAAAATTGAAGGAGGCCTACACCGATAAGGTTGAAAAAGGCTGAAGAGAGAAGTGAGAAGAGATCGCGATAAAATTCCCTTATGTTACTTACGTCGGTTATATTTTGTGTTTTCCATGATTTTTATTTTTTTATTACAAAATGGGCCTGCTCTTGACCTCGATCACGCCTGATGGAAAGCGATGGATGAGGTCTATGATGAAACGAGCGTGCCCAGAAGATGCCTGTTCACTCTTGCTTTGAAGGCAGGCGGGTTATAAGTGGGAGGGAACACAGATGCCGGCAGAGAGTAGATTATCTCCAGACAAAGACAGCGCAGAGTATTTATAATTTAAATTGACGTGCGTCCACTGTTCCCTGTTCGATAAAGCACGTATTTATAAATTCGTTCTGTCCATCATCATCTGCCTAGCCTTTTCCCAACTATCTTGGGGTCGGCTCCCAGTGTAACCGGATGCAGCTGAATACCAATATTTTACATGGAGCGACTATCTGACCTCCACAACCCAGTTGGTTCACTGGGTAATACGATATAGACTGGTTGTCAGACTTTCGGGCCACTGACTACCCGTAACGTCTGTCAAAGATTTACAAATGACAGCCGGGACCAACGGCTTGTCTTTCCGAGGCACGGAGGAAACTTGGTACCTACGTAATACGGTCACCCATCCACAGACCAACCTAGGCAAGCACGGCTTAACCTAAAGATCGACCCGAGCGCCTGTTAATATTAAACCACGAGCTCCTCGTACGTATACCACGTATTTATAAATTCGTTCTCTCCAACACCAGATAAATCGCTGCTGTTTCCTCGCTTCAGCCACAGTCTGGTCTCATAGTTCTACATGACACCATCGCGCTTCACACGTGCGTCAATTTCACAGTATGTGCTTACGCCTCACTGCGTAAAATCTTCATAAGTGACCAAAGTATTTTACTTCAGCACCTATAGTATACAGTAAGAACTTCTCCCTATTACTTGACATTATTACGGTCCTTATTTCCCCATTCCTAAACACATTCTAGCGTTTGTTCCTCGTCTGACCTCTAGTCCAGGGAATCCTAATAAATGTAAATGTGATGCGGGGGTATTCAATTACGTCCACTACTTGACACCTAAAGTTTTTCACGTGGGTTCTTTCGTCTATTTTGTGGTTCGAAAATGTTTTGTGAGGACTTTAAATTCTGGTTAAAATGTCTGTAGTTATTTTTTCAAGTATCTAAACGTAGCATTAAAGGGGATGGTAGAAAATGGGCAATTTAAAAAAATTGTTTTGTAACATGACATCTAGAAGTACTATAGAATTCACTGACAGTCGAAAACTTTTCAAGCTTATTACTTAGGTCATAAGGGTGAATATTTAAAACGCTGTACCACCGCCGCACCTCTGTACAGTCAACAGCAAAAGTAGATGATCAAAATCAGAAATTCAATACTAATGAACGGAGTTCGCGTCAGAACTGTGTGGCGTCGAAGTGATTCAAAAGTATGTGATTGTTAATTAAAGGCAAATAATTCACTTCGACGCCACACAGTTCTGACGCGAACTCCGTTCATTAGTATTGAATTTCTGATTTTGATCATCTACTTTTGCTGTTGACTGTACGGCTGTGTGTTTGTAAAGCTTTCCCTTCTTAAATCTGATGCACATTGGGCAGTCAGTTGCGCATACTGGTTATTCCTGAACATAAGCTGATCTGACTCCAATTGATCAGTATCGCCTCAGTGATCATCGATCAGACCAAACCGATCACTATTTTATCGGTGAAACTCCATGCCGCAATGCACACTTGTGAGTACCGTAAAAATCAAAAATACATCTATTCAAATTAATAAAATTGATGTGTCTGTTTGTAATTTCAAAATAACAGCATTTTTCTATATATGTATACACGGTATTTATAACTTTTTTTTAAATGTTTTTTTACTGTCTGTCTGTTTTTTTCCAGGTAATCTTCGAAACGGCTGGATTGATTTTGATGACATTTTTTTTGGCAGATATAGATTACAAGGAGTAACTTAGGCTACTTTTATTTTAGAAAAAATAGGATAAGGATTCCTTGCAAAATAAAAACCTATGAAATTGTTAACAAAATCCGATTCAGATAGGGAAGCAATATTTTTCGAATGTCGCGGGCAATAGCTAGTGTATAAAATGAAAACATCTAACTCAAAAAAGATAATTTATTATTTCACCACAAACAAAAGTTCACTCGTGCTTCCTATTAAAATTCCCCTCGCGGTTAAACTCGTACCACTCAAGAATTACATGTCACTGTAATTTGAACACAATGAAACTCCGCTTCCGACTTTACCAGCATCCTTAGGTAATAAATTATAGGTCTAATCTCGAGCTTGTCTCACTGGGCCGTCTTCATGAATCACACGTATTCTGTAGACAAAGAAATGGGGATTCACTAAGGAAAGCTCTTCTTATTTAATAGAAAATCATGACGTACACTGACCTTATTAGTGATGTTCTAGAGTAAGGTCAGGTGCGTTACACTCGCAAACGGAGTGCGTGTTTGACCAGGGAACCGAAAATGGCCGCTTTAGTAGAATCATAACAGGATAATAATATGAATTACTTTACAATTCGTAAAATGGTTGTAAAGTGACAATTTATAATATTAACTGCGTCTGATTCATAAATTAGAACCAAAAAATTCAAAGATAATATATGTGACATCTACCAACCCGCACTGGGCCCGCGAGGTGGTTTATAGCCTATTCCCTTTCATAGAGAGGAGGTCGTGTGTCCCAGCAGTCGCAACATTATAGGCTGATTATGCTTATGCATACATTATTTATTATCCTGTGATTCAGCTAAGGCGGTCATTTTAAGCTCTCTGGTGTTAGAACATCTACAAAAGAAACTGCAAAAAATGTATGCGAGGATTGTCGTTCGTGTTCCACGCGCGCCTCAAACATATGTCGGCAAGAGCCGATGCCTGCCGGGGCTTCGGGACTGTTCGAAAGAGATACCACGTTCCTGGAACACAAAGGGCTAAGAAGGAACATTGATGGGTTTTAGTCAGTACAAGTCTGACATTCCCTGTCGCTCCGCCCAGAGCGGGACGGGTCATTTGATGATTTCACATCTGAAAAAAAAAGTATCGTTACAGGGGCCCGATTCTGCTATTACAATAGTGTCAGAATGGTCCGTCATTGATTTCATAATTGTTGATTTTGACAAGTTTGGTAATCTACTAATATAATGGCGTCATTATGACTTTCCAATGGTCAACCACTGACAGTCCATTGAAAGAAATGGCATAGAATGGTAATCTTGTACATAATGACAAATGAATGACTGACTTAGGCGGTAATCTGCTAAAATTTTGACAGTTCCTTTGATCACTGACATACCATTAGAACGTCATCGTGCAGTCATTGCTTTTATTTAGTTACGAGTAAAGTGTTTGTGGAATATTGAATGGAGACAATGTATTCTCGAGCTAGCCAACGCAGTGGATGTTAGATAAAGAAGATGGGTGGAATGCAGAGGACGTCGTCGAGCCCATAACTTGACGAGAATGAATACGAACCCATGATATACCCGAGGCGGAATTT